>CM050409.1:32465454-35355782 GCA_027580255.1 Therioaphis trifolii | reverse complement strand
AAAATCAAAAATTAAGTTTTATAACTTAATAGAAAAATCAAAATAGCTATGTTAGGTGAATCAGATTTTTAGAAAAATCGTTAGTGCTTAAAATATTAATGATTCATTTATAACTTTTCAATGATTTTTGAAATTTTCCCAAAAATACCGTTTAGTGTCTATCGATAATTTATAATCTACTAGTTTCAGCGAAAATACATTTATATTACTAATTTATCGAAATGATTATATGAAATAAAATGTCGTAACTATAGAAAATATCATATAGGTATTAGACATTTTCATAAAGTTTGAAAAATCATGATAAATTACACAACTCGAATAAGACATTTGAAACACACACACACACACACACACACACACACACACACACACACACACACACACACACACACACACACACACACACAACAATAGTTTTCTCCATTTTAAAAAAAAATAATTTTTTACCATCTAATGGATTTATGAAACAATAAAATGAACATCAAATTAACAATGGTTTAGGGCACAAAAACTAAAATTGTTATAAAGCTAACGTAATCCTTGTTTTAACTTTACAGAGTTTTCAGAAAAACTGCTCAGAACAATAAACTATGTTTATACTTGGGCAATAGAGATGTGGTGGTATCCAATAACTCATCATCAAAAATACACGGGATTGTATTGGTAGATCCAGATCTACTGAAAGACACAAAGAAAAAGGTATGAACTTATTTAAAAATTATATTATATTTTAATTTACATTACACTTATATTTTTCATATAATATATTTTGAGTCACGTCACACAAAAGAGGTACATCACATATTGACGTATTGGTTGTATATACATTTTATAATTTATAGAAATTTAACACCTTTAACTGAGGGCAGTGGCATATATAAAAGGGGTAGGGGTTTAACTCCCCCTCAAATTTATGATTGTTATGGCAAATGTACGTATTTATTTAATATATAATATAAACTAAAATCTAACGGCGCAGCATGGTAAAATATCAGATTGCAGACATATAAATGAAAATAGTTGATGTAGCGTAAACTATAATCGGTCGAGGTTATGATGGGGCAAGTGCAATGAGTGGCATGTATAATGGTGTCCACAAGTATATTAGGGATGAAATACCACATGCGATTTACGTCCACTGCGCAGCCCATTCGCTTAATTTAGCAATCGTAAAATCTTGCACAATTCGCGAAATACGTAATCGTATTGGATCATCCTCTACAATAATAAATTTCGTTCGAAAAATTCCAATGAGGTCCGAAGTTTAAAAAAAATGTATAAAAAAAACATATTCCAAGTACCCAACGAAGTACTCTCATAAGAATGTGTGAAACGCATTGGATTGATCGTCTTTATGCTAAGATTTAAATATTTATACGTAGTAATAGCTCATGCATTACAAGATCTCGAAAGTAATCATAATTTAAAACATCACAACTTGCTTTTCAATTATCTAAAACACATCGCTCGTCTCAATTTATCATATCATTATACGTGATACGTCATAGAAAACGTTTTGCATTTACCTTACCATTATGTAATGCATTACAAAAAGTAAATTGTGATTTATCTGAATGTTGTGAAAATGTTGAAAATTGTATTCAAGTTGTATCTTCTATTCTATTAAATGTTGATAAAGAATTTCAAAGTTTGTTTTTACAAGGCGAAAAATCATTGAATATATTAAATGAAACTATTCAAATACCCCGAAAAACTGAGCGTCAATTGTCTCGTAGTAATATTCCAGCTGAGGGCGTCGCCCGAGTGCGTCCGGTTTTTACAGCCGTATCTTAATTACAGCCCGAATGCGTCCACAATGTTATCACTAAACATTTTGATCTAGCCCAAGTGCGTCCGTAATATTATCGCTGATGATTTTGATATAGCTCGACTGCAGCGTCCGCGTTAGAATCACTGATATTATATTGCTTCATTTATAAAGCATGTGTATCTAAAATAATTTATTATTTTACGACAACCGTCGTTTTATTTCGATATCTATTCCGTTATTGACTACAAATTCAATAGCACTGTGTATTTTTGTGCGTACTATTATATACCAACTACATTATAAATAATATTACAAATTAATTTAATTAAATATATTTTTTATACTTATAAAATAATTAAATTTGAAGACTTGGAGCATGTCGTTATCAAATACAATGATTAGTCAACATGGTAAGGAAATTTTAATTATAAATGGCTATAAAATGAGATTTCATAAAATACTGAAAGATGATATAAAACGGTGGTGTTGTGTGAAGAAAACGTGTAAATTGTACATGAAAACGGATATGAGTGGAGGTATAATTATTGAAGATAATTTAAATCATAATCACTAACTAGAGCCTGAAGGTACTGAGACGTTCAACTATCAATTCGGGACGCACTCGGGAAACTCCCCCAGCTGAATCACCGGAGCAGTATTACAAAAGAACGTTATTTATACCATTTATCGACTATTTTAAAAATCAGTTAATGGAACGATTTTCTAAACATAATGAAATAATTTCTGTATTACAAAAGTTGATTCCAAATGTCCTCAAGAAATTTAAACCTTGTTATAATGATTTTGAAAAATGTGTATACTTTTATAAACATATTTTACCCAGTTACAAAACATTTGAATCAGAATTAAAAGTATGAACAGAAAAATGGAAAAAAGTTCCTCAGAATGAATGTCCAAGTTCTGCCTTAAGACTTTGAATAATGTATCCGTTGATTTTTTCCAAATATATGGTGCTTGGTGTCAATATTAATAACTTTGCCGGTATCAACAGCGTCATCAGAAAGATCCTTTTCGACTTTAAAAAGATTGAAGTCATACTTGAGAAATAGCACAAGCGAAACTTGACTTACAGGATTAGCCCTCATGTCAATTCATCGAAGTATTACAATAGACACAAAGGAAGTAATTAATAATTTTGCAAAACTACCTCGAAAATTAGATTTTATTCTTTAATTTAATAAATATATACAATTATTAAACCATTTTACTATCATGATTATTAAAATATTAATATTATATGGTACATTGTATGGTTTTTATTCGACTTTTAGGTAGTTTTCCTTTACGATTAGAAAATCTTTTGAAAATAGAAATAATAACCTCTTCAAAGTATTATCTAGATAAAATGTCAACTCCAAAGAGTTACTAAACGTGATTTCGGACAAAGTCTACAACTGGCTCCTAACAAAAAAATATAAAAATAAAAATCAATATAAAAGCAATAGTTTCATCGCTTTACTCTGAGTCTAAAAATAGTTTTCTCAGTCAGAGTTGATTTTATAAGGGATGACACTTCCCACTTCAGAGCCTGAATAACCAACAAATAAAATGAGCCCTTGAAAAAATGTATTTCTATATTATATGGGCTGAATATTTTTATGATGATTAACTACAACGGCTGATTGTTGAGTTGGTCATTGGCCGGTGGTTTGTCAACCATTAAAAATTAGGTACCTACCAAAACCATTATTCGTACCCCAATCACACATACTTACACATTCTCACAAAAATTAGTTATTATATTGCTATTGAAATCTTTAAATTTATTATTAGGCCTTAGCGAGTATTTTTACTAAGGGCTTGCAAATTACTTTACTCAGAACTGCCTCTCCACAAATCCCACGAAATTTAGCTGTTAAATTAAATTTTTTTTTTTTTCATTGTTCTCGAAAGTAAAATTTATGAACGCTTTCCTACAAGAACAAGTAAATGTAATATTTACAGAATGACGTTATTTTGGACGAGTTTATTTATTATAATTACGGAAACTTTTTTAAGTATATTACCTTATTTTTAACCAGCTTTATACATTTAAAGTAGTTTTCACGTTCGCCTTAAACACTAAAAAAGCAAGTGAAAAGATTATTTTTTTTTTACCTGAATGATATTTCATGTTTTCATTTTCTTAAATAACTGCGTAGAGCTGAATGAACAGAAAAATAATTTTCTTAAAAATATTGATAATCAAGTTGTTATTATCGAATAGATGGTTTAAGATAAACAAACATGAAGAGTTTAAAATCAACGTGAAGAAATAGTAAACATATGAAGTTACAACTCTGCTATCCTAAACTTTAAATATTTAATTATCTAGTAATTAATAATAATATTTGATTATATAAGGGCCAATAATAAAATTTAACTATCGGAATTATAATAATTGTATAACAAATTCAGAATATTAAGTAGGTAAAAATAGCGTTTGATATTAAAAACAGTTTTAAAATTTTAAATGTTAAAAATGTAACCTAAACTTTTCGAAGCCAAAAAATCATAAATATACCTTGTTTTTTTACAAAATGTAATTTTAGTTATTGAAATCGTACAGAACAAAAAAAAATTAAATTAATTTAATATTCTACAATGTACACTTGATTTTAAAATCCTAAGCCTTTTAAACTTTATTTCAATAATAAAAATTCGATAAAATAATGGAAGAAGAATAGTATAGGAATATTTAATACAACTTAGTAATAAATTAACATTTTAGCAGCTAAGTTGAAAATGAAAAAAATTAAGATTATTACATTCAATATGTTAAACTAACCATTCATCTAAGCATAATTTTAACATTATTAACACTTATTGTAATTAAGCTAAATCGTTTATTTATGGAATATGTGGGTTTAAAAGATGTTTTAAGTGTAACGCAAGCATGTAAATATAAAGATAGATACCATCTACTCACATACTAATATACTATACAAAAACACCCCTTTCCATATAATACTGTAAAAAGTGTTGGTTAAATTACTTTTGAGATCTACACTGAAGTTAAAAGCATTTCATTGCAGTCATGCTGATTTTTACAGTATTATTATTGCACATATAACTTCCCGGTTCTTTTGCTCTTTAATGGATTTTAAATGGGGGTCCTTAACAAAATGCAACGGAACGATGATTTTATAGAAGGATTTTAAACCAGAAACATTTGTACGGGTGATATGTTTAACCAAGAAAAAAAACTACGGAAAAACACTTAATACTAATCTTAAATATTACCACTCCATTCAATTTTCAAATGAATATTACACAACTCATTACTAAGATGTTTTAAAATATTTATGAAACACTATCAACGAACTATTATCATCAAATATGTTGGTCGCACTGCAAGTGTCAGAGATGATAAATGCAGCTGTTATACACTTAAAAGAGGTTATAAATTATGGATTAATATAGATTATTATAGATTATAATTCATATAATTAAGATTTTATTTTTGGGGGCTCATATTTTTTCACTATTTTTTTGAAATTAATGGGAAGTTGACTTGATTTTTTTAAATTATAAATAGTTAGTGTTCAATTTTCAATAAGAAGTTAGAAATAATAGATAATTGTTTCCTAGTATTTTTTAAATTCTTAATCGTTTTCATGAGTGCACGAAAAAATATTGAAATCTGAGAAAACCCGTAAAATGTTACAAACACCCAATTTTTACTGAATCGAACTCAGTTATTTCGTCTTAACTCTAGAAATAATAGTGGAATGCATCTATTAATAATAATAATAATAATATTAATTTCTATGACATGTTCTAACAGAGTTCTCCGATTTTAAACTAAATAACTTAAATTTATTTCTATCACATTAATTTCCAACTATCATTTTACACTTCTAATTTGTACGTGATATAAGATCACTCATATGTACTACTGATACCTTTACAATAATTTCGATCAAAGCGGTTCTAAGGATTTATGAAACCCGGGAAAGATATCATTGTGAGGCCTTTCTAGTTTTTAACTCTTTAAATATATGGATGTATTTATTTTTAGTATTTTTAAACACTTTAAGTGAAATATTAAGTATTGAATTTCATTTGAACTATATTTTTAAATTTGTAATAAAGTATAAGAATAAATACAACGATTAATTATTAGATCCTAAATGAGATGAAAGCGTAAGGGAAAACTACACAAAAATAGAGTAAACATGATACTTACATTTTTCAGTTGATGGAATTTTCATAAAATTAATTTTTTGATATTTAGCCATAATCCGAAATAAAAGTGTAAAATACTCAACATTTTCAATGAATATTATAAACACTACTGATATACAAACTTCACAAACGTTTTTAAAAACTTTACATTTTTCGGGCTCAATATATAACTTTTAAACTACAAAAAATATCTATCTCGTTCTTAGAAATCGTATCTGATTATGATTTTTAAGTTTCTGATTTTTAAATTATTGATTTAGAAAACTGAAATTGCAAAATCGTCTTACTCGTATATTTAAGTACCAATGCTGAAAAATATCTAAAAATATTAGTCTAGAATTCTTTTTCTTTGTACGTATTTTAAGTGAGAATTTTCACAATGATAACCTTAGAAAATGTGAAATAATTTATCCGATAACGTTTTTTTTTAAACTGATAAACTCACCACATATTGTCCTACCAACAGATACAAAAAATCACTCAATTTTTATTTTTTTATAAACACGTTTAAATTAAGGATTTTCTATTAGGCAGAAATTGTAAACTATGATTGATCAACATTGATTGAATATATTGGTTTCAAATATAAAATCGTATCACTCACTACCGTGTACCAAGTAATTTAATCATAAGAATGTCTCATCAAAATTGTTTTACAATCACAACTATTACATCGTCCGTGGACTAAAGGGAAGAAGAACGAACTTCCTGTGCCATTATCTTACCAGATTTTCGTCAATTACCATAACCATGATTTTCACAAATTTAATTTCCAATGAAAATAATAGTGAAGTCAGAAAATCGCTATTGAACATACTAAACATAGCAGTTCTAAAAATTATTTTCAGAATTTTTTGATATTTTAGGAATATTTTATTCCAATTTCATAATTATATCACAGTATTCAAACACTTATAAAATCAATTCAAATGCAAAAACTAAATAATACAGGAATAAAAGACAGTAGAACAGGTAATTACATAATACATAAAACTACCATATATATTATATAATTATTTAGTACAAAAAGTGCACCCGATTATATGGTTAAAACTATATTCAACAATTTAAGAAATTATGTAAAGATTCTAATTAAGTATGAATGTGAAAAGCAGTCTACTAAAATCAATAATAAATTATTATTAATAAAAATCGTATAAATAAAACAATTAGTCAAATAGTGAATGACCTTGATGAGAATGCGTGTAAAAATCAACTATTAAAAAGTATATATGGGTAAATTAAGGATTACCATTAAAATTATTTAGTTATACAATAATAAGATACTATTATTTAGAGAAGTAAAATACATTTATTCTCAATTGTATAAGACACCTATCATTTTTAAGAATTATATTTAAGTAATATGTATGGAACTCCGTATACCAGAAACGAGCTTTTTCAGTTGATATACGTATCAGCTCTTATCATTAATATTATTGTATTAATGTAACCTTGTAATTTGATTATTGTATTGAAATAGTAATATTGATAATGTTGAATAAATAAATAAATATATAAAAATAATTTTCTTTTTTTCTAGTGAATCTTAATTTTCTTGTCCCGAGATTATTAAATTTAGGATATTTTGATTTTTTTATATAAACTATTTTCATGATCGATCCATCATGGATCTACTCAGCACATGTAAACAACATTTTATACGTATAAATTACTACGGCTTTTAGATGAAAATAAAGACGTATGTATAAAAATTAAGTCAACAGTCATAGACAATCATATTCATATATGTCGATAATAATCAGTTAACATTGGCAGTCGATGAGCGATAAATTTCAATGACATATTGTATGATATTAATTAGCCTGTAATTTTAAGATAAAAAAAGTTTCATTTAGAATTTAGGGACATGTTATATAATATAGCACTTGACTTTCGAGTGCAACTCAAAGTGATTAACTAATTTTGATAAAAACTTAAATTTAGTTCTAGGAATAAACGAATTGTTCAGGTTTAACCACCAAAAAGGCAAAAACCACAAACCTGTCTTTATTTCTAATAATTATATTATTATTATAGAAGTATATCAAGTATCTAAGTAAAAATACGTTTTTGTACAGTTATTGTGATATTGTATAAAGTAATAATGCACAAAAGAATGAACCAAGTATAGTTTATACAATTTTGGGGGCTCAACGAAATTTTCGGGCAATTTTCACATCCAAAAACGAATAGTAGTAATAGGCATGAAAATAAAAAATTAATACACCAAAATCGTTTTTTTTTAAAAAGGATAATACCCTCCCCAATCTTTTATTTGTTTACGAAATTGATAAAATTTATATTTTTTTGATTCATATCACATTATAATATACAACTGAATATTTTACATGATATATATTTGAGATCGAATCTTAATTGTAATTTTAACATTACGACTTTATTTATTAAGGTATTTGGGCAAATAACACTAACTTTCCGGTATGGACGAGAAGACGAAGAAGTGATGGGATTAAAATTCTGTAACGAAGCAATCATGTGTTTAGCACAAATTTATCCGCCTCACGAAAATGCACAACGTGAACAAAATACACCACTACAGGTATATAGTTAATAATAATTGATATAGTTCGACAAAAACTAAATATTAATTAATGTGACATTTATCAATAACGCTCAACATAATAATTAAAAATGAATTCCATAATACAAAAATAGATTACAGCTTCAAAGAAATTAATAATTTAAGAAGGTATCAAAAATAAATACCTGATATTAGATATCGTAATAATATATGCTTTAGAATTTCATTTAGTGATCAAATAAAATATACAAAACTGAACACATTTCACAACTAGTCTTTTTCGACGGTAAGGCTAGGTTCACATGGACGCGCGTACACGCGCGTTAGTCAGCCGCGCGTATTTAGACTTAAGGTACGTTTTCCAAGGCGCGACATGTCGTCAATATCTGTGTATACGAAAATAGTGTCAACTGTTTTGCAAGACGCGACAGGCCGCGGCGACAGAACTTTGGGCCGCCGCGCCCGACGACACTACTGCTCCGGAAGCAGTACCGCGCGACACGTCGTGACGACCCTATGGTCATATTAATTGTCGTTTTTATTTTTTATTTGTCGTATTTGTACAAATTTATCATATGGCGTCAAAATTAGTATTTTCTCCATCGGAGGATGAAATTCTTATTCAAGAAGTACAGGCCAATTCTATTTTGTATGATTTGGCCGATACTAATTACAAAAACATAATTATGAAAGATAGTATCTGGAAGGAAATATCCCTCAATTCACGAAATGTTATGTTATTATTTTTTAAATGTCTATTAATTAACACTTCGTAAAAACCTTCTGTATCGCGATACTTGAACATATCATCTGTTCGCTTTTTTTTTGTTTTATATAAGAAAATATAAAATCTTCATCATCTTCTTCTTCCAATAATAAAGTCAAAATGTCATTATTATTAATATACATCTCCATAATAATTAAAACAAAACTGTATTATTTATTAATTATAATTAAAATCACACACGCGTCTGTATGCGGACAGGTTTGCTAGTGAACTGAACATTATGTGCTTTGTAGCTACTAGTTAATTTTTACCAAAATCGCCGCGACATGTCACGCTTAGTAAAACACAACAGAAAAACTGCGTCGCGACGACAAGTCGCGATGGTCGGTCGCGGCGACATGTCACGCCTTGGAAAACGTACCTTTACGGGTTCCGCATACATCGTTCACATGGTCGCGCGTACACATGCGTACACGCGCGTCGATCGCGGTAACCACGCAAGATTCTATTTCCGCGCGTAGACGCGCGTGATACATCGAATTTAAATACTGTTGTTACAATACGGATCATTCAGATGACACGCGCGTTTCAATGCGAACGATCGAATTTTCGTCCATAGTTTTTGAAAACAAGTGCTTTTTAAATATGGAAATCGAAATAGATACGTCGATACGTTAATTAACGAAGAAAAAAGGCCTGCTATATGGGACATGACAACGCATGCATACTCAAATCGAACCATTAAAAGAAAAAGTCGGGAAGAGTTGGTGCTTTTCTTTGGTGATCCTGAGGATTCAGTAGTTGAAAAGTAGTTGAAAAATTTGTCATCGTGCTCTCTAAGTTTAGGATAATGTAACGTGACATAAAGACTATGTAAAATACAGAAATATACAATACATATCAAAAACTTTGTATTTCGGATCTAGGACTATAGTTCAAACTTGTAGCTTACCTAGCTACTTTTAGGGCTGTTTTGAAAAAAAATGCAAATGCATATAAATCCGAGCCTAGTAATAAGTATCTGTTATACAGATGTATGAATGTTTTATTCAATTATTAAATTGTGAGGAACCCTTACCGAATCAATCCAGTCACTCTTTTAGTTATAATGAGAGGAAAACATAAACCATTACCGTTGAAAAAATTACCGTTTAAAATACTTAAAATATATAATTTAATACGTATACTAATTAGTAATTAATAAATATAAAACACAAAAATTAACAAAGAATGATAAAAAGTGAACAAAATATTATTTAATGTGTAGCTACCAAATAACTTTTTTAAACTACTTCTTTCAAATATATATATATATATATATATATATATATATATATATATATATATATATATATATATATATATATATATATATATATATATATATATTACTGAATGTAAAAAATTCTGAAAATAAAGATCATATTATTATTATTATTATTATTATTATTATATATATATAACATATTTTGTAACACTCATTAATTTTAACTTATGGTACTAACAAAACTTTATATAACTATTTCAAAACTATGTTTTCTAAAATGTTATTTTTGTTTCTCTAAGGAAATGTTAATACAAAGACTGGGAAGCAATGCTCATGCTTTTTCAATGGAAGTTACCCATTTAGCTCCACCTAGCGTCCAATTAGTTCCAGCCAAAGAATACAACGGCGCTCCAATAGGAACTAGTTACGACATACGAGTATACATAGGTATGGGAGAAAATTACTTCAAATATATCATTTTAGTACTTATTATTAAATAAATATCAAATACATAAATTAAATAAATTTATAAGATTTTTTTTTTTTTTTTTTAATCCATGAATATTATTGACGTATTTGTGTTATGATGGTCAGTTTCACAAAAATTCAACTCATATCGTCATCAGAGAATATAACAAAGAGTAAAATGCCATTTTGTTGAAAAAAAACAGTTATTTACTGTTATCATTTAAAAAATGATATTTACAGAAATTGTTGTAAAATGTTTATAATATTAACTTAGAAATGTATGTATTATAAACCAATTATTTTTAAGTAGTGAATTTCGCATGACAATTTGGTAATTGCAATTGAACCTGGTAAAATGCATATATTTGGACTTATTTTCGATTTTAAGTACGATATAAAACACAAATGAAATTACATTTTTATGAAAAAAATAAATTTTTTACACGATTATAAAATAATTTTTGCTTTCTTAAATAGAAAGACTCCGAACAATAAGAAATAAAAATTATTTCATTTTGATATTGAAATTTGTATTATTATAATTTATAATAATCATTTAATATATAAACTCTTAAAGTTTAGAGTGGTGGAGTAGTGGCACGGTGCCTTACTTCACCACCACGTCACCCTGATTTTTAAATATTTATTTTTTAAAGCTACAAGTCACAAAAGAAAAATTAAGATATTATAATGTGCAATTAATATTAGAAAACACATGTCTGGGCTGCTTATATAAATATTTCTGCTGTATTTAATATCTGTTTAGTTTATATATAATATCATAATTGTAGAGACTAATTGTATATACAAAGTCTAAATAAAAAAAAAATAATAATAAAATAAAAATAATATTAGAAAACGTATATATGGTAATACAAATTTAAAAATTGAAGGATTTAAAATATTGTGTATAAAGATAAAAATCATGTATAATAAAAATTTATCATACAAGTGTTTTTAATCAAACATAGAAAATAAAATTCAAATTTATATAAAATATAGGGTAAAATCACAATTGTTAAATTATCGTAAAACACATGGAATATTCCACACTCATCAGACAAGATAATGGTGATGGGTGTGTTGAATTTCAAAGAAACGAAAGATCACATCTTTAGTATAATGATTCTGAACATAGCTTCAGTATAAAAATATGCTGTTCATACATTTTATCATTTTTCGTTTAATTATCCGTAGAATTTTTTTTTATCAAAACTGTTTAAAGTTTTCTTGTTTGACAAAAGAGACATTGTTTTAACCAAACAAGTTTAAAATATAGTGTACAATCTGTAAAGGTTCATAATGATTATACATTTCAATAATTTCTTATATACTTATAAAGAACAAAATGTATGTGAATATAGTAAAATTATTTACCTAAAGGCTTATAAAAAAAAGTCCAAGTCACAATTTCAAGATCTTTTAATATCATTACTTGATAATATGAGTATGATCATATTACATTTTCAAAACTGTTTGTCAAATATTAAAAATTGTATGAGAGATAAACTTTAAAAAAATTAGGTGTTTTCTATCTTTAGCCAATTTTTTGTAACTTTTGTGAAGTATGAAGCAAAATGCCAATAATGTATGACGGGAATTTCAAGTTTCTAGCAATATTTCAGAGTTATTACTAAATAACTAAAATCATTTAAGTGAAAGTGTTGTTGACAGGAAAATTTTATGATTTTCAATTGGTTTTTCGGCAATTTGTCCATTATTTGGGAAAAACTATTGAAAGGAAAGAAAAATGACCTTTCAAAGTAACATTTACAAGCGATTTTCGATCTATCGAGTTGTTGGATGAAACTTTTGAACAAATTTAAACGTATCAAAGATGTTTCAAGAAAAAAAAATAAACATCATTGTAAAACTAATAAATCTTTTGCTTCACTGAGAATTTAAAATCAACATTACACAATTAAATTGTATTTAAGTTAACCTCTTATAGAAATAATGATTATTGCATATAATAGATACAAAAATTATAAATGAATATTTATAAGTATAATATGCGCATGGATATTATCTCATACAACCGCAGTACTAATGAAAATTTGAAATCTCAAAGGAAAGCCTCACACAGTGGTATTCAAATTAGATCAGACCCTTCTGATATCACCCAAAACAGTTTTAGTTCAATTAATTTGAAGTTTAACAAATGCCGAGGATAATGACAAAACTTTAATATTTTTAAAAGGAAAATCATTAGTTCCAAGAAAACAGAAGTATTTACTTATAGATTTTTTATATCTCTTAGCAGTTAGCTACTTATTACATTTATTACTTATTACATTACTTAACACATGCATAAACTAGTTGAAAATTCACATCAATACATTCTAACAAAAATAGATGAAATAACAAAATATAAAAATAAAAACAAATAGGTACGAAAATTGGAAAGACAAAACTGTGGAATCAAATATTAAAATCTATAACACTATAAAAAATACAAACACTGATTAGAAAGAATAGACTAATCTGTAATCAATACTTTAATCAGAAAATATTTATTTAAAATCTATTAAAAAATAAATTTATTTCAAATGTCTTTACTTGGGCTTATGAAACAGTATCATTTAATAATCTAAAAATATTTTTATTTTTATACAAATTTTAGAATGTTTGTTTACGGTGTATCATACATTTTTATTTTTTATTAGTAGATAAAAAATATTATGTCCTATTAAGACTTTAGTATTAAATTCTATGTTAAATGACTGTCATTAACATGAACAATACATTTTTTCAATGTTTCATATCAATATTAAATATAAATTATTCATAATTTTTGATAATATATCAATCACCATTATTATCTATTGCCAATTCTTGATTTCATGCTATTGTCATTGCAATTTTTGTGTTTACTGTTTTTGTTTCGCTATTTTTACATTCTACCCAAATAAATACATACTTATAATATTATACTAGTAATTTTACTGAATCTAAGTCTTTATATCAGACATATATAAGTGAATTAATTTTTTATTTTTTTACTTTCTTATAACTAAAATTTAAAATTCTTAAGAAAATTCATGAAACAATACAGATTTTTTAACAACATGACCTGTTTTAGGGTATTTTATTGATATACAGTCGCCTTAATTTAGAGACATAAAACAATTATAAATCATTTTATAAAATGAAAAGAATTTTGTTAGCACAATTTAACAAATTTTGTTTATATAAATATATAGCTGAAAGAGCAGATGAGAAGTTACAACGAAAAAATATTGTAAAAATGGGTATCAAAGTAGTTCAAATGGCTTCAGCGCCACCACCGCCAACACCTACGCCCAGATCAGATCAGCCTAAAGGATGGCGACATAAAGGACCACAAGCTACTTCAGAAAAACCATTTTTACTAAGCGATGGAAAAGTCACCTTGGAGGCTAACTTGGACAAAGCTATTTATACACACGGTGATCCAATTCATGTAAATATAAGTGTGAAGAACACAAGTAAAAAAGCTGTAAGGCGAATAAAGGTAAAAACTCTTATCTTAATTTAATAACATATAAATCAGTAGTCAAAGTATAAACAATATTAATATTTTTTTTCAAATTTTCGTAACCAATTATCGGATTATATCATACTTTTATAAATTTAGGTATTTATTGTTCAACATGTAGACGTATGTATGTTCAGTAATGGTAAATTTAAGAACACAGTAGCATCAGAAGAATGCACTGACATGCCAATACCTGGTAATGGAGGATCACTTGAAAAAGAATACTTACTATATCCAATCAAAGCAAGAACAAAAAATTGGATAGCACTAGAAGACTCACTTGGATCAACTGTAAATAAGTCAGAAGGCACGTTATCAAGCACTGTAGTGTGCGTATCGCCTGAAGATAGAAATGTGTTTGCAATTTACGTCACATACTATGTGAAAGTTAAACTTTTAATAGGAGCCATGGGCGGTCAAATGTCACTAAAACTACCATTTACTTTGATGCACACACCATCAAACACTTACCCTACAGGTGAATATTTAACAGTCAAACAGAATATTAAGTGATTACTAATAAATTTTATTTTTATTTGAATATCATGTATTTCATAGAATGCAAGGATGCTTCTTGTGCGTCATTGGGCCCATGTCTATTGACAGACAGTAAAGAAGCACCTTCAACAACAGAGGAACAGTGCACAAATAATTTAGGACTCTGAGGATTAATAGAATCGGCCGATACTCGAGATATTCATTCGACACTTGCTCCGGCCGATCAAAATGCCGAAGATCGTCATGAAGACAACCGTTTTAAATTCAAAAGAATTTTATGTTGTTTCAATAACTACAGATAGTGATAATGGGTCCAAATTCAAAAGTCAAATTTCATTCTTATTTTTTTATATTAAGCAAAATAATTCATAATATACTGAATGATTTTTTTTTAGTAAATCAATCTATATCTTGGGAAATATTCAGAATTTTTCATAACTATAATTTATTCAATTTTCTTTCTTATTTGTTAAATATCGATCTATAAATTTTATTTTAAATTCTCAGAGAAATTATTATCTAGACATTGTTATATTCATTAATCAGTTTACTTCATACTACTAATAATCATCAATTTTAATTTTAATTTTAATATATTTTAAATATACAAAAAATAAAGTAACTAAAAATAGATAAAAAAAAATGTTCATATTTCTTAATTATTTCGGTGTAAATCAAAATGGTAATAAATAAGGTTGAGATTTTGGATTTTTGTTAGAGCTACAAATGAAATAGTTTGTAATGCTACAACATACGCGTTTCAAGTATAAGAGTTTTGAAACATATTTCTTTGATTTGTTTGGGATATTTTAAACAACATTTTGTTTTTAAAGTGTTATTTCAAGATTTTATATGCCACAACACTTTAATGTGATATACGATGTTGAAAATTCAAACAACAATATTTAACTAAAGATGTCTTTAAGAAATTATTAAAATTAATAAATTAATACTAGAATAGTAATTACTTATAATAATTATAACTGATACTATATGCTTGGCATTGTTAATTCTCAGTTACAAATGTCCTGCAACACAATATATTATACTAAATAATTTTTTTGTTTTTTTTTTTTTTTTTTATTTATTTTAAATTCATTAAAACTTTAACATTAAAAATAAAACTTAAATCTATTCTGAAATAATTCTTAAATCGTAAAAAATAGAATATTGTTGCACCATAACGCAATATTGAAATGATTGTTTTAACAGAAATAAATAAATATAAATATATATTATACAAACAATTAAAGTGAACAAATGAAGTAAAATGTATGCATTATACAGGGTTTAAATAGGGTTAGAATTCTTAAAATATAATCATATAATAGCATATTCCTGATGGCATTACAGTTATTACGGCGGATGAAATTGACAAATTTGATATGAATTTAAATTGTTACTATGCAAAAAGAAAAAATTGAAGGAAACTCAATAATATAGGTGTTCTACACACCTGTCACTTATGAGCACAGCATTGAAAATTATTCCACTATTACTTTTGTTTTCATACATTGTATCATGTGATATAGCATACATATAAACATATTTATGTTTAAACAATACAACATTTCTTTGAGAATTTAAAATATATTTAAGCTACTTTTTTTAAATTAAGTCAATAATTTTTATAGAATAAAAAAATACATGTGCATTAAGGTATGAATAAGTGTATAATAGAATAACAGTTGAAATACATAAATAAAACTAAAAATTATGAATATTTTCAAAGAAATAACTTGATTTGCTTTAAAACTAATCAGATTTTATAACACAGTGAATACCGCTTAATAAAATCATGTTTTTGATAAATAAATTGATTAAATTAACCTCTAAAATTTTATGGATAAATATTAAACATACATAAATTTATTATAATATGTTGATTTTTTAACATTTATAAATAGTTAAAGCTATAAATCATTGATTATATTAAGCGGAACTCCCTGTACTTTTTTATTTTAAAAATTATGATTATATAAAGGGTAATAAGGTTATTATAATTGGTGTGTGTGTATGTATGTATAAAACCAATCAAATTAAAAATTAGTATAATGTAATTGACAATTTTTAGAGTTTTCAGACATAGTGGATGAAATTGTCAATTTGAATTATTAAATCTCTCAAAACTAAAGAACATTGTACCTATAATCAGGCTGATTTCTTGCAGGGTAGAATATTTTTACGATTTAAAAACTGTACAGTATTATTTTAGACAAGCCATATTCTAAAAATCCACTGAAGCTCAATAATTTACTTAATGCTTCTAATAAATATGATTTTGTCAATGCATGTCTTATATCTACAATCAAATAAAAGAAGAACAAATGTTTAAATTGGGTAATAAAACAAATACATCTAATATACTCATTACTTATTATAATTAACAGTTTAACGTTGATTTCTATTCAAATTTAACATAAATAGTTCAGTAATGTTTATTTCATGTCTTCCTTAATTAGATTGATAGTATCTCTGCAAATTGAATAAATGTTCATAGGTTAAAGTTTAAATTATATTAAGTTAAGTCATACATATAACTTATACATAATTCAAGTACATAAACAAAATATACATGTTGATATAGATACAATAGCAAATACTAAGAACTTATTACCACTGATATGAAAAAAAGTTATTCGAATAAAAGTTGGTTCGGTTATAAATTAATATGAATAATCACTACTTTAATAAACTATTCAATATTATGAAAAATATTTTGCAGAACACAAAATAATTACAAAACATTGTGGAGGTACCTATTTTAAAATTAACATTTCATAATTTTCAAAATTTTGTAGAATTCATACATCCATAATAATTATGAATACCATAAATAAAATAATTCATCAAATTTGTATGTTTCATTAGATAGATAAATTAATATTTAAAAACACTTCAATTCATTTTTTACAATAAGATTGATTTTTATAAATATTATGAATGTAGTACTTAAAGAAATCTGTATTTTTATATGCTAAATATAATGTATATCTTTGCAGTTTGTAAAATATTTAAAAAATACAATTTTCATTATTTATTTAAATAACAAAACAAATAAAAATTAATAATATTTATACAAATGCATACCAAAATTAATTCAACATAGATAGAAACATCACATTGTTTTATTAGATACTTAAACAATTGATTAAATTAAGAAGATAATACTGAAATGTTAAAACATTTTTTTTTTTTCATATTTTTATTTATTGTTAACTTTAATTTTTCTGTAAAAAAAATACTTTATAATTTTTGATTTTATTGAATTGTTTTTCATACATTACTGCTTAAGTTTAAAATCTCAAAATAATTTTCACTTCACTTTTCATAAATATTTATTCAGAAACTCGTGCAAAAAAATAAAACTAAGATAAAATGATGACATTTTATTAATTCCCATAAATAGTAAAATACTTACATAATAAAAAGAAATATGAAACAATAAAGAAAATATACTATTATTTCATTACAAAATAAAAAATTATTTTATTTAATACAAATGTAGATACATACTAATAATAGTCCTACTATATTTTTAAAATGAGGTATATCATAAAAAATAACAATTTAAAGCTTTGAAGAATTATGCATTGTTTCAGTCAGCTATAGTTAGTTAATAATGTAGTAAAAATAATGAAATGTCAAAATTATTTTAATAATTAATATAAGTCTTATTTTTAAATTTGTAATGTCTTATAGAACAAGAATTATAATATATTATAGTTTCACAGTAAAATTATCAAATATATAAGGTAAATTTTCAAATAAGATTTATAATAGTTTAAATGTAATAACCTTAAAAATAATTTTTATATATGAAATGAGTTGGAATTTAGATTAATAATCTCAAAACAGTTTCAACATAAATAATTATAATGTTACCAAGATGTAAATAAATAAATAGTTGTTGATGATTATCATTGTTAAGTAGATATATTGTTATTGTGAAGTATACTATTGCCAATTTAAAAATGACTTTTTGTGTTAAAAATTTATACGCAACAAAATTTATTATAAAATATTGTCTTAAATTCCACAAAACATAAGATTATACATACCTAAATACATTTGCAATAGTTTTATATAATCCACAAGTTTTGTAAATCGTACATATTGATATAATTATTATGTAAGCCAATGTACATATCAGAATATTTTATAAATGCTATGTAAGTGTATATTTTTAATGGCATTATTAAAAGGTCAAGTTTCAACATGTACCAAAATAGAACATTTTCAAACTAGGTATATCGCATAAAGATCAAATCAAAATGAAATTATTTGAACAATATTCAGAGAATTTAATTAAATGATACAATGATCGTAAATTAATACATTTTTATAATTATCTGAATACTTTAATTTTAATAATACATGTACTTCAGAAAGACTAGACCTTTTAAAATTTTTACATTAATTTTGTTTAAAATTGTAAGCATTACAAATGTTTAAAAATAAATATTTTACTGGTGTATTTGAAACTTAATATTGTGTACACATTTCATTTAATGTTTCCAAAATAAATATATCAAAACCACAAACTGAAAAATGTATTATCAATTGCTGATCAAATACATAAATGTGGTTTAAAATATTATAATGATGAATGGAGAGAGGAAACTATTTAAGGTTACTCATACATATTCTATAAGTACAGTGACAACAATGTATATAAGAATATTATTACTTCAGATTGAATTAAATAGGTTTCTATAATTCATCAGATTAAACTGAAAATGGATTTTGAATACAACTCAGCATTATAACATAATACTTCAATGAATATTAAAGTAGACAAACTAAAAATTAAGAATTTCAGCTTTTTCAACCAACATTTAAGTCTGTCAACTATTTGAAAACTTAGTAATTAATAAAGATAAATTAAATTAATGGATTTTCCTGCTTAATTTGTAATGTTATAGTAGGTATTTTAATACAATAACCAAATACAGGTCTAAATAAATCAAAATGATGAAAATACAAAATATTTAGTAATAATTTTAAAGGAAGAAGATAATAATTTCATATTCTTGATTACTGATTTAGTTTTGTATAGCAAAATCTATTTTACTCATTTCAAAATACAAGATGAAATTTATAAAAAAAAAAAAAAATATTGTAATATCTATAATACTAATTAAACCTTTAACTCTTTAATATAAAACGAAGTGACTAGGTAAAACCTCAACGTATTTTTGCTATGATTGTCGGACTGAACCCACAGACGGTGAACCTAATTACAACCAAATTCATACAATTGGCCAAAGGGTGTGGCCACTAACGAATTTGTCATTCTTTATATGGCAACTAAACTGATTTAATTTGAAGAAAGTAGCAAATCTAAATAAAAGGAATTAGTTGAAGCTTGAATGCATACCCAAGACCAATTTCAATACAACTATTAAAATCGAAAAAGACCCTCATCGTTGTAAAATTAATAATACCTAGCTTTATTGAGAATCTAAAATTAAAGAAAGTTTATAGGCATACTTACAAGGAAGATAACTCTCACCCCTTTTTATGAAAGTTAAATTACATAAATTTCTACATGAAAAAATTTAAACGATTTTTTTTTTATACATATAATTTTTATACATAAATATGAGAAGGTATACAAATAAATGTATATGTAAATATAAAACGTTAGCAATAACTGAATTCATAATTACATATTTATATACTTTTTTGATATTTAAAGCATGAACATGTAGGTTGAAAAGTTGGCCTCTCAATTAAAATTATTAATTACACATGTGAATAAGTTTATAAAAAATATTATGTTAAAACACTTTAACGATTATTATTTGAATAAACTATATACCTTAGAATTATATATTTATTTATTTATTTGAATAAACGTCTGGTAGGCTCAAGTACAGATTAATAATAAAGATTACAGAATTTCGTATTACAAAAATGATTTGGGTGTGATAAGAACATATATTGTGGTACATAATTTCAACAAAAACATAAATAAGTGAATATAATTTTTACCATTTGGACTGAACTAGTGATTTAAATAATGGCGTTTTAGATTTGACAGATTATTAAAAAAGAAATCAAAATTTGATGTATTTCCTTATGTTAGGAGTCTGTTAAGTGGATTATTTTGTCCATAGTTAGTGCGGTGTGTTTTGATATGGAATGTTGGACATGAGCGGGTATTGTATTGCGGTATGTGAAACGAAATACGTTCCAAAATAGGAGGACAAGAGATTATACCATTAATTAATTTATATAAGAAGGATATATCTAACATATTGCGACGGGCTAAAAGTGTATCAAGTTTTAAATTAAATTGTAGGCTTTGAACTGAAATATATAATTATTGATAAATAATAGGATTAGATTTATATGTATTAAAACACCATGAAGTGTACTTTTGAAATATAATTTAAAAATATAAATATATTTGATGTTTCAATTTACTTAGTAGTGATCAAAGACAAAAATATTTATCACACCATGTATCATATTATTTCATACACAAGGATCAAATATTGACTTTATAAGAAAACCAAAATCTAATTTAATTCAACCCCAAAATGCACTGTACCCCATACTGTACAAAATACTCTAAAATATATGGTAACTTAAATTACGAAACAGTAAAACATGCCTCACAAAGATATTATGATCTTGAATATGGTAAATATGATCAAAAAAACAATTGTGTAAAGGTCTTAAAATACACTAAAAATGTAGTATTTTTACTTCCTACATAATAAAAATTATTTTATGTTTATTCAGCATACAATATATTCAACTACCTAGGCAGAAAAGATATGTAAAAGCATACAAATCCAAACCCAACTAATATTATTAAATGCACTATTTAGAACCAAAATAGAGTTACCTAACTAAGTATTAAAACTTGTTGACAGAAATGGTAATAAGAATTTTTTATTTATTATTAGAAACAGGCAATGTTACATTTAATTTTGTTAGGATAAAAATAGTATTTGGTTCTTACTTAACAACCAAACATTTACAATTTTATACAGCTAAAATATTTTTTTACTTCTCAATGTATAATTGACAACTATTCTCAAATGATTTAACCATTAATCATTATAGTTAAGTTAAAACAATACATAAAAAAAATCATTTAACTTGAGACACCTTATTTAATAAAAAACAAAAAAAAAAAAAAAAAAAAATGAATGCATACCATGATATTCAAATGCTCGACCTCCGCGAACAACATATTTCGATGGATGAGAAGAATCATTTTGGTCAGTAACCTTCACCAAAATATACTTATAACGGCCTTTGTCATCAATTTTAACATCAGAAATCTTTTCCAAAGCTGAACAAGCCGACATTATATGTACTAACTGAAAAATATAAATTTTTATAGATAATTGCCCAAGTAGAAAATTATAAATAAACACAAATAATATACCTTTAGGTATTATTATTAGCATATGGCTCCGATATAAAAAGTAAAGACACAATGAAACAATAGGTAATAAGGACTAATAAATCTAGTGAATTAAAACTAAGGCTAACAATAAATAGAAGATTAAAATATGATTAGGTAAAAGATTACAGCAGGATAAATTTGGTAACGAAATTAGTAACTCATCTGTCTCTCTCCGATTGGACTTGAACTTGGTCACAGGCGCACATCTAGATTTCCCATCTACTTGATGGCATCGTCACTGGCTAAGTGGATTTCCTCAAAACCTGCCGTGAATTTTGTTATTGGGCATTCATTGTGCCTAACACATACAATGTGCCTAACAGTTTGTATTTGTACACAGCCACATAAAAGGGATTCCACCATTCCTCATTAGTACAGTAGGTAATCACACTTTCCTTGTTCGGTTCTAATGCAATTTAAGGTGGTCCACAAGGCGCGTGGTAAATTAAATCCAGGAATTCTTTCTGTTGGATCTTTGATCAGAGATGAATTTAGTACGTTGGATTCTAGCCATGTCCATTTCCATTCAACCTGTTGATCGACTTCGACCGTGGCTTCTTCCCATATGGGGGGTCTGGATTTAAGAAGTTTATTTGGGTGATGTACTATGTCATTGTAGATTAGCAGGTCATGATTCCTTTTAATTTTATTGATGGTGCTTTGGGAAGCTCTATGTCTCCTGACTTCTAGGGGTCGATATGTGCAAGGACAGGTAGCCATTTGGTTGGAGTGCTTCTAACTGTCCCTGTGATTGTTCTAATGGCTACATTCAACTGTACATCAATTTTTTTACAATGAGCGCTCCTCATCCAAACGGACACACAGTATTCAACCACACTAAACACTAAAGATAGTGCGGAAGTTCTCAACAAGCTTGCATTGCATCCCCAGGTAGTCCCAGCTAATTTACCGATAATGTCATTTCGCGATTTTATTTTGTTTTTTTTTTTTAATCAAGATGTTGTTTAAAAGTTAGCGTCCTGTCGAGTTTGACACCTAGGTACTTTTGGCACTCTTCATTAGAATTATTGGTATGACCGATTTTTAGCTGGAGTTCTCTACTTTTAGGTTAGCATCAATAAAAAAATTGTCAGCTATATCAATATATAAATAGGTAATTTCAGTATCTCAAAACTGAAAAGTTTTAATAATGCCCCACATTGATCATTAAGTAACCCATTACTTGATCTAATCATAAATATGAATTTTTTGAAAATATTATGAAAGAGAATACTTTTTGTGGACTGAGGATATTTTAAACATTGTTATTATTATTATTTAAAAGATACTTACATTTACATATTCTGTTTCTATAAAAGTTTAGCCTGTGGAAATACCTACATATTGATATAAAAATTATTTGGAAAACGTTTTTCGTAAAATAATTTATAATACTGCCTAATGAAGTTTTCCAACCCTTTTTAATTGATTAGGAACTTGTTCCAATAATGAATAAAATAAATAAATTGTTGATATCAAATGTATTTCATGTTCATTAAAAATGCATTCATTGATCACTATTAAATTTAATTATTTTTACTTCACTATATATAATATTTAGGGTACTACATTATGTATTATCTATTTTTTTAAACGTAAGTTATCGTTTATTTGATAATATTTCATCTCAACATTTATTATTATTGTTGGGTTCAAAATTTGATTCATAAAAAAATTAAAAACAACATGAAATAAGAATTCTTAAGAAATATACACAAAGAAACACAACTAATCTATTTTAATTAGGTATAATTATAATATTATTAATTTACTCATTGCAATAAGTTGATTAATAATGTCTGCAAAATTCTGAATAAAGTGTTTTTCATATCAAATTTAACATTTAAATTTTAAACGAATTACCATCTGATTTAAATATACTTGATACTAATTTGTAATTCATATTATATACAAAATCAAACAATGTATATTAAATGTACAAACTATTAAATATGAAATTCGAATTACCTTGATGAATTTCACTGCTGAAACAGTATTAACACTATTCAAAATCATAAACTTGATGACGTTCAATCGCGCCCAAAACGGCGAAACGTTAAAACAAGGAATAATCAAAACGAAAATTTGGACAACAGTTAACTACTTTGAAAGCACATGAATAACCCCGGCGGCCGGCAGCCAGATGTGATAAGCGCACGCATGTCCAAAAATGATAAAAACGCGGAAGATGATAAGTGAATTAGTGAATATCCGGAATCAACTTGTTGGTACTTGGTTGCATGAATTAAGATATCCTTTATAAATAAGTATTACTTGTTATTTAATGCATGTGGAAAATTACGAGGACCTCGATTTTGATTAAAATTCTATCTAAATAATCGTGCTGTGGATCTGGACTTTGTCACGATAGACGATTGATATACCTATGTTAAGTCACTATACTTGGTAATTGATTCTAACTTGCGAGTACCTAGTTACGAATTTACGATGTAGAGACTATAGAGACTTCTCTACATCGTGTGTTAAGTATACCAATGGTTTTGATCATTAAGGTCATAAAATAAATCGTAGCATATTGATTTTCCAACTTTTTTTCCAACACAGCACATTGTGCTCTTTGCAATATTTTTATGGCACAATGCACATGTCACATCGTTAACATGAATACGCTTGATTATTCTCGTTGAACTATTTTTGATTAAGACTTGAAAGGCCGAACCAACTAAGTCCGTGATCAGGATCTTTTCAAGTGAGGGGTTTACTAAATTGTGTTAATAAACGTATTTATGTTAAACCCTGTAGAATTATTAAAATTTCATTTTATATAAATGTTCTCTTATGGATGTTATAAATATGTATATTCATTTTTTAAACATATTCATCTCAAGTTTTAACCCTGTTAATGCTCGAATATGAGTGCATATTCTCTTAGAATTTAAATTTCTTATAAAACTACATTTAATGAAAAAAATTAATTCTTCTACTATTTATAACATATTATAATCATGAAAAACAAAAACCTTTTTTTTTTTTTTTTAAATTTGACATTTAATTTTTATCATTTGATCAATAAACTTGTAAATTTAAAGTTGCAGAAGTTTTCACTAACCTGCCACTCTCCTCTGGCATTAAACTTCAAATAATTATATTTTTTCAACAATATTAGTGCGATACCTAACACAAATTAAAATAACAAAAATGTCATAAAGTATATATTTTTATAAAATTATGTTATGATTAGTAGTTACCATTTAAGAAAAAAAAACTTAAAATATCACATGGCACAAAATAAGTTTTTATTATAATAGTTTTATTATTCTTAAATATTTTACATGAAAAATATATGCATTACAAGGTACTTCAAAGTTTATGAAATATTTCAAAAATAATAATTTTACCAAATATAAACATAAATTTACTAATATTGTAATATTTTAATAGCATTTTCAAAATTAATTAAATGATAAATTTAAATAAAAAAAAATATTATTTATCATCATTCATCATAATTAAGTATTATAAACATACAAAAATTTTAAAATGAATATAAATTTAAGTTAATAAAACATTGAAGACTTATGATAAAATCTAACACAATAATTATTTATAGATATAATGGTATAAAATAAGAGAGCTCAACCTTTTGAGGCAGCAAACCAATAATTATTGTTAAAAATGTTGAGAGTACTATTATACAGTAATTTATTTGGTCATAAGCTCCCCCCACAAAAAAAAAAAAAAAAAAAAATCAGCAATATTTAAAACATGTTTATGGGCCTTAAATAAAGACAAGATAAGTTATGGGTTGAAGAACCCAGGTATAAAAGGTAACGTATTGATTTATTGATAAAAAACAATTTTAAACTAATTATTGAGTTTAATTAATTTAATGATTAACTTAAACACAATCATAGAATAGTATAGAAAATAAGAACTTAAAATCATTTTCAAATCATTCCATTTATTGAATTATTCAAAATATCAATTTTGGTATCATGTTCTTTAATATTGTACTTATTTTCAATATTACTAGATACATATGCCCAATAATAACGACGTATACGATCATAATCAGATGCTAAATCAAAACATAACTGAAAAAAACCATATCATTATTAAAATATAATTTTTATAAAACTAATTAGTAATTAACTAAGGGGGTAAACATACTTTCAATGCAAATTTGACTTTTCCAATATTATCTGGTTCTGTAGAATCTACATCAGCATCAAGCAAATCAATTAAACAAGACAATAAATATATTGATCTGTTTCCGCTGTTATATAACTGAGTACAAAAAATACGAACTTTATCTTCTAAAATACCATTTTCTGAGTATAACAATAGTCTATAATTAATAAAAAAATAAAAAATTAGTATATTATATTCAAAAGTTACTTGCAAGCAACTTTGGTTTACTAAATTTTTTTCATGATACTACTATAGAATGTGATAGGGGAGAGTATTAAAGGTAACTCCTTTATTCTCAGAAAACAAAATGCAGAAATGTATATGAAACTTGTTAGGGCATACATTCAAGTACTTATAAAAAGTACATTAAGTATATGTAAATATGTTTATTCATATAAAGTATGCAACATAATCACACTTTTAGACAGTGAAACCATATCACATAAATATGTTATATAAGTCTATAATATATGTATTATAGATTTTACCATTGATTATAGAATATATATTCTACTAGCTGAATTACCCGTCGTTGCCGGGTTTAAGTAAAAAAATGTATGTAACCTGGCAAGATTACATTTTGTTTAATCTATTGAAATTTAAATTTTTGAAATCATATTTTTTAGTTTTTAAGATAATAATTATTAACATAACCTATTCTACAAGTTATAGCTTTTGGGGGCCTATGTTCACGATAAGTTTTAGCAGTGAAGGTTTAAAATAAATGTTTTACTAATGGTTTTTTCAAAATTGTATTTACAATACTTCTTTGTAAAATGTTCAATGCTGATCTATTAGTAGGCGGCAAAATCACCAAGCTATTGGGTGAGCTTACGCATGAGCAAACTACGTAGAACTGCCCATGTGAAAAACAGTTTTCTCGCAAGTCTATTCCTCAAATTTGAGAGTCTGGCCTTGAGACTTGTTTATAGTCATCGCAAAGCAGACTTTGAGGGGAAACTGTAATCGATTAAATTCGAACGGAAGATCGTTCGGAATTAAAGGGATTCGTTGTACAAACACAGTTTCCCCTTTCACACATACAGTTAATATTGTGGCTTCCACTATATTGCGATGTAATGCTTTGACTTTGAGCCTGGTCCTACTGCACAGTTTAGGTGGTTTCAAATTTCGCAAAACATAATAGGTGTGCCCACACGCAGAATAAGCTTATGATATGGCTTATTGCTTGGTCATTTTCTGGAGTGAATATAGCTCGTACACACAACCTTTCCACAGGCTTATCATGAATATGAGCAATATCTAGATACATTTTTGATATTAAATCCTGAACTGTAGTTACAACTGTACACAAATTTTTTGGGATATTTATCATTTCATCGAATGACGGATAATCACCATTGCCAATTTCAAGTAAAAAATCTGCAAATCTACCAGCAAACTTTTCCCCTCCAAAGTATACCCTCTGACCCTCATATTTTTCGACAGTTTGAGTATATTAATCTGAGGCCATAAAGTAGATCTTTTAAGACATGACTTAATCAGTTCTGGTCCCTTTTGGTACTACTGGTAGAGTCTGCCTAAAGTCTTCAGTCAGCAAAACCGTTTCACCACCCATTAACCTTTTGTTTCCCCTCATACCCTTTAGAGATCTATTTAAAGCCTCAACACCACCCTTATGTGCCATTGTTATTTCATCCCACACTATTATTTTTGTATTTTTTTAAACTTCCGCTAAATTACTTTGTTTTAATATATTATAAAAGAGAGTGACCGCAGTTGTTAGATTGAGACGATTGAGTGGTAACTTAAAGGTAGCATGGGCCTTTCGACCACCCACGAGCAGTGTAGCTGCGATTCCAGAAGATGCCACAGCTAAGGCAATGTCGCGAGCACTTCTATTTTCGATAAAATTCAAATTGATTAAGATAGATATCTTGAAATAAAATATATCCTTTATTACTTATGTCTTATAGTATGTTTTTGAATCGTTTTGCGTATTATTATAATACATAGTATATGTTATTACTCATTATTAGAACAATAAAATCAAATAGACTTGTGAGAAAATAGTTTCTCACAGTACCAAAATTATTACTAACAACTCGCGAGAGTGACCTGTGGAATGCGCACATTTAGGTTGTGTTCTAATACTAAGGTTTCGGCATGGGGATTTTTTCCATATTTATACTTTCTTAACACATTTAACCCTCTTAGGGGTTAAATTTTGAAAAATATTATCTGAACGAATGTCTACAGCATGAAAAGAATCTACTGACCAAATTTCATACTCATAGCTTCAACGGTTCCGGCTTGGCGGAATTTTCTATTTTTAGTTTTCAACCTTTTTAACACCCTTAGGGGTTAAATTAAAAAAAAATAAAAGTTTATAGACAATGCTTATATGTTTTATTTAGTATATATACTTAATTTTCAAGAAATCAGACAAAAAAAACGTTTTACCCCTTTTAACCCCCTTAGGGGTTGAATTTTGAAAAACCCTTTCTTAGCGGATGCCTACGCCATAATAGCTATCTGTATGCCAAATTTCAGTCCAATCCGTCTAATGGTTTAAGCTGTGCGTTGATAGCAGTCAATCAGCTTACTGTTTTATATATACAGATATATATTCTATAATCAATGATTGTACTTACAACTACTATTGGTTTTATATGAAACTACTATTATCTGATATTACTTTTGAGGGTAATTCATTATTCAATGAACATAAATGATGTAGCAGTTTTTTACATAATATATATTACATTTAACATAAAGTTCAAAATTTTGATTTTGACGCCCTCCCAAAATTGCGCCTTAACCTAACCGTTTGCCCCCCCAGCCTTGTGAATGACACATAATACAAGTATACAGTGTGCTAATAAATGTCCATGTAAGTCAAAGTGTTATAATCCATCCAGTTCAAATAAAGTCAGGGAGACCATTTCAATTTAAAATTAGTAGCAATCAGTAGTTAGTGAAGAGATACTGCTTATTATATGCAAGAATTACAAATAATAACTATTAACAGAATGAACTAGTTATTTATTGATTTTTTTTTTTTAATGTTTTATCTATAAAAATGTTTGGTTACACGATCTAAACATGAACTGGATGTGTGATCCACTTTTTACATTGTATAAAACACTAATCTGAAATTTTTTTATATGATTACCCTTTTAAATAATTCCATGCACTTTCATTTTTCGTCAAAATTTTTATTTTGTCAAATGTGTAATTCAATTCTTTTTCAATTGTATCCATATTAGGAGAAGAATTATTAATTACGAAATATCGTTGGTTCCAAGCAGAATTATTTCGCATATCATGTGATATCAACTCATCAACAAAATTCAACTCGTTTTCCATCAATTGGCTAGACATAAAAGATTTAAACATTTTAATAAAATGGATATAATTGTTCAATATATGTATATCCCATAAACATAATAATTATACAAAAAACACACACACACAAAATCATAATGTAAACATACAACTAATTTTAAATAATAATTTAATTTTTGGTTATAATGGTTTTTTTTATTTTAATTACCTAAAAGTTGTGAGAACCCATTGTCTGTATTGCCAAGCATGGTAATTTTTGGTGTCAATTTCCAAAATATCAGATGTAAATGCCAGTTCATCTGATGGATCTTTTAACATTTCCACAATATTTTTACGGTATTGCCTGATATTTAATAACAAAAATTAATTAAAATCACATTTTTATTTATTTATTTTTTTTATTATTAAGAAACTTTGTAAGTATACAATTAATCACATTATATTAGTTAAACTTAGTTTCATAATGAATGTTCATTCATTTATTATTTACTATGGGATAATAACGATTTTAGGTGCCATACATTAATTATACCAAAGACGAGTTAAAATTTGAAAGATGGAATCAGATATATTTTTACATTGGTGTTTTTTAAATAGATTAAATATGCTTCATGGTATCGATTAATTGTTTTCCTGCCGTACATTGAATCTATAATTTTAGTTATTATCTCTGATAATTGAAAATCATACATTTCAAATCAAGATTTAGAATTCAGACACAAAATAATTCATTTAAAAAAAGCCACTCTGATACTGGTACAGGTTTGTTTTTTGTTACTTTGCTACAAGAAGTATAATAGCAAATGTAATGTATTTTATGGAAAACACTTAGACACAGGTATTTATTAACTACTATACTTGGATAAGTTATAAAGTCAAAAAAATCCTTACTTAGAACAACAGAGTAGTATATAAATACTTGTAATTTCAAACCCATGATAAATCATTGCATCCCAAAGAAGATTTTGAATTAAAGACATGGTTGCAAATTTGCCTACATAAAGCCATTAGTTTATTAACTTTTAAGTAAAGATGGAAAACTAGTTTTAATACAATATCTTTTTTATTACTTGAGATTGATTTGAGAGATAATACTTACAATATTTTCTAAATCTTATAAAACAATCAACTCATTATACAAAATGAGTTACATAGTGCATTAATGAAAATTAATACTTACCATACTTGGTAATTTTTGGTACATTCACGAATAATATCTGATATGTATTCTAATTCACCGTGTAAGTCTATTTTTAAATGTATAACAATTTCTAATCTAAATAAAAATAATTATTATTCATAAAATATATTAAGCAAATTACTGTATAAATAAACAAGTTACCGATAAATCCATACTGTATAATTAGCTGGATTTAAACGTATAGCATCAGTCACCAAATCCAGGGCTCTTTTGGATTTTTCACCTGACTTAAGAATAGCTCTGAAATAATCAAATACGTCTGAAACTAAAATACGAATTGATTATAGGTTATTAAACAATTAAAAACATAATTATGAGAGTGTAAAACAGTTTTTTTTAATTGTAATTTAAATTAATATAAAACCTGTAGAATAATAAACATAGATTTTATTTAATATAAAATATTAACATTTTTCAGAGTAAGCTATCTGAACAACTTGAGCAGGACCATCATCCTGGGGAACGGGTTGTACATCCTTCCATTCTGGATTGTCTCGGTATAATACATAATCGTCACTATCAGACTCATCATAAGAATCTAAACCATCAGAGTTTTGAGTTTGGTTTTGATCACTCATTTTAAAAACAATACCAATAACTTAATTTAGAATGGCACGAAGCTTACAAAACAAAATAAAAATTTATTTTTAAAAGAATTAAAATGTTTGATAAGTAAATCCATGGTGTTATCAAAATCAAATGTATTATCGACTGATAACACAACTATGAGATAATGGAACCTTTTTTTTTCATTTTCCGTATGTTGATTCATATGAGTTTTTCTTAACAAACAACAATTAATATGGTTCTGAACTGTTATTTTTCAAATTTATGATTTATTAAAACTTTTATTTACTTAATAACAATGAATTCGTTTCCGCCACGAACTGCCACGCTTTTATATGAATTAGACAGTAAGTACCTACATCTTATATATTTAATTAAATATTATATTTTATAATAGATATTCACTGTTCAATAGTATTCAATAAATAATATTTCTGCAATTGTTATCTTATAGAAAAGCTTATGGTTCTTCTACGAGATGGAAGAACACTTATTGGTTTCTTGAGAAGTGTTGATCAGTACGCCAACTTACTACTTCAACAAACTGTTGAACGTATACATGTGGGAAAAAAATTTGGTGACATACCCAGGGGTGTGTTTTTAGTACGAGGAGAAAATGTCGTTTTACTAGGAGAAATTGTAAGGTGATTTTTATTTCTTAAATTCATAATTTAATAACATACCTTTTTAGGATACATTGAAAGAAGCTGATCAAATGTTTGAAAGAGTATCAATAGGAGAAATTTTAGCTTTACAAAAACAAGAGCAAGATGCCAAAACAGAAAAAGCTAAATCAATTGAACGGTCTTTAAAAAGAAGAGGAATGCGGTTTCCTCCTGATCTTGTTCAAGATGATTTTCTTTGATCAAAAATGTAAATTTCCTATAAAAAAAAAAAGAAAAAACTGAATCATAAATAAATGACAAAAATATTGCTTTTAAAATGTTCCAAATTAGTAGATTTGTTACTTATATTTTAATTTTGTATTCTATCAAATTATTGGTTAAAAAATACCAAAATATTTACAAATAAGTAATATTTATTAAGTATTTTTTTTATTATTTAAATAGTAAAAAATGAAGTGAAATTACATGTCATATTTGAGCAGGCTGTTTAGTTAAGAAAAAAACATCGGCAGTAAAAGTGTCTAAGCTATAAAACCATACAGTGTTTAAAAATTAAATAAATTAAAGTCTTGCTGTGAAGTAAATATTTTTGTCTTGTATTTTATTTATTTTATTACTTAGAAATATTATTATTATTATATTATTATGGTTATGCTTACATAACTTAGTTTTAATGCTGACCATAAATATAGTACTCACAAAAAATGTTGAATACCAAAATAAGATCAAATTTATAAATGTCTTCCCGATGTTTCTAATCAGAAAAGTTTACACACCTGTGTATATTGTAAAACATATAAATGAAAATTATAATCTTTAATTATGGATAATAGCACTAAAGTGCAACATATAAAATCTTGTATAAACTTGTTATGCAAATGCATCTGACTTCATTAAACTTTGAAAATATAAAATTATAAATCATAATTTGGAAGTCAAACTGGCAAAAATCAACATAGATGACATTTACTGTAAAAAAAAAAAATCATTTACGCATTAATATTCTTACTGTAGTAACTTCAACATTTTTCTCTCAAATATTTATGTTGTTTTTTTGTAAGCTCATTTTTTAATACTTTTTCAAAGTATAGTACATTTTAGTGTCTTGGAAAGAATTATTATATTATTTAATACACTACTATATATTATTCATAACTCATAAGAACAGCTTGAATTTTCAAAGAACAAAAATTATATGTTAATGAAGTAATAAAAATATAAAAATTGTGAAAGGAAAATATAAGTGTTTGACACATTTGCTCTGTTGATTAGTTGGTGTGACAAAAAATAAATTTGATATTAAAAATGAAATTTTTGTTTAAAATTTTAAATCAGATGACCTGATGTTATAGTACAAAATTAATAAGGTATATATTGATATAATATTGAATAATGAAAATGAAATATAAAAGGTTAAAATTGAAATAAATCAAAGTTATGATGAAAAAAAGAAAGATATTTGTATAACCCAGTGGTTTTCAACCGGTGTGCCGCGGCACACTGGTGTGCCGCGAGCGCCCTTTAAGTGTGCCGCGATAAATCTCTTAATAGTTTTACAATTTAGTTTTTGCCTGCATTATTATCAATATTCGGTAAAAACCAAGGCTTTGCACCCGAATGGTTTTTTCGAATTTTGGATTTCGGGTTTTTGAATTTTAAATTGGGTTTTTAAACGGGTGTATAAAGATGTAGGATAATTCGGGTTTTGAGTCCCCACAAATAAATTCACGTTATTGACCCATTTTTAGATTTAAAGTGGAGGGAATAATTTTTTGGTTTTACAATGTTAATTTGTTTTTGAACACACTTTTTCCGGTAGTAGATTTGGTCCAAAAGATTTATAAAGTATCTCCATAGATTAGAAATCACCTTAAGATGGTGATTAAAAGAAGTAATTTTTCTAATTTCTCAATAGTTTTTCCAACAATGAAGAAAAATTCTGGTTTTTTCAGGTTTCGAATTAATTCGGGTTCAAAGCCTAGGAAAAACTGATGAATACCAAACATAAAGGCTGAATCATTAATCGTAGATACATAATATGATAGTGTTCAATATTAGTATGCCCGTCGCAGCCATCTCTATCGTTTTACGTCGCGTCATAGAACGTTTAATTATCTTACATAGTGTATATAATATGCTATTATATGGATTGGTGTGCCGCGAAAATTTTTTATGAGATAAAGTGTGCCGAATTATCAAAAAGGTTGAAAACCACTGGTATAACCTGAACCAAAGGCCTGGTGACATCTCTATGACTATTGTGACAATGTAATCTGCTATTTATAATAAAATTAATGTGGGGTGTCATATCCCTTTAAAATATTATTGTCATTCATCCTAGAAAACACAGATTCTTGCCAGTTTTAGTTTCTGAGAAATGTTCTCAAGACAGTTGAGTGTTCCAGTTATTACATTTTTAAAATATTGATGACAATGTTAACATATATTAATGTAAATAAATATAAAATATATTGACAGTTTCCAAAATAATTGATAGATACACAATAGTGTCACCAAATTAAATTGGAGGTATTAACAAATCTATTTCAAAGTGATTTGTGGAATCTATGCCCACACACCACATTGAAAACGGAATATTCTATATACCTATTTTACTACTAACCTACTTTAAATCATAATACATATTATTTCACAACCTTGTATTTGAATAATTTTCATTTTCATTAACATTAATAAATCTACAAAACCCGATAACTAAAAGGTTATGGAAGTTCTCCATTAGCTCTTTGCACAATTTACTGTCTGAGGATAATAGGCATTTTTAGTGGTAGACCACTTTTATGATTAGTTTGCGCACAATTTTGAATGAAACTTATAGATAAAATTATTATTAGTTTAAAAAAATACAAAACCTTATAAGAAATTGATGAAATTTTCCTAGTTAATATTATTAGTTTTGAAAAGTGGTCAAAAAAACATATGTTTATATAGAAAGTGCTTGTATATATAATTTGACTTTACAATTTTCAGAAAAATGTTAGTATGAGTAAACAAATGTTGAAAGGTATGAAAAAGAGTACCCCATTTATACAATTTTTAACTCTTAAAATAAGAATTGCTTATATTATGAAATTATAACAAATAAGTATAAAATCAAAATAACTTATAAAAAAATCTTATTAATAAAAATTAGTCGACCAAATTTTAATATTCTCAGATTTTGGTATGAAAGTATCTACTTTTCCTTGAGTTTAAATACGTAGGTAAATTATTGAGAATTTCAAAAAATAATTTTAGTAAAAAAGGCATTTACTGTAGATGACTTTTATTATCTGAAACTTTAGTCATAATATTAGGAATAAAAATCATTTTAAGATTAATAATACCAATTATGCTATTTTGAACTAAAAAAATGTCATAGCGACCTGTACCCTATAATAACTCCCGTGTTTTTTACTGAGGTACCCAAAATCCTCCTAATGGATATTGAAAAATAAATAAATACAGTAAATCCTCAGAATCCTCTAAAACAGGATCACTTGGGAATTGAGATCAACAAATGTTTCTGTTATTGTAGTAATGAAAATCTACTAGGTATTTGAAACAGGACTATTGATATTTTTCGTTTTAAGTAGTAATCCGTCTGACTTGGAGAGGTTTTAGTGTACCTACATAGTTATAAATCAATACACTTTTTTGATTAACTAAAAATTTAAACTTGAAATATAAAAAACTGGTAGTAAGATGCTGTTATTTTCATTATTATGAATATACCTATTATCACCATAATTATAACTATTATATTGGTGAAAGTTCGTAATTTGTCTTTTTGGTCTTCAGACAAAGTAGGTAGTAAAAACGAAAATTTCAAAGAAACAATAAATGATTTCTGTAGTAAAAAGATTCTGAGCATAGCTTTAGTGTACCTACCTAAAACAAACACTTTTGACTTTATGTAATTTGGTTTTTTTTTCTAATTATTGATGAAAGTTATGACATTCGATTTTTATCATGGTAATTGCAATTCCATTTCTTAATAAACTCAGGATTATTAGCAGTATAGCCTAAAGTGATTAAAAAAAAGTATATATGACTATCACATTTAGATCACTGATCACAAATACGTCAACATTCAACCACCAACTGATTAAGGGTTATCATTTGACATGCAGCAAAAGCTATTTCTGTACGTCATATACATAATATGAACACATTATATTTAATGATAACCTTCAATATGTGAATAAAATTGTGATCAAAATAATCCCTTGTTAGTAATGTTGTCATTCATCGATTGTTCAACACTATGTTTTCCTGAATGTTTTAGTATAGATTTGTTATTTTTTGCCACTTTTTACATACTTTGAAATTATTAGAAATTTTGAAAAGTTCTTCATTTAAAAAAAAATGAATAAAAACAAATTATTAGTTGTTAATGTTAATATTTTTTTGTTTTACATAGGAACCTCGTTTAAATTTTGAGTCCTGGGCCTCAGAATGTCTTAATCTGGGGTTTATTATTTTAATTTTTATTGTTACAAGTTGCCAATCAAAAATCATATTTACAGTACCAAAATGTACCTATATTTCTCTCACAACGATAACACTAGGTATAGCACTTAACCAAACTCAGTTAATGATGACAAATATTTTTTTTCTTAAATTACATAGTTCAAATAAAAGACGATAGCATTCACTCCTTATTGAGATTTTATAAATAGACGTACTTTATAATATATAAATAATAGTACCATTCTTAAAACCTATTTGAATTTAGAATCGTTTGTTAAATACCTACCTATATAATTTTTTAGGCTTACGTAAAAAGTACCTGATAATAATAACGTTACGAAACATATTATATGCCTACCTTATTGTATACTGTTCAGGCGACCAAAAAACGCAAGCCAAAACTTTCCAAATATAGCCACGATTATTAATGCAACGGATATTACAAATGTTTCGAGGATTTGGATTTTTAAGTAAACATCGAGCCTATTCAATTTCATTTGAGATGAAGTGAATAAATAATAACAAAATCTTTATATGGAATTATAAATATTGGCAAAACACATCACGTTTAACTTAATATTTATACATATATTGAAATGAATATTGATTTAATGTACATATTTCAATATGAAAAAAATAAAGATACGCTTTTATCAAAAAATAAACTATTCTTTTTCTTCATTTATTGTGTAATGCAATCATACTAGTTTCAGTAAAAATAAGAATATTCTGTAATTTAGATGTATTTTTAAGGTTTAGGAAAAAAGACTCAAAAATAAATAAATGGTTAAAAAGTTAGCAAGGTAATAATGATGAAAGTTCGTGCTTGGACAACATAATGATGGTGAATACTAAGTATCTTAGATAAGCCATTTTTACGATTGGACTGTCTGGCGTACAATAGTGCTGCATGATATTATATTTATTAATTTAAAAATTAAATGTAAAACCAATTGTAATAAATCATTGCTCTCGTAAAATTTTTCTGAGTAAAACGCATTCGATTATTATTCTCTACTAGGTAGTTTAGCTTTTTAGAAAATTCAAAATCTATGATAAATTATTGGTGAAATTTTTAAATCTCAAATGAAAAAAGTTCTGGAATAATAGTTTATTTACCTGAGTCAGTTTGATATAAGTGTAGTTATAACCAAAAATTACAAATTTTCAAATAAAAAAAATAAAAATAAAAAAAATACTAACATTTATACTTGAAATAACTCATTAGAGGGCTATCATAGTACTTACTAATAGGTAATAGCTAATAAAAAATAAAAAATAAAATAAAAAACTCGTTAGAGTAGTAATTTTAACTTTAAATGCGTATACATTTTGATGACGATTCTATTGGCGGGTGACAATCTTCACCGAATCAATTAATTAATTTAAAAGTTTGATAAGATTTTGAGTAGAAAAAATAATTGCTATTTAATATGAAAATAGTTATTTACGCGAGAATCATAATAGTAAGTGTGTATAAAAAAATTTCTGATCAAAACCTTTTGAGATTTTTTCAGGGATAGTTAAACAAATGAGTAAGATGATATTATTTTTATTAAAAATAAAAATTGTTTTTAAATAAAGAATTTCAAAAGACGAAGGAATTCGAAAATTCTACATTCACCCAAAAGTCGTTAGAATTTTTCGAAACATTTTTAAGTATATATAAAAGTGCTTGATATTGGGTGAAATGATATTATGATAACTAGTTTCTCATAACATTAATTTTGGAGTAATGACAAAATAACTCAAATGAGCTGAGAGAAAATTACATTTATGGTACATTTTCACGTTTTCACTCAATTTTTTTACACTCTTCGAAGAAGTCATTTTAGATATATAGCGGAACTGAACATAATTTTGGATAAAATCTACAGCTCAAAACTGAATGTTTTACAGTAATTATCAACATCTAATGATTTTAATTTTGAAAAAAAATTAGGTTTATTATATTATTATTTATTTACTTGTATGCTATTTTGTCAAAAAGTAAGTATTTGTTGTATAAGTAATTTATTTATATAAAAGGACTGAACGTGACTTTTGGACAACTTCTATCATGCGAAATCGTCGTCATATTAGAGGGTAAGTACCTACCTATGTTAAAGGGATCGTGAATATATTATTTTAAACTAATATCTTCACTACACTCAAAACCTTAGAGCATTAAAAACATGAAAGTTCTTTATTTAGTCCAATGATGTTTATTTTAATATGACATTTTAAAGGCTACCTATAAAACCTTATGATAAACAATTGGTAAAATGTTGAATACTTTATGTGTTATATTTTCACACATATAACATGCACTCAGTAGTATAAAATGAGCAATCTTTTCTAAGTGAAGGACCAAGTTAAGTTCTAAAAGAGGCAACGTCCTCTATATCAGGTAAAAATGTATGTGTTTATTCTTAAAAACTATAAAAATAAATATTTGGTTATATTTTCACTATTGCAAAAACCTCGAATGATGGATACCTATGCCATTACTTACAAGTAATTAGTCCACTACGAAGGGCACACGCGATTCAATAAGACAGAGTTCGACGTAATAGTTTCTATTTCACTGTAATAAAACAGAATGGGGAATGACTTTCAAACTATCTCTAGCTGTTGATGTTACAATCAGTTTATCTATGTCTAGCCTACGAATTGCTTATGTTGGTCGAAAAGCATTATCACCGTAACGCTTTTTCAGCACTAAAAAAAGCGTGACGTAAATTTTACTGACCATCAGGCTAAAAATATATCTGAGTTAAAATACATTTTTAAATATATAACACAGTTTCTAAAAAAATAAGAATAATCATTGCTCGGTTTCATTATTACACTAAGTAATTAATCACAAACTTCCGCCACCAATATATATTTTAACAGCTCTTTAAATTTTATAAAAATATTCATTTGTTATGCATAGTTTTGAATATTTTAGAATAATGAAGTACATATTATGCCATTCTTAGTGTATAAATATCTATTAGTATGTTGGTGCATTTAATTCAGATTCTTGAACTTAAATTAAACAAATATTAATAAAAGTTATTTTACTCGCAAAAGTAATTAAATTAGTTATGTGTATTAAAAAACAAATAACACTTTATTAATGCTATGATTTTATTATATTTTCTTTAACACATAAATACAGATTAAATTAAAAAACTAAATATGAAGATATTTTTAAGTACCTATACCAATACATCATATTATGCGCAATGATTATCGACTATCAAACATTAAGACATACTCACAAGATAAATCACGTAGTAAGCAAGACTGATGGTGCTATTGACCATTTTCTATTCGCTCTTTAAGTACTTTAATAATAGTAAGTAATAATTTCTAAGTTGGATTTTTCTATCGAAATAGTTAAGTTATGACTATACAATGAATAAACAAGAAATAGTTATGAGTAATAGAATAAAAAAAAATTGATGCGTTGCTTATCTTAAAAAAAATTAAATTAAACAAGTAACAAAGTAGGTAGGTATTTGAATTGTTGATATAAATATATATAAAGACATACCTCGTTGACACCATTTGAAAAGTTTGAAAGTCTACTGTTAAATTAAATATTAACATCAATAGTGCTTATGAACATACACATATTAAAAAATCAATATGACTTAGAACTTTTTAATATCCTAATTGAAATTTATCTCCAGGTATGATCATTCGAATGATAAAACATGTGATATATCCCTTTAAATGAGCGAATGACAATATGAATATAGTGTATGGGCAAATTTTTAACTAATATTTTCTTATAACTTAACACGTTATAACGTTTACTCGTGACAAATCTGAAAATTATTGCAAGTTATTTATTTTTGTCTCCGCTATAGCTGTTGTAACTACTAAAATGTTACACGATTATCGATACAATACGTTTTGGACAACCAAGTGATTTATTTGATCCGTCGAACGGTCCATTCGTCGAGGCGGGGTCGCGTTAATTTTTTTTTTATGCGATCATATAGTTGACTTGATTTTGCACCGTCAAAAAAATCGCAATACGTTAATACTTATGTTAATATATTTTTTTTCGTATAAAATATTTCTTTCGCGGTCTACGTACGACAGTCGATAATGCGCATTCGTGTACGAATTTCAATTCTTTTTGTGCACTCGACAACTCGAATATATTTTTTCGCTCTCTCTTTTGCTTTCGCCGTTTTGACGTATATCCGATAAACGTATTGTGCTACGTTCGTAACGTCGCGTCGGCGTGTGGAGGCCAGAACCGTTTCAACGGCGAACGCACGCGCCGAAATTAATTTGTCTAAACTGTCGAATCGCAGAAAACAAAAAGATCGGGTCCGATCGCATTGTCGGTGCGCCTATTGTTCCGGCGAGATTTAAAAAAAAAAAAAAACAAAAAAAAAGCCCATGGGTCTACTCGTTCAGAACATACACGTATAGGTACCGATGCCGCATACACACGATAGTGTCCGCACGCGTATATTATTATAATATTATTGTGTAGCACTCACACACACACACACACACACACACACACACACACACACACACACACACACACACACACACACACACACACAACTCACACGATCACACGCATTGGTACCGGTTGACGACGACGACGCGCACAAGGGCCGGCGGCCGGCAAGGATCAAAGACGAGGTGACGCGCGGCGAAGGATATCTACGCGCGTATACGTACGCGTACGCGCGGCGGTGGGGCCGGCCGGCCGGAGGAGAGCTGCAGCTGCCGCTCGCGGCGCGTCGGGGCGGCGGCAACTTGGGAAATAAAACTCGGCGGCACCGCGTTCCGCCACAGTTTCGTCCGAGACCGGTGCGCGCTCGATCATGTGCTGCGAACGCTGTTGTCATCGGTGCGCGAGTGTCGTGTCCACGTGCTCGTCTGTCATTATCGCGTCTGGCGCTGCAGCAGCAGCGTTTATCGTCTGATTTCGGTATCGCACGGTCGGCTCGCGTCCCCCCCGGCCCCGTCTAGGCATTTCGACCGACGTTGTTACATTCTTCCGCGTCGCAATCGGCCGTTTAAAAAAAAAAAAAAAAATTAATCAATTAACGAACAAATAATCGAATCGCGACAAATTTTTGAACAGCGTTTCATCGTAGTTTCTACCCCGACCACTCGTACCCACTGCCGTAATTATAGCGGCGGCGGTCGTCGCACGTATTCGCAGGGACGCCGTGGACCACCGCAACGCTTGTCTGACGAGTACCACCGGTTCCTACAATCGGTTCGCGGGAGAAGGCCGCCACCACCACCAACGCCGCCGCCGCCGCCGTCGTTACCACGAGATGACCGCGACGACGACCGCGGCCGTGAGCGTGTTAGCGCTCGCCGCCCTGCTGGCGGCCCGGACGCAAGCGCTGTCCAACGGGGTGGATGGCTATTACGGTACCGAGCGGTATACGAAGCTGGACCGGTTCCTGCACGATAGGATGGGCCTGGGCGGCGGTGGTGGCAGGTCCGAGCCGCCGGCACTGGCCTCCGACCGGGGCCCGTTGTCCAGGGCGACAGCGGCCAGCGCGGCCGTGCCCGAGGACGATGACGACGGCGGCGGTGGCGGAGACGACGACGACGACGACGACGATGACGACGACATCGACGTCGAAGAGCAGCCGGTCCGCCTGCAGCCGTCCATCAGGCTCAGACACCAGAATCAACTGATGCAGCAGCAAGACAACGCTCTGTTCGACCACCACGTAACTATGCGATGATATATGATATTAATATGTTGTCGAGCCTTAACAAGACAAAAGGGCGTGATTTAGAAAAATGTTCAAGAACACACACAAAAAAAAAAAAAGTTTTAAAAATTTAATAGGTACTAAATGTAAATATTGTAGGTAAAAATGAAAACTTTTAGAGCGAAAATGATCTTTCTCTAATGGAGTAGTCGCATACATTTGTTTTGAATCATCGATAAAGCTAATTTTTCTGAATTTTTTGTTACGTAAAAATGTAATCTTGGTCAATCGTGCCGCTTGCGCTCTATTGCCTATTAAAGCTCGATATTATTACCCGTATAACGTATATACGTCCGAATAGTGATATTGTGATGGCTCTGTTTTGATTAATATTATAATCAGACATTTCCCACGCAGAACCTTGCCTATGCGACGTAGTTATGTAAAATAGTTTTTTAGATCTAGTGTCATCCGTACTCATGTCTCATAACTCATAAGCAATAGTAATAATGGGAGAGTGAATTTACAGTACCTATCCGATATGTATTCGTATATTATGGGGTACACCTAATATACCTACTTAAAATAACAATAATAATACATTGTACAATTTTTTTAATATTATCTATGTTAAGTGTTTGCATAGAGCGTACATGTGTTTGGTAAGTACATGAAGAATAGCTAAGAATTGTACACTACGAACGTAAACCGAAAGTTGAAATATTTAGTAAAAAATTTAAAAATATACCCATCACCTTCATAGTTATTTACTAAAAAAGAGCTTTTGGTCACTAATTAATAGTTATTTTTGTTTTATTCGTCAAAATATTTAGATTAATAATATATACTTGCTGTAATTATTATTCAAATCATAATTTTTTCGTATTTGTATTACAATAATATGAAATATTGATTCACTTTTGGGTTTTAAGTATATTTTATTATAGGTAAAATATGGAAAACTATCAACTTCCTATTACAACCTATATCATTGTGATCTTATTTTTTCTAATTCAAACCCTGAGCATTATACGGCGTTAGATAGTTAAGTTTTCAAATATTTGTTAGATACTTATCACCAATAAATATTTATCATGTTTAAATAAGCCGTAAATAATCGAACGTTTATTACAAATCGTTATGAGATTTTATTCAGATAATTTGTTTAATTTTAAACACCCTCTTTCTAATGTTGTACAATGATACCTATACTATATTCAACAACTTCTAATATAATTTTACGTTTTTTGATATTATACCTACTAACTTTTCAAAATCACATATTTTTTTAATTAGTTCGTAAAAATATTTCTTACAATGTTAGGTACTATTATCATGTATAAAATCAATTTGAATGATCTATAATGTGATTCATCAATAAATACTAATTATTTGATTTACATTTTAAGCTGTAAAAAGTTAAAATGTAATTTCATATTTCTACGATCCACTCGACATTGCAGCATATAAAAATGGAGTTAAACTGCAAACACGCAGTAGATTTATCAATAACAAAATATATTTAATACTGCTATAGTGAATCATAAGTATAATCCTATTAAAGGATTGACTTAGGTATTTGTTTAACACTTTCGTTGATCTGTATTTTTCATACACCGTGTAAAATATTACTATTTATGGTTTTATTGTGTATAGTTTCTTAGCAAAACTAAATAAATCAATTGGTCATAAATTAAAGTTTATCCGTTACCAGTACGTTTCAAGATGTATTTTTGGTTTAAGTATGAGGAAGATATGGATATTATTCGTTTGATTTGATAGTATTTTTATTTTGTTTAAAACTTCTAAAAATTAAGATACTTAATTTATTCAAATGCATAATTATTAATTATGCTTAAATTCTTTTAAAAATACCTGAAGAAATCTCAAATTGAGTACGTTCGTAAAGTGGACTTTCCTAACTTATTTAATAACTTTAATTTTTAAAACATAAGAACTACGTAATTATTTTTTTTACACTGAATTAAGTGTAAACATTTCATTTTTGTCGTCGAAAGTTAATATTGCATAAAAGCAATACATTTATCATTTCTTTTAGAAAATTATATGTATAGTTAACACTTTACCTATCAATTATATAACTTAATGATGAACCTTACTCAGAACTCAGACGGAAAATATATGATTGATGAGCTAATTAGAAATGAATATTTACCTCAACACGTTTATATTAAATAGTACCAAAAATAATTTGAAAATAACTTGCTAGAATTTAACTGTAATGTAAAACTAGTAATTATGCTTCGGGCTTTCGTGATCCGCTCATATTTTTTGTCCAAATTACACATAATTCGTTTTTAAAACGTGACTTATACACATATTCGACAATCGTGATGATTGACAAATATGACTATAGTATGTACCTATATTTACTGTTTTCATTTGAAACGTGTCTTTAAAATCTAATATTCTATATTACGGGTTGAATATAAAAAATATTACAAATTAAATTCTTTACAAATATTTAATGAGTTCTTATTATAATTAGTATTACTATCAAAATAAATTAAGTGCCATGGATGAAATATAATAGAAAAATATCTTGATATGCCTATTTCTTACTACAAGTATTCTTCGCTCCTTAGGTAAAATATTGATAGTGGTTGTGATAAGTTTTAAAGAAACAATAAATTATTCCTTTTGTAATGTGATTCTGTAAAAACACTGTGATATACAGGAATATCAAGAATACAATATATATATATATATATATATATATATATATATATATATATATATATATATATATATATATACATAAAAAAAACTTAATAAGGCAATTTTTTGAAGCTCTTTCATGTCTGTATAAATGTTTTCGAAGAGGTTTTTTATTTTATTTTATTTTAAATGAAAATTACGTGTTTTTAGCAACATTACTTTCTGAGTCATGACTTAATAATTAGAAATATATTTAACGAAAATCTCGTTTACGGCTTAAAAGACGTTTACTATCCTTTAACATAGACGTTAGTTTAATATATTGGAAGTACTAAATAGATAAAATGTATAATCTTTAAAAGACCTGAACATAATTTTTGGACATACTTTATTATCTACCCAAAAAAGTATCTCTAGACAAAAATAAATATGAATAAAATAAACAATACTACGCCCTATATGGTTTTCGTTTCACTCAAAACCTCATATATATAACTTTGAAAATACCTTGTTTTTTAATGTTTGTATCCTATGAATTTTTTAATTTTGGGTTTAGCGAAAAATTTCTTTATTTTACTGTGATGTTTATTTTTTTCTGGAGTCACTTTTTTGTATAGTAAACATTGTTAAAAAATTTTGTCGAGCAACTCTATAAATCAGAAGTTGCATGTAGATGATACTTTGATGGGTTATTTTGTTCAATTCTCAAAAGTTTATCAAAGTTTCAGTGAAAACTGGGAAAGAACTGAAAACGGTCAAATATGGAGTAAACAAAAACTTTTTTTTTTTATTTAAGTGCTTAACTAAATTTTTATGCAATTTTTACTGAATCTACCGGAATTCAATTATTAACTTAGAATGTGTATAAAAAATTGTTAGTCTATCTAATTATATTGAAACTTGATATATAGAAAAACATATTTTGAATCTTTTGGTAAAACAAATTTTACAAGAGTTACAATTATTTCACAAGGTTTGGTAAAAAAAAAACCTATTGAACATTTGACTAAAAATGGTAAAATATATAAATATTATTATACGATATTACATTGAATATTTGCTTCTGAATTGTTTAGTTAACAAAATAATTTGTCGTTTCTTTTAAATTAAATGTATCAATTACCATTATCTTGTCCGATGGCTGAAAGGACGAAGAATGAAAAACGAACTTCTATTACCATGAGTTTGTCCTAGAACCGGAGGGAAAAAGAACGAACTTCCAGCCTCATAACATTACCGACTTTTTCACTCTTTATATTAAGCCCTATACATTTCATATAACTTACTGTACTTATAGATTACTAAGGCTGCTTTTTAACAATCTCTAAAATCGTTCATCAGGATTTTCTCCTCAGCGTTTAAAGCTCAGTTTTAATGACTGTGAAACATTACTCAGAACGGTTTTATTATGAAATGATTCATGGTTACTTTAAAAACCAATTTGCTCAATACTAATATTTTAAGTGTGTATAAAATATAAAGAATATTTGTAGGCCATTGTGTAAAATATGACAGGCTTTAAATTGCACGTTTGTGTAGATCAAAATATTAGTTTAGCGTTACTTAAAAAGTCGTCGATTTTATAATTCGATTTATAAAATAAAATTGGTTTTCTAAGCACTAAGAAAAAATCCTGGGAAATTTAAGAAATCTTACGTGTAATTTTAGATTCTGAATGAAGCGAAGGATCTATTACTTTTAAAATAATATTTATTTATTTTTCTGGAGACACTTTTGGTACAATTAACTTTTTGTAAAAGTTTCATCTAGCAATTTTGTAGATCAGAAATCGAATGTAGATGGTTCTTTAGGTGTCCATTTTTCTCTCCTCTCAATATTTTTTCCAGGCATGAAGAAAAAATATCGGGAAACCTAGTAAAAACGGAAAATTTGCCGTAAATAATTTCATTCAATCAATTTTAGTTATTTAATTATAACTCACGAAGTAGTATTGCTAAAAACTTAAAATATTCACTATAATATTTTAATAGTATTTTCTGCATTCTTAACCAAAGTTTCAATACAATTTGACAACTTTTGGGCGACAAATAGAACTTTGAAAATACTTTGTTTTGTTAAAGTTTGTCTTCAATAAAATTTTAAAAAATTGACAAAAAGTTTTGATTGGCCACATTATCATATACTTAAGTAATGATACTGAAAAAATTCAAAAATCGTGACACACGGTTGACTAATTTTATGTCAAATTTCAACATTAAAATGTTATTAAAAAAAAAAAAAAAAAAAAAATGGTCCTTATAATCAGTATGAAACTTTAGATACAGTTAAAATAACGTGTTCCAAATTTCTTTGGTAAAAAAAAATCTCATTTGTCAAACAAAAACTTTACATAGGTTTGATAAAAAAACATACCGACCATTAACTAAAAAGTGTTGAATTTATAAATGGTATACTTTTTTTATACCTAATGAAGTTTTGCTTAGAATTGTTTAATTAAAGAAATGATTAATCGTTTCTTTAATATTCAATACACCCATTCTCATTATCTGTCCGTGGAGCGAAGAATACTCCATGGTGCGAAGTACGTTTTAAAAAAAAAATTTTACAAAATTAATTAAGTTATTTGTCGTAGTTCTAGAAATATTAGGTCTAGAAACATGACATTTCATCAATAAATAATAGAAAATTTTCACAAATCGGAAAATGTTTTATTTTAATGTTACTTCTTTTAAGCTTATTATAGAACCTTAAAAACAATCATCGGGATATTCGTAATTTTTTGTTTTATCTTATACAATACTTAAATGTAAAAAAAATAAATTAAAAACGTCCTTCAATTCCAAGAACATTGAAAGTTTAGATTTTGATATAGCTGCCTATCGTCATCTTTAATAATGACATTTTTTCATTAAACATTTTCAAGATTATATATTTTATTTTCCTTTCATATTTATTTTATTGAAAATTATGTTTAGTTTTTAGATTTATCTCAGTGATTAAATTAGTAATATTATAGTTTTACGATAGCTATTGACAATTGTAATAAAATCAACTCAACTAATTATCCACGCACTCGTCGTGTAAATAACAGTTCAAATGACAGTTATTTTGAAAATAATATTTATTTTTTTAAATTATCTTTTAACCAACCATTTGTAATTTAAGAATCTAACGATTATCGCATACATAGTTAATTTAGCATTTGTTCTTGCATAATACATATGTTTGAATTTTTAATCATGTAAAATTTAAAACACTAGTAAAACCACATTTTATTTTTTTTTCGTTTATTACAGTAAATGCCATTAAGCAATTACAATTTATTAGAATAAAGTCTAAACATAAAATATAAATTTTAAATAATTTTACTATTTTTCTCAATGACATTTTTATAGTTTTTTTTTAATTTCTTAAACGACAACCATTACTTGTAACTTAATATAATAAAATACAATATTTTTTTATGAAAATTTTGTCCTACATTTTTTTTTGCGGCTAATAGATTAAGAGATATAAATATTTATAGTTAAGCGTATCAAAGTGTAAAAGCGGGAGTATATCGTAAAAATATATAACTGCCATTACTCCATTACTTTTAACTTAAAACGTTTGTATCTCTTAAATAGTCTGTTCAGTAATAAAAACTTTAGTTTCAAAGAAAATATTCTCTTTCGTAGTATCAAGTTATACTATTGGGTACCTTTAAAAAATATCTAAGTAATATTAAAATTTTTTTTTTCAAATGTAATTTTACTGGTGATTTTAAATATCTGTAAATCAAATTAAAATGTATATATTATATACTACTACACAGGTTGGAATAAAAATTATTAGATCATTGTGGTTTGTGGGACATATTGTGTATAGTGAATACAACTAAAATACGTCCGACAATGTAGTCTACCGAAAGTGCTTTATGCCGATCACCAATATATTGTGCAAAGAGAGTAACAGTGAAGGACGAATTTTGTATTCGTAATTTTTATGAAATTAAGTTATAACTCTTTTCTATTATTTCTAATAAATTTATGTGAATTATGCACCACTAAGATTGTCGATTTAACAATATCCGAAGCCTAAGATATTATTTTATACTTTATCACTTTATGTAATATGCTCGTTTAATAATAGGTACATTTACCTCATTTCATCACGTTCGTTGCCGTAAATAGAGTGCAGGTGGATACTTTGGGTCTTTAGCACCCTTACAGCTTTATTACCTCACAACCCTTGAACGTAAACCATTATTTTTCCGACTAAGCAATAAATTAATTCATTTTTATATTCAACCCATCATAAACTTTCTATTAGTCCCTTACTGTAGCGTTATACCAGCCCTTTATTTTGTGAACTCGAACGCGAACTACCAACTGATGCACTCAATCGTACCGGCTAGTAGTAGAGTAGGCCGTTAAAATCCCCACTGTCCCTTCCAGATATTTTCTAGCATGTTTTACACGGACCTGGTGTTATGTAATATATATTAACACACAGACTGCTGTATTATTATATCCGTTCTCGGACAGTCTCCATGATTTTAAAAATAGACTTCAGCAGAATTTAATGTTTAATTAACATATAAATCAATCGCCAACACGTGAACCTACAGTCGCAAGTCGAGTTGGCACGATATGGCGGTGTTGTAGTAGTCCAGTCAAACGGAATTGCCGGCATAATATCACTGTGGTTGCGCATTTTTACACGGCTATATTATAACATTAACGGACGTAAAACCTAGTTCACTATGCCGTGCAGTTCTGTGCATATTAGCTATTGATAACAAACTGGATTACTAAGTGCCCGACAATATGCGTGCAAATAGTTAAAGTCACGATTTCTGACATTTTGAATAAATCTTAAAACTTCTTATGATAGTAGGTACTGGACATTCCTTCGATTGTCCTAAATAGTATGGCATACTACGTATCAACATTTAATTTTTTTATGTCAAACAATTTTCAATTTCATATCGATTTTATTATAAAAATATGAAAAATAATAATTAACATCTAAGTCGTTAAAAATATTATGCATTATTGAGTAACACGCACCTATAATAATACAAACCTTATCTTACATGGATTTTATTTGATTTTTGTTTTAAATTTACTGAAATTGATAAAACAAATGCTTCCAATAAAAATGAAAGAAGTCAGACGTTTTTTAATGTCCACCAATTTATTTATTTATTGATTCCATAATATTTTTTCATTCATTGCATATATTGTTCCTACAATTTTTTAAGGATACTATATAGTTCTATTTCTTTAATAGTCCTATACCTACACAATATTTGTTTTGAGAAAAATTTATTTCTAGTTGTCATCATTATGTTTGACTAACTTAAGTTTTAACACATTTACAAACACGACTCAGAGTTAAAAAGAATATATGATAGCCGTTTAAACAACTTTGTTATATTTCTCTGTTGAAGAACTTGTTTCAAGTTCACAATAACTTATATGCTTTAAGTAATTTAGTATAAATTAAATTACTTGATAAATAACTACCAATGTAATATATAAAATATCAATTAAAAATATATAAAACATATACGTTATAGTAAAATAAATGTATAGGTATACTCTGAAGTATTATAAGTTTGGTAATTAAAAGTATTAATCGTTAAATTTTACCAAGTTAGAGAGTATGAGTTACAAATATTAACACTTAACAATATTATTGTTTTCTTTTTTTATTGTATATTTTAATGATTATTCAAAATCTGTTAGAAAAATATTTGCCTTTATTTTATTCACGTACAACATATACGAACATGTGGTATTTTTTAGTGCAGGTACTAACACTTTGTTAATAAATACATGCTTCATGTTTGTACTGTAGCTTCTATTTAATATATTTTCCAAGTCTATCCCAATATATATATATATATCTCCCAATTTAAAATATTATGTTTTCATGAATAGTTGGACTAGTGTTACTTGAAAATATTGTCGTAATCCACGTATAATAGGTATAGTATTATAACATAATATTTTGAAAAGTTATTAATTTATATTTCACCTAATTTATAAACTTACTTAGTTGATTTAAATTGTGTATAAAAATGTATAATAATTATTATTAGCTGATTTAAAGTTTCAAATTGATTTTTTTTACATATTTTAAATCAATTTCAAAATACCGAATAGTAATTTTTTATCAATCAATTTAGGTAACTAATTTATTCATACACCTATGTTTTTTTTTGTACTGTTTAGTTTATTTATTTGTGTTAATAACAACACTTTGATTATAGATTTTTCTTATGAGTTGACTTTTTATGTTCAACTCTCGATCACACAATTTTACGAAAGTGAAGTTAAATATATTTTAGGTCGCCGCCCATTTTGTTTAGATTTTACATTTAGAAAATATTTATACAGCTTGTCCAGTATACAATAATTATTATGAATTTTAGTAGGTATTGACAAGTTAAAAGACCAATATCATTTAAGTTAAACAATTCAAAATACACATCATGATTACGGTCTGTAAGTCTGTTATCATATTTGATGACTTATGTTTGGCAGTACCTACACGTGCGTATGTAAATAAAACGAACCTATTAGTTACTGTAATTTTATTAAACATTATTAATACTGAAGATGACAGGTTAATAGAATATGACTAAGCAATTGTAATGATATACAATTTAAAACGCTCTGCAGATGCACCACTCATTTGTCTATTAGCTATAATCGTTTTTAAAGTTTTGTAACTGTCGACGACAGTGTTATGAAACAATAATTAACATCATAGATTTGAGTATTTGAAGTATTATTATAATATCAACTTTTATAAATCGTAAAATTAACTTAACTATTATTATTTTTATGAATATTTAATAATAATTTACAACTATTTGATATCAACAATAATTAATGAAACTAATAAAATAAAACATTCAATCTAAAACATATGTTTAAATTTTACATTATTTTTTTTAAACTTAATATTCTATGAGCAGGTATCAAAAATTAAATTTTAATGTTTACAGTAAATCTTTAATTACTATAGTAGGTATTTGATATTAAATAAAATGTAACCCCAAAAAATTTAAGAAACGTGGAATAGTTACATAGTTCAAAATATTATTTTTAATTATTAAAATTCTAAATCTATTAGTATTTCATAGTTTATAGCATATTTTGTGTAAGTTTACAAATATTATAGCGATATCAAATGATGTATATATCTATTTACTATTAAATATATAAACTATTTAAATTAGAGTTTGAAATGAATAGTGAAGAAAATATACCTAGTATAAGGAAAATACTATTTAAAGATGAAACTGATTGCAATCTACAACGTTGTGATTGATGACAAATTATGTAATTTGACGCGTTAACATATTTTTTTAAACATATACATGTTCTTAAATTATGTGTTTGAAAATAAATCGCAATGAGTAATCATAATAAAGTGTAATACCACAACTAATGTTTGCAGATTAGTATTAATCTTCGTGCCATTATACACTTTATGCCTGTCATTCATATGCTAATAAAGTAATAAAATAAAGTAAAATTAATACTACAGGAACATGGTGTCCAACGTGGGCGTATGTGTATGTCTTGGCCAATAGTTTTTTTTCTAATAAATTGAAAATAAATTTTTTTCATTTATTAGTTACTACATTAGTAATACTTCTTCTTCTTCTTGTCTGTAATCGACCCTTAAGATCATACATTCAAACATATATCTTGCCATTTCACTCTATCCAACGCTAAGACCTTCCAATCGGCACTTGGGTCTGTCACTTGTACGTCCTTCCTGACTTGGTCTTCCCATCTTAGTCGAGGTCGTCCCAAGGGTCTCTTTCCTTGGGGAGTCCCACATTGAACCATTCGAATTAGAGTTCCTTCCTTTCTCCATGCATGTCCTGCCCATTGGAGTCTTTTTTTTTTAATTTCTCTAATTATATCAGACATTTGGTACAACTGTTTGAGCTCCTCGTTTTTTCGAATTCTCCATTCCCCTGTGGTCTCATCTATACACGGTCCGAAGATTCGTCTTAATATTTTTCTTTCGAATATCAGTAATCTGTTTTGATCTGATTTCCGTAATGTCCATACTTCACAACCATACATTACCACTGGACGGATGAGAGTGCGATACAGTTGTATCTTGAGGTTCATCGATATCGTCCTCGCCTTTAACAAATTACTTAGACCGTAGTAACACTTATTACCGGATTGGAGTCTTGCTTTTATTTCATTAAGTTCATCGTTTTTTTGTGTCATTATCGATCCCAGATATTTGAACTCCTGCACTCTCTGAAACTTGTACTGCCCGACTTCTAAAAATGGGTGATCATGATCCGCGAGCTCTCTTCTCTGCACGATCATGTATTCAGTTTTTTCCGCATTTATTTCTAAACCTATTCTTTTTGCCGTGCCTAATAGTTTTCCCGCTTGCTCCCTGAGATTTTCCTTATTTTCCGCAAGTAACACTATGTCGTCCGCGTAGGCCAATACTCCTATTATGCAATCTCCCAATCGTACTCCGTTTTCTTCAATCCGACTCTCCCTGATGACCTTTTCTAACGCTATATTAAATAGTATGGGTGACATAGCGTCCCCTTGTCTCAAACCAGTCGATACTGGTATCCCTTGTGATACAATATTGCCCGCTTTAATTTTGATTTTCGTGTGTAGGATGTTTGCTTTTATCAGATTAATTAATTTCTGGGGCAATTTGAACTGTCTTAGTACATTCAACAGAGATTCTCTATGTATGCAATCATAGGCCTTCTTGAAATCAATAAACAGAACATGTACTTCCCTGTCAAACTCCCACATTTTTTGGAAAATTTGTTTCAAAATAAATATCTGATCTGTGGTAGATCTATTTTGTCTAAACCCTGCTTGATAATCTCCTAAAATATCTTCTGCCCACGGCTTAATTCTGTCTAATATACATTTGGATAGCACTTTATAGGTAACATTTAATAGAGCGATACCTCTATAATTATCACACAACTGCTTATCTCCCTTTTTGTGTATAGGATATATCAGTGCTGTTTGCCATTCCTCCGGAATTACTTCTTTTTCCCAAACTTCTTTTATTAGCCCGGACACATATTCAAGCAAGCCATTTCCCATACTTTTAAGTAACTCTCCGGGGATACCATCTTCTCCGGGTGCCTTATGGTTCTTTAAGTTTCTTATTTGTTCTTGAATTTCCTCCTTACTCGGTGCTAGGCAGATTGTATTATTAGTTTCCATATTCTCAAAGTGGAATAAACTATCTGGTGTATTACAGTTCAACAGCTGCTTGAAATATTTCGCCCATTTATTTGCTATCTCTTCTTTAGATGTGATAGTAATACATTTTTAATTATATAAATAAATAATAATTTTTTTTCCATGAGATTACTCATGACTTAGTATTCTGAGAGGTTTTTTTTTATATATATTTTATATGTTTGAATTTTTTGAACAATATCAACAAACTGATATAAGTATTTAAACTTGTGAATAGCAGAATAGTGGCAGACGGCATTACATTTTTACGAGGTACTGCGTTTCCACTCTGCTACTCTAAACTTCATATCCTGATATTTCTTTAAATATTGGTCAAAAACAAGATATTTAGATATATTTCAAACAAAATAATATTCTAATAGTGGTTGCTATTCAAGACATTTTTTACTTCAAAAATCACCCACGTATAAACTAGTGTAATTATTATTTTTTCATGATACACAGTAAGACTCTATACATTCAGCAACCTATTAATAATGATAAAAATAATTCAATAATTCATTTTCGCGGTTGCTATATCATAATGAAGTTGTATGAATATATTTATGTAATGTAGCATAAATACGTATTTTTTTCTATTCTTAAGAAAACGTAAACAAAATAGTTATCCAAGCCAATTAAAGCTAAATATTTGTTGAACCTGTGTAAATAAACTTAAAAATATAAGGTATACAATATTTATTTTATCGTATACTATTTTTTGAAGCCTGAAAAAATGTATATTTCCGGCCAAAAAACTATTGTGTACCTACCTAATCAGAATATTGTGTCCTGGCGGGTGAACATTAATAATAATTATGTGAACACATGTTTTTACGTTGAGAATTCAAATCATAGAATTAATATATTGTATACTCAAGGTAATGGGTTGAAAATCCTATTCGTACGAGAAAATTGCTAACGTGTTTTTTATTAATTTTTATTCGATATTTTTTTTTTTTTATTTCAAACTTTTAGTTTCACATTATAATTACTTAATACCTTCTTGATTATGCACAAATAATCGATGGATATTTTTTAATCTGTGGTGCGTAAGTACTAAGTAGTGTAGATACTTTATTGTTCTTCCTTACGAGCTACGATTCAAAAAAATTCACTGAAAATTTGGCTACACAGGAAACTTAAATTACGACAAATGAATAAAAAAAAAACCAAATATATCAATAAAAGTTTATCTAATTGAGTACATTATTTTTTCCAAGAGTAATTTATTCTGTTTTAATATAATACATTTGTTTTAGAAAATTATTTAATTATTCTTTCCTGATGTATTCTTTTTTGTCCATATATCTGAACTATTAGTTTAATATAATAACAAACTTTGTGTTCCTGTTTTATATACTTCTATTAATTTCAATTTAAAAATACCAACACAATTTTATTTCATTATGGTAATTAAAGGAATATTTAAAAGACACGAAAGATTTATTGTGATAATTATAAGTGAGTAAAGAATAAATTCCTAAGTGGTTGAGCCGTCTGATCGGGTCAAGGCGGCGTATTTGAACAATTTTTCAAATGTCTTTATTATTATGCTGGCAAAAAAAAAGTAAATACGTAATCGAACGCTATGTTGATGGTCATACAAATACATACGTATCCACAATAAAACGTTCTACAATTTCATGCTACAATGTTGGCACTAGGTAGGCATAAGAATTGAGAAGAACACCTGAAGATGAATATACGGCCTTTTATCATACGATAGTATATGGGAACTGAGTACATTAGTTATATATGCTGACAAAAACAAAACTTCAAATAAAAAAACTAAAATAAAATCATATTTGTTTCTTATGAAATAACATTTTATTTCAAGATGCATTTTTTTGAAGAAGTTAAAATAACTATAAAAAAAATGATATCTATATAAAATGAAATGCAACTTACCTCAGTTATGAATCTGTATAAACATGATATAATTGATGAATGAAAAAAGTTGTTGTGAAAATTAATTTAAAATAATATGTACCTCAAAAGTTATGATGTTGATTAGCTCATTTTACGAATGAACAATTTTTTTGTGGTAGATTTACCTATAATTCGATTATTAATCCAAAAAGAAAGAAAAGTGAAAAATGTATTTTTTATGTGTTGTCGATGTAAAATAATTTATTAAATGTAATCTCAGAGTAAATAATTTTTGATTTCAATGAATTCTTAAATTGTTATATTATTTATGTATTTTAAGTTTTATTAAATCCATATAATTTATTTCATTCCGTTTTAAAAGGGATTATAATGTCAAAGAAACCCGGAGAGGTTCAGACATTTTGGTTCAAAGATACTGTAGAAAAAAATTAAAAACTAAAATGGTTGAAAGGAATTATTAATGGATTCATCCATGAAGTTATTTATGTATAAATTAGGAATAATATATTCTTGATAATAGCATAACATATTTCATTATATTTATATAAATAAACAAGATTAAGATTATAAACGTATCGTTTGGTTAAATTTATTTTAATGTTATAAAAATATAAAATATTATATTTATGTATATTATATTAGTCATTGGTACATTCAAACAAATGCACACAATTAGGAGAGCCTTAAGGGTTTAAACCTCTACTATTGTTATTTGATATATATAAATTTACAAGATTTTTTTATTTTATGCTATTGCTGCACTACAGGTGATTTAAAATTAAACTTAATAACTTTTAAGATCAATAATGACAATATTAAAATTGTATCCCAAATTAATTTATGAAACGATCTGAGCACACGTTGGAATTTCGTAGTGCTCATTCAACATTTCATACTGTACACCATTTTAGTCTCTGATATGTATTATGTAGGTAAACACATCATGTATCAACAGTGAAGATAGGAACAAATAAATAAAACAGCCGAGACTTCAAATTGTTTAATGTATTCCAGTATTGTTTTCTTCTTATATTATACGTACCACAAAATTATTTCTTCATGAATTGCTCAACAAAAAGCAAAGTTATACAAACGAAATATTCAAGTTGACGAATTCAATCGAAATATATAAGTTAGAGAAAGAATTTATTGAAATATATGAATACTGGGATTTTCGAGTTTTGATCGAATTATATTTCAACCGTGTAAGGGGCGTGAATTTGTGTCATGACAAATGACATCTATTGTCGGTCAAATTCCCTCATTGTGGCTATTTCTTTATTAAACACGGCTTCCTTTTTTCGATAGTTTTTCAACCAACCCTCCCGAATGTTGTGTTTATTGTCACGGTTTATGATTTGACGGGGTCTAACTGACTATTACGCTTTTCAGCTGTTCCAATAAAACACACACGCACACACATACACATACATTTTATATTTGAATGGAAACATGACTAATGGTTTCACAACAAACATTGATATTGAAGACAATTTTTTCGTATCGTATAATAAATTAGAACAATATTTAGTTTGGTTTCGTTTTATATCTTTTAGATTCTGATGGAAACGAGAAATATGTTAGTATTAAAATGCTGTGTGATTCATAAGTATTATATAATTCTTCTTTAGATAAAATTTGTCATCTAATCGTATATGGTAATTTTTTCATTTTCTTAATAATTTGTTTATGAAATCGATTTTACTAACATTTATTAAATCGGATTACTAATAACTGTGCTAAGAACTTGAAATTTAAATTTAATACAATTTCCAAAACATTTAATCACTTTGAATGGAAGTATAAGTGGCTTACCCAAGATGCTTTATTTCCACCACTAGTATTAGATTTGTTTTATTAATTTTGGCTTATAACGATATATGCCTATTCGTTTCAACTTGTAGATAATAATTTATAGTTTTTTTTATCAGTTATTGAAAATTAGTTCAACTTTATTTTAATTACCATTAATAAATGTGACACTGGAGTGGTTTCCCGCAAAAACATGAACACTTGGATTGACGACGATTGATAACTGTAATTAATAATTATAACATTATATATTTCAAGTGCTTCTAAGTTTTAAATGACCTAATATTACATAGTATCTTCCGATTTTCTATAGATGCTAAGAATAGTTTAGGACTATCAAAATATCGTGGTATTCAATTTTTAATTTATACTGATAAAAACCACATACCAACTATCGACATAATTATTTAAATCATTTTAAATTCTCAACATTTTTTTTTTCATAAATCTATGATATCCTATGAAGGTTATCTTGTATTCGTATCAACTGATATGCGTAGTAATTCGTATCCGTGTGTTAAATTAAAATTATTTAATAAGTAGATACTATAATATGATTTAACAACCACTCATTGAAACGACGAATGCATTTTGATTTTATTATAATCCATTTCAACTGTATAAAATAGTTCTGGTACTTAGTCGAAAATGTCTGCAATGGTGCTCTATAGCATAAAGCTTCGTAGTAATACGTTTTAATGACATTACCTTGATATCTATGTAATAAATCATGTCCAATAGTAGTGGCTTTGTGGAGGCGGGTGATAAAAAGGATACGCTTCCCCCATTAGGTTTTTTTATAAATTGTTTTATTTAATACCTATATGCGTGTAATTCATAATTTGTTATTGTCTAATAATAACGTTTAAGATTATTGTGTGCCATTGTCATACATCTTATGAAAAAATAATGATATATTTTGTTGTGTTTGTGTGTTAGTATTAATTGAATAATTTTAATTTAATTTCCTATGTGACTACTGACTACTATAGTTCCTTTAAAAAAATTATGAAGATATACTTGATGGAATAAAAATATGTTGAAGAAAACTTGAGAGTAAAATATACAGGGTGTTATAGGTATTTATGACCGATCCAATTTTTGTTTTATTCAATACTTTTGATATATATATATGTATATATATATATATTTTTTTTAAAATAATTACTAAAAATATTGTCCTAAAATATAGCGAAAATTAACCAAACTATTTTTCATCAATGTGATTTTTAAGTTTATAGTTTTCTCAAATTGTAGCCACAAACATAAAATATTATAGCTGGAAATACTGAAAAAAAATTTACGTTTGAATTGTTTTATTAAAGCAATAGTGTAAGTGATATAAATTATAAATATTTAAAATTTAAAATTTAAAAAAGTAAGAGAGAAAACTCAGGGGTAACTCGCAAAATGTTTTCTACTGTACTGCTCTCAACTTATAATGATTATTAGTACTTCTTAAATAGTTATCTAGCCAATAAAAAAATTAAAACATTAAAACTTATACCATTTAAGAAAACTAAATAACTTAAAATTCACGTAAATAAAAATAATCAAACACGTTTTTTTATAAAATTAAAGAGAAATAATTTATAAAAAGTTAAACAGACTAAACAAAACAAAAGTTAATAAATTCGTAAAATATTGTATCTACCTAATATAAAAATAATATCCTTTCGTTACCCTTTACAGACTTTTAAAATCTGCTGTTAGTCTGGTTTCTGGTACAAATATCTATGGCTATTTATATTGTGGTATTGACGTATTGTATACTACAAGAAGTAGTTATATTACCCATAGAGTCTGCTCATATATTTGAGCATCTGAGCTATTTTTTATGGAATACACATCAGTGAAAGTTTTTTAGGCGTAAAATCGCATGTTTCTATCCTCAATTTATTTATTGGTCCATAAAAATGTCAATATAAGTCGAAATTAGCTATCAATAAAACTCGATATACATGATTTTATCGTTTCTGAGATAAGCTGCTTTAATCAATACACACGGGTAATTCCAAGTGTTAAATCAAAAACCTGGAAAATTACAGATGCCTCAGTACAATTTTTACGATCGTAATAAAACTGTTCCAGCTTTACGACTTATGATTATATGTACCGATGCTTTATTCAATTGAACATTCCAAGAATTTAGTTAAATTCAAATTTGTTTTTTGAATTATAAATTATAATCAATTCATCACGGATGTCTAACGCGCGCGCGTTATGTTTTTATATTTACTTGATAAATATTTTTGGTTAGGATGATTTCGGAATTCTATTGTCTTCCATTAAAAAAGTGTACAAATATACACATATCGGTGTTCCTACTGACCACTAATAAATTAATAAACAGGTATGTATTTTTGTCGTCAAAACTATTGTTTAATTAACTGTTTTCTGAATAAATTAATAAAATATAAAATGTGTAAGTTTACATTTCATGAAATAATTGTTTTAAGTATACGTAAAAATAACTACGTATTCGTTTATCATATTATTCTTCTAAAACAATAGAAATAGTGATGAAAAAAAAGTGTATTAAAGACATAATGAAATACTGAGTAATACAAATTACAATTGAAATTTTGTAACATCATATGATTTAACAATAAACAATAAATTACCTTTAATTTAACTCCAAAAAAAGTTCATAAATCGTTTAGATTTAATAATATTCAAGTTATTGAAGTAACTTGATTTCATATAAGATTTTTTTTTTTTTTTTTTTTTTTATTAAAATATTTATTTACAATCTGTTATCTAAAACAATAAGTAAGTAGTTTACAAGGTTATTTAATATTACACATGAATAATTTGTGAAGGAAATTGTACATTAACAACACCTCAAATATAAGATTTATGTAAACTTTACTGTAGCTAAATTTTGTTTTACTACCCGATGAATAATTAGTAACTAATTACAAGTACCAAATTTTTGGTGCTTAACCAAGAACTAACATACTATTGATAACATAAATAATTTTTTTATGATATACAAAATTAAATACGAGTTCCTATTAATATTTTGAATTTATTGCTTATCCATCAGTCGTCTAACCACATATTTATATGCACGTATGTGTATGTATGTGTGTGCCATTTCTTTAGTTATTAAAATAAAAAATTGACCATCATTTAAATAATGCAACAACTGTATATTTTGACTTATGTTGGTTTGTCATTATTAATATATACATGGATGTTTTTAAGCCACTTAGCGCCAATTTGTGAGTAATCATAAAATACCATACACTGAAATAACCAATTACAGGCTGATGCACTAAAAAAATACTCTGTAAATGCCATTTTTATTAGTTTCATACATTTTAATGACATTGTTGGCTGTATTTCAGCTTCCATTAAATTACCACTGAAGCTGAAAGAGTCTCTGGCACTGAACCACTTTCAGAGTTAATTGTCGTCATAGAATTTGTATTATGATGTTAAATCTTTCAAACCACAAAATGAAATTTAAAAAAATTATTTGCTTAGGTTTTGTAAATTTTTTTTCCTGGAAAATTTGTCTTCAAAAATTATATTTTGTTACATCTTATATAAGATTACTATTTACTACTAATATAACTTAACACGTATTGAAATTATACAATACAATTTGTATTTAACTGTTGGAATAAAATAATATAATAAAGTAATAACTGTGCAGATTGTTTCAACGAATAGTTAATAAAAGATTTATTGTTAATTGATGTTAAACAGCATGGTCCTACCTTTTGAGTTCGTTTTTAGTTTTTACGTGGGTACATTGAAATTGGTGAAGTTGACAAAAAATAAAAAATATTAATTGAAGTAGATTTATTAAATTATAAATATTTATATGAATTTACTTGCGAATTTTTAATTCTTGAGTAAATAAATAATTGAGTAAAGAATCTATTGAATATACCGTGATTTTTATTTTTATTTATTTATTTGTTGTCTATCCAAATATTTTATGAGTGTTAGACAGTAAACATATCTTTAAAGTTACATTCAGCCCCTTTATAAACCAGAAATCGCTTTTCTTGTGTGCTTCGAATTTAAAATTTGTCTCTTTTCTCAAATGTTTTCCAATATGTAATATTTCGTTAAAACACTAAAATGTTTCATAAAATCTATTTCAGTGTGGTATTATTCATAACTCCAAAATTAATGGTTCTAGAAACTTGAAATGTCCACTAATATTAATATTAAAAACATTTTCTTACGGATTTGAAAATAATTCAAAAAATGTTTATAATTTTTAAGCTGAGTACAGAATTTTGAAAATACCTCATTTTTTCAATGTAATACATTTAATAGAATTTCCAATTCTTAATTCTAAGACCTACAAAATGAATATAAATTATAAGTTTAATAATTATATAAAGTATAAATTTACTTATTTTCATTACTAACGATTCTGAAAAAATTACAAAAATTTCTATTAAGAATTCTGTGTATGAGCTTTTAGTGAGGATTTTGACGATATCTAACTATTCGCAAATTAATTCCAACTTTAAATGCGAATAGAAAATAATCGACTGATGCAATATTTAAGACTCATGAAATTATAATGGAAAAATGTATTGCACATGTTTAAATAAAAGAAAATTTCTGCCCGATTTAGCATATAAATTTTGATACAACTTTAACCAATTAACAGTTTGTCTATAATATAAAAATATTTAAACCATAATAACTAATACCACTCACATTAAATTCACTCAAAATCGTTTTACAGAAGAAATGATGTATTGTTTCTTTAAAATTTAATACACCCGCTATCAGTATTTTGCTCAAGGAGCTTTGCGGCAATCGAAAAAGCCCTTTTCCATTATCTTAACATATTTTTTCACAATATCAATGATATACTCAGAAGCGTCATTTCAGTATTTTTTGAGTGAGTGCGAGATTTGTTTCAATTAGGCTATTTTTAAATTTCAACTGGCCATATCAAAAATATACTTATACAATATTTTATGTACATTATTCAGCTTTTAATTTTTTCTTAGATCATGATCTGCACCGGTCACCTACATAAATAATAGCCAATAAATACTAAAAATCAAATACTGAAAAACTAAACGTAGTAAATAATTGGTCACATTAACTGTACAAATCGAAAAACAGCAGTGGATCGGCGTGATTTATTTTTTCTGGAAAAAATGCTTGCTTAACTCGCACACTAATTTCTCCCATTATATAAAAAAGTTATTACTAAAATCGAAGTTGATTTTTCAAAGTTAATTTTATACTGATTTCATAAACCAGATGTTTAAAATTATTTAAAACTAAAAATTTGTTTATAGTTAGATCATAATATTTATATTCTTATATCTAGGTAAATAATCATTAATATTTGCTGAGTGTACCAATACAGAGATACAGTAAACTGGAATTTTGTAATAATAATATTATAATGAATAAATGAGTTTCATTCTCACTTGGAGATTTTGAAACTATTTCTTACCAGCTTTAATTTTTACAAAACACATAAAATTGTCTACCTTGAAGTTAGAATCAACAGTTTTTAGGAACTTAGTTAAGCAAGCAATCGTTATAGCCACAGTTCCACGTATTAGCTAAGTAGACAAAGATAAAGTATAATAATTAATCAGGTTAGGATATGGGTCAAAACGTAGACTTGATTAATATTTACTTAGAAATTTATTTTTCGATTTCTCGTCGTACTTAAATAGTGCTTGTGATTGAAGGATACCCTTTTGGCAAAACAAAATATTCTGTTCTAAGAAAGCTTTATTATGTACATAACATACTTAACATTTATTCATTACAACTTTTGAAATAGACTCGCTTACTGATAATTACGCAAATAGTTTTAGAATAAAATGTCCTTGGATGAATTTTTCATGAATCTTTTCAATAAATATTAAATTGGCATTGTTTTATCAAGTTAGTTATCATAGTGACTAACTAGTAAATTAATAATTATTTGTTTTTACTTTTACTGAACATGAATTTACAATTGATCGTATAACTTTAAATTGTTTTATTCTCACATAAAATACTGTTTATTTTAAATAGTGCAACTATCAATATGTTTTGAGTTTTGAACTGAAAAATAATTAAAACACTTCATTTTTAATTCGAGCGTAAATATACTTGAGTTAATGTGTAGTTAATTTGTGGTCTAGGAATATAAGACATATTTCGGTTTTTATGCCAAAGAATTGTGTTCACATCCACATAAATAATATTATAAACTCTAGACAGGCATGACTGAGTACTTAAATTTCGACTATTAAACCCTTTATTATGGATAAAAATGAATATCTTTTATGTAGGTACTAATAATTTATTATTGTATAGCAATATTTTTATGTAAAAGTAATTTTGAACTATTTTTGTCTATGTGAAATTTCAAGTTATTCAATTTTCTTAAATGTTTTGGTAGTGTCTCTTCAATTATTGGTCACTGTCCAATAATACAAAATTAAACATTGAAATTTTCAAAAAAAGAGTTTTTTGTTTTATAATACCTGTATGCTATAAATGGTAAATACCATTTAATAAAATTAAAATACTTAAAAATATATGTTAGTTAAACATTAGAAAAATAATTTTTTTTATAAAAAATATGATTCTATAAATATTTTAAATAATTCTTATAAAAAAGTTTCAATCTTATCCATTATACAGTGATACATCGTAACTGTCTAATAGTGCTGGGACACCTTCAATACATTTCACTACCCTACCTACTTATTATTTTCAAATCTTAACTTTGTAGATCAAATATTATAGTTTAGATTAGGCTGAAGCAATTGTTTAATGAGATAATATTTTTTATATAAATACATGTAAATTTGATAAATGAATTGAAGATTCTGTATTAAAAGTCTTGCAGTGAATATCAAGAATATGATTTTGAAATTAGATTTCCTTATAATCGAAGCCCACAACCTGGAAAATCATGTGTTGTTATTGATCACTTCACAAGAATTTTGTATAATATTTTTATGATAATAGCAATAATTTATGACAATCCTATTTAATATTTGTATTTATTTCTACCTATAATTGACAAAAACTTGTATTTTAACTCGAAAAATCGAATATTGTAATTTGGTTTTCTTAAACTATCTAGCTTTGTTCCTATCTCTCTCTCTCTCTATTTATTCACACATATAAATATAAATATATAATTTATAAATATATTTATTTCATTTACACACATTTATAATGACGTAAATGTGTACGGGCATAATAATAAAATCTAACAGTGTATGTTTATACATATTATATTATATTCGTCAAAAGTCATTTACTATAGTGTACTAATATTGTTGTGCTAAATCTAGCTTGGTTAGGTTACAAGTTAGTAAAAAAGTCCATTGTATTTATTATAGAACTTACTTGTACAATGTGTTTTAAGAGTAATGTGTAAGTGAACTATAGATCTACCTCTAGTGTGTGCGTTCGATTAAAATCTTAATTTTACAAATTACAATTATCGCCGTAGTAAGAGTTATAAATTCTCATTCACGATCTTGTTTTGTTTTTACGTGATATAAATACTATTACGATCGAAGATTATATAAGTCTTCATTCAAAAGAACTTTATTCATTCATAAGCGATTTTATACGCTCCAATGGGGGGCCCAAGAGGAAAGATGAAAGCACTAAAATTAAAAAAAAAAAAAATGTTATATTATAAGAACAACGATTTAGTAATTTAAAATAAGTCCTTTGATTTTATACACCCCTCTTCAGAAAATTTTTGTAGATTTGTCTCAGTATATTGATTTCAACTATTTTATATAGCATGAGTGTATACATTTTTATAGATTTACTAAATATAAGTAAAGCCAATAACACCAAACAGTTAGTGATCTTAATAATATAATAAACACTTCATTCAATTATACTCATTAATTGGTTGAATTATTTAACAACATAAAACAATTATTAAAGGGTATTCAACTTATTCATTCAAGGTACTAATCAACTTTATACTTTAGAAATATAATAAAATCATATTAATTATAATTTAATATATCTAATGTACCTAATAAAAAATAATAATTAGTATAAATTATTTTCAATACAAATTTATTCGTTTTGACTCAAGTGAAATTCTTACAAAACTCATATCTATAAAAAGGAATAAATTCGAAGGGATTAGTGGTCTGTTTAATGTACTTATTTTGCTATAGGAGGCAATTGTGCATTCTCCTTATAAATATTTATGCGTCAAGAACAAAAAAGTAAAATGAAACCGGAAAATATCTTCGTCGAATGTTTAATGTGTTTGATGTGTATACAAAACCACCATAACATATAGGATAAAATGTAATGAATAGGAAAGTAATTTGTACATTTAGACATGAAGACAACTTCATTAGTTTATACTGTTTACGTTAGGTACTGAAATGAAGTTAAGTCAATATAAAAAATAAAAAATAAATGGCTGAGTTATGCTAGAAAATAAATATCATAATAAGTGCAATGTATATAAACATGCGTACGTATTAAAATATGTTGAATTTAATTATTATATATCAATAATACGTATAATATTATACGTATGATATTCATTAAAGAGCGCAGTACTAACCTAACGCAGTACAATAAATGTGTAGTAAAAAATAAAAATGGTCAAATAATGTATTAATTTACAAATAGTTAGTTAATCATCATTCATCAATATGTATCATTATTATATTATATATAAAGGCAATTAGTATAAAGGCAATAAAAAAATCAGACATAAAAATTAAAGGTTTCAACTACCTATTTGATTTTATTTGAATCTAATAATCCACAGGAAATAATAATCTATGGAGTAAATTAATAAATTCTGCTATAAGTAAAGTTCTCTAGTTTATTTTTGAATCATTGAATTTTATTTTGTTTTAATTGTGTAAATGTAAAATTATATTTTAAATATCAATACATCACAACATCTAAAGAAATCACATACTTACATAAATTTGATATTTAAAAATATATTTTTTTTAAATTTAAATAAATAAATGTCATAATAAATGACTCGTGATAATTGTTAAAAATTGTGTAATTTTTACATATAAATATTAAACCGTAGCGGTATAATCGACAATGAAAAAACTGATTTATATGTTAGAGGACATTCTAAAAACCTAAATGTATTATAAATAGAATATACGAACTCAGATAAAGGCATCAAACAAATTTTCAACTACTTATTGAAAATTAATGTAAAAACTGAAAAGTTAAATATGACCATTGAAATGAGAAAAATAAAAGTATTAGGTAACCGAAAATCGAATAAATATAGAATATTTAATGAAGAGACCAAGGTGTTTTAAATGGACCTAAAATCAGTCATATACTTTACCACACTTGCTATCTCATGAAAAAAAATCTGTAAATGTTTAAAAAAATTAAAACACGTTTTAAATCATTTAAAAATATGACTTTTTAAAATTTGTTATTTAGTTTTTATATTAAAAAATGTTATTTTAATTGAATCATATACTACATATATCATTTTTATAGTTATACTCAAATTGGTAGGTATCAGAATCCATGAAAGTATTTTTCAATGACGTGAATTGAATTTAATTAGATTATCAATTATTTTTGGAAATATTTTGTTTACAAAAACGTATAAATATTGTATTCATTTGAACGTTGTAAACGTAAACGTGTTTGATTGGCATTGAAAAATGTCAAGCTCTACTTGTCTATCAGTTGAAAATAGTTTTTATTTTATTACCATTCAATAGTCGTCAAATTTGGCCGATTTCCTTAAACTACTAAAACTTGAAATTACCACTTTGAATTAAACTATAATAAAACTATAATACAAATGCTATTTTTTTTTAAATTCACTAAGCATATAAGTAAGTGGTACTCTTACGAATAGTTTATACAGATAAATGTAAGAGTCAGCATAAGATATATAATCTAGACTGATAAAATAACATAGCTACAATTTTATAGACAATGACACAGTGTATGACGTTTTGGTCTAGTCATAGGTTAGTCATTTGATTAATATGTTCAATTATATCTATATCGGTCATATATTGTTATATAATATAATAAAGTATATTTTAGAACTACTCGAAAGTTTCGATTAACATTGTCTAGATCATAGAAATTATTAATTTCTTAACTCTATAATAGAACTAAATTTTTACTATTCTTTATTGATGCGATTTCTTAAGTGGTAACCTCAATAAATTATTATGAAAGAGAATACTTTTTTTTGGAAATGTTTATTATTAAACTAATAGTTTAAGATATAACAACATTTAAAGCTTAGGGTAGTGAAGAAGAAACTGAAGGTCAGAATACTCCGCAAAAATATGCCACTGATACTAAGCCGTTTTTTTTAAAGCATTTTAAAAAAAGTATTATTTTTTTAAATATTACTTTATAAATAGTCGATATCAATTGAAAAAGACTTCAGAATCACGTTCGTGACAAAATGACAAAATACAATTTTCTGAAAATATACTTTTCAATTCTGATAGTGTTTTTTCAATCTTATATGGGAAAAAAATCCTATTTTTTTATTATACAGACCCAGATCGCTACTATCAAGTAGTGCTGAGACACCCGTATGTTTTATTTACACAGATTTTTATATTCAAGATCGTTTGAATGTTTACATCAGCTATTGGCCATTAAAATGTTGATTATTTATTATTATATGTGATGTTCTCGTAAAACTAATGGCTTTCAATTTTTTTTTTATTCACTGTAGGTATAATTTAATAATGAGTAATTGTTTATAATATTCAGTCCTAATAGGTACCTATTTTCTGTACATAGTCTATATTACACGTACAACAAATTGATTATGTGTATGTATAATTAATCAGATGGTGTAATTACTACATTTATTTTTAACGTCATATAATTTAATAATAATTAAATGATTAATGACTTATAATATAATCTTCAATTCGACGATAAACGGATCCACTTATTATTTCTAATTCCTTACTAAATCAAGTTTTTTTTTCTTTTAAATATCTCTAATATTATGTTTTAAACATAATTATAGCTTATGAGTATTTTTCAATATATTCAGTGTACCTATACCATAATTTATATTGAACACAAATACTTTCTAAATATTTACTAAATTACTACGTAGTAATGGATAATGGTAAAACATCTAGGGACAACAAATCCAAGATTTGAAAAAAAAAGTCCTGTTACAAATGAATACAGTAGGTACTTAAAAATTATTTTTTTCTTACGCATACGTTTCCAATTAAATTATTATATAATATATGGCATGAAAATTAAAATTAATTATTAGTAACATGTGACATGTATAGGTATCGCACATTTTTTAAACAAAGTAAGTATAATGTGATACTTAGCAGAATATTTCAGCACGCACCTACGTACAGATACCACAACAATTTTTTTCTCTACTTTCAGTTTCTGTGATAATATAGTAAAAAATAATCAAAACGTAAAAGTACATTGAAAAATTGGCCCGTGTGTACCAAGATGATATTATTATTTCATTTATCAATAGGTACTGATTAGTATTTTTTCGATAGTATAGTATTCAAGTTTATAGATTAGATAATATAATCAGATTTAATACATTTATGTTGAAATTTTTCTAAATTAAATTATTAAAACTTAACTCAAATTTTTCAATAATTACACACTATGATCAAATTGTACTTTTTATTATGTCGATTTATTTTGTATTTTGACACGTAGATTTTCCCTCATTTTTTGGATTTTTTAAAGACATTTTTTCTGGAACTTTTGTTCCGGATCTATCATAAATATTATGACTCAACATATGACGAATTAAACAATTATTTTTGAGTAACAAAATGCTTACAGTTCAAGGTATTTTAAGCTAGGTGTAACGAATAGCCAATAGGTATTGAAGAATTAACAAAAGGAAACTAATCGAGCTTCTGTGAAGTTTAATTCATCTGTTTTCTTCATGTGTGTCCTTGTTCTGGCGCCTTCTGACCATTAATTTCATATTGGTTTTTATTATAAGTCTTAAGCATAATAAAAAGACTGTTTAATTATAAATAAAATTAGTTGTTTAGTTCTCACTTTAATTTTAAATGTTACAATGATTATTGGGAAAATGTTGAACATATCCTTAAGTATATATCGTCTTCACAACAATAAATATTGATATCCATTCTATAATTTTGACGAATCATCAATGTTGAATTCATTGAAATCATGAATGAAATTAAAATATTTTTATTATGATTAAAAATATCTTTGAATGCATTGGTGCTATACATTTCCTGTCTACAGGGGGGGAAGGGCAAATCTAATGAAGTTTTAACGTATGTTTTTTTATTATAACTACCACATGTAAATATGTATTAACAATAGCCATCCAAAATATCAATCTTTGTACAAATATGTTGTCTTTATGAAAGAACTATATGCCTGGCCTTTATTATATAACGTAGTACAAATATGAGGACACTTGAATATTAGTATATACCTATATGATTTCTACTGCAGTATCCGAGTACAAATAAAGATTAAATTTATAATTGGTATATATGCATAGTAGAGATAGTTGAAAAAAATAATCGTATTGTAAAAGTAAACTATAGCACCATATTAATTATAATGGATCATTCTAACATATAAAGCTCACAAAACACCTACTTGAAAACTATGACAAATTAATTATTTATATTAAATAAAATTATATGTATACTGTATACATATTATATTTACATTATATATAATATATATTTGGTCTCATAATTGATTGTTTAAACTCAAATCGATTATGTAATAAGCTGATATTTTTGTTGTTCATTTTTCAAATATAACTCGAAAATTTTCTATGCAATACAGTGAATACTTGTAGTTATTCAAATGTCAGATGCATTTCGATTATGCCATTATTTATGTGGCGTCTACATTTTCGGCACAGTGGCATCCGTATAAGTTTATAACAATGGCCTTAAACAAAACTAACCAAAAAAAATCATAAATTTGATCAGACTTAAATACCATACGCGTATTCTTCCCTAGTGTGCTTAGATTGATGAATACTACCGTGTTGTACCGATACCGTTTGAATAACAATTATTATTAGCCAACGGGCGTGTTCAACAGGTGTGTCATAAACTGGAGTCGAGAATATTGGTGCTGGTAGTGTCGTGAACTCTTGCAAATAATGATTATATTACTTTCATTATTATGTATGGGCTCTTTTATCATAAATAAGTAACAAAATACTAATGTTGGATTGTAATTTTCTCGTTAGGTATTTTTATTAAACTACATTCAACTGTATAGTGTAAGTATAATATATTGAATGGGAAGTATTATTTGTATACTTTAATATTGAATTAATTTTGTAAGAGACCTAAATACCTATAGCTCGATATTCCAAATGTATTACATATTTTTTTGATACACTAATATATATTTTTTAATATGAATAATTTACTATCACAATAACATACGATTATAGTATAGTAATATTATTCATCAATAGTATTAATAAGAGGACGCAACTTCCGCATTTATTGTCTCCGTCTAACTAACGTATTACATGTATAACTAATTTACGATCAGCAGAATTTTGTGTTATCAGCTTTAATGTTAAAGCGAATTAGCCCATTATCAGACTTAATAGTAAAAGCTGTTATCTCACGTCAGTTTTTGCGATATTTTAATTTTCAAATGATCTTGTATAATATAAAGATTTTAAATTGATCATACTTAAATTTTCAAACTTCATAATAAATAATTAAAAATTGTATTAAAAATAAACTTTCAAAAAACAAGGTATATTCAAAATGCTGTATTTCACCCAAAGGAGGCCAATTTATTTTTAAAACTTCTACCAAGAATGTAAAATTATGTTGTTAATATGTGGTAAAAATTTCAAACTGTTAGTGATATTATTTTTGTAGTCAGTGAAATTGATGAAAATCTCGTTTATGGTACATTTTACCAATTTTTACTCAACTTTTCATATACTTGAAATAGCTATGGAGAATAGATAAAAAAGATCTTTCAGAAGACCATCTGAATGCCATTTCTGATCTATAGAGTTGCATGATGTAATTTTTGGATAATGTTTACTACTCGAAAAATGTCACCCGAATAAAATCACTGTAAAACCAATGTATCTTTCGCTTCACTCAAAACCGAACCTATGAAAATAAAGTCTTAAATAATAATTGATTGTCATATAAAATATAATTTTATTGGTATACAAGTTTATAAAATACTCGTTAAATTTGTTTCCATAATTTGTAAATTGTGCGATTAATTTTATGACGACAGACCGCATTCAAAAATGTAAAACAATGCATCACAGTTTATCGGTGTTACTCGAGGTTTTCCTTATTAAATATGACATATTCAAATCTTATTACTGCAAAAATAAGATGATACTTTATTGCGATATGTGTGATGAGTCACAAATTAAATTGACTGCAGTAACGACACAACACGATGTACATGAATATTACACAATTCAGCTCACGTAAACAAAAAATAATAAAAAAAAAAAAAACATCTTATCAAAAATGTACGTGCTTACTACAATCAGTTGTTTTCCAGTCACTTATTTTTAAAATTCTATAATTTTCGGTATAGTTACGAATGTCGCAAATTATTTCGTGGGCGCGTCGTCGTCGTCGTCGTCGTCGTCGTGTGAAATCAATCGAATCGTCTGCACCGCGTCCAAATCGGTCGGTCTGCAGAGGAAATATCGTTAATATTTCGTTTCAGAAATCGAAACACGTTTATTTCGTGTCGCGTTATGCGGGGTACGCGCGCGTGTGTTTAAACGAACCTTATTAACAAGCATCTCTACTCGTGCGGAGCGCGATCGGGTCGGTGAAAAAAATAATCGGCGCATAGATTAGTGATTATAAATATGCAACGCGTCGACGGCGGCGGCGGCGGCGGCGGCGATAAAGCGCGTTCACACGACAACACAACGTAGGCGCCACAATAGGCCTATTGTGCCACATGCTATTAGCTCACGGATTTGTATGGGCCTACAAATCGCGGGCGTGGGTTAGCGCACACGAGCTCGTACAAATCCGTACGTCTGTATCGTTAATTTTTTTTACACCGACCGACGTCCGTCCCGAATCTCTAAAGAAAACGCCGAATTGCCACGGCGGTCGTGAACACACACTCAATAGGTACCCGAGAGGACGAGTGCATGACGCGTGAAATATATTATATGCGCTTTCGGCGAGAGATTTTCACTCCTCTTGCTCTGCACGTCTCTTCCGTTCCAATCGAAAAGTACCGAAACTCCGTGTTGTACTTTTCGACCGTCTTTAGAGATATGCATTTCGGGCATACACATGTAATTTGGAAAATCGTCCGTGAATTACTATTGTGGGAGACGACGTGCAGCCGGAACAGCCTCACGTTTATGCTATTACGTAATACCTACATATTATAAGTGTAATTATTGTGTTAAGTTCCAAAGAAAACACAAACGTCGGTCGATTGCTTTTAATGCACATAAATGGCGCGTGAGATAATATTAACGTCCATAAAACCAAACATATTATATGAATATATTATTAAATTCCAACTCTTGTGACTTAACCACTTGGAATACTTTTTTATTAGTAATATTGAATAATCATTAAATGTCTATTACTTTTTTTTTCAAGAATATTACGTACCCGTGGAAAAGTAAAATATAAGTTTATTATGTTTAATTCAATTAATATTAAATGGTAATGTATATAAAATAATTATGTTTTGGTACCTTATACTTAGTACATATAGGGTACATTACATTTTTTTAAAGAGCTTGTAGAACTTAGTTAAACCAAAATTAAATAATTAGTAGAATTACAAAAAAATATGGACTCGCTATTTATTTCTAAATAGGAAATGAATTGTTATTTAGTATATACCTAAATCAACCATATCATGCGACGACAAATATTTGGTTTATTTGAAAATTAGGCTACCAATTTTATTTTAATAACAATTATTTCAGAAATTGACATTGTATTGATGTTTTATACGAATTATTATGAATTGTTTTAGAGCATTTAGATAAGGGGCGAATGTGTATCAAAAGTATAATACAAGGAGCCCTTTTTCCCTTGAAAAGGGGGAAGGGATAGAAATCTATATTATTAATAATATCATTAGACAAAGATATACGTACTTAATATAACCCAGCTTCGGTATCGAGATAAATAATATTCTGTGATAACAATGTATATTATATACTCAAGTTTATATCTTTTTCAAAGAAGATTGTTGAAAAAGTCCCAAAAAAGGCGATCTTCATGTCAATCCCCTCATCACCTACAATTTGTCCCTGTTTGGCGAAGTATTAAATTATTGATTAGATATCAAAACATGTTAAATTTGAGTCTTTCATTGTAATAATATTATTTTAATTACTAAAATATTTTACAATTTATTACAACAATTAATATTTTTCAGAACATCCAAAACCACGAACCCACAAGAACAATGTCTCCGATGTCAGAAAAGAAATGGAACCTCCTTGGTTCTAGGAAAGCAGTGGAAGAAACCATGCGAAGTACACATAGAATCAGTATGTTACAAGGTATGTCTAATATACATATGCCAGGTTGCATAAAGAACAGTCTGTAAATTTGTTACCGGCCCTGTAATTTACCGACTCTGTAGTCTGTAAGGTTTTTAATGATTGTGTAAACTATTTTCAGGTTGCATAAAGAAATATTAAATTATTGATAACCGTGGTTACCAAATAAATTAAACCATATTTTTTGATAAAACCAAACCAAACAATTCTTATCATAATTCATAAAAGTAATTACAAATTATTGAAATTAATAATTATAATATTATAATATTTATTTCATATTTGTACCTATTTTACCTATTTGAATTTCGAATATTAATTGTTATATTTATTCTAAAATTTGTAAGAATTGTTATTTTATAACTGTCTACAGTCGACAATTTTAAAATGTCAAATATTGATGAAAGTATGTTGTTAAAAATGAATTCAAGAATCTTATCATAATATTATATTATTTTAACCGATCTGTAACTAGTTACAGAGTCCAAATCGGATCTGCAGTTTACAGGTCCGGTAGCCGATAATTTACTGAGCCGGTAACTTTACCGAGCGTTCAAGCAACACCTAATTTTATTTACAGATCCGTTAACGTACTTACAGATCTATAAGTAGTTACAGGACGTTTATGCAACCCGCTCATAATATTATACATTTTATCATCAGTATTCAATAGATACTTTGTACGATTCTCGTAAAAGAGTTATGCCAGTTAAATCGAATGTGCGAACAAAACAAACATTTATAAGTTGCATTTATTTACATTATTATTCTCAAACCATGAATACCTACGTAATTATCAGCATGTACATGTTACTTAATTATAATATTACATATATATATATATATATATATGTTTAATATGTACTTAACAATGAAATTTATATTTCTGTGTCCTGAAGTTTTTAGAATACTTCGCATTCAGAATCTTAAATAATGAACACGTTAGTATCTACGTTCTATACGATATATACACCTTTATATATTATATTATACACACTTAACTATTTTCTCTCAAATTAAATATACAATAATCAAGTTTATAATTAAATTTTGTATCAATTTGCATTTTGCAAAATTTACTATCTACATAAAATGATGACTCGTGTCTAATTAAGAGAATGAAAAAAAAAAATTAAACCAAAGAATACATTTGTTCTTATTGTGTAAAAATATATCCGCAGTAAAGAAGATTTATATTATTTGAATTTCCAAGCAATCGCTCTGCCACCAATGTAGATGTGTACACTTTGCATTATAGCAATAATTGTTTGTAACACTACACTTTTTAAGAAGCTAAATATTTTTAACATTTAAGTAAATCAAATAGACTAAAAATTATTAGAATAAACATTATTGAATAAGTATAAAATTTCTATTAAATAGTATTTGATATACACAAAATAAATAACGTATTGAAAAATATTTCATTCAAATTTAAAAACAAAATAAAAATGTAGACTAGAGTGTGATACATTTATTTTGTATACATTACAAATAGTGATTAATATATTTGGTTATTTTTATTGTTTTATGGATATTTACCTAATATATTATACAATATTATATAATATTTACCTAAATTATTAACCTATACAAAATGTATACATATTTTTTTTATCATAAAATATCGAGTAAAATAAAAAAAAATAACGGTGTTCAAGTTTTTAACTATAATACATAATATAAGAGTTTAAACTGATTTTTATTTATGAAATTAAAAATATTATGATTTATTGTTTGTACATACCGAATTGAAAATAATAGTTTTTTGAACACAATTTAATATATTTTGCTTTCATGTCAAAATTATTGTTTTGTCTATGAAACATTTAGATTTTTATACCTAGATTTATTCTAGCTGAAAACATTTTCAGGAAATAACGACAGTGGTGAAGCTTACAAGCATCAAATACGCATGTCTAAAGAAGCATCGTGCAAAATACCTAGGCCTCGAGTGGTCAGAGTAACTGACGTATATCCAAGCTCTAATAAGAAGTACATGCCTTCATGTACAATACTACACGTATGTGCTGATGATACAGGCTGTTGCGGTAGTCCGACATTGAAATGTGGTCCTAAGTCTACAATGCAAGTTTATTTACACTTCTTAGTTTACGTAAGTATTCCATGCTATGAATCCATTCTTACTAAAAATGATTTGACTTCTCAGCCCTAATATTACATTGAATTAAAATCTTTCAATAATATTATTGTTAATGTTATGGTTAAAATGCAAATTCATTAAGTATTGATTCGGAACTTACTGATTAATCAAAGTTGAGTAGGCAGTGTTTTTACGATCATATACTATTTAAGCCGATGGTGTCCGATATTAATTTTAAGACGTAATTCAATGACTGTAATTTAAAATACAATCAATACCGGTACGATTTAAATTTATATTTTCCACGTGTGTTTTACCAGTGTTAAGATGAATTTGACCCCGTACAACCTGACATTTTCAACTGTTTACTTATCATGCGAAAAAAATGTACTTTTAAACGTATGTGTTACGTAAGATGAGGTACATACATATAAATATATTATACTAGGACGATTATTGAATTTCAATGTAAAATAATATTCAATTAAACCACAAAATTCTTTAGATTTTTGGAACAATAGCTACACCATTACTTTTTGTCTTCATAATACTATATTTTAAGTCGTGTTAATAGAATTAGATGTCTAATAGGTGTGTTACTATAAATAATGTGGACGAATCTAAAGCCAAATTACTATGTTTACCTTCTGATATATTTTAAATCGTCCTTGAGTTTAATTTCAAGTTTGAAAGCCACGCATCAATATGTATCAGTGTATATTCTGTAGTTATTATTTTACTAGGTAACCATCAGGCATCAACATTGTAGTACATGTTCATAATTTCATTTTTACGTATACTTTACTGTAGTCTGTATACGAAAGACACGAAGTGAATAGTTTTAACATCATGTAACTATGAGTTATAGCTTTGGCCTATGACATTTGTGTTGAATTACCACTAGGCACCCAGAATGAACATTTAATAATTTATTTACAGATAATATTATATGCACTGGCATGTGAGGATGACGATATCATAGGGTACCTTGACGTTAAATAATTAATTTTAAATAAATGATAAATCATTTTATTCGGAGATACAAATCTGAGTGGAGACTGGCAAACAACGAGTATTTAGTAAATATAAGTGGATAGTATAAAAATAATACATGAATAATAAATTCTGATTTAAAATCATCCATCGAAATGCAATGAATTCCATTATTAAAATAATTGAATACACTCATAAGCATAATAAACTAATGAAACAAATTTCAAAATATAGGAACTCTTGCAAGTAATATACAAATAAAGCGGAGATTCCGGAAATTATTGCAGACTCCGTGTAATCCTCAACACAGCCAGTCCAATTCGCTGCTAAGAACTCTTCCAGCTCTTACCACCCCACTTAAAACATTAAGTACTTTTTTTTCTAGTCTTTTAGTATACATGCGTATTCTAATAACTAAAAAACGCCATTAAAAACCCTCATATCTAATAACACATTTGAGTCAAAACAGTAAAATTCCGTTAACAAGGCTTTAAAATCGTTAACATGATTGGTTCACTTGGAGTATGTAATGATATGCATAATCATGTGATAACCACTAGATAAATTATAAATTATCATTATTCAGATTATTATTATTATTATTATTAATTATTAAATTATAAATTATTATTATCCATTATCTTATATTTATATTAGTTTATTTAATTAGATTATTATTATTATTAAGTAACGTTGTATGACGTAATTTTAAACTTTCAATTCTAAGTGAAGTAGACCTATAAGCTTATTACTATATTTGGGTGAAAATCTTTTTTTAAATTTAAGACTCGTCTATATAATACTTATTGTAAGAGTATTTGAGTATTGAAATAGTAATATAATTATGCATGCTGGTTCAATTATGCTCAATGAAAATTTGAAATGATCCTTTTTAAGACACATTAATACGCATATATATATATATAAATGACTGATCCGATCGTTATGAAAATTATTACTAGAGTTATAGAAAAGAGATTCGTATAACTACTTCAGATTTATCACTAAAAATTGCAAATTGTATGAAATAAAATCAAATAGAATATTTTACACATTTTGAGGCGTAATGCCAACTTAAAACGCCTAAAAAAAATAAATCATCATGTCAATCTTTATCAAACTTGGTTCAAGATGGAAAAGTATAAGTTGAGTATTTTTTTTTACTGTTGACTAGATTCAGTTTACGACAGTTTATAATGTTTGATTAGGAAAATATCAATCCTTATGTAAATATAATCATTTTTGTTATAATTCTAATTTTAAATTATTACAAAAAATACTGTCAAAAGATTTTCAAGCTTTGTTAAGAATTGATCGTAAAATATATTGGATAATATATTATTAAATTTGCAAGTCTTAATATTTTATAGCATAAAAACTATAGAAAAACAAAATATTTTTAATATTTTCAAAGTTTGTCTAAAAAAATTCGAATTTTTTTAGAACATTTATCAAGTCTATATCTTGTAATATAAGTGCTGTCGACAGTTGAAGAAAAACAATATCAAAGTTTCTTATACCTTTACTTTCAGATTTTAGCTTCGACTAAAATCGGTTTAATGAGAATCTCGTCGCTTAGGCATATTTGACCGTTTTTACGCAGTTTTTCGGTAGTTTTATTTTACGCTTGAAAAAACACTTGAGAATAAAGAAAAATAACCTTTTTAAAGTATCAAGAAGAATAACATTTTTGACCTATAGATAAAGGTCATACGAAACTTGTAAACGAATCGGGTTGATTGATATAAAAAAAAAAAAAATTTAAAAATACATCATTGTAAAACCAATACATTTTTCGCTTCACTCAGTTAAACAAATATTTAATCGCTACAATATTAATAATGCGCAATTGTCAAGTTTAATATTATCTTTAAAGTAAAAACATTAATATTTTAAATGTAACTATTTTAATTTATCGTGCGAAAGCAATCTATTAGAAAATTATATAAAAATAATCGTAAAACCTGTCTTTATTTTTCATACACGCACGTAGGCCTATTATTGGTGTAAATGTCTGTGAAGCAATTAGCCGTAGGTAATTCATTGAATAATATGTTTGCCAACAAGTTCAAAATTAGGCTCAAACTTTCTACTTCTTGTAACTTTTTAGTATTGATGATTGTGAATATCTTATCTATTATCCGTAATGATATATAAATGGGCTGGATCGTCACGAATACAGCTATAAAGGACGACTACTACAACTACTACTACTAATATATGCAGTTGATTTACTTTTGCCGCGATGAAATATCGACTACCCATTTTAAAAAAACGAGTCATTATAAATTACGAAAAAACAACCTATGTCTATTGTCTTTTGACTATCGGATCCTCCTGGTTTTTTGATTTTTTTTTATGTACAACATATACAAGCAACATACTATAACGTTTTTTTTTTTATTATAGGTGTATTGGTACAGGATATTATAATTTCCCATTAATAATGACGGTCCTCGGGATATTATATTGTTTCAAAAACAAACAGTGTATGAGAGGTAGGAAAAAAAAGGACTAACACGCCTACTGTGCGGGACCCGGGGCTATATAAACGGTATGATGAAGTTATATCTTAATTTGTCAGGACTGAATTGTATGTATAAAATTATCGTTTTCTTTGCCATAGACTTGTGTATTACACAATTGGGAATAGAAATATAATAAAAATCTTCGAGTATATGGCATCGTTTGCAATATCGATAACACTTATAAAATTCCATTCAACATGCGTATGAACTACATTTAAAACTCACTTTAAAATCAAATCCACACAATGTGAATTAATAAATATTAATCCAAAACGTAAAAGAACTAATTAGGTAAAATAATTTTCAGTTGTTTACTTTTACTATAAACAATAATTGAAATTAAAAATCAATCGATTTTTGAAATACGAAAAGGTGTCTTATTATATCCTTTTCAAATCTTCTTTATCATATTAATATATAATTTTGAAAATATTTAAAATATCAATTTGTTACTAATTATATAGTTATGATTTGATTCTCACTTTTTTAATTACGTTCAGGTGTTGTTACATTTTTATTTTTATTTGCCTACAAACGTCTATAAATAAATGTGTACTAAATACCGTTTTTCTACCTATCATTTGAAAATAAAAATGACAGTAAAAATATCATAAAATTATATCATAATTCGTCGTTGAAATCTCTTTGCTGAAAAATAAAATATTATGTTTCATTTATACCTGCATTTTACTCTTGACTCTAAGTATTAAAAAAATCATTTTAGAATAAAAATTGTTTTTTTTCTTTTATTCCTTACCTTTTGAAGTTACATCACGAACTCCGTGATCACAAAGAGTTAACACTATGTACATATATACTTGAAAGTAACGAAGGCTGACAGTATTATTGGTACCTGAATAGAAACCTCGAGGCAAGTACAGCGGTATTCTATAATGATTAAATAATTATAATGAAAACTTCAAATATTCCATTTTTGTATTTGGTAGGCTGTAAAGATTTCTACATTAATAAAAAACAGAATTCAATTTGTATCAAATATTTTTGTTTTACTATTTATCACTATGAAATACGTGCCTGTCTATTTCAATATAATATGTATATATCAATTGTAAAATATCGATATAATATAATAATTATGTATTAATAAATAATGATAGAGTATTATAAAAAAATGTTTTTTGAATTACCGTTCGATGTAACGTAATAAAAACATAATGAAATAGATTCATAGGTAGGTATATTTTTACTCAACTGTTTACTAACCAATATCTACATTAAGCAAGTGAGTCATATCAAGTTTTTTTAAAGGGGAAAATTTAGTTTCAACTTGCCGATTTCCAAGAAAATATTGATCAATGGTAGCTAATAAACTTTCGTGAACACTGGAACGGTTTATGTTTTGTTCAAACTATAGACATTTATATTTACTGAATTAATAGATGTATTATGACATAATTATGTTCAGAAATACATCGCGAATTCATGAAGTATTTTCAAATTGAATTTCATGAATCTAAATTGTAATTATGACAATGTATAATTTCGATATTTAAATAACAAAACATTTTTACATTGTGGTTGTCCGCAGAAATCATAATAAACATTTTTGTGAAAGTTCATCGAGTTATTGTTTTTTTAGAACTTTAACAACACACGGACAACAGTAATGAATGAATACGTATTGCAAGTAATGATTTGTTTAAGACTAACCTGTGTTTTTTAAAATTCAAATGTACGCTACTCGTATATAGCTAAAAATCAAATTACCATAAGTCGATAATTTGACATTATTAAACAAGGAATTTCCAATGCTGCTGACTATTCAAATTTTTTAAGGAAAATCAAATGCTTCAGTCTATATTTCTCCCCCTCCCCTAAAACGATGCACCTTGCATTAAGTATATATATTCAACGTTTCAGCTAAGAAGAAGTATATAGTGCCCCTTCCTTCTTAAATATCTATACCTTTGTAGGAATTAAAGATAATTATACATTTATCAATTTGGTAGGTATATATTAGATTCACTTAAATTATTATATTTGGATGAGAAATAAAATTCGCTTACTACACTCAAAATAGCATTCTCTATATTACAGTGTATATAACATATTTTCAATTTTCTACAAAAAATGTGTATTAAGATATTTTTTTCGTGCAATATTACTAATTTATAAATATATAATGAGAATAAAAATATTTCACGTGTCACACATTGTCACCTCATTACACATTTATTGGTACACTCATGACAAAATAAGAATACTTTGTCATGTTATATACACTGATGATAGAACCACTTGAATATTAATTATTGCCGCTATCAATAATGAGATGATATTTTATTTTTATATGATATTAGCACCTACAGTCTATATACTATAGTAGGGACAAATAATATTATAATTATAATTGGTATAAACAATTAAATTTTAAGTTTGCGGATATTGGTAATTCTTCATTTTGTGAGCTATAATGCATTTATCAGTATTGACATAAATATGAAAATAATTATAATTAAAATCGTCATTAGGTACAAACAACTTTGATTTTTCTGAACCACTATAATGTAATAAAATAGTTTTTGATGATGTTAATAAATATGTTAAGTAGGTAATTAGAAATTCATATGATATTATAGCAGATTTACCTATGTGTAGGTATTTTATGTCATTTTCATATGTATTTTATCGGTATAGCAGATTAAGTTAGGCTAGGTTATAATATTGCATTTATAGAGCCACTTAAGTGTTTAACTAAATCTGCATACACTAGGTATAATGTACCTAAACCTGTATTTAAATAGAATATTTAGATTTAAACCATGGATTCGAAATTTTAAGTGATTCGTAAGGTAAAATTTACCAATATCATCAACTAATATAATTTTTTAAACAATTTAAAATTAATTTCTAATTTTAATGGTTTCATCAACTTATAATTTGACCTTACAGCCGCCACTATTCCTGGTGATCCTGAGTAAAACGTACCTTTATTGTGTCGTGTTCTGTTAATTAAATCAATTGAACTATCCACGTCTGAAGTTCCATCAATGGATCTATGAAATCTAACTCTATCCATTTCTCTCTTATATTCACTCATGACACACATATTATTGTTATGAATTGTACAAAAAACTAAATTAATGACAAGGAAAAAAATCAATCACCGAACATTTAAAAAGGTGTGGTCTAATTTCACCGCTTAACAATAGGTATTTCAATGACGGCACCGAGAAATATCATTCGATATCCTTTTATGTCATTTTACACCGAATTCTCATATTATAATTCATATAGTTCACAATACATCCAACATTTTCAGCTTACAATGTTGTCGGAAATATGAGTAGGTATTAACTATGTAGACAGATGCGTCCGGCGTACCACAACACTCATAGGTATGTGTGTATACCTATCTACTTTTGACAGTAACTTGTCTGTAAATATATTTATCACGTCGCGCGTCGGTTCGAATGAATTCATTGAATGAATTTTGATCTTTTTATGACAAACAAAAATATTAAGTTCATTGAAATCACACGGTGGAAATGAGTTTTAAGAAAGATCTAAAAATCGTGGAATGAAAATCTAAACGTTATCGGATATTATTCTTAGACATAATTTGAGAACTGACTCTTTGGCATAGAAGCATTATGAGGTATATATGAGGTATTTATGTATGATGCATAGGAGATACATAAATACGTAACATTCAAAACAATTTTTCAATTCACAATTACGCAGACTAATATGACATGTGAGGTTTTTAAAAATAGAGACGTTAACATGACACCATTTTTAAAAATCATCTATAACGAGTTGTTCGCAAAAAGCAATGCGATCACAAATCGGTGTAAACCTTTTCTTTTTTTTAAACTGATTTTGTTTTATTCTTTATCTACCTATAATGCTGTCAAATAATAAACATTCCAAGAACTATAATGGTAAAATGTGAAATAATTATCTATACCTAAACAAGCCCGAATCAAGAAATTTTGAGGCCCAAGGACGAAACCTAAATATTAAGCCTTTTTAAAATAAAAACAAAAAAATATTATCAAAACAAATGATATATATATATATATATATATTTTTTTTTTTTTTTTTTTTTTAATTAAAAAAGTACTCGAAATATCTAATCATTTTAAAATATAAAAGTGGCAAAAAATAAAAAAATCTATAAATTCAAAAATCAAACGATAATCGGTCGACGATTGGCGGATTGTAATCATATTTTTATTAGATGTTTTTTTTATCATTATAACATAATATGCTAGATGTGGAATAGAGAAAAAAATAGTAAAAGAATATTATAGGAATTAAAATCTCGAATCCCGGGGACCATGGTCCCTCTGGCTCTCTCCTTCATCCAAACTTTCACCCAGGTACTATCGTTATTCGTAAAATCAAATATCTTCGGTATTAATACGTTATCCGTGGCGCCGGACATAACTTTCAAGATTCTATGTTTTAAGTAATAGACATAGGCAAACAAGTAGTTTTTACCTAGGGGGGAATTTTAAGTAAGAGCTGTATTTTGAAAATAAAATGGTCGTAAATGCCTTACTTGAATTCCAAACCAAGCTAAACCAACCTATGGTGGTAGAGATTACATCGATTAGATCATACATCGATGTGTTGAACTTGATCGTCTATGAAAATTTCAAATCGTACGACGGATCACACGTGTCGGCCGTATAAAATACTGAAAAGCTTTCTAAAACGTAACGCAACCGTCATGTTTCTTAAAAAAATATTCGGGCAACACCGCGAGCGGTCCTCGTGCTGCCGTTAATATTGACAATTCAAACACTGACAATGTTTGCACTTAGTACGTAGGTAAGTCAGCATACTTATATAACACGGTTAATATTGCAGCCGAGTATTTGAAATCCTACTGTCAATAAAATTGATCGTGTGAGGGCCGCCGCTTTAGGCGTGGGTATTATAGCGACGGTAGATTCACCTATTCAATACTTGTCGGATTCTTTGTTATCGTTTTATATTTTTTCTACAGACGGCTCCCGGACTGGAAGACCAACAGTCACCCGACCAATCGTCGTATCATAAGTCATTGTCATTTTACAATCACACGGAGTGCGAGTGTCAGTCGAAGATGGACGAAATGATGCCTAGAGACACGATGTCATCCTCATCGGTCGAAGTCGCGGTCGACACTCATCAGTCGGCTCAGCACAGAATCGACAATAACTATAGGTAAAATTTTAAATTAATAATTAAACGCTTTTGCAGTGATCATCGCGTCGCTTTAATCGACATATATACCGATACAATAATGGAATGTTTCAAATTATTTATTGACAGTTGCAAGTGTCCCACAGAGTACACTGTCCGCTATTCGGCAAACGGTTCGTGTTCGTGTGATTGTTTCGATAAACAACGAGAATGCATCAGATACAAAAAGGGCAACATATATTTCAATCATAAAGACAGACAGTAAGCGACTTTTATTATTCAGTTCGATCCAATACGAAATACGACTAGATTTCCAATTATTTAAACTGCGGACTATAGCGAATGGTTTTGGTAATATCCATACTATAATAATTCTTCGTCGACGTCTTTTTAACACGTGAAGTTTGAGAACTCTATACTTTTATAGTAAGCAATACAGGAATCTGAATTATGTCTCATTGTAATGCATTGTATTATTTATTGTTATTTTTAACATATCACGTCCAAAACATAATATGTAGTGTACTAGTGTGTAATTTACGAGTATCAACATTATATAATTGTATATAAGATAGCCGTAGGGATTTGAACCCAAAGAAAGCGCACCAATGAGACTTTATCAAAAAAAAAAAAAAAATGTTTTATGGTATGTAAATGAAACGGCGATTACCAATCAAATGACAGCAGTTTGTATAAAAATCAAATAAATAAAAAAACAGTCGTTTTTTAGCCATGATTTCTACGTTTTTATTTTTATTAATTTACAATCTGTATCATTTGAAACATTTAGAGTAGGTATAGGGAGAATTTAATGAGAAAAAAGTGAACAAATAATTTTTGATGAATGAAATTATCTCGGAGCACTACTAGTTTAAAGTTATTACCCATTTTAATTATTGTGTCTATAACTTGAATCTCCGCTTTAGACCAGAGGTTGTCTACCAGTCTCTTAGGTATAAAAGAACTTTATTCACAACATTTTTAATTTAGTTTATTACTAAAATAAAAAATTGTTTTTTTAAAAAGATCATTCCAAGGAAAGCAAATATGAAAATTCAAAATGCTGTACATTTAATAATTTCTAAAAAAATATAAGTAGATATACCTTTCCTATCGATAATAAATTTGTGCATTTACAGTTATTGTAATAACTTGGTACCTATACTTGCAGATGATAATTATTCATTTTAATCAAGTTATAAAGCTATAAAAAACTTTTTAGACCCGTTTATTTTTGTTAATTTATCGAAATCATTGGAGAGAATACTTTTGTGATAAGTAGGTAGGTATATCAGTTTTAAGGAACACATAGGTACCTTTTATGAAAGTATGTGTATGAGTGCTTGGCTCTTAACTAGAAAATGACATATATACTCTCAATTCATGTTTATTTCTTACAATGATTTCTGCTTTAGAGTTCATATGGAAATTACCAAAAACACGTATAGTTGACACGAGGCATATTACCTAGTAAAATGGGTACCTACCTATAAATTATATTACATTTATGTTAGTTTTAATTATTCTGTATACGATATTTGTTCTACAGTTGTTTAGCATCAGGTCAGTGTTTATTGCCAACGTGTGAATACGGAGTCTATTCTGCTCGAACCGGACGTTGCCCGAAAAAATTCGAGTCACTATATTCTTCTTTCAAAAAGAAACAGTACTTTTAATAATATGAAAGACTTGTTTGCCTAATTTTTTTTTACACAAACAAATTTATTCTTATGTAAATAGATTATCAGAGTTTGTATACAATACCATAATTAAAATATAAGATATATTATTATACTCTTTTACCATGAAATATGTTTTTGTTGTTGCCATCAATCGGCTGACATTTCTTTGTAATTGAACTTTGTAGAAATTCATATCAGAAATTTTTTAATTGTTTACATTTAATTTAATCCTACATTGTACTTAAAATGTAGTACATAAATTATGTATCTAGTGCCACGGCCGTGACTTAATGTACGAACTATATATTTATATATTTTACATTTTTTTAAAGTAGGTATGTGACAAAAAATTTTAAAGTTACATACGATGACATGTAATATGTAATTAAATGTTTTGTAAATTTTATTCATAAGTTAAGTTATTATAACTATAGTTATAAATATTTTGTATTATAATTTTTAAGTTTAAAAAATTTAAGTTTGCTAATTTAGAAGGTTTAATACATTTCAAAATTTTAATTTAAAATCTAATGTTTAGTTACAAGTACATAGGCATCCAAGTAAAATATCAATGAATTATTTAAACAGGACTAAAGCTTTTCAGTATTTTTATATTATTATGAAATCACCTAAAATTAGAGATAATTTTGCTATAAAATATACACATACCTCGTCAAGTTTATTTTAATTATTTATTTGCATTAAAAAAATGTATAATGCACACGTTTTTTTTTTATGAATTGGAAAGTTTGAACAAATTATGTGATTATTTATTTATTTATTAAACATTTTTCTTTGAAATATTTATAATAAATAAAATAGCATTTTGTGAACTTTTGGAAAAAAATGGTATATAAAATTAAGCCAGGTTTACAATAGAATATTTTTGTATAATTATTTATGAATATCTTTAGACAACATGAATAAAAACAAAAATCTTACTCTAAAATATATTTCTACAAATTTAATAACATTAATAAAGTATAGTAATAATAAAGTAATTGCATGTGCAAGCGATACATTTCTATCACTTAAATACATACATACATACATACATACATACCTATATATATATATATATTAATAATTTTTTAGTGTTCAAACTTTTAGACTGTATTTTCAAACTTAATATGAATAATTTAGAAATTTTATATTAATTAATACATTGCAGGTAGTACAAAAGTTTGTTATAAATTTATTTGGCTGACATTATAGTGAATAATAATTAAAAACACCAGTCTATTACATTTTAGTAAATTGTAAAAAAATTTACAATGTGTATGTTTGTACTTTCAGATCACATTTTTGATTTATAATATTCATTAAAAAATCAGGAATCTTCTACTTTGAATTTAAAATTTTTATCCTTACAGTAGTGCACATATTCACGTTGGCAGGATTGTTGAACATAGTACATCACAATGTTTATCATCAGGAACCCAAAATGTTTTACTTTTTTTACCACGTTTTTATTTAACATTATTATTTATATCTTAAATTCACTACACAAACGTTTTGATAAATTAACACTAAGGAGAGTGTACATAAATAGAATAAAAATATTAATTTTTTTCATTTAAACTTTAAAAAATTTATTTGTATTCAATCAGAACATAATTTAAAGTATAAAACTGAATTTTAATAAACAAGTGTAAAAAAAAAAAAAAATTGGAAATGGACAGCATTCAAAAAGCACATGTTATTGTGTTAAATTAGAGCACTTTAGATTTACTTGTTGTAACATAAAAAACAAATAAAAATATTGTTTATAAGTGATTTTGATTTCATTAGATCATCAATTATTAAATATTGTATTTTAGAAGACTGAACGGAAAAATTCAAACATAAAAATGACAAAAAAAAAATAAAAATGAAATGTATACAACCAAGTCCTAAAACGTGTCAAACAGAGCGTCACCTATGCATTTATTCGTTTTTAAGACTTATTACATAACAATTCACAGACAATACTAAAAATTGTTTCAATTGACATTTTTCTGCTATAAATTAGTTTTTGAAAAATTTAATGTTATATTATACATTCATATGGAAATACTGTTGAGAAAATATAAATTTTTCATTTCAATTTTTATGAAAAAAACTTGGCCAAAACATATTTTAGTTTTTTAAACTGTTTGAATGTGACTTTTTCAACATTATTTTCTATTAATCAAGATTAACAGTTATAACTAAGTATTTCGGTCATTACAATTTTACCAATGTATGCATATAACATTATTTAGTAAGTAGAATTTACTGGTTGTACAAATAACAGGATCTAATGATAATTAACTGTAACTAAAAATACAAAACTAATGAATTATTACAAATTAAAGTCAATCTAATTTATAAGCAAGGTTAACTATATATTGTAATAGTAAATCAATAAACTTAAAAATTGAATCAAAAACATAATATGTTTATTTATTATAAATGTATAGTAATAAATTAATTAAACAGTAAATAATAAATACTATGTATAAATAAAATATAAAAACCACTTCAAAGTTACCTGTTTTTTTTTTTTATCATATATTTAATTTATATGTATTCATAAATTTCAAATATAATTCAGTAAAAAATTCACACGTTTATAATTTATAGAACTTAATACTTACCCAAAAAAAAAAAAAAATATATATATATATATATATATTATTCATATATAAAACAATTTAATTGGTTTTTGGTTTAAAAACTATAGTAAACAATTTAAAATTAAATTTTTTCATGGTACACAATTCTCGTCAAAAGGAATGTTAAGGGTTTCTAATGGTCATATTTGTGTTTAATTATGTTAAGAACAATATTTAAATAAAATGTTCAAGTGAGTAAAATTATACAATTATAATTAAATTGGTTTTAAATAACTAAAAAAAAAAAAAGAAGGTAAATATGAAAAATATCAACTTTGGAAAATTGTGTGTTATGACTTAAACTTGAACCCACTTAAATTAATAGAGTGATTGCAATGGTCATTGTTTTAATTGTTTACTAATTTACGTCATGGTCGATATTTTATAGTTTTTACATATGTGTTCCAAACAAATCATTTTCCCATAACGCAGTCTTGTAGCCATTCATCTGTCATTTCATCCAGTTCTCTTACTTCATATACCCTGGTTAAATTAGCTTCACGCTGTAAGGCCATTTTTGTGCCTGCATACATTATTTGTAATTCCATATGACTGTCTAAAAATAAATATTAAAAAACATTTATATAAAATATGCATTATTATCATTATTTTAATAACATTCATCATACCTCTTGGAGTAAAATAAATAAAGCACATTGGAAATGATACACGGCCGTCTCCGTGTTCCATTTTACAACAATAAATGACATAACGTGGCTGATGACCAGGTAAAATTTCTCTCAATTCTTCAAGGGTGACATCATCTAATATTTCATCCACACATACTTCTTGTTTTTCTCTATCTACTTTCACTATTATCAAAGCCCATAATTATTATAGGTTCATAAAATATATAATGTAGGTAATAAAAACAAGTTACTTATCAAAGCAGCATTTGTAGTCGCTTTACGGAACCGAAACTTTCTTAATGTTTCCTTCACATCATCTCCGATATCACAAACTTTAGTACCCTTTAAACATATCAAAACAGAATTAAACCGAATACAATTTTTTTTTTTTCAAAATATATTTTTCATTGATAATATCTATTAGATATGTTTGTTTTTTTAAATAATAATTCTGAATTAATATCTCAATGATATTTTCCAGGATAAACAAAATAAAATTTGCTATCTCATTTACTACTATAAGTAAATTTTATATCTTTGGATATAACAATCCAGTTTTTAAAATTGATCTACTAATAAATAGATATTTTTACTAAGGACATTATTCCATGGAAACTAAATATATGATAAAAGTAGAGATATCCAGTTCTTGCATCTCAATTAAAATACTATTCAGAAGATATTGAGGAATTATTTATTTGTTTATAATAATTTTAATTATTCTATTATGTGCTATAAAGACTGGAATTTTTATACGTTATAAAATTAAAAAAACAACTAAAAACATAGGTAGGTGTCGTGAAAATGCATTTTGAAAAACGTGATTACATTAATTAATATTATTTTATGACTAAAAGATATAAAAAAGTAAAATAATGGTTATTTTATTTGACATTAAACCAGTGTGAGATCTAAAAAAGTTAAAGTAATGGTTTAATCTGTAGACGGATCTACCAAGTTCTCAAAATCAACAATTATAATTTGGTATTTCAAAATATTAACAAGTACCTATTGATTACTTACCTATAATAAATTATGTATAAAATGGTATTATACTTAAATATTAATGATGGGCAAAACTAAATTGTATTTAATAGTTTGAATAAACCTTCAAATATCTATTGGAAAACATTTTGCAAAATCAAATAGTAGTTTTTCAATTTAAACCATAGAATATTTCATAGTTGTAATAGCATTTAATATAAATAGTATTTGAAACGCAAATTCGCAATTTTATATTCAAATATACTCATATTTCATTGTTTTAATGCTTATATATATATCCTTGAATTAGGTTACTTAATTTTATTTTTATTTGCTAATTTATGTTCATAAATTATAATACAATCATGACAGAAATAGAATCAACAAGACTAAGACCAAAATAGCACAAATTTTAATAAAATTTGTTTTATTATTTTAAGTAAAAAATTGTACTTTCACAATCAATTTATTCTAAAGATATTAATTAATATGATAAATACCATGAATACATGAACTTATGATGACATAGCGATTGGCAGAAGTTTAGTGGAATGTAAAATAATAATTTTTAATCATTTTGAATTAGAAATATTTATGTGATTTTCAAAATTTACAAACAATTGACAGAACACTTACTTTTACATTTTAAATTTATCGCAAATTAATTATTAACCCCATAATCTATAGGTCAGGTCTATAAGTCTGTTGTAAGTCTTGACCATCACTTTCAAATTTTATCGAGCCGATAAGAGTCAGCAAGCACACATCCTTAAACCTCCATGTGTACGCCTACACATAGTACAAATTATATTGATATAGGTATACATTTTAATATTATGTTACAGATTTAATGATAATGTTTGATGGTATTCAAATATGAAAAATATAAGGATTAAAATAATGAAAATATGTACAAAAAACTTGTCACTTAATTTAGAAATTTTACAAATAAATAATCAGTGTAATTATATGGTCAATTGTTGATGAAAAAAAAATAATTTAAATAGACAAATGCAATAAAACTTAACTGAATCAATCAAAATAATTATTGCAAAATTGCTAAGAGCATTATTTGAATAATAAAATTCAAAAATATTTTGCTGGGATCTTTGTTTTAGGTATATGAAACACATGAAAAAAACTGATATCGATAAATCTATTAAATCCATAAAAATATCAAAACTTATAGGCAATGATGAATATGTATTATAGTATAATGTCCTATAATACTATCCTATAATATATATATATGAATATATATTATAGGATAGTTCTATCACCTGCAAATAATATAGGTATAATTATAGCTTACATATTGGTCCATTAATAAATAATATATGTTATATACCTAAAAAAATCAAAAAACTTAACCTAACCGTTTATTACACATTTTGCACTTAACGAGATATGTTAAGATGTACGCCAGTAGATTAAAATACCTCGAGCTAAGTATAAACTACCAATTATAAAAATTTCAAATGAATTTTAATACATTTTAAATTACCTAAAATACAAATTCAGTCCAAAATCTAACATTAATACATCACAGGTACCAAATGGGATTTTTTTAAAATGAATGTTTATGCATTAAAATACTTAATAATAGTTTAAATCTATTTTGAGTATATTAGTGTTTTGGATATTTTTCATCTACACGCTATGTACATTTGGTACCGTTGTTTAAATTTAATATAGTGACCTAACATCTGTTGGCTTATTATTTAAATGTTTAAATCAAAGTTTTATACAATTTTGTAAATTAGAGACGAAACAAACATTTTCGCTAAGTATCTGAAATAAGTAAATTTTGAATTAGGTATCCTAAACAAATTAATCATTAGGTATAAGTTATATTGCAACCCTCCCTTCTGGATAGATTAAGGTTAGACAAGATTAAATTTAGGTAAAAATTGTGAGTTACATTAAGGAAGCTGATAACAAAAATACAAGAACATATTTAAGAATTTATTGTAAAACTTGCAAACTTTAAAATACTGTGTTTGAAATTAAAATTTGAAGTTGGTTTACCAAATTCCGATTATCTACATAATCAGTTTCAGATGTCAATTTTATATATTAATTGAAAAAATAAATAAATCGGATATTATAATGGTTAATGTCCATAACTAAATAATAATAATTAAAAAAAATTTTAAACGTCAATAACATATTTAAATTGTTAATGAGTTAAATGATATTCTCACCATTTCACAACGAAAAATAGGAAGTTCACAAGTCAATGAAATCGATATTTGTCTATTCAATTTTCGTTTAAAAGTTCACCGAATCACAAAGTCTACAATATCAAGGAACACGTACACACGGTGAAAAACACAATAACAAATACACAACACAATTAACAGATACTATGTTTTAAAAACCATTACGCACGTAATGAGTAGTAATGACTATGATGAGATTGGGAATATTTGGAAGTTTCAATGTTACATTTTTTGGTTAAATATTAAACGCCTTTGTGTATATTGAATTATTGTCTATCGAGATGTTTTACATTCGAACAGCAAAATTAAACATAATAGTATAATCACAAAAATAATTGTTTATCAGCAAGACCCATAGATTCCATCGGGAAAATCAGCAAAATGATAACGACTACGAAGTATAATCACAGATGTTTAATATTATACTCTGTGGTATAATAATGATAGCACCACACAATACAGTATACACCTATAAACCATAGGCCTATAAACTAATATAGGTCTATGGCACCACAGAACAATGATGATAGGGTCCACGGTTAATAGATATATGACATATCTATATCTAATATCCGTGGATAGGGTCCAAATCGAAAAATCACTACCAACCATTGCCTTCGAAAATGGGTTACGGCCAGCTACTGTTGCTTATCTTGCGTGGTTCACTTCGCAAACACTTAAAACACCCCTTGTAATTTGTATCAATATTGTAAATTATCTATGCCTTGTATCGTACGCTCCGATGCATTGTGTCGTGTACTCGTGTGCACTCGCGGCCAGTGGCGTGGCGAGGTAAAGTTTACATGTGGGCGAAGTAGACTTAAAGAGGCCCTTTTTAAAATTTTTGTAGTAAACATTATTTAAGTTACAATAGTTATTTAATAATTATTAAGACTTAGAATTTTTTTTTAGCAATAAGCTCTAATTGTTAACCTTTTATTTGCAAATGTAGTTTTAATATAATATTAATTTTATTAACACATAATTATATAATTTAATACATATTTTTTTAAATTAATAATACTATAAGAAGTTTCTATTTTTTTTTTATTTAAAAGAAATGGACTTTTCGGCTTTTTGCTTCACCTATATATGTAATTATTATGTTTATGATTTTTTTTTTACAATAAAATAATTTTATAGATACAAACATTTTTGTATAGATACTTCTCCCATATTTCTCTATGGTTAATTATAAAGCCCTTTAGAACGCGAGGCCCTTTGAGGTGCGAGGCCGTGGGCAATGGCCCACACCGCCCACGCCTAGCGCCGCCACTGCTCGCGGCTACATCCTCTGTCCGTTTATTTTGCAAGATTCGTCGGAAACTTCTGTTTGAAATTATCCTTGACGTGTAATATTGTAAAAACAGAAAACCCGTGTCGCACATCTCATAATACATTTCGAAAGCATAATGGTTGGTAGTACATTTTTGATTTCGTTTTCGCGCGTTTTTATACCACCGGAGAACAGGCAATATAGGTTTAAACGCTCTTCTAATACCTACTCATAAGTTTTGGTCTAAATGCTCTAATACATTTTAGCTTTGTAAGTTGTAACACATTTTATCAAGAAAAAATGTATAAGTTTTTATGTAATAATTTCTTGTATTATTTTATTAGTTACTCACTACTTATGCAATATTAGAGAATTATTAATTTGGTTTCGTAACATATTAAGACAGATAAAGGGTAGTATTTTTTTTTATTTTGAATTGATTTTTTTACGCTACAAAATATTATCTATAGATTGTACATTGTTGTAATAGCGATTTATAATAATTAATTGTAAAATATATTTTTCAATTGTTGCTCTTGCAAATTTCATAATTTTAACATAAGTACATGCGTAAATAAAAAACGTAAGAAGCACTTGTGTAATATTTTTCTGTAGCTCAAATATATAAACAATTGTTCAACTACGCTCAATAATTACATTGTAGGTACTTAGTTCTGTATTTCCCATCAAATCGCTTCTTTTAAGTATATTTTGAAACATCCGTCAGTACCACATAAACCCCATAAACAAGCGTATTTGGATATTCAAATAAATAGAAATTCAGTGTTACATTCACTTGATTTTTTTACTGAAATTGTAATTAGATGATATTAAAAATAGTGCTGTCATTCAAACCAGCTGATAGGTCAACTTAAGCTCATCATAAATAACAAACTAGAAAGCAAAAAAAAAAAAAAAAATGAAAAATATCTCAAAATGAATTCGGTAAGTAGTTAATATAAAATCATACATTCATTAATTAAACTTCGATGAAAAAATCAATTAGGATGTTTTTTTAATAATAAAAGCGTACGGCGCACGAGTACCACAGAACAAGTTTTCTTCGCACAATTGAGAGTAGCAGTAGACTAGTTTAGTAGAACAAACTAAAGATATATTACCAAAACCAAAAAATAAATAAATATATGTAAAGGTCTATACTTTATTCTGAGATAGGTATCCATAGACATTATACTGTATAATGTCTATAATATATAATATATAATATAATTATACAGTATAATGTCTATGGATATATTACGGCTATATACATGCACAGACCTTATACTAGTCTATGACTATTGAGTATTGATCATAAACACGGAATATAAATATTGTGTTACATTGTGCAAGGTGAATAGATGCAAGGTTGATCAAGTCCGCCTTGATAATATGTCTATGCCACGGCCATAGCATAATAGCACATGCGAATATAAATCATGGTTATAATGTGGCATAGAGTAATGTAGTTATATAACTACATGTTGAGAGTTGGGACACGAAGATTACACAGTAGAACAGTACACACGGATAAGAATAAATTACGAATGTTTTTTGATAACACTATCTCGGCTGTTGGCCTCCGTACTTCGACCATAAATATAGAAGAAATTTCGACCGCCACTTGTCACTGTAGTACACTAGTACCTACCAGTCGGCTTATTGAGTTTTCCGTGAACTGCGGAGTGAAAAGCAAGGTAGTTTCTTGTAAATAGCCGCTATACCTACTTCCAATCCAGTTAAAAGTCTATTTCTAATAAGTCAACCCTATTGTTCATTGATAATTAGTAACCAAGTGCACATCAATTTTTAAGTACCTATTAAAAATACTAACATCGAATTATTAAACTTTTTGAGAAGTAATTTATTGTTGAAATGGAAAGACCTACTAAAAAAACTAAAAAGGTTTGTTGAATATAAATTTTAATTATTTTGATTTTTATCCTATGTATTAATATTTGTTTAAATATTAATTAAATTTCTCATAATAAATTGTTTTTAAAAATTTTCTAAGACAATAAGAATCATTAACCAAGTATTAAAATGGTGTTCTATAATACTTTCTAGCTTATTTTATTTGTGCGTAAAATTATGTATTTTTTAATATTAATTTTAATGTACCTATGTTGAAGGTTTATAAATGGATAGTATACTTATGTATCTTATCCAATTAATATAAATTATAATGTGTTTCAGTTGGTTGTTTAAATTGTTTTTTTTTATCATTTGTAAGTAAATTTACGATCTTATCTTTGAGTTAATCATTTATTTACAAAATATTTATGTTATAAATTACCTGTTCAAATATGTAAAATATATTGAGTATGCATCTAGTTAAATATAAAATAATTTAATTTATAATTTAAATGTGTATGTTACTTGATTTATGTTTATATATCTATCAAATCCTACATTTTTTTCTATCCAATGAACTTTAGTATGTTATAAAACTAAATCTGCTTATGTATATATATATATAATATACACAAGGTAATTCAACAATAATTGTGTTACAGCAATTTATTGTATCTTATAAATATTCAAAATGGAAAACAATTTATATTGTTAACATTTCTTTACTTAGGGAAATCTAAAACAATAAGTATATTTTATATTTTTTAACTATCCTTAATGGGTAGTTTTGGGGTTTCACTTTTTAAAGTCAAATTGGAACCTATTTTATTTTTAGCAACACCATGTTAAGGCATGTTTAAAAAAAAATTAAGTAATTGAAAAATAATAATTTATGCAAAACTCTATGTTTGAGAGCAATTTTCAGTTTTTAGAAATTATATTAAAATTTCAATGTATTAAAGTGATCACTGTACAGTTTATGTGCCATGCGTTCATAATACATTTAACATGTACAATGCCACAACGTTTAAAATTGCTCTAGTACCTAGAGTTTTATGTTGATTAAAGTTTTTCAACTATTAAAATTTGCTAAAAAAATATTTTCACACTTGACAAAAAAAAATGTAGGTTTCCTTTTAATTTTCAAAAGTTAACTCCCAGATTCTACTCTTTGAAGACAGTCAAATAATATGAAGTTTACTTATCATTTTAGATTTCTCTAAATAAAACAATTTTCATATTATAGGTATATTGACTCTATTTTGAATATCTATATAATAAAGTTACTGTAACATAATTGCTGAATCACCCTGTGTATATATATATATATATATTTGATAATTTGGGTATACCTCTATAAGTAGTAGCCACAAGCTAAAGAAAAATCAAAAAGTATAAAATATATTTGAATTATATTGAATCATTTTAGAAAAATAGAAGTTTTTATTTGTGAAATATTAATAAACAACTAGGTATACTAATGATTATGTAGTATTTGATTAATTGAATTGGGAGGTAAATTAAAAATGTTATACTATAAACAATAAAGGTGTTAGGCATACTTTTATGTATTATTTACAATCAAATAAAAATATATTCATATAATAAAATAATGTAAGACAAACATTACATTGATTTACATAATTGGTAGTTTAATAACAATAATTATCATGTTTTTTTCTATAGGCTACTGATAATTTTTTTCTCACTAAAAAAAATGTCTACAAAAAAAATAGTATGTACTTTACATAATGATATTTTTAATTACATAATTATTATACATTATGTGCATTTTGTTTGTAATAAACATTGCAGCTTAATTTATTATTATTATTATTATTTAATAAATTGTAATATTTTTTAAAAACATCTTCAAAAATAAATGCCTGCTTAAAAAATACTAAATATTTTTCCATTTTTATTTCAGTGTTAAATTATTAATCATAATTAGGGCAGAGGACTTGTAGCATTTGCATATTTTTTTTGCACAGTCACAAAAATAGCAGAGTGTGAAACAAATACGTTTCATGCTTCCACAAAGCTAGTTTTGAAATTTTATTGTGCATATAAATGCATATTTTGCGTTTTTTTGGTTTTTAGGGCATATTTTGCGTTTTTTCGGTTTTTAGGGCAAATTCTTCCATTTTATACTTTTAGATGCATGTTTTAAATAATTTATAGTTTTACGTTTGACAATTTGAAAAAACACCTTATTGTCCAATGCAACTTCCAAGGTAAAAATTTGTGTTAATCTTAAATATTTGAAACTAAATTATTTTGTTAATTGTTTTTTAGTACCTAGTCAAAGAGTTTGAAAGTTTTTAAGAAGTATCCAGTTAAAATAATAATTCAAATAATTAATTGTCAGTTGTTTAATAAAGTTGAAAATAAAATTTATTCATTAAAATAACAAATAAGTACCTACACAAAAATTCTAATTTTTTAATCAAAAATATTAATTTAAAAAAGCATATTTTTAAAGCATATTTTGTATATTTAAGTGCATATTTGGTGATTTTTTAGAGCTACAAGTCCTCTGCCCTAATCATAATTCTTAATTTTAAATAAATCAATATATTCAATCATATAACCTTATAGGTAGAACAATATTACATTTTAAGGTACAAATACTTTCTTATAAAACAACATTAATTAAATACTTTTTAGTAATGAACGCTGATGTTAAAGTTTGGGTATGTTTATAAAATATAAAATGAATTGAATATTCGACTATAGAATTCAATTTCAATTATTCTAATTTCTTGTACAATATTAGTATAATAAGTAGAGATGAGAAGTCATAGAAATTGCATATTTTTGTCTATGTTTTCTATTTATAGCTAAGTGAACTAAAAATTTGTTCCATGACCTAGTGTTTTTCCATATTTTGCTCATTTTTCCTCTCAAAACTTCTCATCTCTAATAATAAGTAAAAATAAATATTTTTATATTGTATATGAATATTAAAAATTATAAGTTTATATCAAATTAAGATAATTTTTTGAGAAACTCAGTTTAAAAGTTTTCATTGTTATTTATAAATACAATCAATAGGGCAAAAATAAATTGAAAAAAATATTTTCCAAAATAATTTATTTAGGTTGGAGAATTATCACGGGTTGTAGTTCAATTGTGAGAGTATGGCCTAGATGTTAGTCATTTTCAGTTGGATTTTATAAAAATCAGATTAAATAATGTGTAGTATTAGTTCACATGATAAAAAAAAATCATAATGAATCAATGTATCAAAACTGGCTGTATTGCTGTAGTTCATAGCTTTTTTTTCAATCACTGATTACAATTAATATCTTTAAAATTATATCCTTTCTATCTATTTTTTACAAAATATTATATTGGTGAATTAGCATGTCCAAAGAATTTCTCTCTAGACTTTTAATATTTTTATAGAATCTAATAGATACTTTATAATTTTAAATAATTTTAATTGAATTTAAATGCAAAATAAAACTAATATCATTTTAAATTATTCATTTGCAGATTTTTGAAAAAGATGATACTGATGTAAATAGTAAAACTAAACCTGAAGTAAATCAAAGCAAATTTTTAGTGTATAGTATTGTTGCTATAATTTGTATGGTAATATATTGTAAGTTAAATATTGATGAAATGTATATTTATTAAACATTTAGTAATATGTTTTATTACTTAATTCTATTTTTGATTTTCAGCTTACTATACTATATATAAATCAGATTTTTTTGATGAAATTGCTAAAAAGCAACCAGTGTTAGAACCAGCTTATGCAGTTATTATTGATGCAGGAAGTACTGGTTCTAGAGTTTTAGCTTTAGCTTTTAAAAAAACATCAGGTAAATATAATTAACTATGTAGTTTGTAGTGTATAATGCATGAATAATTGAACATGTTACTTGAAAGTACTTAATATTAATATTTATAGGTGGTTCTCTTGAGCTAGAAGATGAATTATTTGTTCAAGTTAAACCAGGCTTATCTAGTTTTGCTGATAATCCAAAAAAAGTGAATCACAAAAAAAAAAACTATTTTAAATTGTTTTGCTAAGTTAACTTTTAAATATTGTATTTTTTGTTGTAGGGTGCCGAGTCAATTGATCAGTTATTAGCCAAGGCTAAACATTTTGTACCTAAGCAACATTGGAAAAATACACCACTTGCTATGAGGGCAACAGCAGGCTTAAGATTATTACCTTCTGAAAAAGCCGAGGGACTTCTCAATGAAGTAATTTTCATTTTATCTAACCAAATTTTAATTCAATATATTTTAATAGTATACATTATTTTAGGTAAGTCAACTGTTTAAACATAATCCATTTTATACTAATGATAATTCAGTGGCCATTATGGATGGTATTGATGAGGGCCTTTTTTCATGGTTCACAGTTAATTTTTTGCTTGGTAATAAATAAACATATATTATAAATTTCATAATAAATATGTATGTAAAATGTGTTTGTATATATAAGGTTAAATAAAAAAATATGTTTTAGATCGTCTAAAAGGTAAATTGACTAGTTCAGTAGCTGCCCTTGATTTAGGCGGTGGATCTATACAAATTACTTTTATCCCTACTAATAGTGATCAAATTATAAAAGAATTACCAGAATTTATTACAGAATATTCAATAATGAATGAAAAAGTAAATTTGTATAGTCACAGGTATTATATTTACATGCAAACCTTTTAAAATATTCATATAAAACTTATTAAAAAGAATATTTTAGTTATTTAGGTCTGGGGTTGATGGTTGCACGTAAGAGTATTTTTACTATAGATGGAAATTCATTGAATATTACTAGTCCGTGTGTCCAGGAAGCTGCTAAAGGAACACCTTATAAATTTGCTCAAAATACATATTATATAACGTAAGTTATACTATTTCACAATGATGTGATTAATTTTAGATATTGAAATGAACCAAGTATATCAATTATACAATGTTTCTTTTTTTTCATACATATATTTTTTTATTTATTACTTTTGTTGAATTAATTCTAAAAAAGATGTTCATTACCTTTTTATAGATAAAAAATTGCTTATTCTGTATAATAAATTATGCAATTTTTCTATATTTTTTAAATATTATAAAAAGTTTTTCTAGAATATTAGAAAAATTATTAAAAAATAGAGTTTAAACGATTAAATGAACTGTAAACAAAATTTTCACCCCACTAATTTTAGTTATTTGGTTATAATTCCAAAATGAATGATGCTAAAAATCAAAAATATTTTCTATATGTTTACAATACTTGTACAAACTCAGCAAAAGTTTCAAAAATGTTGACCCCTTTTAGGTTAAATTTAAAACTTTGAAAATATATTATTTTTTAAAACTTTTTATCTCATAAAATGTTTGAATGTAAATGTTAATACCTACAAATGTCATAGTACCTTATCCGTGTATTTTACTATCATTTCATAAATTTTTATGTTAGACTAGATTTTTTTAACATTTAATGTTAGATAGTTTTAAATAGAGATTGAATTAGTATGTATAATGTTTATGAATTTTAGTTATTAAAACTCAACGGTATTCATAAATAATTGTAATTTTTATCAATTGTACTTATATTCTAATGTCTCATTTTAGTGGAGCACCATCAAAAGAAGGATCTGCTATTGATTATCCTTTGTGTAAAAGTATCATTGAAACTGTAGTTAAAAGTATCGACACTGATAAGCCAAAGGATTTACTTAATCAAAAAATTGTAGCATTTTCATATTTTTATGATAGAGCTCAAGATGCTGGATTAGTTGGTACATTAAAATTTTGACTATGAATATCAAACGTATTAGAGTATCTTTTTACTATCACTGGAGTTATAATTAATATAATAATTTATTAATATTAATGTAATCGTTTTATAGGTGAAGAAGGTGGGGATGTAACGATAAAATCATTCTATGAAGCAGCAGAAAGAGGTACTTTATTATTATTTGTAATTCATGCATTTTTTTATAATTATCTATTTTTTTATTTTGTAGAATGTTCTAATAAAGTTTTTAATGAATTGCGTCCATTCAAATGTCTGGATTTGACCTATATTTCTGTGTTATTAGAACAAGGATTTGGATTACCTCTTGACACGTCTGTCTCTGTAAGTTATTACTAGTACTAATTAGTGAGTAGTTTATAAAATAAATAAATATTTACTAAGACATAATCTGTATAATAATTTTGTTTATGTTATAGCTATTAAATACGATCAATGGACATGAAATAAGTTGGGCCCTTGGTGCTGCTTATCATATTCTACAAAATGGACTTTAATAATTTTTAATATTAATAATACTATTTTATGATAATTGAAGATCAAAAATGTTGGCGAAATTGTCTTACTTAGGTACTTGGTGATACTTGTTATTTATTTTAGTTAAAATATTATGTACCAATTTATATGTCTCATGCAGCTATTTAGTTGCTTTTTAAATATTTAGCTCTGTTTATGTGATTTTTGTTATACCTGTTAACTTTCATTTTTACATTTTTCAACAAATAAAATTTTTTACTGTACTCGTATTGTTGGTGAAAATAAATTCAAATTTTAGTCAATGTATCATATATCTTATATTTGTAAGTAATGCGTTCAATGAATAGTTTGTGTATATATACCATTATTTTTAATTTTTGATTCTTAATATTGAAAAATGTTGTAATTATTTTACTAAAAAAAACTTAACTAGGTAAAATTAGTAATTCACGTAAGTAATTATTTAGAAATAATTATAGAATAATTTGATTTTGTAAACTATAGTGTATTTTTAGATCAAATATTAAAAAATATTTAATTATTCATCACAACTTTTTTTTTTCATGTTTTTAAATAAATCTAATCTAATATATTGATAAATATACTTGACAATTATCAAATTTATTTTAATTTTTAAAATTATTTTTGCAATTTAATGTATATTATGTAGAAAAATAATTAAATTATTTTAAAATATTCTGAAGATTTAATGATGACAGAACTAGTTCAAATATCACAGCTGTTAATAAACCTATTCATATTATTTTTATTGTACAAAGGTAATGTTTATCATATATTATTATAAATATTCATAAAGATGAATTAGGTGCTAATATTGAGCTCGTAATTAGTACCTCTGATTTATAAACAAAACTATGTAATGAAATAACATATCTAAATCTACCCAGCCTATTTTCGGTCAATTTTTATATCTAAATGACAACCCTCCTTCCACAATTTGTTTTATTGGGGATCAAGATTCCTATTTTACAATCATTTCAAAATTCACTCTTATTATAAAAAATAAGTTCAAATATTTAGTTAATTCTAGTTTAAAATGATTTATTTTATTTCAAGAGGGTATATAAATACAATAGCATTTATTACCAATATATTTTCAAATTTTGTGAGAATAATTGCATCATGATTTCTATATTTTTTATTATAAAAATATACATCTACTATACTTGTAAATACATAAAAAGAGCATAACAATTAAATAAAAACACATGATATTTATATTACTATAACTGTTAAGTCAAAATAATTCTTAATCTATATCCACAATTTATTTGCAGGTTAATCACTTAGCATAGATTATGTGGAGTACTAATGTGATCTACCTACTTAAATATGTGAATTTCATACAACTTGTACACAACCTCTATGTCTTTGAACTTTTATTACCCTTAAACAGTACATAGTTACATTTAATTAGTTCCTTAGGTATTTAAGCATCAATGTATTATAGATATACCTACTCAGCACTGGCCTCGTCAATGTAGTTTGGCTGTTCCTAGCTTAAATTAAAATACATGAAGTCTCTATGAATAATTTTATAATAGAAAATATTATAACCCCATAAATATAGAATGAGTTAAAATATATAAAAAATAATCAACAGATAACAAAGAGCGCATGTATTTTCTTTAAACATAGGATAATAAGATAAAATGAAAATAGCTGCAGCATAGAAAATATTGGTAGGTTGGTATCAATTTCTAAGTTAACACCATGTGCATTGACCTTTACTCTAATTACTCATTACAAATAAATAAAATTTATTATAATATATTATAGTTTCAATGATTTATTGATAACTTATTATCCATAGGCATTTTATGTATTTTAAAAATTGACTATTCATACAATCATATCATTTTTTGAGTTTTTCATTGGTATTTTAATTTTTTTAAACTTATTTAAATGCCATCATTAACCTTCTATAAATTAACTGGTCTCATGTTATTAGATAGAAAATCCAAATAGGACGGAGGAAAAAAAACTATGAAAATGAAGTGTTTGAGAAATTTAAATAATCTAAAATTATTTCTATATTTATAATGAATCCTTAATAGGATATTATAAAAGTAATAAATTTAAAACATATCATATTTTGTATTTAATAGAATGATAAATTATGTAAAGATAAATTTAGAAATGGAAATAAGAACAAGTTTATTAAATATTTATTATTTTATTTTCATGTGCATTTAAATATTTAAATAAAATTTATTTAGGTACCTACATCAAATAGTAAAAATACAGAAGACGTATTATTGAAACATATTTAATTTTAAAACGGATATTCAACATTAATAAAAAGATAATAAATAAACCTAATATGATAATAATTATTACATTGCATAGTTACGCATGAATTTATTATAAAAAAAAATATACCAAATAATACTAAAACACTAATATGATGCAATAATATAATATGTATTAAAATAATTGTTCAAAATTGTATATGTAGGTATATAATGAGAAAACTAGAGATTCTGAAACAGGTCAAAAAGTCAGAAGAACTGTAATTTCAATTAATCAACCAACTAAATCATTTCTTGAATATAAGTATGTATGTATGTATCTTAAAATTTAAAAGTTACTGTCAAATAAGTTTGTACCAACCTATTTGTATTAACTTTGTAAATTATGTTATTTAAATTTTTTTTAATTACAAATAATAAATATCTAATTATTAAAAAAATATTGAATTATTTTGGCAGGTAAATATTCCAATCAGACTTTGAACTTTTATGACCCTAATCAAAGGTAATTTTTAGAATGCCATATAAATATGAAATAAAGATTTGAATTAACTATTAATAAAGATAAATTTTGAAAATTATAATTCCATAATATAGGTAATCGTAGTTTAATTTAAACTTGAAACAAAAAATTAATCCCACAGAAATAAAACCGTATTTTTTTTTTTTTTTGTAAAATAGTAAAAATTAAATTTGTATTTGATACAAAATTGTAATTAAACATTTAATGATGGGATTCCTTGGTTCTTGTATTCATGAGCCTGGGGCCTTTTGCCCATCATGCCCATCATTCGAGTGTTACACCACTAGTTCTCACGTATTTGTAAAATTATTTGACGACTTTTAGACTTCATAGTTATATATTTTTAGTGTTGAAATCATTGTTATAGACTTGACAAATTATTTTGATAAACCCACGTAATGAAATCAAAGTTTAAATAATAAATAACGAACAATTTTTTTTTTATAAATTTTAGTCATTATTTATTATATCAATGGTATATTTCTAAGCACTTTTTCTGTTGTAGGTACCTAAACATAAAGTAAATTCCATATTCAGATCTGAATCAATTTGAAAAAATTAAAGTGATAGAATGTAAAAGGTGAAATCAAACATTGATTTTTATTTGGTCGGTATAATGTGTGAATTTATTTCCTTTTAAAGTTAAAACTAATTTAGACATTAGCCAATTTATTTTAACATATTTTCGCCATAAACATTTTATCAAAGAGTGAAGTCAATAAAAATATAATTAGGTATTTGAGTTGATAGACGTAACTGGGCCATAACACTAGATAACTAATTATCATTTCCCAACAGCTTCCTGTTCAATTAACCATAGTCTAGACCTAATCAACGTGATAATTTTTGTTAAATTTTAAATTTTTAATGATTTTTATGAAAAGTTCAGAATATCTACTTTACTGAACAAGCGATCACATATTTTCTCAAAGACTTTAGAATAGTATTAAAACATTAATTCAGTTGAAATCGATATTATAATTATTAACTATGGCCTATGGGTTCGTGGGGGTACCATGATCAAATAAATCTAGCCATCTGGCATCTAGGCTTAATCTTAATCTTTTTTCTATGCATCTAGGTATATTATTAGCCACGGAGTATACATTTTCGACTCTCGGGTTCCGGTCAATACTAAACAATGAACAGAGTTCAGTAAACACACGACGACACGACGTCAGGGAGTGCGAAACAAAAAATCATTTTATCATGTGTAATATATTTAATTTGGTGATAACCGCCCACCGTAATTTTATCATTTTACACCTTATCAACATTCAACAAATTGAAACCCGTATTTTTTACACTAAATAAATGACATTATGTAGTACCTAATTATCGTGAATTCGCTATCAAACATTAAAGCCTTGAATGCATGCTTAATGCTTATTTAAAGTATTTACTGTTCAAATGAAAGAACTGTCCCTCTTCACTGATTAACAATATGTGTTAGTTGTGGATGTTTATTCTTTTTATTGATTTTCCTAGGCATTGTATGTGTATTTAATGTTTCAATTATTATTAGGAAAAATCCAATGCCCTGCAATGTGATAGTTTCAATTTGTCTTCACGTTTATCAGGTGACATCCACAATTTAAAATGATTTCGTCTCAGAAAGCGTTGTTGAGCATACTCATCATTTGTATCTCTTGTCGAGGTTATTACAGTAGCGTGCGTGACCGCAAAGACCTGTGTCCAAAGATTTACCCTTCGGTGTTCGTTGGCTACAGACCATCGGGTACCTATTATATTTTCTCAACTGCTTCAGCGCCCACAGTGTATTGTCTAATCAGTTATTAAATATTGTTTTTTTAGGTAAAGAAAATGCTGGAACATATGACAAAATTCCGAATGTCACATTTAATGGATGTATTATGAAATGTTGTGAATCTTATGGTTGTAATGTTGTTTTTATGAACAAGAATGATTGTTATACGGTATGATATTGTTATGATTATGTGATTATGGTAAATAGTAAAATGTTAATAATATACATTCACCTTCTGTGATTTAGTGCATTGTTATTACTCTGAGTTGTGTGTACACTTAAGTATTTTACTTAATATACCTACAAATATAAGATTATTTATGAATATTTTACTGAGTAGTTTTTTTATTTTAAAATAAACGTTTCAAGTAAATGTATTTTAATATTGTACTTAAATATTAAAAGTCAATTTTTTATATTTTGGTTTAGCTATCATGTAAAACAAATGATGATTGTGTACCATTCTACGATAAAGATCATGTCTCGCTTTTGGATTTTAAAATGATTCTAGTTGCTCCAGTTTCACCTGCTAAATATTGGGAAGATGTTTTGGTTGGAGATAGTTTATCAGATCTAGAGTAAATATTACTATAATTTTTAATTGATCTCATGAATATAAACTTAATATGTTAACAATACAATATTTTTAAATATAATTTTAGCTATGCCAAAGAAGAAAAGGTGTATTCATTGGATAAAATTTGCGAATCAAATAGTGATTGTACTGATAATGAATACTGTGATCCTCTGATTGGTATTTGTGTTTGTTCTAATGGATTTCAATTAGATAACACCAAGAAATTCTGTTTACCAATTGCCAGTAATGTGGGATTAGGATTAAACATATCTAGTTATGATATAGATGAAGTAACCAATGTTATCCCAGAACAACAACAAATGGACAATTTTAAAAAAGTAAACAAGAATATTTTAGTGTTAATTCTAAGCCAAATTCTGTAAATATAAAAATTGCAGGTATTAGTTGAAAGTGAATCCCAAAAACCACCAGAAATCAAACATTTAGTTGTATCAGTATTATCAAAAACTCTACGGTTGCCAGAAAATGAAGCTACTCTTTCTGCTTACACTGTACCAGCTGATGAAACTGGTATGTTGCTAATAATTATACATATTTTTGGCCATGTTTGTATTCTTATTTTACTCATTTTTGATTTAGGTCATAGTTATCAGTATGAATGGTCCTTAATTTCGAAAACTCAAGGATCTGGACAAACTGTATCAATGAATGATCAGAATGGAAGCACATTAAAACTCTCTCATTTAGTAGAAGGCCTTTACATGTTCAAGGTAACTGTTACTGGTACAGGTGCTTTTGGAGAGACACAAGCCAATGTTACAGTGTTACCACGTGAGTTTTATAAATATAAAACATCTTGTGAATAATTATTACTTTTAAAATTACCTTTTTATTAGCTCAAAGGATTAATACCCCACCAAAAGCCGTAATATTACCATCTTCTTTGGTGGTAAAGTTGCCCAATACAGTTGCAGTACTTGATGGTTCTAGCAGTTGTGATGATACTGGTATTGTGCATTGGCGCTGGGAATTGCAAAAGGGCCAGTTAGGATATCGACCTCATTTACCCCCTGACACTCCAACATTACAATTAAATGATCTTCAGATTCCTGGAAACTATACATTTAAGTAAGATTTTCCTCATTTGTTTGTTAAATTGTCTCTATTAAATTCATTAGTTTGTTTTTTCAATCGAATTTGAGTGTTGTCATAATGTGACTCAAATTAGGATAATGCACCTATATAATTATTATTATGAATTATAATTTGATATTTCAAACTTTACAATTTTTCATAAATATGCGTTTTTAATAGTTTAAAATATCTTCAAATTTCAACTTGTTAGAATCTCTTAAACATTAAATATAAATTGTGACAAATTAATTACGTTTTCACACTATATTGTATAAAACTATAAATATCAGTATTCAATATAAATAATTTCAATACCTGATCTAAATCATTTGAATTAGTTTAACATAATTGTTAATTGTGTTTTATGTTATACAATTATACATAAATATATAGGTGCCTGCCCGTTAAATATTAATACATTATTTCAAAAAACATTTTTGTAATCATAACATATTTTAATATTATGAATTAAAAACGTATACCTATATTTTACCATATAATCCTTGAAGTTATAAATTGTGATTATAGGGGTATAGTTAGAAAACAGATCCCTTGTTAAGTTCTTTGTATATTTTGTATTTGTTTTTAATTATATAATTTTCACTTTATTCTCAGTTATTAATATATTTAAAAAAATGAATATATATATATATATATATATATATATTCAAAATGATCCACAGTTAAATTTATTTTATAATTTATGTCAAAAGAATAAAAAAAAAAAATGAAAGAAGAAAATATATTCTTCACTTCACTCCATGCATCAAATAATAATAGTGAGTAGAAAGCACCCCTTAATGATTATTACAATAGTTAGTTCACTTAGTGCTCGATTTTTATAATGAAACCCAGTCTTTAATTATTTTATTAGGAAGATATTATGTTTACTATTAAGATTAAACATTTCTTTTTATTATTCAGACTCATTACAGAAATAATAATCAACTATTTTAGTATTGATAAAGATTTTAAAAATTTTATGAAGTTTTGTGTAAAAAAAATGTTTCATTAAAATTCCAATTTAAAGTAAATAATAATAAAAAAAAAAAGTGTACTAATTTCTCTTCGAACTACTTGGAACTTGCTTGGAAATATTAATGTTGACATGGTACCACGGCGTCGTAGGTATATTACATACACCGATACCGCGGACCACATTAGCTCTCTACCCAGGCACAACCCGGGTGGTGACTGTACCGTACTGGCAACACCTCACCTACCTCGTTAATTGGGCGGGGGGGGGGGGGGGGGAGTTGACGCAAAATATCGCAACGCGCCGGCCACCGGTAGACGCATCCTACGGCAACACGACGATTTTTTTTCCCGAGGATTGCTGAATGAGAAAGAACTGATGACCAATCAACACAATCTTGCCTGCGACTACCGTACGAACACTATTCACGACCACGGCCCAGGCGCACCTTTGTGCAAAACCATTTGTCATTTAGTACATCATTTCTTTTATTACCACAAATTCCCTCGTGCGGCAGCAACTTTTGCTCGTCAGCCAAGTGGCCTAGGTTTTTTATTTCGGGTTATTTCTGTAATTATTTTATTATTTTATCAATTTTAAGGTTGACTGTTATGGATGCTTGGAATGCCACTGACTCAACTACAGCTAATATAACTGTTATGCGAGTACCAGACTATCCACCAGAGGCAAATGCTGGTCAAGATATGGTAGTTTATTTACCAGTTAAAAATGTGACATTAAATGGAAGTTTAAGCACAGATGATCATGGAATTGTTGCTTGGGAATGGACAAAGAGTTCTTCAGATCAAAATAAAGCTGTTGATATTCAAGTAATTAAATTAAAAATATTTTGAAATGAAAATTTTTGTTGTGATAAATATATTCTTAATTTCATAACCCTTAAGGATACCCGTACTCCATATCCAAGGTTATCTAATTTAGAAGAAGGTTTATACACTTTTGTATTAAGAGTTACCGATAATGCTAATCAAACATCAAGTCCATCAGAAGTGCATGTTTTTGTCAAACCACCTACCAACAAGCCTCCTGTTGGTATGTTTGATCATAACTTTGTGTGACAGTATTCTTTAATAAAGTATGTTTGAAAATTGAAATTTTGTTTTTTCAGCCATTGCTGGTAAAAATGTGACATTATCGTTACCTCAGACTTGGGCAATGCTGGATGGTTCAAAAAGCAGTGATGATATTGGAATAGAAAAATGGAAATGGTATCAAATTAGGTATGGATAAATTTTAAATGTTAAAAAATGTTTAAATTATGTTTGGATATAAAATTAAATTTATCATTACAGTGGCCCATCAAATGTACATTTTAATAAATTTAATGAATCTAAGACAAATGTTACTGAGTTAACGAAAGGAATTTACGTTATTGGGTTAATTGTTACCGATGGAAATGGAAATAACGCATCTGACACTGTTAAAATAACAGTTTACCAAAGTAAGTAATTGTGTATCACATATTTATAAAAACATGAAAAAAGCCATGTATTTTATTATTTTAACCAAAACCTTGATTACTTACTGTAAATAACAGATATATGTTAATACATAATATATAAAATTATCACATATATTTTATTTATAAAAAAAAAAATAAATACTTGAAATTTACCACCCTTCCATCTATTCAAAAAATAATTAATATATAAAATGAGATACATCATTTTAAAAATAAGTCAAGAGAATTTTACAATCTTTATTGAATGTTGAATTAAAAAATATATTAACATTTTAACAGTAAACTATAATTCTAAATAAATATATTTAAAATGTATAATTTATGTCTATATTTTATTTAGACAAAAATACTCCTCCAAAAGCTAATGCTGGTGGAGATAAGACTGTTGTGTTACCTGTGAGTGCTATTGTTCTCAATGGCTCTTCTTCATGGGATGATTTAGCCATTGTAAAATGGAAATGGATCCGTGAACCAAATTCCTTAGCAGCTGGAAATATAATTTTGAATTCAGATCATTCACCAGTTTTAATTGTATGTTTATTTTTGTATTTTTATAATTATTTTTTTAGTTATAAATTTATAATGTTTCGCATTTTACCTTTTAACAATGATTTCAACATTTTTTTATTAGGTTACAAATGTAGTTGAAGGGAGGTATGTATTCCGTTTAAAAGTTACTGATGACCAGGGAGCATCAAGTGAAGACACTGTATCAGTTAATATTAAGCCAGGTAAAATTTAATTTTTAATTTTTAATAGTTATTTTTTAGTAAAAGATGAATTTTTTAGATCCGATTGCAAAGTCTATAGTAAGTTTAACACTTTATATTGAAGCAAGTCGTTTAACACAAAATCAAGCAGATGAAGTAATATTAAAACTAGGAATGTTGTTGCCTACTGGCAGTCAATTAAAGGTCAGAAAATGGACTGAAGAACAAAATTCTAAAAGAGCACAGTTACATTTCTTTGTTGATGATATTAAAAACAAAACACTCCCTGGACCAGATGTAGTTTCTATGTTAAAATCCAAATTAAAACAAGATTCTTCACTTTTACAACTATCAGTAGACAATATTCAAACTACAGTCTGTCAAAATAATTGTTCAGGTTTGTAAAAAAGTTACTGACATTTTTTAATTATGTGAAAATGGTATCATGTTTATGGTTAATATTTATATACTGGGTAATTTATAAAATTAGCTTATTCTATTTTAACCCTTTTATGCAACTGATATTTGAACAGACTTTTTTGTCAATCAAACACAATTAATCTACTTTTCTGCAAATCAAATATTTTTTTTACAATTTTTAATCTTGTGAATTAAGTTTTTGTTTTTTAATTAACTATTTTTAAATAGTCTAAAAATCTATAAGAGATTGGTTTTTTTTTTCATTTAAATGTGTATACCTTCATTTTAGGATTAATTTTAAAGAAACATTTTAAATTTAAAGTAATGGATAGTATGTTTAACACTATTAAAGCTTATTTGTGTTTAAGTAAACACGTTAAACTTTACTTTCACTATCAATCTGAAAAAAATTGTATCATATCTTATATTTTGAAACTGTATAATAAATACAAATCTTAGAAGGTAAAATTTTTAATGTTCATTATAAATTAATACTTGACTGGATTCAGTATGCACCTTACCAAGATATTAAGAGGAACATATTTGTATGTTTAAAATTAAAAATATTGCTGATATATCTTAAACTATATTTTTAATAAGTCATTAGTATTATTATTTTATAGGTCATGGCATATGTGAGGAAGAAACACGAATATGTGTTTGTGAAGCATTTTGGATGCATAATTTGTATAGAACATTATTTGGAGATGGTGAATCCAATTGTGGTAATTATAAATTAATTAAAGATTTTAAACTATTAATATTATATCTCATTTACCTAATTGAAAAATTAAGTGAACAAATTTAATCAGAGATTAGTGCTTAACATTACTCGACCTCAAGTATAGAACAATTTTATCTTCAAAGTAATTTTCCTAGATTTTTTCAAATGCTCAAAAAACTTGTTTAGTCTATCCCTATTCAATGGAGTGCACTTAAAATGAATAGTTTTAATGAAAATAAGTATAGAAAAGCTCATTCAGGTTTTTTGGGTCTCATTTGAAAATTTTACATTTACTGCTAACCATATTGAGCCTTAATAGATAAAAGGGTATAAACAACATCTATACAAATGGTCAAGAACAAAAAAAAAATTTTAAAAATTAATATTTTATGTATTATAATGAAACGTTTTAGAGTTAAAATAACTCATTTCTAATGAAGTAGTCATTAAAAACTTTTTATAATTGATAAAGCTGATATTCTTTAATTTTTTCATGTAAAAACGTCGTTTTGGCCAAAAGTGTCGCTTATTTTCTTTTATCTATGAGTGCTCTATATATCTGTAGAGAACTTTATTAAAAAAAAAAAAAGATTAAAATTAAAATTACAAAAGTACTATAAAAATGCCTAATTAAATTTATTTTTAGCAGGCAAACCTATCTGTTCTTTTTTTTTTTTTTTTTTTGTGAAATAATGTAAAAAGCATTTTAATAGATTGTTAAAGAAAATCAATTTAAATTTACTTGGTTGAGTCTTAAGGAAATTTAAATTTTGTAGCAATAAAATATTTGTATAATATATGAATCGAAAATACTGTCATATAAGTTTGAATTCTTGGTGCTCATATACATACGAATAAAAAATATCAATCATTGTGTTCTATACACATTGATTATAAATGCATACAGAAAGTGCTATTGATAATAGTTTTATTTCTTGTAATTTCATTAATTTTTTATCTTTTCTTGTACTAAAATTTATCAATGATCTATCGTCACATCTACGAAAAAAAGACTATTGGTAGAGGGTATGTTGAATTCTCATGCATTATGCACAGGTCTATGATATAATACATTTTAATTATATTATATATTGTATTGCAATGAAATCGTTTTTTTTTTTTTTATGTATTGTAGCTAAATTTTTTAAATATTAACGATAATATGTTGTAATAATGTTTGTGTGAAATATTTTTTCAGAGTGGAGTATTTTATACGTAGTCATTATACTAGTGGCAATGTTTGTGACTACAGTGTTTTGCTTTTGGAGTATTGCTTGTTTTTGCAATCGCATATGTACAACCAAACAAAAAATAAAAAAATATAAACTGGTTGGAGGCGATGAAGATAATCACTCAATGAAAAGTTGGATAATTTATTTTTATTATAATTTAATTATTTGATTTCTATAATTTTTCATAACATTTATAGGTTCCATGTCACACTTAGAACTATCTGACACTGACTCAGATTCAGATGTATTATTAGATGTGAGAAAAGCCAAGTTGAACCAAAATAGTATATCAAACAAATTTTTGAATGTATCTCGGTATAAGAAAAACAAGAGAGTTAATGCTTGATTTTTCCAAATGCGCAAATACAATTTTTACTATCGAATATCAGATGATCAACAGCCTCTTATGAAATGCATTAAATGCTTATTATTAGAAAAAGAGTTTTATCTGTTGTGTGAAAGATCATTTTTGGAAAAAAAAATTGTTAAAAAAAAGTTATGTGTTGATGAACTGATTTTATTATACTCTTATACTTAAAATATTCTTAACCTTTTTACTACTTTAATATTATATTCTGAACAAAAGCTTTATAGAATATTCTTATGTATACCATTATTGTCTAGTCATGCTTGTTTTGGTTTATTGCAAAGTATGTTGTGACAAAAAAAAATAAAATTTTCACAATTATTATTAAATTTGGTGTTTTTAATTTTAGTATTAGTTGTACTATTATGTTAAGTAAATTATTATTTAAAAAAAATAGTGTAAAAGAAGACCATTAAATACTTCAAATATTTATATTTTATAATTATATAAAAATATAAATGTAAAAATATATTTATGTTTTCTAATTTATCTACTGGTATTTAAGTCATCAGTATTAAATAGCCTAGCAAAGATTTTCTAAAAGATTTATGTTGGGGGTTTTATTAGTTTACTAAATAGATTGAAAATTAACATACCTGTATTTATGTAAAACTATGTATGATTATTATAACTTTATTTTATAACAACTTTATGTTATGAAATATACAGTGATTTTTTAACCACTCACCCTAATTATTTAATTTAAATTTTTATTAGAAATTGAAATAATCAATTTGTCAAACACCTTAATTTTTAACTATGTATAATAAAAATCACTCAGTAAATAAGCAAATAGTTTCATTCATACAGTAATATACTAATTTTATACTAATTTTTCTTACTTATAAATTAGTCATTATTTTTTTAGATCAGGTTTGATAGAACAGTTAATAATAATAATCCATAAAAAAGATATTTTTCAAAAATTTAAACAGTTTACCAAATCCAGTTTGGAGTTTTTGGTTTGAAGGGTATTCAAAGATTTACATGGGGGAGGTTGTATTCTGATAACCCTGTCACTACTGCCTACTACATACAATTTCTGATCTATAGATGAGCTGATTGTAACTTTTAGACTAAGTTTACACTGTCTATTACACAAAATCAGTTATATATAAAACAAATAATAATAATAATAATAAAGTAAAAATCATTGTAAATCCAATAGGCTCTTGACTTACTTGAGAATCTGAAATTCATATGTCACTTTATATGAATATTTATAATTTAATAAAAATTAAACTTTTCTTCAGTTCATATTTTTTATTTTCGCCATGTATACTAATTTACTGTACCTACCAATGTATAAACTAATAAAAATTAAATAAACATAGTAAAAGCAATAGGCAAATCCTTTTCTTCTCTCAGAACCTAACATAATTTATAGTGTTCTTAGATCATACTTAAATGCAGAGTTGTCTCAAATTATAAACTTAAATAGAAAAAAAAATGGTATGATAATGGTAGCAGAATTTTATCTTTGTTACTGTATTTTTTAAAAGTATTTGAATTTTTAAGTCTTCAATTTAGAACAGATCTCTTCCTCTCTACATTCAAGAACCACTTACACATTTTGAAAATTGTCAAGTACCACTTGATGACCAATAATCATAGGGTTAAATTGGGGTGGGGGCTTAGATCTCTAAACTTTTTCATGGCTCCCTTTTAAGTCCATTGCCCTTGAAAGAATATCCAACTCGATTTTTAAATTTTTTTCGAAAATCAATATTGTGATAATTCTTTGGACTCACATTATAAATATGTGTTGGAGTATATTATATTCATAAAGACGACCGTGGTCGACAATCTTAAATGTTCATATTTACGCCTTAGGGACTTGTTTTAGTATGCGATTAGATAGGTACACATAACAACAACATAATGTATTTATACGATAAGAGCGCCACCCTCCAACTAATAAGTGAAATTTACGCCTTTTATTTTTTTCGTCAAAAAATGTATAAGTTAGATATTAACATATTGTACACATGTATGAAGCCTTTTATTAGGAACGACACAATGCACAAGTATTTCATGCGCAAAAGCAAACTGAAATATGTACGATAATTATTATTTTTATCATTAGGTTAGATTTCCTTCATCTATGAGCTTTCCGAGCACAATTAGTGGTACACCTACCAAGGGCTGATATAGATATACAAATTGTAGAAAATTAAAAACTTAAAAAAACAATTTTCTAAAATTTTCAAAATTAAATTTTGTATGAAATCGTTTAGATTTGTTTAAAATTGTTATTAAGTCTGTATTAGAGCATTGTTTATATTTGTTGAGTATTTTGAGATAATAGTACCATTATTTTAGGATGTTACTAAAGCATTGACTGAAATCGATTCCATGAAAATCTAGTTAACGACATTTTTTTCTCCAATACCACATAGTTTTTCATAGACAACTACTTGGAAAAGCTATTGGTGAATTCGAAAAATTATCTTACTCATTAAATCATTAACTAAATGAAATGCTTAATTTACTTAAGTTCAAGGTGAAACTAAATATTTTTACTGAAAGAGTTATACTCGAGTCTAGTTTTTTCATGAATCAAGGAACGTTTTAATTTACGTAGTAAGAAAAATTAAATTTTGCGTCCAACTAATAGACAAGAAAAAATGCAAAAAAGTTTTTTTTGTGTATTTTGACCCAAATATTATTTATTACAGATTTGAATACTCCTATAAATGTTTCATCAGTTTTTCCTTAATACGTTTTGATGTACGTAGTTTCAAAATTATCCATACGCGAACAAGTTTAAATTTTGATTTTATTAATAATTTTACATGTTTTAAATATTATATTGTAGATATCTATTATTATTGTTTTAAAAAATTATTTTTTTATCGCTACTTTTTTACCCACGAAAATATAAATATATTCAGTGCATCAAAGTATGAATATAATTACGTTATTTTTGTAAGTACCTATATTTTGTTGTATACCTACCTATTAATTATACTACACATATAACTAACCTATATTATAGTCTATAATTATTGTTTCAGTTGTTATACAAAAACATGAAACATTAAACCATTTATTTATTTTTGTATTTTAATTTAATTTATATAATAGAGATAGAGTCAGATATAGTACATTGCAAATGAAGCAAAAAATAAAACAATTTGTTGTGGGTGATTTTAGTGCTACGACTGCTTTTAGACGTTTTTAGCAATTGATTAGTAAGCAATTAATTAATAAATCCGGATTTTAATAATACATCATTTAAAATCTTTAAAAAGTGTCTATATTTCTATTTTCTAAAAAAGTTAGTCCGTATGCACTTAGCTAAGTACCTATACACTCTATAGGTAGGTACCTATCTACTTATTTGATCACGTAAAGTAAAATATTTAGCGATCATAACAAATTACCGTCAGTAAATACTCTATTTTGAGTTAATTTTTGAAATAAATAACTGTATTTTAATTAAGTATTTTTATAAAACATTGAAAATGTTTAAGACATTTCTTCCCTCAAAAATACGATGAAGTCGTTTGTTTATTTTCAGTAGGTGTATTGATTAAGTTCTTAGGTCAATCAAGTTGGTCTAAATCGACTAAATTACGTTATGATTGCGAGATATAAATTAATAGTTATACGTCATGATTTGCATAAATTGAGAAATGAAAATGTATACAGCATTTTTGAAAACAAATTATTAAACATCGTACCATAACAAACACAATTATTATTTAATAGGATGTTAGTTTTCAGGCGTCGTATTTTTTCATCTTATGAAAATTATGATGAAATGAGTTTTATTGTTATTAATATTATTGATATTTAAGAATCATCTGTAATATTGATATAAGTAGAGTTATAGATTGTGAACTTTTAATCTGTATTTAAAGAAGAAGGAAATTTCATTGGCGTCGATCGTTTTAAAATAAAAAAAATTAAAAAACCCTGTTGATTTGTCATCTATATGGCTACAATATAATATATTGTATATCGGTTAGGTTGTTAGGCAATACACATTTGAAATGACAATTGTTAAAATGTTAGACGTGTGTGTCTAGCACTGGCGTGATTTACGGTCGTGTTGTAAAATGATAAAAAAAAAAAACCAAAAACCGCAAAGATCGCGTATCACACTCACACATATAGGTATGTATCCTAACGCCCCTATCCCCTCTCGTTGGCCCACAGACTATCGCTTCCCAGGATCGATCACTGGCGCTTCTTCACCGGATACGGTGCGCGTTACGCCCGATGGAGTGTAATTCGGTCGTTCTACGTTTGTATTTTTATCGTGCGCCTTCTTCCAAGACACACATTCATCGCGTGCACGTGTTTGTACGATAATAATATCGATTATACGTAAAAAAAAACCAAAATCGCGTGTTTTCAATAATTGTCAAAAACTACTGCAGGACGAAGCGGTATGATGTGATCATCGTTTAAATTTCGTTCACGGAACTCGTTCCAATATGGAACAGGAACCGGAAAAGCCGAAAAAAGTGAGTGGATAATTTTAAATTTATAGAAATAGAACTCGGGCCGACAAAAATATAATCTAGTGTACGTAGACGTATACCTATTACTAATATACGTAGACGCAATTAGAGTTTTATTTTTTGAAGGGGGTATAACGAATAAATAATTATCACTTTTTAATTAGAAATTATATTATTTTGGGGACCAGACACATAATTCAGAGGGGGTTAAGCCCTCCCCCCTCCCATTTGCCCCTCTAATTGTTCCTATATCTGCAGTGTGAAATTTCTATCTTATAATAAACACTCAAAGAAAAAATAAATTCGTCCTCTATGGTGATGTATCTAAGAGTGAAATAAGTAAATAATTTCTAGGTCATCTTTAGAACAAGTATCTATTATGGAGATATTTTAGTTAATTGATATTACGAATATGCATAAAAACTAATATGCATAAGAACTTTAATACGTTGATAATTTTGTAATGCCGGTCGTAATTAGATTTTCATATTATATAGTACAAAATATTTATTAGTTTAAATTGTATGATATTCTATATTGAACCTACTTAAAAAATAATCTGATAAGAATTAAACAATAATAATTATTCCCAGAAACTTGAAATTCTCGAAAAATGATTAAATATGTACATCATAAGTACAGACTTGGTAACTTAAATGTTTATCACTTTTTATAAAATTGAAAATGTATGAAAATTTAGAATTTTGTCTTTCAAAGCTTCAGGTGCTTATAAATAGAAACTGGCTCAACTGATTATTATAAAATTGTAAAATAGGCAGGCATTAGTGACGAACGCAAGGAATTTTAGAGGGTTCAACCCTTCCCCGAAAATTATAAGTTTAGTTATTTCAAACTTAGAATAAATGCATCTTATGAAGATATCGCAATTCTAATAGTAACTTTTAATTCTTATTTTTTCGAAAACCCTCCCCAAAATTCTTCCTTGTATCCACCCCTGGCAAGCTCATATATGTGTATATTTTATATATGTTTAAATTTGTGGAAGTTTTCAATTTTTAAAACAAGTGATTGAATATTTAAATAAATATCTAATTAATGATAATTATTATCAAAATGATTTGTCTTATTTTTCGCAATTAGTCATTCGAACCGCAAATATTAATTTAAATATATATAAAAATAATTCATTAGAACTTCAAACATAGATAATTAAACATACTAGGGCGTAATTAAATTATGCAAATGACCCAAAATTTATCCGATTAAAGCATTATCGTTTGGGCGAAAAATTAATCTGTCATTTGGGTGAGACTTAATCGTTGGTTTGGGTGAGTTTATTATATAGGTACTTATAAAAAAAAATCATCAACATATTACGTAATAATATAAAAAAATAGAATGATTTTTCATATATTTAAGTATCATACTCTAAGTATAACTATTTTTTTTTCATTTTGCGTTTTTGGAAAACTACCTTTAACCTTATGAGTAATGATTATCAAATCTAACTAAGAACACCCACAGGAACTCATAAATTATTGTAGTTTTTGTTTCATCAAAATAACATAGTTATGCCGGGCTGTATTGAGAACTAACTCGGTCATTCAGTAGATCTATACATCTGTGCTGTTCGTGTTCGTATAATCAAACAATTTCGCCCAAATTATATAATATGTGATCTCGTCCAAACGATCAATTAGAATTAGACATGTTAAGTGTTCACATAAATTTCGCCCATATTGTATGTGGTATTAAAAATGTCACTCAAAAATAATATTCGATTGTATAATTTTTTTCATGCGTGATAGAAATAGCAATTTTTTTAACTTGATTTTTAAGTTACGTGAACGTATGTCAGGCAGATTAAAAATACAACATATATCAACTAGATTACATTTTTTTTAATAAAAAATAGTATGTAAAAATTCAAATTGTTCCTGAAAAAAATTTTCCTCACAAAGAAGCTCTTAATTAATTAAGAAACATATGAATATCAAATTAAACTGCTTTAATGCTATAACTAATTTGTAAAGCTATTTTTTTAATTATACTATGTTCGTATTTTTTTAATATAAAATGGTTTTAAAATCTTATGAGTATTATAAGTATGGATAACTATAGCTAAACATTTAATTTTTTTTAGTATAATTGAATCGGTTATTTGGAAAAGGGAATATGTACAGAAATTCTAATTTTACAGCAGCGACAAAAAATTAATTTTCTCAACAATGATCGATTTTTCGAGACTTTAAAATTTATATTAATATTCCAAATGTAGCATCTCATTTACCTACATTAGAACCAAATTTTTTCTCAAAATCCATAAAGTGATTAAAAAAAAAAAAGTTGACATGTAACCTTTTCCAAATAAATAAATTGATTTTTGATATTTTGTTTGTTATTAAGTTTTTTTTTTATTTATTTAATATTAAGATAACTCTTGAAAACAAAATATAATCATAAGTGACGGTTATAGTTATAATATATTGACAAATTATAATACAGTACTTTATTAATTAAATAAGGTGTCAAAAAAAAAAAAATAATAATAATAATAATACATTGTTTTATTATAATATGAACAAACTTAAAATTTTAATAATCTTCTTCGTGATGCTCTTGTCCTTTAGTAATGGGCCAATGCATTATTTCATCATAAAATGACATTTTATCAGCAGGTATATGACAAAGGAGACTTTTTATATTTTCCGTTTTCTTGTAATTTATTGGTAACTTTTGGTCGTATGCTTTAAAATCTATGATGTTCGGCAAATCTGGACGAAACTGTCGAGGTTTTGCAAGTGAAAAACGTTCGCTTATAAAGTTATCGATGTTGGGATGAACAAGTAAAATACCTGGTTCAGATGAATCATAAATGAAATGAAAATAATCGGTGATTTTAAGTGTGACTTTTTGTGCTTTTGGTACTTTTTTCCATGACTTGTTATTGAAAGCACATTTTTCTTATAAAAATCTGGCCACCACTTTTTGTAATCAATAATTTCTTCTGTTTTGACTTTTTCAACTGAAAACTGATCAGTGTTCGATGATTGTTGAATAAGCTCAATGTAGTCGTCGTGTGTGTATATTCGGTCTTGCTTTCTGATTTTACGTTTTACTGTGGCGAAATCTCTATCGCAAGCATTAAAGGAATGACCTCTTATCGGAAAAATATTCTCTATTTTTTTGAAACGTTTACTAGATGCTAATGCCATAAGAAAACGAACAACTGTGTGATTACGGTTTTGACCCGGACAACCATCTGAGAAAATGTATAACTCATCGACAGTGGCAGGAATATACTTGTCAATATACATTTTCAAAAATTTGCACACTTCATTCGGTCCTTTATAGGCTTCTCCTTCGTGATATGAATAAAATACAGCTTTTTCAGTTTTAAGATTATGAACACAAAATTCGTATATCCACAGCTGCCTCATATAGAACATCTCCTGTACAGGAATATGTGGAAGGGGTAAATTCGGCATGTAATCTATTGTAATTCCTAAAATGTTGTCGTGTTCCTTACATGATTTTCTTACTTCATCACATTTTTTAAAAAATTTGGATGCTCTTCTTTTGTGAATGATAAGTTCAGCAATCGATACGTGTTTTGCATTTTCGTTTAAGTGTGGATCACTTACTTTTATTTTTAGTTGTTCGCATGTTGAACAGACGTCTATTTGAGGTCTTCCGAATGATAGATCAAAATTTTGTTTGAAATACTGACAAAAGAATCCGTATTTCACAGTTGGATTTAAATTTAGGTTAGTTTTAAAGAACATTTCATATATAAGTTTGATATTTAGTGTAGAAGGTAAGTATTTTTTTGTTGTGTTGTTAGAATAATATATTTCTTTAGCATCAACACGTTCAACAAATTCTTTAATTTTAACACAAATCTCTCCAGGTATTATGTTATGTCTAGATCCAATAGACTTACCTCGTTTGTCTTTAGGAGTTATATTTTGAGCTTGTAATGTACATAAACGCCATACTTTCTTATGACTTATACCATGTTATCCGATAAAAGCCATTTTGCAAACTGGTATACGCTGTCCGTTCTTGTGAACATGATATTTAAAAGTGTATGTTTTTGGTTTTTTTTGATTCAGCACTGCGTTTTCTCTTATCTTTGACATCCTCAACGTCAATGAGATTCTGAATATAAACATCTTGTGCGTTTTTTTCGTCAAAACTGTTAATGTATTTCACAATAATTTCCTTTTCTTCATCGGTAAATTTATTGGAACATTTCATCGTACAACTAAAATAAATATTAATGTTATTCAAGAAAGAATGTTATAAATAATATTAAATACAATATTATTACTCACTTGCATGGTAAACCAGACCGTCTTCCAGTCAATTCTTTACCAACATGATTTGTTTGTGGTAAGCCTTTAATTTTTGCTTTTTTTATAATGTTTGCTTTGTAAGATTCAAAATTATAATCACCTTTTTTCTCTTTTTTTCACTTTCTACACTACTGTCGGAATCAGACATAATAAAGTAGGTAATAAGAAATATTTATTCACAATATTAATATTATAGAAAAAAAGAACTCAAACAGTAAAGTTTGTATACAGACGTTCATACATTATAATGCCATAGTAATAGTAGTATGAAAAAATATCAGCACGTGCCGCGTGGTTTTATGTAATAAATGATAAAAATATTTCAAAATATGCACGTGAAATACGTAATAATACGATAATAATGATACGTCGATAGATGCAGCTATTAATCAGCTGCATGTGCTTTATTTTTATCACTACGTTATAATTTCGATAAGGTAACATCCAGTAGATGTTCCCTTTTCGAAATTAAAGAAAAGTTGACCCGCCAGCTGTTACTAAAAAAACACGCGGATATATTTCGTTTTCACACCAAATAATGAGTTCATGAACAAATAACATAGTTACGAAAAAATCTGAAAATGTCAAATTATTGGACATGTTCCCTTTTCCAAATAACCGATTCAATTTTTATTCATATATATTACAGTAGATTTTTTAATGTAAAAGTATAACTGTTGTTAAAATGTACCAAGTTATTAAAAATGTCACATAGATATGATTCGTTGTTTATTTTATTTACCTAGTTTAGTTTTGTATAAATGTGTATTTTAAAATTTTTTAAGTAAAAGTGTATATATTAAATACCAGGTTCATCGTTCAGATTCAGGTTTAGTCATAAGGACCTATTGAGTTTTCTGGCAATCATTGCATTTAAAAATATTGCGTTTAACAGAAGTTCATTACATCATAGTTTCATAAAGAAAAGGGAAACCGCAAGCATGAATTTAAAAGGGTGGGAATATGGGATAAAGAATTTTTCATTAATAATAATACTCTTTTGATTAACATGCTCACTTGGTGTATAGATAAATGTTATAAAATTTACTGATATGAAAATATAACGATTTTCGGTTGATTTCATAAAACATTTTCATACTGATATCGAGAATTAGGAAAAGACGTTAAGTAATAATGTAATTTCGCTCTTTCAAAAAAATTATAAAACATCACTAGCAAAATATAATAATTATGTTTTTAACTAGACAATTGCAAAATAATATATTGTATAGTGTAGGTAAATATTGTAATAATGTTATATATATAAATTACCCATGTATATTTTTTCATAAAAAGCTTTTTTTAAATAAAGAGAAAATAACCTAACCTGTATATGTTAGTACTTACCACTACGTCATACACAATAATTATAACCATGTATACTTTGTACTCAGAATTATATATACTCGTACGTTAAAAATTATTAAGAAACAAACGTCTTTCGGCTGCTTAGGATAAATACTATTAAATTTATTTAAAAGGATTTTTTATAGCTTGAAAGAACAGTAAAACAAAATATATCTGCATTGCATCCGAAAATTGTATGTATTATGTTTGTTCGTCACAATAATAATAATAATAATAATAATAATAATAATAATAATAATGGTAGACGCAACAGCCGGACTTCTCCGACGTGGTCCCCAAATACCTAAGATGAAAAGTTTATATTTATCGGTCTATTTTTACAAACCTGCATGCATCAGAATCGCACGCGCGCACATACGTAGACACGAACATTATGAGTATATACGAATTCATTGGGCCGCGTTGACTTTCGAGATTTCCGTCGTCACCGGAATATGTTTGGAGCAGGTACATCGGACACAGTGGACGAGATTGGAAATAATATAAAAAATAAATAAACGCATCGTCATTAAAATTAATTTTTTTTTTATCTTAAATAATTTTTTACACCGTATGTGGTCATTCTTTGATGATTAATAATAAAAAAAAACACACACACACACACACACACACACACATACACATACACACACACCCGCGCGCGTTGACATTGACTTAACGATATAATATCAATATAATGTACAACAAGAAAATCCCAACGGTTCTCAACGTCAATGTAAGTACATAGAAATTCGACTTTATTCTTTTTTTAAATTTATACTATATGCATATCTACACGGGCATAACTTGAGGTGTTTATTGTTGAAAACGAGGGGAAGTGGTATAGATACGTCAATTTTTGTATAAGATCCCCCCAAATATTATTATTTCTCGTGTTTTTTGAGGATTGAAAATAAAACAGAGTGTAAGTATTGTAAATTTTGTTCATATTATAATTTATCATCATCAACTATGTATTAAAACAGGTAACACTGTGAAAATTAAAATAATTATACAACTTGTGAAATTAGTAATGTCTTTTTAAATTTTGGTAGACTGAGTTAGTTGAAAATATACTAATTATCGAAGACAATATAAAAAAACAATAGATCTATCTATTACGATAAATCGACAAGTATTGTTTGAGACTTCTTAAAATCATCTAAAGGTATCTGCGTTTGTAGCTTATTATTTTGGTATAATATCATGATTACGTATTTAATGATTTAAACATTTGAATAGTGATTATTATATAAAATTATATTTTAAAATTACGTAGATCATAAAACATGGTTATGTGCATCTGTAAAAATATATACATTTAATGGATTTTGTTACTGTTTTTATTATTTTTATGGGGTTATTCATGTGCATTGTACTTATGCGACTTCGGTATGACATTATGTTTTTGGGAGTCGTCGTAATCCAATAGTTTCACATAACTCAATTTACTAAAAGTTTTCTCAACGTGGTATTTAAAAAAAATTTTCAATACATTTTTTGTAGTTTCAATGCAAGAAAAAATACAAAACATTTGATTAAAAACAGTCAAATATGCATTTTAATAAACGATATAAGATCGGATTAAATTTTTATTCTTCAAACCCTTCAAAAATATTGGTCTTAGAAACTTAAAATGTTCACCAATTATGAATAGTAGTCTTGATTGATTTGATAGTATGTTCAAAAGTTTGGCTATTTTTGACTTAATCATACAAATTTAAAAATATTTCGGTATTTGATAGTCCTTACTTAATATAATTTAAATTTTAAAATTGTATGCACTTTTTTCTGAACAAAAAGTTCATTAAATATTTCTTTAATTGTATTACACGTTTTAATAAAGATTAGTTGGGTTTATTTTGATATGTCACGTGATTGGCCAGGTGTTTATAAAATCGATTAGGTGGTTTTGAAAGGCAGGTGAAGCTATAAAGTATAATGTGGCCCAAGTCAGAAACCAGTACATATGGCTGCATGATTAACATATGTTGCTACAGTTGTATTTGTTATTTTAAAAATATCTAATGTGTATATTTTAGATAAATCGGGGAGAAATCGCTTCTTAGATTTTCTTACCTTTACAGATATTGAGAAATAAGAAGCAACCCAGTTGTCTTATTTGATTGGTAAATGTATATGCTCGGGTCTAAAAAGATGATGAATTGTTTATTAGGGTACTGAAAGAAATAATTTTAGTTTTTGGAGAATATCATCAGACTTAATAAGTTATAAGTTTGCAAAGTCAGTGGCGTGTTTGATTTCAACATTTCAAATACACGGACAACAATATATAGGTTCAGTAGAAGTTAGTAGGTATCAACTATTCAACTATCAGAAAATATCATAGCTAGAGCTGATGTTTTTGCAATCTTTTAAAAGTTTGTAGGATACTCGTTATTCATGAATTAATTTAAAAATGTATACATCTTAAAACTAAAACTACCTACACTAATGAAAATAAAAATTTAAAAAAACTATAAGTTCAAAAATTCTTAGGAAGGGTTGTACGCTCCTTTTAAATATGTCTCTAATTTAAATGCATTAATTTTAAAGATACTCCAAATTGGTTCAAACATTTTGTGTAGATTTCAAAAGTAATTTAATTTTTTTATTTAAATTCATTTTAAAATTCTAACATGAACATTGCATCTTACTGAATAAATTCAAGTGAATTCCGAGAATTGTAATTGATCGATACATAATGTAATTGCAATAATTAAATTTAAATATGAGATAATGTTTTACGGAATAAATATGTATTAACGTAACATTTGAATTCTATAGATGTACTAAAAAGTGTTGTATATAAATAAAATTTAAAATGTTGAACTCGTAAAGAAGTTATAGAGTAAAATTGTTTCAAAAATACGAAACAGTAGATAGCTGACGTTTTGAGAACAATATTGTTTACATTGGTTGATAATTATTATTATTGAATACTATTTATTTAAAAATAATGTGTCAGATTTAAATTAATTTACTAAAGTTATAACGTGAAAATAACATAAGTGGTATTATAAGTTCGAGGTATTCAAGTGGTATGATAAAAAATCGCACGCCTCTTCCTTCCTATGCATTTAATATTTTATTGATTAATTGAAACAATAGCCTTGAAGCGTTTCGTTTCGTTTAGTGTTATTTTCACACGTAATGCAAACATTCAAGAAAAATAGGTAACCATGTATCATACGTCCTACATTTTTTTTTATTAAACCAACTCATTATTTGGGGAGGGAGGATGGAGGGAATATGTTATATGTAATTAGACATATTACGAGTCTCGTAATTAATATTTTTTGCTTTTTAATGAAATAAGTTAAAATCAAAAACCACACACTTTGAAAAATGTATGGAAATATAAAATGGTCAAATACTATTATTTTAATAGCAGTTAATATTTATTTTTATTAAAGACCAATTATAATCATAACTTCAATTAAATAATTTATTACATTTTTATAAATGCAAATGTGAATAATATCATTTATTATAGAATGAAAATTATTCAAAATAAACAGAAAAAGACATTTTTTTTAATTTTACATTTTTATGGTTAGGTATGCTGATCTCATCCTTCGAAGAAATTGTATTTTATCACTATTTTCTTGAAGTATTCCCAGTGCTTCAGCCAATTAGTCTTAATGGAACAATAAAAATTAATTAAATAATCCTTATTTAATCTAACTATATTAATTTAGATTTTTCAAATAAAAAAAAAAAAAAATAATAATAAAATATGTATATATAAAATTAGCGGTTTTAATCCGTATAAATGTGAGGTTTTGTCATATGCAGGTAAAAAATAATTGGGCTGTTTTTTTAAACAATGCTTTGAATATATGATATATAATATGATATTATGATAGGTTTATTAAATACCTATTTTTAGATGATTTGATGTAAGCAAATGAAAAATAGATGAATTTGAATATACGCTCAAAAAATTAAGTTTTAAGAAAAAAAACACATGTACCTACTTATCTAAATGTATTTAATATAAAAATAAATTAAATTGTGATTTATTTATTTTTTTATGTAAAAACGTTTTGTTTAAATTTGTTACTAATGAAATTAAAGTACAGAATACAGACCATTTTGAAATCATTGCTGAATGTCTAATTTTGGAATGTTAGAAAATAATTGCCATTTTGGCTCAGAAACACATTATCATCAATAAGCGACGAATGATTATGTGACATTTAAATCTGGGTATTTGTGTTTTGAAGAATTTTTTTTATGTCATATTAGCTATTATCAAAATAAAATAATTTTTTTTTTCATAAAGTAGTTGTATTTAGTATATGAAATGAATTTGGAAAATAGTAATTATACTACTAATTCCTAACTGTATAAATCGTGCATACCTTCCTACTTTGAATTTATAACTGTAGGACGTAAATATGTAATGAATTGTTTTTATTAATTTAGATATACTTCATAAAATTTTTAAATTGAATATTTGAATCATTATGTAATATCGTCATTTGTTCTTAAATAATATTGTTTGATAATAGTTCCATACTAATGTGTTTAAAATAAGAGTAGGTTTGGCATCAGATCTGACGCTACAATAAAAAAAAAGAATTAGTTAAAATGATTATATTGAATTTACAGAATAAAAGTTCCAATGTTAGGAAGCAAAACATCATCTAAATAACTAAATCGATATGAGTAAATATTAACTAACGTAATATTATATTATAGGTATTTGAAAAACGATATGTATTTCAGGGTGACACTTGACATTGAAAATTGTAATTTAAAGATCAATAGTTATATATGTATGTATATATGTATATATATATATATACATATATATTTGGCCAGCATTTATACTCGTCTATTTTTAGTAATTCGATTAATTCATTTGTATGTTTTTAAGTCTAAAGAAGTTGTTTCATTATAATATTGTAAAAATTGTTTAATAGAATTAATGAAGTTTTAAAATCATTATTATAAAGTACACTTTTAGATTCTTAGTGAAGCGAGAAATATATTGGTTTCCCAATTATATTTGTATTTTTTTAGTTTTTTTCCTTTTTAATTTTAATAAAATTGTTTAGAAGGAATGATCTTAGAACCCCTCTATTAGCAAAGCAAGGGTAAACCAAATGGGTAGACTGAATGCACTGAATAAAACAGTTTAAAATTAAAATAATGTGCTACTGATAAGCTCGAGACGTGTGTCATATAATAATTTCGCCGTGTATTTATTCACAAATTATAACCCCTGCGCATCATTACTACTGCATAAAACTGATATAAAGTGATGATAAATCATTGCATCCAAACTCAAAATATTGTTTATTAATGCGGTTTGTGGGGTGAGATAATTGGAAAAATGGTAAATTTAAATTGTTATATTATATTACCACCAGTTACCTCATTTGAGGAATGAAGTGACAAGAACAAATTTTCACCTTCATTATATTACAACATTTTTGATAACTGTTAGTAGTAGGCAGATAAACTATACATATTTAATATTTAATTTGATAATAAAAGTGAAAATTAAACTTTTTTAATTTTTCAAATTGGAATAATATAAGGTAATAATAATATGGTAGTTACAAAAATCATTACCTAATATACTTTTACCGGCTTTTTTATGCAACAATAGTTACAAAAATTAGTTGGTTATTTCATTAGTTTATGCTAAAAATATAGTATTTAAATAAAAATAGTGAGGTTTAATATTATGTTAGAACTTTCCAAAGAAATTTAATCAATAATAATAATTATAATTATTCTTCAAATTTATCAAAAAATAAATTGTAGTTTTTAAAAATTAAATTATGTTATGCGTAATTTTCAAATAAACAATAAATTGGCTTGTATGTTTTCTATCTAGATTTACGATAGGTTGTCTCAAATTCGTCACGCTTTTACAATAATAAATCTAAAATATAATATATCAATCGTGAAATATTGAATTACCGACATGTGATTGCATCAACGTAAAGCGATCTGTGATGATAATGGGGTATAGTAAGTAAGACTATATTAATTATAATACATTCTATTAAGATCGTATGTTTGTTCAATGCAATGTTTAAAATGAACACGAAAGTAAGACAATGTATCTGTGTATTGCTTATAATTATTTGTTGTAAGTCATAGTAAATAATACAACGAAGAATCATCAGGTGGTACTATGGGCTCAATAACTACTCGAATAAAATATTAATGATTGTATAGTTATTTCAGGACTAATTTTTATTTATATAGTTTATTCAATGTACAATAAAATAATTAGGAAATATTAAGTAAATATTAAAATAGTTTAGAGTTAAAATAATAAATTTGATTATTATTACACAAGTACGCAATAGAGGAGGATAAATTACTACATAATTACCTTTAAGAAAATCTATTTTCGTGGTTATTTCTTATCTTACTACATATATTTGGTTTATTTTCTTAAATCATGAAGTGTTTCATTTATTGCTTATTCGACTTCTTATGCGATAAAAAATGTAAAATGTAAAATGATTACAAATCGGCAATGTTTATAACTTTGTCAAAAATGTAGTAAAATATACTTAGCTCAGATCCGTTCAATATGACAAATACGGTTAAAATCATGAACTTAATTAAAATAGTAGTCGATTTTTACCAATTATTGTTTTACTCTTCGGATATTGAAGGAGTATGTTTAACACTTAGAGAAACCATCGCTAGAAAATATATCATCATGAATATTATGTTAAAACTGTTAAACACAAATATGAATTACTTTTTTTCTAGGTCAATTCGTATTGTGTAATATTATTTTTGGCCATTTGTGAACAGGCTGATTAAAGATATTTAGAACTAGTATACAAGATTGTAGATACTGCATGTTATTTTATATTAACTGTAACATTTCCTAGTTATATTATCGATTTACTGCATTTACGTTCATTATAATGTAGGTGTAAAAATCACCCCTTGGTATACTATCGGCTTATCCGTTACTGACCATCATTATGAATGTTTAGATGTTTAATAACAATTGTTTAATAAAGTTGACATTTTTTTGATTGTATTTAATGAAGAGTTCCAGGTATTTTATTTTAATTACGAAATATTATTATTTATTATTTATTACTTGATCACCTATAATTACGCAGTTTAAGCGATTTTTATTTTTATAAAGCAAATTTATGATATTACTAGATTTTTATTTTTTTTTAATCATAATAAATTATTAAATAAATAGTTAATTAGTAGCACACCTACTAAGTATGATAGTAAATGTCATTCGATCAGTAAGAAAATATATAATCTTGTTTGTTAATTAGAGGCCCCCACTATATATTTCACCCGGGGCCACCACATACCTAAATCCACCCCTGGTAAGAACATTAAACCGTTGAGTTAGACCATTGGTTAAACGATATTAATGCGTCGACGGGAAATTTGTTTCATTGTAACCGACGAATATATTGTCGGTCTTGCCAATTCGGCTGCCCAGCTATTACCGGAGGCTTTCGGATACTTTTCAATATAAGGGAACCATAGTCAATCGATATTGTAAAGAAATAAATTTAAGATAATATATGGATGTATATAAAAATTCAAATCGGACTCAACTGTAATATTTCCAAAAACAAACTATACGTACATTTTACACCTGCGCGCACATGCAAAATACGTACATGGCACAGAGTGGTATTTGTATTTATGTTGAAAAGTAAATTAATAGCAAGCACGGTTATTTAGATCAAATGTGTACACAAAATTGTATCAAGAAGGGGTTTAAATTTTTTTAATCAAATCGCTCAAAAAAAAAAATGACATCCCAGAATTAATAATAATAGGTATACAACCTTAAAAACCAACCTTTAAGATTATGTTCATCCAAACTAGTATTTCTTTGATCAATAAAATAACTTAAAAATGGAGTATAAATTTAATAATTGATATTGTAAAGTAGGTACTCATTGTCAGTATGAAGAAATTTTATCACGATTTGCTTTCGTAAAAAAATTCGAGAAATATAAGTATTAACACTAAAAACATTAGATTTTTCTTCTAATTTCATAGGAAAAATTTCAACAATATTTGGTCTTATTTTATTTTTACCTCAGATAAAGTCACATTTTTTATGATATTAATACATAAATTTAAGTTATGATTAATTTCAAATCTGGGTTATCAGTTAAGAACGATTATGAATTAGGAGTTATTGTAATAAACTATTTAAATTTTTAATTGTTAGGAAAAATCTATGAAAAAATAAATTCCCTTGAAGGTCTAAAAAATAACGCAAACATTATAACTGATAATATTTAGGAAAATATATTTTCATTTTGATATGTAGTATATTTTCTTAGAACATCAAAACTTCTAAAATTTGGTTTCTTCATTTATTTTTAAAATAAACTCTGTATCTAAATGAAAATGTTTTACAAATAATTAACAGTGATTCGTCATTTGTAAATACGGTGATCGGAAAGTTCAATGTTGTCAAATTGTTGTAGTCCTTATTATTACACATGAATTAGTTTAACGATTGTGTCAGATAGCAGTTTTTTTTTTTTAGTCTAAACTAAGTTTGTAATGAGCCGTTTGAAAATAAGTATGCCGGGGGCCCGCCGTGAGTCAGACCGACACCGGACGAGTAGGTTGCGTATCGGACGTAATTCACGGACGAGGGGCGAACGCAGTAGAATTGTCGGAAAACCGCGGACGTACGGTTTTCGATCGAATCCGCACATTTGTTCAGTCGCGTCTCGTTGGGTTCCGCAACATCGCACAGAACCTACGACCTCACTGTGGCTCGTCTATAATTATAATACACACTGGCGTATTAAAACTTAATATAGAATCGTTACATCCGCGACGGCGACGGCGGCGGCGGCCAGACGTCAGAAAATTCGCAAAGCGACGTTGCCAAGTCCGTCCGTAGAGAGTAAAATTTGTCGGTCGATCCAGACCTACTGCGGGGGTTCGCCGTCGACGTCACCGCGCCGGATCTAATCTTCTGCACACCCCTCGGCTGCAGCGGTGCCGGCGGCGGTGGCGGCGGCCCTATCGCGTATTGATTTTGCACGGTCCGCGTCGACCCCCGCGTCCCGAGCACCGCCGGTGTGCCGAACGTTCGTCCACACGCGGTCGCCGTCGCGCCGTTCGATAGAAACTCCCGCGCGCTTCCACCGCGCTCGTACCGTATATTACTATTACTATTATTACTATTATTATTATTATTATTATTATACGGTCGCCGCTGCCGCCGCCGGTTTTTCGTGGTCTTATTATTATTGTGTGTTCCCCGCACGCATTACCAACCTAAAAGCACGGCCGACATGGTACCTGCGCTATACTGTCGTGTACTCGTAACATTAACGTATATTATTATTATTATTAAATTATACGCCGGGCGCGGAATCGCGCGGCGACGAGACCCCGTCCGTTTTGCCGAATTGCGCAATAACCTCGACGTTGAGACCGCGACTAGAGGACGACCAGCACGACGACGATGACACGTCGGGCGTGGGCAACGTGGAAACGGCGTCGTAAACTCCCGTCTTTTTAGGCTCGATCGACGATTTTCCGTCACACGGCATTATAATAATCACGTGGTTATTATCTCTGCAGACGATAACCACTACGGATACGCGACGTTGTTACGTGTCGATCGACCTGTAGATCCGTTTTCCGGAATCCGCTTACCGCTGACGGCACACAAACGTTTTAAATCATCAACGTTTTGACAAACTTTGTAACGATTATTCACGATTCTGTTTTTGAAACTTTGTCCGTATAAATATGTACAATGTAAAGAAATATAACATTGGAATTTTTTTTTTTTTTTTTTTTTTGCAACGTTACTGAGGGTTGTGCTTTTTTCATTCAAGTCTCATATCGGTCGAATTTACTGTTTTTTTATAAATAACTTTTAAAGACTATTGTATATTTCAAGAAATTTTATATTATTCTTTGGTCAGTGTCAAACTGTCAACATTTATATTAATTTAGTACCTGAATATTATCTGTAGAAGAAACATAGTTTTAAACATATTACAAATTAATTAAGAATCATTGATTATGTTTACATTAAATAATAATAGTTGTATAATTTGTTACTGAAATTATTTTAATATTTTACTTTTGTTCTATATTTTCATTTCACAATTAAACTGTCCGTATTTCAATAATTTTTATAATCATGATATTTTTAAATATACAAATTATTATTATTAATACAGAACACAAAATATAACTGTGAACGGAACAATTATTTTTAAAAGAATACAAACATGATTGTTTTAAAATTATGAATATAAAACGCAAAATTTGAATGTGCTATTTAAAATATACTAATTAAAAGCACTAAGAAACTTAGGTTTTTCGTGCTTATATTTAATCAATAAATAAACAGTTTATATGGTTAATTTATAAATCATTTTATCATTTTTTCTTATTTTATACTTCTCACACAATATTCTTTTATTATTTTAAGCAGGTCATATACACACAAACACACATACACACGCGCGCGCGCGCGCGCGCACACACACACACACACACACACACACACACACACACACACACACACACACACACACACACACACTTACATACACAAACAAACAAGTGTATACGGCATTTGCAGCAAGTGCGCACGAGTTACGTCCTCGAGGGTTGGTAGCAATGGTTGGTTGGGGAGCCTTTCCATTATGACATTTGGGTAAGGGCGTCATACAGAGAGGAGGTGTTTGCAGTCTTGATGCCGGTATTAAGCTCAAAAAGGGGCCAGTTTTATATTGGAGCCTTATGTGACAACATCAACTTACAAATGTCGTAATTTAGATAAATTTTTATAGTAATCGTAGTAAAAGTAATTTTTAAATCATAGTCCATACGTACGCTTAGCGGTACCGGTGGATATGGTCACCGAGACCGGACAAGTAAGACTTGGAGATTTAGTATTATAAATTATTTTATTTAAACTTTACTTTGTTACGTGTGTCGTCGTTTTACTATAATTTTTAAATTGTATAGTATTAAATATTAAAATTTATTTAAAAATAAAAATATTGAACTCATAAAAAATACTGTCATCCAAAAAAGTTTCTTGTTTTTCGAATATTTTTTTTTCAAAAGGTGAAACATACTTATTGATGTATGTAGTTATTTAAAAAGATTTCAGTTGGCTTAAAAGACGAAAATAATTTTAGTTTTAAATTGTGCTATTAGATGTTCATTAATAAAATTATATTTTAAGTTGGAAAATATTCGTATAATTATTTCTATGCACCTACGTCATAAGAAATATTGATAGTTTCCTAATTTGTGAATTTTTTTACTCTTGAAAATTTTAATGAAAATCATGATTGATATTTATTTGTATGAAAATGAATTAAGCAAAATAGTTTAGTATCAATAACCTTGTTTTAAAAATATTCTTTCATTTTTTTTTTTTATTCGATATTTTACTTCATTATTAGGCACTGGCTATTGAGTATAGTAAAATACAATTATAAAATACAAAAATAATTTAAAGATAGTAGGTATATGAACACAATAGATTTCTCAGACTTCAAATTTAAAAACAATTTACTAAAGATTATAAAAATTATCTTTTAAGTTCTGAGTGAAGCAAAGAATATTGCGTTAGTTTTATCATAAGGCAGAGTTTTATATTTTTTCATTATTATTTTTTTTTATGAATAAGACCACGTATTGTATTTTGTACAGTAAAAGTGGTACTCTAAGTTGTCATCACACTAAATGTCATCTTATTCGTATTTTAAACAGGTATTTTTTTAAAATTATCAACAATTTTTCTCAACGAAGAACAAATGAATGAACATTTTTGTGAAATCGTGTGACATGAATGAACGTTTTATTCTACTTTGCTTCGTTTGCAAGAGAAGATATTAGTGGTGTGAGGACAGCACTTTTGGTAGATTTTAATCCATAATTAAGCGCTTAAAACGCTAAACGTAGCAATGTCATGGAAGCCAAAAAATAGATAAAAGATTTCATCTATATGTGCTTGCAATTATAAGGAAAATGTACCGAACAATTGAATGAATGTTAAGCCAGTAGGATTGTGGCTGTAAAAGTTCATCATTTGTCACTTCAATCATCTTTATCTTGATAACGATTATGAGTGTGTTTAATTTTAAAGAAAGGACAAATTAATTTTTTTCGTTAAATGATTCTGAGTAAAGTCTCCAAGTAATCTATCGTTTACTCATTTAACCTTTTTAGCCAAATGATAGGTGTTTTTTTTTTTTTATAAAAACCTTTTACCTACAATTTTTAATTTTGAATATAATTTACATTTTGTTTATCAAAAATTTAGGAACATATTTTTGCTATCTATTAGTTGTCAGGTGTTATGAATATTGAATTGAATAGTTATTTTTTATACATATTTAATATTGGAAAATAATGAAAAAATAATCGATTCTATCAAAAAATTGTAGCTAAACTTGAATAAAAGAAACCGGAATTATTGAGAATGTTTTAGTCAGTATCATTAAAAACTATGTTAGTACATGCACAAGGTTATATGAAGTTTTTAGGTGTAATGCTCAAAATTAAAAACTGTTTTACATGAAAACGTTAAAAAAATTAGGTACGTTCAAAGTTCTATATTTAGCCTAAAATATGGTCAACTCTAAAAAAAATATTTTCAATACTTTATTAGAGTAGTTATTAATATTTTGTAAAAATGTCAAGCTTATATCAACATTGCTTTTAGAGTTTTGATCAATAAAATTTAATGTAAATTTTGTTTATGCAAAATTTTATTGTATTTATAAAAAAAAATTAACTACGTTGTAAAAACAATAGATCTTTTGCTTCACTCAGAAATTAAAAGTTAATGCAGTGTTAATTAGATTTTAATGAAATCAATTTTACAAGTTATTTGGTCATAACTACAAAATAAATGGAACTAAATATTGGAAATATTAGTAACATTCTTAAAGATTGATGAAAATTTAAAAAAACTGCCTCCATTTCGGCTTAAAATAAAACTTGAGGCATATTAGAAATATCTTGTTTATTGAAAGTTGTTTAAGTTTTCATAGATTTTAAATTTTGAATAACGTAGACCTGAAAATATTATAATATCTCACTCTTTAATTTTGTTACCAGTTTTGAAATATATCGAAAATTGTTGTTCAGAATAGTTTTTTTATACGCATTAAAAAAAAAAAAAATAATGATTATGTTCGTGAGAAATAAAATTTTTTCATTAGAGGCCTTAAACAATTTTGTTATTTTAACGTAGCAATTTTTTTTTTCACCAAAAAGACTCGTACATATTTTTCTTTAGGATTTTTTTTCATTCGAATTTTTTTAACATTCGAAGAGCCTTAGTTAGTGTTTAAATACGGAAATCGGATAAATTTTTTAACGTTAAATTATATTATATTTTAATTTTTCTCTAGCTAGATACTATTTTAGATTTACTTAATTTTCAATTTTTGAACCTTAAAATGGTAAAAAATGCACTTGAATTGAATAAAATTAGAAACTTAATTTCACTTAAAATCTAAAATAAATAACTTAATAAATATAAAATGTAAATAATATCATATACTACAAAGAAAGTTTTGTTCAACATTACATCACGTCAATATTTTTGAAATTAAAAGCATCATTTTTGAGCACGTAGAGTAAATGGGAATAAAAAGAAAATATTGTTTTAAAACCCCTAGCCTTGATGTAAGTGTTGTATATTATTTTGTTTCAAAACTTTTCTATTTCAGCTCATTTTTAGAATAACGACTGTTTTAATGTTTGGAAATGTTAACAAATTTTAGTAGTATATTCTAATAAGTTGAATGTTGATGTTATCTGTAAAATGATTAATAAAAAGTTTTTATTTTCTATGACTGAGCAGCTTGTGTTTTTAAGAACAGTTGTTTTTCAATTTTGGAGCTGATTTATTAAAGAGTCTAAGATGGATACTATGAGTTTTAGATATTACGAATGAAATTAGTGAATTATATAAAATAAGTACAGAAAAAAAAACTCTATAAAATCATTATGAATACAGTTTTTAATTGGTAGATCGTACAATGACGATACATGTTGCAGATTGATTGATAATTTCTTTATTTTTATATACTTTTAAGTGTACTATGCTACTGAATACTGAATTCACTAAGAATTCGTATTACAAATGAAATAGTAGTTGTTCTTTTTAGGATATAATTACGAAAGCCCATATGAATGAATTGTATTAAAAATATCATTCATTGTATTATAAATAATTTTTAATAACTTATATTGTTTACAGGCGGAGGGTAATACCTCTTCGTTTTTAAGAGCTGCTCGATCGGGAAATTTGGATAAAGTAATAGAACACTTAAAGAACAAAATCGACATAAATACATCAAACTCTGTAAGTATTTGAAATTATTTCAATTTTTTATATGTTTTTTTAAACTAATTTCATTAGTCTTAATTATAAAAGTAAAAACAAAATATAGGATTACAAGATTTACCTACTTTTTTCAGAATGGCTTGAATGCTTTACATTTGGCTTCAAAAGATGGACATTTGGAAATCGTAAAAGAATTATTGAAAAGAGGTGCTAATGTAAACTCGGCCACAAAAAAAGGGAATACCGCACTTCATATTGCTTCTCTTGGTATACAGAATATTATCCAACTGCTTTATTTTGTTTTTAATGATTTAATTGAAATGTTTGTTTTTAGCGGGGCAATATGATGTGGTGGTTACTCTCGTTGAACATGGTGCGTTGGTCAATGTGCAAAGCCAAAATGGTTTTACCCCTTTGTATATGGCCGCGCAAGAAAATCACGATAGAGTTGTTAAGTATCTCTTAGCGAATGGGGCCAATCAAAATTTGGCAACTGAAGTATGTTTGATAATAATGAATACACACTTATATAATTTTATATATTATGTCTATGTATATTGCATCTACGGGTTATGATTAAATAATAATGCAATAATTTTATTTACATGTTAATTTTCTAGGATGGATTTACACCATGTGCTGTCGCAATGCAACAAGGTCATGAAAAAGTGGTAACTGTATTATTAGAAAATGATACGAAAGGTAAAGTGCGTCTTCCCGCGTTGCATATTGCAGCAAAAAAGGATGACTGTAAGGCTGCAGATTTACTTCTTCAAGTACGTATTTGTTTAAATTATTAAATGAACCAAGGTGATAAAAAAATAACCGTATAAACTTTTGTTTCGTGTAGAATGATCATAATCCGGACGTAACATCTAAGAGTGGATTTACTCCATTACATATTGCTTCTCATTATGGAAACGACGGCATTGCTAAACTTCTTCTTGCTAAAGGCGCTGATGTCAACTACTCTGCTAAAGTATGATATAAATTTCTAGTTTAACATTGAACATTTTTACTAATTTATACAAATTTTGGCTTTATCAGCATAACATAACTCCTTTACACGTGGCCGCAAAATGGGGCAAAAGTAATATGGTGTCTTTGTTGCTTGAAAGCGGCGCAAATATTGAAGCTAAGACTAGAGATGGTTTAACGGCTTTACATTGTGCCGCAAGATCTGGGCATGATCAAGTTATTGATATGCTTCTACAAAGAAATGCTCCGATTAGTTCAAAGACTAAGGTTAGTCTGGATTATAAGTTTCAAATTATATTTAAACTGTATAATATAGACAAGAATTGTAAATATATATATTTATAAAAATACAAATCTATGTTTTAATTAAAATGTAAAAGAAAGTCGAAATAGCGTACGTGCTTTCAATTTTTAGAACGGTTTGGCAGCATTACACATGGCAGCTCAAGGAGATCATGTAGATGCAGCTAAAGTGTTGTTGTTCAATAACGCTCCCGTAGACGACGTAACCGTGGATTATTTAACCGGTCTTCACGTGGCTGCTCACTGCGGACACATCCGCGTGGCTAAATTGTTACTGGAAAAACACGCTGATCCCGATGCTCGAGCTTTGAACGGATTTACGCCATTGCATATCGCGTGCAAGAAAAATCGTATTAAAGTTGTCGAGCTGCTTCTCAAGTACAACGCAAGTTTAGAAGCGACAACAGAAGTAAGAAAAATATTTTAGTTCTGCTACAGTGAAAATAAATTCTAACCTTTGAACGTCCGTGTTTATAGTCTGGTCTCACTCCATTGCACGTTGCCAGTTTCATGGGATGTATGAATATTGTGATATTCTTGTTACAACACGAAGCGAATCCGGATTTGCCTACGGTGAGAGGAGAAACGCCATTGCATTTAGCTGCCAGAGCCAATCAAACGGATATTATACGGATATTACTTCGTAATGGTGCTCAAGTAGACGCTAGAGCTAGAGTAAGTGTGAACTTGAATGGACACCACAATACATCGCATGTTATGTTTATTAAAAACGATTTTTTATTTATTTTTTTTTTTGTTTAGGAAAAACAAACTCCATTGCATATAGCTTCCAGATTGGGTAACGTGGACATTGTAATGCTACTATTGGCTCATGGTGCAGCGGTTGATTCAACTACAAAAGATTTATATACTGCTTTACATATTGCCTCTAAAGAAGGCCAGGAGGAGGTAAGAGCACTGATTATGAAACGCATTATGGATCACGTGGACACAACATATTTGCTTGATAAGTTTTGGTCTGTTAGAAGAGAATATTTTATTTAAAACATTTATATTGTGAGTCTTTCCTTATCTTTACATCATATTTTGTACTTGAGTTCAACTTATGTTGCTCATTATTCAAAGTATAAGAGGTTCCTGAAATAATAAATACAAGTGATATTTGATTGATAGAGTATTTTATCACCAACAGAAAAAATGTTAGTGTTCTGAAAATATGACAAATCAATTAATTATACAAGTTAATTTATTGAACTCCTTCCCAATAATTTTAAGACTTTTAGTCATTCAAGTTAAAATACTTCAATTTTAAAGTAATGCCCATATTATTACTACTTGTACAAATTAAAATGTTGGTGCCAATAATGATATTTTTCATTAAAAGAGTTTATAATTAAAATTAAAATTTTGCATTGACCAGTAAAGAATATGAATTAAACCGTCTTTCTAAAATTTTGTCGGTTAGTTGATTCAAATCGTTTAAGACAAAATTCTTTTCTAAACAAGTGATTCACTGCCATGCTATTTTTATCAAAATGTGTTCGTATTCTTCGTAATTAAAAATAATTTATCTTATCTAATATTGAATACATCTAAATTAAATGAGCAATAAAATGGGAAAATTTACTTACTGTGCCAAATAAGACATTTTTAAAAACATTTTATTTTAAAGTAACTATATCTTACTAGTAAAAATCAGTATTATTTTAACTTTTATTTAATATTGATTATGAAGCTACTTTAAGCTTCTCTTGTATAAGATAGCTCGAAATTAAATATAGTACATTTATCATTGTTACTATATTTTGATGTATAATCTCATCATTACCAAATAAGTATTTGGATTTGGATCAAATTATACGTATTAACTTAATATTTTATTGATATTTTTATTATAATTTTTGTTTCCGAATTACAATTTAATAAAATTATATAATTGGTTTTATGTAGATCCAAATTACTTTTAATATCAAAACATTTTCTTAAAAGAATCGTTTATTAATAATTAAACTATGCAATATATTTATTACAATAATATATAGCAAATTTAAATTTATAAAGTATTGTATTACGGTTTAATTATTATTAATGTGAATGTTAGACATTAGAAAATATAATAGTTTTAAAATTATAAATTAAAAAGTTGTCATTTTAGATGATGATTATAATATTATATATTATAATATAGTGCTGTTAGTTTTTTAAGTTTCATAAAATTTAAATAATATGAATGTTATATTATAGCATTATTTTGATCTCTTAATCGTTGTTAAAATTCAAAAGACATCTCTTTATAATAGTTTAATTACCGTTAAAGTCAGAATTAGAATATGAATGTGAATATTTTATGCTTAATCATTGTCATTGTTGTTTTCTAAAATTAAAAGCTATAATAAATTTATAAACACGTTTTTCTTTGCTTTGCCTATTTTTTTTTTTGTCAAGCCACCGCCATTATTAATATGTAATTTTCTCATTTAAACATTTTTATCTTCAAAATCAAGCAAGTTACTCGGTACTTGGTATAATCCATTGATTAGGTAAGTTCTAAAATTTAATTAATCTTAAAAATATTTTCTACCTTCCCAACCATGTTTAAATTTGGCTAAATAATATAAGCCTAACTCCTAACGATAAATTATTTTTATGATGAAAACTACAAGGTTCATTTAACTGCTATAAACTATTTACCACGGGCACAGGCTTTAGCTTCACAACACTGATGCAATGTATAAACATATTTTAAAGCTTAAATTTAATTTTAGAAAAAATATCTAACGGCATTGACTATTTATTACAAGCTTTAACTTTGTAAACTATTGTACACAAATTTATAAGTTGACAATGTAAAACACTGGAACTTTTTTTGTTGGCAGGTTGCATCAGTGTTGTTGGAGAATGAAGCTTCAGTGACAGCAACAACTAAAAAAGGGTTTACCCCACTTCATCTGGCATCAAAGTACGGCAACATTAAAGTCACAAAATTGCTGCTTCAAAAACAAGCTCCAGTTGATGCTCAAGGAAAGGTTAGTATCTGCTTATTTATATTAACGATTGTATTGTTTTATAACTCAAAGTTTATTAAAATCAGAGTGGGATTCAAAAATAAATCATTTTTCTTTGATCCTATTTTTTGAAAAATCTATGCATAATAAGATGATAAGTTTATTTTATTTAATTATTAAAATAATGGTTAGGGTGGATCAGATAATATCAAACAAGTGTTCAACTTTACATACTTAAATTCAACAAATAAATATAAATAACCAATAAATTATTATTATTTAAAAATGAAAATTGATTTTATAATTTACGTAAAAAGAGTTATTTAAGCGGCGATCCCAACTTTAAACGCACGTAAAATAATTTATTAATATAATTCATATATATATGAGGCAAATCTACTGGTCAAAAAATGTTTTAATGGATTAATCATTTCAAATCGTATGATAAGCTTTTCATTTAAAAAAATCGCTAATTTACGTATAGTTAATTATTTTTGTCTAAATTTTAACTTTAGAAGCGTATAAGAAAAAAATCTTGATCGATGATTTTCGAATTTTTTAAAGTACTTTTGGCTAAGCAAATGAATATGAAGTTGCTAAATTTTTAGATTTTTATATCAAATATTAAAAATTGTATTAGATAAAAACTCCCAAAAAACAAGATATTTTCAATAGTTTTGTAGTTCTATATATAGCTCAAAAACGGTTAAATGTTTTCGAAAGTTTTGTCAAGTCTGTGTGAAGATTACGCTGATATTTGTTTAACATTTCAAGAGTTTAGCGCAATTATTTTTTATTTTTTATTATTTTTTTTTTTTGCTTAATATTAAAAATGCATATTATGGAAATCTCGTGTACACCAAATATTACACACCTTTTCACTCAATTTTTAAGTAGTTTTTCGATAGGCTTGGAAGAACTCATTGAGAATAGAGAAAAATAAATTGTCTAAAGTACCGACTAGATAAAATTTATGATCGATAGAGGTGCTGGATTATATTTTTGGATCATTATTACAACCCAAACAAGTGATTATTCATAAAAAAAAGACATATTGTAAAACCAATAAATTCTTTGTTTCACTCAAAATCTAAAATAAAAAGAGTTCTCAATTTTCAATAAAATTTAAATTTAGCACTAAAAATACTTTTTTATGAAAAAAATTTACAACACTACGAATAATTATTCAAGACATATAATTTCCAACATCCATAATTATTAAAACCATATAAACACTGTTGTTTCAAAAGAAACTATTATAGATAGATTTCCTCTAAAATAACGAAATTTACATTTCATCAAGACATTGCATTTGGACTACAAATTGGCGCTGATGGAAATGAAAGTAATGTTATATTTGTCAGTAAATTGATATTTAGTATTCATTTCAATAAATTGTAATGATCAATTACATATACAATAAAATGTAATTATGAATCAATATTTTATACAATTTTTAATTTTAAGTATAGTAGGAAATTCTTTTTATCAAAAAATGTATAAGATGTTTTTCTATTTATGTTCAAAGTTTTTTAAAGATTAGATTGACTAATTATTTTTTATATACATTTAAAGCTAAAAATATACGTACAAAAATATTTGGTTCTGTCAACATTTTATGTTATACCTTTAAAGTAAATTCTGAGCAACGATTTTGGAGATTTTTCAAAATCATTAGCTAAGTATATAATCAAGTTATATTATGTTTGATATTATTAAATATAATTATAAAAAATGTCATTAGAAGTTTTCGAAAAACGAGGAATATTCAAAGTGCTATATACAGCATAAAAGTGGTAAACTAGCTAACTTTTTTCAAGTTATCTAATAAAAGTATTGTTACCTACATGGTGAAAATTTTAGGTTTCTAGCATAATTACATTTAAAATCACGATGAAATAACCTAAGTAATTTAAATTGAAGTATTTCGAACAGCTTATTTTATTGTTTTTATTCAATTTTTCGGTAGTTTATTTTCACGATTAGAATAGATTATTGTGTGATAAAGGCGAGAAGTGGCTCTCATAGACAGGATGATGCGTATTGCACGAGTTAGGTGGGGCTGGGTTTTTGCCCAAGACTGAAATTGCCTTCCCACACAAGCCACACATAATAACTTCTGGCACGCCTCTAATCGACATAACTGTAGCAAGAACAACAAAGTGAAAACCCACCTACCAGTAATATTGACAGTTTGACACATTCGACAAAACGTTATTGTACATTAATTCGATTAGGATAGTTGCCTTTTTGCTTGGTGAATGGAAAATTAGTCTTTTCTGCTTTGTGAATGGAAAAATAATTTTTTCTACTATCTGGATAGAAAAAAAGAACATATTTCACCCCATGGGATATTCTTCGCTACTTGGACAGTTGGATGTGTTGATGGGGATGGGTGTTTTACATTTTAAAGAAATTATAGGTCATTTCTTAAGTTAAACGATTCTGAGCAAAGCTTCAGAATTAAAATATACCATTTGAATACCTTCAAATAAATAGTTTAAGGTAAAAATAGACGTACAACAGTTTATTAGGTACGTAATAATCGTAAAATAATTCACTTAAACACTTATAAAACAAAATCCTTTGTCACGATTTTTGTTATCTTTTAAGTGTTGTTAGCAAAGTAAATGAGTAAGGTCATTTACATTTTCAAAAGTTTTCATCAAACATTAAAACTATACCGTTCATATACTTCATAAATTAAGATTAATTTTAGGGAAATTAAAAAAAAAAGTTATCTAAAGTTTTTATGTTTGACAAAAAATACAATTTTTTGTTTAAAAAATATTCGAAACATCTTGTTCAAAGTTGTATTATCTTTGGATCGACTTATTGCTATAAATAAATTGTTAAAGTCGAAAATTGACATAAAAACAGATTATTACGTAAAAATCGTATCATAATTTACTAAAACGCTTGAAAAAAACGGGTGTCACGATTTTTAAAATTTTTTCAGAATCGTTGGAGAAGTATATGAGTAAAGTCATATTAAATTATCAAAAGTTTTTGTCAAATATTTAAAACTTTATTGGGATAAGATTTTGAAAAAGAAGGTATTTTCAAAGTTCTATTATTAGTCCGAAAATTTTCAATTTTTTTAAAAACATATAGTGATACGTTAAAATATATAGTGAAAGTTTCAATCGTCTAGTAATATTATTTTCGGAGTAATGACGAAATTACTAAAGTCAGTTTAATGAAAATGTCGTTTACGGAGAATTTCGCCGTTTTCAGTAAATTTGAGTCTGTTTTTTCGCTCGACCAGAAATACTATTGAAGTGAGAGCTTAATAAACCATCAAAATATCATCTACATCAAATTTTTTACCTTTAGAGTTACTGGATGAAACTTTTGGACATAGTTAAATTGAGCAAAAAGTGTATCTAGAAAAAACATTTTTTAAAAATAACCATCATTGTAAAACCATAAAATCCTTCATATCACTCAGAATCTAAAAGTTTACTTTCCATCGCTTTTTCTTGCATTGAAAATTAAACTTTTGAAAAAACAATCAACTGTTGAAAATAGAAAAAAGACTGCTTTTAAAGTACAAACTTTAATGAAGACAAAAGAAGTCTATACGCGAAAAATTAATAAAGAATTATAACAAATTAAAATCATTACGAGACCAGTAGAATTAACTTCATTTAGAATATAAAATTTTATGAGATTTTCTTTAAAAAAAAAATACGATTTTATACGTTAAAATCATAATTTTTGTTAAAATTCTAACTTTAAAGGCCAATAAAAATGTATGAATAACGATTATTTAATTTTTTTGGTTTAAAAGTAAAATGTATGTATAAAATATAAGATTCTAATGTATTTTCATGCCTCAATATTAAGCATTGAAATTTCATATGAAAAATACGATTATTTTTCAATAATAAAATTTCAAAGTTCTATTATCAGCAAAAAATTAGTAACATTTTTTGAAAATTTTGTTAAGTTTGTATCAGTAAATTTTTGATTTTTTATGAAAATTTCGGGACTTTTAGCGCCAGTATTTTTGGAGTTACAACTGTGGACTATGAAACTAAAATGTATTTCATGAAAATTTTGTTAGCTTTGTGGATACATCCTGTATTTGATTTATTTCACTAAATGCTTCAATGGTTTTTCCAAATCTGAACGTAAATTTTACAACCACATTACTCTCTGAAAAAGTAGTTTTTTTACAAGAGGTACTGCAAAGATATTTTCTTTTAAAATATCTCCTGTATAAATAATTATAGTAAAATTCTGTTTTTTATGTGACTCACCAGGCTGGAAACTACAATTTAAAATTTTTTTTGCTACACATAAATTTTTTTACATTAATTATTTTTATTTTAACATTTTTTTTTATTTATACAATTTTAAATTAGAATTTATCAAGATTATTTTTCTGAACTCATGATTTTTCGACTTTTTATTTTTCCTCACTTCATAACTTTTAACATTTATTACAAAAATAAAAATCAATAATCATAAAAAATCATCAAGTTAATAAAAAATAAAAACTAAAAAACTTAAAACAAAACAATTTTTAGAAAAATAATCTCCCTAAAAAAACTATTTTCAAATATCTGAATATTCTAAAAATAATAATTATTATTTGAATTTTTTACCAAAATATAAAAATTTAATAAAAAACGACAATTTTTAGTCTCTATCCTGTGCATCACACAAAAAATAGACAGGATTCGATTATCTTAATTATTCTCAGGTGAAATTGTAATGGATATAATATCTTAGTGGAACATCTGTATATAAAAAATAAATTCATTGTTTTGAAACTAATTCAGTCTTCGTACTACTGAGAATCAAAACAAAAAAATAAAAATAAACCTATATTAATAAGTTCGTACAACACAATTTTCACCAAAATTAAAATTTTAAATGAACTACAAAGTAATATTAACTAAATATAATCCAATGAAAATTATTTAGGAACCTATGACCATCTAACAAGAGTTAATTGGTAATCATTTTTATCGGCTTTATTATAATACTAGAATGAAATTAATGTTTTAAAATAAAATACATCCTTTAAATTAATTGTATGATAAAGTAAAAATTATCTAGGATTTATTAGTCTTTGGAAATGTACTTTTAATAACCTGCATTTTTTATGATTTTGTTGTTTATTTATTTTTTAGAATGGCGTGACACCATTACACGTAGCAAGTCATTATGACAATCAAGCTGTTGCGTTGATGTTGCTTGATAAACAAGCATCACCTCACGCGACAGCGAAGAATGGTCATACTCCTCTTCATATAGCAGCAAAAAAGAATCAGGTGATTTATCATTTATAAAATAACAAATATTTGAATTAAAATAAGTACTTTAGCTTAAATATTGTGAAGTTAAATCAACTACACCGTACATTTAGTTAAAAACTTGATTAATATTACATTTAAAAATAAAATATAAATTACACCATTGAAATTAATTTATTTTTTTGATTTTCATAGTAAGTATCGTGATAATATAAATTATGAGAGTGGTCCAAATGTACATGTTTATAGTTTTTAATTACTTCTTTAGACTAAGAATCAATAACATTTTCAACGGTGTTAGTTCGAAGGTATATTTCTCAATAATATATTATTCTTGTGTTATTTACATTTTATCTATTATTAATGCTTTTTATTGATAATATCTTTATAATATTATGTATGATATTTGTAGTATGTGATACATCTGTTTTGCTCAATCAAATAATTAATATGAGAGGCATTAATTTCAGATGGACATAGCAGTAACATTATTAGAATATGGGGCAAAAGCAAACGCAGAGTCAAAAGCAGGATTTACTCCTCTTCACCTAAGCTCTCAAGAAGGTAATGTTGAAATGACAACTCTACTTTTGAATCATAATGCTGATCCTAATTACAAATCAAAGGTAAATAGATTGTTTTAAAATAAATTGAATTGTTATTGAGATGTAAATTTCATACTGTATACACACCATATAGAACGGTTTGACACCAATGCATCTTTGTGCACAAGAAGATAAACATAAAGTTGCTGCTGTTTTGGATAACTACCATGCAGATATAAATCCAGAAACTAAGGTAATGATGAAATAAATTATGTAGACTTAGTATTTTTGTAAATTTCATACGTGTTTATGATACTATTTAAGTTTTAAAAAAAATGTTTCTTTTATTATTTATAGATAAAATAAATCTTTCTAATATCTTATTCATTTAAAAACAAATATTTCTTTTAAAATTTAAATTAATAATTTGTTTTTTTTAATCAACGTAATATGTTAGGCCGGGTTCACTCCGTTGCATGTCGCTTGCCATTTTGGCCAGTTGAATATGGTTCGATTCATAACTGCTCGTCAAGGAGTCAACATCAACGCAATTACATCTTCTGGATACACACCACTTCATCAAGCTGCACAACAAGGCCATTCGACTATTGTTAGCCACCTATTGGATAAAGGAGCCGATCCAGATATACTAACTAGTGTAAGTAAAATTGAAAAATTCAATAATATAATTTTTGATAAATACAAAAATAAATGCAAAAAAAAACTTATTGAAAAAATTGTCCATTAAATATTAAATCTGAATCTAAATTAGCTAATAATAGTAAAAATTGTAAGAAATATATTTAAAATGACATATTATAAGCGCATTTTCAGAACATTTAGTTTGAAGTGACCAACATAATAAATTATAATTTTGTATAAATTTATATAAATATAAAACTAAATTATAATGTATAGATTCCGTTTAAGTTTAAGGAATTTTGAACGAATATGAATCCATAATATTGGGAAATTTTTAATTTTCAATTAATACACTTGTAACTTGTAAGAATAAAATCCATTTTATTTACCACTTATGTAAAAGAGTATAGTTCAACTTTCGTAACTTGTGTGATCTTTTTCTCATAATGATGAAACACATTTTGAAGGATTACGATGAATATTATGTGTTTCATTTAGGACCATATGTGTAGAAATGTTGAATTTACCTATAAAGTATAGTTAGTAAATTATTTTAACTTTAGTAATCAGTAAACAGTAATCAGTTTGAATAAAATAAGAGGAAAATATTGTTATGATGTTGAACTTAATTTACATAGTAGATGATTCTTGTTGACTTAATACAATTTGTGTGACCGTTAAATATCGAAAGGGCACAATTATTCGTATAGAATAGAAAATAGAATCGTAATACGTGTGAATTTATTTTATGATATCAAATCATAAACCTGTTTTTCATATTCATATAACGTAAAAAATAAAAAATACTTGGGATGTATTGACCATTCTTCAAATACCTATCTATGTATTTAACAATTATTGATAATATTTTATATTTTATAAATATGTATAATTATAGCATGATTATATATATATATATATATATATATATATATATATATATATATATATCACTCTGTGTATCAATAACATTTAAGTATAGCTACAGATTTATACATATATAACATAATATACAGTCAACTTCTTTTTGTATTATTATAAGTATATGATTTATAATGAACAAATTATAACAAAATTGCTGATATTTATAAAAAAAATTACGAACAAAGTATACTTTTTAAATATGTAGCATTGAATTTTAATAAAAAAAGGTATTTCAAAAATTCAAGAAGAAAATAAAATATAAGATTATTTAAAATATTACAAATTAATAATAATAAATATGTCTATTCAATTTTATTTTAAATAGTCTTTTAATTTATTATAATTATTATTATTTCAATAGCAAGGACAGACGGCTTTGTCAATTTCTCAAAAATTAGGCTACATAAGTGTTGTCGAAGCGTTGAAAAATGTAACAAAAGCAACACCTTCATCTACTTCTGATGAAAAGTATAAAGTTATTTCTCCAGAAACCATGCAAGAAACATTTATGTCTGACTCAGAAGATGAAGGAGGTATGTTAAACTTGATTATTAATAATTTTACTGTGTATTATCAATGGAAATTACAGGTTGTGAAATGAGTTTTTTGTGATGGTCACCATACAAATATAATGATAAATTTATTCGATTTCATTGTAGAGAAATACTGTTAAAAATTAATAAAATTCCGTTATTATACGGAAAGAAAATCATTATTTTTGTTTATACTCATCAACTACCACATAACAAATATATTATAATATCTACTTTAAAAATATCTAGAAAATACAAAAATTACACTATTTAAAGTGTAAGTAATGAGAATGAATAAAATGATAAATTAGAAAACATTTGACAGTAAATTTTATTTTGTCTCAAATTAAGGAAATTATAAGACATTTAAAATCTATAATTTTGTTGTAATACAAATGCCTATCTCACAAATAGTTTAATTTGTACGAAAACAAATATTAATAATAATAGGAAATACTGGTACATATGATATATTTTATAATTTATTATTCATATTAATCAGTACCTACCAACGTACCTACAAATGATTATTTGGAATTTAATTTAAGTAAACTAATTTCGTATTTAAATAAAATAAAATATTATTTTTCATAATTAAAACTAAAATTATAAATTTTTTATTCAATGAATTTAAATATTTTTTGTTTCGCGTTAAATACACCAAAATATATAAATATAATTTTTTGGTCTTTTTGTTAAAGACAACATTTAACATATTAACATTTTATTATAAAACTTTGAGATTGATGACACTACTTGTAACTTGTCACTGTAGATTTTTTTTTTTACTAATTAAGGTTTATTGTAAATTATATAGTTACTCGATTACTCTAAGATTAAAATTTAAAGTATTCAAATTAAACCAACTCTATTTGCAATATAATGAGTAATAATGTCACATTTTTCCATTAATTAAATTGTGATTTTGTAATATTGTACAAAACTAGAATAATTTTAGTAAAATATAAAATTAAATTATAAAAAAGCCATGTATACCTAGGTACTTAAAAATTATGAAAAACTCATATAATTGTAACTCCTAAATTTTGTCTTCACTCATAATATAAAAATGAATTTTTCGAAATGTGAAAAGAAATAAAAAAAAATTATTGTATGCATTTATCGAGTTACGAAATTATATACATGCATAGGTACTGATATGTACTTATAGGTACCGACTATATTTTTATGTGTGTATTTTGAATTGCTATTTTCATACAACTACATACAGCACAATAAATAAATTAGAAAGTTTGCCCGCTTTCATAAAATGTTGCGTGAGCGTGGTTTTACTAACAAATGCTTGTAGTATGTGATTGGGATGATGATTGGCACACAGGTGACGTTTTGCAAAGCGGAAGCGTCGAGTATGGTCTCAACACTAGAGCTCAGCTAACACAAAAAGTTACCATTTCGTCACGTGAGTTTTGTATTATTGAAAAAAAAATAAACAAACGAAATTTGAAGCTATGATACTTATTATCAAGTCTTAGACAACATGCATGAATTATAGTCAAGTTCAAAGTTCATGATTGGCTGCCACCCAACAGCCTAAACTGTCCATTTGAAATATATTGAACGCCGGTCATACAGAAAACGAAATTATTTCATGACTTACTATTCGTCTGACCGAGAGTCGATATATTATAAATAGGACTTATATAGATACCATCAGTGTGCTTCCATCATCATCAAAGCTTAGTGTTGACAAATGTTTAAAATAACGACACAACATAGAACAATAAATACCATGGTACCTCCTAATAATTAATTTCATTGTACCTATCCATTGCATGCAAGTAGTGTATACCCAGTATTTATTTTATTTTTTATTATAATATACATATAAAATAAAAGATATCATTTAATGCACATTAAGGCAAAAAGTTTAAATATTGGCAAAAATTAGGTTTGACTGTTGGCCTACAATTCTATGATTAATTGATGAATCCTAAGATTTATGTCAAAATACTATTGATGCCCACATATTATGAAATTTTTTAGAATAAATATGAATATATTTAATCTGAAATATTTTGTAGATCTCATAATGGAAATTAATGACACTTGCAATTATTATCATAAATATTTATGCCATAAAATAAAATCCTAAATAAGCGTATTTTAAAATATGTAAAAAAAAATATTTATATTGGTAAATCCTAAAAAAAATGTAAATCAATTGGTAATGTTTATATGAAAACTTAAAAAAAAAAAAAATACAAATTGCATTGAAAATATAAATTATTTCCCCAACAATGATAAAAATAGTACTGACTGTAACTAGGTAAATTGATAAGTGTAGATTAAAATGGTCTTTTTTTCTAATGCTGATTAAATTGATGAAATTAAGATAAAATAATACTGAATGAAAAATTGTCAACTGCAAGCTAAAAAGACTATTTTATCAGTTAATTATTCGAATTTAAATTTATTTTTCATTCGATAAACCTATATAATATCTTTAAAATGGATATATAAATACAAAAAACACAAAATAATAGTTTTGTATTTCACTACTTATGTATCTTTTAAATCATATTTATAAATGCGTAACGAACTGTGAAACATAAAATACCCTTCGTTGATATTTTAAAATATAAATATTTATTATAATAATATGCGTCATTGATTTGTTTTAAATATATAATATCTAACTAATATTTTGAATTATTAAATGCAGCGCCGGATTACCCATTAGGCGGAGTAGGCGCCCGCCTTAGGGCCTCACTTATTTAAAGGGCCCCGTGAAAACGGAAATCTCAATTTTTTTTTTAAATTTAATAATACCTGTACGAAACAGTGTCAGCATTACGATCGTATAAATGAATTTATGAAAATGAGGTGGAATCAACCTTTCCAAATGTTACGACAGCATTAAAAATATATAGATGACTAATGGTCACCAATGCTACTGGAGAACGAACTTTTTCGAAGTTGAAGACGCTAAATAATTGTCATCGATCTTCAATGACCAAAAACGTTTAAATTCAGTTACCATTATGACTACAGAAAATTACATTGTACAAAAAACAGAATTCAAAGATAGGTATTCTCGAAGAGTTTACTGCGAAAAAATTCAGAAGAGTTAATATTTGAAAAGCAAATATTTTTTTAACTAAGAATTACAATTTATTTTAAGTTTTTTTATAATATAGTTCATTATGAATCATTAAAAAAAAATAGAAATAAAATAATAATTAAAAATTTTTCTTGCAAATGAAATAAAATTAATAAACATGATTTTATTTATTAATACTAGTTGATTATTATTAAAACTGTTTATTTTAATTATTGGATAGTAAAGTTAAAGATGCATGTAAAAAATAATTTTGTAGGGCCCAAAATTTTAATTGCCTAGGGGTCCACAAATGTTTAATCCGGCACTGATTAAATGTCATATTCAAATTAATTAAATAAAAAATAAGTTGAAATATACAGACATTATAAAATGATTAAATATCAATTATAAAAAACGGTAACGTAAATCGTTTTATTGTATGGTAATAAATGAATCTAAAAACCATTGTAATACGTCAAAATATTGAATGTCAAGTGTCAGCTGACATAGGTACTCGTTATATTATGAACATGAGTTTTGATCGTTCCAGTTTTTCAAAGTTTTACTGTAGTACCCGTTTAAAATTAAATATGACCAGCCATCTGGTCAGTTAAGTTACTCCCGTTTGGCACTTTGCCGATCGTTTCGTCATTGGCTTTCTACATTTCGGATTTTTCGCGCTTTGGCTTCACCAGCATCATAATAATGGATCAACTTTAGAGAGGAAAAATTGATAAAAATAACTTTTAAGTTTAGTTCTCCGCTGTCTGCCTATTCATACAGTATCGTTAAGTAGGTCGTTGTATTCGTCTTCTTTAATTTCCGAATTAATAAAACATCAATAACAACTAAGATACGAAACAATAAAACATTTTTTCATTATGTGTAAACGAAGGTTTTGTTGCTGTAGCTGTTTTAAAAAACAGAAAGAAGAAGACGATATTCCAGGTTAGAAAGAGATTTGTATAGATTCTATGGCTCATTTCTATTGAAAAAAATCATAAAAATACATATTTTTGTACGATTCAAAATAAAGAGAATATTTATTCATTTCTACATGACATGATGTAATATAATTTTAATTTACATTTCTAAATAAAATACTTAATATAATAATTGTTATGTTGTTAAACTCAGTTTTGCGTTTAATTATCGGCAGTTTTGACGCCAATCATATAATTTAATTAAAGCGTACTTAATTGTACGAAGAAAAATCTAATATTTTTGTTACGTATATTGTTTTTTTTCATTGAAGTTAATGTTTTTCTGATATGTAAAATATTCTATACATACCATTTTATACATTTTGATATACTCGTATTATTATTGTAAATGTCTGCCTAATTAAAACCAACACAAACTAATAATTACCTGACTATTTTTTAAATAAATAAATAATATTTTAAAGACTTTCTTAACATTTATAACTAAAAATTAAATAACTCGTAAAAATCATTCTAATCTATATATTGTAATATATGTACATATTTATTTATGTTTTGTTGTGAGATTATATAATCGAAATATGTACGTATTAGATGGACAGTTGAATCCACAATGAACTTTTACGGTAGTAGAAATAACTCCAAATTTTGAATTAATTAATTTTTACTTTAAAATTATAGATGTCGAAAAAAGTGTTAAAATAAAAATGTATTTATGCTGGTAAATGGTAGGTGGTAAACACTCCACATAAAGTTCGCTATCCCTAATTTCTTTTTTGAGTATGTGCCACGGGATACATTGATTTATTACTACTAATTTATTTTAATCAAATAATTGGAAGATATATTTACATTTAAGACATTAAAAATGTATTTATTGACAATAGTTGTTGAAAAATGATTTATTTATTTCTAAAAGCATGTAATACTTTTTTACTCCATATGTACATTTAATTTTATATTTATATTTTTTTATTAAATCATCCATTGTAAAATTAATTTTATTTTTAATGATTTTATTTTAATCAGAAATGTATTTTATTGAATAGGTGAAGAGACCATGATAAATGAACAATCATATAGATATTTAACAGGGGAAGAGATGAAAGGTTTTGGCGATGACTCAGCTCCCATTGATGTCACAAGGGATGAAAGATGTGATTTGAATGCTGGTACAAAAAAAATGTTTATTTATTTACAATAGATAAATAGTAATGATTCGGAAGTGATGTTTACTAAAATAATATTATTTATTTTTCAGTTCCTCCTACTTCAATCGATGATACCATTAGTCCACAGACCGTTTACGATAGTTACAGTGGACCTGTAGATAACGTTGATATTGTAAAATATCCCCCTCACGTTGGGTAAGCATTGTCTGAAAATATATTTATCTACTTTAAGTTGATTAACAAAAATAACATATATTGTCTAACAAAATTGTTTGATGTTTCAATGCGTGCATTTGGATAGACGTTTGCAATGGAAAACGTAAGACTTTAATTTTAGTTATTAAATTTAACAATTGTAGATTGTGTTAAGATTAAATTCAAAATACCTATTAGTTGAAATGTTTTGAATGATAATAACAATAATACATTAACTGTAAAGAAGAAAAATATTTTAATTAAGTACCTATAATAATAATTAGATTTATTGTAGACTAATTTAGGTTAGGTTAGTTAACAACAATTTTTTGATAAAACTAACAACTTTTTTTAAAATTAAAGCCTAAACTATTGTTTGATATTACAGATTTTTAGTCAGTTTCTTGGTAGATGCTCGAGGTGGGGCAATGCGTGGTTGCCGGCATAGCGGTGTCCGCGTGATTGTGCCACCACGACGAGCTTCCATGCCAACCAGGGTGACTTGTCGATATTTAAGACGCGAAAAATTGGTACACCCACCACCACTCATGGAAGGAGAATCATTGGCCAGCAGAATACTTGAACTTGGTCCCGTAGGAGCTAAATTTTTGGGGTAGCTATACAGGGTATATTTCATCGTTTGGTGTGATTAAAAAAAAAATATTTTAATATCGACAGACCAGTTATGATTGAAATACCGAATTTCGGATCACTCCGAGGATCTGAAAGAGAAATTGTAATTCTCAGATCTGATAACGGTGAGACTTGGAGGGAGCACACGGTTGAAGTGACTGATGAAGTTGTTAAGGATATACTCGGAGCGAATTTTGATAAAGAAGGTATTTATAACTCATACTTGTGTTAAGTTCACTTAGTTTAACATATTTAGGCACCTTAAACTATTAAAAATATATTATTTTAATTTGAAATAAATGTGAAAATGTAGCTTTATCAGTCGTTATTTTAAAAATAATTATCAAATTATAAATAAGTTGTATGAATTATTATTTATATGTTGTTACAAATGTATACACAACACAACATACACACACACACACACACACACACACACACACACACACACACACACACACACACACACACACACACACACACACACACACACACCTGTGGATGCGATTCAAGTGGTGTAATTAAAATTTTTAATAAAACTGCTATGTTTGACGTAAGACAAATTAAAAAAAAAAGTTAGGAGCAGAAAAAATATGATACATTGTCATGTAGAACATCATTTTTTATTTTTAAATTATATTTGTATTGATTCAAAGTCAGTTGTGACTATTCAATAAATATTTTATAGCATTATAATCAATTTCATAATTTCAGTGTAATAAACGAGGTATGCTTAGGCATACTCGATTGTTGCACTGAAATTCAAAATAATTATTTTAATGGTACCATCATATAGTAACCACTAGTAACCGCTAACCAGCTATATGAAGTTCTTACACTCAACTATGAAGCTTATTTTTCTTATTAAAAACTACAATAAAACGTTTTGAAAAATGTTGTGCTTAAAAGGAAAAAAGAGCATTTTGCTTCTTACCTAACATAGATTTATCCATGTTTCTATTTTTATAGAAAATAATGAAAGTTATTTCTTCAGCTATTTTTTGAAAAAAATATAAACTATAGGGATTTGTTTTTAGAACACATTTTTAACTGCCCAAATAAATATAAAAGTTTTTATATTTATTCAGTTATGAATTTTAAACTTTCTGTTAAAAATTAGTTTAAGTTCACAAGAATTATTCTTAGAAATATTTAGACTATACTATTAATCATTATCATATATTTCTAATTTTCAGACCGTGACCCGTGGCATTCTGGTAACCGTTTGACCAGGATTGTGACAACAGAATTTCCTCACTACTTCGCTGTTGTGTCTCGAGTGAAGCAAGAAGTCCATGCTATTGGTCCAGAAGGTGGCATGGTATCGTCGATGGTGGTGCCCCAAGTGCAGGCAGTATTTCCACAGGGAGCACTCACCAAGCGTATTAAAGTCGGCCTACAGGTAAACTTGTTTAAACCACGAAGAAATGTGGCCAGCACGTGCCTAAAGAAAATCACTGTTAATCATGTGCCGAAAAAAAAAAGGTTTTCGTTAATGTGGTAAATGCATTTGATGATTATGGTGGTGGTTGTCTTTTCTTACGAAAAAACAAAATTAGAAAAGAAACAAAACCTAACGCTTTAAAAACACTCACAATATGCACATAGCAATTAAAAATGTGGTGATTTTTCTTAATTATTGTTAATTCGTCTAAAATAATGTATAGATTATATATTTTGAACATTTTTGACCACTAATATTTTTCAATTTGGTAACAATCTAGTCTTCCCTTGTAAATGTTTATCCTTATAATTTTATCTAATTATAATTAATCATACTATTTTTAATAATAAATAATTTAATATCCAATAGAATCCGAATCATAATAATACTAGAAAAAAAAGTAAACATTGGTATCAAATTAGCAATATGTTCATGAACACATTTTTTTATTAACTACGATTTTAAAAAAAATCTTATAGGTATTAAATGAAAAAAGTCACTACTTTAATTATATTTCACAATTTTTTTTTAAGGTAAATTTTATCTTCTATACGTGTTTTCAATGTTTATTCTTGAGGTCTTTAAATTTTGTACACAAAATATACAATTAAGTTCAGTTTTTTGGTGAATATGTTTGGTTTATTGCCAAATGGTTCATCGCATTTTAAAGCAGCTGAATAGTATATTGTACAGTTATACTAAAGATCCTATTTGTGTACTTATAATAATATTATGAAATATTTTTTTTCATCTTAATTGTATAATATGTATTTTTTAAATTAAGTTATAGCTTATGATAATATCATTTGACTCACAGATATTGTATACGACTAGCACGATTTTATTATTACAATTACTATTATTTTAATGTTTTATTTATAATTTAATTTTTTTTGTTTTTTTAATGCCCAATAAATATAGTATAATAATTTTTTTATCAAATTAACATGTTTTTTCATTTCAATTTGTTTCAAACTCAGATAGTTTTATTTTTACACAAAAATATATTTTAATGTATTTAATTATTAATGTGCATTTTTACTAACCTACAATCTAGTAAACACTATATTGTATTAGATAAAACTATATGGGTTTTAACCTTAATCTCAGCTCAGTCCTTTAGCCTTCTTAATTCCAACTAGCTGAACATAAATACAAAATTATATATATTTATATGTACGTATACTGTATAGTGTATAATTTATACATATATATAATATATACTGAGTAAAGTAATTACACAATATATTCAATAAGCTACTATTTATTGGGCCATCATTTTGTTTTAGTATTCTTTAATTTTTATTTTTACCTAGTGAGTGTACCTAATATATCTGTATTCATCCATTTTTTTTTGCTTTACCATCATAATACTCTGCTTTTGAACCAAATGCTTATGAAAATTATTTGCTGACTCACAAAAACAAGTTATAACACTGCAAGCAATAAGATCACGGCACGCATTCACTAAATGCTGACATTAATGCTGATATAGCTATAACAAATTATTATTTATTGATGGCCCTCGACTAGTAGATTAGGTTTGTATTCAATCATTGTATCAGCTCGGTCTATTTATCTTTATAACTAGAGCTCAGATGTTTATAAATTAAAATATAAAATGGTTTGACATTTTCATTTAAATCGTCATACAATACGAGCCGAATCAATAGGAAATTATGTCTTGAACTGGACCTCCCGAGGGAAGCAACCGATAAGAAGACCAAAATGATAGATAGATAAAAGCAAGTAGAAATTAAGACTATTAGAAGTAGACCATTACAGTGAAATAACTAACGACAGAGAGAAATAGAAGGAAGTTATTGGGCAAGTATGGGCCTCTATGGCATTTAAATCTGAAAAATAATAAGAAGTTTGCATTTACAATATTATTTATGAGCTAAAATAGAATAAAATGATACGCGGAACAGATTTGTAGATTTTAAATCTAGACCTAACTTAATGAAATTTGTGTTAATTATTCTTGTTTTATTACTGCGTGAATAATATGATATCTCATAAACATCTGGGCTCTATTATTAGGGCAGAGCACGTTTGGACCAATCGATTGGCACTGATTGCCATCGGTAAATATAATATTTAGCAATGGCATCTTGTTTAGAACATCTTTTAGTAACTAGCTTGGACTAAATATTTACCATATGTAATCTATATTAATCTTACTAGTATATTTTAAGTTAGTCAAAACATTTGAATTTTTATATCATCAATTTAAAAATTTGATTATGGTTTTTAACGCTGAAAATATTGGTGTTATTGGAATTTAGCGATCAGATTTGACTATAAACTTATAGCACATTAAATGTTGCTATTAGTACTCTAAAATACTATTAACAAGCTGGTCTTAGTAGATTGTAAAATTATTTTTATTTTTCGTTTAAACGGGTAGTACTTATGCGCTATAATGTTATATTTGTAGGCTCAAACGATTTCGCAGAATTAGTTCATGGTGATGTACTTTCACATGCCGGTAAGTCATCATTGAATGACGCGCCGCACTTATTGAACTAATATTGATAATTTATGTACGAAACAATAATTCTGTAAGGCAATTATTGTAAAAATAAATATTGCTGTGCGTTGGTTGATACTAATATTTTAAATATATTATTTTATGTGTATAATTGAAACACAATAAACAATTATATGATAAGTCCTAACTACTAATGTAGTTATAACTTATTGCAAGTGGTAATGAATCAATGACATTACTTATATGCACCTTTCAACGTTTTGATTAAATTTAAATTACGTTTAAAATATGCTTCATAATTTTTTTAAATGTATACATGTTTATAATCTTACATGATACGAATTATTCTAATAGACAAACGAGATATAAGTGAATCATGCATGATTCTAAAAGTATGAAATAGAATCATTCGTGTTTTGTGGAAAACTTGGAAAAAATTAAGCACACGAAGTTTTTCAAAGTTTATTTTTCTCATATTTTGTTTTTTTCATGCTTAAGTTGAGGGTACAATCAGAACTTAATTTGTGTCATGGTGATTAGAAGTTTACGAATTTATGGTATTTTATTGTAGGTGATTTTTAAATGCTTGGTTCATGATATGCAATCTTAATTCATAATCACCTAGATTCTAAGAGTATACTTCAATACTATTATAAATGATAAAATATTATTTTCAATTATAACCAGTTAAGTAAAGTAGAAAATTTATTTTTTTTCTCAACCAACAATTGTTTTCGTCTCACTTAAAACTACTTCATTCACCTGTTGGCTTCAGTCACGAAAATCGAACTTAACGGATCTCTTGTAAAATGGGGGTTTGACTTTCAAATTTCTCAGCGATAAAATACTTGACTTGAAAGGGAGAGGTCATTTTTGAGTCTAGAGGTAGAACTGAAGAAGCATTAGGATAGGTAGTAAATCTAATGGTTACTTATTTAATTTGTCCTCAATTAATTATTTAATTTAACTTAAACTTTATGTAGACAAAAGTCCAATTTACTAACATTGCAATTTATGTGTTAGGATTTATAATAATCATTTACAATAATACTAAAAATACCATAAATTGATAAACTTCAAATCACTATAACTTCAAAACTCAGTTCATCAACAAGGTAATCGAGCATCTTAATTTTAACCGTAAATTATGCATAAGATGAGTAAACAATTTGAAGCATTATATTTGCTTTGATTTAGATTTATGCTGAAAATATATGATACATTTATAGTTTTCATTAAGAATCTAAGTTTTGAGGATTTGCTCTTTGACAAACGATAAACGGTAGGTATAAACATGCAATACGTTACAAACATATTAGTATTATAACATAATATATTATGTTAATTATATAATGATTCTTTAGAATTCAGAAACAACCATTCAATTTTCTAATAATATCTCACCAAATATTTAATGGATTTATGAAAAAATTAAAAATATCAATTCGATAAGTTGGCCGGATACGTGTATAATTGGACTCCGTACAATAATGGAGTATGGATGCTAATTATATACTATAGAGTGCGTACTCTTACAATATGGCACTTTAATGTATTGTAAGATTCGAGCGGACTTTATATGCTTATGAAATTAAACTTAACTTAACGGAAGATATGTATGTCGTTATGAGAAAAATAAAAAATTGATTACAATTAGGATGCTCTGAATTGATTATAGGTATGTGCTAGGCTTTACAGTGTCTGACAAATAACTACCCGACCAGTGGAGACCGTGTTCAAAGCGTAGTTCAAAAAGATAAGGTTAATTTTATCTCAGTGCACTTATATTTACCAGGCTCGCCACTGGATGGCCAATTCGTAGAATGAGAAAAAATACAAAAACAATTTTTTTCATCCAAAAAAGAAGTAGGTATAGTCTTCAGATTTTTAAATTATTTTTTTATGAATTAGGCACTTTAAATTCAAAATTTTATATCGATGCCTGGAGCAATTTCATATTTAGTTTTCTAAGAACCTGTGGTTTATTTTCACTTAAGTGGCTTACATTTAATAGAATCTTAGTCATATCATTTTTTAATAGCACTTAACGAATTTCAAAAATGAATTGGTTAATTATTATTAAAGTTATTTAAAATTATAATTTCAACAAAATTACTATTACGAATATTTTAAAATAATATTTTTTTTTCATTCAAAGCCGGATAGGTAAAATGTTAAATACATAATTAAGTAAAATTTTTTTCCCAAAAGATTCCCACATATTATTTTATATATATTTTAGGGTTTATTTAAGAAACTTTATAAACTGTTTTAGATTCAGAGTGGAGTGAAGAATCTACTGGCTTTACATTTATATTGATTTTTCTCCTTTTTTTTTTTTGTAAATTTGAAGCCATTTTTTTAGATAGTTAACTTTTTCAAAAAGTTACTTTCGGGTTTTTTGATCTTTTAGATCAGAAATTTCACTTTTATAATGCTTTAAACATGTCATTTTTCTTTAAACTCAAAAGGTTTTTCAATATTTGGAAAAAACTACTGTAAAAATCAATAAAATATGTTGTTAATAAAATTTTCATAAAACCGAATTTAGTAATTAATTCATAATTCCAAAAATTATGTTGCTAGAAATGTAAATATTTCTAAAAATATTAAAAACATTATTAGACAGACGTGGAAAAAGTAAAAAAATAAATAAATAAAATAACAACTTTTTGGCTAAATACAAAACAGAAAATATATTTTCTTATTTGATAAAATGTTTGATTATTGTTCTTAATGAGACCTAAAAAATTAACTTGATGTTATTCATATAATTTAATAACAACTTTGAAAGAAATCTTAAACATTGTTGGTCTGAATTTTTTTTTTTTTAAAGAATTCAGGAAGAATTTTTACGAATTTAACTATTTTTAAATGTAACGTAACTTTAAATGTGTATGGAAAAAAATATTATTAGATTTAATTTTTATGATTTGGATAAAATAAAAATATTTTGAATCTTTTGGCAAAAGGAAATATTTGCTAAATTCAGAATCTTGAAAACTTATAAACTTTAAGCACATCAAAACGGTAAAATGTAATTAAAAGTTTTAAATCATTTTTATGAATTTCATTAAATCGTATTGGATTATTGAAATATTCTAACTCAGTTACTCTTACGTCGATGAGTCTTTTACTGAAAAAAATTTAACCTACAAATAATAGTAATAAAATTATCCAAATAGTTTTCTAAAAAAAAAAACAAAAATGATCATTGCTTTTAAATTAAAAATAATCTTGAACTACATTATTGTGCAACATATGAGCCAACCGTAAAAATGGTCTAAACAAGATGCTTTATTCCAATCACTATTATCTTGTCCTATGCGTGAAGTGCTTATGGATCGAAAAATATTTGATCAATTAATTTTATTATTAAATATATATATATATATATACCTTATAAGACAGAGGTTTTCAATATTTTGTTGACTCACGGATCACGGCACTCTAGTATTGTCTAAAAAATATGATGGCACTCCATAGTTTTACATCTACATTTCATGACTTCGATTTTCTTATAGATATAACTAAACATACATCTATTATATCTTATAAAAAAACTAAACAAAATTGAAAAATCAAAATAATTATTTGCTTCGAATGAGATATATTACGAGAATAATTTTAACTTAGATTTTTTTTACATAATTAAATGATTATAGATGCGTCGTAATGACATGTAAGAACAGACTAATATTAAAAAAACTTTACAGCAACAAAGGCTATGAAGTTTTTGAATTATGTTACATTTATTTCGAAATATAAAAAACATATATATTGTACCAAAGCATCAGGTATTTTTTTTACCGTTAACAAGTAGTGTAACAATAACTTTGTATTGGTTCACGCCTAGTTGATAGTTATGCCAAGTCGGCGAAATAAAAGTGGTATCTGTAGAGCATTTTCTTTAGGCGAACCATCATTACGAATTTCTAAAAATAGTGTTGTAATTTGTATGGTATTATTTTAAAATTAAACAAATGATTTATTATAAATTTCGGAAAAGCGAAGCTTACTTGAAAATTTTACTATCTAAGTACAAGTTAAGATTTTTAGAGGATGGAACAATTAACGATGAAATTAAATTATTAGAGAATATTGTAGCACTTGTTCGTTATTAAATAATTTGATTGTTTTAGAAATGACAACTTAATAATACAAGTAGATTTCATTATACCGATATGTAAAATAGGTAAGATAATGTCAGATGAAAGTTCTTCTTAAGTCATTTTACACTTAAGACAAGATGAAGGTATTGTATGGCACCGTAGGAATGTAATTTCTATGAGTGATTTAGTGGATTACCTGTGTAATGATGATGTGTACCAATGACTTTTGAAATTATTTTCATAGAGTTGGAATAATACAAGGTTATAATATTTTCTGAATGCAATGATTTGTCATTACTATTGAAATTTTGTAACACTATTAAGCGTTAGGTGAACTAATTTTACGTGGTGCGTTATTCTCATCTACAATATCTTGTCCTTAGAGTGAAGCAACAGTGGATAAACATTCACCATTCGTATCCGGTTGCCTATTAACTATATAATTGGTAACATTATAATACATTTCACTGTGGGGGAAACGATAAATATATGGGCCAACTTTTCTTCTTTACAATATTTTTCGAGGATTTACAGACTCCAAAAAATGTAGTTAAATTTTATTATACTTTTGATTATGGTCCTGACTTTAGTAGGTACCTATGTATCATATTTGTTAAGAATATTTTGTCAAGTATCTTACAAAACGATTTGATTACTTTAATTATTCTATCCATGTTGAATATTTTATCAAAATAGTTGGTGAATTAATTTTATGTGTTTGAAATTTAAATCCGGCTCAAACGACTGTTGATAATTTACTAACATTAAAAATTAAAAATCATAAACTTGATGTATTTAAAATTTGTTGATTTTTGGATACAACACAAGACAATTTATGTTTGTTTATACACACATTTAACTACATTTATAATTTTATGAAAATCTGTCCCATACATTTTTATTTTTTAGTGTATTAATTTCATATTTGCCAAAACTTTTAATTATTTTTATAAATGATGAAATCGAATTTGATTTATTTGTCATCATAATAAGTGTAACTAGTAAAGCTACATAATTAATGTCTTCAATCATAAATCATAATTTCGTGTTTTGTCAAACTTCAGAGTTATTTTTACTTTAATTTGGTTTTGCCAATATTTGTTGGCCAAATTTACAAATATGATTTCGTATAAATCAATTAAGTGTCTGAATACGGAAAACGTATAATTTGTACGAATAATAAACTGATTTTCAAAATTGTATTTAAATTCAATGATCGTCAACCGACGATTCACTTTCAATTATATGCTGATGAAATATAACAAAATATATTTAACTGGGTAATATTTATCAAATCACATTTTAAACATAATTTTTTCAAATCCGTATAAAACTATATTTATTTTATTTGTCATGACAAAATATAACACACATTATTTTGATTCCTGAATCTTGAGCACAAAGTCCGGAGATTTTGTTATTCAAAAAAGTTTGATGACGAAAGTCTCAATTAAAAGTAATAATCAGGCAAATATTTTGAGTGCATATTTTTTAACAGGTCAGTAGTTCGTCCAATTTTTTTTTCGAGTGTATTGCATAAAAATGTATTTAACATACCAGTGCATTTTTAACCTTGTTTAATGCTTAAATTTGATTTATAAAAATGTTTTGATCAATAACTTGAGAATTTTTAAATGAATAGTAGTGAAACTGTGGCAAAATATTTTACAGGGTTTCTTTGCTTCTTCTCTCTAATAATCTGGAATTAAAATTTTTTTTAACACTTGAATGAAAACCAAATGTAATATATAAATATTACTTATTATTAAGTAGTTATCGTTTGACAAAACTAAAAACTGTAAAATAACGTAAATAAAAAATAGTAATATTTAAAAATTAAGTATTTGATACAATTTCAAAAAAAATCTTAAGACTTTTAAATCATATTATATTTTATGTTCTTGGATATTTTTTCACCTAATTTCAAATGGGATTTTTAGCTCTAAAACTTTAAGACTATTTTCTATATTATGCTCTTAGATATTGCTTATTTATCAGTTATGAATAAGGTAATATGCGTGGCAAATTTATAAATCTAAATTTCATTTTCGAATTTGAAGTATATTTTTTTGTTTAGTTTAATTATTTTTCAATCACGAAATTTTTTTCATTCGCAAATGTTATTCGAGTCTAAAAAGTTTTCAACTATTGTTCTAATAAAAAAATAAATAGTTTTCTTAGATATTTGAAATTTTTACCTCCAATTTTGTACTCTTAAAAACTCGAAGTATTGAAATTATCTATTGAAATTAGTTTAGAATTATTTCCTTGTTAAAATGAGTCTTCATCACTTCAAAATTTAAAATAACATTATTTAATCACAACAAGTTTATAACGAATCAATCTTGTACTCCAGGTAAGTGAATAGTAAAAATAATTTACTTAAGGTATATCATCACTAAGATGTTATCCAAGTAACGAACAACTTCCACCACTAATATTAATGGCTTTTGTTTAAACACTCTTAATTTTAAACTAATGTTTTTTTTGCAAAAATGTTTTATGGAATAATTTACAAATATAATTCGTTAGTTCTTGCTCATAGTTATAATTGTATGGTTCATATACAACGCATACAATATATTTGATCAAATTTATATTTTGTCGAGCAATGATTAGTTTACTAATCTGATTTTAGAAATAAAATGGGACGTGCTGATGACATTCATTGAATAATAGCAATATTATAAGAAAGTTCATTCAATTTTTTTCGGTTTTAAACATTATAAATATATTTGTTGATTGATTTGTTAACAGGCTCAACCGATTCCATCCGAGTTAACAGCCAAACTGTTGGGTAACCGGGTAGCTGTCTCACCTATAGTAACCGTTGAACCAAGAAGACGGAAGTTCCACAAACCAATCACGTTGACGCTTCCTCTACCTCAGGCTGCTTCTAAAGGAATGATCAATCACTATACGGGTGATGCACCAACGCTAAGGCTTCTTTGCAGTATTACAGGTAAACAGAGGCTTTTTAAATTATAATTTTTTTACAATATTGTCGATAACTTAATCTATAATTTATACTTTGTAATTCACTCCTCGTTTTTCTTATCTAAATTTCTCGACGAATTATTCCCCTCTTCATTTTTTAAAACACTCAAAACGTTACATTTAAAGAAAATTGATTTATTTTATTTTTTACCTAACTTTTTTTTTTTTATAAATTTATTTGTTTGAACAATTTCGATTAAAATCATTTTTATTTTTGGCTCTCACTGTTGCGTAACACGATACTGCACTGTTTTGACAGGGTTGTTTCGGAAAAGATCTCGCAAAGGTAAAGACATATAGAAATCAAATAAATAATAAAAAATGATTTCACTTGATCTTTTTTTTCTTAATGTCACCCTCGTTTATTTTGTTTATTTCTTCAAGCTCATGCTATTTTATTTTTATTATAATATATTTTTGTAATTTTAAATAAGATATATTCTTTTTATCTCAAGTGTTTATGATCACAGTATTTTTTTCTTATATTTTGGTTACTTATAAATATACATATACATACACATATGCATATATATATATTATATATATATATATATATATATATATATATATATATTATATATATATATATATATATATATGTATGTATGTATGTATGTATATTTATACTCACATAAAAAACATTTTTATTCATACATATTACATAATATATGTTAATAAAATTACACCATTTCATTTGGTAGCCGTAGTGGGCACGAGCATTTGTATTTATTTTTGTTTTTCTTCGTATTTTTACTCCACACAAAAATTGTTTGTTATGTTTAATTTAATACATTTTATTTATTTAACCTTTTCAAATGACCAATGCACTCAAAATATATACATAAAATGTATGATGATTATGTATCTTTATTCAATTATATACATCAGTTTCAATTAATATTGAACATTAAGACCAAGTGATCTTTTCTGAAACAAATTTATTAACTTAAGCTTAAATTAATAAACAAATAAAACAACACTAGATTTTGCTTCGCTTAAAAACTTGTAGCTTTAAGTTCGCTTTGTACATGATGTGGAATGAGTTATGTGTGGTAGAAAAATTGGCTTTTGTGGACCTCACTTGGACCTTACCCGACTTAACTAATTTCTATGAGATCTAACTAATTTATTACAAAATTTAAAAATCATTTTTCACTTGCCGATAAAAATACTAGAGTTTCGAAAATCTTTATATTTCACCTATATATTTTATTATAGGAGGGACATCTAGAGCACAATGGGAGGATGTAACGGGCTCAACGCCTCTTACTTTTGTGAACGATTGTGTTTCATTCACAACAACAGTATCTGCGAGATTTTGGCTGATGGACTGTCGAAATGTAGCAGATGCTTCAAAAATGGCCACCGAGTTATATCGGGAGGCTATTCATGTACCTTTTATGGCCAAGTAATGGAAATGATTTTGCTTCAAAAAATTTAAATAAATACACTGTATTTATCAATTAGATTCGTGGTATTCGCAAAACGAACAGATATAAATGAAGCTCGAATTAGATTATTTTGTATGACGGACGATAGGGAAGATAAGACCTTAGAACACAAGGAACAATTCGTGGAAGTCTCAAATAGTAAGGACGTTGAGGTATGCATTAATAATTAATTACACATCCTTAAACTGTCTTTATATTTTCCAATTAAAATAAACATAATTTAACGTAGACGTAATAATGATCATTAATAGTCCATTGGTTATCTATTATTACTTATCTACTTATTATCTTATGATACGGTGTATATTTAAATATCAATATACTATAACACTAAATAATACGAGTAAGCATCGGTAATACATTGTAAATAATAAGTAGTAACTAACATTGTAATTTATTTATTTATAGGTTCTCGAAGGTAAACCAGTATACGTCGAATTCGCTGGAAATTTAGTTCCAGTTACCAAATCTGGCGAACAGCTCAAATTAGTTGTTCGTGCATTTAAAGAAAATAGATTACCATTCACTATGCGAGTGAAAGATCCAAGTGCTGAACCTCGTTCTTGGACTATTCTAATGAAAGAACCAAAAGTACGTAAAATTGTGAAAAAAAATCACATAAAATATCGTTCACGTTGTTTTCGTAGGTTTCTAAAAACGAACCTGCGCAAACTCCAGTTTGCGTTTTACAATTTGGGTTACCAGAAAACATCGTACCCGATACAGATATCAATGAAGATGAACATAATTATAATTATACACGTAGTTCTAGTAAATATTAACATATTAATATAACGTAAAAACATTTTCTAAAACACACAATTATTTAGATATTGAGTCTCAAAAACGGGCTGAATTGAGAGTTACCGACATTAGTAATTTTGTTTCTGAAGATTGGATAAATCTAGCGCACGAATTAGGTTTCCAATCGACAGATATTGCTCAAATACAAAAAGAATACCCTGATAGTTGTGGTCAACAATGTATGAGTATGCTTAACTTGTGGATGAATGAAATACCTGCACAAGATTCAGGTATTGTGATATGTTAACTCATTTTAATGTTTAAAAATAAATAATTTTCCTTGATGTCAAACGCTTAATGATTTAAATAATTTCTGTACTCTAAAATGTAACTTTCATTTTATTTAATAAATAATAAAATATTTTTTTACATGTTTGAAAACTTTTTTTTATCATCAACAATATTAATTTTATTGGTGTTGATGTAAATTAGTATTTACGTGTGTGTAATAACATTGTTATTATTAAATATTTGAAAACTTCAGCCATAAGAAATATTTGATCATTATAATGTAGGTATACAAAATTTAATTAATTATTTTGTGTTGAATAGTTACAGCATTAGAACGAGCTTTAAACAACATTGGTAGAGGTGATGTAGTAGAGAAGTGCAATTTTGCTGAAATCGGCCACTATCCTTTACAAAACAGTTCACAACGCTCGGAAAAACCAAGTAATTAATTATTGTTTTGCTGCGTACAATGAGCATAATTTCAAAAATAAAATACTATACATACCCACATGTTAATTCTTTAAGTATATTTCCCTTGTGAAAAAATAGTTTTTCCTTATTTTATTTGTTGTTTTCAAATTTCAAATTTTTTGAAACAACAAACCACTAGTTGAAAATCAGAAATGAAATATGTATAATTTTAACTTTTGATACTTTTATGATTTGACCAATAGCTTAAAATATATGAATATTTTAAAATAGTTGAATGGAAAAACGGAATGCAAGGGCTCCCGTAAAAAAATATTGTTATAATTAAAAATTTATAATAATTAATGATTACAAATTATGTTTCTAATTCTGTTAAAAATGCGTATGCTACTTGAACTATTGGTCAAATAATATGATTTTTAACTTGTGTGTGTGTGTGTGTGTGTGTGTGTGTGTGTGTGTGTGTGTGTGTGTGTGTGTGTGTGTGCATAAATTATTTTCAATTTGAATATGAAGTTAAAAATATCAGTTGATATTTATGTTATTAAAAAACTTAAATAATTATGCATACTAAATTTGTTTTTTCATAAAATATTGTTGATGTTTCTACTGTACATGAAATAACTCAAATTTATTTATTTTTAAGAGTAACAAATGAGATTAGTATGTTTAAATTAATCTTGTATTCATACTATTAATATTATACTTGTAAAATGTATACATATTCATATTTATATATCATAATATTATTTAGGCAATCAATATTCAGAAAATAAGTACGCTGCTGAAGAGAAAGCAGTGATAGAAGATGAAATCACCAAAACGGTTACCGAGCGACGAATGGAAATCGAACAACGATTGTCTGGTGAGTCGGTAATCATTGAAAAAAAACAAGAACCACTTATCAAAGATGATGTCGATCAAAACGTATCTAAATCCTTCGAAGTCCCAGTCGAACCAATTGAACCCACGGAAGTGTCATTTGAACACAAACGCATGTCATTTGAGAGAGGGGTTTCAATTGAGCAGGTGCTACAAGAGGATATTCTAATTAAAGACAAATTAATTTTATCTGAAGAGATCAAAATGCCATCAATCGAAGAAAAATCCACTCATGAGGACGTAGATGCGACAAGTTTGACGTTTCACGAGAAAAGATTATCCTTTGAGCAAGGTATACCTGTAAAAGAAATCATACAGAAAAAGACTGAGGAAATAATACTTCTATCTGAACAAACCACTGAACACGATGAAACGATACCTACGAATGAAAATGACAAGTTAATTACGAAAAAGGATACAGTATCGTCAGAAGGTGAATTTTGAATCTTAAATTGTGTGATTTGTAATAATTTTGATAAATAATATTAAAACAATACTGACATATTAAATTCTGGCTAGTTTTAATTCATCATATTATTTGAATCATTATGTGCCCAAACAAAATAATAATAATAAAACGATAATCATAATAAAGGTAATATTCAACAATATAAGATATGAGTTAGATCAAATTACTTTTAAGTTGTTTTTAAAAATTTGTTGTGAAATAATAATACTAGCAAAGAATGATAAAATTGTTTTTATACTTTCTAAAAATAAATTGAATTTGAATTATAGGTATATACATAAATACATAAATAATAAGTGTATTATGAAGTTATTTCATCAATGCCTATAAAATAAATTGTCTCTTAAAAATTATAAAGTTTGAATAACCGAGTCTAAATAAAAAAAAATGCATAGATAAAAGACATTTTTTTTATTTTAATCTGTGTTTTAATAAAATATATAGTGATATCTGTAATAATTTTATTAGACACACAACTTTCTGACGCACACGCAGATCCAAGTCCTAGTATTAAATTAACAAAGGATACAAACGAACAAATAAGACGTGATTCTTTATTGTTTGAAGAGGTGTCTCAAGGCTTGGTGAAACTAGATTCATCTAGCTCAAAAGTGGAAAACAAATGTAAGTTTTGATACTTGATTTATTATTCATAACATTAAATATCAAATTGAACTAATCCTTGAAATCAAAACAATGTAAATAGAAAATAAATCAACTTTAATCATCTTCTCCCACATCGACTTTGTTTTCGTGGTTTGGCATTTGTTTAACAAGTAACTTCTTGAAATCGTTTTTGGTTAATTCTTTTGGAAATAAAAATATTTCAATGATAACAATAATAAAGTAGTGGTGAAAATTCGGCTTTCATCGTTTCGCTCTTTAGACTATTATACAATTAATATACTGGCCCAAAATCGCGTAATTTAAATTTGAAATTAATGATAAATCATCACAATCCGAAAACAATTATAAACGAAGCTTAGTTGTTTATTATTTTATGAGATGATTATTTTAATAAGGTGTACAATTTTATTTAACATTACCAATTATCACTGCGATACTATTAGAGTACTTAAGTATTGATTGAGATTTAAAATATTGTATTAGGTTTTTATTGAAAAAAACTCCTTATATTACTCAAAAATAATAATGTTTTGTTAAAATTCAAATTTTAAATGCGTTTAAAAAATGTTTCATTAAGGGAATTTATATGAAATTTGAATCGTAGATAGAAAAATATGCGATATGTCTTATGTTACAAGAACATTTTACCGGGTTATGTTGATAATTTTGTTAGGTTTTGTTTGAAAAAAAATTGTTTTATTTCCTATGAAAAGAATCATTTTCGTCCAAATTATTATTTATCTTGTGGGTATATAAAAATTCTAAAGAGCCATTTTTGAGATTTTTTTACAATATTGATGGTAAAACATAGATTAGTTGCTGTGAAAAATGAAGGCAGTAAAAATTTAATATAGTATTTATTTATTTATTTATTAAAAATCTTTTTATGGATTACCGGGCCTCACTGAGATAACTCGTGTGGAGGCTCAAGTATGATATAACACTTACAGAAAATACGATATTATATTAGAATTGTTGATAGTTAGTGGAATTTCAAGTTTTTGAAACCATTTCTTTTGAAGTCATGATTAAATAACAAAAATTAATTTTATGAAAATTTCGTTTGCGGCACATTTGATATTTTTTTTTTTTTTTTTTTTTATTCAAGAAACCATCATAAATTACATAGTATACACAAAATTTTACGTTAGATCACGTGAATATCTATCTCTTTTAAGCTTTTGTAGCTTGTGTTAGAGATAGAGAGAAATAATATTTAATTAAGAACTACACACATTATATCTTATGAGTAGCACAAATATTGATATATTTCAATAGAATTTTTTTTTACGGTTGGAAAAAATATGGAAAACAGAAAAAAATGACCCCTTTTAGTACAACTTATACATCCAATTCCTAATTTATAGAAGCTTATAACTGTTTGTAATAATACTATAATGTATATAACTTTTAAACTAAGTTAACAGCCCAAAAAAGTTTCTCTGGAAAAAAAATAATAGGATGTATATTTTGTTGTAAAACTAGTAGATCATTTGTTTCACTTAGAATCTAAAATATTAAAAATAATATTAAAAAGATGTAAAATGAAATATAAGTTATACAATTTCATTAAAAACTTACTTATACGTACAGATATATATAGCAAAATGTATAGTATAAAAATATTTCTATGTCGCCATGGAAGTTCATTTTGTATTAACGACAGGTTTCACTTTCAATAGTTATATTCGAATATAACATTATATTTTTTTGTTATATTATTCTGTATTTAATGGTTAAAATTCCAGTATTTAAATGTTAACACTGCATAGTTAAATAATAGTGATAATAATAATTTCATAAATAAAATAAAATGTATTTAATGTTTATTTTAGCCGACCTACTATCTCCTCAATCATCTAGAACACCTCCACCAAGTCCTGCAGAATTCAAAGATAGCCAGAAACAAAGCGAACCTCAGAAAGTCCAAATAGAATCGAAAACAGAAAAAGAACAGTTAACTGGTAAGTAAGAACTGTGTTTGTTTTGGGTCGTTTTATTAAATTGAAAGTGTACGAAAACGCAAGCCGTAAATGTTTTGTTTTTTAATTATGGTGTTATTTTAATTTAAACAGCTTGAATGCATAAAAATAGGTCGAAGTGAGTTTAGGGTATCGTTTAAGGTTTCCTCTTAAAACAATGGCTTCTTTCATCACTAATAAGATAATCACATTACATTAGAAAAGACTTTTTGGGAGGGAGTAGGAGAGCGTGTGATATTAGTCGACCTGTGACGACGGGATCGCTAGAAATATCACATTTACTTTTTCAGCAAAACAAATTATATTTTAGTGTACATTATTCGGACGATAATTGAAGTTCATATTTTGCATAGCAAAAATTATCGTAAGTAAATTTATTTATTTATCACTTTTTGACATTAAAGAGATGAGATTAAAGTTATACCACTTTGAATGCATTAGATGATTTATACAATTATGTAATTATGTAGTTATGTATATGCAATAAATGTATAACATTATTTTCTGCGAAAGTGAAAACTTCAGGTACCTATCTATATATACATGATAAGATTATAGTTTATAATGTAAAAGTTATCTTTATTAACACAAAACTTGCGGCTTGCGATCGTATAAACACATTCAATATACATAAATATATACATAATATAATGAAGTTTAAACAGTTTTAAGTAAAATAAATAACATAGCCTATGTTTTTGTGTATGAGTGGCTTGAATATGTGATAACTAACTAATCCTACTTGGTTGTGTTGCAAACATTAGGCATTTTATTACAAAACAAATTTCTTGTTTTTAAATATTTAAATAATAATTGATACCCTTTTAAATTATTAAAAAATCTACTGAATATGTCTCAATAGATTTTCGTAAATTATAAACATTCATTTAATTCTACAAAAATTATTTGTGTCAACTGCTTGGTGTATACTACTAATCATAAATACGAGTAATTACCCAATATAAAAATTGTTTGCAGCACATCTTTTCCCTTCAATCCATTGAATCATCAATATTTTTATAATATATTATATATTATATACATATATAATAAGTTTGATTCATATTTATTCCATAAAAAATGAAATATAATCAATATTATTTTTTTAATAATTAAATTCATATTTGATTAATATTTTTATGGCTTTTGCGGTAAAAATGGTTATTTAATATTTTTTAATTTATTGAGATTAAGCTTTTATACTAACACATAATATAAAACCTAAATTTAATTTAATTTTTAAATCATTTTTTTAAATGTGTCGAGCTTAATTTATAGCCCTTCCATAGACCGCTTTTATATTATGTATTTTTGTGTAACTTTTCTGTTTCATAATATGTATTCAAATTTTTTACGGTGCTTTGATTTTTGTTATGTTCTTTTGGATCTTAACGAATAACAAGCCAAAATTATGAACAAAACACGGAAAATGTCAACTTTGAAACCGGCTATGTGTAACACCTACTAAATAAGTGCTACTTTTTAAAATGCATAAAATAACAGTAACATTATATCATATATTTAGTGTTCATGCTTTATACGCATAAGAGTTAAACTTAAAATCATTTGTAAAGTGGTTCATGAATCATTAACTGTTTTAGAAAATATGTTTCAATTTATGTCATCAGTACAAAAATAAATATTTAATATATATTTATATATATATATATATATGTATAAATGCATGAACATTAACTTTATTCCTATTAACACTTATGTAGTTGCATACTTACTGTACGATTATCACCTAAAAATCAAAAAAACAACTTATTTTTAGATACACTGTTATTTTTTCATTACATGCAGACATTGAGAAATGTTTAACTCTGTGTAAAAATCGTAAAGATTAATTTTGAACTATGAATCTATATAACGATTTGCAAGTATGAAACTTATTTATATTGCTCATTGTTATCTTATCATCAAATATTATTTTTAGTTTTTAGTTTACTTAAGTACACACATATTTTTGAAACCCTTTTTATAAATTATATTTTGATTTTAGAGTTTTAGAAATCCAAAATGTTAATTGATTTTCATAAATAACAAATATTATCTATAGAAATTTGAAACCTTATAAATTCAAATTAGTCCATGGTAATTATAGTTCTTGAGAAGTTAAAATCAAATTTTATTTTCATTAAAAAAAAAAGCATTCTTAGTAATTTAGCTTATAAGAAACAAGTATAAGACTTCTTTTGAATACATATATATATATATATATATATATATATTAATATTATGGATCTATAAAATGTAAAACCATAATGAATAAGGTGAAAAAATATTTACGAGTATATACGAAACCAATTATACACAAACATATATAATTAAAACTTTAAGAAACTTATAACTGTTCAAAAGACATTTTAGATTATTCAGGAATAGAACTATAGAATTTATCAAATAATAATGGTTTATTTTTTTAGTTAATTTAAAATTATTTTTCAGCCTGACCTGATAAATATATATTAAAAATATATCAATATTTTTGAATAATTAAAAAAAAATATATTATATCGAAAACAAGTTTTATTAACAAAATATGATTTAGGTATTCATTATCTTATCATCGACACAAGTTTAATAGAAAGTCATAATATAAAAGAAAGTCTTCTAAGATGATAATTTTTTTTAGTTACTGATATAAACATGAAAAAAAAAAACAAAAAAAAAAAAAAAAAAATATCAAAATTCGAATATAGACATAAAAATATTAAATAAAACCCTTAAAATATATAATTATATAATCATATACACTCATGCACATACACTGCAATAATGTATTTTGCCACGTATATATACACACGTATCATAATACAATTATTTTAAAATATTTAAACTAAAAATAATTGAGGTGGTCTTTAAATTGGTAGAGAATAAATATCTTTATTTAATAGTAAATTTTTTTCAAAATCAAATTTGCAATGCCGAGTTTTAAAATCTAAGAAAATATTCATCGAAATCAAAGCACCACCGGCTCACAAGATTACCAACAGAAAAGTGAACAAATAAACCACAGTATATTAATTGCACATTCAAATTGCTCTCGCTGCATTACTATGTAGAACCTTGCTTGAGAATGAAGAGCTATAATATTATATTGTCTAGCTTTATCGCGGTTTTCTGTTTAATTACCTATACACACAAGCACACACAATAGCATTAAACTTAAACTTATCATTTCACGTCAAATCCTTTGGAGCAGTTAGTTATGGACTGACTGACTATTTAAATGTTAGATATTGAAAAAAAAACAGTTAGTGATACCTTGATGATTTTGGTCATAGCATCCTGGTCACAGGATAATGACGATTTGTTGGACACACATGGTTTTGGTGAACATTTCAACGGCATTGAAACGCCTAACTTAGCTAAACCAAAAAATCATAAATCGTTGGCGGACATTGATGAGGAATTTGAGGAACGATCGGTTGTTTTACATCCTTTTTTTGATCAGCCAAAAAAAGATGTCATATACGAACAAGTACACATTATTAAACGGATAGACGATTCACCTGCATTTGATAGCCCATTGACGGATAAAAGCATATCTCATCATGATACAGGCATTAGCTTAACAAGAGAATATTCGGATACTTTAACTAGTTCAGGACTAAAGGCCAGACCTAAGCATACGGATACAGCTTTTGATGAAGAAGCAGAGCTTACTGATGCTGGATTAAGTCCTATTCAACCTGACGACGTAGGACTTGCTCCAAACGAAATATCAGAAATAAAAAAAAAGATTGGAATGTACGATGCGGGAAATAGTCCTATAACATTTATGGAATCTGTTGCATTATCTCCTTTTGAAATGGTAACTAGTGATGTGGCTACAATAACTGATAATGTAAAAACAATTGATGTAGCTAATAGCCCAATAGAATCGAATAAAGTACAGAGACATATTGACACAACTGTAGACGTGAAAAAAATGATAATGCAATTAGAAAAATCTGGAGTTGGAATAGAAAATCAACAACTAGAAAAATTATCGAAACAAAAAATTCTGCCAACTGCCAAAACGAACAATTCTGATATGGTGTACCCCGAAGATGATGTTATAAGACATGTTAAATTCGATGAAAATAATAAAACGGATGATACACTGGACATAAAATACAAACTAAACGAAGTGATTGAAACAGAAAAATGTGTCCTAGAACATTTTGATAAGGTTGATGCATCAGCTAAAAATAATTCAGAATTAGAATGCAAATTATTGCAGATTGTAAATATTGAAACTAATATGCTACAAAATATTGATAATATAATAGATAAACATGAGAACATGTCTTTAAAAAATAAAGAAGAAATCGTATCTTCCAAAAAATATAGTGAAAAGAATATCATTGGATACACATCAGATACACGGCAGTCACTCACTAAAAACGATACTGAAGATCTTATTGAAAAAACATATGTGGATACCGGGTACAGAAAGGTAGAAACTGTTAAAGAATCAACTAAATTCGAAGGTATTTCTGAAGAGTTAAAGCAATTAATTGATGAAGAAGAAAAAGAACAAGAAAGGATTTTTAGAGCACTTATGAATGAAAATACCGATGAAATATACAGTGACAAAAAACCGGTTGTTGAAGATAAAATAATACCTAAACATGTAAAATCAATAACGAAAAAAGATGATGTAATTAGTGATACAACTAATATTCAACAAAACGTTGGTTCGTATAAAACATCATCTGACGCAGATTCAAATATTCATATGGTAAAAGGATCGGTAGAGCAAAAAATAAAACAATTTGACACAAATAAAGATATTTTTGATTCAACAGAAAATAAAAAAGTAAGCGATAGAAAACATAAAGAGGAAAACATTCAACCGTCACAAAACGATCAGAAGAAAAAAATATTTTATGAAGAAGATGACGAAGATGAATCTGATATATTTGAAAAATTTACGCGAGAACACTTAAAAAAATCAATTAATTTATCACAAACGGTTGATGAAAAAACTCAAGAATTAGAGAAAGATGTCATAAAAGAAAAATATGATAATGCTATAGAAGATGAAGTCAATGAATTAAGCAGTATGAAAAAAGATAAATCAATATCATTCATTCCAAAAACTATAGAAAAAGGATTAAAGGATATAACAATGACACTAACAAGTATTGTAAAAAAGATGGATGTGCATGATATGTCAGGAAAGAAAAATGAGAGTGATGGAGGAGATAAAATTACAAAAACAATTACAGACAGCATAGAAAAAAATAAAAATAAAGAGCCAAATGAAAATCAAAATATAAAAAATAATTTTAAAACTAATATAAAAACTTCAGAGACACTAATTTTAGATAGTGATTTAGGTATACAAATTGATAATAAAGATAAACATCTAAAGAGTGAGGGTATACAAATAGAAAAAGATGGTAGGATTAGTACAGATGCAAACGAAAAAAAAAAATTAAATATCATAAATAAAAATAATTCCATTAGTACTGAACCCCAAAAAATCTTAGAATATAAAGAAAATTTAACTGAAAGTGCTAGTATAAAAGAGATAAATGATAAAAACGTTGTAAAAAATATTAAGGTGGATTCAATAGAAAAAACCAAACATTTTAACACAGAACAAAATGAAAAAATATTGTCATCGACAGACACTGGAAATGTATCTGTTGATATGAATGCTTCTATAAAGAGAGTATCGAGAACATTTGATCTCAAACCTATTTTCAATGAAAATTCAAAAAATGAAATTGAAATAAAGAAGATATCTAAAGAAATTAATATAGAAAAACAACCATGTAAAGATGAAAAAAGTGAAAATATAGAAGAGACAAACAGAAAATCGCAACAAGAAATGTTCTTAAAACATGAAGAAGAAAAAGAGTCAAAAACAAATTTAACCAAACAATATTTGGAAAATATTGAGCCAGACAAGACACATTTTGATGAGCTCTACAAATGGGTTGAACAAATTAAAGAAGAAAAAACTATAAAAAATCAAGAGAACTATGAAGAAAAGAAAAGTGCATTTAGACAACTGAAGACCGCATCCATAGACAAAGAACTTGTTGAAGATGAATCCGGAAATGTTAAAGAAATAATTCCGGAAAAAATAAAAACAGAAAACACTAGTGATGCGGATGTGTTACTGATAAATAAACCACAAACTAACCAAGCATTAACCCAAACTACTACTATATTCAAAATAAAAAAAAAAACCATCAGCGAAAAAGAAACTGAATCCAAAAAAATGATAATAAGTGACAATATTAAATCTGAATTGAAAAATAATCAAACAGCGAATAACATATTCAATAAAACAACAATAAAAGAGGAAATGAAAAACATCTGTGATACACGGTCGCTAAATAAAGAGCAAAGTGGGACTCATAAGGTAAAATATATTTCAATAGATAAAATGGACAATATCAAATATGAAAATCAATCAGATGACAAAAGAAAACACGATGAAAAGATTATTGATAACGAAAATAAGGAAACAACTAAAACATCAGAAATATCATCTAATGAAGAATATACAGAATATAAAAAAGTAAAAACCATAATTGAAAATACCAATGAGAATCAAATGACTCAAAAATTAACAACAACAGAAACAGAAAAGACAGAAAAACGTACAGAAATGATTGAAGTCAAAAATGAAAAAAAAACTATTGAAGATGAATCAATTATATCAAAAAATGAATTAACAAAAAAAACAGAAACAAGAAACAAAAACGCAGACGAAGCAGATCAGAATAAAACCGAAAATACGAAAAATTACGAGCCAAAATATAGCGACATGAAAAGTTTAAAGGAAGATAAGAATACTCCTAACATAGAAAAACAAGTGAAAGAAACTCAACAATCTACAACAGAAATAATGAGGGACATATCAAAACAAAGAATAGATAAAAGTGTCACGTATACATCTGAAACGACAAAAGAAAGAAAAGAAAAAACAACTCTAGATGAAAATAATACATTATTCAATGTAAACATTTCTAAAAAACAAGAAGAAATAAATCCTGAATTTGAAAAAAAAAGTGAAAAAAAATCGATTCCGAGCCATTTAGACGGGAAAGAGAAAATTGAAACAATAGGTGACACAATTTTGAAAAATACTACAAATAATAAATCAGAAACGAGAGACCCAAGAGATAAAATTCAAATACGGACAGAAAATAAACAAAATCTTAAATCGGATGACAAAATCACTGACACTACGACATGTGAAAAAAAAACCGAATCTGACGACGAATCAAGCATGAAAGCCGAAAGAAAAGACGAGAAGCTAAATACCCTAATAGGAAAAGACAAAATTGAAGAGAAATCAACCATTCTAGATACGAAAATATCCCAAATTATCAAATCTGAAACCAAAGTAACGAAAGTAGGTGATAAAGGAGAAAAAATAATAATAGAGGATCAACAAAAGCTAGATTCGAGTAAAGCTATAGAAGACAAAGTAGTGGTAGCAAAAGTCGTAGCTGAGGTTATTTCTGTGGTGACCGTAGACACGAAAGATTCTAAAGACGAAAAGTCAGACATTCAAATAACAAAAGAAAAAATTGATGAAAAATCCCCCGAGCTAGAAGAAAAAAAGGCCACAATTAAAAAATCTGATTCAAAAGAAAGCATTGTAGGTGATAAAGTAGCCTCCAAAATTACAAAAGATGAAATTGATGAGAGATTGACAGATCTCGAAACAAACTTGTACTCATCAGTAAAATCCGAATCTAAAGAAAGCATAGTAAGCGATAAAGATGAAATAAAAACCAAAGAGGATAAAATACCCAAAGAAACGAGTGTTGATAGCACAGAAAAAGCAGACTTAGGTGATAAAATCGATAAACCTATAGAACATAAAGACCAACCAAAAGCAGATAAATTAATCACTGAATTTAAAGCCAGCATAGATCAAAGTGCATCTGAGGAAATATCTGGGTTGAAGGTAGAAAAGACAGAGACACCGGTCGAGAAAGTAGATACCCTTATAGGAAAAGATAAAATCGATGATAAATCCACCGTTAAAGACACTGAAGTCACCTTGATAACTAAGACGGAATCAAAAGAAAGCATTGTAGACGATGAACATAAATTGAAAGCCGTAGGTGATAAAATAGCAATAGTTTCTACTACCGAAATATCGGAAAAGGAGGAAGTAGGTGATAAAATTCATGACACATGTAAAGACAAAGAACATCTTAAATTCGATCAAATTGTCTCTGAGACAAAGACCAGTGCCGAAAAAGTTGTTACTGAGGTTATTTCTGGGATGACCGTAGACAAGAAAGATTCTAAGGACGAAAAGTTAGACATTCAAATAACAATAGAAAAAATTGATGAAAAATCCCCCGAGCTAGAAGATAAAAAGGCCACAATTAAAAAATCCGAATCAAAAGAAAGCATTGTAGGTGATAAAGTAGATTCCAAAATTACAAAAGATGAAATTGAAGAGAGACTGACCGATCTCGAAACAAACTTGTACACATCAGTAAAATCCGAATCTAAAGAAAGCATTGTAAGCGATAAAGATGAAATAAAAACCAAAGAGGATAAAATACCCAAAGAAACGAGTGTTGATAGCACAGAAAAAGCAGTGTTAGGTGATAAAATCGATAAACCTATAGAACATAAAGACCAACCAAAAACAGATAAATTAATCACTGAATTTAAAGCCAGCATAGATCAAAGTGCATCTGAGGAAATATCTGGGTTGAAGGTAGAAAAGACAGAGACACCGGTCGAGAATGTAGATACCCTTATAGGAAAAGATAAAATCGATGATAAATCCACCGTTAAAGACACTGAAGTCACCTTGATAACTAAGACGGAATCAAAAGAAAGCATTGTAGACGATGAACATAAATTGAAAGCCGTAGGTGATAAAATAGCAATAGTTTCTACTACCGAAATATCGGAAAAGGAGGAAGTAGGTGATAAAATTCATGACACATGTAAAGACAAAGAACATCTTAAATTCGATCAAATTGTCTCTGAGACAAAGACCAGTGCCGAAAAAGTTGTTACTAAGGTTATTTCTGGTGTGAACGTAGACAAGAAAGATTCTCAAGATGAAAAGTTAGACATTCAAATAACAAAAGAAAAAATTTATGAAAAATCCCCCCAGCTAGGAGATAAAATGGCCACAATTAAAAAATCCGATTCAAAAGAAAGCATTGTAGGTGATAAAATAGACTCCAAAATTACAAAAGATGAGATTGATGAGAGATTGACCGATCTCGAAACAAACTTGTACACATCACTAAATTCCGAATCTAAAGAAAGCATAATAAGCGATAAAGATGAAATAAAAACCAAAGAGGATAAAATACCCAAAAAAACGAGTGTTGATAGCACAGAAAAAGCAGTGTTAGGTGATAAAATCGATAAACCTATAGAACATAAAGACCAACCAAAAACAGATAAATTAATCACTGAATTTAAAGCCAGCATAGATCAAAGTGCATCTGAGGAAATATCTGGGTTGAAGGTAGAAAAGACAGAGACACCGGTCGAGAAAGTAGATACCCTTATAGGAAAAGATAAAATCGATGATAAATCCACCGTTAAAGACACTGAAGTCACCTTGATAACTAAGACGGAATCAAAAGAAAGCTTTGTAGACGATGAACATAAATTGAAAGCCGTAGGTGATAAAATAGCAATAGTTTCTACTACCGAAATATCGGAAAAGGAGGAAGTAGGTGATAAAATTCATGACACATGTAAAGACAAAGAACATCTTAAATTCGATCAAATTGTCTCTGAGACAAAGACCAGTGCCGAAAAAGTTGTTACTGAGGTTATTTCTGGGGTGAACGTAGACAAGAAAGATTCTATAGACGAAAAGTTAGACATTCAAATAACAACAGAAAAAATTGATGAAAAATCCCCCCAGCTAGGAGATAAAATGGCCACAATTAAAAAATCCGATTCAAAAGAAAGCATTGTAGGTGATAAAGTAGACTCCAAAATTACAAAAGATGAGATTGATGAGAGATTGACCGATCTCGAAACAAACTTGTACGCATCAGTAAAATCCGAATCTAAAGAAAGCATAGTAAGCGATAAAGATGAAATAAAAACCAAAGAGGATAAAATACCCAAAAAAACGAGTGTTGATAGCACAGAAAAAGCAGTGTTAGGTGATAAAATCGATAAACCTATAGAACATAAAGACCAACCAAAAACAGATAAATTAATCACTGAATTTAAAGCCAGCATAGATCAAAGTGCATCTGAGGAAATATCTGGGTTGAAGGTAGAAAAGACAGAGACACCGGTCGAGAATGTAGATACCCTTATAGGAAAAGATAAAATCGATGATAAATCCACCGTTAAAGACACTGAAGTCACCTTGATAACTAAGACGGAATCAAAAGAAAGCATTGTAGACGATGAACATAAATTGAAAGCCGTAGGTGATAAAATAGCAATAGTTTCTACTACCGAAATATCGGAAAAGGAGGAAGTAGGTGATAAAATTCATGACACATGTAAAGACAAAGAACATCTTAAATTCGATCAAATTGTCTCTGAGACAAAGACCAGTGCCGAAAAAGTTGTTACTGAGGTTATTTCTGGGGTGACCGTAGACAAGAAAGATTCTAAAGACGAAAAGTTAGACATTCAAATAACAAAAGAAAAAATTGATGAAAAATCCCCCGAGCTAGAAGATAAAAAGGCCACAATTAAAAAATCTGATTCAAAAGAAAGCATTGTAGGTGATAAAGTAGACTCCAAAATTACAAAAGATGAGATTGATGAGAGATTGACCGATCTCGAAACAAACTTGTACGCATCAGTAAAATCCGAATCTAAAGAAAGCATAGTAAGCGATAAAGATGAAATAAAAACCAAAGAGGATAAAATACCCAAAAAAACGAGTGTTGATAGCACAGAAAAAGCAGTGTTAGGTGATAAAATCGATAAACCTATAGAACATAAAGACCAACCAAAAACAGATAAATTAATCACTGAATTTAAAGCCAGCATAGATCAAAGTGCATCTGAGGAAATATCTGGGTTGAAGGTAGAAAAGACAGAGACACCGGTCGAGAAAGTAGATACCCTTATAGGAAAAGATAAAATCGATGATAAATCCACCGTTAAAGACACTGAAGTCACCTTGATAACTAAGACGGAATCAAAAGAAAGCTTTGTAGACGATGAACATAAATTGAAAGCCGTAGGTGATAAAATAGCAATAGTTTCTACTACCGAAATATCGGAAAAGGAGGAAGTAGGTGATAAAATTCATGACACATGTAAAGACAAAGAACATCTTAAATTCGATCAAATTGTCTCTGAGACAAAGACCAGTGCCGAAAAAGTTGTTACTGAGGTTATTTCTGGGGTGACCGTAGACAAGAAAGATTCTAAAGACGAAAAGTTAGACATTCAAATAACAAAAGAAAAAATTGATGAAAAATCCCCCGAGCTAGAAGATAAAAAGGCCACAATTAAAAAATCTGATTCAAAAGAAAGCATTGTAGGTGATAAAGTAGACTCCAAAATTACAAAAGATGAGATTGATGAGAGATTGACCGATCTCGAAACAAACTTGTACGCATCAGTAAAATCCGAATCTAAAGAAAGCATAGTAAGCGATAAAGATGAAATAAAAACCAAAGAGGATAAAATACCCAAAGAAACGAGTGTTGATAGCACAGAAAAAGCAGTGTTAGGTGATAAAATCGATAAACCTATAGAACATAAAGACCAACCAAAAACAGATAAATTAATCACTGAATTTAAAGCCAGCATAGATCAAAGTGCATCTGAGGAAATATCTGGGTTGAAGGTAGAAAAGACAGAGACACCGGTCGAGAAAGTAGATACCCTTATAGGAAAAGATAAAATCGATGATAAATCCACCGTTAAAGACACTGAAGTCACCTTGATAACTAAGACGGAATCAAAAGAAAGCATTGTAGACGATGAACATAAATTGAAAGCCGTAGGTGATAAAATAGCAATAGTTTCTACTACCGAAATATCGGAAAAGGAGGAAGTAGGTGATAAAATTCATGACACATGTAAAGACAAAGAACATCTTAAATTCGATCAAATTGTCTCTGAGACAAAGACCAGTGCCGAAAAAGTTGTTACTGAGGTTATTTCTGGGGTGACCGTAGACAAGAAAGATTCTAAAGACGAAAAGTTAGACATTCAAATAACAAAAGAAAAAATTGATGAAAAATCCCCCGAGCTAGAAGATAAAATGGCCACAATTAAAAAATCCGATTCAAAAGAAAGCATTGTAGGTGATAAAGTAGACTCCAAAATTACAAAAGATGAGATTGATGAGAGATTGACCGATCTCGAAACAAACTTGTACGCATCAGTAAAATCCGAATCTAAAGAAAGCATAGTAAGCGATAAAGATGAAATAAAAACCAAAGAGGATAAAATACCCAAAAAAACGAGTGTTGATAGCACAGAAAAAGCAGTGTTAGGTGATAAAATCGATAAACCTATAGAACATAAAGACCAACCAAAAACAGATAAATTAATCACTGAATTTAAAGCCAGCATAGATCAAAGTGCATCTGAGGAAATATCTGGGTTGAAGGTAGAAAAGACAGAGACACCGGTCGAGAAAGTAGATACCCTTATAGGAAAAGATAAAATCGATGATAAATCCACCGTTAAAGACACTGAAGTCACCTTGATAACTAAGACGGAATCAAAAGAAAGCATTGTAGACGATGAACATAAATTGAAAGCCGTAGGTGATAAAATAGCAATAGTTTCTACTACCGAAATATCGGAAAAGGAGGAAGTAGGTGATAAAATTCATGACACATGTAAAGACAAAGAACATCTTAAATTCGATCAAATTGTCTCTGAGACAAAGACCAGTGCCGAAAAAGTTGTTACTGAGGTTATTTCTGGGGTGAACGTAGACAAGAAAGATTCTATAGACGAAAAGTTAGACATTCAAATAACAACAGAAAAAATTGATGAAAAATCCCCCCAGCTAGGAGATAAAATGGCCACAATTAAAAAATCCGATTCAAAAGAAAGCATTGTAGGTGATAAAGTAGACTCCAAAATTACAAAAGATGAGATTGATGAGAGATTGACCGATCTCGAAACAAACTTGTACACATCAGTAAAATCCGAATCTAAAGAAAGCATAGTAAGCGATAAAGATGAAATAAAAACCAAAGAGGATAAAATACCCAAAGAAACGAGTGTTGATAGCACAGAAAAAGCAGTGTTAGGTGATAAAATCGATAAACCTATAGAACATAAAGACCAACCAAAAACAGATAAATTAATCACTGAATTTAAAGCCAGCATAGATCAAAGTGCATCTGAGGAAATATCTGGGTTGAAGGTAGAAAAGACAGAGACACCGGTCGAGAAAGTAGATACCCTTATAGGAAAAGATAAAATCGATGATAAATCCACCGTTAAAGACACTGAAGTCACCTTGATAACTAAGACGGAATCAAAAGAAAGCATTGTAGACGATGAACATAAATTGAAAGCCGTAGGTGATAAAATAGCAATAGTTTCTAATACCGAAATATCGGAAAAGGAGGAAGTAGGTGATAAAATTCATGACACATGTAAAGACAAAGAACATCTTAAATTCGATCAAATTGTCTCTGAGACAAAGACCAGTGCCGAAAAAGTTGTTACTGAGGTTATTTCTGGGATGACCGTAGACAAGAAAGATTCTAAAGACGAAAAGTCAGACATTCAAATCACAAAAGAAAAAATTGATGAAAAATCCCCCCAGCTAGGAGATAAAATGGCCACAATTAAAAAATCCGATTCAAAAGAAAGCATTGTAGGTGATAAAGTAGACTCCAAAATTACAAAAGATGAGATTGATGAGAGATTGACCGATCTCGAAACAAACTTGTACGCATCAGTAAAATCCGAATCTAAAGAAAGCATAGTAAGCGATAAAGATGAAATAAAAACCAAAGAGGATAAAATACCCAAAGAAACGAGTGTTGATAGCACAGAAAAAGCAGTGTTAGGTGATAAAATCGATAAACCTATAGAACATAAAGACCAACCAAAAACAGATAAATTAATCACTGAATTTAAAGCCAGCATAGATCAAAGTGCATCTGAGGAAATATCTGGGTTGAAGGTAGAAAAGACAGAGACACCGGTCGAGAAAGTAGATACCCTTATAGGAAAAGATAAAATCGATGATAAATCCACCGTTAAAGACACTGAAGTCACCTTGATAACTAAGACGGAATCAAAAGAAAGCTTTGTAGACGATGAACATAAATTGAAAGCCGTAGGTGATAAAATAGCAATAGTTTCTACTACCGAAATATCGGAAAAGGAGGAAGTAGGTGATAAAATTCATGACACATGTAAAGACAAAGAACATCTTAAATTCGATCAAATTGTCTCTGAGACAAAGACCAGTGCCGAAAAAGTTGTTACTGAGGTTATTTCTGGGGTGACCGTAGACAAGAAAGATTCTAAAGACGAAAAGTTAGACATTCAAATAACAAAAGAAAAAATTGATGAAAAATCCCCCGAGCTAGAAGATAAAAAGGCCACAATTAAAAAATCTGATTCAAAAGAAAGCATTGTAGGTGATAAAATAGACTCCAAAATTACAAAACATGAGATTGATGAGAGATTGACCGATCTCGAAACAAACTTGTACACATCAGTAAAATCCGAATCTAAAGAAAGCATAGTAAGCGATAAAGATGAAATAAAAACCAAAGAGGATAAAATACCCAAAGAAACGAGTGTTGATAGCACAGAAAAAGCAGTGTTAGGTGATAAAATCGATAAACCTATAGAACATAAAGACCAACCAAAAACAGATAAATTAATCACTGAATTTAAAGCCAGCATAGATCAAAGTGCATCTGAGGAAATATCTGGGTTGAAGGTAGAAAAGACAGAGACACCGGTCGAGAAAGTAGATACCCTTATAGGAAAAGATAAAATCGATGATAAATCCACCGTTAAAGACACTGAAGTCACCTTGATAACTAAGACGGACTCAAAAGAAAGCTTTGTAGACGATGAACATAAATTGAAAGCCGTAGGTGATAAAATAGCAATAGTTTCTACTCTCGAAATATCGGAAAAGGAGGAAGTAGGTGATAAAATTCATGACACATGTAAAGACAAAGAACATCTTAAATTCGATCAAATTGTCTCTGAGACAAAGACCAGTGCCGAAAAAGTTGTTACTGAGGTTATTTCTGGGGTGAACGTAGACAAGAAAGATTCTATAGACGAAAAGTTAGACATTCAAATAACAACAGAAAAAATTGATGAAAAATCCCCCCAGCTAGAGGATAAAAAAGCCACAATTAAAAAATCCGATTCAAAAGAAAGCATTGTAGGTGATAAAATAGACTCCAAAATTACAAAAGATGAGATTGATGAGAGATTGACCGATCTCGAAACAAACTTGTACACATCAGTAAAATCCGAATCTAAAGAAAGCATTGTAAGCGATAAAGATGAAATTAAAACCAAAGAGGATAAAATACCCAAAGAAACGAGTGTTGATAGCACAGAAAAAGCAGTGTTAGGTGATAAATTCGATAAACCTATAGAACATAAAGACCAACCAAAAACAGATAAATTAATCACTGAATTTATAGCCAGCATAGATCAAAGTGCATCTGAGGAAATATCAGGGGTGAAGGTAGAAAAGACAGAGACACCGGTCGAGAAAGTAGATACCCTTATAGGAAAAGATAAAATCGATGATAAATCCACCGTTAAAGACACTGAAGTCACCTTGATAACTAAGACGGAATCAAAAGAAAGCTTTGTAGACGATGAACATAAATTGAAAGCCGTAGGTGATAAAATAGCAATAGTTTCTACTACCGAAATATCGGAAAAGGAGGAAGTAGGTGATAAAATTCATGACACATGTAAAGACAAAGAACATCTTAAATTCGATCAAATTGTCTCTGAGACAAAGACCAGTGCCGAAAAAGTTGTTACTGAGGTTATTTCTGGGGTGACCGTAGACAAGAAAGATTCTAAAGACGAAAAGTTAGACATTCAAATAACAAAAGAAAAAATTGATGAAAAATCCCCCGAGCTAGAGGATAAAAAAGCCACAATTAAAAAATCTGATTCAAAAGAAAGCATTGTAGGTGATAAAGTAGACTCCAAAATTACAAAAGATGAGATTGATGAGAGATTGACCGATCTCGAAACAAACTTGTACACATCAGTAAAATCCGAATCTAAAGAAAGCATAGTAAGCGATAAAGATGAAATAAAAACCAAAGAGGATAAAATACCCAAAGAAACGAGTGTTGATAGCACAGAAAAAGCAGTGTTAGGTGATAAAATCGATAAACCTATAGAACATAAAGACCAACCAAAAACAGATAAATTAATCACTGAATTTAAAGCCAGCATAGATCAAAGTGCATCTGAGGAAATATCTGGGTTGAAGGTAGAAAAGACAGAGACACCGGTCGAGAAAGTAGATACCCTTATAGGAAAAGATAAAATCGATGATAAATCCACCGTTAAAGACACTGAAGTCACCTTGATAACTAAGACGGAATCAAAAGAAAGCTTTGTAGACGATGAACATAAATTGAAAGCCGTAGGTGATAAAATAGCAATAGTTTCTACTACCGAAATATCGGAAAAGGAGGAAGTAGGTGATAAAATTCATGACACATGTAAAGACAAAGAACATCTTAAATTCGATCAAATTGTCTCTGAGACAAAGACCAGTGCCGAAAAAGTTGTTACTGAGGTTATTTCTGGGGTGAACGTAGACAAGAAAGTTTCTAAAGACGAAAAGTCAGACATTCAAATCACAAAAGAAAAAATTGATGAAAAATCCCCCGAGCTAGAAGAAAAAAAGGCCACAATTAAAAAATCTGATTCAAAAGAAAGCATTGTAGGTGATAAAGTAGACTCCAAAATTACAAAAGATGAGATTGATGAGAGATTGACCGATCTCGAAACAAACTTGTACGCATCAGTAAAATCCGAATCTAAAGAAAGCATAGTAAGCGATAAAGATGAAATAAAAACCAAAGAGGATAAAATACCCAAAGAAACGAGTGTTGATAGCACAGAAAAAGCAGTGTTAGGTGATAAAATCGATAAACCTATAGAACATAAAGACCAACCAAAAACAGATAAATTAATCACTGAATTTAAAGCCAGCATAGATCAAAGTGCATCTGAGGAAATATCTGGGTTGAAGGTAGAAAAGACAGAGACACCGGTCGAGAAAGTAGATACCCTTATAGGAAAAGATAAAATCGATGATAAATCCACCGTTAAAGACACTGAAGTCACCTTGATAACTAAGACGGAATCAAAAGAAAGCTTTGTAGACGATGAACATAAATTGAAAGCCGTAGGTGATAAAATAGCAATAGTTTCTACTACCGAAATATCGGAAAAGGAGGAAGTAGGTGATAAAATTCATGACACATGTAAAGACAAAGAACATCTTAAATTCGATCAAATTGTCTCTGAGACAAAGACCAGTGCCGAAAAAGTTGTTACTGAGGTTATTTCTGGGGTGACCGTAGACAAGAAAGATTCTAAAGACGAAAAGTTAGACATTCAAATAACAAAAGAAAAAATTGATGAAAAATCCCCCGAGCTAGAAGATAAAAAGGCCACAATTAAAAAATCTGATTCAAAAGAAAGCATTGTAGGTGATAAAGTAGACTCCAAAATTACAAAAGATGAGATTGATGAGAGATTGACCGATCTCGAAACAAACTTGTACGCATCAGTAAAATCCGAATCTAAAGAAAGCATAGTAAGCGATAAAGATGAAATAAAAACCAAAGAGGATAAAATACCCAAAGAAACGAGTGTTGATAGCACAGAAAAAGCAGTGTTAGGTGATAAAATCGATAAACCTATAGAACATAAAGACCAACCAAAAACAGATAAATTAATCACTGAATTTAAAGCCAGCATAGATCAAAGTGCATCTGAGGAAATATCTGGGTTGAAGGTAGAAAAGACAGAGACACCGGTCGAGAAAGTAGATACCCTTATAGGAAAAGATAAAATCGATGATAAATCCACCGTTAAAGACACTGAAGTCACCTTGATAACTAAGACGGAATCAAAAGAAAGCTTTGTAGACGATGAACATAAATTGAAAGCCGTAGGTGATAAAATAGCAATAGTTTCTACTACCGAAATATCGGAAAAGGAGGAAGTAGGTGATAAAATTCATGACACATGTAAAGACAAAGAACATCTTAAATTCGATCAAATTGTCTCTGAGACAAAGACCAGTGCCGAAAAAGTTGTTACTGAGGTTATTTCTGGGGTGAACGTAGACAAGAAAGATTCTATAGACGAAAAGTTAGACATTCAAATAACAACAGAAAAAATTGATGAAAAATCCCCCGAGCTAGAAGATAAAAAGGCCACAATTAAAAAATCTGATTCAAAAGAAAGCATTGTAGGTGATAAAGTAGACTCCAAAATTACAAAAGATGAGATTGATGAGAGATTGACCGATCTCGAAACAAACTTGTACACATCAGTAAAATCCGAATCTAAAGAAAGCATAGTAAGCGATAAAGATGAAATAAAAACCAAAGAGGATAAAATACCCAAAGAAACGAGTGTTGATAGCACAGAAAAAGCAGTGTTAGGTGATAAAATCGATAAACCTATAGAACATAAAGACCAACCAAAAACAGATAAATTAATCACTGAATTTAAAGCCAGCATAGATCAAAGTGCATCTGAGGAAATATCTGGGTTGAAGGTAGAAAAGACAGAGACACCGGTCGAGAAAGTAGATACCCTTATAGGAAAAGATAAAATCGATGATAAATCCACCGTTAAAGACACTGAAGTCACCTTGATAACTAAGACGGACTCAAAAGAAAGCTTTGTAGACGATGAACATAAATTGAAAGCCGTAGGTGATAAAATAGCAATAGTTTCTACTCTCGAAATATCGGAAAAGGAGGAAGTAGGTGATAAAATTCATGACACATGTAAAGACAAAGAACATCTTAAATTCGATCAAATTGTCTCTGAGACAAAGACCAGTGCCGAAAAAGTTGTTACTGAGGTTATTTCTGGGGTGACCGTAGACAAGAAAGATTCTAAAGACGAAAAGTTAGACATTCAAATAACAAAAGAAAAAATTGATGAAAAATCCCCCGAGCTAGAGGATAAAAAAGCCACAATTAAAAAATCTGATTCAAAAGAAAGCATTGTAGGTGATAAAGTAGACTCCAAAATTACAAAAGATGAGATTGATGAGAGATTGACCGATCTCGAAACAAACTTGTACACATCAGTAAAATCCGAATCTAAAGAAAGCATTGTAAGCGATAAAGATGAAATAAAAACCAAAGAGGATACAATACCCAAAGAAACGAGTGTTGATAGCACAGAAAAAGCAGTGTTAGGTGATAAAATCGATAAACCTATAGAACATAAAGACCAACCAAAAACAGATAAATTAATCACTGAATTTATAGCCAGCATAGATCAAAGTGCATCTGAGGAAATATCAGGGGTGAAGGTAGAAAAGACAGAGACACCGGTCGAGAAAGTAGATACCCTTATAGGAAAAGATAAAATCGATGATAAATCCACCGTTAAAGACACTGAAGTCACCTTGATAACTAAGACGGAATCAAAAGAAAGCTTTGTAGACGATGAACATAAATTGAAAGCCGTAGGTGATAAAATAGCAATAGTTTCTACTACCGAAATATCGGAAAAGGAGGAAGTAGGTGATAAAATTCATGACACATGTAAAGACAAAGAACATCTTAAATTCGATCAAATTGTCTCTGAGACAAAGACCAGTGCCGAAAAAGTTGTTACTGAGGTTATTTCTGGGGTGAACGTAGACAAGAAAGATTCTAAAGACGAAAAGTTAGACATTCAAATAACAACAGAAAAAATTGATGAAAAATCCCCCCCGCTAGGAGATAAAATGGCCACAATTAAAAAATCCGATTCAAAAGAAAGCATTGTAGGTGATAAAGTAGACTCCAAAATTACAAAAGATGAGATTGATGAGAGATTGACCGATCTCGAAACAAACTTGTACTCATCAGTAAAATCCGAATCTAAAGAAAGCATAGTAAGCGATAAAGATGAAATAAAAACCAAAGAGGATAAAATACCCAAAGAAACGAGTGTTGATAGCACAGAAAAAGCAGTGTTAGGTGATAAAATCGATAAACCTATAGAACATAAAGACCAACCAAAAACAGATAAATTAATCACTGAATTTAAAGCCAGCATAGATCAAAGTGCATCTGAGGAAATATCTGGGTTGAAGGTAGAAAAGACAGAGACACCGGTCGAGAATGTAGATACCCTTATAGGAAAAGATAAAATCGATGATAAATCCACCGTTAAAGACACTGAAGTCACCTTGATAACTAAGACGGAATCAAAAGAAAGCATTGTAGACGATGAACATAAATTGAAAGCCGTAGGTGATAAAATAGCAATAGTTTCTAATACCGAAATATCGGACAAGGAGGAAGTAGGTGATAAAATTCATGACACATGTAAAGACAAAGAACATCTTAAATTCGATCAAATTGTCTCTGAGACAAAGACCAGTGCCGAAAAATTTGTTACTGAGGTTATTTCTGGGGTGAACGTAGACAAGAAAGATTCTATTGACGAAAAGTTAGACATTCAAATAACAAAAGAAAAAATTGATGAAAAATCCCCCGAGATAGAAGATAAAACGGCCACAATTAAAAAATCTGATTCAAAAGGAGGCATAGTAAGCGATAAACATGAAATAAATACCAAAGAGGATAAAATAACCAAAGAAACGAGTGTTGATAGCACAGACAAAGCAGTGTTAGGTGATAAAATCGATAAACCTATAGAACATAAAGACCAACCAAAAACAGATAAATTAATCACTGAATTTATAGCCAGCATAGATCAAAGTGCATCTGAGGAAATATCAGGGGTGAAGGTAGAAAAGACAGAGACACCGGTCGAGAAAGTAGATACCCTTATAGGAAAAGATAAAATCGATGATAAATCCACCGTTAAAGACACTGAAGTCACCTTGATAACTAAGACGGAATCAAAAGAAAGCTTTGTAGACGATGAACATAAATTGAAAGCCGTAGGTGATGAAATACCAATAGTGTCTACTACCGAAATATCGGAAAAAGTTGAAGGAGTTGATAAAATTGATAAAACTTTTATAGGCACGTTTGATAAGTTAGATTGCCAAATTTCAAATGATTTCAACAAATCTTCTGGCATTGAATTTTCAAATGCATTAAATGATGACGGTGACCAAGGGATATCATCAACATCAAGTTTCTCATATATTAGCGAGTCTAACCGTTTTCTTGGATGTAAATCTGATGTTTCAGCAAATAGTTCTTTGGGGTATACTAGTCACGATTCGATTGAATTTACCAGTAATGATAGTGATTCATTAGTGTCTACTTTTAATAGTGCAGTTTTATTGAAATCAGTTGATACACTGAATGAAAAACCGGAGTTAGAGTTAAGTGACAGTTTGATTAAATTGATGAATTTAGCGTCTGGTTCACCAGGTCATTTTGAGTTTGAAAGTAGTGGAAATGAATTTGATGATCTTGATGGTAGCGTGGCTTATGGAAATTCTTTAGTGGGGCATGCCTCCGAGTTTGATAATTCCAAAAGTAAATGTGTCGTAAGTGATTCAAATGATAAAGTTAATAGTAATGTAGATAATAGCTCTCGTGGTTGTACATCCGATATTAGCGTATTTTCTAAAGACGCAATTAAAAAAAGTGGAAAACATGATTCAGATGAACGTGTCACTAGTAAAAAATCCTATGGAATTCGGAAAACAGAAATTACGAAATCAGGTTTTATGTCTTCTAAGAAGGCTAATGATTTTAGTTTGTTTAAAAACGACAATTTAAAAAAAGAAAATAAATCCAATGTTGTCAATAAGCCTATATCTGTGGGTGTAGTTCGCAGTTCATCATTGCGATCTAGTTCATCTTCTATATCAAAATCGTATACGACGTCTAATAAATCAAAAGTTTCGAGATCCCAGAGCACAAAAATATCTGTATCTAGTTTTGAATCTACTAGTTCATTACAAACTGCAAAGAAGTCGTTTGATAATAAAATTCTCGAGACAAAAACTTCCGTTACAAAATCATCAAGCTTGTATAAAACAAAAGTTGACACTGATACCAAAGATATAAAAATATCGAATACCGGCAAAAAAATTAGTAGAAATACAGCATCATTATCAGCAAGTAAATTTGGAAAAAGTGATGGTAAGGAATTGAAGTCATCGATTACGATACCTAAAAATCATTCTTCCGACCAGACCTTTTCTAAATCTTTAAAAATTGTCCGTCAGAGTTTGAGTAATGAATTAAGAGATAATCAAAAATCCAATGAAGCTATTACCTCCAAATCTTTAGCTAAAGCTATAACTCCAAATAAGGTATCTAGTGATTCATCAATCAAATCAATTGATAAGAATATTAAAAAGAATACAGTCAATGAAAAATATATTAGTAGTAAATCATCAATAGTGAAGTCTTCAGTTAATTATACTTCAACGCAAATTAAACATTCAACTAATTTGCATGCTAATATTTCTTCATCAAATGTAGATTTAATACCTACAATTAAAACATCAAAAAGTAAAATTTCAACACAAGAAGTAGAGAAACACCGTAAAACTACGGTTAACGAAAAATTAAAAAAAAACCAAACTACAGAAATATCTGAAAATATCACTAAACCTAGGATAAAAAGTTACATGGCATCTACTGAATCAAGGAATAGAAAATTAGAAAACTCTTCTCATGCTCATATCAAACCATCCGGCATTCCGAAAAAAAATCAGCATATAACTTCCGATAGTAACAAAAATATTCCTACGTCTCCGTCAAGAATACCAATAAAATCACCTATAAAAGATAATTTAACTAATACATCAATGAAAAATAATTTGTCACTTTTAAATACAAAATCGTCTCGTTCATCGTCTGTATCTGATCCAAGAGTTTTAAGTGCACCACTACAAAAAAGCGGTTTTGATTTTATGTCTTCACCAAGAAAATTGAGCCCAACATCATTACCTACAAGTCCAGCTCATAGATGTTTTAAGACTGATAAAAAAATTAGCTCGGTCCTTATTACATCAGAAGTATTTTCAAGTTCTTCAGATCGAGCTTCATCTGTAGAATTAGTATATGAACAACCAAAACGTTCCCCTTGTTCATCAATGTCCGAACAACAACCTGCTTCTATAACTGAATCAGTATCCTTTGAAGATGAAGAAACGACTCATTCTTCGACCTCAGACACCAATCGAGATTCCGAGGTATATAAATATATATTTTCACATAAATCAAAATTGTAATACATTTCCCAATCAAAATTAGCAACTACTATAATAGTGCCAAATAATTAATAAATTAAATATATAGTATTTGTATAATTATTTTTTTACATCATTACACGAACAATATATATATATATATATATATATATATATATATATATATATATATATATATATATATATATATATTGATATATTTATTTATTTATTTAAAACGGGACGAACCCATAGTAAGATATAGTATAGGTATATGATTTACAGGCGTATTGAAACAAAAAAATGTAAATTCAAAAGAAGTTTCTATAAAAACTAAATGTCAGGTATTTACATTTAAAACAAAACTAAAACATTTTAAAGTGGTACAAATGTTTGGAGCAATGTATTAATTAAATTATGCTTTAACCAATAGACTTTAAACATTATAATTAATAACCTAAAAGGTGCTACAATTATTTTCAAAATATTTTTTTAAGGCGGTTATTCTAATAAATAGACAAACATTTAAAAAAATGTGTACTGTTAATATAGGTACTTAATATAACGGTAGTGTTAGTGGGATTACTGGGTTTCTGAACGTCTGTTAATTGTATATAATATTATAAATTATTAAATTTTAAAATATAAATTAATATAGGAACCGCAAAAAGGTTATCAAATTAATGTATTTTCTAAAATGTTTATAATTAATAAAAAAACTATTTTTTTAAATATATTTATACCTACCCTTTGTTTATAAACAATCTCATACACACACACACACACACACACAAACACACACACACACACACACACACACACACACACACACACACACACACACACACACACACACACACATACACACACTCGCGTGCATTTTTTATAATATTTAAATACGGCTTTAATTTGAATAATTATATGTTATCATGATAAATATTTTAATATACTATAAGTTTTAAAGTTAAAAATTATATTTTGAACATATACATATGAATTAAATATTAGAATGCACTTTCATAGGAATAAAATTTTAATTCTTTTTCACATTCTATCTCATTTAATTAAACAACTATTGTTTTTGTTTATTATTATTTTATATCAATGTAGAATTTTCACAAAAAAATATTCAACATAAATAATCATCGTTAAGTGACGAAATGTTGTTTTATTTATTTATTCTATCAAAAAATATTGAAATTTAATGTTTAATTAACTTTATTTATTGGTAGAAGAGACTCAATGAAAAAATTGACTAAATATTAAAGTTATAAAAATGATTATGAATATTGTTAACAATTAATATTAAGAATTACAGTAGAAACCTAATAATAATCAGATTCATAATTGTATCATTATGATTTACTAGGGCAATATACATGGAGGTAGAACAACAATACAAATTTATGTGTTATATTCTTATATAAATGTTCATAATGTTAAGTCACTATTTTATGAGAAAATCGAATGAAAATTTGTATGTGATAAGAACATATAAACTTAAGTTGTATATTATAATTAACTGATATTTTGACTGTGTAGGAGATTATATTATTTATATTTTTGAAATTAATATGAATTTATGACATAAGAGAATTATGATTTTATAAGCTTTACATTGGCATTATATGAGTGAAAACTAAAACCCCTTAAAGATAATTAATACATAAATTAAAAACAATAATATGATAATAATAATAATAATATTAGTTAATAAACAAAAGTACAGTAGCTTTCATTGATGACTTACTAAATGATAGTAATCTTTGAATCTAGAAGATTTGAGAGCGAAAGTGGGATAATTTTGTGAAGTGATCAACTGGAATATATTGATGATTGGACCAGTTGATAGATGGTAATTAATGTGGAAAGTGATGATGTATGTTTTTATGTTATTCAATGTTGTTCATATTTCAATTTTGGTAATGTAAAAATGTATATAGACTGATCGTGTACACTTTATTATGAATTATAATAGATATAGATGTGTTACTATGAAATACTAGTTATGTGTTATATTTCTTGAAAATTTAATTTATTTTTATCAGCCTGACTTCATTGCATATTCAGTGACATGAAAGGAAAAAGTTTATTTCAGTAACTGAGAAAGTCTCTTTGTTTCTTCTTATATTTATATAAGACTTACTTTTATAAGTAAACGCAAATTTATCATTTTCTTTTCTTTTACTTTGTCCATGCATTTTCTAATAATTAATACAATAAAATTAGTATTTTTATTTTTTATTTTTTATAGTATATAGGAAGTAGTTAATGAATAATATGTGAAAAAATAAAAAATAAAACATAAATGATACATAAAAATATATTACAAAATAGTTAATACATTCAGAATGTGGTAAAACTTTAACATTTCTTTTTAAATGTTTTTAAAGTTTTAATGTATCTACTAGTTGTTGCTTCATATTATCGTTATTTCCACAGATTTTTTCTTCAAAAAATTTTGATGAGTCATCAATAGGTGAGAATTTAGTAAATAAAGAATCAAAACAATTTTTTCTATTTGATAAAATGTCAGAAGAAAGTAATAATGGCGTACCCCAAATCGCTATAACTGCATACGAGTCCAATGAAGAAGACATCGAAGTAACAAATATATTGAATGCTACAGAAATGAAGATTAATACAAAACTACATGAACGACGATCAGTTTCTCCAATTCCAACCGGGAATAAATCCAGGATTATATTGAAATCTCCAATAACAAATAATTTACGAAAATCCCTTTCTCCTTGCTTGTCAAATTTTAATAACTTAACAGATGTTGAAGTAATGTCAGATTCAGATGATGAAAAACATCATTTTAGAACCCCAAATCTTACCCCAGGTCCTGTAGATTATTTAATTTTAACAGATGTTGAAGATTTGAGTGAAGATGAAGAACATCAAAATATGCGTAATAATGTTAAAGAAGAACATACAGATACTGAAAATTTCACTGATGATAAAGGATTAATGAATGACGTAGAAAATATAGAACAAACTTCAGAGCCGTTGGTCAATTTTCCACAACCTCATAGAGAAATTTTAATTCATTCAAAAGATGGAAAAACTAGTGTGTTACCAACAGAAGAATCAAGTCCAATAGGACTTAAAACTCCGAAAGAAGAAGTCAAGGGCTTTGAGTCCGAAGAAGAAATTATAACTGCTGAAGGATTTGAAGAAACTGAATTATATTTAAAAAATAATAATCCATATTATCACGACATTGATGTTGGAGTAGAAGAATCAGTTGAAATAATTAAAAATGATCGATGTAAACATAAATATAGAAATCGAATATTAGGCGTAAAAAAAAATACAACGCCTGAAATAGAATACAGTAAAAAACGATTTCGAAATAAAAATCGTAGTAATTCAGAAATTGAAGAGAACGCTGAAAAATCCGTGGAAGGAAATAAAAAAAAAATATTATCAAAATATATGTCAGAACCCATTTTAAGCAAAGTTTCCAGTCCTATACAAAATCAAACTAATAGGGTGAATAATGTAATGAATCAACGAAATAGTAACACATTTACTATACATGACAATAGAAATGATTTTAGCATTTCTATTGATTTCGAAACTCATGACTCTATATTCTTAAGCGTTGGTAGGAATTGCGGGAATTTATCAATGAGATGGTTGAAAAATGGAACCACAACAGGTAGGGTAACATCTGATTGTAATATTCATAAAACTTTAGAGTCATTAGAACCTGGATATTTCTTTAAAAGTAGCTTATGCGACCCTAACCAACAATATGAAGTAGATTTATTTGCATATGGAACAATGAAAATCCTTCAAAATAGATATTTTACCTACATTGCTGTATATACTGTTGTTCAACCCGTAAATATAGTACAGTTATATATAAACAGACCATTTCAGACACAAATTATTTTGGTAAAAAAGCCATTAGTTAAAGTTTATTCACTCAAAGACAAATGCACGAGCATGGAGAGGTTACATCCTTCACCAGTAACACGTCTATCAGCATTTAAAATATTTAATCAGAAAGAAACAGAAGAAAAACACGAAGAACCAAAGGAAGTTCAAATTGAATCTAAGAAACATGTTTCTGGTGTAATTGATATTTTTGAAAATATGAGTAATAGTCCGAAGTTGAGAAGAAAGTTTAACTTCAAAAAGTTGTCTGATTCAGATAATCATTTAAAAATAGATAGTTGTAAACAAAAACTTAAAAATATACATAACCAAGAAAACATCTATATAGGTAATTAATGTATTATCTATAATTCTTTATATGCAAATTTTTGATTTGGTGATGGACAACATTAACTACAAAATAAGTATATTCTGTAAGCCACAAAAGTAAATTGTTTTGAAATAATATAATAACAATGAATAAAATTAATTACTAGAACCCCATTTAAATATTTAAACACAAAATAAGATTGTTATTAACACATGAGTAATAAACACACTAATTTTTTAAATTATTTTGCAGCTATAACACTAATACTGTAACATTTATTATTGCTTTTTAAGTCAACACCATGATTTATTTTTAAATCTTTTATAGGAGATGAAGTCAGTAACATTAAACAAGAAAATGCAAAGTCTATAAATAATTCTGGTAAGTGTTAATTGTTAAACTGTTAAGTTAAGATAATAAATTGGTAATCATCCACTGTTTTGTACTGTTAACTTAAAAAAGTTAACATACTTTATTTCCACTTTGAACTAAAAAATAGCCAATTCCTTGCTTTGCTAATTTACAATAGTTACAGTTATATGCAAACAAGTGGCTTTTTAGAAAACAACACATTTGTTTTAGAGAATGTCACACTAATACGTTTTGTTATACGTTATTACATTATTTTAAAATAATATAATGTTTAAATTTAGATAGTTAATATATTGTAACAATAATAAATCTCACATTTGATTCATTAATGCCTAAAAATGTACATTGCATAAAAATTAATATATATATATATATTACAAAATGCTTACATTTATATATATTTATGTTGTAATTATTACTGATTTGTAAAATTATATAAATATAAGCTAGTGATGTTTTGTTTTTATATATGGTGAATCTATATTATTTTTTTATGTAAATAATTTAATAAAAATAACATGACTTATAGATTATTTTTCAAACAAAATTTTCGGCAACAACACGTCAGATGATTTTGAGATCATACTCAATAAAGAAATTGCTCAAAGTAGAGAAGAACTAGCAAAATTAGTAAAAGCTGTAGAGATATTAGAAGACAAAATTGAAATGCAACAAAACATTTCGTTAATTAACAATTATTACACTGAAAAATCAAAATCATTTGACTGTGTCGGTAGCTTAGATCAACTTCAAAAAACTGTTCATCGATTATTAAATGATGTTCAGTATCAAGAAAATCAAATACAGAATTCATTAAATGACATTAGGCAAACAGTGAAACAATTCAGATTTTCAAAACCTTCTAATTTAAAAAATACTCAAAAAATACCGGGACCTAGTTTCCGGAATAATTTTAACACAGCAAGTTTACCATATCGGTGGTGGAATAGATCAATGCCTTGTTTACCGTCGCCAGAACGCCGTATGTACTTATCAGGGTCACAAGATTCATTGATTGAATCATTTCAAGTATGTTACTTTACACCTAAGAAGAAAAAATCAATACCAAGAATGTCGAAAAATCAAAATGCTGGTTATTGTATATGGCTGCCCAATAATTCAGGTGAGGTGTATTGTTTTCGAGTGATTTTTCAATCTGGATTTGTTTATAACAGTATGCTACTAACTGCTGTTTCCTTTTATTTCCTTTAAAATTCCTATTTAAAAAAAAAAATGATAAGTAAAGAAAATGATGTATGTAGGTATTTATAATTTACTTATATTTAACTATTTTGAGAAAGAATCGTTTTCAGAAAACGATCGTACTCAAATAAGACCATTAATGGTAAGGACACCATCAGAAAACCTTGTATCTGATGATTATGAACACCTAGACGAATGGAAACCAGATGACTATTCAAAAATATCTCCCGATACTGTACAAGAAAAATTAAAAACCATGTTAAGTGATCCTGGAAATCATGATGAAAGTCTAACCAATTTTCTCATTGATATGTTAATTGAACAAGAAACAGCTAAATTAGCAGCTTCTGGAGAGTTATCTTCAGGATCTTCTGATTCCGACCCACATGAAACTCTAGAACATGAACAATTACCAGATGATTCCCCTGTTCCAATAATATCTTCTCCGAAATTTCGGGGAAGTATAGTTGGTGGCTCACAACGGTTAATAACAAACAGAAAACCGATGCTCAGAGAAGTTTCCAACTATGACAGTGATTGTGATAACGAAAACGATTACATAGTGACTGAGCCTCAGGAAAAAGCATCTGGTAGAAAAGTCACGTTTCGATTAGAATCAGAAGACGACGAAATTATTTATCCAGGACAAAGTGACGATGAAAGTGACTCTAAAGAAAATAATGAATTTATATTTCCTACAAATATAACAAGTGATATAGACGATATGAAATTTGAAATGGATAAATATGTAGAAGAAAAAACTTTAAAAAGAGTGGAAAGAAGATTTGAACGTATGGCTTCAGAAACACTAGAAGATAGCCCAATTGCTAAACAAGCGATTGAAGGAGAATATCAAAGAATAATTTCTCAATTATCAAACGAAGAGGTCGATGTCGCTAATCAAATTTGGGATGAAGCCGGTAAATTGAATGATTAAATTTAGAGATTAATTATGTAATAATCATGCTTCTTCCATTACTAACAAAAGTAAAAATAATAAAAATATAAAATGTATAATGTAATAGAAACCGACACAAAAGTAATTATATTTGATATTACTTTGAAACTGAATAGTTAGGTTCTAAATAAAATATATTTGTATTGTTTATGTCAAAGTATAAATTAGCGTATAACAAAACAATAGTGTAGTGCAGAAAATATATTAGTCACCGTTTTTGATTTAATATCTACAAATAAATAATTAAAATTATACTCCAAAATAAGATAATGATTTCCTAGGAGTCGATCTTTTTAGCTGTTTGTGTTAGTTAACTTTTGCAAAATAATAACCTAAATCAATAATCTAATCCTGTATTCTGTTTGTATGTATTTATGTGTACAGAGCGCTGCCCAGAATTAACAACTAACGCCAACAACTTAGTACCGCAGAATTCCGTAGATAAAATCCCACCTAAACCAAATCCTAGACACTCCATTGACAATTCTATGACATCTTCTATAGACGAAGATGATATAAATTATTCAACAAAAAAACAATTTTGGGAAGAAATAAGCAAAACTAATCAACCACCTTTACCTAAACCTAGATATAGTATATCATTGCCAATTAAAAACTCAGAGTATTTAATACAGAATAGTTGCTCTTTAGAAATCACTGAAAGTTCATTCGGTGCTTCTGATCATGCAGAAACACCTGAAATGATTAACGAATTGACGACAAGTAATCAAACTACTGAAAATATTGTAGTTTCTGAGTTAACTTGTCGAAAGCCAGAATGTATCGGTGAAAAATCTCAAGTTCCACTATTTGAAGAAAGTATAAATACAATTAAAGAAATTAAACGATTAGATTCAGAAACAGAATATATAAATAAATACGGAGAAGAATCATTAGCTTTCGAAAACGAAGGGTTTCAAGAAGAAGATGTTTTTTATGATAAAGTTTTAAATGAAAAAGAAATCTCTTTAAATTCAGATAAAATTATACCAGACTTGAAAACAAGATCAATGTCACTACCATCGCATAAAATTGAATCCATCCCCGCAAAAAAATATTTTCAGCAGATCAAACCTCAAATGGAAGGCATGCAAATGGAACAAGAATCTTCCCCTGAACATAAGTCATTGAAAAATACAACCAAACAAAAGTCACCAAGTCAAGAAGTTCTTATTAATCGCCAAATTCATAAGCATATTTTTTCAAATGAGCTAGATGAGCAAATAGATTCATTAATTCCTGAAGAAAAATATTTAGGCTCAAAATCTGAAAAAAGTAATTCAATTAATTCATTAAAAAATACATTATCAGATAAAATGTCTTATAGCACAAGTGAAAAATCCATAACAAAAACGGAATCTGCTGAATCATTTATCCTGGATGATATATTAGAAGAAAAGATAAGCAAAGCACTTTTAAAACAATCAAAAGAAAAAAATTCATCAAGTTTAACTCAAGATCACATAGATGATATTCCATCAGACTCATATTCCTTAGTTGAAGGAAAAGAGAAATCTATTTTACAAACTGAATCTTTTGATTCCTCAGTAATTGATGACGAGCTTCAACACGAAAGCTATAATTTAGCACAACATGACAACCAAAAAGATACGCCATATTTACAACATAAACGGGATCATATTATTCACACTCCAGAAGAACATATCCCTGATACGATATGGGAAGTGACTCAACTAGGAACAGAAGAACAAGATTTAGAAAATGAAGATATCAAAGATCAATACTTGTTCCACCAACATTTTGTTGAACCGGTTAAAGCTATAAAATCGCCTGAAACCCCAAAAAATGTAATAACTGTAGAACAAGCAAGAAGTATAGCTGAACAGCTAATCAATGAAATTGAAATTGAACTAACAAAACGTCATGACGTTTTATCAAATTTACACCATTTAATGATATCACCCACAGAGTTTAAAAAATTGGAAAATATCGGATACTTGGATATGGAAGGAGAAGATTTGAAGTTAAAGATTATGGAATCAGTACTAGCGAAAAAATCTCGAGACCAATCAAAAAGTATTTCAAAACATGACACAATTACTTCAAGTATTGAAATAACTGATGAAGACTTAAAAAGTAGTGGTTTTGAAATAGAATATGATAGTTTAACTAAAACACGTGTCATTGATCAGAATATTCCAGAATGTGACTCAGAAAAATTCGAACAGAAATCATCAATATTTAACTCAAATACTATCGAGTTTGGACAATCTTCACATGATGCAAAGGAAGTGAATTGTAGTATAGCTAATGATAATGTATCAATTGAAAGTCATATTAAAGAACAGCAAAACAACAATAGTAAAATAACTGAAACTCAACAAAAAGATTTATTTTCAAATGGCTATATTGAACATGAATCAATATCCAATCAAGATTCTCAAAATATTAAAACTGATGTGTTTGAAAAAATTGTTCTTAATGAAAGTGACCAGAAAACTGAATCACAAGAGCAAGGATCACATTATAGTTCTAAAGATAATAATGACATTCACGACGTTGTTCATACCAGCAAAGTTACAGAATTTGAAAAAGGTAAAACATTTGATGAACAACTAACAGAACATGATAGTCATGAATTTCACAGTGAAGAAACGTTTGAAGTAGAAACAAACAAACATACACAAGGAAAAACTAAAAATGTTCAAACTAATGAAAAACATATCAATACTGTATTAAAGGACTTTGATAATGAATTAATAAAAAAAGAAAAACACGTTGAATTGATGACTGATGATGAATCAAAAGTATATAAAATAGACAAAGAAGAATACCGAGAAACATTTTGTGTTATAAAAGAAACGATAGATAGTTTGAAAAGTGAAGAAACAGTAACAAAAGAATTTGAACCTTGTTCGTCAAAATCATTTACGAAGCAATTAAGTTCAGAATCATTTCCATCGAAAGATAATTCTGTCCACTCACCAACTTCACCATCATCATCCTCAATTGATGTTCGTGAAGAAAAGCATGTAAATTTTGATACAGTAGTCCTAAGAAAACCAGATTCAATAAATTTGAATAAACCAATTGTAAAAAAACCAGCAGACTCAAGCTCTAGTGATAGTCATTACCATTCGTTTGATCTCACATCATCAAGCCGGCCTTGCTCATCAGATTTAGATGGCCTTTTGGCTGGATCATCTGAATATGAATCTGCGATTTCAGTACCATCCAATGAATATCATACAGCAATTAGTTCATTAAGCTCAAGAGAATCCATGAAATCATTGGATTCGGAAAGTTCAGGGAACCTAGCTTCTGTAGAAAATAGTGAAGCATCTGAAACACTTATTGCATCAACAGGCGATTTAGATTTTGACCAGGAAGTTACTAATTCTATTTTAGAGGATGAAGACAAAGTAGAACCATACGATCAAGAAATTCCAATGCATATTATACGAGGGGAATCTCTTCCAATCATAGCTGAATTAACCGATATGAAGTATAGTGGCATGTACAAAACACAGCCCTTTTCTCAGCCAGCTATCAATAGTGAAAAAAATACACAAAAAATGAAAAGATCTCATGAAATGACTTTTCATCCTATACCAAAACACATAACAAGTGACAGTTTATCTGATTCATCATCCCACGAAGAAAAATTATTTTCAAGTGAAGATGCAAGTATGAGTATATCAAGTACAGAAGGCCAAGCAATACAAACTATCGTAGAATCAATGAATGGGTTTCCAGAAAATGGACCTTCTAATGTTAATTTGAAAGAAGAAAACACAAAATCTGTTGAAACATCAACTACACAAAATAACTATGGTGAAAATGAAAATGAAAACCATCAAGTAACAATTATATCATCTACAGACACTAATGGGTCGCATCAAAATGTATGTACTCAAATGACCACAAAATTAGACGATATAAAAAAAGAAGAGGTTCAAAAAAAAGGACATCGAAGAAATCCTAGTTTAATAAATAAGATATTAGTTGAAAATTTGGATATAATCGATCGAAAAGAAAATTTGAATGATGATCCCTCTAAAGATATAACAGTTATAAATAAACATCTAGAGCATAGACAGAATGCATCTACAAAAACTATTGAAAACTATTCATCAAACGATATATATCTTTCAGATTCTGAAACTGAAAAACCTTTCCTGCACGATAAATATGAACCCGAAACACGTGGAAATATAACACCTGACAAACATAGTTTTGAACACATTGATGATATTTCTGAAGCAGATGCAGCTTTTCAAATGGTTCCACATTTATCACCAGCAATACCTACTTCTTTACCACCCACAATACCAGAAGATCCATTTTCAGAAGATGAAGAAAACGTATCAGAATCGATAGATATTGTTCCTAATATTATGATAACAGAACATATGGCTCCTTTAGTTGATCGTGGTTTTCACTATCCAGATTTAGATTTAGAAGCTAAAGAATTAGAAATAAAATCATCTACTCCTCAGACTCCAGCATCCATTAGTAGTAAAGAATCATCAGAAACCGATCAAGGTAGAGAATATATAGTAAATGAAGATATAGACCCACACGAAGAACCTTCTTGGACGGGTGAAGAACATACAGTCCTTGAAAAAGTTGAAGAAATAGAGGAAAAAGAATCAATTTCTTTAAATGAATCATTTGAACTCGTTGATAATATTGAAGAAAAACTTGATAATTCTGAAGAAGAATTTGTAGTTATTGAAGAAATAGGGAAAGAAGCTAAAGAAGAAGATTCTGAAGGAAAAGCAATAAAAATTGAAGCGAAAACAAAAAGTACTCATAATATTTGTAACACCAATTCTCCTTTACATGAACTAGACACTGAAAGTCAAGGGTCAAAAGGCCAATTTGATTCAGAATATGCAAATCAAAAATGGGTCGAACTGCAGTTTGAAGACGATAACACTATTAATGAAGTTTATGGATATAATTTAGAATACGAAAGACCTCCTCTTGAAGATATTAAAGAGGAAGATACAGATGATTTACAAAGTAGTAAGGTTGGAAGTGTTAGTAGTCAAATCAGTCATTCGATTGATAGTCTTGGTAGTATGAAGGAATCATTTGGAAGTACTCCAGAAAGTAAAAAATACTTGGGAAGATCATTAGAAAATGACAATTTATCCGTTAATTCGCTGCAAGAATTTGAAAGATTAGAACAATTAGTAAGAATTGAATCAATGAAAGCTAAATCTTCAGGATCTTTAGCATCTACTACTAGTTCATCTAACAGTAGAAAAGATGATTTATCTTTAGCTTCTCTTAAAGAATTTGAAACTATTGAAGCAGCTTGTTTTAAAACTGAGTTAATAGAAAATAAAGCTAAAGCTATTGAAAATTCATTAATTAATGAAGACAATGTTTTTAAAATAAATGAAACTATAAGTTTAGAACAAAATGAAGATAACTCTGAAAAACATATTTCAGAAGATGATAATTTAACTAGTACAGAATCGTTAGATTTAAAAACAATTGTTACTGAAATGAAAGTGTCAGCATCTTTTGAACAAATATCGAGTACCGGTTTTGTGGAAGGAAAACAAACCGATTACGATGAATGTATGAACTCAAGTGTTTCAAGTCGTGGTTTCAGTAGTCCAATTATGGATGATCATTCAAAAGAATCTTCATACAGAAATAGTTTGATTTTAGGTAGCAATGATTCACTGGGTCCAGTGAGTTCAACATCAACAAATGCTACGTATCACTGTGAAACTGGATCAAATATGTCTTCAAGTTTTACTAGTGGTGGTTCAAATACTATGGTATCCAGTATGGAAGGTCTTGACAAAACTGGAGGAAAACATGATTGGTTTGACGAACATGAAACATTTGAAACACATAGAAGAGATCCAGATGGAACAGAATTTTCTCACAAAATCATAAGAATGCCTCCTGAAATACATAAAGTATCAGCAAGAGGACCAGACAAAGAAAAAATTCTGAACGAATTTGTTGAACAATTTGCTCCTGGAGAATATGAAGAAGATGTGGAACATACAGATGATGATGGCAATGAATTTGTTACAAGAATTGTACAAAAACGGATGGTATTCGACACACAAGAATTAGCAAGTAAAGGTGTCTCTGAAGATGAATTAACCGAATGTTTAAAAAAACTATCTAAAAATGCACCTAAAAGTTTTGAAATCAGTAAGAAAACATCATCACATATTGCAGGTATTAAGTGTTAAACATCTTTTAAATATGTGGTCTATATCATCTCCATCTGAACTCATTATATTTATTTTTTCCATTTCACATTTTTTTATAAGCCTAATAATGATTTTAATATTAATACCAGTGCATGCTTTTAAAAAACTTGATTGAATAAAATATATTAACTTTTTTTTTATTAATTCACTTAATACATTATAATAGAACTAATATAATTCAAATATCAAATAAATATGCACTTCTTGAGAAATAATACAATTTAAACATGTCTTAGGATCATCTGAAGAATTACAACGTCCATCAACATCTGATGTGAAATTAGGTAAATATTAATCTAATAAGATAACAATTGCATGAACCTATTAAAAGTTAAATATGCTACTGAGATAAAATGAAATTATATCACAAATTAAAGGTCTTACTATGTAATTTTAAAATAATTAAAAAATTACAACCTTTAGAGAATATCTTATAAACACTTTTTATAGTTTGATTAATATATTATTTTAGAACTAACTTGTATTATATTATATTAATGTAGAAATGTTGGTTTAAAATATTCAATTACAGCTAATAGATATAGAAATGTAGCATTAATACTTACTAGATTTAGATGCTTTTTTATGGTGATTGGTAGAATTGCAAATGGCTGCATCAAAACCGGAATTGAAGTGTGAAATTAGTATGGACGACGATACAGAAATAGATCTACGTGAGCATGATTGGCGATTTCAACATCAAAAAGACACTGGTCAATAAATTAAAATTCTATATAAAATAGTTATTAAAAAAATTGTATTAAGTATTATTATTATTATTTTTTATTGTATGATGCTATTTGGTTTGAAACCAATAAGTTTCATTTCTGATATTTATTTTATTATTTTATTTAATATTATGGAAGTAGAATATAACCAAATACATTTTTATTAATGAAGTTATTATAAATAATAATTGGAAAACTTCCCCTCTCCCATTTTAATACTTTAATTCATACATTTAAATTTTATTTTTAAAAAAATATAATTTTTATTTGCGTCAATTACTCAGTTTCTTAGCTAAATCAAATAAAACTAACCCACTTCTTATGATTTATAACGGAATATTTCGAAACTTTTTTTTTTACTTCAATATTTATGGAACAAATTGTTTAAAAAATATTATAATTTGAGGTCTGAGTACTGGAGAAACAAAACTAAATTTTTGTGCAGTTATCCATTCTACAAATCTAAATTTTAAATGACTATATCTCTTAACCTACTGATCGAAAAAAATTTAAAGAAAAAAACTTAAGTTAAATTTACAAAATATAAGTGATAACAATATAAAACTGACAACAATAACTTCACTTGATTTGTAATCAACCAAATTATAAAAGGAGCTTTTATTTTTACACTTGCGAATATTTTATAATTCAGTTTTCTACCAAGTTTAGTTCATTCATATAAATGATTAATTTAAAAATATTAATATACCTACATCTAAATTTTATACCAGAAACGTTGTATATGATAATTAACTTAAAATAAATCAATTCTGTTTCAGAAACTGATGACGTAACAAAACCAAGTACATCTGGATGGTATGTATATTTGTAACTAAAAATATAAACTAAGTGTACAATAAGAAAAAATTTAAGCAAATGAGTAGAGGTACCTATGTAACCTTTGTAATTACAGTGTGTATCTACACATTGTATACACTATAATAAGTACTAAAGTTTTTTATCAGTAAATATTAAAAATGAATTAAAAATTAACGTATAAGTATATATTTAGTACCTTATATTTAACCTTATAACCTTACTCGTACAGTAAAATTATCCCAGTAATAGCATTTAAATACAATCTAATTTGATTAAAACCGATCTGAATGAATAGGTAGTTTGATATTTATTAGAACGCAAATTGTTTCAATATATTTCAACAACTCCCTATACTAATAATAATAATAATAATGATATTAATTGTTTTGGTAGCTTTCAACATTAGATAGTTGTTGGATTAAAAATGTATTTAAATATTAAAAAATATTTAAAATTTAATACCTTGTATTCAAGTATGATTAATGATCATACTGGTTCCGTGTACCAACAATGATAAAAAAACAACATAAATATAAAAAAATAAATAAATTAAATACCTAATTAAATTAAAACTTTGGTGCAAATGTATGACAAAAATAGGTACATTTACTACATTTTCGAAACCCCCAATATTACCAGCAGTTTCATGAATCTCGATTGTGAAACCGTAAAGCCAGAAACCAATCTGATCAATGGAGTGGAGAATCATTCATTCTAATGGTAGTTAATTTGGTCAGCAGAGGAAAAGATTTGGATCTAATTCAATACCAGTCTGGAATGGATCTTTCCATTATTTTTGATTAATATAATGTATTCATTAAGCACTTATAGATACAACAGTTTCTCTAAAAAAAAAAAAAAAATTAAAAACCTTTGTCTGAATAATGATTGTGATGTTTTGATGAATATATTTTGACTTAGGAAACCCTAGTACACAGATCTTTTAAACTATTATTTGGTTGTTTGATCCAAATACAATATTAGGTTTATTTCATAATTAAAATTAATAACATTTAAGTCCCTAATACATAATATAAATACCTAATATAAATGTTTTATTATTACAGGACTGGAAAATCAAAGTCAAAGGAAAATGTATCTGAACTTTGAAGTAAAATATTATTCGAATTGTATACCACACTATTATTATTAGATATATGTATAAATATTGTGAAAATTTGTAATAGGTCAACCCGAATATGTAAATGGAAAGCTACATTCCAATAAATATTTGAATACATGTACCTACATATAATTCAATATAGGGTACTTTAATTATCTAGAAATGCTAATTAATTTCATAATAATATCTAAATAAGTTATGTACATTTAACTACATAATATACATTATGCTTGTTTCTGATATCCATTTTTTAACAAACGTAAAACTATATTATCTAGAAAATTAAAAATATGTATTTGAATATTTCATACGATATTGAAATTAACAATTTTAATTTGTTAAATCGCTTAACATTTATCTCTTGTTTATTTTAAAAATATTTTTACTACACCTAAATCTAGAGGTTAGTTCATAAATATAAAATATGCTGTATGTATATACATTATACATATTATTTTAATTAATATTTATTCAATAATTATAACTACTATTGGTATTTTTATTTCAGTGATGAAATACCTAATTTATTGTCATACTTTATATTTATTATCATTTATTATCTTGTATAACATATTTTACTTTTACATAAGAATACAGCCCATTGCAATTAAAAAGAATAGGCAAAAACATATTGTTATTGTATCTATAGGCTGTGCGTTATTTTTGATGAATGAATATGATGCTTTTAATAATCATAAAATGTGTGTATTATTTCAGACTTTTAAATATATTATGACATACCTAATTACCCTACCATTATAATCAAACTATGTCTATGACTGGTTAAAAAACCACTCACTAAGAGTTGTAAATATTAAGAAATATGAATATAAAATATAAAAATTCAAACTTCTGTTGAAAATCATATGATACTAAACATTAGGTACCTACTTAAATGTACTATATACCTATGTATTTTTAATTGAATTTTTTTTTACAATGGTTGGACAATAAAAACACAAATTCCATAAAATAATGACTTATTAGAAAATCAAACATCAAGAATATTTTTTAGAATTATTCAAGTACTTACACAGTTTAATCTTAGAATATTATCAATTATAAATACCCTTTTTAATATAATATCTCATACAAAATAATTCATTTCATAATTTTATAAATATCTCAAATAACTTATGCAATATATTACCTACCCATAATTTTATTGTTCACTAAGCTACATGATACTCTCATTAGATATTTATGTGATGATGAGACCGGTAGAAAAAATAATTAAGTTAATAACTGCAAAGTGCCATGAGCAGTTTCACTCCTTTAATTGAAATATGTATGATTCTTGAGGGCGATTGTAAGCTCACCAGAAGGAAAATTTTCCTCCAGAGTCTAATATGCATTAGGTACCTGTAAGCAGTGTAGGGAACGTCCACCAAAAAAGTGAACGCGGTCACGGTCATTGTCCAATTAAATAACGCGTTTATGTTCACATTCGTAACAAAAAATAAAAGCGTTTATTATGTCGTTCAAATTATTTTCTTAAGTTTTACAACATTCATCACTTAGAATTAAATGAAAGTGTGAAAAAATATCAATCGACACAAGTCCATATTATGCTTTTCTGTAATTAAAAATAGCTATAATACGCCCATACCCCATTATAATATCATTTAACAATTAGTAACCATAATTGCCTATACCTACCTTATGTTATAACTTGAAAAAGTTATTATTCCATGATTGCTACCTCGGAGTACAAAATATAAGATGATAATTAATAATTATGTAGGATCAAGTATGTACTAGGTATAGTAACTCTACTCAAAAAAAAGATTTTGTTTAATTAATAGTTGAGAATTTGAGATATCAAGATTTTCATTTTTTTTCAAATGAACATGAAATGAACGAAATAAAACCATTCGCGTTTGTATAATAATTGAATGCATTCTAATGCTTTTTAGCTGAACGCGTTCATAGCTCGTTTTTGAAAAATTGAACGCGTTCTTTTCAAACACTGTCCGAAAGGCAGTCTTGTAAAGTATTTGAGTAAAAGTATTTGAGTAAATGTATTTAAATACTTTTATAGTATTTAGAATACTTTTTAAATACTTTTTAGTTTAAGTATTTGGAAAGTATTTTAAATACTGTCTTGGACGTATTTGTATTTGGAAATCAAAAATTCAAACAAATTAATCGTCAGTCGTCATTTTTTTTTTCTTTGAAAATTATACTATTTTATTTATAATAATATTTTTCTTTCATAATAATTATTGACTATTGTTGAGAACCCCTGTCCCCTATGCCGATGTCTCGTGTGACACCACTGTGTGATATCATAATATTTCTGTTTCTGTTGGCAACAAAATATGCAGTAAAGATATCTTGAATCGTTGGTCAATACTGAGAAGATGTCTATAAATAGTTGGGGCAAACCTAGTTTTCGATTAGTCTGTAGCACGGTTATCTACACAGGTTGGCGTACGGGAGTGTTATCTCTGTTAAAGTGGCATTTGTAGTGAACTATTAGCGCTAGTAGTCATCGACCCGACATTAACATGTAAATTATACAAAAAACTGTAGTTTTTCATTCTTTGCTCATAAACGATTACAAGAACATAAAAATTGTTAAGCACCTAAATTATAGATTGAACATTTTTACATCAGATAGAATTTTTTTGGTGTTTCTATCTTCAAAAGTACATTTTATTTTCAATGAAAACAATTATATTATTTTGGTGCCAAAAATCAAAATAACATTACTGATAAAATGCCAATAAATTAATTAATAAATAATAATAATAAAATACAGAAATCAACCTATAATAGTTACATTTTCTTTTTGTAATAATTATTTAAAAACCAAAGGGAGTCTACATTATCACCTTTGTGTCATATTTTTGATCGAACCGGCCGAATGAATAATTATATCTTTATTAGACTTATAACCAGATGTGCATCCAACAATACAACACTTAACCATTTTAACGATACACGAAAATTCAAAATTGACACACTCGGAAACTCAGACACTACGACTACGACAACGAGATAACGAATAAAGATTTAAGATTCAATATAACAATTAACAAAAATTATCACTTATCTGAAAACATAATATTTTGTTTTTTGGCGCCAAAATAACATATTTTTTTCATTGAAAATGAGACGTTATTTTAAAGATAGAAACACCAAAAAAATTCTATCTGATGTAAAAATGTTCAATTTATAATTTAGGTACTTAGCAATTTTTATTTTTTTGTAATCGTTTATGAGTAAAGAATGAAAAACTACAGTTTTTTGTATAATTTATATGTTAATGTCGGGTCGATGACTACTAGCGCTAATAGTTCTCTATAAACGCCACTTCGACAATCTAATGCATGGAATACATATCGTCGTACGCCAACCTGTGTAGATAACCGTGGTCTGTAGCTACAAATCGAATGATAATACAGATAAACATCAATAATATTATTACCTATGTTTATATATCTCTATTCTACGATTAATGATTATTATATATTATAATATAATAATTATTATATATTAGGAAAAATGAGCGATGAACATTTTGAAAAAACCATGTTACTTAAATGCAACAAATTTTTTTGGGAATGATTTATTTTAATTGCTCTGTATGACTGTATACATAATTTATATTTCATTAACAACTTTTTAATTAATAATTAAGTACCTACCTATTATTAAAGAATTACTATTTCTAACAAGTTTTATTTATTTTTATTTTCCAGTATACAATTGAAAGTGGTACACAAAGATCTAATAATACCTTGTTGAATGTATCATGACAATTTTAAATTATTAATAATTACAAAATTAATTTAGCAAACTAACAATTTGAAAAGTAACCTAGAAAAAAAAAGTATTTGAAAAGTATTTAAATACATGGCAAGTATTTATATTTTGTTCTTAAATACTTTTACTTAAAAGTATTTGAAATGTATTTTAAATACTTTCTGAATGGATGTATTTGTATCTGTATTTAAATACAATTTTAAAAGTATCTTTTACAAGACTGCCGAAAGGTATATAATATATATAAACCCTCTTGAGTCTCGAGTTTGTAATAACTTCGTTTGTACCTAATTTGTAACTGTCAAACTACAATAGTTTCGATAAGAGTACAAATGAAATTAAAAATTACATAATAATCAAATTGAATATTATACATTGTAAATGTCGATCTACTATTGTTGATATACGAAGTTCAATTGAAATTTGAATATATATTTTAATTTAATTTAAATTTTTATCATACTATGGACATACAGTTAAAAAGGAATTCAATTTCCTTTTCTAAGTATTTTTTTGTCAAGATAACAGTGTAGTGTAACTCATTCACTTATTAACTACCTATTATATTACTCTAAGTAAACATAATTTTAACTCTGGAGAATTCACCATACAATCGGAAGTTGACCACCACTCATCCTTGATGGGTAGGTACTAGGTACAATATTATCGTGATTGTAAGAATAGGTAAGTACCTCACAGTCGAATAAATTACAAAATAAGTTATAGGCACTACAACTCATAGTAGATTTCAAACTTTGAAAATTTTACGATATTACGCTAATGCGTTGTTAAATCATAGCTCAAATAATTTGATTTTGCTATTAAAATGAGTGGAAAATGTATCAGGTATTAAAGTAAAATGCGAATTTTCTTATCATTCTCTTTATCACGATAAAAACTTACAAGCCTTGAAATTAAAAATAGGTAACTAAAATTGTTATTAAGTTTATTGAACTCTTTGACTGTTATTATAATACAATTTTTATCAACATGTAACAAATAAGGCGTTTTCATCTATTAAAATTGTGCACTATGGATTATTTTTATTACCATCATGTCATTGCCCCAGCTTGAACTTCAACTATCGATGTAGTTTTCGAATTTTAGTTACCTACTTCCTCTGTTAAGAAGTTCGATGTTACATTTATTGGTCACTAAAAATATTGAAAAAGAAAATGTGATGTTTTCGCAAACATTTCGTTCCATATCATCAAAACTCAAATTCACATACGGTCATTCATTGTAATAGTTTTAATTATATGAGTAACCTGCTACCTACAATTAGTTTTTTTCAAAGGGGTAAAACACACACGGTGTGATAGTGTGGAATTTAAGTATGTGGCCAATCCCGGATAAAAGATCCATTGGGCTTGGGCCCTTTTAAACTTCAAAACTTTAACCTTCATTCACACAAATAAATTTTTTTATAAACATTTTTATTATAAAATATAATTGTTACCATTTGAAAACAAATAAAATAATTAAGTAAATGATGTCATTTTGCATGAATATTTGAAGTAATACTGAAGTCAGGACATCAGTTATTAAAACCAAATCTGCATTTACCTCTTAAAACAACTGAGCTAACTGTTTCTAAAAATGTTTGCACATACATGTTGTAATAATTAAAAATCAAGGCTAATAATTTTCATAATTACATGTTAATAAATAATTAAAACAATTTAAACCTGTTTGTTGTACAAAAAGTAATTTTTGGTCGAATTTTCAGTAAATAAGGGGCAATGTAGTGCAGTACAGTTGGCTACGGTCTACGACTCGCGCAGTCATCAGTTTGAACCCGGCTCAGTCCAAAAAACATTCTGCAGAATTAATTCTGTAGTGTCTCTTCCCCTGCCATCGTTCTGGTTGCACTACACTGCCCCAACCGGACCCACTCCACTGGGAGTGAAGTCCACACACATGAGAATTTTACTTCTCAAGATAAGGGGTATATGTATATATGTACATATATATATATATATATATATGTCCATATATATTTTTTTAAATATTTTGGGTTCTTGAAAATAACTAATTATTTTAAAAATGAAAATGTTAACAGTGTCATTTAACAGGCACAGAGAATGAAATTCAAACCCTACTATTTAAGGTTCTAGTAAAATAATAGAATTATAATTTATTACCAAGTCTGATCACCAACATCACGATAACTATTAATCAAAAATTACATTTTAAGGATTTGACTGATTACCCATTTAAAAAAAAATAATGCTATATAGGTGTTTCCTAAAAGAAAATTGTATAATGGAATATATTTTGTATTTCATTATAAAATTTAATTATAATATATTATTTCAAAATATTTACTTTTGTGAGTATTAAGTTTCAATAAAATATAATCATAAAATGGGCATAAAAGGTTGTTATATTATTTAATCAACTCTCGTTTTTCAACATTTTGAAGTTTAAATGATAATTCCAAATAAAATTTATCATAAAAAAATAATAGAGTATAATTTATACAATACCTAAATTAAAGAATTTTTAAACCATTTTTGAAAGATTTACACATTGATAGGTAATTTAGGTTGTAATCATGAGAAATATTTAAGATTCATAAAGTGAAATTTTATAGAAAATATATGGATTATTACTATTTATTTTACATAATATAATACAATAAAAATCAAGATCGACATAATAAATATATTATTATTTCAAATATGTACTATGCTCATATTATGTATAATAAATACTACACATCAAAATAACAGATGTAGGACAAAATCTGATCATGAATAATGATTAAGTTAAGTATGTTGACAATAGTTCACGAGAAGTTTCTTTTTTGTGTTGTGACTATAAACTTAATTTAATCATCAAAATATTTACATATAATCAAGAGGTTAAAACTACAATTCTTCATTTTTGTATTTGCCTCGCCAAGATTTAGGCAATGGTACAACCGATGGACACGGAACTTGTCCAAAAATCTCACATATACAATGTTTTTCACACATGTACCCAAAGTTGGCTGGGTTGTCTTTTTTCTCTTTTGCTCTAGCCTCTAGGTCGAGTGTTTCTTTAGGTTTTCCAAGTACTTGTAAGACATGGTCGTAAATTCGATCTTTGTCGCGATTATCGACATCAATTAATAAATCCTTGCCGTCGTTCATATAACATCTGATGAAAATACATAGACGGGTATGTTAACAGATGTTAGATAGTGATAATGAGAAGAGAAAAGACATACCTTATGAACGGAGTCGGTGTCATGTTCTTGAGAGTGATAACCTGTACATCTGGATTTTTGAATTGGATCTGAGGAAGGTGCCAAAACACAAATTCTCGGGTGCCTTTATGGTTATCACCTAGCGTGTTGTAGTGGACGGAGAATATTTTTATTCGGTCTTTGAATACAATCTTACCGGCTTCCAAGTACTGTATGGTTCTCCGTATCGGAGCTGCGCCTTTCATGAACGGCATGGCTCAAAACACGAATTTTTACCGGTAGATTAGAAAAATATGAATATTACGTACCACCTAAGTTAAAAAAAAACACACCGAATCGTGTGATTATTGTGTTATCACTGTTTGTAAAACACCGTAATCGTCATTTGATAAAATTATTGTTACAGATATCAGTCGGTCATTGCTGCCAATACTGCGTCGTAATATTATGGCAAAGCTTATAAATATTATCATATCGTTAACTATATTATTGTACACCACCTAATGTGTAAAAAATATTACCACAGAATAAATGAAATTTCATTTATTCTGTGATATTACTCTGTGGTAGGTATGGAATATTCATATACTCGTATCTATGTTGTATGGGAATATGAATTTGCCACAGATATATAAAAATACTTTTATTATATATATATATATATATATATATATATATATATATAGTATTTTTATATATCTATGGAATTTGCCGAGTGTAATAATTGGTACCTTATAAAATATAGAATATAGGGGAGAATGTCCGAATACGGGATAGGCGCCTGATATCGGACACTCAAATATCATCTAAAGAAATGGATACATTGATCAAATAGTATGATAAAGATGTTCCAAGACCATTGAACTATATGATATATTATCATATAGTTCAATCACAGAATAAATTAAATAATAATATAATTAAATAAATAATTAATAAATAATAATAATAATAATTTAATTTATTCTGTGGTTCAATGTCCAAGACTTATTTACAAATCTATAGATTGTTTACAATCTATGATAAGGTGCGGTAATTATTTGTTGCCTAGATAACATCTTCATAATAACGGTTTGTTTGTTACTAATCTATGGTTTGTTACCACAAAATTTTAGTTTTTCTAATGTAATTTACAAATGAAAAGTTTTTCTACGAGTTAAGTCAATTTATTTAATGTTATGATCTTAAATTATGTATTAAACCTATAATATATACAATATATACTATATGTATGTTAGCATCAAAAAATTCAAAACTGCAAGCAAATAACATTTTTAATAACATTTACATGAAAATTCAATTTCGCTAATATTGGGTATCCAATATTAGGATATAACTAGTGTTTTCATCTAAGTACATTTTGTCAATCTCTCATATGTCTTTATTGTTTTTAAATAATATTTTTTAAACTATCAATTGTAATTATGACATAAAGAGTCTACAAGGTACCTGTAGCATAGTTGATAATATTTACTAATATTGTTATATATTATTGTTTTTATTTATCTAATTACCAAAGTTATTTTATTTTATTTTTTAAAAGACTTAAAATGCATAAGACTGGTTTGTATGTAGTAATTTAGATATTTTTTATTAATTATTTTATAATATTGTTATTTTGTTTAATAAATTTACCGAGGTGGTTTTAAAATTGTATTTAAACTGCCTATCCTAATTGAGAGCTACCTTAATATTGACCATCCAGTATTAGGATCACCTATTATCCTATATTAGGAACTTATTTTTAAATAGTGAACTTTATTGGTTTTTCAATTATTTCAAATCAAATTATAAATGTGCTTCTTTTTACAATAAATTACGTAAGTACTTATCAGTGTATGTTTTACTTAAAAGAAAGCACATTGGTATTGCAAAAAAAAAATATTTTTTGTATCTTAAATTAACAATTTAAAAAAACTGTCCCATATTCGGGTACTCTCCCTATAATTGAACGTACAATATATTATAATATACATAGCCCTGGCTATGTTCAAGTGTTGCTGACATAATATTTTTCCTTACTTACCCATCTTTTATCAATTACCATTATTTTAACAAGAAAAAAAGTTCATACAAGTGTTTTGCGTGGACTGTGGTAATATGTATCAATTATAATTTGAAAATATCACTAGAGCTTATAGATATAACTAGAGACCGGATTTTTATGTTTTTACATCTTTTTACTGAGAGTATGCAGCTCCAATTGGATAAGCTTTCTGGACAATTCATTTACCTATGATCTGATATAAAAAAGTTTTTAGAGCATAAAAAAGAATATTTCAAGGTTAGAGAATATTTTGTGCAAAAAACATGTTTTAGGAATATATTGGTATATTGGGATTTAATTTGAATATTTTATAAAAAATCTAATAGTTTATAAAAAAAATCCAAAACAATTTTTATTGTAGTATCATATTATTTATCTTGACAAAAGGAATATTAAAAAGAACATAAATTATTTGTGTTATATACTGTTATTTTATATTTAACTATTTTATGCAATATTATTTAATTTTTAAATTCAAAAGACTGAATTATTTAAGTTTAAATTGTTCTGATACATAATATTATTTTGTTATTTAACTATATAATGAAATACATTTTTATTTTTCTATTTCATAAGCCTGAATTATTTTTTTTGATTTGTTTTAATACATAATATGATTCTGTTACTCAACAATACCCAATACATTTTTGTTTTTATTATTTAAAACATGTTATTATTATTGGTTGTACACTCACACATCTAAAATACAATTAAACAATATAGGTACACAAGTATATCATCACATTATTACAGTTATTTATTTTTTCAGTATTCAATATATTTTTACGAAAAAGAATATTTTTTTCATAAAAGAATTTTTTTGTATATTAAAGAATATTTTGATGAACTTATAGAGCATAGAAATATCTTATTTCTATGGTTTTAAGTGCATATAAATCGGGTCTCTAGGTATAACCATAGTAGCTACTAGACATTAGAACAAGGGGGTGCTTGAACTCTAGGTTTTTTGTAACTAGTCATTTGACTTCCCCAGTCTCCATACACCTTTTTTTTTACAATGCCAGTATGTCATTATCGTGTGAAAAATGTCTGTCTCTCGGGGAAAATAAAATCATGTTACTGATTAATTAAAAATATAATAATTAGGGTCGAAATTAAATTTTTAAGGACCCGGGGCAAATAATAGTTGAAAGTCTTCACTTGATATCATCATCAGACCTATATAAGACTGTATTAATATTTTTTTTTTTAGAAAGTGGCCTAAAGTTTTGCCTTGATTTAAGTTAATTTTTTAAACTATTTTTTTTAAAGTCGTTTTCTGCCTGTAGATCCCATAGCGCATAATATATATGGCTACGTCTGTGGTCTGTATACCAATATATTAATATATTATGCATTTACTGTATTGCCAGTAAACTCTATTGGTCTTGGTAAGTAGGCATCTACCTATATTTTAGACTATACAATTTCGAGCTGCTTATTATATAATGAAATAAGGATTAACTATTTTAGATTTCAGGACTTGTAATGGAACTAATAATTATTGTTTAGTCATTTAGCAATTTCTATTTAAATATAGTTTTTTCTCCGATTTTAAAACAATAGTAATTGAATAATAACTCGTCGCGAGAAACGACCAAACAGAGTTTTACACGAGTTCGTTTATTTTTAATGCTCGTCTATACATTTCATAACATCATTGTTACGATCTTTTTATTCGCCCGCATCAAATCAAATGTGTAGCGTCACGACACATTTCAACCATCAGCCCTTTTTAATTAATTTTTACATTTTCATCTAGTAATAAACACTACGAAAAATGACTGAACGTGACACGTATATTGGACGTCTGCAGTTAAAAAACAAATGTCACCCTTAAAAGCTACAACGACATTATATTGTTGTATGTACGTGTATACATGAATATAATACATATAACATTATCGTATAATGTTCTTTTTTTTTTTTTATGAGAATAGAACATTCAGGTACAGTGTGCATAATAATACAAGTAACAGAGTTATAATTTAATCAGTTGTGACGGCGTGAGAGAAGGGACAGAGTCCATTCAACACTACTTCCAAATATGCAGAGCTCAAAACTATATTTACCTATTTAATTTTTGCGTAGGGATATAATACATGATAATATATAGTGCTGTAGTCCTAAAAATAGCAGATGTTATACTATAAGTTATAATATTATACATTTATACCACAATTAGGCAGGAAATTTTATTTTTATATTAAATACAGAGATTACAACACTGATGTTATTTGATTGTCGATCGTTCATAATCCAATCTACAGTATATTGCCCATTATCTAAAAAAATATATATATATATATTTATATATATTTATATAAATTATTTTTTATACAAATCGTCTATTTTAACATTATACGTATTTGACCGTTTATTTTTAGTTCTAGAAAAAATATTGATAATAATGTATTTATGACATTCATCTTTATATTATTTGGTGGTTTCACTACAACAGAGAGTATACGGGAGTTTATTAGAAATGACCAAAAGGTGTACGGCGTATACCGCCGTATACCCTCTACTACAGCCCTGAATATAAGGTATAATAGGTATAATATAGGTGTTTAACATATTATAACATGTTCAACGATTCGACCATGAAAGCGTGTCTAAGAACCAAGTGTATAATATACTTGGGCCTGTTTATTATTGTTGAGTTCACTAATTAAATGAAGTATTAAAGTACTCTTGAACATAAATTTTAGGTTCATTCATTAACATCTTGTAGCAATTATTTTTAATTTTCACCATATAATTAACAGCTTACTATTAAAACATATAACAAAATATTCCGGACAAGAATCATTGGGCCTTTATGATTAGAGTATTAAAAAACACTGTTAGCTTATACAGCCGGTAGCGTCTGTTTAAATAAAAATTAATTGAAATCGTAAATAAAATTATGGGCAATTGAATATGAGATATGACCATTCGCAGAGGTGCCCGTATATAATCATAACTTAAATGAGTGCAAAAATATTAATCTCGATTGCATTTCCCAAAATCACTGTGTACTTAAGGATGAGAAAATGATTGCATTTTAGACAAAAACTTTTGAAATTCAAAAGAAATGTTCATGTACTTAGATATACCTACTGCACTTAGTGATGTTTATCTTTCTCATGTCTATATAAAATTATTGTCAATGGACTCATAGCAACACGAACCGTTAACACATATTATACAAGTTTGAATAGTTGATAAATCATTTAATTACTAGTTTTTAAATTGGCGATAAAATGTAAACGACAAGCCTAAAGGTGATAAATAATAAGATTAGGAAAATCAGTAAATTTTTAATTAGGTTTTGAGCTAAACGAGAAATAATATTTTTAGCCACAAGTTAATAATTCTCAGCCTTATATTATAGGAAACAAATCAATTCGAATTTTACAAATTTATAAGCTATTTCAAAATAGGTAATAATTAATAATAATAAAAATAAAATAATCATTATTTATAACGATATTTTCCATGCTTTTGTGTCGGCAGATTTGTCAATAACTTCTTCGTAATCCAATTTACTAGCAATTTCTGTTTCTATTGAAAGTATGGCCATGCTTGAAAATCTATCCTGAGACATTGTCGATCTTAAGTTAGTTTTTATCAATTTAAATTTGCAAGGTAAACTGTAACGCTATCCTTAATAATTGGGGGCCAAGATATATCACTGATAATTATGAAAACCACATTTTATGATCAATTATTCATCTTTGACAATAACATATTGTTACTATATATATATATATATATATATATATATATATATATATATATATATATATATATATATATAGGCGTAGCTATATATTTTTATTAGGGTATGCAGGAAGCCTATGTACCAAAGTATAAGTCATGAGGAGCTTTATCCTCCTCTCTACCACCTTATATTATACAATAATACAGCATATGGACTAATTCATTAAGCTTAAAGATATTTATCAGCTTGACGAATTAAATCACATTGAATACATTAGACGATCGATTTTACTTGCTAAAAATTATCCATAATCGATTAAATTAAATTTATTTTATTTTATTTTAACATACTAGATCTATTTTGACCTAATAATTAATATGATACATAACAAATCTATGTGTTAAACATTTATTTTTTCAATATGATCACAAAGTTCTGTTGAGAATTTCAGATTCACACTCATAATGAAACATTTATGTACTTTTATAAATGTCATATTATTTTATATAAATTTATTTAGTAATGATAAATTATTTATCTGTACACAACTTAATTTTAAAAAGTTTTAGTAATTTTTAAGAGATTTTAGGTAATTTGTGCTTGTGAACGTGTAATAATGAATGTGAACGGTAAAAATAACACCGAAATTTACAATTCACATTATACTATAATATAACACTGGCACGTATGGATTATTAGCCTGTTAGTAAATCTTACGACTTTCCATTAAATCGTTGAAAAGTCGAGTTACTAAAATACACACTATCGCCTCTACAAATGGCACTTCTACATTCAGGGCATGCATTGGCATATCCTGCGGCCCCCTGGCTACGCCTATGTATATATATATATATATTAATGAAATATTGTTGTTGCGTAGGTAATTAGAAAGTTATAGGTGTATGTCTTCATATTTTTCAGATGCATCCGACAAAGATACTTAATAATTAACATTGCGTATTAATATACAAAAGCCTTAAATAATTGTCCAATTTATAAAATCATAATTGTAATACGCAACGCACTGCACTCGTATACATTCCTAATACTTTAATTTTTTTTTTCGTATGTACGTTATAATAACTATCGGGAAACAATATGTGCATAATGTGCATAAGACCACTGCAGTCGAGTCACTAAATTAAACATTTTGGGGTCCATAGGCAGTTGTACCTCTTATAATCTTATCCTTATTCTCCAGTCTACCCGTTTGATGTATATTTTATGTAAAAACACTGAGACGTGCTTGTAAAATGATCTTAAATTGTATATTTAAATGCACACTCAATGATATGAAAATCTTTTAAAACTATTGTTCTCTTAAATTAAATAATATTATAAACATGATCAAGGTAATTATTGGTTATGACTTATGCTAAATTAAACACAAATGTTTTAATAAGACACATAATGATGTCTCTATGACAGAAAAAATGTATTTGTTTACGAAATTGTTTGGCTAGGTGCATTTTGGATATTCTTCGTTTGCAACGTTTTTCACTCTAGAATCCATGTCAAACCAATAGAAAATTCTAAATCACCTGGCACACAGTCCATTAAACTCGCGAGTCGTGAGTCCGTCTTACTGCATAAATGTATGTTACTAAATAATAAATACCGTTAAAAAAAATCAAAGATTTAAAAATCACATGAAAATAATAAAACAATATTTTTCCATAAAGATTTTTCCAGATTTTTCCATCCCCGCTTACCTCGGTTGCTGGCCTACAGTAGATATATAATAATTAAGGTATCTATGGTTAACATTTGTGTTCAAACATACTGGTTTCTATTTCATGTATACGCGTAATACACCCATGTTCTGCAGTAATATTTAATCGGACATCTTATGTTTAGTACCGAATCGGCTACCTATAAATACAGTGAACCAGTATACGAGTGAATCAATACGTTTCCATATTTTGGTGTTATGTCCATGTAAACGTTTGAAAACGGGAACAAAATCTATTTGTATTCGATCGATTAAAGTCTATTCTCAAGCAGTATTATTTTCACAATAAAAACAATATAAGTAGTTATATGTATTATATAATTTATAGGTATATACATGTGTATCGCAAAGATCGTATGGGATAACTTTTGTCCTATTCAATATTTTTATAATATTATTATTTTTTTCATGTATAAATACTATATCGCTGCTCTGTAATAGTTTATCATTTTTTATTTTTTTTTTTGTGAAAATTTACACACCCTAATCATTTTATCAAATACTCGTCATCATCAAAAAAGTTTGAAAATCCATAGTAAATAAATGACGTAACTTAAATAAGATATTTGACCATTAACATTTTTCTTAACATTTGGTTTACACAAAATTACTATTTTGATTTTTTTCAACTGTAGAGTAAATTCTTAAGTTATCATAATTGTGTTCCGAAAGTAAAAACATCTTGTAATAAGTTTTTATTGTAGCGCAGTACTGCTGTATATAAAAAAAAAAAGTTAAAAATAATTAATACACATACAAAAAAAAAATTCTATATATCAAATCTTCGTGGTACACTTTCTTATAACACATTTTTATAATACTCTATACATAAAAGCGCGAGTAACGAGAAGCACGAAAGTTCAAAGCTTAAATGTCATCAGTATACATGTAAATCAAAAATTAAAAGAAAAACAATTCAAATATAATCATTTGATATATTTTGGCACAATTTTACTGAATCAAGATGCTATATATATAACTCTGTTATTGTTATCTAGTGGCTCTAAAGCGATCGACACTTGTGATACAACTGTCTTACATCCTTCTTCTTGAGTTCTTCCTGAAATTTAAGTATACACGATTAAAAAAGTAATTATAGTGTTCTTTTATGATCCAATAAATGAATAAAATGTTATGTAAAAACTATTATGGATTAAATAAAGGACCAATAAGTAATTAGGAAAATTTTTGGGTTAGAAGAATTTTTTCCTTAAATAGGAAATCATATTATTTATAATATTAAATTTACAGATTAATTTCATATACGTATTTTTGATGATTTTACATAATAATATAATAATTTTGTTTGATAAGATGATTGACCATGAAAAAAAAAAAAAAAAAAAAAAATATATATATATATATATACCAAAGATGAATAGATGTGTTTGTGTTTCTTAAACATTATGTTTTAGAAGTCAGCTCGTATCAAATTCAAATTTTTCTCGTGGAAAATTAATATGTTAATAAAATGTTCGAATAAGGTGTTTTGATTGCCATTGTATACGTCTTATAGAGTCCTAATGGCGAAGTGTTTTCGGTTTTTTTTTTTTGAATTTAGTGAAAATTTAGATTTTACCATCTTTTCTTACGGACTGTACGTTTCACATAAAATATTCAAAATCCGTTCTCAAAACGAATGTCGGCTTATTTATGTGCATGGAAGAATGTACCTATACTAGAAAATATAATTTGTTTTGATCAAATCCGAACTATATTTAATTGTTCATCAGTTTATTTGTCTGACTGAAACTTTGATTCGTCGGCGAATAAGCCATGTCTGTTCATTTTTTTTAAATTAATCAAAAAATCATAAATCTATCATGCAAATCGGCTACTTAGGATTTTTCAGTTTATATTTAAGATTATTATGTTTAGATAGCTAAAAAATTAGTGTCAAAATATTGATTTGCCACAGAAAGCATGCACTGAACACGCTGTATCTAAATAAGTGTTGTATTCAATAATCAATATGATACTAATTATAGAAATTATGATTATTAGGATTAGTATGTGTTTATGACTTTTCGCGTTTTTATTTTAGCCGTTAGAACACACTCCAGATTCAATTATAAATTAATTTCGTGTAGTTAAGAAGCCATTATAAAACATTTTAATTTCCGGTGGTTAGTGCATCATGAGGGGAAAATGTTTAAAATTTCGCATGTTTGAGTGCCAGTTAAAAAAAAAAGTGCGTACCCGTTTTGAATTAAAATGATGAATAGTTTAACATTTTCTTCAGTATTACATAACTGTAGTGCAAATTGAACGAGTGCATTTAAAACTGCCGGTGCTCACGCGCATTAATCTAAAATGAATTATAATTAAGACAATTCAAAATTAATCGTTTGCATGGTGTAACAATATTTTGATAACATTCAATAAGTACTACACTATGCGATTCGTTAGTCAGTATATAAGATGCGTAAAATGATATTGTTCTGTCGGCGTATTAAAAAAAATAAAATATATATATTTCATTAATTCACTAATTCACAGTTCAACATTTAATTTGAAAAGTAAAATAAATTATAATTGCTAAATACACTCGTTTTTAATTTTGAATATTTAATTTTTTTTTTTTTAAATTCGTTTTCTTTGGACTTGTTTTTGACATATTTTTGGTGCGTATTTGCGTGTATTCATCAGAGTTTTAATTTTACAAAACTATTCGTGATGATATAGGTATGTCATTTTTTTTGTATTATAAACTTTTAATAGTGTTTGGTGTTAAAAATTTAATTGAAAATCAAAAGGCATGTAACATTCTGAATGTTTATACATATACATAAATTGATGTATATTACATATACATATATATTTCTCGGTTTATTTTTTTCTTCGGTTCAATTGACGATTATGTTAAACGACACATGATCGAAATCCGGACGACGTAGCTAATTTATATTTATATAATGCTAGGAGGGAGAATACATTTTCCAACGTCGATACATATTATGATGCATTAACAGTATTACTTATCATCATATAGTTTTTGTTTGGGTTTTTTTTTCAAAAGCTTTTCGTGACATAATTTCCCGCGGAAAATAAATATCACAATAACCAACCCAATGGACATAAAAATCGTACTGTATTATCTACAAAAATAACCATATAACATAAAAAAATTTACTTCCGCGGAGGAACAATAATACTTAATAACAACAACAATAGTCTATAAGTACCTATGTGTAGTTAGGTACAGTGTTTAGATCGTGTCCACAATTGATAAACAATATAAAGGTGCTGTATTATTACAAATAGCTATCGGTTTAGCATGCCACATGATTATTGTTACCGTGCGGGTGTAGACGTTTCGAAATGGTCCGTAGCACGGGCACTCGTTCCTTGGCCGTTTCGCAGCATCCGAATTGCAGAACGGACTTGTACGCTTTCCGGTACTGTTTGTTCATTATGACATATATGATGGGGTTGAAGCACGCCGACGCGTATATCGTTATGTACGAGATCACATGAAGAACTATATAATGTATACAGGACAAATGAGAAAAATAAAAATTAATGTCATACGCGTAAAGTAAGTGCATCAAAAAATTGGTGTGTAATAAGTGTACGCAAGGACAAGCAGCAATTATGTTAGTTATATAATACCGAAATCCGTGATACAAGCACATCGACGGGCCATCGGAAAAATCTAAAATGTATCTTGTGATAACGGGACGCCAGACGGAAATGATTTTATGACAGATAAAATAAACAATGTAAAACTAATGTACAATAAACAGTATTCAGCAGTAACAATTTCTGTGAGCTTACAACTCGACTTGTCACGTGGTCGCTGTTGTACTTAGATAAATATTTACTGTATTTTATCTATGATACAGTATAATTATTTTACTATAGGTACGCACGGGACACGCCACGACGAGCCGTTGTGATTGGTAAACTATGGTTGACTTTAAGAAGGGACTTCAGTGGGGGGCACCCCGTTATTTGCAGAAACTGACCCTCACCGATATTCTAAGATGAACCGAAACAGACAAAATTGAATGTTTCATCATGTGGTGATGTTTTTTGCCAACATTTGAGGCTCGATCATTAACCGATTTGATTACCTACATTATATTATTTGTGTCTTCATAAAGTTTATATTATATACGGTGGTGATATTATTTATAGATTCTCGGAATAAAATCAAATCTAACGCTACGTTTTATATTTCTCTACGGAAAACTAGCATCACTTCTACAATATTATATACTCGCATGGCGTGATAACGTAATGACGTGTCTGCAACGGTGAATTAAATCTGCTCTACAGTTCAAGAGATATTATTGAGTCTTATAGATTTTTTTTTTTATCGCTTTGCTTATTATATTTTTTCAAACTAATAAAGCCTTCAAACTTTAAAGTATATATCACGCAACACTGTCGCGCATCATACTAGTAGTAAGAGCATACCTACTGTCGACTTAGAATAATACCATTTCAGTATTATTATCCCATCGTCCTGTCCATTGGATTTAAATGAAAATATTATACGCGCGTGTCGTCTGTGTAGATAAAAAAGGACGCATATAATACACTTATTGTAATATCATAATATAGGTATCAACTCGTTTTCAGGTATCGTATAATGTTTCAATTGGAATCAGTCGCTTAAAAACTCGCAATTTTTTCTATGTTTACCCATAATTCAAAATACGACATAAAATATTTATCATTCGTTTTCAGTGCGCTGTGTGTGTGTGCGCGTGTGTGTGCGTGTGTGTGTGTGTGTGTGTGTGTGTGTGTGTGTGTGTGTGTGTGTGTGTGTGTGTGTGTGTGTGTGTTGGCCAATGATTTTTCTGGCGTACAGGAGATGGAATTAACTAGAAAATAGTAGAACATTTTTTTATTATTTGTATGTTGTATCTAAAGAACAAAGGTCGTATAAACTATGTTTCACACACTTGTTGTGTGCAATTAACCAATACGAGTACATTGAATCGAGACTCGAAGGGAAGTAATAAAATTCGAATCATCGAAACAAAAATATTCGATAATTTGTTCAAGTCTTCATGGTTAATTATTTTTAACATTGGTTTATTTTTATATACTACCTAGTTTTGTTTTATCGTGGAATATTTGTGTTTTGTGTATATATAAGTACATAGTATTTTATTTGAGGTTAAGTGAATATTGCGAGTTATCATGAATAATCTCATATCCGTACTAAAAAAAAATATTGTTCCATCTATGAAACAATATAAAACAATATAAACAACTGAACTAAATTGAATTTTACTCTTTTGTTTGGACAAGTTTCACGTATTGAACCAACCATTTTTACGGATGTGAAAAAAACCCACAATGTCTATGGTGGTGTCATATACACGAGTGCAAAAAAGTCAAATATATTATGCACCTATTTTCATAAATGAGTTTAGAAATGAATTCAAATTTTTGTAGGGCTATTGATGTCAATTATACGTGTAAAAAAAACGTTATCCTTCATGGTCGAAATTTGCAATACTATTAATATTAAAGAAGAAACAAAAACGATTTAACCTATTTCCTCGCTGGGTTCAGTTGGTGTCCAAGTACTCGAGTACGTGCAATTATTTCACTGGACGGCTATTATCCATATATTTATAAAAACAACAACGATGCATACACATTCGGCGTGTAATGTAATGCGTTAATGATCGAGGTATTCCGTTTTTGTTTTTTTTTTTTATTTTGATTTTACCTGGGTGATGAACCTCCGGATCGGTGGTTTTTATGATAGTGATCGGCAAGTAGCAAATCACGAACGACAGGAATATAGCCAACACCATTTTAGTTATTCTCCATTCGCTGCGTTTCCTCTTCATGGCTTGTATGCTTTTTACCGTTGAATCGCTCCGGGTGGACAACTGATGTTTTTGCATTCGATTTTCCGACCTACGGATGATGATAATCCCAATTGAATAATCGTGTTGAAAACGTCGTAAATAAATAAAATAAAACAATAACACCGTACGTATAAACAACACCTATCGTGTTATAAACTATGTGTAAATACAATTGCATAATATTATAATATTATATATTCGAATGAGTAAATACGCCGTTTGTATCTTCGATGATTATTAATTTGGATGTATACACCTGAGTACAACTCAAATAAATTTAAATTGTCACTAAGAAAAATATGTAATGTTCATTTACTAATATGACTGTAAGCCATCACTGTAATACTTGGTAACACTTAAATAATTCGACCGCGATGAGATACGATGTAAAAACGACGGCAGTGCGATGAAAAAAGGATCGCTCCACAGTTATATTGTATGAACCGATTCTGTAGGTGATATTCTCGGTGTATACAGTTGTAGCATTGACTATAGAATATAGACTGTTAAACTAATAGAATATTCTATTCTATATTCAATGCTTGTAGTTTATTCCGATTCGTCGGCGCGATTTATACCGCCAGTAACAAATCGTACGCGATGCTCGCTAAAACTGTTGTTAAACGAGTAGTTAGTCGAGAAAAAAGTTTTTTTTTTATCCACGTGCACATAACGCCTAAATATTGTGAAATTCATATTTGTGACTAATTTAAGTTTACTTTAGTTCCACTGTATAATACGCAAATGATTGCGTCCGTTACAAAGTGGTATTTCAATAAATCATGCACGATAACCCTAAGCGTTCCGTGCACTATATTTTACAATATATTTTTATACGTGGTATGATCATTTTTTTTTTTAATGATATTTTATATTTCATTATGTTCTAGGTACTACTGTTGAATAATCCAAAGTCTACTCGACTATATAATATGATATAGTAGTAATTGTTTGTTTTCAAAGGTTAAATATTAAACTAATTTTTTTAGTACTTTAATCGCGACACGTCGCCGTTTTTATTACTTTTCTCGGCCGCGTCGTAAAAATGGCTCATTTGACGGTATATCAGACAGTTTATACGTGTATACATACATATTTTATCTTAGTATAATATTATTATTGTGTATAATAATTATTATTGCGTTGCCGTGGACTACGACCGAAAACCTCTACGACAATAGGACGAGCGCGCGCTCTACGCCGTCATCCCCGCGACGCTGATAAGGTAACTTTTAAACGTTTCGTTTCACCATTAAATTTTTATTAGAAACCGTTAAATTTTACTGTCGGACATATTTCCAAAAGTTTCTTGAATGTTTTTATCTCGGCATTTTATTACGGGAGTGGCTCTTAGACCAATAATTATTATTAGTACCTAATGCAGCAGTTCGCTGCCGTGGTGTTAAATCAGTCGCGTTCGCAGCACGCAATTTCCCCCTCCTCTACACCGTCCGTTAAACTCGTCGAAGTACCTATATTTGAAGTAATAATTCGAGAGATCCGTTTTGTACGATTTGGTATGCGTACGATGAGCATATTCTCAGAGATCATTAATATTCCGACACGGTTTATTCCGAGTAAACAGCAAAATTTAATTGAGAATTAAAAAAATATAAAAAAAAGACGCGTTGTATAATCAGGACTCAACAGTTTAGAATTGGTTCGAGAGCAAATCCTCGAGTCACCTTTCAAAACCTTTTTATCGCCAATAATCATGCAAAAAGATTGTAATTTGGAAAACGTGTAACTCGAATTCACTTGCACACCTCTTGTGGGAAATGTCGGTTTTTCAGAGGGGAAAAAACAGTTCGTACATACATTCGACGTAATACTATTAAGACGTTACCAGTCAATGCGCGGACACACGGTCTGAGATTCTTTCCAGCAACGTATGTTTTATCACCATTACTGTTATTTAAATAACGACAGTTTGTTTTTGTTTGCAGGGGACGTGCGACGTTATGGGACTTTATTCGGTTACGGAATACAAATTATTAAACCGTGTGGCGCTCGACAACGAAATAAATTAAAAACAGAACGTGTCCGATGAGTGATACAATATTTAATTCTGTAGTTGTGATATTTCTGACCGTTTCTACGACGTGTACAATAAAAATAAAACACGAAACAAGACTCAAAGTCGCGCAATAAAGAGCAGCTCCGCGAACGGTCGTGCTCCCAACGGGCTCTGTTCCGTGTTCAACTAACACGACGTTTATATTACAATTTCATACGCGTCATACATTTTTTATTTCGTACAGGGTGTTGCGTATTAACGTCCTGTATGTTTTCAAAATGAGTGTGTTTAAAAATGAATTTTCACCGAGACAATCATAAAAACTCGCGTCGTTTTGTGGCAGGTTTATTGTAGTTTATACGCGGACCTAAATATTCACCTCGTACACGGTGCAGGCGAGCTTCGACACTCTCGGTTCGCGTGGCTGACCGATTGAAGGTACTGATTGGAGACGGATGAACGACGAGGTGATGATCATTTTCCTCGAGTGGGTCAAAAATTGTCAATCGAGCTCGGGAATCGCGGTGGCCATTTGCCTGGTGTGGCAGGGTTCCATATATAAAACGCGAAAACTTCGTTAGAAAATTGCGTGGTCTTTTGATTGTAGGAACCCGTTTTTTAAAATAAATAAGCTGTTCGACGGGGTCATATATTTTAAACAGTTGATTTCGGCCAATGATGGCGTTGTATAATGCACGAGTATCAAAACGTTGTGTTAAATTTGGCGTATGTTTCGTAAACGATTCCGGCCGCCACGGGCTAGTGAGTTCTAAGTAACCGAGCATACATCAGCTAAAACACGAGAACGCAATCGGACCCCAGGGTTTGGGTGGTGTACGTATATGAGTTTGACCACGGTAATACATGTTTGGGCGGTGGGTCGTGTGATCCCACGGTTTAATAAAAAGCGAAAGATCGTAACGCTACGTACTATACATCCTGTTATTATTACTACATAATCTAACCTAATCGAATGTGTTAATCGAACCCGTGACAATAATAAGAGTGGGCTTATGCCGGGCGGGTCAAACGAGATACACACGCCGTTATTGAACTCGGTGATCGGACGATTAATAATACACGACGTGAAAATAATCTGACCCGATTTTAAATACGTTAAAATTGTACGATATAGTATGAAACGTGTTTCGGTTTACTTACTTACGAATGACGTTGAATATGCCGGCATAACAGCAAACGATCACTATGCACGGTATGACGAACCCGATGATGAAAAGGGCGGATTTCGAAGAACGGCCCCATTGATCAGCAGTTATGGAACAAGTTACCAGCTTTGGATCGTATTTGAATTGACCTTTGGCGATAAATCAAATACAAATATTGAAATTTGAAAGTATTACCCGTTCAATTAACGGTCCGGTAACAGCGGTAACAATTGGTACTCACCCCATACGCCCAAAAGCGTAGGCACTTGCATGCCGAATGCTAGGACTAGACAAAAAATGATCATGCATCCTATCCATATCGGACGATAAATTCTGTTGTACAAACTCGTATGAGCGATCATTATGTACCTATAATTTAAAGTAAAATAAGTTTTATTATGAATCGTTGATAAAGTGTTATAATTGTATTGTCACGTGCGAAAAAAAAATCGTGCGTAAAAAATTGAAACTTTGAAACGTTAAATACGTATTAACTAAATATATTATCAAACATATTTTTAATTTATAAATGCGTGTATTATTAAAATATAATCGTATACATTATTTGAAATCAGTATGTATTAAGGTGCTTAAATATCATAACGGGTAATTGTTTTCCGTCATTAGTTTTGGGAACCGACTAGTAGACAACGTACAATATAAAGAACGTAAATCGCAAAAAGTCGAAAGTTTATTATCATCGAATAAATACGATATAAATCGTTTTAACTCGTAAATTTGACATTTTAATAATTTGGTATAAACGTGTGAATGTTTAACACCCCGTTCGTATTTACACTGGTCTTATCAGACGTCTCGTGTAAACAATAACAGCATACACACAGATGATGATTTTTTTAAACATACTCGTTGTTCAAACTTTTTTTTAGCCTTGTGTTTACAAATTTCGCTCAAAACTACCTTTTCATATACTATATTTCGCTCGGAACGTTCTAGATTGATCGATTTGTTACGCATGGTTTCTCGGGGTCTGTACCTAGACCGATCGTAAAAAATATTTGCCGTTCGTCATTTAAATATTCTTATTTTAATAATTTTTATTGTTTGAGTGTATTAAAGGAAAACGTGACAGAATCACTGATTGGTCTATCAGTGTACAGCTCAAACCACAGGACAGATTGGGTTGACATTCGGTATACGAATACTCGTAGATATTGTGACATAGACATCCGTTTAGAAAGGATTTTGGAAAATATGAACCCAAAAAGGGTAAAAAAAATAGCGGCTTTAAATTTGTAAGAAACCTAGTTGTCCTAACCTATTGACTAATTCATTGCCACCTAGCCGGAACTGCTGAAGCTATGACTCAGAAGTTTGGTCAATAATTTCGAATTGTCATTCAGAGATCCGCTAAAAAAGGATTTGTTAATCTTCTATCCCGAAAAGAGTATTTTATATCACTGAACAATGAACAAGATTATATGAAATATATATTACAATTTCAATCACATCAAACAAAAATATTTTCATACAAAAATGTAAAACTATAAAATATAGCGAGTAAGATGCCAACGTATAAATTAGTGCCTGTGTCGCACGTTCATTTTATCAGCGATTCCCCTATAGTTCCTACGCAACAAATTAATTCAAATTCCTTGTTGTCAGACAATGACTGCGGTGATTTTCCGTTGTCAGTATTCGCACGTTTGTGCTACTCTATTGTCATCGTGGTTCATTAATACTGTCACAAAGGACGTACATGTATGTGAGTATGAGTGTGTGTGTGTGTGTGTGTGTGTGTGTGAGTATTTGCGCGCGCTCGTATATTGTTAGGGGTTGGACCGTCGTGACTCTAGCTGAAACAACTTGATGATGTGTTGTGGCTAATAGTGAGCTATTTAATTTTTTTCTTCTTCGCTTTGTTAGGTCGTGAATCGGTATAATCGTGGACGTGGCGTGTAGTAGATAGTGTTGTGTACCTTATGCGTATATACATACACATTTCAAATAAATTGACTGTCAGCGCATTATATATCACCTGTACACAACAAACACGTTTAATGTAAAAACCAACTGATTTTAACCCTCTCAATATAACTACTAGATACGGCCGACCACTTGTCACGACCCGCATCAAAAACAATTCAGCGGTCACTTACTCGTGTCACCATCAATTTTAACTCCGATTTATCCGAATGACAAATTATTAACAACCTAAGCGCGGACTTTGTACGCACATGAGAATATTATAATAACCTTTTGATGTAGTAATATCTGAACGCAAAATTCAATAATTAAGGAATAACTAAATAATTCTAATGAGACAAAAACGCACACCTACATAGTTATCTAGCTACTGGTCTAATAAGCCATAAATAGTAATACGCTCAGTGAATGAAATAACAGACATAATACGTAAGCCCAATCTAACCACTAACGCGTGGTGCGACTCACGCTGAACGGTTTCAAAAAGCAGGTGGCCGCCTCCCCCCAAACACACGGACTCACGCGGACTATCAGGGCTTATGACGTCAATGGCTTCATATAAATACAGGTCTGAAAATACACCGATTCAAGCAGTCACCGGCCAAGCCAAAGCGATCATCTTCAGGTCAGTCGACATCCAAATTTAATTCATTGGACTTAAAATAATTTTGTGTTTTGAAAATATTCTAAGTGCTCATAAAGTTTAAATAATTATTCAACAACCGGCTAAGAATTTTTACCCTTACTTCACACCGCTCTTTGAAGTTATTTAACATCAAATGCTTTTAAACATCTACTTTGCATTATTATTTATTTAGGACTTTTACATTTACACTCGTTGTTCCCATTTAAATAATTGGAGGTACCGTCGTGGCGTGTGGCACGTAATAATAGAAATACCTACTAAATCTAAACATTTTATCTTAACCTTGAGTCCATGATTTTTTCAAACCATTTCTTTACGTCTAACTTAAACGAAAAATATTCAATTTTGAAAAAATAATTTTAAATAGAAAACTTTGCATTATTTTCGACATTTTAAGGAAGATTTAAAAAGAAAAAGAAATTCTTGCTATGTATCGCTAAAGATTATTTTTACAAGTTATAGCCATATAAAAATAGACTTAATGAAGTTGTAACTAGTTGAGTTATTTTTTTCATGAGGTTGAAATTTTGAAGATGTTTTTTTAAGTCAACAGCCATTAATTGGAGTTAAAATTTGACTAAATAAAATTTAAATAATTCTCATTCAACTATGATTATAGTTTTAAATTAAAGACGTAAAATTATTATAAACCACATCATAAATCGTGTATTTTAATAGAGTCGAATTTACGTCAATCGTATTTATTGTATATTTATAATTTAAAATGTCAACAAAATATTTAAGTGGTTCAATGAAAAGAAAATTGAAGGATAAACGAGATCAAGAAACAAAAAAATTACACGGTAGTTTGGACAAATTGTTTTTGATAATTAAATTTAGTTGAAAATTGTAACGGCGCAGTTGAATATTTTAGTATAATTCAATTTGTTTATAACGTTTTTTCGTCTTCAATTCAACGTTGGAAACTTTTATGTCAACATCTTAAACGTAATGAAACGCTAACTATTAAATCTTCTTCACAAACACGGTGGTCCGCAAATGCTGATGCAACTGAAGCACTAAACAAAATTATGCTCATATTTTATCTATTTTTTTTAGAAATATCTCAAGATAAAGATGAAAACGGCAATACTCGATGTGATGCAACAAACATTTTGAAAAAATTGAAAAAAAAGGGAAACTGCTATATTAACTATTGTATGTGATGTTATATTACAACGAATAAATATAACTTCAAAACATTTTCATAGTTCAACAGAAAGTTTATTAGTTATATGCTGTTACTACCTATATCTTATCCGACGTGCTGAATACGATCCCCGTTCGCTCAACCGTCTTAGATCACGACGCCGATAGGAGCATTGTTCGTTGAATCCTAAAGCCACGCGTTTTCGGTGTTGACTCCGGTAAGACGTCGACGGACGAAAACCACACGTTTTATCGGGCCAATGCGGTAGTATAAAAAAAACCATAGACATATAGGTAACGCGTATTTGTCCTCGAATGTTTTGCATATTTTTCGCCATTCGTTCAGTCGATCCTTGTTCATCAACAAGCCAGTTATAAGACGATATCGAATGATAATAATAATCATAAATATTTTTTTCAGTGATATACTTGTTTTCAATAAATCACGAGGATTGAATCAATTTTATCAAATAACTCCGGACGTCAATACCAGGTAAACAAAAAAAGACAGTTGTATGAAAATAGAGTAAGTATTTTTACATGTATAACTGATAAATGAAAATAAAAAGTTGGAATGCGAAAATAAAAAAATAAAAAAAAATTATAATAATAAACATTTCCAAATAGCTTTCTGTACGTTTTTCGAACATAATGGAATAAAGTCATTTTTTTGCAAAATTTTAGCAATACATGAACATTTAATTACATCATGAATATTTGTAGTCTTTATTCCTGCGAGCCTCATTAAAAAATGTACTTTGATTATTCTCATTATCACCGAATATATCGTAATGGGTATATCTTCGTGAAACATTCTACATATTATGTAATTATATATATTCGGAATCGTTATCTATACGATACAGAAAAAAAGGAAATTAAAATTATGTGACGATAAATCTTTGTGGGTACGCCCACGGGATTCATCCTAAATCCACCATCGTGAAATTCCGGTGGGTTAGATTATATTATAATGATGGAGTATACGAGAAAAAATTCAATGCTTTATTAAAACGCTATTTTAGCTTATACTAATTATAATGCAGGTAAATGAGGGTTAAATGATGTTACGTCGAGCCGTTTATATATTTAAAATATACGCACTTATATTATATTACAACAAAACAATACATACGAGTAAGTGTATATAGTGTTTTTTTTTAAGTTGGTAGGCGTACAAATGTCGTATTTGTATTTTTGTTTTCACTCTGATAAATTGGAAAAACAAACGAGGAAATGTTCATTCTACGAGCGTGCTGGAGTCAAACGTTTTCTATTGATTGTTTGCATCATTCAAATAGCAAAGTTTGGAAACGTTATGTAATTGCGTTTAACTTTTGGGAGGGGAAAATCGTTTTAAATTAATAAAAATGTGATTAGAACGAATGTTAACAATATCATTAAATAAAGCACACGCCATGTTAAAACAAATTAACGTTTTGCCATATAGTAAGTTATTCATCATGAATTAAGAGGACACTCTATCCGCATGTGTTGTCTCGTCTCCGTTTTATCAATGTGTATCATTGCAAAAACTGTTTTGTGTTGTTAGTAAATAGTAATAATATGAAAGTAGGATTAAAGATAACGTTTTTTTTTATCAATTTTGATAGTGATTCTGTTGCATTGTGTCCTAAATATAAAACCCGAGTCGTGACTTTTTCAGGTTGGTTTGCATTTTGTCTTCGTGATTTTGAGAATAAAAATGAAATTGTATTTTTTTCAAGTTAACAATTGGGAATTTGTTTCATCACGGAGTCGAAATAACTGGAATATTTTATCATTGATGGTTCAGAGATTGGTACACGCAGTAAATGCTGAAATAATATGAATCCGTGTAATCAGAGCCGTGTTAAGCAAATATTTTGTTGCCGTCGCATAAATGCCCCCGCCTATACACGCGTATTTCCATGCCGAACAAACTAAATACTATATCATGGTAGTGCGTATGTCCTATTCTATCATATGAGATAACATTTTCTAAGATTACATATTATTATCCATTTTTTATAAAATTTATAATTTACAATATTCTCACTGTACAAAAGAAAGTTATTATTAATTAATCGAAATGATAATTTCGTATTGTAAGTTTTGTAGATCAATAACATGTTATGAAACTAAACAATATGTGTTTGTTTGATATTACAATGTATTTCTCAACTTGGTTAACATAATATGATCTATTTTTGACCGCCTAGGCACAATGCGTTTATTACACCTTTTCTATACGTGGGACGTAACTCATATAGCTCGTATACCAATAATTGCAACCATTACACAAATCATTGACCGTGTGTTGTACGTTGGTAAGATGAAGACCATACGTAGGTACATGTGCGAATAGAGTCTTCTTAATAATACAGAAATATAAAAAATAACTAAATGTTAGTAATAGTAAGTAGGTATACGAATATAATTATTATTTATACGTATACAAATAACTCATTAAGAGAAACAAATTACAGTTGTGTGTACTTAATGTAAATTATAGTGATTTTATTTATTTAAGTTTCATACTGAGAAATTATAACGTTGATTTATTAGCATTAAGTTAAAAATATGTAGCCAAAATGAAATTTAATGACCGGACGTCCGGATCCCGAACGTTAAACGAAAAAACACCGTGGAACGGTAAAGTTTTTCTATATAAACATTAAACAGAAAATGCGTTCTCGTTTTAAATACTAATATAACACCGCAAAACGTTTAGAGAACCAAATTTGAAGACAAATAAAGTAGAATACAATTTTTTCGGCAATTCTAAATGTATAAATTAAAAAAGGTAAGAGATCTATAAATGTATTTTCCGATGCTTATTCGACGCCATATTATTACTATTTTACGATCATTTGTACCTATTTTATAACGTGAATAAAACACTTATTCGGCCAGACTAACCTGTTAATGGTGATCATAGAGATGAAGAGCAGTGACACTCCGATGTTTCCGTACTGTAAAAACGGTACCATCGAACATAGTGCCGGATATTGTTCCAAGTTGATGACGTCCAAAAATCTCGACGCTGCGAACGGCAAAACGGCCACGCAGAACAATAAATCGGCAGCCCCTAAACTGCAGAAAATAACAAAACGATATTGATGTGGCGACTGGATGTATTTTTAATGTATTGACGATTCTCAGATTGATCGTATCTGGGTTTGTACTGCATTACCGTTCACGAGATGTTAGAATTAAATGTGCACGTGAGGTAAGAAAATTAATTGTAAAACGGATTATGATTTTTACTGAACGTACACGGTGATAATATTGGTCAAGTACACAATAGTCAACACTGATTCATCTGTATAATCACGGAATCACAGTAAATAAATATATTGGAGTTTGCGCGCACCTTCATAAATCACAAAAGAAAAAAACATTGTTTTTCAAACTACGTTCGAAGTTCGACTCGTTTTAATATTATGAGGTTATAAACAAAATTAATTCGAACGATGGGCCTGTTATTTATTTTTTTCATTAAAAATAAACGGAACAGATTTTTAGATTTACAAATAAAAAAAAAAAAAAAATCAAGTATAAACACGAGTCATTAGACTAATGAAAAAAAAACGAGCAAAGAAAAATCGGCTTTTGACCTTTTTGATTTTTCAGAGTTTCCAGGATTCAAACATTAAACTAAGGTACATCGAAACCCAAACGAGTCTTGAAAAAAACCCGTATTGAATTAATTTTTATTATTATAATCACCTGTAAAAAATATGCTGAAATAATTTTCCGTTCCTTTACTCTGATGTTTTGAGTTTTCCCGGTTGAATTAGCCATACAAATAATATTAGCATACATACATAACAAATAATATTAAATTCTTTGTTGTTATTTTGTGATTTTAATAATATAATGAACCTAAACGTATATAATCGTGTTTAGCCATTATTATTTTATATTTTTAGCGGAATTAACAAAAGGTTATATATACGTATATATATATAAATTTTTTTTAATCACATTATTACTTTTTAAAAAAATGATATTTTTTGGTGGGGGAAGGTGTAGGAATTTGGCTTTTGCTTAAGCTTTTGCTTTTGTTATCTTAATAGTATTTTTAATCACAACGGTTATTTCTCTAATTAATCTCCGAATAATCCAAATCATAATAATATTCATTATTCAAAATGTTTGTCATAACAAAAATGTTATCTGTTCAATACATGGCATAGGTTTGAAACGATGAGATACTTTGAACCAGTGTACTTGAATGTTGTGTCTTATATAGGAATAACACGAACATTTTGTTTCGTGCATTCGTGAAAATCCGAAAATTTTATTACAGAGGTATAGACAAGATAATCCATTACGTCACTGCGAATAATTGAATAAAGCGTATCGAAACTTTAAAAATCATTGAAATAAACGTACTCGTTGCAATACATAAATATTTATTGGGTTTATGTGTAGAAAACAGCGTTAAATTTATCTGAAAACAAGTGTTAGTAGAAACAAACATTTTAACGAGCAATCGAAGGTCGTAAGAATCGGTGAAAACTTACTTAACGGTAATTTATCGTATCCCCGTTCAAAGCACCAGCGAAAAAAAAAAAACGAAAGAACCGCTTTATATAAATAATATTACCGATGACGAATTTTTTTTCCTTTTTCAATGAAAATCTTCAACGTTCGGTGAGATTAATTTAGTTTGATAATGTCATTCGGAGATAGATTCAATAAAAACGTTTCTCGTCGACCGCAGCGTAGTTTAGGTCGATAATTATTAAATTCACACCCTTCGCGTCTACAATATACTTTTTACTATCGTACCTATATCGTGCACGTATAAATCATAATGTGTACTACGTGTGTAAAGATGTAGGTACATACCCTATGAGTGAACGACGGGTTTAAAACCGAATTATGCGATTGATCAAAACGATGATGTTATGCGTCGATTTTCGTATACGTTACCGCTTACCTGATGATGAACGCCGACGCTACGTTTCGGATTCGTGGACTTTTGATCAACGCTATTATGGTCAAACCGTTACCTATGATTCCTATGCACATGATGACTAATGTGATGCATCCGGCCGCTTTCATGATGGATTGGTATTCTCTGTTCCATCTGCAAACACGCGTCGTTAGTACAATATTACTACGATAATTCTTCGGACGGTATCCAGACTCCGGCCTATGTATATCACATGTGCCGTTTTCGTCAGCGTCTTTTTGTGTCGCAAAACATTACGAAAGCGTATGCGTAGGAACTGGTTTTTTCTGATATTATTATCGCGTATCACCCGGTGTCACGTGACTCGTACTATATATTTATTAAAAAAATTCTGTTTTAATACATTTCAATGTATTTACAAATAACTATACTTAAACGTAAATATATCCACATAGCTCATATTATAGGATATTATAGTAAGCAATGTAAAATAAATTCTACACATAAAACTATTTTGCTTCAGTAGGTAATATTATTTTATTAGGTATTACTACAAATAAATGCATTTTACAGTTTAGTTTTTTAATTAATGTAACATCATAGAATAAGTGATGGTGTAATTTTAGCATAATTAATATTATGTGTTTATTATAGTTAAGTACTCGTAAAAATTATCAGTTTTTCTCTTTTCTTGACATTGAAAACGCTTGTATTTTACAAATAAAACAATGATAAATACATGTAAACTCACGTAAGAATAAACTTGCGCAAAATGTTCAACTTATGATTAAAAAAAAGGCTAATGTTATGAAGTAATAGCAATAAAAACATCTACCATTTTTTGTAATGAGGAACAATCATTAGAACCGTAATTCAAACTAAACTTTATACTTATCAATTTAATTAACATTCCTTTGAAAAGCTTCTTTATTTGTCTTAAGTTAACGTGTATACTAAAAATGTGTTTATGAATTACAATTCAATTTAAAATAATATACATTTATTATACACAGTACGTATTTTAACGTTTTGCATCAAGAAATAACTTGTACATGAATAAAACTTGGATTACGGTTCAAATGATCCTAATTACGAAAATGGCGTATTTCTTTTTGCAATTATTTCATGACATTCGCAAATTTTTGTTTTATGAGTTCAATGTTTTACTCAAGCTTATATAAAACACAAGTTCCCGCGCGTACGCATTGATAGTGTTTTCGCAAATCGTTATATTATGTTATACGCTTACTGTTCCAGTCCGATTACTTCGCCCGTGCTTGAGGTTGTCATTAATGCGACGGTATCACTTTATGAAGTATTCCAGAAGCAGGTTTATAATTTTCATTATTTTAAAACTGAAACGAAAACGAACGCACATCGTTATTCCGATGGGGTATTATTAATTGCTACACACTATGTGTATACAGTGTGTAAACGGTAATCGAGAACACTCAATATCTTTGCGTAGAGACCTGATATTTGAATTCTGTTTTTTTGGCAGTTGTTATGACATAAAAATACACATTTTTATGGTCTTTGAATTTTTTTTACTTAACTAGTCACGCGCATGCGCATGTCAACTTTTTTTTTTTAAATGGCAACCCCCTGCTTTAACCACCAATTTTTTTTGCCTATTTTTTTAATGAATTTTGGTAGTTGAATCAACTTTCTAAGTCCAAAATTGACCAAGTTACAGCAATTCAAAAAAACAAAAAAATTAGAAAAAAAATGCTCTCGATTTTCAGCTTTTTAATTGTAACTCTGAAAATAATTATTATAGGATTGTTAAAGATTGACAATTTTATAACTATTTATTACGGTGATATTAATACGTTATTTTAACTTCAATCACTGAATAATTTTCTCTTTATTTGTGTAATAAATCATAACTTATTTTTGCAGAAAAAACGTAAATTAGTATGTTGTTTATTTCTTTACATTTAATGGATCTATTAGAACGTATTAATAATTAATAACAAATTCAATTCTTATTTAAGCTACCAATTTATGTAGTTAATAAAAATCTAAAAATAAAAAAAAAAATCTAAAGAATAAATTGTTCAAACTGTTCTCCGCCGTGAACAAAACATGCTTCAGCGCGCCGCATAAATTCTTTATTTGTTGCAGCAGTAATTTGTTCATCAGTCAGTCGATTGCATGTTGCTGTTATCTTATCTTTTAAATTTTGAAGATTTATAGGGGGATCAGTATACACTATTGTTTTCAAGTGTCCCCATAAAAAAAAATCTAGTGGAGTTAGGTCAGGTGATCGTGGTGGCCACTCAATGGGTCCGTAAGTTCCTAGCCATCGATTTTGAAATTGTGCATTTAAATAGTCACTAACTATGTGAGAATTGTGAGCTGGAGCACCGTCGTGTTAAAAAATAATATTACCTCTCAGATCTAAAGGAATATCATCAAGCATCATTGGTAATTCATTTAGTAAAAAATTATAATATCGTCTACCATTGAGTGTTCCATCATAAAAAAATGGACCAAGCAATTTACCACCAATTAAACCACACCAAACGTTTGTTCCCCAAATCTTTAACAATCCTATAATAATTATTTTCAGAATTACAACTAAAAAGCTGAAAATCGAGAGCATTTTTTTTCTAATTTTTTTGTTTTTTTGAATTGCTGTAACTTGGTCAATTTTGGACTTAGAAAGTTGATTCAACTACCAAAATTCATTAAAAAAATTGGCAAAAAATAATTAGTGGTTAAAGCAGGGGGTTGCCATTAAAAAAAAAAAAGTTGACATGCGCATGCGCGTGACTAGTTAAGTAAAAAAAATTCAAAGACCATAAAAATGTGTATTTTTATGTCATAACAACTGCCAAAAAAACAGAATTCAAATATCAGGTCTCTACGCAAAGATATTGAGTGTTCTCGATTACCGTTTACACACTGTATATACACACTACAGTTTATGATTTTATGTTATATTATGTCGAATGGACGCGGAACCGAATCAAGCGGACCGCTGATCGTCGCACTCGGCGATCTTTTGAGTATGATCGCGAGGAACGATAAAAACGCAATGTTTTCGCAGAAATTGTCGCAATCGGCGGCATACGATAACACGACGGTGTGCGGTCATGAAACGCGAGCTTTGGGTCAACGCGGCCCGCGACGTCGATATCGCGGTGTAACTATACAGTATACATACTCGTAGCCCGCAGCGATTCGTTGAAAACGATCGAGTCGTGTCACGGGCAACACGTGTACGGGAATATATCCGTGTAATACCTACACAAACTGATTGATTAAACAACAAGTTCTTTACGCTCAATGTACCTTGGTTTGTTTGCGTTTGGTGAATTCCTTTATTTTCGATACGATTTGTTTGATTTATTCTACGCACACACACATACACTGGACCGAAAGTATTTTTTTTATTTTAGGCTTCTACGTTTTATTGGGTATTGACGTGTTCTTATGGATTTCAAACGTATTTTTTTCTTCTTGTTATAATTATAATTATAATTATCATTATTTTTAGATGATGTTTTTTTGCCGAGTACCACGCGCCGTTCGTTTTACGCACGTCTAGAATCGTGTCAAAATACTTAATATCACGGATTATAAAACGTTTTGAACGCGATGAAGAGAATGTTTTACGTGGCTCGTATTCGGCAACCGGAAAATAAATACCACCCACACGCGAATGCGAACGAGAGATAATATTTCAGCTACGTAGAGTGTAGAAATTATAAGGCCTACAAATTTCTTAATTAAACAATCACAATTGATCTCTCTCTCTCCCTATCTCTGCCGCTGACCTCTGTGTGGATCTATCATTAATAAGTCATAAAAGCAAATATTAAATCGTTTATCAAGTGATAAGGATTTAGTGTTTTCTTCGCGTACAGGTTATACCGGTTGGTCTAAGAATTTACGATATGTTTTGCGATCAAATATGTATTTGAACAATATGAACGCCGAATGTGAAAAAAAAAAATGAAAAATGTCTTTATTATTTTCCCATTAAATCTGCTAGACTTTGTCGAACCTAGTTGTCATCATTTAAGAGCAAACAATAGGCATTTGTTTAACAAACAACGGGAAGTTGGCAAAAGGTCATCCTGTTCAATGTTTTATTTTGGACTATGAGTAAAGAGTAAAATCTATTGGTTTAACAATGTGATTTTTTTTGTTTTATTAGAATGATGATGAACACATTTTCGAATAGAAAGAATGCTCGAAAAGTTTCGTATAGCTTCTAAGATAATTTTAAGAGTTTTCCAGTAGTTTTTAAGAATATATCGAATAAATTGATAAAAAAAAAAAAAAACTGTTAAATGTGAGTATTTTGAACCTAACTTTATTTATTGAAGGTCAGAAAATACAACAAAATCCTATCGTCTTTGAACTTCAATTGATTTTAACAATTCACTGGTTTAATACCTATAAGTTAAACAGTTTTTTTTGCATTAATTTTTAGAAACACTCGTTTATTGAACTTTGAATCTTAGATGACTCTTCAATTTGTTTCAGCAAAAAATTTATAATCATGAGTGGTTCTGGTTGTAGATTAAAAAGGGGATAAAATGTTATTAATACGAATTGATTTTCGATATTTTCTTTTCTTAATGCGATTAAAGTTTGAATAATGTCTATAACGTATATATATTACATCTACCTGTATTGTTTATACAAATATTAATACCAAACTCAAATTTGTTTACGATCGTGTTTATCATTATTTTAACACAACACTTTTTTTTCTATTGACAAAATCTGCCTTTTACTTTTAATTAAAAATAACAAAGACTCGTGTTCTGCACTTTTAAAAGTGTTTTCAAGACCACCGAGACTAGGCGTGTCTCGAAATTGTGTTTGATCAAATCTAAGATCTCAATCGCCGAAAAAGCTTCATGTACACCGACCGGAACAGTCGTCGATCGACAACATCGCCGTGTAATAAAACGCGACTTTTCGACGCGGGAAAAGTTTCGTGTTGTATATTACAAAATAAAAGTTGAAAACACATCTACTTACGCGATTTCGACGTCAGCCAATAGTACCTATTCATAATATAATATGTACAGTAAACTATACCAATAAAAACATTTCCAAAACATAAACTATATGGTTCGATTCGTTCGATTCTGCGCGTCATTCATTCACTATGTACACGTCGAATATTCCGAAGACAGAGAGATAAAGAGAAAGAGAGAGAGAGAGAGAGAAAGATAAAACTTTGGAATAATCCGTTGTCATCGATAAGCGTCCGTTGTTTAGGTGCTGTCGCGTTCGCTCCGATGTGTCCACTGGCTGCTGCGCATAAAAATACGTGTGAACCAAACACGTTGACGGCGTTATTATCTTTTTTTTTCTCTACACGGCCGCCGTTTTATCTCATCAGCGTTAATCGACATTTGTACACATATGCGGGCAACGTTCAATTTCCAATAAGAGGGACCCTCGGACGCGGGTGCACGAGAGTATTACACGTGCGTCACTCAGGTCAATATCGTGGCCGGCCGCTCAAGTATTTATGTAAAATACTGAAAACGATTTTCTAATTTGATCGTCACTGTTCTGATCGCGATCCACGTGGATTCTGGTGGTCCTACAATCGTTTCAGCTCGTTTTTTTATGTACATAAATATATAATAATGTAATTTCTATCTATAATCATACGCACACATGATAAATCGAATGCAAATTTACGAAAAAAGTAAAAAATTAAGAAGCAAAAAAACAAAATTCTCGAGTAATGATTATCTTTCATGATAAATTAACAGATCGTTAAAATGTTACGCAACAGAACGCAAGTGAATAAATGCGTTCAGTAAAAATCATAAAAAACAGATTTTCAAAATGTCACCTCACTCCAAATAAAATTGATGATCTATGTACGGGGTAAAAAAAAACATCTGAAGTGGGAATTTTTCTGGAAACGTAATGTAATATATATTTTTAAATCGTTGATACGATTTTTTTTTTTTTTTTTTTGAAACTTTATTAGGAAATACACAATATGTAATTTATTTATTACAATAAGCGTATGAGATTGAAGGAGTATAGATTGCACGCGTTTTGGCTGAAAATGCAGGTACCTAATCCGTTTTTAGGGGAAGGGTTACTGTAAATACAATTAAAATAGTTATCTATACCGTTTTTACTGTTTTAAAATTTTTAACATAAAGATAATTTTGCAGTCATAATACAATTATCTTATACAAATAATTTTACCCGATGTCCTTGAAATGAGTGGCACTATTAGTATGTACTCGAGTACTTAGTAGTGATGGGAATGAAATCCGGATTCTTCAAAAATCCGCCAAATCCGGATTTCGGATTTCAGGCTAAAAAATCCGGATTTCGGATTTTGAAATTCGAAATTCGGTTTTCGGATTTCAAAATCCGAAATATGGATTTTCGGATTTCAAAATCCGAGATTTGGGTTTATCATTGCAAATTTATGTATTCCGAAAATCTATAAATAACTTGTTCAAAATAACATTTTATTTTAAAAATGTGTAATTATTTTGTATTTACTATAAATAATTTTTAAAAGAATTCGAATTCAATGTTTTCAAATCCAAAATCCGGATTTAATGCAAAATCCGGATTTTAGAATCCGAATCCGGGTTTACAGTAAAATTCGGATTTCGGATTTCGAACTTCAAACATCCGGATTTTCAAACTTCAGTGAATCCGGATTTTTCCCATCACTAGTACTTAGTGGGATGGTCCAACATTAATATTTTGAAATATTTTTTCTCCCTTCAAAATCTGGGTTTTACACAATTTGTTCTTTGTAAAATTACATTACTTACCATATACAAATAATTATACACAATTTTTTCTTACGGAAAGGGCTTAAGCTCCCGCCCTCCCCTTGTCGGTACGTCACTAATGTGATACGAATTGGACGAAATAGTGCCGATCTGGGAGCACGTCTATCTGTAACGCTCGGAGTGTGCAAAGGCATTCGTTATCAGCCGTCTCGTCACGGCATCAATCGGAGAGGCCGACGTCTATATAATATTATTATCATTATTAGTATTTAGCACGCGATGCGGGCGGCGTTCGGTTTTCATTGACTACACAAAAGGGACCACAAGTGAATGACGATTTCACCACGAATCGGGGGGGGGGGGTGGTTATATCAATTTGAACTCGTGATAAAATGTAAATCATTCATCAGATTATAAATGTAAAATAATTATAATTTTCTTTATCTTCGACTTAGAGTCATGCAAGAAGTTACCTGTTTTAATTTTCGTCTTTGTGTATCCCTGTCCACCGTAATTTCTTTAATTACTCATAATGTCATCATATCAACCTCACATAATCCATATCATAATAAAATTTTAATCCGAACATAATAAGGTTACCAAAATTGGTATTAAAATTTAAAAATCTTTATGTTCAAAATCTAAAATCGTACTACATAAAATCTTAAAAAAAAAAAATAATCAAAAGTATAAGATATTGTCAAAATTACATTTTTAGCTCATAGTTTTTGAAAGTTTAATTGAATCTACATAAAATGTCTGTTAATATTCGGTGGAAATTTAAAGTTTTTAGCGCCATTGTTTTTAGGGTAATGATTAATAAGAATGAAATAACTGAAGTCGATATCATACATTTTACGACACGTTATTAGACGGTGTTTATTTATAGTTCATTTAGCCTCACTTCATGCGCGCCACTGCTGGTCCACCTTAACAATTTTATTTATGCTTCTTCGTTTTTAATTCATTTCAAATATAATTATAAAAATATCGTTGCGTTTCAACGGCCAGATCCGTCGTTTTAACGATGTTTTGAATCATTTGTGTTGATTGTTTAGAGAACTTCCACACCTACAAGAACGCCGTGTTTAGCTCCGGGATGGCGGCAACACCTAACGCGTGTACGTACGACGATGATAGCAGTACGCGACCACTATCGCAATAATCGCGCTTGTACGACACTAACGCCACGTATGTACCTGTATACAATATAGACGCATACAAAAGTTGTTTTTTAACCATGCTCACAACGATTTCAAGTTTTCACTTTGTGTAAAGCATAATCCTTTGAATTTTTTTTCGTGTAAAACTTTGAAAAATAATACAGAAACACGTTTTTGTGATTAATTGTACGTGATTTTTTCGAGTTTTTTTTTTTAATTTTATGGTAACTCCTATTAATGACATGATATTGTACAAAAGAACTCATTTTATTTTAGACATTTGTCATTTGAATTTTTAGTTCAAGAGATATAAACATGTTGAATTTAGAGCCGCGGAGTAGTGGCTGAACTTTTTTTCGGGGACCCCACATCCTCTTTCCCGGCAACGATAAATTTAAAACATTTTAATCTTTTAAACTATTTTAGTCTGATGAAAAAATTTCAGTACCAAATTGTCTAAAATAATTATTTTCTTTTGTAATAATATATTATTATAAATGGTGAGAAACATTAGAGAAAACTAAACAACTTTTAAAAAATGTTCAGATAAAAAATATGTAAAAAAATAATTAACATACCGTTTTTTTCATAAAAATACAGTTTTTTAATTCTTTTCAATTTACTTATGCAAAATATTCAAACGTATGCGTAACACGAGGTAAAAAGTAAGGTGGGCGTGCTTAAAAATCACTTTGCATATTATAAAACACAACGTTAGTAAAACGAATATGGGGAAACACAAGTCGTCGGTCTGTGTCGGTGAAAAATAATATTTGACAATCATTCACGAATATTACTGTACGTATTCGATCGTCGTTTTTCGTTTCGTTTCGTTTTTCTCTTACGCGAGAGAGAAGGTGACAAACGCGTCCGCGTGGAAAAAAAACGACGTCAAAGGATATTGTAATACCTAAACCGCCACGCCGGTACTCGTGCGATGGTCGTTTATATTTACGGCGAAGGTCACGTGCGCGTGTGAACCGACGACGGAATTGTTTTAAATTCGCGTCCTCCCATCAAAGCGTTGGGCAACGAAAATAAAACGGTGACGATTAAATTAACGTATGATAATATGATGTACTCCGTATGCGCGTCATATTATATTGCGCGTCAATGGTAACCTAACGTGGTATATCTGTGAAAACTGAATAGTTTCTCATTATAAAATTAGCACATTATTGTCGCTGTGAAACACTCAGACACCCTGTTGTACGTAATATCGAAGGAACGTGATTCACGGGCGAGAAGCAAGTAATATGAAATGCGAAAAAAATATTTCTGCTCGTAATTCGTACGCGCGGCTGTTAATAATTTTTAGCTACGTATTAGCGTTGACACTCGAATCGGCCCGAAGAAATTTCTCGAAATACTCTTGGAAAATGGGAAAGTTTTTTTCGGAACGCGTGGTCTAATGGGTAAATTAATCAGATCACAGTAATTTAATATCATCTGTAGTACCACAAAGTGAAATAAATTATACGATTTAATAGCGTAACACTCGAGCCTTACTATTTTATATTTACGATGGTGTTGAAACCTGTAGCGATATTACAGACTCGCGTGAAAGAACATTTTATAACGTTATATTGGTACTGTCTCGACGAATCATTCTCCCAATAAAATCCGAAACTTGTATACACGCTAAAACGTAACTCGCGAACACGTCATTAAGTTATAGCTTCTAATAGCCATTCATCATATGGTTTTAGTTTTCGGACGTACATACAACGTCTTAAAACAATATCATATGATCGATTTGACAATATTGTGATTCGAATTCGTCGTTGAAATCCAGATGTAAATAAAAACGACATATTGTAAGCATCTTTTGTAGTTCTTAACAGAAACGACAATGGCCAACTCACAAACGTATATTATAATATTAGGTATAATAATATAATATATAGCTACATCCGATTAGAATGTTTGGGGAATCAGCGCAATATCGCTCGTTCAATATATGTTTGCGCGTGTTTGCTTTAAATAATAAATTATAAAACAATTAAAAAAAAAAAAAAACACTTTTACTATAGTGAATGAAAATAAAATCCTTGTTTGTAAATATATTTGCTGAACATCATCTATTTAGATTCGCTGCGCGCATGTGTCGACTCCAGATATTAACGTCAAACTATCATAGAGTAACTTGAAAAATCATAAAGTTAATTGGATTATAACAAAAGAAACAATTTTCGGCCAAGAAATGATGAAACAAAAACGTTCGACTAACTGTATATGACGTCGAGAGTACAACACGTTCGGATATGCCATGTACCTAGCCAACGCAATCTTTGAAGATGTCAGAAATAGGGTTATAGAACGAAACAAATAAATCGTTTAATTATTGTACTTACATTCAGTGCCGTAACTAGAGGTTGGCGACATGGGCGCTTGCCAAGGGCGCAGCAAACCAAGGGGCGCATTTGAGTAAAATAAAATTGTTTTTTGTAACTTTTTTGTTTTTATAAATTATTTAAAGTTTTATTAAAATCAAGTGCAAAAAAGGCTAGAAAGATAAAATTGTAATATTAATAACAATAATTATTTAATGTAATACCTGCACTATTTTATATTATATAATATTAAATTTATTTACATAGAATAAGAAACGTTGTGTTTTTTTTTGGTTTATTCTTATTTATTTATTTATTTATTTATTTTTTTTGTAAATTAAGACTTACATAATTATTAATAATTTAATATAACTCACAAACTATATAAAGACTCCATTATTTAAAAAAATATGGCAGTTTTTTGATAAACACGTAAGAGTGTAGTAAGTGATTATATTTGTATAAAAAATTATTAATATACGTATGAAATAAAAACAAAAATAAGCGCCAAAATAAATTTCGCCAAGGGCGCCACATAGGGTAGTTACGGCACTGCTTACATTCCGGCGAGAGTCGTGCGCGTAAATTTGAATGAACACGTTTGGAGCGCGTCAATTTTTTTTTTGTGACATTAAATGGTATTACGTATTACAGTATCGAAGAACAATGTATACGCATCAATTGTTATTAATTTTCGGGTTCTTATAATATATTGATGTATTGTGCATAAGATGATTGTTTCATAACATATAATGTAACATGGGAGTACGTTAAATGCGTCTGAAAGAATTATTTTAAAGATCTACTATTACAATAATATGCGAACTTCGTTTCGAAAACACTCGTGTTACACGTATAAAAATAATACGATGTCTTTTATTTTATTATTTTACACCACGGGGTTTTATGTGCTATGAGCAAAAGAACTCTTTTACATCCGTTGTACAGACTACGGGATCGTTTCGTTGTATATAATTAGGTTCGTAAAAAGAAGACAACGAATAATACGTACTTGTAAAAATACACAATACGATGGTCGTACCACGGTTTCATAGAGAAATATTAATTTAAAAATAATGTAAATTGTATACGATTAAGTAGACATTATTTTTGTAATCTGTCGGACTCGATACTTACGCGATTTATTGTCGTTACGGTTATTACGGTTATTATTGTCGTTAAAATATGTTAAAAACGGATTCAATAGCCCATTTAATTAAAACTTTAAAAGTTTTATTCGTTGAAAAATAAACTAAACAACTGTAGTATAAGACGAATAGTGGTTACATTTATTTAATGGGAACCATAATTTATTTGATAAAATTTACAATTTTATTTTTTGAATATTCAAATGTTCGAATGATTACTAATGAATGAATGAAACTAACGAATGAAATAACGAATGAAACTTGCATTAAAACATGTGCTTTCTTTTTTATATATACATATAAAAAAAAAAAAACTAAAATTTTGTGTAAAAACGATTAGAAAAACAATATATGAAATCAGTAGAGTAAAATTAAAAAGCTGTATATTATCTGTACAATAAATCAAAAAAATAAATTACAGCATAAAAAATAAGACTTATATGAGTAATAATAATTGTGGAAATATTACGAAATGTATCGAACCCAATGAATAAAACGTAATTATTATTATTTACGACGTTCGTCTACAGTGGTTACCATATTTTCTACCGTATGTTTTTCTTCGCCTTTTTGAATAAGTACCTACGCGGTCGCTTTAAATTCTTATTATATTTTCCCCATCTATATGTAATATTCTCAATCGCAGTACCTTACATAAAATATGTAACTAGTACGTGAATATTACGTCATATGGTATGCCTCAAATCAAAACAACTATTATTAGTATAACAATTATTACGAATCTCAAAGGTTTCTTCTCAGGGTGATATATTGTATAGTCCATTTGAAATAGGGTGCGGACACACAAACACACACACACACACACACACACACACACACACACACACACACACACACACACACACACACACACACAGTGGCGTACCCAAGAGTTGGGTTCTAGGGTTTTAGCCCCCCTCCCCGAAATTTCTTATTCATATTTTTGTTTTAATCGTAGATTAAATTTAAAACGGAATCTATGATTTGTTTCAACCTGTTATTTAAAAATTGTTTATTTTGATAGTAAAATATTAATAGATAAAATTGTTGTTTTTAAACTTTTAAAATTCTGTGTATATTGTTTAATTTTTATTATTTGAATTGATGGTATGAATTGTATTACCAAATACTTTGTGTTATCATATTGTTGTAGTTACCAAATTACGTACATGATCTTAATAGTTAAGAAAAATATAAAAATAGGAGTAGGGAAGAATTATTTCGTGTATTAATGTTGGTGTTATCAATTAGATCAATTATAGTGTAGGAGAGTGTTGGGGGCGAAGCCCCCCACGGGTCTATCATCAACCCATAGTGAAAACCTCAACCGAACTAAAATTCTGCGTATGCTACTACAAACACCCACACCCACAAATCTATACATATACCCACACACATACACACGCACACTCGCACACACACGCCCACACACGCACGCACGCTGGACCGCTTCCACTCACCTCAGTGACTCGTCTTTCACGTCGTCGTTCCGTCTCACGATCCGATAATTTTTCTTTTGGCAGTCACCGACGGGTTTGTCCATCACCCGGAGTCGTCGATCGCGAGTGACGGGCGCGTGTGGGTCGGACGCTATGACGAATGACGAACGACGTAGTACGTGCGTATACAGTTCGCGGCCGCGTCGTAGACAGGAGCCGGTGTCGTCCGAGTCGCGCAAATGTCGGGCGATCACTCGCGACGTCGGAAACGCGACGGGGCCCCGTCACGTCGATCCGGTTCTCGTCGTCGCCCTCCGTTCGCGTGGTCCCACGCTGCCGTCACAGGGATTCCGTCTCCCGTCGGCGTATCGTCCAATGACCGGCGGCGGCGGCGGCGGCGGCGGCAAGTCCGCCGTGTGTGTGAGGAAAAACTATATGAATTTTTGTAACGCTGCGAAACGACGACACAATATGTTATTATTATTATTATTATTATAATTATTATTTTTATTTTTATTATTATTTTTATGGTATTTTGTACACGGTCGGAATACGAGTGATAAACCGACGATCTTAGATCAGAGCCAACTAACAACGAGCTTACAAAGCCGATAACACCTAACCTTAACGTTGAACTGTGGAAACGTGGATTACCAGTGTTATTATAAATGATTTTACCTCCTGACAGTATTTTTTACCGAAGAAAACTGCAATGCGATTTATCATTATCATACAACCCAATTTTATGTCATCTATCAAATTATGTGATTTTAGAGCCACGTTATGCAGTCTCTGCGGTTTTGATCTCGGAGTCTAAATCAGATGAGCCGATATATTAACATGTTATCTGTACGACATACGAATAATAAAATAATAATCATGAGTTAGGTATGATTATGAGATGAATATACAGGTAATCATAGCATTTTTTTTTTTTTTTTGCACCGCATGGTCGTCATTTCCGAGTACAAAGTCTTATTCGCATCCGCCGATGGCTATTCGAGTTCGCTTTATGTATTATTTTGATTTCATTTTTTTTTTTTTTTTTTTTTTACCGCGTTTTAGCGTTGGGTTTTTGTCGAGTAAAACGTTTTTCAAGTCGTCACGCGATGAACACTATCTAAATTCGATTTTTAGAAATTGTCATTAAAGTTGGTGCTCAACTTGAACCGTCTGTATAATCAGTTAAATAAGTTTTGGTACGGAAATAGTCCAAACAAAATCATATTCCTATACTTGTAGACTTTATACAACATTTTACATTATGATAAGTGCATTTCGGAAGATTTTAAGTACTTTTTCAACAATGCATTGGGGATTAGTTGTATAGTTACGTATTTAGTTAATGGTTATTAATGCATCAAATATGTATAGACCTCATCACAATAAAATTGTACAGCTTGGATCGTCTTGGTTCGTCATCACATTAATATAGTAATAATAATAATAATAATATAACTGATCATTTTATCATAATAAGTTGCAAGTCGTAACACAATATGTATAATTTAAATTTACAAAAGCGAAAAACAACTTTTGTTAATCAAAGTTTGAAAAATCCAATTCAAAAATTATTCTAAGTTAAAGCAATTAGACATTTGAGATAATGTTTAATCATTAAATTTAGATTAGCTCAAGATGTAGTATTTTTGACTTTAACTCTAAAAATCACGCCAAACCACAAAATACGTGATGCAGACACGTACGATATATGTAAGCACATCGTTTTCGTTCTAGCGATGTACATTAATATTTGAAAAATAAAAATTTTTTTGATTTAATTAAAACGGAGTGTGGTAGACGCTTACACCCTATGTGTCAAGTGTCAAACGTACAAAGTAAAATATACCATAGAAATGTTTAGACTACGTTTCCTTAAAATATGTATTATAAGCCTATGGACGGTTTATATATTTTTTAATACGAAAAAAAAACGATTTTACGACACATAAATCAAATAATGTATTGAATAATGCACTCACAGATAATGGGAGGGAAATCATTTTGTGATCCCGAAATTGTATGATTTAATGTGTTTAAAAAGTAATTTTAGTTTTAGTGCTAAAAATAACGGAAAAGTGCAAATATAAAAAAAAAATTGAAAAAATGTGTAATATGTACAAAGCACATAGGACTTATACACAAATATTTATAACAGTCATATACGCAATGAAAGTTTTTAACCGAGCCTTATACATTTCTATTAAATTCCATTATTGAATGTTTTTGACAGTTGGGAAAATGTGTAGACTTTAGAACAGCACCCTCGTCCAAATAATTCACAATTAAAGTAAGTTTATTCATAAAAATAAAAATAATAAATTTTCCCCTCAAGATTTTGACCCTTACCGAGTGAAATTAAACGCTTTATATTTTAGACATTTGAGCTCGTATTATATCCATGGAAATATTTTTATTTTTTATTTTTTTAACTCAATGTGTAGTGTTTACAAGAACGGAGACGATCAATGCCCCGGACGAAATCGAATTTATTTCAAAATATGTATGTATACATATCTATATATATATATATTTACATAAACACATGCGCATAGTACTTACGCGTTTTTAAACGAATGGTTTTCCTGGTGGCCGATAAACGGTCGCTCGACGAAAAACAATATTGATAGCACGCCGGCAGTCGATTAAACACCGGATCACGCATCATTTAATAATAACTAATGTGTTTGTTTTATCTTATTTTTCTCAATAAACATCGATTGAATTATAGGTATTGACAATCATTTCGATCTCGTTTGTAGATAAGTGCGCACGCAGGTTCGCTGGTATGTGATAAAATATTAAGATGATTTATTACTGAAGTTGATATTTATAGCGCTTTTATCTATATATGTATATTTATATACATATAGTACATTCATGCGAGTGTGGCTGTGCTGAAACTATATTATACAGCACCCACAGCGCAGTGGTAAAATCATAACCAAGAACAAAATATGTTGATAAAACATTATTACTCGAGCATTTTAGATAATTAATTTAGTAGAGCAGAAGTTGGACTAAAGCGCAGAATAAAATTTAGTGTCAGTTCATAATATCTAGTGGTATGGCTGAGAGAAAAGTTAATAAGTGTTATGAAATTCGATATTTCGTTTTGTTTTGTTTTTTTATTGCTTGATTGAGTTTGATAATGTTTTAATTTTGTTTTTAAATTCCGATGGTAGTACAAATGAATACAAACCAAAGTCCTAACACGTATTTAATTTTTAATTTAAAACAATTTCCAGGTAGCTGTTTCTTTCAAAATAATTAGCCGTATTATCTGACCAATAATATTAAAAAAAAAAAAATGCTGATAATAATTCGAGCGATTCACGGCATCAGTCAACTTTAGCAATTAGAAATTCTTTAATTGTATTAATTTGTATTTTTTTTTTTTTATAGAAAGTGTATGACCAATTAGTGTTGTGATAATGCAGAATAATGAGCAATACAACGTGGAAGACTAATATTTGTTTGTGTAGTTGTGGTTCTGAAGGATAAATAAATATGAAAAAAAAAATTGTGAATTTTTTTATGTGCTCTGATTAAAACGTTTCGTATGGAAATGTCAATGGTTCTAACCTCTGATATGGAGGTCGAGAGGTAAATATTTTCCAGGAAATCATATCGAACAATAATTGCACACGTTTTTCGACCAACTGATCGAAACGGTCATCGCAGTGCCTGTCAGTACGCTACGAGTACCGAATAATAGGTTCGCGCAGCTATCGTTTTTTCACACTCGCGTGGCGCACCGGCGTGATAAATCAATCAGGTCGTACACGCTCTGTCCGCTCGGTTCGGTCTCTCTCGTGCGCGCGCCCACGTCTCGTTATTTATTCCGATGATATTCGTTCAAAGCGTCGCGGACTCGTGACCGTACGTCCGGTAATAATATCGCGTGACCGTCTGTCGAAACTTTTAATACGTTCCACAGGCCGCAGCTGTTGTGCCGCGCCTCCGACCGGGTACGGCAATCGACGTGTTTATCGCGTACTTATCAACAACTGTGCCGATTTTTTCCCCGCCCCTCCCGGTCACAATTAAAACGTTCAAACGCGTAAGTCGCTGTGTCGAGCGTGCGTTTGTGTGTGTGCGTGTGCGTGTGTGTGGGTGGTGTGATAATAATTTACGCGTCTTTTTATTCGTTCTCCAGTTTATACACACCGTTTTTATCCAGAAAAAAAAAAGAAAAGAAAAAAACGCTGCCGTTTTACTCGCGGCGGCGACGACAATAACCGCGTCTCCGCGGCAAACGGAACCGTATCGTCGAGTACAGGATCGATTCTCGGATCTCGATTCGCCGGACCGAAAGAAGAGTCGCCATCAACGGCGCGTCGGTCTGACGCTGCGAACCCGTCGACGACGGTTAATAATTGCTGTTCAAACGCCATTAAGCCTCTCGAAAGTACGACGGCGTAACAATACGTTTATAATAATATTATTATTATTTTAGTATCGTCGTCGTCGGGCCGGGTCGACCGGGTCTGCACGACAGCAGCAGCAGCAACAACAACAACAACAACAACAAAATATATTATGTACGTATCCGCGGCTCGTCGATTCTATAATGATCACCGCCATTAACCCGCGTCGGACGAGTAAGTGTTGTATTTCCACGTGTGCGTAACGCGCCTCGTGATATTATATAAATAAACGTATACGTATAATATTGTTCCTAATACGCCGATCGGCGACTAATACGCCGATCGTTTCCCCACAAACGAACCGCGACCGCGGCACGTAGTTCGACTATAATGTGATCACGAGCGACGGGCGTTGGCGTTCAGGTTAATCACGCAGAACGTAATGCGATCAATTACGCGCCCGTCGACTTAGCGAACGATTTTGGCGCGTCGCGCACAGTGTTCTCGACGAACTCTGCCCGCGTCTGTCGGCCGTACTGCGATCATTCATCTACGTCGAAGCGATCGAAAACTCCGTTTGACGGCGGCGGTGGTGAGTGGCCGGGCAAGGGAATTTCGAACCGACGACGCGCGCGAGTCCGTTTTAGTGTTGGGAAATATTCGAATTTGTCGAAGTTTGAAATTCGAATTCTCGGAACTCGAAGTTCGAAATCAGAATTTCATTCTGAACCCGGATTTCGGATTATGAAATCCGGATTCTGAATTTTGAAACACTAAATTAGTATTGAATATTTTTCTATAATATATTAATGAAAATAATGGTTTGATAACTACGCATATTATACTATAGAAAATCAATGTATTGTATTTACTGATATAAAATTCAAAACATAGAACTGCATTAAATATCAATACGTTAATAACATATAGGTTTTACGATTTAAACTAAATGTATAAATTATTATTGTTTAAATATTAAAAGACATAAATAACAACATTCATTGCATTTTTATATTATAGAGTTTGCAAAAATTATTTCATACAAATTTTAAAATTAGATTGAGGTTCGTAAGGTTAGTAGTTCATAGGTTTTTGTTTTATACCAAAAAATTAAATTTTTTCATTTAAAACGCAGAAATCCATTACTTGAATATTGAGATTTTCGAATAATCCGGAAGCATTCACATCACTAGTGCGTTTCCAGTTTTATAAATACGTATCCATAGCGTGTTACTAATAACGGCACGAGCGACCGTGTCACCGCAGAGACGGTCTCAACGAGTAGTCCGACTGAGATCCGCGGTATTTTCTCTTCGACACGCGTTGCGCTCCGGAGCTAAAAACACCACGAACTCCTCTTATATTTTGTGGTGTAAATCCGTCCGGGGCGAGTGCGTCTGCACGTTCGTGTAACGGCGTCATCGCATTTCGCCGACGGAAATATTGAATTTCTGTTATCACGTTGTGGCCCCGTCTCGAAAACGTCGAGTTTTCGAATCGATGATGACGTAATATGCCGCAGTCGCGTAACGTAAGCGTACGATTTAGTCCGTCCGAGACAAATGACCGACAATACTGGAACCACTGTGTTATCTGGACTGTTTGCGGTACCACGCACAGTGGTCGGAAATACAAATTTAGGCGGACAAAATAGAAAAAAAAAAGATTAAAAATTAGATATTTAGCACTTTATTTTATATCAGTACAATAAATGGAAAAACATTTAATAGACATTGGGTTATTATAACAACGATAACCACTTTAAAACGATTAAAGACAAAATCTACAATATCTACGGTTGATTAAGAATATCAATTCACTTCTTTGTCGATCACGTTCAGTGTGTTTGTTCAATTTTATAAAAGTTAAGTTATTATTTTAAAACGGACATCAATACAAATGGTAAGTTAAATTTAAATTCATACATATTATTCTAATGGATGCATGGTGTATATATATTGCATCAATATCAAACATTATTTTTAGTAGTGGTTTTACATTTTTAAATACGTCATATAAAAAGAGATCTAAAATGATCATAAATAAATATATAGGTATTACTCAAAAACTTCTTAGCTTTTCAATGACATAATTTTTATCTGCGTCGAGTTGCGTCTATGTTTAACATATCAGTTATTAGATTAACATCTAAAATTAATTTAAAATCACTAGATGAAGATATAAGGGTACTAATAATTGTTGAGGTAGACACAAATAGTGACTCTGATAGTAACAGTGACAGTGACACTGATAGTGTCAATGAAGATGATTCCGAATGAAACAACAACAATTTTAAAACTAATATTATAATAGGGTCTGTTTTGTAAAAATAAAAATAAAACTTTCATTCATTTAAGTACGTTTTCATCATATTTGAAATTTTGCAATAATTAAAATTGAAATGTAATAACATAAGGAATACATTTTGTAAATAAAATAATTTTGCCCGCTTAAATTTGTATTTCCGACCACTGTACCACGGTGCGAAAATCAACGATTTAAATTTATTGATTGAACCGGGAAACGCCTTTGGTCCCAGGCGATTTTGCATTAAACAGTTCTCACTGTATACCTACTGTACGAGTTCTACCGCAGATAAATACCGCAGATAATTTATAGAGCGAACGAGATTTAACTAAAACTAAATAACGGTAGAACATAATATATAATATGTATATACACATAGGTAAATCGAAAACACTTTGGTAAAGCTAAAGATGGTTAATTACATCAAAGGAAACGCGTAATTTTCAATGAATAATGATTGTATTTGCACGTCTAAGTAAACGGACACCAACATAGATCTTACCGTGGTCCGTGAGAATAATGCATTCACTGAAAAAATATAAAATAATATAATATAATGTATTATGGTACACAGATTTTTAACTTGAATTCATATTCAATTTTTATAATTTTTAAAAGAACTGATTTCAGAAAAAAAAAGGAAAAAATATTAAATTCACATTAGGTTTACATTTTTTAACCCAAAATTTTTTTTTTGGCAATCGTCGTTTTTATATTTAAGCGTTTTAACATTTAAAGCCATTAATCATAACACGTATTTTCAACATATATTTTATCATACACTTGTCAAAATCATTTACTTCCCAATTCTTTGGCTGACTCGGATTACGTTGTAGGGTTGAAATATCGTGAAAATCTGCCGGGGAAAACTATATCTTTGATGTATCATCATACAATTAAAAATTACTTTTCAAGGAGTATCTTTAAAAAAGCCCTTATGAATCATTTAAAAAAAAAGAAAAAAAAACTTTAATTAAGTACATATTCATTTTAAGTCAAACGATATTTTCTTTTAGAGCTTCAAAAATTTAAGGATATTTATTGCTTTTACAATGACTATTAATATTTTTTCCTCATTTTTTTTCCGGTTTATCTTTAATATATGTTGACACCGTAAAAATCTCAAAAATCATTAGTGATTAATTCTTAGTTATTATACTGGAGTTATAGTTATGCTCAGAACCGTTTTATTAAAAAAAAAATAATTTAACGTTTGTTTTATCAGCAATACACCCACCTTCGATATCTTGTTCGAAGAACAAAATACAATGCTCGCTGGCAAGAATCATGTCTTTTCCCATTAAAATCATTATGCTGTCTTCAATCCATTCGTGTGCTTTGAATACGTGTACACTTTATACTCTGGCGCGCGGGTGTTCTGTGAACTCTCATCTATGTCAATAATTTTCTTAAGTAATTTCACGACAAGCTCGGAGACGATCGTGAACATATTTATTCGTGTAGAAATATTTTTATTGAATTTTTTTTCAGTTCGAGTAAAAATAAAGTGCTCGGTTAAAATGCCATTTCTGTTTTATCTCGTGTTGTAAATTCTTTTTATGCTCTTTGAATTTAGAAATTGCTACACCATTAGAATCGTATACACTCGTATGAGCGCCCACATTCAATTATACAGTTATAACATTATATTTATCTCGAGTATGACATATTTATCGACACGTCAATAAAATTTTCTCGTGGGTCTCGTCGGCACGACGTGTTCCCGTTTAATCGATGCTATTATAGTGATACTCGTGCGTTTTTATAAAATTATTTTATAATTTTCATTCAGTCAGATATTCGATTACGTTTCGTTCGATACGGGACGAGGACGTTTTTAATTTCAATGCTCCCGTGTTTTGACACGAAGTTAATTGAGAGAAAGTAGAAAAACTGCGCCGAGCGGGAAACGAAATAAAACAAACAAATCGCTTATTTAACGATGTGTAATAACAACGATTACAAACGACGGCGTCATAGAAATGTTTATGTTAATTAGAATAAAAGTCACAGCGTGTAATATTATTTAATTGGCGGCGTTCGGCGTAGGTACGGTATAGGTGAGGAAAATTCTTATAGCATCGCAGCAATCGGTGCACGGACAAAATATATACAAAAAATTTTAAAAAAAATAAAAATTCGCAATGACTTAACATTTTTATATTATAATTAATAAGATTACGAACAAAGAAAAAAAAAAAAGGATTAATGGAACAAAATATTATGTGTCGCGTCAGCGGACGTGTAAAAGTCACCCACGCGGGTCGTCGCCGACAAAGGCATTGTACCACCACCTTCCAGACGACCGGTGGAGAAGAAAATTCCGTTATCCACGGTTTTCACTGTCTGGTAAAAACCCGCCCGACTAGGTCGTTACAGTTTTCAACTACAAAAAGATATACACAATCTATATTGATAGATATTGAATGGTCAATTATTGACATCACAACCATTATGATATGTATGTATACAGTGGTCAGTAGATTAACAAAAATCGTATTTATACGTGTTGATGGCACGTAAATTGAAATTCAAATAACGCGTTTTTATTAATAATTTTGACAGTTAAATAGTCGATATATTATATAAATAAAACAAAATAATATCCTATCATAGTGAAATCGTATCGAGTAATCAAATAAAGTGATTTATACGGGGTTCAACTATTAAACAATAATGAATTCTCGAAGATTTAATTAATGCATGAGAAAATAAGCGATGTATATATTATGAAGTATCAGAGTCACAACGAATTTAATTATAATATTAAATGTTGGTTATATCTGATATGACTTATTTTATTCAAGTTCCGATAGTATATACAATACTGTAATGCATCTATCAAAACATTGATTAATTATTTAATATACATGTAATATTATTTATCTCGGTCTTATAATTATTATTTTTGAATCATTTTAAGTATGGTTCATAAAAATCACGTATCTTCATTATTATGATTTGCGTTTTTTTTTTATCTTCATCTAAGAATCAGTATATTTTCAAAGGTGTTCATTTTTAATGTAAACATATATATTTTTTTTTAATTACACCTATGAAAAAAATCGAAATATAATTTGCATAATATTCAACGTCTATCTCGCGAACAGTAAACAAATACGACACGATTACTTATACATTTTCTTGAAAATCACGTGTGCATAAATCATATATTTTAGAGCGTTTACATTTTAATTATAATAAGTGTTATAATTTTCAAAGTTTACGCGCAAAACATCATAAATGTACTCGAGTTTAAGTGAAATGTGTATTAAGATAATGTTAAGTTATAGCGATTCTATTTTAAGCGATAATAGTATTCCATTGAATTACATTAAATAATTTTCTTAGTGTCTGTGCAGAGTATAACAAATGACCTCCACTCCCGATATCGGTCATAACTAGTAAACACATTCGTCGAGCATAATATTTACGGATATTATTATTGAATGCGTTTATAATAATATAGTTTATGGCGATTGAATAGTTATTGGATTTATTGAATTTTGATGTATCCACAAATGCATCTCAGTCGTCATTAAAAAATCATCAAATCCTGTAAATACTAGTTGTATTCTTTTAGTTCTGGTGAAATTTCACATTACGTCGGACACTAGTAAGGGATGTAAATACGCCATGAACGATTGTTTGTATTATATGAAGTAGATTTTAATCAGAAGGTTCATTGAACGTATATAACGTACGATAACATGATATTATTTTAACTAGAGTCCGGATTTGTATGCATTTACATATGTGTAATAAGTGTATGCAGTTCGATGACAGTGAGAAATGTGGACGATTTGTGTAAAAGGTAATGCATAAAAAAAAGTTTATTTTGCATATAAATGCATATTTCAGGGATGACGACATATTTAAAAATGTTTACATATTCAAGTATATTTATACTTTATACTAATATATATCAGTAGCTATTAAAGTGTTAAATTTTATAAAACCGTGTTTTTTTTAATTTCTTTATTTTGTATTTTTATTCAAAAATATTTACCAAAGAAATGGTATAAACGGATTTAATATGATTTTATTAATTATTTTTTACTATTCCTAATTAAAATATTTGTTTTATTTGTTGAATACATTTTTAAATATTTACGATTCCTCAGCCAATATTGTAAGTTGATGTCTGCAATCAAAAAATTTAGTTACCTAGGTATCTAATTTAGTTGAATTATTATTTATGAAAGAAATAAAAAAATAAAAAAACATAATTAAGTGCATAACAAATTATGCAAATAAATCCATATATTTTGGGCAAGAGTATATTTTTGCATAAAATTTAAAAAAATAAGAGCATATCAAGTGCATATTTAAAAGTTTTTAGATACCTACATAAATGCATACTATTTTAGGCTTTTTGTGTGCATACAAATCCGGACTCTAATTATAACAATGGAAGAATCGAAAAACCATTACGTAATAGTTTTGAAACGTTTCGCCTCTCTTGTTAAGGTGTTAAGGATCCACGTTAAAATATGTGAAATCGTTAAAAATGTACACTACTCGCGTACAGTCACTCAGTAGCGCGTAGCGATAATTCTGGGTACGATATATAAGCATGTTCATTGTTCACCCACGAGAGAAGGATCAGAACGTCAATAATTTGTGTATTTCGATGGTGTGATTGTTAATTATATTAATCACCATTCGTCAAGACAATAAACGTGTTGTAAACATAATTAAAGAAAATCATTTTCTAAATTAAAACGACGAACAAAACAAAAATATGAACTCATCATTTTTAATTTTGTGCATACCGACTGTAGACGTAAATGTCTTAATTACATTGTATTTGATGAAGAATCGAACCATTTGTACTGATCGTCTTTGTTGGTCTTGACCGAAAAAAGAGTGTGCACCAACGCACGTATGACTAAATGTGTACAATTTGTATCGGATTATTTTATGGTGTTGAGGCATATTACAGTTAGTGAGAAGATATAGTTTTAGTGTTAAAAAACGGATTTTTGTTGTTTATGTCAAAAAAATCAACTGTGACCGACGTAAAGTTGTGCAGATTGACGACATATTTTATGTTTTACGTTAGTTGGAAAATTAAGTTGGATATCGAACGCGAATGTGTTTACGTATATAAATAAAAATCATATTATGAAACAATTTTGTTGCTTTCAAAAACATTAAAATAAAGAAAACCTAGAAATTGTTTTATTATTATTATTGATTTTGTGGTTTAACATTGGAAGGTCAAATAACGCGCAGATAAAAATAATAAAAGTCACAGTAAAAAAATTCACCAATTTCTCAGAAAAACAAATAAGTATAATTTTTTTTTTTAAATACATATTGTGCTTATTGAAAAATAATATAGGTGCATGGTGTTTTTAAAGTTAGTTAACACACATATAGGAACAAATTCATACAAACAAGTGAACAGTCGTCGTCTTACGCTCCGGTCGTTTAGATCGTCTTAACCTTAGTATTCTTGTCTATGGTCTTAACTTAAACCGAATGTACACGAGTTTCACATGTATTTTAAATAACAATGACAATTATTGACATTTGAAAAATAATGATTATCTGAGCGAATCGTGGTTTGGAAAAAAATGGCCGAGATTTTGTATAACAAAATATGTTTACATTTTTTTTTTCACTATTCTCCTATATTTCTGTCTCATAATTTTCATAAAAAAAAAAAATACTGGAAAATTCGAAAAGTACAATCTGCGTTCAATTTTTCAACTACACAGTGGTTCGGCGCGAAACTTTTTGAGCTTTTTACTGACCCGAAAAGTGTTAACCGAACAGAAAAAAGCACCCGTCATTGTAAAACCGATAGAGTCGTATACACTCGCATCGTGCTCCACTAAAAATACAAAACCAACGGGCGGAGGCTGTACGACTCCCACGCCACCTTCTCGCCATCCCCCGACACGTATTGTCCCGTCACATGCGGTCGCGTGTACGTATGAAATATTAAAATAAATCTCCGGTCTCGAAGTTTCAAGGTTTCCGTCTCCCGCCCGTACTCCCGTGCCCGTCGCACCAGTCAGTAAAGTCAATACGTTTCGTAGTACAACGAATTACCGAACGATTCACAAACTCATTACCGTCAATCGCGGTCGTGGACATCACTGTTTTCGACCACTCGAAACGCCGTGACCGCGCAACTGCGTTTATCTGCAGACATTCGACGTGTCGGATGTGTCGTACTCTATTTGTACATTTGTAATGAATAATGATTATTAATTAGTATCAATACGTTGTGATGTGTTCAAACGTCAAAAAAAGCCTCGAGAGGATCCAGGATTACACGTTTGTCGCCTTTAAAGTTCCTATTGCTAAGTATACATAGTTTTTGTTCCACTCAGATACATAAAAACGCTCGTGTCTCGATTGTCACGTATCACTGCGTATACTTGGACCAAGGTGTGAAAATTCATGACAATAAATTGTAAAATGTACTGTATTGCAGTGGCGGATCCAAGGGGGTGATGGAGTCAATACCCCCCCTTTGAGCTGTTTTTTGTATTGCTAACAATGAACTATTTATAGTTTATAGTTTTTATTTTATAATATATTCTATTTAATATTATTTAATTCTGTATTGGGCATTGGACAAATTTTAATTCCTCCCTCTTTAGATAATATCTATTTGGATCCACCACTGCTGAATGGTAAATACCAATACATTCATTTTTATAACATATTATAGGTCAACGGTGTATTATGATTTGTAATGATGATTGGTTCAGCTGTTTGGACAAATTAGTCGATTTGGATTATGAATAATCAGGGAATTGAAAGAGGACTTCGGTTTTCCACGGAACTCGTGGATACTTTGTGCCTACAATATAAGAATATTCATTCGTATAGTTTATTCGTTTAAATGTCATATTATTATAGTGGATAGTAATTTCACGAATAATTCCCATTCTTTTCGTACGCTATTTAAAAATATCAATTTTGTATCCACAGTAAAAACGTGTTTTCACTTTGTATAGTTTACAGTAAAAATTGAACTGTTATTGTTGACTTTTATACTTAATTTTGAATTAAAATTTACCGTGAAAAAATCCACTAAAATTTGAATTGTCTGTGCACACAAATTAAAAGCTTCTAAAAATAATTAAATTTTACTTTAGGATCAAAAGCTGTTTTAATTCCATCGTGTTAAAAATTTTGATGTTTTGAAATCTTAAAATTAGTTTCGTTGCTTAATTTTTATTGTCTAAAATTAATTTTGTTCAAACCATGACTGTGTTAAAAAAATGCACGATTTAAAAAATTAGTTATTAATTTTAAAAATTCACTGTGAAAGATGAAAAAAACGTAAACATTTCAATTTTATCACGGGCTATATTTATTTTTAATTTAAAAATACTTCAAAAGTAATTTAAATTAATTTGTATATATTTATTATGATTTATCTTATACACACCCCCGCATAAACAGGAACATACACACACACAACCACGTTATTGAAGTGCAATATTTATTTTTTCAATTTATATGTATTTTATTTTCATGATTCTTATAGTATTTACACTTCTGATATTACATGAAAACACGTATAAATAATATTACAAACAAATTTTTATTTTTTTCCGGTTATTTAATTAATTTTTGTTGATTGAGTCATGTTATATTATTATTAACATTTTTTTTTTTTTATTGATTTTAAACACATTTCAATAATTATAATTATTATTTATACATCTTAATATTAAATCAAGATTTTCTCCTAGTTCTTATTATTTTTTTTTTTTTGGTCATTTTCATAATTTAGACATTTTATTAAAATGTGTTTTACGTTTATTTAATCACCACTGTGGGCTTTTACAAAGTTATTAAATTTCTGAATATTATTCTTGTGTACCTTACTCATTCGAAGTAAGTTTAACACGAATTCTTCATTTCTATCAAAGTTCATTTTTGAAACCGTTATATTGTGTTTTTGTTTGTATTTGATTTGGTATTTTTCTGTTTTCAAATACTTGACCGTTATTATTGTTGATGATTTTTACTCCTTTTGTTAGTTTTATTCGGTCATCGTTGGTTATTTCTTGAACTTCTTGAGTTCCTGTGCTTTTACTTACTATTTTGGTCTGTATGTCAGTTATTCTGGTTACTTTTAAGATATAAGGTCAAGGAGTCTACATTAGAAAAATACGTTTTTTTTTCATTATTATGACGAATTTCATTAATTTTATTTTGTGTTTTTGCTGTGGTGTCTCCGGGTTTACACTTGTTTTTATGCTGTTAACAATTTTCAAGGAGTCACTGAGTATGATTTATTTTGAGTTTTCTTCCTCGTGATCATTTACGTATATATGCATATATTCCTTTTTAGTATATACATGGTGGAGCAATCGGAAAACACAGATTTAACAAATAGAACATAGATCAACGATCGTGTATTCTTTGGTTGAGCTAAATTATTGAAGTAGTTATACAAATTATAAACATTTTCAGAATAATGTACAATAATTATTTTTTATAATATTCAATAATATTAAATATATAATTATTTTGTTGGTACCTATCGCAGTTTTAATGTTTGATTAAAAGTTGAATATTTCGAATTGGTATACTAATTATTTAATTTTATGCTAATGCTTGTACATGTATGATTTATTGGATTTTCAATTATTTTTCATCAGGTATTTATATTTATATGTATGATGTATACTCATAATATTTGCAAACAATAATATATGCAAAATGGAATAAATTTGAGATTAGTGGCAGCAAATCGAGGTTATTTTGCCATGATTATGATTTTCAAATCAAGACTTTTATCAAAACAATCAAAGATAAAACTGTATACTACTTATATTCGTCCAATCATTATGTATGGATGTGAGACATGGTGAACAATAAAGAATGACGAAGGAAAACTACTGACATTTGAGAGAAAGATTCTGAGAAGATTATATGGACCTATACGGAACCCGGATAGCGGGCAGTATGAGCGGAGGAAAAACTCAGACATAGAAAGACTGTTCAAAAACCAAAAATTCAAAATTTTCTAATATCCAAAAAAATTATAATGGGTGGAGTATGTTTGGAGGGCGAAGCAAAATCTTATCAATAAAGTTTTAACCCATAATCCATCTGGGAAGAGACCGCGAGGAAGACCGTGCCAGCGATGATGGACCTAAAGAATGATCTAAAAAGAACGGATCAAACAGCAGTAGTGGAGGAGGCCGATGACAGGGATCGTTGGAGAGTATTAGTTGAAGCTGCGAAACGCCTTAATGGTGTGTAAAGAAAAAAAAAGGTGGTAAGTGAGATGATGGTGGTATAAGTTCGTCCTTCGTCCCTTCGGTCCTCGGACAAGATATTGGTGATGAATGTATTAAGTTTTAAATAAATGATGACTTATATCTTTAGTATAAAACGATTCTGAGAAAAGCTTCAGTGTAATATAATATATTATTATTTAAATACTGTTTACGTATTTTACGGTTATTTGTATAATTTTTGGTGAGTTTTTTTGAAACAGAAGATTTTTTTTAACAATAGATTTAAACATGTTGTTATATCTGAATCCAAAATTTCATTATAATAGGATGAACTAATTTTTATATATAAATATTTATTTATAAATAGTCACGATTTTTGAATTTTTGTTAGGATAATTAGGTAGGTATATGAGTAAGGTCATATTAAATTTTCAGAACTTTTTGTCAAATATTTGAAATTATATTACATAAAAACTTTCAAACAATTTGGTAAATTAAAAGTTCTATATTTAAGTCAAAAGTGCTATAATTGTTCTGAAAATAATGTCCAATATAAAAAATATGTATTTGATATCGGATAAAATTTTCAAGTTTCTAGCTTCAATACTTTTCGATTTATGACTAAATACCTAAAATCTGAACAGTGAAAATCTCGTTTACGGCGGATTTTTACCGATTTTACCGTTTTTACTCAGTTTTTCGATCGTTATTCTTGATTACTGGAAAAACTATGGAGATTTTGGAAAAATGACCTCTTTAAAGAGCCATCTCATTTCAATTTCGAATCTAAAAAGTTGCTGGACGAAACTTTTGGACAAGGATTTCTATACGAAAAAGTGTTTACAGAAAAAAAAAAATAATAAACATCATTGTAAAACCATAAGATCCTTCGCTAAATACCTACTATGATATAAGGTATGCGATGGGGATTTATTTCAATATAACGTTTTCAGATTATTTAACCTACTTACATTATGGAACATGTCGGTGTAAATATTGAATTTTCAGAGGATACCATTAGTTGAGCAATATAGTATACAGCACGTTTTATTTTTCAAGTTTTTATGAAATACAATAATAACAAAGCAAGTACTCGTAATGTCTGTATAACCTTTTTTTATGATAGGATATTGATTTGTGTCGGAAGTGCATACGGTTCTGCTATGACGTGTTTTCAATGTCCATTGCATTACTTTATTTATAAATTATGTAAAAAAAATTAATATTTCATTATTATTATTATTATTATTATTGATTCAATTGAAATAACAAGACGAACAATTCAAAAGTTCTTAAAATCAATTGATATCCTGTATAGTAATTTAATTATTTAAAAGGTAATACATGGTTTTGAATAAAAACTATTTTTACCCCCACCAAACGAAAGAGTAACTGACTGAAAATTAGACTAGTTATAGTATACAAAATATAATTAGAAATACACACGGATACTTTTTGTTTAGTACGTCGAATACTATAAATAATAATTCTCTCGCATCTACGGTTTTTGCCACGGTCATATCGGTAGGTGTGCTTCACGCATGCTGTTTTTGCTGCGATAATTTTAACTAGAGGTGTGACAAAAACTATAGCACGCATGACTTGAGCGAAAAAACCAAACAAAAGCTGGTAAGTGAGATGATGGTGGTACAAGTTCGTCCTTCGTCCCTTCAGTCCTCGGACAAGATATTGGTGATGAATGTATTAAGTTTTAAAGAAATGATGACTCATTTCTTTAGTATAAAACGATTCTGAGCAAAGCTTCAGTGTAATATAATATATTATTATTTAAATACTGTTTACGTAGTTCATGGTTATTTGTATAATTTTTGGTGAGTTTTTTTGTAATTAAACCCTCATAAAATATTCAATTAGATATAACTCATTTAAACTTCAATTGTTATGACAATTATAACTCATTAGAAATGTTCTGTCACCAAAAGATTCGAAAAATGTTTTTATATCTATGTTCAAAGTTTTATTGTGATCGGAAGTGTGTATAAAAAAAAATCCTGACTAACGATTTTTGAATTTTTGTTAGGATAATTAGGTAGGTATATGAGTAAGGTCATATTAAATTTTCAGAACTTTTTGTCAAATATTTAAAATTATATTACATAAAAACTTTCAAACAATTTGGTAAATTAAAAGTTCTATATTTACGTCAAAAGTGCTATAATTGTTCTGAAAATATTGTCCAATATAAAAAATATGTATTTGATATCGGATAAAATTTTCAAGTTTCTAGCTTCAATACTTTTCGATTTATGACTAAATACCTAAAATCTGAACAGTGAAAATCTCGTTTACGGCGGATTTTTACCGATTTCACCGTTTTTACTCAGTTTTTCGATCGTTATTCTTGATTACTGGAAACACTATGGAGATTTTGGAAAATGACCTCTCTAAAGTGCCATCTCAGTTCAATTTCGAATCTAAAAAGTTGCTGGACGAAACTTTTGAACAAGGATTTCTATACGAAAAAGTGTTTACAGAAAAAAAAAAAAATAATAAAAAATAAAAAAAATAAATAAAAATAAACATCTTTGTAAAACCATAAGATCCTTCGCTTCACTCAGAATCTAAAACACTGTTTTATCTTCAATATTAACTACCGATTTTTGATAATTATGTCATTCATTGTAGAATCATCTATGTATTGATCGTTCGATCACAATCATTTCAAGAAGTTGAAGAGAATCATAATGTCTTCAAGGGTTTGATAATTTAAGTAATTTAACTTACAATATTACGTGATACCTAAATTATCTTTATAAATTTTAATATGTCTCATATAGTATAGAAAACGGTTCGGAAATTAGAATTTCGAAAAACAGCATATTTCCCATTATATTACAAATGTCTCTACATTACGAAACAGGATTTGCTTAAAATGCTTTGTATGTGCGTATACCTCCACACTTTGAAATCTAGTGAAAAACAGCGTTTTGTTTGTACGCCGGTTTTTATATATGTTTTCCGAAACAAGTTTTCTTAATGATTTGCAAAATGAGTAGGTCTGTCACATACATGAGCTACTTCATTTCTAATTTTTCTGTAAATCTATTTTATTACAATTACTACTATTTGACATAAAATATGAAAAATAAGTTCAATAATCGAACGTTATTTAGGTGCTTCATAACTGTTATAATATTATATGAAATAAAATTAAAGATTTTTTCCTCAAATAACTTAATTTATCAATGGTTACCGTCGTTTTTACACGATTACACGTTCGCATTTTAGTTTTTCACCACTATTCGATTGTTTTCTAAATCAGTACATTTTAGAAAATAAGTGAAACGATTTTCAAAAGAGTGTGATATTTTCGGATAGTAAAGGCGACTTAGAAGTAGCGTACGGCTCTCTAGATAGATCAAACGCGTATTAGTGACTCGATAAGTAGTAAATTTTCCATATTTTTTCCGAGCACGAGAAAAATTCAAAAACAACGCGAATGAAAACGTTGAAATATTCCACGAGCCAAATCAAATCTCGTAATCGACATCGACCTCGGTCGAATCAGTCGTAGGCGACCCCGACGATTCCGTCGTCGTCGTGTTTTTTCTATTTCGGTCGTCTATCGTTAATAACACGATTTACAAGAGAGAGAGAGAAAGAGAGAGACAGAGAGAGAGAGAGAGAGAGAGAGAAAAAGGATATCACCGTGTTTTACACAGGTATTAGACGAGTAGAAACTAAAAAAACAACCCGTCTCTGGAGCGCCTATATAGTCGTCGGTAACGATGTGCACCCCCCATCCCCCACCTCTCGATTCGTCGCGCCGCCCACGCGTAAACACGGTCCCGCGTATTATACGCAAAGTGTCAGCCCGTCGTCGCACTTTGTCCGACCGCCGCCGCCGCCGCCGCCGAGTCGCGAGGGTATATAACGCCGCGTCCGCCGCCAGGGGGGTCTTTGCCCTCGCGTTCCCGAGACCGACTACGACGACGACGGTGGCGAGAGCGGCGATCCCTGCGCCGAGACCACATGGTAGTCACGCCGTAGCCGTCGAGGTCCGAACACGTCACCGTAACACACCGCCGTCGGTCGAAGTCGGCGCGCCCGCGGAAAACCGTCACGTCGTCTCGGGAAAAATCGGTCGGAAAAGCGCGCGATAAAAAAGCCGAAGAGACAAAAAAACACGTGTCGATCCGATCGTTTTCCGTGACGGACGGCGTCTGTTCTGGTCGCGCGACCTGACAAACAATCGTTTTCCGTCAGGGTCGCGCGAAAGTCGTTTTCGTCCGGGTTTCCCGTCCTACCGGTTAGCACGTCGAGACGAACGAACACCGTCGTCGGCCACCCGCGTTTTCGTCGACGGGGGATTGTCCGAGGGAGACCCTTCGTGCCCCCCTTTCGCAGCGCCGCCACCGCCACCGGTGCTATGAGACGCCGCGACGACCACGGCTCGCCGCTGCACCGGTCGCATCGTCGCCACGCGGGCTCGGACCGCGACAACGACTCCGGCGCGCGTCAAAACCCGGCCGCGTAGACTGTACAACATCGTCGTTAGGGTCGAGTACCGTTCGGACCGCGTTTTTCGTTTTTTTCCCCCCCGCCGACGTCGTCCGCGTCACGGCAGTCGTCTCGGTCGGCGACGAGTTGCTTAAACGCCGTGACAGCGCAGGTAGGTGTACGGCCGTCTCTACAAAAGTAAATATTGTTATTATTATTATTATCATTATTATCATCATTATTATTATTAAGTTGATACACAATGTACACGTGGTGTTTTAACAATATTCCGTTGGTTTTCGAGTCCGGTTTTGTGGAATAGTTTTAAACGGGGACCGTTTATCAAGAGTTCCGGAGGAAATTTTTTTTATTTTTTGAGATTCGAATAATTTTGTCGTCATAAAGTGGTCCCGTGTATAAAAAAAATTGAGAATTAGTTTATTATACAGAGCGTCTACCGAAGCAATTTTGTATTGAAAATTCCAAATAATATTATCATATCTTCCCGAAATCCTGTATATTATCATAATATATCGCGAAACGTGACTTGTTTATCGATATCCGGAAATGATAAACGTTTCGAGGGATAAATTCCAAGACTATTTATTTAATCTGTAATCCGCTATGCAATAAAGTGAATATAATACGTCGTTTTTGCGCGGGACTGGCGCTGAGTGATTTGATTATATGATAGCTCTCATCGGGCATAATCATATTCTGTCCAAATGTTTTCCGTAAAATCAATTTGAAACATAGTCATACTTATCTGGAACTTTATTCGTGATTTTATCGTAAAAAAAATTCAATAATAAATGTTTTCCATTATTGAAAACTGCAATACGCGTTTTTATCATTACTGCGATTTTATAGCGTCTAGATCGACGAGATCAATAATTATTTGTTGCGGAACTATTGTATATTGGAATAAGTTGATAAAAGAAAACCGTTTTCAGAATTCCTTTAGTTTTCAAAAATTATTACACCGAATTACGAAAAAAATAATGTGCAGTTTTAATATAACCTATTTATTTGTCACGAAATCGGTCAAGATTATTTGTCATAGACAAAATAAATGGTTATTTACATTTAAATTTACACACGTTATTTATTTTAATATTTTATTTACGTAAGATAATTTTTTGAGGTTTCGAGTTCAATTTATTATTTTTCAAATTGCTAATCCTGTTTATACTTTGTATTTGTTTTTTTGCACTTGTTCGAAAAGTTATTTTGTTAGAGCTCTCCTCTTCTCAACAATCGTTTTCCGAATGTAATGATTTTTTATTGCTTTCAGATATAAATTATTAATGAATCCGTTTTTTCTTGCACCAAGGTAAGCTAAACGAGAAACTCAAAATCCAATCTCGATATAAATCACTTTTCGATACATCATGTAATATCATTTACTCGGTTTTGTTGGTCGTGAAATATTTTTGCAACATCTTTTTGCTCTCTTATTCTTGATTCGATATAAATTTGTCGGTTTTTTCTGTTTAGAATATTTATGTGTAATATTGGATCGTTATTGTACTTTTTCCGTAACAGATCACATCCCACAGGTATCTATTTTATTATACCTATAGGACGGAGTGATTTGCTACAATTCAATATTGATTCTTGCTGTTTATTCGGTTAGACTCGTACGGTATAATAATGTATGCTTTGTCAACAATATTTATGTCGGTTGAATTGTCATATTAAGTCAGCATAGTGAACCCGATTTGCAAATCCTTTGGGATAGCTACAAGTGGGTGTTGTTTTTTTGTTCTGTTAGGTCGTTACTATTTCTCTTTTAACAAGGAATAGTCGCTGTGGGATCGATTTTTATAGTCAATCAAAGACTTTCAATTCCATACCTGGTGTTTTCACGACACCATATTATGATCTCTCGTCGATTGACAATTCGGCGAAATCGTGTTGTAAAAGACGTGAAAAGCGCAATCGTCATAAACACAATACGAGTGTATATCTGTATGTCGTATATGTAATATCGACGGAAATACGCACTCTATATTCGGTTTATCGCGTCGTCTAAAACTATGATATATAATGGCCTGTTGAATGCGTCTTCTAGTAGAAATAACGAGAGTAATAATAATAACCGGAATAAAGATAAACAGATCAAATTTGGTTTGCAGATGCGTGGGGGAAAAAAAATGACAGCTGTTTTCAAAAAATCGTTGTGGTGCGCAAATAATGACGCATAGCATATTTTAATAATATAATGTTAATGCAGTATTAATATTGTGGATAAAACGCGACAATCTTTTTTTTTTTTTATATATATATATAGTTATTATTAATTTTAACATAATACCTATACGTTTGTATATATTTTATTTAACTCACTTTGGTGAAACTTTAAGCGTTAGCTATGAAATTAAATTACACAGTTGACGATAGAGAGAAAACGAGTCGGATGAATTATTATTATTTCGCATGACGTGTCATAATGTTTTAAATTTTGTGGAGTTTGTTTTAACGCGAAATTAATATGTGACTATAGATATTTTTTTATTTTGTCATAATTTTATTGTTATAGGTTAATTTAAACACCAATACTATAGATGATATTAATTATTATTGTTAAATTAGAAACAACGACAAAGTAAATACACACGCTATTTTTATTTAAAAAAAAAAAAAAAAAAAAAAAAAATGTAAACGTTGTTCATAACGAGGGCCATTTAAATCATTATTATTTATTAAAATTTACTCAGGAAACATTCATAATCATTTACACGCCATTTAAACGTAACAAAAACGTTCAATTTAAAAATTGTTTTCTTAATTTAAGTAAATATATTTAAAATACTCTTTTTACGTGTCTGTATAATATAACGAGTTCATTTAAAGTGTGCTGAATAAATTATGATTAAAATAGCTTTATCGTGTTTTCAAATGGAAATTTTTTTTTTTTAGATTTCACGTAGAGCATAGGTTCTTAATCTTTTTTCGATCATGGACCCCTTTCAAGTAAAAAGTATAATCACGGACCCCCTCCTTAAAAAAAAACAATTTAGTTTTTCATTTTAATAATTTTTAATAATTAACATAGTTACTGACATAGTGGATACATAAGAGAGATTTTAAGGTTTTGAGTTTATTAAAATTTTAAACTAATTAGTTTAACTGATTCAGTTTCAACTGATAAGTGATGTCTGATAATAAATATGTAATAATGACTGGTTTATCCCGTAATTGTCTATCGATAGGAAGAACACGAGCAAGACGATAAAAAAAAGTAATAAAAAGTTTACGGTTGAAATTTAAAATTTATAAAATAAATAAAATAATTTCATGCATAAATTTCATTTTGGGTATTTTTGAAAAAAAAAACAAAAAACGCAAATCAGTCCGTGGACCTCCGGGTAACCATCTACGGACCCCTTAGGGGTCCATGGACCACCGGTTAAGAACCCCTGACGTAGAGTGTGAGATCAATTGTTTATAAACTACGTTGTTTTGTTTTTTCTTGAAATCATATTACTCTGTAGTGGCCGAGAATCTATGAAGATTTTCGAGAATTGATTAATAGGTAGTCTGTATAAGTGTTTTATCGATATTCATTGAGTCTTCTGAGATTTGGATGAGTACAACTACCTGGGCAGTTTAAAAATTATTATTAAAATGTACAGGTCTATGGATCTGTTTTAAAAGTGTTCATATTTCTAGTCATACATTTTATGATTCATTTGCAAATCGGATGTAGATTATACTGAAATTTACAAAACAAATAAGTTCCGGAAGAAAAAAAATTACCATAAAATTATAATGCTTTTTTCAGTAGTGTATTTACGAGGAGATTTCGGGGTTCAAAAACCCTCCAGAACCGAAAAATCCTATTATGTCATTGACTTGTTGTTTTGTAAATCATTATTTTTATCTAAACATGCTTTGTGAATAAATATTGACGGATTTGATTTTGTTGTTTTATTTTAAAATTTAATGTTATCATTTTTTTCACACTTACATTACTAATTTTTAAAAATTGATATTTAACCATGGATATTATTCAATTAATAATGTATCGAAGTATAAAAATGATTTCGGTCATGAATTGTTAAATGTATAATTACATTATTGTTTGCATTATTATTTTTACATTCTTTATATAATGAAATTAAAAAATTTTCAAAACCTCCTAAAAAATATTTATAACACGCCACTGGCATTTGTAATTATTAATTACTGTCTTAAATTTCAATACCATCAGCTATTATAATAGTCATTCTTACTTCAATAATACAACAACTACTTTTGGAAATTTAAATCTCACGTTACTATTTTTATTTGTATTTGAATTTAATGACATAGACACAATATTTATGAGAATAGTACTACTTACATTATTAAAATTATACAAATAGTAAATAAATATATAAAGTACATTGAATAGACTGAAAAGTAAATAAGTAATTATAATCATTTTTTATCTTGATAACCGTTCGTCACGTACTTAACACGATTCGAATGTGCACATGAATGATCTATAACTTTCGACACGGGGAACTTCTATGCTCAATGAGCGTTATAAGTGTCATAATTTGAATAAAAACGTACCTATCTATGAAAATGCGTAAAATTGCAAATGAAAAACAAATTTTAAAGAAGTATAGAAAGTTCTTTTTAGCGAATTTTCGATGTTTTTAGCACATATTATCGGGCGTATCTACGTGTTATAGCTTGTGGTATATTTCATAAATTGTTTTTGTAAATGACCGAAATCTTCGGCGATTAACAAGTTAAGTTGGCCTGCTCACGGGACAGAGGACATTTAATCCTTATATCCCTTTCCGTCGATATGCCATTGAATGAGACGATAATTTCCACGAAAAAAAATTTCGTCGTTGATAACAATATTGATTATAATATCGTTTTTTCTTTTTCTTTTCTGTACTCGCAGGATGATGAGACGCGATCGCATTCGCCACGACGAGGCCTGAACCGCCGCCGCCATAGACGTCGCGATGACGTCCTAATATTTACACGTATACACACGCGCACATAGACGATTTCGCGGAGAGTTCAACGACCAACTGCGGCCGTTATTTATGCACCGTTCGTCCGGCGACAGTGACCTGAAGACGTGAGGGAGGACACGAAGGGCCATGAAGTGGTTTCGCGTGGACGACGGCGGCGCGCCGGACAAAAACGGCAGCTCGTTGGCACCGGACGTCCGGGTCGGCAACGGGTCCACGGCGGCGGCAGCTGCGGCGGCGGTCACCAGGAGCTGGCAAGAAGATCTGGACGCGGAGATGTTCCAGGGATATCCGCCCGCGCTGCTGACGTTCGCCAGCGTGTGCTGCATAATATATATGATGGTCGGCGTGCCCGGCAACCTCATCACGATTATCGCCCTGTTCCGGTGTAAAAAGGTCAGTGATAACGATACGTCGACGCGCGAGCAGACGTGATAGCCACACGGCCTTTTCGACCTTTTTTCGTTCGCGCACTCCTTGACCGCTTCATCAGTGCTTCGTATATCTCGTCCTACGCATTAACATGACATTTTTTTTTTCATCAACTATTTAACGGCCAATAAGCCAAGATTTACCTGAGTAAAGCACATACCATTTGGGCGAGAAATTAACGGATCGTTTAGGCGAATTTATAAATTATTGAATAATAGGGAAGTAACACACCTACGTATACATTACTACAACTAAATATTATTATTATATCGTTTCGGCTGATTGTTGAAACCAATTTACAAATATAGATGGTGAACCATAATTTGTTAGGTTGTACTGAGGCGTTGACAAAACATGTGGGTTTTCATGTTTTGCCTACATCTAATCTAATTAGATACACTGAAATACGACATTAATTTTGATTATAAACGCACTACTGGTAACGAGTCTAATAGCGTTATTGTATATACTATTTAGTTTTTATGTCATAGTTGTCGGAACAGTATGTATAAAATCAAACGAAAATTTTATAATATTTATAAATTTCTAATAAAATTGATACGAAAGTTGACGCCAAATTCGATTCTATAAGAAATAACAAAGTTATAGTAATTGGAAAATATACATTTTGTAAATCATATGTTTTAAAAGATAATACAGTACGTTTTCACAAATTCTGTGGTGTTTCGCGACGTGATAAGCCGGAGTGAATATTGTTCGAAAACTATTAGGGATAAATAATTATGTGTGATAATCATAGAGTAGGCGTGAGTCGCTTTAACGAATTATGAAAGACCATAATAACATAATCACACGATTTATTATTCATCAGATACTGACAAGTTAGATTCCAAAACGTTGCATAAAGTCGGCACATAGCCTCATAGGTGGTATAGCCGTGAACGATGTGCATATTATATTAATCCAGTTTGTCATGAATAAATACATTTCGTATTAATCTCTGTAGTGAGAGTTAAATATTATTCCGTTATATCACGTACGAAATATTTTCGATGGAATATTATGTTTTGCCGGGAGGGGGGGGAGAGGGAGAAAACTGAACAAATTAATCCCGATCGGTTTTTGAGTTAATATCTGATGTCTGCATTCGAACATAGTACGTCAGCGCCACGAATACGTATACCAATGCATTCGCGAGAGGACGTCACGGTCGTATTTACGCGTACATCAATATACGAAACCGGGGAAGATTCGAACATCACAACATTTAACGCTTGCAGTAGATTGTTCAGAAATAATAAAACCAGAGTTTTGAAAATAATATTCGTGATAGTCATATCATAGTAAAGATATTTATTAGAAAATAAATCGTAAAGATAGCGTCGTTTAAATAAAAAAAAAATGTAGTTTATATCGGGATGACTTCATAACTATTACCTATACCGTAAAACAACATCATTACGGGAAATTTTTATCGTCTTTCCGGTTAACCGTTTTTTGAAACAACAGTAATAAAACAAACTCGGAAACTTTGGGTACGTCTAACGGTTAGAAATTGATAATTTGACGATAAATCGCGTATCGGGTGAACACGACTCAAACCCAGTTGACGAAGATCGTCGTTACATATAAATCGGTCGTTGAGAGAAAAAAAACGATAAGAATAAATCGTTAACCTCGTTTTCACGCGTTCTAAGTCCAACGTTGAACTCGTCGAACGTTAAATATTATAGACTTTTAATATTTTCTATTTATCGAATTGTTTTTTTTCAATTTCGGTGGTGAGCAGATAATTATCAGGTTTTAAGAACACCAAAGTTCAAAAAACCGTCTGAAATAGCTATTTGTACGGAGGACTTTTCCAGATTGATCGTCACTTGGTCTGTTTTTTTTTTTCTATCGATATTTATAAGGTCGTGTTGACTACAATTCTATGTTGTCATCGAAACGGTCTGATAAACGTGAAATGAGCAGGACTCCTATGACGTTAAAAGTCGAAAAGGGAATGACTTTTACCGAATAAATAATGAAATTATACGTCCGTGACGATCATGACGTGTAACGCATACCGTGGTAGTATGTAGAATTTTTAAAATTTTAATTTTTTTTTCATTTTGAAATCGATTATCGTCGTGATTGCAGCACGGTCAAGTGACGAAAATGAATCGCTATCGCGGTCGTCGTGAGGACATAATATAAAATTATTATAAAAATGTCCACCGGAAACCGTGCGAGCGTAACGCTGCAATACGAATAATAATAATAATAATAATAATGATAGTGTCAACTATAATAATAAAAAAAACAATAATTAATAATATTATAGACGAGGCCGTCGGTCGCGCTCGAACACGGGGACGTGGCGCGGCGGCAGTTCGGACGAATCTTGGCGGCGAGCCTCCGTCCCCGTCCCCGTCGGTTCCGGTTCGAGCCCCGGACGTCGGCGGCGGTTATGCGGTGACAACCTAACCGCGCTCGGACGTACACGGTTTCGCTATTAAAACGCGCGCGGCGGCGGCAGGGCGCGTGGGCGGACGGCCCGCCAAAGACGGCGACGCGTCCACGCGATATTATTATTAATAATTCGTCGTGACGTGTGACCGGACCGGAAATATATTACTATTGTTATGACCGTACTGCGTAAATATACACTGTTACGGTTTTGCAGACGTCGACGTCGACGAGTGTGTGATATGTGCAGCGCTGCGGTCCGGGTGCGAGGTGCGTGAACGTGAAGTGCCGAGACCCCCCCATTTGGGGAGGCGGAGGGTTAAGTGTCTTTTATCGGCCGGAAACGAGCTCCTCGCGACACTACACGCCACCGCCGGCGGGACGTTTTTGCGAATTGCGAATTGCTATTGTGCGCTTAGATACGGTCGCGGAGGAAAAGGAAGCGGATGAATCCAAAGGTCTATAGCCGCAGTGGAACGTTTGAGGGACGGAAAAAGGAGTAAGTGCCCCAAACGACAAATTTAAGGGGCGGCAATGGTGGTGGCTCCATAGTCTCGTGATCTGAATTATGGGGCGATCGCGTTCTCTTCATAAATCAAGGAGTAGGGTAAAATGTAATGTTTAAATTTAAAATAAAAACGTTTTACTTATTTACATTTATTTCACGCACGATTTTATAATAATTTGTTTGTAGATTGTTGTTGGAATCAACTTAATTGTATTCATTTTTAGAACTATTTATATATCGTCTTAAACGTAAAAGGACAATGTTACGATAGTGCCGCCAATATGGCTGGTATTTATTCTGGTCTAAAAGCCAGGATTAAAATTGTCAGTTCACTAGGACAATTTGTGCTCTGTTTAGCTCATTCGATGAACTTGATCAGGACGAATGCCGCAAGTTGTTTAAATGCGATAAAATGTTTGATTTACTCAAAGAAGTTTTCAAAATATTTTTTCCGCGTAGGGGAAACGTATCATAATTAATGCGCCACTGTCTATAGGTAAACATATGTCGTATATTGTATACTTAATAGTCCTACGCGAAATTTTGCGATGAAATAAAATTCGGCTAAGAACGTCGCTCGTTATTTCATTCCGAACCGAAAGTTTTATCATTTGAAGTCGATAAACATACGTGTTATCGGTGATTATAACACAAAGGTATAATTGAGTATATCGATACAGCACGGTATTGTACAGTAGTCGTGTAAATAGTACGCCAGTTTGTAAATTAACAAATTAAATTCTTACCTACAGGGAAATTTTCAAGTATTTTTTACTTCATACCAGTATAACGCATAAATTCGAATTATGTTTGTGTACTATTTAAAACGCTGTCTATACTTTTATGAAAAAATAATTTTTTCACGCTTGCGCTTTATCTGAATGATTTCTTAAAATTTATAGTTTTATTTATTAACAACCACTTTTTACAACTGTCAATTCCGAAAGAAAATGTAATTTTTGCTTGAAAATACTTTTGATATTGAACCGAATTTTCCAGAAGCACCGGCAGTAAATGTTTGTTGTGTACACAATACACATGCTCTTCTCGCATTTTACTACTTTATACTTCATACGTTTATATGCCTTAAACTATTCGCCGGAGAGTACTAAAAATTTTGAAAAACACGCGGAAAAAAAATAAAAATAAAATGATAGTTTTTATTCATACAAACGTAGTTTTATTACGTCGGTCCTATAGTTTTTGAAATTTGACACGAAAAATTCAAATTTATGCGTTAAGTGAATTTAAAAATAAAGCGGGCACGTTAAATAAAATCACTCTGTACATACTTCGAATCGACCTTGATATTCATTTGATAGTGAGTTTTAAACGTCAAATGCCAGTGACAAAAATAAATTTCAGAAATATCGTCACCAAAACAGAGTAAAAACATTACGACGATCCCGCAACCGTCGTCGGTATAAAATAGATTATCAAAAAAAAAAAAAAGAAATAATAATAATAATAAAAAAAAATAGATTCTTTTTCAAAACGTTTAGTGTATTGAAACGTACACGGTTCTGCAATTATTAAATACATTAGACGGTCGCTATGATGACGTTTCTCGACGCGAAAGAGCCGCGTTTCGTAATATTATACGAGTATGGACGTGACCGTCGTCCGTGTGGACACATACGTCTTGTAGAGCGACCGCGAATGGTCGTCTTCGGTGTCGAGCGCTGAACGGATTTATTGCCGAAACTGTCGTCGTCGTCTTTCCATTTAATCTAACCGACCTAAATTAATATTTCTGCGTGACGGCCGTACGATAGCTGCACGGTCGGGCGCATTAGTGGAGATCTGCGTGGGAGGTTTGTCCGATTTTCCGACGGTTTTCAAACCTTTTGGGGATTTTTGTATCCGATTAAAACCACACTACGGGTGAGTTTTGTTTTATTTCCAATGGTTTGGAATGACCAGTTTGGAAAGACCAGCACGGAGGAAAAATGTCATAAATATACATTAATCGATCATTTGAATGGTTGTGGAGAAGAGTATTTACTGTCTGCTGAACAAAAAAAAAAAAATTAATAAATTTTCCATCATTTTCACCGGTATAGAATATGAAACTTATGGTGCACACTTGACAAAAATATGTCCAAATCAAAATGTGAAAGCATGACGACTACAAAATATTTCCGAGCAGAGCTCAATTAAATGAAAATATATTGCTTTCATTTTTTATTACACAATCCATATTTTTTTGTATTTAAATGAACGAGAATAAATTTTTCAAATAAATCACATTTATAACTTTACAGTATTATTTTAACATAAAAATATCTACAGTGAGTACTATTGAGCGAACTGATTTAAACAAATATTTCTATATCGAACCCAAAGTTATTATTCAACAAAGATAAATAATCAATACCAACGATAATATGTTATATTGTTTATTACTTTTAAAATTTCGCTGTAAAAATTATCGGTAACCAACACTTAATTTATTGTTTCTATTATACGTGTAACGGTCAAACATCCGTCGCAAATAAATTCTAGTCTCATTAAAATTGTTTAAAATTGTTAATATACCAAACTCGTACACGGTTTTGCCATTACGAATACGTCGGTAGTTCTTCTATTAAAAAAAAAAAAATCTATTACCGGCAATTTCATTATTATTTCGTAAAAATAATATTTCGAATCGACGGTCTATATAATGGACAAATTTTAGTATGGCGATACCGTAGAAACGTGCGGGTCACATACGGTTATAGAGTTGTGTCTAAGAAAAAAACCTATTCGAAAATATATTTCATTTTCATAGTAATATATTTATAATATTATGTACCTATTATAAAGCAAAACTGACAAAATAAAATAATGGCGATAAAAATATTTCGATTGTTTTCCCTTTTGAACAAATTTTAATGTCTCGAAGAGTGCTATTTCTTAAAAATCAATAATGAAAATAAATCGACGTTTTCGTATCGAACTACGATAGTTATAAATCATTTATGTCATAAAATAACTGAGTTATTGTTTTAATCGAAATACAAAGTAAACAATAGGTTTTACAATGTGTATTGTACATAGATTTCTATTCTAGTTCTATTTCTTAAGATTTCTATTTTAATATTTCTATTTCTATTATAATATTATATCATGAAAGTTTGAATATGATCAATTTTCAGTATTTTTCACAATTTTTGTTTTGGTTTTTAGTAATATATTCAAAAATCAAAATCCAACGGGCTTAAATAGAAGTCTTACAGTTTACAACCAAAACAGAGTTATTGAAACCCGACGTCTGCGTGGGACGTGAGAGTTTTTTCCGAAAACCTAGTTTTAAGCAAAAAATGACTATTAATATTATTTATAACTAAAACGGGACAGCGACGGCAAGGTTACAATTAATCGCTTGTATTTCGCCCCTTATTAAATAGGCACGAGCAGGCCCATTAAGAAGGTAGACTTGTATACACATATTCGAATACAACGCTTTACTAACATTAAGTATACTGCAGTGCAGTTTAAATCACAAATAAATATGTTATGTCCCAGACGTGAAATTGCTCATTTCATGTAATGGGAAATTTTTTACTCAGTTCATGAAATGGACAACCCGTACGGTCGTTTCATGAACTGGGCACTTAGTAAAATTCTTTTTGCAAAATTCTTGTACTGGACACGTTTATACATTTTTTTTTTCTTTTGACTCAATGTTTTTTTATATTTATTATACATACGATATTATATATTTTATATAGTATTTATATTTTGTATGGAACTGAAATTTAAAAATAATAAATTTAAAATAAATTATAATCGTATAGTACCTTCCAAGACAATATTATCATTAACGTATTACTTGTTTATTAGTATTTATCTATCTATTTGTCACCCGATTCATGAACTGGACAGGTTTTTAGTATGCCCAGTTCATGAATTGTGCAAAAAAAGAAGAATAAGAGAAAAATGGCCAGTTCGTGAAATGACCGATCGAATAGCCGATCTCATGAACCGAGCATTAGATTGCCCATTACACGAAACGAGCAATTTCACGACCGGGGTAAATGTATAATGTACAGAATGGTTATGAAAATATCTTACTCGACGTTGCGATTGCCGCGAAAAAGAAATCGGTGTACAAAATGCACAATTTATTAGCGGGCGAGTGCATGAAACGCGTTACGTACCACACACTACACATAACGACGCCGACGAGCGAGCACACACGGTTCTATATTTTTTTTTATCGGCGGACATGAGAGCCGGGTCTTCGTCGGAACGTTCGCGCGATACCTACCGTTTTACGGCGCGGAACAGTGGGCCGAGACCGTTCAACGGATGGTTGGGATCGCGCGGGGCAAATACACGCGCGTGGCGTAGTAGGTTGATCGTTTCGCGGAGATACGTTCCCGGTCTCGGTTCTTCCACGCAGTTGCCGTTTCCAACGGCTACCCACTCCGAGACGTATTTTATTCCGTTCGTTTTTGTCCAAGTCCGTTTCGCCGTTGACCTTATTTCCAGGTAAAATCACCGGATTTCCCGCGAAAAAAGACTTACCTAACGCGCACCCTCAACGTATTTCACGGCAATAGCACCGGCGTTCGTCACGATCAGAAAACGACGGCAACACACCGGTGTGATGGTAATGGCGGCGGCGGCGCCAACGAACACGACGGACGGTGATATAGTAATAACAATAATAATAATGATAACAAAAAAAAAATTCAAACCTTGTCATAAGTTTAGTCGTTTGTCATTCGCGAGTGATAAATTCTCCAAAGTTTTACATACACACAAGAACACTCGGAATCACGTGATAATCAAATTAGGTTGCACACACACACACACCCGTACCGCTCGCCGCCCGCACACTCACTTCGCAGCTCACTTGCCTTACAACAGCAGATTGGATTACATTTTCTGTCGAACCGCAACGCGATTGTAAAAAGTCCTGAAAGTTTCGAGAGAAAATAACGCGTGAAGCGCAAAAGCAAATTTAATTAAACGACTCGTCGATAACGCGCGTGCCCCGCCCTCTCACACGTGCTTGCGCAAACAACGCGTTTACTCGGGGACGATAATTATTATTGCTCGGAACAATCACACGCGCGCGCAAAGTAAACGGAGACATCGATTTTTACCGCAAATATCCCACGATCCGGAAACTCGATATTTTCCAGTTCTATTTCGTTGATTCGTCGCGCACGATCGTCGATTCCAAAAAGTTAGAAAGTTTAGTCTATAATCGTACGAACGCAATTTCAATTATTAACATTGGATATTAACAACTGAATAACGATGTGATTATATTATTTCAACGAGTAATTGAAATGTTATGGATTTTTTCGTTCTCCAATCTCTCTCTCTCTCTCTACGTTTTCCTACAGTGAATTTCCATTTCCCCAGTGTTTCACGCTTTGCATAATTTTCGTGAGTTAATGTTAGTATTTATTTACACATAACGTCATAGAGTAATCAAATTACAAAAACCAAAAAGATTCGCGACATTCACGTCGAATCGGCCATTTTTATGAAAATAATTTCACATTTTGAAAAGGAGCAAAGTAAAATTGTATTCGTTCGAGTAATCCGAATAACCGATATACGCATCGAGGTTAGATGATCGAAACGATTTCATCACGGGTACAGCATCATAATATTATGTAATATAGTCGTGAATTACTCGAAATGAAATACCGATTGATTTGCGATTGAAGTTCAATTTTATGTTTTTACACTTTTTCACAATCAGTCGTTTTCGCACACGAGTGCGCTTGTGCGTTGCACTGATAACGTGACGGTTTCTCGTGCTCGGAACGCGCGTCTGATTTTTAAGCCGTGTTTACTGAACGAATACGGTTCGTGCATATAATATATAATATATCATTTCACTTCGCGTCGCTCATAAACTCGCTTATAAGCGCGCGAACGCCTCTCACGAATCGACTTTGTTCCGTACTGTGTTTTAAAACGCGCGTACGCGGTGCATTCGAGACCGTACACACACGGCTTACGACGCACGCGTTTTCCTCGACAGTCGTCTGCTTAGCGCTCGATATCTCCGTCGTCGTCGCGTGTACGCCGCCGTTAATTTACGTTATGTAGGCGGGCGCGTCGTAAAAGTTTTTGATTTACGCCGTACGACGACGATCCCTTTCCTCGTGCGCACGGCCGCGGCATGAGTCGCGCGGACGCGTCGTTAACACCGCGTCTCGGAAAAGTCACGACGATTCCGACAGATCCGGGCGGCGGCGGCGGCGAACGAACGTATGAAATAATTATCACGGTCTGCGAGCGCGGACAAAGTCGCGAGAAACGTGTTTGGATCGCGAATATTATTTAACAGCGTGCCGCCGCCACAGTGGCGTATTTGAGGGGGGGGGGGCGATATTAAGAGAAGTAAACCACCCCCACCAATTAAAAACATTTTTTTAGACATAAAAAACAACGCATTTTTATTATTTATTTAAGCACTTTTATTAAAGAATTTTTAACCACGCTTTGAACTCTGTGGACTTTAACCAACTTTGACGAAACGTATGCTTATATGATTTTTTTTTTAGGCCATTTAAACGATGGTCCTTCATTAGAGTTTTCTCTGTCACTCATTTTGTCGCTTATAACCACAATAATAAAAAACAAATTAATTCAAGTTACGCACTGCACGAGTAAGAAGCGACGGCCGACGAATAACAATTTTAGGTTATAGGATCTAGAGTATATTCACTTATAACCCGTGTATGCGTCGCATTTTCTTGGTCATTGCCATAGATATTGCCACACACAAGTGTTGTATATCTATGGTCATTGCTTATACGTTTCATTTTCGGCAAAAAGTCCGTAGGGTATTATGAGTTTACGACTTATGACCAACATAACAACGTATAAAATTTTCCATAACATGGTTAAAAATCAAAATGCGAGAAATCTCCAGTGTTAGCACTTATTTCCTCAGAATATTTGAATTCCCCAGAAAAATCTCCAAAACCAAATAATACACCAAAAATCCCCAGAAAGAGGAAATTTCCCCAGACCTGGCAACACTGTGACGAAATGACCATAGACATAATAGAACAGACACCATAGACACCATAGACATTCTATTATGTGTATGGAAATGACCTATCGTGACCATTTAGGTAAACATTTCGACAGGTGACGTTCCGTTCCATCATTCATTTGGTACGACTACGTCACCCATTCCTCGGGCTAAATGTTCCATCTTTGCGTATCATAGAGCAATCACTAATCAGTAATCCGATTTATTCGATATAATATGTATTATCAGTTGCCAGTTATCACAAAAATTTTTCATCCAAAAATATTATTTATTTATTAATCAAAATATTTAGATACACTTATAAGTTCAACAATCATAAAATATTATTTTCAAAGATCTCTCGGGAGGGGCGATCGCCCCTATCGCCCCCCCCCTCAAATACGCCACTGCGCCGCCACCGCCGCCGGAGGCGATTTCCATGCGAGAAAACTACAGTCGTTCAAAACTATAAATATATACACGTATCATTGCGTACTATACACGTTGTGTGATTACGATTCGAGTTCAACTGCACATCGAAAACTTGTGTGCGCTCGTAGAGCGACGCGTCGTCGTACGGTTTTGGTTTTAGATCGGAGAAACGGTTTTTTTCAAGTAGCTAATGTCAGCCACGAAACAATGGGGTCGTGCGATTTTCGGAACTGTCGGAAAAGTCTCGGAGAAAAGTAAAAGTTGTGATTGCATTACATAATTAGAAAGGCCTAGTTTAGAAACACGTTGATTAGTCGACTCTTCAGCACGCTCGTCGTGCGCGTGTGTGTGTGTGTGTGCAGTGCGTGCTCGGGTGACGAGAAGATTTTTGAACTCCCGGGGTTCGTCTGTTGTTGTTTGCGGTGGTGGCGACGGTCTTACTACGTGTAAAACTTTGGTGTACAGAAACGGTAGAAGGTGTGCAATTATTTGCCGATTAGCGATGTCAGTGAGTACAGACTAAAAACTTTACGACGGCCCCGTGACGTGATTTTTGAGTGGGTCGTCTTTTACATTACATCATATTATTACGTAGACATAAACAGTTGGTGCAAACGATCACTAGCACAAAATATTATATTCAATCTGTAAACCGAACGCTTGAAACTGTCCGACTAACACCTTTTTTTGACTTATTTAAATCATACACATAGTTACTAAAAACAAACTCGAGTTTTGTAAAAATGTGGAAAATTTCCATTTAAAGTTTAATCCTAATTCGTATTCAGTTTTGATTGAAATCAGACATACAGTCATTATTAACCTTTGATGCGAAGCTTTAACAAAAAATAATAAAAACAGTATGATATGTAGGTATGCGACGTATGTTAGGGTAATTGTGCGAATAACAATTAAATCAAGGATTTGACCGACTCCTGTCGGTAAAACTTAGAATATACAAAATAGTTTGGTCAACGACGAATGTTGTTTTTGTAGTTCGACATTTGCAAACGAGATTTGGTTTACCTCAGAATTAATAATCATTGTTAGTTTAAACGAGAAATTGCATTTATTTTTTTTACTAACTGAGTGATTTTTTCAACTCGCTTTAAACTCGTTCATTTTTACGATTATATACTATTATTGAATATTAAAATTAAAGTTTAAATTACACTCCCTAGGGCCTAGCCTGTTTAAAGAAATAAATAAATGAACAAATACTGATTATTAGTTCTGAGATTTACCAAATCTGGTTCGCATAAGTTCGAACTACAAAAACCATTCGAGGTTTGACCAGACTATTTTGTAAATTTTAAGTTTTACCGACAGAATTTAGTGAAATCTAGAATTGACCGGAAAACGCTATATTTTACCGGTATTCGTACTTTTACCCTAATATAGAAACTTTACTCGAAAGACTCAAAAACCAATAATAACATTACGCAATGATAATAATTGAACTGCGTTTAGACCGAGTTATTTGATTCACTTTTATAAACAATAGAAAATAAATTATCATTGTATAATATGTCATTTGTATAGTTAAATGTATGTTCTTCTGTCAGTGGATGACAAATTCGTTGTTGACTTTGACTACACCGAACACAAGATAGAACTGATAAGTTTTCGTTGTTCTTTTAGGGTGAAAATATACGATGTTGCACAATGTTTTGATTCCAATCTGAAGGTTTAAAATGTTTTGTCGTACATGTTAACGATTATTGTTTCACGACATAGGTGTCGTACGAATGGTCCAACTCAGTACATCACAAAGAGTACAAAAAGAGTACAAGTGTACAACGGAAAAGTTTGAACAAACAACATACGTATCATATAATATTCACAGCCGTTTCGACGACATCGGCTGTACGCGTTGAAATCGTATTATATGATTTAAAGAGCGAGCGCAATTTGCATTCGATATTTATTGACGATTCTTCTTTACAGCCCTCGTCTGTGTTTCACTCTCGAAAGTTTTTATTTAATATTTTTTTTCTCAAATCGCATCGCAACATAGATACGTATAACAAACACGCACACGCACATACACACGCACACACGCACGCACACAACACACTCACCGAAAAAAAATTCTCGTTTATGATTTTCGCCCAACACACTAGATCATCTTGCATATTTCCTCCTTCCATTTCCCATTGCTTTCTCTTCGCGTATAGAAAAATTCAGTCAAAGTGACACTGAGACGGGAAAAGTAAGGATGACAGAGAGAGAGAGAGAGAGGCAAAGTCAGATATATACTGTGACCGGACACGAATGACGATAAACTTTCGCGGTGTACACCCGAAGACGTGACCGAGACCCGTCGTATAAACAACGCAATATGGCTGACAGTAATTCGCACCCGGCCATCGTTCTGGTGTTTGTACTTTTATACGTCCCAGTGCCTTGTAAGGGCCACTGTAGTCATTATTGTGGACGTGTGTGTGTGTGTGTGTGTGTGTGTGTGTGTGTGTGTGTGTGTGTGTGTGTGTGTGTGTGTGCGTGTTTATATGTGTACGAGTATGTGTCTGTGTTTGAGTTGGGTAGGGGAGCGTTTGATTTGTATACAGCGTTAACCCTGACGGAGAGAGGAAAAAAGACAGTATATGGTCTGCAGTAATGGTTTCTTTTTTGGCTTTATCGTAAATATCGTGGTTCACGTGTATACGCGTGTGAGTATAATAGATAAATATGTGCGAAAATGTCGTAAGTGAAGTGACATAAAAAATACCATACACACGAGTACGCCCGAACGTGTACATATTATCATTTGCGTATGTGCTCGACGCCGCATAAGCACTAAATTTTATTTCTGTGATTTTTATGCCCTTATACATTATAATTACTCCTCCGTCGTGATCAGTTTCGGTCACGCGACTGAAACGGACGGGGAGGAATGGACACGGTGTGTACACGCCGTAATGCCTAGAAACGAACGGTGAAAACGATACGTGACTTCTGTTTTTACGTTTTATCATTTTAGTGACAATACGGCGATGAAGCGTCGTATTATTGAAGATAATATTGTTATGTAATTATTGTTATCATAATGTGACACTTACAGATATTATGCGCTTTTTAACGCTCGTGACGTGAATCTGTGGTAGAGCGCAGAAAATATCATGAAACGATTTTTTTCTTACGGAAAGAATGAAATACTTTCCGAATAAGCTCAGTGTTCCTAGTCGGATTGCTTTTATTTGTCCTCAATGATTTCTCATCAAACATGTTTTTTCTTGGTCATTATTATTTTCGTTACAAATATTTCATAGCATTATCTGTCGATAGTGCATTTTTGTCAAAACTAATAGTGCGGTCGGAATATATATTCGATATGTGATTTATCAACCATGTTCGTTGGTCACATATTATCTCGTTTTAGAATCTGTAAAGATAAAAAAAAAAATTAATTTGTCACCAACATCCAATAATAACCATTACTTTTGATTAAATATTCTGAAAGAGAATATTTTTTAATTTATATATTTTTTATTTTCGTTACTATTTAAAACGTTGATATTAATAATTTTATTTTCCAACAGTAGTTCAAGAGATATTAAATTAAAAGTTTCGAGTAGCAGAGTGTAGAAGCAGAGATATCCGCTTAAACATTTACACTTGTTACTTTTATTCCATACAAACTTATATCTCTAAAGCTATTAATCCGATATTAAAATCAAAATAACTAAACTATAAATATTTTCTCTTGGAACGCATAGTTGTTCAGTGCCTAAAAGTTATTAAAAAGTCACGCCGATAAACATACAAAAAAATATGTTTATTTTGTATAATATATACATATATACATATGTGTAGTGAAATCGCGATTAAAATTAAAATCAACGAATTTTGGTGAGGTAAAAAGTGGAATGAGTAAATACACTCTGCATATACGAAACAAGGAACAGCTCACGAATGTTAGGGAATCGATGTGATTGAAACCACGTATAGTGAAATTATTGTTTTTAATACGTGTTTACCGTCCAATAAAACATATTTTCTTAATTAACACCAAAAACATGATAAAAAAAAAAATAAAAAATTAATAAATTTAGGTAAATAAAATGATATTATTTAGGAACGACAACGCGTGTCCCGTTGGTACATTATTCTTTCTCACGAAAAACCCACCCCAATCGTTTCCCACACATCGCATCTTGCCGCACTGCCACATGTTTCCAAAACGTACTTTTTTCCGTTCAAATGCACGCATGTGTATAATACCTATATATTATGAGACAGGAATGAAAAAACTAAAAAAGGTTCGAAAAAATAAAAATAAAAAACCAATAATAATACATTTTTGAATTCATAAACGTGAGGTAAAACTCATACTATTAACTTTAACGCAAGCTGTTGTTACAGTAACGACGTTTTTATGCGTATAAAAAGTCCCGAGGGTTAACTGTGTGTAATCATCGAAGGAAGCTCACGGATTTTTTCCAGTGTATTTGTTTTTAGAGTACAATAAACAGTTAGAGTTTTTTATTAGGTATTTTTTTATTTTTTTATTTTTTTATTTTTTGTCGATCACCGTATTATATTATAATGTGAACACTTTTCACTCTTCGTTCAAAATTTAATTTACGAGACAACAATTTACACACACACACACACACACACACACACACACACACACACACACACACACACACACACACACACACACACACACACACACACACACACATATATATATATATATATATATATATATATATATATATATATCTACAGGGTGTTCCAGAGTGATTCGAGAAATACAATAATTTTTATTCTATTTATTAATTTTAACCTTTTTTTTTTTAGCTAATACTGTAGTAACTTTGTTACTACAAAAACGTAGATAACAAAATTTACTTTCGTAACAAAATTAAAAATTTTTGAATTCTACTCTGCAAATGTAAAAACATTCGAAATAGCCATTTTAAAATTAGATTTCTTAAAAAAGTTTTCACGGTAAAATATCTTTATACAGTTTCGTTATTTATTTATTATGATTTTTGAAATTTGTTGAAAATGTGTACTTATTCAATATGATAGTATGTTCAATATTTACCATTAAATCAATGTCGTAAATTTATTTCTCCGTGTAATATTAGATTAGAGATTATTGATTGATACTATTACTAACATTTTTAATAAAAATTTGAAAAATCGCAGAAACTCAACGAATAAACCTCTATAAGAATTTTAAACACAAACATTTTTCTAAAAATCACAATAAAAAATAGACCGTTTTGTTATTTCTATAAAATTATAAAATTATACTTTGAGACACAAAAGAAAAGATTTTTTTTTCGATATAGTTATAGCACTGAAATATATCAGTAATAAATTAAAAGAAAAAAAAATTGAAAAATATCTTTTAGAACAAAAAGTCATGAATTTGACGTGACACAATGTATATGTATTTATAACGTCTATCAGGTTTTTTTTTTAAAAATAGTACCGCCGTATTAGTTGTGATAGCTATAATGATACACGTATGATTTTTTATAATTTAGATGATTTTAATACCACATTATATTTCAATTTTATTTTCAATATAATAATAACTGTGTAATAAATAATAATATGATGGTTGTAATTTTGAATAATCTACTATTATCAATGTTCCACGAGACTTTAATGGCATTTTATAATGCATTTATAATGATTTTGTACTTAAAAGTTACTGGTGGTTATGACTTGTAACCATGAATTAATTTATATCGGAAGCAGTAACTATAAAAACAATATTGCAAATCAAATTTCGCTTGTTAAGTTTGTATACATTTATATTGGTAGCTAATTCCTACTTTTGGAATTTTCAGTTGCTTAAGCTTTGTATAGTGTGAAACCGTACACAATATATATATATATTTAAGTATACGAGTTTACATTATGTAAAAGGTATTGAAAGCTGCTGATTTAATTATGAAAAGTAAACGATTTTACGAAAGTTATAATTTCACTCTTGTTTGATTTTGCAATTAGTTTTTTAACGAGATTTTAGAGTGTCTTTTGCGTGCTCGATAAATCGACAGTGTTTATTTTGTTTAACTCTCACGGATGGTTTTCATACTTACACCTACACACTAATTTTGCTCATTATTAAAACCGGGAGTGAAAAAAAATTAAAAGTCGAATATGTCTTTCACTTGTTTTATTAAAGTCACTTGGTGAACCGTATAAAAACGGAAAATGTTATGAATATTATTTTATTATTTTGTGTGTGTGTGTATGTTTTGTCACGTGGAGGCGATGGGATGACTAGACGTTATTTTTAAAGTAGAGAGTCTCTCAGTATTGTGCTCAGATTTCATGAAACAAATTGTTGGGCCAGTTTTATTTGTTGTATTTCATTTTTCCGGTGATCCAGAAGACGAAATGGTGGTGATCTGTTTAGAGAGAGAGAGAGATAGAGAGGGAGAGAGAGAGAAGTAGAAAAACAAGAAACTTATGTTAAACGAAAAGCATATCATATTGATATCTTTTTGATTTGAATTTTCCTCCCGACGGTGGCGTATGCAACAATGAAAATCCGTCGGTCTTACGAGCCTGCCTTGCCGGGAGAAAGACAGAGTGCAGAAGAGAGTGAAACTACCAGTTTTATCCGCCGTTCCACGAGACGACGACGACGACAGCGGCGAGTACCGTCTGGATATGCCGCTTCATGACGGGCACGGAGGAGAAAAATCACTTTTCTCGTAGACGAAAAAAAAACGCGTCCACGAGCCGTCGCCGCTTCTAGTGTTGAGAGAAAAATTGTATTCTTTAACCGTCGTATTCGTTGTCGTGTATACATGTACGTGTATATTCAAGTTTCAATGTTTCGTGCTCTGTTTTACAACGAGATGTGGCCCGCCGATTCTCGGTGAAGAGTGAAAGAAAAACTATGGAACACCGGTATTATAGTCGCAGCCGACGTCAGTAAAATTTTCCACGAAACATGAATAGCGTGCTTTTTATGGATTTTTTTCAGTTAAGTGTATATACACTATAAATATGTATATATATATATACACACACCCATGTATAAACTGTATACACAATACACACTGTGTATACACTATTTATTATATTATATATAAAAGATATTCATACGCAGTGATTTATTGATTGTTTACCCCTATACAACGCATAAAACGGGGTTTTCATGTAAAATTTCAAAAAATAAAGTAGGACTACAATTTCGCAAAATAAATTAATTTTCATAATTTTTTTAGGATTTTAGTTTTTCTTCTATAGCTTCTATAGCTTACTTCAACTTGATTTTTTCAAACAATAAATATATTTGAAAAATTTAATTATTTCTTTTTATTAACAGATAAAGAAGTATTATTGAGATTTAAAATTTAGAACAGCATCGTATCTACTGATATGTATTGCACGATAGAACACAGTGAAAATATTCCCTTTATCGACTCCGCTTCTGCAAACTTTAAATACTTTTATTTCTTTGGGTATTGATTTTATTATTAGGGATTGAAAAATTACAATTTTCAAAAAATTTTATCGTTTATAAGTTAAACTCTTATATATCCAGTAAGCATAGAAGTCGTTGGAGAAATTAAAGAGTTAAAAATCACGCAGATAAAAATATAAAAATTTAAACTTTTCACAGTGTTCAGGGTTCACTCTATATATTAAATAAAGACCATTTGCAGAGGCTATTTGACCGGTTCTTACTGGTTTTCAGAGTCTATTCGTCAATTAGGTTACGTTTGTATCTGCAATATGCAACACTATAAAAACCTTACGTACAATAGTCTCCGTGGTAGGATTACGTGAAACGTGTTGGTTTGTCAATATTAATGATCCTACGTCCTGAACTAATTTATATGAAAATCTACGGTAAAATGATTTACTTTGAAATGTTTTGCAAATGTACATTTCGAAAAAATCGATGAAACAATACTTAATAATATAGTACCAATCAAATTATCGTTTTTACATTAAATTTGGAATAAAGTCTGCGTGTGCGCGGAAATACGAATTTCATTAAATATGCTGCTATTGCTACTGCTGCTGCTGTTGCTGGTGTTCAATGGCATTCGACTTCCCTGAATTTATTCCTGCACCTAACCGTACCCCATTTTTACAACTACTATACCGATATTAATTTATAGTGTTTCTTCCTTTTCTTCCTTTAACGCACGCGCAAGCACACAAAATCTCTCTCTCTCTCTTTCTTTTTGTCTCGTACTCACCCGTTTAGAACGCGTAATCCTAGCGACAATGCTTCCCGCACGCATCGTTTTGTATATTATAATATTCGATATTATAGATTCATTTTGATGCGTACGTTTTTCACGAATTCTAAATAGTTTTTTAACGTCCGAATATGACCTGAATACCAGGAAACCCGCTCATGTAACTTTACTGAATTCAACTTACAGCCATTCCCGAAGAAATAATAGTTTTTCAGCGTCAAGTTTTAACGTTACACCCTCCGAATAATGCACAATTTTTTTTTCGATTCACCCATAAGAAACCCGTTAGTTATTAATTTACATGTATTTTACGGGCATTCTGTATCGTTGCACTTTGTGTTGTTTACGCGATGCATGCAATAGTGCTTCCATAGGATATACTAAACATACGTTGTATACTCTTGAGCTTTTAGCAAAAATCACGGTTATACTACGTATACTCTAGGACGAATTCTAAAAGAGAAGAAATACATATATTTATATTTTAAATTTTGGTTTATTTTAGACTTAATGGTTCTAAATGATTGTTGTGGTGTAATGTTATAATGGATACCATTTGATATAGTAGGACACTCTTATGACAAATACAAATCCAAATTAGTTATTTACTGATCCGTCTGCGACAGTGGTGTCATTTCAGTTTTTGTTGGAGTGGATCAAACGTTTTGATAGGCTCGTATACTGAAAGGAAAATAAACCTGACCGCTTCGCTTGCCAATTGCCGATTTGCGTTAGGATTTATATCATACACCACTATCATCCAACACTATTATATACAACCATTTTACTTTTTTAGCGAAAAAATTATAGTAAGCAAAATAAAAAATATTACATATTACACATTACACTGAAACAATATTATGATAAACGATTTTTTCCAAGAGGATTCAAAACTGTGTCCGGCCTTTAAAAATAAACACGAAGTCGGACGCGTATCGATATGTTTTTTCCACTCGGATTTTTAAGAAAAATGCTCGTCTCGTTAGTTTAATATACGTTTTACTTTGGCATCGTGCAGCACAGTACGCTGCTATAAATAATGACGGGATCATCACTGGACGCATCGACTCGGATATACCTGTACGCAGAGGCGTGCTCAGGATTTTTCTATGGAGGAGGGGTTGACTTAATATTTATTAATAGATCTATTTAATAATATAAAATTTCGGTATTATACATAATATCATATATTTATTATAGATAATACACATTACACACAGTCACACAGACAATAACATAACATATTTTTAAAGAACAAAGTCAAATTTTCTAGGCTTTTTGGCCAATTCATCAAGGACTTCTTCAGCTGTTATTGGAACTTCCTTGTGAACGGCCAGCATTGTCAATCCATTAAGTCTAGTCTAGAAAAAATATTTTGTAAATGTAAACATAAAAAAATATTATAATTAACTATTTGTTTAAATTTTTTAATGTTTACTTCTGTCATCGTGCTACGTAGATAATTCTTCAATCTTTTAAGACATCAAAATGTCCGTTCCGGTGTGGCCGTTGACACAGGTAGTGTACATAATATTTTTAGTAAACTATAAATATTTGGAAATATTTCATTTTTACAAAGTCTCAAAGCTTCCTTTTTTACTAACCGTAAAAAAGCCAGTGATTTTTTTGCCATTTTTTTTAACGTCACAACACTCACAACGGGGTAAAGACTGAAATACTTATACGAATTACAAAACTTTTGGCAAATAAGACAATAATCAACGTGCTCTGAACACAGTGTAAAAATAATATAATATAAGATAATATATCGAATAACGATGGATAATTTGGTACGATAACTCCAAGGTTTATAACAATTAACGGTAACGCGTTCCGATTACACATATATAATATATTTATATATATATATATATATATATATATATATATATATATATATATATATATATATATATATATACCTATCAGTGCCGAATCCGATTATTACGAGGACCAAGCGCATGGAATAATGAAATTAAATATTGTAACAATACTTACTCTTATCACGGGGGCCTAAATGTACCCATCCCACAAATACTACTAACAATACTACGCCGATTATTCAATGTTGCCAAATTAGAATAGTTTTAAATTTTATTATATTATTGAAAAAAAAATTTAGTATTTCCTTCTATTGACCACTATTGTTTATAGAATATTAGTATTACACAATATATATATATATATATATTACCATGGGGGGTCCCCCCCCTTGAACACGCCCATGCCTGTACGATCGAATACGGCATGTCCTAACTGTGGCGGCCGAGCGTTACCGTCGAAAGAGTCGTCGCGACAAATCACGCCGTATCGACACTCAAAGGGGAAAATTATTCGTAAACGTTTCGCACGTTTCGTCGCGAGCGTGTGTACGTATTTACGACGACCGTTTTAAATTTTCGATCCAAACACCGTCGCGTACACAACCGCCGACTGCACTTAAAATAATCGAGTTATAACGCGTCCTAAACGGGCGAGGGCTGGCTGAAAACAAAAAAAAACACTCGTTATTACGCGTCGACGTCGGTAAAGGGAAGCGCGGCAAGTGTGCGCGATAGTCGACCGCGGTGCAGTGATTTTCGACCGAAAACGCTTTGGCGAACGTCGTCGTTGCGTACAGACCGAAAACGGTGGCGGCCGACGGGTGATTTTTTTTTCCGCCGACGCGCCGATTGATTTTCATAGGACTCGCAAACAAAGCGGCGACGGTCGTAGTGTTTTGTGAGACGGGAGTCAGACGCTGCAGTGCATGTAGACCGTTCGTATCTCGACGGCAGCGCGGTGCGGTGCGCGCAGAGCTTATTATTATTCTCGGCGGTCGAACGTGCGATTTATTTAAATCGTAATACCTCATACGCGGAATCTCGTTTACCAGTCTCGGATCACTGCAGATGTGTCGAACAAACGGCTGTATTATTCAGTCCTCCGGTAAACGGTTAACCGATCGAACGTTGCGGTACTAACCGAAAACATACAAAGCGGCTTTCGTTCACAGGGACGCGCTGCGAAATGTGCGATTCAAGGACGAATTTCGCAATACGACATTTAAATATACTATTTTCACTTTGAAAACGTAAAAATTTGCGTAATGAGATTAGTTGTGAACATAACGAACTTTTAACTGTATTACGAAAATTTAAAAATTTTCAGCTTCGCGTTATTTTCCCTACGAGCGTTGAAAATTTTGTATTCCGTTAGAATTATTCAAAGCTCTACCACGATAATACATTTTTTGTTTGATTATTTTGCGTTTGAACACCACGGAAATTTAATGGATCATAAATGTGATTATAAAAATAAAATATTCATATTTTGTCTTAACTATACTTAATGAAAAAAAAAAAAATATTAAATAATATTTTACAATGTTTATTATACAATAATTTATAATAAAAACGTATGAATTCACTGATATTCAATAAGATGTACGTTTTAATAATGTACTAATCAGTTATTATACGTCATGCTCATGGGTATTTTCACAGATTACTTTTTTTTAACTATAGATCAATTCATGGTTGATACATTACATTAGACCTACGATTTTTAGCACGAGAAATAGGTACATAAAATTAGTCATCGAACGATTGATTCTATACATGGATTCTACAAATGTGATGTCTTATTTTGTATCCTTCGTTTATCATTTTAAAAATGTGTGTTATTATATGTTCAATTTTTTCTTTTGAACAATTTCTTGGTTTCGATAATGTTTTACACCTTGAAAATCAAGTGGCAGCCCGAGCTTAGTTAGAAGTTAAATTACCAAGTTTGTAAAATTATTTTTAGGGTTATATGTACGTATGTATAATATGCAGTAAAGCTGTTGAGTTTTTATTATATTAATTCTATCTCTTGTATTGTCCATGTGCCCCGTTCTATAAAAAGCGTCTGACTTAAACACAACACCACAGGGCCCTATGCCCTTATAAACACGAAGTGTATTGATTTATTGTAGAACTCGATAACTAATGTCGTGGTTAAATATTCGAGCGTCTTACAATCACAGGTTAGAATGCGACGATAGGTTTATCGGACAGTTTTATCGGGACGCCGCCGTGCTTTTCGTGAAAATAATCTTTGGCCCGATTACGAAAACTTCTCATGAACTCATTGACTCTTCGTCACGTCCTGGACGATTTCAATAAAAATACCGACTTTGCGCAGGTCAGGCCGTGATATGTGCATCTCGAGGCGTGTGTATATTTTTGAAAATTTTACCGTAGTAAATTACGTCCGTCGGACGCGTGCGCGCGGAGTGGAATATTTTAAACGCGTACCCTTATAATGGCTTAAAAATTACTCCCGCGCCACCAGTGCGGAGATGCACGTCCACGAGCCGTATAATAATTAAGCACCGGCCGTGTGCTGTGGTGATAGTTCTGAGAACTTTCGACGGGAAACACTCGTTTTGAACGACCGTCATTTTTCGTCCGGTGCGGCGATTTCGAACGTTTATCGCAGTCCGGTAGTAACCGGTGTCCGGGCCGCGGAGTGGTTACAACCAGATCCGGATTAGGTACTTTGGGGGCCGTAAGCAAATGATTCAGATGGGCCTAATTAATTACTTTAGTAACGTCAATAAAATATACAAAAGATTATTGCTTTCTATTATATAATATGGCGTTTCTCAAAATTTAGGGGGAGTGAATACTACACAATAAACACAATATATTTCATTATTTTATAAATGAATATAAATAAGATTTAACACAAAACCATGTTGAATTGAAAACATTTAATATATCAAATAAAGCTTTCTGTCAAATACGCACATTTACACGCGTTTGTACAATACTATTCACTATCTCGTATAGCATGCATTAACCTTGACAAACGCGTAACGAAAATAACGTATCCGAAAAGGCTCGACTGATTTTAATGAATTTTAAAATTCTTTTTATAAAAAATAAAAAAAAATTAAAATTAAAAAAGAATAACGTTTTCCGGATCAGCTAGTCATATAATTTTTTTATACCGGCCATTTTACGGCCGAATTTTTTTGAGGGCTAACCTAAGCAATGCTTATTTTGCTTGTAGGTAAACCTGGTCACAGCGCGCGACGCTGCAGTAAGAACGCCGCCGCCGCCATGTTGCGTGGTGGTCCTCGGTCGCGCCACGTCGTGGTTACGATGATTTTAGCGTTCGACGACAGGGTTCAAACGTATTTTCAACTTATACTGGGATTTATAGCGCATAATTTTTTGAAAGTTTTCACAATATCATTTAGTAGGAAAATAATTAATCGGCAAACTATAGTATACAGTCATAGTTCTGAACACGTATACGATTGCGATAGGGTCGACAATTTAGCGCGAAAAACATAAAAAGTGAGACACTAACTACCGCGTAGATTCAAACGATATTCGTGATGAGAATATTTTATTGCGAAATGTTTGTGAGCGACGTCGACGCTTTATCAGATAAAAACGACACCAGCGAACTTATGCGTGTAAAATATGTCACAGTATAATATATTATTATTACGACGTTTTGATATTTGATTTTTTTATTTTTTTACTACCCTTTGAGAAACCGGGTGAAATTAGTTTTTGCGCGTTTTCTGCAAGACCGCTTTTCACAAACACGTTTCAACCCTAATAGTTACATTAGTCTTTGCCATTTATTTATTACTTCGCGACCCGCCGATTTCAAGGCCGCGATCATAGATTTCCTGCGGGTGGTCTAACGGAACTTTCACGTTTAGGTCGTAACGTCATTTAAAACACTGACAATCACATTACGTGTGTGTGTGTGTGTGTGTGTGTGTGTGTGTGTGTGTGTGTGTGTGTGTGTGTGTGTGTGTGTGTGTGTGTTATGTTAATGACGCGTTAAAACGGGACCCCGCGGCCAGTGAATAAAAGTGAGCGTAATGCCGGAAGGGAGAGGAGTGCCTATACTATTATGAGACCTATATGTCGATTTTTCGACGGCGGGGCTATTTGCGTAACTGAAAGTCCGAAACTCGAAATAAAAACACACAGACATTAATTAAACGTTTCGTCGACTTGGTCCAGCATGGTTTGGTTTCCCAAACTATTTTAGTCTACGCTCTCTTTGTAGACTTTCATATATAATTTCACCACGCTCCCCCATCCCTGAATGCATTTGAATTAAAAAAAAAAAAAAAAATGAGAAACTTGAACTTTTTTTACTACAGGTAAGAATAATGTTTAATAGTTAAAGATCCTTTTTTTGGTTTTCATTAGTAGCATTGACTCTTTGTTTGAGTATCTTAAGTGTGTGTAATAATATGATGCACTAATTATTTATTCGTATAAATAAGTTAAAGAAAACTGGTAAAATAACTTCGAAGTTTTCATTTGAAAACTTAGAACAAATGGAACGGTGTTTTATTCAATTGATCCTAAGAGCGCTAGCTGTTCATTTTATCTATTTTCAATAAGCAGTAATCGATCTTTATTAATTTTTCGCCCCCTCCCATGGATGAAATAAAACAAAGAAAATAACTCCGTGACGACTGCTCGTGTCTCCCCAACAATATGTTGACGCTTCCCTAAGGGGGCGTAGCCCTAAATTGTAAACCAATGATCTACGGGTTACGGGGTACTTACGATACTGTCACCTGGTCGTACTCATAGATTTATTTTTTCGTTTTTTATTCCGTTCCACCTACGCCCCCGCTTATTATACGTTTTTAACGAATGAAACGACGCTGAGATCAAACAATATTATCACAATAACACGATATCGTCATGTCGGTCCTTGGAACCCGTTCGGAAACCAACCAATACCAATTACGTATATTTCAAAGGTCTAATTAATTGATATCTAAAAATAACGTATATATATATATAGGTACTTACGTGGTAAGCACTTGTGTAAAATATTCCGGTCACGAATTTCAAGGAAATCGCCACGATCTATGTGTTACGCCCGAGGCGCAAACTAGACTAATACGTTTATCACGCCTAAACAAACGAAATTAATTTTGGGTAAATTTATTTTACACGTAGTAACTATTAGATATTATAATAAACTACACTTACCCCGTAAAAGCGGAGTTAAGACACTATTTATTTGATACAAAGAGTATACGTCTATCGCGTGGCATTGTGAAATAAAATTTTAAAAAGCGTTTAAAAATGCCGACATTTATTGCACAGAGCATACGGTGATGATTTGATTGTTGCAATTTAACTCTATATTATGCATAACGCATAAATTTGAATTGTTTTTCCATATACAATTACAATTACTAATAAATCTACATAAAAAAAAAAAAATAAAATAATTCTTACTTTTTTATTGAAGTGCTTTTTTTTTTTTTTGAAAATTGTTATACTTGCTTAAAGGACGACCTACTTACATTTTATTAATATTACGTAGGAAAATATTTAATTTATTGAAAATTTTGATGTTTCAAGTTCCATTTTCGAAAAAGTATTTTGACCAGGTTTTTATGAGATTTAAGTGTTTTAAGTTTAGAAAATTTAGAAAAGTGAAAAAGCAATGATACCACATACAAATTTAGCACTCCCACTATTGCTTTTCTAAACTTTAAACGTTTTTATACTTGAAACAATTGGTTTAATAATATGATTATAAAATATCGAAATGTCCGAATAGTTTTCTATTATAAATAGTAGTTTCTGTTTAAGAAAATTTATCGAGAAAAAAAAGTAAAAGAAATTAATTTTGTTTTGTATAATGTGTTTTATTTAATGGAAAAACAAAATCAAATTTTCGCAAGACACTAAATCGTTATCATCAAATCGCTGTGTGGTACCAGGTGCAGTATAATATATATGTTACGGGTAATGTTAACATTTGGATAATGTCAACATTATCCGGCTAATGTCGACACTAGCCATGCGTTTTGGTTAATGTGTAATTTTTCGTTTATATTAATGAAATATTAACATTATCCGGATAATGTCGACATTAGCCAGTCAACATTGGATAATGTTTAAAGTTAAAACTGAATTCTATTAATTAATAATAGTTAATATTATAAACTTGGCAATAAATATGGTACTTTGCCACAATTATACACCAGAAATCAGTTTGGTGTTGGTCCGTTATCTTTAATACCGCTTGATGAGTTGGTACATGTAGAAAAATCATTGAGAGAAATTGCGAGTAAAATGTCAGATGGTGGTGGAAAATTTATCGAGAAAAAAAAGTAAAAGAAATTAATTTTGTTTTGTATAATGTGTTTTATTTAATGGAAAAACAAAATCAAATTTTCGCAAGACACTAAATCGTTATCATCAAATCGTCGTGTGGTACCAGGTGCAGTATAATATATAATATATATATGTATATATTATACGTATACAGTTAATAATCAAAGCGAATCAATTAAAATAAACAATGTAGAAACGAAGTTCAAATAAAAAAAAATGTAATCGTATGAGTAACAATAAAACTATGCATTGAAAATTCTACGGGAAAACGACGTTGTACAATTTTAATAATAATAAAAAAAAAAAACATTACGATGACTAATCTTATGTAGAAAAAATAATCGTAGTAATACAAATGCATATTTATTATTTGTAAATTTAAATCGTACACATTACAAACATGGAACTGTCGCAATAAAGAACGAAATAATTTAGTTAAAATTATTCACTTCGATAATTCAAAGACTCTGTACACATACACACACACACACACACACACACACACACACACACACACACACACACACACACACACACACACACACACACACACACACACACACACACACACACACACACACACACACACACACACACACACACACACACACACACGTATAGCAGCTACGGTGAAACCGAGTTTTCCGCTGCGAATAATAAATAGAGCCTATAGTTCAAAATTTACATACGAAGTACTATACGTGTATTATTTTCATTCCGATTGTACATTTGAATAAAAGAATATTATAGCCTCGGTCTAATGATTATTACGGAACGTTTGTTGTATAAATTTTCATTTATACACGCACGCACTGAATTTGTATAAATATATACGGTGTATGGCGACGGTGTATAATACATTAGCAAAATAATAACATAAAATCTCATCAGCCGAACGACCGGAGAATGTTTTTTAAACGTTATATAAAACACGTAGTGCAGGGGGAAAAAAATTATACGTCCGCCGTAGCCGTGTGCGTGTAATAAATTCGATAAGCTATCGCACGTGCATTTTCCACGGCGATATTCTGAAATAAAATTATCGTTTGAATGTAAAAACACTCGTTATGATTTCATGCCCAATTATCATTTAACAATACGCGACACCAAAATGTAGTGTCACGTATTGTTTGTACTCGCTCGACGGCGAAAAAAGGTCAGTCTTCGACCAACCTTTTTTTTTTTTTTTATTGTTAAGAAAAAGACAATCTATACACATAATTTGTACAATAAGTCATCCCGATAACAATCATAAATATGATCATAACATGAGTCATATGATAGGGGAAGTCACCCACTGGTAATAACCCTCGTACAATTTCTTAGATTTTATTAGTTATCTAGGTGCAGTAAGGATGATTGTAAAGTTCTATGTTTGTTTGTTTAATTTCCTTCTTTTTTCAGAGTAGTTGGTCGCGATTCCAGTTTATTTTCAGTCTGCGTGGAGGCTGGTCAGCGATAAGATTTGAGGACATTTTTTCGATTAAGGTGTTAATATTCAATGGTAGTTTTATGTAGTAGGATTTATAATGGCGTTTTGAGAGTATATTTACTGTTTTAATTTGTAAGCCGTTGTTTAAGGATTGATTCGTTACATACCAGGGAGCACCAGTAATCATACGAAGGGTTATGTTTTGAAATGGCTGGATGGGCGGATGTTTGAAGGTTTGGCTGGCCCACAGATTTAAATACCATAGGATCATAGTGGTCTAATGACGGTTTTGTATAAAAGTATTTTGAGTTTGGACTTTAGGAGAGGTCGAAAAAGGTAGAGTCTGCTATTTGCCATTTTCCTTTTGTTTTTGAGGTGAGGGCCCCGAGTTAAGCGTTTGTCGAGTATAATGCCGAGATATTTAGTTTCGTTGCTTACAGGAATGTTTACGTTGTTTAATTTGATTAAGGGACAATCGCCGTGGCGAAGGGTAAAAGTAACTTGAGTTGACTTGCTCTCGTTTATTTTAATCTACCAGTTTTTACACCAGACTTCGATTAGGCTAGTGTGATGTTGTAGATTGTGTGCAGCTAGAGAAATGTCATCGCTTGTGGACAATAAGGCTGTGTCATCAGCAAAGGGAATTATGTTTCGGAAGTTCGTGGGATATCGGCAGTATAAATATTATAGAGGATTAGAGATCAATCTTGCCCCAAATTGAATAACAGATTTTCATGCGCGTTTCGTATCCAATATCTATAGTATTCATTCGGAAACGATTCTTTATATTTTTCGGGTTCGAGGGTTTCTTTGCTTTTGCTAATGTTTTTTGTGATCGTATGTAATTTAGTTTTTTTTTGTCATCAAACATTGGTCGATTTGTTTCAACTTTTTTTTCTAAACCGTTAATTAATCTACAACTGGGTATTGATTGAGGATAAAAAATAATTTTTCCATCATTAAAGTGATTTCAGTGCGTCACTTAAATAAAGATTTTAAGTTTTGAGTGAAGCGAAGGATGTTATGGTTTTTCTGTTTCATTATGTACCGTAGAGTTCGTAATATCCACGGTGATGAAAAAAAAAATCATCAACTGGCAAATCGCGAGGAAAGAACATGAAACTTTATACGACTCGCCGTCGATAAATCATCGTATTAATCGTTTGATCGAATAAAATTAAAAAAAAAAAAAACTCGTACGCGTCATTTTCTCACGATTTTTTTTTCAATCGAATTAAGCTAACCCTTTACTTAGGCTTGTTGTGAAAAACGCACTTTGGATTTTGAACGCGTAAACCGTCGGCGTTGTCGAGAAAACTTCTCGACCCCTCTCCAAAACGTGTCTCTAGTGTTGCGCCCGTGCGTCTCCGGCAGGAATTCAAGAGTCGGCCGAATTAATCACACCGTCTCTCTCGTCCGGACTCGTCGTTACTCGTCGCAATCGATCGCGGTCGTCGCCCCGTGTGCGCGATCCTCGTGAAATATAATTGGTAAATAAATCGTGCACGCGCGCGCGGCGACCGACCAAACGCGCACGGGGTCGTTAAATTTCGGTCGTGCCGGCTCGTACGCACTTGGACGCGCGCGTAATCATAAATCACGTACGTACATACGAACATGGTACAACGTACACGTTGGAAAACGCCGGGACACTTTCGATTTTTCCGTGAACTCGCCGCCGCCGCCGCCGAGCAGATATTCTGAAGTGTGATTTACGACGGGAAAATGCCGTGATGGGAGAAGTCTGTGAAAATTTGTCGATATTCTCCTCTTCTCGCCAGACTCCCGCCGTTCCTCCTCCGCCCGGACGACCCGAATCGTATCACTGCGGCGTGGGACAGAAAGACGTCGTCCCTTTCCGAACGCTTTGAAACGCCTTTTCGTCGCTGGCCCGAATAAATTCAACAATACTATTATTATTCGCATACTTACTAGAGCGAGAATTCGCTCAAACATCGCGTATAATAATAATAATAATAATTTAATATCACATCGAAAATAAAGCTTTATAGTAAAATATCAGTTTCACTTTATTACATATTAAAACATCACGATTATTCAATGGTTCTCATCCCGATTCTTTAGAAAATAAAAACGAAACCGATAAAATAACGAATAATATACCCATGCGCCGTCATTTCAATGTCTGACAATGTACGTGAATATTTTAATGTTTTACGAAATACTCGGGAGAAAAAAAAGAAATCACCCGACTGCGAGGATCATCGTGACAATCTATTCGCATCGCACGTCGTCTCGGTGTATTTGAAATAAATTTGTGAACGCTTAGAGAAAATATTAATGCGTTTTCCCACTTTAACATTGGGATAAGAAATATTTCCAACTGTCTCTGTGTTTCTACTGTAAAATCGGTAAAACCGTTTTTGTGACTCGTCCAAAACGGCGGATTTTTTTAACCGGTAGAAAACGTTCTTTTGTTTTGTTTTGTTATTATTATTATTATTATTATTTTATATTTTTTTGTTAAAGTACGATATAAGTAATTTATTTCAAAGAGTGAAACGACAACGATTAATGTATTTACGTTTTACGTCTGAAATACGAACACCAGTCTCAACGACGACGCAGACAACTAATTTTTTTCTGCAAAAATTTGAAAATCTTGATCGTAAATCTTAAACGCAGGATCGATTTGAAGTATGTTATTAACTATATATTTACTCTTTTAACCTACTCCTATGAAGTTCGGAGTGCAATTTATTGAAGTAATCATCGACCATTGTCTCCGAAATTTGTGTTGTTAATTCTTTTGATAAGAAAACTTTCAAAATCAAGTCAAACATCATTTTCACGGGATTGAAGGGTCGGTCTCGCGTTTTACAGACAATGACCACGTTTATGAGAAATCGACGTTGGCGATAAAAATAAAACAATCACCTTTTTTTGTTTTTTCAATTAGAATATGAAAACACTATTTATTCGTTTTATTATTCGATTTGCTTTATGCATACAGTTTTCGTCACGGGTTTATAATAATATGATCGGAGTACGCGTTAATTTATTATCTACCACTCACAGATTATTGTTTTTTATTTATTTTGTTTTTTTTTTTTTTTTTTATTCGACCCCGTCTCGTCCACACGTACATGATATACACGTTCGTCGTTACAGGTGCGTGTTAATCCACGTGGGAAAAAGTCAGCTCTCACACGTCGTTCCACGAAGATATATATAATATTATCAAGTAATAAATTGCGAATTTAACCGATTTGACGGCGAAAAACATCGCCGTGAGGATGGCGGAAAATAACTCTCGTCCTCGTCTGACGTCTCGTCTGTTACACGCGTGTATATTTTCCTCGTCCGCGGCGGTGTTCCCTTCTCATTCGTCTCGTCTTAGCGACGTCTACGCACGACGATTCTCTCGTCCGAACGGTACACACACACACAGAGAATTTTTTTTTTTTAAATTTACGACGGCCAAAAACCCGCGATTCGCCGAACGGATCTACTTACCCGACAGTCGTGATTTTCGTTTCGGTCTCGCGTGGCTCAATAACAGCTGTGACAACGGACTGAATCGCTGTCGGTGTGACACGTCTGTCTGCAGGTGTCGTGCGCGAGGTACTTAACCGCTCGTCTGGCACTACGACATACGATTTCGCTATTTTTTCGTATTTTCCGAATAAATCATGCCATTTCGTACCGTCGCAATCGGAACTCGCACTCTATCTTATCACCGCCAAAACCCGATTTTCCTTCGACGCGGTTTCAGGCATACCAACGCTTTGATTGCCCGAACATTTTACTGTTTTAAACTCAATCCATTTTTTTTTTTTTTTATCAATTATCGATTATTTTGGAAAAAACCTGAAAAACTCGAAACTAGACGCACACCTCGGAAACGCATCTTCGGTTTTAGTGTGATATCACCACCCCGTGGAATCCGCACATTGTACAGTATGCTACTATTCGACCGATGAGATTCACACCACGTTTATCGACGATCCTCTCGCCCAACGAATCCCGCTCTCCGCGCCCACACTCTATACTACGTTATTAAACTATTTACTGTGCAATAAACACATTTTCGAATCTTCTTCCTAGACTCTCGAAGCACCTACCGACCGCCTTTCGTGATCTCAGGTTCTCGTCGTGTCCTAATATAACGATGTGGACGAAATAATCATCGATGCTGTAATGTCTCACGAAAAAATCGCCTTTGTCACCGTTCTCGCCAAACTGACGACATCCGAGTCGGATTGATTCCAAAACGCGATCGTTTAACGACAATTAAACGTTTAAAGTCATCGAGTTCGATCAACGACATTATCGTGTCTTATTACGATTGGTCAACGGCATTTTTATAGCGCCGCTTTTTCGGTTCCGTTTTTATTTTAGCGCAATAATGTCGTTGAAAGAGGTGCACGGTCGCACACGTCGTCGAATCGTTTTCGGATTAATTACCGTCGATTCCTAGTGAGTCGGTGCTGAAACGAGTTTTTGAAATGTATTCATTCACGAAAGATGAACGGGAAACGGCGCAACACCGCTTATTTGTGTATAATAAATAAAAAAACGCCCATACCACTATACGTTCGAAATAGAGATCGGTAAAACCGAATTCGATTCGATAAAAAGAATAAAAAATGTCGGAACAAAATAAAATGGCACGCAAAATTCGCGGAGAACAGTGGTGAAATAAAAAATTTCAAGTCGATGTACTTATTACTCTCGATTTCATCTGTTGGTCGTTCGAAGGAAAAAAGAGGACGAACCGTATTATAATATAGTTTTATAGTGATGGATAAATAGCGGCTTGGAGGAAAAGACCGAACGTGAATCGAACCTAGGTATCGTTAAGTTTGCGGCAATAAAGTATATAGCGGAGAGACGTCAAGGGACCCGTCAATGAGTTTCTATGGTGAATAATAAAAAAAAAAAAAAAACAATTTTCATAGGCTCTTCTGTCAGCTCGAGTTGATTGATCTCTTCTAGGCGTCGAGAGTGCCGGCGCATAATCGTGACTTTACTGCGTGATAAAAAAAAAAACCCCGTTTCTCCCGATACGTAAGCTGCAGTGTATTATTGAGGTCTATAAATATTTTATGATCACATGTGTTTATACGCGAGACGATGGGAATAATATATTATGTTTATATACTTTTGAAAATGATAAAATATTATAGGCCAACAATGATTATCTCGGCAATATACAAGGAGAGGATTTGGTCGTTGGTCTGGTCGGACGTTTCTTCTCCGCTATAACAAAACTTCTCGTCAGCGTTATCTCATTTCAACACGACTGCGATTCGCACACTGTCATCTAATAGGTATCAGGTACTTTTTCCCCTTGATGTGAAAATAGAGTTTTTGCATTGATTACTCATGTATAGTTGATACAGTTGACAGCAAATCAGCTGAAACATTGAAATCATCGATTCTCGAGCGGCCGCGCAATAGCGTGTTTGCTCGTTGGACGATAGACGTGGGTAAACAAATAATATCAGAGTAATAATTCTAATTATTTTCGTTATTTAATGTTGTACCTTTTTGTTTATTTACTTGTTGTTAACACACAATTTAGTTGAGTACCATATGACGACACGAAACAGAGCTCACGGCCAGTGTTGGGCAAAATTTTATCCAGATAATTATTCGAATAAAAAACTATTCGAATGATTTTCAACTATGATTATTCGAATAATTTTCAACTATGATCATTCGAATGAAAAATGATTCGGCCAAATTTCATAGACAGTTATACGAAAAATTTTATTTGATTGAAAATATGAAAATTAATCGAATTTCTATGTTTGAAATTTAGTCGAAAAAAATTTAGAAGAAACATTAAATATTGAATAAAAAATTCAAATAATCATAATTGATAGTTATTCAAATAAATTTTTATTCGAATAAAATGCTATCTAAATAATCATCTAGATAAAATTTCATTCGAATAACGCCCAACTCGGCTCACGGCTAACATGGCAGTTTTTGCCATTCAATTCTATTTCGTACGGTTAAAATACGTTTTGTTTTATCACCATGACTACGTTTTCGGGGAGGAAACTCTTCTAACCATCGGCCCCTCAAGGGAAACTTTCAAATGTGCCCCTGCATTCAGTTTTTTATCTACACATTACTATTGTATTTATCTATATGTTTTTATTTTCGATAACGGACGATCGTACGTTAATATGTATTATAAGATATACCTACATTAACTTGAAATAGATTCATTTTATAAAACGAATTTGGAGTCGTCGCAGACAGATACATTAGGTACATAGTTCATAGAATACGTTGATAATATAATAATTAATAAATGTACGACAAAGTTATTGATAAAATTATAATTGATTGTTATGGGAAAAAAATAGTATAGTTCGTATAATTACAGAGCTATTTTACTATCATCCACGCATAAATAATAAAATTAATCAAACATAACGAACGAACAATTTCCAACGCACGCACAAAAGCTCCTTTATAGTTTATACCTTTGCCGCTTTAACGCCGGTTTACACGGCACAACGAGCTTTTTCACTATTCAAATATATAATACGAGTATTATGTATTGTAAATATGCATCGGTCAATGACCTTGAATTACATTACAAAAACTTATTGAGGATAGACCATTGTTGCTTGACTGTGTAATCAGTTCACAGCGAGTGACCTTAAAAATCGCCATGTCACGAAAATCATTGTCAATTTACAATGTAAATATGTCTTTTAGATAATTGTATTTTTCATTTGAGTTTTAATGAATATTAATATTCAGTAAACGTGAAGTAATCACTCATTTAACTTCCTCTTCAAGATATTAATTACTATTTTATTCGTAGAAATATTGATTAATAACATACTAAAAATAATAACCAAGACTATACTTTACCGGATTCATAAAAATATATTAGTTGTTTTTTACGTTATATTACGAATGTATTCGATGATTTAAATTTACTCAGAAAGTTAACCAAGTTTTTCTGTGAAACGTTTTCGTTTTCGAACAGAAAAATATATTAATGAAATAATTGATATACCTCATATTTGAATAAGAATCGTTTAATATTTGTAGACTTTAACTTCTGAGTTGAGTAAAAAGGTATTGATTTCACGAATGTGTATTCGTTTATGTTTAATTTAAAAGGGCTTTTTAGAGTACCTAATGAAAATCTTTGTAAATATAACTTTATCAGTGAAAAAATAATGTACCAGTACATAACTTAATTTTATAGAAAGGATTTTAATGACACTAATATCAATATTAATTTTACTCGAGAATTCCCATCACGACGGTTAAATGACGCGATATCCTAACCATATACTTATTCATATTTAATTGGATTTAATTCATCTCGCATATCATTGTTGATATTTTTTTCCAAGTTTATAACATTTAAAAAAAATATACAATCATAATAAAAGCTTTTACGGGCTTATGAATTTTTGTATGGAATTTAAAGTATTCAAATATCTATTATTATTTATTACTTACAAATTTCAAACTTGACGTTGTATTACAACACTTGATGACTAGAACTGTGGCAATAGTCATACAGATATACTAATACATTTATTTAAATTTATGTGAGCAGTTTGATAGAAAATATATTATTTTGTTATTTTGCATTTTCTATGATTTATTTTTAAATTACTGAAAGGGAAATTACTTTTCATTGTGTTTAATTTAGAGTTAAAAGTTTTTTCTGTCAAATATTTAATTTGTATTTATTATTTATTTTAGAGTGTATTTCACTTAAACTATTTAAACATTAAAACACATATTTAAAAGCTGGCACAATTTGGCTTCGGTGTTAGGGTGAGCTTAAAGAAGGTTTTGAAAAATTGCAACACTTAAAATAAAATTATGTATAGTATATTAGTTTATAAACAAATGCTAATTTTCGAAGAATGTGAATTTATAGCAAAAGTGTGTTAAAGACTAAAACCATCCCTTCTATTTGAAAATTTAAGCAGACATAGTAAAAACTTAAATTATTTACAAATAAATCATGAGCAAAATATCAAGTTAAAAAAAAAAAAAAAAACAAAATGAAATGAAAATGAAAAACAATTTGGCGTGATACACCAAAATATGGAAAATTAATTTAATAAACTATTTAACTTATAATTAACTATTATTAATAATCTTGAACTTACTGTTTAGGTCAGAATTATTGGACGCGATGCCTCTCGTTAATACGAACAGATCACCAACATTTCGAACTCCGAACGACGCGATACGTGTTATCCGTATATTAAAGTTAAAATAAAATATTACGTTTTAGACTCGTGACGCAACGTGGAAATATAGTTATACGTAGAGCAATGAATTTAAATGAAACAAATGCACAATATTTTTTCACTATATAGTATATACTCGTATACAGTGAGGGCTCATGTACTATAATATTTAGGTAAATAGTTGGTAAGCGCGTGGCGTCCCGTACGTTTTGTTTGAACGGTTTTCGGAGGATTTAGAGAGAGAGAGAGAGAGAGAGAGAGAGAGAGAGAGAGAGAGAGTGTGTGTGTGTGTGTGTGTGTGTGTGTGTGTGTGTGTGTGTGTGTGTGTGTGTGTGTGTGTGTGTGTGTGTGTGTGTGTGTGTGTGTGTGTGTGTGTGTGTGTGTGTGATATGTACGTACTGTATACGTGTACAAAGAAAATAAATATCACTTTTCGGAACTGAATTAATTTGTGTCATTTGTCAAGGATTTCGAATTATCATTTATGTATGTTAAAAAAGTAAAATAATTAACCTCGCTAATATCTTATACAAAGTCAATGTTAGGGGGATATGAGGAATGGGGGAGAGCGAAAAAAAAATCATGAGAAACTATTGTTTGAATTGCCGCCCGGAGGCGTCGTAATATAATTTGTAAATATATTAAATAAATAAAGAAAAAAAAACGGATAAAAGAAGGGAAAGAGACATCACAACAATAAAAGATTAAAACGGATCGAGAGGAAGAAAAAGAAAAACGACGACGAAGCTGTACAAACTGCCTGGGGGGGAGCCTATACGGTGTTTCCTTCGCGAATCGAATGACTCGACAATACGCGGGCACAAAAGCGAATGAATAAAAGTAATAAGACGGGTTGTTTGATTCCCTCTTTTTTTTTCCGAGGTGCCATGGGTCCTGGTGATTTCGTTTGCTGCACTCCGCTCAGAGCGCAGATTTATATTGTATTCGGCGAGCGGAGACCGAAAAAATAAAATAAAATTCACAATTTGTGTGTGACCATGGATATGTATTAATGAAATTTTGCAGTGATAAAAAAAAAAAAAACATGTAAGTGTCCGGAACGGGCAGAGTTTTTTCGAGAAACCACTTCGCATATTCTAATACGATCGTAATTAAGGTCGTTTTAAATTAATTATATTTTTAGTCAGAAGAATATTATATATTATTATTTAGCTTTAAATAAAAAAACTGAAAAAAAAAATAAAATAAAAATATTTCTCACTTTATAATTCCAGAATATCATTATACGGTTTTTATAGTATATAAAAAACGAGTAGACAATACTCGTAGACAATATATTAGGTAGGTGCAAATTTCAAAAAAACTTCAAAACGTTATAAGCTTTTCGACAGTGTACTCGATTTGTTCGTTAAACCTTTCTGAAGGGCTGATATTCCACCTAATGTGTGGAAAAACCGGGAAAAACGTAAACAAATTCTTAGCAATAAATACAAAACCTGGTAAACTGATTTTCTTAAATTTGTTACAATTTTAAAAATGTTATTACAAGAGATTCAAAATAAGTTTGTTCATCTACATTTATTGTAAAAGCTGTTCAATGTGTCCACCGTTTCGCCTCAAACAAGCACGTGCTCTCTCACGTACTTACCTCCCAGTTACTCCTGCTGTCACCACTCTCCGCATTTCATCAGCTGCTTGAAGAATTGTTTGGGGTTACCTTAACCCTTAACTAGTCACGTCGGGTCATAAGGACCCGATGTCTGAGAACATGTATGTTATTTTTAGATTCAGTTATTTGGGAAATAAGGGAATTTTCTGTACTCTCTATTAACTTCTTTATGACAATATATATATTTATTTATTTATTTATTTACACGAGCGTGACTTACGAATTCCCCGAAAATCAAAAACTGAACGGTAGACATTTTTCCTGCCACCGTTCATCATAAGCGATTTCACACCGTCGAAACGTTACACTAATATATTATTAACGCTTGGAATATAATTCGATTGAGGTGTATGTTTTTCGAATAAGACTCGAAAAGTCCGTGTGTACGTACGCTTTACGGGTGCACGCAGTTCGAGTATTCGCAAAAAAGTCGTCACTTTTAGGTCTTTCGCCGCTCGGATTATTCTCGAAGGCTCACGCGCCCGTTTATTTATACGTACGTCGCACGGCGCACATAGCATTTCGGTGTAACGTAGTAATGTTCGTTGGAATGTTTTTGTCGTTCGACATTTCCAAGGGCTCGAGATCGTCGTGCGATTTGTGTAAAAACTGAGTTTTTATTTTCTTTCTTCAAAATCACGTGGTCCGATGAGTACGCCAACGCTTATTCCATTTACCGTTCGCGACACGTTTAATAGTATTTCCGATAAACTTAATAAAAAAAAAAAAAAACATCTAAACGATTTTTACGTGTCGTAGAAAACTTGCCCGGCGCGAGAACACGCAAAAAAAAACAAAAACAACCTTGACGTTCAAATATGTTATTTTTCGGCGAACGTGTAATAATAAAGTGCAACACGATTGTAGACGATATATTTTAGACGTTACGTTTAAACTCGAATTTATGACTTCCTCTGTGTTTTGTGAATGAAAAATAAAGTATTTGGATAAAATACAATTCTCATTATTTTCGTTGATGTCCTGTTCAAAGTTATTCACGTGACCTAAAAGACCAGAGATCGAGTAACGCTGACGTAGTCCACGTCACGAAGATAAAATTATCTCAAAGATAAATACGCGCAAACGTAATTTATTTTGACCGGAATTTCGGAAGGCAAATTTTTTTTTCGACTTCCACATTCATCCTCGATCGTCTCGTAAATCGAACAAAAATTTATCCGACTCGATGTCGATAAAATACAATGTTCCACGTACGGACGAAGACGATTTTTGATGATTTTAATCGTTTCTCCAATAAGTATTCTATTTTTGATTTCAGTGTTCACTACAAATCGTTTGATATTTTAATAGAACAATAATATTATTATCTAAAACTCTCCGTTCCTAACGTGGTGCTAGTTTTTGACGCGTTACGCCGAGACCGAACTCGGCGGATACCGCTATGAAAAATGTATTGAAAATTCATGTCATTTACCATCGTATGTAATTAGTTTATTTGTTGAATGACTTTATTCAGTGATATCGTCTTCTCCGCGTCTTTGTGAGACAATACACGGTTTATGTTTGAATAGAATATTTATCTAGGTATAACGAACGCGTTTGTCTAAAAACCAATAATTCACATTGATATACATAAACTTATTAAACATATTATATTTTGACAGAAAACTAGGTGAAATACCAACAGTCCTGAGCACTGGAATATATCTTATAGAAAAACGTGGTGCTTGAGCAACACCTTTAAAATGGGGTGGGTCCCCTTGAGGACAGGGCTAGGGCAAGATTTTTTCATCACATTTCAACAAAGAGCAATTAGCATCAATTGGTTCTCTATACAATATTGTATCTTAAATCAAATTCAGTATAATTTTACGAAAACCTATAAGTAAATCAGCCGTTTTATTTTAAGCCAATATTATATAATATGAAATATGTATACGTTCGAATTAATAGCATCATTAAAAATTCGCGATATTCATATTCGATGCTGCATCAAATATTAAATATCCAAAAATTTTCGATACTTCTATTATGTTACTTGTATTATATAAATGCATTTAAGAACCAAAATATTTCTCGATTTCAAGTGAACTATTGTGACCTATAGTTTATAATAAAAATATCACAGACTATCTAGATGAGTCAGTCATAGGTTGAACATTTTCGAAAACGTTTGAAATATACTTAAAAATAAGTTCATATTTAGATCTAGTGCGAAAATGTTTTGAACGTTATCGTATGTCGGTCCATATCGTCAAGTTAAAAATTATTCTGCGGGCGAAGCGAGCGGTTTAAAAATATATACATACACTGGTTTATGGGCGGGTCTATTGTAAAATGTAGAAAAACACCAAATCGTTGTTAGGATATACTACGCTACTGGTCTCAAGTCATGGCCGCGAGGACGTGCGTAATGTCACTAATTCAGAGAATTCTTCAGTTTGATCGAGTTCGTAAAGTACGATACGGGATTATATTTTCCGAATCGGCTTGTCCGAAGAACCAAATAATACTCGGTGATCGTTTTTCTAACATTTCGACGCGACTGAGCGATGGGCACGGTACGACAATTATACTCGACGCAGCATCTCGACCATATCATCGATGACGTCAATATAACTACGCAGGTATATATACGCACATCGGGAGTTGGACGAAGGGTGTGGTTAGTGACTCGGCCGGTACGACCGCCGTAACGATGCCACGACGAGACGCCTAAACTTATAAACCATCGGATTACCGAGTATACCAATGTAACAGTCGTTACGGTAACGAGTGGGTAATCAAGACCCGTCGGGGGAGGGATGGACGGCGGCGGTGATCTTAAGAAAGATTTACGCCGCCTTTTACGTTTTATTCCGGGTGCGCCGCCGTCACCCGGCCAAAACCATTGTGAACAGAGTTGTAATTTTTATGTCGTCATTAAGGTTACCGAACTCGATGATTACGCTCATAAAAATTATGTGTCCGCGCTGAAAACAAACGAGAGTATATTACATGATACCGGATCGTTAATATTTCATCGTGTGTCGCGGGGGGGAAAAAACGAACGTTACTGTTTTACTGGTTTACTCGAGGAATATTTCCACGGCGATGGTTCATTTAAAACAATATAATGAAAAGTCATCGTTGAGTTTTTTTTTTTTTTTGTTTAACGTTAGAGTTTTGAGAGGAATGACGTTTTGAAAAAAAAATTAATGAATATCGTTTTTGAATTTGATTAATACACAATTGAATTTTAATGTTGAGAAAACTTGGTGAAACCGTTTAATATACTTTTTTGTACTCGGTTTCTTTTAATTTGTTAGTTCAACGACCTAGTGGTAGATCACAAACAACCGAATAGAGAAGTAATTTTTCCATTTATTCCTGTTCGGTAAACGAATTCGACAGAAAAGTAACCCGACATGTACACGCGTATAATATTACAATAATAGGTGTGTAAATACAGTACTAATAGTAATGGCAGTGAGTTTATATTTTAATAATTACTTGCATAAATTCACACGTGCGGACTTGTAAACGCTTTGAGACTTTAATTTGTCAAGAAACTTACGGCATTTTATTCTAGATCTAAAACTACATCAGTACATTCCACAAGTTATTCCGCAGGCAACAATATAGATTTAATGAGTCTGAAATTCGAATGCTCTGGGCTTGCAATAGTCTGGGTGATTTCAATTTTGATAAAGAACCCAAACTTTGGAATCTATGTTTAACTTTCAATTAACAATAACACGACGCGGTACTCTCTCACGGACCGCGTCAAACACTGTAATTATTATTATCATTATTTATTTATTGTTTTTTTTTGTTTCATAAATTTAAAATTGTATAATGTATTACCAACATGTAATTAAAACTAGTTATATTTTATTGTAATTTTGTGAGAGAAAAAGCAAAAAAATGTACACTATATTGCCCGCGAGGGCGTTAATAAACTTATTATTATTATATTGTTATTAACAGTTTTAAATTCTGAGTGAATCAAAGAATGTATTGGTTCAACAATGATCTGTTGTTTTTGAGAAAAACACTTTTATTCATATAATCCCTTTTTTTGGGGGGCTACTAATAATGGTTCAAAAGTCTCATTCTTTGTGTTTAATAATTATAAATTACATCTATTTGATACTTTGGCCGGATTACTTTTCACTATTCTCAATGGTTTTACCAAACGAATGGCAAATGATCTAAAAATTAAGCGAAAATGATAAAATCTTCCGTGGACGAGATAGTCATAAAATTGGTTTTTGATATTTCTCCGTAAATCCGAAAATAATGATGATAGACTCTCGAAATTTACGCCAAACATGAACCATTTTCTTGCAAAGACTTGACAAAAGTTTCAATAAAATTTGACCAATTTCTGGTTGTGTATGGAACCTTTTAAATTATTGAAAATATCTCGTTTTTCGGAATTATTCATGGTATACAATTTTAAATGTTTGACATCAAAACCCGCAAATTTAATAATAACAATAATAATAATGAAATAAAATAAAAACAGTAAAACTATAGGTACTTATAAATAAAAAATTATCAGTATTTAATTCTTCACTTAATTCTATGGCGTTCTACGCGAAGATTCGTTTTAAAACACGTGGTTCTTTGTCGGGTAAAATCTGCAAATAATCTATTATACCGTGGGATACCACGGTATTGCGGAATAATTATATTTCGCTAATAAGCGGTGTGTGACCAGGCGGTAAATTAAACGACGACAACGTATCAATCGTTTTCCACGCACCGACGCCACCTATAGATTCACTGGGCCGCGACTCTACGCCTAACTACTGTGTGGTAACAGCATCGTATTAACGTACGATCGCATGGCAAAAATACACGTGAATAAATCCCGGCGGGAATCTATGTTATGACATCCATACATCGCTCCCCTCGGCTCATAATCGTGTTACGCGGTATAGTGATCACGAGTGTCACGGGCGACGGTCATTACCGAGCAATTATCGGGCTATACCACATAATATAGTCGTCGACACTCACACACACATAATATGTAAGCTAGAATCCATATTCACATATTCCGAAAAATTGTAAAGTGAGTTGTCGACACTGTCTTATAGGACTTTTGGCAAGGAATCCGAATCAATAATTAGTTGGTTTCTAAACTCACAATAATCTTAGTGATAGTAAATATCACTAAGAAACAAGTTGTAAGTGTCAAAAGTAACATTTCCTCTGGACCATGTGAGTTTTGTAATTGTGACATATATCGAATTATTCTATTATTTTCTTTTATACACACATAGTAATATCGTTTGTGTGAACGTTTTTCGTAGGTTTTCGTAGGTTTCTAACTTACGTAGTTCAATGACGACGATTACACTCGTCGCGTGCGCCGTTTATTTTTTCTTTCTTCCGACCAAACACATTTCACCACGTCAAACGGATCAAATGCCGGATATGAAGTCAAAGATGTCCTACGTTTAATTATTGCAATACGCGCGCTCGAATTATGAAAACGAATAGAATAAATTATGAAATAACTCGTTTCCTCGTCCCCGACCGCCGGATTCCTCGGCTTTTAGTTTTGTATACTTTGGAACGCTCGGTATGCGGCGATCGTTAAATTTTATTGCACGTGTCTTACTTTTTTGTGGCGAATACGAAAAACTTTCGGTCCCGATCCAATAAGCTGAAGTATTTACCAGACGGTTCACTTAATAAAACACCGTAAATGATAAGAATTCGCAGTTGTGTTTTTAATTAGATAGCTCCGACTCGAATCCGCGGGGGACGGGCGGGGACGCGAAACGGCATAGACAGTGGATAGCCACTGAAAAAAAAAATAAAAAAAATAAAAATAAAAAAAAATTAATAAAAATAAAAACCTACTGGAACAACGACCGTTTGCGGCGTTTGCGCGTATACTGCAACGACTCCGCGACTCGCGTATTTCTAGTCCGAGGACGACACGATAATAATGTGTTATTTCACGGGGGTGGTCTTCTATGTCGTTACGACGGTCGTGCCCCGCCGGGTTTAACGTGCGAAAACCGCCCAGAACGTATAGTCGACGGCATTACCGACGACGACGTATTTTTACGCGCGCGCGCGTATATAATATAGGCCAGTGGTTTTCAGACCGGGTGCCGTGGCACACCGGTGTGCCGCGAGCATTCACTAGGTGTACCGCGGTGTTTTGAACATTTTTTTTTTTCATTTAAATGACCGATCGAATTGAATAATAATTATTATGATGTACGACAGCGTTTCTTAAACTGTGTTCCGCGGAACCCCAGGGTTCCGTGGAGATCACTTCAGGGTTCCGCGAAGCTTTAGGGATTTATTTCGAAATTTTCAAGAAAATTACTTTTAAAATATCTAGCTAAAGATAAGTAGCGGCTAGTGGGAGAAAAAATGTCATTAGTATTATATATGTATACAATATTACAATTATTATTATTTTTATTTTAAGATATTTTTTTGAATTAAATACCTTTAACACAATATTATTATATGATTGTAATTTATTTACATTTAATAATAATCTTAAAAAAAGCTAAAAAGCTAAAAAAAATAGTAGGGGTTCCACGATAAAAGTAAATATCAAAAAGGGTTCCATGAATAAAAAAGTTTAAGAAACGCTGATGTACGAAAATGGATGCGTCCAACCGTTGTGAGTCTGCAATATTTAAGCGTATATTATTATATTGATAAATCGAAGGTTTGCAGTAAAAAAGCGTCCAAGATAAGTCATGTTAGATAATAATAATTGCACCCGTTAAAAATGTATCGGTAATGTAATTTTTTAGAACACAGTGAAACCTCCCTTAACGGATAACTCTGAATAGCGGACACCTCCAATTATCGGACGTTTTTACGGGGACAGGAACATAATATGTATTATTCTCCTCTATTATTCCCTCTGAATAGCGGACACCTCTAAATAACGGACAATATTTCGGCTACCGAGAGAGTCCTGTTTTCAGAGGTTTCACTGTATTAAAATTAGAGGTCGTAGTGTGCCGTGGAAATTTTGTGAAGGGCGAAGTGTGCCGTGGTCGAAAAAAAAGTTTGAAAACCACCGATATAGGCGAATCGCGCGCGGGGTCCGCAGTTAAAAATTTGCTATTGTGCACTCGAGTTGGCGTGGCGCAAACACGGTTTTATCGCGTACGACCAGGGGCGGAGTGGGACCTAATTTCGGGTCTGGAAAAAATATTTTGCCGGCCCATTACCACATCGGCTGATTGTTTCAGAGCCTAACCTACTGATAGGTATAGACTTGAAAAAAAAATTATAACTGATCTATCAAATAACTAAAACAAATAACAAATACACATTTTGTTTTAATTTTTTCATTAAATAATTACATATACATAAAAAATATCATTAAGTGTATTTTAATTTTTAATATACCTATATAACTTATGAAAGTAATTTAGAAAGTAGTTTTGATTTTTCACCAACTTTATTTATTATCATATCGTTGTCCAAACTATACAAAATTTGTTTTTCAATCGCCATTAACATGAATGACTCCAAATGTTCGGTTGTCATTGAATTTCTCAACCTGTTTTTTAAATATTTTAATGTAGAAAACGACCGTTCACAGGCCACTTGCGTTACCGGCAAAGTTAGTAAGTATTGATAAGCAATAGATAATGTAGGGTAAGCATTCGAGTAAAGATTGTACTTAATTAATGCAGTATAACAACAAATGCTACAGTTTTTACATGTCTTGCATGGTTTTGATATGTCTTCATCTTCATTTTCTGTGTCACTATTTATGTACAGTTCTTCAGTATATTCATCATCTACAGATTTCTTTAAATGTTTCCAAGATTTGGAAAAACTTAAAATTTCTTCACATAGTTTATTTTTTATTTCGTTTTCGTTGTCTTCATCAAAATATGGTTTTAATTTTATGGCTAATTTAGAGAAAGCATTTTCAGGTAGTCCATTCACAAATGAGTCAAAATGAGTGGGTGATAATAATGTTAAATCAAGAAGTATTTCTTTATTATTTGTAAATCGGTTTTTCATACTTTGTATAATTGTATCAAATACTCTGTTATATACATCAACGGTAAACTTTTTTTCAACATTCAAAATAGTATCATCAGCAGCTTCATAAATTGCTATTTTTTTCTTCCTAGAAATACGTTTAACTTCAAATTGACTCTGAATTTCTTCGATTTCCAAATCTTCATTAGATTCATTAATCCGTGTTGAAATTTTATCATTCATTTTAGAAATAAATTCAATGCACATATTCTTTGTAAGTTCCATACTCCTTTGATTTTTTCTAAGTTCATTTAAAGACACTTCAACCATTTGTATGCATTTAAGAATGTCTAATCCGCTAGTCTGTAAGTATCTTGATAGTGGCCCAGTGATTGAAAAAATCTTCATAAATATATGTGCAATAAGAATGGTTTCATATTTTAACAAAGCTTTCAATAGGTTGGATGCTTTTGTTCGAATGTCCGGTGTAAAAGATTCTTTTGAACAGATTTTACTAAGTGCAATAATTAAATCAGGGTACATGGCTTCATCATACATTCCACACATACCAAAAATTCTATTTAATGCAGTTTGTTTTGATGTCCACCTTGTATCTCCAATTTGTTGTAAACGCTTGTGACGAATATTTTCATTATTATTTTCACTTATATTTCTCCATATATTCATTCGCTTATATGACTCTTTAAAGAAAACGGCACATCCATTTATTAAAGAAAAAAAGTTGCCAACCATTACTGGATTCTTAGTAGTATCACAAATTACCAAGTTTAGTATATGACTAAAACACCAAACGTGGATTTGTTCTGGAGCTACTCTACTTAGCCATGAAGTGAAACCATTATAAGCGCCCTGCATATTGGCTGCTCCATCAGTTGCGTTGCCAATGCATTTTGATGTGTCAATATTAACTTCATTCATAGCACTTTGTAATAGTTCCATCATACCTTTTCCGGTAGATTCTGTACAACATTTAACACCAATTAATTTTTCATTAATTTTTCCATTGAAAACATAGCGGACAATAATAGAACATTGGTCCATCACTGATACATCTTGTGTGGTATCAATTAAAACCGAAAACATACCAGCTGTTGAAATTTGCTCAGATATTATTTGTTTTATTACTAATGAAATTGTTGAGGTGATACTATCAATGGAATAATGACTAAGAAAAGTAACAAAATTGCCTCTTCCTTTGGATCCTTTTAAATGATTGTTTTCACTTTTACTAATAATTGTATTTAAATGTTCATTTAACACTGCATCATATTTGCTCAACAACATAATCATTTCCAAAAATGTACCGTGGTCCAATGCAGGATCTCTTAGAAAATATGCTGCCTCATTTCGTTTTGCCCTTACGCTTAAACCTCGTTTTCCTATTATTTTAATAACTTCAATTATTCGTTCTAGGATTTGCCGATTTTTTTTAACTTCTTCACGATGTAGATGCATTTGATTACTGTTTAATAAACTACCAATATCTTTTTGATGACAGTGCATAAAATAGGCTTCACAACATTGTACATGACTTTTACTATTTTCATGTTCGGTGATTCGTTGGTAAATATGTTTCCAGTCAGTCATTCCACAAACAAAAGGGTTAGTTTCTACTGAGAAAGCTAAACAAACCGAGCAAAACATTTTCTTGTTGCTCTTGTCATAAGTACACCAGGTTCTAACTGTTTTATTTTTACGGATAAATGCTTTACTACTATTGAATGGTAAAGTTGAATCGTCACAAGGTTGAACTGGATGTAGTTTGAAAAAGTATTTAAGACTGGTTGGTTTTGGTTTTATAAAATATGTCATGTTGTAGTTTTCAGTTTTATCTATTTAAACATATTTTAAATAATTTAAAAATTATAATGTATATATTAATTCAGACATACAGTTCTTATTTTAAAATAACTAAAACAATAATTTACCTTCAAGTACTATTGGCAAGTCAGTATCGACAGCATCAGTTTTAGCACATTTTTTGTTTGATTCAACTGTATAATTGCTTGTAGCTTGATCTATTTTAAATAAAAACAAAATTTGTATAAGCACTAGACAGTTTTTTTTAAAAATAATAAATTACTTTCAAGTACTGTATATGAACAAGTAGGCAAGTCAGTATCAACAGCATCAGTGTTAGCACATTTTTCGTTAGATTCAACTGTATAATTGCTTGTAGCTTGATCTATTTTAAATAAAAACAAAATTTGTATAAGCACTAGACAGTTTTTTTTAAAAATAATAAATTACTTTCAAGTACTGTATATGAACAAGTAGGCAAGTCAGTATCAACAGCATCAGTGTTAGCACATTTTTCGTTAGATTCAACTGTATAATTGCTTGTAGCTTGATCTATTTTAAATAAAAACAAAATTTGTATAAGCACTAGACAGTTTTTTTTAAAAATAATAAATTACTTTCAAGTACTGTATATGAACAAGTAGGCAAGTCAGTATCAACAGCATCAATGTTCGCACATTTTTCGTTAGATTCAACTGTATAATTGCTTGTAGCTTGATCTATTTTAAATAAAAACAAAATTTGTATGAGCACTAGACAGTTTTTTTTAAAAATAATAAATTACTTTCAAGTACTGTATATGAACAAGTAGGCAAGTCAGTATCAACAGCATCAGTGTTCGCACATTTTTCGTTAGATTCAACTGTATAATTGCTTGTAGCTTGATCTATTTTAAATAAAAACAAAATTTAAATGATCACTAGACAGTTTTTTTTTTTAATAATAATTTACCTTCGAGTATTAAAAATATTAAGAATTTTCCTTAAATTTAACAAATAATAAAAAATATTAACTACTTACTGGTTGTACGAAATAACGAGATAATCTTTGTGCAATTTTGAGAAGACTTGAGAAGTAATTTTTTTTTTTTATCACGTTCTTTTTCTGCTCCTCCTTTTCTTTTTTTCAACGTGAGTGAATTATTCATGATGAATTTATGAGAAAATTAAATTGTAAAAAGGTAAATAATTGTTTGTAGAGAAAAAACAAAAACAACTAACAATGAAAAAATGGGCGAAAACAGCGGTTTTAATGATTTTAGAATATTGTGATAATTCTGTTTTTATTAAATCGTTTATATTATTGCATAGAGTAACAACTGATAATGTTATAATGTACACAGCAACGACTTACAAAATATATACTATTCAATTCTATAATTAGAATTTAAAACCTATGCGATAGATAAGAACAGTTCGTGTAGTCGTGTGTACGAGGAAGTGGAAATACCATACTATAACAATAATTATTATCAACATTTAATACTGATTATACAAATATTATTATTTAATGTTTGAATATTTTTTTTTCAATTGTTGTGGCAGGTCCAGCCCATCTGGTATCTTTGAGTACCGGCCCATCTGGAAAATTCCAGATTTCCAGATGGGCCACTCCGCCCCTGCGTACGACGGACGGACGGTACGCGGTACGGAAACAACGCGAAACGACCTCCGGCGACGATATTCACGTTTTTCTCCGGGTCGCCCGATCTCGTGACTATACATATTTACGTATAATATATACAATGATATTACATACCTACGCGGCTTATCAACACGGACTGGCCGTTGAACTCGTATTAATACCCGTGTATGTTACACTCGCCATGCCATATTGTGTTCACGACGGGAATTATGCGGCAGGCACGCTCGCACACGTGCAGGGCGATTTTTTGAGCACGCTCACCCTCCTCCTCCCGTTTTGGGCCGTGTACGATGCTCAGATTCGAGTGTGTGTTTACGTACGATTCGAAACGATTACGCGACTGCGTTTTCATGAAAAAAAAAAAAAACAAGTTTATTGTTTTTATCTTTGTGTTTTTTTTAAGATTTTTTCAGTTTTCTTAAATATAGCCACACAATCATACGAAAAATGTGTATCATAAAAATGTAATAATTCTATTATTTTAAATTTCACACGGAAAATGTTCGAATGTATACTTTACGCCGGTTTGAAAATGGGGTGATCTTTCTTGAAAAAATCACTCAGTAATTATCATATTATGCGAAGGTATTGAATTTAATCAGGGCGAAAAGTTTTGTAAAGTTTTAAACAATAATGATAATAATAATAAAATATATTTGCGCGAAAAGATATTTTTATAAATTTATTTTATTTTCGTGCGGTACAGTTTTTATCTGTTAATTTGTATAAATAAAACAACGATGACAATGCGCGACGCTACATAGCGTAGCGGGGGGGGGGGAGAAAAAATTGTTTTTGTTTAATTACAAATAGTTGTGAAATAAAGTTTGAATAGCGCGCCTGAAAGTTACTAAAGTAACTTCGCATAGATTACCTTTGCCACGAAAAAAAAAAAAATAAAGATTTTTCATTGAATTTTATACCTATAAAGGAAACGCGTTCGAACGTTGTTCATTACAATTCTTTTTTTTTTGTTTTTATATTAAATTTTATTTGCGAACTTCGTCGCCTCGTATTCTCGCGTCGAATCCAAACTCATTTCGTTTCCGTCTGTGATCGCTAGCATGGCACTCCGTCTTTAAAATATTCTACTCGTTATAATAATTATGCTATTAATCAATTTCGTATTATACGTGTCATAAACGAGCGCACAAAGACCGCAGATATATCACTTTTTTTTATGTATACATATAGGTATTCCGTTGAACGTTGAAGCGGACTTATATCAACGATTGAATAAAAAGGCGAAAACGAAACGAACGTGCAAAACATATCGTTTCAATATATTTTTATAATCAAAAATCGTCACACGGTCATTCCGTTTCATTAGTGTCATCCGTAAAATCGATCTCGACACCGTCACAATAACTGACAAATAATTTTAGAACACGATTTTCATAAAACGTACATTAAGACACCGTAGCGAAAATCGAAATTTTTATATATTCGCTGGGATTTGGTAGTTTTGACGACGATCAAGTGTTTAGTTTTATAACCGTTTTCCGGGATAATAGTGCGTGGAACGACGATTAACCCGAATATGCCGTGTAGAAAGGGACTACTTCAAAGTCAACGACGGTCTTGCTCAGTGATTCTCGAGTCTTGACATCGGGGCCATGATCCCTCGGGAGTCACTGACTAATTATTTAGGGTTAACATTAGACAACCATCAACTTAATCAACTTTAGTTAATCAAAATTTAAATACGTCAAATGAGCGTAATTCAAATACCACCGAAAATATTAATGAATCACTAACTCGAAAACGTAAAAATATTAAAATTTAATGATAATAATCACATTGAATACAATTTTAAATACATCGATTAAAATGGTAAGGATTTTCCTCTACGTTTCATTGGACAATGTAATACTATTGTACCTAGGTTGACGAATGTTTCACAACAATCAAAAAAAAATAAATATTTGTTAAACTCTTTGAAACACGCCCGAGAAGAAGGAAATTTACCAAATTATTATGTGTGTTTAAATTCACTGGTCTAGTTGTTTAATTCAAATTTCAACGACGCTGACCTAGCACTTGGCGAATATGATCGGCAAGGACGAGGACGAGCCGTGAGACTCCAGTAGTATTTTTCGAGTCCACGGTATTGCACTTTTTTCCAGGGCTGTCGCCACGCAATTTGACAATACTAATGGGCTTGAAGATCACGAAGTGATAATTTTCCTCTTATCAGCAAACGTACAGCCACTCTAAATCTCTGAGAAAACGCTCCCACGACGTCTCGTACCGTTACAGCTGTTATTGCGTATACCGCGTCCCGTGTCGTCGAACCGTATCACGATCCGCCGGAATTTTCTCGTCGCTTCTTCCGTGTGATCATTAGTCGACTGCACCCAAATATGTTCCACGGCGAGACGTCAGAATATTACTCATCACGCGCGTCGTGGCCATCGTGGACTAGCCGATTTTCTTCGGTCGGACGGGGGGAAAAAAAAGAACGAACGGTAATCCTCTCTCCTCCCCGTGACGCGTTAACGTACGAGACTTTCGCGGCACGCACGCCGTCTCCGAGCGGGTAATCCACACCGTATTTCTATCTAATTCGGGCGTGCGAGCGCCAAAAAGAAAAAAAAAAAAAAGAAAAAAAAATCAGAAAAAACCTTCTCCTCCACGCCGGGTTTATCGACTTTCGATTTAAAAAGAATAGATTGTACCACGGAAGGTCCGAGCGCGCGAGAGAAACAACGCGTCGTCGTCGTGATTCCGTGCCACGGCGCATAGGAATCGAGGAGAGTGAAGTGAAAAAAATAAAATCGATCCCTGCCATCTAGTGTACGTCGTCGCTTCCTCGCACATTAGGGAGGGATGAACGGCCTATGGCTGAGATGGGTGTTTTTCGCGAGGCACCCCGGTATAGGTAATTTGACAGCGGCAAAATAAATGGATTCGGACAAGACGACGACGTCGGGTGTGTACGCACGTGTCGTTATAAATACCCGTATTTCGTGTCCGTGTGCGTGTGCGTGCGTGTTCGTGTGTGTGTCAGTGGGCGGATAAGGAATATACGTATACGCTGTAGTCGTAATAGTGTAATGTACACGGGCATATTATACGTATTATATTATGTACAACGAACGCCGGGCCGAGAAAACGCTCACCTTTTTGTCACTTCCCTTTTTCACCGTCTCTGGAGATCGTTAATAATAATAACGCCAGTCGTTCGAGACGATCGAAAACGTTTATCTGCGCGCGATTGTGTGATATTGCAGCCGGAGTAGTGTGCAAACTCCACTGGTCACAAATGATTAAAATAACTCGTCAATGACGGTAAAATCAACGATCTATATTGCACCGGTAACGTCTTCCACGTGAAAATAGGTTTTCTCATTTTTATTCAATAGCTTCAACCACAGATTATGAGACCCGGATAAATTATTCAACATGCCGATCAAGACACGGGGTTTTCGTCGATTTGACGTTGATCGGCATCATTCAATCATTATTTATTATTTCTATTTAATCGTACCTATACGGTGAATGACGGTGGCCATGGATATTTTTTTTGTCGTAAGCCGGCACCCCGACAAGTTTTATTTCGTTTACAAATATCGTGAAAAATCGCTACATTTTTCTCACACGTTGATTTGTTTCACTGTCATAAAAACACTTTGAGCATAATACTACGAAGCAGAGCGATCCGATCTTTTGTAGTCTGTAGAGAAATTCACACATTAATTTAAACACCGTGGGCCGGCAAACTGAAAAACAAAACTCATAAAACGCAATTTGATTTCTAGACGAGAGAACCGATGAGAATTGACACACGACTTAAACCTCAATTCTTTTCGTTAAATTCGTTAGAAGACTCACGACTGTAAAAGTTTTCTGAATGATCCGCAGCGGCATTATTACACGGATTTTACGATGAAGTTATAATCCGTGTACGAAGAATTATAAAATTTAAAAAAAAAACTGATTAATAGAATATTTTTATTGAAATTCCCACTAATCGAACAAAATATATTTATTTACGTTTTAAAACTGTTGAGTACGTCATAGAGATCTGGGGTCCGAGAAAAAAACCTCGTTGGCCACGGTTTTGATCACACTTCTATACAAATCGATCCCGGTATCGTTGATTAGTACGTCTCGAGCTGAACGGTTACTGGAATTAATTTTTTTTCTTTCCAAGTACGAACGAAAAGGACGATTTCCTTTGTTGTAGTTTGGTTTTGTCGAGGAGTAGGAACGAACTCTAAGTATGTAAAATTGTAAATAATATAATTTATCGTTGTTGTTGTTCTTGCATTATTTTTATTGTTTCAAAAATTATCGTGGGAAACGTAGGAACGCGGAGTTCGTCTTGTGACTTGTACATTAACTACCGTGATTAATACGCGTGGACGGGCCTTTATTTACTTATTTATAAACGAGCTTATTTGAAGTCGTACCGTGCCGTTGCTCCTGTCACGTTGGATTGCAAATTATTGAGTGAGCATTTGTTTGGAGTACTTCCTCAAATTATATAATAATGTAAAGCAGTCATTCGGAATTTTCGAAAAATAGTCAAATGCCGCTGGCTTTTCAAAACACATGTCTATAGAAAGTTTTGAGAGAAAACGAAGGAAGAGCAGATTCTTTCGCAGAAACGAGGGAAAATGATCGTTGAGTTCAGGTGTTTTTGCAAAAAAAAAAAAAATTAAACGGACTTTCGAAACGAGTTCGTTCCAAACCACGTCGTTCCAGATAAAAAGAGACATGTCCCCTCCAAAATAATCTCCTTACCTCCGTTCACCTTGATATCATTGCATCCGGTTATTAAAAAAGGACAAAACTAAAATTTTTCCGCGATCCGGTCGACGTGTCCGTCCGACACAGATACGTTTTTTTCCAACCCCGCGACACGTGCGTCGCAATGTGGCACGAAAACATACTTTGTAACGTGACGCTTGGGACTCGTTATCGTTATAGTTATTTTTAATTTACTTTGAAGAAAAACTCGCGAATCCCTGCACAGCACCGCCGTACAACAAGTACAGGAGTCCGCGTCGTACACGTCACGTGCAAGTGAAGCGTACGGATTTTTTTTACTGTGTTGAAATAATATTGTAATTATCGTGAAAAATGACGTTGCACAACTCCAAGTCATTATTTTTATTTAACAGTGAAAACGATTCGATGTTTTAAGAGTCATGCCGCTAGACGTCAAACGAATTTCATTTCATTTGCTATCCTCAAGGTGCAGTTGCATCGCCAACCCTATTCAATATATACTCATCAGACCAACCCACCAATCCAAATACTCAAATAGCCGAATACGCCGACGATAAAGTAATCTACTCCACCCACACCGACCCAGACTTAGATTCACTCATGTTGCATATAATTATTTATTAAAATTGTATCAACAATGAACATTTGAGATGTTTTGCATGAACTAGAATAAAACTTGCTCAATAAAATACTGATGAAAAGTAGTAATTGTAGTGTAAACTTATTGCTTATAAACAATAAAATATATGTTTTTTTAAGGGGCACATTTAGACTTTAGAATGAAGGAACACCCTATATCAAAACTTGCGCACGGTGATGGACACGGGGATCCTTTTGCTGTATATTATGTAGATATTACGTTGAAACCGCCAAAGTCCTTATTAGTTTATTATTTTTTTTGTTATATTTTTTACAGCTCACCTTTTTGTTTTCTTGTTTGAAAGACATAGAATCCTCCAACCACGAGTATTAACATTAGTTATAAATATGTATAACAGCCACTGTCCAACTCGACGATCTACTAGAAAGTTATGAGCGTGTTATATAATAAAGTTATCAAAAAGACCTTTTGATTGTAATTTTGAGTTGACTTACTTAATTTTCAGTGAAAAATAAATTACGTGATATTTCGTATCATACTCACGGTACTGTCTTAAATAATATGTGCTGCACAATTTTTTTTTTCAAATCGCTGTAAAAGAAGAATCAGTTACTTATTATAAATGATTCTATAATCGGCTTGTAACTCGTTCCAATCCTTTAATTAAAGCTCTTTCATCAAACGTTATTCCGGGTAATCCCCCAAAGCGCTTAAAACGCAACTGGTGTAGAGATATGCTAATGTAATATAATATTATAATAATAAGAAAACAATTTATATGAATTAATGTATAACCTAAATTTTTAAGTGTCAACACTGGGTGACTGCTTTTATCAAGCTTATTCATTTATTATATTTTTACCTGAGCTAATACTCATATTAAAAAAATAAAAAATCGCAGAAAGCGCGTCGTACTGCGCATAAAAACGGGGACCGGTTACGGAAATCGTGACGTATGAATATCGCCACTGTTTTCACGTGTCATTATTTTCATTCGTAATTTACGAATCATCTTGTTCCAGATATTATTTTGAATACGATCGGTGTGAAAACATACACATAGACACGTGTCTACATAGAAAGACGTAGAATTTTCGTCGACATTTTTATTGTGTTAACGTTTTATCCTTTTGTTTTATGGTCTGAGGTAAAAGCTGAAAAACGGTTATTGTTGTTATGGAACTTATAATTGTGTTCGCATGCATGGACCGCATCACTATACATTTCTACATGGCGGTCGTTTCAGACTTTAAGTTGACACATAAATTATTTGCGTTTTACTTATTAAATGTTTTTTCAAGAAAATATATTGCCTATATAGGATAATGTATGTGTGCTTGATCGTTCGACGATTGTTTATGAATAAAATATAACGAAACGCGGAAACGGTTTCCCGTCCTCGTTTTTCCGCGTACCGAGATTTCGTTTTAAAATCAGCTTACACATAAAACACTATAAATCCGCAGACATTTACATAGTGCGACGCAGTGCATTTGCATATTGACGTCTTTATGCATTTCCTCGTCTAATATTTAATTTATTACTCGTAACAGAAACGTCAAGATTTCAAATAATAATAATAATAATAATAATGATTTTCACCACACATAATGCAATATGCATACGATTTCTGCGGATTCTCTCCGGTCGACACTTACGTTTGTCATACTTAAAAACTGCGTGGGTTCACGGATAGAAGTGTGAAAGAATAACACGTGACGGTGCACTTTATTTTATTTTTATTTCATTACAGAACGGGCCATGGCCCAAGTACAGATAACTAAAGATACAATTTAATATACACGAATAGTTATATATTTATATACAGATATACTTATGAGAAAATGTGTAAGAAAAGATTACATACGTAATTTTATCATACTATGATAAAATTACAACTAATAATCAAAAGAGACGGAGTTTTCGTTAGCAATGCGCATCATCTTTAACATGGGTTGATTACGAGAATAGTTGGTAGTGCAAATAGGGACGTAGAAAGGATAGAGTGAGCGCGAATGAAAGCTATAGAGACTTTAAAATTTATTTGGCTTAATAATTCAGGGGAATCAATTGAACCATAAATACGTTTTCTTAAAAAAGTTTGCTTAGCATTAATACGCCGATCCACTAGAGAAGAAAGATTTAATTTTTTAAGCACTGGCTCATAATCATGAGGTTAATGGTCAATTTTAAGTATTCAAGCGGTGAAATTAAGAAACTTGCGTTGAACTCTTTCAATTTTATAAATGTTACTTGAAATTTAAGGGTGCCACACAACAACGGCATATTCCAATATTGATCTAACGAGCACACGGTAAAGTGTTTTAAGAGGAGCTATCAAATTGAATTCTCTGGATATCCTTTTTATAAAACCAAGCGTTTTTAAAGCCTTACAAAATGATTAGTCCGTTGAAATTTAAATCCCGGTCAAATGTGATTCTGAGAGCAATAATCGTGTTACTTACGTTCATGAGAAGGGTGCCATACAAGTTATAGTTAAATGAAAAGGGAGAACTGATTCTGTAGAACGACATTGATCGACATTTAGAAATATTTAAATTCAAACCAGGGTTTGAATTAGCCCAAGTTCCCGACGCATCTAAATCATTTTGAAGTAAATGGCAGTCACTCTCTTATTAAAACGCAATACCTTTATACAGTTACGTTGATTCCTACGCGTTTAACGCGCTTTCGCGTCTGTGTCTTCGTGCACACGGTTTTATTTGCATCGCTACGATAAACTGGTTGAAAAACGATCTACGTTCACACCGTGTCATATTAGTTTGATCGTTAGCGTTTGAATGATTCGGAAATCCCTTTGTCGAGTTTCGGAATACTCCGATCGTTTATCATAAATTTTCATGCCAACAGGACGATAATTTTAATATTTTTCAATACGCATTTGTTGACGATTCACAGTTGGAAGTACGCCACGTAATTCAATTACTTTTAATTGTATCGAGTGTCGGGCATACACAGCCAATTAATTGTGTTCACTAAAAACGTCCGTATCACACCGATAAGGATTTCGGCTCTGAGAAAACTTAGTCCACGTAAAGCAACTCGATTGTACGTGATGACGTTGGCGCCGCTATCGGGTGTGCTCGTCCCTAGTGTTTTTTGTTGGGGATTTCGTGATCGACGACGCGAAGAAATAATTTTCTACGAGAATAACACATTTCTCGTGAGGAAAAAAAATCATACACCTGTTCAGTGTTGATCGGACGAAGTAATGTGTGTCCACGACTTCACGGAAGTTCCGAAATCCACTGCATTAATGTGAAATTATTTTTGCCCGTACACGTCTAATGCGTTGGCTATTCGGTATTATTTCGGGACGTTACTTCCCGTGACACAACTGTATCGTACGATCGACACGTCCGAATGGCCCCGCATATTTTATTTTCTAAAACAAAATATCACTCGAAACTAAAATAACAAAATACGAACACGCTATCGTGAACTCGTGACCGAATGTATTTACCGTGCGTTCAACCGTTCAAATGACATGTGTTCAAACTCTCGACTGGAAGTGAGTTCACGGTTGTTCGTATTACGATATTCTATGTACGTGTAGTTCGAAATTCGAATGCATTTTCCGCGGCTCTGAGCCGCCGGGCACATTTAAAATTTAAACGCTTGTAGACGAGATCCCACCGCGTGGTTCACCTGTTCCGTTTTATAGTGGGGTAAAACATATTTAATACTCCGAGAACATTTCCTTTGACGAACTTAATAAATGTCATAAATTACCTATACAGTATCACAGGAGGCGCGCGTTTTAATAATCAGATGTGCGTGCTGGTCTAACGGAAAAAAATTATCAGTAGTTTTAAATTTACGTCACGAGGATAACTCGTGAGAAAAACGAATTTTCGGGTTTACAGTACAAACATTCATTCGAATACCGTTGGCGTGGTTCAAATATTGTAATATTTACCCCACGACTTTATTATTTGTATTAATGTACACTGTACAACATTAATCACACGGATATTTTCCTCCGATACTAATTTGTGACGAATAATATTCTCCGAGAGGCATATATTAACGAAAAACCTCTAAATTAAACGCTTTTGTTGTGTTTTGAGAGGTTGAAAATATGAATGACCAAATAATACATGAAACTGCGTTAAAATCAATGACGTATGACACACAGTCACACACACACACACACACACACACACACACACACACACACACACACACACACACACACACACACACACACACACACACACACACACACACACACACACACACACAAACTGTAGGAATCTAATTAAAATTGTTTTTATGATGGCCTTTTCGCTATCCATTTAAGGTTATTAAACGATATCCAATAAAAAATGTAAGTATGTATTTGAGTGTTTTTGTAAGTTAAGTTACAACCGGATACTATTAGTAGTATTGCATATATAAAACACGTTCAGCGTACATATTTCAATTAAGTAGATCTAACGAATGTAAAAAAAAAAAAAAACATATTTTGTTGGGTACTAATTATGGATACGGGTGGCGCCGCGATCACATGGCTGTTAGGTACCGATATTAATGACGACGACGAGGCTGTCAAACAGGTTTTCTTCAATTAACCGATACATTTTGTCGCTTGGTGCCTTTAGTTTCGTAAAGGTTTGTGCCATTCGGCGTGGGAATGTTGTGTCCGACCGTTTCTCCGCCTTTTCTGTGCGTCCGCACTCGAATAATTTCACCCCATCGTTTTGCTCCATTACATCCGCACCGGCGGCCATCTCATTTGCCCTTGTTCACCTGTCGTCGTGTTTGTGCCCCATTCAATTTTGTGCAGTCGCGAGTTTTCTACAGTCGGATTTCACGTTCACTCCACCAACGACGTACTCCGGCCACGACCGGGAGAGTCAGTCCGTATCCACCTATTATCCGCATTTATATTCTTGTCGGTATCAGCCTATTGCAGTGGTGGATCGTATTTATGTGTACAAGTTCACGTGCACCGCCTACCGACAGCACAAGAAATCAAAAATATTAAATCATATTAATACTACTAAGAACCTGAAAATATTTTTGGAAACTCAGATTATCAAAAATGTATTTGAGTTTGATTGTTTATAGGGTGAAACAACGGTTATCGTTAGTAACGCTAACGCGCATCAGGTTACTATAGGTCGGTGGTTCTTGACCTGTGGTCCGTGGCCCCCTGGGGGTCCGCATACTCATGTAAGGGGTCCGCGGTAGCCTTAACACCTAACATAAGTCAATATGTGCCATGAGTGCATTTTCTAGTATTATAAAGAGGAAAGATTTGATTGGTTGTATTGAACAGGCTCCGAAATTACTGAACCAAATTAAATGAAATTTGGTACTTAGATAGCTTAAATATTGAAAAATAACAAAGACGACTTTTTAATACTAAAAAAGGGCTGTAAGGGGCTGTTATGATGTTTAAGTTTAAAATGAAAAATTAAGTTTAATAAAATTAATAAATGTGTATATTATTTTGTTATGTCTACTTTTATATTTTGTAATATAAAATAGTTATTATAATTTTGGTTATGATAACATGAGATGTTTTGTATAAAGGTATTCAACAAAAAATTGGTAGGGGGTCCGCGATGTCTAAAAGTCTTTCATAGGTGGTCCGTGTTCAACAAAAGGTTAAGAACCGCTGCTATAGGTAGTTTACACAATCGTTGTGCACATTTTGTGTTCATTAACAGTGTAAAAATTCTTCTTGTAGTTCACCATATTATATCATGATAATTTTATTCGCTACCTTTCACTGTTTATACAAATACAGGTTGTCTGTAGTTATCAAGTCCATAAAGTCCATATCCGTTCAATTCCTATTCCTTTAAAATAATACAACTAACGTCTTTCACACCGGGCGCCAGTCTGCGTGTTTTTGGTGTCGTTGCGCACATATTTGAATATTATACGTAATAAACCATAGTAAGTATTCCAATGTTCCGGCACTATTATCGAAATATCGTATTATGGTAATAACGGAACCACATTATAACTCGAAACTTTTTGTTTTACGCATCAATCAAAATAATATAATCGATCACTAAGTTACGTTTACAGTTTAGTAATATTTTATAAAATTCAAATTTTTTTTTTATACATTTTTTTTACTTTTTACGGACGTCTAACTTCCGACGAAAATATAGAAACACGGACATCATCGCTCGTGAATATTCTGATTTTACCGTAATTTTTTTATTGAAATATACAGTCAAATATAAAATAAACACGCGGATAATGAGTTATACAAAAAAAGTTTTTCCTCGAGAAAATGACTTACAATTAGGCACGTAAACGTTGTAATGTGATATACGATAGTCATGCTAAATGATGATGAATGAGACAAATATTGACCATTTGTTCATTGATTAAATTGTAATAAAATGATTTATGCGTGTAAATACACCGCCCGTATCATCCACCTGAAGTCAAACGTTTCGTAGCAGGTAGTTATTAAGGACTATATAAATTATGACGTAAAGGTTTCCCCGAAAACGTTTACGAAATAAAAATTAAATACATCCAGTAACCGTTTTGAGAATAAAATATTCACGGGTTTTATGTATAGAGTCGTACGACGGCCCGTCCGTTTGCGGTCGAAAAACAAACACACTTAATAAACGATGAACGCTTGTTTGAGATGTATAAATGGTGGACGAGTGACTACATAAATAAAACGTTTCATCTCCCTGCACACCCTGTATATTAAGAAACATAATATATTAACTACTAAATCATCGTAGTTTATAACTTTATCGTTAACGTTTTTATCGCGTACACAAAAAAACAAAAATAAATAAATAAAAAATGAATTAATATGAAAAATAAAAACCTACCCGCAGTTAAGGTCTTACACGGTTTGCTATTCATTGAACGCAAATATACTGTAAAGTAATTTAAATTTTATTTGGTGGGTGTTTTGACACGGTTGGGCAGAAGAGGTTGTGCCGTTTGAATCGACTGGATGTTGTCACCGCACTTATCGTTTATCAGTTCCTTGTATAAAACACCATTTGAAAAAAAACCAAATTCAAAAATTAAAATAAATAAATATTTATACTTAGATTTGTAGTGATTAATTTTCGATCGATCACTATCGTTTTGTCGGGAAATTTCTTCGGTTGTTTGTGTTTAACTCGTGCGAGTCGCTAGCGTTTGTGAGTGTGATCGATACGCGTTCGTACGACCGGTACACGCAAACACGGTGTGTATCGTGTCCGTCCGTGCAAAACTTCAGAAGTTACTGGACCGATTTTCAAGAGACTTCCGCACGATCGTGGCAAAGTCAACACGAATAATGATTAATTCGACGACTTGCAGTTAAACCACTCGTAAACGCGTGCCCCACAACCGTCACAGTAAATATACATCTTACAGTTCGTATAGTTCGTGTGTGTGTGTGTGTGTGTGTGTGTGTGTGTGTGTGTGTGTGTGTGTGTGTGTGTGTGTGTGTGTGTGTGCGTGTGTGTGTGTGTGTGTGCGTGTGTGTGTGTGTGTTTAATGCAATATTTGGTTTTCGGCGTTTCTTAATTATTGAAATACGTTTTGCGAGTAAATTAAACTGTAGTTTGCCGTCTGAAACGGATTTGTATGGTTTCTATCCAATTTCCTTTGTGTCATAAATTCGTTCGTTTAATACGCGTTCTCAGCGTTCTCACGCGTTTTCATGCGCTTGCAGCAAATCATATATTGCACGGATCCGCAAAATGCAATGCCTGCACACGAGGGCGCCGTGCCGCAGAGATAATTATGAACAGGGTTGGTATCGACCACGAATGAACGGTCTTTATTCTCTCGACTGAATTTTTCAAAATAAAAATACGCACAAGACACTCGGGAAAATATCATTGGTTCACTCTGTAGTATATAAACGTGCAGTCATATCAATTTGAAAAATATTAAAACATCAATGATGTTAAGTATTACACACAATTCTACACATATTTTCCTAATAATATTTAAAGCATACAATTCGTAATATTTACAGTTAAATAAAAACCATGTTTATATAGAATTTTTTTATAATAAAAACGACTGTTATTCGTATACCGGTGAATACATTACGATATCATTGAACGTTCGTCAGTTTCAGGAGCTAATAATCACGATTTATAATACAATTGATTACGAGAAATGAAAACAAAAATGTTTGATAGTCATCCCAACCCCAAAATGAAATGCCGGGTACGTTTCAACTGCGCGTTTCCAAATCCGTACATCATAATTATTAAATCAGTAGAATTTTACGCGAGTTGACGGAATAAATATTACCACAACCCTTCGCGTCCGATAGGTGTGCGCGCGAAAAAAAGAAAGCGTATATTCAGCGAACGCGACTGTTTCGTTGCAAATTAAAGAATCCGTGGCTCGCGTTGTCGTAAGCATTGCAGTCCTTATTAGAAAATGAAACCGGTCCCGGATAATCTCCGTATATTCTCGTTCGTTTTTTTTGGTAATTTACCAAGGAAAATTTACGTAAATTTACCGCGAATTCTGTGAATTTGGTAAATTTTGATAATTTTTGTATGTCACTTAATTATTTTATATGAATATAAATATTAAAAATTTACCTATAAAATAAATTTTAAATCAATCAAATCAGATTCATTAGGTATTCTTGACATAACATCAAAAAAAAAAAAAAAAAACCAAATAAATTCTAGTTGTTTAGTTTTATTTGTCTTTTTTTCCAGTTATAAACAGAACGTTTGAAGTTTTATAATATCAACTATTCCATTCTACTGATATGTTATGAATATTCAACTCATTAAGACGTTTAATTTAAGGTATCACATGATAATTTTTTCGGTAAAAAAATATTTACTAGTGAAAAATAATTGGTAAATTTACGCGGTAAAAATTTACCGCACTTATATCTCTAGTAAGAAGGATGGGAATAAAAAAAAAATACAAGGAAGAAACGTAATTCAACGGCACAAGCGTACGAGGAAGTAATCGCAAAATATGGTTTAAAAAAAAAAAACTATCGATAAATATTCATCGACAAATATTAATAATAATAGAATTACAAAAATATTTCAATTGTAATAACTGTCAATTGGAGTCAAAAATTAAAAAAAAAAAAATAAATAAAAAAAAAAAAAATAAAAAAAATAAACATTATGTCTAATCATGTACCTGAAACCCCTCTCAGAACGAAATTCTATCGAATTTAAAGAATTTTTACAAAAAAAATGACGTCATATTGGGCCCGCCATCTTGAATTTTGAAAAACTGAAAAAAGATTCGAAATCAGCACCCTCGAAAACCCCTTACTACCCTTCGAGACTTGAAATTATATATGAAATTTATATTGCGTGCATAAAAAAGTCAGTTTTTTACAGATAAAAAACAAACCGCTGGACCGATTTTTTCCAGACTCCTTCAGATCTAAGTCATGGCGTGGCGTATTGATTGATATGATCATTAAAAAATTCTGTCCAGTAGTTATTGAGGAATCGAAAGCCAAAATATGTCTACATACAAACGACGTTCGATTAATACCTTTTTCTTTTTCGTATACATATTTATTCGACTCGTCTATATTGTCGGATGTTAATTTTTTCATAACTTGCCCCTCTCCCCTTCCGTTTTCGTCTTTTGACCCGTCGGACGTTCGAGAACACTACGATTTCGTAACTGTACAATTATTGGTATGCGCTCATTCTCTCTCTGTCTCTATCCTGCGCATTCTCTCGTCTCGGACCGCGGACGATTCCGATTATTCTCACCGCACCCTCCCTCGTAAACGTGATAATATATCATACGGATCGTCGTCGGCGAGCGAAATCGTGTGGCGGAGCGCAAAGCGTCGCCTCTAGGTGGGAAATTTACGTTCGATACATAATATTATACACACACACCGCGCGTACACTATGCAAACAGTGTACGGTCGGATGGTGTAACGCGACGGTTTTCGTGCACCCCTGCGACAGCAATCATCGCTGGAAAAGTGTCATAATATCTTTGAGCCGGGTAAGCGAGTATACACACACACGCACAAACATACATATATGTATATATATATACACGTATATTACGACAAACCTTTGCATTCGAGGGGCGCGCACCGTTGACAGTTCAATAAGCCTTTTACGCAAAAAGTCTCTCTCGCGAAAAGCGCGCGTGGCGAGAGTAGGTGACAGGAAAAAAAAGGGTCCGTTGCCTCCACGCCGGTGTCTATATAATAGAATTATTTCGAGTTATGAAACGACGGGCGGACGGGCAGGGCGCGTGCGCGCGATAGTTCGGTAAAGTGTACGTCATTATTGCGCCGGGCGTCTCGAAGATTTATTATTACCCGTTGTGGGAGACCGTTTATCAAACGGGAAATAAATAAAGAAATAACGGGGGAGGGGTGAGGGAGGAAAAGGGCAGAGAGGATACGGTGTCTCGCGGACGGGAATTCTTGCGCGGCGAACATGTGTTCGAAATGACGAGGGCTCGGGTGCACCATCGACCGATTGCCTGCAGCTCGTTTGCGTACGGTCCGTAGTTTTTACCAAAAATAACAGAACTCGTCGTGGCGTGTGGTAAAATTATACACAGTTATAATATTCGTTTGCGCAAGACATAATACAGTTTTACCCGAAACGGGACTTTTGGGATGAATTTAACGTAATATACGATTAATGAGAAATTGCTTCTATGGAAAAAAAAACGATTTAAACAGCTGATATTGTAAATTTATTTGAAATACATTTCACAACACGTACGTTATGATTTATCATGAAAAAAATCGTACTGTAAAATCGTACATTTTTAAACCATATTTTTGAAGAAATATTTTCATCTGCGAGTCTATAAAGTGGAAAGTAAAATGTACACATCACGTAAGAAAATAAATATCTACGACGTAGTATTAGGGCAAGCTTCAAGTTGTCATAGAGTGTGCAAACCATTTATTCACTTTAAAGCAAACTGTTCCCGGAACGAATGATACTTTTGAGTGCGAACAAGTTGTTCAATTTAAAGTTGAACGAACACACACACACACACACACACACACACACACACACACACACACACAATATTATTTAGTGTGTTGGAGGACGATAAGTCAACGCGTGACTATAAACCGAAAAAGAGATTTCAACACGTCGCACACGCGCGCGTAATACCTGTACGTCTCGAGATGGACGACTGCATACACGGTGCGATATTGCTTCGATGACGTCGCGGAGAAATAACTCGTGTGCCTCCCGAGTCCCGCGTGAATTATTTCGCTAGAATATACTCCTCCGCCGTCGTACGAGTTATAATCTTTTTTTTCACACAAACGCGCAGCTCTTAAAATGTATTAACCCGTATGTAATCGCCGTCGTCGTCGTCTTCGAGGCAAAACATTATACTACCGAGATTACTTTGTCACAAAAACGCGTTAATATTCTGTGCATATCTTTGCGAAGGCACCGTAATTAATACGTCATCACCGATGTACACCTTAGACACGGAACACCCCAAAGCGACTCCGGGTCGAGAATCACTTTATTAGATTGTTACGACTCCCTCGGGTCTACGATATAATATATTGATATGCCGATATGCGTATACATATTCGTGTGCCGATGGCCCGGCGCACAAACGTAACGATAAGTGAGGTTTAATCGATTGTTTAGTAGGGGCGTTTGTAAGATCACATTGCCGTACGAATTTTAAATAAGTAGTTCGATTTCGGGCCGGAGTTGTACGTTTTTTTGTTTGTCGTTTAGTTTTCACTATAATCGTGTCGTTTGACGTGTTTACGTGGAGAAATTCATACGGTACTTGAACAATACTGTTCAATGAACACATTGCAGTTTTCACCGAAAACGACACTTACCACACGTGTGCGCTAGACCAGCGATTCCCAACCTGGGGGCAATTACCCATCGAGGGGTAAAACAGGATTTTTCGAGGGTTAAAAACTAGACTATTTTTTTTTTTGTTCTTTATACCTATTGTTGTTGAATCTGCATCAATCACGCGTCAACTATTGCAATGGTATAATCGTTTTTTATAGTTTTGGGAATTACCTTATGTCCTAATCTTAATGGCACTGTTAATTTTATCATCGTGTAACCCAAAATTTTCTTCGGGGTGGGGTAATTTTAAATATCTAACCTGATTTATGGGTACTAGTATCTAAAATTTTAGGAACCGCTGTGCTAGACCATTGATACAGTTGTTGCGGAGTCGGGTCAAAGTTCTAATATTAGTTATTGAAGGTTTATGAAAAAAATTAACGAGTAAAGAAAAACAAAAATCATTCGACTTCAGAGTCTCGTCACGCGGGCAGCCGACACGAATAAGACGGTACGCTTCCGAAAAATGTACACGATTGTGTATGAGATGCTCGGCGAAAACCCAGTGACAATATGCTGGATTGTATTGTATCCAGTATTGTCATAGCGCTATGGTGTCCCGACAATAGGAATTGTTTCGCCGTAGTGTATTCAATAAAATCGTGGTTTAACATTTTTCGGAACGTATTAGAATGGAATACGTACAAGTATTTAAAACCTTATTGTACGGGTATATTCAGGATTGTTTTGGAAAAAGAATTCAATTATTAGCTTTTTATGTTTTTCTCAATTTTTTTTCCTTTAATATAACACGCATATAGGTCAATTAAATAGAAAAGTATTTTTCTGAGGTGGAAAACGCATCGAATCAAAAATATATTTTCGTATTTTTCAATCGTATTGTACCTACATTATTGCACGTAATTGTTTATGAATAAACATTAAACACAATAGTATACAGGTCGATTATTATAGTTTGCTCTACTCATTTTTACTTTTTTTTTTCTACGATAAACCTAAAATTTGACATAAAAAAGTTAACAAAAATAATAGCGTTTTAATTACCAGACAGAAAAAAAAACTTAAATATCCAAATGTCTAAAAAATATATCTTCTTTCAAAAAATGTAGTGATACCCAATAAAAAACTAAAACATTTCGAAATAACACGAATACATAAAAAAAAAAATTACAATTAAAACATGCTAACATTAAAAATTGCAAAACAATAAATTAGCAATTATTTTTTTTATTGAAGTGTAGATATATTAAGGTTTTACATGAAAAAAGTCTATAAAAAAAATAATTAATGTATTATACAGAGTTGAAATTGAATGTTTCGATTGTTCACCGAAGTAAATAGTTTATTCTGTGGCCAATAAGACAAAGAGTTATGTGTGATCGAACTAGTCGCGTCGACATCGTTTATTTTAATTTTATAAAAGTAATTGAGTTAACTCTTTCGTATTATTTAACATTCGGTAATGTTATAAACTGTCGAATAATTCGGTTATAAGAAATGTAATCTATTATGTTAAATAGTAAATTTATCTTAAATGCTTAAATAATACAATTAAAAAAAAAAACAAAAATACAAAAATCAGTCATTTTAAATTAAATGTCATAAATTCGTCAAAGAAGACTTAAAATTATTTTATAAACAGCGTAAATCAGGGTAATCTGTTTAATGTTTTTATAATATTGTATGTATTATTATTATATTACATGGATAGTAAAATAATCCGTCAATGAAATCGCAGGTTTAAATAAAAAAAAGTATTGTGTTAATTAGTATATTTTATCGATTTCAAAGACAGTATGATACAGTTTTATGCGTATTGTAATACAGATGACTAATTTTTATTTTTATTTCTGTTTTCAGGTGAGTGATTTTTGAAGGATTCAACGTGTGTGACCCCAGGATAAAGCCAACCTCGAAATTCGATTCGGCCGATATCGTTTTCAGTATTATTGTTGACGTTATTGTAAATTATCGTGTGATACCGGCGATCGTTGTGACGCAAAAATCCCGCCGACAGCGATTTGAATATTCAATTATTACGTCTCTCCGGTTGCGAAAAGGTAAGTTATATAGTGTACAACGTTCGTCTGGTGTCGGCGGAATACGTTAACGCGTACGAGCAGTGCACGGAAACGATTGTTCGGACGGAGAGGGAATAGATCAATGGGGTACGTTTTTCGTGAACGCAATCGCAAAGTGTATAAATTCGATTGCGGAAATAGAAAATGGGTGATTTATCGAAATAATAATTATAGTGAAAAAAAAAAATCGATAAAAATCGATCATCGCAGTCGTGATTTATGTGTACATGGTGTCGTACGCGTGTCGATGACGAGCGTTAAAATATTATACGGCTAGAAATTTCACACGTTTATACGTACTCGAACACGGGTAAATAATAACGATCGAGCGCGAGCTTTTCAACGTTGTATGTACACACGAAATAATCGTTTGGAAACCGTCAAGTTTTTAAGGTACAGCTTAGTATCGAAATCACTAGACTCAAGACGGTGGACTACCACCTTGCGTGTCGCTGTGTCATAATTAACGGTAGCTGACAACCGCGTCGGGAATTAAGGTTTTTAATAAACATCGTAACTTTCGAATGTTATTTCGTTCTATGTCAATCGAAGTTTTTCGTTGGGTAATGTGTATACATCTCAAGTACCAAGCCAAAACGAAAAATATCAATTAAAACTAAGAAACTTTTAAATCGAATCAATGTTTTTGACGCCAGAATTTCATCACACGTCAAAAACATTCTTAGTATCGATTAAAAAACCGAAATTCTTGTACGCGTATGTAAAAACACACACACACACACACACACACACACACACACATGATATATTTATTATTATCACACATTTATTATTTAATGAAAACTTTTTTTTTCCGATAAAAGCGACGTTGACGCATTTATAAAATAAAATGAGGAAACTTGAATTATTCTAAAACACGACGACGCGTATAATTGGGTACTTTATGCGATACAGGCGAATGCAACGGAAAAGTGCTATAATCTTTTCGAGTGCACCATCAACTTAATATAACTGCTATTTCCGCTTTGTGTTTTCCTGCTCAAAACAGTGAGCTTTTCAGTAAGTTTACTGCGTTTATAGTAAGTTTATACTTTATACAATACTGACGCAATGTTATTAAAGTCCTAACCGTCGATAGCACGTCCTGATTTTTGTGCGACTGATCACTATTGATATAATGTCGCAGCATGACAAATTTGCATTGTGGAATATGGAGCAAACCACATTGGTATTAAGTCTTTAAAACCAAAATGAAAATCAAACAAAAGCACATTATACAATACCGATCGATACAGAAACTTCAGAACGATTGTTAAAACTTTCCATGTAGAGAGTTATAATTAGGGTTTTAGATTTCAAGGCAATATAAATCTTAAAAAGCCATTATAAATGTAAAAAAAAGAAAGTTTTGATGTAGGAAAAGTAATTTAAAAAATTGTATATTCATAAAATCGTACATATAATGTAATTAAATACTTTTTTATCTTTTGTTTTCACTACATTATATTAAGTAATTATAAATTTTGATTATATTGTGTGACAAAAAAAAAAAACAAAAAAAGAGTACAGTAATATTTTTTGTCAAATAATACCTTCGAAAAAACTGCAGTGATTCACATAAAATGTACTCACCTTATATGTTCGAAATGTATCGATCTCGAACGCTTATATATTTTTTATAGTGGAAAAAACGTCCAAAATAATATCAAAGTTCAAGGTAACTTAAAGCAAAACACAAAATTAAAAATTAAACAAAATCAATTTTCAGAGAAGAAAATAGATAAAGGCTATTGAAATAGATGTGGAGTGCCGTGACCATATAAATTACGAGAGTTATCTGTTGGTGTTTAATAAAAAAAAAAACCCTGTTTTCTATACATTACGTTTGCCAAATGACCTCCATTGAAATGTATGCATTTTTCGAAGTCGAAACTGGAAGTCGCGCTTGACCTCTCGCAGTATATTTACGGGTATTGCTTCAATCTCGTCCCGAATGCGTTTCGAGGGCACTACCCACGATAGTTCACGACGGGTTGGCCTCAAATACTTTTCATTTAAACCCCGGCACCCCAAAAAAATAATCACAAGTCGCTGAATCGGGAGAGCGAGGAGATAGCCCCGTTCCGTGAAATGACGCGGCCTGTGAACAAAGCGTTGTAGCAAAGTATATAGAGTGTAGGTAAATAGTTACTTAACACCGAACGGTAATTTTTCCACTTTTACTTATTTTCGTTGAAACGTAAATAAATTCAGTTTTTAAACAATAATCTAATATTGAAATCGTCCCGTTTCACTGCCGGACCTTGTATATTTTATTATGTGAACCGTGATATTAGTACGTAAATTTCGCCGCAGGCTGTAACAACGCAAGATATTCACCTAGACATAATTCCAAAAGTTTGTTTACCAAAAAGAAGATCCGAGATAGCGGCGAGTTGATGAGTTAATGTAATATATATATATAGGTTAGACGTAGTATTTTCGGGTAGTTGTTGAAACCGTGTCGTGGGACAAAAATTAAACGGTCTACTAATATTACAATAACGTTCGGGCCACTCGCGAGGCTCGAAACGCCCCGAATAAGTTTTCTCGTCTCTTATCTGCGTGAGCGTTTTCGTGTCGTCGAGACACGAACTAGCGCGCCGCAGCAGTAGATTCAATTTTTTTCGTACTGAAACCGTTTAAATAAAAGAAAAAAAGAAAAAATAATAATAAAAATCTTTCGTTTTTATCTATCGTGCATAATATTACACGCTCCTCCGAGGGGCTATACGTTATATAATTTTACGATCGTACGTTCTCGAAACGCTCGGAAGAAAAAAGACTAACGAAAAATAAATAAATAAATAATTATTTATTCGTATGTACGGGGTGAATCACGAAGATGAAAAAAAAGTGACAAGTTTTTTTTTTTTTAATGTAAAACAGTTACGTCCTCGCAAAACGTTTTTATAATACCTAAAGGACTTCATTCCTTCTCGCGACGCTTTGTTTCGCCAAACCTATCGGATATGACATTTGAACTTGCACATATTAGCAACACGGGCACATATTTAACGGACCATTCGATTCTCATGAGTATACACAAATTTAACGTTTTGATAAAACGATGGCGAAACATGTTTTTCCGTCCAATACACGTAACAGGTTTGATCGGTTTGAATGAGAATGATCGCGATACGATTGAATATCAATTACGATTTCTTAGAATTCCCGAGAGATAAATAACGAATTCAAACAGACGACAAGAAGTCTCTAACCAGAGCGAGAATCGGACACTTTTTTTTTTTGAATCACGCTTTTTTCGTTAATAAAGATCCACCACCCATATGCGACAAATGCCAAGCAGACCTCACCATTCAACACATCATTCAAGACTGCCCTTTCTTTCAAAACATTCGGAACACTCTATCAATACCAAATAACCTAGATGAAGCTCTAAACGAAGATAACTCCTCTAAAATCTTAAATTTCTTAAAAAAAATTATCATTGTTTACAATCTCTCCAACCTCATGTATACACAACCTAAATATTATGTCCAAATGTTAATGTAACTCACTCATTTGTAACATGTCCACAAGGCTAATTACCATAAGATGCTTAAGCCTTATTTTCTTTTCAATAAAAAAAAAAGAAAGAAAATAACGAATCCGTTAATTTGTGAAAATAACGACTTTAAGTGTTTCGGACCGCTGAGAATTCGATAGATTTCAAAACAGACCCCGTAGAAATCAGTCGGTGACCTCAGGTATTAACGGGTGTACACTTCATGAGACGACGAGTTTCCACCGCAAGCACGCGTCGTTCGCAGCAGGTGACAATATGTGATAATTTCCGTTCGATCCCAAACGTCGACGGGCACGGCAACTCGGCTATTCCGTTCGACAATGCTGAGCGCAAAAACCGTTAACTACGAAAGACGACTGTCGAAAGTGGTTCCCGGTGGAATGTATGACCGGGGGTATTGTTTTTCGATTGTATAACGATTTCTCCGCTAAACGTTTTTCGATTCATTTTTACGGGTCTCGCGAGTTATTCGACGGTTTAGTTTCAACGTTAGCGCGGCGGGACGTAGGAGGAGGGAAAGTCGTAAAACGACCTGATAATGCGATAACGACAATAATGATAATAATGTTTACATCAAGTGTACCATTATCAGAAATACTGTTGCCGTTGTTTCGACGTATCGAAATATAAACACATACATACATGTATATACGATACGAATATCGTGTGGACAAATGGACGGAAAGAGGAGATTTATACTCGAAACGTAATTCGCGCATGTTGCCCGTCTGTGGAAATCGACTTTATTAAAACGCATGTGTGTGTGTGTGTGTGTAATGTGTAGTAACAATGATTTATAAATTGAGTTGTTTTGCGGAAGAGACAGTCGCGGAAGAAGTTTAAAAAAAAAACAAACAAACAAACAAAATTGCATACGCTCTGCTCGCGTCGTAAACACGTGCACGAGAAATCGATAAATTTTACCTCCGTTGCATGTGCACTGTACCTATATTGTACCGTTATATGATTCTGCCTTTGACATCCAATACCACCGTGTATCGCAGTGTATGATATAAGAGCGCGCGTTATGACGTCATCACGTGTGTATATTAAACCGTTCTAGATTATTAATATTATTATCATCATTATTTTTATTATTATCGTTATCATTATTATCCTCGTCGTCAAAGTATAATATTACGACTTACGGTGCTGCGCCTGTGCACATACGTATATATATATACTACGTCGTTTCGCGCGTGTTCCGACACGCAAAGAAAAGCACTCGGCAGACAGTTGTAAACACACTCGCTCAACGGAGTTTGATATTTTTATTTTCGAAAAACGATGAATAAAAACCGTTTTCCGAGTGCTCTTTCTCTCTCGGCACGGATTATTTTACGCGTATCCACACGTGCGCCACGCATCGGACGTCGGATCATAATCGCTACGGTCCTTCCCGAAACAAAAACACGTATAAACGCATTCGGCACAGCTTTGATCCGTGGGCATTTTTTTTATTCTAAAACTGACTCGCATCGGGTACGGATATAAAAGCTAAAGCAGAGGACTTGTAGCTCGAAAAAATCTTTAAATAGTCGAGCGAGCGTTAAGTCTATATTGGGTACTAACACACAAAAAAAAAAAACAAAACCAAACACAATGTCACAGTTGTCACAGTTCGTGCCATATGTATAATGCATAAAAAATATTACGCGAAAATACGCCATGACTAGCCTACGATTTTCAGTGGCCATATTGATCGAGATCACCGATCACGTCCTGTTACTTATGAGTAATGACGATGATACAGTGTACACGTGTTCGACCGTGATCAACGTGTCCGTTACGCGACGCCTTTATCGAGCACCGACCCGTGTAGCCGTGCCAGTATAGCTTCTGCAGTGATCGGTGCAAAACGATCGATGGTGCACAGATACGAGATTTCACCTGCTAAAAATGATTTCGGATCAATCCATTCGAAACTCGAGTTCTATCGACTTTTCGATTTCGACGTATCAATAAAACCCGTGTAAAACGAAAATCACGACGACTTTGAGCTCGGAAGTCAATCCTAAAACTTTTCGACTCGGTATCATTTCTTTTGTTTGCTCCGTCGAAAATACGTTTGTGCTATCAGCGTATAGTGTACAGGCCGAACAACGAGTCTCGTGAATTCGACTTAAGTACGAGAGTTCTGTTGACACGGGCCTTTGGCGATACCATTCACGTTGCAATTTCGAGTTTTTCTGTTTTGAAAGTTGAACACGGGAAAAAAACGTAATACAGTAGACGCCGCTTATAAGACTCACTTTGGGACCAGCACAAAGTGAGTCTTATAACCGAATGAATCTTATATGCGAAGTGGAAAAAAAAATTAATTACGTATTTATAAATTTTATTTTACTACATATTTTGCTTTCATTTTCATACATTAACACATATTACATATTACATACTTTATGATTGAATAAATTTCTTAATTAATTATTATTGAATAAATTTAATAATCCCAACAAAAAAAACTACGTGCACGTGTACGTATGTGTATTTATGTAGGTACCCGTAATTACGATAACTGTGCAGCCGCCAGATAATCAGTACACTATTATAACGATAATCGTTGCGATTAATTTTTCAATATCAATTTTATTTCTCAATTATAATCAAAAAAGTTTATTTTTTACTAATTATTTTACAAAATTTGAGTCTTATAACCGAAATGTTGAGTCTTATAACCGAATTTTTTTAAATGTATTTGGATACGTCCGGACCGTTCCAGACGATTTTGAGTCTAATAAGCGACTGAACCTTATATCCGTGAGTCTTATAAACGGTGTCTACTGTATTGGCAAAATTCGATTAGGTAGTAGGTACATCATCGTTTTCGAGAATTATTTACATCAGGCACGTATCGATTAGTGCTCGTATTTAATTAACATTCAATTTAATACAAAAACAAGAGGACCGGTGAAACCGATCGGAATCACGGAGTTGTAAAACAACGAGTTTTTCTTTGTTATTACAGGACGTCTTTGATTTTTGAACTGAACGTAAAAAAAAGCATCTCGGCCGTCTCGACACCCTCATTTACGTGCGTATAGTTCAAAGTGGCGGCGGGCCGGGCCTACTGAGACGCACAACCGCGATACGGGACAGCCGTGTGCACGTATGAAAACACACGTATTTAAAAAAAAAAAAAAAAACGAAAACGGTTTATTCATCAAGAAACTATGGAAATAATAATCGTATAAGTGCACACGTGAAAACTGTCTTTCGAGTGTCGCACTGAACGCGAACGGGCGATATTTCAAAGCGTTTGGTCAGTGAATAAAATCCGGAAAAACGTTATACAACCGATAGGATTAAAACGATATTTCATTAGTATCACAATAGGCGCGGTATCGTCCTTTTTCGTTTACGGGCGAATCTCGGTGCCTTCGATTTGTTTTCCAGCAAAGGCAAACGTAATATTTTAATCCGCAAATGTTTTCGAATTCTTATACGCGCATTATTACAATACTTCGTTATGTGACCCGTACGTCGTTATTACCCGAATGCGGTGCACAAACCAATAACACAAACGACAATAATAATATATATAGGTACCTACCTGCGCGGCCGCGCGCATAGTTTCGCATTATTCCGATATTACACCCGAAACATAATCTATAATACATTATTGTATATATTTTATTACGGGCGCTGATACGGTGACGCGTGTTCGACCGAATACAAATGTTTAAATCATTGTACACGCGTATCGCGTAAACACACGCTGTATAATTCAACAGCACTATACTGACGTGGCGTGCGAAAACCACGAACGCGTACTAACTCAATATAATGTACATAATATTATATACGATGGGTTGATTACCCGCTTATAAAGTTCGATCGACCGGGAAAACACCGGGACCGACAAAGTGGTGGCGCGTTTGAGTGCGGCGCGAAAACAATAATCGTTCGTTTAATTTTTCATTTATCGTACGAGTATTTGATGTGTTTTCAAAAAAACCACGAGGTGTTCGTTTTGATCTAAAGACGCGAAGTGATCAATGTCGATGACGTTCGTCAAGGACTCGGTTTATGTTTAACGTTTATTGCCGTGTTGTTACATTTGTTATCTCGTGTCTGAGCGCATATATTATAAGAAACCGAGTAAAAAAAAACTCAAAATTAAAAGACGCGTTAACAACTACTATAAGGAAATTTTACGTTTTATGTAAGCCTTCGGCGATTGAAAACACTTAGTTTTATGAAAAATAAGAACACGGCGATAGCCAAAAAAGTTTACACCTCATTTATTTATTTATTTATTTTTTTTAATAATCATAAAGTTTATACGTATCGTGAACTCATAAATCGTTAGTTATTAACTTATAACATTATTAGTACAATAAGTTCTTAATTTCGACGAAACGAATTAGTGTTTTTAAACTAATTATGTAAAAAAGGAGAACAAAGTCGACTTTTGTACTTCTTTAAAGTATTAGTTATCTCATCAATCGCGTGCACTCCACATCGTATCACATATTGCGCAATATTAAAGTGGACGATACAGAACGTCTACGTATTTTTATAGCCGTTCAAAAATTCTTTCGCGGAATTCAAACATATATTAAGAGTGACTCGATAAAATAAAAGAAGCCTAACTCACTTACACTGCAGACATATTGAAGATTTAAATTCGATTTTTTTTGTTTTTGTTTTTTGTGATTTTCAAGATTGACGGTGTTTATCGATGCGAACATCACTACTTTGTTACTGTCTCAGCAAACAGTAAATAGAATGAACGTATACGCAATACGTATACGATTTTAGTACGTACGATTAAAGGTAAAATTAATATTTACAGTCAAAAACCGTTAGGCAAACCTAACCGTCCCTTTGTGACTAAACAAATATAAATATGTATACATGTTAAAACGATATATCACAAAACCGCAACTCTATCATGAGAAGTAAATTTATTAGGCAAAAACATTAGTAAAAAATACACGACTTCACAAGAAATGAAATTTTAATATTCAATAGCGTAAACCGAGTGATCGAATGATTTTATATGATGAAAAAAACCAAATTGAGTAGCCCCGAAGAACCTCGAGTATGTATTTATAAACTGCTCTTAGAGGGTCTTTGATCAATCTATTAAAAACGTCTACAGAGTAATAGCTGTGTTGCTGTAGTGACGGCATTTGGGTAAACAGGATATTACGACAAGTTTTGGGCTTAAAATGGAGGTATAGGCGTTCGGCATTTTGGTTTTGGTTTCGGACAAACGAACGTTGTGAACAAGACTCCCTCATTGACAGCCGGTACAACGACCGCCTATAACACGATGAGAAATTTAAATTTTAAGTGTTTTAAACAATCCGACCTGTAATGGTATTAGAACCACTTCGTTACTCGTTAGCGGAAAACGTTTTTTAAATTAAAACGGGGCGGCTAATTTACATTCAGAGGGACTCGAGTGTAATCCGATCGTCTCGATTGTTCATAAAACGTACATGATAAATATACGAAAGCAGAAGCGCGTGTTAATCAGTCGATTTGCATAACGAATTTCACGGCTGCGGCCACAAACCTCGATATTACCTTTAATTTACAATATCATAATTTATGTTATATAATAATATGATTAACTGCACGGGCTGACCTACCATAATATGATTATTTCTCATCTATATAGTATATTATGTAGATATCGAAATACTAGCAAATACACAATATCTTATCAAATCAAGCAAAATACAATATTATAAAAATTCTCCAAAATCAACTGAAAAAAGGTTCTAAATATCGTCGACCCTTTTTTCGGAAGAATGACCACATAGAAAATGAGTATGCACATACTATTTTTCTGCGGGCAGAATAAAGGCGGTAAAATGTTTGTTTTGTTCTCGGTCAGTAAAACCTCAAACAATTCAAAGGTTATTCGGTGTCCAATGGGTCCGCATAAAAATATAACCGTCGGACGGTAAGCCTCCACGACTAAATTTGTCGTACAGTGTTTTAGGCTGACGAAAACGGAAAAATATAAAACCGAGTATTCCGACACTCGTTTTATTCCGCGTCCGTCGCGTTTGTCGTCGCTCTTGGCCCACAGAAAAAACTCGGTCGTGTGCCTGACGTAATCCGTCGTGTCGTCTGCTCAAAACCGGCTTAACCGCGATAATATCGGCTTGAGAAAAACAAAACGCTCCTGATTGTCACACCACTCGATTACGTGTAAAAACTAATTTGAATCGTAATACAAGTCTCTGAATTTCCATATAAAGCCTCGGAGGTGTACTGCACGTACCGCGCGCGCGCACTGTCGTTTTTGAAACCATTCTACGCACGTTTCTATTATTTCGGTTACAATCGAATTCATTAACACATGCAGTTCTACTTCTACCCGGTAGATGTGCGTGTGTGTGTGTGTTTACAAAATGAACATAGTCGTATATTATTATAGTGATTCCAGGTATAGACGCGGTAGAATTAACCATAGATGCATAATATTATGTACTGTACACGGTGGTTATGAAATAAATTTACCCGGATACCAACAACGCCGTGTCGTGGATATTTATCGGAAACCCAAGTGTAGGTACGAGCGTTAATTCTCATTTCGTTTTCTATAATATTATGATTCACCAGCACGTCACGGAAAACGCGGCGTGCTTATTTGTTCGCTCGTAAAATATACGTGTCGCAACCCCCGCCACGGGAGCGGCGAGTAACGCGATTCGTGTGTTACACAGCAGCATAATAATGATTGATGGGAAACAAAAAAAAATCTTCTGTTCAATACACGATAATATAACGAACCGTGCCGGGCGTATTACGTGAGAACGCGATAAACTTTGGTTAAAATCACATGTTGAAAAAACGTCATATTACGCTCATCGTTGTGACGTACATGAAGTTGGCCCCCCCACATTGGGCAATTTTTTTCGGACAAATTGTAAATAATTGTAAATTAATTGTAAATAATTGTAAATTCAGTCCCCGAATTTGTAAATCAACAGAGACCTCAGAAAATAAAAAACAAGTTGAGGGGGGCTAAGTTCACGCAGCCCCCCCACATTGGCCGATCGACTTCAAACAAATTGTAATTAATTGTAAATTAATTGTAAATAATTGTAAATTCAGTCCACGAATTTGTAAATCAACAGATACCTCAAAAAATAAAAAACAAGTTGAGGGGGCTAAGTTAACGCAGCCCCACCACATTGGCCGATCGACTCCAAACAAATTGTAAATAATTGTAAATTAATTGTAAATAATTGTAAATTCAGTCCCCGAATTTGTAAATCAACAGAGACCTCAGAAAATAAAACATTTGTTGGGGGGAGGTGGTGTTATAATAAATTCACTAAACCCCCCATCAGATGTAGTCTGATCGAATTCAAACTAATTGAAAAACTATTTTTATGCGTTGGTATTTTATATGATTTATCTTTTAGTTATTTATTTTAAAAATATTAAATTGTACCATACTCTTCTATTGACTATCCACGACCAGATATTTTTTACTATTACATATTATTATGCGATATTTATTAGGCCTTTGAATGGTCTTCCATATCTTTTTTTATAGTACTAATCGTGTGTAGTCTCGTTAATACTTAGTTGAGACTTTTGATATTTTTTTTGTTATATATATACGAATATATATACATACAGTCGGGTCTCGATAATCCGAAGGAGATTGGGGAAAGGGGTCGTTCGGTTTACCTATAGCTTAAAAAAAAACATCAATTTTAGTGTAATTTAAATTATGAAATTTTATTTTTTAATGTATTTACTTTAAAAATATGATCTCCATGGCTAAGTTTTCCATATGGATCTTTCACCAATCACCATGTCAAATGTATTTTATAGGTATGTGTGTTAGTAGTAGTGTGTGTGTGTGTGTGTGTGTGTGTGTGTGTGTGTGTGTGTGTGTGTGTGTGTGTATGTAAACAAATTAAGCAATAAGAAATAAAATAATTAATACGATTAAATTAACATACAGTAAATTAAAATCGTACATTTGACACTAAAAATAAGTACATTTATTTAAGAACATTGAATAGACCAATTAACTATTTGTGTGAAAAATATAAATCATTACCTATCAAAATCATAATTATCGAGTAAGACTAAGACAATAATAAATATTGGTTTAGTTATCCAATTATTTACACTCGTATGATTACTTACATCACATTTTCAATCGTAGCTTTAGGATATCAATAGGGTATTGATATAGTAAACTGTGTAACACTGATAAAAATACATATTAGAATCTTACCTTTGTATCTTTGAATTTCAAAGTACCTAGATTTTATCTCAACGCGATCATAGATCTTTTTTTCAAGATTCTACTACATGCGGAGTAAATTTACTTTTCTAAGATATTAGAAGCAGTCGACAAAAAACATACCAAAACATATTATTTTTATAGCTTTTTTTTAAATATCAAAAATCAATGTTTTATCGATGTTTATGAAATAACGCATTTTTTTGAACTTACTTTGTTCTCCATAACGTTAAGATATAACGAAACTTAAAAAATCAAGAAATTTTTAAAATTGTCTCTAATAATTAACAATAAATTAACAATTTTTGTTACCAACTACGGACATGCTCTTCTTCCGGGCGGGACCATTTTCCTCCAAAAACGAGATACCGTTCTCCTCCACTGTCCATTTTCCGCCAAAAACAAAAAAGGTTGGTTTCCATTTTCCTCCACATTATTTTTGACTAAAATAATGTCTATTTTCCTCCAAATTTTAGTCAGTGTTGTAGTGTTGCGTTTCGTATTATAAAAATGGAATATGGCTAGGATCACATTTTGCGCGTATCTGTTGATTAAATTCTGGTCGCATTCTTATCGGCTAAGGAAAAATGCTATTCCAAGTGACGGCAGCACACGCAGTTTATAACAGTCGATTGTAACTTTAATTAAGCCTAATAAAGATACGTACATATACAACATACGGTCATATACGTATATACATTTTACTTTTGCCTATAGTGTGCCTATAGTGTGTTTTAAAGTTTAGCAAATTTTAATTTTTAACATGTCTGAAAAAGCGACGTTTATTGAAAGTTCTTGAGGAAAACCTTTGATAATTCGTGATAGTTATACATATTTCTTAGCATATAAGTCAACATCTGAATTATTTTACATATTATATTATTAACTAATTTATTGTTATTCTTCTGTTATTATTTATTCTGATAACGAATGACGATTTTATTATTTTATTTATTGGAGGAAAATGGAAAGTGGAGGAAAATGGTAAAAATTATTATTTTTTTTTTTGGAGGAAAATGGACAGTGGAGGAAAACGGTATCTCGTTTTTGGAGGAAAATGGCTACGGCCCTTCTTCCTTCCGTCAGTCGATTAAGATTAACCTAAAATATAATAAACAACCAAATTATGCAGTTTGACAATTTATACACATACACAATTGTACATTTAAAAATAGAGTGTGATAATTATATATTATGTGAAAAAAACCATTTAAGTATTTTTAGATCATTTAAATATTTTAATACATGAATGTATAGTTTCAGTTGCACAGCTGTTGAGTCGTTTAACTATTGTCGTCTTTAAAAATGTCCTATAAATATATATATATATATAATATATATATAACAAAAAAAATATCAAAAGTCTCAACTAAATATTAACGAGACTACACACGATTAGTACTATAAAAAGGATATGGAAGACCATTCAAAGGCTTAATAAATATCGCATAATAATATGTAATAGTAAAAAATATCTGGTCGTGGATAGTCAATAGAAGAGTATGGTACAATTTAATATTTTTAAAATAAATAACTAAAAGATAAATCATATAAAATACCAACGCATAAAAATAGTTTTTCAATTAGTTTGAATTCGATCAGACTACATCTGATGGGGGGTTTAGTGAATTTATTATAACACCACCTCCCCCCAACAAATGTTTTATTTTCTGAGGTCTCTGTTGATTTACAAATACGGGGACTAAATTTACAATTATTTACAATTAATTTACAATTATTTACAATTTGTTTGGAGTCGGTCGGCCAATGTGGGGGGGCTGCGTTAACTTAGCCCCCTCAACTTGTTTTTTATTTTCTGAGGTCTCTGTTGATTTACAAATTCGGGGACTGAATTTACAATTATTTACAATTAATTTACAATTATTTACAATTTGTTTGGAGTCGATCGGCCAATGTGGTGGGGCTGCGTTAACTTAGCCCCCTCAACTTGTTTTTTATTTTTTGAGGTATCTGTTGATTTACAAATTCGGGGACTGAATTTACAATTATTTACAATTAATTTACAATTAATTACAATTTGTTTGAAGTCGATCGGCCAATGTGGGGGGGCTGCGTGAACTTAGCCCCCCTCAACTTTTTTTTTATTTTCTGAGGTCTCTGTTGATTTACAAATTCGGGGACTGAATTTACAATTATTTACAATTAATTTACAATTATTTACAATTTGTCCGAAAAAAAATTGCCCAATGTGGGGGGGCCAACTTCATGTACGTATCGTTGTGAATCGATAAGAATTTCCGACAAACAGACCAAAAAAAAAATACACAGCAATAAAATACGTTATGATACACGTGTGATAATAATATGTTGATTACTAGCAAGCTTACGGTTAGGTAGTGGTGTATGCTGCACGACGTTATTAATCTTCCTATATCTACCGATTAAAATATTATATTCAGTAATTCATACAAAAAAAAAAAAAAATTGCCAAATTTCTAAATAATGTTTAGAAATTAGAAGACTTTTCAGTATATTACCTGTAATACAACTGGGTACAGTTTAAAAACTATGTTGATCTATCTCAAATCCATTCAATTGAAACACTTTATAATTATTGTATTGGCTTTTGTTATAACTGTGCATTAGTAGTACAATACAAACATTCATGAATGAAAATCATTTTGATAAAGCAAAAGTACGCTTAAAATAGAAATGTGACCGTAACGACCAGAGAAAAAAAATATGTTGACTCGAAAAGAAATAAAAAAAAGAAGATTACTTAAACCATATGACCGTACGCATCAGTATTATTGGATTATAAATTGTATTCCGCAATATTTTACATTTTACAGTGGGAAAAAAACAAGATTAAAAAATTGTATAAACCTACCTAAATTAAAACTTTTAATCAAATTTAAAAAGATCCTGCGTGCGATCACGAAGATTAAGTTCTCTTTTTATTTAGCTTTGTTTGTTTTTTTTTCGAAACCGTAATCCTTGCGGATAATAAATAATATTCCTAGAAAATGACGTACTGTATAATAAGAAAATAGAAAATATACCGTTGCGAAAGAGCTTAACTCAAAATTTGTATTTCTTCACATTCTCTACGATCTCTCGACTACATTACAAAATAATATTACGTATACCTATTGATACATTTTTTTTATTTTTGTGCCGCGAGAAAAATAAAAAAATTATTTGTTTATTTTTTTCAAAAGGAATTATTTAACTTCAATATTGGCAATAATAAATACATTATTCATGCACTGTGCGTCCATTAATCCGCGAGCTGTGCTCACGACAGAATACGTATTGAAACGATAGCGCGTGAACTACGCTTGGACAAAGACGGAGGAGTATAAGAGACTCGTCAGAACTCTGCTCGAAATTACAAATTCTAAACAAAATGATTATCATTAGAAAATGATTTTTTTTTTCATAAATTTCCTCTATTAAATATTTTAACATATTTTACCGGTGTTGAACAATAGTCGACGACTGTCTTCTTTACAATATCATAATAATAAAAAAATAATATTTAAAAATACAAAAATACAAAAAAAGTTGTCGTGTGATTCGATTTAATTATTCGACGGGGCAATGGCAACTCGCAAACTTGATTATCGCGTTATTTTTGTTTTTCGACCAATCAAAAAATTGAACTGATATTTTTTCGCAAGATGCGCCTTTCACGTCATAATAAGGTTTGATTTTTCTTCCCCTATCGCAGACATATTCTTTTGAAGGGTTGCTGAGGTTTTTTTTTTTAACTTTCTTCTACCCCCGTTATTGGACTCATAAATGAAAATCTTTAAGAAACAGGAAGCCAGCGTCGGGTCTCATTTCAGAAAAAACGAACGAAAACACGCGGAAATCGTTTACGCGCGAAGAAAAGAAAAGTAAAAACAAAAAAATGGTTATAATAAGGGTAGCCAGTGTGCGTGAGGGGCCTAGTCGCACGTACCGGAAGAAAAATATTTTACGATTCTCGCCGCCCGGCAGTGATTTTATTTTTATTTTTTTCAAAACTACATCATTAGTAAAATAATCGTTTTGTTTGAACGAAACGTATAAAGTTGGAATATACGCACGGCCGACATGTTGTATTACATACAAACGCAGTCGAACGCCAACGGCAAAACAAAGCAAATATTGGTAATCGGACAGAAGGTTTTACAGAGATTTTCAACAAGTTATACGAATTTATACCAGAGATCGAATGAGACCGAACGGTATACACTTTGATGTGTAATTTGAAAATAATTCGAGGAAAGGGGTGAGCGGGCACCATAGGTATGATTCAAAGAGTATTTACTATTTACCTCTTAAAACAATATTTCATGATTAAAAAAAAGAAAGAAAAATCAAGTCACTTCCCGAAGAGCGATTTATCCACGTGATATTTATTGAAATGAGTGCAAATCGTGATACAAACCACAGATCATATTCATATAATCACTATGATTTTTACGATTGTCATCATTCCGTGATCGCGAAATCGCCTGATCTGCAACGCTATACCTATAATGATTTCGTAATAATTGTCTTTTTTTTTCGACGCTTTTACTCTCGTTGAATTCACTCGTATACAATGTAAACTTTCGTTGACCGTCCACTTTCAGTACAGTGTAATTGCATTTATGTCACCGCGCGGGACTTTAATTGAAATTTTCGAGTTGAAAAAATATCATCGTGCGTTTGTCGGACAATAAAACACGCTTAGACGGGGCTCAGACGAAAACGTATTTAACACTCGACACTCGCGCATATTTCATTAATTCCGCGATGGATTTTTTTGTTGAAATTTTTCACCACCGCACGCATCATCAATTTCAAAGTTTCTCGAGCCGCCGCCGCTGCCACGGTGACAGATGACGTCGACGACGATTTGTGAATAAAGTTTTGTGCATTATTATTGTTGTTGTTATTATTATATACATAATATATACGAGTACGCCATGATTAATAATAATAACGCTCGGAACGAATGAAGTTTGGAAAAAAGAAAAACGTCATTAAGGTTTTTGACCTTTGGACGGACACCGGTATAATCTGGTCAAAAATATTATAAAGAAATATTGTATTTTCGAAAACTATCCGTTTTTTTTTCTGCTCGTGACATGTAAATATTATTGTTCTCGTAAAATAAATTCATCCACGACTTGAAAACCCGACGCGCGGCAACAGCCGCTCAGGACTTCGTTCTTAAACTGTCGCGACTGTTCGAAATAAAACGTTACGAGTTTACGACTCGGAATGATAACAATAATCGTAAAAAAATTTGCATACCTCAGGTGAATAATAATATTATAGAACCGGTACTCCGTGCGCCACGCCAATGCCCGCGGAGGAAGATCGTCTAGCACATCGTTCGGCTGACTGCCGCCGCGAGCGGAGACGCCAATTACAGACACTCGCCACTACGGGCTTTTCGTGATATTGATGACAGTTGTAGTTATATGGTAGGGTGACCATATTAAAAAAAAAAAATTAAAAACAGGACTAAATTAATTTTCATAGTTTTTTTTAAAATAATTTTAATCAAATTTTTTACCATAATTTTCAGTCATAATAAAAAACATATTAATTTAATATACCTAAAATAGTGTCTAATATGTATTTTATATTATTTCTATTTTTATAAAGCAGTTATAAAACTAATACATCCTTTTTAATATAATATAGGTACATAAATAAATAAAAATAGTAGTAATTTAATAAATTAAAACTTTTTTATTCATATTGTTGATCATATTTTGGATCTCATTTCTACACGTTTTAATTTGTCATCTTTTTCCGAAAAATCAAATATAATAATTTTAGTATTTTGTGTATGTTGTACTTTTATAAGATAAACATATATTTATCTGTATTAGATTGACTAAAAGCATGACAAAAAGCGTTCTTAGAGACATTCACCAGGGCAACAGGACACAACTCTAAAATAAAGGACAATCCTGATCCAACAGGACGTCTGGTCACCCTATTATAGGGCTAACATTTTTAAGCGCTTACCTTCGTTATCAATTGTACAGTGTCCACGAGTCTTGTTACGAAGAAACTATAATTATATTTATTTTGCATATAATATTCAAAGTATTTATGTTACATTTTGTTACCTCAGGCGATTTTTACCCCCCCGGTAAAATTTTCAGGGGGGGTAAAAATTGCCTGTTACGCCAGGCGATTTTTACCTCAGGCGATTTTTACCCTCCCGGTAAAATTTTCAGGGGGGTAAAAATCGCCTGTTACACCGGGTCGACGTAAAGCGTGCGACAATAGAGTTGCGTTGAGAACGGCCGAGTCGAGAAAACAAACATTTCCGGCCAAACACACGTACCAGGTAACTCGAAGTGCATTATCATAATATATATTACCATAATATATTAATGGTTTATTGCTAACTACTCTACGAATGTACCAAACAAATTTTACGACTTTTGGGCTAAAAATAGAACATTGAAAATACCTCGTTTTTATAAGTTTATCTCTAAATATTAGACGTAAATTTCTAAAAGTCGAATATGACCATACTCATATAAAAAAAGTAATGATACTAAAAAATGTCAAAAATCATAACTAAGCATTTATTTTTATAAGCGTTTAAATAAATCATTTTACGATTTTTACGGAATATTCTGTTTGTACATTAATTTTCAACTTTAAATGTGTATGAATAGTTATTGGACCATCCGATCATTATGAACCTTTGGATTTAAATAAAACACCATGTTCTGAATGTTTTGGTGAAAAAAAAATATTTCCTTAGTTGAACAAGAAAACTTAAAACAGGTTTGATAAATATAACCCCTACCGAAAATTAGACTAAAAATAGTAAAATATATGTATGTAGGTGAAGTAGTATATGATAAATATACTATATATTTTTACTACAGCTTTGCTGAGAACCGTGTGATTACAGAAATTATCTATAGTTTATTTAAAATTCAATACACCCGTCCTCATTATTTTGTTCAAAGGGCGGAGAATACCCCACGGTGCGAAATACGTGACGTAGTATTCCGCGAGCCGCAGGTCGCTTTAATTGATCCACTTCTCCACAGATTTGCCCCACAGCAATCGAAGTGATGTTTCCGTGAGCAGAGACATTCGTGTTTTAGTTTTGTCCAAAGTTGTAGCGTGTTGTTCATATAGTATTCTGTCTGAGGCAAGAGGTTTCGTATTGTGTGAATTTGAATACTATTTTTACACACACACACACACACACACACACACACACACACACACACACACACACACACACACACACACACACACACACACACACACACATTTGACCTAGGACAATAATATTCCGACTATTCGAATCCGTAAAGTTTTGTCTTTTGCGCTATCCATCTCCTCACTGCGCATTTCCGTACAAACATATATGTCATTGGAGCGTTCAAGTTTAACATGTCTCAAAAAAGGAATACATTTATTTTCAACCGATCAATTGAAATCTCAAGTTAAAAGTTGCAAAGACGTCGTGTTTTCCTCTGGCCATTCAACCAAACGAGCACTTATTGTTATTAAATCTCTTTTACTACTTATAGATTATAATTTTCGTTTTTATTACCGTCATTTGCATTCGACGTACTTACTCGTGTACTTTATATGCTAAGAAAGATCATTCATAGTCACACAACCACTCATCACAAATTGCCTGGCCGCGAACGAAATTTAAAAAAAAAATTAATTAAAATAATAAGTCATATCATATTTCTCGTCTTTTTGTACGGACCACGATGTCGTCTGATTAAGATGGCCGCGGGGAATTTTTCATGAGGTGTAATGCGTACACTATGTAATAATAATAACTATTGACACAGTCGAGTTATTAAATGTTATTTTTATTATGAAAGGTTTTTTATATTTATTTTTACGTGTCGTAGCTCGTAAGATGAAGTTTTCTAAAGACACAGTTTATATTATTTATCAGTTATCACTATGTTGAAGTTAAATACTTTAATTTTCATTTTTGGTTCTAATATCGATTAAATTATAGATTACACTTCACTTATCGTACCATGTAGGCGTTAATTTTATTTTGGACGCATTGCGTACACGCGTTAAGGATAGTATAATATTATTGATATTGAACGATTATACACAAAATTACTTCAGAATCTTAAATTACGTGTATATTCTTTGAAACGACAGTCTGTTGGTAGGGTTTTTAAAAATATTTTTAAAGTTTTGCATTTTCAGAGAGTATTTTGCGTTTTATTACGCGTGATTGTTTTAAAGTGATACGCACCATAAATCACACGTGCAAAATAGAAACACGTTTTCCATTTAATTACTATTTAATTACTATTTATAACTAACATTCTGAGTGCGCTAATTAGTCGTGATTTTTGAACAAACGGACCGTACCCGTTTTTCGCTATAATGAACGATAATCGATTGACTTTATATTATGTCGAGCCTCAATTTACCCGATTACCGCGATTGTTTATCAGTGTGATCGCACGGCCTCGGTGGCGGCCAACGACGATTTGAAAAAATGCACATTTGTAATACAATATGTCAAATATTTGTCATTTTACCATCTTTATGAGGCACCCTGTGTACGCACATGAACTCATCGTCACACGGTTGTTTCGAAAAGGCGCGACGGCACAGTCACCGGCCTGCCGGTCGATATGCTCGGCCGGCGTCCTCTTAATCACGAGCGTTTTCGAAAATAAAATCGCCAGGACTTTGCCCGCACTAACGACGCGATATCAAACGCCAAACGGCGACGTGCGCGATTTATGATTCGCCAAATCGTTTTTCTTCCGCACATCTTCTATTTTAAACCGTTGAAAACTTTTCATCGTGGACTTCCGCTTCCCTCGTGTCTCACCGCGCGGTCGCCGGATTATTTGTGCGCCACCCCGACTTATTCTTAAGTCCGAAAAGAACCGCAGCGCGTCCTACCGCAACGCGAGAAGGGGGTGTTGAAAATGTGCAAGCAAGGGAGAATCGGTCCCGGGCGGCACACCGCGTAAGTCGTGACACGTGAAAAATGAAATAAGCCGTCGTATAATATTATATATAATATACTCGTATATATGACGTATCGTGAAAATTGGCAAGCGTTATACTCGAATCGATTGAGCTGGAAAATAAAAAAATATATATCCTAAAAGGGGCCCGATTTCTATTGGTGGTCGTAGACAGATAAGTTGGCAAAAAAAAAAAAAAAAAAACGTTACCAAAATCCGGATCACCATGAACTTGAATTTTTTCCACCTATAGAACGAACGAACACAGAAGATATCGCAACCAATCCTCCGCGGGGTCCATTCGATTATTTTTACCGGAATTTAAGAGGTCGACGAATTAATCGTAAGTTTTTTTTTTCCGAGCGATACTATTCCTAAGTTTTTCCTTTACGTTTGTGAAAACATTTTATGTCCAATCAATGTTGAAAGCTAGTTTTAGAAATACAAAAAAAAATAAATATTTTTTCCAAAAGTTGTACAGAGACGCGTTTCCAGAGATTTTAAACACATTTCCTGTTTTGTTTAAAACACAAGTGCACACAAACACTGTTATTTGTACTCTGTACAATATTACGTATTGTTTGCTGCGGTAGTTGTACAATTGTGTGTGCGTGCGTGTGGGTACGCGTGGTCCTCTAACAAACACATTCAAGCATTTTTACGCGTTCGTGTTTTTTCATTTTTTTTTTTTTTTTTTTGTTTTCTTCTTTTATCGAGTGTCCCCCGTTTTATTTTGTCCATTAAGTTTACTATAATGTTGTTATTGGCAATTACGAAAATACTTTGTACGCCTCTTAAACGTCCGTTTATTTTCCACAACCCGTAAATGGCAATAAAGAAAACACCGAAACGTTTTTACGTATCAGCCGCGTACACTCGAAACGCACCGAAACTCATAAAATTCGAGGAATAATACGGTCCACGACGATTCCGTCTCTGGCGAGTGCCTAACCCGGGAAGTCGCGCGTGACGAACTTCTCTCCGTCTTTAGGCCACGTCGTACTCGTGGGTATGTGTGAGGGGGGATGGGGTAGTAACGGCCAGAGGCCGATGACCGCGCGCGATCTTCGGCTACCGAAACAATAATATAATATATTTACGTATAGTTGTTCGACAGTTGGGCAAAGAGTGTAATATGTTTTTTTTTCCCCCCCAGTAATGACGAATGTGCGATTAAATATGTATATATATATACGTGTATGATAAAATATAATATATGTACACGTATTTTTTCCACGTGACGTTTGTGGGTTAATCGATTTGGGATTGTTTTTGCTCTCGAGAGAATAATGGAACGTATCAAAACCTTGACCACCACCGCCGCCGCCACCACCACCACAGAACACGCGTCCGCGGGATATTGATGAGCTTTTTTCTCTTCTCATGTCGACAATACAGTGTATTATTTATCATACGATATTCTCTTGTTCTCTCCGTCGGAGCAATATCGGTAATGCATTTTATTACGTGTTCAATACGGAATACCCGTCGCCACGGAATTTATTGAGTGCTACGGCTATAGCCTATAAAATTACCATAATGTCAATGTAGCATTAGGGAAACGCGTAATGCTGGAATAATAATAATAATAATAATAATACGTATATACGATACGTTTGTCCATAAATTATTCCAGTGTAATGTTGCCGTTTGTAATATTCCTCTACCCGTTTGCCAGTCGTCCAACTGATTATCCGTGGATCTCAATCACGAGAATTAATTATTTTTCGGTTAATTATTTTTCATTACTTTTAACGAATTTCGTAATAACATTTTGAATTCTTCGTAAAACTTAATATGACGCTCGATTCCATGAAACGTTCCGGTTGAAATTATTAGGAGTGAAGTTTTCTCGGTATTATTGAATATTGTTTGTCTTTTCTTTTTTTTCTGGTTGTTGTTCGTGTTAGCCTGAGAAATGTTCAAAATGATTATAATGATATGTATTGAAATGCAATTTACTTGACCAAAACAATAGAATATGATTTATTAATTTCATTGATAGTCATATTCAAATCGGATGGTTAAAAAGTGTTATAAAGCGTAAAATTTCATTTCACGTAAAATTCAAACTAATATTATGTGTTTGATATCATTTGTCTTTTTAAAACTCAGTTGTTCTAATTTTTGAATTAATAGGATCTTATTATTAATATTTCATGGTATATTATCGAATCGATGATAGCAAATGCTATTTCGCCTGTACGACTTTTTCTCTTTTAATTTTCTTTATTAATAATACGTATATACAACTGTCATACAACTCTATAAATAAAATGATTTAATGTTAAAAAAATAATTAAAGTATACCCTGCAATGAAATTCCTACATGCTATATTCAGCTATGGTCCGGTCGAGTGTACAATCATTTTGCGTTAGGTCACGATGAAGTTATCGTAGTGTTTGAAAAATGAAAAAATCTAACGGTACTAGGTTGATTCGACTAAAAACAATATATTGTGATGTCAGAAACGGAATATGCGTCTTATCCATTTTTAAGTTTTTTTCGATTTTGTTGTGGGTTGAAAATCTCTAAAAAGAAAAATATATCATATGATTTATTTTAACCCACACGAATAACGCGTGAAACTTTTTGAGCACACTTTCACTAGCTCATAAAGTGTTTTTTTTTTTTTTTTAAGGAAAAGGAACAAATGGAATGGATGAAAATTTTATAATTGTAAATCCAATTTACTATGTTTGGTGTATGCTCCACTCGTTTCAGTTTGTGCAGTTATATTATCATCTTTTCTGATACACACACGCACACACACACATACACACAAACACACAAAACACGTTTACCGCCACGGGATGACACGCAAGTCTTACATTCAAAGTGAACATGAAATACCGACGAACATTTCACACTTTCCTAGACAAAAGAGTAGCTGTCAGGTTTCAGTCATTTTTTCATGCGGCGACCGAGTGACATATTCTTCTCCCAAGTGCCCCGGTACTATTTATTTTTGAAATCATATATCATTACGCGTCATGGCGTCGGTATGAGGAAAAAAAATTCTTCGAGTGAGAAATTCAAGAGACACACATTGTACGTTGTGAAATGACTTGGGTCTCTGTCAAAATCAGTAGGTCCGGATAGATTACGCATCACCAACGCGGACAAATTTCGTACGATATTTGTTCTCCGCGAAAATCAACGCACTGATCGGACAGATTTCGTTCGGAAATGACGAACCCAGACTCGTGCTCAGGCTCTTTGAAATTCCGCTTGCCAGAGCCCTGCTTAGGACTCATGAGGCTCGGAGCAAAGTATTATTGCGACGCTCTTCTAGTCTTTACTATTCTGCATACATAACAAAAAAAGTTTTTCGACTTTCGGAAAGTATTCAAAATTGAATTCCATTATATTGCCTAACTATGTTTGTTTCATTCTCATACGCTTGGCCCCGACCATCTTTTAAGTGAAAACCAAATTCATCGAGTCAAATATTTAATTCTTCAATTAAACCAATACCAATTGAATAAGTTGTATGAATAAATCGTATAAGATATTAGTTGATTCTATATTTATTATTTTCTAAAACTTCAACAATGCGTAGTATTAATATACGTTGTTTTTATGTCTTTTATTTGAAGTAAAATCTAATAAAATACTAAAGTGTTCATTTTTTTCCTACACGCGATCAATTATTTTTTTTTTCTATTAATTAATTCACATTTGCATATCTGTTCGCAAATAATGTTCAAGAATTTCCTTAAATGATCCATAACAGAATAAAAATGTGCAGTCATTTAAATAAGGCTTAAAACTTAACCGTTATTTTTTGTATAATTTACTACTTGTTTCTCGAAATGAGTCGTTATTTCTGTTGAGAATTGTTCATTTTTTTTTTTTTTTTTTTGAAACTTTGCATCAATGTTAATATTAAATTCAAGACTATTTCGGAAATTTAACCGTTTATTTTCTACAATAATGTGACACTCAGGTATTTTGTGCTCTTTTAAATATTCTCCTATATGATTCTGATGAAAGAAATCTTCGGGTAGCCAAACTCGCGTTAAAACACGTAAACAAAGTCGATAGAACATAGGCGGCGGTAAAAACAAAATAATTAATCTTTTGATTTTGGAAATAGAAAATCGTCACGGTCAAAAATAATCATTAATCAGATATTATTGAGCGATAAATTTCAAATACATAGTATAGGTATTGTATGTAGATTACTTTATTTAAAAATAAGTTCTATTTAGAGGTGTGAAATAAAATATACTATTTAATTTTCTTTAGTACCTACGAGATTCTCATAACGCGTGAGGTGCAAGGCCTCGCAAAGCCTCCCCCTGAGAGCAGCCTTGTCACTTGCAGACCATGAGGCGAGTGAGACGCGTGTAAAACGTGCGCGAGCGACCACAGACCGCATACAAGCACGTCATTTGCACGATTTAGCGTTGCACAGTATGCAAACTTACGTGCGTATATTGTACAGGTATTTGCGCGTGGTTAAAATTAAAAAAAATAATAATAAAGAAAAAATAAATAATAATAATAAGCAACACGTCTATAAGCTCGATGAAATATCGCTTGTTACGGATTTAATGTGTTCGCACATTACGTAGTCGCCGGGCGGATAACGCGCTAATATAATAATATCATCTTGGCCGGCGCGGCGCGGCGGCAGTCGTTAACCGCTCCTGGAAACGTCCATTAAAAAAAGATTTTAGAAACGCCTTCCGGAAAACAGCTTCATTTTTCCGACCGACTCGCGCGCGGGGTCCTTTCCATGTACACACACACACACACACACACACACACACACACCACAGACCATTCTTCCGTGCTCCTTGGTTTTTACGATAACTGCGGCTTTTATTGTTGACGAGAGTAATAATATTATTTTCACCTCCCTCCTTGCATCGCGCAGCTCCCGTGTGACCGGGGCCGGTGCAGTCGCCGATAGTCGTGCCGACGAGTCTCGCGGAAGGCGGCAACGGCGGCGTTGATGACGGAAAATCGCGGACGCTCGTCGAGTTTTAATCGCGATATTTGGGTCAACGAGTGACGAGGTCGTGTTCGATCCACCGTCATCTCTAACACTACCTCCGGGAGAGTCACGGGGTAGTGGTTTCGTCGTACTCTACTGAAACTTTCGTCCATCACACACGTCCGACAAACCTCGATACGCCACGATGCGACGGAGTGAGTGTGTATCGTGTATGTGTGTGTGTGTGTGTGTTATAGCCACTACTTGACCTACAACGCTTCTATTTGACCCCGCCGGATGTATCACGAGAGTTTGTAGTGACCGATTGACTTTGGTTGAAGCTCCGAGTAGATAGAAGTTCACGTTTATTGTTGGCAAAGCGCTTTTTTTCTGTAGTGACGAGGTCTCTACTTTCGACCCGAATCGTTTCCACATTGTCGCGGTCACGCTATCCACGGCCCGTGGTATAAAATGACGTGCATTTACGTGCAGAATGGTTTTGTTTTTCTTGCGATTGTCTCAAATTAGTTTCGTCGTCTTCCTGTACGCACGGCGAAAAAAACGATATTTATTGTACTATTTAAACATTCGTTTCGTATCTCGTCGAAAACTGGGCAACAACGCCCGTCTGCTTTGCTTTTTTCGTTTACGCCCGTCTAGATGGTGTCGGGCGAGGATAGGAGATGAACAACCCTCTGTACGCCACTGAATCCCCGTTGGACGGACTAAAAGTCAAAACCAAACCGAAAGTTCAAATGTCATCTCATTAATTAGTTTCAAGTGCTGCACACACGTTCGGGTCTTTGTTTCTTACCCGTGAGAAAAAGTCATCAACACTGTTATAGTGTGTAACATTACATGAACACTACAAAGCGACTATACGTAAAATTTTCTAAAACAAATGTTATGATTGGAATATGTTTGTTTTTTTTTTTTGTATTTGGTCTTTCCTCGGTAAAAACGTATTCGCCACCGTGAGCCGACGAATCGTGTATCGCGAACGATACGGTTAGTAGATATCGGAAAATAATGACGGAATCGAGCACGCCGTCCACCGACTTGGCACAAACCGGAATGATTATTTGGGTCCGTACTCTCAGCGATCAGTTTGATCAAAGGATGAAAACACTTTGGACTTAACAACTATAAGCCTCAATACTCGATCCTTATCGGGATCGACCGGATGAACTCACGTCCGTTGTAACAGCGATCGCGCTTCGATCTTTGACCACGGCACGTGCGCCCACAAACATCATGCGGTGCGTGCGCGTGCGCGTTTACGTGTGGGGTAAATTCGCAAATGACATTTTGACAAAAGATCTCGCTCGTCTTATCGTCTCGCTAATGGTCTTCGATAACATTAGTGTGATACTGATGACTTTCGCGCAGATAGCGGACATCCGCCCGAGCACGGACCCCAGGGAAAATACGTACGATAATTACACAACTGATTATTGTTGTTCTCGGATAATCGATTATATCGAATAGATCGAGCGCGACCGATCCGCGTAGTTGCGCCGCCGTATACTGCGATATTGGACGTGTTATTCGACGAGACAAGACGAATGCATGTGGTTTTATGAAAAGGATTTGGAAATAATATTGCGCTTATCAATAAAAAAAAATTGTATAAAAAAAAAAAATAAATAAATAAATAAATATGTTTAGTCGACGTGTCTGGAGTGGTCCATTTATTCGCGCGCAGTGTCGGGACTGTCATTTCACCGCTATATATTATATTACGTATGTATAAGTTTCGTTGTATATCATTACATTTGTTTATTTTATTGCTATTCCGAGACTTTGAATTTAACTCGATATAACACTTATGATAATAAAATACTTCTATAACTATAATGCAGTGTTAATAAAAAAAAAGTACGATTTTATTAAAATTACTCGATATTCCGTTTTATGTGTTCTAGTTAAAGTTTTAGGCTTTGACTAGAGTTACAAAGTTATTAGTTTTATTATGGGCTTTTTTTTTTTCATACGCATAGTCTTCGATCGTTTTTTCGCTTTTTATAGTAAAAAGGCTCTAAAAATATGATGTAACATATGGCGTCGACGTAAACTTTGTTTTGTATTCTACTTTGAGTACATTAAAATTCCAATTTAAAAACATGGAAAAAAAAACAACAACGACTACAAAACGTATTGGAAATTAGTTATGAATTAACTTTGTTTTGTAGTTTTTTATTAGGAAACATACATTTTTGGAGGCCTGAGAGATTTGAAAAAAAAATTATTTTTCCGATCCGTATTTTTATACTTTGAAACTATTCGATTGAACAAGAGAGAAATAAATTAATATTCGAAGCCTACTCGTGTATATATACCATATATAATTATAATCTGTGTAAATTTTTAAGTTTGAAGTTTATACTCGAATCGAAATGTAATACTCCAATTGTGTGTTCTCGCGACTTTCATAAAACTTCTGAGAAAATCGAAAAAACAAATTCGAATTAATTTCTCACGAGTATTTGTACAAGAGACGACGACGACGTGCACGCACTAGATATTTATCAACACGCCGCAACGAGTTTATTTTCATTTATTACTCGGTTTTCGCGCGCCCGGTGGTCGGAACGGGAGACGCGGGAGCGGCGCGAGCAACTCCGAACGTAACCGAATTAAAATGTTCACGAGAAACGAGCGGTCCTATTTACAGGGACACCGGTGTGCAGTGCGAATTAATCGAGGTCGAATTCCGACGCGCCGTATTATGATATATACGTATATCCAACGCTGATTCAGACGGTTTCGAATGATATTCTAAAGGCACCGCCGGAACAACGGGCGCGCGCGCTCTTGGCCCCGGTCTATAAATCACAACGTAACGTCGTGGACGCGAAGAGATTTATCATCGTTTTCAATTAAAATTTTGTTCGAAAACGGTAGGCCGTAAAGTCGAGTAGTGTACGACGACGACGACGTAGCGATCGCGCGAAAACTTCGTCGATAAACCCTACTGAGGTCTGCTCGAAATCGTCACACCGTCGTCGTATCGTTGCATTTTACGAGAACGTTTTGGCATCGTGTCGCGCGATTCCGCGTAATAACGTAAGGACCAGGGACGCCCGGAGGCCATTGCTCTCCCCCCTGAAATTTTTCATGCCAGTTACAAAATTGGAGGTTTTTTTACATGAAGTCGGTCTCTCAGTGACTTTCCGACAATCATTGTACCATTAATTACGAGTATAGTATTATTATATGAACCTACTCGTAAAATAATAGTAGTTGTACTTAATGAGTCATAATTTTGTTTCCCCCCCCCCTGAGTGACATAACTGTGGGCGTCCCTGGTAAGGACCGACCGTTTGATTTCGAACACGTTTTCCGTTCGACGACGGTTTTTCGATTTTTTTTTTTTTTTTTTGTATTTAAATGCGATTTCGTACCCACGGCTGTGTATGATGTATTTTATCGTGACCACCGACGTGAACTCATTTCGGACAAACGTACGCACGGGAAACGCTTTGTGTGTATAAATATATTATATTTTTGTTCGTCTGCCGCGTTTATAGTCACTTTGAATATTTCGACTACGCGAGTGACAGATGCGTGGAAACGTTATATATTATATAAATATATGTGTGTGTGTGTGTAACATTTCGCATTACGGTCTATTTAAAAAATACACTGTCGTCTCGGAATCCGTTTGGATTTGCGCCGCACCGGGTTATTACCCCCCTATTTGTGCCATCTGCGAATCAACCTAATATAACGTGCAGTCGAGTGACTCGAAAAAGACGGGTGGACTATTTGCGTGTACTTGAGCGCATCGGCCCCGTTTAATTATCGAGACGTAATATTTCGTCTAATTCATCGTGTTCGTGCGAGGCGGAGTCGCCGTTCCATTATGTACATCGATCTGCACAGTGTTCACGTGTACGACCGTTTCGCGTTTTTTCTTCTAGCGTTTCAAACCCGTAAAACGGTGTTACAACTAATCCAAAACGGATTTTTACGACGTACGCTGCAAATGTATAATAATATATACAGGGTAATTTACTCAGCACGCTCGTCGCGTTTCTAATCCTGTATATTACATAAATTTCATTTTTTATTTTTTTTTTTTACTTTTTTTTTGTGTACAATTTAAAACACTGATAAAACTATATATTTTCTAGAAAGAAAATTGTGTTTCCCTTGCGTGATTTCTAAGCCTTCTCCGACTGTTTTCTTAAATGACAATCATTTATTTTAACTTGAAATTACGGAAGGATTAATTCGATAATTCTGATATTTAATTCTCTCCTTTCATAAGTATAAGAGTTGTAAACATCTACAGTTTCGAGTAACACATCACGAAAACGTTCTGCTTTACTCGGCTGTTTAAAATTTCGAAATAAAACCTCTACTAAACGGACACTCTAGTGGTAAACGATGATATGTGCACAACACAGTGGTGTGTCCGCCACAGTGTTAATTAAAACACAAATATACGAGTATCGTATCGTTGTAAATATTTAATGTCAATGAAACTTTTAAAAATTTCTTTTTAAAACGTATTTGCTATTTTAACGTGTAGTCCATTACATTGCACTCTATTTGTTTTTTTCCATCAAACACACACACACACACACACACTTACATATAATAAATATCAACGTTTCATTGTCACGTCTACATATTATGCACGGGTGACTGAACCTTTGATGTCATTTTTTATTTACTATTATTATCATTTTTTTTTTTGTGTCGTGAGCCAAGCGAAATCATAAGGTACGCGTTCAAAGGTTGCGACGACGTCTCGTCCGGAGTTTCGCTATACGATCAATTATTATTATGAGCAGGGGGTCTATTTTGTACGCTATACGAATATTGTTCGTGCATACGATCGTTCGTGTGCAATTTTTTCGTATACGAACGGAATTTGGTATTTTATAAGGCCATACGAAATTTAGGTGTACGAATCGTTGATCATACGGATATTTTTCGAATACGAATAATATTCGTACGTATGACGTCATTATATGATGACGTATTTCCGTATTTTATTTTCGTATACGATCAGCGTGTGGATAAATTATAAAATACGTATATTGAATAGCCGTCCGTCTAAAAATGAAATGATTACGGCAGTACTCCTTACCGTAGTATTAGTATATTTATCTTAAACAGCATCATAGATATTTAATTTGGTCATAATAAAATTTTTTTTTTTGTACATTTACTATATACCTAGTTTAAATTAAATAACTGTATGTCTTCATTGTATTGTTCATACTTAAATGTATAAAATTTCCCGGTCCTAATATTAATAATGTAATCTTGTATTACCATATAAAAGGTAAACACATATAAAATGGTTTTAATTAATAGTTGTAATAAATCACGTTGAGCTCCATATTATCGATATATACATATTTTATATACTCGTATATATATATTTCTTTTAATTATAAATGAGTTGTTAATTATTGTTTCAATAATTATATCCAAAAATAATATATATTTATATAACGGCAATTAAATACTGATAGTCATTTATTATCGGACACAAGAGATACCCCTTATAGTTAAAACAAAACAATTGTAAAGCGCGGCTAATGATATATTAGTAGTTATTTTCTGTATGCCTGTACATAGTCGCGGTGTATTAGCATGTTATGTGATTATTTACCAGCTAGTGCAAGTGTTATTTAGGTTGTTAGCTTGTTATTGTTCCAAAATCAAAAATTTCCTATCATCTCAAAGTTGGACAGCAAATCGAGGATCGTTATCCATTTTAATGCGCTCGGCCGAACCGAACGGATGCGACACGAGCTTTATTCTTAAATATTTTGTAAACGTTGAAAATTAAAACATTTAAAATTTACAATTAAAAATTTAAATAGTCTTTTTACAATAATAATAAATCTATAATAACAAAATTTTCAGTTTACAACAATATTATTCAACGTTGGATAAAGTTTTAATTTTTAATATTTATACAATCACGGGCTTTCACATGCTCGCTACCATCCGATGCAAATATACGAAAACCATTCGTGTATATGAACAATTACACCGTACGAATATAGTTACAAAATACCTTCGCACGAACGTTTTTTTCGTATGATGATGTACAAAATACCATTTTTGTGACACATACGAACATTGTTCGTACGTACGGAATTCGTACGCACTTCGTCGGCTACTGCAGGTTGGAACGTGGTATAATTTTATCGCGTTTCCTCGGGGAACAATCCGATGATTTTCTCTCTCTCTTTTTCTCTCTTTTATCCGGACAATTTATTACACATAACGCGCAGCTGTAGTGCGTGTGGAAGACTCCGGTGTCGTCGTTAACGAGTTCTCCGTTGCCCGAGGTGGTAAATAGAAAAATGCGCGTCTATGATATATATGATATATAATGATATTATTATTATTATTATTGTATTGACCTGCGAGTGGTACATTGTCGTGGTCGTTGTAGTTGCGGGGGCGCCGCCAAAGGGATCGTGAAAATACGACCGTCGTAGCGGTACACGCCGAGAGAGTGTTTAATGACTTTTCAAAGTCGTTTGATCGAGTGCCGCCCGCGCGAAAATCACGGGCGAAACACCTGACCCCGCCGCCGGATCGTGGGGGGGGGGGAGCGCAGCGTTCTGTGAGATCTCGCGGTAGTGGCGGTGGTGAAACTATGTAATATGGTGTGTCTACCCGCAGGAATATTACTTCGCGTGTGGGTTAATAATAATCTCTCTACTCTCCTCTCGTAAACGCGAGAAGTTTTTCTTTTCTTTTCGTAATAATTTATCGCGTTTATTATTTACGTTTCAACCGAAATCTTTTTATGACGTCACTTTTAATCAAGCGTACTACAACCGAGAAGGAATTCTGTATAATAGTAATTTAAGGTGAACGAATAAAAACAGTAATACGTGTTATCAACCCGTATACAGGGAAATAGGGGGGTCTCCCAAAACAAAAAGCTCAAACATCAAATTCTCATTGTAGCTGCCGAAAATGATATCGAATATTATGTCACTTCTAAATTTCCCGGTTATCTTAGATTTCGTAAACGACAATAAAATTTGAAAAACTACTTATATGTGTTTTCGTTCAATCTTCTGTTCGCTTAGTATTGTATTTACGACCATATATATACATATATATATATATATATATATATATATATATATATATATATATATATATATATATATATATATATATATATATAGTGAGAGAGAGAGAGAGACAGTTTAACTCGATAAATTATCCCCTTTGCTCACCCTGTCATTGAAAAATTTGTTAGTCTATCTGGTGGGCTATTTCAGAAAAATTGATTAAATTGCATTAACCAACAGTCGACCTATTCACAATCAGAGAAAATCCATTTCGATTGCATTAGCGGAATTCAATAATTTATAGATGCAGTAAAAAATTTAAAATATTTTAGTAAAATCGTAATAAACAATGAATATAAAGCACACTTTATCAGTGATTTAGGATAATTTTAAAAAACCGCTGTGTACAAAATGTATACATTTTTAAATCTAGAGCATTTTTCCGTGTTTAAAAGTTTCGTCGTATCGATGTCCCCGCATTTTAGAGTTATATATAGGTGATAACCGATATTATTTGCAGTATAGTTTACTGCAGAGTCCTACTCAGATTCGTTTTTACGCTACACGGATGATTTGTAGTGGGTTTTACATTTCAAATCTTTGATTTCGCCAATCGACATAAACCATTCAACCATAAATATTTAATACTTGCGTATTACTAATTTATACTATTTTATAACCTAATAAATATTGTATCCTCCACCAATAATTGTACTGATTATATACATTTTTTTTTTTGTGTGTGTGCTCAAGTACCAAATTTGACTTTGACTTTCGTACGTGTGTATATATATATATATGTGTTATAAGACCGACGTCTTTGATGGACCCCTTTTGAGCCATTGGGCGATATACGTTCTAGATTATAATATGTACAATGTATGAATTACAATATTCAAGTATGAATGAATGTTAATTTGAAACATACCGACGCTTAAGTGATAGTCATCGAATTTAAATATTATAATATTATATTCAACATAATATTTAATATGACACTTATTTCTACAAGCACAGACATAGCGCTAGAGATATGAAAATTCAAACATTTCAACACAGAAAATAACTGTTCTGGCAACGATGTAATAGTTTTAACGTTAAACATTTTCATTAGTTTTTAAAGAGTTTTCTTCAAAGTTTTCATTCTATAAACTTATTGACTGCAGACTGTTCCGGGTTTGTTCACGATGTTTGTTCACATAAATCCAACTCGTAAAACCACGTACCATTTTTATACGCCGAGAGTCGCATTGACGATGCTCATGAACGATAGCGCTGTACGATTTTCCAATGAAAATACTACCATATTACGTATATAACATAGATATTCTCCCAGCACCAGCTCGGCTTTCAAGAGGTGCTGCATTGTTAGTTATTAGCAGGGCTCGGATCTTTATGCACTAAAAAACTATAAAATATGTGCATACGTATGCACTAAAAAAAACTCAAATATGTAGTATAATATGCAACTATTTTTATTGTAAATATTCATATAAAAGTAAAATTATGAAAAAAAAAAAAATTATTTTTCAATCAAGTACAAAATAATGTTTTTTGTAATTTTTCCTAGACTATTTTTATTGTAAATATTCATATAAAAGTAAAATTATGAAAAAAAAAAAAATTATTTTTCAATCAGGTACAAAATAATGTTTTTTGTAATTTTTCCTTGACTATTTTTATTGTAAATATTCATATAAAAGTAAAATTATGAAAAAAAAATTATTTTAACATTTATTCATTTAATTTAAAAAAATGCACAAATCTCTCATGTATTTTTCTAACTAAAATGTTAAAATACCAGCAGTTATCGACCATCCAACAAACGGCCGGTCATTAAGATTACGAGATCCAACTTATTTAACGATACCATGGCATGACACGTGCTGTGACAGTTCTTGGTATAAAAAAATATATTTTTACTCTCGAAAATTTTAAAATTAAATACTGGGCCAGTGAAAATAAAACTGAAATTAATACTAGGTACAACATAGTTAAATTTATTAATAATAAATTATAAGCATAAAATATGCATTAATAGGCTTAAATTCTTTTAATATGCGAAATCATATAAATTTAGTTAAATTATGCAAAAATATGCAACATAAACTTTTGTATTTCAATTGTATGGACCATGAAACGAATTTGTATAAAATCAGATTTTGAATATGCAGCTTCCTGAAAAACATGCAATTGCATAAAGTTCTGAGCCCTGGTTATTAGTTAATTACAGATTAAACGTACACATCATGTATCGTTACAAACGGTTCATAATAACTAAAAAAAAAATGTTAAAAAGAAATACACGGCGAAAGTTTAACGTTTTAAGTAATGCGTATAGTATTTATGGCGTAGAGAGAAAAAAATCACAATGCCGCATTTTATTATGTGACGTTTTACTCATCACTCGCAAACCGGTGACTACTGTAAGCAGCCATTTCCAATCTCGTTCTTGTGGTTTTTATCAAAATGCAGAAATACTATACGCTATCACGAGCCCGGTAAACATTATATCACGCGTGAACGTCAAAAGGACAACGACGTTTAGATTCGGTGTGCGCGCGTGCAACTAAACATCGTTTTGCAACGGTCGCGTCGAACGTACCGGAACAGACGGGTCGAAATTACGACAATCCCGCGTTTACAAAAACATACAATAACGTGTCGTCGACGAAATTTATTGTCTCCGTCGTGTATAAATAATGCGTGCGTGTGTGTATGTGTGTGTGTGTGTGTGTGTGTGTGTGTGTGTGTGTGTGTGTGTGTGTGTGTGTGCGTGTGTGTATGTGTGTGTGTGTGTGTGTGTGTGTGTGTGTGTGTGTGTGTGTGTGTGTGTGTGTGTGTGTGTGTGTGTGTGTGTGTGTGTGTGTGTGTGTGTGTGTGTGTGTGTGTGTGTGTGTGTGTGTGTGTGTGTGTGTTATTCCTTGTCAAAACACGACTTAATGACAATATTTACGAGACCCCGCGCCACCGTCGCGATACCACGTCCCCTCCGTCCGCCTCATGCCGGTCGTATGCGCGTGCATAAACACAAACGTATATAATATACATATAAATATATACCTGTTATGTGTTATTATCGTGACGGTATTGTGCAATACGAACGGATCAGATAGGGTTTTCGCGGGGACGAGACGCGACGACATTTCGGTCCCGGGCGTTATCGTCTCTCGTGCTGCCGGACCGGCGAGCGCTGAAAAACCGCGGTCGGGAAATCGTAAAAAAAAAAAAAAAAGACGAGGGAAAAAAATTATCGCGCCAACAACGGCGGGCGTAGTACCTGCGTCGTGTGTTGTGCAACGCATTTATCATTAAAACTATACACACGCGTACGCATTCGTACCGCTGCACATTTATAATTAAACCCGTCGCGTATAAAATGTATCGTCGTGACGATAACGAGTGGTGTGCGTCGTCGGTATTATACATGTACGTATAATATGTTATACGATATTATATTATACTAGATATAAATAATAATAATTGTAATAATAATAATAATATTTATTTATTTTTGCAAAACAACATGAGACACACTATATAAAATATTTTCTTAAACTAATTAATTGCAGCACACCCTATAAGCAAAACTTGTGCTGGGGAAGCGGTTCCTATATAATATTAACTTAAAATTAATACGTAAAATAGTAAAGTAGTAATAGCCGATATTAAGAAGGAGCAAAGTACAGTTGTACAAAATTTATAAACAGAGTAAAAGATAGAAGTATGAAGAACAAAAATATATTTTATTTAAAAACATAGTATTAAAGTTAACAAATGAATTATATAATAGACAGATTGAGACTTTTTACATAATTTTTGAATGACTTCAAATTATTAAAATGGCTAGTGTTGATATATATGTTAAAGTTTGACAATGCTTTAGTCCGTTATATAAAACACTCATTTGACCAAAAGCTTTATTATAATTAGGTAGGCATATGTTCATATTATGTTTATATCTTGTATAATGATCATGGTTAAAAGAAATAATTACATTTTTAAGTTCAACTAGTGTATTAAAATTAAAAATATGCCTAAAGTCATTAACTTTTAGTTTCTTATGAATTAACGTAGTACTCGTTTGAAATAATAGATATTTAATAACGCAGTTAATGATTGTTAATAATCTAGATAGATGATTGTCCTACCTCATATTGGTATACCATAAGTAAAAACGATATATATATATATATATACATATATATTATACATTATATATTACATTATATTATATATTACATATATTATTATATATAGGTATATATAGAGTCGACGGGGTGGTCACTGGTCATGAACGAAAATGACAATAATGAATATCCTCGTGAATATCGGACCACCGTGGTTGTCATCGTTGTCTTTATCGTCATCAACATTTTCATCGGCGTCATCATTGTCGTCGTCGTCATCATCGTCGTCGTCGTCATCGTTGTCTTTATTGTCATCATCATTTTCATCGTCGTCATCATCATCGTCGTCGTCATCATTGTCGTCGTAATCATTATCATCGTTGTCATCATTGTCATCATTGTTTTCGTCGTCATTGTTGTCATCGTCATCATCATTGTCTTCATGATCATCATTGTCGTCGTCGTCAGCGCCGTGGTCGTCATCGTTGTCGTTATCGTCATCATCATTTTCATCGTCGTTATCATTATCGTCGTCGTCAGCGCCGCGACGACGCGAATAAACCTTCGGTAGTTAATCGTTTTTCGGTGTGTTTACTATTTATAACGGATTACGCTTCGTGAAAAAATAAAATAAAATCAAACTGAAAAAAATATATAAAAAAAGGTCAGTTGGATTATGATAACGGCCTTGCCTCATACACTCGCAGATGTTATGAAAACGTTCGTATTGTCACACGTAACTCTCGTCTCGGTAAGACGGTCGTATAAGTCGAACCGTCAATTGCAACAGTTAATCATTATTATTATCATATAATAAAAATAATGAACACAAAACTATAAAATAACAATAGAAACCATAGATTATACTGATTGTACATCGACGTGATAAATAATAATAAATAATACATCAGTATTAATAATTGCCATAGAGATGTCTACGTCTACCATAGTGTAAATAAAGACAACGGTATCGAGTTCAAATCCCAGACATCAGTAAATAGTTTTCGCAGTTTTTTCTAATTATTCGGTTGACTTTAAAAAAAATTTCTTTCGTAAAAACCTTCTCCTGGCAATTACGAACATCTTAAAAAAAATTTGAGCAAAATCGGCCCAGCCGTTCTCAACTGATGCAATTTCGAATTTTTTGTCTCCATTTATATATATAGATACTTGGGTGCGTCGTTCGCTAAGCCGTTAGGCACACGGCCGTAGTGATAATTGTAGTGATAACGTAGACGACGTGCGTGCAGGATAATAAAATGTAAATTGAAATGAATCAACATCGTCTTTACACGTCAAGTCACGACCGACACTTGTATAATAATATAGATAAATGTATAAGCGCAATAGGCGTTCGTGTCCACTGGGTCCGTTTAAAGGGTTGAAAATATGTCTCACGGAAATGGCGAGATATTTCACACGACTCCCTCTTTGCCGGTGTTTTGAGGATAAAACTTTTTTTTTTTATCAATTATTTATTTATTTTTCAAAACATGTCGCAAAAGCGAAGATCGAATGATACAAACGTTTTTAATAATACGTTTCACCGCGTGGACAACATTATTTCGATTGATAAAACGAAAAATGTTTTATCCGTTCGTCTGATCTAGCGATATTCATTCGAATCGCAAAAATCACTTTGTGTCTGGGCGTTCGCGATTATTTTCGTGTGCTGTTTTTCGTTTTTTCATTTACAGTTATTTCGGCGTTCTTTTTTATGAAATGATCGAGATTTTTATAACTATATCGCACTATGGCGTCGTACTGGAAATTAATTTAATATCATCCATTACCTCCGTAGTCGCATAGTGTTTGATAATAACTTTTTTAAGAGAAAAAGAATCCGACCTGTTCACGTATACGCAGGAAGCAGTGCAATCAATGGAGCTGCACGTGACTTGAAAGTTTAAAAAAAAAATCTATTTTCTAGTACCGTTACGTAGAGTAAAGAAAAACCTTGTTTCTCAGCCTGTTAAAGAAGAAATGTTTTCCTGTAAAACTTGGAACACTTTATGCTTTTGTTTCGTTTTAATCCAAGACAGTCTTACCGGATAAGTTATGTTCGAATCACATTAGCATAATAAATACGAGAAAATAAATTCTTCTCGCGAGCGGCGGTCATTGGGTGATTTTACATCCCGTTTAACTATAAGCACGTCAATAAGGTGTTATTACTAATTCACATAAAAATATTACGTGTCTTTTACTATAGTATTATAACTGAATGAGTATTAAATATGAGCTTACCAACCTCGAGTGGTTTTAATAGATAATTTTTACGACGTTAAAACAATATCAATTTATTTTCGGTGAAATCAATTTTGACCTTATAACTTTTAATTATATTTGAAATTTTAAACGAAATGTCAAAAGTATTTAACGTATATTACCCATTGATTCGCATTATCGACTTATATTATATTTGCTCTGTTACTGCATTTTTGAAATATCAAAACTTAGATGTAGCATTTTTTTTTTATAAGTTCTTTGATTTAAAACAATGGCATTTCAAATAAACCTATATGACTTACAACAGACGACTGTTTAATAATAAAATATTATCGATATTTGATAAGTATTATTTTTTACATAAAATGTATAATGCAGCATATTTGAACTCGCGAAATCATAAGAATTATTTCATCGAACACGTCGATTGGAAATTTTCAAATATAATATGCGAAAAAAAATTTAATGACGATCTCGCGCCGTTCTTCCTGTTCTCGTGCAGTTTCACTATTGAGTTTATGGCGGCGCGGTTGAATGGCATTATGTCGTAAACGAGGCATTTATAATAATATACGGTATTTATTCATGAAACATATTTTGACGTTTTTCACGACGACACGGCCGACAATAAAACGAGTTTGTCGCTTCGGTGCCGTTGCGCGTTTCGAGGAAAAAAACGAGGCTCGGGGTGACGGTGGCGGCGGGGGAAAGTTTTCCTACCCGGAGGAGGACGTCTTACCGTTTTCAGCGCCTTGTTTTTTTTTTTTTTTTTTTTTATCCGCGTCAACGTTCTTCTTATACGACTCGTCGTTAAAAATGAAATAACATTAAACAGTTTTATTTATTTTTCTTTCGCTCGTATCGCGAATTATTGTACTTTTGCGCGCGCATATTGCATACACAACCGTGCCGGGGTGTCGATAAGTTTACGCGCATAAGAAAAAAGAAAAAAACACGACGAATAAAACAAATAAATAAATATAGAAATAAAAGGCGGTAATGCCCGTGACTTATGGCGTTTCCCGCAGTCGTTATACTCGCGTCGCGTCGATCCCGCGCGCGTTGTCGTATCGTTATTATTATTATTATTATTATTATTATTACAAGTTTTTCGTCCGCTCAGCGATCGCGATTTTGCACAACACGTGCAGGGTAAACTGCGTTTATAAATGGCAATTTTATCGCGTAGGCTTTTTATGCGTCTTTGCGCGACACACACACACATATAAATATATACACACAAGACGGTGATTCCAGTACGTCATTTTTTAAGGATAAAGTGGAGGCCGTGAATGCCATGACGTGTTGTAACACAGTCGTCGTCGACTGAGCGGAAGACTAGGCGCGTACGAACGATCGTCAGAGCGTTCGCGATGCGGTGTTGAGGGCGAACGGGAGGAACAAAACCAGTTGTTCACCCAGCTACACGGAAAAACATCGACAACAATACTACCCGTATTATTATTATAATATGTTTTTGAGTGTTGTCGAATTTATAAATCTATCGTATCTATCGGTACGAATAAAAATCAATCGTCACAAGAGCATGATTGAGAACGTCTTGACCGATCCGGCTGATTTTTTTTTTTTTTGTGCTTGTCAGCACTAAGTTTAGTCGAAAGGAAATTTTTAGAAAGTCTACTGGATACGTCGGAAATTCGTTACAGTTTTGTATATTATTATTATTATTGTTACTGAATAAACTCGAAATCTCGAGAACTACGTGACATATTATGAAACAGAAATAATATATGATGTAAGACGGCGAGAACGACAGCTGAAAAATGAGGACGCACCTGTTAACGAGAAAGGTCGGGGCAACAAGAGTCACAATGAATTATGTCATCAAGTGATGGTAATATGTGATGGGACTACATCACGATGAAGAATAATACGAGGCAGCACAGCATAATAATAAATGCGATTTAGGAGAGACGAAAACGACGTCAGGCAGACCGAGAGATTCATTTGGCATAATAATTATAGTGATATAGATCAATCTAAAAAGTCGGAATAGCGTAGAGGCAAGTCGAGTGTCGTAAACCGGCAGATCAACGGTCGACATAGGAATAAAACGCGAATCGCGGAATGCAAATCGATTATTCGCACACGACCGCACGAATAAAAATCGACGTTTCACAAAGCTTGTGCATAATTATCATATTATATTGTATCGAATACAAAATATTATATCAACTCGTTTCGTCACATTTCGCGATCCAAAACGCGTACTCCCGATTTAATATTTACGACTTTAAACTGTCCGACCAGATGCGAGTCGAATTATTATGTACACTACGGAATGAATTTATGAATCTGATTCATACAAAATTTAAATGCATTCGTCCGTGAAGTGCAAATGAAAGCACGTTTTAATTTTCAAAGTATATTGCTGTATCTGAAACAAACAAATGTGTGTAGGTTGGATACTAAAAAATTACTCGTCAACGAATAATTTATTAAAAAATGGCATTTGTAAATGAATTTATTCCAGGAAAACTTTCAATGCAAAAAAAGTATTTAAAACCATTGATAAACAATTTTCGCGAACTTGTACAAATAAGACGTTAACCGAACGAAAATTTATTAAATCCATAGGGTATTCACAAAGTTTTCAAAAGGTTCCGTCACGTGATATAGATTCAAAAGTAAAATATGTAAATCGTGGTCCAGCGGATTACCTTTTAATACTTACATCTGACAGTTTTTATATGGAATAATTTATAATGTAAACGTCAAACATTAATAAAAGGTATGAAAAAATTCCATGAAAATTAATTTATAAAGAAATACATTTTTGAGATTAACTATTTCGCTTATCAAAAGAGTAATATTTTAATAATTTGGTATTAAATAACGTAAGAAAAATTAAAATTGAACACTAACATAATGAATAAAAAAAAAAAGTATATTCTATAAATACTCGTATACGAAAACTGTGTATAAAACATTGATTAAAGAAACATAATTAGCATCGTGTATAATTATAATTAAGCAGAAAATATTTTTAAAAACATGATAAACGCCGTTCCTTTTTACAAAACATTATAAATTATATAGTTAAAATATTAATTGGACAGTTGTGAATCCTGTTTCATATTTTAAGCATTCGTGTCTCTTTATTTATTTTCAAATATGTTAAAATTGTGTCAATGGCCTATTTTACGTTTTTTTTTTTTTTTATTTCAGTCTCTGAGATTTTAATTTTTGAAAAATACTTATAAATTTTGTATGCATACTGGGTATTAAATTGATTAAATTTTTTATCCGTAAAGATTCTACAAGAAAACTTTTCGACCATTATTACTGCACAAAAAACGTTAAACCCGAAAAAGCACGCAGTCGTATGACTATAATAGTTTTTACATTTCTCTCAGAATTTAAACATAAATAAAATTGCTTTTTCTTAGAGATAATAATAAAAACGATTAAGAACAAACTCGTAAATATATCAACAATCTAGATTATTTGTATTTTAATACAGCTGTTTAAAATATGTCGTTTTTATTAAATATATAACGAAAAAAAATATAAATAAATTAAATGAAAATTCAAATATGTATGAAAAATTGACATGTACTGTGTTTTTTTTTTGTTTTTTATCGTGTTGGCAGTCTCTTTTGCTTTTTTCGTTTTTACCGTTTTATATTGTTCCCGAGAGAAAAATTTTCAATACAGCGCTTCGTAATGCTCAAAAAAATATTAAAGTATGACATTCAATTGTTCGTGTTTTATTCTTTCTTCCAGCTTTTTTTTTTAGATTATGAATGAAGCGAAGGATCTTTTGGTTTTACAATGATGTTTATTTATTTATTTTTTCTATAAATACTTTTTTGGATACTTATAAGTTTATAAGGATCTATAACTTGTAACTCAGTAACTCTATAGATAATAAATTGCATCTTACTAGTATTTTAAAAAGATATTTTTATCTATTCCCGATAATTTTTCAAGGTGTATGGAAAAACTACCGACAAATCGAGTAAAAGCATTAAAATTTGCCGAAAACGACACTTTCACTAAATCAGTTTTAGTTATTTAGTCATAACTCGGAAATGTATGTTGATAGAAACTTTAAGTTTTCATAATATATAAAGGCGAATTAATTTATACTATATATAAAAAAGTTAAGAACTTTTGGGTGAAAAATAGAACTTTGTAAACACTTTGTTTTAGATTCTGAGTGAAGCGAAGGATCTTATGGTTTTACAATGATGTTTATTTTTTTTTTATTTTTTTTTCTTCTTTTTTTTTCTGTAAACACTTTTTCGTATAGAAATCCTTGTCCAAAAGTTTCGTCCAGCAACTTTTTAGATTCGAAATTGAACTGAGATGGTACTTTAAAGAGGTCATTTTTCCAAAATCTCCATAGTTTTTCCAGTAATCAAGAATAACGATCGAAAAACTGAGTAAAAACGGTAAAATCGGTAAATATCCGACGTAAACGAGATTTTCACTTTTCAGATTTTAGGTATTTAGTCATAAATCGAAAAGTATTGAAGCTAGAAACTTGAAAATTTTATCCAATATCAAATACATACTTTTTTATATTGGACAACATTTTCAGAACAATTATAGCCCTTTCGACTTAAATATAGAACTTTTAATTTACCAAATTGTTTGAAAGTTTTTATATAATATAATTTTAAATATTTGACAAAAAGTTCTGAAAATGTAATATGACCTTACTCATATACCTACCTAATTATCCTAACAAAAAATTCAAAAATCGTGAGTCAGGATTTTTTTTTATACACACTTTAATAAATTATTATATCTCACCAAAAATTATACAAATAACCGTAAAATACGTAAACAGTATTTAAATAATAATATATTATATTACACTGAAGCTTTGCCAGAATCGTTTCATACTAAAGAAATGAGTCATCATTTCTTTAAAACTTAATACATTCATCACCAATATCTTGTCCGAGGACCGAAGGGACGAAGGACGAACTTGTACCACCATCATCTCACTTACCAGCTTTTTTTAAAGTTTATCTTTTATAACGTTTTTAATATTTCTAAATGTTAATAATTTGAAAATTTTATATGATTATATTCATATAATTAAATAATATCACTGAACAATTTTAAAAATCGTGCAAGGAGATTTTTTGTCATAAGCGTTTATATAAATTTCATTAAACTATTTTAATTTAATTTTCATTTTTAAATGTATATAATGAATAATAGGATCACCACGAACAAAGGTTACACAGAAAAAATATCATATTTTGAATGATTGGATGAAAAAAAAATTACCTAAGTCAAACAAGAAAAAAGTTTAATGAAAATAAAAAACATATCGACAATTAGTATAAAAATGGTAAAATAAATAAACTATGTATTTTTATACCGAAATTTTAGAACTCAGAATCATTATGTCGTTCGAATAATGAAGTATACCTGATGGTGCGAAGTACGGTATTGTTTTTTAAATCTAAGCTTCTATCAAATTTTAGCGGAAGACAAAACACTTCGAAGTCCAAACTAATATCACGTACATTATATCGAGAGCGATTCATTTTAATACTCATTGTTATTGCGTCCCACGGTGCATGCTATTAAAAACGATTATCATCATGAAATTTCCTTCTTCGACGACGGGGAAACTTAACGTGTAGATAATGAGACGGTTTTGGTCAAAACGAGTTTTCGAAAGAGAGAGAGAAAGAGAGAGAGAGAGAGAGAGAGAGAGAGAGAGAGAGAGAGAGAGAGAGAGAGAGAGAAAGGGAGTAAGAGAGAGATACCGGTACCAACTGCAGCGATTCCGCCATAATGGAATTCGAATGCGTGCAATTTAAGGTACGTCGATCGTTTGAATATGGAGTGCTGGTAAATTGAAAACAAATCGATCGTTTTCTCATTTTACCCAAAGAAAAAAATATGTAATGTACAAAAATTCCCTCCTGATAAGTTTAGAGAAGGCGAAAAACGTGCTTATTATTGGCAACACGCGTTGCGTCTTATGATGTAATGTGTTCAACTCTATTCAATCGTGTTTATATTTGGTGCACTCGATACGTTTAGCGACCCGGGTCACGATGATAATAATATAACATATTATCGTCATACGCTCGAGTAGGTGACCATACGTCACCCCCCCCCCTCCACCACATAATATTGTCCTTTAATTTAACTTTTTGTCCAGTCGTTAATGACTAAAGAGTTCCTACAGGACGCTTTTTGTTCCGATCCACAGTCGATCCGGATTGTTTTTCGAGCATTATCGAAATCATAAATTTCGAACGCTAATCGTAATTATACGAGTACGTCGAACTCCAATGTTGTTCACTAATAAATAATCGTTTGTCTGATTATTTCGCATATGTGCTTTCTTCATGGACAGTGACTATATATTTCCGTATCTCTTGTATTATCGTACAATGTCTGCGAGACTTTTGTATGGGAAAAAACCGCCATTCGATACGTATTAAATCGAATACGTCGCGCGTACAATACAACTTTCGGTCAACTCGGAACATCGTCCCACTCGCGGTACGTGCACATCATGTTTCCATAGCATGATTTGGTGCCCGGGGCGAGTATAATATATTCACCTCCTCCCCTTCCCCTATTAAAAGGTATATCACAGTCTAATATAAAAACGTTGTTTCGTTTTCAACTATCTCTTATACTACGATAACTCCTTAACTCACAGGCGCCCTATTTTGACGAGACTAGATAGGAATGGGTTCCCTTAAAAAATTAACTAATATATTCTGATAACGTATTATTATTATTAATTTGTACCATTTTTACCGTGTTATCTTACACGATTTGTATACAGGTTGCATATCGTAATAAATGTATTCGGGAATTCACGATGACAAAGACATAGACGATTTTGAAATCAATAACAAAAAAAAAAAAAATGCAATTTTCATATCAATAGTAATATTTTTCAAGGTATTTTTTATCGGATATTAATTAATAAATATTTGTGTTCACGTGCGTACACTAATGGTTTAAGCATAATATGAAATTTATATTTGATTTTCAATGCTGCATTTACTCGGTAAATTGCACTTATGTTTATAGATATTTACACTTGGTATAAATATATACGTATTTTTTAAGTTACACGTTTATAAACTTCGAATAGAGGTTTAAAATACTTTTACTGTGTAATTACTAAAGTCAATTTTAGTTGTAAAATTCAACCACAATTTCAACGTTTAGGTAATGTCGATCTTTGAAAAATAGCGTACGATTGTTAATAATAATTATTTAATTTAAAATACATCATTCATATAATCATATGTATTTTAAATACGGACACGTGAATAATTCCTTACTTAAAGCCGTTATACGGCTATAACGAGTATATTACGTACCTGAATATCCCAAGATGATAAATGTCGTAATGATAATTGATTAATCGTCAGCTTTTTACTTATAATATGTTGACGCATGTATCACGTTTAATTTTTGTTTTCATATAAGAGTGCATAAAAATTTTACATCGAATTTTCGGCAATCCGATAAAATCTGCATCCGGAGCGCGTGCCCCTCGCTCCTCCCCCCTCGAGGCTCGACTCTACGCAGTGTACGTATATTATTAAGCCACCGCAATCGCATACTACGCGTTTTCGCGAATAAAATCAATCGTACTAAGTTCTCAACGACGCGTCGTGTGTAGTCAGGGCGAATTCGCGAGCGAACAATACAATGCTAATGACGCCAATCGCGCGAACCTATTAATTGCACACCAAGTCTAAGCACAACTCACAATCCCGTACGTAGGTCGGGTTGATTGGTCTCGGTCGACTCGCTAACTAAAAGGTGACAAATTATTATTGTCGACGACCGATCGTACAAGCGGCATCAATCGAACGTTCGCGGCCGTCAATCAAAACGGGCTTAAACTGTCGACGATTGATTAATTGCTATATTACAATTCGGCATACTTAATGCGTTCCCTACACCATGTGTCGCGTACAAGACGTCATGCTACGAACACCGATATTTCACGTTTGCCAGCGATTAACGGTGTGCATGTGTGATATTATTTTCGATTCGTCTATCTATTCGTCATCAGATCATGTTTGTCAGACCAACGTTCCAAAGTTTTATTCCCCGTGTTCGGCGGTAAATCATATCAATTTATATTTATTTATTGTATAATTTTTTTTTATTTATTTTTTTTTATTTTATTTTTTTTACTAAAGCTACCAACTAATATAAAATTATTACAGCTTAACGGTTACATACTGGAAAAAAACAATCAGTGATTAAAAAAAAGTTCAGAAATTATAACTAGTAATGCTGCTGAAAAAAACTGCAACCTACGATAACAAAATAAAAAAGGAAAAAAAATTAACAAACGGTTGAGTAAATTTAAAGCAATATAATCAAATTAAGAATTTTCGAAAAATTTCAATATGATAATAATAATGGCTCTTGAAAAGGAATGAAGAATAATTTTTGGTTCTAACGACATAATATTGTCATTATGTAAAAAGCGAAGTAATTTTGATCGGGAACTAGATAGTGATGGGCGATTGGCGAGAATGTGAGAGAAGTCGCAAGTAGTAGTTTCTTCTGCATGACGAGTGTACAAAAGGAAGTCTGAAACTGGCAAAGTGGACGATGTGAGACCTGTCTAGAGACCTGACAGGTAAATTGATTCTAGTAATAAAATCGTTGTTTATTTATTTATTTTTACTTCACTGAAAATCATATTATAGACATAAGCACGTCCTACGAACGACCGTAACAACCTAATTTAGGAACAACATATACGACGAGATCACACGACGGCGGGGTGGTTTTTCAAACGAGTCCGTCGTTCGTGCTCGATCGTAGGACCGTACTTCGTGCAAGTCACATACATCGCGTCGTCGTCGTCGTCGTCGCGCACCCCGCGGTCGGGCCCGGACGCGATGGGTCATGATATACAAACGCCACGCGTGCAACGATCGAAGACGCCGTGGCTTTTTCTCGCGCCGGTCGGGATACGTTTTCCAACGGGACAAATCGCTCGGACCGTACAGGGTGTATCGAATGCCAGCGGACTCAGGGAACGCGTATTCGACCACACGCTATTTCCCGCCAAATTCCATGGTTTCTCTTCTTCCCGCGTTTTCGGCTTTTCCTCGGCTTTTTCCGAGAGGCGATCGATTACTTTTGTGACCTTTGAACGGAGGACCGGCGGCGGCGGCGGCGCTGATCGCCCCGTGGGTCCGCGTAATAAACATAAACGGAAATCGCATTCGGATCGATACCGCTTTCGATTTTCGGGAATGTTTGCATTACACTTTTGTACTCTGACGGCCTCGACAATGACGCGTTCGACATCTTGTTCCTGTCTGACGTCCGAATGCTAAAATTAAAAACCCGTATGAATAGAGAATCGAGTTTATAAAAGTCTTTTCGCTAATCTTCTGATATTCCGAAATTGAAAAAGTTAAAACTTGTTGGGACTGCACCGTTAGAGAACGGAATTTAATAAAGAAAAAAGAACTTTTCAACTGGAAATTACACGAAAAACACGCGTATTTAACGTGCTCGTACTTTACGCAACAACACCCGGCATAAACTATACATATCACACACGCCATACGCGGTATCGTTTAGTTTACAGAGAGGAGCTTACACGAAATCTCTGGAACCTTTGTCCACGTCTCGTTTTCGTCCTTTTCGTGTAGTGACACTCTTTGAATATATCTCTTTTCGTCACATTCATTCACCGTCACCGATTCATAATTTTTGTAGTATGTTATCTATACTCATTGACGAACGGTGAAAATTGTTGGATTTTCTCTATATGAAAAATTGTACTATTAGCTTTAATATTTAAATCATTTTTGAATGATTAAAGTTATATACAAAAAACAATTTTAATACACGACCCGGATCTACTATATACGTTTATCGTTATTCATCAATTTGGCTGGTACGCGAAGGCAAACATCGCTTGATTCGTACATAGATTCTGTTGAGTTGAAAGAAACGCGCACCGATTGCAATTGCGATTTGCGCCAGGTGGCCGAGGCGCCGTGTAGATCACGCGAACAAATCATAGATCGTCCACAGTTAATGAGCTAGATGTTCGACCGCCGAGTTTTAATGCGTACTTGTACGCAGCATGGGGTAGTTATTTTTCTTTTTTTAATGAAAACAACGTTCATGGCAGTGGCTTTGGACGAGATTAATCGACGTCACCGTCAAGATGGACATTAGACGCGCGATCGAAGACGACATTTTTCCCTCTAGGAATTCGTCTTTTCCCGCGAGACGACTTTATGCCACGTGTAACGTAATAATATTTCGTACGAATATTACCACGCACACACACACACACACAGACGTTATTATATTATTACGGACTCCTCTCGCACTGTTCCCTTGTCCACGCATCTCTTCTCGACCATCCCTTGCGTGACGGCTCCGACCGGACGGTTCCCCGCTCGTCGCCGCGTAGTTTTCGGCCACCATCCTATTGTCCCCTGGGTCTCCGCCGCCGCCACCACCGACATACATCACAAACGGTTTGCCGCGTTTTATCACGACGACGACGACGACGAAACACGAGCCTGCTATGGGGGTGATCGAGGGTGGAACGCGCTCGTTTACGGGTTCGCGTTGCGAATACAGATGGACTACCCCCATCACCTCCTCCTACCCAGTCGACAGACGACGTTGATGTGTGCGAGCGTGTCCGAAAAACAATATAAAAGCCGCAACTGACCGTCACGACCGGCAGCTGTGCTATATTTGTTCGTGTGTGTGTGTGTGTGTGTGTGTGCAATTACATTCAATTTCGGTTCATGTAGCTGTTTATGTATGTGTGCGTTCGTGTATGTGTCTGTACAGAGAGAAAGTGTGTGCGTATGTGCGTGTGTGCAATTACATTCAATTCCGGGTGCAATATTGTGTGTGTGTGTATGTGTGTGTGTGTGTGTGTGTGTGTGTGTGTGTGTGTGTGTGTGTGTGTGTGTGTGTGTGTGTGTGTGTGTGTGTGTGTGTGTGTGTGTGTGTGTGTGTGTGAGTGTGTGTGTGTGTGTATGTGTGTGTCTGTGTGTGTGTGTGTGTGTGTGTGTGTGTGTGTGTGTGTGTGTGTGTGTGTGTGTGTGTGTATTTTCGTGTGTTCTTGCGTGTGCACGTAATGGTGTGCCGACTTGGTACGCATAGTAGTCGTGGTGGCAATAATAAAATAATATTATCGCGGAAGCGTTGTTGTTTGGGCATTGCGCGTTCTCGAAAAGGCCGCCGTGCCGCCAGTATTATAATATGCGAGAGAAGGCACGCGGCCATATGCACATAACGTTTATGCATTATAATATTTATATATATATATATATATATATATATATATATATATATATATATATATATATATGGTATGTATAACGGGGTGTTGATTGCAAGGGAATTAATTTTTTCCCTCCCCTCTCCAAACACCGTAATTTAGCGTTCATTACTGGTCCGTCCGACCGGATTCCGACGCGCGCGCCGCGGCGTTCCAAATTATTAATTGGAATTTACAACGCCGAGTCGTGTACACTGCAGCACGTGCGGGTACCGTGTTTGAGGGAGTAACGGGAAATGGGGTAGAAGACATGTGTGGGCAGCGGTCGAGTTTTTTTTTCCATACAAATACATTTTTTTTTATTCGTTTACGAATCATAGCGATGTCATATTTTCGGCGCGCGCTCAGCGTGTGACAATATACGCTCGGCTGCATCCGAATTGCGTGCGGAAAAAAAGAACTACGTTTGACAACAACCGAATTGCGTGCGCGGTTTTTTCGAGACACAGCCGAATTGCGTGCGTGGTTTTTTTCATGACAGAGCTGAATTGCGTGCGTATATTTTATTTAAAGACAACCGGTTTTCACCGAGCTGGATGTGTCATTATGGGCTGAGTTTTCTAACTCATTGCAGCGCACTCTTAATTCATGCGAGTCATACCATTCGAAACTAAACAGTATGTTTTACCCTGCGTATCCAAATATATTTCAATTTGTAGAAATCTTGAAAAATGTACAAACCGATGTTTATGTCAAAATTCGTAGCTCAAATGTAATAAAAAAAAACGACGGGAGGTATTAGAAAAAGAAGATTATATTAATGACATTATGCATCAATTTCAAAATAAAATGTTAACTCGTTTGGAATATATTGAAAAGTTGGCGTACAAAAATTTGCCAGTTGAGTTTTAAGTTTGAATACAATTTGAATACAATCGTGTTTACGAGATAGGTACCTAATAATTTTATTGTATTATCACTTGAATTAATATTCTTTTAATAATTTGTATTCGAAGAATAAATGTGTTCTTTAATTATTTAGTGTAACACATTGGTTCATTTAAAGGTAAAAAAAAAAATTGTCCGCAAAATGTGTGATCTGGCACACCGTGTGGCATCAACACTGTATCTCGCACGCAACTCGGCTCTGTCACAAAAAAACCGCGCACGCAACGCAACCCTGTTATGAAAAAACCACGCACGCAATTCGACCCAGAAAACGATTTTCGCACGCAACTCGGAACCGCCGATACGCTCATTGGCTTCACCGGTCATTGCGAATATTGCTCCGGACGAATATAATTATCCGTCTCGCGAAGAGTGGGCATGCAGTACAAGAGACGTGCGCATCCCGGCGGCGTCCGTGCCCAAACTGTTGTGACGGACGCGAAGACGAATGATGACGCAGAAGAGTGAAGGGGTCGGGGATGTTCGTGGTCGTCTCTAGAGAAAATGTCAGCCGGTGTACACGTGTCATGGGAATGCGTACTCGCGACGTTCTACCGTGTTGTCGTAGTAGATACAAGCACTCCTCGGACACAAACGTGAAAACAACAGTAACACTCTCTGTTCGACTTAAGAACACACCGGTTGGCGCGTTCATGACTATTCGTCGTACGGTTCCCGGACCCTTCGTCTCCTAATCGTTGGGCCTGATCACAATTGTTTCGCGGGTCGAACACTGTCTTCGTTATAATCGGGGCAATAACGTGAGGTGTACTCTTAACTCGAACAGAGCTACTGCCAGCACTACTATACTTACATAATATATTATATACTACGGCCACTGAGAGAACGCAACTCGTTTGCGCATTCAAACGAACGAGCTCCGGGGTTTTTATTTATTTATTTATTCGGTATAAACGCCCAAGATGCTCGAGTACAGTAATATTGAATATATAATAATAACATTTATAGAACAAGATACGGATAATAAAGGTATGATTAAGTGCAAAATATTAATTAATTTTACATAAATAGAGAGATAAATTTTTGTGATATGCATCGAGTATTATAAACATTGTTAGGTTAAACAAATCAATTTTTTCCAACTTATTGCAATCTCTGACTATTCGATCAATCGGATTGTTAAATCCGTAAGATGTTCGGTGAAAAGGGATTTCAAATGTGGGACAAGATCGAGAATGAAATTTAGGGACATGGAAGTTTATAGAATATAATAGTTCTGGACGAGATAAAACACCATTTGCTAGTTTAAATAGAGAACATATGTCTGTATATTTTCGTCTGTCAACAAAGCAATCTGAGTTTAGGGAACCCTGCACAGAATTAAGAGATATTGGCTCGGATGGGTGAATATTGGAATTCACACGTCTCTTATATTAAACGTAGAAATATTCTTTGTGCATGCTCAAGCGATTCCGTCGGGTTTTGTAGTTGAATTCTCCCACTATTTTTTAATATCGTTTTAATTACCTACTTATAATTTGTAATATTACTCGTTTTCGCGAATTTCCCCCCACAACGCGGTGAATTATAGTGTAGTTGTGGTGGGAATGCGCAAGAAAAGACTATTTTTGGTCGCCGCCTAGTTGCGTTCTCTCGGAGGACGCAGTACAGTACGTGAAGTATCGACTACGGTGACGACTAGCGTTTCCTTTAGATTACAATATACGTATTTTTTTTTTTCACCAATGCACGTCGAGCGAGTAATTGAAAGTCGTGTCAAAGGCCATAGTTTCCGAACCGGGGTCAACGACTGCTGCAGCGGCACTTCACCGACTGCATATTTTACAGTAACAGTGACTGCATAATAGGTGCGGCGGCGGTGGCGGCGGAGGAGGAGACGGCATCGACGCGTGTACCGAACGCACGCGCGAGTGCAAAGCGAAACTTTATTATTGAATCTACATTCGCCGCGCGCGCGATAGACATTTTCCGCGTGTTAATCTCTTCCGAGCGCACCAGTATCTCGCGAACGTTATATTATTATTACTATAATTATTATTACTATTATTATTATTATTATTATTATTATTACTATTATTATTATTATTATTATTATTATTATCATTATCATTGTCTCGTTATTGGCTGTGAATCTTATAATATACTACAGCTATTCATAGTCGCAGTAGAGTTCGCGTCACATCACAGACATTCCACGCGAATCTAAAAACTCTTTACCTCGTCGCGATCCCGTCCGTTCCCTCCATCCCCCCACCGTACCTCGCCCTTGTCGACACGTATACGTTTCTTGTTCTTCGGACTAATTGCACTCCGGATATTATTAAGACGTCTGATCCGCAAATGAAATAATGACAGTAAAAATACTCGAGTGTCGTCGTGTCGACGAACGGAGAACGGAATAACGTGTCCATCGCCCACCCGTCTGTTGTTGGAAAAGAGATTTCCTAATGTTTACCGTTAAAACACCCGTGTGCGAAACAGACGTTGTTGGTTTTACATGCACTGAAAATAATCATCATAAACGAATGATTAGTGAATACGAATAGAATATAATATAAGACAAGTGTCAAAATATCCACCAATGTGCACAAATAATTGCAACATAATAAAAAGTCAACATACATTTGTAATACAGGTAGTAACTATACAGTATTAAAAAAAAATAAATTAAAAAAAAAAAAAAAAAAATATATATATATATATTAATGATTAAATATGCATATTATATGTAATTATCCAGAAATATGCAATTACTATGCATTTTGATGCAAATATACAAAAATATGCAAAAAAAAAAATTCACAGCAGAATATACGTGTTACGAAACGTCAAGATATTAAATCAGAAATATCATACGTCAAATGTAGAAGAATATGCATTCGCATGAAAATCCAGGCCCTAATAATAATAATAATAATAATAATAATTAAAACTCATCCAACAATATTTTTATTTTTATGATGCGAAGCTATCAAAAATAAATAGGTAAGACCTTTCAGAAAACATAACGGTAATTGAAAATTCAAATAAATAACAAATTGAATTTATTTACAAAAAAAAAATGTAAATAAACACACGAATTCAAGTATTTAAATAAAAAAATAAAAAATTTAATTTCAGGTGCCTAAATAAATTAAATCTCAATTGTTTTTATGGCAACTTTTCATAATTTGATTGAGATGTACATATAATAATATACATACTAATAAATAAGAGAATTGCCCATTTGTTTACATACTAAATATCAGGTTTTTTTAATTTTTTACATAAACAAATAACATTTTACCTTTTAACATTAAATTTAAGAGAACAAAATATTTTACAGTCATAATTTTGTTTACTTTAAATATTTAAATAAACAAAATAAAACTAAATTAAGGATGTTGGCCTTTTCAAGTACAAAGTTAGTTAGGTCACAAAATATTTAAGTATAAATCAAAATTATTAATTTTTGTTTTCATAATAATTATTTACAACAGCCTTTTTTGTTTTTGATTAACAACGTTAGACTATTTAGCAAGATCGTACAAAATATACTATTAAGCATGTGTGTATTAGCGAAAAAATGTGCCTCGACCCTTAAAATACCCATTAATACGTAAACTACAAAACCGGTCTATTGAATTATTGGTTCGATTTGAAATGGATACATTTTACATCTCCATTGCAGCATTTAGACTCGGACACGCAGTATGAACATGCCAACGCACATAGTTCTTGTCTCAAAATAATTGTCTATGCTAAAAATCATATCCACGTATACCTACGTATACACGTGGACGCGGAGTAAAAAATAAAACCCATAATACTACTTACGTTCGGACGCACGAATGTGGTTTGCGAAAAATCGCGCGAATTGAATTGTACATTTCACGTCGACGGGCACTATAATTTTAACGATATGCGAATAAATTCACTTCGATTGCAATATAGATGCGCATTTGAAACACTGAATTATTAAAAGTTTTGTTTTTCAATTAAAATATATCACCACGGCATAGAAATATCACTCGGTGACGGCGGTGGCGTGGCGATGGTGCGTCTGTTCGGAGGTTGCATAATATCACGAGGTTTTGTGTTATTAGATGCACATGTTTTGCGTTTTATGCGTCCTACGGAAAATAAACGAATCGTTTTGAACGAAAGCGCGGCGAACGCGAATTAATCACTACAGTCAATGCCGGCGCTAAGTTTTGCAGGGGCGAATCGTTTTAAAGGTAGCCCATGGATGTCGAAAAAAGGATTCAGGGATTTAACCCCCTCTTTGAAAAAATCTAGAAACCATATAATCGTTATTTTCCGCAAAGTGACTCTATTTATTATTTTAAAAAGACCTATACATATAAAACATGCTGATTAATTAGTCGCAATTATGTATGAATATAATATATATAAAAAAAATGCACTTAAGTAAGTAAATTCGATCTTATCATTTTCAAGTTGAAATTACTTGTTCAAACTTTGATCAATGATTTACGCTGCCCTAAGTCAATAAGAGCATGTACCTATTAAAATGTGTTTATAAACCATAAATGTTTAGAAAAACACGAAATGAAAAATACTATGAATTCTTAGCAATGCATTGTATTTTCAAAGTTTAATCGTATCATAATTATGTTTACATTTAAATAATAATCAGGTATGTTGTATTCTATTTAGATACGTCTTAATACGATGGGACGATTAGTCAATTTTTAAACGACTTGAATTAAAAATTATTTTACAATTTCCACCTTTTGAAATCATAATATTTGGTCAGATCTTCGCTAGTTGCAACGGAGTAATGTAATAATTACAAAGGCTATGCGTCAGGTGATTATTGTATAACTTCAAATATGTACAAAAGTAATATTCATTCATTTGGCCATAGAATGCCGGTGTGATTTCGCGATGATAACGATAAAATTATTTCACCATAGATACTCGGGCATACATTCATATCTGTACGATATCTATTTATTGATATCTATTTTTATTTCATGGCCAGCCTCTATGTCTACATAATAATAATAATTAATAAGCAGATGTACTCGTAAATTCGTTACACTATCACGCATTTTGAACTGTCTGGAGACCCTTTAAAATACGAATTTCGGAAAATCCTTTCTTGTAGCACTTATTAATAGAAAAAAAAACCGTTTCTTCAAAATGTCAAATGAATCCATACGGTAGTTTAGGTTGTACGTAGATCCGTCAGTCAGTCAGAAACAGGACACGTTCGATTATAATATGGGGGGGGGGGCATGAAAACTTAATATGTTTCTAGAATTAAACCATTAAACATAGGGACTTTAAAACCAACTAAAGATAAAAATTCTGGACAATCTATCCATACCATTTATTAATTTATACGTAAACAGTATATCATTGTACTTACGATGGATAGTTAGTGGTTTAAGACCAATACGGTTAGCAATATCAGAAGAAGGCATATTTAGAAAACCCATTTTATACCCAAACATGTGTAAGAAATGTCTTTGTATTATATCAAGCTTTTCTATTTGACCAGATTGAGACGAATTCCAAACCACAGATTTTTATATATATTTTTATGTATTTATATATATTTTGATATTTTTATAAAACCTGGAATATTTATTAAAATTCATTTTTATAAGATAACTCGGCGAGTTTTTCAAGATTCAAGTGCAAATCACATCTCAAACGCACTCGTGATGATAGTTCCCTACTCACCCCGCTCTTGATCCGGCTTTGAGAATAGCAAACTTACGTACCCAGCTAAATCAATACAAATACATGACGTACTGTGTAATACTGTGTACTGTGTACTGGCAATACTGTGCCCACGCTAGTATATCACGTCGCGCGTCGAAATAACCTCACAACGTTTTCCGGATTGTTAAAAATATGACATTTGTAAAATACTAGGTACGTATTTACGTCGTAGTTCTTAGGTGGCCCCGGGGCTTCACCCCGTGGAGTGACTACCGTTATTGTGTTCGAATAATTTGAACCCAGTATCGCACGTGATTGTGTGAAATCTAAATAGGCTTTCGATGATAAGTAAACATCGGTCGATTCAATGAATGAAAGTGATTCGGAACGTTCTAGTCAAAATCCACTATTTAACTTTAAATGAAATTTATTTATTATCACGTTATTTTATTAGATATTTTCAAAAACTCGAACAAATTTATTTTAAAATACGCAATTAATATACGTACAAATGAAATGTGCAAAAATATGAAGAACGAACGATTAATTCTACTTAAGAATTTATGAGTTGTGAAATATTGCGATTTAAAACCACAATAGCATACGAAGTAAAACGTTCAACATAAATAACAGTAGATAATAATCTGCTTTGCATTTGAATCCAAGTAATTGTTCAATGCTCAAGTCATGATGAAGTGTAGGGTTAATGTATTTTGTAGGGATTTGTTCGATATTCAATTACAAATACTAATCATTTTTTTTGTTGCTTACTGTTCTTCTATACAATTCGTTTCGTATCCAAACTTCAGTATGCCATTATGCCTTCACAGGCTATATTTAGTTATTTTATTTATTTATTAATTAACACCCGCAAGGGGTAAGAGTACAGTAGATTAACTTGATTATATGATAATCATACATGATAATAGACATACAGGTTAAAAGATACAATATTAATGAAATAAACATAGTTTTAATTTATACATAGAATCAAAATTAAAATACAAATTTATAATTTCATTACATGACTTAAGCATGCGGCATATTGGGCTGTTAGCAACATAATTACGAGTATTGGGAGGGGGGGCATGAAAACTTAATATGTTTCTAGAATTAAACAAAGACACTTTAAAACCAATTAAAGATAACAATTCTGGAAAATCTATCCATACCATTTATTAATTTATACATAAACAGTATATCATTGTACTTACGATGGGTAGTTAGTGGTTCAAGACCAATACGGTTAGCAATATCAGAAGAAGGCATATTTAGAAAACCCATTTTATACCCAAACATGTGTTAAGAAACGTCTTTGTATTATATCAAGCTTTTCTATTTGACCAGATTAAGACGAATTCCAAACCACAGATTTTTATATATATTTTTATGTATTTATATATATTTTGATATTTTTATAAAATCTGGAATATTTATTAAAATTCTTTTTTATAAGATAACTCGGCGAGTTTTTCAAGATTCAAGTGCAAATCACATCTCAAACGCACTCGTGATGATAGTTAATAAGGGTCTTGATAAACGTATTTCTCAAGTACGACCCAACTGGAGAATTCGAGAAAAAATATGGTGTCGCTTCAACAATATCCATTTAAACTTTAAAGTGAAATTACGAAATCATTCTGTTTATCAACTCATGAGAAATTAATAAGTAGAAGTGAACAAAAATTAAAAATCATATTCAAAACCTAATTTAGTTTTAAACTATTTTTAATATCTCTTGGTCTTTAGTTATTACTATTATATACATATAGTGTACTCATCGCGTCATTCTACATAAATTAAATGGGGAAAGAATTTTACAAATGCCAAAAATTATAAGATAAATCTTTATTTTTCTGTTTTAACCATGGAACCGAGAGAGGGATGTTTTCGCATTACTTTCCCTAACTATGTTTTCATTTATTTATTTATATATATTAACGCCCTTTCGGGCAAAGAGTGTACATAAAATGGTACAGTAAAACATAGAAGATCACTTTATTTCTGAGACATTTTTTTATATAATTTTTTTTTTTTTTTTACAATCCAATTTTAGTAAATTAATTTGATTTCAAAAGATGATATCGAATTTCGGATTTTACATATTAATATCATTAACTACGTAAATGGATAGAATAAATGGCTTATTTATTTATAATTATTCTTTTATTTTATTATTTTATTATTTTTTCAAGAAATTTACTAGTTTGATAAATAATCTAGCTTGCAGATGGATCGGGTCGGATTACGCTCACGTTCCGTTCAGTCTTAATTTGATTGTAAAAAAAAAATAATAATAATAAGCAACTCGTTCCGCGTACGATACCATTCGATAACACGTAGACGGTCAAAATGCACGAGAACTGTATGAAAATGTTTTAAGAATTCTAAAATCATTAAGTGGAGTGAGTATACAGTTTGAATTATTCAGAAAACGTCTCGAAATTCTTAATGAGTCTCAGTGCGTACGGGTTTCCAGATTACCAGATGTTTATTTCTGTAGGGTACACGCGTTTATTATACAGCCACCGTAAAGTCTGTATCGGAAACGAATTCCTTTTTTGTTTTTCTTTCTTATATTTTCTATGAATTTACATTCAACGACTTCCGCCTGGAGAGGAGACAATTTTAATTGATGACGATTTGTCTTGAGCCACGACGTCGTGCCGTTCAATTAGCCAATATTGTTTTTTATACGTATATTATTGATATTGACGACGATAAATTATAACTTTGATGCCGCGTAATATTCGTTTTTGCGGCCAACGTGTGTGTATTTTTTTTTTTTTCATTTTCTCCCTCGCCGGCGTACACGCTACATTTCGATCAAGTACGAATCAACAAGCGAACGGCTACCTACCGGATGAACGGTAACCAGAGCCATATAGGACGTGTGTTTTCGAAAAACTTTTTTCGTTGTTTTTCCACGTCCGTTTGGATGCACCAGGTCCTGTGCGTCCGGCAGTGTCGACTTTACACGAATCCCCCGTCCTCGTTCGCCCTTCATAGTTCTTAATCTTAACACGAAGGGCGTCAAAAACGAGCTCTTCCGTCTCGAAAACAAATGGTATTGACCACTCGAGTGGAAGCACGCAACGCGCGAACTTCTATTAAACCTACACCCGTCCAGCGTATTATACCTGGGTGGAACGCAATTTCGGAACCATACACTAATGTAAAAGGTAAATGTCATCAATATCAATCCAAACGCGACACGCGTGCAACGAGAAATTCAACACGTTTTGACAATCAACCCACGCGTAAAGTTTTATATAGATAACGCGTACGTACGTATGTATTTGACAATGACGCAGCGAATGAAAAAATTATTATCATTATCATTATCATTGTTATTATTATTATTTTATTTTTAATTTGATTTAATAAATTTACGTTATAACTACATAGTGCCAGACATTTATGACTTTTGCATAATTTGTTTTACACATTATACGTCTCATTTTACGGTTTGTTTCAATTATTTCTGAAAATAAATAACTATGATTTAGATTTTTAGTTGATTAATTTCGATTTTTTAATTTCTAGTGCATTTTTTGATGTTTTATAACTTTTTCCATGAATTCAAAGAAAAGTCACGACTTTGATAATTTTTTAACTTTTTATTAAAAATTATGTATATTTTACGCTAGCTACAATATATCATAACATAATACAAAATGCTTCGCATTAATATGATTATTTCAAAGTTTCGTCGTTAGTTTTAATCATGTGTTATGAATAATAATCACTGTTAATTTTAAAATAAATTATCGGTGTAATTATTTCAATAATCTCAATGGTATTTTCGAAGTTTTTTTGGTTGAAACTACAGTTTTTGAATTTCACTCATTCGAAAACCCCCGAGTCCTGATTTAAGTCGGTCATTATGGTTGAAACTGTTACTTTTCTACGATTCAAACCATACAGAGTTCCGAGAAATCCTAGTGTATTTCTAAGTATATCTGATATATAGGATTCACTATAATATATATTTCGTACATGATCTGTAGTTAATATTTTTGTTTTATTTTTTTTTCCTTAATGACTGTACCCGTCTGAAAAAGACTACATCGTGGTTGTTGTCGAGTATTTTTATTTGACGGTATATTGTTGAAACAATTTCCTAGATAATTATCAATTAGTTGTGCGGAAGTACTGCGTATAGGGTATACGATGAATAACGTCCGTGTCTGTAGGTGTAATAACCTATACGGGGTTTGAAACGGGGTGAGCAAGCATGAGAAATCGCCTTGCATAATGTAACTGAATGTCGGCCGTTGCCGACCGTGTAATACAATTTTTTTTTATCTTCCCCAAAAACGTATTCAACCGTAATGAATATCACATCGTGATTTATTATTGTGTACCTGCCGTATTGTTTCGAACGGTTTTTTAAAAAATCGTTGGATCTATCAAAATATATTTTGTGGTTTTTTTTTTCACTTTTTTTTTCACGCCAATCGAATATGCGCTCCGGTAACACATACCGAGTACATATTAATGACGCGTTACGTTTTGGATTGGTATTATACCGGTGTGCTTGGGTGTAAAAGCATTTTGATTCAAATCATTAATATCGTTAATTAATTAAAGTTGAATCGTCGATTGACGGTTAATCGTTTTTCATCGAGAGGTCGTGTAATAATAACGAAAAAAAAAACCCCGAAAAAATGCCAAACAACACTTTATTTCGCTTTTATTTTTGGCGTGTATACAACGTTTTCCATTACGTGTAAATTAATACACTATCAATGATTAATAATATTATTACAGTTTTTCGCGAGAACTCTTTCATGTCAACGTGTCATCGTCTGCACACGACACGACGTGATGATATTGCGCGCCAATAACCAAACGCGTTCAATATTCTACGCGTATTGTACGCCTTAATTAATTGATTTCGACGCCGCCCGGTGGCATGGCAGCTAGTACACGATAACGATTACATCACCGTTCTGGTTTTGACGAATTTAATCACTTCACCATCACGTCCGCGGTAAACCGATCAAATTAGTAAATATTTTTTTTCCCCCGACCCGTACGCGTGTGGGTCGGTCAACAACTCCCGGTCTGTTCGATTGCTCGACAATTGTTTCGGATCTTTCAAAGTGTCGACTCTCGCGTCGCTATTGATTCGTCCTACATCGGAGTTTCGAGGACGCCCTGTAAGTTCCTTCCGTCGTCACTTCTACTATCGCTGTACGGTGCAGTTATTCAGGGTGTTTTAGGGCACGTCCAATCATTTTCCAGCACCTCACTCTGATTGCATCTACGACGAACGTACGTTTTTCTTCGCCAGTTCTGAGTACTCGTTCGTTTGTTTTTCTCGCCAACCAGCTCGTACTTTCCACACGCCTCCGGCACCCCGCATCTCAAAAGCTTCTAGTCTTCCTTTTCCGTATCGTTTATGACCCATATCTCACGCGTGCGTATACGTCGCACCACACATTTCGTGTTTTAATGAGTTCCTTTTTGACATTAAGACGTACATTTTTTGTTCAAGTGAACAGTTTGTTTTTCCCCCCTAAAAGCTCTTTTTGCCAACGTTAGGCGTTGCTTTATGTCCCGGGCGCTTTTACCGGCACATGTGATTTTACTCCACAGACACACCATTCCACGTGTGTACTTTATCTAGTTTTTGATCGTCTACGTGCACATCGGCTATTGTTAACAGGCCTTTAACGCAAAGTGACGAAGTGGCTTATGCACAGTTTGTTTTCGTTTCTGAAGATGTGAACATTTCGTTCACTTCATCCACTGCACGTCGTACGTAACCCTTGGCTCTCTGCTACTATCACATTATCGTTTGCAAAAAGTATCACAGAGATAGTTTCTCCGCCGACTTCGATTCACACATTTAGTCTTAAGAACTGCGTTTTCACTGTATTTATAAATTTTTTTTTTCGATTTGACGATTCAAAACTGGAATTGGTAACGTGCCGATAATAAATAACAAAATCTACACTATAACAATATATACCCTAGTGTTCTGAGACGTGGAAAATGCGTACTAAATCGTTCACGACTCGCGTATTTGATGTCGGTAAATTAATTGCACCGCACGCGTGTTTCGATAGCATGATTTTCCCTCGTGCAGGTGAAATTCGCGTTGAAATTAAATTTACGTCGTGACGCTTCTATCTCGTAGAAAACCACGTACGGTGTGCCAGTGGCGGCTTTGGTTCTTTGCCCAGGAGGAGGTTATATATTATTCCAAACATATAAATAAATGAATTTATTTATTCAAATTTATATTTGGTTATTTATGGCAATGGCGTATTCAGAAGGAGGTCTCAGGGTTCAACCCTCCCCCCAAAATTTATTTTTATAAATAAACTACAATATTTTGAAGTTAAAATTTCTAGTTCTAAAACCTCCCAGAAATTAAATTTCATATATACCACATATGTATGTATACACTGTGAAAGTTCACTTACAAATTAGAAAAATAATTACAGTTAAAATGTAATTACAAATAAAAATAAATATTATTACTGACATGAAAAAGATACATTCAATATTCAACACTTAAAAATGCTTATATTATATAAATAATTATTATATTGAATATTTCGAATTTCTATTTTCCGTGTTTGTAAAGAGGTCAGTAATTTATTTTACAGATCATTTCCAATCCAAGATGTACATTTAATAATGCAATAAGTTTTTTTTGCTCCATTTGTGAACGCGTCGAGTTTTTCATTTGCCATTATTATCACAAGTAGTAATCATTGTTATTTATATTATGTCATTCAATTAATCGATTTCATTATGTTGTTGACAGTCACTGTCGATATGTCTAAACTTCAAATAATTGAAACACAAACACAGTCAAATGAAGTTGTATTTGACTAATCGACAACGCGTACGGTAAAAATATCTAGGGAGCACGTCCCCTATGTCCCCCCCTAAACGACGCCATGTGGTGTACAAGTGCATGCGGCGCAGCGGTCGGTCGTCGCACAGCAGTCGTACGGACCGTGGAGTAACAATATTAATAATGATAATTATTGCTGTGATGCCGTTGTCGTTCCGTCGATAAATTATTGTTCCACCAGAGAATCGGCACGGCGACGCGAACAATTTAAACTTCCGCGTCGCGACACGGTGACAAACGTCGCGTGGCATTCGTCCACTCGCCCGCCATATGTTGTCGGGAGAGAAGCGGCCGTTGTGCGCTGCGAAGGCGGACCCTTAGTCCTGCGGTTGCCCGACCGGGGCGATTGCGATGGGTACGCGTCTCGCGAATCCTTAATAATTTTATCACTATTCTGAGCATTATATTTTTATGTACAACAATTATTATTTATAAAAAATATAAATATTGTTGTACACGAATGTTAGTTGATAATCAGCTGCCTACGGTCGTTTCTGGTATCGTGGTATTTTAAGTACCTATCTAATTTATTTTTCTTGGAACAAGCATTTTATATTAGCAACAGGGTAATTTTCAATTTTGAGAAAAGCTAAGGATTTTTTGATTTTGTAATGTTTATTTTTTATTTTTTTTTGTCTGGAGATACTGAGGCAGTGAAAATAGTCCAAAAGTAAAGTCCCCTGCTCTATTAATTGATGAAAAGTTCAATAATTAAATGTTGATGATACATTGAAGGGTCTCAAATCTCTGTCTTTCATAGTTTTTCCAACAAAAATTGTTAGTTTTTATGTATTAAAATTTTTGAATTTGGTAGAAATTCTTGAAAATGTTACTGAAAAAAAAAATATTTATATATTTTTTTATCCCTAAGCGTTTAATTATAATAATTATAATACATACTATTTTCCGTAAAACAGATATTCATTTATCAATAAATTAAAACAATTGTCGTTATTAGTCATTACTCTAAAAATAATGTAGGAAACTTGTAATTTTGTTGTATATATTAACAACATGATTTTACAAACGTGACGAGATTTATGAAACAAGTTGTTAAATTTGAGTTGAAAACAGAACCCTGAGAATAAAAGTTGATATTACATTGAAACTTTTCTCCAAATCATCTAATTAAAAAAAAATTCACCATTTCTTTAAAATTAAATACACTATCACCATTATCTTGTCAGAGGACTGAAAGGACATAAGAAATTTCCACCGTCACTATCTTACCGGCTTTTTTGTATTTCAAAATTTTCGTTTTTAAAATAATGAACAAACTGAATTTTTTAATACTATTTTGGATATAATATAACCTAAAAGATTTAGGGTAAGGATATAGCATTAACTGGTTTCAGTATTAACGAGAAAAAGACGACATTCAGTATGAAGATTATAAAATCGTCTAAGTCGGTACTTTTTAGAATCTCACCCCTCACCCCCATGAATTTCATCTTCAAGACGGCCCTGGATGTTGTGTTTGATGCGTTTTTCACGGACGGTTTTGTGGAAACAAGTTTAAAAGTCAACACGAGGTAGGTACACGATCTAACAGGTCTAATATCTTTGGCGAGCGAAAGAAGAGGTCGGTAACCGCTGCTCTAGCCAAAAGGGAAATGTTCGTTCGGCGGGAATAATGAAAAACAACGAAAACGGTAAAAGTGACGAGAAAAAAATTATAATCGAAATGAATATCGCGTCGACGACGTAATAATAACGTCACGACGACGACATTAATCACGGTAATAATTATAATACCGCGTTATTATTATTATAATTATTATAATTATGTGCGGTCGTGTGTCGTGATACGATTAAAACCCTTAATACTATTACCGCCGTGTACTATACGCAATAACGGCGCGCGGTTGTTTGCTCGAAAACGCGGCTCCCGTCGTCGCTCGGGATTACTGCAACTCGCGTCGTCGTCTTCGGCCATTGTTTTCGCCACGTCATACGCCGTTTTTGCGTACGATACGTGTGGTGGTCACCGCCGCACGTCGTGTGTTTCGCCTATTATGCCGCTGACGGTAATTTATTATTGTGATCAACTCTCGCGATCCTTCCTCTCTGCCACCGCCGCCGCCATCGTTCGATCGATCGCGCTCGCGTGTAAATCTCCGGCGTCGCTCCCGCGGGTGCAGCGAGGGAGGAGACGAGGTGTCGGGTTATAGATTTACGACGTGCAAAGGTATACGACGTGAGCGCGCCAGAACGTGTAGATCGAACGAAATTAATCAGAATTTAGCGACGGGAAAACGAGCGACAGCCGCAGTGACGTTAACGACGCGTGCACAGGCAGCGGCGGTCGAAGGGTATCCGTATATATAATACGGTCGTTGCTTTTCACTTCCGTATCGACGGGTTTAGCCTAACGCACGTGTGCGTGTATGTGTGTGTGTGTGTGTGTGTGTGTGTGTGTGTGTGTGTGTGTGTGTGTGTGTGTGTGTGTGTGTGTGTGTGTGTGTGTGTGTGTGTGTGTGTGTGTGTGTGTGGGTGTGTGTGGGTGGGTGTGGGTGTGGGTGTGTGTACGTGCACGTATGTGGTAATCACACTTTTTCGGGGGGTTTATACCTATACAACGCGATCGTGCAGTACGTCACCACGGATCTCGACTGGCCGGCTGACGACGAAGACGACGGCGTATTTGGAAATGCATTATAGCGGCTCCGGGTTTTTTTCTTCTCCCCTCCGAATATATATTTTGTCACTCTCCGAAATGGGAAATTCGGCCAAACGCGCGTATATCCATCATCGTCCGAGAGAATTAATCGCCGCCGTGCCGTCCCCGGTCAGTGGTTCCGAATAGAGGGGGTGAATAAATATGTGTCGTGCGAGTGTAAAAAAAAAAAAAAACATGTACTCGGTCCGTGATTAATGTTCTCTCGACAGTATTATCAATCGGATATAAAACATCACCGTGTGCTAATGTCCACTACGGGGTCGGCGGGGTCTCGGGGACTGTTTTCCGTTACCGTATAGGAGAAATACGAAAAAAAAAATAAATAAATAAAAAAAACGGCCGAGAAAATCTCTCGGAAAAGAAATAACAACTGTTTCTTCTAACGAGACGTGTTTTTGGCCCCGACGACACGCCCTACGCATTCGACGCGATCGATAGAATGCACAATTGTTCACATGCAGATAATAATGTACACCACTAATTACGATTTCACCGGGCAGAGAAAAATAAATTAGCTTCTTTTTCTTTTTCGTCTGTGTGCTACGGAGACACTTTTTTCGCGTGGCGTAATGAAACACGGATTCGAATGGTCGGAAGAAAGTCTGAAGAAAAGTTATGGAAACGGGAAAAAAAGTTCGGTCGTATATTATTCATAACAATGCAAACGCATTACGTGGAGATGTAATGAAATTAATTAAACACAAAAAATAAACATAATACGAATAAAATGTGCAAGGTATATAGCAACGTTAATTTGTTTGTGAAAAAAAAAACGAAAATCGGAAACATGTTTCCTTAATAAGCAAAAACTTATTTTTACATTATCTATTGTTCTGTTGATTTATCTGTTTGTTGTGTAACAAATTATATGGTCTTGAACTAAATTATATAATGTAAATTTAATTATTTTAATTTTTGTAGTTTGTACCTAACTTTATTTTGATATCAGTCTGCGATCGCGCCGTTTCCTCGCACAACGCAACCCCCCGACGTCGGTCAGGACGTTAGGTTTTGGGTGGATCTCTGTTGTGCTACTAGCAATTTACCTCAGCGAGTTTTCGGACGATCGACACCGTTCGTCCAGAGTTTTACTTTTCGGTCCACCCAAGTTGTTTCGACCGTTCATCAAAATGATATCAGTCTCGTCGTAAATTCTACCCCTTCGTGCGTTACCGCGTGGCACTCAAACCGGTTGGGCTACTCGATCCACAGACGTTGTCGATGAAATAAACACGACGAGGCGACAGACTAACGTGTAATCACCGCGTACCCGACGTCCTAAAGAACAACTTGTTCCGTTTTGTGCGTATGCCTCTCAAAACGTGCGGTCGGCGTGTACGATCGGTGGAACTAAAAATCATTTAAGTGGTTGGAATCGGTATCACTGGTATGGATCAAGGGTATTTTCTCCTTAAACGCCTCACGTGGTAACAAGAGAAAAGTCCAAAGGGCGGGCAATCAGCACATTACGTCGCTTCAAATCCACCACTGACGTGTGCACATACGTATATAATGTATTCACGACTCACGTAATAAATATACCCACCCACTGTCGTGTCAGACAACAATCCAATATAACGCAGTTACCGGGTTTCATCCCGGGGATCATAAATAACACGTAAGTCTTTGGTATCTGTTTATAACTTTACTTTGCGTACGAATTGATAAAAACAATGCTGTCAGACCATTTCACTCGTTCTTTTTTTTTTCGTTTCGTACTTTTTTACCGACCGTTCTTGACCCGGTCCCTTTTATCAGTTGACTTATATATATTCCTCGGAATCCGTTCACCGTTTACCGACGTTTTCCGGCTAAACGTCGTTTGACATCACGGTTGAGTAAAAAAAAAAAATAATAATAATAAAAAAATGAGAAAACTCGATCAAAAAAAAATGAAACCGTTATTGTCACCTCGGGATTTTACATTACCGTGAAACGATATTTTCATAAGATAAATTCAATCAAGTGAAATGTGAAAGACGCCGTGAAAAAACTTGACCCGATTCCGCTTTTGGTAAAATAATGGAAACCCGTTTGTTTTTTTGGCAGTAACAAGGATCGTGTTCGCGTCCCGCGGTGCTTTGTCGTCGTCATTCGTCCAAACGAGCCGGGATCGCCGTGGTCTAAAAATAAACGTCCCGACGCGATAAATTTCCCGAACCCGTACACGTTCGGCCCTACTCCTCCCACGCAGCTCGCCGAAACCTTCACGTGACACCATAAATACGAACCGTGTCCCCGCGGGCGGCGCGAAGCGCGCGGGTCTCGATTCTTTTGCGAAAACCGACTTTTATCCGCAATCAACGTTTTACCGCGTGGCTAGACATAATTTCCGTATGAACGTCCCTAAACGATGACCTTTTCCGTTACCCCCGTCCCCCCTCATCGCTTATTTATGGTCCTCGAGACTTTTGCCGGTTGGCCGGTCAGTCGAAAAAGTTTCAAAACTCCGGGTGGTGGCGTACGGGACTTTTATTCGAAATAAGCGACGACGCAGTGTTACCGATTATTACGTGTTGAGTAGACGCGCAAATGTGGACCACGATCGTTTCGATCAGCAATAAATCGTCGGCATTCGTTCACGTACACAAATCATACGTTTTATACTATTAAAATATAATATACAAAATGTATTCACATAGCATCTTGTGTTCCATGTTTTTACAATCTCGTAAAATTCGTCGGTCAAAGGCGTTAACTCTAAGATTTTTATTGTGACGATGATTCGATTTTTTTTTTTACGCTATTATTGGTTTAAGACGTTTAAGTGTACGTACAGTGTTTTTTCATTGTTCGAACACTCTAACCGAAAAGTGTACGAATGAATAAAATATCAACTCGAGAAACTTAAGTTCACGTTAACGCTCGCAGTTAAAAGTTAATAGTCAACAAAAAATAATTTTACACGCCAAGTTTTATTATGCGTAATTTCAGATGAACACGTGATTAATGGTCAAAATTATAATTATATTTTTCATCGTCCCGTGATAGTAAAAATTTTAATGCCAACAAAATTTCCATGGACATTATATATTTGTACGTGTTTTTTTTCAGTATTTTTTTAAATAAAGCACTAGTAAAATATAAAAGTTAAATTAATTAAAGATGTAAAGTAATATCAAACATTAAGTATTTTTTCTACTTTTATTAATATAGTACATCCAATCACAAAGTTTCCAAACAGTTAAATCGTAAATTCATTTTGTTGGAATTTTATTGAATAAAATAAAAAAAAAACAATCTTACATTGTTAGCTTGGGTTATTTAAATGCTATAAACGTATATTATAGTCACTGTATTAATTTCAATGTATTAGTGAACATGGCATAACATAGGTACAAACTAAATTATTAATTTCGACGAGCTTATGAAAATCCCAATAATTTTGCGGTGTGAAAATCTTCATCATTAGTTTTGATTTCGATTTGGGCGGGGGGTTAATTAATTTTACGATTTAATTTTAATTTTAAGTCTCATGAAAATGCATGTAATCAAGGGTATGAAAACAAACGAAACGCCGAGTAGGTACTCTCGTTTCGTGGAATCGTTACCGCCAAGTTTCCTCGGATATAATATCAATTATTATATGGTGTCCAATCCTCTCCGTTATTGTTATTGAAGACCGGATCACGGAAAGTATATAGCGTATATATGCATTCTAATCTAGGTTTACTATTACCATGCCATCGGAGCTCGCCAAATCCCGAGGAATTTGACCTATATTTTATCGCGGGACAACATAATGGACCGAATTGTTGTTAACCAAACTGCTGCGCGTACGATTAATGTGACTCGGCGATTGGATAAGTGTATGTAAAGCCCGTTCTAGTGGGTGGCGAAATCGAATTGATTACTCTGTCATTAAATTTATTCGTTATGTTCAGCGGGCGCGCGCACGCACACACACACACACACACACACACAATATGACGATTAACAAACTTGACGTTTTACAACCATGAAAAATAATATTCGATAATATACTACGTGCACGTATGAATCACTGAAATATATTTGCTTATAATGAGTAGGTAGGTACATCTTTACCCCATTAGTATAATCCGATGATAAAATAGAACAGTCGGTATGTTTTTCTAAACAGTAGAGTTTGCAATTATACAAGTGAAAGAACTCATACCATTTTTATTTATTGTTATTGTGTTTTTTGTTTTTGTTTTATTATATTAAATTACATTTCGGTTATTATTTGTTTACGACCTTTTTTTTCGACGTAATTTTTGTTTTTAATTGAAATCAAATTACTTTTTGATTAAAACGCCATCCCCAAAAACGTTGACGACAATGTTTATGAAAAGGAAAAAACAAAACGATCAACGTACGGCGAGCGAACGGTCGGCGATCGCGCTAATATTGCAATGCAAATAATGTTTCGATTCCGTATAAACGTTTTCGTAAACGTTCACGACGTAGTTTATACAAACGAGAACATTGATATCACTTCACACGATGCCACGTGACTACCGGACTCAAAACAGAAAACGGTAAGCGTTTCGGACGGTGAGATTATTGTCGACAGTATATAAATTGCGGGCGCTTGAATGATGCTGTTTTACCGATAGAACATTATTTTATCGACTAGAACACACTTGATCTGCGGCGTATACGTTCGGTTGATGCAATGCCAATTCAAACGCCCGCATCGTCTCGGTCTCGTCATTGTTTGCGGTGTCTTCGTGTCGGTTAAACGTAACAGCGTAATGATAACAGTAATAATAATAATAATAATGATAATAATAACAATAATGCTCTCGGTCGGTGTGGAATATGGACGGTCGGGATGCGTGACACGGGTGAAACGATTAACTCGATTGCGAGCGAAATTGTAAAACTTTAAACAACGTACCCGAGCAGTATTAGAATGTATAATATTTTACAATATATATATCACATCGTGTGTATGTGTCGTATACGAATGAAATTGAAAAGCGAAAGCGAAAAATCACTTGCGGAACGATCGTCACTATAATACGTGGCAGTCAATTTGTAGTTCGCAAAATATTAGATCTCGATTGACCGACACGAAAACGAATAGAAATTTAGCCACTCGCTCCCATAAAATCAAATATTGTTTTGCTTCGTTAAATCGACATCTAACTTTTCTTCAGAAAGTAATCACAATACTGTTTGGAGTATTCTTATCCCCCCTCATCTCAGATAGCTGATAAGATAAACATTTAAAGAGTAATAAAAAGTTACGATACTACAGTTAATTGGAAGTATCACAATCAAACATGTCATCTTTCTGTGATCGTTTTCAAAAATTAACAAATTACCCATAACATGACGTCACAGTAAATTCATCATAAAAAAGAGTGGAAAATATTAGCCAAACGAAACTCGGAATTAAAATATTCAGAACGATTCCGATTAAGTTTTAATCACACAGTAATGGGTAGTCACCGTCAAGGGCGTATTTGAATATTTGGGGGGGGGCAGTGCCGCTATGGTATTTTTTCCAACTGAAATTCCCCAATTCAACCTATTAAACCGAACTCAAAAGTATAATTGTTACGATCAAAATCGGCAGACACATTACATGAATTAACAATTACACTTGTTCGTTGTTACTAATAATTCTTTATACAATTATAATGAACTTTTACGATTTACATCTGATAGGACATAATAAACAGACTTCATAAACAATTCCTGGATTTCGGATGGGGGAGGCTATCAAGTCCCTCCTCAGCCCCCCATAAATACCCCCTGGTCACCGTGAAGACTTCCATTGTATTATTATTATTATACCAATCGATGGATTTGAGTAAGAGGTGGTGCCGATCATCCTTCTGCTCTTAAAAATTTCCAGTTGTCGAATGTGGTTTTACGGGTGAAAGACTCCTCAAATTTTATATTATGTGATGCGAATTCGCACATCTGAAATGATCTTTAGGCTGGTTACTGCCTGCACCGGCCGGGATAGGCGATGTCACACGTTACGCGCTCGTATTATACGAATATTATTCTCCGTACGGCCGGTTTCAGATCGTGGTAGTCATGAATAATTATCGGCGCCACGACTTCCGTCAGATGAAATTCGTCTACCGGCCTCGTATTATATATATAATATTATTATATTCACCTCGTGCGTCCTTTTGTCGACTATTTTTCTAGCCAAATAACTCGCGAGCGAACGCGTACCTAAATATTATATAAATATTATGATCGATCGTGTCCTTACTGATGATCAACGTAGGGCCAAAACTACCGAGCCGACTGATTTGAAATTTCGAGGAAACGTACTCATTATCAAGTATTATAGGTTCACCGTGGGGGTAAATATTTCCCGGAATCCGAAATTTTAAAGGGTCGAAACCGCATAAAAAGTTCGACAACGCTGACGGATATTTCAGCATAATATTATTATTATTATTAGTTGTTATTACGGGCATAGAACCACGGTCACCTATCCGAGAGACGATCGTAAAATAAATAAATTATATTAATGCATAGATAAATGCACGGATATCGTATGAATATGGACGTATGCAGTCGTGGTATCTATGGCAATCGTGTCAACGTATCGTCGCACCAGTATGGCCAAATGAGCGGATATTACTTTTGTGCATCTTTGTACCGTACAATGTAATTCCATAATTCGTTCATTCAAATATTCAATTACAACATTACAAGAAATAAATCGATTACTATCGATTTCATGATGTTAAAATATGTATTGAATAATTTCATTAAAAGTCTTTTGTGTAATAAAGTCGATTTAGCTGTCATCGTCTCTCTACTTCAATTTAAGGTTCCTCAGCACATATCTAGATCAGCTACCCCCCGTTCTTTATTCCTCATTCAGCCACCAACTACATGTGCAACGAGTCTATAAGACGGTTAATGTCTCGCGCCAATGCTGATCCATCCTTTCTCATGTCTGTTCACGAAATTTAATTGCTACTCTGTAATTACTTATTGTATTATATTGTTTTCTCTCTATTCCTTCTATTGTAATATTATGTATTAATAATCATTATTCTATGTATTTATTTAAAAAAGGGCCCCACCCGTATATTTTAATAAATAATAAAAATAAAATAAAATTTGAGTCGCTATAACATTATATTTTGGTAAAACATATTAAAAAAGAAATATCACATGAACCTCATTTTATTTATTTTTTTCAAATTAATGATAAAATTAAACTTTAAAACGTTGAAGGTGGAATAAATACGTATCTGTAATAAATATTTGCATTTTTTTTTAATGTCGGGTATAATTAATGCTACAGCATTTCGGTTAGTTTCCATTTCATGTTTCCTGAACATTTACGGTACATAACACATTTGACTACATGCTCTTATTGACTTAAAGCAATTTGAACCATTATTAAATGTTTGAACGAGTAACCCAGAGTTTCAATTGGAGAATATTATCGAATTTAACTATCCATTGACAGTGACAGGTAATATTCACCTAGTTATAATGCGTATAAGTTTATAAGCCACATAGAGCTCACACGTACCCAAATATTTCAGATTGATATAACGCTTAAAACCCATTACGCCTTCGGTCTTGACCCAAAAATGCCTTTATCAATTTACCCTCGGACTAAACTTTAATGATTAAACATTTTTTTTTTTTTTTTTTAGTTAAATCGCTAAACTTTGATCAATTTGTTTGTAAACCGTATCGACTCTGAAAGTCTTTGATGGTCGTGTTGATCGAACTGTTTCGGCTCCGCGGCTATGTAAATACACAGACACAGTGAGTGAGAAAGAGAGAGGAGAGAAAGGGTTAGTGCGGGAACGGAGATCAGACTCTCGCTCACGTGTATTTGCGTACCAATCAATGAACGATTGCTTATCGTGTATCATATTATTGTGTATGTGCGCAGACACACTCACGCGTTTACTCCGCGAGGCGGTATTTATTTGCGAAACGATGATAACGAACGGACGCGCACACGTAAAACTCGTAAAACGATCGCGCGTATAACAATAATGTGATATTATCACGTGCGACATGTCTGAAGCGTAATAAAGTAAATCTGTGTGCGTGTGGGTTTTTTTTTTTTTGCTCCTGAATAGAACACAATTTTATTTTTTCATCCCAAAACATAATACGTTCGGTAAACCGATAGGTTTATGCACCGTCGCGTGTATAATGTAATATGGGGAATTTGAGTTTTGACAACGACGGGACGGCGACTGCGGCGAGACGGTCTCGTATATGGGTTTCTATTCGAGAGTTTTTGTTTGATACAAAATATATCACTCTCGGGGATATATAATATAAGAGTGCGGGATAAAGGTAAAAAAAGCGTCCATTCCTCGAAAAAATCTAAAAAAAAAAAACTTACGGTTTTATCAGTGAATCCATATAAATTTATATGTATATATATAAATGAATACTCTTTAAAATAAATTGACATCGACATATTTTCACATAGCTGACATTGATCGATTTTTATTTCCTCGGAATACATAACAATTTGAAATCAGTTTTTTTATCCACCCGCTGTTCTAATTAATTATTCAAATTTGAAACAATTGAATGAACCGTTAATCGTATTATCCACTTGTATTTTTATTTTCTAAAAAGCTCTTATAACTTTAAAATCATTAATTGAATATTGTTCCTGGTGGATTGTAATTCCCAAATAAATTTATTCAAATATTTCAATTGAATCTAAGTACATTGTAGACTTTCATTCATTTTTCATTCGCAGTTCTCGCCCAATAAAAAAAACTAAGTGAAAAAACTAAACGGCCAGGTAAATATCATAACACTAATAATGCAATAGTGCTTTCATATAAATCAAAACGGATCGTTTATTTTGCGAACATTCGCATTCGTTTGAATGAAATGTTTAATAGTTTGAATATTCGAATGAAATTAAACGGGAAACGTATTTAATTTGTACAGCTCTTAGCCTCGGAGTTAATTTAATTTGTACGAGTGTGTACCGTTTGTTTTGTACGATGATTTTAATCCGCACGAGAGTCGAACAGTGCATTCGAATCAAATGGACCGCACTAGTATGTGTAAGTAGCGAACACACGCAATATACGTACGGGGGAATAAGCGGTAATAATTAATTTGGAAATGTGTCGTTTTATTGTTCCAGTATAAAACGGGTTTAAAATAATTGAAATACGTCAACTACTGGTGACAGCATAACGCGATCGTTGTTTTCCGAATAAACGCTGTACAGTCTGGTGGTTGTTAACATCGATGATTTTGTAAGGCGAACTGGATAAGTATCGCCCCATCATAACAAGTTCTGAATACATTCCCATAATATGCGTTTTAATCACTATTTTTCCCGGTAAAATTTCGGGTGACTAATACGAGCCGGGCTAAGGAATTATTCACCGTAAAAATCAGTGACTCGGATCAACCAACGAGGTTCTGAACATTACGATCGGGTTATTACCACTACGCGTTATGAGCAAAACTTAAAAACGTGGGTGCGATTCGACCTCTTCAGTTATTAAAATCAACGCGTAGGTTTTATTCACTATATGAACATTTCCTTTTAACTTTTATTAACAAAACTCATTCGTAAAACCTACGCTGGTAAACTTTTTTGTTTTTGTTTTTTTTTTTTTATGTATTCCATTCTCTTACGCCGCAAAAATCGGCCTCGATAAATTATACGAATCACATTACGTTTTTAAAACCATTTTGTGCCTTCGACGTGTCCCCAGGAGAGAGGACATGCGAAATATATTATCAATTTGGTTTCTCGTACACGAAGCAACCCCATTCGTATGCGGGTCGGGGGTCGATGTTATATACGAATTCTCGGGCCCGGAAAACGGTCGATCCGTTCTTCCAGGCCGTCCGTGTGACAAACACGGTATAGGCGTAACTTTCGTAATACATTTGGGGTCGACGCATTGGATTTTTACTTATCAAAGCTGCCGACAAAATACCGTCGGATCTTACACGAGAGACGATCTGCGGTAGCAGTGTTGTACCTATTTCCGTTCCGGTTCCAAGAGAATACGAATTTCCGTATAGCACATTTTACATACCATAAATGTCTAGTCACTATACAACTCGGATCATAAGCGACTCTCTAAACACTTCAATTTTCGATTTTTTTTGTAATTATGATAAGCTATTTGAAAATTAATCACTACGCTTGCGGGTTATGGATATTTAAAAATTTACAAATCAATTTAATTTATAAATATCACCTCATAAATTGCTCAAATGTATTCGAGTGTAATGAATCACACGAATCATTACGAGTGTTATGATGTTACTAAACCTAATTTTGATTAACGATAACTTGTAAATATTTGTAAACCATACATTTTTCGTGTTCTTTCGTGTGTTCTAGATATATTTTTTTAATTATATGAAAACATTTTCTTCGTAAGAAATTAAAATAATTGAACACAAGACCAAATTTTGTAGTGTGATCACTTTTAATTAATAGTGATCACTCTACAAAACGAATTAATTTTAAACTACGTAATGAAAACTATAGTATTGCATCAAGTGTGCAGCCTGCAGGCTGTTCAACTCCTCACAGTTTTATTTCTTGACCGGTTCGTCGAAAATATAGTCGTTTAACCGGACCGCTGCAGCAAATCCACTGGTATAAATAACGAACGGTTATTGGTACTGGTATCCAGACGAAAATGAAAATTTTACAATGCGGGATTTCCACGCGTGCAAAGGCAGAGCGAGGCTGGCCCGGTTCCGCGTTGCTAAAATGATTACGTGGCACACTGACACACAACCGGCGGTGTTTTCCGCGGCAGTAACTCGAACCCGGAAACCATGAAAACGGGCTCTAATTAATAGTCCGGTCACGAATTTACGTTTAAATTTCATACGATCTAATAATGGGTCGGCGGAGTTCGTGTCATCGGTATGCGCGAAAATCAGTACGTGGCTAGACTCGACTGGGTAAAAATCTGATAAAAGTTATTCGGCGTGTGCGTTGAATCATGGTGATAAGACATTAAGTTCTTCCGCATTCGCGACGCCCGCTGACATCCTTTTACAATAATTTCATTGACGTTTTCACGACCCACCCGGGGTCCACTTCACACACTTCGTCTTTTTACTTAATTATTACAATTCGACCCTGTGATCTTCCCAAATGTATTTTCTATCGCCTGCTCACTGAAATCGCTCATTTCACCATGTCTTCATTTCGTCTTCTCCGCGGTGTCATACGTATGCGTCACCACATTTCCATGACGCTTCAGTGACGTTCTTCCGTCACTACCGTTTCCGCGCTCGTTTTCATGTCGTAACTCCAAACGAGTAGGTCCACACGAGCTTGAAAAAATAGCGCGCGATCGTTTTCGTCGTTTCGACAACGACGACGTTTTTAATTTAAAAGCTCGTTATTTATTCATTTTTGTTTTGTTTTTATCACACCAATTAAAGCCGTTTTTAGAGGTATACACACAATACCGTCGATAACACTGCAAGTACCTACATAATATAGGCAAGTTATGGGCTATAATATTATTTACGAGCACGTGTTTCTATATTTTCGCGTGATAAAAAGCGACCCACGTGACTCGTGAACCCACCGGGTTACTTTTCACAGAGACACCTTTTTATTGACGACGGCCAATACTTCAAGCGGCTGGATACGCTACGACGTTACGTGTCGTCAAACCTCTCGTCCGTATCCTTCTTCGTCCTGGATCCGGTCTAGGCGTGTCTGCAAACGACACCTTGTCGTCCCCCCGATCATTCTCAATCACTAAAACTCCTTACAATGTCACATTCGGAGGAGAGGGGGCGTACATCCAAGATAGTAGTTTTTAGAAGTTCGGATCATCTCCGAACCTGTCTACCATATATTTAAATGTGATATATATTTTCTAAAAATCACCAAAATTAACATATTTTTTTAATCTATTGACTTGAAACTTTGAATGTTTAAAAACTATTTTTTGTGCTTTAAACTTTAATTTATAATCAATTACTATGACATAATGGAATTCAAATTTTAGATACATTTTTTTAGTTTACATTTAATCATTAAAAGCATGCCTTTGACACCGTCATAGAATTTCTCGTCCATCGCACTCCATGCTGTCGACGTATTTTGAACGGCATGAATAAATAAACTGTACAACGGTGAAACAGTAAAAGATTATCAGCACGAAAAATGTTTTTAAAACCAATGAAAATCCAATAAATAACATTTTCAACTAGTATCGTTTGATATTCAACTAGTATCGTTTGATATATAATATGGTATTTTAGCTGACATACACCGTACTAAAGCTGTCTGCATAACTCTTATTGTTACGTTGCCTCTTTGTCAAGTATTTCGTATTAGGTATATTGTATACAGTATGCTACTGTCGCGGGAACGCACTATGGTCTACGGGCGAGTTGGAGTGGCACAGAGGTGACTTGTAGGTATGTCGTGCGGTACGCGGAGACTTGCGATTGTCACGTGTTGAATTTGATATTTCACAAAAACGTCACGCAAACCGCCATGTTCAAGTGCCTGCATAGTCAGAGCCGGATTAAGGGTCAAAGTCGTCCTGGAGCAATGTATATATTTGATAGGAAATTTCTTATTAAGAAGTCGTAAAAAACTTAAAACATTATAAATAAATATGTATTTCATGTAATATTGTATGAATAAGTTATGAACAGTTAAAAAAAATACATTTGGTACCTTATATTATTACGTAAATAACTGCTACAAGTTTAAAACCTTAATTTTTTATATTTTATACATACATTTAATAGACGCAGGTATGTATATTTTAACAAAAATAAGACAATAAAAAGCGTAGTCAACGACGCGGCACTGCAGGAAATCGATGAGACAAAACTACAAAAGTCGTTGATTTATTACAGGATTTTACAAAATTGTTTGAAAACTGCGATTGATACCACTATGTTCATGGTTATACTACGCCGCTAGTCCATCCTTATAATATTGTAGATTATTCAGTGCTATAGATTATAATTTTATACTTAAAAAACAAGAAAATATATTATTATGATGAAAAATTATGTTATTTTTCAATAGCCAACCATATATTACTCGATTTGATTATCTATCAATTTGAATAATCAAACATATACACAATATTTAATATTTGTATTACAAAAGTTATTTGCGGCCCCCAAAAATTTGCCGCCCTGAAGCAAAAAGCTCTTTTTGTACCTATGTTAATCCGACTCTGAACATGGCATACATACGTAAAGTACGTGGTCGTCATTAACGCGTGGCGAGAACGAACGGCGTTTCTATAATAGATAAGTAGACATCATATTAACCCGTTCCTATAACATAGAAAATTATAGATGACCCCGAGAAACGAGTCGTGAAATCTCCCTCGAATACCGCGAACCCGTGCGCTTTGAACTCTGAACCACAAATTGTTTGACTCCTTTGTACGTCAATGCTGATACCCGGTTACAGCATCGAGTTTTCCTGGAAAATTATCGCATCGCGGTTCAGCTGGCCTATATTCAGGCACGAATACAGGGACTAGTATTGCATTCCGAGCAAGTAATGTTGTAATATCAAATGTTTCTAATAATTTATGTTAATTGCAAAATAACAATCCATGTGGTTTATTAGAAGTCAAAATAAAACAGTTTAAAAAAAAATCGTGTTTAATTTTTAGAAATATGCATTATATTAAGTTAAAAAACATAATAATGATTCGACAAAGAAGTTGATCAATTTCCAAATTATCAAAAAGTACCTCACTGCCCACACCATAATCGATGAAACATATAGTCTATGATATAAAAAAAAAAGAAATATACTACGTGATACTATATTATATCACATTATTATTATTATTATTATTATTATTATTAGTTAGGTTTTATTGAAACATAGAATTATTCAAATAAAGTATAGAATATTCTTAGAGTATAGAAAAAAATAAAATATTCTCGACGTTAATCAGAGTCGTTTCATCATCTCTATGTTCAATCGTCGTTGAACAATTATGGATTGTGTGTTCGTGTTCACAGACGTCTGTTTCGTAGTGAATAAAACGTAAAAAATATCACGGTAAACGGGGTTTTTGACGAATCGAGAGTAGGCGACGTGGGAAGACGCGCTATCACCGCCATTGGGGGTCTAATGAGCGCGAGGGTTGTTCCGACCCGTTTGTCCGACGACACGTCCGTGGTGTACAGTTGTTAAGCCCGTCACGAATGACATAATAATAATAATCATAATAATAATGATAATAATAATAATACTTACAACAATAATAGTAATAATAATAATAATAACAATAATAGTAATAATAATGATGATAATAATAATAATTATGATAGTGATAAATTAGGGCCCTGAACTTGATGCATTTGCATCTTTTTTTCTAATGCTCAAATTTAATTCTCGTCTATACAGAAATTTGATTCATGAAGTATAGAATTTTATGGTACAATTTTTATTTTGCATTTTTTGCATTTTATTCATTTTAGTACTTTTTTTTACATATTTTTGCATTTTTCTTGTTCAAAGTTACATTTTATTGTAACGCATGCAGTTTCCATTAGCTTGACGATTATCAACGTTCATTACGTTTTTTTTGTTGTCGCAATAAACTGTATGCAGATACTACTAAAAACGACGCAGTATCAATTGAATACGTGTTAGATTTACTATCCGATTCAGAGTTACAGTCAAATTTAATTTACATAAAATCAAATTTCGGAACTTTACCGGATTCAATAGCTAAACTTGAGCCATCTAAAATTAGTTTAGCAGATTCTATAAAAATTATAGAAGCTGAAAAAATTAATATTCAACAAGCTCCCAATAATATTGTTCGTCAAATTCAAAATAAATTTAACGCAGTTTTCGAAAAAAATACGGGTTACAATACAATGCAAACAATTTCAATAATATTAGACGGAGAACATAATGATCTAAATGGTTTACCAGATGATATGAACATCAACGATATCACGTATTTTAAATACGCCCATATCACATCTGTGGAGGTAGAGAGTTTTCGATCTATAAAACACTGTTTTTAGATAACCGCCTTTCATTTTTATTTGAAAATATTAAGAAAAATTTGATTGTACAATGTAACAAATTTGAAGGTAAAAAAAATCTCTAAAAAATTATTATCTACGTAATAATGTTCAATTTTATTAAATTAAAATGTTTTATTTTTGTTACAGAGTAGTTTAAAAACAAAAAATTTTACGAATAGTAGTATTTTTAATACATATATAATTTTATTTAGTTAAATAAAAATAATTTTAATTATATAATTTTAATATATTAATTTTTATATCAAAACAATACCTATTTATCATTTTTTACGGTAAAATATACATTTTTAATATCATTTTTTCGTGTCATTTTTTAACATTTTCTATGTCATTTAATGTATTTTTTTCGTGCATTTTTTATATATTTTTACATCATCAAGTTCCGGGCCCTAGTGATAATAATAACAACACGCCGTCGGGTGAGTGACGAGTGTGACGTCTAACAGCAATACCTGCGTATAACGTATTACGGTCGTCTGTACCACAGCCTCCGGCGACCGTCTTCGTGCAGACCGCCGCCGACGGTAAACGCACGGTGCTGACTTATCGTCTCTCGAGTACCCGCGGCGGGATACGCTCTAATCGAGGAGATTGCGCGCACCGAAAATCGTACCCGCGGCCGCCGCCCGGTTCGACGTGCCTGATGGATTACCCCGTGGCGGCCGGCTGTAATCGTATATACCTAGAGCACTGCCGTCACGTCAATCAACGCTGTTGTTGTTGTTACTATTAACGGTTTTGTTGTCGGTACGAACGATGCGATGAATACGTCGTTGTGCGCGCGTTTCTAGAAGGACGACACGAAGAAAAAGAACTTATCTTTCGAGTGCGACGTTGAACGATCCGGATGTGTGTACGGCGTACACGATTTCTATGACCTCAGAAGAATATATTATTATTATGTCATAATGCACGATTTACGCGTCGTAGTTTCGACGTACGATGTGAGATATGTACACACACACACACTTGATAGCGTGATAAATGTACGTACGAGCATAATCTTTGACGAGAATTTATGGACGATCAATAACGCGATGTGAAGTTTTAAGGGTGTTATGAAATTAAAATCAAATTCGAGTGTCGTGAACATTCCGTACGATTTATCATCCGCGTGTCTCGCGAATACGAGTACGCGCGCAAATTAAAAACCGCAATTTTACGGATTACATCATGGCCGTTCTAAAAAATAAGTACGTTCACGTGAAGAGCCGTGTAATAATAATATTAAATGTAAATGTCAAAAAATTAAATTTATTTCCGCCGGAATGAAAACAAAAAAATAAACTCGTATAAATAAACGGGATCTCATTTCGTTTGTCCGGAACAAGAACACAATGATTACGGCCGTTTCGTTGTTTTCGACCGGCGGCGTTCCGCGAGCTTTTGACGTTTAATAGATTAATCGCGAAAGCCAAGATGTTTATCTGATGATAATTTGTACGTCTGTGCGCGCGCGTACTCGCCTCGTAATGATTTCCAGCGTTACACGTGCGTATTATTTATTGCGATCGCGTTTCTAATCTCCCGGCGTGATGGGAAATACACTGGGTCTCTGTGAATTGCGTCCCATTTCAAATTTTTTATGTAAATTGCGGCCCGGGTATATTTTATACATACGTAAATTGCGGCCCGGGTATATTTTTGTACATATTATGCCTATCTAACTATTTCTTATTAATATGTAAATTACGTTTAAGCCTTTTTTCCACAAAACCAATATTTTCCTTCCCATTTTTCAGACTTAGGACTATAACTATAACAGACTTAAAACTATCTATACAAATATTATTGTAATCAAATTTCAAAAAATACTTACACGTTTTAACTGTGCAACACCAACGTTGAATATCATTGTTTAGAAAAACGAAATTTGAAACCATCAACTATTTTCAACGTTTTATTCCTTTCACTTTTCATAAAGTCTATTTTTATTAGATTGAAAAAAAATGCTGTAAACTGTAGAGCAACCACAGATTTAAAAAACAACTAGATAGCTGACTCAACGAATAAAATTGAAGTCTAGAATCCGTATGCGAACAGGGCAAAATATGATTGACTAATCCATGACATTTTATATTATTCCATGAAATATAATTTTTCTGTGATTGAAACCAAAGATATAATATAAAAATGTTGTTGTATATATCAGTTATCTTTTTATATGGATTCGAACTGAAACACAGTTTTTCGATTATAATTTATAAACTATAAAGTGCAATTCAAATAATTCAACATCATGGCGGTTTCTTGTTCTGTGTCTGGTTGTGTCAATAGGAGACTGAAAGGAAGCAAAGTTCATTTTTTTTCGTAAGTACACGGGCCGAAATTTACGTATGTTTTAAAAGTACGCGGGCCGCAATCCGCATAGTATATGACCATGACCGTACTTATAGGGACGCAATTTACCGACTCCGAATACACTCGTACCGATGTAAAGTACGTAGTTATCATCATATTATTATTTATCGAATATGAACTCCACCGCGATCGCAATCGTATTGTTTGATAAAAGTGTATTGTAATTTTTATTTATTTATTTATTTATTTATTTATTATTATTATTATTTTTTTGCTCCGGTCAAATCGATATCTCTCGCCAGATAATATAATGACAATATAACTCGTCCGGAAAGTGCGTAAAAATTAATGTCGACAGTAAAAACCAGATTATTCCGTCCGGGAATTTTCCGTTTCGAGAGACAATGGATTTGCGATAATGCAGAGACGTCACGGTTCCGATAATCTCGCGTTTATTGGTTTAAGACATTTTTGAATATTCAGACGCTGTGCTTTCGATTTCACTTTTATCGTTCTGTAAACCGTATTTTATTGCAAACAGATTCGACGGCTAGTATACATGTTTTGTAATTTTTAAGAATGAAAACATCAAACGACGTTCGACCCAATCAATTACTGCGTACTGACAATATGTTTTCAAACGTAAAACGTCTTGTTTATAATTATTAATAATGCGATACCGACGATACCGTCTACCAGAAATTACAACTATTCGAACGATTCGAACGGTTAATTAAAACGTTTACTAACATCACTTTGACTTCAAATATTCCACATAATATCCCATATCCTCCGTGAACAGCTGCTCATTGAAAAACGCGACTATAAAACATCCGAGAGGCCGGAGGAGGACGCTGGCACAAAATATAGACCTGATACCCTTGGCCTTTAGCATTTCAGTATTTAATTTTTTGCATTTATTTATTTATTTAGATTTTTTTGGGGGGGGGGGGATATTCGTACACATTTTTTCATTATAATCACGTATTTTCAGGTTCGCGAATTCCGTGTGGTTTACCTATAGCGCCGAAATAACTCTGCCGTTTTCCTCGTAAACTATTGCGACGTGGTTTAGCTCGTGAAGCCATGACGTTTTTAAATTCTTTTAGAATTTTTGGTTTGATTTGATAATATAATCGTCACAAACATGTTTTTTTTCCGCCCGTTTCTTAGATATCGACGTATCGTATTCATAAAATATTATCGTTCATCCGGAACGATATATCAACCATACAGTTTAATATGCTGTTATGGTTTTCAAATGCTTTCAGTCGCAGCCTAGTCGAATGGAAATTCAAAAACCGGATTCTCAGCCGTCTATGGTAGCTAAAAGACTCGTACATTTTTTCGATATACAAGTTTTCTGCATGCTCGACGCTCTAGGCGCAACTCTTGTGTAATTGAAAAAAGACCGTTTTCGCCGGTCGGTGCACGATTTGTGTGTTGTACTCGAATGTACACCCGCGGTGTTATTACGGCGAGTCGTGTCCCGTGAAAACTTTTTTTAACCGTAAGTACGTTTATTCGCGGCCCCGCGAAAACTACTCAAGCGCTCTGATTCAAAAGTAACCGTGTTTTACTCGTGTCGACGGGCAGACGACGGTTACCGGGAGCGTGCGTACGTCGACTTAACGTGGGTCGGCTTGACAACAACGATAATATTCAAGGCCGCCGCCGCGGCCGACGTGGAAAAAAGTCTGGGGCCCGCGGCCGATCGACGCGACGTAATCCGCGACGACCCAGATCGTCGTCGTCGTTTTCGCGGACGCGTCCGCGGCGAACGTTCTGCTCTCGCCCGAGTGAGTCGTGAAAATCGACCGGACGACGTTGTAGTCCGTTTATATACATACGAGTATATCGTATTATATTGTGTACGTATATCTGTACGTGAACGTCAGCTGTGCCGCGGACGATACTCCGGGGCTGTTCATCACGACCTCGTCTCCGCAATCCGTGTTGGCGGAGGGGTTGATGCTGACCACTACCCCTTCGCATCCCTTCATGTTGCCTGCGCTTTTATTTTCATTCACTCAGTGCGACGACCTTCTCGTATTGTGCCGTTTGTCCTCTATTTTCGCGAGACTGTACACAATATTTCGTACATGCGTGGCTACACACACACACACACAAGGGCGTCCCTGGCCCTATTTTCAGGGGGAGGCGACTTTTAGACTTGTAATGTCGAGAAATAAAAAATAAACAAAAATAATTTAACTGTAATATTTAGGATTAAAAATAAATACAATTTTTTTTAAATGAAGCACAAACTAATTGAAATTATTATTCTATAAAACAAATTCTTTGAATCGTTTTTGTACTGCAAATCTATCTATTATTTTGCACGCATCTAGCGTACTACGTGAACTGTGAAGACGTATTCGTGTACTACAATAATATCATGACTATTTCGTGTTTAACAAAAAAAAAATTATCGAACGTTCGGTATCAAATAACGTGTATCTAAAAGTATCTATCGTTATAAAATCGATACGATACGAGCTGGGTAAATTCCGAGCGCTTCCATCAATAAATTACACACCTATATCATAATCTATGACTTTAAATAATTTCGTAATTTTTTTCTAATGATTATTATAATATAATACAGATAATGTAAAAAAAGTAAAAAAAAAAAATTGAAAAGGCCCATAGGGGGGGAATGGGGCGATGACCCAGAAACACTCCCTTGCACACACATTGGTATTCAGCTGTTATAAATAAGCATTATTAACGAAGTGTGTGGTATTAATTATTATTTACGGGAACAATGCACTCGAAAACATAAATCTGGAATTTTGTTATTTTACACCAAATTTGATTAAAAATAGTTTAACTTATAGGTGTACATGAACATTCGTGTTTCGTCAAATTATAATTATTTAAAATTCACAGGCAAATTGAATTACATCAAAACATTTTTAGGAAATATTTTGTTTCGAGTCCGAATCATAGTATCCTTTTTATTCTTTTATTTTTTACATCACGGAGAGTAGCAATAATTTTAAACTTGCATTCTCTCCAAGTTCACGGTATTTATGTGCGAACTTTTACTCCAAGCAAAATAATTAACGAAATCAACAAACAATTTTTAACATCATTAATTGTAATACAATTAAAATAGTTTCAACATAAAAACGTACATTTTTCTTAAAACCAATATATTTTATCATACACTATTATTTTCGTTTACAATTTGTTCTGATCTTTAAAAAAAATATGTCAAAACATTTTATCGTCAACTATATTGAATTAGTACACTCCAGTGTCTCCGAGAATTTGTATTGGTCAACGCGTGTTAAACGAATTTTACTATTATGTTCTTTTTTGCTGATGAAGTAGCTCAAAACATTTAAAATTTCAGTTTATTTAAAAAAAAAAAAATAAAAAAATATATATGTATATATTTTGTAAATAAAAAAATCAGACAATTCTATAATATATAAAAAATCGAACGAATGTGGATTTGCAATAAACTCGAACAATGTTAAAGTTTGAGATTACTACAACTACTATCTATAAACTTACGTACACATCGTGTTCGTTTTCACCGTGAAAACTTAACAAATTTTTCGAAATAACGTTTGATTAACGGTTGATGAGCTCAAAAACAAAAATTCGTATTCTCCGTGATAATAGTCGAACACGTGCCATAATAATTCCCAACGTTCACTTACCGAGTACATTTCGATCCTTTTTAATGAATCGGCGTTACATGTGTTCCTACGAGTCAGAATGCGAAGCGAAATCGTATTTCGTTGTACATTGGGATATATTCGCGAATAATCAAATCGGGGTTTTCGCCCCTCCACACACAGCGCATTACCAGTATTATGGTTACCATGTAGGTTATCTATACCGATCTCTCTATTGCCTACTTTAAATGTATTCCTTCGTACGAAATTTAGTGTACGCGTATAGAAATAGAAATTTGCCGTTGGTGTTTAAAATTGTCGCCTTGCCAATTCGACGGGAAAATCTGAAAAGATTCGATTTAAGATAGTGCCGAGAGCTCTCGTAAAAACCACGTTTTATTAGACCTGTATGCGAAAACCCATTTTTCACACACACGTACTACTGACAACGAAAATAATGAATTTCCCCCCGAAAAACCGAACGAACGCGCACGTATTATAGACCCGTACGCTTTTGAATCCTGAAATTAACACGTCGCGTTTCGAACACACCCTATAATTTGATCTCGATTAAATATTATCCGTAACGAGACCATCGTTGTCTGCTACGTATTAGTTGTTTGCTTATTATTATTTAGACGTGATTATTTGATAGGTATTCAATAGCCGGGAAATCGTAAATAATCACAATACCACTGTAATAAACGCAATATATATTCTGAACAACACTTGGATACAATGTAATCATTCGGTTGTTTTAAATAATTTACACGTAAATCCTACTTAGATACTCAATGAGGACCATTTTGTTGTTATAGAGTTTAGGGAGAGCGTCACCGAACTTATTAATTTTGGAAACCATTATGTAAATGTCATGTAATGTTTATCATTAATACAAATCATTTTGTTTTTTTAAGGTTAGAAAATAATGTTCTCTTTTTAAAACGTTTTTGTAAACATTTTAAGTATAACGTACTATTTCGATCGATTCAACATACTTAAAATATTTTATTATTCACTGCGTATAAACACTCGGATGAAAAAGTAAAACTGTCAAACTTTACTATTATTATTATTCGATATTCAAAACGTGTATACGCGTTATAACATGCAAATATGAATTTGAAAGAATAAATTTTACCTACTGAAAACGATAAAAATGTGTAGTCATGTGTGTATGTGTTTTTTTTTTTGTGCGTCAGTTTATGCGCGCTCCGTGATAAGTTTACAATTTAAAATTATTTCTTTAATAAACCACCATGTACACAGTATTATACGCATTATAATGATTATCTAACCTCCATAAAACCATATACGTATCAGATCGTGTAAATAGTGGGGTGTATATCTTTCAGACTTTATAATATGATTTTTTTCTTTAACAGTTTCCGTCGTAAAAAAATAGTTACTAATGATAAAATTGAACATTATCTATAAAGGATAAAAAAAAACGATGTGGGAGTAAATTAAACTAGATCTGTCGAGTCTTTACATTAAAAACCTTTATGAAATCTTAATTAGCTATTATTAATTACGTTTACTTTAGGTCATTCTTCTCTGTGGGCGTTCATTACAGACACAAGGCGTTCACATTGCATATGAACCGACAATGGTGAGGAATTCGGCTGGGGAATAAATCTACTCTACAATACCAACTTACGCACACATAACCGTTTTAATTTAATTTTTTAAAAATTCGATGAAATGTTTTAAAAAAATTGACAGTAAAATGATCATTGCTAAATACTGGAAGAATAAAACCAAAAACTAAAATTTGACGAACACTCTCGTTCAATGTACTGGAAGAATAAAACCAAAAACTAAAATTTGACGAACACTCTCGTTGAATGTTTAACTGGATAGCTCATAATCATATACAGAATTCAATAAGTCCGGTCGTTTTGCTTCTCTTAAGTTTTTGTTTTATTTTTGATGCGGAACCCTAATGGCGGCTACTTACGATTTACACCAATTAAATTGTCTAAATATCGAAATTTGAAACTTATCAGTCAATTTCGAAAATACTATTTTAACACTCACTTCTTGGTTTTCGGTTTTATTCAGGTTCTAAAATCTTAATCTATCGTGAAATTATCAGTACAGTATTTACTTACAGCTAATACCGATCGGAAATATAATTCCAAATTTCTAATTTTTTGTCGTCCCCTATGAAAGAGATGGGGTGAAACGGTGACGGTAGGCATGGATTTTTTACGTGATTCCGTAGACGTAACGCGTTTGACATTTTGAAAATCGAAATGAACAAACAAAATTCACGAGAGTCCTGAATTCAGAAACTTAAAAGAACTGTTTGTCTGAAAATCTTATGAAAAATATCATCATAGCCGTAGTTTTTTGACTCATTATTCTTTACACTCAAAATCGTTTTTTGTTGTGAGTTTTACGATTGACGGCCAAAACTGGACGGTTCTTGTTTCCAAAAGCCTCCCCGTAGTCATTTTTCGAGTAAGAAGAACGCTTCAAAGCGCAAACTTTTTTGGTGTGTCTAGGGATAAATGCCCACTTAGGTCGTCGTCGGCTCTATATGCGTGAGTGGATATATCGCGTGCCAGAAAATGAAATATAAATTTTTTTCTGTTTTTTTTTTCAACTCGGAGTAGGTGTGTTGAAAATAAAATCTCTCGTTGATCAAATTAGAAATTATTTTTTCTACGAATGGTCACAAATAATATTTTGAGATTAAAACGGAGCGATGTGTTTATTTTTTTGCTAGTTTAACAAAACGTTTTAGAACATAAATTATTCCACGCTATTCTACACACAAAACCAGACGGCTGCGATGAAGTTTTTTTTTTCGTTTTAAAAATTAATAATTTCAGCATATATTTATGTATATATTTTTTTTTTCTTACTCAGATATTCCGTTTCGGTACAGAAATGATAAACTAAAAGTCTTTCTCAGTAGTTTTACGCGTCATTGTATACGCATATATTACTTTTGTTATTTTTTATCGCTAATATCGTTAATGCTCTAGATAAAATATTTATTCAATAGGGTTTCCAATTCATTTACATGTCTGGCAAAAAAGTTCGAATAAAATTCTAATGTAAATGCGTAGGCATAAAAAAAAACAATACTTTTCTCAAAGAATAGCACATAAAAATCGTATTGTAATGGTTTTTTCTTCTTATTATTATTTATTTTTATTTTTCTTTTTGTATGACTTGATATAAATGTGTCCTTAGAACATTATTCTTTGCTGATAAAACGATTTACATTTTAACTTACCAGACGGACACACTTAACGTAAGACTTATTTACATAAGATACTAATGGTTAATATTTTACGTAAAATACATTATTCCACATAAACAAGTGTAGGTACTATCAGTAGGAATTAATTTGTTTTTCTTTTTAAAACAACAACTAAATTATTGCATTGCATAACATTAATCGTTTTAAGATTTAATTTTGGGACCGTTACATTTTTGAAAAAATTACTGATTTTCAATCTTCATATATTTATCCATTTTCACTTGCGTATCATCGTTATTAAAGTTCTATATTGATTAATTTGCCATGTTCACTGTACACAAGACACAGTACAATTAAATGTTGTTTTTTTTTTTTTTACAAATTTTTATCTTAGTTTTATTTTTCCTTATACTTTTGACGTGTATTTACTTATTAATGGCTCGTTTTGTCTTATTTATCCGAAAATATTTGGTGAATTAAATTTCGAGAATGCTAGAAACACTGTGTTATACATGAGTTCATTTTATTATATTATAAAATAGATATTTGATAAGTGTACATCACGCCCAGCCGTTCTGGCCATAAATTAAGTTTAAGGTCTTCCAAGCATTCCACTGTGTCGTGTCGGAGGTCTATTCTCCCTGAGGAATTTATATTTATAGGGGGAAATTATTGTTGACCTAATGCGTTGCAGTTACAATATGGCGAATTTCACTTCAACATGTCAAGGATTATATCGCCGCGAGAATTGTCACGATTAACTAACGTAATATTAAGTTTTCTTCAATTAAATATCTATATGAATGTTTGACGTTTCAAACGTCACTATTAGTAATCGTTGTTTACAGTAAAGGCGTTTTAACTAAAGAAATTACTATTGATACTCGTATTATATTGATCGTTGGAAGTTAATAAATGTTTATAAACTTATTTCGTTTTGTATGCATTTATAAAAAATTCAACTTTACACAAGTATCAAAAATAATATGATTTCCTGAATTGTAATAAAATAAACATACTATCGTTTTATTTAATTTGAAATCCCATACTAAGATCATAAATAAATAAAGTTTCTATTCTAACACAAGAGCGTCACATTAAACCAGAAAGAGTTATTTGAACACGTTATTTTTTTTTTTAATCAGTTCTTGAGATTGAGGCCTGAATATTATCCACATAGAATATTATTGACAATTATTTATATATTGGATCAAGCATATTGATTGCTATTTATTTTACAAATAATATGTAAATATTTATTATTTAATAAAAAATAATGCATCGAATTTAGTTACTACTTCCGTGTTTTTATTCTGGTGCACATCATCATAATGTAATTTGATATTTAAAAAGACGGGTACCGTGAAAAATGCATAACGTCATCGTCTTAAGTAAACCTAGCCACATTGTGTTGTTTAAGTGCAAAAATGTATTCAATTACTATGAATTATCAGACACAATTAAAAACGGTCTTGTAATTATAATGTAGAACGCTTTTCTACGCGCCGCGGAGTTGAGGAAACCTCATTTCGCACTAATCACGATGAAAAATAGTCGTCTTTTAATGGGTACTCGGTGAACAGAACTTTTTACCACTATCCATTCACGGGTACCGCGTCTGTTCAACATTCGCTATGGCATAATATCATATGAATACGTTTCTTAAATAATAGACGATAGTTTTTGCAAATTTGATTCACACTTGAATATAAGGGAGATGGTAAACTGCGGCAAAATTAACCTTTTTCTAAAAGTTGATATGTAAACTGCGGCAAAAAAAATTGTACATTATACAAACTGCGACAAAACCGATAAGATACATTATACAAACTGCGGCAATTTGTTTTATATACCTTCTATATGTACTACCTTCATGAGTATGATCCAAAACTGATTTTTCTTGTATTAGAGTTTTTTCCTTGTTGAACACCAATTTGGCCTTGCATGATTTATTAGTGCATTCCCGCGTTTTATAACCACTTATTTTAGATTCATATTTAAATTTGAATTTAAAATTGTCTAACACTGTTAATTGTTTGCCATTCTGGCTAATCATTGTTGTAAATTCCATCACGTTGAATAAATATTAAACTTTTAACTCTACTAACATTTAACACTTGTCAGTAGATACTAACTAGTATTATCAAAAGTGAAGGAACCGATATTACCGATATGCTTCGTTAAAACTTAAAAATACATTTGGATTTACCTTACCAATATCTGCGCAAGACGCAACATCACATAATTAATTAAATTATATACGTATATAGGTACACATAGGTAGGTATATATGATTTAGGTACTATAATATAGTATAGGTATATAGATGGTATATAAAACAAATTGCCGCAGTTTGTATAATGTATCTTATCGGTTTTGTCGCAGTTTGTATAATGTAAAATTTTTTTTTTGCCGCAGTTTACATATCAACTTTTAGAAAAAGGTTAATTTTGCCGCAGTTTACATACAGCCGAGTATAACGAGTGTGTTATTATTGTTTTGTACGCGAAAATTCGAAATCACACGTCGACGAACAAGTGAGTTGACATCATATTAGATCCGATACGAACACCTCACGTTTCAAGGTTTATAATTTTAAAAAAATTCGGTAGGTATACCATTTATTCACGTGCGTTTCAGATTTCAACGATCAAATAGGTCAAATAAGAACCGGGGGCAAATTTCTTTATTTTTCTTCTCGGATACGCGTATACTTTTATACACTGATGACACACAATAGGGAACGTGGGGTAATTTTGTGACCTTTTTGGAGTTTGGCCAACTTACTCGACATGAAAAGTTACCAACTATATTATTATGTAACAGTAAATAACGAACGCTCGTTTTAGTTATTGTTGCAATTTTCAGTTCACTAAATACCACCGAGGGCCTCGTGAAATACGCCCAGCCTCCGACGATTACGATGACGAATTAATATTTCTTATGACTGTGCATAGGTTTCACAGAATACGTTTATATCGATCATAACGATATTGAAATAAAATCCAAGACTAGGCCGTATTCACACGTCAAATGCTCAGAGTACTGCTCGAGTTGTATTACAAATGAGATTTGAGTCGAAACTAAATATTGGCTATTAAGTGATATTATTATTATTATTATTATTATTATTATTATTATTTAATAATTTATTATTATTTAATATGGAAACCAAACCTAAAATATTGTTGACCATGTTCAACTATTGATTGATCCAACAAATTATTTCCTGATAAATCGTGCTTAATCCGATTACATTTTAGTTATATTTATCGAGTGGATACATAAAAAACAAACGAAAATACAATTTTTGTTTTTGTTCCTCGAAAACGTATGCTCACAATACAATGATCCACATATAATGATGTTACAAACCGAGTGAACTCGTAAGTCCACTAAGTATAGTGTAGACAAAAACGCATTGTGTCGAAAACATCTCAAGAATACGTTTTAAGTGTTTTTATTATTTTATTTTATTTTTTTTATTAAATAAATATAAACATTGTGTGTCAGTCGACTCAAAGCACACTTTATATCGTATACATTGAGATATCACTTATAGTGTTTAGAATTTAATTTAAAACGTGTGCTTTCTGATTCTTTGTAGTTGTTTATCCTCGGTGGTTTTTATCATTCCACGGGGTCTTTAACTTACCGTCGTTGCGTTTGTTCACATTTGTGGAATAATCTATCCGTACATTATTCGACAAAATAACTAACGTTTTATATAAATATCCTACAGCGTGTAGTTGAGGGGTTTTTAAAGTTTCTCGAATCATTAATTTGTTGTTTATTTATATTTCTGATAATATTCGTTCTCAATAATAATAATAAAAAAATATATATATTTATCAAGAAAGTATGATTTTCTAGGTTTTGAAGTGCAAAATAGAATTTTACTGAAATGAAAACAAAGGGTAAATGGCGAAAAAGTTTTAATTTGTTCATGACGTGTATGAAAATAAAATAAGATGTATATTCAATTTCAACGAAATTCCCTTTGATATTTCTAGTCATTGAACTTCGCCGAGTTATACGTTATGGCTATTTTTATTTTAACCACGAATTACGTTTCAAACAAACTATCATCGAGCTCTTAGGGTTTCTTCGCGCGTCTTATTACGAAGGGTCCTAAATGAACGGAAATAACAAAAACCTCGGTAGGCCCGACCCCGTCCGCAACCATCTTAATCTCCGAAACGTTTGCATTGTCTCATTATTTTTACTATACTCAGACATACAAGTCCGTACGAGAAGACGCCGGTTTCAAATTAAAAATTTAAAAGTTGCACGAGTTCGCCCGACCGTTCTCCCGTTCCGAACGTCCAGAACACAGGCCTATAGCATTCCGTGTATAATTATTATTAATGTTTAAGTCAACTCGATAAATTATGAAACGGCAACGCGGGGTGCACGAATTGACATTTAGCAATAAGACGATTCGATTCATGGTTGTAAATAATAAATTAGTTTCAACTTCACTTCACGCAGATTTACATAATTTAATATTTCTCGAAAACATCTCGTTCGTCTCGTTATGTAGATAATACAAATAAAATCGAATGTCACGTGTACAATGTAAACACGTAGACGGGTGAAGCCGACTTTAGGCAGGCTCTTAATTTGCTGCCAGAGACAATTTTCGAAAGGGGGAAGCAAATTTTCACCTGGAAGAGTAAATTTGTTTACTTATTGATTAGTTAATGCATTAATTTTTTTATGTGAAATAAGCGGAATAATCTAGCCATATTCTGCATATGATTGTGAAAAATGTTTTTAGCTTTAACGCGTGTGTTTGTGTCTCTTTATTTTTATAATGCTTTAGCGTCACTTTGGTCTTTAAGGTACCATGATTTTTCTGTAAACAAAGAGAAAACATTTTAATTTAGTATTCCGTGATATGTACAGCTCACAGTTTTACCGTGATTTCAAATCGTATTTTTTTTTAAACAGTAATTTTTTTTTAAAAAAACATACTTCCATAATAATTAACGCAAATGTGATTTTCTATTTTATTCACTTCATAACTGAACCGGTACGGACACGGAACAAGCATACGTGTATGACTGGTGCAACGCTTGGACCAAATGTACATTTAAAGCACCTTTTTTTTCATGTTTGAACCAAAAACCGGGCGGGAAATACGGTGGTATTACTTCCACCCAAAATTTAAAGTACCTAATGATAAAAGTTAATTGGGCTCGATTTTTTTCTTAAAAAAGATCTAGGTTTTAGACTGATTTAAAAAATTGTTGATTTTGTATAGACGTTAAACTCTTAACCAAACAATCCGTACATTTATTTTGTGGTGCCGACCTTTTTTAATTAGAACCACTTTATTTTTATTTTTTTATTTATAGAAGTTTCGTATTTTCCCAACAAAGTTGTGCAGGTTTTGTCGGATAAGTTTTACAGCTTGACTGATGTGTTGATCACGTATTCGATACCATGCATTTGACAGCGGTGTAACTTAGAAAACAAATATCCTGCAAGTCCAAATAAATAATCCGGAACGTTTTTGAAAAACTGTGCTTATTTTAGAGTAACACGTACCCGTTCAAAATAATTGTTGTTAAGCAACGTATCTTAGAATAAATTTATTTTGATGATGCACTTTAAGTCTTTACTTTCTACGTCGCTAATTATTTGTATTTTTCATTTTCAGGTGAGAATCGTTTCACAATCATTGCAACCGAAGTAAGTGTCGAATGCATTTTTTGTATATGAAATTTATAATTCATAGAGTTGTTTGGCGAAACATTCAAAACATTTTTACTACCAGAAAAATATTGTACAGAAAAAAAATAGAAATCATTGTAAAACCAATCGATCCTTCGTTTCACCTAGAATTTAAAACATACCGTCAATTAAACTAAAAACGGTCAAATATATAAACGGTATACTTTTTATACTGAATTGCTCAAAATCATTTAACTAAATAAATGATCTAACTTTTCTATAAAATTCAATACACCAATCTGCATTATTTTCCCCGAGGAGATGAGAATTATATACCTACCCCATGAACATGATGCAAAGTGCTTACTTTTTTGGAAATCAAATTTTATTATTTAAAATGTTATTTTACTATATAAAAACAAAAATAACCGAATAACTGTAAACCGAAAATTTAGGAATAATATGGTATTAAAATAAAATATCTTATTCAAGAATGAGTCGTTAATTTATTATGAATTTTTGAAAATGCGAATTTAATAATTATGGTGTTTGAACGTCCGTTTCTGTGAAGTGTTTATCAGTTTAAATAAAAGTAATTTGATTTTTTTGGATATCTTTACTACAAAAATTTAACGCTTATAATTTTTAAACGGGAGACGGAGTGGCCGAGTGGAACCAGGCATCACTGCTGACGCACACGTCGCCGGTTCAAACCTCGGTCACGGGCGGCTCTCTCTCTCTGGGCAGGCGACTGTCTAGAGAGAGCGGCAGCCATCTCCCCTGTGCAGAAGGCAACGGGAAACCACTGCACAGTACAAACCCTTCCCTAGTAACACCTTCTTCTAGGTGCAAACCAACCCTCGGGTTGTTGACCCTAAGAAGAATTTTTAAATAAAATGTAAGTATGTAGGAAAAATAAATTGATTTATAATGCATTTTACATAGATACGGTAAGTTAGCGTGGTTTCATTAAAGCATTATTTGTTTTTATAATGTTTTTTTTTTCGTTTTTTTGAAGGGGGCCAAAACTCCCACAGATCTATTCATCCTGATTATTTTTTAAGACCCCTGACATAATGCCCGGACCACGCCACGGCCATCAGCCGTGATGGCGGCGTCACCGTCGTAGCTTTCAATGCCGTGATTTACCTATTTTCAAAACTGTACTTGCCGACGGTGATCAAAACACCAGCATTGTACGCGCCGGGGTACGGTGCGATGGCGCGAGATAAAACAGTCGATTCGTGTACTGATCGCTGAGTCAAGTGGACCGAAAGAGTTCAAGTCGAATCAATTTAGACAACACACACACACACACACACACACACACACACACACAAACACGCCGTGATGAGCACGAACCGCGGTAGTCAATTAATCATCGTTCGAGTACACGTATCGATTGTTTAATTCGCCGTCGAGAGAGTACCGAGTGCATGAACACAAACGTATTATTTCCGCCGACTCGAACCCCTGAGACTCGGTCGACGGTCGCACAAAGACCGAAAAGTAATCTCGTACCATAACGGTTTACGACGCGACTCGATCCGCACCCGGCGACGTGTTTCAGTCACATCGTCGTTCACACGTACCGGGGGCCGACCCGTGTCGTCGCGGTACGACGTTTCGCGGGTGACTTGACGCCAACGACGAGACGTATAATAATATAGTACGTATTGTCACTGTTCTCCGACGGCGGTGGTATCGTACTATGATGACGGGGCGTTTTCATCGAGTCCTCCGGCCCGGCCGCGGCGGTTCGTTCACGCGTAAATCGTTGCCCGTAACGTCGTAATGGTGCGCAATTTTTGTTTATTTATCGTACCAGTCTGCACACTCGGTCCGTCGGCGACGTTGACGTTTTCTCAGAACACACCGGGTCCCTGCAGCCGGACCGTATGCGATTTGTATATTCTCGCGATTTTTAATCCGTGCGAGCGAAAACCGCACGTGCAATGAAGATTTGTAGAAAAACACTTTGAAAATCGTTCGGTTGCGTAGCTGAGAAAATCTCGTGAAAAAAAAAATTGTTGTCGAAATCGGTCGAGCGACTAACTCGGAAAACGAATTCTATAAAAGCATTTCGCTTGGCGTTTTTAGATTCTGAGTGAAGCGGAGGACGTATTGGTTTTGCGATAATGTTTTTTTTATTTGAAACCACTGTTTCGTGTAGTAGACTTTGTTCGAAAGTTACATTCAACACCTTAAAATCAGACGTTTCATCGCGTTAGTGCTTTGATGAAGTAATTTTTCTCTTTTCTCGAAAGTTTTTCCACGCGTAAGGGAAAACTACCGAAAAATTGATTAAAAACCGTGAAATGTGCAGAAAACGAGATTTTCATTTAAATCGGTTTAAAACTTTCATGAAATATTAAATGCACTGCAACACTGACTTGATGAAATCGTCAAATACATTTGGATAAAACATAGGGCTTTGAACATATCTCATTCCTTAAACATTTTCGTCTGATAAAATTTTAAAAAGGCGATACTAAGACATGACAATTTATCAAAACTTCACTTTTATACTCAACTTTACGAAAATTAAAAATCTAAAAATGTCCCTGATTATAATTTTTTTCACGAAATAGTCAAGTTAGAATGTCGACTGTTTTGCATGATATTCCTACTTGATACGTGCATAAAAAAAAAATTGATTAATCCAAAACTTATGAAACTTGAGATGTGAATGAAAAAATTCGTCCTCGATTTTTTCGTTAAAAAAAAACAATTTCTACTGGATTAAAAATTGAAAACCGAATTAAGTTTTGATCGAATAGACACCAACCTAAAATTAGACCAAAAACGGTAAACTATGTAAACGGTACGCTGAAGCTTTGTCGAGAACCGTTAGACTAGAAAAATAATATACCGTCTTTTTAAAATTAAATATGGTCACCACTATTATCTTATACAAGCACCAAAGAGACGGGGAACGAGCTTCAACCACCATTAACTTTCCGACTCTTTTATTCAAATACTCTAAAAGTTACGTTTAATAACGATTGTGTATCGCAGAACTATAATATTATCTCCATGACGAATTATACACAACCGCTTCCGTTACGAACGTAGCTTCAAACGATTATTTTCATTGGGTTTGACTCTGCGTATATAAACTACACTAATAATACGTCAGTGTTCGTACGAAAATCGTTTCGCATCGGTTACGATTCGGGTTTTCGCGCTCTATGTTTGAGCAGGACAAAGTGATGTGTTCATTGTGTACATACTTGCGTCAGCGCGTCCATCTGTCTGTCAGGCGTCAGTCACGAATTTTATCGACGTGGTCATACTGGATACCGTTGTTGGTTTCCGTTCGTATATACATTCACGGTACATAAAGAAAATAAATAAATAAAATAAAAACAATCGAGTTGTTTTGGACTTAAAACCAGATTAATTGTTTTTTTTTTTTTAATTTTTTATAACGAAATGCGTAAAATTTTCTTGAAGCAAAAAATATCTAAATATCTTTTATTATCATTAAATATTTCGCACCGTCATTTAGACGTAGTTCATGTCGTAGACAAAATATATTACAACGTTTTGTTTCGGTGCGTTTTGGGTTCGATTTTCAAACACAATTTCAAACGTTTAAATTTTACGATTTTACCTCATATCAATAGTACATAAAGTTAATATTTTACTTGAACAATATTATTACTGTCGTCTGTGTTAAGTCAAACTTTGTAGACGAGTATACATCACAAATCGAGAAGTATATGTCATGGTTCGTGAATGTGTTTTTTTCACTCGATTACGTTTATACGAAATACTTTTTGAAAAAATTATTTTTCTAGAAAGTTATAGATGAATATTGGATGATATTTTAATTTCTAAGTGAAGCGAATAAATTACGTTATTAAAATTTATGTTATTTTGACATAAAGTAAACGTACACATTTTAGGGAAGTTGACATGTTCAAAAAGTTTAACGCTGTGAATTAATATATTTTAACACGAAACGTTGGGTGTTTATCAAAATTTCCGAAAACGCGTAAAATAAAGCGTGAATATTGTAAAAGGAAAAAAAATACTTCAAAAACAGAACGGTATCATATTCAAATCCCATTGTGTATAAACGATTTACAATTTAATAACATTAACACGCCCGTTTATTTTTCGAGACGTGCAAAGATTTTATTTTTCATTATAATTTTAAAATTCGTTTTTGATAAGAATAATATTATTGTAAATGTATAAATGTTTTTCATCGCGAATAATGTTTGAAATAAAAATGTAAACTGTTTACTCACTTGGATGGCTAATTTTCACTAGATAAAATGCCATTTGACACCAAGGTACGTATTGATCGAAATGTCTTATACTCTCCGTGATTAGACTTCCAGACAAAATTTAAACGTGTTCGTCTGTATAGTTAGATTAAAACTGAAAATTTTCACTCCACTAGATTTAATCAACGCAATTACTATTCGAAAACTGCGCTGAAAGATTAACTTTTTATGTGTTCATTTGTACGCTAATCATACTGCATGTAGTTCAATGCAAACGTTATGGACAAAATGCTAGACTACTGAAATTACGGTGTGCAAACGAAATAGAAAAATAAAATTGTTTATTAAAACCATTCACAAACTCGGAATCGTAATTAACACTCTATACGTTTCGTTTGTATTGTATTTAACCGCTCCATTCGGTCTTATAAATAAAATACGAACGCCTTTACGTTTTAAAGAGAGACAGAAAAAAAACCGTTACGTTGTATAATAGGTGTACATGCAATTTTTTTTCTTCCGAACAATTTGGCTTATCTATAATAAAATTGTGTAACCTTTTTTTCGTTGTGTTTTTACCGGAAATTACACGACACGGTGTATTTAAATTGTGTCTAGAGCAGTTTGCGAGTAATGACAATCTAACACGCACGACAAGGGCGTACGGCAAACCTTTGGGACGTGTGTGTCGAGTAGCGCGATTACCGTGTTTTGATTATATCGGCGTTGTAATACGCGCGCACGATAAGGATCCGGTGTTTACGAAAACAATTATTCCGACGAACGGCCGACGTCGGTAATTATTAATTCGTCAAACGATCGCAGCACCTGTTGTAAGTAATACGTGATCGTGTGTATTGAAAAACTAAAACATTATCCATGTATCAATCATACATTGTAAGAACACATTTTAAAACCATCAACGGATTATTCATGTAAAGACTTCCGTTTTTCGGCCTCTTCTTCTCGGTGAAATCAATACGAACCTTATGCAAGGACATACTATAATTAACGTTATCAGCTCTGTGTGTTCACTGCGACTAGGTCCGCACGTCCGTCGAAAACTTTGAAAAACGCGTGCGTAAACACCAACGTCAAAAAAAAAAATCGTTCATAAAAACGTATTTACTTATAAAAAACGATCTATAAAAAAACGTTGTGAATATTCGGTGAAAATGTCAAGTGTCTGACTATATTATTTTTTGAGTGTACACTAAATAACTAATATTAATATAATGAAAATCTCGCTTACGGCACGTTTTCCCGTTTTTATGGGAGTTTTTCCCAGTAATTGAAAAAACTTTAAGAAATAAAGAAAAATTATTTCATTTAAGTAGGTAAACAGAGTAAACAAATTAGGATCTACGGAGGTGATTTTTGTCAAAACTTATCACCTAAATTTTTGGTCCTAAAAAATAATTTTAGATAATAAAAAAAAAGTTACTGTCAAACGAATGAATCTGTTTAAAAAACGATTTAGTATACATTTATAAAAGAAATGCAAAATTACGTGATAAACTAAATTTGTGGACTAGTTCCTGGAGTATTATAGGTTTAATTTATTTTAATAGCCGTTTTAGATTTTAAAAATAAAATACAAATTACAAAACTTTTAAATAATTATCGTGACTAAATACGAAATATCAAAGGAAAAAACGCATTGTAAAAATGAATAGTTGTATTTCACATAGAGGTGATTTAGTATCGATAATACAATCTATCAGACATAGATGTACAAATGTGTAAATTTCAGAACTCTTAAATATTTGTATGAAATCTATGTCTAATAATCTCATTTTTTAGAAACAATTTCTTTTAGCTCTTCTATGTTTTCATCGCACACACTAGTGAATTTATCTCTATGACAAAATTTGTGTTTTTTTTTTCAATGCATTTTTTCTTTATAATTGCAGAATTATTCACGATTCACGCTTTGAATTTACATAATCCGATAATTTTTTAAACTCAAAATCAATCGAAATAAACTCTAGGCTAAACATTTATTTTTTTTCATATTTTTATATTTATTTATTTGTTGATTTTATTTATACGCGTATTAGATGGTTTTTAATCAAAATAATTGTTGGTAAATTATGAAAATTTGAGTTATTTTCAAATCGCACGTCACGTTATAAATTAATAATACATACATAGAAGACCACCGTATTTATTATTCGGATAGCTCTTCACGTTAGCACGACACTAGCGATACAGTCACGCGGGGTACGGATTTATGTTTTCCATTACTATAGACACTGGGCCCGAATCGACGGCCGTCTCCGGACGGTTAGGTCTCACAGAGAGAAAGACGCGATGAGTTCATATACCATATACGAGGACGGACGACCGATTGCGATGTTACCTCTCGCGCGTTTATTGCAAGCGTGCCGGCCAACAATAGGTTTGTTCCGTGGTCTCCGGTTCGCGTCCGACCGAAAAAGGCGATCATTCGTTTTACGGAGGCTAATGAAAATGTATTGATTTAATACTGATGTATTATTACGAACGTGTCAAGTCCCGATTCCGAAACTTTCCGCGTGATTTCACTACACTTTGAAACCGTCGTGGAACACGTAGTCGTCGGTCATTATAATATTATTATATCCTTCCGGCAATAATTATAATAATAATAATAATTATAATAATAGCATTTTGAGCGTTTTTAGCGTGTGCGAATTTGATGATTATCAGTAGAGTAATGCCGATGAATTTTTTCTCTCATCGTTTCAGTTTTTTTTTTTTGTTTTTTTTTTTAATCATACGAACTTCATGTTTTTTTCGTCATAGATTTTAAATAAAAACTATGGTTTATAGTAAATAAAAAATAAAAATAAACATTTCATAGCGTCGCGATTTGATTGAGTAATAATAAAAAAATCAACAACACAAACGACTCGTGACGTCGTTTCACAGCGTGCGCACTGTCTGTAGTGATAATAATTTTTTTTTTTTTCGCCTTCGCCTCTGAACGCTGGTTTCCGGCATTTTATTTTGACGGTTCGGCCATTAAATCCTCGGTATTCGTCATAAATAATTTTTAACTTAAAACCACTTTGTCCACAGTAAGTTTATTATCTTAGTTCTCGTACAAGCGCACGCGCGGACCCGATGCTCGGGTGATCGGCCGTTTTTGTCCGACGATCGTTAATCTCGAATGTATAAACATAATACCGAAACGGGAATCCGAAAAAAATAAACGTGGAAATCAAAATCCATAGACCAAAAGGTATATTATGAAAATACGAGTAGAGCCCGTCGTTTGAGAATTTCGCGTGTGTTCGTCGTTCTAACCGTTCTAAGTATTCTAACCGAGCGGTACCTGTGTCGTCGTCAGTACGATTTTTGAGGCATCGACGTTTATTCCGTCTCTAAGAACGCTATCGAAGTTCGTCTGATGTAAATTAACCACACCAGCAAATATAATTTGTAAATGAGTTTGCTGTTCTACGAACCACGTGACGAATTAAAAGAAAGAACTGAATTCGGTAAACTGTTGATGAACTCCGTCTAAAACAAGGTGGTAAAAAATAATTAAAATGCGATCATGTATTACAACATTATGTCCATTTAAGGATAGGCATTTCAGTGTATTTATTACATACTTTCACACAATGATTGAATATGTATTAATTAAAGTTTTTTTTTTCTGGTGACAAGATTTGGTTACTTCAAAACTTCTCGCACTGCGAACAAAAATATTTGATATTACAAATAATAATTATAATTATAGTTATGATATTTATTCTTCGCAACTACAAAATACATAAGTAAATAATATGAGTAATTAACAAGTTGTAAGCTTATTCAATAAGCATATGCTTGTTAACGGATGAGCTGAGTTCATATGAAGAGTGTAGTATAAAGAACATTTTATAATATTAAATACTGATAACATTAAAATCAAAAAACAAAATAAAAAACAGTTAAATACAGAAAAAAATTGTGCTGATACATTTTTTATACTTGTTTAAATTATAGAAAATGGATAAATTAATATTATAAATATATAAATGTTTAAATTGAAAACCAAAACATAATTATTACACTTGATTTTTTATTTTTGTTATTTAGGGCCATGGACATTAAATTGTATTTACGTTTCGAGGTATTGAAAGGTCTGTTGGTGTCATCACATCATTGTTAAGAAAATTATTAAAGAACCAATGACTTATTTAAATATATAACAAATAATTTTTAATTAAATTCATTAGTTACAATACAAAAGATAATACTTATGTAAATAATGACTGATTAATTAGTGTGAAATTAAATTACGCAGTCCATATACGGCATGCCATTAAAATTACAACACTTTCCGTGCACGAGAAATATTTTGAAAATTTATCGATCCCATTTTAATGACAACAAATTCAATATGATAATACCAGAATATTAAATTTTCCTACATCATTTAGGAAACTTAAAAACCGCTGAAACATTTTGATGAGCATATTAAGATTTGTTTTTATAATGATGTACTTTTAGGTTAAAAGTTTTCATATTTATTTATGTAATTTTTCAAGGTAATAGAAAACCTTTGAAAGTTTCTCGTAGACCTTTTTTTATCAAAAAAATTTAACCTAGTCAGTACTGAAGAAGGTCATTTTTCAAATCGTACAATGGTTTTCTACAAAACTTTGAAAACTACTGAATAATTGAGAGAAAATCGGTACATTTTACGGCGCACTCGTTTTTCAGGAAATTAAGTGTTTATTAATATTATGAAAGACATTTTCATATCGTCGCATTTTCAAGGTAATATTACCAAGGTTACTATCTCGCGATGATCATTATTGGAATCAATTAACCTTTGAACGAGCCGGGCTCCGCTAAAAACTCTTTTTTCTAAAGCGACGATTGAAATCACGTCTGCGTTTCAGTGAACAAAAAAAACCGAATGATATACTGTCGGGAAGCGCGATCCTCTCCAAACCCTCCGCTCGGATTTTTCACATTCAATTTTTAGTGCATTTAAACTTTTGGTGGGTATATTCGTATATATATAGGATATTATATCGTTTTTTCAGTAAATTTGAAAGATCAATTTCCGTAACAAACGTAGATAAAAAAACTTTCTAACATAAAACAAACAAATAAATGTGCATGTAACAAAACCAATAAATTTGGTCCCGAGTACAATAGCTTTTATTTGTATTAATGACCGGTTTTGAATAGTTCTACCTACAAAGTTGGTAAAAGTCATTAGTATTACGGCAAAATATGAGACATGTAAGTAAGGATTGCATTGAAAATACTTAATGATATTTTTACATAGAAATAAATTAGTGTGAGTCATGGAAGAAATTATTTTCAAAAACTATGTAATTATAAGACATGGATTCCAATAAAAATATATCGGCTCGAGAACTTTTACGTATTATGTTGTGAAATCTATGTCTTAAAAACTCATTTTATAAAAGCGATCTCTTCTATCACCTGCAAAACGAATACGCATACGTAAATGCATAATGCAGTCCTTATGTAAGATTTAACTAAACCAAATTATCTCTATGTAAAAATACAAATATTCTTTTTTTCTTTATCAATGCATTTCTTTATATTGATTCACTTTCGGTCGCAATTGATAATGATGGAATTTGTACAATCTGACAATAAATAACTGTTCTGAAATCCAACGGGTTTTGTTCTGTTTAGTGTGTACTTAATTAGATGTAATGTTATTTATTTCAGCATTGGCATCGAACGATAATTTGTTCGTTTCTTGATTGAATAACACTGTGTATGGAATTCACACTAAATCCACAATTAAGATCAACGTAATATATCAGTGTGACGATAATAATTTATAATTTAAATGTTATTGTTTTGTGTCTTTTCGAAATTATTACCGTCGTGATTTATTCTTGATACGCAGTTATTTATTGTGCATTACACAAATACACAAACATTGCGCGTACACGCGACACACGCAGAAGTTGAACCGACCGCCACGCCGCGCCGCGGCTATTAAATATATATCATTTCCCGAACATCGTAATTCACGGGATTTTCTTTAAAGCGAAAACTACGGACGATTTTCTCTCACACAGAAATCTACATGCGAAACACACACGCACACACGCGCGCACGCGTTTATAATATACGGTTATACCTACTGTCCTCTCTTCGTGGTGACGTGGTTTACCATTGTGTTATTATTGCATACCATAACGGATACCGGCGCGTTATGCGGCGGTGGTTACGGCCAAAAACATGATTAAATAGATTTTATATATATATATATATATATATATATATATATATATATATATATATATAATGTGTGTGTGTGTGTATTATGTAAAAGAAAAATAAGAATAAAATCGGTTTTACGATTTCGTACCGAAAGTAATCGTAGTGATAAATATGAATAATAAACGGGGTGAAATAATACAAAATGACCCGCGAATAAGAAACCAGTCGTAATACCCGCAAGGTAGCATAACCAACACGTTAACTTCTTCAAATATTATCTTTTTTTCTAAACGCGGGAACCGATTTTGAAATAGAAAATTTTTTCAATTTTTTTCATGTAATCGGTAAATCTCGATTTCATAAAGTATACTAAAATCGGTAATACTACTTTATCAACCACAGAAGAGATATTTAACTTGACAGTGGTAATTTATTTCTCATTCGTAATTTTCGGTTAAAAAATAATGCACGTTAGCACGTAAAAATTATGCTTTTTCCTGAAATGTACGACCATAAGACCCTATATTAACTAATGGATATCATCAAAACAACAATATCTTTTGACGGAGTTTCCAATCTCACAAGTGCGTTCCTCGACCTGACCTTATCGATATCACCACATAATCAATTGATTATTATTATACTTTAAACCGTACTGTTATGACGAAAATGAGCGACGGACGATTCGCACGCGTACGAGCGGACTCGTTTCGAGTTATTTCCCAAAGTGTAAACGTGTTCACTGCAATAACATAAAATATGTTCTACATAATAAACGCATGGGTAAAACAATTGACGGAGTCCGTGCACTTCGACTAGCCGACATTCGTTTTTATCGCTGTTATTGTTATTATATTTGTTCGCCCGAGAAAATAATTAAACCGATTTTGAACGTGAGTAAATCGTAATTTCAACTTTTTATCATCGAAGAAACGTAATGAAAATAAATGTGTCCGTCTGTTTATTGCGTTGTGTTGTGTTACACATACATCGACGTAGAACGCTATTAATAAGCCGAAATTTATGGACAAAGTAGTTAGACTCATATCTATAGGTAGTATAATTTTATATACATTATAAATTATAATGTGTTTATTTGTAAATGTATATATTTATATATTATAATAATGAAAAAACGTCTTTCAACAGCTTTGATTTCTCACTCTGAAATAATAGCAGCATTCGGCTGCGTCGGCACGTGCATATTTGACTTTGAGTGATCAGACGCCTAAACTCGTGATCAACACTGAAAGAAATATTTTGAGTAAAATTAAAAAAGTGATTTTGTAAAAGACTTATCTTTGTTCAATTTCATAAAATAACAAATACGTTGTTGAAATAAAAATGTCGTGTTCAATTTAATGAATTTATTTTGTATTTAACAATTTCAGTGTTAAATCAACTATATCTGAATTGTTATTTTGATAGTGAAATGTATTTTCAACAATTCATATTTCGTCGTAGTGTTCAATAATAATTTGTTGAAATTACATGTTAAATTGTGTTCAAAAATATGATTTGATTAAACTAACAATAGTAAGTTGTTAATTCAATATACAATGTTGTAAAATTATCATTCATCTTGAACAATAACAATAAAGTATAGTTTTAACAAATTAATAATTATACGTTAATTCTACAAAAATTTAAATAATTAATACCTAATAATATCGACATCCCGATCTATTTTTGCATTTTTCCTGGTTTTAACCGGTACGACGACGTGTCGCGGCGCGGTGTAGATAGTCTAGATACGTATCTATGTATTTGTCAATTGCAAAGAATAAAGATAAGAAGTAAGAACGCATTTGCCGACTATCGTTCTGTTGTAAATTATTTAAAAGTGCGGTTCATTTTCAATTTTCATACTGACCAATGACCATACGTCTGTACGATAGTGTTGCTATTTTTTTTTTAAATTTTAATAATTTGTTGGTCGAAAACCACTTTGTTTAACCTCCGGAGTCCGGGTTCCAGTAGTCCAGTGTATAAAATCTATAAGCTGAAAGGTATGTACCATTTATATTATTATTTGTATTGTTAGGTATTCGTTGTAATATTTAAAAAAAAATTTTGGAGTAGGAACTCGATATACAAATTATTAGATATACTACCTACATATTTACTTATATAAAGCCCAATGTCAATGAAAAAAACTGAGGATGCAAAATAATTACAACATATATTTTGGATATTTGGATCTAAATCAAAGGTCTTTGGTTTCTTTTGTTCTTGAGTAACCGTCACCCTGTTTAAATTTAATTTCAATACATCATGTACTAATGCTTGATAAGTCTATGTATGATGCAGAGGAGTCGCCACGTCAATGTTACGATCAAGTACAATTAAAAGAGGTCTTTGAAAATTGTAAATTCCTGAATTCTCTGACGAGAATAAACTATTCCTAGTATCCCTTAAATTTTCTCTTAATTTTTTGTCTAATTTTTCGGCAACCATCTCTGCAGCATTACCATGAGCACTGCGAATAATGGGTAGTGTTCCAAGAGTAACAAATACTGAATAAAGACCATCTACAGTGTCATCTATCATTAATTCTACATGATATATGAATATGTGTACCTATAATATAAGAATAAACTATGACCACACATTTAATTTACACTTTATTAATTATAATATTAATTTATTGATGGTTAAAAGAATAATTTAAATTTGGTTTTGTTTTATATTTACAGATTTATCTGATTAGTAACTGTTAATATTAGGTATACTACAGGTGTTGTGTTGGGTACTCATTTTTTAGGACCAAATAGTCCTTACCTTTGTTGTGAAGAATCTTGTTTTCAAACATTTCAATGTTTAAGCTCTTTTAAAAAACACATTAAAAGCAAACATCTTAATTTTCCTAAAACAAATACTCTGCTTAGTACTTTACCCTCGACTTTACCTATAGAGCACCAAACCACAATGAATCAAAATGTAACCACTAATGATACTTATTCTAATCATATTGCTTCTGATGATACACCAAATAAATTTAATTTTAAAGAAGCAGTATCAGCAATACATTTGTCAGCTGTAAAATTTGTTCTTAGCTTACACATTAAAAATAGTATTACATTTCGATGATATAATGATATCGAAAAATGTCCTGTAAATTCATTTAAAGTTAAATTCGTAAAAAAAATCCAAAATAAAACTACATCAAACTAATCAGTATCACTAGAAATACATTTTCTGTTAATGAACCCACATGTAGAAACATCTGGTAAAATATTATATTGCATCAAAATCCTCGGAATCGGTAAATTGCGTCCCTATAAGTACGGTCATGTTCATATACTTTGTGAATTACGGCCCGCGTACTTTTAAAATATACGTAAATTGCGGCCCCAGTATTTTTAAAACATACGTAAATTGCGTCCCGGGACCTTACGAAAAAAAATGAACTTTGCTTCCTTTCAGTCTCCTATTGACACAAGTACACAACCAGACACAGAAAAAGAAACCACCATGATGTTGAATTACTTGAATTGCACTTTATAGTTTATAGTTTATAAACTATAATCGAAAAATTGTGTTTCAATCCGAATCCATATAAAAAGATAACTGATACATAAAAGAAAATTTTTATATTATATCTTTGGTTTCAATCACAGAAAAATTATATTTCATGGAATAATATAAAATGTCATGGATTAATCAATCATATTTTGCCCTGTTCGCATATAGATTCTAGACTTACATTTTTTTCATTGAGTCGGCTATCTAGTTGTTTTAAATATCTGTGGTTGCTCTACAGTTTACAGTATTTTTTTTCAATCTAATACAAATGGACGTTATGAAAAGTGAAAGGAATAAGACGTTGAAAATAGTCGATGGTTTCAAATTTCGTTTTCATAAATTTCTAAACAATGATATTCAACGTTGGAGTTGCACAGTTAAAACGTGTAAGTATTTTTTTGAAATTTGATTATAATAATATTTGTATAGATAGTTTTAAGTCTGTTATAGTTATAGTCCTAAGTCTGAAAAATGGGAAGGAAAATATTGGTTTTGTGGAAAAAAGGCTTAGACGTAATTTACATATTAATACGAAATAGATAGGCATATGTAAAAAAATATACCCGGGCCGCAATTTACGTATATATATAAAATATACCCGGGCCGCAATTTACGTATGTATAAAATATACCTGGGCCGCAATTTACGTATGTATAAAATATACCCGGGCCGCAATTTACATAAAACACTTGAAATGGGACGCAATTTACAGAGACCCAAAATCCTAGCCCTAATTATAATCATTGAATAACGTACAAACAATGTCTTTACAGAGCTCTTGACATTTATTAATTTTAAAGTAAATTATAAACCACTTGGATTGACTGTTTCAATAATTTTGATAGTTAATTACATAAATTATTATAAATACAAATATAATATGAGCATGTGTGTGTGTGGATGGGTTTATTCAAATGTTTGACAAATAAAAACATTTTGTGCTCGTTGAAACGTGTATTGCAATAAATCATAAAGTTAGTTTATTATTATTTCGTTCTAAATACACATTATTTTAATTAAAATTTTAGGAAAGTTTCAGTATAAACTAAATATTTTTGTTATGTGTAATATTATTGTAAACTGCCATAGTAAATTTCACCCGAGCTCACTGGGATAATAATAATAAAAAAAGGTAAATGCTGTTTTTGTATAAAATATATAAAGCACATTGGGTATTTTCATTTTTACTTAATCTACATAAAATCGTATACGTGTAATTACGATTTCACCACGGCGATTTAAATTTATAACATAGTAACTATGGTCAGTAGGTTAGGTTCGGTTACCTAACTTAACTTCTGTCTACGAATGACAAAAATGAAAATAAAATAATTAAAAAAAGCGTATTCGATAACAGATTCGTTGGACATATTTCCGAGAGGATTTATAATATAGTATGATTATTTTTGTCCAATGTTATGTTTTTTCAATCTTCTTACAACTCCAAGTGCCATTGTCACATCTACAAACTTTCTTGAGGTTTCGATAGTTGAAATAGACTACATGAGATTTCAAAAGTTATTGACAATTGAACGTTTTATTTTCAGTGGTATTTGAATCTATTGTTAAACTATCCGTTTTTATACTTTTAAACAGTTGTAGTAAATATTATTATTTCTGTATCGTACGCAGTTATTACACATGTCAACGTATAAGTATTAAACACTAGTAGTATTAGTAAATACTTGACAAAATGGTAGACATTCCATGAAATAAGTACAAGGAAAACTCAACTGCAAACTTATTGGCAACAATTGCTTTAGTTTCAAATATTTTAGTTTTACTACATAAACAATGTTTATTAAACATACATACATACATACATACATATATATATATATATTATTTATTATTATATAATTTATTTATATATTTATTTATTTATTCATATGATAGTCATACTTTATTGCTTATTAATGAAATGATTTTCAAGTACAGAGTAAATCTTGTGTACATTTTTACCTCAGTTATATCATATATTACGCAATCATATTTTAATACACATTTTTTGAAATTTTACTTATAATTATATTTCCTTTTTTAGCCTATAATAATAATCGGTGAAAATAAATGATAAAATATTTATTCAACTACTGTTATACTAATACTACATAACTAGTATTTTACGGAAATCATAAGAATTTTTCAATAAATATGTAGTAAGTGTCCCTTAAATTCATGGCTCAGCCGTGACGTCTGGTAATGTTTGTTTCGTCAAGGTCAGAATTGCTATGTTACTATCGTCATGTAATACAATGCGGCGAATGCATAATTGAATGAATCGTTATGATAGTAAAACACATTGGTCCGTGGCACTAAAACGGACGATACGGGAAGATTGCGGCCGAAATCCTATCAATTTCGCGACCGTCGTCAAATCAAACTATTAAACATGAGTCGTTCGTGCAGTCAAATCCAGTGTCTATTATGAATCGCTATCATTTCGTAGGCACTCGGAAACAACGTTTCGCGTCATCGTTTGTCCGTACCGGGGTGTACATATCCCGGGGACCACCTCGAGCGTACGTCGATGACGCCTCGTCACAAAAAAAAAAAAACAAATGATGGACACAAGATGACAAATCTACGTATACTAAGTGGTATTCGAATTATACATAACATCGTACTCACACACATACATACACACACACACAGTCTCGTACCGTCATACGTAGGGACGAGATGATGAGAGGTGTGAAATTGGCATGATTCGTTTCGTTATTTCGACGACGCTACTGCTGCTCCGGCTTTTTCGGCACATGATTTTGCGCGACTTGCTTTTGCCGGCAAGTCGCATGCCACACGTAAAACATATTAAGGAGCTAGTTTATCCATCAAAAATCTCAGTAGTTCCTCGACGGAAAATAACGAAGCAGAGTACGATGTGTGTGTGTGTGTGTGTGTGTGTGTGTGTGTGTGTGTATGCATTCCATTCTCCTAGATCCCGGAGCACACACACACACACAAATATCTGAAAAGTTGACATGGCGTATAGTATATGGCGGTAACAACCGTGTATTTCACGTGGTGCGGAAACGTAACGTCGTCGCCGTGGTCTTCGTGTGGAGAGATAATAAATTATTACCAAAGTTACATTTCACCGAGGTTTCATCAATATGTATGAAGTTATTAGTTTCGGATCAATGTGCACACATGCTGACGGCGGCACATCGGTATACACGTATATTATACACATATAATAAGTAAGTGTTTGTGTGTGTGTGTGTGTGTGTGCTTTGCAGTGACCATATACCCCAGCCACTATTATAATAATACTATATCGTATACTTGTGTATCGCGCGACCACCAATATCGTGTGTCTATCGTTCGCCCGGTTTGTACTTTTTTTTTCCTTTTTTATTTCCTTTTCAACCCGGTTCAATACAATACGCAAGCATGTCGACTATTGTACGGGTTTTTATTTTATTTTATTTTTTTTTTTTTTTCTATTTCCCTACTCCGTTAACGCGCATTGTGTGTGTGTATCGTGATAAAAATAGCAGCCATAGACCTCTCGCTCCGCCACGTATCCATACACGTGGCAATCGAATACAATTATTTTATTTCGAAATATATATATATATATATATGTATGTATGTATATATATTCCGTTCCTCTCATCTTCTTGCCCTTTATCTGCCGTACGCGAAACGCTTAAATCGAAAAACACAAAAACGCGGACGACGCGCGTATACACCTCACAGGCGATATTTGCATATTTGTATGAGTTTTTCACGAACGTGTAAAGAAGAGACTCTTCGCGTGGTAGAAAGATAAATTGTGAACGCGGAGAAGGAAATAAGACGCTCGCGTTTACCTCGGCGAACGGTGTAGCACTCGCGTTATCAAAGGGCCGGAGAAATTTCCGAGTTACACACAGTGACAATGTGTAAACGATTTAAAACGCGAAATGTTTTAAGATTCGTGTCGGGCCCTTATGTTATTGAACGGGAACAAAACTCAAAAAATCGTTTAAATTTAAAAACACGTATGGATATTCCATATTTTGTGAAACGCTACGTAGTGCGTATGTATCTCATACACCAGGTTTTACAGCCAAAGCGTTCGATTGTTTTAAACTACTCGGAAAATATAATTTTATTAGTATTGGTGAAATGGGTCGTATATTATAGATGTAAAAGAAAACGTCACGTTTGACGAGAATAATTCAATAATAAACATTTTTCATCCATAAATTCAAATCGAATACATTCAATTGATATTTTATTCGTTCAATCAAATACGTACGTTTTATAGGTAGGACATGTGAAACGTATAAAAATTATTTTGAATATTTGTAGTTAATTTGGCTAATAAAAATAATACAACGTACTAAATACACGAAAAAAAAAATTATTTAGTACGACAAATTATTTTGCTTTTACTCATTTTCGCACTTTGAATGGAGAAATGAGAAATTGATCTCTTTGTAGTATTATTCCAATAGAATTTATATCATTGCTGATTTGATATTAGTGCTTTACTAGATCTATCGAGCAATCCTTTTAAAACTATTTTTGAATACACGCTACTCAATAATATTTTATATTTTCGATTTAAACTGTAAACGCTACAATACGTATACGAAAAAAAAGTTTGCAGTCAAAAGGCTAAATAACTTATTTTACTTTCGAAAAAAGCATACTGTTGCAGTTTACTGCTGATTCAATACAATATTAAATGCACGTGCTGGAAAGAGTATGGCGAAACAAAAAATAATAATAATAATAACAACAAAAATTTGATCAATCCACATTACGTATTCACGAAATATTATAACGTTAAGCCCGAATCACCTTTTGGATTTAAATGCACATTTATACACCGCATGTTGACCCCGACGTGGCCGTCTGCCCGTTGGCAACGACTGTTCCAGAAAACCCGTTTACAATCTGAACGCTTCGAACGAATTTGGCAAACACATTGTTACTATTATTGTTATTGTTATCGTTATTACACTCCGATTCGAACGGATTGACCAAACACTATTGCGTATTCCGACGAATAACACTACACTTAACCACATATTATTACTCGGCGCTGTGCGTCAAAATATAATAATAATATCGTCTTTGGATTTTACGCGTGGCGCAACGTGGAGCGCCAACTGCGTATCGTCGCGTATCTACTATCTAATGACAACACCGGTGTGTAACGGCACCGTCCGGGCGCCACCAGTTTTAATGATTTTATAAAATCGTGGAAAACGCGTGCACAACAACCGTGTGTAGAGAACCCTCCATCCGAATCCACTAATCGCCAATCAGCCACAATTCCAGATAATCCTCTCGGCGCCTAAAAACACGCTGGTGTCGAGATCTTCTTGGCTGAATCACCACTTATAGATTTAGCGCAACACGTCAAAAAGGTCATATCACTGGATAGATACCCTTTTTCAATGTCTTCATAGCTCGCTGTCATAGCCGTGCGTAGGCTTTACTGGCAGGTTATGCAACACAAAAAATTGGGTCCCTAAGGCCCTGACGGCTAACCATACCAAAAAGTGATTAATTTCTTAGAAAAAAAATAAATATAAAAACTATTTAAGGATAATTAAATTATATATTTTTAGAGCTTAAAATAAAATTATAAAATAAGCTTAAATTAATTACAAACATATTTTATTAAGAATATGTTCAACCCTGACTGACCAAAATAAAATATTCTGAAGAAAAATATGTTTTCCCTTATATATTTGTCATAAGTTATTCATAAAAGAGTTTAACCAAGTTTCATTTGATTCTGATCATTTGAACCAAATATAATATGTTTCTGTATATTATAATGTACACTGGGCAAATTATATAGCACCCATGTACACATTACAATGAGCAATGGGTGTTGAAAAGGTAAAATAACATGAACATTATAATGTGCATTGGAATTTTGAGAGGTAATTAAAATACATTTTATTAATATACTTAATTTTTATTTGTTATAGTTTTATTCTGAATATATCTTAAGGTAAAAAACACAATTTTTAATCACTTATCTCGTAAAAATAAAAACATTACACAATACGATACATGTAGGATTACAGGCGTACATCATAAGTAGCAAGTTTCATAGTCTTCTTTTAATTGGTGCCAACGTTTTAAACTCATCAATAACTTCATCAAAATCAAATTCAGAATCCAATTTCTGTTCAATGAAGATCAACATAAGCGAATCAAGACGTTCTTGTGTAAAAATACTTCTGAGTTTAGATCAGCAAACTTATCACTTATCAGTATATATTAAATAAATGGATAGATAATTATTTATAAATCATAAATTATGAACTATTAATATTCAAATGGTAATATGGTATTTTTTTTTATAATTGACTTGGGGTATGGAAAACATTATCTATATTTTTTAAAAAGACTGCTACCACATGCATAGATGCATTACCTACTGATAAAACTTGATACTTATAGAAGAGCTGCGTGAATAGTCTCTGAACTCGGGGATAAATATGGGCCCCTCCAGTGGATATTTTAAGGAATTTCCACTGGGCGACATTAAATAAATTTCATACATCATAATAAAAGTTAACACGAGTCTAAGGAAAAAAAAGGGAAATTTCAGAGTTTAATATACAAACCTGATCTACTACTACGTACTAATATTACCATCATAATTCGCAAACATCAATATCGTCAATGTAGTGAAAAATCATCGCCGCTCAGTTATTAAACATAACATCTACTAGGAAACAAAAAGTTTTCACTGAGCGACATTTTTGTCGCCCAGTGTGTTAGTTAAAATATCCACTGGGCCCCTCGGAATTCTTGCAGACTATGCAGCCGCATACCCCATGCGCGTATAATATATATATAATCATATACAAATGAATCCGAAGACGAACAGCGAACGAGCCGTCACACGAGTGCCTGTAACACGTAAGAAGAAACGAGCTTGGAGATTCCTTTTCTACGAGACCGCCGAGTCCCCGGTTTCCAAGCGTACTTCAAACAATAGACTGTACATGATTCGATGTAATGGAATTTCAAGACCGTTCGTTCAAATCGTCGTACGCTACGATATTGTGTACGAATTATCGTGATCCGTCGACGTTCATTTCCCCGGAATCAACAATGTTGTTCGTAACTATATATTATGTACACTACGGACAGACACGGCGACGACGGAAGTATGAGGTCACTGAACCCGGGCTCGGAACCCTAAAAGCGAAGTCAGAAGTCATGTTTTAAAATTCACTGAAGTACGTAAATCAAATCCCCCGTGTTCGTTGTTTTTGAGAACGCGTGGTGAAAAAAACGAGGCCATTTTGCATTCATATCCACGTCCTACTGCTAGGATGTACATGACGACGATGACGTGACGACTTTTTGAATATTTTAACTCGAGGCTGTGTAGAAATATGTTTCGAGTGCAACGAACCGTATTTGCAGTTCGTGAGGCGTTCGAGCCTCGGGTCGCGGGGAAGGGAGTGCGGGTTGGGTGCGGCAGTGGATCGTTGCAGCGTGCCATAGAACCGGCAAAGGGCCAGCGGTGAACACGAATCGAAGTCATTAAACGCGGGTCGACAACGGGCCGAAGTTTCGATGTCAGTTGCACAATAGACTACACCAAAAGAGTGTCAATAATATATATATATATATTGTACATACAGGATGAATGAGACCTATTTGAAAAATGCAATGACTTTTTTATTATTTATTATTCAATTTTTTTTTTTTTTTTTTTTTTTTTTTTTTATAAATAAATTTTTGAGTCATTCACTACACTAATTTTTTTTTTACTTTTAGAACTCAAATTTAATTTTTTTAAATTTTATCGTACTATTTGATAAAAAATTAAAAAAAGCTATTTTTTGGAACGGATTTTTAGAAAAATGTTATATTTATGGCTATTATGATTTTTTTTTATGGTGAAACTAAATTTTTAATTTTAAAATTTAAGTCCCGAAAATCAAATAAAATTGCAAATACATTTAATCGAGGCACATTTCGATGATATTTATCAAAAATTAAAATTAAAAATAATGGATAGACAAAAAAAATCGTTGCATTTGATAAATAGTCTGACTCACTCTATATGTGTGCGTGCGTTTGTATGTGTCGAGCTACTCGATCAACGCGACAGTGGCCGTTGTTAAAGATAGTTTCCCCGACAACGAGCGTTATTATAGCCACGGCGAAGGCACGTCCGTGCATATTTTATTATCGCGACCACGCGCGGAAATCGGACATCATCGCCACACCATGGCAGTCAGTTCTGCCCATGTCATACTTAAAAAATAACGAGAGTGGAAGCGTATCCAGGAATAAAAAAAAAAAACGACAGCGCATAATATTTCATAAAATTGTATTCGTGTCAACGATGTTCCGCTGAATTAAAAATAAATTAATAAAACGTACGTATATTATCTTTAGTAGTACAAATAATACGATGCAGTTTTTCAACGTGTAACACTTCTCTCTCAATCCCTCTCAATCTCTCTCTCTCTCTCTTCTCTCCAATATTTCCAATGGTATTTCCCACAAGAGTCGAAAAGGCGTAAAGCTAGAATCCATTTCTGTAAATTAATTTGTCTTCTAAACAAACTGCGAATGACTATCTGTACATTATCGAGTTCTGTTATTCCGTGGTATGATTTCACTAGTTTTTTCCCCCGTGACGCCAAGGCTATTAATTGCATAGCTGATCACAAATGAAAACGAATAATTATTCGATAATCGTTAATATATATATTTTTTTTTTATTTATTTATTATTTTTTTTTTTTATTAAATTTAAATAAAAGATTAATTGTACACATATAAATACAATACATCTTAAATGTATACCTACCTTCTTTAAGCATTGCTTGTGATGAAGGTAGGGAGTTAATATTACTTATCAATATTATACAGGTTGCGTATGATAACAGGATAAACATGTTTAGTAGTTATATACAAATTATACAAGTTATACAAAAATTAATACAAAAATTATACAATAAATAAAATTTAGATTACAACAAAATATAATAGGTAGTTAGTTGATATGAAGCAAAGATGTTATATAATATTTTATTTTATAATATAAATGATATACATTTTATTCAATGTTTAGCATAGACCAATTTTTAATAAGATTTTTTGCATATTTTGGTTTTTCGATTATTATTTTTTTTAAATCTAAATCTAAAGAGTTATACAATTTTGGACCAAGATAATCCACAAACTTTTGACCAAAAGAAGTAATTGTATAATTAATTTTAGCATCATATGCCCTGTTTTCTCTGGTTTGTATAGATTCATCTATATTATACCAATTTTCCAAAACAATATACTATGTTATTGTCATTAGATTCCGAAATTCATAACACATTGTAATATCATGTGAATATCTTAATATATTGTATGATCTAATGTATTGACGTCTTGTTGATATCTATTATTTATATCTAATGTTTCAACTAGAAATCGGATTTGGACGACCTTGTGGGAGTAACAAAAACAAAAACGTAAAGAAGAATTTTCCCCCGGAAAAATAAGATCGGACGGCTAGTATTTTAATACTATTATACGACGTGATATTTTATTCTTATGCCCGTATGCACAGTCACTTTATGGGGCCCATAGTACTTATGTATTGGTCATTTATGTAATTGTTAACAGTTTCTCGTTGCATAGTCGAACTTATGGGATAGTTGGGTAGCTAACGGACACATAAAGTTATGTGGTCAATTTCCACTACATAAACCTTATGTGATACATTTGTAATTGATTTTTCAATGATATGATAAGGAAAATGTTGCACTCAACAATTCGTTTTTGTTTAATTTTATATCTGAGTTTTGACAGTTAATCTAATATTAAAATAATATTATTTTAAAATTTTATTTATAATTCTGTTTAACTAGTGTTTTGTTGGTAATTTAGTATAGGTACAAGTATGGACGATTTTCTTAACTTTGTGGAGTATTTAGAATATATCGAATTAGAAATAGGTAATATCGATGATGATATTGATAATAATGTACCAAGAAGATATCTTCGTAATGTCGATGACCCGTTTGAGCTATACAATGAAAATCAATTTTTTAAACGATATCGTTTTCCAAAAAGGGTTGTTCTGGAAACTTTATTGGAATTAATAAATGTTAACTACAGAAATAAACGTGGATTACCTATTCCTATAGTTCTGCAATTATTAACTACACTTCGTTTCTACGCCACGTCAAATTTTCAGGTAGTTTATTTTAGAAAATATTATATCTAACGGCAAACAAAAATACCTCAAATGAGGACTGAAACCTAAAAAATACTGCTGGTGTTCAAAGGTTTACCATTGAATATTGTATTTATGTCTTCGTTCTTATTTGTATTCTTTTTCTTCTTCTTTTTCGTGGCTATAATAAGACATAATTGTAGCCTGTATTCTAGAATTTTACCATTAGGCTATGATAAAATAGATTTGAATCATTCAATTTTAAAATGTGTATCTATACCAAATTGTCAGTTCATCTAGACATCTGGTAATTGTTTTGAATTGAAAAATAAATCAGGGGTAAAAAATGTTAATTTTACTGAAAAAATTGTAATATCTGCTATAATATATTTTACATAAAGTAGACATATTAAATTTTTTTTCAGTTAAATTAACATCTTTAACCCCTCAATTTTTGTATCAAAACAGGCGCCAGGTACCATGATAAACTGGACGGTCTACAACACAATATGATTGATCTAATATCCTAAATTACAATTAAAAACCTTGATTTAAATTTGTGCCCTTTTAAACATATTGAATCCTTACATTTTGTTGTTATTATTTGGTAAATGTAAATAAGTAATAATTTCATGTACTGTTGAATTTGTTTAATATTATTAAAGGCTGTCTGTGGTGATCTAAGGGGTATTCATCAAAGTACTGTGTCCAGGATTATTAAAAGAATTTCTCATCAGATAGCAACCAAAACAAAAGAATATGTTAAATTCCCTCAAACTGAAAACGAGTGGAATTTAGTGAAACAAAGATTTTATGATGTAGCTAGAATGCCTGGTGTTGGTGGTTGTATTGATTGTACCCATATAAAGATACAAAACCCTGGTGGTCTCAATGGTGAAGTTTTTAGAAATCGAAAAGGATGGTTTTCATTAAATGTTCAAGTAATGTTACATACCTACTTACCTAATTAGTCCATTCGTTAATACTCATACAATAAAATGATAATGATAAAAAAATGAGCTTAATATAATATGTAATTTAATAAACACTACTTAATACATTATATAAACCCACAGACATATAAAACAATTGTTTTATAATATATCTGAGTATAAACCATTTGAGTTTATAGTAAGATAATAAATAGGTTAGCTATTGGTAATTAGGTAGGTACCTGTATATTATTATATAGGTATTATTTATTATAAATAAACAATGTAAAATATATAAATAAAGTACCTAAATAAAATAAAATAAAAGAGAATAGGTATAATAATTTTGGTTTGTATTTAATGACCAATTTCGATTTCAAAAGTCATCATTAAGTAATAACTTATAATAAAGTTAAATACACGATTTCTATATTTTACAATGCACTCGTATATGTACATAGGTCATAGTTTGTTGTAAATTATATTATAAATGTATCTATTATTTTGTTTTGAATTCAACTGTTATATTATGTATTAGGTAGCTGTACAAAAAGTGTTGTAAAAAAAGGGTTTTGTTTAATTATTCACCCCATTTGATATTTAACTCTGAACTATTGCAAATGTTTAGGTTGTATGTGGTCCTCAAATGGAAATATATGATGTAGTGGCTAGATGGCCAGGTAGCTATCATGATAGTTTTATTTTTAATGCAAGCCATGCATGCACTTTCTTCTCAAACAATAATAATAATTTACTGCTTTTGGGAGATAATGGTATTTGTATTTTTTTATAATATATACTGCAATACTTGTACATATGTACCTATTTTATGTTTTTACTTTAAAGGTTATGCTTGTAAACCATATCTCTTGACTCCACTTCTCAATCCTATGACCGATCCAGAAAAAAAATATAATAAGGCTCAAATAAAAACTAGAAATATAATAGAACGAGTTTTTGGTGTGTGGAAAAGGAAATTTCCTTGCTTAAGGAGAGGTCTAGCTAATTCCACACAGACAACAGTGTCAATTATTGTAGCATGTGCTGTACTGCATAACATAAGTTTAAAATTAAGATTACTTAACATGTTGGAAAGTGATAATGAAGAAGAATTAGATGATCCTAGAGATAATAATCTCAACAATGACATCATTGGAGCTGCTGCAAGAAGAGGATACATAACAAGACACTTTTCATAAAAATAGTTTTAAAATAACCAAGTTTTCATTCAATATTTCTTTTATTTAATATATAAAACAAAAAACCATATTAATATCAAATATATTAAATATTAAATTATAATAATATATTTAAAAATGTATAGTAACATAACTTTAAATTATAAAAGAAAAATGTTCATTGCTTTTATATTTATTAATTTATTTAAAATATATTTAAAACGATCTACAATAAATTAGTTGTTTTATTCAAATTTATCATATTTGGTACTGACCAATAAATTGGATAAGCAAATGTATTTTCTAATATTACTAACCAAATTCTTTACTTATTTGTAGTTATAAATAAAGTGCAAAAGAGATTTTCATATTCAGTATTCATTTTGTCTAAAATAAAAAATGTTTTGAAATTATACTAATATTACGATTAATTTTTACTATACCAATTGATTTTTAACAAATATTATAATTTTTTTAAATTATTTCTTGTAATAATTAGGTTCAAATAAAAAACAAATGTATTCAAATGCATTTAATGAATATTTAATATTTTTATTTTATATATTTAATTATTTTTTAGTTTATTAATTTTTAATAAAAGCTTTTCTTTTTTTAATTTATATAAATCGTTTTCTTCTTCTCGTTTAGCTATTAATCCTTCAATTAATAGTTTTTGATAGTCAATCTGAAAATAAAAGTAAATCATGAATCATCTTTAAAAAAACTGACCACATTAATACACTTCAATCAAAATCATTTAAAATATAATAACATATAAATATAATATAAAATATATAAAAACATGATACAACATTAACTTGCTTTTCTATTTTGCATAAGTTATAGTAGATATAATATGGTTACACACATATTATATAGATACCACATACAAAATTGACAAATTTCAACTTCAAATGAGTGCTATAAATAAAATAGTTCAATGCAATCTGTATGAAATTTTGATCAAAATTTGAAAAAAAATGGTAATTCTAAAGATTAGCTTGAAGTGAATGGTAATTATTGATTAATATATTTATATCATAATTGTAAATTTAACATTAAACTAAATTAAACATTGATTTCCTTCAGAAATGAATACGGTCTTATAAGTTATAACGTCCAGGTAAATGTGCAGTAGGTAACCGTCAAGGTAGTGGATACTTCCAAATGGTAGAGAATATTATATTCTACATAGTTTAATTATCTATTTCTGCCTTAATACATCATATGTTGGCCTAGAAAACTGGTATTCTGGTAACTACGCGCAATACAATAAACATACCTGTAGCTTATGTAAAGAAGACTCGTTTTCATAACTGGATTTAAGTTTTTTTATTCTAAAGTTTGCTTCTTCACTTACCATCATTTTTGTAGACCTTTTAGATAACTTGGAAGGAACTATAAAGAATAAATAGATAGAATAATAAAGAAATAACTGAATATAACTATAAATATATAGTACCATTAATCGAAGGAGAGTTTTTAGTAGGAGAAGTATGAGGATTAAAGGAAATTGGATCATTTTCTTCATACAATTCATTACCAATAATCACATTCTGGTCATCATTAACAATTTTGTTAGTTTGTTCATCACAATTAAAGAAAAAATTTACATTTTGTTCAGTACTTGGCCCTGGATCTATTAGGTACATTTTTAAATAATCAAATATTATAAATGAAAAAGAAAAATATTAATTTGGTTTGACAATATAGAAGGTAAATAAATTACATAGGTGGCTACTTACCTGTGTCATCAGCTATTGATACATAAGTAACAACAGTGTCATCAAGTGGTACTAGCCCTTTGGTTAAGTTCACATTTCCTAATGCTATTCCATCGCTATCATATATATTTTGAATTTCAACTATTTGGGGATCTACTCGTGGTTGAATTATTTCATTTACTTCAGGTGTGGTGTCTAAATATGAAGCTTTTTCAGGACCTCCCCCCGTTGTCAAGTGCTCTTGCCTTTCAATAACAAATCCTTGTCTGCTTTTAATTTTTTCGCCTTCCCAGAATCGACGTAAACATTTTGAATCTCTCTATTTTAATTCATAAAAAAAAACCGTTTATAAAAGTACCTAACACAATGGTATACAATGTTATTAGTGAAATAGTCAGAGCTTACTTTATGTACATTTTTGTGGGAATTGAAATTCGTAGTAATTTTTTCCCACGCTTCATTTTTTTCTTTATTACTGAATTTATCAGTTTTTTTTGATTCGACTATATGTTTTTCAACCGAAATACAATATAGTATTATGGCTTTTTCTTCCTCAGTAATATTTGGGGCACGAGCACGTTTAACTTTATCGTCATTTATTTTAGACATAATTACAATATATTAAAAATTGATTCGTTAGGTAGAGTAGTAGAGTGAAAATAAGAGCTTAAAGCAAAATAATAAATATACCGTACCTACGTCCTACACAATTAATAGTGACTATACACTGTTAAGTTTGATATTATCAGTGTTATCATACATTTGTACTTATTATCAATCGTTATCTCAGCGGTTTTCAGTGATTGAACATAGTAACCGTGATAAAAATGTTTATCATCACATAAACTTTTACATAGCTATGGAATACATAAATAATGTTTATGCAACACACATTTTATGTGATCCATAAAAAATGTAATGGGCTACATAAATATGTTATGGGTCACTTAGCTATGGGATACTTAAGCAATAATATGTAACACATAACAGTAGGACTGTGCATACGGGCATTAGTGTTTTCGCCCGTTATCTACCGCACCCCAATCCTGTATCCGCGCGTTTTGTTTGGCGACAAAGCCGCAACTGATTTCGACCAAATTACGAGTATATTATCAATACCTTCATAAAATATCTGTGTGTGTGTGTGTGTGTGTGTGTGTGTGTGTGTGTGTGTGTGTGTGTGTGTGTGTGTGTGTGTGTGTGTGTGTGTGTGTGTGTGTGTGTGTGTGTGTGTGTGTGTGTGTGTGTGTGTGTGTGTGTGTGTATAAGTTGCATCGCGAATTCTACGAAACGTATTATACTTCGCACAGTCGTGCGCAGCGTTGTTGAACGGTTTGACGCGGGTGTGAAGTAACGAACGTGCCGTGATACGCGGGTGTAAATTCGGCGAAGAAAACAAACGTCGTATTAGTACACACAAATGATTTCACTACGGTTTAGCCTCATACACTAACCTTCTGATAATAATACAGCTTCTATGTCCTCCGGCTGTCCTCAAGATGCTCGAAGCGTAAACAGTGTCGGGATCTGTTGTAAGAATAATATAAAAAAAAACTTCCTAAATTGTAAACTTCGCCAATAAATGGGTTCTTTAATCACATTATTATGCTCTCTGAACTCGTATGTTTATTGTGAATAATAATATATATCTACAGACTGTATATTTCTTATACAAAATCGGATAAAATGTAACAGCTCATATTATAATAATGAACAAAATGATAATTAATGTCGATTATTGATATTGATAATAATTATAATCCTGGGGTCACACTAACAGTGAAGCATATAATAACAGAGTGCTATCAATATTCAGAAGAGTTAAAAAAATTCAACATTCCACCCAACTTATATGAAACTCTAGGACCGAATAGCGAAAACACATTGAACATGTTAGCCTTCCTCAAAAAATCTGATTTGTACACTAAAATTTAAACCTACTGTTAAGAAAATTGTAATATAAATGTAAATAGTAACTATATAAAATTAACACCATATAAATATTGTAATTTTAACCAACACATTGTAATTTAACCAAAAACTAATAACCTTTGTTGTTGATGTTTTTTAAGTGCAATAAAAAAAAAAAAATAGTTATAATCAATCGAACAATATAATATATATATAACAATAAATTCACAATGTGCGAATCGAAAATTAGTAATTACAGAATAATCAAACAATATGAACAAATCATAAATTCGATTTACAAAAAACGAAAAAAGAAGATGACGCACGAACACCGACTCAACGACAACATCTAAACTATGTGCAACGATGGCGGTCGCACCACCACGAGCGCGACACATAGATGTTAGATTTATAATACGCGTAACATAGATATCATTTATCAACGTCATCAATGTATACGTATCAATGTATATTATATTTAACCGATAACAATTACAAATCGAACATCAAACACTCGCTCACTTACGAACGGTATAACGGTCGTCGGCTCGATAGTTTCGCCCCGTAGGCGTGTGTTTTCGACCCTTTTACGGCCGCATTTAAGCCCTCATAAACGCTTGAACGTATGACATTTTTGTTCACGAGCTCTTCCGACCGGACAGATTTTCATCTTGCGTCGGGTCATTTCGTATTCCGTGCGTTTCGTATTCCGTCGCGGACTAGAGGGCCGGCGGAATTACGGTCGGCCGGCGAATGACATCGACGACGACTCGACGCGGATTCAAAACGGACGTACAGCGACGTATCATCACGTCGAAAAGAACGGAGAAACATCTGAACGAGAGCGGCGGGTGGGCGCGATCGCGAATCCGTAATGACTGCACCCGAGTGCTGTGTATATCGTATACGAAACGTGTGCACGAAGCCGTCGGCAACCGCGTGACGCGTCTCTCGTAAGGCCGTAAACGCATTGTGATAACACCTGTGCGCGCGTGTTGCCCGGGGATAAAATACATATTGCGCGGCGTACGTCCCGGAAACCCGCTCGTTTTCGCCGCCCGGAAAAGCCGGTACGTTCGCGGGCGCCACGTACGCGGCGCGGAAATCCGACACGACCCGAGTAAGACCCACCGTACAATATTCGTGTACGTTACTGGGCACCGGGTGTCCGACGAAGATTTAACCCGTCTGACGTGTATGTATAAACCCCGTTGCATTAAAAGCGATCTAATTCGAATTTATTTCCTTTTTTTTTTTTTTGTAATTTAATTTTTATACTACGTCATTAATTTTTTTAGTGAAAAAATTTAAAAAGCGATTTTTAGACGTCCGTGTTATTGAAAGACTTTATTTCTCCGGACATTTCGGTTATTCGATTATTTATTTTTATCGACTCGCCTAATGATTTTCAATCATATTTTTCCAAAAAAAAAAAAAAAAAAAAAACATTAAAATGGCCTATGGCCTTCGCCTTTAAATTTTTCAAAATAATGAAATAAAAATTGTTTACTAATATTTTTTACATTACCTAAAAAAAATTAATTAAAGCAAGAATACGTGCAGCCTGTATTTCTGTCGGCCGTAGAAAAAAACAGAACTTGACCGTTTTCATTACCACAGGAGATGTCATGATGAGTACACGTACGTGTGGCATCCTGTAACCGTTACACGTGCGTATATAAAACGCGGTCTCCGTGGTTATGTGGAAACCACGGCCCGCAATCGCTTAACGATTTGAATAAATTATCGCGAAAATACGGTTTTTTCCGTGCTCGTTTCTGCCATATTGTTACCGCGACACGTGTAATTTATCGCACGTATACAACATCCACACGTCGTCGTCTCGTTGATATAGGTCATCCGCCCACCTGTTTGCCGAATCGCGTATAAACACACATTAATTGAATGTTAAACTTCGCCGTGTACATCCGATCGCTGTTATAATGTAACGCGGATTTCCAATGATCTTCGTGGCGTGTTTACTCCGTGTTTGACTGAATGGAAAATTAACGTGTCCATACAAAACAAATATAAATATCATAATTGACTTATTTCGGTTGTTTTTTTTCTTCACACTTGACTTTTACACGTAAAGTTTGATTGGTTAAATTGTGAAATTTTGAAATTCAATCACAAACATGTCGTTTAGCTGAATCAACATAGTTTTTGTTTCCTTTTTTTTTTTTTTTATATAAGTACAATAAACGAATCTACATACTGTTAGTCATATCAGATAATATTTTTCAATTATCACCACGTTGATCGATTCATTTTTTTTGTTAAAATGTTTTGATTTTAGTTTCAAACTAGGAAAAATAAAAACGAATTTAATCAATAACAGTTGGCTGTTACTGATGACGTTTTAATTGTTCACCTACAGGCGTTTTCCAACTTCAAAAAACATATAACATTTGTTTAGTTGAAAATATTTTAAACTCTACGCGAACCGCCGACTAACATACTTGGCTAATGAATTTCAACCGCTGGTATTCGTGATAGTGTGCATTACGTAAAGGATGTTTATGCAATAAACGTTAAAAGTTTGCAAGTTTGCGAGCTATAAATCCTTTGAAAGGTTTAAAAACAGTTTAATGCATTTAAGTATGTACGCTATTAAAATAATTTGAACATAAATTGGGTTCAAAATAAATGGACTATTTCATAATAACTATTGGCCGTTTTCATACGTTTTTATATTTATGATTTCGTAATCATAATTTGATGCTCGCGCTCGGACGACGCGACGGTCTCTGCTCGAAATAGTAAAATAAAAAACCGTCCGAATAATTTCTATTTATTTATTGGACGCCCCAGAGGAGAGATAACCGATGATACGATCAAAGTTTTTTGAAGAGTTGCGACATCTTTATGGACACGTTTAGATCACTCACCTCTGGCGGTGTGTAATAAACGCAAAAAAGCGCAGTCGGCGTTCGTAATATAATCCGTCCGTAATAAAAACTGCCTCTATAAAGAGATGCGTTTGTTTGCAACTTTTATCATAAAATTTTAATAACCCCGCGTTTTTATGGCATTCTAGTTAACCGTTTCAGTATTCAGCTCCTTGCATTATTAATGGGCGTCGGCTTGAAAAATATTACTACGTCTTCATAGATTTGACAAAATTCGTAAAATTATTTATGAGGTAAAAAAAAAATATTACACCTAAATTTGTAAAATACAATCTGAGGCATTTTTAGACGGAATATTCAAAATTATGGGAAAAAAAAGTTCAAAGTCAGTGTATAAAATCGTCTCATTATATTTACGAGAGATTTGAAAAGACGTAAAAAAAAATAAATAATAGTAAATAAATAATTGCCATCATCGCAACATCGTATCACATATTATTCATTTTGAATCATTTAAAAGCTGAAAATTTTAAATTTTACATTGTAATAATAATAGTTACGACGTTATAGTTTATATTATATTAAAGCCAAAAAAGATGTTGTCAATAGAAAATTCAATTTAATATACACTTTGTTTGTTATGACTATCCCGTATTGGCTCATAACATTATAATTCACAGCCTACCCCAATATGTGTACATCAATGATGGCCAAACGTTAGACCGATACTTACCGAGCGATCGCGGCTCTCGTAAAAGTGGATCTTTGACTCAATTTTTTATTTTTAGTGCAATTTTTATTTATTTTGTATCAACACGAATAAACAGAAAAAGTTAATCGTCATAGAAATTAAATCAAGTTCGATTTCCAGAGAAGATTAATAAATCGATTTTGTTTACTTAAAACACTGTGATACGAGAATAATATAATGTTACAATATTAATATTTAATCTAAATAACGATTTCCATAACTACGGAATTAATTTTTCGCGTTGATTTCGACCAAGTATCTAATCAAAATAACGTATTCGTAGTCTGGTCACCACTGCTCAGGAACAAAATTAAGAGGGTAAAAAAGATAAATCTTGTGTTGTAAAAAAAAAAAAAGAAAAAAGGTATTATTTGGCAACATCCACACAAAATTGTAGAAATATCCTACCAGGTCGACCCACGCATATAAATGATGCAATAATGATAACACTAATTCACAAACAACGACCGCGATGGCACTGAAAAAAATATAACTTATTATGACCATGACTTTAATACTTAAGTATATCGATTCTTCAGAAATCTAACAGAAACTACTAAAAAATGCATCTAATATTACAATATTATTTTTATCGATTTCAATTTTTTTTTTTTTTTTATGTCCTTATTTGATTGTATTATTTATTCATTTAGCGTTGTTCATTACACTTGATGATTCTTTGCTGAAATCGATCGTAATAGAGACATTTTTTTTATTTGATTATACTCTCGATTCCGTTATTTACCATATTTATATACAGTAGAACTCCGATTATACGGACTAATTACTGTCAATGGTGGTCCGGATAAGCAAATATTCGGATGATCGACATAATATGATATATCAAAAGTTATGTAATTGTATGAATATATTGTATGTATGAATTTATTATTAATATATCATATTATGTAATATAATTTAAAATTCGTAATCATAAACAAATAATTTTATAATATATTTAACTGAAACAAAATAAGCCTTAATTATAATATGTGACATATTTTAAAACCGAAAAAAAGCTGACTAGGCACATTATATATTTTATTTTGAAAAATGATGATATTTTAGTTTACTTTATAGCTGGTTTTCTCTTTAGAGCAGCTATGTCACTCAATTTTTTCTCGTCCAGTTAATTGGACGTCCGGATATTGGCGTTCGGATAGTCGGAGTTCTACTGTATATTTATTATTTTTAAGTAAATTTATTAAAAAACCCTGTTAAAGGTATTGCAGCGATGTTAATAGAGTACCACTATTGATGCTAATCTGCAAGCCTAGTCAAATCGAATGATAACGGCAGCGCGTTAGAAAATCTAGTGAATACAAGAATATAAAAAGCTAATCAAATGTTATAGTCAATATACCACCACTATTTCAGTATCGTTTTTGTTTCTTTATTTTTTTTAAATTTAAACCACGACGTAGTGATGGTTATTATAGTTTATGTGTAAAAGTTTAGAAACGCTATAGTTAATTATAATTTCAGCTTTTTCTAGCCATTCGCCCGACCGAAATTGTTAATCATCGTTTCGTTTCTATTCCAATCGGTCGAGTGGAAAATTATTGGTAAATATGTAATATAGTGTGTGTGTTATTTACCCTGTTGCGATTATCCAACAGGTTTATGAGTGACTGTAACATATATTATGATAACCGTGTTTTATGAAGATATTCAACAAGTCCTACCGTCTTATTTAGCACGATATGCTTTCGATACAGTTTTGAAACATGTTACAACAACACGAACCTCTAGCAGGTAAAATGCATCAACTGTAATGTCGTAAAAGCACTTTTGCTAATTGATTCTTTTTTGTGATTACTTTTTAAGGGATCGCGTTATTTTCTAAACAGCAATCACATGTTATTTTTATCTCTCGTACTTTTTTTAATAGTTTTAATTTTCATTGTTTGGTCGTGAATCTATGGTGACGGTGGCCAAATCGTGACACGAGAGCCACATCATAGACTCATGCGGCTCGTGACTTATTCTGTATGACAAATTACATTTTTGTATAGGAAGATATAAATAAAAAACGCAATTATAAAATTTTTTATTTGAAATTATGATCATGGTTAAACATTTGAGTTTTTAAAATCACTTTTAAAAATACAGCATTTTTTTTTTATTTATAATTATACATTACCCAATTTAATATTTAAATAATCGTTTTGATTCGAGAATAATTTTGGGTTATTGATTTTAATCTCGAGGTTTTTAACGCATGTAGAAAGAGTAGTTTGTAACCATTTCGCGAGGTGAGCATCTGTTTTTTTATCGTACTAAGTTTATTAAATAAATTGATGCAAAATCTTGTTTGAAATTATACTCGTTTTATTACATTTAACTCGGTATCTAATCTTCATAATATATCATAACAATAGAAGCAATTATAGGGATATGCAATTTTGGAATTTCAATACCAAGAACTTCTTTTATTTATTTATTTATTTTCATATTGTCTGGGCCCTCCTATATTTTTTATTTTATTATGCAGCTCGAAACCTCTTGTCATTGACCACCTTTGAATTCTATGGCGTATAGCCTATAATATAATGATGCGACTACTCGTATTAAAATAATAATGTTTATTAATTATGATTGATTCGTGTGATCAATTACTTGACATAAACACACGCACATAGTAATGAACAACTCATATCAAATGTAATGACGATAGTGACAATCGGAAATTCAATCGTTGAAATAATTAATTCAAACGACACAGGATACTGGATGAAAGTTGAAAGTTCAAAACGTATACGGTACAAAATTAAAGACGACTTGGGTATATGTTTGTATATATATACATGATGATGTGCATTAACAGCATATCACGTTTCCGGGTCGTCATTGGATGCACGTCACTAACAGCACAGTATTCTCGAACAATCCGGTATCGTCGATCTCAGCCCTGCCGGTTAAACTTTTATCTTAGATCGCGGCGATGATTGATCGTTGCTGCGGATCCCGTACATACGTAGCCGCCGGCAGGAATCTATCCGCCTCTGGGACGGACCAATTTCGTGACCACGGCGCCGTACGATTCGTTCAGCAGTGGTAGCTGGGTCAAACGAACTCGAGCTGCGTCAAAACGGTACATACGTGTTACTCCAGCCCGCCGAGCCAATAGCTAATATATTATCAAACTAACGTAACAATACGATAATAGTATTATAACACCCACGTGATATATTGTTTTACATTTACTCAACCGTTTGTTCAATTTTTTTTTCCTTTTTTATTTTATTATTGTAGGTTGCAGTTTTTTTTTTCGGCAGCATTACTAGTTATAATTTCTGAACTTTTTTTTAATCACTGATTGTTTTTTTTTTCAGTTAACCTAACCGTTAAACTGTAATAATTTTATATTGGTAGCTTTAATGAAAAAAAAAAAAAAAACACCCACGTGGTACAAGTTGCCGTTGCCTAACGGTTTACGCACTGATCAATCGATCGGGCGGTAATATCGATTACGAGTAGAAATTATTAGCAAACGATGTTGGCGTTTCGTCCTAACCTAAGATTCCCGTTTTGAATATTATCAAACCGTTTGACGCGATCGCTGCTCCGTTCGGACCGCGCACTAACTATTCACGCGAAATACGAATACCTAACGTGCACGCACAAAACAGTCTTGCAACCCAGTTTTTCAACCCGTACGAAACTTCAGTCCACACACGGACATGACTGATTTTGGCTCAGTTTGTGTTAATCTATTCGATCAATGCAGTTGTTTTTTCGGTTTTACGCCATGTCGAGTTCAGATTCACATTCAGAAGGCATCATTGATTATTATCAATAATAAGTGTACCAAACCTGACACATTCGTTTGGACAGCCACCTCTTGCCACGCTTTCTCCGTCACATCTTTCCTTGAACACGCAGGAAGTTTATAATTAAATAGTTCTTCATGCTTCTCCACCTCCACTTAAACGAACTTTAAGTTGATTTGTTGGTCACTCATTTTCAAAAAAAAAAATACAAAAACAATACACGTGCGTAAACACGAAAGTTCGGTGCAAATTATATTTGCAACGCAACTCCGACCACGGTTTCCGAATGAGTACAATCGATTTTACAACTGATTGCAAACTAATCTCATTTTTATCGTTTCGTATGCGGACGTCCCAGTTATGCGCTGCCTTGGTCACAAAACAGTTGCACGAGCAACTGATATGCAACTTTTATCCTAAAACAGTAGGATCGTGTGCGCTTGGCCTAAATCGCGCGGTACGAACTTTGAACACCGACACGTACCTATATACGAGTACACACGGGCACTGGTGTATTTTTAAGTCGGATATTTACCCCGCAGTGACGATCCGTACGATACGATTGCGAAATAGTCTCGGTCGGACCGCTTTGTTTCCACGCCGTATTTCTTTTCTCAACACATGGTGTTCCAACGTGCACGGTCGCCGGTATGACGGATGGGCAACCCGACGGTTTTTTCGCCAACTCTTGGACGTCATTCGTTGACGAAACCCATAGAAACGAACTCGATTGTACGTCGCGATAAAAACGTATGGAAGAAAAATCTTCAGACAAAAGACAGGGAAGTCTGCGTGATACAAGCTCGACTGTAGTTTTTATCAATTCACCGCGAAAGCCGTTTGACATAGATGCGTTTGATTCTTTTCGATCGTTGACATCCGTTTTACTACCATCGGAAAAGCCATCGTGATAACACGTAAAAATATACTGATGTATTGATATTACACCTATTTTTATTTTTATTTTTTTAGGTGCGTTTTCGTTTTTCTGTGAATAAAACCATAACACGAATGAATGTTCAACGGAAAAAAAAAAAGTAAACAATAAAATGCTAAGGAAAATTGGTTTTCGTTTCATTTTTCTCATGTTTTATGACATATTATATTTTGTTCAACACAAAAATTATCGAAATCAAATTTATCCTTTATATTTTATATTTTAATTTTATTTTATATTTTCAACACAAAAATTATCGAAATTAGATTTATCCTTCTGCGTGCGCCCATGTCACCATTATCATTATTATTATTTTTATTATTATATGCTAATGAGCACGGCGACGACTTCCTTATCTGGTTCATTTTTTCCGTCGCTCCGGTCATTGTGAATTTTAATTACCGTTCAATTAATTGCCTCTATGTGTTATGTAAATTATTATCGTCTTTATATTTAAATTATTCTTACTATCGCGATGTACACCTGTACGGCTAACGCTCAATTATTATTTATATTATTATTACCATTTTAATTACGTGAATTTTTCTTGCCTCTGTCGTTCTGTGTCGTTCATTGTGAACAAGTGCGTCGTTTCGGTTTATATTCTTCTTGTCGCGTCGACTGGCATTGAGCGCGATCATTGTATTTTTCGGTTGTTGTCAATTTTGGACAAACGTTGTTGCATTTTCATTATACTTATCATTATTATTGTTTTCATTATACCAATAAAGCGCTACGACGAATATCGTTATCTACCTCGTGTTTGTCATTCGCTATGATCCCTTTCGTCCCGAGGTGAGGAATTTTTTATTATATGTTATTCATCCCCCCGATAATTAAACTCTATTTTCCTCATTCCCATTGCATAAATTCTACTTCCTAGGTCCCGTGTTAAGTTAAGTTTCTGACTCCCATCCTTACGTCGTCGTTGTCGTTGGGCAACGCGGTGTTGCCGTGCGTGTTGAGGTGTGCGTTCAGTTGCCAGCAGCTATTCAATATATTGCACAAATATATTGAAATACATAATTAATATATTGTATTGTGATACATTTATTTCACGTAAACCGTTTGAGCGTCGAATAATGTTTCATGTTCAAACAACGCAGGACACTCAGACATTAAATAATACTATTCAATTACGATTTTTGTTCCATATTTATATCTTTTTATATGCGAGTTTACAAAGCGGTTTTTATCTCATAAATCTATTTTTAATGGTATTTAATTATTATTAATCTGAAATTTCTTCACATTTTCACTTGGAAATTTGTTGGCATTTTTCTTAATTAAATAATGTATTTAAATGTTCCATAGGATTTGACGAATACTCATTTTCTAAACATTAGCTTTCCAAAAAAAGAAGAAAACGCGTTCACTGAATTAGTTCAATTTTATTCTCTTTTTAGCAGTAAGTGAAACACCTGGTGAATGAGAAAGCGGAGAAGTAAAACAGATAACCTTTCCACATCAATCTTTAATACCTATAGGAAAAGAGAACAGTCACTATAATTTTCTAGGTAACTTATAAACGCTTCCTGAACCCCGTACTCAGGTGATGATAATTACTTAAGTGTGAAGTACAGACATAAACATGTTGGTGTCTAGAAGTAAATTGGAAATAATTGGACATGACACAGCACGTAAAAAGTATCTTGTAAATGTGTATTTAAACAGGAACGACATGAGTACATTTTGTAATTCATTTGGAATCGCAGTAACATAGGAAAATACATAAACCAATTCTTCTATACTGTTAACTATTATAATAAGGAAATTTATTTTAGAAAAATCGCACAGCAAAATATATGGTGAATTATAGTCGGGTGAGGGGACTTAGGTGTCCGGCCAATGAGAGGCTACCGACGCATTTTATGTATTAAGATTAACAACTCTCGTTCACTTTAAATAAAACCATATATGATATATTTATATATTTATATTAAACTGATTTAAAAATTATAATGATAATCAAGTCGTAATCATTTTCTATAACGCTTGTCAATAATAGTAGTATTAATCAGTTTTATTAATTATTCATTTATAATATTTTCAACAACTTCAATTCAGAGTAAAGCTTGATGAAAAGGAAAATATTAATTTTCAGCATTACTAGCACACAGAAAATATATTATACAGTTCGTTTTTTGAGTAGCTGCTCGTTAACAGTAAAGTATCTTGTGCGCATAAATCATTATTAAGTTATTCAATAGAAACCTGTGTTTATTCACATCTCATAATGCCGTTTTTTAATATAAAAACAGATAAGCGCATTCAAATCAAACTAAACATCGAGTACATCTGGGTCTATTATAAGTACTTTCGAACGAAAATTCCCAAAATCTCAGTTCGGGTAAACAGGTCATATAGGTAAATCATGTGGTGTTTACCGACCAATATTTACCAGCCCGCCGAGTAAATAACCATTGCGCTCCACGGTCCATCACTAAGCGTGGTGCAAAACTATACCGAAAACTAAAACGCCGTGTAATAATTCTCGGTATTCGGTTCGTTTTTGGTACGTTTACCGTAACGGGGATGTGTACGCATGGCTCGAAGCGGTTTTTTCATATTCATGTCCGAAAGCTATGATACGAAAAGATCGAAATAGTAGACTGCACGGAGGTGCACGTGTGCGGACTGATTAATGGCACGACGATCGCGTTACGGCACGGTTAGGGACCGACGGAGGAAGAAAGGGAGAAAAAGGCTCGGTAGGGTGATTTTTTTCAAACGCACGTGTACTTTATTCCTACTTTTTTGATCATTTTTGACGAGGAAACACGTATGAAACAACAAATAAAAAAAAAAAAAAAGGAGAAAAGGTCGAGTAAACGAGCAAACGTACAATATCCGCATTCGCGCAAAGTGCCGCCGTCACCGTTAGTCCGTTGCGGTACCATCGTCTGTCTCATTCGCACATGCACGCGTGTTGTACAGAATACTTCACGGTCGTGCAGTACCACGATAAACTCGCTGCAGAACGACTTCAGTCTGCAGGCCAATGTGAAGAGACGTTTGATCCGTAAATAATTATCGGAGTTTATCGGGACCCTTTGGAGACATTTAAAGAATCATTTAAGAACGGACACTTCCGATTTTATACGCCTGCAATGAATTCGAAGAAGTGATAAAATAATATCCATGTCGAGTTAAGAAAAAAATTCAAATCGTATCGATTAAGCCCATTTTCGAGAAACTCGCAACTCGAATTTCTATTCTTCGACACGGAGCACCCTGTGTGTGTGTGTGTGTGTGTGTGTGTGTGTGTGTGTGTGTGTGTGTGTGTGTGTGTTTGTGTACATTTTACGCTTTGCGATATTTTATTGTTGTCCGAAAAACGAATAAAAAATTCAAACAAAGGTATCCGAATAATAACCATAACTGCGCGTGTACGTGTGCGTACGAACACGTAACGGCCTCGGAAAAAGTGCCGGTTCGTCGGTAGGCAGCACCGATCGGACCTGACCTCCTGCAATAAGCGTGTGTTATCGTTTACGTGCCTCGCAAGACCTACCGGAGTCTATTCACACGCATATACTTTCGTTATTATGTGCACAGGAATATATTATATTTGTTTGTTTTCGTGTTCTCACCCCCACCCCCCACCACCACCCCCTTCGCATCCCAAAGTTGACGTCGTCGTGCTTCTCCGGCAACAATACACATCGGCCGCCGCGCGTTGGAGTTTCACGGCGCGAAAGGTTGATTTGCATGACCTCGTTAATTCGGAATCGCGCGGACGTGGACGGAATAGTAACGGGTGCGCGACGATAATGCTGTATACGCTGCGACTATGGCGGTGGTGGCGATAGATTAAACGCCCGGGGGTTATTCTAAAAAAGTAAAAAAAAAAGAAAATAATAAAATAAAAAAACATCGACGAAGACGCTACTATAGTTGTAGTAGTTGCAATGGTAAGGTGGGAAAAATATAAAAGTAGAAGTAGTTACAGTGGTGGCAATAATAGTAGTGACAGTGTAAATTATTATTATTGCGTTCGTCGTGTTGTTTTTGTCGAGGATAAAACGGTGTGGGTAGCGATACAAAACAAAAACACAAAAGCACACCCTTTGGAAACAAAAATAACGTAGTCTCTCCCTCCGGGGAGAAATGTATTCGTCCCCCACGTATTCTAAGTAACATATGGATATTTGCTATATTATATTACGCGCACGTTGGTAATCCGTATATATATATATATACAATGTGTACGTTTAATATTTTTATACGGCCTATAGGAGTCGTGTCGTTTTATTTGTTGTTTTTCATTTTCGTCGTCTGCGCCGCGAGCCATTTTATGCATTCACAGTTCATATATTGAAAAACGCCAATGATGAGATTTCTTATTTTCTAGTTTTCCTTCCTATTTTATTCACCCCCTGAAAATTCGGCACGTGAAATCGTTTCGGCCGATGTGGTAAGCCGAATACGTTTATATATATATATAGGTAAACAAGAAAATATTGCATTATTATTAGTCATGCGGGCGACGACGGATGTTGCAGGAATTTGCCCGTGTAAACGTGTAATACATCGTTAAAAATGTGTATTCTACGTTTTACCTTATGTATTCGTTTTGTTCTTAGAAACGTGGTCCGACATTTTTTCGCACGTTTTGGCATTACGTCACATTACAGTACGCGTTTTGCTACGTATATTTTAATTGATTAAAAAATAAACATGGAATTATGACTTTAATCTAACGTAACCCTCTTAATATAATAATATTAGAGTTGGACTAAGAAGAAACATTTGTTTTTATCATAAGATCGTTTAAATCATAAAAAAAAAACGTAATAGAATAAAATGTTAAGTAACTACGTACTCTTTCAAGGTATATATATGTTTTAAACATTTGAAAAGGACGTAAACATGGGCGCCCCTAATTGCATTAGCTTGTTGGAGTACGAAGTCGTGTTTTACGACTTCTTTAATTCAAACGCGTATTTACGGCAAGAACAGCGATATTATTATTGTCGGTATTGTTATTATTATTATTATTACAACCTATTGTAATTTGTGATACTCGCCGGCCGTCTTACGCACTGCGTTCGCGTACCACAATTGCCTACACCGAGTGCCGTGTTATCGCCAGCCGAGAGAAACGCGTGATAAGTCGCAAAAATGCGGCAATATACGCATCAACGCGACACGGTGAGCTGTTGAATTTTTTTTTAAATTAAAAATAATTCAACCGAAAATAATCGTCGTAACTAGAGGACAGACTTTAGTCAAAGACTCCCGAACGATCGTCAATACGTTAAATGTTTCGATATTATTCTCTTTTTTTTTTTTTTGAGACAAGTTACGAAGTTGAAATCGACCGCATTCGGTTGCCGTGGTTAGGTGATCGTGATGATATCGATATTTCATGGTATTCTATGTACCGAAATTCTTATACGCTTAATTATGTATCGGATCGATCGTTTGTTCCTTCGTAATTCAGCTGCGTTTTCGTTTTTAACGCAAAATATGCGCGTAAAAATGATAATTGAATTATGCTCGATGTAAAACCCGTATCGAAAATCGGTTACCACGAAATCAGTCGATACGTTTTTATTTAGAACGCAATATATGAGACCATGGGCTCTTCCGATACCACAGATTTCGTAGTGTGGTACGAAATACAGTAGAACTCCGATTATCCGAACACCAATGATCCGGACGTCCAATTCACTGGAGGAGAAAAAAATGTGCCACGTCAGCTTTTTTTTAGTTTTAAAATATGTCACATATTATAATTAAGGCTTATTTTGTTTCAGTTAAATATACAATGAAATTATTTGTTTATGGTTACGAATTTTAAATTATATTACATATTTATATAAATAATAAATACATACGTACAATATATTATATTGATATATATTATATATATAATATAACTTTTGATCTATCATACGTCAATCAACCGGATATTTGCTTATCCAGACCACCCTTGACATTAATTAGTCCGGATAATCGGAGTTCTACTGTATATTGTTTCCGATTTACCGGTTCATACGTATAGGGTACATAAACCACGCGTGTGTCGATTCGCCACTAAACTCGTTCGTCGAATTATTTCCACCCATATCACGTGACTAAAACAGTGTTTTCGTTTTTGTTGCAGGTAAGAACTACTCGTGGAATATTTTGTCGGAGCAAGAAGATCACGGGTATGATTATACTAGAGACCGGTGATTAAAAACTGATCCTCAGTCATCACTTCTTGCCGACACTAGCTAGTTAGATTTACCGTTTGACCAGGGAAATAGAACAATACCGAAGAATACTAAGGAACAACGATTTTAACGCGTCAATTCCGCCGATCGTTTTTTTTTTCATTCCTCTCGCTGACGTATTTCAATATTAAATGATAACGCTTTGGCTCTTGACGCAGTGTATCGATTACCAATAACAAACAAGAAGTTTACGTATCGTTTTTTCCGTCCACTTCTTCTTTGATATTTACGTCTCACCGTGTCCCACTCTCACGACGAACACCGAAAACACGTTCAAGCACAGTTCTCGTCTACACGATCTCGACCGACCGATCGGCCACCACTGAAGGCGTATCACCGTATCGCGGTCACAACACGCCGCGCCGATAACACCGACCACGACTACTGCGCACCGGCGGCGTACCACGACCGGAGACGACGTACCGACCGGGTAGGTCCAGTGGTGCGCGCGCGTATACTGACCGTACAATAGCCTCGTGAAACTGAACCCTCGAATAATAACGATAATAATAATGATGATGATAATAATAATAATAATAATAATAACAGCATTAATAAAAACACGTCCGTTTTACCGCGTCGACTAATTTCTCGCGGTCTCGTAGCGATTTATCGCGTCGTGAAATTACCGACTGCTGCTGCTGCTGCTGCAGTTTGCATACAAAACCTTTTGTTTCGCCTCGCGATTCGAATGAAAACAATTCAAAGGCACGTGCGATAACGTTATTGTAATTTTAATACACCCGCAACAATAGCGAAACGTTACGAAACGATTTTGTTTTATGTTTTGACGAGAATAATTCACGGGTAACGCTTTCTCCGGACTACCGCCGATCGTAAAGTACACGAAAGGGACGTCAATGGAATCGTTTTGACGAGCGTTTTTTTACACTTGCTATATTTTCATCACGTCTCGACCACATTAGTGCATCACCATGATTTTTGGGTATTTTCCTCCATAAATTCGATCTATTTGACTCTTTATTTTATTTTATTTAATATAAATAATATAAGCAAGTTATGAGACCACAAACTTTTCAACCTTTTGGTTGACCTGTTGGACTCGTTTGTTCATAAATTATAACATTAGCAGATTTCAACGGACCCGTTACATATCAAAATCCGGTGTGCTTCCTGTGTTTAGTGTTCATCTGTTGAAAACGTTGACAATATTAAAGTCTTAAAAAATATTGTCGTTGTAAGAATATCAAATTATAAAATTATTATTGGAAATCATTTAAAAAAAAAAATCAAATTCTTGTATTACACAAGGTTGAAAACGGCGCGGCATAAGCACGTTTTTATAAACTCACTTTTTATGTATTCCATAAATCACGTGGCGATTATGTAAATGTTGAATTATTAGCGTTAGGAGGAAATTGGTTTTAAGTCATCGCACACTACTCGAAAACAATTGATGAAGTTTTTAACAACGTTTTATACGTTTAATCAATTGTTATCAAAACAATCTCGGCGATTCCGTATTGCTTTTTAACTTATTTCGAAGCGGCATAGTGTAATAACTCTGCGCCGGCCGATGGTAGCAGGCCAAGATAGAAACCTTTGAAATGTTATTTGGACGCGTATTACGGTATATTTATTTTCCTAAACTTTTGTTTGCGTTTTGAATGTGCCCGATAATTTATTTACATTTGTTTCACTTAAATTGGGAAATTATGATTTATTGACTTTTTAAAGAATCTTAATGAAACTACAGAGCCGGAATAAATCATTAATACTTGCTGTGCCATTATACGCCGCAATTCAATGTCAGTGGCGTAATTTATTGATTTTTATCCTTTTTTTATGGTGTCAGAGAGACAAGGAAAAATGCCAACGGAATTAATTTACGTGGCACGTATAAAAACGTCAGCTAAGATTTTTCCAAGTAAATATTTTTTTTTCACATTTTCGACTAAACAAAACAAATACGTTTCTGGCTATTTATCAAAATATCTAGATTCATGTATATATATATATATATACTTATTTTTTTATTTATACAGGTATATTTGCGTACATTAAGTTCTATTTATCGCTTAACCGATTACAGTGAACCGTATCTCTATGATTCTAATGAGTTATGATAAGTACTCGCGGTTATTTCGATTAATTTCCTTTACAAATCGTCCTCACAAAGAACTCGCTCGAGTCATAAATTTGAATTATATGTTCGCGTAAGTTTGTCCATTTATTTAACGTACAATGTGTACCTACCATTAGACTTAAACGGCCATAATCACAAGTCTAAATATATTATAATATACGTATTAGGATTTCAAGCCGATACGAACACTGGAATTTTACGGACGCTGGGGACACGAGACATTTTAAATAATGATTTACTACTTAACCACGCCCCGATCCGTCAGGTAAAGATTTATATTGATCTCGAACCCCGGAATCATGACTGATTGTTATGATAAAATTACACTATTTATGTTTCAAGCGTGTTTTAAACGTCATTTAGCCGGATTTCTGTTGATACACGTCACAGTGCAATCGAGTTGCATTTTATAATGTTTCGTCGCGTTTAAAATAGCTGTATGGCAATGATTTCCATTATCGAAGACGGTCGTTACGACCTTGAAATGATTGTTTATTGATGAATCTCTTTGGTATTATTCACCGAAACGTCGTTGAATTAATCAATGTCGGACATAACAGTAAAAAAATTATTAAACATACCTTTATTCGATTACGTATAATACATAACTCGAAAGATTTTTAGCTGCAATGAACAATTTTTACACGACGACATGAATAGTTGAAAAACTATTTCGAACAAATAAGACACACACACACACACACATGGTTCTGTTCTTCCAAAGCGTATACGTGGATTTTCGATCTAATATCACAAAGATTTGGGAAAAGCGTATATCATCCGACGACTTAAAACCAAGGTTTTATTTCTCACATTCTTCGCGATGCCATAACTTTTTATAGTTCAATAAAACGATATACTCTCGTGTTTCGTTTATCTGTTTTAATAATCCGCTTTCCGCGTTTTTCTCAACAGTTTTCCCCTTACTGCGAGCTGCGGCTGTTCGATAACAAAAATTAACGCGTGCACGGCAATACTGCCGGTGTTTCCGGTGTTCCGTTTTTTTTTTTTTAATTGCCGCGCATTCGTCCACAATAGGTAGGCTGTAGGACGATCTCGAGATCGGCTTACTAAATATACACACGTGAAATACTACGACGTGAGCGTGCACGTAAAGTACGTAACAAAAGATAAATTCTTTCCTTCCCGAAAGATCCCGCCGTATAACTTGTACAGTAGGTAATCATAATAATAATAATAATAATATCATTTAATACCCGCGATGCACGTCTGATATATTACGTTTAATGTGTTCATGTGTACATCGGTATTACATACGCATAAGTACAGGCGTAACAAACGTTCGGCACGCCTAATAGTCAACGAACAAATGAACAGCGAGATAAATTTATAGCGGCGAAAACTGTCTGAAACAAAACCGTTCAGACCTTTTTTTTCCGCGGAAACTTTTACATTATGTTGTGTACGTTTATTTTATTTCTTTTGCAAAAATTTAATTTAATCTAACCATAAACGCTCGGGCTAATTTATTTAAATTGGTTGTCAGACGCGGCTAGTTGTGTTTCGAATTTATTCGAGTTCGATTTTTCGCCCGGCGATCATAAATGTTTTTCCTGAGACGTCCACAAACTATATCTTCCGTGAGTGTGTGTATGTGTGTTTATATTATGGCCATTATACGGGTCGCAGACCACGGTATTACCGGTACCCACACCCTCGGCTGCACGGCGACCACCTCATATTTTCCACCTTGGGAAATTCTCAATTATTGTACAACGTACGTGTACGTACATACGGTTGCCGTGCGAACCGGAACACAACGGCGATTGTAAAAGGGCTGAAAACGGCGTATTTGTCGGATAAGTCGCCCACGCCGACGTTACTTTTAACCGAACAACTCTAATAATAATCTGAAAAACGCGTTTTGGCGGCAGCCGGGCTCACGAGCCTTCGATCATGTCGGCCGACGTCATCGTGAACGGTTTTTATCACGTGTACATCTACAGTATGCGGGTCCTGCAGGATTTAGCCGGTGGAAATCACGTCGAAAACCTTCGTCGCTCAAACGATGTCCGTCAACAAATACAAATGTCTTACCGTTACGCGTCTTATTGATGACGATCGGAATTGCAAGTAAAATACCGACAATAGCGTCGTAAATTGGATCGATACGCCGAAAACGATAGGTACGGTCGGTCGCTATACTGAATTCGTTCCAAAAGAATTTTTTTAACTACAATTGTTGGTTTCAGCTAATTAGAAGATATTAAGAAGATTTTGATAACGATACTAAAATGACAGAATAACACGCAGCCTGTTCGCATTGGCGAGTCGTCAAAACGGAACGACCAAAATATCAATACACGACACCGAAACTGTGCGTTTGATCGTCACGTCAGATCCTCGCAATGAAAAAATCTCAACTGATTTAGGCACAACACTTTTTAGACAGACCCGACCGACGCGTAATATCAGTCCGTGCGTACATCATAAATTTAATTTCGTCACGAACGTTTTGCACGTCTACCATACAACAATTCACGTCCATACGCATTTATATGTGCACACATAATGTGTATTTTAGAGTATTGAAAAACTTTTGGGTAATTCAATAACTCGTTTCGGAGCAGCAGTGCGCTGTATTGCAAAAACAATTATAATCTTTATTACTCATTGTCCCGAGAATTTTCCCGAGAGCGTTGCGAGAAAATAAAATCGAATTCGTTTTGCCCGTTTGCGGGCTACAAGACTTTCACGACAATCGTCTTTTTTTTTTCGTCTCGCCAAAGTCATCGGAATAGAGTGATGATAATTAAAATTTAGCGTCAGCCGTTCGGCCGTTGCCGGCGGTCATATACCAGATGGCGGTTCATCGAAAACGTCCCGTTGTTATTAAACCGTAAGTTAGGTCACCTGTTTTGTGTAATAATATTTCAACGAAACTATTCAAGACACATCGAACACTTGTTAATAATATTAATAATAATAACAATATTAATAATAGCGTACATTTATACAGGTCTTCCGTGATAAATATGACGATAGTCGTAAAATATCAATTTTAACTCTATTATCGTTTAAAAATATTACGATAATTTTCTCATTCAATATTATTACCACGAGTATAATAATACAATGAGCGTTAATGAAAAAAAAAAAAAAAACGTTTAAAAATGAACGACTTCCGAGTAAGTGCGTCTTTTTGTTCGTCGTAATGCCAAAGAGGAAAATTAAGTTTCCTTTCAGTGCATGAAAAAACAATGCCGAGATAATATTATTATTCGTAATCGTGAGTAATATTTTTTTTTTTAGTTTTTTAATTTAATCAATTTAATTTCCCTAGATATTAATTTACAAAAGTTAAAACACACAACCGCACTTCCGTTAATGTCCGTGCCTATTTTAAAATTCTAACCGTACAGAAAAATATATATAGAAAAAAAAAAGGAATTAAAACGCTTTAATTAAAAACAGATAGGAAAAATGCGACCGCCACGGTCGGACGTATTATTTTTATACTCGTTTAAATCAAGTATTATTGTGTTTAAAAAGTGTTAACACTTTTTTTTTTTTTTTTTTAGTTTTTTGTTTAATTTATGTGTTTATGACACGACGTAAATTAAGGTCCGTTCCCAAGTCGTATAATAAGCGTGTGTTGTACGTTCGTCGCTTTCGGACGGACAGCGTATGAAAATTAATAATAATATATAGTTCTGAACAAATTCTGAACGCGTGCGCGTGATATGTATGACGTGCTGACACAACTCTGACCACAGTCGACTGCTGCGCGCCGCGAAAAACCGCACACGACGTGGGATTTTAGTCCTATGGACGACGGTGGCGGGAAAGACGACGCGTTCGGCGAAAAATCAATCGCTGACGGGACGTATCGCGTATGTTCGTAATATTCTGTCCGATTTCGTGTGCGATCACTACGCGCGCGACGAACGAATCCAATCGACGGATTCGATGTTAATGGATTTTCGACGTTTCGTCGTTCGAATCACGAATAAAAACGAGTTGTTCGCTGGGTGTTTTGGGGGGGAGGGGACGCTTTTTAAAAACATCCGTCGATCGAACGTGACGATCTGACAGGTCGAAAATTTAGAGTGATAAAACACCATTTGTACGTCGGAAAAACTGTACCGATTTTAAGGTTTATTCGTTTTCAAATTATCGAAATCAAAATAAAATACGAATCGCGAAAACCGTCAGATGTTACACGCGAATATTTATCGCTTTTTTTTTTCCTCCGCCGTAACGATGTGGTAATTATTTTATTATTCAACTCGGAACACGTACGAGCAATTAAAATCAATGTTCAAACCGGACGATACGGCTATCGCTCTACACGCGACTGCAGATTTGTTCTGTTATACATTTATAATGATCGTCGTGACGGTCGGGCGAAAATAACGGTTGATTCATTGCGACTACGTGAAAATAAAATCGAGTGACTATTATCGTAGTTATTTTGGTTTAATTTCCATCAAAAAAACATCGTAAACGTTTTCGATGAGCGTGATTCAACTCGTGACGTACGTGGCGAATAAGACGATAGCGAGACCGATTGAAATGTATTATTTAATCGTATTTATCGTGCAGTAAGTTAAGCGACTAAAAAACAAAAACAAAAAACAAAAAAAAAGGTTTCGATAAAATCTGACTTTCACCATAAAATTATACATTTGATTCGGTTTATTTCGAAACACACGAAAGTGTACTTTTTTTTATGAATGTTTACGATCATGTCATAGTATATTAAATGATTAGCCGTAATGGTTTAAAAGTTAAAACCATAAACTAGTAATGAAGTACAATAAAAAAATATGTATACGAAAAAAAAAAAGACATAAAAAATAAATCAAACCTAGTGAAATATATTTCTTGCGCTGCACAGTGTGTTGTCTGAAACAAGGAAGTCGAGGAATAAGTCATATATTGCCAATATCATATACGTATATAATTATAATGCATTATCTCTGCCCATGCGTACAGTGTTTGTGATAAATTATTTTAATATTTCATTTTCACATTGTACTGGAGGAATATTATGTACACACGTGGTTTATGAGATAAACGATTATAAAGATTTATTTTGGTTTTTATGGTTCCTGGCGAATTTCGTACACAGACCAATGTGAAGGTGTCGACTGTTTTTTCAAAAATCCTCTGAATAAAATACCATCGACTTATAGACTAGTTTGGTATAACGATAGAAAACTTTAAACTTTTGATGAAAAAAAAATAATAATAATAATAATATCACCCGGTAAACGTTTGTCATTTCATGTTGAGTTTTGTAACATGTAATAAATAATAAAAAGGACTGACAGCTTTTCCGAAATAATTTTCAGGATTATTCGGGTTAGATTTAACTCATAATTCAATGATCTCCAACATCGATATTGATTTTATGAATTTATGTGTTTTATTTTTTATTTTTTTTTTTTTGCTAGAAAGACTTCTAAATGCTTGACTGATATTGTTAAACCATATAGCTACCACATTAGTTGAAAAACAAAGGGAAATATTCGGTGTCGGTACCAGAAATTGTGAGATACCCCTATTCATTTTTTATTTATTTTTGGTATTTCATAAAAAATGTCATATTAATTTATGGGTTCAGTCGCGATTAAACAGTCTTAGTGTACGGTCGTGTAATTAAACTGTCCGTTATCGCAATTATACTATCGAAAGTCGTTATATTTTTCTCTCTAAATGTCGTCGTCTTCGGGCGGCGACTCGCGTGCGGGTAAATCACCTGCGCCTAACAAGTGTAAATCATCTTTAAACATCAATAAATGCACAGAACACGGCAGCAGCCTCACTTCTAAATTGATTGCTTCGCGTAAGTCAAAATCTGATTTACCTAGCCCTACTTCTCCCGGACTACAACAAATCATGGATAACCCACCGTCATTAACTAGTACGTACCCGAACATTAATTTAAATTCATTATCTACAACCGATAACCCGTCGTCATTGTCGTCGCCTATGGTAATTAACAATGATATCGATACGAATACTTTTAATGCAATCAACGCAAATGTCTCTCTGTTGCATGATGTGCATAACACTTCAATACCTATATCTAATAATTCTACTGATACAACTTCTGCTTTCAATTTCACACCGAAACACGCTCAAACAAACTTCCCCACGAACTACATTGGTCCTATCATTGTTCTTGCGGAATGCATTAATACAAACACGAGCTTGGGCAACTGGCATCCCATTAAGGCTGCCAAGTTTTTTTCTTCGAATTTTGATGGAATAACAATCATAAAACCTGCTGGTGCTAAAAAGGTCAAAATTACTTTTGATTCTATCACTAATGGCAATCTCTGCCTGAATTCAAATCTTTTAGCAAACCACGGTCTAACAGCTAGCATTCCGTCGAATCTTATCTACTCCTTTGGCGTAATTAAACTCGATTGCGTTATCTCTGAAGAAGACTTTTGGGAAGGTGCCGAGTCCCCTACACCAATTGATAGTTTCAAGCGTATTTCAATTAAGAAAGATGGAAATATTGTACCCACTCGCATTGTCGAATTGAAATTTATCGGCCCGAAATTTCCCCAATATATCACACTGTTTAATATGCTACTGGAAGTCAAACCTAGCGTCCGTTCTCCCGTCCAGTGCAATCACTGTTTACGATTCGGACATACACAAAAATTTTGCCGAAGCGATCCTAGATGCAGCCACTGCGGCGGTGCAAAACACCAAATAAATGAATGTCCCTCTGCCCAAACCACCGTTCCGACTTGCCTCTTCTGCAAACTCCCCCATGTGGCTACTGACCGTAGCTGTCAAGAATGGATAAACCAAAGTGAAATTAAAAAAATAATGGCCAATGAAAAATAATGAGTACGACTAAACGTAGATTATATATATATATATTTTTTTTTTTTTTTTTTTATTAAGAAAAGAATCTATTTGTTACCGAAATGAATTAAATTTAAAAAGCCTATTTGTTTTCTGAAAAAAAGCCTTTCATTTTATTTACTACGTTTCATTTCTTTTAATCTACAAAAACACGATAAGTATTCTAAATAATTTTTTTACACACAAACAAATTGTTTACATTATTTTCGTTATCGTTACATGAGTTATTACGAAAAAACAAATAAAATTTAAACTTTTTTTTTTATTCTCTGTTTCTTTCGCTATCTCTCTCTCTCTCTCTCTCTCTCTCTCTCTCTCTCTCTCTCTCTCTCTCTCTCTCTCTCTCTCTCTCTCTCTCTCTCTCTCTCTCTCTCTCCAAAAACGGTAGAAAATTAAATCCAAAACACGTATTCTAGCATTTTCCGTTCGAATAGAACAACGAACAGTCATTCGTATGTATGTATGTATGTATGTTTATAAATATATATATAATATATATACACGGTGAAACTATCTACAACCGTAACTCACAAAATAAAAAACACTCGATAATCTATGAGTTTAGTGTTTGCACCGTTTTGGTCTTCTTGTCGCTCAACCGTAACACGAAAGTATCTCAGTCGTACGATATTTATGTCCAATAAGTTTCACCGTAAACTTTAACGCAGATAAACCCATAGAAAACCGCATATATACGTACTCACGGTCGTACGTCTCTACGTTTGGCGGGCGCGGTGGATTCACATATCGTCAATATAGGAATACTTTTATCTGACCGGCAGAGGTCGTAGAAACCGAGCTAATATCATACGTTGTTGAATCGCCGAACGAACAATGATGATGGCTGTTAATTTTAACTCGACATCGCATTATAAACTTTTTATCTCTTTGAAAAAAAAAATGTAGCGTTCGAAAATATTTTCCGTACCCTGTTATTATTATTATTATTATTATTATTATTATTTTATTTACTCTGACGCAGCAGTCGGTCAAGCAGCGGTTTGCTGTTTTTAATTAAATCTCGACAAATATGCGACGGCTAGCGGCTGACATCTAATATCAAGCGCCTATATACAATGTGAGAAACATGGCGCGGATTGTCCCGGCTCGGGCGTAACCGCCGTCTATACATACAATAATACAACGACAATAATTCATGACGCACAAGACGTACGCTTTTGGAAAATCATTCAGTGTTCAAAACTTACGAGTTCGTATAATACGGCGCATGGCCGTTGGTTTGACCGGGAGACGAGCGCTCAAGACGGAACGGGACGTGACCCGTGGCGGATAAACAAAAAAGTCATTACGGACCGCGATCGATCTTTTGATTTATGTGAAACAGTGTATAAACGTACACGTATAGCGTCCAGGACGTCACGCATGCGTTAGACAAACTTATACTAGTTCGGTCTGACGTATATAAATTGTACAGTTGCATGTGATAATTATTTAAAGTTAAACATAAACTTCCAAGATTGAACGATAGACAAAAAAAGTTTTCGATTCGAATTGCTGCTGCTGTTGCTGCTACTGCGCACTTAGTTTTGATGAGTTTTTAAACTGCTCTCAAGTCCAACGCGCGCTATTACGACCGACTTGAACTATTTTTCTCGTCGCGTCTCGTCACTCGCGTTCGGTGGGCTGCCCACTTCAACTACACTGTTATAAGCGCTCGTATTAAAAGCGTAGTAAAAAGCATTTCGTTTTGTGAAAACCTAGACGACATCAAAGTGCAAGCGATATCGATCAGAAGATCGGAATATTCGTACGGACCGGTCTTCTCCACATTGGCTACGACGTGCGCGTGATCATTACGGCCGTACGTTCACCCGCGGGAATTCGATATCGGAATAAACATTCGATTCGCGCGGTGTCCTGACGGCTTTTAGTCGACTTTCGGGAGACGCGGGCGTGATGGACGTGCAGAGTTGTTGTACAGACAGGATACGCCACGGACGAGGGTGCAAAAAGTTATCGGGTAAACGTAAAAGCCCGACGGTCAGTGATCGCCGCACGGGAGGCGTAGACACTATCTTCTCGGCGTGAAGTGATTGAAAGCGAACGACCCCGAACGCGTTCACGTGTACACGGTTCGCTTGTCTCGTGGTATTTAAAAAAAAAGTGTTTACAATGGCCGGTCACACCATTTGCACCATGTCTCGTATAGGCCGACGGAAAACGCCACTTTACCATTACAAAAGGGTGGAGAAAAGTTCCTTGATCACACACACGCACACACACACATACACACACACACACACACACACACACACACACACACACACACACACACACACACACACACACACACTAAATTTTTGTTGTAGACATTAGTCGATTCTATGAACGATTAAGAATAAGTTCGTACCCTCACGAAAGGAGCGTGAATGTAAAATTAGTACGTTCTGGAGATTCCTTAAGTATGTCAATACATCAACTACATAATAATCAATGATTTATCATGAGATCGGATAATATTCCTCCGTCGACGACTATAAATTATTCACACGATATCAAATCATTGAGATGTCTCGGTGATTGGTATTCGACAAATTACAGTATTGTGCGTACTGTATCGGACATCTTTATCATCATAATAAACTTTTATTTTAATGTAAGTACTAGAATAAATCCAAAAGCAGACGTTAAACGATAGACGATACCCGGTATTAACGAGTCGTAAAAACCGCGATATGCGAAATGTTTCAGAGTATAGAATATAGATAATAATTTATTGAATGTGATTTATTTTTATTTTTTTAGCATATGACATGGTTCATATAATACGCAGTACATAATACACACTTTTATAAGTGTAACGAACACAACGCAATATTCACAGCAGTACTGTAAAACATAATCGTTTATGATATTATAATCTATGAATCCAATCGCATGTTCAATGAAGCCACGTTATAACGCAACCCGTTTATAATTTTTATTTTCTATAAAATCCACGTGATGATTGAATCAATATAATTATCATTTCATTTATCTCTGAAAGATATCGCTTGAGCAAATAAATTATCATGCTGAAAATTCAAAGTTTTCCCGTTTAATTTTTTTGTGAAAATCCAAAACATATTTAATCATACCAAAAATCGCTATATCTTTACACACATCAGCAGCCCACTCGAATACCCTAATATTATAAAACGTATAATAAAACATAATATACCTATATAACATTTAAAATTTTTTCCATAATATAATTCAAAATTTCGCATACCCTTTTTGTATTGATTTCGATGCTCTAAATGAGTATTTATTTTTTATATTTTTATTTATCTAGTTCGATTGCGGTCTTGAATTCTCCGAACCGAAATAATTTCAGTTTTCATATGAAATAATAAAAAAATATAAAATAAATATAAGTTGGTAATATAATATATTTATGATATAATAATAGAATAAAAAATAAATATTTTCTACGAGCGTAGTCAATCAAATTAAGCTGCAAGTAGCGATTAGCATCTTGAGTCGACGCGAGTGTATAACACTAATTAACCTATATATATTCAGTGATTTTTGAGAATAGTTTTTATTTCATAAAGTTTCAATATATACAAAAACAAAGTGTACATTCTGAAGCCTTTTACCGAAACAGTTGTACAACACGTAATTCAGAGACCACCGCGATCTATTTGTGACTTTTGAACCGGTCTCGAAGACGTTTACACACACGGTCATGGTAATATAAACAACCGTATTCGTGGTTTTCGAATAAATATGTACAATTGCATGTCACAGGGTTTGTCCGATAGCTTCGACATACAGCGACCATTGAATTGGCTCCCAATATTAGGTTAGGTACCAAATCGAGAACTGAATTGGCTCCCAAGACACTAGACAGGCAATATTGAATTGGCTCCCGATATAATTTTCAACAAGTGATTCTGAAAATATAAGAGTTGAAAAAATACACGACGTTAATTAAAATAATTTAAAATACAAATAGTCCATCGAAAGTGTTAACTAAAATAAAATCGCCAACTGGTTGCGGATCTAGAAATGGTAGACCAAATATATGCGTCAAATATTCACCAATTTTTTTTTTCATACTCTGTTGAAAGACACAATTTTTTAATTGTTCTACGTATACCATGATTGTCCTAAGTGAAACCGACAACCACGATTTTTACTCAACGGCCAAACTTCATGTATTGCGTTATGTATAGCAACTTCAAATCAACATAATTTTTCAACTTTTAATTTTTAATGTATAGTTGAATTTATTTTCGAACGATTTCCGATAACCAATGAGTTTATAAAATAAATGTGTAGGGAGCCAACTCAATGCACAAATCTTGGGAGCCAATTAAATACGTAAAATGACGATTGCCTGAGTTAGAGAGCCAATCCAATAGCTCCGTGGCATACTTATATGTTAACAAACGTTGTCATTTCGGCGGAACGACGTGAAATCGTCCAGATTCCTACCCTGTACACATTAAAAATTACGTATTATGACGCGATGACCACGAGCAACTGCTTCGAATTTCTATCCGACACCCGTAAACGCGGGGCGTCAAGCACAAGACGTGAAGAAAACGCGGAGAAAAACCAGAACGAATACCGTGCGCAATCGACCGTGATACGGCAACACGGAGAAGTTTCACTTCCGGCCCGACGCGCCGATGTCGAACGGCAAATCGAATTTTTGGATATTCTCGCGGCGTACTGGCCATTATTATTGCACGAAAACTGCAGGAAGTAAGGATTTAAGCCTCGCAGCGATCGCCCCGTCCGTCTCGTCGGCGCAGGAGGAAGCGGACCCGACAGGGACGGAGGCCGTGGTACGACGGTGGCGGTGGAGGCGACGGTGTCGAAAGTGGCGGCGGCGCTGCCTGCCACGGGTGGAGGTAGTGGTGGCGCGGCAACCAATAACGGGCTTATTCGTCTGCGCTATTACATAAACACGCACAGGCTCGAGTGCAGCGGTATTATTGTATATTATTGGGTCACGGCAGACGGGACGGGACTGTTGCGACACGGGGGGGGGAGGCTCCGTCGCAGCCTCCGCCGCCGCCGGCGTGACTGCGAGGATTACTATGCCGTCGGCAAACATGATCCGAGCTTAAAACGGGTTTTCGGCCCGTGAGATAAGCGCGACACTACGGGCCGTTTAGGTCTACCCAAGTGAAATGTGATAGAGTGAAATGATTATACACGATTTAGTCGTCGTATATAAATTTGCCACTGTCGCTGTCGTAGCCGTCACGACAGTATGATAATAATATACGATTTAGGTGTATCTGAGTGCAAATAAACAATATTTTCACTGCGATCGATAAGTGGAGTTGGCCGGGGAGAAGAAGGGATATTTTTTCATCCTTTTTAGAGAAGTAAACTTTCAGCACAACGCGTATCGATGGCACGCGAACTCGAGACTACGGGAGGCTTGTCGAGCCTTTTTTACTTGACCTCTTCGAAATCAATTAAACAACGTAGCTAAGTGCTGTTTTCAATTTGTTTTAGGAATTAAAGTGAAAAAACGAATGGGTTGTTTACTAGTGCATCTATAAAATTGAAAAACTAGGGAGTTAGGTACAAAAACAGTTACTCATTGGTTGCCTTTCCACTATATGTGGTTTAGATTTCAATAATAATATGATATTTTTTCGAATATACTATATGTCTTACAGATCTATTATAACACCTTGTGTTGGAGCTTCAATTAAAAATGCGTCTTGATTGACAGTGTCAATTTAAACAATTAATTTCAAAATATGGTTAAATAGGTTTAAACGGGGACAGCGAATGATTTAATGAAGTCTAACGTATTATTTTTTTTTTAATTTTGTCAATACCAATACATAAATATTTGTATAAAACTGGAACTCAACTCCCTTAGAATAACTTTAGATAAACATTGAATATATATTTCTTTTCGAATCGAAATAATGCTAAATACACTAATTATTATAATAAACGATACATAATCTCGATACATGAGATATCTGCTGACGCGATTTTACTATGTGTATTTAAATCTAATGTAGGTCAGCCGATTAGAAATCATTAGTTTATTTCCGATGTCCTTTCATTTTGAAAGTGTATTCTACGATAAGTATACATTCTTATATTTAAAAGAGATATTTACACTGAGTGTTCGATTATTTTCGTGACTATGTTTTGGGAGATCAATATTTGTCCGGAACGAAAAATCCGTGTAAAATATGTTTGCGTTTCTACCTAGGTGTATGACTTATTTGGTAAAAATAATAATTCTTGGCTCGCGGCGAAATAATGAACCAACCGAAACGGTCTTCCGCGAACGACATTTTTCCGATGTATTATCCCCAAGCGAATCATAAAAAAAATAAGTCAACTCGACAAGATTTGATTTCAAAATCAAACCAAGAACTTTTTAAGCGTGCAGCGCCGATTTTATTAAAGTAATTTCAATAGAACAAACACAACAATATCTGGGTTAAACTCGGTTAATCAACAACGACATTTATATACGCAGCAATAAATCGTATCAGCAAAAAGTCAATGCAAATTTGAGGTCAATTTCTTCTTAAATTGAGCGGAAAGAAAATACAAATTTTTAAACAGTACTCAAAAAGATGTATACTAACCAATGCACACAAGTACACAATAATCGGTAGTAATAGTATACACTTCGAAACGAAAAAAAGGATAAAATGTATATTATATTCAAATGATTGATTCATCGATCAGTGGTTGACTGAGAAAAAATAATGGCCTGAGAAATTTCTGGGTTAGAGTGTCCCGAAAAAATCTCAGTTAGAGCGGCCCTCAATTCAGTAATAGTCACCAATCTAAATTAAAATTTTAGTTTTTTATTTAGAAATCTTTAATTCGGTTCTTTTAAAAGTATTATGAAATGCAATGTATCACCAGAATGTTATAATCAGTTGTTGTTTTATACCATTTTTAGTCAAACTATCGACAGATTCCATTAACCGCAACCTTAAAACTTTTTTTTAATTTTATATTCGCTAGACATATTCTTTTAACAAACAATTTTAAAAATATTTTTCTTCTATGCCTTAAGTTTCATAAAGATCGGAATGACTATTTTTTACAGACACTTGAAGTCGTTTTTCAATTTTTGGTACCTAAAAAATTGTTAGTGTAGATGGATTGGTGATAAGTAAAGAGTGAGAATTTCAAAAGATTTATTTCATTACTTTCGTCGAAAAATTTTCATTTCTACAAATAATATTTAACAGAAAACCCATTTTTGTACGTTTATTTTTGTTATTTGAATTCCTGCAGCAAGAAGTTTTTCACTGCTTTCGATCTAATTCACAGTCATGATTTAAAGCCATCATACGCTGACGTGGTTTTCAAATGTGGCGTGTCACGAGATTATTGTCTTTTTTGAGAGTCGATCATTACTTTTTTAGGTTCATTTCACGTAAATTTCTGAAAAATCGATAAATTCTCTCTAATACAATCTGTGAGAATAAGTTCAACCAATTTTGGTATGGATGCCTTATAAAGTCTTTTTCCGGCTAGTTTATTTCCTTTAGTCTTTCGATGCGTGAGGTTTCCGAATTTAATTTAAAATGTTTAAAAGTTTTGGACATTTTTGATTGAACTTTTAACGACAAGTTTTCAAAAGTTTTTATCCCACTAGCCATCATATCCGGTACATGATTCTTTTTGTCTGTTTATTTTCTAGCTGGCAAGCTTCAGTTCGAATGTTATGTTCCAAAATAAGTTAAAGGGGTTGCAATTGAAATGTTTCTCAAGTTAAATAGTCCTATTTTCATTTTGACATATCGGCAATAATACTGCGAGGATGACAAAGACCTGTTTGAATTCTTACGTTCAAAAGAAGACTTTTCTGCACTCTTTCGACATTTAAACCTTAGATTTACGAAAAAGCAATCGGTAAAATAAATCTCAGAAAACGTTGGTAATAACTTTGATTCTGTTTTCAAAATCATCTTGGGGATATTCCACTAGAGATGAATCAATAATTAACCATGGACATTTATTAGATAGACACCCTTACCTATATTACGCTTTGCTAACCAAATTCTGAACGTTAAAATAGTACATTTACTGATATGATATAAGTCCACAGTGTGCTCACAAACAAAATAAATTTACATATATTTTAAACCATTTCAACTCGAAACTTAGAATTCAAAAGTAACCATTTCTAAAATCGATTCACACAATCCAGTACAGACATTCGACACATTAATTTCTGGCATCGCATTCTCTAATAGTAATAATAATAATTATTATTGTCCATTTAATCATAATAATTATACCAATTTAAACTTTATATTGATGTACAGATATATATATATTATTATCTAAATTAGGTATAATCATAAATAATTAGCAGCATAAAAGAACCTGTGGTCTTGTAATTTATTTTATTCCATATTTGACACGATACTATACTATCGATGAGTTCAAAAGAGTTGAAGTGACACACACACACACACACACACACACACACACACACACACACACACTCACACATACACACACACACACTCACACTCACACACACACATACACACACAATTATTTTACCTAAGGCGCGGAGGCACCACACGTATTGTCTAGTCATACACCCGTGAATGGATTCCAAACGATAACTCGACGTATGTTTTGGTCGAATGAATTTATTCATATAAATTCTGTCATTGTTTGTCGTTAAATTTGGTGCACCAAGACAAACCGCAATCAAGTTCTGGCACCGTTGTAATTATTTTTTAAAACGCTTCTGCGATTAGAGACGCACTGTAAGATCGGAAAATTTTCTGATGGGTAGTCATAGATATGTTGGACCTAAAAACAATAAAAAATATTAAGCTAAACCGTTTAAGTAAGATAATTTTTGGGTTATTAAAAGTTTATATTCATTGCTCTACATTTACAATAATTTCTCTCGTTTTAAAACCCATAAACGTATGCATCTAAAAATGATATGAGATATTTTTATGTCCACATCTAAGTTACTTATTTGATAAGTAATTTTCCACTGCCATTTTTATAAAACCATTTATATAAAAGTAAATTGAAAGTAATTGCCGGCTCGTATCCTGTTATCATGTTGGTTTTGTTAAATTAAATATGTTCAATATAAAATATAAGTGTATGCATGTATTGAGTAAACCGTTTATATTTTTTTGTCTAATTTTTAGTAGGTTTTTTATCGAATCTGTTTAAAGTATTCTTATTTAACAAAAAAAAAACCTTTTTTTTATCAAAATATTCAATTTATGTTGTTCTATCTGTATGTTAAGGTTCATAATCGTTGGATGGTCCAAGGACTTTGTACACTCATTAGAAGTTGAAAATTCATGAAAAAGCAGTAAAAAATCGTATAATAATAAATTGTTTAAACGCTTATAAAAAAATCGTAAGCCAACATTTTTGACATTTTTTAGTACCGTTATTTAATTATATTACTCAAGTCATATTACATTTTCAGAATTTTTCTTCAAATATCAAATATTTTAAAAGATAAATTTTAAAAAACCAAGTTCATTTCAAGGTTATATTTTTAGCTCAAATTTTTCGAATTTTTTCGGAAATTTTTAACAATATAAAACAATAATATATTAATTTATGGTAAATAATTTCAAGTTTCTGCAGTATCACTTTCCCAGTCCTGACGAAATAACTAAAATCGTTTAACCAATTTCATTTTTTTTATGAAAGTGTCATTTACGCCAAATTTTACCGTTTTTACTTGGTTTTTTCTCACGTATAGAAAAACTATCCAGAACAGAAGAAAAAGACTTCTTTAAAGCAGTGGCGGATTACCCATTAGGCTCGTAAGGCTCGAGCCTAGGGCGGCAATTTGTAGGGGGCGGCAAATTTTTTCATGTTATTTTATTTTTATGGTACAAAAAAAAAGAAAAAATTAATGATATTCAAATGGGGTATTCATCATTTTTAGTATCTGAAGAAATTAATGGCTACTTGTTTCTTGTTATAACTTGCATTATAACACAATGCGCATGAGTAATACACTCGGCCGCTTAATAAGAATTAAGAATAAGGCTACATTTACAGATGCTGTATAAAGATGATTTGGGTGAAAATTTTCAAACTGAGGTACTACACCACAAAGAGTATGAAATTTCCAACTTCCAACAGTTAATTGATCAAAAAGTGGAGCAAATATTTTCGAATGTTTTCATAGCTCTTAGAATATTTCTTTCCATGGCAGTATTCAACTACACAGCTGAAAGGTCATTTTCCGCGCTAAAAAGAATAAAAATGTATTTATGAGCCAACTTATTAGAAGAAAAACTCAACGCTTTGTCTATACTGTGTTTCGAGAACCACATTACGAACGAATTAGACTTCGACCATATGATAAAAGATTTTTCCCAACTAAAATCTCGAAAAGAACTGCATTAAATCATTCGTACTCTTTATGTAATTTATATATTGTAACTAGTTAGATTATAATATGTAATACAATATTTGAACTAAAGTATTAATTAATAATTATTCAACCATAGTACATTTGAACCATTTCTCACTCCCGGGACGACTATACCACTCTTCGATGTTAGCCCATTCAAATTACGATTTTTAGATAGTATTAAAAAAGGGGGGTGGCAAACACTGAGCGTGCCTATGGGTGCCGAGAAGGTTAATCCACCACTGTTTCAAAGTACCAACTAGATAAAATGTCTGATCTATAAAGTAGTTGTATAAGCTTTTGGGCAAAATTAAGCATACCAAAAAGTATTTACCGAACAAATACGTCATTGTAAAACCAATAGATCCTTTGCTTCACTCAAATTCCAAAAATATTACGACAAACAATGTAACATTGTTGTAAAACATATTTTATTAATGATTATAATAAAAATTTAATGTATAGGATAATTAATTAATATTTGGTGGGTAAATTGCGTCTAGAGTAAATTGTGTCCCCTAAAATGGTGTAGATGAGTTACGTCCAGCAAATTTGAAAGTAACCTTTTTAGGGTACAAATGAGTCTCGCATTAATAAACTATAAAAATAATTAGAATATGTATTTTAATTTATCGGTTTTTCCAGCTTACGTTTACCAGAAATTCGATACATATATTAAAAGCATGCATCATATTTATTACAACAACTACCTATTAAATTTTAATATAATTTTTCGCAATTTCTGGACAAAGTTTAGAATCCTTCATGCGCTTCTAGAAAAAAAAATACTAATCAAACAAATTATTCTTTTCACTCGAGATCCATTGCAACTGCATTAATAATGAATAAAAAATTAACTATATAGTTTATTGCAATAAGAAACGTGAAGGTTTTGCGTTTAAAATTTAAAAAAAAAATTCCGGACATAATGGGTTAAGGGTTAACCCATTAAGTCCGGATTTTTTTTTTTTTTTTAATTTTAAATTGATTTGTATTCAGAGCTAACCTTTTGTACTTAAAGAATAATTTTCAAATTTTTTTTTTTTTTTTTTTTTACTCTGTTTTTAAGATAAGTTCCGTAACCATATGGTAACGCTAGGAACATATACTACCTATTTTGCAATAGTAAATTTTTTTTTTCAAATGAATATCGTTATAGTAAATACACAATATCAACACTTCAATTATTATTATTGATGAAATTAAATGTATTTTTTTAATAATAATTATCACATAAATAGTATATCATTATAAATATTGAATTGAAAATAGTTGTAACAAATTTATTTTTTACGGAAGCTAGTGAAACAATCGATACATAGACCAACGTTGCATTTTACACACATTGTCCGTCATACTGATTTACATCCTTCTTTCGCACATCTTCTTCTTTTCTTTTCTTGAGTGTATGAAACTAAATGGTCCATACGGTCGTATCTAATATCATCGGAAACACGACAATCGGATGTAAGGTTAACAATCTCCAGTGTACACAAACGTATCGAAATTGCCTATACAAGGCGCCGTACATAAATATTGTAGCACTCACACAATGAGAATGGTCGTGACAATTTTAGTTACTTATATTATAAGTATGCAATTATTTGAATTTTAAATATTAGAGAAATTTCAACGAAAATTGGTAATGAGTACATGATAGAGTATAGTTATACAATAAATTCTGAAATTAAATTATACATATCAATTTATTTTAAAAATATGATTATTTTGTTGGTGTTGTCATGGATAAGGAGAGAAATTATTAGTTTTTAAAGTATAACTAATAACTAATTAACGTGCAACGTTCGTTTTGGGAGTTAAATGTATATTTATACAAACATTGTACAACCAAATTTTCAATTTACGGAATACAAGTTATACTAGTTTATTCATTTTACGATTTGCTTGTTATTAATGCGAAAATACTGATGAAATTTGTGTAATTATTTTGAATATATTAACACATAAAACATCTTTTATTTTTATGACTTAAAAATGTATTATTTCATATTGATTTAATTGCTCCAATTATTGAAAACAAATGTTAATGATTTTTTGTATTAAAAGTTAAAACGCATATAAAAAAATCACCATCGAAACTACCTTTAAGAAAATCATATGATATTAAAATTGCACCTTTACATATAAAATAATGTAAGATGAGTATTTTGGTGACGCTACTAGATTCAGATTTAAAAATTACATTAAAATATAAGATTTTAATTGAAAAAATTACACATACTCGTATTTAGTGAAAATAATCATATTTTTGTTAAAATAATACTTTAATCACGTTAAAAAATAAATATATGATCATTACATTTTGAGATTTCGATATTTAAAAACATATTTAGAATATGACATAATCACTAGATTTTTACAGTGTGAAATTAAGACGTTATGAGATAAAATGTTTCTAAAACAAAACCTATTAAAGATTATCGAAAAACGATGACCGATAAAATATTAACACGACCGTCAGTTACTTGCGAAAAAAATAAATCACGAAACCAACTGTGAATTATCGTGTTCCCTAATTAATTGAAACACTTACCATGTTAGATATGATAAATGTACGCGTTATATAGAATAGTTTAACCTTTTTTTTCCAAATATTATTCGCAATACATACTATTTTGAACTATAATGAAAAATCTCTGTACCCACTTATCTGGCTCATTGTGGTGCCTAGCAATGCGCTTCACGAAAACATATAAAACTAAATATGAATGAAATTATTTTTCAGTCCAGTAGGGAACCACAAAATTACATATTTTAAAAAAAATAAAATTTTAACACGATAAAATCGACACGAAAATTCGTTTTTAAACGAAATCAACACACTCGACCGAACTTTCAAAGAAAACCTACCGATGTGCAGAAACTGTAGGAACGCTAATGACACACCCCGCGGAACCCACGAGAACCGCGGCACAGAAGAGGAGACCGGCGGTTCCGCACAACGCAGTCGTGGATCGACCGAGCGACGGGCACACGCCATCGCGACGCTGGTCGAATACCTGAGGTCGCTCTCGCCGGTGAGCCAAAAAATAGCGTCGTCGACGTTGGCCGACCTCCGGGCCGTCGGGTCGGCACCCGCGCGGTCCGCGTCGAGACGGCGGCGGTCGAGCGCCCAAGACCGCCGCGATCGACGACCGGACGAGACCGCGGCGGTCGCCGTGCACCCCTACCGGAGACGGTACAGGCCCGCGGTGTTCGACGTCGGCACGCAGACCGTGGCCGACCCGTCGCCCGCGTGGCCCGACCTGGAACGACGGACGTGCGGCCGTGACTGCCAAGCTCAACGACGGCACAGGCCCGCGGTTTTCGACGTCGGCACTCAAATCCCGGACGCGAAACGACGAGGACCGGCCGCCGACGAGCGGCCGCCGACGACTAGTCGTCCCGGCGTCGGACACCGGACGACCGACGCGAACGCGGACCGGAGTGACGCGATGCCGGAGACGCACGACTCGATCGGCACCGGCGTCTCGACGTCCTACGTCAATCGGATGTCGACGCGTGCGAAACACTGGCACGCGGTCCGGATCGACGGTCGGTCTGCGGTCACCGCGGCGGAGTCGGTGAGCCGGGCCGGGGAGACCGAGACCGGGCGCAGGGATCGCGGACTCCGAGACGAGCCGAGAAGATCGACCGACCGCAGGGATCGCGGATCGACCGGCACGAGCCGGCGTGACGCCGATTGGACGTCGTCGGCGAGAGACGCCGTCGGCAACGACCGCGGGAAGGAGAAAGAAGAAGCGTCGACGAGCGTGTCCGACCGGTACGGCGGCAACCCGAACCACGGATGGTGGCCCGCACAGGAATGGGACGATTTGACGCCGACCAGCCCGGTGATCGACGAGATGAACTCGCCGGAACGGGGGCAATGGCCAAAAGCGAGGCGGGCGAGAGCGTCGCGTGGCCGGACGACCGGGTCGACGGAACAGCAGATCGTCGCGTCTACGCCGAAAACAGCGTCGCGGAACCCGGTGACGGCCACGGTGAAGGAGACACCGTCGTTTCACGAGACGCCAAAGAGAAACCGGTTGCGGGACAAGACGACGGACCGGCGGCGCGATTGCGGCGTGGCGTTGGCCGACTTGTGGGACTAGGCCAACAGGAGTGACTGGTCGTAGGGTTGTGTTATTATGCGAGGCGAAGTTGTCAGAGAGAAGTCTAAGGCAAAACTCACTGTCCTTTTGACCTGTGGGTGTAGGGAGCACATAAAAATCGGACAACTTGTTTTCATTCCTCAAATGAACAAATTGTATATTTTTTCGACTGGATTCAATTGGTCCATTTGAGGAATGAAAACACGAGCAAGTAGGATAACAATTTTTTGGGTACACAGGGAGGAAAAAAACAATGTGATATATTCTACTCAATGCATAAAACATGACTTTTAAAATTAAAATTAAAAATATCGTAAAGTATATTATACTTATTTGAAAACAGGAATATATTACATGGCAAGTACGGATACATTTTATTGCTTTGAAAAATTGATTTATTGAAATGTAAAACTATTCTATTTTGTTCAATTTTAATTAGGGACCAACTTTCATTGTTTAATTATGTGTATATATTATAATAATTGTATCAAATAATAAATTAATAATTAAACCTTAACAAAATCACACTGTACGAAAATAGAGTAAATTAAATAATTATTATTTTGTTAATGTCACCATTTTATAATTATAATTTGAATTGCGCACGCATTAAACGAAGAATCTACAAAATCATCGTAAAACATAAATTTAATTATTCTGTATAGTTTATAGCTTTTATCAAATATCCCATTTTCATTCATAGTCCAACAAGAAATATATTGTTTTTCATTTAAAATAAACATGAATAACTTCACAGTCAATTATAAAAACTAATAATTTTTAACATTTTTATCTACATTTGGTTTATTTTTTAAATATTGACGGCAAAAATATTGTACAATACAGGGTATTTCACTCAAATGGTAACACGAAATATCTCTGTTCAGCGACCTCGGATTGAATTGGGGTTTTTTCGAGGAGTTAGGGAATACTAAAATACACATTTTGTGATCATTTTTGAATTTGTATTGTTATTTTGCGCATGCGCAATAAAACATAAATTTTTTTAAATAGCAACACCTATTTTCAACACAAGGTTTCGATAGAACTATTTTTTTAAGCAACTTTGATAAACAAACTTTTTTCATATCTCAAAAATTGACTAAATTACAGCAATCCTAAGTTTTTAGTTTAAGTCATTTAAAAACTGTAGTTTACGCTGACCCACCAATTAATATTCAGCATTTAAAATAAAAAATCACCGAAGCATGCTCAAAAAATGTTTTAGATCAATTTGTAAACTGGTGTAAGACAGTCGGATTATTACTTAACATCGATAAATGTAAAGTCATGTCATTTCATCGAACTCGTGAAATGATAAGTCACAATTATTGTCTTAATAGAGTACAGTTAAAACGTGTCTCTCAAGTAAATGATTTAGGTTTTGTTTTTGTCCCTTCGCTAGACTCTCGATCACATATTGACTATGTAGTTGGTAAAGCACTGCGTGTGTTAGGATTTATTCGTCGCAATTCTACTAATTTCAAATCTCGTGATTGTTTAGTAGCTCTCTATAGCTCTCTTGTTAGGTCGACTTTAGAATATGGAACATTGATCTGGTCACCTTACACAGCAGTTGACAAACACCGGATTAATAAGGTTCAAAATAGATTTTTAGGTTTCGCTGGTTATACCCTTAATATAGTGCACCCAGCCCACGATTACGGTCCAATAAATGCAATTCTTAAGCTTGAGTCTTTAGACCATAGACGTGTAAAATTCGGTAAAAATTTTATTGACAGATTATTATGTGGTGATATTGATGCCCCCCGTCTACTAGAGCGACTTAATTTTCTTGTACCCTGTAATACCAGGTTTCAGTGTCAATTTTATTTACCTTTAAGTAGCTCTAATTTTGCTAAAAATGCACCATTAATTAAACTTATGCGTGAATATAATGATAATCTTTAGCTTTGTACGGATGCATATTTATTATTATACAGCATATAAGTATTATATCATAGTCTAAGTATTATATTTTAAGTTATATTACTAACGGTAACTCAAGACGAAGCTAAGCGCCGCTTACAATCATATTTACTTAACAACGGGGAAAACTTCGAACAATTTATTAGGTGATTTGTATCATTTGTAATAATATGTTAAAAAAAATTTTATTTAAATTTAAACTTAATTATAAAAATAAAATGTTCAACTTATTATGTTTTACTTATTTAAATTACCTCTAAACGCATGCATTCCATTTATCTTGCTTCCAATTAAAAATAATAATAAAATGATAAAATACAGAGCATTGAAAAATTTAACAAAAATGTTTTTTGTTTAAACTTAGGATTTCTGTAATTCAGTCAATTTTTGAGATATGAAAAAAGTTTGTTTATCAAAGTTGCTTAAAAAAAATAGTTCTATCGAAACCTGGTGTTGAAAATAGGTGTTGCTATTTAAAAAAAATGTAAGTTTTATTGCGCATGCGCAAAATAACATTATTAAAAATTCAAAAATGATCACAAAATGTGTACTTTAGTATTCCCTAACTCCTCGAAAAAACCCAATTCAATCCGAGGTCACTGAACAGAGATATTTCGTGTTACCATTTGAGTGAAACACACTGAATATATATATATAATTTTGTACAGAATTTTTCAAGCATAACTATCCAATTTCAACCCTACATTTTGTTCAAATTTGAGTGCATTATTACATACAATAGACATATGTATTTAGAACATTGAAAAGACTTAAAAATTTTATGGACAAAAATGGGTTGGCATTCATCGAAATACAAGCTGTATACATTCTTATAACAGAAATATTTAAATTCTCAGAAATAAAAACTTTTTAATCAATTAGGTCCAAAGTAACCACTGTTTAAGTTTTCACGGTTAACCTCCGTTTTTTCACTTTGTTTCCCTATAAGTCTTAACTTAAATTAACTATTGTTCCAATGATAATAATTAAAATTTTAAGTTTCTAATAAACATTTTCTTTTTAAAATATATATATATATATATTTACACACAAAGATTATTGAAAAAAGTAATTGCATAATTCAAAAATCATGTTGAAGAAACATACAAATAAAGTATTCATATCAAAAAAAAATTAGTCCTATAAGTGTTTTAAATTATACATGGCAGTAAATTAAAATTTCAACAAATATAAAACGTACTGTGTATACAACCGTCATTCTTCATTCAACTTTTTCAGTAAAAACAAGTTTCAAAACATTGAAACTGGTCTAGATATCATTATTGTTCAATAATTCGTAAAATGATAAGAAGATTTTTTTTTTTTAAATCATATATTTAGTTCGGTTTTAACAGTAGTTTTTTTTTTATGCATTAAAAAAAATATCACATGTTTGTATATAGGTACAATTTCATATCTAATGATAATTTGTCTTTATGCATGTAATAAAACTGATTTTTGTTTTATTTAAGTTTTCAATGATATAATTTGGAGATTTTAGATAGGGAAAGCTCAAATCAGCATGTTACTGAAATTTAAAATCATAGGAAGAACAAGACTATTGCTAGAACTAGAAACAAGAGTAAACGAATTGCAAGTGAGTTGCAACAGTTATGTTTGAATAACTTTTACGTAAATAAGTAATGTAAAAATACGATTACCATTTTTTTTTTTTTTTTTTTAATTGAAAGAAATAAAATAGTGATCAAATCTAAGTCAAATTATGACGTTTTAGAAGTTTCTAAATTTTTTTTTTTTTAACATATATTACAAATTTCAGTCATTACGAGGCTAAGAAACACCAGTGTATCGAAGGACTACAACCAAGAATTTTCCTAAAGAAGATATGAATACTGAAGTTACAGTAGAATGTTGTAGGAAGGAGCAAATTTAATCGAATTCAGTAGATGAATCGTGATTCATAATGGAACGTTTATCAACAATAGAGCCCTACAATCAAGCCCTATAGTTTTCCAGAATCGGTTATAAATATAATGTCGAATGCATTACACAAGTATTAATAAAAAATATGTAATATATGGTTCGACTGTCGAAATGATAATTTTTATTAAAATATAACAACATTGGGATTTAGAGTATAATATGCGAATATTTAAGTGACCATAAATCTGCATTCATATTATACACGAACTACATTTTTATATTTCATAAAAAAAGACATGTGGAATTTTAAACAAATTAATTATGTCTGGGGAGTATAAATGATAAAGTTCTTCTTGTTCATGTGTAAAAATAATGTTGTGTTTGGAACGCGTTGTTTAAATTATTGGTTAGAGTTACCTAACTTAATTTAAATCTAAAAATAAGTCAACTTTCTCCTAAATTAATTCTATAAGGACACTTTAGTTAGTAATTGATAAACTTTTGAAGTTCTTAATATCATTTGACAGAGTAAGGAAAAATAACCTAGTAAAACTATTTCTCGTTAATACTTATGCGGCCAATCGACGATGTTCAATAAATTTTGAGTAGATTTTCTTGGACTTGAATAATTATTGAGTAGTAGCAAAAACGTCCAACTTTGAGTTACTATTTAGTTGATGATTTTTAGTTAAAATTAGGTTGGATAGTACTTTTAATGAATATCACAATGTTGTGACAATCAAAATATGTTGTGTATTACAATAAAAATTATAATTTCCATCTGTTTTACAGACCGTTAAGTTTAAAAAATCAAAACACTCAAAAAATTTAGTTCTATGAGTAAATGACTTATTTTATCTACAAAAACGTTTGTCGATCTTATCATATTTTGAAAATTTTTGAGGGAAAATACGATTTTGGGTTTTTGGGCCATCTTAAAAAATGTCTGATCTACTTTTAAGGAGCCACACCGGTTTCCTTTTGCTCGCGATGATGATAAAATAACATCATAATACTATACCATATTACGCTTTGTGGTCCATGCCGCGCACGGTTGGTTCGTCAGTGGCATATAGACTACGAGCAATAGACTTCTCGGAATTGATTAATGACTCAACGCCTCCAAAATCGATTTCTATTCCCTTTTTACCTTGTGGTTATATTACTGTTAATTCTTGAAGTCGTTTGTTAATGCTCAAAGGTTCAGGGGATCGATTAATAACTCCGTCGGTTTCGTTTAAACAACGAAACCGTATACACACAAACGCATAAAATATCGTGTGCCATTGTTTCACTGCTACCTGGGCTGAGCTTAAGATTATTAATATTCTTCGTGTTGAATAGCGTCAGTAATCACAATAATCAATAAATATTCAAATGTTCATAGACTGGAATGAACAAGTGCATAAAAGATGGAATTTCCCTGTTTGCTCCGTTTTGATTATTTCAGTTTTTACGCCATATCCTGTACACAGTGTACGTAGATGTATTATTTAAAAATATTCGTTTAGCACTGTCCGATCACCGATCTTATTTCAAAGTATAATCAATCAAACGTGTTTCCTTATTATTTTGATGTGACACGAAGTTGTTACAAAATACGATTAATTATCAAATCATGAATTATTTTATTAAATAATATCTATACTACAATAACTACAATTGGAGTAATTAGATATAACGTCTGTAATATGATTCGGGTTAATTTTTGAATTCAAATGTTAATTCCGTGACTTTTCTGAAGTTTTACCTGGTCCAAAAATCGTATAGCCATTACCGACACATTTAGCTCGTTGGCTTTTCGAACGTTTTCGACAAAACTTTCGAACTGTGTGTTATTCAATGAGTATTTCAGTTTTGAAACAGAAAATATCATAATTATTATCGTTTTTGCAGTCAGTTATTCACGAGTTACGTTCTATTGAAATTACTTATTTCTGAACTCGATGTCGTTGGCAGACATTAATTGTGTATTATGCATTTATGCGTGAGAACAAGATGTAGTTGTACTAATTAGCGTCGAACGACATTGAGAATTCTATCGAAAGCTTGACTAATGTGCATTCACTCGTAAACAGAGTAATACCTACACGCTTTTTTCCGGTCTAGTGACAAATACACACACACACACACACACACACACACACACCGCGACAATAAATTATAAGATTCAAACGTGTAACATTTTTCTTTGGACAATTTTTTACGAGTGAAATTTTACTGAAAAAAACTCCGTTGGCATAATAAATAAAACCACGTAGTTCCAATTGCAAGGAACGTTTTTGAGAGGAAAAATACATTCCGGTATATGTATGCGTTTTTTTTTCTTTTCAATAAAATTGTATTAAGTGAACGACCTTTTTTCGTTACAGAAATATAACGGCGTAGATTTAAAGTACACGGAACGTCATGCAACATGCAATATTATTTTTTAATCGAAATCATTATTATTTGGTTAAACTCACGGTTGTAAATATTTTGCTTTTAAAAGAATCGCACAAAAAATGGCGATAATATTGCATTAATGTATTTCTGTGAGCCTATTTAAAAATACGATTTATTCTATTGTTTATCCGTAAAAAAAGTATAAATATTTCAAAAAATAAAAATATATGCACATAATATTATACCTAAATATAATTCTAGTACATTTTTCCGTACATATTTTTTAGTTTGCGCGCGGTAAACAACTTAAGGTCTGTATGAGAAAAGACACTATATACGCCGTTGAGCGTCTCTGTCTTTACTGCTTTGCGGTGGTAAGAACCTGCCCGGGATTTAGATTGTATTATTTTGTCCGAAATGTTTTTACCCTTATATTTTATCTACTTGCGAATAAATATCGCTTAGATATTGTATGGAAACGAAACGTTGCATGTAGTGTAGTGCAGTGTATCGTTACCGTCCAGTCGGATTTTCTAGGTAAACCTTCGGGAAAACATATTAACTTCAAATACTCAAACGGCATTCGAAACCGTCGTGCAAACCTAACGAAATACAACACGGGCGGTCCAGATTTGTCACTTTCCACGCCCTACGAACACAATAAGTTACAAAAAAAAATCATCCATGAAACGTAATGACATGGTATTTTAATAAGCTACTTTTTTATGTCCACTTTAATTTCAATAAAAAGAAATGTGAAAATTTACAAAAATAAAGAACGCTGATGTACGTGATGGTCTATTCGAAACGATCGTCGTTCCTCGTACACGATATTTATAGTATATAATATATATATATATATATATATATATATATATATATATATATATATATATATATTAGGGTGGCCCTTATGTGTATAGGTCAATATTTTTTTTCAAAATTTTTAAAGGGACGCCCCCGTATTTTGTTCCATATAGTAAAAAAACAAATTAGTTATAGTTTGAAGACGATCATAAAATCCTTTCCTGAGGCGCGGAGGGGTTGAAATTTACTGGATGTGGGTATATATATACATACATTTCGTTTTTTTTATTTATATGCTCGATGTAATAGTTGTACTTGGCGTACCTATAAGAATAACATGTAAGCGCGTAACACTAGTGATTTATTTTTTCGATCGTTGTGGCGAGTTATGTATCAGCGGACACGTCTCTCGTCGATAATTCGAAAAGTCCAGAGAATGCGACGAATTCCAATGAATATACGTACGTTTCCGCCACTTTTCTCGCGCGCACTACACGTATTATTATACGAGCTCCCGAGTGCAAATTACGTCGTTCAAAAGCCATTTTACACTCTGCACCGCTTTTATACACACTCAGCAGTCGTCCGTTCACAGTCGTGTATATGATACCACGCGTCCGACCGTATTATATTGCAGTGCAACGTTCGTATTAGATTAAATCGGGAAAAAAATGATGGCTCTTTCGACTTTTCGGCGTTCACGGTAGCGAATTCAAATGGTTTTACGAGTTTTGTTTGTATTTTCCATAAAGTCGTCTCGAAACCGTTTTACAACGTATACGCGCGCGCACGCGATGTCGCCTGCGCTGCCGAGTGCTTACCGTTCACGTTGTTGACGTGTATACCGTTTAGTTTCGATCGTTTCGTTGGGAAAAACTAGCCACGATTTTTATTTCCATCTGCTAAAATTGAACCACGACCGCGACGTAACGTAAAGACGTTGCCGTCCATCCATACTATGCTCTCGCTATGACCTGCTCTAGAGATTTTCGGAAAACGGCAAAGAGTCGTCGACGTCGTGGCGGTAATAGTGGTTTACTTTCGGTAAAGCGAAAAAACTTTTGTGCAAACGACGGACCGGAACACACCGCTAACGTCGGATATGCCAAAAATCGAATAGAACACAATATCCGAGTTAGTGTTTGCGTGTTTGTGTAGACGACACGACCGTGAAAATTCCTTCTCTCCACATCGTCCTCGAGACGTGGCGTTTTTAGTGGTGACAATTTTTTCTCGAGGAATTCTCGTTAGAGAGTGGAGGATTTTTAAATTTTTGAAAATTATGAATATCTCTAGACCGTCACCCAATGCGTGAGCGCTCGCGTGCCACTGTTCTGCAGTTCTATAGGCGCGATGCATTATTCAAGAACTTTTCTCTCTCTCTCTCTCTCTCTCTCCTTTCGTATGGATCTCGCACGCTCATTATTTACGACATACAATACGACCGGCGACGATGGCGGTATAACGACCGCGACGATATTATATTGTTTTTATGATCGCGCGTGCGTACATGACGCTCGTGGTCCATATACATATATGCAGTGAAAACAAATATTTCCACAGATAATACGAAACTTCAACACACATATACGTACAACTAACGACGTCGTTTCTTAGTGTCTCCCTCCCTCCCTCTCTCTCTCACTCTCTCTCTCTCTCCCTGTCTCTTCATCCTGGAACACTGCAGAAGTATACGACACAATACCGAGTATATTGAATTCATAACAGCGAGTGTGTGTATTATGTGGTCATAATTTATAATAGTATGTATTACTCTTATTATTAGACACCTTTTTTTTTCTTTTTTTTTTTTTTACTCGTGAACCGAAAAAGAAATAGCGACGACCTGATACGACATTTCTGACGTCATAGGAAGGGCAAAAAACATGTATGCACATTAATTTAACGGACGTAATATTACGCCCCGCGCGCACCGTTTCTAGCAGTCCTCCTGTCAATTATGACGGCGGCAGTAGCGACGGCGCGATCCCATTTTTGTTATTAATCCGCATGATCGACGACGGCTCGGTCAGACGTCATACTCGGACACAAAAATCCTATCTCTATGTACGTACGTGCAGGTACCTTTTCGACGTGTATGGTGGGAAAGGGGACATGAGAGTGTACACTAGGTGTCAGTCTGCGGCAAAAAATAGACTTTTTTACTGTAAAGTGTTCAGCACCGCTATATTTTATTTTGATTTAATAATTAATCATAGATACAAAATGTTTCCTTTTTTTTTTGTATTTATCATTCGCGTTTATATATTCATCTAGTTTTATGAAAATTATTATAAAAATAACTCATGTGTGCGCGCGTTTGTGGCCATCACATCTATCAAATATCGATTTTAATGAAAGAAAACGATTACTAACAGGAATAATTCGAAAAAAATAAATTAAAGTGCGTAGTTTTTAATTGAAATTTTTAATACACTCACTCGTGTATAATATTATTTATGTCATATTCGTAAGAAGTGACGATCGAATGTGTTATTTTATTTGTTTTGGTTAACGGATTATTTACTAAATTACGCGCAAGGTTTGGTTATTTTTGTTTCCACGTATAGATAAACTGTCATCACACAGCACAATCGACAAAGTAGCCATATACAATATAGACTCAAAAACATCTGTTTCTCTGACATTACCAATCCGGCACTCGAGTCGAAACCTATGCCAATCGTATACATCCTAAATAGCCGCAAGTGGTTCGCGAATTTTTCGCGAGACAGTTTTTCGACAGTCACTGATTTTCCGTGGACGATGTCACGACAAATCAGTGGACCCAAACGTGATAAACCGAGAGGGAAATCAGTTGTTTTTATTAGATAATGTGGCGTCCGTTGCGAGGTGCCGCCGGAATAATCAACGCAAACTTTTAGTCACCCGCCGTCTTCGCGCGTGTTATCGTTCTCAGCGAATTAGAAAGAGACGGGTAAAATAAATTTCGCTTTAAACGAAATGTCTTTTGTAAATATTTTAATGCGAACTCATCTGGTAGAACGTGTCCGGCATGTAAAAAACAAAATTATCGTGAAAGATATTTAATTTCACTTTCTGATTTTATAAAAACAGAATCATAAAAAACTTTAAGTATCAAAACGTCGAGAGTATTATATTCTAAAACCATAATAAGTCAAATACGCATTTTTTTCAAGTTTGAAAATTAATTATTTATTCCGAGCGTTTTTCTCTAGACTGTTTCAAAACCGTAATATACCTCGTTTTGAATTTAAAACGTGTATAAATATATTATCATTCACAGCTCTCCTTGTTTATGAATACGTACAGACGTGGTACACACATAAGGGATAAAAATGTTAAAATAACACATTTTAAGTGTTTGAATTTGTATAGTGAAATATGAAGCGAGAACGCGTTGTAAATATTCAAACTGCAAATCATATAATAAAATCGTTGCATACTTTTGGAATTTATAATATTGTACATTATAATAACCGTGAAATTAATGTTTAGCACTCGTGAGCCCACGTTTATAATTTGTTTTCGTCGTTCAAAGTAATATTGTGTCGTGTACTTTTCCGCTGTACAACTCGTGTCTAAATTAATCGAACGTGCACATTGGTGGAAACCGTATGAGAAAAACATATTACGTCAAGTTTTCGAAAATATACGTTAGTATTTTTCCCTTAAAAATTGAACGATGTAATACGTCGCAACTGAGCATTTTTCTTCCCTAACACAATTTTTTAGGGAAATCATTCACTTGAATCGTTATACGCTTCTATAAACGGTTCTTTTCCAATCGTCTCAATATAATGTACTAAAAAAATGTGCATAGTGTAATAAACGTATGGTACTTATACTAAATGGTGTATTATTATAATGATAAAGAAATGTTCCAGTAACATATTATTAATAATATTGCATTGGCACGCTTTTAAATAAATAAACTGAGCTGGTGTTTTTATCCGGATCCGATCTAACATACCCTGCCTTCCTGTGTGTGTGTGTGTGTGTGAGGCGGATATATATCGAACCATTAGAGCATTGACGGATCGTCTGTGTTTAGCCAATTTTCAAACGATATAGCAGTGCATAATGTGTATTTTATTTTATTTTGTCACATCCGATTTGATCGTTGGAAATGGAATTGTACTATTGTCAATATATCCCATAAATCAATTTGATACGATATTATATAATAGTAGTAATAATAATTTACTAGTATTATGTGATATAATATTTAATAACGAACGCGTCCCATTCGACATTTATAGAATTATGGCCTTCTACTCAAAATGTAAGTGAATAACATAACACGAATAAAGTATATGATAACAGTATACATTATTGAGATCACTGTAATCTACTGATACACAACCGTAGTTAAGGCTGTATCCACGACTGTCAATCGGAGAAATAGATAATTATAATAAAAATTCAAACCATGTTTTCAATTTGAAATTTTAGTATTGTATGAATATAGTTTCTCACCTATAAATACAATTCGACAAGACGTAATAAAGTCAACGAAATGACTTGTTTCTAAATCAAAATCCACAATTTTGAATATATTGTTATAATTCTTTAAAATGGTATAAAATGTGAGTTAGATTATTTGTGAAAACTGCTCTACACTGTGATATATCTTCAAATCCCATAGATTCGGTTGGTTTGTATCTTTTTTCTCCGTTCAATTTTCTTGATATCTAACATTCCTAACCGTATGGGATATTTTTTCAATCTCTAAAGTAAACTTCATCCGTTTCATTTTGAGAGCATTGCATACGTACACAGCTTCGTTCAAAAAGTCTAAAATCAATTTTTTTCTTAATATGCTTCTTTATTGGAAATTGAATTTAATAACTTCTAACATGTGTTCTTCTTTGTGTATATGATATTTTATTTATAAAATACTACGGTTAAAAGGTTTCATTTATTCGTTAATTTAATTAAAAATATTGTCGTGACACAAAGTCTTCCAATCTATAAATAAATACCATATATATTTTAATATGGTACTGAGATACTTATATGACTAAGTGAATTATAGTAGTATAACACCAACTTCTTTGAATATCTTGAATAAAAACATTTTTTTTTTTTTTTTTTTAACATACTTAATTTAAGAGTACTTTAAAATAAAATTACATATAATATTTTTCAGAATAAATATTAAAAACGATTCAGTAAAAATTGCTATGAGCTTTAATCGGAGACTACGGTGAACAAATTAAATAAAAAAAAAAATAATAATAAATAAAATCAGTTCCTCCTTCGAGTAGGCATTTATTACAAAAGACAATGATTATTTTCTCGTTACTTTTCGCGGCGTTCAATATTAACGTTCAACGTTGCGGTTCATAAATCATAGAAAGAACTAAAAAAAAATAAATAAATAAATAAATAAACAAACAAACATCACTTTTTTTTATCTAATCTCGAACCTCCGAGTTAAAGTCGTGACTTCCGTACAGTGCCGAAATTTTCAAACACTCGATTTTTCGCGAGACAAAGAACACGGTACGCGGGCTTCTGGACAAACGATAAAAACGAAAACGGCCCCGCCGACGTCGGGTGAGCACGAAATGAAACGTACGATATGGAACACGTCGTGTGCGCCGCGTGTTCGCTCCGATAGCCGACGTCAAACGTGTCGGTTCGACATTCGCAACGCTGCGCCGCCGCGCCGGTAAAGACCACGCGGATCCCCGCGCGCGTAACACACCGCGGCCCGGACGTATGCGGAAGGCGTTAGGTGAATTGCGTCCCATTTCCATGAAACTAGGTGAATTGCGTCCCTGTTGTAATTTAATACAAGTTGAATGTAAATATTACACTACGGGATGAAAATAGACTTATGGATGAGTTTATCCGAATAAATAAGTTCAAAATCACAATACTTTATTGTGTTTATTTAAATACCAATAACTAATTAATAAAACTAATATAGTGTATCATAATATATCAACTAATGTAACAATCATATACCTACATATACTGCATTAATATATATTACTTACATGGATTAAAATAACTCAGAAAGTTCATTGTTTCCCTCTTCTACATTCAACTTCTCGTAATAATGGAAAATAATATGAATTCTTCTTTATACTTATTAAAATTATCTTAAATTAAATTAAGACACTAAATTACTTACTATGATTCAAATATAAGAAAATATATTGAATCACCTCTATTCCTTATTTTTATTCTTTTTTTTTCACTTACTTCTCATAACAAAAACAAATAATATAAGTTACATACACAGTTCCAAATGAAATTTATATAAAATATTATATACTCGAATCCACATATTTGAATAAACTCAACTTACGTGTTATAATATACGTTTATTTGTATTCCATTGTTTGCAAATTAAAGAATAATTTATCGAGCTATTATTTTATGAAACTTGAAGCATTAGTTTAAAATATGTGTAGTGAATTTTCCCAATAAAATAAAAATGTTTAACAACTTAATAATGTAAAATTGTTATTCAATAAATGATTTCCAAAAACGAGATATTTACGATATTTTCAAAGTTCTATATTGAGCTCAAAAGTAGTATGATTTTTGAAAATATTATAATTTATACATAATAAACTTACAGCGTATTCAATGACATAAAACCACCAAGTTGCAGTTATTTTATTCGATTGGGAAAAATTCGTCCCAGATACGAAGCATTGTGTTTGCAATACCCAGTTGAATACCGTTTCGAAGTCCAGTGTTTGTATAATAATTTGTAGGTGATTTATCTTTTAAATTGTTATTATTATAGTATTTCGAAGTTGCCACAGCTATTGTCACTATTTTCGTAATAATTTATTTGCGTATATGTATCTGTTTTCTTTTCTTCGTCGTATCCGGCTATTCTATCACTCAAATAATATTATTATACATTTTATGTATGATACCCTGGGGCACAAGCCTGTATTGTATAAATAAATACCATAATAAAAATATATCATAGAGTTTTTCTAAGAACAGCGATATTTTTTACTTCTGAAAACTAAATATTTAAATATTTTATGTTATTTTAAAAATACTTCTTCTTAAATATCATTTTTAACTCTTACGAAGTACCCATTTTATTACGCTGTTTATTATTTTATGATATTCATTTCAAATAAGGTAAAATTTAAGTTCATAATTTTAAAGGAAGTACCTATTCATACGAATGTAGTAAACAATTTTACTAAGATCCCAAGGTACTTTCGTTTATTTTATTTGTACTTTTTAGATTCGAAGTGAAACGAAGAATGTATTGTTTTTTTTTCTTATGTATGTAATCACATTTTTGGTTGTAATAATGGTTCAAAAGTTTCATTCTGCATTACTGTAGGTCAGAAATTTCATCAATTTAGTACTTTGAAAAGTTTATTTTTCTCTATTCTTGATTGTTTTTCCAACCGTTAGGAAAAACTACCTAAAAACTGAGAAAAAACGGTAAAATTTGCTGTTTAAAATGTTTTTATAAGATCTATTTTTTTTTTTTTTAGATTATGCCATCAATTCAAAAATAATGTTTTCGAGAAAATCGAAATTTTCATCAAATAGTAAAAATACTACAATGTAGATTAGACAGAAGTTTCAAATTCAAAGTCAAATTTTTAATATTTGACACAAAAACTTAAAAATTTAATATCATCTTATTCATAAAAGCAATGGAAAAATTTCAAAAATCGTTAGTAAAGATTTTTTTACTTGTTTAGTGTTAAAATTTTCAGTATATACATTTTATACACGAAAAGACGACACATCATGAATATTTGTATTTTTCTAATGTTCACATAACATGTAAATAATTTCAAATACATGAACATTAATATTAGTTATAATTTTATAAATAATTATAAAACTACTACAAACTCGATACTACTGCACTGTTTTAATCTATATTATTGAAATAAGGATATTTCGGGACTAATCATAAAATCAAACAGATATCAAAGTCAAAGAAATACACAACATAAACAGAGTGATCCGTTAAAAATTGCTCGAATTACGAAGAATACGCTTCGTATTTTTTCATCCTCTTAATTATTGCAGTATATTTTATATTCGAGTTATTCTCAACAAGTCCATTTTATCCCAAATGGACAGTACCTGTTTATTGTGTATCGTCACCGAATTTATCATCGTATGTCGCCGAACGTGCAGCGTTTAGTTAGTAATGAATCCCTCAAGTGCAATTTTTACGGTTCCGTTATAACTTCATTAATCTGTTTTTATCGTTCTCGAATAAAGTGTATTTTTATCTTGACCGCTTAGACAATAATTGGGGTAAAACATATATAGAGCACGAAATGGATCACTGTTCCTCCACCGTCAACCCGCTCTAGACAAAGCCACGAGCGACCGGGCGGTCGTGTTCAATAACAACATTACGTTCCCACAAAATCATAAGTTCGTTTAAAACGCAAACAATAAATAAGTTGATAAATTAAAACAATATGAACAAAAACAAAAATTTCGTCACTGGTAGAAACGTCATTCTCGTAACGCGTTATCAAGCCCTACTGACGCGGTGTCTCGCCGCCCCCGAAACTCTCCACTGACCGAATTATCATCATCCCACGTACCTGCGTCATAATGTTATGATGAACAACAATAATAAAAATAATAATATCGACGTATCCCACACATAAATAACATAAACAATTGTGTAGAATGCGGGTCAGGGTGACGGGTCAGTCAAATACGAGTTTTTTGTTTTTTGTTTTTACAACAGACGCTACCACGGCGGTCGCGTGTCGTCTTGGCCGAATTGGTCGATTATTTCGACGTGATTTTATATGATCGCGAAAAGCAAACGAAAATAAAATGCGTTTCGGACGACAAAACCGGCAGTGACCGGCTGTCGAACGTTTAACGTTCGCGTACGATAATACCACCGCGTAGGTAAGTCGCGTGTTCGTGTAATACAAACACGGAACCCAATCGTTTTACTGCGAAATCCCGAGACCGACGATTCCAGATGTTTCCACTCGTTACGATAATGGATAATAAACCATAATGATAATAAACATTAAGTTTTCATATTATGATCGTTCGATAAATCACGAATCGAGTTACACTCGTGGCGCGGAATTTTATCATAAACTCGTAAATATCCGAAAGGGACGTCTGTCTACGTTATGGCCACTCGAAATTGTATATTTTCGACGTACACATGCGTAGATAATATCGGAGATCAGCGATTTCAAAAAAAAAAAAAAAAAAAAAAAAAAAAAGCAAAAAAAAAACAAATGACGTATTCTGGGTATACATGTATAAAAGGTTGCCGAGCAATTATTAACGCCTCAAAACCATTCCACGATTGTACCTATTCACGTACATATAGTATATTATGTATGTGTTTCGATTTTAAAGTCAAATGTTAATTGCACGATAATATGGTGTACTATACTATATTATTCGTTTGTGAATAATTATTTTGACGGAAACGAGTACGAAATCAATTAAAATGTTACACAGCGAGGTGCGATTAATAATTTGTGAAAATTATACGACCAGAAACTACTAAAAAAAAAAATCGATTCGACTAGGTAAAAGAAAAAAAAAAGGCTCGTTACAAATTTGGCGTGACTGTATGGAATGACGTCGTACGCGTACCACTAACTGGTATATAGGTACAATTGATTTTCACCGGTTTGAAATTCTGAAATGAGCACAAATGTCGAGCACAAATGGACTTGAACAATAAACAGAGTGTAATGATGTAAAATGCGTATTATGCACGACGAAATACCACTTATGGAAAAGCCGATTTTGATGGAAAAAAAAAAAAGAGAAATCGATTTTGATACTCGAGTCTCTGCGCAGTAGTTCCACGAGAATTTCGCTTTGTCGAAAAAAAGAAAATCTGTCTAAAACGTGTACGTGATGCGATGCAGTATACGTATTTTCAAAACGACGCGACGACACGATCCACGCACACACTAATGCGGGACGAGCTGTGAACGTAGGGAGGAGGGGTGAATCTTAACGTATAAATATATTATATTGATGCGACCGCGGCGACGGCTTTATCGTCACCGCAGTGAACGCGATCCCGGCTACGACGAGAATCCATGCACCACGCGACGACACACACGTACGTATAATGTCATACGCCATATTGGTCGTTTTACGTTAACGTCTCCGGGACCGGCCCCGTCGTCATCGGGTCGGATAATCGGCCGTCGGCGATTTTCGTTTTTTTTTTTTTCACATATATATAAACGGCTACTCGACTAGCTACGACTCGGCCGCCGCCGCACAGTAGTAGCCGAGTTGATAATTTACGACGTTGCGAATCATATAAAGGAGAGATAAAAAAAAAAAAAAAAAAAAAAACTCGAAGAAAAAATAAGTCTAAATTTATGGCGTTTCCAAAGTCCTTTTTTATGACGCAGTTATATACACACGCCGTAAATGGAGGCCCGAGTGTGCGTACTGCGAGTACATAATATACGCAGTGTCGTGTGGATGCCGCGCCGGAAGAGAAACCGCGGATTACAGCCGCACACGATGCCGAATATGTTATGATTTCCGACGGGTGGCGATGGCGCCCCGTGACCCGAGTAGTGGGGCAGGGGGTGCGCGCCACTCGATTCCGACGAATGAAAACGGTCCGCCGACCGTATAGATAAAAACGGCAGAAACCTTTTCGGGGAATTGGCCGCCGACGAGACGGGACGAGGTCCAAAAAAAAAAAAAAGAAAAAAAAAAAAGCGCTCGGCTATAACGGCCGTATATATAAGTACCGTAGCAGTCCGTTTTTTAATCTGTAACAACGGCGGCGCTCGGGCGCGGGGGCGCGTAAACGTTTCGCCGAAAACGGCTGGCTTTTTATAAAACCGCTTTGCTCGTGAAAGGCTCGTGTTCTCCCGGGAGTCGATCCGTCTTCTACGCCGAGTGTGCGTCGCAAACGATTTTCGTGACTCGTGATTTTCCGAATTTTCTACTTTTCGCGTCCGGTATATTATCATCACCGCGATATCACGTGCCTCGCCACGATCAGCACGGTCGGTTTTGATTCGTTATCGGTTTACCAAAGCACGTCCAGTCTTCTTATTATTATTATTTTTTTTTTTTTTTATAAAACGCCTTTAAAGCGTCAAAACGATTATGCCCTTGCTGAAGATTGGATTTTATACCATTCACAACCGATCGCCTTCAATCTGACCCTAGTTACAACACAATCGTGTTGTTGACTCTCGTCAAATCCGAACCGCAATTCGTGTCGTAATTTCATAACATATAGGTAAGCTACCTATTTTATGAAACGAAGCCTCTGTGCGTTGATCGATAAAGTCACGTATACAAACGTCGTTATTCCTACTGAAGGTGTTTTGTATGTTTATTAGAAAACTTTGGTGGTTATAACCTGCACAGATACTGCTAGTAGCGCAGCTATATTGTAGAACTTACATCCCATCTTAAAATCACGCCGGTACTCTAGAATTTAATATGTATTTTATGCCGACTTTATAAAAATTTCTCCTTATATTTCTTAAAAAAAAAAAAACAATAAATTCTTAATTTTATATAAATGATTCGTAACTTTTACGTCTAGGCATATAAACTGTTCATTACATTCATAAGTTTCTAGTTCAATCGATTCTGATCCTAAATTCAAAAATAAAAACTCATTTGGTTAAAAAAATGATTACAAGTATTATAGTTATGATATGCAGTATACGATGGCTCTGCAGTCGCCCTAACAATATTATAACTGTAATCAGTTCGGAACGCTTGCGGCCATAAACCTGTAATTAAACATTCGATGATGTACATACATTGCGGTGATTCAGGCGTTCTGCTATAATCATTTGTGTGTATTGTTGGACGCTCACGAAATAATTCATTGGATTTCCGTCGAAAACATCTGCAGTAGAGCGATTTATAGACACATCACTGTGGCAAACGTCTGGACGACTTGTCAGTTGTTGTTCAATATCCAGTGATTGAAGTGGACGTTTTAAGAAACTTAAAAATTTTGTTTTGAATTTTCAGACCGTTAGTTTAACAATTCGTAGGTACTAGTATGAAATATAAACTTTAGCAAAGTCATTGACTTTGGTGCTCTCGAGTTTCAAAGTTTCACCACTGCTGTCTACTGATGCTATATCAGTGTTTTACAACATTTCAAAATCGCTTAGCAGTCGGTATTATTATATTTTATACAACGATCATTAATCAACTGACCATTTTTTTTTTATTTATTTATTTTTTTTTTTTTTGTTATTAACCCACAACTTCTAGTTCATACACACATCGGCAGATCCTTGGAACCCTGATAAGATTTAATTTTTTATTCGGCGAATTAAAGAGTAACTATACGTATAATTTTGTCACATTTTGTGACTATGAAAAGTCGTTTCTCTTTATTATTAGTTTTATTGTTTCTCAATGACACATCATCACATAACTATCACGCCAATGGTTATCATTTTTCTCTGATAGTTTTAATGAAAACAATATGTACTTTTAAACATAACACTATCCTCACTAAACTGTTGAAGTGTTTTTTCCTAAGAACATCCAGGGTTTTGTAAGTTATCGTAAACTTTGTTAACATTTTTCTTTGAACATTTTAATGAAATTGTACTTTTTGAAAACGCCATCTGGATTACTCTTCTTACTATTGCGCTCACGTTTTTAAAACAGTAGACGAGGTGCAGTGGGTTACTGTCCAAGGTATGTTACACACTACACCGGTAGTAAACATTAAATTTCCATTACTTATTATTATAAAAATAATAAATTCTATTATTTTTGACCAATCGATTTCTTTGGGATTTAAACATTTTCAATAAAAAATATAGCATTGTTAGATTCTTAGAAACAAATTGCATGCTTGGAAAAAAAAAGGTTTTAAAATATAATATTTATATATTATTATGAGCAAATATTATTATGTATTCAACAAGTATAATATTTTCAGATGTTAGTCACGAGTTGGAAGTCTTTTGAAAATAAAATTTGTAGTTCTACCACATTTGAACAAACTGTATCATAAATTAAGTATGGTTAAGTATTTTATGTTGAAAAAAAAGGTTATGATAGAGAAATTGAATTCGTTTTGAAAATTATTTTTAAAAAAAACTGATTTACTTTTCATGAAAATCATTTCTGACTTTCTTTCTCTCGCTGAATATTTACTTTTACTGTTAACGAAATCACATAAATGAAATATCTCATTTTTAATTTCAATATTAAATAGCAAAAACCACTTAGAACGTTAATACTAAATGGTGTTCTTTTCTTAAACTAAACCTGGAAAAAGATAATAAAATAAAACTAAATCTTGGTTATATTGATATTTGATGAGATTATTGCTATTAATCGAGAGTTGAGCATAAATAATTTATATTTAATATTATGAATTAAAGCAATTGTTTAAATGCGGTTTCTTTTATACTATGATTATGATCCGATGGTTGACTTTTATTTTAAAATTTAAAATTTCTGAATTTTTATTTAACACTGAATATCAAATAAAACAATCTATTTCTGAATATTAACTTCAAATATGTTTAAATAAGTGTGAATTGTTTTCCAGTATAGAATTAATAATATAATTTTAGTTGATATTTTTGTGTATTTTTTGTGTATAGTATACAATTTTTTACTTTTAATTATATGTCGGATTTTGGTATGTAACTTGATGTAATTTATTTAAATTTAGAAAATAATAATCCAAAGCTTTGCGTTTATCTATGATGACATGGATTTACTTTCAAAATAAATTATATGATAATTTTTCAATTTTACAATGGTTATAAATCTTAGAAAATTTGAGTGACAGTTAAACACGTATTTTTATACTGTAGCGTAGTATAAAATATACGTACGATAGTTTTACTGTAAAAAAATTCGTGTCTAATTATAGTTATTTTAACTTAATTTTTAATTAATGAACGTTTCAAAAAATTAAAAAACCCACAAAAAAAAAGACAATGCATTTTATATTGTCTCATATTTCCTGGATTTATACTCAGAGTACTGTGACGCGAAAAAAAAAAACTATAAATATTAGTCGGAAGGAACAAGAGTAACCACACAAATACATCACCATGATATCCTGTTCGGTGAATTAAGCGTCTCAAGTTTAATCACCATGAAAAACAGTCCATCCATAATAATTTATATAAATTTTCTAAGGCGAAAAATTCACCATGTCATTTTTGTCCGTCGTCGCCGACTCGTCACGCGCCGTAACGCACGGAATCGACTGTCCCGGAAATGTCGGAATTTTTTTCTTTTTTTCCTTTCCGAACATAACTTTTCATTGAATAACAAATCGAATATATTTTTTTTGGCAAGCGTTTCGCCCTTCATTATCGCGTCATCCGAGTTCACTGTAGTGGAAATGGACCCCGTCGTCTGTGCCGTAGTAACGCCGGCCCGTCTATACGTGATTAATTATGCGGTAGGCCGACTCGTTGATTTCCTGAGAGTTACATCATCACTCGTTTTGTACCTGACGCGACACAATAATAATCACAAACGTCCGAAAACACACACAATACCGCCCTGTCAATCGGACTCGATTTGCGCCGTGCGTGCACTCGCCGAACAAAACAAACGTATAATTTCGTTTGATTATTGATGGCGACACGTGGAAATAAACGAACGGGTCATCCGGAAGTCCTCGCTTTCATGTCGAAACGAAATAATGCTAAAAAACTAATTTTAAAAATAACCCCACGTTCAATAACGCACTAATTAAGAGGACGTGCAGTCACATTATAATTATAATAATAACTGTTGTGACAGACGTAAACTTTTCAGTCTCGGCAGGCCGTATAGGTTATCGTATACCATACGTATAGGTACACACACACACACACAAAGACTAGACTTGTGCGTTGCGTCACTGTCGTGCTCGTTGTCAACAGGCGCCACACGACACACGCCGTCGTCGTTTGTTTTAGCACACAAAAGTTTACGCGGCTCCACCCCTGTAACTGATGTTCTGCCTACACATCCCGTCATCCCCGCCGTCAAGCACGTGCCATAGTAATATCTCTGCGCCACACCGATCCCTTGGAAATTCGAGACCGGAAACGACGAAACACCTGGGCCGGAAGTGCAAACCTACAACCATCTACCACGACCGTTCTCTACTATTGCCACTATTACTTTTAACACCTGATACTACTACTACTACTACTACTACTGCTGCTACTTTACTATTATTAATATTATTACTTCCATCGCGATCCTACAGCTACTGCAGTAGGCACGAGTAATATAAACTGTACACCAGTATCGACCCTATTCAACCACTCTATGCACGTCTTTGTTTAGACAACACGAGCCGTTTCCCCCGGGGGTGTCATCTAGCTAGAGATGGAACTACTTTAATAGCATGTTTATTATAATTGAGTAAAATATTATTGCTGTGCCAAAGCGCAAATCGTTTGCACGAAAACGCGGAAATGCCACACGAGGGATTGGGATACATGGTTGACTAAATGAAATTCGTGTATGGTGAACACATCAGTTACCAAAGTCACTATTTTCGACACTACTCGTTTCCCCTGCTGTCATGTGTGACCTCCTCACTTAAGTTTTCGTCTAGTCATTCTTCTAAAAGTTACTTTGTTTTGCACGGCAGTTCCTACTTATCGCAAAGGCTGACGTCATAATGTCGTGCATACTTATTTCTTACCTCATTTTCGGTGTGGACTGTGGTCAACACTGGATATACTTTTATCAAAATAATTTTCCGTAATACTTACGCTACGAGGACTGTTTGTCCAATGCCAATTTGTTTGTGTTTTTTTTTTTCAAATCACTGTTCTCATATTATCGTAACTGTTGAGTCACAATAAAAATGTTTCGAGGAATAAATAAAACGTCATGAATAAAAACGGTTCGTTCAATGAAAACTCTTATGAAGAACATTTGAATTGGTATCGTGTTTAAAACATTACTCGCAAATATAGCTCATTCCTACAACGATAGACGGTCACCAACATAATATTATAATAAATCGATAACATTTTATTATAGTGTCGTCGATAGTTACAACCCGTTATGTAGTTAATTAATGTATTATTAATGTATTTTTTTTTTCAGGTAAGAATCTCACTAGAAATCGTTTCACCAAAATCCGTTTGACCCGACACCGAACAAGGTATTTTTAATGTTATGATAAATTTACTAATACGTGAACAAGATCTTTGTAAAAAAAAATCATTCGTTAACTACAAGTCAACGTTTATCAAAAACGTAATTTGCGAGTGAATTCGCACAATAACTACAGTCTGACCTGTAAATAATAGGTTAATCAAACACCGTATAGATTGAAAAATTCGCAGTTTACACATATTGAAAGTTTCTGCCATTCAGATACAAACAATTTTATTCAAATAATACCTCGAACTCGTGTTAGTCCGTATTTCATAAAATAAATTAACTTCCACGTTCGTTCCCAGAAAAGTAACACTTAATCTAGAAAATACAATTTGTATAAATGACCCATGTGGGTTCAAACATTATTCGATTTATAAAATATGGTTTATTGAGTTGGGAAACGATTTGTTTTAAGCGAAATTTTTATTTATTTTTATTTATTTACCTCATAAATCTGAACAGAAAATTGTTCAAATTGAATCAAAAACACGATAAATTCTAAAATATCAAATCAATAAAACCTTAAATATGCATATTTTAACACATCCTTGCATTTTGAGGAATATTGATGATGTATAAAACAAATTATTCTATTATTCAAAGAATATACACATTGCACTAATATAAATATATTTTACTACATTTTACGTCATAAAATCAGAATAAATATTGTACGAAAAACGCAATATCATGAACCATTTTAAAGAATTTAAAAAATAATTGGATCTACTCCAGATTTACTATGAATACAGATTTACAGATTTGATATAGATAAAATTCCCGCGGAAATTTGAATTTTTCAGTATTTCCTTATCTTCCCGAATTCAGTCAAACCATGTTTTTATTGTAATAATACACTATATCACTGACTTTTCAGTTCTAATCAAACCAAAACTAGAACAATTTTGACCGAACTACATACATGGTCACTATATATTGTACCTAATAACTCAAATTAAATGTTATGTTTAGTTTTATTATAGTGCTATTGGCCATCTTTTCTATGTGTATATTAAAATATGAGTTCACCAATAGTTCACCAAATGGTTATAAATCATTACACCAGCAAATAATCAAATAATATTTCATTTTTGAATTGAATTGAATTTTTCGTTAATTTTAAATATCACTTTTATTGGAAATAAATTCTATTGAAACAGTAACTTTTGCTATTTCAATACGAACTTTTCAACGTCAACTAGGTTAACATCAACATCAGCTCCAGGACAACAATTAAAAGTTATAAGCTCTGTTCTTGTAGGTACCCACTTCAAAAAAAACAATCTATGTCGCCAATTTAACCTTTTGATATGCAATTGTTGCCTAACGTTGGCGGAGTAAAAAACATTTCGGGTTTTCAGTATGTATATTGTACGTTGTATTTAAAAGTAGAATAAAATGTCTAAAAGTCATGTGCATGACGTGTTAGTTGGGTTTTTCGGACCGTATTACGTTACAAAAGCATGACAGTTTTAAACCATTGGTAAAAGCTAGTTTCTATTCATACGTTCTCTTAAATCTATTTTTTAACCCGGTGTTTCTAAAACCCTCAAATTCAAATACGCAAATAAGTTTCAGTTTTCAAGTGAAAAATTTCCGACAATTTAGACTCGGGCGATATGATTACGTGTTTGTATGAGTACAGGGTTTCTCTTTAATTTATTTTACACACTTTCTTGATTAATATTGAACTAATTTGTTTTTTTTTTTTAATTTGAAGTTAATAGGTTTACACTTTTATGAAAAATGAAATTTAATATTTTTCATTTATATGATTTTTTTAAATTTTTAAGTTTCTTAAAGAATTATACGTATATAGAACAATGAAATCGTTATTATTTATGACATAATAATTGTTGAGAAAATTTTTAAAAATCATTATTTTTCAACTTTATTAACCGCGATAATAAACCATTTGGCTCAACAATTAAATAAATATATTACATGATATAACTATAACAATACTCTAGGTACGATATCGGTGTATGATTCAAACATTAAAATCATCACTTACAGTATTTAAATGTATGTTATCGTACCAATAGTCAACGAGATATTATGGGCATTTTTCAGTTTAGACTTTAGAGTAACGGGATAGACGAGCCAAATCACACCCCGAAAACGTACTGCCACTAAATTAATACTCTGAATTTTTATATTTATGTCCCTCAAACAGTTGATCAAACAATACAAATTTTCATAGAAAAGATATTATTTTCCATAAAATAATGTTATGAATATTGTTTGTCATTTGAAAACAAAAACCGCAAACTTACAAAATCGCATTGACAAAAGCATAGAAAAAAAAACCCCAACGAGCGTCGTAATATATATATATATATATATATATACACATATATATTAGTTTTGAATGTAATATTATAGCTATTATTACGATGATACAATTATCGCACGTTGTGAACGGCCGTCGCTCGACGCCAACAGACGGCAAGACCGGCGAATTACTGCCCATGTCTCCGGAGCACGCGTACTCTCGTCGTCAATGACGGTTCGTCGACAGCGTCACGTCATACTATTTACATGTAAATGGTTTTTTCTCTTTTATTATTATTTTTTTTTTCGCTCGTCGACGCGTGGCGGCACAGTAGGACGAACAAACGATTCCCCCGACGACGACGTGCCTTAAGGACACGACGACGACGTGCCCTTAGGACACGATGAGACGTAAATACATATAACGAACGGTAAAATTACATCCGGCCCAGAGGAGTAGAGGGATAAAAGTCGACGGGGATGAGGGTTAGACGCTTTTCGGAATATCACGCCGCGTCGTATACGATAACGAAGTCGCAATATCACCCTCACGGGCACACGCCACGTGCGTTCGTCATAATGCGCCGTGTACGCACGTCTACCGCGTCCGCGAGCCATACGATATTACATATTATTGTATACTACGTCGCGCGGCACGTGACGACGGGCTCTCACCGTCGGCTCTACTCGTCGTCGCGCGCGCGTACGTAATGCGTTTCGACGTCGACCCATGACGCCGCCGACATGACACACTAATACGGCCGTTTCGTCGGCATCGCGAAACACGCGTGTTTCGTACGTGTGTACCAGAGATCAGCACGGGCCGTTTTTATCGTCCCGATCCGGCCCTAAACTTAAACTTATAAACTGTCGTCGTCCAGGCCCGGTCCATATTTTTTTTTCAAGTCCTACCCGACCAGGCTCGTTTGTAATTTTTTTTTGCAAATTCCAACCCGACCATGCCCGTTTGTAAATAAAAATACACATCAATTTTATTTCCTTTCAGTATTGACTTAGTAGACAAAAACATTTAAATAAAGACAATAAAATATATATCACAAAGAAAAACGTAATCGCACAATCATAAAGGCAAAACTGTAAAATATAAATTTTCGAAATACACTTATTACACTGCCGCCACTGTCCAATGAACGTGTTGAAATAGTATTATTGATTTTTAACAGTGACATATTTATAAATATCATGCAGCCTAGTAATACAGTTATTTAAAAAAATAGAATACACAATATGCATAATGTTACAAACAGCCATATGCCAAAAAAAAAAAAAAAAAATGGTACAAATGAAATTAATTAGTTTTATTTTTGACCGACCCGGCCCAATGAATAATATTACGATCCCACCTATAACCAAGCCGTAATATTCAAATTATGGCCCGGCCCTGACCAAGCCCGGTGTAGGTCGGGCTGGCTCGGCCCGTGCTGATCTCTAGTGTGTACGGTACGTGAGCGTCGTCTGTGCGCGTCCGTTTTCAAAAACCCGGCACCTCTTTCACCGGGCAAGAACGGTTCTGGAACGAAAATTCGCAAGATCGTATGAATTTTTATACCCACACACACACACACACACACATACATACGAATATTCGACAAACCCATCATTCATCTCCCTCACCTATCAGTTGTGGGGCTTGAGACTTTAACAAAGGCCACGGGTATATAGTATCATAGTGTTGTTCTGAGAAAACGGAAACTTGCGAATTACGTGCTTGAAAGAAAAATGCTTAACCTAAAAAAAATTTTCCTCATTTTTCAACTTTTTTATTTTTAAGTATTTTTATTTTTTGTTTTTATGATAATTAAAAAGCTAAATACAATGTTTTTCATCTTATTATTACTAATTTATTACTTTTTTGGTGTAATACAGTTTTAATGCATTTTTTTTTTATTGTTAATTTTTTGAGAGCAAAAACTTTTCTTTTTCAATAAAAAAAAAAAAATGTATTGTTATTCAAAAATAAATTTGTAATTTATCAAGTTTAATTTTCTACAAACTAAATAAAGTACAGATAAACACACCACACAGTTATGTTTTTAACTGAATGTCAATGTTTTAGGTCACGTTTTTTGGAATTATTTTTGCAGAGCCTCATTCAACATAACATCCTATTAAATTGAAAAAAAAAGTTATATATTCATTTTTAATATTTTCAAATAATCTTTTTGGCCTGTTTCAATAAAACGTTTTGAAATTTCTTTTGTTTGATAATATTTCTTGGACTAAGCCTAGCTTTGTCGGTTTTTCAATTAATTCTCCGAAACCCGGGTTTACGCATTTTATCTAAAAATACAATAATTGCTTGAATATTTAATCTTAAATCTCAAAAAAGTAATTACTTTTTTTTTGGAGGATCCAGAACTAAGAATTGCTATCTTTGGGGAGTGAAAATTATAAAATCAATTTATTTCAAATTTCGTGGTGTGTACTGTGACTACTATAGTACCAAAATATCCGATTGTGAAATCGTTAAATCGCCTTAAACCTTTTTTCTTTCTTACCCATAGTTCTAACCGAATCTTATTGGGATATCTACTTCAACCATTCTCGGTGTTCTTGATGGCATTGTTTTTTTCCTCTGAGTGAGCTACTGATTTATACGAAATATTGTAGAAAAAGTGCAAGAATAAACTTGGTGTATTGTTTAACGTTTTCAATTTTGATTTGAAATACATTTGAATAAAGATTGAAAACACATGAAAATACATGGCATTTTTTCAGTGTGTAAATTTTATAAAAAATAATCGTATTAGTAACATTTTAGAATCATCATTAATTTTTTTTATCTCTTTTAATACCAATTTTAATGTAAAATAAACGTTAAAAAAATATTTCGTGAAATCCTGTCCTAATGATTATTTTCCTTTGAATTTTATGTATATAGTAAAGTTCATCTTAAGACGTAACATTTAATATAAAAAATGTATATAAAAAAACATTCGATAACACACATTTAGCGATAAGCGCCAGTGAAATAAACGTAACGACAAAATTAGATACGCTGATTCTAAATAAAAAATAATACTCTCTAAACTAGACTGAATTTAAATGTTAAAAAAAAAATTTATATTTATACAAAATACGTTTCATATTTAAAATGTCCATTGAATATTTTTTGATATAAAATCTATAAAAGTTTATTACAAAAGGATTCAATGATATCATATCTATATCATGAACAAAGTGAACCGCAACGTTTCCTCGTTTTCCTGCGTTAACTATACACGGGAAAACGGAAAATCACGATGGCTCTATGTGGATCACAATATATTTTCATTTCAACGACGTTTATTAACGTCCGCTTTAAAAGACGCTATTTGAACTCAAAAGAATCATTTTCTTTTTTTCCTTTTAATTAAATCGTACGGATTATATCGTGGTACTTTTGTTATCAAAATTTAAGCAATATAATTAATAACAGAAAATAAATTGAAATTGATTTTTTTCTTACCGAAAAGAACCTTGACTATACAATCTGAATTAATATAATTTTTTTCATTGCACATTATACATTTACATCACTTTATATAACATTAAAAAAAAAAAATATATGTATATATATATACATATATATTTATTTATTTTTTTAATTTTTTTTTTTTTTTGTTATCTGAAATGTATTGGAAATTAAAATTCAAACCGAGAATCGTTCACGTTAACCTATAGTTTGTTGGCATCATTGTTTAATTTTATTTATTACCCTTGTGGCATTTGTTTTTTTATTTTATTTTATTTTAATTTTTTTTTTTTTTATGTATGTTCGTTTAAACCAGCTCCATCGGACAATGCTAGTTTATGTGGCAAATAATAACTGCGTGTAATGGACACACTCGTTCTGAAGCCGATTTAATTAGATTACGTCGAATTTAATTAAATTGGCTTGGCAACGGCAAAAAGAGATTTATACGAATTTTCTAGGAATCCTACGGGCTGAACACTGTTGACAAAATTAATAACCGGAAGGGTCGAAAAATGGGCCTCGTTTGTGCGGCAAAATGGGACTGGATGAACCGGAGGGTAATTGTTTAATTGAAGCGGTGGCGTGAAAGCTAACCGGAAGAGACGTTTCGAAGCGGCAGGAAATACGAATACTGCCAGCTCCAGTCTTAATTAAGTCGCCATCAATACACAGCACAATGCGTCGATACGAATTTCTTTATTCTATTTTTTTTTTTTTTTTTACCATTATTATCATAATTAATCCCGTTATTACCGCTCCGACTTTTAACTTCGGTTTAATGGACCAATTAACGATTGGGTATGAAAAATGTATAGTCCGACACGCCGGAACAACGACTCTCTTTCGCTCTCTCTCAATCTCTTTCTCTCCCTTCGCTCTTTATTTACAACGCATTATACATTCGTCACTGTATCGTACGCGTATGTTTTATATCCTGTGTCTATATGCACACGTGCACACGAGTGCGTAAACCTTATAACAAGGGTGGTTGCGAAATTTCGACGGGAAAACAATTTTACAACCGTAGCGATCAATTTGATTAATGGACTTGACACGTGAATGTTTCAGTTTCAATCAACAAGACGCGAGCGCGCGCATACACGCGTGTATAAAAAAAATAATAAATAACCCGTCTCGTGTTTTGTGATTACATAATTACGACGAAATTCGGTAAAAATAAATACGACTCGGCATCAGCCCGTAATAATAGTGAGTGGTACAATATGTGGCAGCCGGAGTGTGATGATAAATTCTCTTCTTAATAAAATATGGTCGAAGGATATACACGCTTTATTCGATTTCTTTGTCGCCGTCTTTTTTTTTTCAACCTCTAAGCGTGCAATAATTGAAAAAAGTCCTTTGAAAACTAACAAAGCCCATACAAAAAACGTGTGGCAAATAAATGCTATCGTTATTTATCTGTATTGGTACAATTATGTACATTATTAAGAGAATAAAAAACTTCCAGCGCATTGTAACCGAAAATTATTTTGTATTTTTAAGTGTCAGTTTGGTGTTCATACACTGTCACAATATCACGTTTAAAACTGAGAACCTAATCAATTAATGAATAGAACGTCAAGATTTTACAAATAATGTCATTTTTGGCTATAACAGAATAGTATAATATTACAATTTTTTTTATTTTTAATTAAAGAAAAGACAATGTAAAATAATAATATTTTTACATACTTTTTGCACAATAACTCATTACGATAACTGATTAAATAAACGTAACACGGATTCTGACGACCTTGGAGTAGAAAATTTACCCATTGGTGACACTTCACTAATAATATTACGTTTAAGTACGTTTAGACGGTCGATTGGAGTGATATGATTGGTTATTACTCAATATTGAGCGTAAAATATTCTATATGTTATAAATTATTATATATACTAGTACTACGTCATCGTTATAATATGTACGCTAAAGTTTACATATAAAATCACCAGTTATTTTATCTTGAGAAAATGTAACTTCACTATTTTTTATCAGCGTAGACTTGTTCGTATGTTGATATTATAACAGCAACCGCCATCGTATTTATAGGTACATCGTTATAGGTATATCATAGAAACATTCAAAAAGTTCATCAATAAAAATAAGCAACACCGTTATAATAAATAAACGCTTAGTAAATAGATTTGCTTTCAGATAATATAGATCCTACAATAGTACTATCTGATAGTTAAGTTATTAAACATTAAAACGTCGACAAAGTTTTTAATACTCGTATAGTTGTGGATCGCAAACGATTTACGAGCAGCGATTAATCATTAATTTTACTCTTATATATTATATTATATTACTATCATTATTCTCATGATTTCGTAATGTGTGCAGATTATTAAAACAAAGGCATTTCCAAACTCTAAAGGATTAAATGTTTTCAGACGTATTAATATAAGTCTTATATTAATCTGGTCATTATGTCATTTAACAATCTTAACCTTTATGTGACTGGGAAAAAAAACTACTTCTTATGACGGTGTAGGTACCCGGGTACCTACAATATTTTTGTCTGGACTTTTCCCGTAATTTATTTCATTGTCATCAGTTAATCGCTTTTATATCGTATTATATGTGATTCGAATTATCAATAGACATAATGTTATCAATATCGAACATTTTAAAATTATAGTTATGGTTTATATGCCGGTTATTTTAGTTTTCGACGTTGACGTGAACACAGTATTTACGTTTATTCAAACGCCTGATATTTGTGTTTTTTATACCTATTTATTATACATAATTGATAAATACTAAATATGGCTGATAGCCAGGATAATAACAAATGTCGTACTACAAGACTGAGAAGATCTAGGTAAGTACAAACAGCATTTTGAAACATATCTAATGTACAAAGATACTTTTTATAAACTATACAATATTTTAATAACATTGTGCTTTTATAAAATATAATTTTGTAATTTAGTTTTATGATGATTTTATTTAAAATATATTTAATAAATAAAATAATATAATTTCCATGTAAAAATAGTGTCAAACAAATAATTGGTACACATAATTACATTGACAAATAAATTGACATATTTATATCTATCTAAGTATAATTAGTTTATATTATTATGTTTTATTCTTTTTCAAGATTACCGTCTGATGAAATAAGAAAAGTATTGGGGGAATCAGATTCTGAAGGTGAAAATTATAATGCATCTGATGAAGATGAGTATTTTCCCGAACCAGCAGCTATTGAATATGAAGAATCAGACGCGGAAACAGAGCCTGTTATTGAGCATGGTGAAAACTTTGATTCAGATGAAAGCAGTGAAGATGAATCCATACATATCAAGCCTAGAGTCGGTAAAGATGGTACTCAATGGTATGATGAACCATATCCCCAATCACAAACAATTTCTCGTAATATTTTGCGTCAAAAACCTGGACCATCTAATTCTACTGCATTGTTTACAGCAAAAGAGATATTCAAATCTATCATGACAACAGAAATGTGTGATATAATATTGAGAGAAACCAAAAGAAAAGGCCAACAAGTTACAGAAGATTACAATAAACAAAAAAATTTAACAAAAAAATTCATACCATTTACCGAAGAAGAATTTGATGCGTTCTTAGAAATTCTTCTTGTATCTGGTGTACATAGATCTAATAAAGAACATGTATCAGAAATGTGGAAATTAGACTCATTACCTCTCATTCGAGCTGCTATGTCTCGAGATCGATTCAAAATGTTATTAAGGTTTATTCGTTTTGATAATGTGAACACACGTAATATACGTATTACAACGGACAAAGCTGCACCGATTCGTGATATTTGGACAATGCTCAATCAAAACTTACAATCAAATTATAAACCTACAGAAAATATAACAGTAGACGAACAACTATTTCCCTATAGAGGACACACAAAATTTACACAGTACATGCCATCGAAACCTGCAAAATATGGAATAAAGGTTTTTTGGGCTTGTGATGCAGCAAATGCTTACCCTCTGCAAGGTAAAATTTATACAGGTAAGCCACTAGATGGTGAACGCCAAGTAAATATTGGCGAACGTACAGTTCTAGACTTAGTTGCTAAGTATAAAGGTTCTGGACGAAATGTGACAACAGACAACTTTTTTACAAGTATGCAATTGGCTACCACACTAAACTCTTGGAATATGACTTTGGTAGGTACTGTCAGAAAAAATAAAAGATTCTTGCCTCAAAACATGCTTCCGTCAAAAGAAAGAGCATTAAATTCGACAAATTTTGTATTCAGAAAAGATGTAACTCTTTGTTCGTATGTTCCAAAAAAAAATAAATCGGTTATTCTTTTATCTACAATGCATATGACGCCCGACGTAGAGCAAACTGTTACCGCTAAACCAGAAATTATAAAATATTATAATCAAACAAAAGGAGGAGTAGATACAATGGATAAAATGTTAACCGAGTACACAGTGAAGCGAAGAACTAATCGTTGGCCACTTGCATTTTTTTTCAACATGATTGATATTGCTGCTTTGGCTGCTTATATAATATATATGGAACACAATCAAAGGTTTAACTCAACTGATAGACGCCGAAAATTTTTGAAAGAGCTTGCTCATCAGTTATGCATGCCTGCAATAGAAATCCGAACCTCCATACCCAAAGTAGTAGGAAATAGATATACACGTAATTCAATGGAAATGGTTCTCGAACGCCCAATACAACAAGTCATTACAATTCCTCAAAATATACCATCTCGTGATGCTTCAGGGCGTATTAAAATAGTTGGAAGTTGTCAAGTATGTCGTGAATTGGATCATAAACAACGAAAAACTCGAAAAGCTTGTTCTACTTGCTCTAAGCCTGTCTGCAATGAACACTCAATAAACAAAACAGTTTGCGAAAATTGTAATCAACAAAATTCATAAATATGTAAAAATACTTACTAAATATGTAAAAAGTAATTTTTTTTTGTCCAAATAATATTTGTACCTACTTTAATGATTAGTAAAAATAGTTATCAATCGTGATTTAACTTTTTTTAATATTAATAAAACTTATATTTGTATAAAATATATAGAGGTACCCAGGTACCTAATACGTCCTTAAAAGGTGTAAAATTAATAACTTTATTTTAAGTTTAATAAATAAATTATTTTCCATTAAAGAAATATAAATTAGTTAACTATACATACAATTTAGAGATGTCATGGAATAACTAACCATACATACTAAATATTTAGAAGAAAAATAAATTTAAAAACTGAAAAGGTACCCAGGTACCTTTCCAGTCACATAAAGGTTAACTCGACTATAAACAACGATAATCAGTCGTAACAAAGTCTTCATAACTGACTGAATAAACCATTGGTTCATTTAATATTTTACCGATGACCGCTATCACGGTTAATCTAACGCAATTACATATAATGTAATATAATACTACGTGTATATAGTGTATAAAACGTTGTGGTTTTTATTATCATACTCGGCATACTATGTATGGGTATATGACGTGTGTCATTAAAACTATACAATTAAATTAGCGTTTCAATTACAATAGTTTCAATCAAATTCGCTGGTGCATTAGAGTTTCAATTAGACTAATTACTACAATTAAATTCACTTACACTATTTGCCCGGTTTTCAGAGAGTTTCGAGTGAGTATAGTCTCGTGTAATCAACAAAAATCGTTTATGATACCAACACGAAATTCGAATTTCGAACAAATAGGAGAATAAAAAATGCAGTACCGTTTTGTGAGTTTACGCGTCTAAAATATTTTTTTTCACTTCTGACTTACACGCAAACACGCGTTCGTAGATTACATATGAAGTGTATGAATAATTGATGACGCCATAAAACTATACTGCACTAACCGTGTCCCTACGTATGACTCATAACTGTAAAACGTATGCGTCTCGTTGTCCACGAAAGTTCAGTTCAATAACTATAACAGTATGTGATGCACCTGTTTTCCAACATGATTACGGATAAATTTATATAAAAACGTCCTATTACGACTTTTGAGACGCAAAACGTGTTGTCAAAAACTAAGATGAAACTTGACTTTTAAAACTTGCAAGCCAACTTCTGAATACAATATCAAAATATTATAATCATAATTTAAAAAATGCTTCGATAAAAACACGCGTGTTAATATGTCAATTACGCGTGAAAACAGATTGAGAGACGTCAGTACAAGAATTCACTCATGTTTACGTGTTTTTTGCAGACTCGTTTTATTTATTTATTTATTTATTTTTTTTTTTTTGTTTATTATTCGTATGCGTTTTTTTGAAAAACAATCCATTTAACGTAACAATGCAGTGAAAAACGTCGAACGGTGACTTTACGGGAAACCTCGTGTTTCCGGCCGCGCAAGTGTACATAATGCGTATGAACCTGACACGGCGATTTATTTCGAACGACCCCTGTAAATAATTCACGGTGTGGATCCAGTCACCGAAAATACGTATGACAAATGGAAATTCGACCGAACACAATCAATTATAATTTCCAAAAACTTGGTCATAACACGACTAAACGAGAATAGGCCGAACGGAATAACCTTTTTCCGTATGGCAAGATTTCGTCCGAATATCGAAATTCTCGAAAAGCTCATTAGTCATCGTAGAAACGCAGACACGCACGCGGTTTCCACGAGTATTTTTTATTATTTTCCGCTCGCCGGGCCGTTACGCGGTCGGTTTTTATTTATTCTTTCGTTTTTTTCCCCCCGCAGACGAATTTCTTCCTGGATACCGCGAATACTACGAAAAAACGGTCACGGGTCCCGGCAGTGCGGTGGCTGTTTACCCAGCAAAACGTATACCCTCCGCCCCGCTGACCCGGACGCGCGGAGTTTTTCCCTCTCCGTACGTAATTTATTATTATAGCATATGCTCGCGAAATAGAGACGAAATCGACAAACTTTATTTAGGCGGTCACGCATCAGCTGACTCCGGCTGTGTGATGCTGGCGAGGATAAATCGCCTGCCGTTAGCTCGTAGTAGTAGGCCGCGATAGCCGAGCGAATATTGAAAAATGACCGTTTTCACAACCACCAGCACGCGCGTTTCTCCTTAAAGGATAAAGTTATCGTTTGCCCACACACACACACACACACACACACGCACGCACATGCATACTTCTATATGCTTCCGATTGTACCTTGTGTGCCATTAATACGACTTTCATCGTTACTAGGAATTTCTAAACCACAACGTCTTAAACATTCGAATTCACTTTTTTTTTGTTTCTATGAAATATTGGGTTTTTTCCGGAGACTTTTCTCCCGTTAAAATGTTGATGGAAATTAGTCACTCAACCTAAAACCCACGATTTAGGTATATAGTTAGTATTTTTAAATCCATCACGTGGTATAATATGGGACAAGGTGGTAGGTTTTCGTTATCACCCCCTCCCCTTTCCAACTAAATACATACTTTTTTGCATGATTTGACGCAAAATGGCATAAATTAAAATAATTTTATCGAATTATGTATCAACGTCAATTGGCATGTTAAATGACATAGGGAATTATGTTGTAGAAACGAGTTCCAGGCACTCTGAGTTCGGTCATTATACGATCAACACTAATTATTAGAATGTTTTATTGTTTTTAAGTTCATTAATATTTATTAATACCAATTATATTGTATTATACTAACTTTTATTCTATTGTTGTACAATACTAATAATTGAAAGAATTCTTTAATTAATTTACTGATATTTATTTTATTAAAAATAAAAATATTTTATTTATCTTAATCAATTAAAAAAATTATTTATGAATTATAGCTATTATTATTATATTAACAGTATTATTACATATTAATATTATAATATCATTTTACTGTTTTTAAATATACACATATTTTATCAATATATCATCTTATTTGATTACTTAAAATAGTTTCTTCAACATAATTCGATGTAATTTTGTTAATTTATACCGTTTGACGTCGATTCATGCAAAAAAAGTATTAGTTTGGGGGGAGGGGTATAACGAAAAAATACCAACAAGCCAATAAGAATTGCATGTTCATGATGATAATATTCTCTACGTTTCTTACGATCGATAGAACTTGCCTCGAACGAAGAGGCAGCCTTTTAAAGACAGATTAACTACTAGAGCAATTATTCTAATAGCCGCCGAAAACAGTGTTGTTTTACGTGACGTTTTAATCCCTGTTCAAAGCTAATTTTGGTGTGGACATTATTAATTTCCGCCGAGAATTTACAATGGGCTCCTGTCAACTCGAGTCGGAAATACACGAATTATTTATTCCGAATGAAAACGACTACTTGCGCAGCCATAACAATCGTTGAGTAAAGATTTCGACCGTAAGACCCCTGTAAAAACCAATTCTATTTACTGTGACTCAAACAGAACCGACTAATAGCTTAAAAATATATAGCTAGCCGAATATCAAATGTTTTATACTAGGGTCTCATCGGTCCAAAACCCTGATAAAAATCTCCAGCGCAAATTCGACGCCATGTTGCCCGAGCGTATATCACAATTTCGAAAACGGTTGCCTAGTTATAGAGCTACATTCGAACAATGTAATTTTTATAACGATATAATTCGAAATGTTTACTGATATTAATTGAGTCGGAACGATATGAACTGTTGATAGAAACTTGAAATTTTCCGCTATCGTCAATAACGCTTGTATAGAAATATATTAAAATATACACGTATATACATATGTTACACGAGTCCTGAAAAAAGACTACTTTTGAAATAAATATATAGATTTGAAAATATCACGGTTTTTTGAATATTTTTAATTAATAAAAGTTTTAATTTTTGATATAAAGACCTGAAAATTTCACATAATTTTATTTGAATACTTAATCTTTACTTTAGTAACGATACTGAAAAAATCTTAAAAATCGTTTGATAGAATTTAGTTAAAATTTAAAGTTAGCTAGTACATTATTACATTATTTATATTACACTAGCGCTTCGTTTAAACCTGTTTTTATAAAGAAATGATTTATTGTTTTTTTTTTTTTTTTAATGCTATACATCTACTACTTATATTTTATTTTAAGAGCAAAAAATGTCCAACTTTTTTTATTGAAAACAAATCAAAAAATCAAAATGAAATTTTACAAATTCTCGTCATTCTCGGTATATGAAAATATCAATGATTTTTTTTTTTTTTTTACAAATAACAACCAAATGGCTAGCTACTATATTTACCGGATGATTATACAGGCGACCATTTACTCATTGCGTCGTTTGTAAAGTGTACATTGTACATGTAGTTTTAAAATTAAAATCGCTTCGCGTAGTATGAAATGTATTATTTTCATGAGCTAATAAATTATTTATGTTATGGTGAATGTTGAACATTTGCGTATACATTGCGTTACAATAAAAGATTCATGGAAGGGAATGCTGCTCAAACTCCTCCACCTCCCCTACGCAAGGCTACGGGGGTCACACACTTTTGAAAAAATACCCAGGGTCTTATGCCTTCGTCTGTCCCCATCCAACCTTCACTACTGCCGAGGAAATTTTTCTCGTTTCCATCACGTTCCCCGCAACCGCGGCAGCATACAAACGACGGTAATAATGTTATTACTATTATTATTATCGTATGCAAACGGTAGGCCCGTCGCATCGTTATTTATATTTTCAAAAATCGCAGTCGTGTCCGAAACGAAAAATACGAAATGATAAAAACGTTCGGATGGGGCACAAATCGCCTCGAATAAATTATGATGCATTTAATATATATATATATATATATATATATTAGCGTACAACATTACGTGCATAATACATAAATATAAGTATATATTATGCACGTAGCAACGTTGGTCTCTGGTAAATTCGATGCGATCAATTTAAGCGACAGTGATTTGCGGTCCTCGTATAAATCGCACGTATGTGTATAGGCTTTTGCATCACATTATTATTATTATTATTATTATTATTATTATTATTATTATTATTATTATTATTATTGTTATTTCTGTCTCGGTGCACTTTTTATATTTATTTTGTTTTTGTTTTTTTTTTCAACTGGGTGTATTGAAGAAAAATTCAACTCCAAGGACTGAATACATTCATGAGCTTAGCTTATTTCCTATCATTCCCTCACGCTGCCGCCACAAATCAAATTATTTCTTCCGCGCGCAAACAAGCCGCCATTATTCTCCACGTGACGTTATTGTTTCATTTCAATACATTATAAATTATGATGTCATGCCTAAGTCTGACCGTACGCGTAAATGTACACTGCGGTAACGTTTTAACAAACTACATGGTTTTAAAACAATCGATTGAAAAAATTTTAAAAACTGCTTTAAAAATGTTATTGCTCTACAGAGAGACGAATGTTATACGTATTGTACATAATATGCACTATATATGAACGATATACGTAATACATAAAACGGATATTTATCAACCGGACTATTATTTTCGAACAAAATATGTTTAATATAGAAATGATACTTTCGGAGTATATCGTAAACTTTAAAAGAGCGCACAACAGCAAACAAATTGTTCTCCGAGTCGCAATTTAACGTTTATTTATTACATGGCCAGAACCGTGCACCGAGTTGTTTGTATATGTTAGTTCATTTCGACAAAAAAATCTGACGTAATAATAATATCGTTATTCAATAGGAGATAATGAAGAAAATTTTAAATAACCACGTGGCCTCAAAGGACTGATTAGTTGTTCACTATTCACACACACACACACACAAACACACACACACACACACACACACACACACACACACACACACACACACACACACACTACTACGTCACATTTTAATTTTTAATTATTCTAACCCCAGATGAATTTTGTTTTTTGGTGTGCGTACAAAATAATGATTGGTTTAGCATTTTAGTATCGTATTGATCCATTGTTTTATTTTTTATGTTTTTTAAATACTTCGAGAACAATTCTCGTCATTTGATGCGTCATAAAGAGACACTCGTAGGAACAGTTTTATTTTCCGTTAGGCTCGTGCAATATCACTCTCAAGTTTCCAAGTTGACATTTTAGACGGAAAAACAAAATTCAACGCCGTATTTGAGTATTCTGATTTCACTTTTACCACGACCGCGATTCAACGACGTCACGCAAATATTTTAAGTTCCTTGGAACTTAGAACTCACAGAACAGTGAAACGAATCCGTGTAACTCGTATTTCATAGGCAGATATGAATGTAGTTAAGAATTAACCTTCGCCAAAAATCAGAAAAGTCTTCAATTTTTTTTTTTTTATTATTCATTTTAGACCTTCTTCTTTTCAAGGCAAAATGATAATATTACGGAAATAATGGAATACATCGTTGATAATTTTATTATTCGGGTGGATTATTAGAATATATTATGACAATGCGTACACTTCGTCTATATGAATAACAACAATATTATGCACAGTGAATTTTAGCTGATTTCGCAGTATCACACGTTGAAAAAATAGTAGTGTGCATCGAATCATTATTTTTGAGCTTTTTTCCGTTTAATAAATACGTTACTCTCTGGATTGGTGCTGCGGTAAATGGTGCCCACGTTTTTTGATATTAACGTTCAAAACAAAACTTGACTCAAATATCCTACGTACTAATGTCAATTTCGTCGATGCGAATATAATTATTGTAAAAAATACAGAATATGAAACAACACGTCAAGTCGTAAGAAAATCATACAATAATATTCAAGTCGGATTATTGTGCAGAACTCGTGTATTTTTTAATTCTATTTTGTTACACGTCAACATGATCACGTGTAGATGCAAATGCGAATGCCATTAACTCGAATATCCTACATGAATATTTTAAAAACTCGACATTTTCGCAGTAGACTGAGTTTTTTCATTTTTTTAATATCCGGTTCAGGGAATAATGATAGTAAAAACAATATGGAGAGAGGCTGGAAATTAATCCCGAATCAACATGAACGTTGATCCGCATTATTTTAACAGGGTCGCACTGGCCACTTTAATGGGTCTTTTCAAATCAATATAATCATGTTGCTTTTATGAAACACGTAAAATTCTAAAGGTCGGAATATTTTGAAACCCTTTCGCAGACGTTTAGGAGTGTTTAATGTTTTTCGATTTGTCTCGTACCAGTAAGTTTGTGATAATAAATCGAAACCATAATTCAATTCGTCGAATGATGTTAGTGCTCGTGTACTGCATTATTCCACGTGCAGCGTGTTTTAACGAGAGATAATTTAAAAAAAAAAACAAAAAAACAACTTCTGAGAACGCGGAAAGATTATTTCTATTGTCATCAATTGTGTTATTACCGATTGTCTGTTCACACTGTGACGGAAAAAACAAAAACCCGAAACATTTGTGCATAATACAAATTGCCGAGTCGTGTGACCCGAAACGTTATCCCGTCCGAAAGCACAAATCGCTTTCGCTGTTTCGCATTGTCGTACAATGTTAACGGGGATCGTCCGCGTTTTCCCGGAATCTCCGGAGTCTCGTCCGCGTCGCCTGAAAATCCAATTCAATCCGTTCGACAAACTTTTTCGCGCGCTATCGATCATCGTCCGCGCGCTCATATTGATACGTCGTCGTCGCGGTTTCCAGGAGCGTTTCACTAACGCGCATGCATCGTGGACGACAAAACGTGAAGCGAAATACGCGGGACGCCGCGATCGAAACAATAATATCATTATCATTATTTTTTTTGTTTTTTTTTTTGGATTGTACGAATCCTTCGGGTCCGTTGCCGCAACAACCATTTGTCTCTATCTCTCAATCTATCTCTATCTTGAGCCTGTTGTTCTTCGTCGTTTACTCACAACTTCGGAAAAATCTTTTTTGCAATCCTGTTTTTCCACCACTGTCTGGGTAGTCCCCTTGGTTTTTTTTTTCGTTTGATCTCCGGCTTGTGGCCAGACCAATAGGACCTCTGGATCTCCATACATTTCCAGCCCATCCCAGTTTTCTGCTCTTAAGAACTCCAATAATACACGTTTCGGCATATAGTTGCTCTATTTCTCGGTTCGTTCTTAAGAATATTATTATTATTATTATTATCATTGTCATTATTAGTATTATTATCACTATTACGGTTATTATAACCGTTATTAATATCGTCGATATGTTTCGCGTAACGACGCGTGGCCCCGTTAAACACATTTTACACCCGGGGCCGTTAGCTCGCGCAACGAACCACAGTTAAAAAATACATTAATTAATTTAAAACGCGATTATAAATGAACCCTATCCCGTGTGCATTCTTCTATGAACGGCGTCCTTAAGTCGCGGACCCGACTTAAATTTGGTTAAATTAATGCCGTATAAAAGGCTCTACTTTCGCACAAACGAAACTTTCGCGCGAGCGTTCTGAAAATGCCTCCGTTTCGGAAGTCAAAGTTTGCCACTGTACGTCTGATGGCTCTTCGGCCGACGACGACGACGGTGTGGATGTACTGTACATAACATTCCGAAACAACTCGGGTATATAACTATTCCGATGCGACCTCGCGCCCTCGCCGTATGACCAGGGGCGGACTTAGGAGGGGTTTTAGGAGGTCAGCTGACCCACAGTTTTTTTCTCAGTTAAATGTGGCCCCTCAAAATGACAAACTACGGAACATTTTTTTTTTATATGTGTAATATAATATTATATGTGTTAAATAATTAATAAAAAATAATAGGTGTTAAATAATAATTATTCATAAACTGTGCTAAGGTTCGAAAATATTTCTATGAAAACATAAGTTATATTGAATTTTGATATCGAATGTGATATAAATTAAGTAAATCTTCTTAACTTTGTAATACATAGTTGGTTGAAGTTTCTACACAGTGGCCTCTCATAAGTGAGACAGACCCACAGATCTAAACTCCTCGGTACGCCTCTGCGTATGACATTCCGACGGCGTGTACGATATCGCACGATAGGTCCACGATTATTTCATAACGCGCGCGACGAATCATACAAGCGGAACCTGATTGAATTCCGGGACGACGAGCGCTCCCAATAATGGTCTGAGGGATTTTTTCGAAAGATCGGTCCGGTTTTTTGGATAAATGAACGCCGAGATTTCGAAACTTTTTAATATGCGTATCCTTTCCGAGTATACATATTAATTGACGTGCGACAGCAACACGAGTGTTTGGCCTAGTACTAAAGTTGTCGACTCATCGCACATTCCGTCTGAATCAAGCGAAATCACTAATAGTTCTAACTTTATGCACAGTCACAGTAGAAACTTCAGTTTTCACGTCTGTCTTTACGAGTGCGAGTTTGTCGTGTTATTGGAAAATTCATTATCGCAGTGACGACGACGGCGGACCGGCGTCTATAATCAGATAAAGCAGTTTGTTTTCATCGAACATTGTACGCGCCTATTCACTCGTGAACAGTCAGTAGTATATTTTATGCCGGGCGTAAAATATAAATTACCTACTTCGTATTAATCGTACACGACAATATAATAATATTAACATTTGCAGATGATGAGTTGCGGTTCGTCGCGAATAAAACGACGTTTGCTTTAGTCGCGGATATATGATAAGTAGGAGGGTGGAAAATCGTGGAAAACCTCATAGCCCGAAAACGCGTAAATGTTTATTTTATTTTTTTTAGCGCAAAAATTTATTTCACCGAAACGCATAGTTCATTTTGACATTTATTGTGTGTAACCTTAATTTTGCAACGGTATAGCTATATTATGTTTACATTTTACATGAGTCCACGGCGAACGTATATTGTGCACCACCTGAGTCCGGCGAGGAACCTAAAAGGCTTCGTTTTTTGTTTTTTTTTTTTTTTTTTAATTGAATTTATACGGCAATTAAAATGTAAATTAAACTATTCGGGTCAGAGTTAATTTGAATAATAACGTTTGAACTAAGCTTTTCAAAACTATTAGAAGTAATCGCAAATTAAAAAACGGCAACAACAACGTCAAAGCGGTTGTTTTACACGCGCGGACGCTCATAAGCTGAATCGATTTCGAAACCGGTAAAACACGGCACACGAGACGTATTGAGCCTAAAGCAAAACGAACCGTTTTGCGAAACGAACCTACGACTCGGCGTTTTCGGCATTTTTTTTTTTTTTTTTTTTATTTGTCTAAGAAGACACTTGAAAAACATACTCGTATAATCATTGTTATGCACGACCAACTCGATAAGCCTCGCGTGTAATGTTAGATAAGACATATTTTAAATAAGACACGTTTTGGCTTAAAGACGAAGTGTCATACGTATACCCGTGGTCTAAACGATTGGCGTACCATGTAAATAAACCCCAACTCGGATTTCGGGACTTGGGTGTGATATACGACCGGAAGAAATTAAAATGCAAATATTCCACATTTTCACGGTCCAACAAACTATGCTACTAAATCATAAGACGCCGTTTGTTAGATGCAAATATTCTTATTATACGATTACATGGTCATTATTTCATGTCATCGTAAAACATAAATCTACAATGTACAACACGCGTTACAATGAATAACAACAATGAGAACTTTTGCCGGCCATTCTTAATGACGACGCGTGTTCATGATAAATATTAAAGAAAAAAAAATTAAAGTTCTTAATTATGTTAGCGTCAATCAATAAATAATTTAATTTATTATTATTATTATTATTATTATTGTTATTATTATTGATATAATTTAAAGTTATTTAATTCAAAAATAATTATATCTCAAAACCTTAACCTTTACGTTTAGAATATTATATCACAATCTCCTTTCAACGTCGGTAATTTAATTTGAATGTAAAAATCAGTATCCATAACTTTTTATTTCTTTCAAAATGACAATAATTAAATCATATTGTTTGATCGCCATTTCTTGTTTCGTATATTATCTGTAAACACATTTGTAGTACAAACCAACACTGTTTTAACACGACTGATTGTATCCTGTGCAATGGTTTCAATTCGTGATAGAATCACATTTCTCTAGTGGTCTCTCGCTGTCCAAATATACACATTAAAGTATCTACGACTGTGAAAACTTCAGAAAACCTCTATGAAATGTAGACGGAATTTCCCCAAAGCGCTTTGTTTTTTATTTCAGAAAAGTAAAACACATAAATATATTTTCATTTTCATTTTGTTCGTGAATTCCAGCTGCGCGCATTCAAATTTAATTTAGATCGTGTACGACTCACAGCCCCATAATACCCTATCGCTGTACATAATAATATGAGATTCGATTTTAAATCGTGACGAAAATCAATTATATACGATTATACTTCATAAAAGTAACTAATTGAACAATAACTAAACGCACTAAAACATTGATCGTGTACTTATTGTAGGTATCTGGCATAATTTTAAACGTTAGTTACGTTTAAACTTACGTTCATGGTAGGAATGAATCTACAATTTCACTATTGCTTTATTTTGAAATATACACATAATGATTTGTAAATGCGTGGTTTTGTATGAAATGTGTAAATTTAGCCAAGTCTATTAGAATTTTACTTTGGTTGGGTTTCGATTTTTAGAATTAACGCGTTTGACGTATCAATTTCTGTATAATCACCGAAGCCTTTACACATCATTTATTTCCCAACATGCAGATATTTTAGTAAATAATATAAAATTCATCCCACTCCCGGTTTGAATTTCCCAAATCTCCAACGTATAACATAAAACGATTAACATAATGTGCCCAACAATAGGTATAAATCCAATCCAATTTAAGTATTAATTTAAAACAATTGGTTTGGATTTTCTATAAAAATGATTATAAACGGTCCTTAAAGTTTATTGAAGGTTTTCCTCAGAAAAACTGTCGCTTTTAACAATGCCATATAGAAAACCTATTTATTCAGAACTTTACCCTCAATCTGATCGAAAGTTCAGCCATTTGGAAATAACCAATTTTTTTCTTGAACTAGAATAAGGACATTTCGTTTTACCCGAGTAGGTATAAAAAATCAAGTCGAAAAATAAACATTTTGATAATAATAAAAAAGTTGAAATGTATACATACATGGAGGAATTTAATTGGAAATATTTCAATCGATTTTCCAAAAGAATAAAAACTATTGATTTCAATAATATTTCACTGATTTCACTTCGATGTGTTTCACTGTTGCTATTGACCAAATTCATAAGAAAAGAATACGAATTACACAGAAGAAAAAATTATTTCACATTCCAGTTATAAATTAGGTTTAAAAAAAAAATATATTAATTGGTTACTTTTGAATAGTTTTCAACAAAACGAAACAACTAAAGATTTACAAGTCAACGCACGAAATCATAAACTTAAAACACAAATACGTAGAACTTATTTATTTATAGAATATACATATGTATGTTGTACTTAGATTTTGTAATTTAAAAATTTTTATTTTATATCTTGTAGTGTTATCATACAACCACAGCATTGAATTAAGACATTTTGGTTTTCGACATAACAACTGGAATGAACAATGTTGCAATTTAATTATTATATTAATGTTGATAATTATAATAACATTTTTTGTGGATAAATACAGGTATAGGTATTTTATTTTCATAATCAATTATTATTAGTGAAAAGTGAAAAAAAAGTTTTGCAAATTTTTCCCACGTCGAATTTATACTTAAAAAACACACCTATATTATGATAATTATGTATTATTTTGATAAATTAGTCAAACCATTCAACTCTAATACACAAACTTTTTAAAACGTTTTATCGTTTTAAGCGAAGTGCAAAGATAAAAAAATCAGATTAATAAAATAATGTCGACGTTATGAAAACTATAAAATACATTTTTAATGTTGAAAAGTGTATCGGTGTTACGATAGTAGGAGAGAATATCATCGCAAATTACTTGTTCAACCGTTGGTGTGTTTTTCTTCGAGAAAAAAAAATGTTTGCTTATAAAATAAAATCCACTTTAAATCCTGTAAAAAGATTGCCGTCACGTGGCCGGCCGTTTTCTCGAACGATTCGTATCGTGCAGAGTCCTGTTTACTATTCGCATAACGACGCTGTGAATATTACAAGGTTATTTTAACATACGCATACACATGATTCCTTTCATATTTTCCGCTCCGTCTCTCTCTTTCTGCTCTTTCTCCGTTTCGTTTTCTGTTATTATTATTTTTTTCTTAAACCAATGTTTGTGAACCGTGATTTGCAAACCGATCGTAAACACATTTATACTACGCTGTGTGTACGTAAGCTCGATTTTGTTGTTTGTGTAATGGAAAGATTTGTGTAAAAATTTTTGTTTGCCCCCGAAAACCGGCAAAACGTGCCAGTATTACAAAATGATCGGCTCTTGAAATCCGAACAGTAAATACATGTTTTTTTTTTTTTTCATCGTTTTATATAATTTTACATACACTTCGCGTACTTTCATTGAACGAATTATGACGCACGAAAATACCGAGTCTGAAACGCGCGGTCGCGATTCCCCGACACGCGGGTTGAACGTGACCTTCGCCCGACTACGAGCCCGCCGCCGCGCCGTTCCTGAATGGCCGCCGCCGACGCAGCCTCTCCGGAGCAAACAAAAATATTGTTGGGGTATAAACCGCACCGTAACGTATATGTACATAATATAACGTATATATTTGTATACTTTTTTTCGTTGTCGTTATTTTTTTCTTCTCGTTTCGCCTTCTCGCCGCTGTGCCGTCGTCGCGTCCTCCGCATTCTTTTTCCCCGACCCCGCCCTATTTGTAGATATCGGTGACAATTAATTTATTTCGCCCACGGCACGAAAAGCAATCGCCGGGTCTCGCTCGATCCGGGTCGCGGATTTTCGTCATTTTATTATTATTCGTCCGTGCACAACAGCTGGTATATCATTTCGGACATGACGTAAATAACTGTAACGAGAAAGGAGATGTGATGGGGGGGAGAGGCGGTGACAGTGTTTTTCGCTCCGGCGGCAACGAAATTCGTCGTTTTGTTTCACGTTCCGAATTCACGAGCAATAAGTAATAATGATTATAACAATAGTAATAATAGATCTCGAAGTGGAGGCGGACGAAACAATGAAAAAAAAATCCTGCGCGACGTTTCGCGTCCGTCCGGACAACAAACGACGATTAATGTTGATGAACGCGGACGTACGCGTACAGTAATATCTATACATAGGACCATTTAGTAGATATTCCGCTGTGTTCACGTTCAAGTCAAAATCAAATTGTTTTTTCCCCCTTTAGGCATCTTTTAATTCGAAAATCGTCTTTGTCAAAAGAAGAGTAGATGGATAATGAAATCATTATGCATCGCGTCTAAACGACATCGCCAGTTCTTTTACGTATTTGTTTTCGATTCTCATGAAATTATTTACACTCCGTTTTGTCACGAATCGTGAAGAGTTCAATGTTAGTTCAAATTACTGCGTAGTGCATAGTTCGCGTTGATAGTTTCGACTGAATTTTAACGTTCTACTTCGAGTTAAATATTTCCCCAAATGGCTCTATTACTCGGACACCTCGGTTTCTCGTGAAAAAACACTATGCATTATAATATTATATACTAATACTAACGGGTCGAAAACATGAAAAAATTACCATCCTTAAGACCGACCCATGCTCTGAGATGACTTTCTCGTGCTCATTTTAATTTTCTGAGTACGCAAAGATCTATCGACTATTCCTATCCAATATCTCGTCCAATAATGAATAGGTAATATGAATCATAGAAATCAGGAGTCTCCAAATAGTCGACCTTTGTACAAGTGATGGTCAATCGTATTCAACATACATGTATTGACACCATAATGGGCCGATCAAATACGTCTTGATTCAGTTTTTCATTAATTTATTTATTCAGCTATAATTTTCAATATGAATTTTTCAACTCACAGAGTATCATGGGTATCTATGCATAAGTGAATACTTCTGAAAACATGTAATCAAGCATATAATACCAGATGATTAGTAATTATGTTGCTTTATTGAATCCTATACAACGATTTAGTAAGCACTATATAATTTATATTTTTAGATGATTACTTTTTTGAATTTGAAAATACTCAAAAAGTACTTGAATATATTTTATTAAACATCACTTAAAATGGATAACGAAAGGAGGCAGATTGTCGAACATTTTGATATTTATATGTAGCCGCTAGTAAGGTGTATATAGATGTTTTACGAAAACAGACAATTGTTTTTATACAATAACTATAAATAGTTTAAAAAAATCAATCGAACAACATCCACATACTTTTATAACTGTAAAAATGAGTCTGATTTTATACTGACTGATAACTTAACGAAACCTCTTTTTTTTTTGACATGAGTCACATTAAAATTCATGGAATTCAAACGAAATAAATCTAACTTTGAGATATTCATCTCTTTCAAAAATGTTCTCATATTAAAATGAAAAATGATTTTTGTACAAAAAGTAAAATATTATTTTGAAGTTTCGCTCTAAATTGTTAGGAATTCCGTTTTTAATTAGATACTGAGTTTAAACAAACTTTATTAAAAATAAGTTATGAAACATGGGTAGGTGTAAAATATAATTACAATACCTTATAACGAATATTTTTATTTGTTTCATTTCGAAGCATAACTGAAGAATTACAAATCGAAGCCATTTTCCATACTATAAATATTTAAATTTCCCATCGTTATGCTAAAATTGTTCAAAATCTTGATCTCTTCGAGTTACATCGAATCGGTTATTTTCATTTAATTTTTTATTTTGGAAAATAATTGAGTTGACGTTCTGAAACTTTATTGATCAGGTATATAAGGTCATAAATTTTGGGTCACAAATATTAACTAGATTTTCTCACTCAGAATTCCCCAGCGCATTGTGATTGGTCCATAAAAATAAACATCGCACCAGTATGATCACTTGAGAGAAAATTCACTTCATGATCAACCGTCAAACAATATTTAGACCTAAAGAACTTAAAATTCTAGCCAGACGCTGATAGTAGCGACGAGGGAAATTATGACCTCATGCAGGAACATCTTATCTTTAGTACCTACCGCTGAATATTTCAGATATGATATGAAGTGTCCAAACTTATAAACGCAGTTATTAAGGTGACCAAAAATTATACCTTGATGTTAAGGATTTATAAATATATTTTTAAAAGACCAGAAAAAATCATCAATGAACGTGTGCAAAGAATGCTTCCATTAAATTTAGTCTCTCAAAATAACTTCATGTAAACCTATTAAAAGATTCTATTAATTTAAATAAAATAATCTGGATAAATACACAAAAAGTCTTTTGGTACAATAACGTTTCAAGAATTTAAGTTTAAAGTTTGATTGGATAAAAACTTTGGAAATCGAAATAGTTAAAATATTTTCAAAACATATATAATTTTAAAAAGAATTGTATTTAATGAAAATTTTTTGAAGCGGTTCAATACTATTTTTTAAATAACCCGCAAACATTTTGAAATTCCATTATTTTTCTTAGTTACAAATACAAAATACAGTATAGAAGTATTATAATACCTAATAAAAATTATTAAAATAATAACAATAAATATGAGTTGATTTGACTTTTTTATTACCATTAAATTATTTCGTGTGGATGTCTTCGTTTGAGCCGACAAAAATTTAGGTTTTGTTACTTAGATTGGATTATTTCGTGCTGATTTTGTATTAATTTGTTTCAAAAAATTGAATCACAACGTTTTGATACAGAGTTTGATTGGTGATAGTTTGAAATCTGTGCAAAATGCATCATTGCGTACGAACCAGGGAACATCTGTAATAATCAATAATATTGTGATTGAAACACTTGAATTTTATTTACATGTGTTTTGGCACGATTTCCACAAACAGGAACAGCATAAAAAATTGAAGGACGAAAAATATGTTTGTAATGAAGTAAAGATCATTTTCAACTTGGAAGTTACAATTAAAATTGATTCAATGGGAAATGGAACTGTTTATGACATATTTTCCTGTTTCAATGTATCAATTAGAAAAACATTATTATCTATAAAATGGCTAAATGAAACTTTAGGATCATTTTTACTATCGAAAGATGGGGTTCACTTACAGAAAAAAAAATAGTTAAAAAATACATTGTTTGTGTAAAACCAATATATTCTTTACGTCATCCAGAACCTAAAATGTCTATGAAAGTATAGTTAAATTTCCAGTCTTTCCTAATTCACATAAAATTAGCAGTCATCATTTCATTAGTACTGCGGCACGCAAAAGAACGTTCTTGAAATTGCGTTTATATTACATATAATATTATATATATATCTGTGTGTGTGTGTGTGTGTGTGTGTGTACGATTAACAAATATTACAGGAAAGAATTCGTAAGTTTTTATTGTGTTGAAAAATATCATTAACTCTAAAAACATTTTAAATCAATTTTCACCAATAAAACGAAAACTTTAATCGTAATCAATTGTATTTATCGTACTTAACAATTATTAATCGCCTTAGTTTCCATTAATATTACCCTTTGAAATTAAAAATAACACTTTTGTTTCACCGAAATAGTACAAGTCTGAAGTACCTACTATGTATAGTAATGTATAGACAAATGTAATGCCGTTGAGTAATATAAAATTGAACCTTTTTCCGCAGAAAATAGCTGATAATTGAAGGTTCCTTTTCTGAAAAACTAAGTTATATGTATGGATGATACATGGAAATGCACTGTCGGTGATCTCAAAAGTTATTACTCATTTATTAGTTTTATCGCCAAATATAAGTAGTAAGTATTATGCTCTTGTACACGTGGTTTGCGAAATTCATAAATATTATACGACTTAAAATTAGTACCTATTATCACTGTCGCATAGTATGTAGACTATTTAATTTCATTCGTAAAAACATCATTGCAATTACTTTTCGATATTTAACCGTTTTGACGAAATAAATAAATTTTAAACTCCAATTGATAATTTTTTAGGTGAACATTTTCATTAAATATGTATTATGGAAATGATTTTAAAAATTAATATATCTTAAAAAAAACACTAATACATTCTTCGCTTCGTTCATAATCTAAAATAATTGTATCGGTGTTATTAGTTTTTGGTCCCATTTCTTAAAAAAATCGTATAGTTGGCATTTTAATAGTGGTCACTAGAGTGCTTCACCCTTATTCCTATTATTAACTACGAAAATTCTATGAAACATAACTATTCCGGTAGTTATTGCGCACTTATGTGTGTTCTTATGTATTATTTTATGAACAGACGTAAAAAAAGATACTGTAGCACCAATAAAATAAAATGGCTATCAAATAACTATAACACAGTAGTATTAGTAGTAGTTGTAGCGTTGCTTTTCTTATCAGACAAACGAATAAATCCATTTGAGTGATGAGATTGAAAAACTTTGGAATATATCTGTACACCAAAATTTAATTACGTTTGATGATACATAAATAGTGTTTTTTTTTTCAACACTCTGTGTGTTGTGATTTTAGAATATATGCTCGAATAATAAACACGTAAAAGCGAATCTAAAAACCAAATAAGTTATCATGTGAAATTAAAAGATACATTTTCATAATATACACGAAAAAATATTATTCAACGTCGGTCTTCTCAGTCATCAACAAACTCACCGTTTCTTGTCCTCTATTTTATATTGATAACTTATACCGTAACTAAGTTTTCAATTATGATTAAGAATTGATTGCTCAAACTAGTTTTCAATATTAGCTAGATATTATTTTTTAACTTATGTATGTTTCCATACTCAGCAAATCTACATAAACTAACACAAACATGTAATTAATTTAATTGTTTAATTTAAGTTTTGTTTCAGCGTAGTATTAGGAATTACGTTTACAATTTTTAACCATCTATGAGTTTCATAAATCATTTATTCATTGGTAGTAAACCAATAAAGTGAATTTTACAACTTTTTTTTCATTATTGTAATGGATATTTATTTTTTTTAATAATTATGAACCATCACTTTTTAAATTTTAATTGTTTTTTTTTTTTTATTTATTTATTCTCTTGGTACTTTATTGATAGTACCTACAACATTTTTTATTCAGATCAAAAAATGAATAATTTATACAAATAAAAATGTTTCTAAGAAAAACTTGATCGTATTAAAAACGATTTCGCAAATAAACTTAAAGCTCATTTGAAGTAAATTCATTAGTTTCGACTTTTAAAAGAATTAATAGTTAAACTTTTCCAACATTCAGCATCATTCGTGTTATTTTTAGCTTTAATCTCTTACATTAATTTAAATTTTTAAGCGCCATATAAAAATAACTCATTGGACTTAATTATGAATATTTCATGTGAAACTTTTTCGATAAAAATAAATTAAATCAATCAATTGGATACAAACAGCGCTACTTGACAGTGCACCCAACTTATATTTATCGTACTTATAAAATAGCATTAATTTATGATTTCTTAAAAATTATGAAATTCTTCAAAGAATATTAAAAAAAAAAAAAAAGCTATATATTAATAATAATAAACGATTCAAATAAAAATCATAAATAAAATCAAATTTACGGTATGAAAGAAAAAGTTAAATTCACTGTCAAAATAAGCAAATATGGCATAAGTAACTGCTAGCCTTAAAAATAAATACAATTTGAATTTGGAAGAAAGACAGTTGAGCTACGTATAAAAAGATTAAGTGAAGGTAAGATGATAAATCGAAACATCCGGATATTTCTCAAAATGAAATGAAAACGGCTTAAGTGCTTTACAAAAATAGTGATACTTTTGAAAATAATAAAGTAAATTATTTATATTTATATATATATTATATATTATATATAAGTTAGCAGTTCTAAAAAACCCAAACTCCAGGAAAACTTTTTACTCGATATTAATATCAATATATTAATAGTCATTTTATGTAAAATATTTAACATGGTTGTTTTTTGTTTTTTGTTTTTTTACGGTTAATTGATGTTTCCCGTTTTTCTCCAATTAATCGCATTCAGTTTTCCATACCAAAAACACACCAATATCAACAAAAACACACGCACGCAGTAATATCACGATAATTTAAAATAATATTATTTTCCATTAAGGGGGAGATCTGAAAAAGGGGCTATTGTCCTGGATAATATTTTTTGAAGAGAAGAAAATGTTTATTGAGTGGTGGTTGAATGTGTTACGTAAATGTGCCAGTGTTATTCAGTTAAAAAAAATTCTACTAGAAGTTTAAAAAAAAAATTGTTTTTGAGCTTCAGCGTTAAAAAATATTGCATTATTATTATATTACAATAAATCATAAAACAAATAAATACATTAAAAAAAATTCGGTTATAAGACTCAACACGTCGGTTATAAGACTCAAATTTTGTAAAATAATTAGTAGAAAATAAACTTTTTTGGTTATAATTGAGAAATAAAATTGATATTGAAAAATTAATCGCAACGATTATCGTTATAATAGTGTACTGATTATCTGGCGGCTGCACAGTTATCGTAATTACGGGTACATAAATACACATACGTACACGTGCACGTAGTTTTTTTTATTGGGATTATTAAATTTATTCAATAATAATTAATTAAGAAATTTATTCAATAATAAAGTATGTAATATGTAATATGTGTTAATGTATGAAAATGAAAGCAAAATATGTAGTAAAATAAAATTTATAAATACGTAATTAATTTTTTTTTCCACTTCGCATATAAGATTCATTCGGTTATAAGACTCACTTTGTGCTGGTCCCAAAGTGAGTCTTATAAGCGGCGTCTACTGTATTAAGTATGACATTCAATATTTAACAATACTTTCTTTTTAATACGATTCGTAATTTAGAATAATTTTTAAATTTATTTTTATTTTATTTTATTTCAAATATTATTGAAAATGTATATTTGGTAATATGTTTAACTGCACATAAGCCTAAATGAAAAAATTTTTTGCAAACATTTTTGTTAAAATATTTTTATCATTGGACTTATAATATATAGTGATAAAAATATTTAAGTAATCGTATATAGTTTGTTTTCGAAAAAACCACGGTATTAAAATTGAATACCACTTCGTTCTATTCTAAATTTGAAATGTCCAATAATAAAATAAGAGTAAATTTTTCATCACTCATCAGATTAAGAATCACGGAGATACTAATTGAAAATATTGTTCTTTTCAGAAAAATTTGATAGTTTTTGTAATACGAGGTTATTTTATTTCTTTTATAAGAGTTTTAATTTTGTATGTAAAAAAAAATGTTTTTATGTCATAAAGTTAAAAGCGTGGTGAACTTACTTGAAAAATGACCCTTTTATCAATAAAAAGAAATAATTTGGTTTTAATGCTTCTGAAATGATTTTAAATGTTTTATTTTATTTTAAAATTATACTGTATCTGTGGCGGTGGTTAAGAGTAGTATACAGTCGATTCGATGAGACAGTAATGCAATTTAAACGAATTTATCACTCGGGTAGAGTCTGTTTATCTTCGTAGATCACTCGTCACAAACGTCCGACATGATTTGTCACTGTTCGGGAACTGAAACAAAAAAAAAAAAAAACAGAAAAGGAAAATTCGAGAAACGATCGACGCTAATACACTTATTACGAGGATACACTCTTCCGTTTGCGCTCGGTCTAAACCGTTTCGTGAAAACGCCCGATTATATTTTCAGGATTTAAATAATATTACGATACCGCCGCGGTATCCATACCTAACCGAACAAAGTGCGTTGTGGTATTCAAAACTCGAGCGCGTGATTATTATTAATCGGTTTTTTCTCTCCCTCGTCGTGGATGTTATTATTTCGGGAATAAACCTGCGCCGCGGAACAATTGATCGGGGTTTTTTTTTTCTTCCTCCCATTTTCACAGCTTTCCCATTCGAATCCCGCGTGTTTTTTCGCCGTCGAACCCGACGTCCGCGATTAATGGACCGGCCGACGGGCGAAGGTGGTGCACCCATAAATACACATCAAGCTTTTTGCGGTCGCGGAATACGTCATCGCTCGCTCGTAAATTCGATTGTTTCGTCAACAAGACAATAAAATTTTGCCAACGCCAACGGCCGGCCCGGAAATAAGAATAAAACGATATGGACCTATGCTGCGGTTCGTCATACATGTATATAGTACATTTATATATATATAACCGTAACAGACGATTTACTGCACGAAACGAGTCTCTCGTGTGTGTGTGTGTGTGTGTAATATATAGTATACGTACATCCCGTCTATCCACGCTACATAGCCGGAGTACAATGGCCGGTGATTGATAGAATATGCACGCACAATACTTTTTCTATTATTATAGTTATTATTATTTTTCCACTTCCATTTCGAGTGAGTGTTTTTCAAAGAGTGAACATTCGTACGGGCTCTTCGCGATAACAAACACAAAAATTCCAAGAAAACGTTTAAAAAAAATAAATAAATAAATAAAAAATAATAGTAAATAAATAATAATAATAAAAAAAAAATAGTATGGCGATATTTAACAGTCTGCCACAGTCTGCTACAGACTGTTTTTCTGAAGACAAATTAAATATCAAATAGAAAATACGTCGAGTCGTATACAAGGGCACGAGGGGGTGAGACGGAAACGAATTAACTGACATAGTTTCGGAATACTTCTGTACGTGCGTGAAAGAAAATGAACGAGCAACATATAAATTAATATGCTCAGTCGTAATAAAAAAAAGCCTAGCATTTACAACTACATAATACAATTATTTCGTAGTTGGAGAATAGTGTGTACCTATAGTAAACACGTTTCTACGTAAATGATTATCTAGTTAAATTGTAAAATATGGAGGTATGCTTTTAGCACTCACGTAAATTAACGATTAGTAGAATGACAATAAAATGACTGTAAAGTTGGTGTTAATAGGTACTTAAGAATCGTAACATTAAATTATTGTTATTCTTAATGTCATTTCTTTTTTAGTCCCCGACATTATGTTTAGACACAATAGACGCGCCGTGTGCACCCTACTGACCTGACGCGAAACTACACTACATTAAAACAGTTATACCGCGTAGGTAGGTAACTCAAACACGACAGCAGAAATTACTAACTCGAGGTACCTATAGATACATCAAAAATACAATATTTACATCAAAATAGAATAGTCTGTCTATAGATTATACCTCGGTCGAGATTATCATTGACGAGCTATTTAAAATAATTAAGTTTTCTAGTAATTTTGAACAGCTCCAAGAAAATCGTTTGTATTACTGATAACATAAATTAACTTTATCCCGATATTAGTGTTTGCCATAGATACTCGTACGTACATAAATTACAATTACTCCACTTCACGAATAATTGTTTTAATATTTTAATTCATAGTGTTTTTTTATTTGTAATTTTTCACATACGGACGTTTTCATATATTAACATAGTCGTAGTATAAGAGTAGGAATGTAGAAAGAAATAATTTGAATTTTTTTAGAGCGAATTCAAAGTTCCTCTTTCGGAGAACGGAAGAGACGAAAAATATCTAGTATATCTTCAATATTTTAAGAGTTCAACGAACCTATCAAAACTTAGAAAATCGGATACAGAACGTATTATAAAAAGACAAATATACACATATTTGTTTTCCTGCTTTTTTTTTTCTTACTTCTATTTTTTCAAGAAATAAAGCCACTGTTAGTCTGTCGCTGGCTCGTCAAATCACATTTCACAAACGACTGGGCCGGAATGTATAAGTTTAATAAAGTCACGTAGAATTTTTATCAAATAAAAATTAACTTTCGAAAAGTATAAATATATATATATTTTTTTTCATACCAAACTTCTTACACCTCGATATCTCACGGTTTTCGTGTATTTAATTTGGGGACGAATGAATGCGGAGAAATTAGTATCGCGGTACACATGGTAACAACATTATTAGAACCCGATTCACGTCACAGTATATTAGACAAACAAAGGACACGTAGATACGTCAGCTATATACTTTGATGATTATCTTTGCATTTTTTCACGCCAAAACTTCAATAAAAACACCAGTGAAGATAAACACGTGTATGAATATAACGTACACAACACAAAGTGAAAACTGTGGACAATAGTGGAGTGGAGCGATAGATATCTAGATTCGTTCGATTGTATAACACCATAGAGCATAATATACGTTTAAAGTAGCGTCTGTGTAAACAGCTGTTTTGTACAGACCAAAATTCTATTATTATTATATTCTGAATCACCTTGGTAATGATACGATAATGTGATGTGAACTAATTGATGCAGCGTTTATAAACATCAAACTTAATCTGTGCACTCATGAAAAACTAATGAATATACATTTTAAGGTTTTAGAAAATCGGCCCAGTAGTTCCGAAGGAGATAGCCATAATAAATCGCATCGTATGCTTCACTCCGCCCAATAATATAACGTACTTAGACTTGTCCAGTGAGAGACGTGCTGGATCTGCACATGCAAAATGACGACCGAACAGACGCAAACCTCCTCTGAGCAACCTAATTCATTCGAAGACAACCGATCGATCAGACGTTTGTTGATTAGTAATTATACAAAAACAGTATACGCCGACATTGGGTTTCGACATCGTGGAGGCGGTTACAATGGGAACGCGCAGGGTGTGCGTAACCATGAACCGATTTTGGTCGGTTCGCAACGCGTTCTCTCGCTGAACAGAGTATAATGTATTCTTTTTACTTTAATCGAATGATAATGGTTCCTAATATCGTTTGAGTTACATTTCCACTCAAATGAAAATATAAAAAGAAAAGCGTGAAAACTAATTATTGTTTAAATTACTTTGCATAGGTATATTTATACATAATAATTATATCTCCCAAAAAACTTCGGAGAAAAAAGATTTTGAATTTTGAGGTTTGATTTCACATCTTTATTTACCTCAAAATTCAAAATCTCTTTTTCTCGTGTTATGGAACTCTGTCTCTCAGGCACACAATTTTGATATTGATTTAAATTCTTTATTTACCTCAAAATTCAAGTACTCCAATCAATTTAAGTAAAGCACAGAAGACTTTTTTTACTTCTCCGAAGTTTTTTTGCAGATTTCGGCTATTTTTCTGAAGCAGGAGACATCACATTCTGTTAATTTTATATTTATATAATTTTCCTTCTAATACTAATATGTGAGCATTTTTTGAATTGTATAATATAAATTATATATATATATATATTATATATTATGTATAATAATACATTTTAAATATTATATTAAATATAATATTCAAATAACAGACGAGTGGAGAATGGAGATTAAACAAACAACCTAACCTATTTATTTTAGTCTATTCGTTTATGGCCGATATTTTAATACGAATATCGAGCGGTCTGCGGTGGAATAACCGAAAAATAAACAATATTGTTATGCCGTACGCCAAACGGCAAATTCGGCGACCGCGACGTATAATAAATAATAATATAATATAAAATATACAATACTACTGTAACGTAATAATAATTTTATAATAATAATAATTAATAATTACTATTTTTTTTTTTTTTTTTTTTTTTTTTTTTTTTATTTAGAAAAAATATAACATTTACAATCTGTGCAAACACGAGCACAATAAGCAAATTTGCAAACTACATAAACAACATAAGAAAACATGATAAGGGAAGCCATCCAGTGATAGGACCCTTTTTTTTTTTTAATTATATTTTGGGTAAATTGCCTAGATCAGGAGATCACGGCACCATCGTCTTTTTAAACGACGAGGAGGGTCATTTGGTAGTGAAAAAGAATATTGGTTTGAGACAAGTGGGTTGGAATGTAGGGATAGTGTGGAGTGGAATTTTTTGTAGTGAGCTATGGTTAGGTTTTCGACTGTTTCAATATTTAGGTCTTTGTGGAGAAAGTGGTTGCTGACAAACCAAGGAGCAGAAGTTATTTGGCGTAGGCAAATAGATTGGAATGATTGGATATTTTTTGTGTGGGTTGGCTTGGCGCAACCCCAGATTTGGGCACCATAAGCCCAAACTGGCCTTATCATGGATTTATATATAAATAATTTGTTTTTTAGTGGAAGATTAGATTTGAGTATTGGACGCAATAGGTGTAGTCTGGAATTTGATAATTTTCGTTTTGCTTTCAGATGAGGGCCCCAGGTGAGTCTTTTGTCTAGAATTATACCCAGATATTTGACATGTGACTGGGAGGGAATAGGATTTCCTTGAAATGTTAGGGCTGGTGAGTTTTTTTTGTTAAGGGTGAAAGGAACATGTATGGACTTATCAGCGTTTGTTTTTATTTTCCAATTGAGTGACCATTTATCGATTAAGTTTAAATGGAGTTGTAGAGCGAGAGAGGCTTCAATGGGATCGGAATTATCTGATAGTATTGCTGTATCGTCGGCGTACGTAGCTAAAATGGTATTGTCGGATTGGGGGATATCTGACGTGAAGATATTGAAGAGATCAGGAGACAGATCCTACCTTGGAGACTACCTTGGGGTACTCCTGCATGGATATGAAAAATGGAAGAAAAGTAATTTCCTTGACGAACAGAGAAGGAGCGATTTTCGAGGTATGAGCTAAAATAATTACTATTAAAAGAAGATGCATAAACGGTCGTCAGTCCGTTCGTAAATGGCTGTTATTGTAATGTAATATGAAATATGAATATTAAATAACAACGAAGCTACGAGCTGCAGGGCGGCTAGCGATCAAATGAACAGTAGTTTCGTAGACCGTAGTCCGTACTCTGTGTCACACTGACCCCCACCACCGCCGCCGCGGCAACCAAGTTCACGCATGCGCACATGGTCGCAACTCGACGCGGTATTGCGAAAGCGAAAAACCGGTAAATTCGGCCGTTCTCCATATACTTTGAATGTAAAAAAAAAAAACGGCCGTTTTCCTGTATATTGGATATTGTATATTGATATTGTATATTGTATATTGTATATTGTGTATTGTGTATGTTCTTGATACAGTGGCGGCTCGAAGGAGGTATATTTGAATCACGCGATTCATAGAAATATTAATGGGTGGGTGGATGGGTGTCCTGTGGTTGGGAAATGTAGATTGAATAATTTTCGAAAGTTGGTAATTCAATTAGAAATATAATGTTTAGCTCTATATGTGTATCATCGTAAGTCGTACAGTAACAGCCAAAATTGGGTTAAGGGACGTCGTACCCTGGTACCGGCATGTGTAAAGAATGGAATATAAATATTATATTTGTTAATTCGAAGAAATTATCGATGAAAAATAACGATTAACGTTACTCATAATAGTAGGTTACTGATTAGAGGGTGGGTGGTGTAAAAATATTAAATGTGAGTCAAGAAAAACAAAGTTCAAGCAGCCACTGTCTTGATATATATATGTATATAATATGTATCTCTTCGCTCTGTGCCACGACACCGGGCCGCCGTAAAGCACAGAATGCTCTCCTAGCGAGATCTATCGATACCGAGATAGGACGCGCGTGTGATGAACAGGTTTACCGTAGCTACGCCATCTCGCTTATAACGACTGTTTGTTTTCGGATTTATGTCATTCGACGCGTCGGTTATCGAGGCGGTAATTCAATTTTTCGGTCGTCACCTCTCTCACGGCTCATAATGGCTTATCGCCCACGCGGTCACGACCTTTACGGCTCGGCTGTCGGATACGCGTTTTGACGGTCACCGCACGCCGTGCTAGAGCGTCGATGGTTTTTCGGACGGTTCTTTTTTCTAATTACTGCTGTTCACCGTTTATACAGTCTCTTGTTGTGCGTGAGTCGTAGCGTCGAACCTTTAAGGTACGCGTCCATAGGTAAGCATCGTACGTATCGGACGGATCGTATAAAACGGTTCGATTTGTGGTAATGCGTCCACTGTATCCTTAACAATCGGATTGCCGGTTGCGACGGTCGATTTTTTTTTAGAAGCATTCGCATTTTCATAGCCAAGACAGAGACGACGATCGAAAACAGTGCAATCCGTATGACGACATCCGCACCAGTCGGAAGAGTTGCCCCTTCGATCAATTTCGTCGGCATTACCGACGGACCGATGCGTGCGGTCCGTCCGCTGCCGGTCAGTGGACGCATATGTAATATGTATAACTTACTATACTAATAATTCTTAAATCCGTTTGATACGATCCGTCCGATACGTACGATGCTTACCTATGGACGCGTACCTTAAACACGCGTGAAACGATTCAAAACGACTAACTACCGTCCGGCGTCCGTGATCGTTCGTCTCGAGCTTCGTCGTTTCCGTCGATACTAGTGATGGTTAACTGTGATTTTTTTTCAGTAGCAGTAGTAACTGCTACTGCTACTGTAAAAGTAGCAGTGAAAATAGCAGTGACTGCTACTTCATTTTCTTGGATTCAAATCATTATTGCTACTGTGAAATCACTGTCCAAATGTAGCAGTGAAAATAACAGTGACTGCTACTTTATCTATTATGATAATCAATAACTTAAATGCTACTTCAGATTATAGTGGTGGTGTGATTTTTCTTCAGTAGCAATAGCAAAGTAGCAGTAGCAGTAGCAATATCATTCACATTTCACAGTTAAACAATTATATCTGATATAAAAATCATATGTGATAATATTAATTATAATAACTCATTGTTATAAGTTTTTCCAATGTGACCAATAGCAAAAGTAGCAGTCACTGTTATTTTTATTCTGGAATCACAGTCTGTGATTGCTACTTTGAAATCACCTGTGAAAAATCACTGCTACTGCTATATCATACCATCACTAGTCGATACACCGCTGCAAAAGCATTCCGCTATCCACCGCGTACGTGTGCCGCGACCAGAGGCGTAGCTGAAGATCAGTCGATGGGGGGAGGCGGTTTCATGAACTTAAAATGTCACAGAGTTCCCTCGTCACGAATAGTCGGCATTTTCTTCAACGCTTGAATGAAAAAAAATAGATGTAAAATTGAATTAACATTGGTTTACTTAAATTTTCCGAATTTAATATTTTACGACAAATCATGAATATTTATTCTTGTTTTTCAGAAATATAATCATTATTAGTACATCAATAAAAAATAGAAAATTATTACGCTAAACAAATTACGAATAAAAATTCAAATATAAGAAAAATGTTTCTATACATTTTTACATTGAAACGTTTCTACGGCAAAAATTTTCTTTGTCCTATCGGAAAATCTACCTATGATAATTGTAATGAATCTTTATTTCACGATTAAAGTTTAAACAATATTAATCCACAGTTTATACAAATAATAATTTAAAGCAAACGCTATGTACGAGCGTGTACCAAGGGCGTCCCTGACCCTATTTTCAGGGGGGGGCGACTTTTAGACTTTTAATGTTGAGAAATAAAAAATAAACAAAAATAATTTAACTATAATATTTAGGATTAAAAATAAATAAAAATTCTTTTAAATGAAGCACAAACTCTTTGAATCTTTTGTGTTCTGCAAATCTATCTATTATTTTGCACGCATCTAGTGTACTACGTGAACTGTGAAGACGTATTCGTGTACTACAATAATATCACTACTATTTCGTGTTTAACAAAAAAAAAAATTATCGAACGTTCAGTATCAGATAACGTGTATCTAAAAGTATCTATCGTTATAAAATCGATACGATACGAGCTGGGTAAATTCCGAGCGCTTCTATCAATATTATATATTACACACCTATATTATAATCTATGACTTTAAATAATTTCGTAATTTTTTTCTTATGATTATAATAATATATAATACAGATAATGTAAAAAAAGGTAAAAAAAAAAAAATTGAAAAGGCCCATCGCCCCCCCGGAAATACGCCCTTGGCGTGCACATCATTTGAATAAAGGGAACACTTCTACTATGGTGATAATAGCCAAGAAAAGAAAATGGTCGTGTCTAACTCCGACCGTATAAACTAAAGTCACGAAAACGTTCCGAGTCGTGTTTCTTATTTATTATCGTCTTCCCCTCGCTTCAGCCGTGTCAGCCCGCACGTTGTTGACCGTGTTCGCACGTTTCAGGTGCGCAACGCGACGGCCGTGTTCATCATCAACCTCAGCGTGTCGGACCTGAGCTTCTGCTGCTTCAACCTGCCGCTGGCCGCCTCCACGTTCTGGCACCGGTCGTGGATACACGGCCAACTGCTGTGCCGCCTTTTCCCGTTGGTCAGGTACGGGCTGCTGGCCGTGTCGCTGTTCACCATACTGGCCATCACCATAAACCGGTACATCATGATTGGACACCCGTCGCTCTACCCGAAGTAAGTGCGCGCTTCACGGACGCCCGACGAATCCGATCGACGCGAGTGGCGCTGCAACGCGATCAACGCACATCAAACGTATTTAATGCCGCGTTCACGAGTAGGGAATAGTCGGACAAAGTTTACACAGGGGTTTCGAGCCCAACGAAGTTACACCCGTCAACAAGTAGTAACACACGACTCCTTCACGAACGTCGTATGAAGTTTTTAATTTTATTTTTGTTTTAATAAAAAAAAAAAAAACAATTTTATATATTTTATATTACGAAAAACAGCTGTTAAGTCGATAAAGATAAAACTAAAATATCTGTATTGATATTACATAAACTTCCATACACACGCCTATAAATGATCTAGGTGTAGTAAAACAATTTTTATTTTATCACCACGAGTATGAGTTATTTCGTCAGATTTAATAAATACTATTTTCGCGTGTCAAAGTCGTTATTTCAAATTTTCAGACATTATAATATCTTTGAACAAACAAGATTCAGAAATGGAAAATTACTTGTCATTCTTTTGACGGCCGGCTTCTTGAAAATGATATTTGAAATTTTCTTGACTTTAGTTGTCATCGTTATAAAGACTTTGAACAAAAACTCATAAATGTATATTTATATATATACACGCTTTTATAGTAGCCCTAAGGCCGGCACTGCTTTAAGCCGAAAGGCGCGTGGTTTAAGATTATCTACAGTCAAATATAATGATATTGATTTTAATAGCTTTCAACATTCAATTCTGTTGAAATTTTTAATAACTTTACTTTTCTGTTTTCATTTATTCGTTTAATGTTTTATTCATTTTATTTCTGCGCCAAATTTTTAAATATTACTTTTTTCAATGTAATTTAATCGTATTTTACAACACGACGACGTCGCGATTTCATAACAATTAAATATCCAAGTGAAACAAGAATGGCAAATGAGACTCACTTGCCCTAATATTTTATTGTAGCGACAAATGTTCCGCCGCTTCACTTCTCTCTTTAATACTTTTTCAAAATAGAATATTTTTTTCAAAAATAAACTAGCCGTACCTTTTTTAGATGCTGTACTAATAATGTAATCATACTAATACTATACTCGTGAAAATTTTCTTTGTGTAATTTTACAAAATATGATAAACTTGTTTTATTAGGAGAGTAAGGACAGTAATAGCATATATAATAATAATATCTAGTATCCATTTTGGTAACCTCACCGTGAAAAGACCCGGTGTCGTCGATCCACTCCAAAAAGCTATATTATGTTACACATTAAATGATGCTAGAACAAAGATGTATTTATATTGACGAAAGAATGTTAATTAAAAAATTTAAAAATTCTTATATACACCTACAAAAACCGTCTTCGGAGTTCGGAGGCATACATAAACAACGTGGTATATATCACGAGCATATTTAATTAAAAGATTCTCACTTTTTCCCCCTTTTTTTAATTGACTCATTTAATTTCAAATACTACACTCAGAAAATCATAGTGAAAATGGAATTAGACTTGGCATTAATTTAATAAAATAAATCAACTTAAAATACCAAAAAGATATGTTACCACCGAGAAGAAATAATCAAAATAGAATTTTTATTTGCTCTGCTGTAGTATGAATTACGTGTTACCTGTTATTTTTAACTTCAAACGTCTAAGATAAATACAAAAAAAAAATCGAACCATTTTATTGCGACATAAAATTAAATCAATAGGAAAATAGATGCGTCCATATATTTCAATATCATTGAAAATCATAATTTAACATCATTGGGAATAATATCCTGGAACTTACATATAAATAATAATACTGGTAAATAAAAAAATTAATCTACCAAAGACATCGTATCGTTTACACAATACAGGGTCATTTTTTTTAGCATACTCATTCCATTTCACCCCAATTTAACGCATTGATTCTATATTTTTTCGAGTACAATTTCAAATACAAATGTAACTGCTTTTTTAAAAAAGAGACAATTATCTGCAAGATTTCAAGTTTTACAGTTTTGTCGAATGATACTCTTCTTTACTTGAAATTACGAAATCGAACGATTTTATGTTTCAAAATCTTAGATTAGGTATTTATATTTTATGATAATGAAAATTTAATTTGAGAGATATAATATTATGTTGAGAATAACAGTGGAATGGTGGAAAGCGATCGGCCGTGTTTTACCGACCATCACTCGGAGAACGACCGGTCGTCGCGTCGTCCGGCCTGAGATTTCAATTTCAATATTTTAACCGCATTTGTCGTGTCCGCAGGCTGTACAAGAAGTGCTACCTGGGAGCGATGGTGACGGTCACGTGGGTGGGCGGCTTCGGGCTGCTGGTGCCCACGTGGCTGGGCGAGTGGGGCCAGTTCGGCCTGGACGTTACGGTGGGCTCGTGCTCGATACTGCCGGACGCGGAGGGCCGGTCGCCCAAGGAGATGCTGTTCACCGGCGCGTTCGTCGTGCCCTGCCTGTCGATCGTCGTGTGCTACGCGCGCATCTTCTACATCGTGCGCAAGACGGCGCTCAAGTCGCGCGCGGCCACCGCGTCCGCGGCCGGCGGGTCGCGCAGCACCATGACGATGGCCGCGGCGGGCCGGCCGCCCGGGGCCGCGGCGGACGCGCAGCACGCCACCGCCGCCGCCGCGGCCGCGGCCGCCACGGCCGCCGGCTACTACACCGCGTTCAAGACGGCCCGGTTCAAGGTGCCCGAGATATCCACCGACTCGGCCATCGGGTCGAGCACGGCCACCGCGGCCACGTGTTCCACCACCGACTCGGCCGCCACCAAGGACCACCATCAGCCGCAGCCGCCGCACCACCACTATCTGTCGCCGCGCGACGCGGTGGTCAACGCCAACCCGACCGCCACGGCCGCGGCCGCCGACGCGAACAGTTCGTCCGGACTCGTCGGCGACGACAACAACTACTGCTGCAACAACAGCGGCGGCGGCGGCGGCGGCTACTCGCCCGTGTCCTTCACGTCGATACGCGGCAAGTCCAAGCTGCGTGACCGTTCGCCGTCGTCCGCTCTGAACGCCACCATCACGCAGGTCGTGTCCGCGGTAAGTGCACCTCCCCCCCCCCCAACGTCGCGTTTGCGTTTTTTCAGTTTTCTGTTTTTTTTTTTTCTTAATCGTTTTTCCCGAAACATCGACGTCTGTTCTGAGCGATTTCGTGCGTACGTTGTACGGCGCGGCGGTGTACGTTGCACGCACGAAATCGCTCAGATTGTGTTGGGGACGAAAAGCTATACGTATGTACGTATATATACGTGTAAATTTTTGTTCTGATGGACAAGAACAATAAATAATTTATGTTTAATAATAATAGACAATTGTTGAAAATGAAAAAAAAATCAAGTGTTGTTTGATAATACTGTAAAAAGTACTCATAAAAGTTCGTTGTTTTACATTTCAGGTTTGAACGTTAAATGATAAAAACTACAGATTTTGTAATCCATTTTCGTTTTATGCGATAAACTTTACTAAAAAATGTCTTTTTCGAGGACAAAAAAAAATTCGTTACTATACGATTCTTAAACAAATTATCAAAATATACGAACAAAAACCACTAATTTGAACTCACCAACTTATGATAGAGATTTTCAGCTCACCTAACTATAAATAGATGACGTAAACGAAAATATGCGATTCTATGACTTCTCATTCTTAGTGATTATTAAAATAATCATTATCAACACTAAAATATTCTAGAATATCATCTATGGCTGTATTGAAAATTATTTTATTAGATTAAAACTTTTAAAAAACGAGGTATTATCTACATTAAATATTTAACCCAAAAGGTGTCAACTTTTTTTTCGACTTTAGATAAATCAGCTTATGAGTGTTGTTATAATTTTATAAAAATATGAAAGTTTCTAGCACCATTAATTTTGGATTTTTTATTAAATAACTAAAACCGATTCCACAAAATCTTCTTTACAACACATTTGACCGTTTAACACATTATGTGTTTTTGGGCTGGATACAACTTTTTGTTATCGATTTCGAGTAAGAAAGGCCTAACTACTAATTTTGTTATGTACACTATATTTTACTATAATTACGACTCAAAACAGAGCAACACCCAAAATCATATGTATTATGCAATGTTTTCTCGTGTAAAACCAATCCTTCAGTTTCACTCATCATTTAAAATGTCAAATCATAAAATTTAAAATCATAGATTATTTTTAGATAAAATATATAACTTCAAATGTATACCATTTAACGTCACAAAATGATAAAAATTGCTACGAATAAACGATTTTGACAAATATATTACTCTGTTCTTTATTATTTCTCTTTGTAATCTGAAGTGTTAATAATATTTTGAACCGAGCAACAGTAAACCAAGTTCACAGCCATTGGTCGAATTACATTTGTCACAAGAATATTGGTCGTATAGCGTCATAGCAATGAGTCGCAAACGTCGTTATCGCAGTTAGAAAACTATTTTGGCGACAGTCCTATGACCCTCTATTATTATTACTTTAACATAATATTCCGAAAATTGAACTGCATTATCTTGTCCCTGTGTTTAATATATTTCCAGTTATTACGTCGAATTACGGGACGTAAACTCGTTTTCGAGCATATTATTTCGTAGCTTGAAAACGATCGAAGTAAGAGGACAATAAATGCTATGAGACTGAACATTTCCTCGGACATCCTTACCGAGTAATAAACGCTGTTAAAAACATTTTGAATTTTTTTCTTTTTTCATCACGATCTCGTCGAATTTTTCCAATAACGAAACGTCATACCGTGGAGGCAAGAAAAATCCTCCACGATTAATCGCTTCTCGTCTTATTTACTTATTTCGACAAGTGGATGAATCATACTTTCACGGTATTGCCATCCACAGTTCTCTTTACAGAAACTTATAACTCATGAGTATACTAAATCATGGCTGAGGCATTTCTGACAAAACTCTATTTTTTTACAAGAACAATCAGTACTCATAGAATAAAACTGTGTTTTGATAGCAAAATAGTTTGGTAATAATTACGAATTAATCCGTAAACTATTTAACCCTTGTATAGTACCTAGTAACTTCTACATGATCGATCCAACCAACGACAAACTGGTTCAGTCACCATAACAAAAATATACATTTACATAGAGCACGTTTTTCGACTTGAACTCAGAACGTTTTGTCGTCGCAAAGGCAACAAAAAAAAAAAAATCCGTAGCAAACGTAAAGATCCGACCGATATCATCAATTAATATTTTTTTCCGTGTACTGACTGGATTTCGCGTGACAGGTGTTCCAGACCAAGGACGATTCGTCGCCGCGGACACGCAAACAGAGCGCCATCGGCGTGGACCGGATGTCGTCCAAAGACAAGAAACTGCTGAAAATGATCCTGGTGATATTCGCGTCGTTCGTGACGTGCTACTTGCCGATCACCGTGAGCAAAACGTTGCATGAGCTGTACGACCTGCACGTGCTGAACATCACCGCGTACGTGCTCATCTACCTGACCACGTGCATCAACCCGATCATTTACGTGGTGATGAGCTCCGAATACCGGCAGGCGTACAAGAACCTGTTGATGTGCAAGAGCTCGCTGGAACAACAGCAGACCCACAGGGGAGTGACTAAAAAACTTTCCGGCCCGTGAATGCCGAGAAATTCACCCGTAGTCATAGTCGTTGAACGTTAAATATTATCATAAGTAACACAATACACGCATATTATGTGAACGCAGCGAGTTCGCGGTGAACCGACCGTTTGATTGAATAAAAAAAAAAAATTTAAAAAAATCGCACCGGACGAATGAAACGCTTTTGTCGATTTTATGGTTTTTCGATTACCGTTCGAGTTAAAAACATGCCTGACAGTGTACCGAACCGTATATATACTGATCGAACTTGACTGTGAACAGGTTACGTATTTATACAATATGATATATTTATATTATAATATTACATATTAATTTTGATAATTATATAAAAATTACAAATTACGTTGACGAGTTTTGATTTCGGGCTAATTTGAAAAATAAACTAAAACCAAAGTTTCATTTTTTTGTTTTAAATATTTTTTTGCAATAATTATACAATGCGTAATTTGTTTACTGCGTATTTTTTAATTTATTTTTGTATAGTACACATCATGAAAATAAGAAAAAAAAAGTGAAATATGAAAAAAGTACACTACGTTTTATGGAATCGATCGGTCAATAGAATCAAAACGCCCGCACCAACGCGATCACATTGAGTTGAACTCACTGCGTCTACGTGTATACGTGTATTTATTAGTTTTAAGGTATTGTATAAATGCGTACACGGTAAGATCGTTTTAGATTATCAAATACTATATGTTATATTATTATACATACGTGAATTCACAGCCACAACGTACCTAATAACGTTATTTTTTTACGTAACTATACACACTGCGTTAAATCCGTCGGTATAGGCCTCCTCGTCCCTATTCGTGCCGATCGTTAATCATCACTGCCCCGGAAAATTATTATTACCTGTAATAACATAGTGTTATATCTGAGTAACGATAAAACGACAACTCTATTACGATTATACGACATTAGACCTACTGTTATATTCAATAATTATAGGAGCGTGCAAGTGTACAGACCGCGTTGAGCACCAGTGTACGAGATTATAAACACGTCATGCGCTTTTGATTTTATTACCGGTTGTTTTTCACGTCCCCGCGCGCGAATATGCGATAAATAAACATCATCGTGACTGTGACTCGACCCGTCACGAGACCGCACGTGACCGAAAGCTGTCGATCCGTGTTCGACAGCGTCGGCTTAGCCTTAAAAAGTTCGAAAAAACACCGCCCAAGGTTATCGCGTGTATATTATTAAATACTTATACTAGGTACGTTTCTCGAGTTAACTCAGTACGCGACGACGCGTTGCTATTTTGATTTTATATATTTTCGACCAAGTCCTATATTGCTGTAAATTATAATATCCAAATCTATCAAGTCGGTGCTTTCATGGTTTGAATTTTCTCCATAGCGAGCCAACCCATAAATAAAACATGCTGAACCATGAGAAAAATCGACATCCAGTAATTCGCACATAACGCAGTATGGAGAACAAATAACGACTGTGCGCAAATCGTAAATCGAAGGACGCGTATGCGTTTTGATTCAATGATAATTCATAACCATAAAAATAATTATAACGATAATGAGTTCGACAGGCCACGCATTGATCGAACTCGAGGAAAACATTTTTTACGTTTCGATAACGATTTGTTTTATTAATTTTATCATAATATTACTGTGACCAATTTAAGTGGGCAGGAAAGTCGCGTCAACGCTATCGCCAGGAACAAAACGTCCGGTGTGCTTTCATTCCGATCGTTGTCACTCGATACATCACCGTATAGCTTCATTTTTACAAGTTATTCTAATTAACTATCGTCACACATAGATGAGTGTAAAAAAACTTCGCGTATCCGGCTCTTTTCTCCCGTATGTTAACCCGTGCGATTCCAATTGTCTTATCATCACACATAATAACTACGTTATTATATTTGAAGACTGTATCGTATATCACTATGATGTACAAAACATATCAAAACACAATCGCTTTAACACTATCGATGTTAGATCATTGGCATGATTACGTTAAATTTCTGCAGATGAAAAACAGATAAGTACGGTAGAGTATCGTAGATTACTCTTAACGATTTAATCTACTTTAATCAAGCCACCCTGGTTTTTAAACGATTTATTTCCATTACATACTATTACTTTCTGTTCTATGTGTTTTTTTTTGTACTTTGAAAAATGTTGAGCTTTTATTAAAATACAACTACAGTTTAGATGTTCACTCTTTTAAGTATTAATAAAGGCGTTTTTACGATAACAATACCATTTTATGACGATCTTATCATCGTTTAAAAAATACTTATAAAATACAATAAACCTTATAATAAAAGAATTTTACTAAAGACAAATTGGAAATCTGAGAATGTAAAGTGATAGTTTTCACCAGAAAATAAGTATACAATTGGGTGGTCCAGTGTATACCTAGAACAGCACTAACAGATGATCATTTATACGTCACTCAATGATACAGTAAGAAAATAGTAAATAGTTCAATAGATATTATACCTATGGATGATAAAAATATTAAAACCCTCTGCTCTAACCATTAATATTCACAACAAAATATTTCAAAAATCAGATATACGATTTATCATGTTAAAGCATATAATATAAGACAATGAATAATTTGAATAAATCAGCAGTCTTTGTGTCGATTGAAATCACGCCTATGTTTATGACGTCTAGTTGAACAATTCAATATAACATCGAATTCTATCGTATACGAATGTCGAATGCCATCCGGTGATAAATTATTAAAAAACACTGTCCCCTAGTGACTTATTACGTTTTTTTTTCAGACTACAAGCATTAGAAAAAAATAATACGTGGCATATCCACATAATTTAATGAAGTTAAAAAAAAATTTAACCATTAATTATTATTTTAGACATCCAGTTTTCGATAAATTAAATACAGACGTTCCAGAACTCTGATCATAAAAAACAAGTACGAATATATTTTAATAATAAAGGTTTTCTTTAACGAGATACCGCGAGTTTAATAAATAAACGTGGTTTTTGTCACCCATCACTAAATCGTCCGTCACTGTCCGATTCGCGCGCACGAGAGATCCATTACTGTCGATGACATCGAGTGACAACACGCTCGCTCATCTTCTCCAAGTAAAGTTTTTGTTTGAGAGGTTCGCGAAAACGCTAGTTATTGTTTTTAGAAAGCCCAACATCGTAAAAGCGTATTTTTTAAGTTAATATTTTTTTATCTTTTCTTAATATCATCCGGCACTTTTGTAATATTTAAGTCTGGGTTTGAAAACGTTCACGAAAAATGTCTGTTTCCCACTCGGCTTTTAACACACGCTCGGCATGTGAATAACAATATTATGATATTAAATCAACAACACTGCCGCCACACCTCAAACTATAAAGCGTTTTGTTTTCCCCCACGGGTAACTTTGTGAAAAAGAAATGACTCCGGACAAAATACGATCGGAACGTCGCTCGGAGTGCGGCAAGTCGAGCTCGGTCCGTTTTATATACCGTTCGTCATATATACCGTCGTGTTTACGCAGGCCACCCCCCTTTGCACACGATCACGCAGTCATTTTATTTCCGACAAACGTCGTGCGTATCCCTTAGTGTGTACACATTGTTTCGCCGGCGTCTATCCGCGAGATCGCTCGGAGCAGATTAACTTTGTACCCGGGGTGTGTGTGTGTGTGTGTGTCGGCCCCCGTGCAGTGGGCTTTCGAGTCCGTTTGTTTTCGGTTTTTATCGTCGTCTCGACCCCGCACGAATTTAATTTTTACGCTCGCACGCGAACGTCACGGCGTATTATTACGACGTTACGACTACACGTGCGGCGTATCGGCATTCGAACCCGCACGGGGCCTTTCGCATTAAACACACGCCGCGGCGTGTGGTGTAATAAAAGACGTTTAACGCCGGCGCGCGTGTTCGACGTCGTCGCACCACTATCCGCTCGTATACGTCACTGCGATGTGTACTACCTGCTTCGGGTCGTATAATAATAATAATAATAATAATAACAGTAATAACAATAATGTAACGTCGTACTTGGGATAACGTTTTATCGACGAGGCGCTTGACATATACGTATAATATATATATATACATATGTTATGTATATATGTGAATTTATGTGTACGCGTACATTATGTAAATTGGTGTGTATGTGCGTGTGTGTATTTTATACACGCGTGTACCAACTACACACACACACACACACACACACACACACGAGACTAAGACGTAGACTGAGCAGAGTAGAGATATGGTTATCGCGTGTTTGTTCGCACGGTAACACAGTAGTAAAGATAAAACCCGACAGAGTGAAACGACATGAGTGACGCATCTGACCTAGGTTTGATTTTTGGCCGCGACGTCGTATCCGCGATCTACCCCGCTGGTTTTTCATCCCTACTAATTCTTCAATTCTAAATTATAATACCATCGAAATCACCTATTCGTTACACGCACAAAAAATACAGCGTTTATTTTCTATAGAAGTTTCGAGTGTTTTCCCGATGTTTTTCATTCGAATATTCCGATTAAAGTTCATTTCGTTACGCACCATAAAATTATATAAGAACTGATTTTGCACTTTACAACATTATTATTTATTATGCTACAATCACAATATATTACCGTCCGTATAAGTGTAGATATCCAGCGAAAACGACAACATCACGCAGTATAATGCGACGACGATGTACTCCAAAACGGTTTCAGAACAAAATTGCATTCGCTGCACATGATCGTTATGATCAGCACCGGTATCACGATAGTAAACGACCGGTTTTAGTAGATCGCGTACAACACAGCATCCGATTTGTTTTTTTTCGAACCGGTGTCGAATTATTTCCACGAATGCGATCGGGTCGCACGATTGTATAAGACGCAGACGTATCATTTTATATCGATAGTGTGAATGACGATGACGCCGTTTTCAAAACACCTGTAGCAGTGGAACGACGAAAACGATTGTCCGTGGCGACCGAGCCAACCCAACCGGTGCACAACGCCGTATTACGCGCGTTCATCGTCGCGGTCCAGGATAACCTAACCAAGTATCGCCGGGGATTTGCGTGTGTCACGTTTTCGTCGCTCACACGGTTGGTTTTCGAGCGTGTTGTCTCGTGACGTGACAATACGTATATATTATCATCAACGAAAAAGTCTCCGTAATGAGTGTGGCTTAGACGCGGGGGGATCGCACAGAGTGGTAACACACTCGTTTACTCGAATCGGGCTATTCGAAATTATAGCCGATTCCGGTAGGTTCGTGTTCTCACGAACGTGCGCACGTGTTGGGGATAACTCGAGAGTCTAAACGGCATGTCATCGTCGGAGGAAAGCTGCCGAAATTCACCCTAACTCAACCTTCAACCGTCGTGGTAGAAGTAAGACTTTCCCGAAAAATCGACCGGATTATTTCTTACTTGCATTAAACGTAGGTTTCGGAGCCACTGGCACATAATATTATAGTTATTAAAAATAACAAAACACAAAACACTGTTTAACATAACTTTTGGCAAAAATGCTTAACCGAAAATAATACAAGATGTTTACAACTGTTAAACAGTATGTTAGGACTGTTAGGTAATTAATTGAATTTAAAAAAAAACTCGGTATCGTTACTTAATAATAAAATATAAATTGAATTAAAATAGATAATGTTTTTTTTCATCAAATAATTGTCCTCGACGATTGATGAATCCTATCTTTTTCTATAATAAAATAATGCAATTAAAATAATGTTTGTTTTGAAATGATAATGGTATTAAACTTAAAATTGCAATTAATTTACGAATAATTAATCATTATGAAAGCTGTTTGATGTTTCATTGAGCTTTCAGCCCACACAAATTCTCTAAAGGTTTATTCCGATTTCTGCTGAAAAGAAATATATTATTAGAATCTTTTAAACTATTAGCCTCTAACTTGCATAATCCGGTCAGAACACAGTAGCGTAGAAAAAAATTACTGATTAAGAATACATCAATAACTTCTCTTTTGGCCATTTTTTTTTAAATATCTGTTTTCAGTTTATAACCCATAATGCTAATTCATTTTTAATGCTAATTCATTTTTTTAATTTGTTATTAGAAATATTTGTAATCAGATTTATCTTATTATGAGTATCACATTAACAAGCCCATTTAAATCACAGAGCGACGTTGAAAAGAACCTAACGTGTCTATCAATCTACATCGGATCCCTATGATCAAAGTATAAACAGCACGAGAACACCGTATAATCTGCTTTATATCGGATAAGCGATAATTTTTCTCCCATATGACCCACCCAAAATATGATTTCATGCAAATGTCTGAGCCGACTTCCTAATTTCAGTATCTCCTGTGCCCCAAGCCCACTGCGTGAAAATGTACTTTTATTTTATGTTCGGATATTATAGTTTATAAACAAAACTGCGGTGGTTCATTGGAAAGCGGTCATGTGCGAAACACAAAGACGTCGGTAAATCTATAGTGTATATTATATTCTAACAGAATTGGCTGGTGCAGTATACAACAGTTTACGCGTGCACGCCGACTTTGGCGATCTCGTTGGAGAAAGTTTCGATCCGATAACGGTTAAAATCTGTGAGATGATACGTATTCAAATTTAGCCGGTATTGGTTTTTAGATTTAGATAGGTACACATCGAATAGTACATTATTATACAATCACGGCGGCTTTTCTCCGATAAGCTGCCAGAGGACGCGAATTCCGGAATAAAGATATATTTATCGCCGCAATTAATCCGACTGCTTGGCCGAAACACTCGTTCGCTTTTCTCTTCCATTCCTTCTCCTAACCTCGTTTATTCGATCCTCTCCCTCTCCTTTTCCACCTTTCCTCTTACCGGATTCTTCCCGTGTACCCGCGAAGACGTCGGCATATTATTATTTCGACAATAATATTATAATGTTTGTCAACATCGTCGCCATTACCGCTGGCGACGGTCCACCCGTAATCTTCTATCACGGTGAAATACTATTCTGTATGTATATAATATCCAACTACAGAGTCAATTCACACAAATCTAAGCACCGGGTAGGTGCGTATCAAATGTTTAATATGCGGCGCGCACAATCGCGACAATGCCGGTCAATCTATTACACGTACCGTTCTGTAAAACGATAATTTTATGAACATACTTCTATGTATAGTAAAATGTGTAAAGCTATGTGTAAAGCTATGTACATAGCTTTACATGCATAAACATGTAAATATATATATATATATATATATATTATTTGCACAGCATAGAAATTGGTATAAAAATTAAACTTTTTTTCGTCACTTTAGTTTGATAGAGAAAACTGGTAGATTTTGAGTTTTAACTTAATAAAACTGACCGATGGTTAAAAAATGGGATAGCGACGTTTGGCCTTTTAGAAATATTTCTGTTGTCTATAAGAACTATTCGGATCGTAAATAATAACTTGTTACCTACAACGAAAACGGATTTACCCTAAAGCGGTAAAAGAATTCAACGAATTTGTATACTGTAACAAACGAAAAAAGTCATACACACTTAACATTTTAGTTCTACTGTTTAGAAAATGATTTATCAGGAAAAAGTTTCGCTTTTGAAAATTTTACCACCGAAATAATTATCACCACATCAATCAAACCCTCCCTTATCATTTAAAAGTTCCTTAGAGTATATTGCACATGTATGATACTGTGATACGATTTTACATCAAAACTCGTCACATCTTTGCTTTTCGTTCTATACAGTTATTAATACCTATATATAGTACCTCTGCAATATCGTCATGTGTATGTACGAATATGTGTGTGTGTGTAATATATGTTTTATACCTATATATTATTACACGCCACCACTTATTTATTTCCGATCACTTTCGTTGCAGACGTCCGTTCTCCAATCGGACACCACACACCCCAAATAATGTAATCTACAACCCCTGGTTTCTTCAAGGGGTGAATTGTCGTTTCGATCGATCTAGCCCCCGTAATATATATATATATATATATATATATATATAATATACAGAATATACATATAGATAACGTTACACGTTTCCCATCATAGCATATAATAATGTAATGTACACGTGGCTGTTCACACGGGCTTTCATCATGTCGGAACAAGAATACATTATAGGGACACTCGCTTGAAAAAAAAAACTAAACATTATATCGAGCCTTTAAGTATTCTTACAGCGCGTATCAAATAGGGTCGGCATCAAAGGTCCCACATCAGCTTTGACCACATTAGACTGGGCTGTAATTTCGTGGTTAGACTTATTCACATTGTATTCGTTATGTACCGCGATTCGGAGCAAACACCGGAGAACACAACAACATATCGTAAAGACTTGATGTATCTCTCCCTTTTCCTCCTAATGCACGTGCACACACATACACACACATATCTAACGAAAAAACCGCTTACGTCTTAAAAAATATATGTTTCATCCATATAGGTTCACCCATTATAGGTACTCGTCATACAAAACGTCTTCATTGTCGACTAAGTATAATAATACGATACTTCGACTCCCCCAATGAAAAAGGAAGTAACTCGAATTTTATCATTTTTCAGTAGAGCTATATTATAAGGTTTAACTTAAATTACCATCGGTTTTTAACTGTTTCATATCAAATTTTTATATGAACTTTGGTAGTTTGATTGAATATAATATTATCACCATAATTTTTTGTTTAACTTCCACAGTACAATGTATAATGAAAAATAAACTTAAGTTACTTCTTTTTTCACGGGGAAAAAAGTTATTCAGAGAAGTAACTCGAGTTACTTCCTTAATCTTGGGTAAATATAGATAAGTAATAAAAATAAAATATTTTCAAATAAAACTTTTTTATTTTAATTTAGCAACAAGAATATTATAATAAACCAAACTATAAAAGTAGAATTTTATTGTCATTATGTTCTAATTCACATTATCAGTAGAAAAAAAAAAAAAATAGAAAAACTGATCATAAAGGCATAATATTAACCATGTTTAATTAAAGGAATAAAAAAAATTGCTTTGTACACCTTTCTTAGAGAAATAATTATAAAAAAATAAAATAACCAATCACTTAGTAATTAAAAAAATATTTTAAACACTGTTTATAATAAAAAAAAAAATAGAAAAACTTAACAATAGTAATAATAAAAAATTATTCAATACTTAATGATCTATAAAAATGATGATACACTGATGGTATGAGTCCACTATCACATAAAGACAATAAATCTTTAAGTTTAAGTTTATCTATTGGAATATGAAAATATTAAAAATTAACTGGATTCGAATCCTGTTTAATAGTAGTTTAATAATTAACAAATAATTTAATTAAAATATCATCAGTTATAATTTATTACTACTATGCACTGGAATTTCATGTTATTTTTTCAGTCCGGTGTTTATAAAATAGGTAATAATAATAATATTAATATGTATTATAAAATCGAATAACTTACTTTTTTGTAGGCCATGATTGATAATAAAAAACACTATAATAATAATTATTAATATTATTAATTGTATTAATAATATTATTACTGACGTCTGACACTAAACAGTCAAGTTTATTGAGTTTATGTATGTATATTGTATATCATTATGCATGCTATCATTAAACACTATAAATACAAATTACAATAATTAAAATAAACAATAAATTATTGTTGTATTTCAAAATACAAAAATGAGTTACTTCCTTTATCTCCAGGAATGTTGATTTAAAATAGAAGTAACTTAAGAATACGTCTTTCTTCGCCGGAAACTTTATCACGAGATATTATAAATATATTTTAATATTATGATTTCTAACCTCTTTGGAGTAGTAAAGTTACTGCCGTTTTCGCGGGAGGTACAGAACATATTCCTTTATCACATTTCAACAAAAAGTGAAAAATGATAAAATTCGAGTTACTTCCCTTTTCTTTCGAGGAGTCGACTAAAAAAAAAAAATGTCTAGAAAATACACTAAGTGTATTTTCTAGGCATTTTTTTTACGACAATTATAAGAACAATTATTCAAAACGTACTAAGTCCGTGTTAGTACTTTCAGTCTTCAGAATGAACGTACGATGGACTAAAGATACAAATTAAGCATTGCAACGTCTGCTATGTATCTGATTATACATAGGTGTACCTCAACACAGTTATATACCGTAATACGCGTGCGCTATATTATTATCACATTATCGTCAATCGGGTTTCAGTCATTCAGACTCTCTCTCTCTCTCTCTCTCTATTTCACCGTAATATATTTTCTGTCATTTCTCACTTCTAAACAATCGTTATTAACCGACCTAAAAATCCTAATCGCATTAATCATTTCCGACATAGTCAATATGATCGCGATAACCACTTGTTTTCACCCCCTGACACCAAATATTGTCCCGACGTGTGTGCGGGCACGCACTGCTTTACCGATGGCGCCTTATCGATCGACGTCGTACGATACGGTGACAGATATCGTACAAAAACCCACGACAACTCGCCCGCCCATGACCACAACCCTGCATGGCTGTGGGCTTTTTTACGAACATTCCTACCGAGTCCGCGTCACTTGCAGATACAATAATAAACTGTACGATACACACTACAAAGGTTATGAGATCACACTAAAAAAAAAAATCTCTACGGCCGCAACAGACTTACCCCGGCCCCGTCCGATTAAAACCTCTCTGGAAACTACTCATGCGTAGAACGACGCGTGAGACGCGACCGAACTCTTAGCGGATTTTAATTTATAGCTCCTGCGCGAACGACTTCGACGGACTGCTATGGTGCTATGATTTTGCAGCGAAGTCTTAAGTGGCCGAGAAATATATTGAACACGCGACGCGAATCGAGAAAAACCGAACGGAATAATTTTAAAAACCCGTGACATGGTCACCATAGTCGCATAGAAAACGTGCTCGGGAAATCCATGCGGTTTTACCACCACGAACAGACGGAAAAATTAAACGGGTCGTTTGGTCGGCGTGGCAAGTATAACACACCTCCCAGCAAAGTGCATCTTTTTTTCTTTTGTCATTTTTTTTTTTTTACCATTTCCGATTATTATCCGACAGCGCAGCGGCGGCAATATGATCTCCGGGATCGCGTTTCGTTTTATAATAATAATCGCAACACAATAATTTTTATGCCTACGTGTGTCGTATTATCGTATATTGTGCGTGCACGGAGAGAATCGTGGGGTCGCACATTGTTTCCTCTTCTTTCCTCGCCCCTCGAACAAAACCATCGGCCAACGTTTTCGGGGCGGTGCACGTATGTGCGCGCGTAAACATGCGGCTCGGACGTGGCGCCGAAATCGCATAGAAATCGCCTTGTTTTGCGAAATTAAATCCCACAGTGGTGCCGTGTGTCATGCGTGTGAGGATAGAAAACAGGCAGCCCGAGTGTGTAGTGTGAGTGCGCAGAGCACATTGGTGGCGGTGAAAACTTTAAAATTAGTCGATTCCCAGGACTGCGTATCCAGTTTAAAAAGCTTTCGCCCGAGATCAACCGCGCGTTCAAACACTCCACACGCACACACTCACACACACACACACACACACACACACACACACACACACACACACACACACACACACACACACACATAACCTATGGTTAGGTACACGACGAGCGAACATAAAACATGAAAAGAATTTGGCGGTGCTGCTGTACACACATTTGAGGTAGGTACCTATATGAACGAAAACGTAATAAATAAAAGTAGGTGTGTAAGTGCTCGAACGAGTATGCGTGCTCGTGTAGGACATAGCCACATAGGTGTGTAAGTGTACGGGATTGTGTGAGCTTGAATGGGAGCGAATGAATGAATGAGTATGGTATATATTTTTCTTACTTTTTTGTTCGTTCTATAAGAAAATTTTTATATTATGTGCTCTGTCGACAAATGGCTTTGGCTTGTTGTTTTTTTTTTCATGTTTTTAGCTTACTCACGATCGTGCGTGTATTATAATATACCATACATACACAGGTACGCGTTATTAAATATTTCATCCCTATTTGTCGCGATGTGATGGTACGTACGTATGTAGCGTTGACAAATGTAGCTTTTGCTGACGGCGCTTCTTCTAGAGTTTAATATAATATAGTATATATTATGTACTTTTTTTTTCATTTTCTAACGCGGTGTAAACGTCCTAAGACGTACTCGATTTTCGAACGTGTGCGCAGTTTTTTATTTTCGTCAGTTAGATATAAATAACGTATAATATAAATATTATATTGAATTGTTATTGGTGACGTATATAATGCAGTAGATCGCTAACGCGACTACGTTGGCTAAGTCTGAATGGGAATTTAATGCGCTTTGGTATTGACAGTATTAAAACTATATGTATATTATTATGTTGTGTTATTTTGAAACTAAAAATGTAATATTGCACTTGGTATAATAATATTAATTATATAATTATGATTAATAACGGTATTTTAATTACTATCGATTAATTATTACGCTTTTGTAAGGTTTTGTATTTTTACATTTTGTATAGAACACGACGTGTACGACAAGAATATATTATTATGATCAATCAATACTGTAATAATTTATGTACTTATGTTCTCTTTATTATTATTATTTTTTTTTTTTTTTTTTTTTTTTACGTAGCATTGCATATCATTTTAATAAATTTATACAAGTATAAATAATTGTAAAAACACATATACCCATAAAACATACAAGTATAATATAATGTATTGACTGCAGTATCCAATTCCGATTAATATAAAATAAATCCATATATCTACGAGTTAAGCTTTATAAATACGTAAATATATCAAATATATGTATATTACGTATACCGGAGCCGAGTAAACGTTGATAGAACCTACTTACACAATATTACTTCAAAAAACTACTGTAAAATGGATAAATACTTTTGTCAGCTTATCTTTATTTATGTATTTGTTTTACGGTAATTTTTCATCACTGAAGTTTATATACATAAGAAAATATTAGATGATTTTTTTTTTAATTAATGCCTTTTATATGAGGCACATAGTTTTCTATGTTGTAATAATATACTAAGTGTATCAAATTTATATTACATAATATGATATACCTATCGAAATTACTTTTTTACTATTTTCTACATATTTTCTAACCTCGATTAGAAACTAATTTTTAAAAAAAATGTAATTCTTTATATACCTACCTATAATAATTATAGTGATATTGTATTCTATATAAGAAATACGGAACTGCGTTTACGCGACCGTGGTCGTCAGACTAATAAATTCAATTATATTAGGTATTACTTGTAATATTTATGTTTGAAAAAACTTCGTGGTGTAATCAGAACAATTGTTTATTATTATTTTTTTATTTTTAATATTATTTTAGGATGATCTTTAATTTACATTGTAAAAATTAAAACATACATTATATAACTATAAACACACTGAAAACTGTATTTATGTTTAGTTGTACGTCGAAACTCTGTAAAAATTAATAAATTATTATGTATTGGCGGGTAAATAAATAATATTGTTTTGAACACTTGGTCCTGGTACCTCGCGCGTTTTTGAGTGCAAAAAAAACTAACGCGTCTGTTAATATAAGCACTAACTAATCAACTACCACTAAAACATGTGTATAAAACATAACGTACCGTATTTATTTGAACATCACCGCGTGTTGATAAGACGACAATAAGACGAAATATTTGTGTTGGACATATCGTTCATGTTTTTTACTTCTATCACCGAATACTCTTTTCAAACTGATTCGCATTTATTTTTAAATCCTTTACATGACACGAAAGAACGTTGCTACGTTGTATTTACACTGCAAAAACGCATAAATTGTCCTAATAAAGTGCACGATTTTGTAATAAAACGTTAAGTCAGTCACATAAAATATAATATTTATATACCTATAATATAATTTATCTGCAAGGTGTGTGATTATTTTTCATGGAGTCTGTTCCGAAAAAAAAAAAATTACGCACGTGCGAAATTCCTCGAACAATTTAAGGAAAACAAATAGGTACCATGATTTGGAAGACTCGTTTTTCAATGAAAATCACACTTTTCTTCGTTTTCTCTCTTCTTTTTCCAGGTAATTTATATTAGAAGCTTTACGATGCACTTGAAAATCGTTTTCGTTTTCCCACGAAAAAGTTATCCGTCTCTTGTCCTCTTATTTTCAAAAAAAAAAAAAAAAATCGTGTAAGGATAAATACTGCTGCGGCATTAATATAAGGCGAGTGAAAAAAGATATCAGTTCCTATGACACCGAAAACTCGCTGTACGAAATGTATAAAATGATGGTACTATACATCTGTTGTGGAGTATAAACAATATAAATATTGTCTACGCTGTTTAAATAATACTTATATACGGTCTGTCGTGTTATTATAATAATAACCATGTGTTTTGAGTCGAACTCGATAACATAATGAGTAACAGAAAATATCACGAAAGAATCACTCCGCCAATATTCCCCGTGAAAAACTTCTAAGTATAAAACAAAAGTTCAACTCTATGAGTCATGGTATCGTTTAATGCCTAGGTTATACTCGCACAAATATACTCGTCATATTTAAATTATCTTTTTATAATAATTGAATTTAACTCGGCCATTTTTGTAAATGGAAATATGTATTATAGTTTAACACCACGGTCTATTATTGAAACGGCAAATACAATATTTCAAAATCTATTTCCGGATAAATTAAAGGATTGAAATAATGTATTAACATACCAATATGTTATAGTTTTTAAAACGAAAGAAATTAAATAAAACAAGATTATAGTCGGGACGTGTATTATTTGCATATTTTAGTGTTTTATCTAAAGAAACGAAACCATCAATGCTATGGTCTATATAATGATTAAGATTAAGAAAGAAGCAGAAAATATTCTCTCATAATTTATAATATTAATATTTGTAAGTATCTTATACATGTTAATACTTATTGAATTTTTTCGACTGTTTGCGTTTTTAGTTCATTAAATTAATTAAAAAGTTACATTCAGCCCTTCTATGGGTTGTACGTTTCATCTACCAGATACTTCAAAGAGAGATCATTTTTGAAATTCTCAATAGTTTTTCAAATAAAAAGGGAAAACTACTAAAAGTTTAATTAAAATATACAATGTGCAATTATAACTAAGTTTTTATAGAATATGGACTTTCATTTAATTGATTTTAGTTATTTACTGTGTTACGATTCAAAAATTTAATGTTCTAGAAACGTTCACCAACTATCCATAATAGTCTTATATAGACTTTTCAAAAACCAAAAAATAAAAAACAAATGATACTTTTTAACTTAACTTATATGTTTAAAAAATATTCGTAATATTACCTGTATTAATTAAAATACAAATACGGGACTGTTTTACAAGGCCAACTTCACATGTGCTCAAGGCATTGGCTTAAACCACTACACCGTGCTTTCTATATGCTTACCTAAATACTAGCTGCTGCACGCCTGGCACTTGCACGAGGAGGCTCGTCAAAAGTTTGAGTAGAATAAGCCCGTGAAGTCCCGTGTATTGATGAACGAGTTCGCAACACACGTCATTTTCTTACTGTATTTTATCAATTAATTGTTTAAACACTGAATGTTATTACCTCAAACACGTCGATCGAAGTGTGCACTCATACCGTCTGGCCCGTAACCTTTTTCTCGCGTACTCTTTCCGCGTTTAACATGCAAATGACGTACCCAATACACGCCAAATATTAAACAGTTCGACTGAAAAAGACCTAGTCACAGGAAATATTTGTGCACGATTTACGTTATTCAAGGATATTTGATGACCTCAGGCAGGGCCGGCGCTACCTTTTGCGAGGCCCTGGGCAAAACATATTTCACTTATTTAACCAATAATGCAATAACTATATAGTTATCTAAGGTTTATATCCATATAGGCTTACGCCTATGCGTAACTAAAGGTACAAATTATTAAAAATGTATGTCCCAAATAAAACAATTTTTTTAATTAAAAATATATTAAAGAGTCAAGCTCTTCCAAAATTTTTACCCTAGTTGCACCTATGATTTTCATTGGAAATAAAAAATACATTAGCGAAATAGTGAATATCAATTTTCAACTGTTTAATAATTAATTTTAAACATATTACACTTGCCAACATACAAACAACTTACAAAATATATATTAAAGTACCTATACATAGTTTCTGTAATTTTATCAAAAGTTATTGAATAACTATAAATTTAGAAATGTGGTTATTATTCTTTAGATATTATCTATTATATATTTTAATATAATAATAAAAAAGATTAATATTGAATATTTAAAATTTTTTCCTTGACTTTTTGGACGCAAAAAATTCTATTACTTTTTTAAAATCCAATGTATCTGCTGTTTCGTTTTCTACTGCAATCGTTACCAATTCAGTCAATCGTTTCTGAGATATTGTGTTTCTGAGGTAATTTTTGATTATTTTGAGCTTTGAGAAACTTCTTGCTGCTGGCGCTGAGGTTATTGGTATAGTTAACAAAATTCTGAGTGAAATTACTATGTTAGGAAATAATTATTATTTAAAATAATATTATATTGTTGTTTTGCTTTATTACAAGATCTCTATACAAAATATTTTTCAATGTAATTTTTTAAAACGCGAGGCCCTTGAGAGCGCGAGGCCCTGGACAAATGCCCCGTTTTGCCCTCCACTAACGCCGGCCCTGACCTCAGGCCTGAAATGTCCGGGTGAATATCTTCGCGTTGAATGGGATTGATATCATACATATTTAAAAACGCGACGTCATGAACAATCTTAAGAGGGCGCAACAGTTACAAAATTCTGTACCAAAAAACGGCGCACTTCTAATAGTACTACCGCATCAAACATCCTAGAACAAAACTGATAATACCAAATGAAAGATAAAATTATCTTCTATATGCTACCAGAACGTTTATTTTATTTTTTCAAATTAAAATTTGTTTAATTCAATTTTGAAAAATTGTTAATTTTGGTTTTTTAAAATGTATTTATCACTAACCCGAAATAACTTTTGTTAACACATTCGACAATCCACCAAATACACAGAATCACCGACAATATATCATCATCATTCGAAAAAAAAGAACACTGCCCAGGTATATTCCTTGATATCGCGCAAGCATTTGACCGTGTTTGGCACGACGGATTATTGTTCAAATTAAAATTGTTTCTACCCGCTCCATATTTTCTCATTCTAAAATCTTATCTCGAAGACCGACATTTCACAGTTAAAATTAACAATTCTTACTCTGTCTACCATAAAATCAAAGCGGGAGCACCCCAGGGAAGCGACCTATCAGTCAGGGTTGCCAGATTGGGCGGTTTCTCGCCAAATGGGCTATCTCGGTATGCCAAATGGCGGGAAAAAAACATGATTGGCGTTTGATCTTAAATTGGGCGGTCTGCGAGAGTAATTTGGGCGTTTTTGGGCTTTTTCGTATCATAATAATATTTTTTTAAAAAAACAAAATATAAGAAATTTAATTAAATATTTTTATATTTAAATATAGAATATAATAATATTTTTTTTTTTATAGGAGTATAGATAACATTGATATTATTCTACTTGTATAATATCAATGATAGATAGTGATAAGTTTTTATGGTAGTAAAAGTTACCTACTATTGGTTAGTGGTTACTGGTTACTATATAATATAATAAACTGGTTGATGGTTATAGTATCATACTATTATTCTTTTTGTTTGTTTTGTTTTTAAGAAACGTTTAAAATTTAAATTTTTAACATGAAATCACGATTCACGAATCACGAAATATTTTTCAAATCTTGTTAATAGTGATTTCTTTTTTTTTTCTATTTTAACAAAAACTTTTCTATTTTTATTTTCATTTTTTTTTATTTATTTATTTATTTTTTTGGTTATTTCTGTTGTTATTATAAAATATTTGGCTATTTTGGGCGGTTTTAGAAAATTCCATACATTGGCTATTTTGGGCGACCTGAACGCTATCTGATAGACGGTACACTATCTTATCTATCTGGCGACCCAGTCTATCACCTATACTCTACAAAATATACACATCAGATATCCCCATAACGGCCATAACAAACCGTACAACTCTAGCGACATAAAGCGATATTATGCAGAAGATACCGTTATATTAGCATCAAACAAAGATCCAAACAAAGCCACCCACAATATACAATACCATTTAAATCTAATTTCAAATTGGACTCAAAAATGGAAAATTAAAATAAACGAAAACAAATCAGTCCAAATAAATTTGTCTCTAAATAAAAACGAATGTCCACAAATCACGCTCAATAAATTGCCAATCACTATTCAAAATACAACCAAATACTTGGGAGTTCATCTAGACAAAAGACTTACCTGGGCCCAACACACAAAACAAAAAATAAAACAAGCAAACACACGTCTACATCTCTTCCGTCCATTTATGTATCATTCAATGAATTTAAAAAACAAAATATTAATATATAAGACGATTATTACCCCCCTTTGGTCATATGGTATACAAATCTGGGGCCAAGCTAAACCCTCCAATATAAGACCCATACAAGCTTTTCAGTCTATATGTTGTAGACAAATAACTGGAGCCCCATGGTATATGACCAATGACGCATTACATAAAGATCTAAAAATCCCAACAGTCAACGAAATAGCAACTTGTCATTATAAAAAATTTCACTCCAAACTGCACTCAAACCAAAACCTTCTAGTTTCCCGCATGTCCTCTATAACCATTGCCAACAACCCTCCGAGGAGGTTAAAAAGAAAATGGCCAAGAGATGCTCTTGCCTAAAAAAAAAAAAAAAAACCGGTCTAATAATGAACCCACCAAATTTAATAGGAGGTACTGTTGATGCACGGTTTCCCCCCTCAAGATATTCAAGTCATATTATTTACCTATGTTATCAAATTTACTAATTGTATAGATTGAAAATATACTTTTTAATCAACTAAAAAAAAAAAAAAAAACATATTACAAATGGTAGTTAAAAATCCAAAACATACTCATTAGTTTAGTAACTAAAACAAATACAAATGCTATTGTACAGTACAATAATTATTTACATTTAATTTCTCAGGTAAGTTATACAAATTAAATTATGTATACATAAAAAATAAGAAAAAAAAACAAACAATTTAACACATTTATCTTTGATATAATGGTTTTTTTTCTTGAACAAAACTGCTATTGAACAATCAAAACCATTGGAAACAAAATTGTTATATTTTAAGTTTTCAGTTCAAGTTCTTAGTCCATACAAAAATAGTCCATCTTGAGCAATAACTACTAGGTCCCAGTGAGTACAACAGACTGCCAGACTGTGCTCATCAATACACATTGTTGGTTATATAATATTGGACTATAAAATATATTTCTTTTGTTTTTTTGTTTTTGCTATTAATACTTAGCCATTTGATTTTAACTTAGTGTTTGTATTCTATTAGCATATACATGTTTTATAAGATGATTTTATCAACCTTATTGTTTTTTTTCCTATGTAGACTAAGAATCAACTTTTAAAATGATAACTGGTAAAAAAAAATTAAGTTGTATATCATAAAATTAAAAAAATTAAATGGTTTTGATGTTCACGCACAGTATGTTTTACATTTTTTTTTTTTCATTTATTAATATTATAACATATGAAGAAGAAAAAAAACCTTAACTATGGTAAAAAAAAAAGTCCACAGAATGAAAGTGATAAAAGATTTCATTATGTCGAATAATAGAGTTGTAATCAAATAGCTTGGACAGGAATATCAACGAACGAAAGCTGCTGGTGGAATATTAGCTTTTAGTTTTGAAAAACAAAGAGCAGCACTGGAGTAATCCCAATCATTTTCTTCTAAACATCTGTTAAAAAAAAAAAAGAGATAAATTACATACTTGAAATATGAAATTCACTATTAAAAACGTTATCAAATTTAAATAAAATTTTAATTTAAATCTCCTTATTTATTAATAGTTATTAGTTTATATAAGAAATATTGAAACTGTATCTTAAGATAAAAAATTGTTTACAGTTAACAAAAATGTATTAAGAAGTTTTGACTCGTAATGGAGAAATACGGAAATAATTCACAAGCTTATCAATAATTATGGTCAATTGTTTGTAATGGTCTAGTAGCCAAGTTAATGATTATCAATGCATTATTATTATTATTATTATTTATTTATTGATCATAACTTATAAATAATTATTTGAAAATGTATAACAGTATCTAAGTACTTAAACTTTTGATTATTAATTAGTAGGAACTTAATATAATTTATCAACACAAAATAACTTTAATTTGTTTTGAAATGTTAGTTCCTATTAAAACAATTAAATTTACTAAAAATAGTACAAGGAAAAAGTTCAACCTTAAAAAACTTAGTTACTTTTAATTACTGAATTTACCAAAGGCATAATAAAATTGACTTACTTTTTAGCCCATTCTTCATTCATTCCTGATTCATTTGAAAAACTTTTAACCATAGTTAATTTGGTATCAGAATTGGCATTAGCATCATTAGCAACTGGATTTGAGGGTACTTCAGTTGACAGGTTCACAGGGTTAGAAACAGGATTTGGATTTATAGAAAATGCAGTTGTAGCTGGTGTTGAATTAAACATTGAAAATGCTGCATTTGAATTTTGAACATTTGAAGCTAAATTTACATTTTGACTTTGTTGTTGAAAAGTTGGTTGATTCTGCACATTGGATGTTTGCAGATCACTTTGATAAGATGGTGGGTGTTGAGGTATTGTAGGAGCTGAAAATGTAGCTTGCTGGTATGAAGGTGGTGGATAGTTTGGTAAAGCTGATTGTTGGTACGATGATGATGACTCCATTCCGAGCATTTCATCAGTATCTTCCATAAACATTGTCATATTATTGTTATTACCATTACCATTGGTATTCTTTTTTGATGATACCGGTCGTGATTTTATTTGGGTAAAAAAACGTTTAGACGATTCCTATAAATACAAAATATATTTATTATATATTTTATAACTGACTAGATAATAGTAAAAATAATTATTCATAAATAAAAATATTATTATAACTTACTATTAATAATTCATCAGAGACTGTTGTAACAAACATCAAATCACTTAATATACTCCAACCACTTCCAACAGGTACGATGCAAAACGTTCTACTAAACGATCGAAATATAGGCCTATGGTTGGATTCTTTGAAATCTTCAGCAAATACACCATTTACTACAATTTGAACCATTGTGGTCTGTAGAGAAAATAAAAATTTTAAAGAAAATAATTTGAATAAAATAAAATCATCTAACTTACATTTGCTATTGGAACATCAACTTGGAATGAGCCAAGGTCATGCTTCGTCTTAGGTAACTTTTCTATAAAGTTTATTATATTTTCTCTACTTTTATGTAAAAAACGATTTCTGGAAGAAATTTTCATGAAATTTCTACTTTCTGGTAAGTATTGTGATAAACTACCTTTAGAACTAAAAAATATTAAAATTAAGATTACAAAAATTTCTTCACATTTGATTTATAACTATTTTTCAACTTACATATTAGACAAAAAACAACTAGATAAAGAAAATGTGGCGTCTTCGTGGTAAGCTTCACTAACCATTTGTCTGGATACTTTGTTATCGTATCGTTCATAGTATTCTGTAAGGAATGATTCTACTAATGAAATAACTGGATTTGGCACCTCAGCATTAAGTCCTCCTGGTATCGGGTAACAGTTTCCAAGATTTATAGGCATTTTCAACTTGCCGTCGATTATGGCATTATACCGAGATGGTAAATCTACGTTATCCTGAAAAAAATGTAATAATGTTGCCTAACATTTGCCTAATCTAAACATCAACAGTATTTTAAAGTTTCTTGGCGAAATTCTCTCTCCTAGATTATAACAAGTATATAAAACTATATTATGTTAAGATCTATAAACATTGATCAATTGAGTATGTGCCATAAATTATGGATTCTTAACTCTTGGATTATTTTATTATTTATTGCACAAAAATGCAGTTTCATTCTGAAGAATTATCTTAATTATTGCTAGTTATTTTCGACATTATAAATTAATAACAATAATTAACATCAACATTAGTACAATTAAACATAAATTAAAATATAGCAAATTATTACTTAGTATTATGATTCTCTTTCTTTTTTTATTTTTTTATGTAAGATATAGATAAAATTTCATTTGAAATATTTTTACCTAAATTTTTCCAACTGGCCCTAAACATCTTTAGTATGTTTTGTGGCCTCTTAATATAAAAAGATTATCTCAAAAGTAAAAGCTTAAAAATTCAATAAAAACAAATTATCATATTCACTTTAATATGTTATGGTGTTTATATAAATTTAATAAAAAGTGAATGAAATTTAGTTTTTGGATTTTATTTTTAGTTTGAAGAAATACATTAGTACCTTACTTTGTTCTTATAAATAAAAAATTTCAACTCAAAAAATTTGAAAGAAAAAAATTAATGAAGAAGATAATAAAAATGAAACATAAACTCTTTTTATGGCAAACTGTTATCCATCACCATCATTGCGTAATCATCATCAATTGTTGTAATATCTCAGGCATCAATCACCGCAACCAGTTTTAGGGCTATAGGCAAAAGATCAGCCAGGAACTGGTCTCACGTGGTTAAAGCAGCCCACTTTCCATACTGTATCTATGGGTTGCATAAATTCCAAAAACAGAGTCAAACAAAATGCCACACCCCCATTAATGACCAACTTAAAGAAAAATCACCCATCAATTTCAAACCAAAAAATAAAACCAGCACCTGAAATTCCCTCAAAAAGATTAGGGAAGCAACGCAAAGAACCGCCTTCGTCCAATTTAACGGAGTAGGAAGAAAATACAGCATAATATACTCTCCGAAATAAATCCGAATCTCCGAATAAATCGACCTCAAATATATCAAAAGATACTCCCAAAGAACCACGGATACGTATTTCACTTATCTTTGTACTAACAAAAACAAACATGCCATGGCGCTAATTAGTGACCGCTAATTACATCAGACCTACAAAAATTCCAAGTATATTGTCCTGATGTGGAAATCTGCAGAGTAAAAAAATTTTTATTAGAACTAGATGGAAATGTTTCAAATCGAAAAAATAATGTGAGAATTCCTATACATATGATATTGTGCAAACCCAACAAAAACGCAAAAGACAGAAAAGATTTATGCTATCTAATCTTTTTTTTATGTCAAAGTTAATATATAGCCATATAAATCAACTGGACCAGCACAATGTTAGAAATTTAAACTTTTTGGAGACTCTTCATGCCAATGCAGCCACTTGGCCAGATGGGTAAAATGTGGTGGTGAACACCTCACCAAAAAATTCTCCAAACCCAGAAACAAGGTTACCTGCTCTAATTGCAAGGGCGATCGCACAGCAAATTAACATTACTGCCCATACTACATCAAAGTAGCAAACCAGAAAACCGTACAGACAAGAAAATCAACAAAACCCGTCACGCTACCAACGGTCAAAACCACCTAAACAGTGACTGTCATGAGTGGAACGCCAAACCCGAAACTTGAACACACAAACTGTAAAAAATACTCATATATCTTACAAAGCTCATCTATAGAAGAAAAATCATTACCTATAACTAAACTACTCGAGATAATACAACAATTACTTCCCATGATCAAATTATGCACTGAATCTGATTCCAAAAATGGAAAAACTCAACAATTTTAGTTCAAAGATTTTTAACAAAAAAAATATAAAAATAAAGAACCATTTGAGCTAGTTGTTAAAATTTTCCAAAAATTATAAATATCATAGTTACTTAAAAATTAATTACGATTACAAGGAAAATAATTGTCTTTCAAACTGAGAATAGACATTCTTTTTTTCGACAAAAATGTGAGGTATATTCTTTAACACAAAAGAATTTCATCTCTAATATAAGGTAATATACTATCTTATATAATATATATAACAACTTCTAATATATTCCAAAGAATTTTTATACAAAACAACCATTAGAAAAATGTGTTAATGATAAGCCTCAAAGAACTTGTAACCTAATGTTGATGCATATTATGTTGTTAATAAATTGATTACCAAAGTAATACTTTCAGTTTGGTTTTAATTATTTGTAAAAAATTGCATTTTAAATAATTTAATTTTATACTATTTAAAATAAAATAATTAATATATTATAAACCTTTTTTATATACTTATGTATTGAACCTTAAATAGTCCCAGTTTAAAAATAACACCTATCCACTCATGGTTATAATTTTATTGCTTATAAATAGTTCTGATGTTATGTTTTATATTCAGTCAAATATTTAGTGTAGCATCATGAACTCCCACATTTAAAATAATCATAAAGGAATGATCAGATAGATTAGATTAAATCAGTTAATATTGTTAATTTAGGTAATCAATAATGTTTTCATTTGTCACCATACGATAATCAAGAGAATGTGAATTTGTTTTCAAGGAATTTTTCAAAAATGTTGGTCGACTGATCTCCTGTTGATATTACATGGTCTCTACTCCCCTGATTTGAGGCTATCGTCATTTTTTCTTATGGCAGCATCTCAAAACTGAAGTTTTTAAACATCATTCTCAAACCTAGAAGAACTCAAGGAGACTATTTGTGAAGAAATCTCAGGAATTCCACACTATATGCTAGCAAAAATATAACTCTATAAAGATAACTCTAAAAAATAATTCTATTTGTGGTTCTCTCGCCATTATTTGAATGATATAACTTTTGAAAAACAATTATAAAAACCTAATAAATAGTTTGTTTCAATGAAAAAAATGTTTCATATAATTTACTTTTTATTTTTTTAATTCACTTTAAAAATATGGGAGCTCATAGCATCGCATACAGTAATTGAAAATTTTGATCAAGCCAACAATAGCTTCACTTTTTAAAAGTTCAAAATCTATTAAATCCAACACTATTTTCCAAATTACTTTTGATGATAAGTACATAAACATCCAAAGGAATTCATGGCAGCAATAATGCTCATTATATGATCATAATTTCACATTTAAACCAGGTAAGATGTACTTACCATGGACACCTTACCTTAATACACCAAAAATTATCACAATACTGTTAAGCTAGTACTATAGAAACATCGATCTTGTCGTTTTTTGCACACATTTAGGGCGTACAAGTGCGATAAGATAAAACAGATGACACTTACCAATTTTTTTAGCATAGGAAATAATTCTTGTATATTCCTGAAACAACAAGAATGTTTAATATAAGAAAAATGAAATAGTCTAAATATACTCACCGTCTGTAACGTTCTTTGTCTTCTGTATCACTCACAGGATTCCTAGTTAAGTTGAGTACATCAATAGTAAAACCAGATAGGCTCTTAAGCTCTTTTAAATCGGCCAACTAGAAATGTAAATTAATTAACTTCTGCACTTATTAAAAAAATAAATAATATCATTACTTTATTGCCGCCTAAATCCAACACTTTTAACTCCGGAAATAATCTTCGTATCCACACAAGCCCTTCACCCAAATATATATGGTTGTTTTCGAGACTAAGTCCATATAAGTCATTCTTTGTATGTTCAGCAACCATATTGAGCGCAGCCAAAAGAACTGCAGGTCGATTTAATGGTACAAATAATTGATTTGAGGTAAATACTAAAAAAATATCACATTTTCAATTTAACTCTATTACTATACTATATTAGAACATTTTATAAACATAAAATAAAAGAGTTTTTACACACATGGACATGCATAAAATCGAGATAAGTCCAAACTTTTTGTACTAGGATTATAACGAGTACCCATTGCCTCTATCATTTTTTCTTTGACATCAGGAAACACTGGTGTAAATGATATAGGTCCCCGTGGAGGCATGTATGGAAATACTTTAATAATCAACTAAAAAAAATGCTCATGTATATTATATTTCAATAACTAAAACTATACTTTGAATTTCATAACTTACTTTTCGATCATCTCTAAGCGTTATCTTATAACTTGTGTTATGCAATGTTTTAGCAATTTTAAAATCATCAACAAGAAATCTTAATGCATTATCAAAATATTGTTTCTATAAAATTGAATTTTATTAATTAGTATACAATTTTATTGAGTACCAAATAGTTAGTAAATCTTGCTTACATTATATGGATAAAATACATTTGGTGTAATATAAGTTTCAATTATTTTTAAGACTTCTTCACTGTCTTCAACATTTGGTACCTTCAGACCCAAGATAAAATAATAATCAACTATCATACATAACATTACATTACATTATAAATAATATTAAAAATCAAATCTTACAAATATTGAATACCATCCTGTACTACTTTCTTTTAAAGTCCATGCAGGATTTCTAAAATTACCGTGACCGCCACCCCGATTATGATTCCTTTCAGGAAAAGATCTATTTATATTAAATCATCAAGTGAATATATCAATTTTAATTTTAAAAACAATAAAATACCGTCGACCAGAATTATTTCTGGGAGGTCCATTTCGGTTTGAAAGTTCATCTAATTGGTCACGAACCAGATCAGTTTTATTTTCCCAGCTTTTACGAAACTGATTACCTCCACGATTATTTGACTTGAATGTTACTTTTTTATTGAAACCATGGCGATCTGCATAACCACCACCTCCTCGACTAGTACTTGGCCTCGAACCTCTATCATCATGTTCGTTACCTATGGATAAAGTTTAAATTAAGAATAAAATTAAAACCTTAATTCTCATGTAAACACTTGTTTATTGTTATATAGGTAATAAGTCAAATTAGTAGAAATAAAATGTAGAACAGTACCTTAACTATTAAAGCACAATGATATTTTTTTTCAAATACAATGAAACCTCTAAATACCAGACACTCTTTGTAACAAAATTTTTATCCGCTATTAAGAATGTTCAATTGAAAGTAAAATTAAGAAGTTCGTAAGTTAATACTAATATTAACATTTATTTAATTTAATAGTGATGTACCTACATACTTATGTAGGCACTTAATTGAATTCATTGCAAGTATAATTATTAAAAATTGATAAAAAGTAGGTACCTAAATAATTTTAATATAAAACTAACTTTTATGAAAATATACAGTTTTTGATAACACCTAAGGGTAAAATTGTAGAGAGGCGGCTTATGGCCAAAATAACTAAAAAAAATTTTTTGTTTGTTTTATAACATAACTTATTTCTTTTTATTCACCACGTGTTTTTCTCTTTTCAATACTCAAAGTACATGGTTTATTACATTTTGGGCACAATTTTTTTGTTTCCAAACAGCCATGTTCTATCAAAAATTTTTCAAGTTTCTTTGTATCCATACTTATTTCGATAAATTTGGAAGCCCGCATATTGCAATTTCCCGTACAAACGTTCGCCATTGTACCGACTTGTACAGTATGTTTAATGGATGTCTTCACTATTTTGAACATTATTCTATAGGCTAGCATTCGAAAAAGTAAAGGCATCTATAAAAAATACATACACACAATACCTACGCATATAGAATATTACTAAAATATCGATATACTCATAACTATCGATCCTGGTTTCATCTCAATTATCACAACAATCGGGAACTCCCAGAACTCATAAACATAAGTCACATAACCTCAATTCTTGTACTATTTATTTTCACGTTTTACCAATAAAATCATAAAATTACACTCCCAAAACGCACCAGCATTGTCCGATACTTATCACGTACGTAATTACACATTTTTCACATTCGACATTGATCTGTATTTGGCAAAATTGACCTCTACGTGATAATTCTAAGCACAGTGTTTTTTTTAATGTTTATCATAAAAATGTCACTTTCCGCAAATGCAAACGTGAATAAAAAGAAATAAGCTATGTTATAAAACAAACAAAGAAATTTTTTTGTCATTTTGGTCATAAGCCGCCTCTCTACAATTTTACCCACCTAAGATATATCTTCTATGAATAATTTTAGATAATAAGGTAGGATTTTATTTATACATTCCACAATATTAATCTTAATTTATGATAAATTATCATAGCATTATCTAAAATACTAGAAATGAAAAAATAAAATACTTCATTAAGATGTTAAAAAAAATTACCCATAAGGTACATATTATTATCATAGAATAAAATTAATTTATAATTTTTAAATTAGTTTATATAAAAAATAGGTATATAATTTATGAACTATTCTGTTGTTTTCATAACAAAAAATTTGAGTATGAAAATGTAAAATATTATACTTCATAATTATCAATTAATATGTTTGACGAGTGTCATTCATGAATAAATTAAGAATACCTGTATACCTGTTGTATACTACTTATATCACTATGTAGTATGTATATATATATACACACTGGGATATAATAAAATAAGTAGGTACCTAGTTATCACTTGATACTTTGTGATATAAATAATCACTAAAATAAAAGCAATATAATTAAATTATATTAAAGGAAATATTATCAAAAACATTTACATAGTGATTAAGTCAATTTATAATCTAAGCACTAAACTCAAAACATATGGTAAGATTGAGATTTACCGGATCTATAAAAAAAAATTAGGTACATCTATCACTTAAATATGTAATACACAAATAAATTGTATTTGTGCACAACATAAAGGATAGATACCAATACAAAAACAATATTTTTTATTTGAGGTTTGAACATTTAAATGTACACAATCAAAACAGCCCGGGTACATTCTTCACGGCAGAGGTAACGAGTTCGCACTGGTAGTTATGAAATTCGTCCGTCAGAGCGAACATAAACGGGACAGTGGCCGATGATGATGTGGCGAGATGCACGAGGGTGGTAAGACCACGGAAAACGACGGACGTTCAAAGTTCGCGGTTCCGAAATCCGGACTACTGGCACGGTTAGGTTGGCAAAAAAGGAGCAAAAGCGGAGCGAAAGAAGGCGTTCGATACCGAAGGAGGAATTCGGCGCAACCGCCGTGTCTCGTCACGACGCGGAAAACCTTGTGCGGGATTGACAAAAAAAAAAACGGGTCACCCAGCGTCATAACAACATTCGACAATTTATACTCACGCTGGTTGACGTAGTGGCACCTGCTGTTGGCGTTTCGTCCTCGCGACCTGCCGGCCATCGTTCGGAAAAGCGACCGCGGCTACTGACGCGACGGCGGTGAAAACGGCGACCCTCGGGACTACCGTCGTCAGACGACAACAATGGACGCTTCAACCGCGGCGGCAGCGTCGATCACCGAGCACGCGGACGTATTGGTCGTTTCGACGCCGGCACGTTCTCGCGAACCGTGTAACGAACGCTTGTGTGGACGGACGGAAATTATCGCGTGATATGTACGAAAAAATAACGATAATACAATTTACGCGAACGACGCGAACAATGACGACTGACGAGTCGCGACGGATTACGTGCTATCACGCGATAATCAGAAAAGGACGGCGTCGGGGACTGGGGAGTGACACCAACTGATCAAATCAAACTCCGCCGTACACGACAAGTCTGTCGTTGCAGAAGCAGCAGCTGCTGCCCGTCCTAATCGCGCCACAGACGTCTAGATGGCGCTTGCGATGGCTGTGCGTTCGTCATGGAACATCGTGCTACAATCTTGTGTTCGCACGTGCGATCGCAGGAACTATAACTACACAGAGTACTGCTACAGCCATGGACCTTTTACTCATAGACGGAGCATCCTGGTAGGATGCGGGTGGGTGGTGCGTTCATTTCTAGCGTGCCAGCAGTGATGCCATTCCTTACGACCAAAAACATTGTTATTAACGCTTGTAATATATTACAACCAACAACAACCGTGTAATATATTATTATTGTAATATTATAATATTAATTATTCTTATAATTAATTTAATTAATTTTTATTATTATTATAATATTTAATAACAGCTATTTTATTAATTAAAATTATTATCATGCATATTTCCAACTCTTTTCCTATAAATGAATATTTTTTACATTACAAATTTGTCGGTGAATTTTAATATTATAGCCATCAAATTGTATATTATTTCCTGCATTCCTTGAATTGAATTTTCTTTATTTTCTTCTTTTATCATTTCATTTTTCCTTTCCTCAGAAACAAATTCTTCAAAAATCTTTTTGAGAGTTTCTGTTTTTGTGTATTCATTTTTTGTGTATTTTTTTTTTTTAGTTCAGTAGTTATATTAATTAGGTCATTATGGTCTGATGTGAGTACGTTTTTATATTTGTTTATTTGTTGATTCATCATGTCTTCATTTGTGGATAAATGTTTTAGTTGTTTTTCGGTGGCTATGTTACGACAGAAGTGATAAAAGTTGCCAAAAAATTGTATCCCAAATTTTTGATCTTTTATTATTGTTAAAAATTTCCCAAAAGGCCTCAGACATATCTATTTCATTTTCATTAATGTTTTTGTTAATTGTTTTTAATAAAATTAAATATTAATGATTGGTTTACAATATCACAGTAGTTATTTTTTTTGTGTTTACAGTATTTTCCTACACCTAAATTATTTTCTAACTTATATTCTATATTATAAGTGTGGGTTATTTGTGTATACGTTAATGGAATACTCTTCTCTTACATGACTGCCTCTTGTACTTCATCGAAAAATGCTCCTTAAGAAATGATTATGGGTATTTCTTCCTCTGTAGTTCCTTGACATGCTATCGTGGTAATTATTAATATGTAGTGTAAAAGAAACATCTAAAAAACAAATATCTTTTAGTACATAGTCTTGTTAATTTTAATTTTTCGGCAACGTAGTTCATTAACTACCTTCTCTTTCATAGTAAGGTTTTTATTCTTTGAACATGAAACGTATCTATTATTTCTTTATTGTTTAATTCTAAGGCAATTTTATAATTAACATCATTTATTTTTTCTATAATTTTACCCGGACCTTTGTATTTATATTTTAGTTTCTTTGAGGTATTAGGTTCTTGATTATTGAATTTTATTAGGACTAATTTCCCAGGTTCATAATTTACTTCTCTATGTGTTTTATCGTAATATTCTTTTTGTTTTTTTTTTCAATTTCAATTAATTTTGGTTATTCATTTCTTATGTCATTTAATTTGTCTATAGATTTTAGTAGGGGAAAGTACCCGAATATGGGATAGTTTTTTTAAATTGTTAATTAAAGATACAAAAAATATTTTTTTCTTGCAATACCAATGTGCTTTCTTTTAAGTAAAACAAATACTGATAAGTATTTACGTAATTTAGTGTAAAAAGTAGCACATTTATAATTTGATTTGAAATAATTGAAAAACCAATAAAGTTCACTATTTAAAAATAAGTTCCTAATATAGGATAATAGGTGATCTTAATACTGGATGGTCAATATTAAGGTAGCTCTCAATATAGGATAGGCAGTTTGAATACAATTTTAAAACCGCGACGACGACGATGATGACGACGATAACGACAATGATGATGAGACGACGGCGATGATGACGACGACGACAATGATGACGACGATGAAAATGATGATGACGATACCGACAACGATGACGACCACGGCGCTGACAACGACGTCAATGATGATCACGAAGACAATGATGACGACGACGACAATGATGAGGACGACGACAAAGATGACGACGATGAAAATGATGATGACGATAACGACGATGACGTCATTACAATAAATTTTTTTTTTTTTTTATTGATCTTATAAAACATCGGCTTCTGTGGCCATTAGTTTACAATTTACAGTAATTTAAAATATTTACAATTACATATTATACATCTTGTGGAAAAGGGCTTAAATTAGGTTGTATAGCTGGATTTATTTTATACAATGTGTCCGGGGGGGAAGTGACCGCCCGGCGCCATATGAAAGTACACCAAAAGTTATGCAGAATCCATCTTTAAATGGGGGGTCTAACTTTATTATGTTTTAAGTTATGGGCGTTTTAATTTTTTTCTTACCAAAACAAAATCTGCCGAGAATTTTTTTATGTATCTTCAAAAATATTCAACTTTTTTAAGTAATTTTTTTTTATTTTAAAGCTGTTTTATTATGCTATCAAATGACATAACACAATTAAACCAGAAATGTACAAATTAATTTAAAAAAAAATTTTAATGAATTTTTTTTTGTAAAAAATCAGCATTTTTATAAGTAAATCGAGTATGACATCAAATAATCTCCTATTTAGTACAGTTTTTGTTTGTATTTTATTATTCTACTAAATAATACCTACAATTTTCTTAAATTAATTTTTTTCGTATCTCTCATAATTTCCAAGTTATACGCTGTTAAACTTGACTATTTAGGATTCTCGGAATCGTTTATCGCTCTGTGTAAGGCGATTACAAGAATATAATTTAAAACCCTAAGGCCTATTATTACATTTTGTTGCTAGTTGATCGTGTGAATGAACTCAAACAAATTGAAATTCTAATGATTTAATTAAAAACGTATTTTAATAAACACAAAGGAAAATTAATAAATTTAAAAAACAACACAAAAACTGTAACCTTTTCAGATCATAGATTAAGAAAATAAAAGTTATGCTTAATTAATTAAATTTTCGAAGTGTTCCCCACCTGACTGCAGGCATGCTTGAACTCTTAATGAAACACTTTGTGTAGTTCTTTGAATTTCCACGCGATTTTGTCGAATTTCATTTGCTGCAATGGTAAAAATTGCAATGCTGCAATCCTAAATAGTCAAGTTTAACAGCGTATTACTTGGAAATTATGAGAGATACGAAAAAAATTAATTTAACAAAATTGTAGGTATTATTTAGTAGAATAATAAAATACAAACAAAAACTGTACTAAATAGGAGATTATTTGATGTCATACTCGGATTGATTGGGTGTCATCATATTTTCGGCATTCAGTAATAATATGTTTTACTGTGAGGTCCACTCCACACATTTCGCATATGGCGGGATCACTTTTTTCCATAAGATGCCTATGTGTGATGAAAGTGTGGCCTATTCTTAGACCCTCTTTTCTATTAAGTCCGGGGTTTTTCCATGTTTGTATGTTGTTTTTTATTTGGTTTAACTTTGTATGCTGGTTTATCCATTGTATGAGCCATTTTTGGTCTAGGACTTGTTTGATTTGTTTTTTTTTGTCTTCATATGTGTATATATTGAGTAGTGGGGTGTCTGGGGAGGAGGTAGCTTTTGACGCTTCTAGGTCTGCTTTTTCGTTGCCTTGTATGCCACAGTGTCCAGGAGCCCACATATAGCATATATCCTTCCCCATACCTCTTGCTTCATATGTTTTTTCTTGTATTAGTTTGGATATGTCAGATGGATGTGTTATGTTTTGGATTCCTGTGATGCTGCTGAGTGAATCACTGATTACGAGGTAGTTGTTAGGTGTCGTATCTTTATTTTGTATTATGTGCAACGTCGCATTATATATTGCCAGTGCTTCAGCTGTGTAGATTGAGCATTCGGCAGGCACGTAGGTAAGGGGTGGCCTGGGGTGGCCCGGCCACCCAAAAATATTTACTGGCCACCTCACTGGCCACCCCAACTGTATTTTTGATGTGTCCAAATTTCAACTGAGTCAATATAAAAATAATGTCGAACCATCCAATCCATTCCATTTATGATTGGAAAATGTTTGTCTGATATTTGTTATTACGTAGATTACATTATGACATATCAAAACATTATAAATTCATAATAACTGATATGAATATAAACAGATCGTAGACACTCGCAGACGGCCAAATTCATCGAATTAAGACACATAATGACTATTGATATTGGTAACTATAAATAAAAGTGTATTTAGTATACACTTACTTTTTGTTGGATATTTTCAGATGGGGGGGGGAGGGTGGTTGTGAGTAAATGTTGGCCACCCAAGAAAAACGATGGCCATAATTGGGCCACCCCAAATGGTGTAATTCTAGCTACGTGCCTGGCATTCGGGGGGTAATTTGTAAGTTGTGATTGTATTTTCTGCTACTATTGCAATCCCTACGCTGTCTGTTGTTTTGGATGCATCAGTGTTTTCTATCAGGGTATTTTTGTATTATTCCTTGGAAAAGATTTTTGTAGATATTAGGATTTGTGTTGTTTTTTTTATATTATGTTATTTCGATGTTTGTATTGATTTGCATTAACCAAGGAGGTATGGTTTGTGGTTCTCTTGGTACTATTTGTTTTATATTTATTTGTAGGTTTTCTGCTTCTTTGATTGTGTTGTCGATGTATTTGATTGCTGGGTTGTTCTTATTTTTTAATGTTCGGGATGCATAGAGTATATTGTTTTGTGTTCTCCTTATGTCGGGGGGTGGTTCATTTACAATGTTTCTTAGACTCGCTATTGGGCTGGATTTGAAGGCTCCAATTGCTAGTCTTATGCCGGTATTTAGAGGCACATCAATCATTTTTAGATGTTTAGGATTGGCTGTCATGAATATTATTGAACCGTGATCAGTTTTAGACCGGATTAGTGCTCTGTAGATTTGTAGTAGTGTAGAAGTTTCACCACTCCATGATGTATGTGAGATAATTTTTATTATGTTTAGTTTTTTTTTTATGGAGTTTTTTACATATTTTAAATGTGGGATCCAGTTTAATTTGGTATCAAAAATTACTCATTTTATTTTATTTTGGTTTGGTATAATGTTGTTACCTATTTTTATCTGGAGTTTACCTTGTTTTCTTTTTTTTGTGAATATGATGCTTTGTGATTTTTGACTGGAGATGTTGAAGCCCGTTTTATTTAACCATTTTGTTATGTTATTTGCGCTATTTTGTAGTAAATGTTGTACTGTATTTAGGTTGCTGCTTCTGCAAAGTATGTTAAGGTCGTCTGCGAATAGATTTGCAGTTACAGGAGTTTCTATTGTTTTAACAATGTCATTTATTGATAGGAGGAAGATCGTGACAGTTAGTGACGACCCTTGGGGAATTCCGTTTTCTTGGGTAAAAATGTTCGAAAGGCAGTTTGAAACTTTGACTCGAAATTTTCTGTCGGAGAGGAAGTTTTTTATATAGTTATACATGTTCCCATTTATTAGTATTTTGCTGAGTATTTGAAGTATACTGTGTCTCCATACGGAGTCATACGCTTTGGTTATGTCTAGGCTGATCATTCCCAGAATTTGATTGTTTTCTAGGGCTTTGCTAATTTCGGATTTTATTATGTAAAGGTTATCTATTGTGGATCTTGCACGACGAAAACCACTTTGTTCAATTGATATAATTTTGTTTTTTTCCAAATACCAAACTAGTCTATTGTTTATTATTTTTTCCATTGCTTTTGACATGGTATTTAGGAGGGTAATTGGACGGTATCCTTCGACAGAGTGCTTGTCTTTTCCTGGTTTATGAATTGGTATAATGATGCCTTTTTCCCATTCATCTGGTATTCTTCCTGTTCTCCATATAGTGTTGTATAAGTTTAATAGGTAGTTTTTGGCCGAGGATCCGAGGTTTTGTAGGAAGCAGTAGGGTATTTCATCGGGGCCGGGGCTCTTGCTTTTACATTTACTGAGAGCTAGATTCATTTCTTTTAGTGTTATTGTTGCGTTCAAACTAATTTGGTTTGAGTCTATAAGGGTGGTGTCAAATTGTATGGGCGTGTTTTCGGCAGGTATTTTTATTTCATCTATGAATTTTTGTTTGTAGATTGAGTTGCTGAAGCTTTCGTAGAAAAATGAGCCGATTTTTTGAGCGACTTCTTGTGGTAGTGATGTTGAGGTGTGTTCGTCTGTTATGTGAATTTCTTGATCTCGATTAAGTCCTTTAAGTGATCTGATTTTAGTCCATAGTTCTTTTGAGTTGGTTTTGTTGTTTATAGGGCAGGTGAATTTTTTCCATGATTCTTTCTTGCTGTTTTTAATTAAAAATTTGGATTTGGCTCTTATTTTTTTGAGTTCTATGAAATTTTCTAGAGTTTTAATTTTTTTTTGAATGTGTTGAGCGCATCTTTTTTTTTATGACTGTTTTGATCTCATCGTTCCACCATGGGACTCTTGGTTTGGTGTTTTGTTTTATATGGCTTCCGATAAATTTATTTGCTGCATTGGTTATTATGTGAGTGAATGTTTCAACCATTTCATTGGTGCTTTGTTGTAAATTATTTGGTAATTCGTTTGTTTTTCTGTCCACCATTTTTTCGAATGAAGGCCAGTTTGGTTTTTTTAAGTCCCATCTTTTAATTTTGTTTTTGTTTGTGTTTCCTTTCCTTGGGATAAAGTTAATTTTGATTGGTATGTGATCACTGCTTAGCAAGTGAGGTAACACTTTCCACTCTAATCTGTGTGCTAAGGATGGTGGGCAGAGGGTTAAATCTATGCAGGAGAGGTTTCCGTTAGCTATGTTTATGTGGGTGGGGAGTGTTTTTTCTTATTTTCATCCTCCTGTTCTAATAGTTCCGAAAGTCCTTCTTCTAGTGAAGCGTCTGTTATGACATATGTTTTTAGGCCGTCTTTAAAATGTGCTAATACTGGGGCCGTAGTTATTGCTTTTTGTAAATTTTGGAATGCTATTTCGTGTTCTTCGCCCCAATTAAAAACTACTTCTTTCCTAGTTAGATTCGTTAACGGATTTGCTAATTTCGAATAATTCTTAATATATTTTCTATAATAACTAGTTAAACCTATGAATGATCTAATATCTTTGATTTTCTTTGGTTTTGGAAATTGTATAATGGCTTCTACATTTTTTTCTAATGGGAGAATTTCATTTCTAGATACCTTGTGACCTAATAGTTCAATTTCTGAGCTAAAAAAAATGCATTTATCAGTTTTTAGTTTAAGACCTACTTCTTGTAATTTTTAAACATATTTTCTACATTTAGTAACGCTTCTTCAAATTGTTTTCCAAAGCAACAAATATCATCTAGCAGGGACGCCCGGAAGGGGGGGCCAGTGGCGGCCATGGCCCGCACTGAGATTTTTTGTGTCAGTTACAAAATTAGAAGTTTTTTTACATAAAGCTGGTCTTAGGTATTTAGCAACTATGCAACAATCCTTGTATCTAACAAGTCATATATAAGCAGCCTGTCGTCGACGGAAATAGAAACCTTTTGACAGACATTATTATTATTACATTTATCGTATTCTGGGTAATGTGTTCAACTATCATGGGTTTTTTTAATCAACAAATTGATAATTCAATTAATTTATTTGCTTCTAATAAAAGGAGATTGTCATCACTTTTTGAATAAAATGCAATATTATGATGTATAAATATGATGTAATATGTAACATGTAATGTTGTAATATGTAAATTCAAATCAAATAAAGTTGTTTTTTGTTGAAATTTTATTATGTTTTTTCTTAGAAATATTAGAAATAATAGTGTAATTTTATATTTACTTAAATTAGTTTTGATTTTTTAAAAATTATAAACGATACTATTACTAAGTATGAGTAGATGAAAGTGTAGCGGTAAATCTTCCCATAAGTATTTAGGTACTTGCAATTTTTTGCCCCCCCTGATCTACATTACTGCGGGCGTCCCTGTCATCTAGGTAAACAATCATAGATCTATGTATACAAGTATTCACTAAATAAATTGTTTACTATTCGTTGAAAATGTGGTCTGTGGAGCACTATTTTTCCACCCTTGCATTAATTTTTTAAATTGTAAAAGGCCAAAATCTGTTATAAAACCTGTCTTTTTCATTAATTGGAATTTGGAAGTAGCCCTGCGCCATATCTACCGTTGAAAAATATTTAGCTCCTTCAAGTGATCTAAAAAGTGCATCTGATCTTGGAATTGGGTGTTTTTCTGCTATAGTTTCGTCATTAAGTTTCCTATAGTCAACTAAAAACCAATGTTCACCCTTTTTCTTTTTTGGAATTAAAAAAACTGGGGCTGCATAGTTATACTACTACTGGGTTCCACTATGTCGGCTTTTATCATTTGGTTTAGGTATAACTGTTTTTAACTCATTTCTTTGTGATGGTGAAACTCTATATGGTAGGTAGTTGGAATATTGACTTATCTGTTTTTAATTTAATTTCACATGGTTCTACCTTAGCACAGCAAATGTCTAAAGGATCTGACGTAAATAAGTGTTTGTATTTATGTATTAATTTTAAAGCCTTTTTGCGTTGGTCTAAATTTAATTCACTAGATATTTTTATTATATTTCCTTGTTTATCAATCACTTCATTAATATTTTTGCTTTCGTAATCTACGTGCGTAGTATTTATGTTTTTTTCTGCGTTAGTAATTAATTTTTTATTTATTAATGTGTCCGTGTTTGACCTAATTATATTGGCTATTGTCATTCCTTTTGGTATACTAGTGTAGACGTTTAAGAAATTATATGCCAAGACATGACTAAAATTATTGTCCACTGTTTGTGATTCGAGTATTATATATTTTTATTTAGCTAATCGTTCTACTGGTTGTATTTGGTAGGTAATTTGATTTAATTGTATTGGTTTTTATGTCGTCGTCTAATTTTATTTTTGTTTTTGGCGCTATGGTATTGTTTTGTTTTGTAATTATTTTTTCTTTCGGTTCCTCTATACAATTAATGCCAGTAATATTTTCTAGTTTATGAGTTTTATAAAAGTTATGATACCATATTTCGTCCATTTTTATACATTTATTATTGTTCAACTTTATAATTTTGTCTTTGAAATTAATAACTTATCCGTTTTTTAAATGAAAATCATTTCCTAATAGTAATTTACCGTTGAGACCTTTTATAACATATGCGTTAATAAAATAAGAGTTGTCGTTTATTTTTATTTCTAAATCTATTTTTCCTATTTGTGTTAATTCGTTATTATCAGCTCCTGTTATTTTAATATTTTCTTTTGGGTTTATTCTGTCTAATTCATTAATTAATGATAAATCTACGCAAGATATATTTGATCTGGTATCAATGATTGCAAATTGTTTGGTTCCTTTAAATTCTACCTCCACTGACAAAACTTTCTGAGCTTTTTCTTGTTTATTAATATTGTCTAAAAAGTCTTCATCTTGAACTATTTCTTTATTTATTAGTATTTTAGTTTTATTTGAAGATTAATTAGAAACATATTGAAGATTTTATTCAATTTTTTATACCATCCCTCTATAAATTGTAAAATTTCATATTTTTTTCTGTTTACGCAATTAATAAATTCATCATATTTTTCTATTATACATTCCCGAGTTAGCTCACCGATTTCTTCATCTAACTCGGTGTAATTTCGTTTTTTGATTTATTACATAAATGTGGTTGATCGGCATAGTGTCCTCTTTGTTCGCATTTATAACAAATTATTTTGTCCAAATCACGCCATTCATTATCTCTACTATTTGATCTCCTATTTTTATCTTTATATTGTGTATACCTATCCATGCTAGTCTCTCTGCTATAATTATTTTTTTATAATGATTAGTTTTATACCTATCATTACTAATATCTCTACTTCTATTTAAGTTTTTTTCATATTTGTTTACCCTATTGCTATAATCTCTATCCCTGCTTTTGGTTCTCTAAGTTCTCTATCATAGTAATCTCTATTTATAGAATTTAATCTGTTTCTGTAATTTCTTTCATTGCTTACATCTCTTTTATAATTTGGATATGGGCTTTTATTTCGATATTCACGTTTTTCATTATAATCTATTCTTCTATCATAACTGCGTCCTCTGTTTTCATTATAATAATAGTCCTTATTATACCCTCTCTCGTCATCAAAATTTACTGATTTGTTTCGACCCATATACATATTTTTTTAAATCCTCACTTAATTGATTAATCTCTTCTATTTTCCCTATCTCTGTCTTCTAACTTTTCATCTCTGTATTCTAATTGTTTTATTAATCCTTCCATTTCATTCCCTTTTTCTTTTGTTTTGACTCTTTTGACTCAATTGTGATATTTGTTCGTTTAACATATTTGTATACTCACTTAGCTATTTTCTCCGTTATTTATTCTAAATTGCATTACCTAGTTCGAATTTTTTTAAGTTTTCTTTCATATTTTTTAAGCTATTGTTGTCTTGCATAGAAATCGAATGTAAAATATTTTCTTTTAGACCTTTTAGAATGTGCGCGCAAATATCTTCTTCTGTCATTTGTCTATTCACTTGCCTACACAAATGTTCTATTTCTGTAATAAAACTAGTCATGGATTCAGTCACCTTGTTTTCGTTTTTCGAGTTTAGTTTTTAATATCATGTCATGCCCTGTTGAAAATCTTTTAAGAATGTCTCTTGTAAATCTTTCCATATCCAATTTTCTCTTTGGTTTTCTTGATTTTCTAAGAATGTACTAGCTGTACCTTTAACAAATATTGATAGAAATTTTAACCTATTATTTTCATCCCAGTCATTTATATCACTAGCCTTATTAAATTGCTTAAAAAATTTTCTGACGTCTTCAGTTCTCGTAAAATAACCTGGTTTTATTATTAAAGTTTTATCGTTCATTTTTCTTTTTATTATTGTTTTTTGTTGAATTAAAGGAGCGTTTTGTTCTAAAGTAATATCTAAATTGTTATTTACATTAGTTATAAACGAATTTTTAAGATTTGTAAATGTTTTTATTAAAATTTCCGGATTTTCTATTTGAATATTCTGATAAATTATTTTTGAATTTTCCAAAATATCGTCTATTTTATTTGTATATAGATTAACATTATTATTTAAATTATCATATATTTTTAGATTGTCTTTTAGAGTTTTTGATAGGTAGATTATTTGAGGTTTGAGTATTGCTTTGTTCTTGTCCAGGCTTGAATCCTCTAATTCTGCGTCTTTTATTAATGTGTTTAAGTCTGTTTTATTTGTTATTGAACTATTATTAAAAACTGCATTGCATTTTTCTTCGCTCAATGTATCGTCTACGTCATTTAACGTTATTACACCTTTAATATATCTACTTATCCTACTTCTTAATTCATCAGTTTTTCCTGTTGATTTAAAATTTTTATTTATACAGTACTGTATGAGAAATGGTTTTTTGAGAGCGTAAATGTCAATTGCTGTATTAATTTGAATTGAAAGTTCAGATTTTGGATCTTTTAAATTGCTCATTAAAATGTAAGAATTAAATAAAAAAATATATTTAAATATAATATATTATGTAAAAAGGTAAAGTTACCTATAGTTATATTATTTATTTATGATCTAGTTTTTGAACTCCTTTACATATTTATATTGATGTGGTCAATGATCTAAAGCAGAAGTTTTTAACCTTTTTAACGATTCGGCACACTTTATCCCAAAAATTTTTTGAGGCACACCTCTAACCTATAAAATAGCATATTTTCATATACAATATGATATTATCATAGTACAATCTTACTCTTTGGTCATTACTTATTAGTTATCATAGACAATAAAATATTCTGCGACCTAAAATGATTGACAGCTGCGACAGGCATAGTGCATACTAATATTAAACACTAATATATGTATCTACAATAAATGATTCAGTCTCCATGCTTGGTATTTATCAGTTTTTACTTTTTACAAAACTATAAAACTATTAATAGATTTATCGCAGCACACCAGTTGAAAACCACTGATCTTAAGGAAAAAATATTTTTATATTGTAAATACAATTTTAAATTTAAAAATTTTACATTATAATTTATTATAAAATTACATAATATAATTAATAAATAATACATAATGCAATATAAGGAAAATCACAGAAAGACTGCTGTAAGATATCTGAATTCCAAAGAAAATGCTTTCAGTAGATAAGCTTGTATGGAAAATAGAATGAGGAAAACTCATAGAATGCATACCAAATCAGTGCTTTTGTATAAAATATAATTTATGATAGGCCCAAAGTCCCATAAATAAATTTAATTGGGCTTTCTAAGAGAAGCTCACAATGTCCAAAAAATTTATTTACCAAATCGTATAAAGTTACCACACACAATACACTTCAAAATTCATATAAATATAAAAATTACTTCATGATTAACAGACATTTACAGTTTCTCAACTCTAGATCTTCAACTATAACCGGCACAATACTGATGATCGGTAAAAAATACATTCTGTAAAATTATTCTTAAAAGAAATTATAAACAACAAAATATAATCAAATTATATTATAATAGCTTTGAAGATACATGATACAATTCAAGATACATTGTAATGGTAAATAAAAAAAAACTGCTATTTTTAGTTTACAAGAATAAAATGTTTAAGATAATAAAAATTTAAAAAATCAAAGATACTTTGATTCAATCCTATATTATAACAGTAATAATTTTATTTAACTTTAATAAAATATTAATTAATATTTTAAAACAACAGTATTTATCATAGAAAATATGAATAGGTTATACTATAAAGATAAAAAAATGATAATAACTTTTAGGTGAAAAACATTGAATCTAACAGTTAGCGTTTATATGCTGCTAAAGGAATTCTTGATTTTAATCTTAAATAACTTATCGAAGCTTTTTTATAATCCCAGCCATTTTCTTTTAAGCACCTATAAATGAAAGTCAATAAATTTACAAAACACTTATATTTTATTTGGTTTTCATAACTTAACATCATCAAAATTTAAAAATATAATAATTCCAGTTTAAATAAATTGACCATTGATTATGTAAATTGTCTATTCACATTTTTCGTATTGAATTCAGAAGTGTTATAATTTAATAATTATTATGAAGTTAAAATTATTTTTCTAATAAATAATAATACACCAGATAGGTATGGTAATAATAATGAAAAACCAAAAATATATCTATACAAATTTTGATGATTTCAACTAATAGTATTTTAATTTACATTCATGTTCAACTTTCAAATAATATATTAAAATATAATAACTTCTTACTTTTCGGTCCACCTGACATTCATTCCACTTTGATTTGAAAATCTCTTTATCATTCTCAATTTATCAAGATTAGAGATAATTGGGTTTGATGCATTACAATCAGGACTTGAAATGGCATTAGGCTTCTGCTGTTTACATTGAAGAGGCATAGCTTCTGATTGCGTTTCAGAAGTTAAACTTGATGGACTACTCAAAATTATAGGGGAAGAACATGTTTTTAAAGGTGGTGGTTGTGTTAAATTTAAAATGGGACTTGACATGACATTTGGCTCTTGCTGTTTCCACTGGGAAGTTACTGCTGAAGATGTTACATGCTGTTGGGTGGTCAATTGTTGATTTGGCAGGTTTGATGAGCTTTGATCAAATGGTTTTTGTGAACAAATAGAATTAGAAAACATAGCTTCCTTGTAGGAAGGAAGTGGATGGTTAAGTATGCCAGGTGAATATCTGGATGATGATGAATTCAAATGACACATTTTATCTGCATCCTCCACAAACATTATCATCTTGTTTGTTTCATTACTATTAATATTATTCTTATTCAATGATTTTTTTAAAGCGTTAAAACGTTTCACAGATTCCTGCAAATTATAAATCAATGTTTACTGTTTAATATAGTTTATGTTAATTAAACAGAGCAAAACAATGATTTACGTGCCATCTTTATCTCGTTAGAAACTACTGTAATAAATAGCATATCGCTCAGAATACGCCAACTATTTTCATCAGGCACTAAACAGAAAGTTCTACAAAACGATCTAAACGTATACATTGGGTCACTTTCTTCAAAGTTTTCAGCAAATACGCCATTCACAACAATCTGAACCATTTTAGACTACGAGGAAATAATAAATAAAAACTTTTAAAGAAATTTCAATACAGAAAAATTATATACTCACATTAGCTAATGGAACATCAATTTGAAATGAACCAAGATCGTGTTTGGTCTTAGGTAACTTTTCAAAAAAGTTTAAAATATTTTCTCTACCTCTGTGCAGAAAACTATTTTTAAAATTATTTCGAGTTAAAACCAACAAATTTCGACTCTCTGGTATGTATTTTGATAAATTACCATTGTGACTGAAATACATCACAATTTAAATTAATCTATATATGATAATTTGTATAAATGTATACAGTATACATACAAATAAATTAGTTTTTTGCTGGATAGAGTAAACACAGAGTTTTCCATGTAAGCTGCGCCAATATGTTTTCTAGATGATTTGTTATCGTACCGTTCGAAAAATTGAGTTAAAAACAATTCAACATAAGTAACCACTGGATTGGGATTTTTGAGGTCATGCCCTTTAGGTACTGGATAACTATAGTCAATATTAATAGGCATTTTCAATTTCAAATCAACAGTAACACTATAGCGAGACTGCAATTCTGAGTTATTCTGAAAATTATAAACAAACTTTTTTATTTTAAAATGGAGCTAGGACACTTACTTCACCAAAACTTTTGAATGTATTTGAGATTTAAAAAAAAAAAATTCTAAAACTAAGTTGGCTATTTGGACATCAAGTAAAGGTACTGTTAATCAATTGATATTTTCATTTTGATATGATGAATAATATTTATTTAGAATATAATTCCTCCAATAGTAGTAATTTATAACTTGGTCCTATAAATTATAATTTGATATAAGCAATGAAATATAACAGTACATAAAATCTTCAAATCAATATTATACCTATACATATATCATTTATAGGTATATTTATAAATTATCTCTTAAAATGTGCATGATACATTCCCTTTGTATATTGTATACTTAATACTTAAGTAATATTAAAATCTATAAGTTTTTGTTATGTGTCCAATATCTTAATTAAGTATGTATCAAAAATAAAACAATTAAGATTTTTTTTTAAACCATGATTAAGTATTTTAATATTTTGTTAAGTTTATAGCAAGTCATAAAATTATTAGATTTAATAAAAAAATTACTCGCAAAATCAAACAATTTAAAAAATAACTACCTACATTATCATTTAATACAGCACATACCAATCAGAAGATTTTAAAGACCAAAGTAATTATCTATTTATTTTATTTTCATTGAAAAATAATTTCATATAGTTATACTTTTAATTCCTTCATAAAACTTATTTTACTCAATAAATTCAATCGTAATTTTAATCAAACAATATACTTTAAATACCTATGCACTATAATTAGTCATTATATGTGTGACATGGGTGATATTTTTCAAGAAATATTCTTACAGAGCATAAATTTAATAAAACAGACTTACCAACTTATTTAATACAGGAAATATGTTTTGTAATTCCCTGAAATAATAATGTAAATATTGAAAATGTAAAATTTGTTAATATAAAATAAAATATGTATTTACTGTTTATAATACTCTTCATCATCTGTTTTGTTCAATGGATTCAAAGATAAATCAAGCTCTTTAATGGTAAAACCTGATAAACTCTTTAAAGCTTTCATGTCAGTCAGCTAAAATTTAAAATTATTATTACTATCATGTACATTAAAAATATATGTATTTACATTACTTTATTGTCACCCAGATCCAATGCTTTTAATTCAGGAAATAACCTACGAATCCATACAAGTCCTTCACTCAAATATATGTGATTTTTTTTAAGACTTAGACTATGCAAATCATGTTTGACATACGCGGCTCCTATTTTAAGAGCCACAATAAGAAATAATGGTTGATTTAGAGGTAAGAATAATTTATTCTCAGTAAACACTAAAAAAATATTAGCAATTTTACTACCTTTTCATAGCACTATTGTAAATATATTTAAATTAAACTTTTACATACATTGAGATGAATGAAAATGTGATAAATCCAAACATTTAGTATGAGGATTGTGGCGATAGGCAATTTCCTGGGCCATTTTTTCTCTTACTTCCGAAGATACTGATACATTAGGTACATAATAACAATAATGTTTCACTCTAATACCTACCTAAATAGGTACAAACGCATTAATATGTAAAAATATATGTTTATATTATTTCCATGCTTAACTATGCTAATTAAGTTTATGTTTTAGATAAAATCAATACAGAACATTATAAAAGAAACATAGGTATTACATTTATAAAACCGAAAACCCGAAGGTCCTAATTACATATCATATTTATATGATTATTGAAAGACAGGTCATTTGATAGTAATATACCTAGATCTTTTATTTGCATTACTACCATTAGGTTAGATCTAATAATTGTATAATTAAATTTTAAGTTTGATTATCGACGAGAAAAAGTTATCTGTGAGCATTTTTCAGCGTTTACACCGAGTCTGTTTGTTGTGCACAAAGAATAAAATCGGTTCAAATCAGATGGTAGTTTAACACAGTCATCAATTAATAAATTGGTAAATAAAGTTTTAGATTGTCTGCAAAAATTAAGAATTTATATGTTTTAAATATATTTGTAACGTTATTAATAAACAATAAGAAAAGTAAAGGCTTAATAGGTGTTTATATATTTAATATATATTCACAATTAAGGTACCACAAAAACATTTTGTAAGGAATATTAATAAGTAGGTACTATGTAGAATAAACAATATTTCAGTATGACAAGAATAATTTAATTTTTGTATGGTTATTATAATAATCACATCTTACTTTTTGATAATGTAGTTTTATTCTACCATTAATGTTTTGCAATATTTTAGCAGTTTTGAAATCATCAACTGCAAAAACCAATGTATTTGTATTATCCAAAAAATGTACCTTTAAAATATAATAGTATTAATTATTGCAATATTTATATAATGGATAGTAAGATAGTATAGAAGTGGCATGCATACATTGTATGGGTATAACTGAACAGGTGAGATATAGTGTTGAATGGTTTTTATGACTTCATCACATTCATCAACATGTTGTACCTTAAACACCAACATTATAATTTAAACTTTTATCAATAATTGGAGTGTGGATTTATAAGTATTTTCATTTTTATAACACTGTAATTCAAAATATTACATACTTTATTGCATTTATAGACATTTTTGAGTATCTGCACATATTATATGATTTTGAACTCACATTAAGGAGTTAAGTTAACAAAAATATTAACCTTAAGCGGAAAATTTTGAATAGTTTTATTATAGATACATTTTTTTTTTTTTTTCATATGGCAAAGTTATCCGGGAGTGTAGACCCTAGGGTCTACAGTTCGGATGCCAGTTTGGCAGAATTTCTATTGGGGCACCCGTAGGTTTCTGCCATGCCCCGGAGTGGGGGATGGCAGTCTCTTTCCGAAGACAGTTGTTTCCTGTCCAAGTTAGAGAGACTGCCTGAGGCCGGGTTCGAACCGGCGACGGTACGCATCGTAACCGCCACCTGAGTCCACTCGGCCACTCCGTCCCCCTCATAGATACATAATACATTAAGAAAAAATATAAAATTTAAGTTTAAACAACCTAATATCAATTTTTATGCATGCAGATATTAATATACTTGGATTATATCTAATAACCTTAGTGCTTAAATGAAATTTTTAACTTGATTTGATTTTACATTAGCTTTTAGATTTATTGCTCATCTTACATAAAAATTATGTCTTACTTAATCGTGATACTCAAAGCACTTGTTTGTGATGCATTTTATAAGGCTCAGAGAAAATCACTACTTTTTGCATTAACATAATTATTCAACTGCTCTACAAGCTCATGACATCACACCCCAAGCTGACCATAGATATGTAATTAGTCTTTTATTACTAACCTTATTTTTAACAGTAAACAAACTGCCTTACATTTTTGAATTTTGATTCTAAATAACACTACATACAATTCATTTCAACTTATTGCTTTAAGTATTTAGGAATGAAATTCCTCTTCTATCATTTGATTATGCAAACTCAACTGGAAATACTAGCCCCTCCTTTACTAAAGCTCAATTTGTATTGTCTATTTGTTTTATTATTCAATTTTATCTTAAAAACTTCTATTACAATAATATCATTTAATTTATCTACTGTTTTTATGTTTCAGCTTTACTATATGATTATAAAAAATAAATATTATGCAAATGTATGTATTTGCTAATTTGTATGTACATATTTTTTTTTACTTGTACATAGTTAAATGTATTTTAGTACATATTAAATATCAGTTTAGTAAATAATATCACTTACATATATCACATACCATCCACTAAAACTTTCTTTTAAAACCCAAGATGAATTTCTATAATTGCCATAACCATGATTGTTTTTGGGAAAAGATCTATAAAAAATATACACTCACAAATTAGATAAATAAATAAAAGAATATATATATATATATATATATATAAGTATATTTAATAATGTAATAAAACAAGTTCTAAAATTCCATCGAAATTAAACTAATTACCTATTCTTAAATAGTTGTCTATTTCTATAAGAAAATTCACCATTCAACTGCTCACGGACCAAATGTGCTTTACCTTGCCAATTTTTACGTAACTGATTACTACCATGATAACTAGACTTAAATGTAGATTTTATTTTTTTATGATTGCCATCCGAATAACCTCTATTCTGATGAAGAATAGACACATTGTTAGGCCTCAAATATTCATTATCATCATCATCATCATCATCATCATAATATTCACTACCTGAAAATTCCAATAAAAATTAATAATAATATGCAAACAAAAATAATTTTTGGTGGAATTGTACATGTAGGTAAGTATAAAAACTAACAAAAACCAAAAATAACAATATTCTCTTCTTAAGTCTTAATTTCCCAAATTAAGTATTTGGGGCTGATCCTAGACAAACGTCTCACCTGGAGCCCACATTTAAAATCAACAAGAAAAAAACTCAACAGCAGATTACACCTCCTCCGTCCTATTCTTAAATCAAATCTTTCCCTCAATAATAAACTAATTATCTAAAAGTTAATGTTAAGACCCATTTGGGCCTATGGAATACAAATATGGGGTTGTGCCAAAGCATCCGAAATAAAAACAATTGAGGCATTTCAATCAATTATCCTCCGTTTATTAACCTCCGCACCTTGGTACGTATCCAACAACTCACTCCTAAATGATCTTAACATTGAATCCATAAACAAAGTTGCATCCAACCACTATAAAAAATTCCACTCAAAACTAGCTACTCATGCCAACCCACTTATTGCCATTCAAGGTAGAGTAAACTTGCCTGAAAACCCTCCTCGTCGGTTAAAAAGACGATGGTGCAGAGATTTATTAAATACCTAACCTAAATGCCACCTGAGGGTACTGTCACTGGACAGCCTCCCTCCTCATATTAGTCATGTGATGTAAATACTATTCTATTTTTAGCCTATTTGCTTATTGTACATATGTTACAGATTGTAAATTTTTCTATTTTAATAATAAAAAAAAAAAAAAAAGCTGGTAAGTGAAATGATGGTGGTACAAGTTCGTCCTTCGTCCCTTCGGTCCTCGGACAAGATATTGGTGATGAATGTATTAAGTTTTAAAGAAATGATGACTCATTTCTTTAGTATAAAACGATTCTGAGCAAAGCTTCAGTGTAATATAATATATTATTATTTAAATACTGTTTACGTATTCTACGGTTATTTGTATAATTTTTGGTGAGTTTTTTTGTAATTAAACCCTCATAAAATATTCAATAAGATATAACTCATTTAAACTTCAATTGTTATAACAATTATAACTCATTAGAAATAAACTTAAAAGAAATCAGACAATATCGAAAAAAATCGTATAATAATTTATTAAAGTGTGTATAAAAAAAAAATCCTGACTAACGATTTTTGAATTTTTGTTAGGATAATTAGGTAGGTATATGAGTAAGGTCATATTAAATTTTCAGAACTTTTTGTCAAATATTTAAAATTATATTACATAAAAACTTTCAAACAATTTGGTAAGTCAAAAGTGCTATAATTTTTCTGAAAAATGTTGTCCAATATAAAAAAGTATGTATTTGATATTGGATAAAATTTTCAAGTTTCTATCTTCAATACTTTTCGATTTATGACTAAATACCTAAAATCTGAACAGTGAAAATCTCGTTTACGGCGGATTTTTACCGATTTAACGTTTTTACTCAGTTTTTCGATCGTTATTCTTGATTACTGGAAAAACTATGGAGATTTTGGAAAAATGACCTCTCTAAAGTACCATCTCAGTTCAATTTCGAATCTAAAAAGTTGCTGGGCGAAACTTTTGGACAAGGATTTCTATACGAAAAAGTGTTTACAGAAAAAAAAAAAATAAAAAAAAAAAATAAACATCATTGTAAAACCATAAGATCCTTCGCTTCACTCAGAATCTAAAAAAAAGTCTTAATTTTAACCTATTAATTATAATTGGTATTTAAAAAAATGACTGATTGACCAAAGATGATGACTAGATAACTATCAAAATTACAAATAGACACAAATTAGAAGTTGTAAAAATTGTTCAGTTGAAAATGTATACATTACATATATTACAAAGATATACATTCCTAGAATAAATCTTAAATTAAATTTACAAAATTAGAACTAGTAACTATTTTCCAGTTATTTCTAAAAAATAAGAAATTACACAAGACAAAACATGTGCGAAATGTTGGTTTAACTTCTGGTACCCAGAATCTATCAGAATAAAAAATAGTTGACTTAATAGTAAATATCTACAACAATAAAAACTATATCAATTAAAATGGCCAACTCAAGAGTCAATAAGCTTAAAACTCCCAATAGCACTTTTTTTTTAAATTTGAATTTCTTATAGATATAAACATTGATTAAAGTATCTATTCAATGTCACTTGTCTTGTTTATGTATATGCTTATTGTATTATTATTTTTACATAGATTGTAAATGTTTAATTTTTAAATTTAATAATAATAAAAAAAAAAGAATCTATTTTATAATCAATGATATAAAGTTACTGCTTTACACTGTAACTTCTTTAGATTCACATTCAAAGAATAATAAATACTAGAGAGCCTACACTCCGTTTTAGTTAAGAGTAATTCCTGGCGGCACACTTAGGCGGCAGTAGGTGGGCATGGAGAGCATGGAGGTGCACACAGGTACCTACATATATTATGGAAGTGTCATCTGACTAAATGAAATGAGAATCAGTCTCCACCGGAAATACTCTGAACAAAAACAAGAATATATATGTCAATTAATACGTATATACTCTCTAGAAAATACCATATTCACTAAGGATGCATTGAAGTCCTAGGATTCATACTAACAAACCCTAAGTTATAATGCTATGCGGTCAATAAAATATGGACATTAGGTGACTTTTATAGCAAAAAATTCTAAGTTGAGTACATTTATGTAATAATTCAGATATTAGGTCAGACACATTACAAAAAGTCTAATAAAATAGATAAGAAACCCAACAATACCTATTCAATAATTAACCTATTTAATAATATACATAAAACAATTTTATGAACATTCTCATCTCGTATTAAACCAAATACCTACATATTATACATATTATTGAATTTTCTTCATATACCAATAATTATTCAAAATACAAACATTCCATTTCTCTGATATTAACCTACGCATATATTATGTGTATTATTGAGTCAATAGTTTATGAAATATACCTAAGATCATGTTTAGAATAGGTAGCAAAGAAATGGAAATATATAATTGCAAGAGGTTAACAACCCATGTTTCTTCACTTAGCTATTTTAAAGCTCTAAATGTTTATAGATCCCTTAATATTTTATAAAAACATTAAAATCAATATTTTTTTAATAATACTTTTCAGGAGATTAAGGCGGGCTGCAGACTGAAGAAACTAATTTTAAGAAACCAATTTCATGAAACGTGAAACTTAAGTTTCATGAAACCATTCAATTAAAAACCAAAGAGATATGCACACTGAGTTTCATGAAACAAAAATTTCTCATAGTTGCGCAACTGCGGTTTCATGAAACTTGTGATTTTGGTTTCATATTGTTTCATCAGTTATGACGGTTTTTAATTAATACTTTGGAAGCATGTTAATACGTTTTGTATTATGTACATTAGGGTGGTTCTTATTTTTAAACTTTCAAATTTTTTATCGAGCACCCGCCCATTTTGTTCATTACTATAAGAAAATAGTTTAGGTTAAATTTTGTGATGATATCTCACCTCCTTCACGTGCCGCAAAAGGGTTGAAAAATGACTAGTGAGGGTTGATTTTTTGTTTTTCAAATTTTAACCAAAAACTTTAAGTCCCACATAAAAATGTATAGAACTTTAATTAAAGAACATTATATTACCTACAAGAAATGTTCTTACAAAATTTCTTGTAAATCCTTTATTTTCCGAGAATTTGTTAAATAACTCGATTTCATATTTATTTGGAAAATTTGATTTTTCTATGGTTATTCTAATATATTTGACGTATGGTTGAAATTACGATAGTCTTTTATATAAAAAATGTTTAAAATATAATTTTCTAGAAATAAATTTATAAGTATAATTTGCATTAGACCAATAACTTTATTTTTACAGTAGGATTTATGAAATATTTTATTAAATATCTCTTTTTTACCACTACGAAGATGTATATTATACATGCACATTATTTATGTTATATTTGAATGTTACCAAATTTAAATATAGTAATTCATATATTATAATATATAATACATCATTTATTTAACCTTAAAAGCAATAGTATTAATATAAATAGTATTTATACTTGGGAAATTTGAATCGTATTAATTGAATAGATAATTTTTTATATTGTTTGCATAAAAAATAAATTAATACCATGTAGGCGTTTTTAGTTCTATATTTAGTTGCGATGTCGAAAGGAGACCGAGATTTTAATACTAAATTAATAACACATCAGACGACATTGTTGAAACTATAGGCACATTTAGTTTCATCAGTATACAGCTAATATGAAATAAATTTCATAAAACTAGTTTCATGAAATTGGTTTCATGAAACTAGTTTCTTCAGTGTGCGGCCCGCCTAAGTCTATGACCACTTTTCTTCGTTATCATAATTTTTGAAAACTTATGTTACCAACTATTTTCTTGTGCTATTTGTGTCATGAATAATGACCTCACCGACTACACAACCAAAAAATAACAAAATTGAACCACGCGTGGTTGCTCAATTTGGAATGATAAGTTATCACGAAGCATACGTAATCAACGCGGTCGGTGTTTTCCAATATGGCAGATAAGCCTGTTTCTATTGTCTCTAACATTCACCCTACGCGTCATGCGAAAAAACTATGGTCATTTAAAATTTAAGAAATACAATTCATAGGTATCTAATAATTATCTACGAGGAAAAGGAAAGTAATTTAATTTTGTTGCACAATACTAGTTCAGACAAGATTGCCGGTATCGTAACTGTGTAATAACTAATAATCATCGAGCCAACACACGACGGCCGTACATTTATAAGCTCATCTAATAGGTCTGGTATCTGCATTATAACATTACAAAAGTATGAATGGTCTGGGATCTAAGTTACGAAAAAAACGAAAAAAATATGACCATTACGAACACCAAAATAAATGTATAATATATAATCGAAATTGTCAAAAAAGAAAAAAATTTTCGATAAATCTATAAAAAATTCAAACAGGGTGATTATCATTGACCTCACCCTGTCCTGTGCGCAGACAAGTATAACCGTGTCATGTGAATTCTCGTTAAAGGTCGGTCATTTCGAAAAAATTAATAATTCAAGTTCGATACTCACGGCGGCAGGTGTAACGTGACTTTGGGGCCACGTAGCTTCTTTCGAAGACTTTACGCGGGGATGCATGGGTCACACTTCGACGAACGGTGCGGCGCGAAGCCACGGTCGTCGCCACATTTCTATGCATGACTCATTAGCGCGTACCGAAACCGGAAATGCCAAATGAATGCGCGACGAGACTGCAAATGAATGGAAAAGCACGTGCACAGAACGGCAAGAGGATAGAGACGGCTGTGATCCAATGTCCAATGTAACAACTAACAATGCGCTGGAATTTTTCTGATAGCGGGTAGTGTTGTGGTAAATCGAAATGTTGGTACCAAATCTAATTTTAGACGCCAAGGTTTACTAAAAACTCAGCAATCGAATTTTTAAATTATTATTTTTAATAACTGCGATAAACACATACGCATTGTTTCCTGTCAGTTACACGTTATCAGTGTTATAGCATGCTAACGTAATAAAATGTTTATAAATAACACGACATGGAAAAAACAACCTTTCAATTATTCCTAACACAAATATCGTAAACCGATAACCACTACTCGTCTGATCTAACATCAGTACATCACTGAATTCTTGGTTCTTGGTTATAATTTCTCATAGTGGTGGGATCGTGGGAATTTCAACTCATTTAAAAAATTCAACTCTAACCTAACTCTATAGGATTATTTGGTAGGAGTGTAGGACATAGCTATAAATAGTGAAGTTGTTAATATTTCGTTCAAAACATTTCGATTATTTTGATCGAATGATATCTCGATTATTAATATTTCATTTAGAAATTTCGAATGATTATTTCGAGTGATATCTGGATTACTAATCATTCGATTATAATCACGATTTAAGATATCTTAAATCGTGATTATAATCAATCATTCGAATATAATATAATCATTCGATTATATAATCGATATAATTTTAATAATTGAGATATCTCGATTATGCCCATCACTACTTACAAGTTACAACTCAATTCAATTAAATGAGTTGTATCACCAAATCAACTCTCTCAATTATTCTTTAAACAAATTGAATTCATATAGTTCCCTTAAGTAAATTATGATACGATTTTTACGTAGTTATCTGTTTTTACGTCAATTTTCAACTTAAATAATTTATTTAAAGAAATAGGTCGATCTAAACATAACGAAACTTTAAATATAGATAAAACAAGATGTTTTAAATATTTAAAAAAAAAAAAATTACTTTTTTGTCAAAGATAAAAACTTTGGATTATTATTTTTTTTAATTTCCTAAAATTAGTCGAAAATTGATGAAGTAGGTATATGAACGGTATATTTTTAATATTTTATGAAAACTTCTGAAAATGTAATATAATCTTACGCCCTTACTCGTATCTAAAGAAGTATATAAGTCTTAATATAAGTAAGTAATATATTAAGTATATACGTATTATAAGTAAAGAAAGTAAGTAATCGCGACAAAAAGATTTTGTTTTATAAGCGTTTAAGTTCATTATTTTACATTATTCCATAATTACCGTTTTTACGTCTATTTTCAACTTTAACAATTTATTTGAAGATATTCAAACGGCATATTTTAATTTTGAAGCTTTGCTCAGAATCGTTTAACTGAAAATAGGATTTATCATTTCTTTTAAATTCAATACAGCCATCCCAATTTACACGTTCGAGAAGCGAAGAATATCCCATGGGGCGAAGTCCGTACTTTTTCATTTATGTACATTCAATTTATTTATACAGCATAATAGTGTAATAGTATAAGTATAATAAATTTCGGTCGCCTCTCTATTTGATGTTTTCATAAGTTTCTTTTCATGACTACTAGTATACTCGTTGCGAAAATTCACAATAGATAATTTTTTTATATAATTAAAAGTATAGGTGCAATCATATTCAATACATAAACACATTTAAACAAATCAATTAATGAGTATAACATCGAAAATTGAAAGACATATCGAAATAACAGAGTGTTTATTAAAATATATGTTCCTGAAACTTTCCTCAAACTCAACGAATTTAAGCAGTTAATATCTAAATAAGCCGGTAAGACAATGGTGGTGGAAGTTCGTCCATCGTCGCTCCGCTCCTCGGACAAGATTATGGTGATGAGTAGAGATACAGGAGTTGGGTGGGATACACGAGATGTATTGATAGATTAGGCATTATAGGATAGATTAGGACATTATTTTATATTATAAAAAAAAAACGATTCTGAACGAAGATGAATTGTCAGTGAATAATATGTTTATAGTAAATCGCTTGAATTTTTGTAAAAATTACAGTTTCAGACGCCCGTTAAAATTTTTTCATTGAACCGATCGTGAGATTTTTTATACTTTTTGCAAGCAAAACTTATGAACAACCTTGTAATACATTTTCATTTCTTAACTTTGAGTAGAACATTTTTTATACATTTTCAACTACGACATAATTTGTGATTTCGACAAATTTTGTCGATTTTTGAACTTCAACTGCTTATAAAAAAAAATTGTGCCTATGTATTTTTATAATTTTTGAATGGGAGTTAGAACAACTTATGTGGACCCTTCTATTAAATTTTCAAGTATTTCGTCCGAGCTACATTTTTTTTATCAACATTTATAAAAAAAAAAATAAAAAAAATCGAATATTTCAAATGCCTATAAATTGATTAAAAATGAGTGAAATCTTTTGAAAATAAAATTATATAAAGAAAATGCCAATATAAACAACTGATAAAATTTTCAAGTTTCTACAACTTATACTTTTTGAAAAAAAAACAAATAGCAAAAATCGTTTGAGGCTAAACCGTTGTTTAACGTGTTTTTGTAAAAATTTAAATTTCAAACACTCATAAAATTTTTTTGTCTGAATCCGGTAGAGTTTTTTTTGCAGATAATTGAAGAAAAACTAATGAAATACCTTGTACCAAATTTTCAAAACTTAGTTATAAAAGAAAAAAATTTTACGATTTTTCAACAACAAAATTATTTGCAAATTTTCGCAATTTTTACATATTTCGTATAAATTGGAACTTTGAGCACTTATAAAAAAAAATTGTGACTTACGATTTTGGATTTTTTTTTATCAGTTATGGAACAACTTATAAGAAACCTTGTATTAAATTTTCAAGATTTTCTGGCAAAAAAAAAAAATTTTATCGTTATTTTAAAAAAAAATACTTAAAATAATTGAAAATTTCAATTGTCTATAATTAGCTCAATAAAAGTCAAAATACTTTGAAAATTTAACGGTGTATAGAGAACGCTAATCTAAACATTTGGTGAAAATTTCAAGTATTTACATCGATTAGTTTTTGAGTTATAGCAAAATAAAAAATTTGATTTTGTCGAAAACTGGTTTGCGTAAAATATACCGTTTTTCCCTCATTTTTTAAGGGTTTTTCCCGGCGCGTTAAAAAAATATTGAAAATTTTTAACTTTTGACCCCCCAAAGTACCAACTAGATTCACTTTCCTTTCAGAAAAGTTGCTATATAAGGCAATCGAAGCATTTTTACTGCCCCAAATCGTGTCGACAGACACAAAAATAAATAAATAAATAAATAAAAAAAAAAAAAAAAAGCCGATAAGATAATGGTGGTGGAAGTTCGTCCTTCGTCGCTTCGCTCCTCGGACAAGATAATGGTGAGGAGTGTATAGCACTTTCTATCATGGGATCACCTGGTTTACGATAGTTTAGTTGTATGGTACTTTACATTTGAATGCAATGATAAATCATTGTAAGTTAAGTACAGGATACAGTAGTTGGGTGGGATACACGAGATGCATTGCTAGATTAGGCATTATTGGATAGATTTTGGAATTATTTTATATTATAAAAAAAAAAACGATTCTGAACGAAGATGAAGATGTCAGCCTTAAATTGTAATATATATTTTATTTTAATATCCTAGATTGGGTTAAATTTACATTTGTCTATTCATGTGACTTCTGCTCGTGAGCATTGGACAAACCAGGATGTGCATAGATAGGGCGTAGGTAAATACCATATTATTTGCCTAAATGCACTATCGTGACGGTACCACCCGACCCCGCCGTCCATATATGCTGAATGCTCCGTGGCTACGTCTATTTAAATATTAATAATTAATAATGATATATAAAATCCGCATGTTTATGGAACTGATACACACATTAAAATAACTGGAAATTGGAAGTTAGTAACGTTCTATTCAACCATGTAAAGGTACGTTATACACCTTGTGTTTACAATCTACCAATATTTTGTATAGAACAGCTGTCAGCTACTGATTATATTATAATAAACTTAATCTATTTAATTATCTTTATCAGCTGTGATATTACATAATATTTTCATTTCTTATCTTTGAATACAAAAATTTTTATACATTTTCAACTACAAAATAATTTGCAAATATTCGTGATTTTGACAAATTTTGTCGATTTTTGAACTTCAACTGCTTATAAAAAAAAATTGTGCCTATGTATTTGAATAATTTTTGAATCACTCTTAGATCAACTTATTCAAAACCTTCTATTAAATTTTCAAGCGATTTGGTAGGGCCAAAAAATTGTTATCGACTTTTATAAAAAAAAATCTAAGAAAAATCGAATTATTCAAATGCCTATAAATAGCTAAAAAATAAACGAAATATTTTGAAAATACAACTATGTAAAGAAAATGCCTATTTAAACATTTTGTAAAAGTTTGAAGTTTCTACGACCTATACTTTTTGAATAAGAACAAATATCAAAAATCAATGATGCCTAAATTGTTATTTTACGCGATTATGTGAAAAAATTGTAATTTCAAACACTCATAAAAATTTTTGATTTTATTCCAGTGCAAATTTTTTTACAGATAATTGAAGGAAAACGTATGTCAAACTTTGTACCGAATTTACAATTCTTAGTTTTGAATACTTAAAATTTTATGCATTTTACCTACAAAATACATAGCAAATATACATGATTTTGACGAATTTTGTCAATATTAGCACTTATAAACGCTTATAAAAAAATTTTGTGCCTATGTATTTTTATAATTTTTGAATGGGAGTTAGAACAACTTATGTGGACCCTTCTATTAAATTTTCAAGTATTTCGTCCGAGCTACATTTTTTTTATCAACATTTATAAAAAAAAATATAAAAAAAATCAAATATTTCAAATGCCTATAAATTGATTGAAAATGAGTGAAATCTTTTGAAAATAAAATAATATAAAGAAAATGCCAATATAAACAACTGATAAAATTTTCAAGTTTCTACAACTTATACTTTTTGAAAAAAAAAACAAATAGCAAAAATCGTTTGAGGCTAAACCGTTGTTTAACGTGTTTTTGTAAAAATTTAAATTTCAAACACTCATAAAATTTTTTGTCTGAATCCGGTAGAGTTTTTTTTGCAGATAATTGAAGAAAAACTAATGAAAAATCTTGTACCAAATTTTCAAAACTTAGTTATAAAAGAAAAAAATTTTACGATTTTTCAACAACAAAATTATTTGCAAATTTTCGCAATTTTTACATATTTCGTATAAATTGGAACTTTGAGCACTTATAAAAAAAAATCGTGACTTACGATTTTGGATTTTTTTTTATCAGTTATGGAACAACTTATAAGAAACCTTGTATTAAATTTTCAAGATTTTCTGGCAAAAAAAAAAAAATTTATCGTTATTTTAAAAAAAAATACTTAAAAAAATTGAAAATTTCAATTGTCTATTATTAGCGCAATAAAAGTCAAAATACTTTGAAAATTTAACGGTGTATAGAGAACGCTAATCTAAACATTTGGTGAAAATTTCAAGTATTTACATCGATTAGTTTTTGAGTTATAGCAGAATAAAAAATTTGATTTTGTCGAAAACTGGTTTTGCGTAAAATATACCGTTTTTCCCTCATTTTTTAAGGGTTTTTCCCGGCGCGTTAAAAAAATATTGAAAATTTTTAACTTTTGACCCCCCAAAGTACCAACTAGATTCAATTTCCTTTCAGAAAAGTTGCTATATAAGGCAATCGAAGCATTTTTACTGCCCTAAATCGTGTCGACAGACACAAAAAAAAAAAAATAAAAAAAAAAAAAAAACACACATCATTGTAAAATCAATACATTCTTCACTCCGTTCAGAATCTAAAAAAAAACACACATCATTGTAAAATCAATACATTCTTCACTCCGTTCAGAATCTAAAAAAGTGCTTGGTCCACTTAGTGTTCTGAGAGTGAAACGATCAAGATCCATTCATTATAAGAGGAGCTATGAGAATTCGAATTGCTTGAGTGAATGTGTCCCATAGGCCATAAGAAATGTACAGGGAAGAATCGCATTTGAGTATAACTTGAGTAAGTAAATTTCAATGATTGATGACATATCTGTGTCTAAATACCTTTCATTAAAAAAAAAATGAAGGAAATCGGCCGGATAGAACGGCCAGACGGACTGACTTTAGTTTTCATAATTTTGTTTTATATAATATAAGATACCTATAAATCTATGATGGATAATAATATTTTTTTTCCTCCCATCGAGTGGATCTTAATCATGGTATCAACTATCAACTATAATAATCATGATAATATTTATAATAACCACTATGAACATAGAATAGACGTAGCCAGGAGGTGTGCAACTGTGCAAGGTATGCAGTGCATGGCACCCCCTAAAAAAATTTCTTTACACATGATGCTATTTTTAACACATTGACTGTCATGCACTTTTTGCATGCATTGCTATGGGAGCCACGTGTAAATTTTCGTGTACACGTACACACAACACGTGACACTCACGTAACACTGAGTTTTTTTTATGTTAGCTTTTTCTCGTCGAAATGATACATAATGCTGGTTATTTTTTTCCTACATTTGTCTGATGTCGTTTTCATTTCTGTGGCCAACTCTTCTCGCGTATCGGATTTTGCAAATTTATTGTAATGCTTTGGGTACTTTGGAGACCATAGTATCGATTTATTTTTGTAGCACTCAATAAGGTCCAACACCTTTTCGTTGTTCCAATCCATTTTTTAAATTTATACGGATAAACCAACTTTAAACAGTCCTGTAACGGTAGCGATTAGGGCGTTTCACCGCGAGCAACTGGTTTACCGTACACACTAGCATCGTGTCGTAATGTAACATTCCTTTGATGTTCGTCAAAATACCGACACTCGGGTGGATCGACGGCGTCGCGAGCCGAGCACGCACGTATGTTACAGTAACATCGTACACACTTGAGCATTACAGTTACATTACGGCGTTACATTACACATTACACCCAAATGCTCCAGTGTGTACCCGGCTTTACAGTTACATTGCGTCGCCTACTTCGCCAACTACATCATTTAATTTATTTTGAACTGATCAAACGATAGATATTGAATCAATTAATGAAATCCTGTCTTTCAAGTTGCGTTATTGTTGATGTTGAAAAACCATAATTTTAATGTGACACACTGGCACGACCTCGGTTGGGTGGTCGGTCAGTTTCTTTTTTGTGATTTTTTGTGGAGGAAATGGAGCACTGCCCAACAACACAACACCGTAAAATAACAAAAAAACGACCGAATTTGGGGTTAATTGAAAAAAAAACAAAATGCACCAAAGAAAAGTTGCACTCCGGTGCGCCTGGACCGTAGCCGTGATGGTGTTCGAACGGTGGTCGCAGGCATAAACAACTAACAAGTAACAAGTATATTAGCCTGGTCGCAGGCAAGATGATCTGTTGTCATAGGTCACGTCGGCCGGTACGTTGTGTTACCGGTTCCGGCAACTTTCCCCTCTCTGCTCGATAAACGAGGTAGGTGAGGTGTTGCTACCCGGGTTGTGGCTTGGTAGAGACTAGAGAGCTAACGCGGTCCGCTGTGTCGGTGTGTGTAATATACCTACGGGCTACGACGCCGTGGTACCGTGTCAAATGAATAAAAACCAAGTTAGCTTTTATAGAATTTTCACTTAAAAGTAGTTTAGCTTCTTTAATAGAGACTGCATCATTTGTATCTAATTTTTGCAATACACCATGTATTTCTTTAAAATGTTGACAGTAGTATGAAATAACATTGATCCATATTCCATGTTCCCCAACGTGTAAGTACCTATGGATTCCGGTGGAAGCGAAATACCCGGAGCTTCGGTTTTAAATAAGATTGTGCAAGATGGAGCTTTCAAAAACACTTGTTTGACTCTTGATATTAACTTGTCTACATGAGGAAACTTACCTCGAATTTCTTCTGTAACTCTGTGCCAAACAAGTGACATGCACCATTTTCAAGTATAATGTTTTTATTGCTGTATCAGCTTTTTTCATGTATGGAGCGGCGTCACTCAGAAAAAAAAGCACATTATTGTGTTGTATAACGTCTGGCCACAAGAGGAACATAGAATAATCAAAGAGCTTTAATATTGTTGAAAAGTTAACTTCTTCCAAAACTTCAGTTGTTAGTAAAAATATTTCACCTGGCCCATCAATTAACAATGTTTCAACTATAACGTTGGCAATGAATTTACTTTCTATATCAGCAGTTTCATCTACAGAAACCCAAATTTTTTTGTCAGAGGTATGTTTTCTAATATTATGCATTGTTTCATTGTAACAGTCAGTTACATAGTTTTTCATATGGCAGATTTGCTTGGAAGTTGGAATATCATTAAGTGTATATTTTTCTAAAAATGATCGAAATTCAATATTGGTCTAAATATAAATCTATTATCTATTATCTTATTATAAATTTATAATAATTATAAATCTTTTGAAAAATACGACGTTTTTGAATTACTTTATGTACTTGGTGTGAATAATTGTTGAGTTTTAAAATTTTGTTTATAGTTCAGCAATTGCTCATGTATGGATGTTTAAATGCTACGTAACGGTAAATCTTTTGTCAGTCAACTTTAATGGAGCAAATTTTACAAAATAAAATGTCTCCATCTGTAGAAAAAACTTGTTCACCAAATTCTGTAATGTAATTTTTTTATTTCATTCACTTTAGGCATTTTAAATTATGTTTCCAAACAAAACAAACACACGATTATACAACAGCGGTTGTCACTAGAGTACTAGACTAATTGAATTAAAGTAATGTAAATATGTGATACACTCATATATTTTGATATAGCTATAAACGATTATAAGATAAGATACTAATCCTATATTTAATTTTATATACTATTAAATGTTATAATTCTATAATTGTCAAATTTGATATCTGCATTTTATTTTATTGATTATTGACTACAAACGTACAAACTTATAAAGTTCCATAAAATAATGAATTTTACATGTAAATTGTATTAAAACCCACATAATTTTACAAAATATGCATTTTTATGCACAAAAAAAAAACATGAATATGCAACTTTTAAGAAAACTACCAATATATGCAAAATTTAAATACCAAATTTCAATTCATTAGGTTATAGAACAGATTTTTAGCTCACATAGCTATAAATAGAAGATACAGAAAAAATATGCAAATCATATAACTTCTCATCCCTATTTATAAGTTTTATACCACTACTACTGCTACATCTGATGGGCCATAGGGGGAGGGGGCAAATTCTCAGGCCCCTCTTAAATCGGCCACTGAAAATATTCTTAGTTAGTATTTTTAAACTGTTGATATTTGTATGGTAATATAGTATTTAATAATAAAAAATACAAATTTCAAAACAGTCTTTTATTAATCAAATAATTTATTCATATTGCAATTAGTATGCAATTTAGTTTAAATCATAGGTTATTTCAAACAACATTATTCACTTGCCTAACATTTATATTAATTCTTGTAACTTGCATATAGTTGTTAAATGAATCTTCCCATTCGTTCTCATAATTTACATCTTGATTATTTTCAGCTGAAAACACTTTTGGTACTCCATGGTAACACAACCTGCTTTCTTTACTCATAATGATAGTATCTCCAGACCTTAAAAGAATAGCAATTGGTTTGTCATCCAATGAACGTCCTCCTATCAGAAATATGGCACTTAAACCAAAACTGTAAAACATGCAAAGTGATATTACCTATATTCTTTAAGTTTCTTTCATTTATGGTTTCATGTAGCTATAGTTAAATTAATTTACCTGAATGACAATAATGGGGCGCTAAGATTATATTCTGAATGATCTGTGTGTCCAGACAGTGTTGATGACGGATGATAAAAATTTACAATAGCTGCTTCAGCCATAAATTCATCGGGAAATTGTAACGATTCAATGATAGTTTTACTAAGATTAGATAAATCTCTTGGAAATTCAGATTTTGAATTTTCAGAATATACCTGTAACAAAATTTAAAAATAAAAGTGTTTACTTTTTAATACTTTATTAAGAAAAACATTATTTTTCAATAAATAACGATATTTTAAAATATGATATGGAGATTCTTAAAATCTATTAATATAAAATATAAAAATGATTTATAATACTTCATAAAAGTTTAAAGTAAACCATATGACAAATATTCAAATTTATAAAAAAAAACTACATACAATAATTTTTTTACTCATGGACTGACCAAAATAAAATATTGCGTTTTTTAAATGAATAATCATTCAATAATTATTTAAGCAATATAAACCAGTATATAATATATTTTTGAAACAGACCTTTGTATCCCAGTTGTGATGGTATCCAAGTGTTGCCCATCGTAACTGTTCTCGAAGTTTAATATTTCTAGTTCTAAAATACATGGTATACATATATGATAAATTTAAATTTATTTATGATGATATTAGTGATAAAATATATTAATCATTAATTTACGGCTAACTTATTCACTGTAGTCCACCAATCTTCTCCAGCTGCAAGAATATGGTGAGCATCAATATTTAATCGATTTGGTTTCTTTGTATAGTCAACAATACATCTTTTAATCCAATATTTTTGTCCAGCAGATGTAAATGGATTTTTAATAAATATTAAACCTAATTATACATAGTTACATAAAATGTTATTATAAAAATGAAATTTTAATGTTATACCTGGTACATTTAAAAATTCATAGCATTTCCAGTTTGATAAATTACTCTTTAACCCAAGTTTGTCAAATTTTCCTTGATCATTACTATCATATTCCAATTTTAATCCAACAGGTTTCTTTAAGAGGACACATAACACATTAGCATACAAACTTATTATAATTGTCACATTTTACAAAATTAATAACTTACAATTGATTCTGTATTAACTACATTTGTAAGGTCTATTATATCAGAATCAGATTGATGATCAAGTGAGTTAATACGTTTGTAAAACTTAAAGCATTCTTTAAACATTTTAATACAAAATAAATTAACTATTCAACATTAAATAAAATTATTATACAATTTTAATTTAAGATTCATTCAATTTTTCGATCCTCAATTTCAATGACATATTGACATTTATTGTAATTATTATTAGTAAAACTTTTTTCAAAATATCAGTAATATCACAAAAAACGTGTGGTTGTGTTATCTTGCGACATGTGATATATAAATTATTATCACGGACTACTACCTCAGAGTAATAATAATATACTACAGATATATAGAATAAACTATATTATTTATATGTCTATGGTTTATTCTATATATCTGTGTAGTAGTCTGTGATTATTATCACGGCTATAGATAATATATTATCTATATATTATCTATAGCCGTGATTATTATATAAAGAAAATAGATGATATTATCTGTGGTGTTATCAAACACTAAAATACATTTTAAATAATTATTTTGAATTTTCAAAAAATGTCCAGTTCTGAAGACGACTTGGAAGAGTTACAACTTTCAGCCGAAGCTCTGAAAGCTTTGAATGAATTCTATAACGAACAAAATGAAAAATTACTGAAACATTGTGATAACGAAAAAGATGTAATCAATGTAAAATTTGACGAAGATTGGGTTAGTTGTCAATTTCTATTAATTATTATTATTTATTTATGAACAGGTACTTTATATAAATTAAAAATAATTTTTATATTTATTATTGTGATTATATGAACATTTTTACTGTAGCAATTAAGTCAATTTTGGTATGATGAAAGCACATGTGATCGAATAGTTGAATGTGCCCAAAAAAAAGTTGGATTAAATAGTACTATAGCATTGATATCATGTCCTACTCTGTATAAAACTTTCAAGGAAAAGTGTCCAACAATATCAAGTATGTCAAATTATTCAACTTTATTATATAAAACATATTTTATGTATTTATGAACTCTTTTCATTTTCAGTAAAATTATTTGAGTATGACAAAAGGTTTAGTGCCTATGGTTCAGATTTTGTTTTCTATGACTACAATGAACCAATGCAATTTGATGAAAAACTCTTAAACAGTTTTGATTTAGTCATAGTTGATCCACCTTTTCTTTCTGAGGAATGTTTAACAAAGTCATTGCAAACTACTAAATCTCTTACCAAAAAACATGTTATACTATGTACAGGTCAGTTTCAAACAATTATATGAAATATACATAAATATCATTGGTGTATATATGATAATTATTCAACATAATATATCAACCTCCAAAGTATGTTTTCTATAACTATAATTTTGGGGAAAATGTCAAATCGTAACTGATATACAATATTCATAGTTATCAATGTATAGAAATATATACCTTCATATTTTTTTCATTTAACATTTTTTCAATTTAAAATAAGTTAAATGTAAAGCATCTATTTAAATATATGTGGATGTGGAAAAAGTGTTAAATGAAGTAGCTCGAAAGCCCCAAAATATATTTTGTTGTAATACCAATAGGTAATTTGGATTGCAAATAATTGATCATGGTGCAACAGATGACCAAAATAATAATGTATGTATAATTCATATATTATACTTTATAATATTATTAAGTTACTGATAATTATATAAACAGTAAAATATATTTATCCATCAACGCTATATCCTATACTTATATTGTGTCGTCATGACTTATGCACTAGCTAATTGCCATGTTGTAGAACTTTGAAAATTCATCAAATGAAATGAATTAAAATTTAACAATATTTTTATCTTCACACATTTAATACTAATTAGTAATTATTAAAACTGTGACGGACAAATAATTTTTTTTAATTTAAACCTATTTTATTTTTATAATATTTTGGTGTATGTATTTTATTGTATTAATAGTTTTTAATAATTTTATTACCCTGAATACATACCTATACAATATATTGATAAAGCATAGATGATAATATCATTTAATAATATTTAATTTTTCCAAATGTGAAAATGGTTGCACGAAAATAATGTTTTCATCCCATTATGAAAATTGGGCAGTTTAAAATATTGGAAAAATCTCTTGTAATGTATGTAAGATAACATTAAACATTTAATGGATAACAAACAAAAGGTTGATAATAACTTCCTTGTTGAATTTTTTTTATATTGAACACCCCCTAGAAGAAAATTATAAATGTCCACTCTTTTATATTAAAATGATTATTACTCAATATTTTATCTTCTAAAAAATGTAAAATTTCAGGTGAAATTATGGAGGAATTAGCAAAAACGTTATTGGACGTTCATAAGTGTTCATTTGAACCAAAGCACAAAAACAATCTTGCAAACCAATTTGCTTGTTTTACAAATTTTTCCTCAGAACTGGACTAGCAAATGAAGTACAGTCTTGCATCGTGTTTTGTAAAATAAAAAACAAAGAGTTCAATAATTATAATAAAATGAATTGAATATAACTTATTATTCAGTGTTTTTTACCTTTTTCATTATTTTTCACTGTTCACTCATATTTTCAATTGATATATAACTTCTATACCAGATATAGTTAGGATAACATTGAATCAATAATTGTTTTCTGAATAAACATTAAATCAAATCAAGTTATGCATGACTGCATTAATTAATTCATAAACATATGAAATTAAAAGGAAAAACTGTTCACTAATCTTGTTTATTTATTTTTAAGTTAAAAAATTAAATATGTTTGTTATTTGTAATTACATAGATCTAGTTTTAAAATATAAACATATAAATTATAAATTCATAAGAATATGAGATCAAAGTAATAATTGTTGGTGTGACATACCACAAAGATCAAAATCATAATACCTGGTCAAGTCAGTAATAGAATTTTAAAAAAATCACTAAAAAATAACTTAATGAATAGGTCTTTGAAGCCAGTATTAAAATTGTATTCATTAAATGCCCTAGTAATGTTAATTTTAATGTTAAGAAGAGTATTTTACTCTTAAACTATACGATTCCTTAAATTTATATCCTTAAAAATTATTTGAAAAAATTACTCAAACTGAATATAATATTTAGCTCTGTGCATTTACCAGAAAAATTATTTGATTTTTTGTAGTTTCATTTTAAATTTAATTAAAACAAAGTATTAAAGTCTAAAATGAATGAATATAATATGTTAAATCTCAAAATTAAATAGTTATAAAAACAAAGATTTATTCTATATTTTCTTGACAGTAAAAGAATAAAAATGAATACTTGTAATCGAAAAATATATCATATAATTGTGTAAATGTAAGTTAATAAATAACATGAATAATTTCCATCACTTTTGACCAGGTATTTTGTTTAATTGATCACTCTGCATTAATTTTAAATCATAAATATATTAAATGCACTTAATTTAGTCACACATTATTATATGGACAGCATTATTTTTATCAATTAAAAATTATGTTCTGTAAAAAACATTATAACATTTAATGGACTTCTGCTTATCAAAGTATAATCTGTAGATCTAAAAGTAATACAATCCAAAACTTAGATTACAAGTTAAATATAACTAAATAATAACAATATTTTAAATAGCTACTTAAATTTAATAATTAAAGACAAATGATATACATATTTATATAACGCAAAATAATACATTAATAATATTTATATAATTTATGTTTTTATAACTTATACAACAAAAATATATTTATAAAAAATGTCACCAGTATTACATAGGAACATAAATTACCTCAAACATAAACTTTTAACATAATAGTTAACATTTCCACAACAATTATCATTTATATTATTAATTATTTGTTATAGTCCAACAAAAATTTCAAATGCCTACTTGTAATTATACATATTGTATAAAAATAATAATTTAAATAATATAAAACCAAAGTGAACTATTTATAAATAATAAAAAAATTGAAAATAAAAAAAAATAATTTGAACTGTGTTGAATAGGTACTTTGAATAATTTTAAGTACACATACCATCACGATGGGCAAATATCTCTTTTTCCAGAAAATGAAACTATAGACCTAATGCCTTTCATTGAAGTCTAGAAAATTTTTTAATAAATTCTTTAATTCATGGAATGAAAAAAAAACAAAGTGAAAGTGATTACCTTTTTCTTTGACGTGTTTAAATATTCTTTATACATTTCTGATCTTATATATCTCTGGTAACTGTCACTCTTCATTAAATGGTAAACATGAACCTGATCAATAACAGTATTATGTTATAAAATTTTTAAACTTAATGCTAACATTGCTAACTATTTTCTAACTAATGCGAATTAATTTTTAATCATTTCTTTTTCTTTTTCATTACGCCATTCTTAATCTTACATAATGAAAATGTGCGATTACATACGGCAGCAATATCAAATGCCCATCTATCGGGTGCAGACATGTTCTTTCGGCTTAGTTCTCTCGACTGAGAATCAATATTTAATGAATCACCACTTAAATATTCAGTCCAAATTTCTTGGGCAGCTTCAGGCACTTCTCGCTGTGGTAATTTTTTAAGATTTTGTACTGCTTCCCAAAATCTTTTTAAAATTCAAATGTATTAACTACAATTAATAAACACATTCATTTTTGCTTACTTTAAATTTTCACAGCTAAATTCCTTTTCCAAAAATTTTGTAAAATGCTCCTTACCAGCTGGATCAGCTAATAGTTCTTTCAAACTAAACGCCCACCGTTTTATTCTACGTACAGTAACTTCTTTTCTGTAAAAAAATAAAGATATTTAAAAAAAAATAATGTATCCAATACACTATTTTTTTTAAATAAGATTACTAACGAATGTTTGTCACAATCCCATACTTCTACATTATCTAATAACCATGGATTGCTGAATTCTGGAGGTGTAAAAAATGGATCATACTCTGCATACTGTTCAAAATAAGTAATGTACCTTTTAAAAAATAAAATATCTGATAATAGTTAAAAATGTAATTCACAATAATTATGCTGAGTCTATGACTACTTACGTATCTGCAATTTTTGAAAGCTTTATATTACGCCGATCAAGTTTTAACCGCATAGCAGTAATATCTTTTTTTATAGATTCAACAGTAGGTTTACTAACATTTGGTTTGATTGAAGGCTGTATAGGAATTGAACTGTTAACGTCTCCATTTGCCAAAGTAGCTAATTCTTTGTACCTTTTTAATTTTTTTTGATCAATTTCTGTTGTTATGATGGTGCCAGGCTGAAAAAAATAAAAACTTAATATAATTTATAACCTATCTTTATAATTACATTATATCTTAACAACCATAGGTCGATGCACGTCCCAAAATGCACGTTCTTGGCTATCCAAAATTTTTCTTTCCATGCGATCTCGCTTTTTGTCAACTTTACTTTGAGCTTCTGCTTGCAAGAATACAAATTCCCATTTTCTAGATAAAACTTTTTGGAGTTTTGCTAAGTTTTCAGCTTCATAATCAGCCAATTCTAATCGTGTTTTATTTTGCATTGTTCTTTTGCAAAGATATACCGCTAAAAATATGTATTAAATAACTTTTTTAAAATTTTTTTTATTATTGATCTCAAAACGAATTGACAAAAATAGACATTTGTATTATTTATAATTTACTATGAATGATATTAAAAAAATTGTTTATATCTCACCATAATCAGTATTTTCTGGGTCAAATATATTAGATGGCCAATAATATGGAGTCTGTAACAAAAAATTTTATGAATAGGTTGGAGTCGTTATTAAAAACAAATAATAAAGCAATTTTAATGCATCAAGTGTAAAACGTGTGTGTAGCATGAATTATTATGAATTTAATTGAAGTTTTTGATATCATTTTTTATAATATGATTGAATAGTATAATCCATGTAATACACTTCATAGAAATCACACAAAATATGTATACTGCCGCTACTTTTTATGTTGAAAATGTCCCTTATTTTATTTAAATATAATATGGTTAAAAGCTGAGTCCTTTGTCTTCATTTCAAATATACTGATAATTTATCTTGATGTTATAATAATGAAACAATATAACTATTGATATTTAAAATAATAATGTTTGCATATAACATGTTATGTTATAAAATTGCTAGGAAATACTTACTTGAAAACGGTAATAAGATCCATCATTCTTTACATTAAGAAAATGATCATCAATCGGGAACAAGTAACCATGGGAAGACAATAGATTTGCAAGATACAACGCTTCAACTAAAATATATGTTTACATTAATTTTAAATCTTTACAAAGCAATAACACAAAAAGAGGATCCTTACCTTGATCATCAACATCCAAGTTCTTCATTATCCACATTATCAAATCAGATCCTAAAAATGAATCATACATATTTAGCTTTTTCAAGTACACAGTGAATATGGACAAGGGTTAAATAAAAAACACATACCAGTGAATACAGAAGGAACTTTTGCTCTGAACTTGTTGACAGTACGCACAGGGATACCAGTGTTCTCGTCCTGCATACGATCCATCAGTTGTTCCATCTGATAAAAAAACGACCAATTGAAACATTAAATGTAAAATCGGTATAGAAACGCGTAAGTATGATATACTATACTTTTTTATAAACAATCTGGTGCTGTGTTATGTTGTCCAGGTCGGTCATGGAGGCCGCTGTGAGAGAAACGGTCGGCGTGTCGACGGGCGGGTTGCCATCGGATTTTTGTTTCTTCCGCCTGGCAGACCTTTCTGAACCGATGACCAGGCTGGACGTGCGGCAAAATAAAACAGATAAATAGAGAAAATTACTCGACAGTAATGAATTATAATAATAAATACTACGCAGTTTATTATACGCGGAACGGGCGGGCGGCAAACAGGGATGACCACCGATCGACTGGGTGGGTGGGTGGGGGTGAGGTAAAGGATGGCGTGCGGTCGTTCGCCCCCGTGCCCCCCAGCTCTGTGCGCAATGGGTAAAATACCGAAAAGACCCTCCAAAAAGCACATTTTCGGCAAGTCGTCCTCGTTGGTTTCGCTTCGTCAAGTGGTTTTTTTCGTATGACATTCGTTATCGCGCGCGTTCGATCCCAAACAGATTCGGACTGGACGTATACCTACACTGTGTACGCTACGCACAACGGACGAGACGACGGTGGCCCGTTGACAATTATTTATTATTATTAACGCGATCGTGTCCCGGGCAGTGGTCGGACGTCTTGTCACGTCGTTGTCGTTTTTATTATTATTATTACAATCATCATCATCATCCCGCGAAGACGCTCTCGGTGATAGATGTTTTTACGCGGCGCGTGTGCCGGGCAAGAGCACCCGCTCGGCGGGCTAAAGTGTCCGCTCGGCGGGCCAGAGCACGTGAACGCGATCCGGTACGAAATCATCGTCGATCGTTTTGTCGCGCGTGCAAGAGTACGACGTCGGTGTGTACGTACCTCTGTCCCATGGCTTTAAATATGTAGGAACATAGTATCCCTATCGGTTTTAACAGGACAATTAACATCTATGACGCCCGTGTGTGGTAACTCTGCGTTCATTAAGGACACAACGAACACCGTCGGGCGGACAGACAGCCGGTTGCGAGTGCTATTGCGGACGACGACGACGACGACGACAACAACAGCGGCGGACGGGCGGGCGGCGTGTGAGCGTACGCGACGGGACGGCGGCCGTCTAATGGCCGTAATGACGCGGGGCGCGGCGGCGGTGTTCGTTCCCGGCGCGCACGGGCTCTCCTCTCGGTGTTGCTGGTGCTGCTGCCGCCGTCGCCGCCGCTGCTGCTGCTGGTGGTGCTCCTCGTGCTGGAGGGGAGGCGGGCGCCGCGCGCGCGCGCGCGCGCTCGGAAGCGCGCGGGACGCGACCGTCATCGAGTGCCGTGCCGATCCCGTCGGGCGACGGCAGCGCCGGACGACGCCGCGCGCCGTTCTCGGAGGAGACGATTGCTCGGCGGCGGCGAGTAGCGACCGCGGGCTAATTTTAAATCAATACTCGCCGCCCGTGACGCCGCGGTAGGGCTGCGGTGACGGGACGATGACGACGTTGGGTGTGATCCGCGGGCACTCGGCCACCGCCGACCGACTCCTTCACTCCCTCCCCATCCCATGGCTTCACGTGACGGCGCTCGCACGCGGAAATCCGAATGGCCGGAACGCTCGCGACGACCTCGACGGCTGCTCGCCCCCACTCCCATCAACCACCCTGATTTAAAATCACGCTCCCTTCGGACGTTTTCCGTGTCGACGTCGTCGAGACTCCGTCATGGCGGACAATGTCATACGCACGATATAATATACGTGTGTGCGTGCTCGGAAATCCCGAGAAAGTGTGTTAGGTACGTAATCATACTCCTCCTACTCCTCCTCTTCCTGGATTCGCAAATCGCTCAAAGGATTTCCGTGTACTTGTTCCGTCGCCCGTCAACCGCATGACGGATGAAACGCACGTCACTCCGCGCCAGCACATCACTTACTATGTAAAAGTCGTGAACATTTTATGGTTTTACTACTATAATGTAGTTTTTTTTTCTATATAGACGGGCGATTAATTTTCAGGTCGAGATAATGGTAAAAAAAAATGTATTCGAATTCTTAATTGTTTTTCCAAACGAAGGAAGAACCACTGAAAATATTCAGTGAAATCGATTAAAATATGCCATTAATTAGAATATTTAGATGTGCTGAATTAGTATTAGGTACCTAATTGATAATACTACTGAAATTTTGATGCTCAAAACTGTTCAACAATAATTGCTACAAACAATATTCTTGTACAAACTTGATAACATTTTCGTAAAAAGATAACCGCTTTCACGTTAAGCATAACAAACTTAGAAATTATTGGAAGCATCTCGTTTGTCACAGTTTTTAATTCTAAATTCTCCATAATGTTGATACCGATATTTCGATAAAACTTTATTCAAATATTTTAAAGACAAATGTACTCTTATTATTCATATATGCAGGTCCTGATTTACAAAAATAGGAGCCCTGTGCACTATTTTTTGGGGGCCCTTCTTAACTAAAACTTTTAGTAAACACGAAAAAAAAATACGAACAGTTATCACACCCACATGTTAGTAAATAAAAATCACAGAGTAGGTATTATATTAATATTTGATCAATGTAATAACTGATTTTCTCATAGCCCTTATACCACAGTTCTATAAATTTTATGTTATCTACTTTATATTCTCTATTCTACTATTATTTAGTATAGACCACGATTAAATATATATCTTTAATCGTGATATAGACCTATGGCACAAACTAATAATAGATATCTTTGAATGGTTTGTAGTCTATGGATATTCTAGTTATCATTTATCACACTATTATCGCAGCTTTTATAAAACCATTTTATATTTGTGCTATTACACCATCACTCAATGTATTATACTAATCAACTATGGTGAATTAAATATTGTGTTAAGTATATTAAGCCGGATTAAGGGGGGTCTAGCAGGGCGGCAGCCCCGGGGCCCCTCTCTATTACTAAAATAATAAGGCCCCATAACATGTTGAGCTGACTCTAAAAATTTTGCGATTACATAACAATTTCGTTAGAATAAATGAGGCTTTGTCAACCTTTTTGTTTTTTTTTTTTTTTTTATTCAAACAACGTACTTAAATTATTTGATTTTTTTGTAAATCAGTCGCTAGAGGGAGTATTCTCTTGTATATTCACATATTTGAACATATTTTTGACGATCTTGGTTGCTAATAGTTCGGCTGAGAGAGCCTTCTCGAAATTGACTACAGTAAAAAACAAATATTGGACTACTCAAACCCAAGAAAACTTAGACATACAAATGGTTCTTTATTCTGAAAATGATCTATTAAAATCTATATATTTAAATCAAATGCTAAGAGAGTTAGCTTTTGATAAAGCAAGGAAAAAAGATTGAGAACATATTTATTGTTTTATGTTATTTATTTATAGTTTACAATATTATTAGTTATTAAAAATTGTATTTCAAATAATGTAAATGAAACACTGTTTGTTACTATTGACTTCTATGTTTTACTCAAGTCATGAATGGTATTTTCCTACGATTAGTAGTTTTGTAGATGTTATGTAGGAAAAATATTGTAAATATTCATTTATTTAATTATTTTAAAATACAATGTATGAAAGAGATAGAAAATATATTTGTCTGCGAGTAACACGAGCGGCTTAGTAAAGTGTCTTAATACGTTTTGTTAAAGGGCCCACATGAAACTACAGCCCTGGGGCCCAATAAATTCTTAATCAGGCCTTGAATATTACATAATAGTTTTACATCCATTTCCATTATATTATTGCTCATTAAGTACTCAAAACACTCAATACTACCATATTTTTTTTTTTTGTAAAACACAAAATGAGAATGGGGTCCTAAAAATTTGGGGGCCCAGTGCTTGTGCACCGCATGCACATGCGTAAATTAGGCCCTGCATATATGTAACATCAAATCATTACCCCAATTTATATTTCAAAGCTCTTTGTATCAAAATACCTAAGACAAAGTTATAATTTTCTGAATTATTAAATCGACACGGATCATTCCATGGATGCCCAAATGCGGCCCGGATATGGGTAACTTGATTGCGTCCCGACACAAATTGATTCCTAAAACTATTTATAAATGTATAAAAGTTTAATAAATAATAAAAACTATAAATATAAAATATGATTTTATTTTTTACATTATAGGTAGTAAAATATTATTATAGTAAATTTATAATAGTATATTAATATTAAAAATGCTTCTAAATTTTATAAAATTTAAAAAATGCACGTAAAGGAAAAAAATGATTTACATTAAATTGAATATATATTTAAAATTTAGGTTATAAATTAGGTAAGTTATTTATTTTTCTAACAAATAGAGTTGAGTTCAATTATATGTGAAATCCTTAATTATTTATATACCTATTTGAAAATTGTAAAAATGTATTAAATTTTTACTAGAAGATTTCAGTGTTCTTTAGAGTAATCTATAAAGTAGTATATAGGTCACTTTTTTAAATTTGATATACATACTTTCACAAATTATTCCATTGCTATTAGTGTCTTGCTGACTTCTGTAAGTAATAATGTAGTGTTGAGGTCTAATGATGGTGATGTATTACTTATCAGTGACGCATGGCACGTGAACTCATATAGACTGCACATTTACTGTTTTTTATTTATTTTTCTGTATAATTTATACATAAATAAATAAAAGTATTATTAAATATGGTTAAAACTGGGTTCAAGGTGACCATAAAATGTTTTAGTACCCATAATTGGCTCATGGTAGTATATGTCAGCGTATGTTGCGATAAATAATAATAGTAAATACCAAATATTTTATTTCATTTCTATTCTTTCTTCTCTCCAAATATATCCATTGAAATTTTGGAAATTAAAATACAATAATGCATTTTATAGCCACAACTTACTATACACACTCTCTCACCCCAACCCCAAAATTATGTTTTTGTACTATTTGATTTTTACAATGTGTATTTAAATGCTTCACAATCCCTCGGAGTTAAGTTTTCGTAAAAAAGTGTAACCCTTCTCTCTCAATTAGATATATTTACTTGCTTTTTTCTTGTGTCAAGCGTTTATATTTACGAGAATATTAAAATATAGATCATCATTATATGTAAAATTCTATCATATAATAATCGTTTTTAAATTTTCAAATTTGGGACGAGTCGTTTACCAACAGCCATGTCTATTGTCTAATGACATCAGTTCATAACTACATTAGATATTTACTTTCAATATAACGTTCACTGACATATTGAAAAAATTTAAATAAACATAGGTAAGTTCCTAAATATCAAATTTTCGTTTAAATTGTATTCAAGTATGGAGTCCATGATATTTTTTTAGAATATATTAAAATATAATTATTTAGTACATAATTAAATTCGATGGAGAAGAAATAGTTGTGGTAATAGGACTATTGATTATTCACTGTTCGTAAATTTAATAAATTATTATCAGCGAATAGTAATTTGTAGTAATAATTTTTATCAGGTGATGATTCTTAGTACGAATAATAAGTGATGAAGCAGTAATCAGAAAATAAGATGAGTTGTTAATAATTATTTTACAATGATACTAAAATACTAAATGATAGGTAAGTACCTACATTATTTTTCCGGGAATTTAATTTCAAACAGATAAATTCATAGAGTGATGAGTGTCTGCTAGACAGCGAACGCCATTTTCCGCCATATAAAATCCATAAGATAAAATCCTAGATAAAATTGATTACATTACAGCCCCTCAGTCTATCTGCAACCACCAGTATCTCATAAACCAAGTGATTTTCTTAAATTATTGTATGCAATTTTTTTTTAAGTCTCCATAGTCACTTGTGTCTTTTTTAGAACGAATCTTGCATTTAAATACTTTACAGTTAAAATACTCTACGATTCACCTGTATCCCACCGGGCAGCTAGTAATATAATAATTATTATTGAATATTTACTTATTTGGTATCACTTAGACTATTTTTGTCTAAAATAATAAATAGGTAACGCAGCGCTATCTAGCTTTATATGTATTTGGTAATAGACACACATGGCGGTGAAAGTAGTATCATTGATTATAGAATAGAATATATTATAGATTAGCGAATATGTTATGACTTATGAGCTTGTAGTTTATTTTTATTCATTGCTATGTTACTAAATATTTTATTTATTATTTTTTTTGAGCTTATAGATATTTTTTATTGTGTATTAGTTATACATTTATAACATTTATGTATAATAAAAAACTTTTATTTTGTTCATTTATAAACATAAATAGTAAATTTGTTGTTTGTTTTTGAATTCAGATTTTGATCGTCTGGAACGATCCTAGATGTCTTGAGGATATCAAATTTGTTTAATAAGAAATATTGTTGATTATAAGATCAACAAGAAGACAAATGTTAATAACATGGAGTAATAAGAATCTTGTTATTACCTACTCTATGGCTATTATTTATAATTAGGCCCTGGAGTCCTGCACTATTAAGTCCTAAAATCTACAACAATTTTACTTAGTTTAATTTTTAAGTTTATTTATGACACTTTAATTCAATTTATTGTTTGTGTTTGATTTCAGATTTTATTTTGATCGTCTGGAACGATCCAAGATATCTTGAAGATATCATATTACTAGAAAATTAAATGCTATTGAACATAAAATTAAAAATCAAAATTAATATATATATTACATGGAATACTAAGAATATTATTAATTTATTTATTAAATAAAATAGTTTTTTAATCTGTTTATACTTGGTTATTATTTTTATCACCTAAATAATTATATAATACACCTAATGTATTTACAAGGTATATTACTGTTTATATACTTAAATATTAGTGTGCTTATGATTTTACAGTATGTATTAGAGTATTTATAGTAATTATACAATTTAAGTATGGTAGGTGTCTGGTGGTTGGGTACTACTTCCTTTCAGGTCTCTATCCCCCTGCATAATTTTAGCATCCCCAGTGTTTGGCCACAACTTGCGCATATGCGTATCAATGAGCAGTATATAGTTTTCATTGAAGATGATAGATTGATCTCCTTAGATACACACATTACGAACCTAAGCGTAATTAAAGTTTTCATTTCAAGCAACTTCTCTGTTTTGATTTTTAGTTTTTACTAATAGTTCATTAAATTTTTGTTGGACTTCTGGTAAATCGACAAAAAATGACTAAAATCATAATGTATAATATTACATGATTTAAAAATAAGTATTGATGAAATTATACAGTCATACCTTATGATCTTCTAATTTTCTGCTTAATGCTTATTATTATAGCTGTCTCTTCATTCATAACAGACGGAATATTATTATCATTTATAAGTTGTTCAGCTTTTGTAATCCATTCTCCAATTACTTTAAACGGTTCAGGTAAACATTGATCTAACTGCCATTGCCAACTTTTCATCTAAAAAATGATTAATATTATTTTCAATCAAATTTAAGTACGAATGTAAAAAAGTAAAGTAAATCTTTTACTAAATTTTCCAATAGTGTCCAAAGTCTTTCTAACTCTTTCCATGATTGCGCTGAGATACTGATCGATGACCCAGAATTGCATATATTTTTTAATTTATTATACAAATTGCTCATAACAATGACTTTCTCTTGAGCTTTTGAAAATTCCTAAAATTCCTAAATAAAGTGATTTATACAATAAATTTAATTCTGAACTAAATTTGTTTTGAGCACTAACCAAAAAATCTTGGGATAAATTTTGTGGCCATGATAAGTATTGAGTTCTTTCGGTTAACCATATTAAAAGGGTATTAAAATCTTTTTGAATTTTATCAATTGAATCCCCATTCTCACTTCGAACTTCAGGATACTTGTGTACAAATTGTGCTACATAAGTAATAACAGATCTTTCATCTGGCCGATCTACATCAACATCCTAAAACAGTAAAACATTTTCAAATTAATTAATGTTAATACATTATAGTTGCATTTTAAATTTTAAACAAACTTCAGGTTCTAGTAAGCGAGTGATTCCTAAATCTTGTTCAACTACATTAAATGCAGTTTCTAGTCTTGTATGATTAGTTTCATTCCTCAAAGTAGTTATATCGACTAAATCAGTTTGTATAGTATCGATAATAGTCATGAGAAAAGCTATACCATCTCTCCAACTTGGTCCAAAATCTTTTATTTTTATATTACTTTCCCTAAGTTAAAAATAATATAAACAACTTATATTCAAATTCAGTTAAGTTGAATCAACATATAACTGACAATTAAGTTTACCGTATTATCATTGTATTTTATTATATTTATGTATAAATTATATTTTTATTGTTTTATTTTATTTACTTAATAATTTCATATTCAGGTAGTGTGAGTTGAATTTTAATTATTAATTTATATTTTATTTACTTTAAACTTGTTTTATACTTCTGTCATTTCTTGATATTATAATTACTACATCATATTCAAGGTGTATGAATAGTTGTGTTTTTTGATTTACTTATTTATTCGGGTAATTACATTTTTGTGTTTTCTATTCATTTAATGTATCAATATGCATAAAATAAATATACATGATTCGTAATCGTATCTAAATAGGTAAGTGATATATCGACCAATATTTTTTTTCAGGGGCCACCAATTAGTAGTTGCACCCCGGCCTCCTGATACCTAGATCCCGCACTGACTATAATACAAAGTTATAATTATTTTGGTACTTGTAAAATATATTACTATTTTATATGCATTATACCTATTTATAGTTTATATATAGTTAAACATGTCAATACCATCTTAACATTATAATAATATAGGTACTTGACTTATTGTTAAACGATGTTGAAATATATTTTTATTTTTGAAAAATGTCAAATGAAATCAGTTACAATTTATTAAATTGTCAATAGTGGGTCGTTATTCATATTATATCATATCAATTAAAATATTAAATCATTAGGTACGAGTACTAGGAATTAAATATCAATAAAATGTATATAAATAACTCTGACCGCAATGCAATACTGAGTTATGAGCACCCCGTGGCCCGCCCCGCCCAGTGCGGCAGCACTCGACGCTCGTTCTGTATTATACTTATCTATGTATTTATCTATACAGATTTTAAAATAATTATTTTTTCTATTATACAACGCATTCTATCGGTAGCTAGAACAAACATAATTTTAGTAGCCTAATATCTCTATACCATGGACTATCTATCTATTCTATAATCAATGGTGTAACGGACATCTTACTATTTTAGTTATTATTAGTCTATTTACACTATTTACTAGTGATGGGAATAATCGAATGAAATAATCGAATTATTCGATTGTTTGAATATTCGAATCAATTCGATTATTTTAAAAACCGTTCGAATAATAAAATAATCGAATAAAGCATTCAAATGATAAAATTCTTAGTAAAAATCACGGTCTTAGAAGATCTTCTAAGACCGTGGTAAAAATCATGAAAAAATAAACATGTTATGGTAAAAATAATCGAATGCTTTTCTTATCTCACTTTTACTTCTCTAATCTCTTATCCGTTTACTACTGACTACTGCATAAAATATAAATGTATAATAATATATTTATATTATACGAGTATTATATATTATAATTAGGTTTGGATTTTATAGCACCAAAAAGTACTAAAATATGCGCTATAATATGACCGAAAAATCCTTAAAATATGCCCTGTATTCTGTAATATACCCTAAAAATATCAAAAATAGCAACAAAAAAAAACAAATTTTTTTGAAATTATCGTCTTTTACTGGTGGTTTAAATTTGCATCTTTTGAATTAATACGTATAACTTAAAGAAAATTGTAAAATCTAAACAGTAATGAAATATATATGAATAAAACAGATTAGAGGGCATAAAATGTTTAATATTCGATATTTTCGAGCTTCTTAAAAATAGACTAACTTGTTTAATATTGTTTACCTACAACCAGTGGCGGACTGGCCCGGGGTGCTAAAGTGCGATCGCACCCCGGGCCCATAGAAAAACAAAAAAGGTTTTTAATATTGAAAATAATTACTTTATCATTATTTGCCACCATCACATTTTATTCTTATTATTAATTTGAATTTATTATCAAAACATAATATTAAAATAAATAATACAAAAGTATAAATTGTAAATGATTAAAATAGACATAAGTACATAACCAACTATTGAATTCGTATTTTCGTAAATAATTTTGGAAATTTAAGATTTTTAGCTGACAAAGTTAACCTTAAGTATGAAGATTTACAAGAAGAACTTTGTCATTTTGCACGTTCTTATAAAACTATTATAAAATCCTCAAAAGCACTTTTTGAAAATGTATCCGACTATAAAGATGACTTAATAACAAATGAACCAGTAAATAGTGAACAAATCGAAGATGAAAGTAGTGATGACAACAATGGCGATGATTAATCTTTCGACTTTTCTAAATCTAAAATTTAAAAAAAAATGATTGCGAAGAATGCATACCATGCGTTTTTAAATTTTCACAAAAATATAATTTGCATTCAGCGGCGTATTCAAATTTATATATATTATATAAATATATATTAACTCTGGCATGCACACAAACAAATTGTGAAAGGGCATTTTCCAAGTTGAAAATTATAAAAAACAGATTACGTTCAACAATGAAACAAGGTTTATTAAACGCGCAATTTCTTCTAAGTATAGAAAACGATTATTTGCCTGATACAGAAAGTATAATTGATAAAATTTCAGAAAGTTCTACAACATTTTCAAAATTATTACATTTTTAAAAATTATACATATTATATACACAAATTTAAATATTAATTAATATAAAATACAAATATAATTATTAATTGTTTTCAAAAGATAAAAATGTAACTATTATAAAAAAATTTAATTTATTTTACACTATTAAGATTAATTTTATACAGTCCTATTGTTTAAAAGCTGAAATTCTTCTTATTTAAGAAAATAAGTATGTACTATAATGAATACATTAAAAAAATTTACTGAGAATAAAATAGAAAGTGCATTATATGTTTTTTTATTTTATAGAATGTTGATAGGGCCCTAAAAATGTTTTTGCATCCCGGACTTTTTTATTCCAGTCCGCCACTGCCTACAACTATATTATTTATAAATCAATTACGAAACAAAAATGTGGTAATTTTTCACAATTTTCTCGATACAAACGATATTTATGAAAACTACTATTTTTTTATTATAAATAAAGCATTATATAAGAAAAATGGTACCAACACTATAAAAATAGCACTGAAAATCTAAAATATATCAAACATGCAAAAAATAGCAAAATAAAATTTCATATTTAGAGTTCCTGGTGTATAAACAAATTTATAACCCACCCTGCTATTTTTATCTGTATTCTATAATAATTAGCAAATGCTATGAAATCCGGACCCTGATTATAATAATATGGTGTATAGTAGGTAGTAGGTACCATCACAGAATAGATTAAATACCATTACTACCATTTTATCTATACTTCATTGGGCAGCCTTCAGTTGCAGCGTATTTTTTATATTGTTCAATTATTAATAATATTATATTATAAATATAAATTTAACATTCATATTGTGGTTTACTGTGGGTAATAGTTCAATTAGTTAATAATTATAATTATTCGAGTAATAAAATAATCGCATAGATATTCTGTTCAAATTAAGGAATTTATAATTTATTTTTATAGATAAAAACAATTTTAGGTATATACATTTCAATTGAGTATTACCTAATTGTATTATTATTTACAGGTATAGGTATTAGTTACACTAAATACTTTTCCAATGAATAATATGACTAATGACTAATGAGTAATAACTAGAGACCGGATTTTCATGCAGTAAAAATCAAAAAAATGTGCAGTTTATTAACTTGCTTAAAAATTGCAAAAACATGCAGTTAAGTGCCTAAATCGTGCAAAAATGTATATTTTGCCAAAAATCGCTTAATACTTACCAAAATGTTGTAAACATTCAAAGTACATTGATTTAAACCCTTAAATTATACTTTATTTTTTCAGTTTTTTACAATATTACAGGATTAGCAAAAAACTAATGAGTAGGTAATTAATAATTAAAAGATTAATAAAAATATATACATATATAAAAAAAACCATACCAACAGAATTAAGCTATTTAATTTCCCATCAAATTTCAACTCTGGGTAATTTGATATCCAGGTTTTAATTTTTGACGACAGACTAGACCCAATTTTTGGCATTTTAAAAATTTGTTTATAGTTCTTTACGAAAATTATTCGTAATGAAACTATCACGACACTAACTGATTCAAGAAACACTCAAACACAAAGTCAGACAGAATACTAAAGTGCTAATGACCGGGTATTAAAAATTATTATCTAACTAGTGGTTGCTGTCATTTATTTTTACCACGAAACAATAATAAATTTATGTTACTCTAAGAATATTAGCAGCTTGTGTTCACTTTTTCCTTTTGTATAGTAGAAAACTGAAATAAACAAATATTTACTATAATTTTATTTACCTACCTGGCTACCTATATATATATATATATTATTATCTACGTAGTTTAATTTAAAAAATGCAGAATATGCAATTTCATGCAACGAAAATCAAAATCGTGCAATTTAGAATAAAAAGTGCAAAACGTGCAATTTCGTGCAAAATAAAACTTTGTTCAATTAATCTACTTCTCATGATTCGGATTTATAATTTGTTTTTATATGTTTTAAAGCAAAGGAAAAAAAGTTGCAATTTCACGAGAATCCGGTCTCTAGTAATGACTATTGACTATATTTATAAAACAAATTACTATAACGTAGTCAGTAGTATACGGGTAGTGAGATAAAAAAGCATTCGATTATTGTATCATTCGAGTGAAAAATTCATTCGAATGATTCATTTGAATTTTGATTATAAAATTTATTGGTTACTAATCATTCCCATTCGATTATTCCCATCGCTACTATTTATGGTTTGGTTATTAGTGGTTGGTTTTGAGTTTCGTTCTGCGTTACGTTTGAAGCAGTATTGTGGAGAAGCGGAGGGTAGCGAGGTGAAGATGAAGTGTTCGGATTTGAGGGACGTCGTTGGCTATTTCTTGGAGAAGTGCTGGGCACTTAGGTTAGGTTAGGTTATTCTATAATCAATGCTATAACTTAAATTGGTCCGCAGACCCCTTTTTTGTAAATACTTACCTACTTTTCAATTTTACTATTTTTACTTTATTATGAAAATGAAAAATAAATTTGTACGATTTATTTTTAATATGATTTAATTTTTAATTTTACAAACATTTTCGTTATATAATAGAAACAAATTTTCTCAAAAAAAAAAAAAAATATATTTATAAAAAAAATTATTTGATTAAACACCTTCGAACTTTATGAGACAAGTGAAATATTTCTTTTTGTTCATAATTTCGTCTAAGTCCGACTGCATGCTTAATGTTTTATCACTTGATTCAGCGTCATTATGAAGTCTATTACGATATTTGTTTTTCATGTAACAGTAAGTAGAAAAAGCTTGTTCACATTTATATGTCGTGCAAAAGAGAATACAATGTCAAGTTGCTTTTGATCAGTTTAAACCATTAACCAAATATCAATTAGTTTTTTATCGTTGAAAATATTTTTCATTGTTCCATTAGTTACCAAATCAATTAATTCATCTCGTTCCTGTTCAGAGAGATTTTCTATTTTTACAATATCACAGGCAAATGGATTTCTTATCCACGTATTGTTTGGGTCAGGTTGATGAAAATATATAACTTCATTACTTATATATAACTACAAAGTTGATAATTTCACTAAAATAAAATAAAAATATCACTACAGAACAAAACAACCGCGGACCCCCTAAAATCAACACGCGGACCTCTGGGGGTCCGCGGACCACCAATTGGGAACCGCTGCTCTATGGTACACACTATTTTAGGCCCTGCCACAGTCCACAGAACAATAATATGTAATTGTAAATTGTGCAGTTATTAGAAAGTAAGATAAGAACGGTTGTAGTCGTACAATCACAAATTAGATGAAACCACAGATATATAAAACAATATTATAAATTGTTTTATATATCTGTGGATGAAACAGATCAGATTAAATTAGTTTCATCTAATCTGTGGTACAATCGTCTATAAAAAAAAGGTTATATATTATCGTATTTGTACGATGTAAACCGTACGTCTGTCAACACTTGTAGACAGTATTTGAAATGACTTGTATGACGATTGACGTTAGTATCATGATAATATCGTGGTATAACTGAATTCGTTGTCACCTTCATACCTATAGACAATGATAATGAAAATTTGAAAATGAAATGAATAGTCATGTAGATAAGAAATAAGTATAGTACTATAGTTAGAAATTGGAATTACAATATTATTTTTTATTTTTCAGTTGGTTTTGATGATTTGATTAATTTGAATATTTTAAAAAACATTCTATTAGTATGAATTAAATGTACATATTTAATAGTTGATCGACTGGATTTTGTTACTTTATCTATTTAATTAATACAACTATGTCAGAAACGAATATGAATGATGAACTGAGTAAGTGGTGAATTTATATATTTAAAACAATATTTATGTATTTATTTTTTTTCAGTGCTCTTGGAAAGAGTATTTTTTCGTATTGGCTCAGCAGATACAGATACTCAGCTTTCTTCTTGCATCAACAACTTTCTTGTGCCAGTTCTACAAAAATTGTCTTCACCTCATGAATCCGTCAGGAACAAAGTACTTGATCAATTACATTTAAAAAATAGTGTGTATGTGTTTTTATTTATTTTATTATTTATGAAATCCTAGGTTTTTGAATTATTAACTCACATTACAAGAGTGGTAAAACAAAGTCCAAGTATAACACTTCCCGTCGATCAATTGGTTACACTTTTGTCTTCTGCCACCAATAACTTTGTTTTGGTAAATATTGTAACATAATATCTATAAATTATAATCTATTTACCTAATAATGTTTTACGAATTCACTTTTTATTTTTAGAATTTCACCGTAGTATTTGTGAAAATCAGTTTTGGCCGCATAGATAATAATAAAAAAGTTGAACTTATTCCACTTCTTATCAATTCTGTTGCTAAAAAGTCTATTGCTCATCAAGAAAGGTAATAATAAGAATTTTTATTTATTTACTTAAATTTGTGCTGAAAAAAAACAAACATTGAAAAGTAAATTAAAATAGTTGATTCATTAATATCAATTACGTAATAAAATAATCATTCAATTTAAGTTTAAAATAGAAATTCTTAAATACAATGCTTAAAAACTTATTTTTAAATTTTTTTAAAAATAATTTTAAATAATATCAATATATTTTTTTATTTATTGTTTTATTTTATTTAGTATCAAAGAAGATTACTGGGCCTCACTGAGTTAAAACTCATGTGGAGGCCCAGGAGTTATCCATTTTACAACATATTTTTTTTTCTTATTTTAAATTAAAACACTCTATACAAAACAAGGAGAAAAATAAATAAATAAAAAACATTTTTTGAAAATTTTAAAAATTAGACAACATAATAAGACAGCAAAATGAAACAAAAATTGTAATGTATATTGGAAATTATTTAATCATGGTATTTGAGTTTTGTTGCATCGTATTCATAAAGTAGCCACTGGGTGATGTATTTTTTGAAAATTGGTAGGGACATATCGGCCAATTTGGGCAATAAATTATGTATCTGTTTCCCAATGATATCAAACATTTTTTGACATCCCGTTTTTTTAGGAAATTTTAATAAATAGTAGCTGCATATCTAGTGTTAACTTTATGATTTATTGGGGATAATAGATTATGTTTTTCTTCGGTATATGGTACAGGTTTTTATATATAAATTATTTATATTGAGTACATAAAATTCTGCAAATAATTTATCAGTTGGATATCTCCACTCTTATTTACCTGCAACTCTTAAAATAGTATTTTGGCATTTTTGAGGTCGCAATAGGTATCATAGGCATTTTCCCATCCAATTATGCCATACTATAGTTATATTAGAAAACTAACTCAGTTTTTTTTTTCATGTATACCCACTTAATACTTTAGCTTATATACTATGTATATCCTATCATTTTCTATGTTTATAAACAATTTGTTGGTCTATTTATAGTGATAATAGAATCTGAGTTATTTGTTCCTTCATTGCCACCAATTGATATACAATTATTTTGATTAAATATGATGAAATGCGTACTAAAATAATTTCTGATGGTTAATGCTTAAATAAAATTAAAACACACTTGAATGTAACTTTGAAATCATCAATTACTTGAAAATTTTATAAATTCATTAACAAGACCAGACACTTACTCCTAGCTATTGAATTTTAATGGTTATGTTGGAAATGAATCTTTTTTTTTTATTTTGAAACATTTTTAATGATGATTTACTGACGAACAATTTTATAGTTATTAGTTTTACATTATTTTATTAACATTTTTTATTGACAATAATATACTAAGAAATGGTCAGTCATATTTTAGTTACTGTAAACATTTGATTTACAGTTAATGCTATATTGTACTATTATACGAATGTTGATATTTAAATATTACTAATAACTTTCCAGTGTGTCTTTTTTCTAATAAAATGTGTTATATGTTATATTATATGTTTTTGAGATATATATATATATTATTTATTTTTTTTTAGTATTTTATTACTTATAATTGGAGCTCTGAATAAATCAAATGTTCAAGTTGCGAGCAAAGGTGTTGCCATCATCAAAGACCATTTAATATTGAAAACTGTAATGTTACAACTAATGTTAGATGTACTGTTGTTGCCTTATAAATGGAGTGGATCTGATGAAGATGCTTTAGCTGGATTTAATACACAATCATTAAAACGATTACGGCTAAATATACCTTTAATATTTGTAAATGCTGATTATCATGAACAAGTAATATTTTATTTTTATATCAATCTTGATTTTATTATAAAAATAATTTATTATATCAATTGCAGGTGAAATTAGGTATTTTAGGTTTAATATCTGCAAATATTTTTGAATCTCAATCAGTATTAGTTCATTCAGTTGTTGGTGCTGCTGATACACGATATATGGTTGCTAATTCTGGTGAAAATGAACTTCGAAAAATTACTTGGTGCGATAGTAATGATTAAGTTATAATTGTGAGTTTTTTTTTTACCATATTTATACATTTTTATTATATAGTGAGATTGATTGGTCCAAATCTTCTACCATGATGCCATTATACACATTATTCATTGGAACTAGTTTAAACAAACAAGAAAAAACGAATAAGAAAGAACCAGCATGTGTGCGTATTAGATTAAAGATAATGCCTTGTTTATGTTTGAGCAAAGGTGAAGAATCAGTAATATGGCCACAATGCATGCAGGTATTTACTAAATGAATTTAGTATGGGCTGAATTATCTAAGCTTTAATACTTATTCTGATTAACTTTTCCCCGTTTATTAGAATTTTTATTCCAAATACTATTGAAGAGTATTCTTTTCAAAATTGTATTTAATCATTGTGATCACAATATTATGTATAATACTTAATATATATATATATATTTTTTTTTTTTTAAGTTAACATTAAGTAGTAATACATATTGGTCTAATTGTATTTATTTTTAATATTTAAAGTATGTATATTAATTTATTTTAGATCATTTTTGATTGTTGGAATGGAGAAAACACCAATCAAAGACTTAAAAGTTTGGCATTACAATTTGCACAAATTATTATACAACAGTAAGTATTTAACTTAATTGTACAATAATAATTTTTGTACATATTTATTATATCTTTAATGCATTATAATATATTTTTTTAAGTATTCAATTATTTGAAATCATTTTAATTAAAAATTTGTTTCTTTCAAATCACTATTTATTTTAAATCTTAAAACTAAGTTCAAACCGCCATCATTTTCAACATCACAAAATGCAAAAAAAAAAAAAAAATGAAAAGTATTCTTTGTCTGATTATGTTAAAAATGCAAGCTATATTTGTACACAAAAAAAAAAAAAAATGCAGATTGATTATGATCCGAGATATCTTAAATTAATTAGTCTTTATGAAGCATACTGTATTTAATATTTATACATTTTGGTTTTTTCAAACAAAGTGTTATTAAATTAGTAGGAATAAACTTTTACTAATATATCTGTGTCCTAATCATTCTACTTTTTTTTTATAGAAAATCTGCAAAAACTCTACTTCAGGCCACTCCTGTTTTATTAAATTCAGGGTTATTAAAACTATTAAAATCACCAGAGCTGGATTTAAATGCAAAACAGATGACATACACCCTAATTGGCTTACTCATATCTAAAGTACCTACATCTGTGAAAGAAGATTTAGACCTACTGAATTCTTTTTTTGACGCTTTAATAAAAGTAAATTATTAGAAAAAATTAGAAATATGTTTTAGTTCAATAAAAAATGTTTTATTTGTTTTAGGAGACTTCTTCTGATTTAAAAGGATCTATTAGATCGAGTTTAATCTCTATGTGTAGTGCATATAGTGAATCCACAAAACTTATCAGCATATTAAACATGCTTGCACATTATTGTAAAATGTCTGACAATCTTTTGAAACAAGTAACAACACATTATTTATCATACCTTTTTCCTGCTGACGATGCTAGATCAAGATTATTACTAATCCAATCTCATACGTCGTCTATAGGGTATGTTGATTTTATTTTCTATATTTAATCAAATATATATAGTCTATTTGGAATAAGATCGTATCTTGGCGGCGACCAGTTTTCGTCCGCAATGGTCAGACACTTCCCCCATCTATAATAATATGACGCTCTCATTGATGAAAGCTCGTGAGGCTAGCATTGCTGAACAAAGCCACCCCCATACACAGAAGTCGGCCGCCGAGGTACAATATCATTCCGAATAGACTATATATGTTTATAAAATCATTGTACATTTTAGTGATTCAGATTTGAAAAAAATATTATACAATGTTGATGAAGCAGGTAATCTTGTTGGTAAAAATGAAAATACCTTGCTATTACCTCGATTCCCAGATATGGTAATGACTGTTGTTGATAGTAATGAACAGTATGACTCATCAGTTCTTTTAGAGGTTGGTTTCAAATTATTATTGATTTATTATAATATTAATGTTTTATAAATTTGTTCTTAGATAGCTGAATACTTGAGTCATTGTTTGACATTCAGTGCTGGTTTACCAGTTACATACAATACTTTATATCATCCATCAAAATACACTCCAGAAATTTGTAAATATTTATCTAAAGTCTATCAATCAGATGCACAAATTATTGATAGTTATTTTAAACTCATGATGCAATTGATGCAAATTAAACCGAATATTATACCATTGAACAATTTATTAGTGTGTGTCGCAGCTTTACCAAACGAATTAAAAGATCTATATACCAAAGACTTAAATACTATTCAAGTTAGATTTATTTTTTTTCTTAAAAAAAAAAAAACTTAATTAAAAATTTAATTTTAGAAATTGTTTGTATCAAGTAATGAAGATATGCGTCAATTAAGCGGAATACTATACGGCATAATATTGTCGGCATTAGACTCAAATGTCTCTGATAAACGCATTAAAGATCTAATAGCATCTATAATGGATAAAAATCGAAATAAATCATTAGAATTGTATGCTTCCCTGTATGCTTTATCATCCCTTCAAGAATATAGGTTTTACAATGCTGATAAAAATTGCTCTCCGTTAATAGACCAAAATGTATTTGATTCAATTGGTAAATAAAAGTTTTTATTCTGTTATGAATATATTATTTTATATCGTGATTACAATGTAATTTGATGTTTAGTGGTATTACTTGATGATTCAAGCCCTTTGATAGTTGGTGCTGCTTGTGATGTGATTGGTGCAATAGGAAGGTTAAGACAGTTGCCTATTGATGAATCTCATAAATCATCCTTAGTAAAAAAGCTATTGACCATTTCATTTAATAGCTCAACACTTTCAAAAGTAGAATTTCGCAATACTTATATTCTAAGATTTGAATTTATTGAAATATTTATTTTTCAGATAAGAAATAAAGCAATTAAATGCACAGGATTAATTTGTGTAGGTGAAACTTCATCAAGAAGTAAAGATATTATTAAAGAATATTTAGACAACACTAAACATGTATGTATTTATTTTTACTTTCTCATAATTTTACATTTTTGTTTCATTTATTTATTTGATATATAGACAAAAGACATTGAGATTCATTTATCAATTGGTGACAGTATATCGTGTGCTATTCTCGGGCCCCGATCGAAAATGTCTCGTAACTTTTGGACGTGTACTGAGGATGAATGTAAAAAAAAAGCAGTTACTAATTATTCAATCGATGAATGTGATAAATTGGCTGATTATTTTTTAAATAACATATTAGAAAAAGTTCAATCAGAAGATCACCCTAATTCAAAACAGGTATTAAAAAATGAATTTTAAAGTAATTATTATATTTAGTAGTATTAATACTTATGCTATAAACATTTTTTAAACTATACATTATACAAGTCAGTGGCGCTCGTGAGTTTTTAAAGAAGTAGTGCACATTTAAAAATATAATTTAAAATATAACACGCACACACACACACACACACTGATATCAAACAATTGTTTACCAATATTAATTAACAACTTTTTTTCAATCTTAAATGGATACTTTTACACTTGCTGTATTGTATTAATTTTAATAAAGTTAAAAATTAATTAATAACGATTACTTGTCTGTACAAAATGCAGTAAGATACAGCAAAAACACGATTGTTTTGGTGATCAATAATTTACGAATTATATTACATAATCGGAATATCAAAAACGAGGAAAAGTAAAAATAAGTAATAATGTTGACCGTAACCGTCGCGTCCAAAATAATCTGCTGATAACAATTTATTCAAATAACCGATTGGTTATGTGTACAGATACAACTGTGCACATCTATTCCATTATAATGCGCGTGACGTGTTATGATTTGTTTTAATTTTTACACTGTTAGAATGTGCACAACGGTTGTGTGAACTACCTATAGTATTTTGATGCGCGTCAACGTTATTAACGATAACCGCTGTTTCACGCTATAAATAATCAAATTCAAATACATTTTCATAATCTGAGTTTCTAGAAATCTTTTCAGGTACCTACTCAGTAGCGTTAATATGATTTAGTATTTTTAATTTCTTGTGCTGTTGGTAGGTGGTGCACGTGCACTTGTGCACATAAATACGAGCCGCCACTGATACAAGTATAAAAATGTATCATGATTATTAATAATATGATATTAAAATTACCACTGTACTATAATTCACCAACAATTTTTATGTATATGACATTTTTTTTTTTTTTTAGGCATGTTGTGTTTGGATGTTTAATGTATTAAATGAATGCTACTCCTTAAATTCAGTCAACCAAAAATTTGCTCGTATTCAAACTGCTTATGTTGCACTTTTAACAGAAAAAAATAGTAAATGAACTTTTATTCAATCATTTTGTAGTAATTATTCAATTTTACATGAGTTATTTTAAAAATGTATATGTTTTTTTTAATTTTATTATTTTAATGTTCCAATGTGTTTTTAAATTTGAATTATTACCTACATGTAAAATAATTGTTTTGATTCTGTTCAGTAAATAATGCATATTATTATTATTCTTTTATTAGATTATATTCAAGATCTTGCATCTAAAGCTTTGATACATGTGTACGAATATGAAGCTGACAATCGCAAAGAACAAATTTTAAAGCTACTCATAAAACAATTATCTGAGTACATGTCAATCGGAAATAGTGGTAAAGACAGTTCTGGGTAAGTCAAATTTAAAAAAATAGAAAATTATAATTTTTTATGTTTGAGTATGATTTACTTTAACTTTATTTATTATTATTTTTAATATTATATTTCATTTACAGGGGTATTTTGTCCACATATAAAGAATTATGTTCATTAGTCACTGATCTTAACAGGCCCAAATTACTATATAAATTTATACAATTAGCTAACTACAATAAAAAAAAAGTTTGTACACCTTTTTATAATTTATATTTTACTGCAATATTTTACTTAAGTTTTATAATTATTTAAAGGAATCCAAATCAAAATTAGAAATTGATGAACAACTTAATGAACAGTTACCATTCATTATACCAAGACTTTATAGATATCAATATGATCCAACCCCTATAGTTCAAAGTTCAATGAGTGCAATTTGGAGTTACCTCGTAGTAGACACACGCTTCACTGTTTGTTTTTGTTTTTAATCAATTCTTTTCTCAAATATATAATTATTAGTTTCTATTTCTCTTATATTTTTAGGTTGACAAATATCATAAAGAAATATATAAAGATCTAGTGAAAAACATTACTTGCCCTGATTGGCATGTTCGAATTTCTGTTTGTCAAGCTATTCCTTCGTTTTTACAATACACTGGAGACAAAATATTCACTGTAAATATCATTTAATATTAGTTTAAAACTATTATGTTTATGGTGTCTATATTCATACATTTTACTAAAAATTATTTTGAAATTACAGGAGAGTTTAGATTTAACAATTGAAGCATGGACACAGCTCTTGAGAGTAATGGACGATATTCATGAAGGCACTAGAAAAGCTGCCACATCTACTGCAAAAACATTATCAAAGGTAAACAAATAAGAACTATAAAATATTTAATTGTTTACACTGTTAAGTATATACATCTGACTTTAACTTTTAGCTATGTGTAAATGAATGCACTACCAATACTAAATTGTTACAACAGCTTTTGCCAATCATTTTGGACAAAGGTCTTTATCACACAGAATCCAGTATACGAGCAGTGAGGTAATTAGTTACGAATATGAGCATAATATTAATGGTAAACATCTAAATTTTTATTCTGCCAAATTTAATGTACCGTCTGGTGTTCCTCAAGGCGATCATCTATTAACCCTCCTTTTTAATATTTTTATAAATGATATACCAAACGTTATAACAAAATCTGAAATTTTTTTATTTGCCTATGATACTAAACTTCTCAAAATAATAAAAACGGATCAAGATGCTTTAGATTTACAGACTGATTTTAAAAATTTGCAAAATTGGTGTATTAAAAATAATCTATTCATAAATAGTGAAAAATGTAAGATTTTACGCTTTAATTTCATCAAAAATTCAATAATATTTAATTATTCTTTATTAAATTCTCATCTTTAACTAGTCTCTAATTTTAATGATCTTGGAATTATCTTTGATTCTAAATTAAATTTTTCTTATCATACTGAATTAATTAAAAATAAAACAATGTGTATTCTTGGTTTTGTAAAATGATCATGTAAAAGTTTTAGCGATCCTTTTGCGCTAACATTTTTATATTGTTCTCTAGTTCGTTCAAACCTAGAATATTGCACACTTATTTGGATTAATAATACACAAAAACAAAATGAAATTATTGAGTCTATACAAAATAAATTTTTAAGATTTATTTCTTTTAAATGTATTATATAGAGGCCACAGAATGGTTCATATGATAATATTCTAAAATATTTAAATCTTATTCCCCTTAAAGATAGGCGTTTACAGTTGCTCTCTGATTTTCTACAAAAATTAATCTCTGGCGAGTATGATTGCCCCGATCTACTTTGTTCAATTTTAAAATTAATTCTTTTAATTCTAGAAATCCTATATATTTTTATCCTAATTTTTTGATAAATATTATATGCTAAACTCTCCTGCTAACCTTTTAATGATTGCAGGTAATATTTATACTTTTGATTATATTTAGTTTCGTTTTGGTTGTCTTACTCTTGTTATACCTTTATACTGTATTCATTTAGTTTATTCGTATTTTATCAAATATGCTCTATAATTATTGTTGAATATTTTATTCAGTGTACCATATTAATTTTATTTTAGTGTATGTTATAACTATTACTGTAAACCATATTTTATAAGACATAATCCGTTTAATTCAAATAAATTAATAAATAATATTGCAATTTAAAATTGAATACAAAAATATGTTTATGGTTAAATAAATAAACCAAGTTATATGTATTACTGAAGTATATGTATTGTTATAGCGGGTTCTAACAAAAAGCTGTTACCTATCAGTTAGCATAACATAATATAAAATATTTCAATTTGAAAAAAATCAGTTTGAAATTGGGTTTGGAAATTTGGGTGAAAACTTTGTTGTTAATAAAATTTGATCTATGCTGTAGGAGACTTATTGATACTAAAAATATCAATTTTTAAGCATTATTTAAAGTAAATTTGACTAAGTTAATGAAATAACACTAATGGAAATTTTGAAAAATTGACAGTAGATTACATTTTTTATTTAGGAGAGCTAAATTTAAAACTTGTGAACCAATTACATTACCAAAAATATAGTTATGTGGTAAAAAAAAAAATATCATAATACCTAATAAATTGTTTTTTTACTTTGCTCAGAATTTAAAATTTAAATTATCTATAAATTAATTTTGATATTTTAGTATGAGTATGGTGTCTCAATTAATTGTGAATTGCGGAGAAAAACTAAAAGGAGATTTGGCAAAATTAATTATTGCACTTTTGAAAGGTGCTGACAAAGTAGAAACACCTACATTAAGTATGTTAAGTGTAATGTCTGGGGCCAATCCTAATACTCAAGAACTTATAGACTCTCAACGTGCTGCTTCAGCAAGAACTCTGAGTTCAAGTGATGTTTTATCCAAAGTAAATAGAATACAACATAATAATTATTTATTCAAAAATATTAATTTATTTCATTTTCAGAGTTTATGTTATATTGATGATGCAGTTTTACAAGATTTAATACCACTCTTACAAGACCTCTTGACCACCAATATTGGATTACCTACTAAAGTTGCCACATCTCATTTCATTAGTCTGTTGATTACCCAAAAACAACAACAGCTCAACTCAAAATTTTTAGGTATAATATTTCAGTTTGTTCCTATAATTCAAATGTAAAAATTAATTTATTTTTCAGATAAAATTTTAAAATCTTTAATGAAAGGTATAACTGACCGAAACACTACAATACGAAAAAGTTATGCTTCTACCATAGCTGTAATTACTACAGTTGCAAAAGAAAGTACTGTAAACAAATTAATTCAATCATTGAAAAATATATACTTGGAAAATGAAGGTAAAATATTATTTAATTAAATATAATGAAACATTTTGAAATTAAGAAATTTTTAGATGAAAGTATCAGACAAACTGTTGGATATGCATTAAAAGGAATAAGTCAATGTGAAAAACCTGATTTATACATGGCCAATATTATACCATTGATATTTTTTGCAATACACGTTAAACAGAAAGAAGGTAATTGATACAAATTTAAATATAACTCTCATTCACTATTTCATCATTAGTCAATTAATTATTGATTTTTAAAAAAGATGGTGGTACAGTTGCAATTGATAAAAATCATGATATCTGGAAAGAACTTTGGGAAGATAATGTCCACAATACTGAAGGTGTACTGACTCGTCATTTAGAGTCTGTGTATGAATTTTTAGGTGTTGCAATCAAGTCTTCATCTTGGGCAATGAAAGCACAAGTACGCTACAGAATAATTAAATGTATTCAACCCATTTATTAACATGATATATTTTAGGCAGCAAGATCAATTGGTGATGCTGCCAATAAACTTGGTCGACATTTAAATGAAAATCACCGCAATAAATTTATAGAGACAATTAAAGCTGGTTTGGTTGGTCGTACTTGGGATGGAAAAGAATTCTTATTAGAAGCATTACTGCAATTAAATTTAAACTATAGGTAATAATTAGGTTCAGAAAATAAAAAATAAAAAAATTATATTTGATAATATTATGCTTAAAACTGCTATGATTTTATGTATATATATTTTAATAGTTTCAGTGATTCGATAGAAATTCGTAAAAATGAAGAAATTGTTGAATTAGTTTTCAATGAATGTAAAAAAGAAAATGTTAACTATAGAATGGTTGCATTAAAAACTCTTGGCGAGTTATTAGAAAAACTAAAAATTGATCGATTTGCTCAAACTTATCAATTAGTGATGCACATTATTCAACAAGTATGATTTTTTTTCTCAATTTATTTATGGACTATAATTTTATAAATGTATTTATAGAGTACTGAAGATTCAGATGTTGAAGATCAATCACAAACTTTGAAATTAAAAGAATCTTTGTTTTCATTGGTCGGAAAGGCTTGGCCTCACACATTAGCAACACAAGGTAATAAACTCTTCAATTTCAACCATAATTATTATGATTATAATTTGGAACTTTCTTTCTATTAAGTTGAATTTGGAGAAACTGTTGCTGCTCAGTGTGCTGACCATTTAAAAAATAATACGAGACCATTACAATTAGCCATTATGAGTACCCTTTTGAAAGTGATTGAACGATTATCTTTTGTTCAACTGCATGCTAATCATAAACAACAACTTAAATATATACTCAGTCACGTTAAAAGAACTTTACACTTTTCTTTTGGTAAGTACTTAATACAATATATTCAGTTTCTTGAAACCCCAAAAAAATAATTAAAATAAATTTAGTTTTACTTTAAAAATTTGTATTTTCAGGTGTGCCTAAAAATATAAGCTTAAGAAAATTATCCTTAGAAGTTTACATATTGGTGATTACTAACTTAAAAAGTAAGTTAATTTTACTAGACATTAGATATTAATCAAAATTTATAATTATTATAAACTATAACATTGTATATTTTTAACTGCTCATTTTATACCCAAGAGTTTATTTAAAATTCTTAACTTTTGTACTGTACCAAATCGTATTCATTTATTTTAAAGTATATATGTAAATAGTGCTTTATATAAACGTACCATTTTGTTCTAAAATGAATAGAAATTTATTTATATTCTAATATTTTGCATGTTGATTGAATCGCTCTGTTTATTAAATACAATTTTGATGGACCTTTAAAAACAACTTGGGTTATTAATTTTTAAATTAAATATGTACATTATTATACCATATTTTACCAACTTAATCATAATTTAAGATTTGATTTAATCTTATACATTTCCATTTATAAATTATTATTAATTGTTTAGGTTTAAGAGCTGTAGAAGAATTAGAATCGTTCATGCATTTGTACAATGAATTTTCAATGAACTTAATCGCTGATGAATCGCCGGAAGTTAAGCTCCTCGTACAAAAGCTTAAAGAATCAATGGGATAGTGAACACTAAATATATGTATATGTGTGTGTGTATACAAATTAAAAAGCAACACTTTTTATCATTATTGACCTTTGAAATTATTGTAATTTATATATATATATATATATATATATATATATATACACATTTTGTATATATGTGAATATAATATTTAATAATAAATTTATTTAATGCTATTGATTGTTCTTTTTGTATACTGTAAAAACAGGTATTAATCAGATTGAACTATTGAACTGAAGTCTAAAATAGGATGTAATAATTATATAGATAACCTGTAACAAACATACTGTGAACAGTAACGGCCATCGACTCTTTCAGTTTGGTGGAAACGATGGATCGGTTCAGTGTGTTCTTACAGTTTTTATTTTTTTTGTTTATCTTTGGGATAAATTATTCTTCAAGTAAACAACCTCATCAAGTAGGTTACCCTTATGGACCAAATGTTGGCGATGCACAATTACGAGTGGGGTATGAGGTTGCCAGTACAGGCATTCAACTTAGTGTTCCTGTGAAGTTCTATAATGAATCTTATGATACAATTTTCGTAAGTTAAAATAAAAAGTTATTAGTTATGATACAATTAGTTTTTTTTTTTTTTATTTTTTATTGCCTTTTATAAAAGATACAATTAGTTACCATATTATTTAATTATGAAAACATGTATAACTCTTATTGCTACTAATAATGTATTTTTATTTCTACAATAAAAACTATGATAGGTTAGTGAATTTACCGAGGATAAAGGTTTCCTCTGAGTAAATCATTGCTGAATCCTAATTAAGAATATTAAAAAAATGTAACAATTATAGGTAATAACATGAATATAAGCTAATATATCCAATTTTTAATCACAAAATAATATTTTAAAAACATTCAACTCAAAACGCAAATGTATTAAAACCAACATGAAAATTAGATTCTTAATTTTAAACATAAATAAACAAAAACCCCATATGGTAATAACGGTGTTCCATATATTTGCTCTGAAAAAAAAGCTTCATGTATATTTAATATAGATAAAATATACACCGTTGGTGATTTCAAGTGTAACAAAGCTACTTTTTTTTTAACTTGGTGTTAAATGAAGAATAATTAGTAATTTAAAAAAAAAAAATAATAAATAAAAAGTGTACCAGTATAATCAATAGTTATGAACTTAATATAATATATGGAGAAAAGGTCAAATAACCAAGTAGATATAAAAGATAACATTTTCGGGTATGTACCAACTATAAAAATGAAGTTGGCTATTACAATTTCCAATATTATAATTTATTATTTACAGTACCTTACCTGCCCATAACAATTAATATATATTATATAATTTACTTATTCTTAATCATACATTTTTTTTAAATGAAATGCTTAAACGTGATGCATTTATGCATGAATGTAGATTTGTATACTAAGTTATTAACCTTAAAGGTAGAGTTCAACAATATTTAATATTTGTTAACATCGGTATTATGGTGGTGTTTGAAAGTCGCTCATCTTAAAATTTCAAAACTAAGTGCTTAAATTGGAAACGAAATACACGAATACATAAAAAAAAGAAAAAGAGATGCCAAAACAAACCAAAAATATTCTTCTTTAATAAAGTTTCTGAGGCCGTCCGTAGTTGCTCCTTTCAGTTGTAATTATGATTATTTGAGGAAGGGGGAGTATAAATTACAATACTTTTTTTACTGTTCATATTTTATTTAACATATAAATATTTTCCTTTAAGAGCGGAAAAAGATGTAAAACCTGCTTTTACTCGTAACAGTCTAAATGTAAAGTTAAATGTATTACTCTTACTAATACATTTAACACAGTCCACACTTCAAGCATAGTTTGACTTTAAAGTTAAATAATAGCAATATTTTTAATTTTTTCGGGTGAAAATGTCGTAATTTTATAGTTTATACCAGCTTAATGATCATTATTCAGTGTGTAGGTGCGTGATTTCTCAGTCCTCTCCTAGTACCAATCACATTGCGTTGATCAGATAAAAGCATTATCATTACCATAGAACATATTCTATGTCATTACCCATGCATGACCGTTATCGACGCTCATTGATAATGTACCTATAGGCTATATATTATATTTTAATAATAGTAATAAAAAAAAAATCTGAATATTATCATGTGTTGAATGTTAATAATTAAGTAATGAAAACATTTTTTTTATTAAACAAATTGATTCAAAACATTATTATTGCAATAAGAACAGATGATACATTTTATACCTAATTGATTAGATATAATATTGCAACATCCCCTATAAGCTAAGCTTGAGATGACCTTATTGGTAAATGAATTAAATAAATATATAGGTCACGTAATTTGTAGGCAAAAATCTGGAGTATAATATATGTCTGTACTGTAATAACAACTGATTTCAATTTTAAAAATCATCATCGGGTTACATAAATCCAAAGTAAAATCTAATGTCATATTTAATTCCGAAGGGCTAACACCTGTTGTAAGAGGCTTGTGGTCATCTGGTAGCGAGGATTGTATTGGTAGATATTGGCGTACTGCCCATCTTTTTGAACTTTCCCTTATGATACCTATTCGTTCCTCTCTCTCTTAAACTATCTTAAGATTTACCACACGCACATCGCACCACTGGTTGTATTCTGTTTGTAAAATTTATATAAACAGTCTACCACTACATTACCTATATGACCGTCTGAAAATCGCAGATATCATCAGATAGCATAACACTCATAGTTCATAGAACCCCTTAAATGGACCCTTAAACATGTTGTACATATTGAATGTAATTCAATTAGGTAAACGTTATACCTATTAAGTTTTCTTAGTTAGTATAATCATCGTGATATTTCGGCAACAAAGGATTTTTTCTCGACGCAATAAATTGGTATCATAGATTCATAGCTGTAGGCGCAAACAAAAAAAAAAAAAACAAAAAACATTGTTCGACGAAACTCGTGATGTAGTAGGTAGTGAGCTCTCGTGTCTCCGTAGGTGCCACTCTAATGCCGCCTCCGACATCTAGACAGGTGTTTAAATCAGAAGGCACGGTCCTCCTCCTCCTCTAATAGTTATAATAAATCGACTCATTTTAAAATATTTCTAAAAGATACAATAGATACTTGTATTTTGAGTGTAATGCTTATAATTGCTTATTCGAAAATACTACATAATAATAATAATAATAAACATAAAAATCGAATTTTACACGTATACCATGTTATGTGGGTATATCTAAAAAACACGGAGTGATTATTAAGTCATCACCGTTACTCGAGGATCAGAACGTCCCTGGATTCATTTCCGCTCCATATAAATCCTGTAGCCCTCCCCCGCAATAATTGAAACGTACTTTCATGAGCGTAGTCAAGGTGAGACAGAAATTATTTGATGACTATGCCAACTTTAAAACTAAATAAAAGCTATTTTTTTTTTCAATTCTCTTTGTTAACGAATGATAAAAAAATAATGTTCCAAAAGTCGTGTGGGTTGTGGAGAAAATAAAGCCACAAAGCTTTCGAAAAAATGTAGTCTTTGATAAATTCTAATCTAGTTGTGCCCATAAATGGTGTTTTCTATATTTAGCTGCCTATCCCTTACAAAATTCCTAGCTATGTTCTCGTGTACCTTTATATCAGCCATGCTCACTAGGATTTTAGAAAGCCCCAAATTTTCTTTTGAAAATTACTTACGGGCCGCATATATTTTGAATGGTACTAATCATTTTCATTTATTAGCAGCATACACCTAGTATACTCATTAACATATTAGGTTTATGTTGACTATTTGATTTAAAGTTGTTTTAACGTTGATGGACTGTATTTTTCTGTTTACGTGTGTACGATTTTCACTCGAGGGATTTCTGTATTCATTTCTTATAAATATTAATTTACTTAAGTAGCTTCACGTCAATAATGGAGAGTGAAACAAACCCGTAAAATAAGGACGTTATTTTATTTATACTTTAGAGCTTTGGATATTTAGATACACTACATTATGATGTTTTTGTGCTATTTTATCCAGATCCCTCATCATAAAATTTAACCATATTCGTATTTCCCATCATCTCCTACCGTCCCATACTTACAAACTAAATCTTAATGATTTTCTTATCTGCACACTCCGCCTAGACGAAAGATCTGAGATTTAAACCATATTCTATTTGATTGTCCTCCTTTATCCTCTTAACGCCTTGTCCTATTCAATTCTCTGAAGTCTCTCAATATACCCTTTAATATTCATGATATCCTCAATTCAAATTCTGAACCTGCTATTACTCTTATTATCTCCTTCATCCAAGAGGCTGGCTTTCTTATTTACAATTTGTAAATATTTATTTTAGAATGTACTATGTATGTATTATTGTTTTTAAATTAATTATCGAGCTTAATAGTTTTTACTAAAAGCTAAAATAAATAAAAAAATGAAAAAAACAAATTTTTGTGCAGGCCCCGTGACGGGCATTGCTAAAGTATATTGTAATTAGTGTAATACGAGTATACTATACTCGATGACGCAGGGCCATCGTTGTCTGCAGGAGAACAGCAACGGGCTGGTGTCGTTCGACATGGAGATGCTAACTTTGGTCAGTGCTGCACGTCTATACGAGAGTCATTTTGCTAAATAGTGAAAATGTTAAATGTTCAGCTCTATTATTTTTGGATTCATTGCTAAATTAAAAAATATATTTTATGAAAAACTTGTATACAGCAAATGTTACTGTTTTTACTCAATTTTTAAGAAGTTTTTCCATACGCTTCGAAAAATTATTGAGAATAGAGAAAAATAACCTATTTAAAGTACCAACTAGATGAAATTTCTAATCTATTGAGTGGCTGGATGAAACTAACTTTTGGACAATTGACACCAAAAAAGTGAATATATACATACAAATAAAACAAATACATAGTTTTCAAACCAGTACCAGGTACATTCTTCGTTTCACTGAGAATCTAATATGGAATTTATCGATTTATTAATTTTTTTAAGATTTGTTTTTAAATATTTTACTTAAACTCAAAAAAACTTTTGCAAAATACCTATGCTTGAATCGTCATATTCTTCAAATGTGTCGTTATCCTTAAAATATGAATTTACATGCACTAAAAAACTTTTTCCTACGAATTTTCCGTAAAACAATTCGTCCGCGTTTTTTTTTTTTTTTGCTCTCGTCGAGCCATACACTGTTGATACAAATATAAAAACGTATTCGAATCCGGACTCTACTACTTCTAATTATTAGTCATGCTAATTTGCTGAAATGGGTTTTCGGGAGGTGCGGGGGACGAAGCCTTATAAGCGGGTTGTGTTTGGCTTAATCACCGTAAACGACGCCAATTCGTTTTAAGTCTTTTCGAGTGCACCGTCTTTTGTTTTTTTTTTTTTCACTATAAGCATACCGTACGCGATGGCGCGGGGCCGTCGTTGTCCGCAGGTGAACAGCAACGGGCTGCTGTCGTTCGACGTGGAGATGCCGACGTTCGTGAACGCGCCGTTCCCGCTGGACTACCCGGCGCTCGCGGCGTTCTACGCGAACGTGGACCTGCGCGGCACCGGCAACGTGTACTACCGCGAGGCCCGCGACCCGGCCACGCTGTCGCGCGCCACCGCGCTGGTGGCCCGGTTCTACCCGCGGTTCCAGGGCCGGTTCACCGCGGCCGCCGTGTTCGTGGCCACGTGGCACCGGGTGGGCTACTACAAGAAGAACGCGGACCGCGCCAACACGTTCCAGGTGGCCGTGATCGCGGGCGACGGCGACGGTGCCGAGACGTTCGTGCAGTTCGTCTACCCGGAGCCCATCCAGTGGGCGCAGTCGTTCGGCAGCGTGGCCGAGGTGGGCCTGCCGGACGCCAAGGCGCAGGCCGGGTTCAGCGCCGCCGACGGGCGCATACACGTGCTACGCGGCTCCGGCAGCGATCAGATACACAACCTGGACAGGTACGTCTTTATTGTGGGATCATCTCATGATAATATTTCGTTATTGTATTGCACGTAAATAGTGGATCCGGTGCGTTTTATTCGACCGCGGGTGTACGGGCTGGGCGACAGTGACGTAACCAGAGGGGGAGGGGGTACTCGGGGTACGGGCCCCTCTGCAATGCCGTCGACGGTATTTTCTTTTTGTATAGGTATTTAATAATTGATTTCGTGTCATAGAAAAATTACCAAATGGTACGGTTAGCGAGCACATAGTTACAAATCCAAGTTTAGAAAAAGACGCGGGAAAAATAAAAAATCCCACCATTTATTTTGAAGATAAAATTTCTGGAAACAAATATATAGCTATAGTGAATATTTATTTTGGAACGAAATGTGGAAAAATAATGAAGAAATCCCTATACACATATGATGGCTACTTTAGACTCGTGTGATTCGACTTTTTATCCGAATATAAATCATCTGTTACGAGTTTTGGCAACCCTCCCAGTATCTACAACTGGAGTTCAACGTTCATTTTCAACTTTGAAAAGAGTGAAAACACTACTTCGAAATCAAGTTGGGAATGACAGTTTAACAGGGCTCTCTTTTATCCGTTCGTTGGGAAATATCAGTTTCATTAAAAGACGTACTGGATATAATGTCAAAAATCAAAAGAACACATTATTATAAAAAAAATTTTATTATACTTATTCCTACAATTTTTTTTATTCATGCAATATTGATACTTATTATTACACAATAATCATTATAGGTACTTACGTATTTTATTAAAGAACAAAAATTTTATATACATTTACATTACGTATATAGATTATACCTTATAACATACGTCATAACAAATTTTACTTTCGCTTAAATTTTAAATAAATAGTCAAAATAACTTTGTTTTTCTTAGCCTACCCCCCCCCTCGAAATAAAATCCTAGCTACGTCTCTGTCGGGCGACGCGAATAATGTCACCTGGTGAAAATATTTTTTGCTTACCTATATATACATTAGCGTTACGAACATATTTTTTTGGGGCAGTTGCCCCGTTTATAAATTGTAAAAAAAAAAAAATTAATTTTAATTTGATATATTATATCTTCCTTGAAATACCTTTCTCTCCAGTTTTTTTTCAAAATAAATTACAACTTTTTATTTATTTACTTGTATAATAAAACACATAATACTATACTACACCTAATATTTACTTATATAGATAAACGGTGTTCGAAGAGTCCCTTTGAAAAAAGAATCGGTTCACGTTATGACGTTCGTCTTGTTGAAAAGAAACTAGATCGTATTTTTTCCCACTCCCGACTTAGAGCAAGGATACTTATCTAGTCCCTATTTTTGTGTTTGGATTAGAAACATATTTCGTCCTTCAAACATTTTCTACAGCAATACAATTTTATACTATTGTATTATTTCTAGTATTAAACATTGTCAATATAATTGTATACTATAGGTATCGTATTTATAATAAATCACTATATAAATATAATTTTTAGCTTAATAAATTGACTTAATTTTCAAAAAAAAAAATAATAATAATAATAATAATAATAAATAATGAAAACTTTTTTTCACTGAATTCTGAAAATCATTTAAATTCGTGATAGGATTTGAAAATAAATAAACGAAGAAAAAAAAGAAAAAAATCGTTAATGTTCCTCCAAAAAATAAACTTCAATGGAACTCGTTCCTTCAAATGAATTTTTTCCTAGCATTATCTATTTCATTATATGTACGTATGACGTATACGGTATACGGGTATGCCCGACAATCTCGATAAATAACAGATGAATCTTCCACAACAACAGACTGATACTTGTATTTTTACATTAATTTTCAGTGTTCATGGGGAATGTCCCCATAAACTGTACTTTGTAACATGACGATAGAAAATGTATCCTCCCATAGTACATAATATGATCTGATCGACTTAGTGCGTTCTTCGGTCGCCTGGATTTCAATCGGGTAACACGTCTACCAGACATTATCGACACGATGACTGACCATATAAAGTTATCTTGTTAGGCCGACCAGATCGTATAATGGCATGTTTAAGATTCCTAATATTACACGAATACTAACAATGGCGCCAAACTATATATATATATATATATATATATATATATATATATATATATATATATATATATGATGCACCAGTTGGCTTACGATTTATTTTTTCTTCTGGAGACATGACAATCGTGTTAATTTATATAAGGACGTAGATAACATTATATATACATATAATCAATGTTTAATAAATAATTATCATTTAGATTACTCAGCAGGTATAATTTGGTGAATATCAAATGCATATGAGGTGCATAGAATCAAAACCATTACACTCACAAAAAATTAAATTTCGTTTTATGTGATATAACGTTTGATAAATATAATACCTATTTTATAACTAGGTTGGATCAAATCTCAAAACATTTTTTTGAAATATGGCAACTCTTAATCTTTGGATCTACTCTGGCATTGATACTTAAATAATTATTTTCAATATCAAAATGGCTTTTAATTGGGTTAATATTTCATAGATGGTTTTAAAGACATGGAATGATACAAAATAATGAGTGTATATAATTTTTCTTAGAGTAGATTAAATATTTTTTTAAAAAGTTGAAAAATATTTAAAACTTTTATTATCCACTTTTCAAAAATACACTTTTTTGGATAAAGCTGTCATGGTTCTGTGATTCATATTTGAAGTAAATTATTTAAATTAGTAGTGTCTTTGGTTGCTTGTATGTAGTTATTAAGTGTGATATATTTGTATTTTTTCACACAAATCCAAATAATAACTATAGGCAAGAAACTGAGAACTAAGGGGTGTAAAATAAAATGAATAACACATTGGTAAATATACTGTGAGGTATTAAATATTGGAATAATATCGTTCGATGATAACTGAAGGTATATTTATATATTATATTAAATTGAAACATGCAATTCATACGATAATGAATTAAAAAAATATTCTTACAAGTGTTAATCACCCATTATAAATAATTACAAATTAGTCACTGCCCTGTTTACACGATGGTTCGTCCTTAATAATGAGCAATTCACAAAGTCCGTCTCCCCACTTAACCGGTTTAAACCATATAAAATGATAACGCCTATTTATGTACATGATGAGTTAATACTGTTCAGTAGATAGTTCCGTTTTATATTATTGGTGTACCTAATATTACAAATATGAAATAACTACGTATATCATATTTCAATATTAAATGCTTATTGGATCTACATCTTTATAAACCTTGTTTCGAAAATCAAAACTTATCAGCTATAATAACTAGCTAGATATGTTATTTAAAAAAAATTGTGTTATCGCTTATTAGTATTAAATATAATATTTATAATTTTAATTATATATTGGGTATAGGTACTATAATTAATAAGAAAATAACTAACACTGTTTGATAAGTAAATATTCAGTTCATAGAGTTCACTTTTTCCTGTTCGGGACTTAGAGTATCTACATAAAAATAATATACCTTTGTGGTTAATCGCAAAAAAAAAGATTTTTTTAAAATAACATAAAACTATTTAACGAAATTTATAAAAATCTTAGGTACTAGTGGATTGTCACTTAACTTGAGGCGAAATATTTGAATATAATATAAACGTGTGTATTAAATATATTAAATATATACCATAGATACCATATACATATACCATATATATATATATATATATATATATATTCGTATTTCTGAGTTTATGAGCAAATTTTATCTATATTATTTTTGAGTTTATATCGAAACATTTTATTTCATATGAGAACACATTTTTTAATACTTCATATTATAAAATATTATTATAGATGGAGCAACACAGACGAACCGGGAGTTTGGTTGTATCGCGTGGGTAACATCGGACCATTTGAAAACGTAGAACCACCAGAATTTCCAGGAAGTGTCAGGCCAGGTAAAGAAATACAAAATTGTTGCTCTTAATGTCATTTTAATTTGCTTTACACTCAGTGTTGTTATAAACACGTGGAAAAAAACTTAAGTCGATTTGGTATTTTGCTTTTAGACGAAGGCTTAACTTGTGCTGTGGCTGGAGCTTTATGTCACAACCAAGCTTCGTGTGTGGATTACGAACAAGGAGACATGTGTTGTATATGCAAACCAGGATACTTTGGCAATGGCATTACTTGTATTAAAGAAGGTAACGATTGATCATAATAATTTATTTATTATTATTGTTTTTATGAACACATTGATCTTGATTAAATAAGGTACCATAATTATATCATTTATATGTATACAAGCAGGCACAGTTAAAAATATGTGGATAGACCATATAGACACCAACAAATAAAAAAATATTTTCAGCACATTTATTCGAATGAAAAAATAAGAAATATTTCACGCAGATAATACGAACACCAATACGACATTAACAATTTTAAATATTTATTTAGTTTTTATCTATATGATTCAATTATAAGATAAAGACTCAACAAATGTATATTGGTGTAAACTTTAATATACTTAGGTAGCTGGATAGGTACACATTTTTTTCTATGGACCGATGTTCACTTTATAATTTCACATACACGTAAGAAACAATTTACTTACAATTAAAAACTCTACAATTAAGTATAAAATACTGATTGTTATTATTCACGAATTCACGATTCATATTTGAATATTTCTAAAAAAAAAATATTCATTATGGAATGCAATTTGAATGAAAAAAAAGTACTGAAACAGCTTACAAGTAGGTGATTCAATTTAGTGGTCTGCAACTAGCAGCTCTTTTGTGTTACTATTTATATCATACAGCTCGCTCTAATGTCCATACAGATGGCATTTAATTCGCCAGATAGTGAAGTAGTTAATTTTTACACATTTTGACATTTTTTGAAAAATAATATAAACGTATATTCATATATTTAATTATATATCAGTGATTAGTCAGCAGTCATGACCTATAATTATTAAATACATCGAGCATTTTATTTTTCATGGTAACAAAATAAGAATTATCCATTGTACATTTTAATTCCCGTCCAGCCCATTACATTACCGTTTTTTAGTCAGCGAATATAGTCCACGAGTCAGAAAACTGAAAAGGTTGTCAACAACTGCTTTAATCTAAATAGGTACCTAGTTAAATTGAAGCATTCTCAAAACTGCCTAATAAGACACTTCCATCTGTAGCCTGTAGGTATCACATTGTATGTATATGTCTAGTATACCTGTATATACAGTCAGTTAGTCAGTAAGTATAAACTGAATACCCCCGAAATGTCAACAGCGCTGTTTTTGATATAATTGAAGTAGGAAAAAAGGCATTTAGATTAAAAAGAAAATTAAAAACTCCCTTGTAACAACAGTTTTTTGTGAAATACAAATCTGCACCAATAGTTCCTACAGTCGAATACTGGAATACCTATTTTATGAATGTTATTAATTATTACGTTGCAATTTACATAGGTGTACCCATCCGGGTTGCGGGCAAAGTCAGCATTGACATCAATGGAGTAATCGTGCCGGAGTCAGACTTACAAGCATACGTGGCCACGGTTGACGGTCGTGCATATATGGCCATCTCGGGCGTTCCGAACAGTCTCGGTTATGAAATGCAATACTTGTCTGTGTTCCCTTCTGTCGTTGCATGGCTATTCTCGTTGCACACGGAAAGATCTTACAACGGATATCAATTGACAGGTTAGAGTATGCAGGTTAAAGTTGTAAAAATAGCATATTACAAAGAACATTATCATTAGGCTCTAGTAAAAAAATAAGCACCAACTTAAATTTTATGAGATGAGGTCATTTTTCTCTATTCTCTGTAGTTTTTCCAGACATGGAGAGTAACTGCCATAAAACTGAGTCAAAACGGTTAAATTTGCTGAAAATGAAACTTTATTTAAATCGATTTTAGTTAAAAAAATGTTTTAAAAATTCAAAAACTTTTGGACTGAAAATATAACTTTGAATGTTTGAAAATAACTTATTTTTTTAATTTATCTCTAATAAAATGTTTGATATTTCACGAGAAGTTCTGAAAATTTAATATGACCATACTCATATACCTACTTAAGTAATGATACTGAAAAAAGTCAAAAATCGTGACGCAGGATTTTTTTATAAGCATTTAAATAAATTAATATTTGATTTTTATGTAATTTATTGTTTTTATATCAATTTTCAACTTCAAATCTTTATTTTAAAAAAATGGTCCATCCAATTATAATGAAACTTTGGCTACAGATAGAACATTATGTTTTGAATCTTCTGGTAAATAATTTTTGCTTTGTCAAACAATAAAACTTTGAACAGGTTCGATAAAAAAAATATACCGACAATTACACTAAAAATGGTTCAATATATACACGGTGTATTTTTTTATGCTGAACCTTTGTTCAGAATCGTTGAACAAATGAAATGATCTATAATTCCTTTAAAATTCAAAACACTCATCCTCATTATCTTGTCCCAGGAGTAAAGAATACCACATGGTATGAAGTACATAGGTTCTTTTTTTTCTTAATAATTTTTACAGCAGCAATTAAATACAAATTATAAAACCTTTTTAATGTTTTCATAATTTTAATTTTTTATTTTACAGGGGGAGTGTTAAACTATACTTCTGAAGTGACTTTTCCGGGAACTGAACACAGAATAACCATTCATCAACGATTTTTCGGACTCAATTCATTTGATCAATTAATAATGGATGCTACAGTACAAGGGACAACCCCTCAGGTTCCATTACCACACACAAGATTCACATTGCCTAATGATGATCACCAACAGTATACAATTGCTAATGGTAAGCAATTTCACGTTGATTTCTATTAGATTATCAATCTAAAAAAATAATTCTCTGAGTTTAACTTAGTAAAACTTATTACATAAATTATTATGTATAAAACAAGTTAAATTTATTCCATGGATTTATTTTTAATTTATAAAAATAGTAACTATTTTACAAAGTTCAGCTTCATTAAATTGTTTTCTCCTGATTACCCATGTATGTTTATTGAAAACACTTTTGAGTGCATGTTTGTTATTCAATAAAATGCACCAAACAAGAATAGTAAAAATCTGCTCAAAAATAAATAAGATATCACCTTCCTCATAAATAAATATAGGTGCCACACCTAGCTATCGTGCACAACTAAGCAACTATTTTACTGAATTATATAGGTACCTAATGTTATTATTCGTACAGGTCGCATGCATTCGTATTACACATATAGATACAAGCAGGAAGGATCGGATTTTGAACAGCAAGTGACTGTAGCACAAAAATTTGAATTTACTCAGCCATGCAATAAAGCCACCAAAGGATTTACATCGTTTTCGTTGCGCACTTCCAAAGCGTTTGCCTATTACGAAGAAAAAGTTAACATATTGAGGCTTGCCAGCACCAATAATATATACTTGCCTTCTGATGGTTAGTAGATTTTAAAATATGTTTAAACCGTAAGCATTCACTGGGAAACATTAAATATAAAGTACTGTTTGTAAACATAGAAGACACACAGGACCCTTGCAGAGATGGGCAATTTAAATGTGTGGCAAACAGTACGTGTGTCCGGGAAGGAAATACTTTCAGATGTGAATGCAATCTTGGGTAATGTATCTCTACAATTTTTTATCGTGTTTCATACTAATTCTAGTAATACTCGAGTAACACAATATTAATTTTATGCATAGATTCCATGCATTGTACGGTTCAGCGTCTGGATGTGTAGATATTGATGAATGTCAAGACAGAATTGATCGTTGCGATCAGAATGCATTGTGTGTAAATGAAGTAGGAACGTATAGCTGTCAATGTAAACCAGGCTTTGAAGGAAATGGCTTTTACTGTGGACCTACCACTGATACCCTAAATACAGGTACATAACCATGTTTTTGTTTTCAAAGAGAAAGGGATGAATTAATATAAAGTCATTTAACAGTTCAATCAGGGTTTGTTTAATAGTTAGAAATAGTTGAATCATTTGTTGATTGGAATTTATATTTTTTAGAAACTACATCAAGAACTTACAATTTCGCAAACAGTGTTTGTGATGTGCCTGATAATATTAGTACTTGTTCCTGTGTACAAGGGTAAATTAAACATATTTATTACTTTTCAATAATGATTGTTAGGTTTTACAGTTCTTAAAGCCCAGTAAAAATCTCAATCAAGTTCATTAACACAAAAAATTGTATACATTTTTTTATAAACTGAATGGAAATTTTGTCAACTAGGTATGAAATACGCTTGCTGTCACTTGACACCAATGATTTTGAGTGTGTGGATGTAAATGAATGTCAAATACCAGAAGTCTGTGATAGGAATAGTTACTGCACAAATTTTCCAGGCAGTTATGCGTGCACTTGTAATCCAGGTTTCGTAGGAGATGGACTTAGGTGTTTACCATTATGTAAGTACACTGATACCATTTAAAAAATATCACATAATAACTTATGCCAATTTATAGCTCCTAGATGTCGATTTGAAGGAAATAGATACATAGGCCAAGAATGTCCTGTATCTAAAACATGTTCTCAAGAATTTTGTTCGTGTCCGCCATCATATAATGATGTTGGAGAATATTGTGTTCCCGACAATGAAGCTCCAACTTTCGGAACAGCAAATATTTCAGAACCATCAAGTAAATCTCAGTTGAAAATTTTACCATCCCAAAAATATTTCTATAACTTGATTTGTTTGCAGTTTCTTGTGCGGAAATTAACACTTGTCATGCTCATGCTCAGTGCATCTTTGTAGCCTCACAACAAAAACATAAATGTCAATGTACTTCAGGTTATGAAGGAGATGGGTACGAGTGTTCACTTATTGGTAAGTATTTAAACAATTAATGTTTCCTTAACTCACTTATGTAATTAAAGATACATTAGAGATATCAAATTAGAGAAGACAACTCCTACTTCAATAATATTTTTTGTAACAGAAAATTTTAATTGTGAATGTATTTATATACATAAGATTAAATAATCATAAAATAATGTAATATGAATAATATACAGGAATATTATTGAATTTTTATATTCTACTGCACAACAAATATTATTCATTTATATTTAAAAAATATTTAACATTAAAGTAGGCTGTGTTCATACTAATAAATAGAATAGTATAAAATATTTGTTTCAAAAAAAGTTAGAAATATTATAATATGATTATTACTATTCAAAATATTAACCATAAACATAGGTACGAAAGTTGTTCATAAAGACCGCACATCCTCTAAAATGTTATCTACATTCAATTCATATTTTTCTTTTTAAATTCAAACCGATTTCTCAATATTTATTTGCAATTAATAATAACAATGTTGGTAAGTACTTGTTTTGAATACATTGATCACATTTTGGATTTGCTCTGACAAGACTTTGATCTGGATGCCATTTTTGAATATACCATTCATATATTCAAAATTGTGCAATGCATTTAAAATTTTAATCAATAAATTTCGGTTATTGTTTTAAGACAAAAGTTTTATCATAAATAAAGAGTATATAAATTTTGAAAACAAAAAATTTATGTTATTAACAGTACTATTGTAGATATTATGCTGAGACAATTACCCAAAGTATATTATTTATGCATTTGTTGAACTTTATAGTATTTTTATGACTCAAATAAAACGTTTGTATTATTTAGAAATATCGTGTGAAAGGACAAATATCTGTGACATGCATGCCACTTGTCAAGTAGGCGAAGGAGGCCATTCAATGTGTGTTTGTAATAATGGATACGAAGGAGATGGAACCACATGTACACAAACTGGAGAATGTATGTCGGACTTAAATTGTGGTCAAAATGAAAGATGTGTGTTCAATGAAACCAGTTATATGAATACTTGTACCTGTTTAGAGGGTTATCAAAAGTATGAAAATAAATGTCAACGAACATCACGTAAGACACAATTACATTTTTTTTCTACGAATAACATTAATTTAACTTATCTTACAAAAATAAGGTTGTTCGTATGAATGTCACAAATATGCCACTTGTGTACAACTTGATCAAAATAATTATACATGCCGTTGTTTAAATGGATACCGAGGTAATGGTGTTACACAATGTGATAGAATCGCAGCAACTGGTTGCACAGAGAATTCGTGTCCAGTAAATGCAGAATGCAGAAATATTGGAAACACGTACAAATGTGCATGTGTTCAAGTAATAAAACAGCTGTTTTAAAAATTATTCTATTTATTTGAAATAACATAACAATATAATAATTATCTAATTTCAAGGGATACACAGAAAACTGGAATGGTTTGGAATTGACATGTACAGAGACATGTATTATAAATTACCGACTTTGTCATCCAATGGCTCAATGTGTGTATGATTCATCAGAGGCATATATTTGTCAATGCAAACAAGGATTTATAGGAAATGGTTATAATTGTAAAGGTATGCAAATATTTCAAATAAAAGACAACAAAGTATTAAATATTTTTAATTTTTATTTAAATTACAATAACTTGTATAATTACATTTATAGTGTCTATAAAATAAACTTAATTAATATTTACATCAAATTTATGTATCAAAAAAATAATATATATTTTTTTTGTAGCCAAGTGATTAGAAAAATCACTTCTGCTCAGACTTATTTAACCCTTATATTTAAGTATCATTTGTTTTAAGAACTTAAAAAACCAACAAAAGAAGATATCTACTTACTTGTAAACCAAGGGATGACAACATTGCGTATTCCGACAGTTCAGAACAAAACATACCTGGGTCATCCAATTCATCTGCAATTTGATAAGATGGCCATTGGTAAATATTACAGATAAAACTATTTCAAATTGTTGAGGAATAATAACGTAAATTTATTTTTAGGTTTAGCAGTTGATTGCTTAGATGAACAAGTTTATTGGAGTGATACAATAGAGCATACAATTAAGTCAGCTAAACTAAATGGTTCAATGGTACATGAATTTACTATTACCAATGCAATATCAGCTGAAGGATTAACTATTGATTGGATTAATAGAAATATTTATTGGACTGATTCTGGTTTGAAACGAGTAATGACGGCTGAGTTATCTAATGGAACACATGTACAAACAATAGCAAACTCTTCATTGAATAATCCCCGTGGAATCGCAGTTCATCCGAAAAAGAGGTAAATGGCAACTAAGTACATATTAAAATATGTAATAAACTTATTGATTTTCAATATTTATGGTTAGGAAATTATTCTGGTCAGATTGGAATAGAATTAGCCCTAAAATTGAATGGTCAAATCTTGATGGTAGCCAAAGGGAAATTTTTGTTCAAGGAAACAATATTCAGTTACCAAACTCTCTAGCAATAGATTGGTACACAGATGAAGTCTGTTGGGCAGATGCAGGTTTAAAAAGTATTGGTGAGTTTATATCAATTAATTTTTATACTTAAATAAAAAAAAAAATAAAAAATAATAATAATAATAATTCTAATAATTTCCCATAAGTAATACTTAAATTAAAATTTACTGATAATTTATATTTTGTTTAAGTAATTTATAATTTTTATCGATTTCCATTTAAATTATTTTTATTGATTTAAATAACGTTTAGGTGATCGATCAAATTTGTTTGGTTAAATACTTGAATAAAAAAGCAATAAATAAACAATAATGAATTTTAATATTACAGAATGTATTGGAATAGAGAATCGATCACAACGAACAGCTGTTGCTAATTGCAGTTATCCATTTGGGTTAACTATAACCCGTGAAAATTACTATTGGACTGACTGGATATCGTATGTGTTCTTCTTAGCATATTAAAGTTAAATAAAAAACAAGAAATTAAAAGCTAATATGAATATTATTCTTTTCTAGAGGGAAAATTGAGTTTGTCAAAAGAAATGAAAATATAAAAAAAGAAAGTTTATCTGTACCTCTAGTAGGTAACGGTAAATTATATGGAATCGCCGCAGTTACTGGAAGATGTCCATAATATTTAAGACTGAATAAAACTAACATACCAACTACAAGATTTATTTAATATAATTAAAATTCAGTCTAGTTTGATTTATTATGAATAATATATATAAATACATAAATAGTAAAATATAAATATATACCATTTTCAAATTGGTTTATAAAGTAGAGTAGTTACATATTTTTTTCTGTATCTGTGTGTTGCACTTAACACCATAACTCCATCCTTAATTGAAAGTGCATATAGATGGTTAAGCATTACATGGTTGGGTTCTGGAAGAAGTGTCGGTTCACACTGTGAAAGCAAATTTTTTTAGAAAATACATTTTAATTACAATTAAAAAAAAAAGAAATTACCGAAACTGGAGTATCTTTATTTAGTATCACTTGTAAAAGATGTGGTGGTAGAATTGGTGGTCCTGAAACTTTTTGCCAAGGAACTGATGAAGGGATATCTTGAGAGAAACCACCTGTGAATATAAAAATTTACTTAAGATATAATGGCATAGTAAACATTATTTTTGATAAGAATGAAGATACTATAAAAAGTAATTATTTAAAATATAGTATTAAGTAGTATTTTTTGTCACTATATAGTATTTCAATGATTTCTGCAGAGTAAAATCTCAAGATTGCCATCAAACTAAATGAGACATTTATAAACTTCATCAATTATTTTATTTTATACATTTATTTTGATAAAAAGAAAATAAATAATATTATAACATTAATTGCTCATAAGAACAAGATAAAAGTAAAAAAAAAAAAAAAAAAACATGTTTAAAGATACATGATGAGTGAATTAGTGAAATAATTTCAAAATAAATTGATTTATAAAGCATAAGTTCTACAACCAGTAAAATTAATATACTGGGTACTAATCTTGTTTTTACAATAAATTAACCACGATGATCATGAAAAATAAATTTCAAGTATTGTTGACAAAAATTGAAATACTTTATTTAATAAAAAAAATCTTTATGCAAATTATTTCTCAATCATTAACACATAGTATATTTTAAAAAGGCATAGTACTCATTATTATAACATCTTTATAAATGGATTTTGTATCATAGGGTATCATTGAAATAGTTATACCTAATTATGATTTATTAATTACCACTGTAAAATAAAAATAGCTTAATAAAGTATGATGATTTTACAATATCACTAAAATTATATGGTCAAACTAGTTAAAAGTTTTAATCTTAGGATGCAAGACTCTCATATTACAAGATACCCATATAGTACAATAATATTCCCCAATAAAGAATGTCCTATTTTAAATATTACATCAATAAGTAATGCTCTTAGATATTAAAAATCACAAAACATTTTGTAATATTGAAACATAAATATATTTTTAAAATATTAGATTTCTAGATAAAAAGTTTAAAAAATCAATTTAAAACAATACATCACAAAATTTGTTTCATTATTTTATCTGAAAAACAAATGGATTCATTACTAAAATTAAAAAAAAAAAAAGAAAAACTGAGAATAAATATAACTAATAACTAAAATAATGCACAACATAAACTATACAATTTATAACCATAATAATTATGCCGACTCCAAGTCCCACTTAAGAAATCTAATATTTCAATACAACAATAAGCAGTTTTGCAGTATAGCTGTTAGGCGTATATTATTTGTTTATTAGAAAGTGTATATGGATATTACATTAAAAAGGAAATTTTCAAGAAAACAAAATAAACTATTCAACTATTCAAAACAATGTTGAACCTTACTGTTACTTTATTTTAATTTGACTATGGTATTTTAATTTTAGCTTTAGTGATTTCAAACTTGAATTTTAAATATACAATGTTTACAAGGATTTTTACACTCAACATCATTTATACAAAAACAATATGTTCGACTATGTTAACTGCTGTAATTTTAAAAAAATGGTGGGTAATTTTAATTTTTAAAGTATGCTTTTTTCAAAATAAAAAATAAAAAAATTATACAGTGAGATTAATCAGAGAAAAAAATATGCAAAATAACAATTAACTGAAAAATCAAATGTATGAAAAAATAATTACAGTAGAACCTTGATTATCTTAACTAATTAGGACTGCACTTAGTTTGGATATTCTAATTTTTTATAATACACACAAAATTTATACATTAACACAATATCAAGAAAAACTATAGATACATGTAATATTATTTATAATAAAATTATTTTTCTTATTAATATAATTATATAATAAGTACATTACATAGAAATATACACATAGATTTATGGTTGTATTTATGTATGTAGAAATAAATAATTGTAACAATGATAAAGTTGACTAACAGCCACATAATATAATGAACTCTTCAACACATTTTAACATTCGGGTAACAATTCAGATAACAGAAAATTTGTGTAAAGGATGTTTGAATGATTGAGGATCTACTGTACTTGGTATGTCATAGTAAAAAAAAGTTTTATCAATATACCTAACGCTTTATAGCAATATAATCAGTCCATATTATTCAGAATATAAATAAAATACATTTATTACCTTTTTCATTGCCATTTTCACCAATTGAGTCAACATCCAATGCTTGAAAAACTTCAAAATCTGTTTTCTTCACAACTACTTTATTATTTGTTATACCTGGGTCACCATCAATCATAGACTAAAATTGTATTAATTTTTTATTAAGTTTTATTGATTTTTTGTTTTTATTTTATTATTATTGAAAAACTTACAACTTTTGGATCACACTGCCAATTTCCATCCACACAAAATTTATATTGGTGCTCACCTTCTGGCAAATCAATAATAGTGACAAAATCATTGTGGCTGCAAAATAAATACCAATTTATGTTTGAAAATACGTATTAGTTATACTGTTTATAACAAATAGTAATAACTATAAGTTTTGTATTGTTTTATTTAATTTTATTATAATTGTTAAGTTATAATTATTTTTACAAGAAGCTAATAAAGAAAAAAAAACTATAGGTTTGTAAAGCAAGAAAAGAGTATATTTCATTTCTTATTTAAGACTAGAGCTAAACAAAGCATTTTCAACATTTTTATTAAAAGATTTTATATTACTAATCAAATGCATTAACATTAATACACAAGGGCTTTAAACTACAGATTTATGAAATAGTTAAGTTAATATGTCCTTCGCTTATTTAAAAAAAAAAAAAAAAATCATTTATTTATTTAAATGATTTAAAACATTACTTTTAAAAGAAATATTTTGTTTTAAAATAAAATTATTAGACATATTTGATAAATAAATGATAATTAATATGATCTTACAAACAATTTTCAGTAAACTGAATCTTCTATCAGGTACTAAGTAGTATTTTTAACAAAATATTGGTAGTATGAATAGAGAACATGATAATATAATAGAGAACAGTATACACTGATTTTGAATCACTAATTCGCTCAGATATTAAATACTAAATATTAAATTACAGTGAAAATACCTTTGAACCATTGGTATAGGTTTCCATTCCGAAAATGTGCCACTGATGAACACTTGTTTACCACCACCTTCCCATCTGAATACAGTCGGTAACATTTTGTTTTCTGTGTCATTAGCAGACATAGAATGTGGAATACCATCAATGAAATCATCATCCTTATAAAGTGAGAACATCAGGCAAATAAGCAGGAAAATCAAATTTGAATTAAATAAATAGCAAAAAAAAGGTAGTGAAGACATTCAATGACATACATTGGGTTTCGATGTATTTTTCGTGAACAAAGGATTTGGCTCATGCAAGGCATTGGAATCCGTATTTTTATCAAAAACAAATGCTTGACTTTGTACTTCTTTTGTCGGTGAGGATGGGGCAATCAAACCCGCTGATTTGTGCCGTTGATTTCCACTAGTGTTGCCCATAACAGGATCACAGTAAGCCACTGATATAAAACAACTCTAATGTTTAAGACGATTAATATTAATTGTTATAGACTTTGAGCAGTTAACACATTAAGAAAACAATAGTTTAACACATTATTAATAAAGAATTTTATGTAAACGTTTAATTCATTGATCTCGTCATATCAAAAACTATAGATAATATCGTGGATCTGTATAATCTAAATAGATAATTGTCAAATGTAATCAAAACTTATTAAGTATTGTAAAAAAATTCAGTAAATAAATAAACATGAATAGTAAGCAAGAACTATCGGTTATCAAATCTTAAGGTCGTTATTTCATAACTATAGTACAGCAGTGCAGTGTTAACGTAATAATTATTATATGTACCCGGAAAGGATTTCCTTGAAGTCAGCTGTTGGCTACTGCCTGTTTCCTTCGACGCCACAAGGCGCTACATTATTATAAAGGACCTTCATAGTAAATAGTAAATCAGAATATCGTTTTCTGTTGTTACTTACCTGAGTACCTGACTAATACTACAATAATTGAATAATACATTTTTTTGTAGTTAGTAGTTACTATTGACTATCACTATAGAATTATCTATTCCATAATCAATGCTTTATAGTATAGTTACCAACACTCTTCAATTCGTAGCCTCAACTCGAAAGTCACAATATTTAACGTAGTTAGGTAGGTAGTTAGTAGTAGGCACGGTTATCTACACAGGTTGGCGTACGGGAGTGTTATCTCTGTTAAAGTGGCATTTGTAGTGAACTATTAGCGCTAGTAGTCATCGACCCGACATTAACATGTAAATTATACAAAAAACTGTAGTTTTTCATTCTTTGCTCATAAACGATTACAAGAACATAAAAATTGTTAAGCACCTAAATTATAGATTGAACATTTTTACATCAGATAGAATTTTTTTGGTGTTTCTATCTTCAAAAGTACGTTTTATTTTCAATGAAAACAATTATATTATTTTGGTGCCAAAAATCAAAATAACATTACTGATAAAATGCCAATAAATTAATTAATAAATAATAATAATAAAATACAGAAATCAACCTATAATAATTACATTTTCTTTTTGTAATAATTATTTAAAAACCAAAGGGAGTCTACATTATCACCTTTGTGTCATATTTTTGATCGAACCGGCCGAATGAATAATTATATCTTTATTAGACTTATAACCAGATGTGCATCCAACAATACAACACTTAACCATTTTAACGATACACGAAAATTCAAAATTGACACACTCGGAAACTCAGACACTACGACTACGACAACGAGATAACGAATAAAGATTTAAGATACAATATAACAATTAACAAAAATTATCACTTATCTGAAAACATAATATTTTGTTTTTTGGCGCCAAAATAACATATTTTTTTCATTGAAAATGAGACGTTATTTTAAAGATAGAAACACCAAAAAAATTCTATCTGATGTAAAAATGTTCAATCTATAATTTAGGTACTTCGCAATTTTTATTTTTTTGTAATCGTTTATGAGTAAAGAATGAAAAACTACAGTTTTTTGTATAATTTATATGTTAATGTCGGGTCGATGACTACTAGCGCTAATAGTTCTCTATAAACGCCACTTCGACAATCTAATGCATGGAATACATATCGTCGTACGCCAACCTGTGTAGATAACCGTGGTAGTAGGTAACCTTGGGTAGTTAGTAGTTACGCATCTCGCTATCATACTTTATAGGTCATAGATATTCTGATCTGTCCAACTCATTGATGAAATGTGCACTAATTTTTTCCGAAGTTTGCTCTGGCAGTTATAAAATGTTTATGATTATTAATTGATGAAACATGATTCATAACTGAATATTTAAAAAAATATTTAATCACTTTTTATAACCTTTAAAAAGGTTACAAAATGTTACGCTTAAAATGTTCCAAAAATTTAAACTTCAAACGCATTTAGAATAAAATGTCATAAAATTAATCTTTTAAATATATAGACCAAGGTTAATATTATAAAAAGGTACCTGGATAACTAAAATCGATCATATTGTGATTTTTACTATCGTTTTTTTTTTAAATTTTTTGATTATTTTCCTCAAATATTCGAAAAACATTTGTTATCAAGAAATATAATTATTTTTGAAGTGCAAAATAACTAAATAAAATTTATGATCTACTTAAAGGCTTAGTTTACAGCGTGAAATCGTAGCCTAAGGAAATACAAAATAAATCAATGTAAAACCAATTTATTCTTTGCTTCGCTCAGAATCTAATGTAGTTATTTAAAGTAAGTTAGGTATATTGTCGTGTGTCTGAGTACCTACTACCATTGATTATAGAATAGAATATTCTATTTCTATAATCAATGCTACTACCGACGAGGCGACAACTTGTTAACAACTAAGATCGCGATCAATGACAACCAAAAGTTAAGGTTCTGATGCACACATTTTAGAGGAGATCACGGGGAATTCATGATTCTTATTTGAATTTAATTCAATTAAAAAACTATAAAATTATAAATTATTTCTAGTACAATTTGTCTAAAAATCGAAATCTATAAGCTCTAACGTATGTCCATAAAATACAAAATGTTGTCAACATTCATAATGTTGTGGCTTGGTAGAAAGCTAACGCGGTACCTACGCGTTGTCGGTGTAGGTATGTAATATACCTACGACGCCGTGGTACTGTACTATAACTACTACGGTATCCGGAAAAAAACGACACGGAAAAAAACGCCACGGAAAAAAACGACAAGTAAAAAACGACACGGTAAAAAACGCCACCGGTAAAAAACGCCACTGAAAAAAACGCCACGGGTAAAAAACGACACGGTAAAAAACGACAAATATAAATAATAAAACGAAGAATTATGTATACAATTATTATATTATTATAACGAAAAACATACAAATAAAGATTTAAGTATAAAAGTATTATTATATTTATAATGACACGGTAAAAAACGATAAAACAAATTATAATTATTTAAGTATTTTAGATTTAAGTATTTTTATATTATTATTACGTCAATTATTATTATATTATTTATGACAATTTATGGTCAAAAAATGATTAAAAAAAATACCATAATTATACATATCTAATTGTATACGCAATTGCAGTTAAAAAATTTGATATATCCCTATTATTATTATTATATTCTTCGCATAAATGTTTCAATTTTTCTTGGACCTTCACGTATACTAATTTCTTCTTTTGTTTAAAATTCCCCAAAGAATGTTGTGTTAATTTTGCTTCATCACTTGCCACTTTTAACCTAATTTTCGTGATTAAAACCGATATTGAGGGATGGTTATGACCTACTATTCTACTATAATTGTTCCGGAACACTTCAAGGAAGATCCTTTTGTACACCTCCATGTTATTCGTTTGCGCCCTCGGTGCTTCAAAATATAACTATGTCCATCCCAACATATTTTATAACCTCCCTTATTTGATACAATTATCTCCATATTAAAATGAGAAAATAGTGAATAAATTGAATTCTAAACTGAAAATTGTTACCTACTGTAATAGTTAACAGGCTATGCCATGCGTTGTGCAATACTACTAATACCTATCAATTTGGACCATTTCGTGGTTATATCAACTTAAAGTTAGTCTTTTGTGTACCTATTATCGATTTTCTTTAATACTACAATCTTTATTTGTATGTTTTTCGATTACGGGTTATAAAATTTAAGTTTTATCCAATTTATTATTATTTATATTATACAATATATTTGATTTCGAACATTATCAAATTGTTCGTTATAATAATAATAATCGTTTTAATAATATAATAATTGTATACATAATTCATCGTTTTATTATTTATATTTGTCGTTTTTTACCGTGTCGGTTTTTACCCGTGTCGTTTTTTTCCGTGGCGTTTTATACCCGTGTCCTTTTTTACCGTGTCGTTTTTTACTTGTCGTTTTTTTCCGTGGCGTTTTTTTCCGTGTCGTTTTTTCCGTGTCACAGTAAAGTAAAATTGATTATTATTAATTCTAGAGGTGAGCTTTGTACGAATGTAGGACAAAAGTCAATGCATTGTTAACATAATTATATAATTTTTAAATTTGTTAAGCTGTTTTAAATTATTTTAAGCTTATTTTTATATAGACCGTAGTGAACATTCTACAGACATTCATGTTGTCGGTATTCTTCCACAAACCTTTAAGTGGTATTTTCATCCCACTTATGACTCATATTTAATTAATTGTTCGTTTTAAATTTAAACGTTTTAATATTTATTGATCATTGACATCATGTTTAAAACAAAATATTATATGTGGGAATAGAGCGACTACGATGTCAGGCCGGTTCCACGTCGATAAGTCGTCAACTCGTAAGACGTAACAACTTTTCTATCACTTCGGCGCACCTTTAGGAATATGTATTCTGTATCAATATAAAGTTGAAAATACCACATTTTAGATTCATGGGTTTATATTACTTTTTCAATTGGATTCATGGGATTATACTTTATTTATTATCATCATTAAACACAGATATCTATACTATACTGTATAGTGTATAGATATCTGTGTCATTAAACGTCGAACCATAGAATTATAGGAAAGATCACGTTATGCTTCGGTCATTTTCGTTCATTTCGTATTTTTGTCATTGTTGATGCTTGCTAGCTGTGGATAGATACTATGCTAGAGTTACCAAACGTCTTCTTTTCCTCAGAAATTTTCTATTTTAGAGAGTAAAAACGCCTGTGGGTTTTTTGAATCGTGGAAAAGATCAGTAGGTAGTTTGATTGTGAATCGAGATCTCACGGTCTTGGAATACATTATCATATTAGTGTTTTATTAAATTTTGTAAGTGGCACAGATTCCAATCTGAAGGGTCAGCCTGATGTTCTGGAGTAAACAATTGTACTCAGGGCCGGCGAGAGGGTGGGGCAGTAGGGGTCAGAGCCCCGGGGCCCGGACCTTCGGGGCCCGGGGGGCCCGTTGTCAGAGGCGTATTTAGGCATACCCGCACAGGCCCTGTAGACCCGGGCCGTTATCGTCCGTTTGCTCAAAATTAAACAACTATCTATAATATATACCTACTATATCGTACAAAAAACGCAACACAGAACACACATAGACAAACGCGCATTCACTGCGGGTTCAATCGGTATAATCGCGTAGTTGGTTTTTATATAGTGTGTGCTATTGATAATATGGTTAATGTATTATATAATATAATCGTAAATTCCTAAATTTTGACATGAAAAAGGCCAGGAAGGGAACACTAAAACTGAACCTAATTATTCGTTAATTACTGTTCAATAGTTCATTATTTTCTTCAATTTTAATAAAAGATTTTATATACCAAATACTGTTTTTTAGATTCTGAGTGAAGCGAAGGATCTTATGGTTTTACAATGATGTTTATTTTTTTTTTTTTTTCTTTTTTTTTTCTGTAAACACTTTTTCGTATAGAAATCCTTGTCCAAAAGTTTCGTCCAGCAACTTTTTAGATTCGAAATTGAACTGAGATGGTACTTTAGAGAGGTCATTTTTCCAAAATCTCCATAGTTTTTCCAGTAATCAAGAATAACGATCGAAAAACTGAGTAAAAACGGTAAAATCGGTAAAAATCCGCCGTAAACGAGATTTTCACTGTTCAGATTTTAGGTATTTAGTCATAAATCGAAAAGTATTGAAGCTAGAAACTTGAAAATTTTATCCAATATCAAATACATACTTTTTTATATTGGACAACATTTTCAGAACCATTATAGCACTTTTGACTTAAATATAGAACTTTTAATTTACCAAATTGTTTGAAAGTTTTTATGTAATATAATTTTAAATATTTGACAAAAAGTTCTGAAAATTTAATATGACCTTACTCATATACATACCTAATTATCCTAACAAAAGTTCAAAAATCGTTAGTCAGGATTTTTTTTTATACACGTTTTAACAAATTCATATAAATTCGTATATGAATATCGACTGTTTTTACGTTAATTTTCAACTTAAAATCTGTATAAATCTTTTTTGGTGTGTCCGATCACAATGAAACTTGGAATATAGATATAAAAACATGTTTCGAATCTTTTGGTAACAGAAAATTTCTAACGAGTTAAAAATTGAATATTTTATGAGGGTTTAATAACGAAAAAACTCACCAAAAATCAGACAAATAACCGAAAAATACGTAAACAGTATATAAATAATATATTATATTACACTGAAGCTTTGCTCAGAATCGTTTTATACTAAAGAAATGAGTCATCATTTCTTTAAAACTTAATACATTCATCACCAATATCTTGTCCGAGGTTAGGTTAGGTGATCCCATGATAGAAAGTGCTATACACTCCTCACCATTATCTTGTCCGAGGAGCGAAGCGACGAAGGACGAACTTCCACCACCATTATCTTACCAGCTTTTTTTATTTACAATTCATCCACCTTAAATACGTATTAAGTATCGCTACTGTATTAAAATGCTATGCAGCTATATAAATCTCAGAAAAATAAGTATATATAAGTGACGGGGCCCGGAAATAATCAGCCCTGGGTTACCCTGGGTACCCAAAATTGCAAGATATTTTTTTGTATTTGTGGCAACAAATCACAATGCCAATACTGAAAGAATATTTTTTTTTGACAGCCTACCAATGGAATAAAGAATGAAATAAGACTGCATATAAAATTAGTAGGTAAACCTTAAAAATATTACCTAGTAACATTGCTAATTAATTTTAAATGGTTGACATGTCAGGTATGGAAATTCAAATTTATTATTTATTAATTTACAACCATCTAAAAATAAAAATAGTGCATAGCATTGAGAATTCAATTAAGTACCAATCTGGCACGTGTAACACTAAACAAATAAAAGTGTGTACTGACTACTGAGTATCGATAGTAATGTACCTAATTACTTATGGTTTACAATTAATGTTAAATATTTTATTTTGTGATATTCATGACATAATTATTGGCAGAATTATTAATACGTATAAATGATTTACATAAAAATGAATGCGATATAAATGTTTGAATTGCCATATTATGAACAAATTGTAGATTCATTAAAAAAATAAAAATGTATTATTATTTATCATTAGGTGTTCATTTTTACGATACAGGAAAAAATGCCCTTTTATTATGCAGACCATAATAAGTACCAAACCTTTAGTCCACACTTGGCATGAATTAAATTAAGTAAAATAAGTTGCCGAATAATTTGTATTTTAATATTCATTGCACTGCGCAAGTAGTAAATACCACATATATATAAAAATACATACAAATTTTTAAAATATATATATAAATGTTTATATATCTGTGGTAAATACAATACTGAATACATACTACAATAATTTCTAATGATTCTATTATCAGTGATACTCATACCACTACCACGTATTCTGTGCTCATACCACATATATAAAACCATATTCTATTGTTCTGCGATAAAACTGATAAGATTATACCCACGTGCACTGTTACAGCTTAATGATTCTGATAATATTATATACATTATACACAGCCAATAGTATTTCACTTAAAAATTAAAAATAACCACATTTATAATTACTTATTATTGTAGTTACAACTTCAAAGTTTGAATTTCACAGATTAAATGGAAATTTTTTCATAATATTTACTTCAAAATAAATTTTAACGTTTAATTTTACTTAGATTTAATTTGTAATTGTTTGGTTGAGATTTAAATGTTTTCTTTGTATACAAAACAATGGACTCAACAAAGGATCAACTTAATTTAAAAAAATATTCCGAGTAAGTTGTATTTCATTATATATAATATGTTAGGTTTACTTGAAGTACTGATTTTCTGTTTTATCACGGCTTAAGTATAGTGAAAGTAATTAATTATTATACAATAGAAATCATTTAGTATTTTATTGTTCATCGGTTAATTCGCCATGTTGATTAATACTCATGAGATCTTAAAACCCAGCTGAATTTTCCTGTGTTTGTTTATAAAAATTGTTTAGGACTTAAATATATAAAAAAATATGACGTTTTTATTTATTTTTTTATTATTCATAAATTCTAAGTGATTGACTGATTAAATTGACTAATCAAAAACTGATTTTGTTGAAGTTTATTTCTAACTAAATGTTTTAACAAATTGAAACAGTAAATATACTCTCAGAACGCCATTATAAATCCTACTACATAAAACTATCATCGAATATTAACCCTTTAATCAAAAAAATGTCCTCAAATCTTATCCCTGACCAGCCTCCACGCTGACTGAAAAGAAACTTGAATCACGACCTATTACTCTGAAAAAAGAAAAAAAAACCTAGAACTATAGAATTATCCTTACTACACCTAGATAATTAATATAGGTAAGCTAAGAAATTGTACGAGGGGTATTACCAGTAGGTGACTTCCCCTATCATGTGACTCATGTTATGATCATATTTATAATTGTTATCGTAATGACTTATTGTAATTGTACAAATTATGTGTTTAGATTGTCTTTTTCTTAATAAAAAAAAAAAAATTCTTTAATAACAATAAAAATTTCTGAAAATTTAATATGACCTTACTCATATACTTTAAAAATAATAAAAAATTTTGATAATTGTGATCCAAGATTTTTTTTTATAAGCGTTTAAGTAAATTATTATACCTACGAATTGTACGAAATCGACTGTTTTTACATCAGTTTTCATCTTTTAATGTGTGTAAAAAAAATATTGGAACTTTTGGATGCCAATAAACAATGTTAATGAAATAAAAAACAATTGGTTTAATATAATGTTTGGGTTACCATTAGCAAATTTATACTTAGTTCAATAATTTGAAAATTATTCATTCATTAGACCAATCAATCCATTTCTCATTCCCATAACTCATAAGGTATGATATTTTCTCTGATATGCTATTAAGTACAGTATTGATATATTATATTACCTAGATATATTGAATACTTTTATCCTATCGAAATGTAGATTACAATACTATAAAAATGTTATAATTAAAAATTTGATCTACATAATGTCTGGTTTTTAAGGGTAAATTAATGTACACTTATTATTTTTATTTAATGCATTATGAATAAACATTATTGTCACCATGTTTATGTCAACACATAAACACAATGCTTGATGGTAGCTTCATTATTTAATTTTACTTTAATTTATATAATTTTTAATATTTTTGATAACCTATAAATTTATATTATAGCCTTCATTTCGAAACATCGACCAGTAATAGCAATGCAATTCCTGTGTATGGACCGTTTGAAAAACTATACATTAGTAATTGGGGACAATCCAAAATACATAAAGACATTGTACTGGTAATGTATTTATTTAACATAACCCATGTGGGTGTTTTTTAAATAGTTTTAAGTTAAAATAGTTCTTTTATTTATTTATCATTCAAAGAGGAAATACACTTATTTTAAAAGATAATGGTATTTAATTCATTATATGATTTTATTTTTTATAATCACATTTTTTAAAATAATTAATTTCAAATTGTACGAATAAAATAAAAAAGTATTGTTTACTGTATACTTAAAAACATTTTGGTATTGTAAGTTGTGACATTGTTCAGTGCATGATCACCATAGATTAATTTCTTATGGAATGACATGCTAGCAATTATTATATATGTCAGCCTCTAGTTAATTCCCTACTGTGATATTTTTTGATGTCATACAGTCATACATCGTATTCTGATATTAAGAACTAGATGTTTTACTGTGTTAATCTTCTACTTATAATTTATGAGTGTAAAAGAATATGAAACCACTATAAAGGGAGGCAAGAAATACTTAATGAATCCTTATTATGCTAAATGCAATTTATATTATTTTAGGCTTTTAATAAGATGAATATTAGACATATGTTACCGATTCAAAAAAACTCATTTTTATATTTGATGAATAACTACAATACAGCTATGGTTGGATTTTCGAAAGGCAAATCTTTTGCATACTTAACAAGTATATTTTCATTAATTATGAATAATACATATGACGAAAAGGTAAGTCATAATTAATGAAATATTATTTGATCTATACATATATTTTTCCTAAAATTTTTCTCAATTTTTACGTATTCATGATGATGATTTGCAACTTGTACGTTTTAATTTTAATTATATTATGTTTAGATTAAAGAAATTGGACCAATAGCCATTGTGCTTACTAATTCATTAGGATCATGTAATGAACTAGAAAGTTTATCAAAACAACTAAATTGTTTTATCAAGACAAAAAATAAAGTTCAAGTTGTTGTAGCTGATGCAACTATTCCAGCACATATTGTAGAAGTAAATTATAAATGTATAGTTTTTTAACCTTAAATATTTAATATTGTTTATTATTTTTGAATAGGCAGGCTTATGTAACGGAGGTAACATTTTAATTACAACACCAACTTACTTCAATAATCTACTAAAAAAGTCAAAATTATTCAGTTGGTTAAAACTAAGACATTTTGTTTTTGATAACATAGATCTTCTGTTGGAAAACTTTAAAGATGAGGTAACTAATCAAAAAATTATGAATGTTTTATTTAAGACAATTTATATTACGATTTTCAGGTTGATAGCCTTATTTATATTTTAAAAAAAATGAAAGATAAAACAGACAATATACAATTTATATCTACTTCAGTCAGATGGACCAAAAATGTGGATTCATTTTTAAACTTTCTGTTTGTTAAATGGCAATATATTTTTGGATCTCCTTTAGAAGCTGCTCATTATATGAAAATAGGATTTAATGTTTTACATGTTAAAAATGATAAACTAGAAAAAATATTTGGTGAAAAAGTTTTTTTAATAACTTTGTGCTTATTTTCAAGATTACCTAATATTAATTTTTATTCTGTAATTTCAGAGTGTTTAAAGAATAATATTAAGTATGGCCGAAGTGTTCTGATTACATCAAATCCTGATGAACTCCATACAATTTCAAGTTATTTCCAGTCAAAAGATTCAGATATAGAAGTATTGTTGCCAAGTCAATTAAAAAGTGCCATAAGTATGTTATTCATTAATTATTTAGGTTTAATGAACTTGCTCGTTATAAGTATCTTTATTTTTAGTTTTTACTATGCGAGCTTGGAGGAGCTCAATGAAGAAAACCCAACGTTTATTGATTTGTAGTGATGATATGATGTTTGATTATTACGTTTTTGATGCAGATTGTTTAATACATTATGATATTCCAGCAGAAAAACATAAATTTTCAACTCGATTTAGTGTTCTACAAGATACAAATCTTATTTTTGAAGCAAGTTTTCCAAATTGTTGTTTATTATATTTTAGTTTTTATGTGTATAAATGCACTAACAAAAAAAAAAAAAAAAAGATGTGATCTTATTTTTCACCTTTGAATGTTTTATGTTAAATTTATTACATCTTAATTTTATTTTTAGAAAAAAAAACGTAGCTCATACATATTTTTAAGTGACAGTTGTAAAGATATGTTGCAATTACCAAAAATTGTTGATGTGATGAAAACATTTGGTAATGGTGAATTAGATCCAATTTTACTAAAAAATGTTAAGGTTAGTAAAGTATACAGAATTTCATCATTGATTGTTTTACTGTTAATTTCATTAAAAATACATTTTTATAATATGAAGTCAATAACTTTGATAACAAATTATGTGTTTAGATGTTTAAGTAAAAATTTTTAATTTATTTGTTAATGTTTGACAGTTCATTGAAGTTGTTAGCTAAGAAATATTAACTGGTGTTATCCATGAAAAATTCATAAATCATTTTCAAACTCCTTCAATGTTAATATAGATTTGAAGTTATTGTTTTATTTAAATTAAATAAGAGGTTAGATGTGTTATACAGATTATGTAATAATTGAACTATGTTAAGATGCTGTTGAGCTTATTTATTTATTTTCACAGTACAGACTTGCACCTAATTTATAAGAGTGGATATAATACAGATTGTAATGCTTAAATATTCTAACAAAGTACTTAATTCTATGGGGTTTTTTGAGTAATATAACCAAGATAATGAACAAAACTTAATAGTTAGGATTTATTATTGGCATAAGACATAAGAAAAACTCCATCTAAAATCTGGGAATGGATGCTATTTTGCTATGTCCCATCTGTTTAGGTCAAAACCTTTATCTAGGAAAAATAAAGAGAAGCTATATACTACGTATCTTAGACCAGCTGTGACTTATGCATGCTGTACTTGGGCTATAACAGCTGGAGATGACAATAAACTTAATACCTTTGAAAGAAAAGTGTTAAGGAAAATATATGGTCCTGTTTATCACCCAGATACCCTAGTGTGGGAGAGAAGGTCAAACGAACTGGTACAACAATTGTATGGAAAAGGAAATATAGTACATTTTGTAAAAGGCACAAGACTGGAGTGGGCAGGACACATTTGGATAGCAGATAACAGTATTGTCAAGATGGTACTTGTAAACAACTTGAACAGAAAAAGACCTTGTGGTAGACCAAAGCAGCGTTGGTTGGACATAGTCAAAAGAGATATTCAGGAATTAAGGCCAGATTTGCATGGAGATCTAATACATGCACATAATAGAGAGAAGTGGAAGAATGTTATATTGGCAGCAAAAATCGATAATGGTCTATAATGCTTAAAAAAAAAAAAAAGACATAAGACAAACCAGGAGATTGTCACACGCATAGTTGGTGGTACAAATAGGAATATAGAATGGTGAAAAATATTTGAGAGATTTCGATAGGTCTTAAATATTAATTTTAGATGGTGAAGACAGATTATCAATTTTATTAAAAAGTAGCTTACTTAAAAAGAAAATGTCTGCTATAGATTTACGTTTAGCCAAGTTATCTAGTTGAAGTAGCTTTAGTTCAAAAGTATAATTATGCGGTGGGCATGTGATCTTTAATTTATACAAAATTTTAAAATTTGTGTTGCCCTCGTTTCAAATGACAACTATTATAAGCTGTGTGCGGTTCCAATCTACAAAACTATATTCCAATATTAGTCTTACCAACGAGCCATAAAGTGATTTTAAGGAGGCTAATCAGCATTGATTAAGATCACGAGATGCACATTTTATAAAGCCAAACATTTTTAATTCTTTGTAAGGAATTTTCTCAATACAAGTATGTGGATTTAGAGCACAGAAGAAAGCAAAGTCAAGATTAGTTAAATACTAGTCAGCCAAAAGTGGTTCAGTGTTGTAGAATTTATATTTAAAGACAATGGAATATTGAGACCGAGAAAATTTAAAACTTTAAATTTAAGCCAATGATTTTACTTGATGATGCTATTATAATAAATATATAAATAATTTTTCTTTTTATATTTAATTTTAGATAATTAATGACACTTTAGAGAAAGAAAAAATTGATTCTTTTTTCTGCAATAAAATACAACAATTTGGTTTTTGTCCATATCAATCATGTGAATATCGTCACATTTTAACTAAAGAAATTGATGCGCCTGCAGATAACATCCCAAAGTTTGTGATTTTATTGAAAATAATCTTGATATAATATTTTTATATTTTTTTCTTAAGTATTTATAAGAAATTAAATTAAATAGTGTACCTATTATTGCTTTTATTTAATAACTTTTTTATTTTTTAAAGGTCTGGATTAGCCATAATAAAAATTTTAAATTTTGATGATGCTACCCACATGTCTGTTAAACTTTTGAAATTGAATCTTACAAATAATCTTAATGATCAGAATTGGATAAATGTTAAAGATTATTCAGTCCTCATCAAAGAAGATCTCAATTCATTTTACTCAAGTCCAAATAATAAGTAAAGTTAAAATAAATTTGATATATGTAGTTAATTCTAATAGCTTAATAATTTTATTTTTGCCTCACAGAATAGTTTTTGAAAAACCAAAGCCCGGGGATATAGTAGCAGTAGAATTAGATGTTAAACTAAGGGAAATAGTAAGTGCTGAATATTTTAGAGCAACTGTGATCGATTTTGTTGATATAGGTTCTATGAACCCACAAGTAAGAGTAAAACTTATTGATGAAGGACTTGTTGACATTGTATCTGTAAGTAATATTGAATAATTTTTTTTGTAATTTTCAATGTCAACATATCTATGATGTGTATTTAGAAATGGAAAATATTTGTGTTACCTGATAAGTATAAAAGTATGCAAACAACCACTGTAGACATGTATGTATTATCTGTGAAACCTGTTGATTCTGATAAAGAATGGTGTATTAAAGCCAACACTAAGGTTAAAGGAAAATTAAAATCTGCTGCAATTTCTGGTGATACAATTATTGTAAAAGTAAGATATTTATTCTTTGATTTTTTTTTTGTTTTAGCAGAAATTAGTAGTATAAATATTTTCAGGTTAAATTGGCACTTGGAACTACCATTTGGGTTAGTAAAATGTATAGAAAATACTTTAATTCAAAATCAAGAATATATGACTTTGAGGCAATTTTACCAGATCTATTGTTAAATTTTGGCTATGGTGCTTTAAATACTGAACATCTTGGCAAATTAACTGAATTTACTAATTCAGCTGATATTCATATGCCATTAAAAGAAAATACTAAAAAAAAATGTTAGTTTAATTAGTAATTTCAATCATAAAGTTATTTTTTCTAATTTCTTAAAAAAATTCATCAGATGAAATGAGTAAAGAAGAATATATGTCACTGTACAAACTACCTCAGCCACAATGGGCACATTTGGACCAAAATATTAATTCTTTGGTTTCTGTGGAATTCATTAATAGTCCTAAATTATTTTTTATACGAAATAACAAGTTTGATGATTGGTAATTATGAATATTATATGTGTTTCTATGGAAATTATTAAACACAATAAGCAAAACTTGGAAGATTTTCAGTGATTGGGATTTAAAATACAACAATTTATATTTATATTCCAAGTTCACTCCGTATTATATTATATGTTTTACATTTTTTAAATTCATTAATTTAATGTATATACTATTTTATCCACATTTTATAATATTGTAACAAATATGTCTGATTTCTTACACTGTGTCATATAGGCAACTCGACAGACGGGCAGTTCGCTTGAAATAAAGTTGTTTCTCTCTCTTCAATCATAATGCAACGCCTGTATCTCTTGATTTAAATGTAATACGAGAAAGAAGAGTTATCATGTATTGATAAAAGGTCCCTCATAACATTTTTTTAATCGAATACAATTTTTAACTTTTAGTCTGAACTATTTTGACTAGAATTATAAAAATGAAGTTCAGATACTCATTTTTATTTTTTGTATAAAAGAGATAGTACAACATTTTTTTAAATGAAATGAAATTCTATTTTATTAATTTCAATTTTCTAACATCTCAAAAATTTTAAGATTTTACAAGGGTGAGAAAATAAATTAAATAAGTGCCCAATTTAATAACTTGTAACTTGTTTGATTTCCAAAATATATTTTAAGATTTGGTTTATACATTTTTTATTTTAGTTAATTATTTGTATTTTTTATGCATTTTAGTCTAAATGATCTTTACACGAAGATAAATAATTATATTGAACAAAAACAAGTTGATGAATTAAAACATATAGTTGAAGGAACGTTTTGTTTAGCTAAATACACACCGACTAATCAGTAATTGTTTGAAAGAGTTTTGTCCTGTATGCTAAATAACAATTTACTGATTTTATTTTTTTATAGGTACAGCCGGGTTCAAATATATAAAATACTTGATAAGACCCTTGTTGAGGTTTTTTTTGTGGACATCGGTGATTTTTTAGTACTTCAAAGTAACTCATTCCTAACCATTCATCCTAATCTAATCATTACTTTGCCATTTCAAGTAAATAACTATACTTAGATTAAATTATTCATTTTATATAATAAAAAATTTTATTTTATTTTATTAGATAATTGAATGTAGTCTAAGTGGAACTAAAGATGCATTACCATCAGATAAAGAACTTGATAAATTAGTCGATTTTATGTTTGATTTGACTCAAAATCTATTATATTCTAAGGTTTGTGAACAATATTTTTCTGACTTAATTTTATAATTTATTTTCCTAAAATGCTAGGTCATAAATACTACTTCATCTCAAAAACTCACTGGTGGTAATCATTATGAAGTGATTTTGTATGATGGAAATATTAATATTAATTTTGAAATGCATGCAAAATACAATCAATATTTTGACTATGATGAAATTTTAAAACTATCAGACAATCTATATTTAAAGGATAATCAAGAACATTTTGATATTTCTTTGTTTGAAGTTGATTTGGAATCTGATGATTTGATAGCATCTCAAATATTGTGTGATCAATTTGGGCTAGCTCATTTTGGACAGGTAATTTTGGACCCATGATCAATAGTAATTTTCAGTTTTTATTTTTGGCCTCGGTCACACGAGCGTTGAAAGAACGGACATTAGGTTATAACGGACGCCACTACTCTAGTCACATGAATGTAGAATAGAATGTCAGTTGTTGATTTCACATCTTACAATATGGACAATTTGGATACCGCGATTTTTGTGTACTCCACTGTACGAGTATTAAAAAAAAAAAACTCGTGAATCGAAAATGGTGGGTTCATCCAATAAATAGTGAACGATTATTAAATAGTGCATTTTACAATCTTTATAACACGCTGAGAGCTGATAACACGACATTTTTTAATTATTTTCTCATGTCACAAAGCACATTTTACGAGCTATACAATAAAATTAAAACGAAAATAATGCGTCAAAATACAGTTATGAGATCTGCGGTACCAGCAGGAGAGATGTTGGCAGTTACTTAGAGGTAGTAAATAATAAAATATACAAAATAAATAATTTTATAATTTTATCATATATAATTACATTAAATAATTAGTCATATTTGCATTTATTAAAATTATATTTAATTGATATTCTAAAATGTTGTTGCTTTTTGCATAATTTCGTTGGCGCACATAATGGATATAATTTTGAAGATTCTCTAACAGTAACCGGTATGGAAGACATTGAATTAGATAATAACTTCAACATAAAACAGTGGTACAACTAGGATTAATTCAATGGGGGGGGGGCAAACAATTATAATAAATATAATATATTGGTTCATAATTGCATGATAACAATATTATAGAAAAACAGTGTTGCAACATGGTTTAAGCTGTAATAGTATCAGCTGAAAGTTCTAAAAAAAAAAAAGTAACACGGTTTAAGATTTAGGACATACATACTATATTATATTTTATCTTAAACCATGGTTGGATATAGTATGTTATTGACAATCGTTGATAATATTGTTATATTAGCTGGTATATAAGACTCTGATATTATCTAAATTCTAATGCATCGGGTTTGAAGTGTTATGCGGATCTTTAGGTTTTTACATATTTTTATTGATTTTGTGCAACTTTACGAGGGAAAAAATGTGGACGATTTATTTACCACAGAGTTCATAGAAAAAAATTAATTTAGCATATTAAAGCATATTTTAGATCCTATTCTATTATTCTTCATTAAAATTTGTATATTTTGTTAATTTCTCGAAATGTGATTTTGTCAGGAATAATTTTTTTTTGGAAAAAAAAATAATTTGATTAAAGAGTGATGAAAATTCAAAATCATTCAATTATCTACTTGTCTATAATCGAATTGGTTATGTTCCAAAGGAATGGTGCAAAGTTATCTATTATTTTTTACTAAACTATTATGTTTTTTTTTATTATATTTTATCACATTTACGTAGCTATGTATCACCTGATTAACATATTTTGCAGTTCAATAATTTACCTGTTACCAAAGGAATGGTGCAAATTATCTATTATTTATTATGAAACTCTTATGTTTTTTTAATTATATTTTATTTGATTTATATAGCTATGTATCAACTGATTTAAATTTTTAATTATTCAATAATTTACCTGTTACCAAGAGAATGGTGCTTTATAGTTATTTATTGTTTTTATTGAACTATTTTAGAGAAAAATCATATTTGCATATTTACAAATTTAAAAAATATTTAGAGAATATTTTAAGGTTTTTTTGAAACATATTAGCATCATATTTTAAGGTTTTAAGAACCTAAAAATCCGCTCTTTAGTTATCAACAAATACAAAATACCTAATGTCCAAATCTAATCTAATAACTAATAAGTAATAATTAATCTAATCAATAAGTTTCTATGAACATTTCACGGAAACTTTAAAAAATAAGACTATGACATAAGCCAAGGGGGGTGGACCCGGGGTCCAGCCCCCTGGGTTCGCCACTGACATAAACAGATCTATTATTTAATATCGATTATATTGCACCAGCAAATTATTTCAGTAGTGAATTAGGGCAAGTGGCATGGGAGAATGAAAAAATTTTAAATATTATATACCTATTTTTATTTATGTTTATCTATTTGTATGGTAAATAATAATATACTTATTTAATTAATAATATCATATGAAAATAAATTAAGTTGTTAGAAGATACTCACTAATTATTTTTTTCACAGGAGTTTTCAAATATAACAGTTGCAACTTACATCCCATAAAAATGGACATTTTTTTATTTCTGTCATTAATAGTTCTGTATCCATTTTTAAACTAAACTAAACTATATTTTTATACAGATTATACAAAATTTAGCAATTGAACGATTATCTAGATTTCCGTGTTTAATGTGCGTCAAAACAGCGTTTATGTGATCGAGTCGGTAATATCCAATAATAAACTACGACCTCCGATAAGCACTATTTATGTCTGTCATAGCATGTATCAGATGTCGTCAACGTCAACCGGACGGTAAATCTGACGGTTAGTAACTAACGTTGAGTAGTATTACATAATTCAGCAATTTGTAACGTCCGTTCTTTCAACGCTCGTGTGACCGAGGCCTATGATTGCTTCTATGTGAGAATTTTCCTCATATAAGTTTTAATTTGTGTAACACTTGTTCATAAGTAATTATATTTCAATCAAACTTATGGTACCTTTACATAAATATTTTGAAATTATTGAACATTTCAATTTATATAATTGTATGAATTCCATTATTAAATTGTAGCTTTATTAATTCACAACAAATGGTTCTTATTCAATTTTTATTCTTGTACGCTAAGAATTACGCTAAGAATAAATACTATTTAAATTCGTTTATTAGCTATATTAAAATTAGATTTGTAATCTTTAATTCAATATTTAAGTGTAATTATCAAAGATATTTAATGTAAATCACAATCTTAAAAAAAAATTATTTTATTTGAAGAATTATGAACTCATGAAAGAAAATTGTGAACAAAATATTGAGTATTTGAAGGAATTACCTAACCAAGACATTACAATAAAAGAAACTAACACTAAGATCACATCTGTAACGCCTGTCACTAAAAAAGATCATGAAGATTGTACTATTGAACCAATTGAAAAAATTGTTCCTGTAGATTTAGCAGAACCTAAAACAGTGTTAGTACAAAAAAAAGCCAAATCAAAATTTGTTGAAAAACGTCAAAATCTATGTTTGACATGCAACAATTATGTACAGTCCTGTGTTCCAAAGTGCATTTGGTATCAAGATAAAAATTATATATATTTGAAATTTGATATCCTTGAAACTAATACTTTTAGTTTGAATTGTACATTTGAAAGTATAATATTTAAGTATGAAATTATTATTATTTTTTAATCATGTGATAGGTATCTAAAAAAAAATGCATGACAAATTGTTATTTTCAGAGCTCAATCTAAGGATACTTCATACAATTTTTGTGCTAAGCTATTCGGTTTTATTATTGAAGAAAATGTTACTTATAAAACAAGTTATGAAGGTTTTCATATAAAAGCTGAAAAATTGTATAAAATAGGTATATTTATTTGTTATTAATTTATAATTATTACAACCAAGTATTGCTGAGTTGAACTCAATTTATGCCAAACTTCTGACCGATGTTTATTGAAACTTAAATGGTACTTGTTGGTTCCATGTTGAATCATATCTTAATCCCAACATAATTTATGTTATCTATTTGTGTTATACTGCAAGGTATTCATTTAATACTTTTTTATAAATTACATGATTCTTTAGTCTTTTAAGCCGATAAATTAAATGTATTAATGTCTCTGTCTTAGATAAATTATAATTTGTTTTGATTGATCTGCACCACTAGTTGAACGGCCATTACATTTAAGTGAATTATACAATATCAAAATAAACTTAGTTACATTATATATTTATTTACAATATAAATACCACACTGTGAAATCGGTTGTTAAATCTGTTTACCGAGTTCAGTATTCTTGAGGCAAGGAAATGATTTTTTTAATACCTCGACCTATAGTTTTGTTAGTATTATTGTGTTGTTGATCTTCAGTTAATGAGGTTGTGTTTTACTGTTTATACCACAACACATAAAATTTAGTTAATCAGTTTTTTGTTTTCCATCAGGTGTTTAGCTGTCATGAATGATTCTTAACTAATTGATTTTAGTATCTATTTCTTTAAAGGTTCCAGGAATATGCAAATTGATTTTAATCTAAAATTAAAAAAGCACATTAAACTTAAATTAAATTTTTTTTTCTTCAAATTTTTATCAATGCTGTTTTTTTATATTGTTCAATACATTTGAATTATTATGATATACTATATTTGAATTTTTATTTCAGTTTTATTTTATTTCTTTTAATTTTGATTTTATACTACTTTAAATAGTTTTGCTTTCATTTTAATTTTAAAATAGGTAGTCAAATTTACAATGTTGATTCAGTACCAATGATATTTGTTTTAGATCATAAATGGCCTCGGTTGTTTATGTGTGATAAATGGCACAAGTATATAAATTATGATCCAGATCATATTGACCACAAACATTTAGATTTTTGGCTAAGAGGTACACTTGTTTCAAAAGTTTTACTAACTAAGTTATCATTCAATTCTTATTTTATGTTTCATTCTTGCAGAAATGAACAAGTTTAAAATGATTGCATTACAAACGCCATTGGTACAAAATAATGTGATCTATGACAGTAGCGATTCTGATTCAGCTGATGATGATTTCATCACTAACGATTAAAATACCATTGAGTATCCTATAAAATTAACTCAATGGTATTACAAGAAACATGTATATTATTTTTATTTATTATTTGTTGTTTTGTTTTTGATATTTGAATTGTGACCAGATAGTATACTCATTAGTTTCAAGTACTTAATATTAATATTGTGATATAAAAAAAAATATATTTAATAAATATAATATTGTGTATAATGTATTGTGTTATAAATACAATACTTACATTGATATGGTGATTTTTTTGTTAAATTTCAAGTATAACCTCATTTTTAAATTCTAACAACAGTAAAAGGTATTAATAATTGTTTAATTCAGTAAAAGTTAGTCTTCAGAATATTGTTTAAAACATGTTTGTCGAACTAAAATTTTATATTATTATGTTCTACATAAAATATGATATCACATACTTGAATCAGTATAATATCAACAATACATTTTCAACTATATGTTAGATCTATGAATTATTTCTATCCTGAAGGACAAATTGTGCTAATTTCTTTTAATTTTTTTTTTTATATTTATATTTGATTTTTGTTTCCAAATTAAATTCTTCTTGCATTTACAACATTAATTCATGTTCAAAAAAAAAAAAATAATAATAATAATAATAATCATAATATTAATACAACAATTAAATGATACTAAATAGGTATTGTAATAATAATATATTTATATTTTGTATGCCTATTGAAATACCATTAATTTTTAATTTTCTGAGTATTTTGTATCTTATCATTACTTATTCTGCTCTTTGAAGATTTAAATCTACCCCAGCATTTGCTCTATGTTACATAATCAAATTTTAGTTTGACACATTTTAAACATAATTCAATATTGATTTTACAAAGGTTTAAATAATAATATGTATTGTGTTTATTGAACAATAATATTTAATATATTTTTACAAAACATAATTTAACACAAAAATGAATAGTGGTAACTATATTCTAACATTGAACAATAATATACATAAATACTTATACGACAAGAAGTACATTATAAACATATACATGTCATTGTTTTAAAAATAAAGTTCTTATAAACTACAATTAACAAAAATAATAATATTTAATAATAATGGTAAATTACTTTTCCAAACACAAAAATCAAAGAAAATTTGTAATTGTTTGTGATGTGTCTTTTTCATTTAGTAAAAACATGGTCCCATTTAACTATCTAATTTTAAAAGTTAGACCACAAAATCGCTTTCAGATAATTATGTTAAAATGTTTCAAATAATCTGAATAATCATTGTTAAAAATAAATTATAAACATCATAGGAACTTTAAAGGTATTCACATATAATAACAAATTCAGTTTTTAAAATACAAATGTAAATCACCCTGTTGTTTATTTTATGTAAAAATGTCACTCAGGGTTATGCCAAACACACTCCCCCTTAGTATATCCAAACACTTTTGGTGGAGTATGATGTTAAATTATAAGCAAAAAAAAAAAATTTATCGTTATTGACAATTTACCCTCAAATGATTGAATTTCAAAAGAAAAAAAAATTATAAAGTTCATTAATATTATAAAAAAATAATTAAAATATTGAGAGCTTTGCTCTCTTGGCCCTTGCATGTAAAGGCTATGTATTACATAAATTCAATCATGATAGTTACTAACAAATACAATAGTTATAATAATAATAATAACTATTTGAAAACATGAAAACAAACGTTTTTTGGGAGGAAAGGATAAACAGATAAGTATTTTTACATAATATCTATCTACTGCAATCAGTCTACTATTTTGTAACAATGTGGTTTGGTTTATTCTTACTATATTAAGAAAATAAAAAAAAATAATATGTTTTATACATGGTATGTAATTATATACATGTAGAAGCACCTGACGTAAAGTAGGTTTTTCATTTGATCATATGATTAAAAATTAAAAAATAAAAATATTTACAAAACAAAATAACACTTTGTCTGGAGTGTTCCTACATAATAATGATAATAGTGCTTTCATACTTTGCTCTCGGGACCTTCGGCAGAGTGTTCAAAAGATTTTCGAATCGCAGACAAATATTTGGAAGTGATGTGTCCAAATATTTTATTGTACCACTCACATGTTCTTCCCCTGAAACAGATAAAGAGTTATAACTCATTGTTCATTGTCATCAATTAAAAACTTTTTTATGAGTTTATTGCATTGCTTTTATGGACCTTTTAAAATTAATGTTTACCGCACACATGCTTACAGAGGATCACAATATAAGCATTGGATATGACGTATTACACCGTGTAAGTTTTTCAAGACTACCCAATCGTGTGACGATTTCAAAAACTATTAAATGGTAAAAAAAAAGTGAAATCCTTTTTACAAAATCATAAAATGTAAAAATCGTGAAACTGAGATTTAAATGCTCACATCGCTAAAAAATTGATTCAGTAATTAAGATTCCAACATTAAAATGTTCAAAAAAAAAAAAAAATATTGTGTATTCATTGGTCCTATCACATTCTCATGTGAAAGTGTAACAATAATTAATAAATAGGGATTGATCAATATTATTGAAATCATAAAAAAATGAGGAGAGCCCTGAGTAATTTGTAAAGTGTTACAAATAAGAAATCTGAAAGTTTCAATGCTTAAGATATTCAAATAAACCCATTTCAAATTGTATTTGCCAAAAATATGACTAGAATTCATTGAACCTTATTCAATGTAAATGAGTTGAATTATATTAGTAAAGTTTTTATGATTACGTTTTTTCTTCTTGATAGGAGTCATTGGACTGTAAACACATTTAAAAATGTAAGTAGGTAAATCAATATTTTTTTCTGAGTAATTGAGACGAATATTGATATTCTGATTTCTGATAGTCCAATAAAAATTATACAATATAACTTACATATGGTTTTAAGTGAAATTATCTTTATAAGTTATTTATTATAAATTGAACATGTACATATTAATGAAGTTATTCTGTATTTGTCAAACATTTTAAACATTTGAATCATACAATTGATCAACTTCCTCCCCGGAAAACCCTGGACACTGCACTGGTGGGGAAGTGGGTAGAGGCAGGTAATAGAAATCAAAATCAAATGCTCACTTGGTGTCGACTCTCGACAAATGTAGCACCCTGGACTTGCCCGAGCCGCACGGCTCGATCAGGTACCTGGAGGCCAGCACGATGCCGCGGATCGCGCCCTTCGGCAGCTTGGCGTCCGGATGCTCCACGGACGTCTCGACGACCGCACAGCCTCCTCTGTTCAGGTCTGTCCGCCACGATCTCGCCACGCAGTAGTCTTTGATCAGGTGTGGCTTCATCGTCGAGTTGGTGTACTGGTACAGCTCGGCCTGCGGGTCCATTTTCTTTATTACCTTGGCCGACACCAGTTCCCTGTCCCACACGTGCCTCTCCCACAGTATCCTGGTGAGCACTTCGGTGGGCGGGGCCTCGACTTCAGTGCAAACCCGCCACAGCCTCAACGGGTGCCCGTCACCGACTTTTTTGTACGCTATGTCGACGTTCTCGAAACTACCCATGGAAATCCATCCTCTGTTTCTACGGGCACGATAAACAATGACGATACGATGTATAAATCATAATATTAAAATGGTCGTAACGTATTGCACAAGGGGTGAATGTTATTAAAAAAAAAATTACATTTTTTTTGAAAAAACTGTATACAGATTCTGTACCTACAGTTTATACTCCAGAAAAAAACCGCTGACGACGGAAAAATTATGAAAATGGTCTGCTTAGCTGTTACAATATTTCTTTACTAGGAATTCTTACTAGACTTTTTAAGGGATTTATATAGATAGGTACGTTATGTGTTATGTGTACTCATGAAAGTTTGAGCCAAAAACGCAGTGTTGAAAACTCAACAGTACCTACCTAGTAAGGACTTAACAGGTCTGACATCCAAGCCCCACTATCGAGGTCATCTTGTACTAGTATTTGAGAAACATTACAATTATCTGTATCATGTGTCATAATTTGATGAAAGCATGAAAGTAAAGTGATAAAAGCGAAAATGTGAAATGCGTATTCGTGTGATCTGTGAGAATTGAAATCACGTCAGACCCGTAAGTTAAAATCATAATACTATTAATGATAAGAAGAGTTATGACTCACTAAGGAATATTGTGTTAAATATTATTTTAGAAATTTGATGCAACTTTGTGGAAAACACCAATACACCATGCTTACTTGTCTTTCACTTCTTTGAGCAAAGCCGAAGTGCACACATTCAAGTAACCTCTCCAGTCGTGTCCCATTTCCACGCCGAGTTCTTCTAGGTTTATCGGTATGCTCTCGTCCATGTAACTGAAGTGACACTGACTCATAAAGTCTTCCGGCACCTGAAACGACGAGAATGAGTCTAAAAACATTGTGCTATACACAGCAGCGTTCGACTTGTAGCTAGTTATTTATTTTCGAGGTGCCTACCCAACGAACATTTTCAGAACAATTCCCTACACCCGTAAGTGCCAAAATTTTAAACTCCCTCTTCTCGTAATAAGTATATTCTTGAGAGTATCAATGCACAAATGAAACGACTAGATGTTGAATTTAAAAAATGGAATGTATATTTCATAGTACCTACACACTCGGATGAGGGGGATCAAGGGAGAGAGCTGCAAATAAAGGAAAAAGATTCCTTTTCGACACTGACTGACGACTGTTCCGGAGTAGAATATATTTACGCATAACTGCTCCCTATCTATTTCCGTGTATAGATCAAGAGGGATAAACGTGGATCGACATCAGATAATTTGACACGGTTTTGTTTCACCTCGACGAATCCAACAAATTGTCGTTCTATGTCGTCAAAACAGTCGTGGAACGTTGTAACGTGCATGTACAATACTTGGACAATGACAACATCGTATACAATTATTTCATAATATTGTTTTTCTCTAAGAGGTTTGAACCACGTGGGACTTTATGTGACCCGAGCCACTGCTCTGCGTCACTATTGTATTATTATTACGTACATATAATATTATTATCATCGTCGATCATTGTTGTGATGATGTCGATTAGGCAGATCCCTGGAACCATTTTCAGAGGAGGGGGGGATTTGAGCGGGTTACTCCAAATAAATTAACGATTTTAATTCAATAAAATGACGATGATCGATTAAATTTAAATTAAAGAAAAATTATAACAGTGTTCAGGAGTCGGCCTCGTTAGTGTATAATTGTCATTTGAATATGCGAATTTTACATAATGGCTGTTGAGGAATCGCGTGGACTGTAATCGTTTATTATTCGATTTGTATATATTAAAAATAACACATAACGCACAGTAAAAAATAAATAAAAATACTCGTACATGATTTCAAACGCACTAAATACCGTCATCAAAGCGTATCGAATAATATCATAAAAAATGTAGCATGGAAATTTAAATAACACTGGTGGACCAGGAGGTAAGATGATCGTCACGTCATCTCCCTTCCCTAGGAACACGCCCTTGATCTCAACGGAGTACTTGGCACTACGAAAAGCTAAAAAAAAAATGCGCAGAAAGAAGAAAAACGTAGCTTGTTACTTGATACTTTCTTCGTTTCACGGAAGCACATTAAATCATTTTATGTTTTCGAGGTAACTATAGTAACGCTAACGCGTATGTACGCTTCATTGAATCATTGGTAACTGTAGTAACTACAGTAACTATTTAAACTATAAAACTACAGTAACTATCGTAACTACAGTAACTATCGTAACTACAGTAACTATCGTAACTACAGTCACTATCGTAACTACAGTAACTATAGTGACTACACTACTATAGTGACCCGTTATGACGAAAAAATGATTGCGAAAAATAGGTCACGAAAAAAAAAAATTCATCCTACCCAAAAACGTGAAATGCTAAAAAATATAGACATATAGGTAATAATAGTATATACGAGTATGATGTTAATGTTGAAGAAAAAAACAACTTACGACGAACAATTGGTGATAGTTCTTGATGAGGAACAACAAGCAGTCGTGGGCCGCCTTGTTCTGGTTCAGTTGCTTCGAGTCCGGCAGACCGACGGCCGACGCCGACTGGTGGTGGTTGCGGCGCGGCGACACGGACGACGACCGGTGGTGCGCGGCTGCGGCGGCGGCGACCGGGCTCGGCGGCGTCGACGACGCGACCCCGTGCGACGACGGGCCGCCCAGGTGGAACAGCGACGGCGCCAGGCACACGGCCAGGTTGCTGGCGGACATTTGGTTCACGTCGCTCCTGGACGAGACGCGCGACAGGAAGTCCAGCAGCGTGAACAGCGCCTCGCGGTGTTCGTCCGGCAGCAGCAGCACCGTGCAGTGGACCGCCTCCTTTTGCATGTACGCCGGCACGTCTGCGGAGCGCACGCGAAAACGCAATGATTACGACGACGGTGCGATAAAAAAAAATCGGTCAAAAGCCTCGTTAAAAAAACAGCAATGCCCGCGGCATACCGATATTGGGAGGGGGGACTTGGACGCGTTCGCCCCCGTGGCTTTTTCGTACTTGTATCGTAATAACAATATAACGTAGGTACGTAGGGCGATTCAGCAATTGTGTTATGGCGATTTTATCATATGTATATTAAAAGTAGATCAAGATGTATATTATTAAAAGTTTCTTTATTAAATATACTTAAAATGATAAGTGAATTTCAAAATGTTAAACCAGGTACCATTAGTGAGTAGTTTTGAGGGGTAAACGTTTAAAAATCAAATGGGAAATTAATTTTTTTTCCCAACACAATAGAGATATTTTTTAATACATTTTAGTAGTTGAAAAATATCAATTTAACAAAACTTTAGGTTTGAAAGTGATTTTAAATTTTGCAGTATTATACGTGCAACGTTTAAATGTATTATGATCGCACGCACAACCACATTACTCATGCACTGCACTGTGATCGTAATACAATTCTTAAAAACTTGCACTTAAAAATGCACTCTTAACCCAAGAGTTATGCCTCGATCAATGTATTTTTAACCACTAAATTTTGTTTAATTTATTAATTTATCTTCACATATAGTGTTGGCAAAAAATATGAGTTCCCATTTGATTTTTAAAAACATTATTATGTCCGGGTTATGGAAACTTATTTTTCACTACTTATTTACACAATTATGTTATTGAAAAATGCAAAGCGTGGTCGATAAAATTATATTTACATATAAATTATTTATACATATTACACGCAAATATGAATTTTTTGATGGGTTTGAGAATGGAGTAAACGCATGTTCAAAGAATAATAAAGTGGTTTCATTTATTACTACTTAAATATACGTAACCATGAAAAGTATTTAAAATAATGTTAGTTTGGTGTCTGATTTATATGTTAGCCTAGGTAAACAGTTTGAATAAAATTACGTTTACAATCAACGTTTTAAAATATAATGTCTATTTCAACTGATTGCTTTCACATCTATAATATAATTACTAACTGACTGAAATTGTTTAAACACTGTGTTTAATAAATAGGTAAGGGCTCTGTAAAGAAATTATGTGTTTTTGCGTAGGTACGTTGTACTTGTTTTACGTTTTGACAAGATGTAATTATTTTGCTAATATTGGAGTACGTAATTACTAATCAATAATCTCAAAATCAAGGTACTTAATTAAGGTTGAACATGTACGTGGACTATTGTTTCACTGAGTTAAGTTAAAATTTAGTGTTTTAAACAATTGATTTTCAATGGATAATTTTTATTTCATTAGTAAAAATACATTGGCACGTATTACGAATATATGTGGCAAACAACCAATTTATTTATACATAATTAATTGTCAGACATTATAATATTGGTTTTTTTGATAAATGAAAAACAAATCAGACCAGGAATATTTTGGATTCAGTAATTATTATTATTATTTTTTAATTTAAAAAAAAATATGCATAGCGTTTTGTCATTTCATTATTAATTAAAAATTTAATATTAGCAATATTAAAGTAAAAAATAAAAAAAATCTATTCAATTATATTTAAATATAATATTAATATAACGATTTAACGTATTTATATGAATAACTAATTCAAATTATTTAAAATTTTCGGAAAAAAATCAAGCCATCAAATAAAATAAATATAATTTGCGTTATTATTATTAACTCGTTATTGTTCAACTTTGCCAGCAATGAGGTTTTACTATTACAACCTTACTAAATTTAATTGGTATTGAGGAACATGACTCTTGTGCTCATAATTTTCCCAACACCAAGTCTTATATAGTTATATTATATAATAAGTGGTTAGTGGTTACTTAAAAGTTAAACTCACGTTGAAAGATGGCGATAAAACTCTCGGACAGTTTATTGGTAAGCAGAGCTTCTGGTAACTCGCGGAAATATTGTTTTACCATATCAGCCACGTCATAGGCTTGGTGATTTTCGAATTTCAAATTTTCCGGGTCTGCTTCAGCAAGTTGTTTTAAACGCTGAATTCGAGATTTCACACCGGGTTTTCGGAACAACCCTACGTGGTCGAGAGCGTTGTCTTCGAGCCATCGGAACGCGGATTGGATGAACGGCGGTAATGCCGAACCTTTTTTTTGGACATTGGTAATCAACGGAACACCGAAAACAGTCTTATCTGAGAATAAAAACCACAATCAGACAATAAATCGAGCGTTTATGGTGTATTTTATCTATTCATAATTTTTGTGAATTATAATATACTTTACCTTTGGGATCGGGGATTTTGGTTTTGCGCATAAACTTGGGCAATTCCCAATTCCATCCGGTTCGATGGGTCGGGCAATATCGTTCCATGATGGCTGTCAGTTTAAGAAGAGCCAACTTTCGTAATACCAACAGCTGGCCAACGGTAAGTGAACCCACCATTTGTCCAGCTAATGAGTTCGGCCGATGTCTTGTGTTTTGAAAACTATGCCACCGCACTACTGACCCTCTGTAAGTGTAAATATTGTGTTAACAATAACGACTTTTTCAGACTTCATAGCTTAATCAACACACACACACACACACACACACACACACACACACACACACACACACACACACACACACACACACACACACACACACACACACACACACACACACACACACACACACACACACACACACACACACACACACACACACACACACACACACACACACACACACACACACACACACACACACACACACACGCACGCACGCACGCACGCACGCACGCACGCACGCACGCACGCACGCACGCACGCACGCACGCACGCACACATAAATGAATAAATAATGAATATTTTTTACTTGGATTTTACAGTTAGTTCTTGATCACTGTCCTGCACAACGCTGGAAACGGAATCTAAACTGTCGTTATCTGAAAAATTATCATATTGTATTTACACTCCATTCTAACACGTTTATATGGTATTTAAATGGTAATATAAATTTTACCTTTATTTTTATATGTATTGCCGTCTTGACTGCCGTTATGAGATGAAAAATCGTTACTACCATTAAAGGTCATGAATTCCGACAGTGGCTAAAATGAAATAAGAAACCGGCATAAATATACATTGACGTTATAATTAGGGATGGCCACTTTCCCGGGAATAAAAAAATCGTTGTTGAGACGAAACTGACTGTATTGAAAATATGACATATGAATACAAATTACACGATAGCATGATGCATTGATATTTATTTATTTTTTAAAATTATTTCCAAACAAATATGTTTAAAGATGAGCAAAATTACTAGCAAGTAATAATTAATTATAAAGGTTAAAGAATTTACATTATTTTAGTCTATGAGACCGGAGGACTTATTTTTAGTCATAATCTTGGTGTATAGATAATTCACCCACCTTTACGAGTAATGTATATATATATATATGTATATATATAGGATATAAATATAATTTTTATATATATAAATTCATTTCACACCATTCTGATCCCAAATAAACGAATTTATTTTTGCTTTTTTTGGCTTTTTTTTGTGTAAATGCTTTTTTCAGTTTTTTTAGCTGTGGAATTTTTACATTATGTTTTTCATGCTATAATAATAAAAAAATGTTTATTTAATTCATAAGAAATGTGAAAATTTCGAGTAAACTAAATCGTATTCTTTTGAAAAACAAAGGCTGGAAATAATTACTGGACATAAATGCTATACTGTGTGGCGTTTCAACAAACGAAATCAAATATCATGGGTTTGATTTAAACGAAACCTCTTGAATGAAGTATGCACCGATCACTTAGGTGGATGTAGAGCATTCGTTTTCTATTTATAAAAACATCCTATCGGACAATAGAGTCAATTTCAGTACCTAATGAAAACTTTGCTAAATACATGGTAGTAAATTGTTTTTTTAACTTAAATTAATTTTAAAATTTTTTTTATTAAGTTTAATAAAATTATTACTAATTAATGTTAATTTTTAGTCATGCTTTTTTTTGCTTTTGAAAAAAATAAATATGCTTCATTTTTGCTTTTTTACAACAATTTTGTGTTTTTTTGTTATTTATTATGCTTTAAAATCCGAGCCATATATATATATATATATATATATATATATATATATATATATATATATATATATATATATATGTCTGTGTGTGTGTCAGTACCATAAATTATAATACTTAAAATGTATGAAAAATTATACTCAGTCAATGTATGTAGTGCATTCTCTCATTCCTCACACACATCAGGTACGTTCGACGTTTCATATGGCTTTTGATTAAATAATTATTAAAAACTCAGGGAAATAGATTTGAGGAATATATCCCGGATTATTACTCTTTTAACTTTCCTTCCCGAGGAAATATTCCTTATGGCCCATATTTAATTACAAATATGTTGATCTGATTTAATGAAAATGTATTTACTTTGCCGGTATTATTACTGTTAGCATCTGTGTATTCGTTTCTCCAAGTAACCTCTGAATCAGAGTATGCTAACGAATCTAGTGACTCGGGTTTGGCTAGAAATCGTTTAGATTTTATATATTCATCGGTTATCGGTGAGTCAGGAGGCGTTACATCCACACAATTAAGTTCTTTCATCCGTTGCTGCATCGAAACTACGTCAATGATCTGTTGAAGAAAAATAAATATAATAAACTAAAATTGCATATTACGTAGGTAGTTGAGATAAAAAATTATTTTAAAATTATTATTTGAGAGTGTAATAATATTTCAATTATTATTCATAATGTGTAAAAGATTTTATTTTGTCATAATAAATCGCAATATCAGTACTTATTATTTAATCATATTTCTAAAGAACGAGTATCATCTAGACCTAAAAAATAATATGTAATATTCATCGTTGTAAAAATAAATGACATGGAGATGTAAACATAGGTGATACATATTAAAAATATAGAACTAAAATATCAATAATGTTATAAAATGGCAATTCCCTACATTTTGTATTAATTATTTCAACTTAATTTAGGACCAAATGTTTAAAAATATGATTGTTTTTTTATTTCTAATTAATATAATATTATGTTTAGATAAATGTTTACAGAAAATATTGGAATACGTAATATTATTTATCAGCTGATATGCTATATTATTGATATCTATGGTAAATTTACATTTAAATATAGTTAAAAAGATCACAGATATATAAAATAACTAGATAGCCGACTCAATGAATAAAATTGAAGTCTAGAATCCATATGCGAACAGGGCAAAATATGATTGATTAATCCATGACATTTTATATTATTCCATGTAATATTCAAATATAATTTTTCTGTGATTGAAACCACAGATACATAAAAATGTTGTTTTATACAATTATATCTGTTATCTTTCTATATGGATTCGGATTGAAACACAATTTTTCGATTAAAATTTATAAACTATAAACTATAAAGTGCAATTCAAGTAATTCAACATCATGGTGGTTTCTTGTTCTGTGTCTGGTTGTGTCAATAGGAGACTGAAAGGAAGCAAAGTCCATTTTTTTCGTGAGCTATACATTGTTATATCGTATGTAAACTTATTATTAGTTAGGTTATTAAATTGTTTTAAAAAAAATCATGGAGTAATTAAATAGTTAATGGATTAATCAATCGCATTTGCCCTGTTCGCATATGGCTGTCAGACTTCATAGGTCTTATGAGACTTTATCACTGAGTCGGCTATCTAGTTGTTTTATATATCTGTGAAAAAGATAATATATTGGCGACATGTTATAATTATCATAGATTATGTAATATAATTCATTATCCAGTTTAATTAAGTTACTACCTAATATTGAAACGGATAATTATCCTTATATTAAGAGAGTACCTAATTAAAATTTTTTTTTATTGATCAAAAAAGAAACATCGGCGACATCTGCCATTAGTTTACGTTGATTTTATAATAACATAATAAAATTTTTTAAATTAAATTATATAATTTGTATTTTCTTAAAAAAGCTAAAACTTGGTAGGTGTTGTCAGCGTTTGGTCCGAGTGTCGCATCTAGTGAGTTTGGAATGTATTAATTAAAATTGTACATGTATATTAATTGTCAATTTATTGACTGCAGTAGAATTGTACAAAATAAAATATTGAAGATTTTAATATACATTATACAGTAGGATTAGAAATCGAGGCGTCAAGGACATCTAGTTTTTAGACATAATGCAGTGTTTAGAACTAACTAATTCATTGAAATACACTATGTGTATCAATAAACATTAACATTTTGAAATTAAAAGTATATAATTCTTAATATAATAGAACTTACTAATAGCTTCATGAGTTATACCTCCGGTTATTTCCAATTATTGAAATATTATAATAAATGAATTACTTTTATTATATAATCTTTGGAATAATTTTGAAATAAACTGGTGAACATTCAACTGCAGTAAGCATCTAACCTTTTACTTATTTTCCATCATAGTGATTTTATGGGTCCTGCTGTGCGTACATTTAGAAGAAAATCGTATTTTAATTTATGGTAGAAACTATTTTATGACCTTAATATTAAACTGTTTTTATTATAATCATTATTATTTGATAACTTTATATCTTATTATACTGAAGATTTTGGGTGTATTATGTATGTTACTTCATTTAGAAGGTATAAAACAATACTTTCAGATTGTGTTTTCGAAAACGTATCAATTTTTATGAACTTTTTTCAAAAATATCGTTTATATTCATGGATTTTCATGAAGTTAGCAGACAATTCTTCACATTCTGGATGATCATAACATCCAGGTGGAATTGATTAGGAGATACAATATGTTCTTAGTCACCGGTGACAGGGACAATTATGTAGGTACGTACGAAAGACTGGGTGTTTGAATTAGGTTGTATCGCTCGTTTCACCAGGAGTTAATGTAATGTGATTTTTTAATGAGAGAGGAATGTTTATTATTATTACATTTTTCAAATTGGAAAGAAGCTCATAAAGGAATTATGATTAATAATTTTAGAAACTCATTGAATGTGTAATCATTATAAATTAACATATGAGTTCCCTTAGATAAAATAAAAAAAAAAAAAAATATATATATATATATATGTATTTTTTAATTTTAACTCAACACAGAATGGTCAGTCAATCATGAACTCCTGTACAAAGGGTAGTATAAAGTTTGAAAAAAAACTACACAATTAAAAAAAATATAAATACAAATAAAAAAATCGATATTTTTATTCTCGACAACTACCTACCCGGTGGATCGTCGGATTATCAACGTGTGTATAGTAAATATCTACATAATATAAAAACCGAAGTACGCGCGTTATATACTTTTACCCAGATGTTGATTTTTTAATCTTTGAAGAAAGAGTAGGGGGTAGTGGCACGTGTACACATAATACACGTACGTTATGATCACAGTTAAGCCACGCTTAGCTCGTGTATTCCTGGTTATACGCGTACTCATAATGTAATATGTTACGCAGGCTTACGGTCATGTTCGTCTCTACTATAAATTTCGTAATGTAAAATAATGTACAGTCGCAGTATAAAGTCCGAAACTACCAACCCGGTCACGAAAACCAGCAGCGTAACTACGGTTATTCGTTTTAAGTACCGAAAATTTGTTGACTATCCCCGTTCTGCGCATATATACCTGATTATATGCTTGGCGTTAAATTGAATTAATGAAACATACCGGAAAAATCACTCGCTTATACCTAATTTTATCCAAATTCAACGTTCGTATTTCTTCCGAATTCGTCGAACGATGGAGACTGCAGTGGATAAGTGAAAGTAATAATATTATCCCGGGATAATGATGATTTAACATGAGTAATGTACATTTTATATAGGTACATAGCGAATCAGACTAATATAATAGTTTAGTGAAAGAAAAATAACGTTTTTCGATCGTTATATATATAAAAAAAAAAACGATATGGAACGATAATTGGTCTGATATAACAATAACTATTGTAAAGTTTATTGTATTATAGTGTACACCTATGGTTATATAAGGTTCATTATGAAAATTTCGATATGCTTTGAAAATGTCTCCATTCGACACTATGCATATGTCGTCGTTAGCATGATCGCTATGATTCGTAACCCCGTGTAAAAGCATTTGGGCGGGTGGCGATAGCTGCTGCCTCATCTACCCCTACAGTGGCGCACTCAGAAGGAGAATACAGATAGTTCTTTCCGATATTACAGAGAAAATATTGAAACACGATTTTATTTAAAGTTTAATTATGGAAAAAAGGTTCAAATTTTTTAAATTATATATACGGATGAACACACGTAATTGGTATATTTATTGACGACAGTAATCGTTGTCACCCAGTTTTGAGAGAATCGCGTATACAAATGATGAAAAAAAAAAGAATGTCGGATACGGCTCGCCCACTTAATCCGTTTATCGGACATCAATAATAATATAATAATATAAATTAATTTAATAATAACTAAAAAGACGAATAGCATAAATTACAGAAATAGTGTACACAGAGAAAAAATTACAGTTGACATATTATAAAGTTACAATAATTAGATAAAACAGGAAAAGGAGGTATCTGAAATGGCCTGTCTTAAAACGTTGTTATAGTGTCACTGTTTAAACAATCTTTAGTGAAATAAAATAATGGATAATGAGAACATGTTTCGAATAAGTCGTGAAGAAACTCCAAAAGGTATATACGCTGAAGGAGAGACGGAAATCGATTGTGCCGTAGATGAGATTTAGAAGGGAAGATAAGTCGTGAACGAGTCGGCGATCGGTCAGAGACCTGAGATTTGAGCCATGAAGCCGGGTCATAATCGTAAATCGAGGTCCGTTCCCATTGCTCCGAGGCGGGTTAGGGATGGGTCGGTGCAAGATTGCCAAGTCTATGTTTTATTTTTTAATCTTACGAATTCTAAAAATATTGATAGAAAAAGTTCGAACCCATTCGAGTTTTTTTTTTTTTTTTATTGATCTTGAAATCTATTAAATTTCTGCTTCGACTGCTATGGTCATTAGCATTACATTCATATAAAATTTACATTTAGAAAAAGGAATACATAACAAAGAAAATTAAAAAAAAAAGAACAATAAATAGATAAAATTATACATGGAAAAAAATAAACAATATTTTTAAAGTTGGTACTTTAGATAGTTTTGTTCATTACTTAAGTTGACTATATTAGATTTAGTGTTTTAATTGTTTTATAAAAATTCTATGGTGTTCATTTCGTTTTCTGGGTTTGGACCTAGACTTGTTCCAATTTGGTGACTTCCATTCGAGTTTATAAATTAAGATTTTACGATTAATTTCATACAAACCAATATTATTGTAATATAATATTATTTCGCACGTGGTTTTCGTTGTTTAATCACGATTCACGAATGAAAAACGATAAACAAATGAAAGTACACCTGTACACAGGCACGTATTCAGAATTATTTGGGGGTGAGGGTTCTAAAATATTTTAGTTAGTGAATTAAAAAAAAATATATAGCAAATACTATTATAATTTGTAGTAATTTTATAGTTTTATTACACTATTTCGGAGAAGGGGGTTGAATCCCTAAATCCCCCCTCGTATACGGGCCTGCCTGTACAGCTTACGCAGACGGACATCCGAGTCATGCGGACGGCGCGGGGCCCGGAACAGTGGACCGGACGCTCGAAAACTACACTCGGACCCGTCCCGGAAGGGACGGGACCTTCGTGATGTTACGTTCGATTCGACACTACTATATCACCGTGTACAAAGCGCGTTACCTGCGGCGAACCGATGACGACTCCGTCGCGGTGGACCCGTTTTCGGCGCCTGGTCTTCAGGCTCTCCACGCGGCGCAAGATGGCTTTGGCCCCGTCCCTGAGCCGCTCGCTACCGGACCGCCTGAACCGCGAGGCCGGCACGAGGTCCCCGGACCCGTCCGACGCCGCGGTCGTCATTAGCGCGGCCGATTGCGGCTGCGGGTTCTGCTGCTGCTGATGTTGCAGGAGTTGCTGCTGCTGCGGGTGTTCGCCGTTGTGCGACGACTGCTGCAGTACCGTGTTGACGATGTCGTCCACCCGGGACCACCGCCTCGACTCTCGCTGGAACATCCAGTTCTCGCTCAGCGCGCACTCGCCGTCCGAGTCCGAGTCGTCAATCTGCAACACGCACACGTTTCGATGAATATTTTATTTATATTTTACTTTTTGTTGTTTATCGATTATTTTCACTCGGTCGACAATGCCGAGTAACATCGATTCGAAATCGTTCTGGACTCGAAAACGACTTTTTATCACATTATTCGACGGAATTCGTAAACCTAACAAAAATTGTATACGTATAATGAAAATAAATCCGTTATCCACTTTGTTCTCCGATTCGAAATAACACCGTAAAGAACCGTTGTACCATCCGAGAACGAGCACGATGACGCAGTGCATTGATTTGATAAACGTTTGAAATGTACACACATTCATTTTAAGTTAGAGACGTGTATACGTTACAATAAGAATAATAATAGTTTACAAGCAGATAACGTGATTTATTATAAAATTAGAACGATAACTCAACGAATCAGAACGAGCTATTTACGAAAAATGTAAAACTAGCCAAATGTATTAACATTTATTGAGTCTTTCTAAAATTCATGTAAAAACACAAAAAAAAAACACTATCAATAAAATAAAAACATGCATTTAAAACAAAATAAAAAATAAAATACACACATTTTTTAGAAAACAGTTTTTAGCAAGACAAAAATATAATAGCAAGATACACCTTCATTACAATTAAAAAGTATAAATTGTTTTTATTGATATCGTGATTTAATAATAATAATAATAATTATAATCGGTAATATATTTATAAACACATCTTTACATACATTCACAATATAATTGCAACTATTTTTATGAAATCGGTATTATATGAATTAATTATTACAATAGTTCAATGGAAAACGGAATGTCTATAAATTGAACGAAAATATGGCAATCTGTATCAAAAGATACACATTTTAATATCAATGTTTTGTTTTGTCAGTAGTAAATCATAATAAACAATTCATGAAATTGAATATCTACTAATGCGGGATGGCCATACTCAAAAAATATAAGCATTTATGAAGTTATTTGGTAAGCAATGGATATTATATTATAATATTCATATTGGCATCTTTCATCTAATACTTAAACGATAGCTTCAAGAGACTTTATCGTATATATATTAATTAAACTTCGAAGTAGAAAAAAATATACGTTTACATTATATTATTTACGTACCACGTACCTATTTACTCGATATCCGCATTTGTTATGGAAACAAAATGTTAGCCATAAAATTACACGTACACTCTTTTATATCAACTGCATATTTATTTCTTACATTTTTCAGTTTATGCTACGCACTCATTTAAATTCTTTCAATTTTTTATTTTCTCTTACCAATAATCAATTGGGCAGATTGACCTCTGGATAAACAGTAATTAATATTGAAATTATGGCCGAAAAACTGTTAAAATACTTTTATTTTACGTATTTCTCGAATACAATAATATTTTATTTTTAGGAGAAAAACATAAACGTGACCCGCGAGTAAAATATATAGCTTTATTAAAATAAACGTAACATTATGTATAAAAACATTGTGCACGTTGCTTTTGATGATAAAAACTGGTATTAGTGCACTAATGGTGTTTTTTACGATGAGTTTTGTTAACGTCAAATGTACAAAATAAAATACTATAATACTAAATTACTGAATCGATATTTAACTGAATTGATTTTAAAATGTAATATAATCGTCTCAATTAGGTCTATGATATTTACATACGTATTAAGTTCCTAAACGGAATTACTGAGTGCTAAGTGATGTAAGGCAGGTGCCTTTTATGATGTTTATAGTTTAGCGAAGTGGTTATTTAAGTCTCCGAGAAACAGCGTTCCGAAAATGAAATATTTTGCTAGAAAAATATTGATCCTATGAGGAAGCACGAATACTTGTGAGCAAATTTTTTAATTAATGAATATCGAAAAAGCAGCAAATATGCTTCACGATTAACCGATGCTTGATTGAGAATTCATAAAAAAAAAAATCATATCTATTATCAATAATTGTTTGATGCTATTGAAATTTAAAAACCCATTAAATTTTGTTTTTTTTTTTGTACAATTTTTATAAACTTATTATTATTATGATAACTTTAAGGATACCCCTAATTAAAGTAATGTGCCTACTGAACCATTATGCTGACTTATATAAACAGAATTTGATATGATTATACGTTTTTGTTTAAAATATATTATAATTTATTCAAATATATTGAAATATAAATAATATCGAAAAATGAATTACTATGTTTTTTGGCCATTGATTTCAAAAAGGTTATCGACCCCTGCCTTAAATTATCACACACGACGTTTATTTACTTATTTATGTTCTCCATTTATCTAACATGTTTTGTGTTTTAGCTCCATACTTTACAAATCGTGTTGTTTTAATTAAAATTACTGCATTAACATTTCTAATCGTTTATAATATAATGATAAACAAATTAACTCACAGCATGTTTTGGCACAAAATCTAATTTCATGTTGGCGCAACGGTTTAAAGCGTGTAATCTCCTGTACAATGATTGCAACGAATCTAGATCTAGAAACGGATGATCCTTTTGAACGCCATTCACGTCTATAGGAAATTGTAAATCTAAAAGTATCAAAAACGAAAAATATAAGAAAATTGAAATTACACAAATATATACGATGTGATGTATTTACCTTCATACATTTGTGCATACTGTGGAAATCCAGCCGCTCTTAGCCATTTACAAGCTTCTTTGGCTTCAATTTCTGTAACAAAAATAATTTAATACATTTAATAATAGTCAAACACGATTTTGGTTTAGAAAAAACACAACATCATACCAATAACAGAAAAAAATATGTATTGCAGGCTTGATGATCGCGTAATGAGGTTACATAGAACACTCAGAGAACATTGACTAATTGTAATTACCATTGAGTATGTATGAAGTGTAAACGACATGTTTGAATAGATATTTATTTTCATAAAACAGGCTGTCATTTGATTCGGAAAAATATGTTTATGAATAATGGCCATGAAACTATTCTAATGCATCATAATATAGTGTGTATAAATGTATATAATATATATATTAAATACTTTGATCCAGTAAATATTAGCGCAATAAATTGGGGTCAGATGCCCCTGAATCAAGTGTTATATTGAATACCGAACAAATTGTATACCATCCGACTGTGTCAATTATCAAGGACAAATAAACACCATTTATTTTGTCATCGGAATTTTCATTAGGTGTTCTTAAATGGCGAGTTGTTAATTTGTCATTGATATATTATATTATATTATGGTTGCAATAAGTTGAAACTTGTTGAAGCCATCGAGGATTTCTTATTTTAGGTTAAAAAAAAATCAATTGTTCTACTATTATTTTTGTTATCGATCAACTGCAGTCACCTAGAAAGCGATGTATTGTAACGACCAAAAGAGATTTCTCTCATACTGAATGATGATGATGAAATAATGTTCTATTTGTTTTAGAACCGAGGTTGTCGAACAGCTATCGTGATGTAGACAATAATTTGATTTTTTTCAGACAAACGACGGTTGCTACCGTAAATACAAAATCATTTTCGCTATTATTATGTGTATTTACGTGTATTTACTGTACTAAATTATGCAATGAAAATAAGTCGTAAGACAGATACATAATGACAATACGTTTTACATGAACGAATTTTACATATCATTAAAGTTTACGCCTTAAAGTAATCGAGTAGGTTTTACGAATTTGGTAGGTCACGTTATGGTTCAAGAATAGATAGAAATATATTTTTCAGATACTTAAGAATGACACAATCATGCAATCTACATACCAAGCAATAGTGGGTCATGAAATTAATATGCTATTCAACGAATTATACAATATTAGCTATCTAAAATTCTAAAGCTATTCAAATTACGAAATACCTGTCATTAATATTGTTATTGTTGTCTTTATAAAAAATATTATAATGAATCATTAAATAATTAAAATTTTTGCTTTTAAGTTAAATAGAAAAAAACTTTGTTGATCTATATATTTTTTTTTCCTTTAGTAATTATGTAAGTATACGCATAGGAACAAATAACAAATAAATTTAAATAGCGAGAAGAAAGATATTATATTGAAATGTCAATGAAATATTTGTATATTTGGATACTCAGATACATAAGAAAAAAAAATATATTGAATAAAAGAATACAAATTTGAAAATGAATTGTTCAATAATTGCACTACATATTGTACAATATTTAAAGTTATAAACATAATGGAAATTGTGGGCTACATATATACTAAAATAATTTAATATGATATGGCCTTAATAATTTAACTCGACATACAATCACTGAGAAAACCAAAATTATTTTGCAAATTTTCATTATGAAAACATTCAAACGATTTCCTTAATATTTATAAGTTTTTATCGTTCAAAACGGTTATTTTATGAATAAAATAATTTTTAAAATTTTTGAAATGTTAAACCATGTTTTTTATTCCATATTTTATCGCGCGTTTGTTTTCTGGATATTTTGAAACAATAAATTAACATCGATCCAATTTTATACATATATGATAAAAAAATGAAAAAATTGATATAGTTTACCTTTATCAAACAACCCCCTACCGCAACCAATTGTAGTTACAAGAAAAAAGCAATAACGATAGGTATTGTAATAATTTGAAAAACAAGCAAGCATTCAATTATTAACATTTTTGTTTGAAGGTATGCTATTTTTCTTTTTTGAGTCATGTAGGTTACTTGATTATAGAGTGTAATAATAATAACAACAACAACAATGATAATATTATATCACGAAATGTACACGAGAAGAGTGATGAGGTGAAACTAAATTTGCGGTAGACCACCAGGAATTTCGTAACCCTCCGGATTTCTATACACCGGATCCTAGCCCGAAGCTGTATATTGTACACGCGACGATGGTACTGTGCTAAAGATAATAATGTCCGGTAAAGTTGTTGCAGTAAACGCAGATATTCATCACCTTCGTCATTGTACGAATTAAATTGAATGGCAGGGAGGACGAGCGACTGGAGGAATTTTTTTAACCTAATTTTTCTGAAATATAACAGGTAACTAGACGTGGGTGACATGGTTTATACCCTGTCCACATCCGTCTGATATAACATTACAGATTGTCCAATACATAACGAATATCAACTGAAAACCTGAAATCCACAACAATCGCACATGATGACGCGCAAAAACATTACACTGGCGAGAGTGAGAAAAACGTAGGGAGAATGTTACCAAAATATTTATTTCTAAAAATAACGTTCGAGTCAATGAAGGAATTAAGCAGACATTTTTATTGTGTTGATACAACGGTCGGTGAGAATGAGATAAACATTCGTTTTATATGAACCCGGAACGACACGGGGTAAAGGATAATATTATGCACCCGTTGTTCCTAATTCGACGGAGAACATCCGAGTGGGCAGTTGTGGGCTCCGCCCCCGCAGCCTTCCCCACAGATCTCGCACATGACGAAACAAGAGACGGAGATTATGGTATTATTAACGTGCCGTTGGACCGGGTAAAGGAGAATCACAGGTATATATGATAATATATTATATATATATATATATATATTGTATATTACGTCTAATACGTGCATTGTACGGCGTTTTAGGTGTATAATAACACAACCCAACACATAATGTCGTATAATATACTATACAATACACCTCGATATTTTGTTTGTTATTACGTAAGTTTCGCCTTTGTTCCTCGAGCGCAAAATAACACGTAATGATATTAATCACAGCAATATTATAGGTAGGTATATCGAATCAATCGCCTTGGCTCTATGTCGTCTTGGGCCGCTCGTGTGTATTACGCGCTGCGCTGTACCTATTATATATACTGCATTTACGAGTCGAGACGAACGTCCACGTTCGTCTTTTGAGATGCAACGGCGATAGCATTGTGCGCGCGTATTATTTTTATTTATTTGTTTTTTTTTTCTGTGCGACTCGGACAGACACTAAATAGAATATTATACTTCTTCTTCGTTCTCGCGAGTGAAAGTCTTAATGAAATAACGTGCGACGACGGTGTTACAAAATACACACAGTTGTGTGTTTATACGCGTACCTACACTTCCGTCAAGTGTTATTACAAACAATTTTAAAACTAGGTGTACAAATTCTGTGACAACACGTGTCCGCGTCCCGCATGCGTGGCCGATCGGAATAATACGTCGTGTACATTATGCGCGGAGTTTCCAAGAGGAAGTGCGGGTTACTTGACGCTGCTAGTAAATATCGCTGTAAAATGTAGACTGCACCGATGCATCGCCGCACGATTCGAATACATTCGCTCCATTGTTACTTAAAAATGTAGGTACACGACGTGTTTGTTCCCAATAATCATAGCCACTAACATTCGTCGCGGAATGATAACACCGATTTTCCACGAGTGTTTATTTGTCAGGGCTTATTGAATTCAAACCAACATCCTTGACGTTATAACAATTAATAAACTATCGGAGTCTAATAAATAGCATATAGTTGATGTGTCGGTACACTACAGGTAAGTCGTATTTCCAGTGGCTATATGGTTTTATGAGTTCTAATCCTCTAGCATTAAATCGGTTTAGAATGCAGTTTTTATCTTAGAAGTGTTACAATGACATAATTACAATTTGTGGATACAAACCATAAAATCTCGCTGTACACTGCTTCTGCCGTGTGTAATGCTTATAATGTTGATTCCAACGAACATATTGCATATTGCATATATATTGGGGGTTCATAATCAAATGTACCTATATATTAGATATTTTTAGTTTTTACGGAACAAAGACTTATCGATAACGATTTCACTCATTAAAATATAATTACATGTTAATCATCATTTACATTGATTTAAAATATTTGAACATTTATTTCATTATTTTTAATTATCGTTTATTGATGGTTATTGGTTAGGAATTAAGTACCGACTCGTTTAACCTAATTCTCTCTCTCTTTTTTTTTTTAATATAGGTATGAAAAAACCACACAATAATATTACGTTATTTATTCAAAAACTATAAAAAGTTGTTGAATATCGGAAAGTATGGAACTTTGATACTTCTTTACATATCGAATGAAAATAAAACGTGAGTAAAAAAAATTATTATATAGTTTGTAAGTTAATTTCCGGATTATAAAATAATAATTTATACAACTATTAAGAACGAAAAACCAGTGTCGAAAAAAATGAAAGTGCGAGTAATAATAAAACCATAATAATTTTTTTCCTATTCCTGTGTGCCTTACAGACATAATATTTATTTCTGATAATCTAATGACATCTAAACATGTTATCAACGCATATATAATATATCATATCAAAATATTTATGATAGTGAATATATTATACGGTGCGTTCTAATGCCTAAAATATATCCGCCAACCGTATAATTTAGTGGCATATGTTATGTAAAATAATATATAGGCACATGTATATAAATAAAAATAATGTCAATAGTAATTATTTTAATTTCTAACAACTAATAGTTACCACAATAACGTTCTAAAGTTGCTCAATAAATAATCAATGTCAACTCAATTGCATTGTTATGTGCACATATCAACATGCATATGTTATGTATATATTTAAACTTAGTTGGATTATGGTGATTAGAAATTTCTGTTTTTTTTTTTTTTTTATTATGTAATTTGATTTGATGATAGTATGAGTGCATCCAACGAAATAACAGGTAAAATGTAAATGTATACTGCGTAATTAATTAGGAAAGTCTTCTCTCGCACATCTGTAATATTTAAATAAACACAACTTAACAACGACATCTAAGGTCAAAAAACAAAATCACGCATTTGAGGGATGTTAATTAAAACGAATCAATAAATAATTCGGTTTCATTATTTTGTTTTTAATTGGTTGGCCCATATAGACTATAAAAACGGACTGAATCGAAAGCAGATATTCTACTACGCTGTAGGTCCATAAATACTTTATTATCCCGTTTTTTTTTTCAAAAACAGTTTTTTTTCAGATGTTGTTCAATCAATACTGGATTGGATGTATTAATGCGTTTTAATTTATTAATATATTTATAAACTGGGTTGTGGACGAAAAAACCGTTTAAAGTCACCAATTGAAACTGTTGCTCGGGGGAGAAATGTCGATGACTCGTGTGCGTGATTGAAATTCGTGTTAATGAATACGATCAAAGATCACAATGGGCTTGATGACTACGCATTATTGTGGTGGTCTACTTTAATTGTAAACTGTCGAATACGAATTCCGCAAGAGAATAATATATGCTAGATTGTAATAACAAATAGCGAAATCAATAATACTACGTTTATTTATTCAGAATAAATCAAACAGACGGGATTCGAATATTTGCTTGATTGTGTTGAAATTAAATTGATTGACGGTATAGTTACTTACTTATTTCATTTACAGAAAACGTGCATACGTAGATAAAGTGCACCAGTCAAATACCTACAATAATAGGTATATGTATAATATAGTGCTTATAGGATACCTACCAAAATAAACCATTATACCAAAGTCAAGCAATTGTTAATAGCAAAAATGTATTTTAAACTTAAATACTTGTGGTAATCAAGAAGAATATTTGTCAGAATCATAGATTTCAAAGGGTCGGTCAAATAATATAATATTTATACATCAAAATATTTATAAAATTAGTGTAATAACATTTAAGATTTCTTAAAACCAGGAATAATCACTTTATATCCACAAAAATATAGTTTAAAATATTTTTAAAAAGTGCAATAGAAAAACTGATATCTTGTAAAATAAATTGTGTGAATATATTACCGAAATTATTAAAAAACCCACCCAACAAAAATGAGGATTGTTTCAAGGATTTATCATTTGTCCATTCTGTACTCAGTTAACATATTAACCAAATTTTACGGAACCTGGTATAATGGGAATTCAGAAATGTAATCGTTATATAAATTATGTTAATTAATTTACTATAATGAAATTATAACCAACATGTTATATAAGCTAAGCTATGTTTGAAAAACGGAAGACACTTTTTTACGTGTAGTTTTTAAAGTACTAGGTAATATATTATAAACGGACATTAATTTACTCGAACAGAACAGAGAGGCTACTTAAAACGATGTGTCTAACGATTTCTCACCGATGCTCCCAACTCATTGTTTTATGTGAACAAATGACGTGTGTGTAAACCCGGTGGTGGTGACGAAATAAATATATATCGTTAGTTAAATTATATACGATAAATCTGACCGATTTACGTTTTTTTCGACGCGAGCGAAAAGATTTAATAATCACAAGAAGACCCATAGTCTGGTAACACGATCGTCAACGATCGTGTGCGCGCGTATTATGAATTGAAATCGAACGCGTGTCGTATGCGACGAGTTCATACTATTATTTACGACGTGAAATTAATCGAGAAGCGTGCCCGACGAGTGAAACGCTTACACGACAGACGACAAGAGTCGCGGCCGCGGACAAGCGCGCGTACCTACGTATGATACCCGGTTACCGCGCCGGACGACGGGCCGTTTTTTTTTATGAGCGTCACCGCTGCTGCCCGTCATTGGTACGCCGTCGCCACCGTGCGACAGGACGGGTATACCTACAATACCTGTACACGCGCGCGACATACACGACCGAAAACGGAAGACGAACGAAACGATGACGCGGAGGCCGTGATGTTTGCTTTTGTTTGACAATCGATCAGCATCGTCGCATTTAGGCCTTCGCTTTTTCCGTTTTTCGTTTTTCCGAAACGTATACACCATATGCGGTTAACCGTAGGGGGACTTGAAGGGGCTAAGCCCTCAGAATTTTAAAATAAAGGTCTTAGCGTCCCTCCCTAACGACCTTACTATATTAAGTAGGTATTGAAAAAAATTTCACTATAGTAATAAATGATCAGGACATAGCTTTTGGTTTTTCAAATAAAATATTTTGAAGTAAATGAGTTGTGATTTTTTGAGCACTTTATACATATATCTGTTTTTAATTTTTAAATTAATTTTACGAATTTTATTTAAAAAATGATGAAGTTGATTATATATTAATATTTGTTAAATAAAATTGTACATAAAAGTTAATTAGTATTTTTTTTTTATTTTTACCAGAAAAGGTAAGTACCTAACTACTAAGAATTAAAATATGTAAAGCGTTTGATTTATTGTCGTGAGCAGAGACGAGCGGCTTTGGTAGGTAGGTATATAAAAGTATAAAAACTTAGCCCCCCTCCAGTTTTACACCGAATTTCCGCCTCTGGTTTACACACACCGTGATCATGACGTTGTCGAGGGCCGCGACACAAAACGGACGACGAAAATAATGGTCCACAGTGTTTACGGGACGAACAGATGTGCGCGCGTACGTACGACGCCGCGGTGCCTCCTTGTAAACGTCGTTGTATTACCGTACACGTCGTGTTATTCGTATAATGTTGTGCGACGACGACGATTGTCACACGGTGTGTACCCGTGTGACACGCGGTGGCTCGGGTGTAGGCAGTATAGTGTTCCCTCAGGGTATATACTACGTAGGTACACATACGCCGTGTACTCTCAGGCTTTTAGTAAAGAAGTCGTGCCCGTACGGGTATTACGCATAAACAATAACCAACCGTAAAAAAAAGAACAAATATATTATTTTTAGTAAATGTTGGTTTACTTTTGACCGAATGATTCTAAATCGTCGTATGGTATATTATTTTAATGACTATTTGATGTTGTGGGAGGTCAATCGTACGACATAATTAAAAACACAGTATGTAGTTTTTTATTAATCCGTCAGTGACCGTAGCGTTATTTTAATTTTGCCAGAGGGGCACTCATAACTAAAAACAAAAAAAACCCCTGATCGCTTTGCTTGCTTACAAATAAACGTTGAAATTGTCATCACATACCATTATCGTCTAATACCATTACGCACAACAGCCTACATTTTTGGCGGCAAAGTCGTGGGAAACTAAATAAAAACATTACATCCAATTGGCTATGACCTATCTCTGAGACCTTATTGTTACAAATATATTCTTTTTCCCCCAAGGCGGACCAAAACTTTGTCCAGCTTTTTTTTAAAATAAAATCGAAGTCAGCCGTAGATAGAATTTTTTCACTCAGATTTTAATGGAAAATCACTCCTCTCATTGGTCAATAGTCTTATTTTTGCATCATTCAGCGTAATACTGTAGAATGTACACTCGCATAAAAATTGATGGAAACGTCGCTGGGTACAACAGGCACAATAGGCACTAACAGAATCACGCGGATGTACGCGACGGTTTTATTTTTTTCCCTCCGGCTCGTACGAAACAATAACGGCGCAACAGTAAAATAAGCGGAAAACGCAAATACTCGCGAAATAAGATGATTACTGCCCAGTCACCGTGCGGATGTTATGCGCGCGCGTTAACCACCGACCGCCACGGACGACGACCGCGTGTCATGTTGGTCGAGTTCACCGTATATAATTTATGTTGCGCCGCTGTGAATATGTGCACGGTTTGATGAACTCTGAAATTCAACCTCTGCATAGGTAGGTATATAGGTATACGGTGCGTATATTGGCACTACCCATGTGTACTGGGTTAGCGGCGGTACGTTACGTAGGTATACGCGCAATGAGAAATTTTCATTATTATTATTATTTTTTTTTTTCATTTCGGTCGGACACTATATTATGCGATACCTGCAGGTACCAGCTGTATATACACACTTCGTGACGACTGTTTTCAAAGAACATGACAAACCAAAATGCATTCGGATCCGCCGGTGTTGTATAATAACAATTATATTATCGAAAAGAAATCATACTCGAGAACCGTGGCGCGTGCGGAGAACAGGCGGTTATGCTGGAGGTATGGAATAAAAAAAAAATTATGTAAACATTTTCATTTTCATTTTTTTTTTCATATCGAACCGCCGGAACCTACTAGACGTATGTATAATTTTTCACAAAATTTCGTCCGATGTCGGGTTGTTTATTGAGGGTGATATAATTCTCGCATCCGATAAAATAAATTACATGTGAAACGAAGAAAAAAAGGAAAAATCAATACCATTTTACAAAGTGTTAAAACGTTATCGAACACGTCGTGTTCAACATGGCACATGCCAACGTCAACTCGGTTTTCCTGATTTTCCTTTGAACCGTTGTTTTCCATTTGGTACATAGATATATCGTCCTACGCGTTATTGTTGCACCCAACGTTCCCGATGTTATCCGTGTAAACAAAAACGTACGTTTATACAAGTCGACCCTGTACACATACACGCGTGTCCCGCCATATTATATACCACCCGTTAATGGAATCCGTCACCCGAGAACGTTGTTAAATGTTCATCGGTTAGAAAATTCAACGCATAAACCAACGGTTTTCATACCGATAAAAACCGTACATGGCGACGACCGATAATAATATGTGTTAACATAAAAGTGAAAAAAAAATTAAAAACTCATTCCGACGGCGGCGGAGCTACCCCGGTTTTATGCTCGCGGAAATACCATGCGCCTACCGATGTTATTCGGGCCTATTCTCGTATTTGATGACTACGTTTTACCGTCGACATTTGGTGGTTCGTTATAATGTATGATTAGTGATTACACATTTTATGTTCTGTAATATTACACTGATATTCTCACGTTTGCATTTTATAAATGTCGATTAATTTTTCTCAAGAATTCGTTTTTCTAACACGATAATTGCTTTTATAATGGTATATAATATAACAAGTGCCAATGCATTCCGTTACCGCGCGACGAAATAATTTAAATTCCGAGTAAAATGAGGAATTTAATTGAGATTCTACGATGATTTGTGCTTTTTTCTTACCGATGTCATATGATATGTGTATCACACGAGATGTGTTTTTAATACATGCTTTATCTGGATATCAATAATGATGTTTTTTCATAATATCAAACATTGCATATAGATAGATTTATTTTTTTTCATCATAGTGTAAGACTGTGTTTACAATGATTAAGTGACTACTCGTATACTTTATCTAAAAATTAGTCACCCCCAAAGCGTCATAAAAGGCGTGAGCAATTAGGAGTGAAAGTTAAAAGATATGTATAATAGTCGCGCATCACGGACGTAGTGAAAAAAAATAATAGATACGTATGTGTGCGTATTCGAAAATGGAAAGTTAAAACGTATATACCCGCCTTGCTATAATCTTCATTTGATCTACACATTTTCACCCCAGGTGGATGGTTAAACCAAAAATATCATGTACCGTAAATCGTCCCAGTAAATTATTCACGTGGCATTAAAATTTAATCACGTTATAAGTAGGTACATCGATACAGCACACAGTACACGAACACTTCGTGCACTTACAGCGTATCTGTACGACTGTAAATGGACGTGACGAACCACACGTATTAATCAAATTATTCGCGCACCCACTGCGATGAATTTAATGAGCAAACGTTGTATATTATATCCATACACTGGTATAAATATATATGTTATTTCGATGTATTATTATTGTTTGATTTTCACAGTTCGAGAAATGTTGATGTTTTGGTATAGGTATACACAAGCGGGTTTAAACGTAGGTTCATGTGAGCACACAGATTTCCATAAACAAAAAAAAATATTTAAAAAAAACACGCATACACAATGTGCTGCCGCGGATTTCGTTAGGTCCGCCAGTAAAAATAATTGACGGTGGTGGACCCAAAAACGTCTTCAAACCACCCACAAATCTTCTTAACGTGCGCTCTATTGTGTTTTCGGCGTCAACGCCCCGCGGCTGCCCTATACAGTGTAATTAAATATACTTCAAGGGATATTATGAGTATATTATAATGTATAATATGTATATACTGTATAGGCACGTACACAGCTTTGTGTTTTTTTGTTTTTTTTTCACATGTTATTATTCCTATATTATTCCTCAACCGTATAATTTTCTGAATGGATTTTTATAATTCGACGACTCGGCGATCTATATACTTATACGTCTACCGCTATGTATATCGAACACAGATATTCGCCATAATGAAGAAACAAATCAAATACCCGATTGTTTACAGGCTAGTCACGTAGGTATAGTAGCGTATCACGAGCTGGAGCAGCGCAGTGACATTCGCCAACCGGTCAGTTAACCATGACTGATTAATGGCAAAACAATGGGAACGATTAAAAGTATATATATTTTTTAAGTATATTGTACATGTCTGCGTGTACTATAAGAACTGCTGCGATCAATGAAGTTGAATAATAAGTATACTGTAACAGCAGCACGTAGGTATATTATTCAATCATGATATATAGTAAAACCGTCCAAAACAAGTACCCAAGCGGTTATGTATATGTACCGTATTGTATTTAGTGGTGGAGACATACTATTTCATCTATGGAATGTAAACGTACCTGCAAGGTTGAAAATTCCGGTTGCCACCGATGGTACTACGGATTTCAATCAATCGCGTAACAATTTGCGAGTGACAATTTAAATACCTAACTGTATTGTTATCGGTTGACCATTACATATAATATAGTGTATAATATGTAAAGAGGAATCTGATTAAAAACAAGTGGATTTGTTTTACGTTAGGTAAAATATATTTTTTTTTATTTTTATATTCAAATATCTTTACATTTTTAATAATATGTATGATAACTAATTTATTGATTTGGACGATTAACATCATTACATACATGTATTACATAATTTATTTTACATATAAGCACTCGTGAAAAAAATTTTTTTAAATTTATTTTAAAATGTAACTTTAAATAAATTATTGTAATAAGAGTACCCAACGAATATATCAGTTATATAGTGATTTCTTGTTACTCAGCTTAATGGATGGGAGTATAAAATCAGTGAAGTAATAATTCGTCAATGCCATCGTCATACTTAGGTAGTAGATTCAATTTTTGATCCTACATATGCACACCTGTGTAATGTACTTATTTACAATTTGGACACAATTGTTCCTGCACAATAACAGACAACCATTTTTTTTAACAGGTGTCATCTATTCAAATGTTCACAAACATAAATAATGTCAGGTAGTCGAGAAAAATTAATTCCTTTATTTGTTAGAGAGAACTCTAAATGGAATAAGATTTAACTGTTACCATTGGTTTGGAATTTTCGACTAACCACCTGACAAAACTATGTTTTAAATGTGTATACTGTATATTTGTAAACATTAATATTAAACACAAATAATTAATTAATATCATTATAAATCTTAATTATAAAGAAATCAAACAAGAATACACAAAAATAATTTAAAGTTCGATCATATATATTTTTGAATACTACGAAATATTCATAGAAGCCAGACTGTATTAACAATTTATAAACTAACAAATCCATTAACGAAAAGTAAAATTTTTCGGACAAAATTTAAGAACTCGGATGTTAAATACTTATGTTGCTTCGATAACTTTTGACACTTCTGTATTAAGGGTGTATTCAGTTTTGTTATTTCAAATTTGAAGAAGATAATTGAATAATTTTGAAAAACATTTTTTGAGTGAAACTCAGTGTACTAATTAAGTGTAGGATGTTACTTATTACATTTTTTTTTTTTTTTTACGAACACGATCAATTTCATATATTTTATTTCCACAATTATGACATACATATAGATATAATGACAAAATGATAGCATTGTTTAATTTAGAAAGCTAGACAAAAAAATTAAATTAAGTATAGAAGATATAAGAGTAGAAGTGGAATTAAGAAGAGATGATGGGTTCCTCACCATATTCCTCATACCTTGATTGGAAAGGAAAGCGAAAAGAACAGATGATTCAGAAACAAATCTTGAACTATCAAACATAGAAAATGTGATTGAATCGCAAATTACTTTATTATGAGAAAATCAGGTTAGGGTTCACGTAATTTAAAAATTAACGCACTATAATTTTTGTACCTCATGTTGTATTGCACTTCATTTTTTAAATATTCAAAAATACAGAATTATAAAAATAATCTAATATGATATTATTTTAAATTTAAAAGGAATGGTAAATCATAACATTCGAAAAGTTATTGTTAAGTACAGTGGATTATTTTATTAATGTCATTATTAGTATCATTATTTTTTAAAAAAAATGCAAAATCGTATGATAAGTGAAAATTGTAGTCTTAGTCAATATTAATTTAGGTATAATAACAGAAATAATCAAAGTCCATTTAATTATTCGTGAAAATAATTAATTTAGTTGTATTTTGGCATTAAAAGTGCTATCAAACAGAAATTGACTGAATCGTTTTCATGAAAAAAAAAAACTATGTAAATATAAACAGACATAACATAATATGAGTGAGCGCGTTGAAAAATGTTCAAAAACTAAAAATTCCTAATACTATACTAATATGTTTTTAAAAAAGTGTTTTCTCATCAATACGGCTTCTACGATAAAATCGTGGTGTGGAAAAGAGGAAGTGAAGTGTACAATATATATTGATATGTAAATGAAATCGATCATGTTGGCGTTCATCGCGAATAAAACAGCAGGTAAGCCATGTTATTAGGCCCGCTCGCTATAGCGTGACGGGCACGTGTTCATAAAACGCGTATAATTCCCATAAACGACGTGCGCATAAAAACCATAGCTGATGGTTTCGTGCGAAAATAAATTCTGATCACTTAAAAACAAAAACAAATTCTATATATGTCCGTGTCCGCATGCCCGTCAATCAACGCTCGATCGTTTTACTACCCGAAAATGTTGTTAGATACCCACCCATACCTACATAAAAAAACAACTCTTAATTGTAAAACCTATACATTTTTCTTTTCGCTCAGAATCTAATAATTATTAATTGACATTTCAATATGGCATGTAATTCAATTTACCTAAAAGGTTTTATAGTCAAAAAAAAAAAAAAAAATTGACGGCGAATTGAAAAAAAAATTAGGATGACATATTAATAATGTTTAACCTCGAAATAAACTTTTTTTAATTTGACTTAAAATTAAAAAAAAAAAAATTATATGAAGTTATTAGCGAAAGAAGTCGATAAAAATAAAAATATTCACACAAAAAAGTACTTGTTTTAATTTTAATTACCTATCATTAATATCTTTACATAAAAACATGATTAAATTTCAAATGTTTAAGACAAAATGTTCAATACCAATTCAATACAATTTTTAATATCAAAATTTTACGATATCTAGAAATTCGAAATTAATTTGATGTCAGTAGGTAATAATTATAATAATGTATTATGATAAATATGTCTATGAATCAGTACGAATGAAATATTCGACGTTCAGATTTATACTTAATATTAACACAATTTCATTCAAATGAGTTGTTCGATGTACAAGAGTAAAAAGCAAATAAAAAATGTTAGTAATCTTATAAGTGGACAAAAGATTCAAGCCGGTAGAATTTATAAGTATAAAACTAAAAAGTCATACGGAATGAATAAAGTATAATAAAAAAGAATGAACGCGGAGAGGATTAAAAGTAACGACACACCTGTTTGGATTTATGCCAGTATAAATCACAATAGAGCTAATTTTCTGGAGGTAGCAGGGTAAAATATAGATTTTAAAATACATATAACGTGATAACGAAATGCGGTTGTATACGGAGAAAGTATAAGATTCTAAATGATTATTGCAACGATTGCTACGGTAGAAATTCAAAATATTAATCAACAGAAAACTCTAATTTGTTGTCCTACTAAGTTTAAATTATACAACTTATCGCAATCGCAATTTATTTATAGCTAAATATAGCAATGTTTTAAGTATAGACTAACATGAATAGTTAGTATGCTTGATATTATAATATGCATATTTGATAATATAATATATCGATAGTGTTTATAGCATTTTAGGAGTACGAAGTAACAAAGGAGTTTATATGAAATAAAATAACACTTCCTTGTGATTATTATTTAATGGCAGTTATTTAATTAGTCCTATTGACCCTAATATATTATTAATTATATACATCTGTCTGTATACATTATTTTATATAAGGTATTGCGAGTCACCCAAGGCCATCCAAAGATCGTATGACATGCCGACGTATTGACGATAACAAAACAAATTATTGATCCTTTTGTCTTTACCTTGGTCATTATCAGCCCCTAAAGAACATACAACTGAAAGATGATCCTACGACTTAATAATTAATCTAAAAATTCGTACGCAATGATTCAAAGTTAAGATACTTAAGATCTGATAAAAACCTTGAAATGGAAAAAACGTAATTAAAGGTTGGAGAAAAAACCAATAGTGATAATAATTAAATTTAAATTATAGTATTGCCTCTATGGTGAATTGAAATAAGGCGAAAATTAGTAGGTATTGAAATTGAATTTGATGTTTTCACTTTGAGTTTTATTTAATTCTATGAAATATTATAGTTACTTTAAACATACGAAAATTAAATTTAAAATCAAGTTTAAATAAAAACATTAATAAACGATGAGAATCATACATAATAAGATTGAAAATTTCGAAAATATTTAACACTACGTATTAAAATATAATAATATTTGCTTTCTTATGTAATTATTTTGTGCATAAATTGCATTAAGAGTTGTTAAATAATTTTCTATAGAAAATAGCAAGTCATCGAAATTTTAACTTTGAAGTATACTGCATGAATTATATATCAACCTCAATATAAGTTAACATATTTAAATAATAACAAATAAAAACATTTATGAAGTCAATATTATACATTTCAATAGTATACACAATAATGGTGAAAATATTTGAGTTTTGGAAATATAATACCTAGATAATAAATTATTGTCAATGAAAAGTTGTAAATGTTATATACGGGTATACATAGGTGAACAAGTATAACAACGCGGTGAAATCAAAAATCCTTGGCCCGATCTTAACACATAATAATATTATAACCAGGTTTCATATGGGTATGGTCTATCGATGGCTTACAATAATTTTTGATATTGGTGCTCGTTGCAGAGTGACCTAGTTTTCGAGTACAATTGCTTTTCTTTTTTTGTTTTACGATAATTACTTTTTTCACTGTCTATCCATTACGACCCGGGGGAAATCTAATAATATCCAAGGCTAAAATATGAAACTGTTGGCCACGATTAGCCACTCAAAATCCCATATTGATGACCTTTTTTCGTTTCCATCACCTCTGATACATTTTCGAAAAATACATTTGTGCTTGACTTTTCCAAATAAAATAACTAGCTAATAATCAACTGCTTAGTACCAATGGCTAAATATTATACTATGTTCCTCCAAAAGCATTTTGCGGTTAAATGCGTTTCAGAGAGAAGTGTATTTTAGTTTTGATACATTTTTTATTTTATTTTTTTTTGATGTGTCATTAGACAAAATGGCTCATTTTGCTTTAAACACGATTATGTCGTCACGTCGTTCACTCGTTTCACGACGACTTTGAACGCTAATAGCAAGTTAATAGCAGCGGGTAAAAAGTTAAATTAAATTTGTAAGCGAATTATGGTTATTACTAAACGAATAAACCTAATGCATTCTTAAGTGTTGATAACCTATGTGAATAGAACGATTACTGAACACCTACGTAAAGTTATTATTATTATTTATTACCCATAGGGTTTTTCGAAAATACAAATCAAATTAGTTGACGGTTTTTACATAGGCATTTTACATACTCTATAGATCATTAAATGTTGTTAAGCCAAACAGGTGTGACATAATAAAATAAAGTCTCCTTGGTATAGATTATTAACATAATATTTCAAGTGACAAAATCTAAGGGTATCAAATAACAAAGCGAATGTTTTATATACTCGTGTTTATTGTCGATGGTTAGTGTTTTTATCGGCATTGTACTGAAAATGGTTATGAAATTTACTACTATTGAATATAACATTATATGTAATATATTTGAAGATAGATGAAACATTTTTTTCACAGTTTTTTCTTTTTTTTATCTGTACTACCAAACGACTGCGACAAGTCTTATCAGCGCGTATGTCTGCATTTATTAGTTTTCAAATGAAAGTTTATTTATGAATCGTTATTTGAAGAATTTCAATTGTATTCTCCGAGGCTATATCCAGTGAACGTCAGGACATAATGGAAAAATCATGTACGGTGTAGTGTTTCATAAGATTCTATTATAAATTTAAAAAAAAATATCTCAATTGTTATTAAATGATGAATAAATGTCCTTGCATAAAACTTTATTATCATTAGCCTTAGTGAAATGGCATTGATAAGCATTAATTGAAAATTGGATTACCTAAGTTTTAAATTCTGAAATAGTGTAAATGATTTTAATAATGCACTTATTTTGTAAATATAAATCTAGAAAAATATTTGACGTTGAACTTGATTTGATTTTACTAAAAAAAAAAAAAAAAACTAGACTTGTTGAATGTGTCAAATAAATTTTATATGAGTAGTCAATATAAAATAGTTTGTTTAAAGTAGAAAAGTATGTATGTAAGTTAAGACCATCAAGGAAGTGTCATAACAAATGTCATCACCTTTCAGTATTCAGCCTATATAACATGTTTCCGATTGACTGTTTTCCCTGGTATATTTCCAGTATACGAAAATGAAGGAAATCTAATTTCCTCGAGTATTCAACTGTTAAATTCAATTTTGTCCTGTCAACTGCCGAAACTTCGTATTTCAAACTCGAATTCTAAAGAACGTGTTGAAACAATATGCTCACTGTAATCTCTACGATGAAAATGTTATACTGCATATTATTTGTTATGTGGACCATAGTTTACTGGCCCAAATATATTTATTAATATTACATTAAAATTATTGTTCATAATAATTTTTGAAAAAAACTTTTTGAATAAAACTTAGATAATCAAAAGTGATATTTCCGTAAAATTATCAGTTATTGTAGCAACAGATATATTTAAAAAACAGAAATATAAAATAAAATAATTTTTCAGTAATATTCCTTGTGTGTTATAAGTACACTTACAGTATTTTGCATGAAAAGTTAAATTTAATTCAATGTATCATAAACCAATTATAGTTGTGTTGCCAAGCAATTATTAGAAAGTTAACTCTTTCATCTTAGTAAAAAAACGAATGTTAATTTCTTTAAAATAAATAAAAGTGGTAGTTAATACTATTAAAATATTCGTCTACAGCATAATAGAATAATAGTAAGTATACTTATGTACGTATAATATTAATTGTAAGCCGAATGGCAAAACTACAAGCAGAGCGATAGATGAGTTTGTAGAAATTTCCTTTTTCTCCTCATTGCATCACAATTAATTTTGAAAATTATTTGCTACTACGCTCCGACGAAACTTCAAGCAATTCGATAGTACCTAATAATTGAAAAATAGACTGTACTGTAAAGGTGAATTGGGGTAGGGGGCATTATTGCCGAGCGTGCCTCGTGATGTAGATTATAATATGTTTATATTATATATATATGCAAGCACCACAATGGGTATTGGATAAATCACTTGAATTTATTATGGGAAGATGTCCTACGACATTTTAACACCCACGTTTTACCCTGCCCCGCGTCACCCATTGTTTGTATTACGTCGTTTGTCGTGCACAATAATTTTATTATTGTCTTATTGTTTCCCCCGGGGTTCGCGAACTGTATAAGAATACCTTACAGAAGCGCGTGCAGGGGAGGGGTATCAATTGCACTTATCCTAGTTGTTGTTATTGTTGTGTTTGTTTTTCCTTTACGATAAGGCCGTCTATGCACTCGCTCGCAACGCCTTGCCAGAAGCGCACCGGTCGTCTGTATAAACGATACCGTAGTTTGGCATCATACGTCAGATGATGTACGTACGTCTGAGAACATGTCATATAGGTGACAACAATGAGATGATTGTTCATCGAAACTCGGGAGAGCTTATCTAATATATCGCCTGTGAGGCTGCAATTCCTGAACTCGAAATCATGGTTTAAACCCCATGTGCTTGACAGACTACCAACAATAGTTAAGGCCTATTGTCTCAATGCTCTCGAATAGCCGTCAATTATGGGACCAGAATTTATCATAAATCATTCAGAATAAATAAAAGACTATATCATACTAATTGTAAATCCTACGAAAACACTCGTACTATGATCTACAGTATACCCAATAAATTCGTTCAGGACTGGAAATTAATTGCGAGTTATACGTTTATTATGTAATGTAAATGTATTAAACATTTTATTCAATAACATGAAAAGTTCAATTAAATAAAACGGTATTTTTTAAATTATTAAATCTTTTAAATAGCATTAAGTTTAGATGTACAGGTATAAAGCTTCATATAAATTAAATCCCTAAGTAAGTGTGGTAATTTTTACAATACAAACTAGTGAAAGAATATTTTAATCTAAACACGTATCACATAATATTTAAGTACATTTTCTTAATAGGTTTTGGAAGCTAGATCATTTATTATTCCACGTGGGGTGGTTTAAGGATGTTATAAAAATGATCCGGACTTAAAAAAAACGTGGTGTTCCCATTATATTTACACTACAGACAAAGTTTTTTTTCATCAATTTACATTATTTACCATTTTTATTATGATTCGGTGCAATAAGTATATCCGGTTTTTATATAGTGCATTTAGTGTTGTACACTTTGAATATTTCCTATTACTTCCTATTTGAATATTACTAATAATATTCAAATTACGTCATTCCCATCAACCGGTAAAAATTCAAGAAACTTGTGCGAGTATGTTTTTTTTTTTTTAAGAATGAAAGTATTAACGTCGGTGGCTTGATCAATACCTGGATTAACACGTGTTACGAATTTACTTTGTACGTATATATACATAATATTGTGTTGTTTATGTAATATCACTTTTTTCCCAGACACGTGAAATATTCCAAAAGCTAACATAACAAGCAGGTACATGATGAATAATTAAAATTTAATTGATTATGATGAAGATCAAACACGACAAGTAGTCACACGTATTTTTTCCAAATTTAAATTCAAATGAATCCGATTTGTACAAACTACAGAAGAACAGGTCAACGTGAGATTGATTTTCAAAAATGAAAATACGAAAAACTCCGGCGGCAACAGCAGTGATTATTTCGATTACGCGTCCGCGATCTCAACGCAGCAGTTCCCTGTTAGTGGTCTATTTTCGAACTCGGACGCAAGACGATAATCCAAAAATAATCGTGCCCGAAAAAAAGGCCGCCGATTATTTCGGGACTTACGGGGCCTTCTTAATTGGGAGTGAAAAAAAAATGTATATCCGCGTCTGTCTGGCGCACACGCACGTCATAATAGTCGACCGACCGTCCGTCAATCGAACAAAACGGACGGCGGTAACAATAATACCCGCGTGCGCGCAGTACATCAGACGCGAGACTAGATAAACACACAGACGACGCGGTTAATGGTTTGCCAATAATAAATAAATGGCGTGCAAAACGGTTTTCACACTCGATTAAAAAAAAAAAAAAGAAATAAAAAACATGCTTCTTTGTATGGAGGTGGAGGTTGGAGAACGTTATAATACCATTTAGCCGATCGTTAAAAACACCGTTTCTCGATAGACCGTATTGTGATCACGTTATTACTTTGTACTTGTATCGGTTTCCCGCTAAACCATGGGCAGAAGACAAATAGTATATTTGGTACACGCGCGTCACGTGTTATACGATCGACTCAGAGTGGATAATATTATAATATTGTGATATGTGTTTTGAAGTTTGGCCGAGTGTCACGCATATAGTGTTTCATACCCGTTAGGACGTTTTATCACATGGACGTTATGTAATACAAAAATAATAACGTCCGCGACGAATAATGAATAATTAATTGGTTAAAACGTGCAGCGTCTCGCTGGACCACGTTAAGCGGCCATTCACTGTCCATTTAAAATACTTAACGATAACTATATAACACAATATAGATATACGAAATACTACAGAGCATTGTATCGACGAATTTGATTAACAAGAATAAATAAATGTTGGGCGTATTTTAAAATCGATAAAAAAAAAAAATAAAACGATTTGTTTATGATTGATTTATTTACCATCTACCTATGCCAATTATTGCGAAAAGAAACTTTTAATTAGATTTGCAAATGCTTTAGATTTTCCTCGAGTTCTTTGAAGTTGATTTTGAAATCTATCTTATTTAAATATTTCCCGAGAAAAATGTTCGATGTATTGTTGAAACTCCATGTGGATCAAGAAGTACATCAAGTAAATAAACTAACAACAATATACGTACGATTAAAATTAAAATTCACGAAAATGGAATAGTAGTGACTACGCGATGAATAATTGTGACCTCTTTTTAATTTGTTTACAGAAAGTCTTCAAGATAAACAATACATCCCGAAGATAGTTAGGTAAATGAATAATGTACACATATCGCACGCGTAACACAGAAGAAAATGACAGTAGGTAACCAAAACGGCAAAATTAGATGTATTTAGTATGGAACTACTTTTACATTTAATCGAGTTGACAATTACAGCACCTGACCTTTACGGGCTTTAACGTATAGAAACTATAATATATACCAGTGTTTCCCAACTTCTTTTACTCGCGGAACCTTTGAAGGAGCTTGAACTTTTTGAGGAACCCCTATATTTTTCTATAGTTGTAATGCTGACATAAGTTTCTTACACTTAAATGAGAGGATTGTTGGATACTTCCGGCACCAGGTTTTGGCGGAACCCTTGGCGCCGGCTCACGGAACCCTTAGGTTCCGCGGAACACCAGTTGGGAAACACTGATATATACTATAGTGTCACAATTCACAATACTCGCGTATTTCAACCGGCAGCTAGGCTATACTGCCATGCAGTTATAGATCCTTGGCTGTAATAATATTGTGATTTGTCGATTCAATATTATCTAGGTCCTCAGCAATGATATTAATTTGAAATGTTCAATCGTGGACGAAGAATAATGATACATGACGGTTGATTACCAAACGTAAGTATATATACATTATGTATAACATACACAGATCATGAGTACAAATCCAAAATCGAAGAACGGGTACCTATCTAGTATACCTAGACTATCAAGTCTGAAGGCTAATATATGAGGTAATAATTGAATGAAAATAGGTGTAAGTAGCAAATAATCTTGGAACGTCTAATTAAAAAAAATAAAAATAATAATAATAATAATAGAAAATTCAAATAAATAATAATACAAAAAAAAAAAAAAAAAAAAGTAGTTACAAACGATTATTAACTATTAGAAGGTTACGTGGAATTTCAATCATGCCGATTAGGTATTCAATAAGTTTCCAATGATGATAATTGATTTATAATAAACACGGAAAGTCGTATGTTTGAGTATACCGTGTCTGTGTGGAATGGTATTTGGCGATTTTTTTCTGACTTAATCACTTTTGCATTAGGTGCTCATAACCACTATATATGCTGATGCGGTTTTAAATTATTAAATTATACAGAAAATGAAAGAATCCGCGTGTCGGGGCTGAATTAGTATTCACATTATACAGAACGTGGTCGGATTGGAAACAAAACAGCAAAATGTATATCAAAAAAGTTAACAGGCAAAGGAGTGAAAGTTTGTTGACACGTGCCTTCAAACAATAATAATTTCAATTTACACATTCATGTTATTCAAATTTAGCATCTTACAGGTAATAAGCCAAACAATACAATGGGCCAGTTTCCCACATTAATATAATATTTCGTTCCTTCTTCATCAAACCTGGCCTAATAATGATGCCTATATTACATACATTTCACAATATATAATCGTGTTTCCGTTATTTACTATTCCCTATTCAATTTCTCTTTTGCTAGCCCATCTACGTTGTCACCCATTTATTTTTTTAACTTTGTTAAAATAATTACAATTTGGTCTAAAGTGCATTGTTCGTATGATAAGTAAGCTATTGTATTGGGTGGACTTCAGGCCTTAGATTTCAGAGACAGGCGTGATAGGAGTGGGCTCACAAACTATTAGTCGGACATTATTCATCTAACTTATGTTCAATTAAACATCGCTTTTCAATTAAAACAAATAATAGACTGCAATGCTAATGATCGAATCCCGGTTTCTTCAACTGTATACCCGAGTTTTCAAGTAAAATTAAAATACAATGGATACTCTAAACATTTAAACATTTTAAACTAAAATTGTGTATTTCGTACCATAATAAAAATTATCATAACAATAAAATACGTTTTCAAATTCGATTAAGGTAAAATATCAAAAAACAAATACATTACATCGATATCGATAAATGCGAAGTAAATAATCAATGCTAACCTGTAGTTTCGCTTCGAATTTAAATTATAATAACACGCTTCTTCTTAAGGGACATTTCACTTAACGACTTGACCAGTTACAACTTTATTCTTTAAATACATATAAATAAATGTATTTATTCAGTAGTAAAAATGTATTAGTTGTAATTATTATGCATAGTATGGAAACTATATAAAAACTTTTTAAACTATGGTTCGTTGATTTTACAAACAAAGCCTGAACTTTATTTTTGAATTTCCTTCAAAATTATCAAATCATGCATCACTTTCATTCAATGTTTGTAACTCAAAAAATTTCACGAATTAGAATGCAAAAAACTTGCATCTACAGTTCCACTTTTTTATAATTACATTTTACCATCGAAACGAATAGAAAGCGATTGATATTATTAATGTCTCAGATTATTTCAAGTTTTATTTCAATTTATGGAAATGCTGTATAGATAGGCGTCTGACTCATCAACAGAGTTTCATTAATGAAACAGAGTGATATCTAAAAAATAAACTGCACGCAAAAACCATGCTAGTCATTTTCAGTTACCTATCAGGTTTTTGAAAATTTTAATTATGTATGAATCCGCGACTAGTGTGTGTGTCTACATATACTATACAATATCATGTGATGTTTTATACATACACACATACAGATGTACAATCACACCACAACTACAGTTCCGGGTGCGTGGGGGTTCAGTGATGATGGATAGACGACGAATACGAATAGAATGAAATATGGATAATACAAAGAACGCGTGATATTTAACACGCGCACGGAGTAAACAAAATACAGGTGAATTCGGGTCGAAAACGCAATAATAAATAGTACCTATATAGGTACACCGACATTTCGCTCGACTCACTATTCTATTGTTTGGCTTTACTAATGTTATTATTTATGTATAAAAAAACAATTGGATTATTTGATTTGAAATATCAATACAAATGTGCACAAAATACCAGCGTTCGTTCGTGAACCACCGGTTTGGTAGATACGTACGTATATACTATTATGTGCGTATTGTAATAAAAACTCATATTGTTCGGAAGAGCTAGAAAAAAAATCCACTTGTGTTCACTTCGCGCATAAATTATTTGTTACTATAGATCTACTTACCCCCCTCTAAATGTAGGTACTATTGTATTTTAAAAACGAATTTATCAAAATATTTTAGATTTTTTTTCTGGCACGAGTTAACTCATTTTATACCTGAATATATAAACGCGTCAACTCGTGACAGTTGTCCGGAAGTCGGCACTGTCTTTGGTGATCTTTTGAAATCGAGACTGTTAGAAAGAGGGCAATAAATAATTAGTTCGGCGATGCATTTCGAAAACTAATTTTTTCATAAATAAAAAAAAAGTATCTCTTTCTATTTTTAAGCATTTTAATTAAGTCACAAAATGGAAGTGTTTCTTTGAACTACTTATATATATATATATATATATATATATATATATGCGAGTTGCGTGTTGTTCTGTTTCGTAGATTTAAAACTCTGCGAAGCGGAAATGAAATATCCGAGTAAATTATGCCTATATAAAAATAAAAAATAATAATAAAACTCACGAAAGTGTGAGTTGTGATCCATGAAAATATTTCCGGTTATACATATACATATACATACTTATATATATATATATATATATATATATATGTGTATACATACATATATATATATATTTGTATGCGTACATATGTATATATATATATATATATATATATATATATATATATATATATATATTTATTTATTTATTTATTGTAATACATTTTTTTGTTTATGGTTTTTTTTTAATGTATTATACGAGACAAATATGAAACAAAAAAATATTTTATTTTATTTTACAAACAATAACAAGTGAATAGTCTGAAATCAAAATAAATTCGATGGATTTACTTCTCAATTAAATAATTAACATATTTAAGACGTTAGAAGACTCACTGGTCATGCAGGTATTAATTACTTTCGTTTATTGACGCGTGAACCGCTTAAAAATCGTTTCCTCCGTTGTAGTGTTAAGATTAAAACCAGTTAATACGATTTTAATTTCATAAATTAATGGTTAATAATCATATGTATGTTGTTTTATGCAACATTTTAGGTGTATAACCAAGATATATTAGATAAACATATTTATTCAATATAGAAACGCATATCTGACGAAGTAATAAACGGTTAGTTCAAAATCAAAATAATGAATTAAATTACGTAGGCATAAACGAAATGTTCAGTTTTGATTTACAATTTTCTTTCCACAAAATACTTTACGAGTCAAAAACATGAAATTTATATTATTCATACGAAATGACCATTTCCCGCACATGGAATACATTTGTTCTATCTACATGACTAATTATATTTAGCATTTCAAATAAATTTGTACCGACTGACAATGATTATAATGTATGCCGTTTAGTTTTGTATCTATTGTTTTAAATTTATACAGCATTTGAATTAAGTACACAGTTCGGAAACTATTAAGTTACGAGACATTGTTTTCGGAAACGTATACCCGCCGAGAATAATAACATGTACAATACCGCGGTGTGTAAGGAGAAAAATAAACGCCAATGTGCAAATGACTTACCAATGTATGAAATGTTTTATCGCGGGAAATCGAAAACGTATTCTTGAAACACTATGCTAAAACTTAAAAAAAAAAAAATACGTATTTTAAATCACGCGCACGCGGTCACAACGTTCGGTCACCGATCGGCGACGGACTGGCCTAAGTTCATCGAATCGAGTCGGTAGAGTCCTCCGTTTCTTTCTATCCGGTGGGAGGTCTGATAGGAGCGTAGGAAGGGAGAGAGAGACGCAGGAGCTAAAACGCTTGTCGGTCGTCTGCGTTTTGTCAACGTGGTTTGTGTGTACACAAATATAATGTGTTTGTAGTCCATATCTGTTTAGTGTACGTTATAATCATTTCGTTACGGGTCTAAATGCTCCTCGATCAGTCAGGTCCGAACATCTGAGGTCACCCCTAAACTATGCATTAATGGATTTTTCACCCTCTTTAGCTCTGTTTTTATCCTGTTAATGTTATCATCACGAGCACGTGAACGCGAACTTTTAGAACGTGATTTTTTTATGTTCATCAAACTGGACCAAACTGGCAAGATTAACCTATTAGTTGAAAGTATTCATAAATCAACTGGATTTATTTTTATTTTTGTTGTTTCTGGTACGAATTAAAAATACCTCGTTTTCTCTTTCGTTTTTTTTTTCAACGGTGATATTTATTGGTCTTTTCGAAGACATTCATTAAGTATTATTTGAATAGGGTTCAAATGCGAAATTAAAACGTTCTTAATCTCATTCTAAAATTACATGTCGGACATATTTATTACGCCGTGAGAAATCAGGTTGACGAAATTAGGTGTGTACTGTTTACTTTTTTATTCCACTAATCGTCCGTTCTATGAATTATATCGCGAAATCGCTAAACAACTACTGTTTACACGTACACCAAAATTATACGGAACCAAACCCAATAATAATTACTCGTTTATTTACTGTACGATCTATTTTATTAGTAAATGAGAATTTTGTATTTTTACTCTTCCAATTAAACGATGGTTACGTAATTTTACACAGAAAAACTGCGCGAGTGCGCTTAAGATTTAAAATATTTTAAAGATTATAGTTTAGACACCCGGGTTCTGAGTGGTACGAGAAAAATAAAATTCTTAGGAAGATAATAGCGCGGAGAATCATTTGTGGAATGCGGCTCGGATGATGTATTGTGTAACGACCCCCATTGTGCGTAGTAGAGGGTGGCGTATAGGTCCTTGGCAAGGTCGCGAGGACGTCTCACACGGCAACACGACCCGTTGTAGTTCATTGTGTGTAATGTTAGAACGGTTACTCAAAGGGTACTTGAAAAAAAAATACATCATTTTATTTAAATGAATAATATTAGATACCTAATGAAGAATTAATATCCCTTTGTTTATAAATATATAAACCTTTTATCAGAAACCTGATAAGTTTAATGATTCATAATAAAAAACATGTTGAGTATTATAGTAAAAAATAAAAATAAAGTGAAAAACACAAAGAGTTTTGGTGTAAAGTTTGCACGTTAGAGTAAGATAATGACTTCATTTATAATTCTGTTAAATCTGATCAGAACGCAAAGACGAATTTCACCGATAATATGTGATACATTTAAAAAGTTAAATCCATAAAATAAGTCATTTTTAGTTATCGTACAAAAAATATACAGACTTAAGTTTTATAAATTTGAAATAATCAGTTATTAAAATAATTATGTAAATGAATAAGTAAGTAGAAATACAGTCGTTCGAGAAATACTGTAAATTATTATTCATACATCCTGCTGCTTTTTATTTCCATTCATTAAATCCAACATACACATGACATTATTATTGTTATTAATTTCGAATTATTGTTTACAATAAAGAACAATAATGCCGACGGAAAAAAAAGAAAACATCTTACAGCAATTGATTAATGAATTTTAATTCTAACACATTATTGTTTTCAGCCCATAGGATGCATATGGGACTTGCGTGTCTCGTGATAACTGCACCGAGTAGTTACATGTGTATAACCGTTCCGACAAATATCTATAAAACACGCTATTACAGTCATATAACCACAGGTATTCTGGAAGTGACAATGTCATCGAACGAAATTCATATGGGGTTTTCCGAGTTCCAACACATGTTGTATTTATTGCGTTTTGCATAATATATTAAACAAGTCGAATATCTTGTTGGTATACCTATACTGCACTCAGTCGTACATGGTACATACCAAGAACACTATATCATGTTATATTCTAATTATAACGAAAGCGCTAACTCTCCTACCTCTTGCAGTGGTGTAACCATGGGGGGGTTTTCAGGTTCCAACCCAACCCATATATGATTTCAAATAAATAATCAACAATCATTGACAGATTTAAAACATTTAGTAAATCTTTTAAAAAACACGTACAAATATGAAATAATAGTTATTAGCGTATCAATTTGTAATGTAAATATAAAATAATATATCATAAAGTTATACAAAAATAGATTTGTGAGTGCGTTGGTAGTTGGTACTTAGGTGAAAAGTATCAAAAAATAAAATAATTAAAGTATATATATATATATATTTTTTAATTTATTTACTTATTTATATAATGGTAATAATATACGAAAGTAAGTAGAATCGTATTATCAAATACATAAAAATCAGTGAATAGTAAGAGCTGATAAAACTTTTAATACAAAAAATATACTTTATTTTAATTATTTTTTTGTTATTGCCTTCAATGAGTAAACGTTAAAAGTTAATTAATAAAAACGATACAAAATGATAACTTGATGCGCCTGAGCATTGTAGTTTAAATTAATCGAAATTGTACTATAGTTTAATTGATTTTAGTAAGTTCGGAAACGAAAACGAAGTGTAAAGACACAAATAGATTAAAATATAACATATTGTTTGCATGCAACTTTTAATGATTATTTCCTTTCATCATCTTGCGATATTTTTAATATTTATTATATTATTATTATACGATAAAATATATTTTTTATTTGCACCGGATAATTATTTAAAAAATTCGGTATTATGTATGGGAAACTCGACCGCGGTAGTTTTTTATGCATATTTGATTCATTATTAGATAGTTATTTACGAGATTATTTACTGTTAAAATAAATTTGTAAACCATGCCCATATTAGAAGTGACATTGTTTTTGACAAAAAATGCAATAACAATTTAAAACACCCCTACTCTTAACAATATATCTATCTCCTAGTCCATCCAAGTTATCTATAAACATGCTACTCAATTTTTTTAATTTAAATTCATATATATATATATATATACCTTCGTAGTTATGAAATAATTAAATAATTAAGTAATATTATTAAGTAGGTAATTATTAAATTTAAAACGTTTAATTAATTTAATGTTAGTATTATTTTATTTTACCATATTTTTTATCAGTCTCAATAGTATAATTCAATTATACAGGTAAATTAAAATTAATAAAATTCAATAATTGAATTATTTATTATTTATATTATCGTGTATTGTAGATTTGCATAATAAAATCGAAGTGTTTAAAATCTTTCTCTAATGAAATTTATAGTTTCTGAAAATCATAGTACAATAGTTTATTTTGATAGGAAAAATTACAAAAACCCTTCTTAAAAAAAAAAAAATGTTCCCACTTGTGCCATTCGTCTATCCTGACATTCCAACACGTGTTCATGTACTTTTTCACAACAACGACTCAGTTTATTTGCTCAAACAACATTCATTGTAAATCACCTATTATTATTACTACTATTATTAGTGTTGTTGATTTGTACAGACTCGGTGGCGTCAAAACACTGAAAATATAATATGGTAAGCAAACAGTATCGTGATGACGTATACGAAGCGATTGTCTTGTGACAATTCTTGACTAGCGAGGGTGATGACTTTCGGGTGTGCAATCGGTGGAGGATTAAGATTATTGGATATACTTAAATTGTCTCTGGCGATTTTCAAGTCTACCAAGCAAACGAACAATAATCGCATGACAATGGATTTTCATAAATTTACGGGAGGTTTTTACTGTTGTTTCGGACGGCTGTCTAACCCCATTGTTTTGTTAGAAAACGAACTTATCAAAAACTAGCGTTTCTTGTTAAAAAAATTTGATTTCTCGCGAACGTTCCTGCAACCCTGCTTGTAGGACTTACTCAGTAATATTGCAAATAATTATACATATGGAAAAATTTGTATATACTCGTGAAATAATATAGATTTTGCCGATATGATGACGGCTGACGGACGCTGACTACACATTACGAAGAAAAGATCTAAATTTTTCAGGAAGCTGATTTATGTTCCGAACAATGATTTACACGAAAGATAACGGGACAATAGCAGAGACGACGACAACATCAGCTATATTCAATATATCAGGGTATTGTTACATAACATATGCGTGTGTTGCTGGCGCCCAGTTTATTTGTACTTGCCGATAAACGTCAAATATTGAACCACCATGTGAGAATTCGGGTTCCATAATAAGAGACCAATAATATTATTTGTTTTGATTGTAATACATTGTAAAGACCGAAACTAAATGATTAGGTATCAGAGATTTTAACAAGAGAAAATTGTAGTTTCATAAGAAATAAAGTGAAGTAAAATATGAGCGATGAGCTTTTTATGTATATTGTAAATATATATATATATATATATATATGTTATAAATTATTTATTGGTCATATTTATAATACGCTAAATTTGGTGAATTATTTTATTATTTAAATTTTTACGACGAATTTGTGACTTATTAAAGGAATATGGTGAATTTTTTACATGTTATTTTGATAATTTAACATCTATATGCATTTCAAAAATTTAATCAGTTTGCAATAAATAAAATATTACAACTTGTGAATAGTCTTTCAGGTATCGAATTATTAACTATTATTTTATTGCGTAACTTTCAACTTTATCGTTATCCGTTATACTTGAATTGTTGTTGGTTTGTTACTATCCAACAGTTGGGTTGGAAGGGTTTAATGATGTTAAGAAAAAAATACGATTGTTATTTGTGTTTGCTTTTAGGAGTAATAAATGTTTTCTACCCGCCATTGTTGTTGAGATGTCACAGATAATATTTCGAAGTATTATTTATGTTTTTCATACAGCGTCATTGGATGAAACGTACCTGCAGTGGCCCATATTATTTTATAGCCCTTTGATGATCCGTATCCGATATCAAAGACCCGGACATGGCCGTGGCGCCAGTAATGGATAGTGTCAAAGAATAGCTAATATGCCGAATGTTCATGGTTGACAAAGGTTCTTTATTTTACAACTAGACGGAGATATCGACCAATATACCCACGATATGCTTTTCGGCCTCTACAACACGTAACTAATAAATAAACAATAGAAATACCGTCCAGGGAGAAGACATTGTTCACCCATACGATCGTTTTTTTTTTTTTTTTTTTTAAGGGAACTGTCAACATATATCACAGATTTGTAAACCCAGTGATAAATTAAAATTAAAAGACAATTTTTGATATAATCTTAGTACAAATATCTAAAACATATGTTATATAATAACATTTAGTTTTTGTGATTTAATGGAAAACAATATGTCTGTTTTATAGTTCTTATTTTAAGAATATATACATGTATTACATAATTATTATAATCAACCGCACGTTTCCTAATATGCCATATTTCCGTTTCAATATTTAAAATAATTTATTAGATACATGTAAGTAGGTAATTAAATATCTTTGTTCAAGTAATCAATAGTGTTCATGTGGACAATTTTTTTTTTTTTTTTTAATATAATTTTAAAGCTGTTATAGGTGTATTTAGTAGGAATTAAAAAAAATACTTGTCGTTAAAATATAATGCACCATTTGAATGTGGTTGACGGTTGGGTTAAACTCATGATAGACTGACTTATTTTAAAGCCTTAAGCCTAATATCAGATGACATTTAATGACAGTTAACCGCATTAAATGATACACTATACTTTCCATTATAATATTGTAAAGTGTAATCGTATACAAAATGCGGATATGGAGAATTGAGTGTGGTATTTACAGGTGTGTACTCTTTTTACTTTCTGCACCGAGCATAATATAAAATAAGCGACGATTACTTTTACACTTGTCATACTGACATGGAAGTTTTTCTACATGATTAAATTTTTTTTTGTGTCATGAAAAAAAAAACAAAAATGTAAACAAAACTCATCGTTTTACAGAGTTCTTGAGAAGAAAAACAAATATTTAATTTAATTGCGACTCAACAGTCGATAGCGATGAGCAGTCGCTGTTGTTGTTATTTTTGCGCATATCCGAAATGACTCATAAGATGTTCACTGTTCAGGTTTGGTTTAGAACCGGTCTTGACGAATATAATATAGTTCCATTACTTCTACTCCTTCTACTCGGGAGACTTTACGAAATATTTAAATCACCACGTGAGAAAATATTCACAACTATATACTAACATTTCGTACGCAGTAATATTAAAGAACAATATGAGATGAGCGAATCATTATTATTTTGTTTTCTTTTTTTTTAAATAAAATATGTCTTTTCTATTATAAGCATAAGAATATCCACAACAGACTTAGCACCCATACATATTGTTGTGTTGGGAAATCGTATTATTATTCCTACGGCTTACCTAATCTCAAGAAAATTGTGTGTTATCATATAATTACATGAAAAATAATATAGTTGTATGCATTTCAAACGGCTATTCTCAGGAAACAATGAAAAATTATCAAGTATAACAAGTCCTTAGTTTGTAATCTAATAATATTTATTATACGTTCAATGTTTTTGACTATTAAGTTAAATTGCCTATTTCATAAATATACACAAATAAACTTACGAATAATAAATTACGAATTTAAATAAAAAATAATCACTGACATTAATTATGTGACTAGTTAGTTAGACATGTCAGAACATTGATAAATTATTATTTTTTTACCTTACAATTTTTCACATTACTGTTGAACTATATAAAAAAATATAAATAATTATTTCATCATTTTTTAATTAATATATTATATTAAAGCAACTTGTTTTCTCGGTGTAGTCACTCAAGACGATAATAATATCGACAGCAAATTGCAGTTAATCTTAAGAACAGCAGTTATCTGATAATATAAGCAAATTATGTTGTATAACTTGTAAAACACTATGTAATTGTATGAAAAGATAAATTAAACTAAGATAAATAGTTTTGTATATAAATATACATAGTGAGTAACAAAATATACAGCATACAATTTTAAAAATGTATACGCATCCCGTGTTACATAGGTAACAATACAGAATAACACAACACCATAAATCTATATTGACAAATAGATAACGACGGCAATGTAAAATTTTACAATATGCCTACAAATAAAAATACGCGAAAATGGGTTTTTGTAAAATTTCGCATTTTATGCCAATCGATTTAGAAAAAACACATAATAATGATGGACAATAATATTTTTTTACTCACTTAAGTTTTCATTGTAAGCCACTATTATAATGAAAATATACCGTTTTGTGTAATCTATTGGTAATGAGTAATAACATATTTAATTTATTTATACTAATAATTGAGTCTATTGGTGAAATTTAAATTTAAAGTATCACGTTAACATTTATAAATATTGTAAAATCTTCATGAAAGACTAAAATTTGCTCATTTCATGTAATAGGAGTCTGTTGTCTAGAACATAATTTTTTTTGTTTTCATATATTTGCCTTTGAAATTTTATAAATAATTATACAATTTCATGTCTAGGATGGTTACATAGTACAGTACCTATTTATACATACATCAGCTATACATTTTTATTTTTTGCAATGTAATAAAATGTTTTTTTTAACACCGTGAGAATTGTGTGTACCTTGGACACGTTTAATACTCTCTCACAAAATATATTTTGTAGTAACGTGATCTTTGATTAATTTACTTCACGTCATTATACATGTTGTGGACTAATTTGTTTACGTTATTAGTCAGTTGTTTTATTATCATGCCTAGAAAATAAATTTAAAATCTAAATGTCGGAAGACTATAGACGGAAGGGCCAAGGGGGATCAAAAGACTGAACGATAAACTCATGAGAATATATTTACGTTTTAAAATACCAATCATATATTAAAAACATATTAAAAAAATAAAACAAATAAATCACAAAATCGTGCACTGTGCAGTACACGTCTGAATGTATACTGTATAGACGAGTGGAATTATAGTTTCATAATCACTCGCGGACGAAAACGTTTACTTTTGTACTTTTGTTTAGTGAATAACATCACATAAACCTAAAACCACGCATAGTTCTTCAACGATTCAAAACCGAGAACTCAAAAAATGTATTAATAATGTTGTACAAAAGCCAAAAGAATGATTCCGTTATTCGTCGAAATGATCTCTTTTTGATTATCAACATGAGTATTGAGCAACATTCACCGAGAAAAAAACACTATAATCTGATTTTGTTTTCCGAAACTCCCAGAAACATTAGTAAATGCAGTACTTTGAACTTCAAAAACTTATGAACTAGGATTTTTTTGTAACACTGTAGAGTTAAGTAAGTTCATTGAATGACAGTGTTGATAACACTTTCAGTAACTAGAGAAAAAATAAATTAAATACAACTCACGTATGGTGTGAGATTTAATAAATAATTTATCTAATTAATTATATAATTTATAATAATATGTAAATATATATTATATAGATTGATTTTTATGTTTGGTGGTACAATATCTAGTCTTATAATATAAGTGAAAATGATGAAAACACATGGGAAATATGAACACATGCAGTTTTTTTTTTTAATACAGATATTTTTTGTAAATTATCAGACCTAATAAAATTCAAACAAACATTTCATATCATAAAAAAACCATTTCAATTTAAAATAATTAAAATTTAAAAATTCTGATGAATTTAATAATATGTTGCATTTTATTTAAATTGTCCATTTTGTTTTTAATAGTAATAAAAATACAAAATAACAAAGTAAATTGTAATCAGCAGTAATCCACAACAGAAGTAACAAATTAACTGAAGTAAATCAACCAACAATATAACACATCGAATAGCAGAAAAATGAAAATGTTATTTCAGTTTAAGTACCTACATTTATTTTTAAACATAATACATTTGGTATTATATGCTTAAATTGGAACTTGGTTAAGTTATTAGAACTTGGAAGTAATTTACATCTTATTATAATTATTTTCAGATTCGCTAAATTCAATGTTTTAATTATAGTAAAAGACCTATATTTAATTAGACTAGTTTTTATATTTACTAATTCAAATGAAACGGTTTACTATATAACATTAATTAATTCAAAGTACAAGTACTTGATATTTTTCTTTTAGTTCTAATTGACGTAGTATGAGTGTATACATTAATTATTTAAATATGAGTTTTAAGTTATAACGTTATCACAAATATATTTTGCAGTATTATATATGTAACTTCACCATTATAATAGGTAAATAGGTTAATGATATTATAATCATTTATCATGGAATTTTATTTTTGAGTGTACAAATTTAAAAAATGTATTTTAAATTTAAATTTTGAATAATAAAATACATTGTTATAATCAAACCAAAAAATTACTATTAATTAAGTACACATAATTATTTTAAAATATATAATCCTAATAACGAACGCTTCCTAATTTCCTATCAACAAAATGTAAGACAAAAATGAATCCAATAATTTTGCTATCTCAAAAGACTATAGTTGTAAACACCAAAAGTTGTAAATTTTATAAATCTTGATTAATATTACTTCATAGTTTAAACTATGATACACTAACTATAATACATTTTTTGACAATTTTAAACACACAAAATCCGTTCATCATATTATCTATTAGTTTTAAAAGGATAAAATTAAAGAACACATCATTTGACTAAAAATCTCTTTCCACTGAAACCACAGGATATAATTATATTTAAAATTACACATCGAGTTAGTAATTTTCATATATTATTCAAATTTTTTTTCTAATTTAAAATGAAACTTTAAATAAAATCTGATTTAAATTTTCGATGGTTATATAAGCCATAAATTACGTATGTATAATCGCTTATCTATAAATTAAAACATTTCATAAATTTACTTTAGGTATATTTTCTCATGTTAATTAATAGTCATCAGTAAAATATTTGAAATATACTATATTTAAAAAAAAAAAAAACTATTATTTTCAATTAGTTAAATAAAATAACTCAACTTTTATCATTTTTGACAAGATAATTTATTGTATTTTATATTAGTATTATGTATAGCCACACATTTTAAAGATTACAATACTAAGATAATAACTATAAAGTATAAATGTAATAGAATAATTTTTAACTTTATGTTATTTGATTACAAAACCAATATAAATTTACTATATTTATTTAAGATTTTGAGTGAAGCGAAGGATCTGCAATTGGTTTTACAACGATCGTTATTTCTTATTTTCTTTCTGTTTACACTTTTTGGTATACTTAAATTTATCCAAAAGTTTCATCCTCTAGCTCAATATCATCTGGATGGTACTTAGAGGATTCATTTTTCTCTCTTCTCAATAGTTTTTTTAAGCATGAGGAAAAACTAACGAAAAACTGAGTGAAAACGGTAAAATTACTTGTAAACGATACTTTCACTCGATTGATTTTAATTATTTAGTTAAACTCCAAAAGTGATACTACTAGAAACTTGAAATTTTCATAATATATTAATGACATATTACTATAAAGTTTAAAAAAGTTTCGAAATAAAATTAAAAATTTTTGTGCTAAAAATAAAACTTTGAAAATACTTAGTATAGTTTATCTTTAATAACCTTTTTAATAATTTATTTATTATTTTGTATCACGCGTATATTTATTAATTATTATAATACAGTTGATATATGCTATGAAGTAAATAAAGTGAATCCACAAAATCTAATAAATAGGTAATAATTTAAAATCGAAACTATTTGTGTACAGTTTACATGGATAAAAAATTAAAATTAATTCTATAGTGAAAAATAAGAGGCATAAAATATTATTATTTTGGTATTTATAGTATTATGAATATATAATTTACGAGCTTCAAATTTTACTGAAATATTTATAAAAGTGTCATTCGTCAATCATTCAATAAAAATTAAAAGTATATTTGTGTTATTAGAATAGATGACTTTTTAAATTATTAGTTGACAATATTTTTAGTCAAATCAAAATCTATAATTGTGTATGCAAAATATACATTAATATTTAACAATACATATTAATTTTCAAACGAAATTTAATTGACTCTTATACAAAATAACAATGCAATTTTACAGAGCACAAACTATTTGTGTATATAATAATTAATATGAAATTATTTCGTAATATGAATGGAGAATTTTAAAAAACAAACAATTATTTTTAATTAATGGGTGTGTAATTTCTAATTATAATACACTTTGTGCTATGATTTAGACGTTTGAATTTTAGTTGTAGACATTTGAAATTTTCAAATATTTCAGTAGTAGATACCCGAAAGGATAGAGTAAACAGCCCGAAACGAGAGAAAAATAAATTTTGACAAATGTGTTGGTTAAACATTGCCGGACGGAATCACTCGACAGAATATAATAACATTTGTGAGAATTAACGCAAGAATCATTAACATGACAACTGTTATCAGGAGGAGTTGTCAGAAATATTAGTCCTCGAAGAGTGTGTAATGCATACAGAAGGAAAATGAAATGCAAGCAAATTAAAGTTAACAAAACAAGGCAATCATCGCGATTGCGTTAGAAACTTTACGGTATTTGTAACTTTGCATAAGTCACGACGTGGGAAGAGAAAAGCGAATACGCGTTCGAATCAATTACAGACGCTCGGCTTAACTTAACTTCAATATAAATCAGGATATAATAATGGTCGAATGATATGTTTGTGTGCGTGCGTGCGTGCGTGTGTGTGTGTGTGTGTGTGTGTGTGTGTGTGTGTGTGTGTGTGTGTGTGTGTGTGTGTGTGTGTGTGTGTGTGTGTGTGTGTGTGTGTGTGTGTGTGTATGTATGTGTGTTCGCGCGTGCGAGAATAGCAGATTCATGAAGATATACAGAGGCACGTGCTTCCTGTCAACTCTGATCATTTTTTTTTAAACAGATCAGACAGCTAATAAGACATTATACAAACGGATTTGCTTAAGATATGTTTAGCCAGGTAAAAAAACCAAAATTAATGAATTGATTTATTATTGAATTCGTGGATTATTAAAATCAAAAGAAGTACTAGACATGTTCGCAGTGGGATATTTAGAGAGGGATTTTAGGAGTTCACCCCCGTATTTTTTTTTTTTATTGAGAATTACAATATTCTGAAATTAAAATATAATTAAATCAAATGTCTTCTGATTATATATACGCCACTGCGTGTTCGATAAAAAAACTTAACGAAAAATAAATTTGATATATAAATATGAGAATCTGTGTTTATCAATCATTAATATTAAGTTTTTTTTAAATATTTGTATTATAGTTATTATAGTATTATTATAAATTATAACTAATGAGGTGAATAGTTATTATACTACGGTTAATAATAATAGTAATACATAAACATATATGATTCAATTTATACAATTCGTATGTGCCCCCCTGTCAAAATATCTTAGATCCACCAATGTGTGTGTGTGTGTGTGTGTGTGTGTGTGTCGTGTACTCAACTGACCTGCGATTTTCTTCTCTCGCATTTTGTACCAGAAGTTCTCGGACCGGCCGCCCTTGGACTTCTTCTCGAATTTGACGCTGAAACTGCGAAAAAACTTAAAAACGATCTTATCACCCGCGGCGACGTTGGCGGTGGCGGCGGCCGTGCCGTCCATATTATTATTGTACGATATTAAAGTGTTGCGTTTTCGCTCACCCATTTTAACTACTGCAACAGTGCCGTCGGAGCCGATGGTCCGTAGACGGTTGTCGCCCGAACGTTTCTGCATTTATCTCTCGGCGCGCGCGTTGCCGCGGCGTCGTGTACGCGCGCCGCGGCTACAAGTGCACGGGTCCGCGGTCACGCCCACTGTCGCCAACGGCTCAAAAGCCGGTCTACGCCGAATCGGGCGCAACGGTCGTACGTTTTTCCCAATATCGTCACACCGTCGTCTTTTTTTTTTTTCATTATTTTTCTTCTGTTATTTTTCCACCCCGTCAAAAAACTTGGTGCACGCCGTCCGGCCGCGATTCGCGTGAAAACATTCGATGAACACATCGCGTGATCGCATTATAACATAATGTCATCGCGACGAAAATAATATCATAATTCACAACGTTTTCGACCGCGGGTAAAACGCAGTGGTACCGACAATAACGATTACTGGTTAACGACGGTTTTATCAAGTTATGCACGTTTCGTGTGTGTGTGTGTGTGTGTGTGGGTGTTGGTATTCGCACATTAACACGGCGATCCGTTCGTCTGTAATCACTTGAACAAACACAGACATTTGGAATCCCTTGGGCAAACAGTGCCGTTGTATAAATATGAACGCCGGGAAACAACAATATTATTAGGTAAACTGGTTGTATTTGACTTACGGACGTCACCGCTATTCGTCGCCGCCGGAGAAGAGTCTTTTGTTCGGAATCGAATAATAATTATCATAGCGAGTTGTTGTGTTTTGATATCGGGACACGTTAAATCGTTTCAAAACAAAACGCATCGTGAGTAAGCGTACCTCTCTCTACGTTCTGTCGACGAACAGTCGTCCTCGCGGAAAAACGTATAATCGTTTTTTCGCGTATGTTACGCGCGCCACCGTGCTGTGAATCCGCTGTTTCAACAGTCACCGCGCATACAAAACAGACAGACGTTTAAACCGAAACGGCGGTTGTTTATCTCAAAACAAGCTTTTTGACTCGGATTCTACATAAGCTTATTTCATCTGCATTTTTTATGATTCCATTGTTTTGATTTCAAAACCGTTTTCCATATGTCTTATTAGTATAAAGTTGATCATTTCATTAAAATATCAAAACTTATGTAATATATGTGCATATTTTTACAATATACCTAAAGTGAAATAAATTGGAATATTGGAATTAAAATTTTTATTTTTTGTTTCATAGGTATTTAATATTAAATAACCGAGCACAAAATAAAGTTTCAATATAAATTATACTTGCCTAATAATATTCCTCCATGTGAAAATAAATTGAAATTATACGAGTAGATACTTTTATAAATATTTTTTTGATAAAAGGACAATTTTTTCAATAAATCAGTCCTTCACAAAAATAATTTTAGTTTTAAAATATTTGATCATTATTGAAAAAAAAATATAAGACTTTCTAATACGATTAAAACTAAATAAACAATTTCTCCATGTAGGTACACAATATATAGTATTTACGTACATACCTATATACTAAAAGTTTAATGAATTTATAAATAGATGAATTTTCTTATCATGTTTGTTATTTTAGTATTCAATTTCAAGCTATTAAGCATTTTATTTCTCTTTTGAATACAAGATGTAGAATAGTCTTAACTTGTTTATAATTAATGGTACATTTTTATGTACACATAATCTTTGGATGAAAAAAACAAAAAGTACGTGTTTGGCCGTTATACATATCAGTGTCGGGCGTCGGTACATATCGGGTATCGGGATTTTTTCCAATAGATCGAATTCCAAAAGCATATCAGCTTTAAAAAGTAAAGTATCGGGATCGCTTATTAATTTTATATCGATAGTAAATTTATCGGTTATCAGAAAAAGTCATAACGAGTTTTTTTCATCTTCTTAAATTATTTATAATTATATATTTTTTTTCTTTCAACCAAAACAATATACATGCGTTTGCGTATGTAGTTTACTGTTTGTACACGCGTCAGTAGACATTTTCAGAAAACAATATTTTTGATATCGATGGATTGTATATTCCTAAATGAAAAAAAAATTTTGAAAATGCATGATACAAGTCATTGTACTGTATTGTAAAAAAATGTAATAAATCATAGATTTGATAAGTTCAAGCCTAATTTTTTACATACTTGCAATTACGATTGAAACCATAAAACTTTAATTTAAAGAAACAAAATATTTTAAAGTTATTATATAAACGTATTTATGTATAAAATATGTCAAATGTATTGACCTGAGACAAAATATTTCAATGATAATTAGATTTTTTTTTTAATCTGTTGTTAAGAACATCATTCTATTAATAGCTTATAGTATATTATTATAATTCTTTGATTGTACATGACTACATGAGCATAGTAATTTATAATTCATAGCAATACTCGCTTCACTTTCTAACAATAAATGTTTATCCACGCCATTAAACGCATAGAATAGTATTTTCAGGTATAATTACTGGAAGTTATACGAACCAAAAATCATTTAAAACCATATTATATTAAGATTTGCGACGTCTATAATTGATCATAAACGTTAAAAACTTGTGTGTTCAAAGATTCTTGGGTACACTATTTAGTACCAATTGTTCAATTAAACTTCTAACAGTTATAGGTATTATAGTGTGGTGTTTGCAGCGGACTTATAATAAAAAAAAAAAAAACTCAAAAATCTAAAAACAAGTATTGTTTAAATATAAAATCGATAGCACTGAAGCATTTTTGGTTTTTAAAAACACGCATACATTAAACACATAACATTATTTTTATATGTCGATTGTTATCAGGTAGGTATCATTTATAATACTAGTTAATTTTAATATGTCGTTGTCTTGCTCGAAGTTTAAACCAATACACATCCACCACCGGATCCAGTACTGTCTCAACAAAATGACAAATCCAAACCATTTATTCCGCCGATGGACCGATAGTTGGACAAATAGATAGAGGATTTATTGTTTTTTTTTTTTTTTTCAATTGTTGTTTAATGTCACCTTTATAGACGGGAGGTTCTTTGGCCTTGTAAAACAATACCTCATAAAACATAATAGTGTCGAGAGACCCGCGTGTTTTGTCACGCAAGAGGAACGATAAATACTACGTTAGTACGTTACTATACACAACGTATGCCTACCGATATTACACACGTATTGAAATCAAAAGTTGTTCGCTCGGAGCCCGATAAGAAAACTATATTGATAAAATACACCGGAGACCGCGTGTATAATTGCGTAGGTACGAAACGCGCGCTCTCTTCTAATGGCTATCGCCGTTGCTAATCAACGTTACACGACGCCGTTTATGCACAGTGTTATACAATATTATTGTTTAATCGCCGGGAAATGCAATTTCGCATTGATTTCTCAATTAGGAAGGCGCGCATAATGTATCACAATCTACACGATAATGTGTTTGTTTCCCGTTAAAACAATTTGAACTATAGTCGATAAAAAAAAAAAAATAATAAATAATAAAAAAATGAAAAAATAATAATTCGTTACCTTCTAAGTAACGTTCCGAGTGACATCTGGGCTGTTTCCACTCCTAAACAAACAAACACGTACACGACGCGCATTACGTATTTACTCTCCGAAACAATGTCTTAACGCTAGTGCGAATAAATACCTCCAACCCGTCGTATTTGGTCCTGGGCAGGGTCTGGGTGGACTTGATCAGGTGCGGGGCCGACGAGCTTTTGCTGGTCAACTCGGGCGGGACGTCGCCGCCGTCCAGCGACACGGCCGTCGGGCTGGGCAGCTCGTAGGACATTTTGTCCAGATGACACTCGCTGGTCAAAGGCAGCCGATTGGGTCGGACGGGTCGGTCGGGTGCCGGGTTCCGGTACTGGTCGCTCTCCACCGGCACCCACACCGGTTCCGTGTTTTTGATCGTCATACGCCTGTCGGCGTGTCTTCTTTGTAATCTCTCCCACGTGTCTTTCCTTCGGCATTTCTGGTTTCCCGCTGAACGCGTATAAAAATAATAAAAAGTAAAAACGTGTATTGAGTTGCATCCTACACGTCAATATTAAATCAATTTATCAATACCTATATTGTTCTATATGTATGTATATATCAACATATTATCATGTGCTATAAAATAAATATCACGTGTTACTGTTAGCAGATAATAGCACACATCGTTTTGGTTTATTATGGATACAGTACCTATTGGCTATTAACCTGTGTAAATCTTTTCGAGTTTTTAGAAAATCAACTTTTAAAAAGTGTAATAGATCTATACTTACGAGTTATGGCCTGATGACTGTAAGAAAAATAATCATCTTGAAACGAGTTTAAAGAAATATACAACTAAAAGTAGGTATGAAAATCGAAAATAATTTAAATGCTTTTACCATTTCTACTCATAAATATTGAAAATAATGTGATACAAACAAGCATAATACTTAAATAAAAAAAATTTAATTTGGATCTAAATAAATAAAAACGTAAGTGTATAAAGCAATTTAGTAACCAATTTTAAAATTTTAAATGTTTTGATAATGTTTTCATATTACTCTGTAATCATGTATTACATTTTCAAAGTTTTTAAGTTAAAAATTGAAAATTGTATGGAAAAACCAAATACAAAAAATTTCTCCAAAATTATAGACATATACATTTATAGATATTAATCAAGGTCCAAGTATTAAAGAAAAATTAAAAAAATTATATTTATTCAGTTAATCGATAAAATACAATCTGCAGACCGTTAATATACCTAACTTATTACAACAGGTACTTGGACCCTAAATCGATTAACGTCATGATGGTGTATACATAAAGAAATTACCTAGTGAGGACTTATAATACTCTTCGTACAGTTATATTGCTATAAATAAGTAAATAAAATAAGTATATAAAATAAGTACTTATATTAAATAAGTGGAGATAGATTTCCAGTTCTATATTATTTCCTAAACATTTGGTCGTAAAATATTTTATAATTCGGGCGTATATCGCCTAATTTATGTGCTTCACCTAACCTACTTTATTTAAAAACGAGCATACCGTTATGACACTTATTATGTTATGTCCCTTTGTCGGTTCTACATTCATTATAATAATACTCACATTTAGAATACCGGTGATGTGGTGGCGATGCGGTCCCGATACCTGACTCGGGTTCGTCAGATCGTTCGGGAGGAGTAACAGACGATTCGGTTGAAGATCCGCAACTGATGTGATGGTCAGTTACCGAATCGTCGGTAGAACTACACGGTGTCACGACTTCTTCTTCAGCCGAAGAACAGTTACCAGTATCTGAACGATCAGATAACCATGTGAAACTCGAAGATCTACTGCAAGTGGGTGATGTTTGTGTGGCCGCTTCTGTAGGACCGCCATGGCTCTCTTGTCGTTCGAACTAATTTAATATTACAATATCAAGCATTTAATTTTAATTTTTTGAAAGTTTCAATTATATTATTGCTTATATGCTCCAATTATGAAATTACCTTGATCCATAAAATAAGTATAATATGTAACAAAAGGTATTACCTGATTTTGTTGTTGAGCGACGATCATTTGAAATCGGTTAAGGGACGAAGTTCGGACTGGAGTTGGAGGTGTATTGAGCACTTTAACATTGAGCAAAACAGCTGACTTATCATCATAACAACCCGGCAGTTGTAAGCTACCCTGATTCGAAGATCGAGAACGAGACCGTTTTCGTTTAGTCGGTGATAGACGGTAACGCATGTTACCTAAAAAAACAACCACAGTTATCACTAGTATAAACTTCTTCATTTAATACTTTAAATACGAAACATTTATAATTTAAATAAACCAGATTTCCACTAAAAAAAAAAAAAAAAAAAAAAAACTAAAATATTAGTATAAAGTAGAATGACATTATCAGATTATTCAAATGAGAAGTCGGAACTATTTACAACAAATATATGTTAGTAAATAAACCGATACATTTATTTTTAATCTATTAAAGGTTTTAATCATGAAACTTTGAAAAAAATACAAATAAAATAAATCATATAAATATGGTGAAATGAGGTAGATAAATTATTATTAAAGTATAATGGTAATCTGCTGTTATTAATTTAGACTGTAATTCGAATACTTTTAAGATGTACATTCGACACATGTGTCGAATGTACATCTTAAAAACTCTTACTTGTTTCTTCAGCGCATGCCTGGCAAACAATCTGTTCAGGTAATTGAAATTCTAATATGACGTCATCAAACTGACTTCCAAAATTATCTGCTAAGTAGTTACGATTTGCTGACCGAGATTCGTTCGCATTATTGCCGTTTGGTGGCCAGTTCGACACGAGTTTGGTTGGCTGTTCTTGTTTCTTGGACAGTTGATTGAAAACTTCATCAAGTTCTTCCTAAAATTACGCACGAAGCAAATGAATAATTTCATTAACAACATTAATAGCTCTTCTGATTTTAGTTTCCGTGAGCCACATAAACTTATAACACAACAAATAAGTACGTATAGACACGCAAGCACGCCGAACAAATCGCGAGTGTCGTCTGAATTGTTCCAATACACTAAGATGTATGCAATATTATTATTATTATTTTAATCAAATGCAACATGGTCAGGAGTTTCCAAAACACGTCGACACATTGCTAGCTAATCTTTAACTGACACTTGACAATTGATAGACGAAAAGTCGACAGACCGAAACAGTTTTTTCAATAACGATAAAAGTTAAAAAAAAAAATTGTTTGCCTGCAAGTATACGAGTTAACTTTGAAAAACATTTAAAAACTTCATAGTAAGAATGTGTTTGGTAACTGCTGTCGCAGTCCTCGTTTCGCAGTGGGAAGTCGTATGACCATATCGGTATAATACTGGCGTATGTATATGCCGGTTGTACGGCGAGGGCCTACGTGCGTCCAGTTCATAGTTGAGTCCGGCCTTGTCAATTCAAAACGTCATATGGCCACATAATTTGACATATTTGTAAATTTTTTTAAAGTCGTTCATATGAGAATTGATCTAGTTCGTTTGACAAAAACCAGACATTTGGGAAAATTACATCCAACATTTATAACACAATAAATTCGTCCCTGATGAAAGTATGCGTTTTGACAAGCGACATTATTATTGTTGAGTCTACATCAACATATACGGACACAAAAACATTGGCCACCAAACTATTGAGTAGGACCAAATTTAATAGTAGTTTTTTATTACGACTATAATATGATGTAAGCTATAATTAAATATAATTGCACCTATAATAGCACGCTGTGAAATCTTAAGCTTTCAATCATTTTCATTTGTATAGCTACTTACTTATTAATAAAACACATAAAAAATTGAGTATCGACATTACTAGCATGCAAAATTATGAATTATTCTTACCGACACCATACATAATTTTAAAGTTTATAATTTATAAATGGTAATTTCATTATTACCTACATAATATTTTGTAATACTTTTATTTTACATTGATGGTATGTTGTTATTAAGGTTAAAAGTAAGACACTGTATAATTTTTCATAATTTTTTATTATAATTATTAAATAATAATATTTTTCAAATTAATTTTTATATGTACAACTGTAGAGAGTTTTACGTCGCTAACCCTTACCGGGAATAATTTAAATTTAACTAATACTAACTGTCTAACTTAGAAAAATATCTTTATACTTACATTTTATTTATATACATAATTTATATTTTATTGATATGGTACAAAGAAAAAATGCCCAACATTATTATTTTTTTTTTATATAAATTAGGTAAATATTTTGTTAAAAATGAAGTATCTGTCTGTTACAATATTTTTCCTAAGGCCTTTTTAAATAAAACATTGTATTTTAGGCTAAATGTAGAACTTTAGAAATATCAGGTTTTTTTTTACAGATTTCATCTATTAAAATTTTTAGTTCTTGATGTTAAGACATGAAAATTGAACACAACGTAACTTATATACTTCATACTATCGATAAGTACTAAGAAAATATCAAAAATTGTTTAGTCAGGATTTTTTTATAGTGATTTTTAGTTAGCATTTTAACTCTTGAAAAGTACCCTAAAGATTTCCACAGAATCATTTGACTGAAGACATTATTTATTATTTTTTCAAATTACAATGTTCCCACTAATAACTTGTTCCAAGAGCGTAGCGATGAAGAACGAAATTCCTCCTCCATTATCTTGCTGGCTTTTTATTGATATGAATTTATTATTCATGTATACGTTTTTATTCTATTATTTTTAAAGCATATTTAAATGCATACAATCAACGAAACTTTTTAAGATAAATAAACATCATACTTTTAAAAGTATACTTCGTGATTTTTTGAAACATCAACATCCAAAACAAAGTTGTTATGTTAACAACAACTATTATTTTGATTTAAAGCATCAATACTTATTAAAATAAAATATAAATGATGGAATGGTTTTGAAGTTCTCTGTTTTTAATTCTCATCTAAGTGTACATATCAATTACCGTTGTTTTAATTTTCTACTGTGTAAATGTCTAAGTAAGACAAATTAGGTTCATATAATTATTATTTTAACAAATAACAAAATAAGTATAGTAATAGCGAGGTTATTAAACAAAATTAATATGAAAACAGTGATAAATCTCAAAAAACGACTTAAAAGTTATAAGTGATTATGAATTACTCGAGGAATCACTTCTTAGAATAATGTAAAAATGAAATATTTTCTTAAATGTACAGTAAAATTGTTTTGACAGAGTGTTATTGTTGCTTACATGTCGTGGGACTTGAAGTTTTTATCAATATATACATTTAATGAGATTAAATAATATGTGCTGTTATATCAATACATGAAATGATAAATGAACCTTGTAACAGGCAGATATTTCATTTTAAGAAAATATTTACCTAATTTATGTAAAACAAATTTTTCTGCCATCTTTATTCGTTGTCATAATAATAAATTATCAATTATCTAAAAAAATGTTAACGTATTGAGTTGAAATAAAGGTTTTAATTTCTAAATAAATCAAATAATGAAATAGCTTTGAGTAGTGTTAAACGAGTATGGGCGAGGCTCGAAATTCGATTACTTTCGCCCATGATTGACCACTGATCATAGGCGAACGGTAAACACACCATAGATATCTCATATGACACTCGTTACACAGCGTAGATCCGCATTTAGCGTATAGAGAAGAATATTTAACGGTTTGTGTTTTAGTTGATGAATAAAAGGCTCAATTGAATGTACTGTCAAGGTGAATATACTAAGATATTCAATAGTTTTCTGAAATAGATATTATACCTGTTCAAAATCAATAATCATTGTTTGTTAATGGTTTAATGGTAAAGCCGTTAATTAAACATAATGTAAACGTAAATAAGTGGCTTAAATCGCTTTAATTTATTTGTGTATTCTCTACAATTGAAATCACTTTCAAAGTTTGTAGAAATGACTTCGAAGGACTTTGGAGAGCTGATTAGTGGCTGGATTCGAGAATAGTGTACCAATAGGTCTGTAATTTCAATGATGATGAATATTCGAGAGGTGAATTAATTATAAAAAGTCGAAGATATAATTCTGCTTTAGAGCGTACCTTGATAGGATAGATAATTGAGAGTTTGTTTCCACAAATAATAGCGAAGAACCACTAACCAGTACTAGTACCAGGAATCATATAAAAATATAAAAAATATCTACACGCGATTGTGTGGATAAGAAATACATTTTCCGATGAACACCTTCATGACAAACAAGCCCGAGCCACATCGAGTAATACGTCAGTATATAATAGTGTTTGTTTTCTGTGTATGATCAGATGGCGCATGTTATCGTATGCGCATTCGACTTATGGATTAGAAATTTTGTTTCAATAGCTGATTGCCAGATTCATTTTTTTTTTTTTTTTTATATATAGTATTATTTTTCCAGAAATATTGTCCATCATAATGCTTAAGTTCTAATTCATTTGTTTTTGTTAAAGCATTTTTACACATCATTGTTTTTATAAAAGTCCTGAATTTTTCAAATATCACTACTATAAGATAACATGTACATTTGAAGTTCAAATCCACATAGAATTATAGCAAAAGAATAAAATTTTCTAGGAATGCTCATAATAAGTGTTTATAACCGATTTCACAAGAATAAAAAAAAAAATTGTTTTAAAAAAGTTGTTGACCACTTTGATTTTTATGTACTTTGAATAATGAAATAACTTTTTTCTATGTTTTTTTTGTCTATCATTTAAAAAATATTTTATAAAAATAGTCATGAAGCTCATCTAATAAAGAACAACACATTTTTAAGAATCATTTATTTAGGTATGCTTGAAATTTATAATACGTCTACATAATATTTTAACAAATATATGTATATAAAAAAAATTTTTTTTTAATTAAAAAAATATGTAATTAATCTAAAAATAATCTATTCGTAATGATTTAAAATATTATTCTGAAAAGTTTTGAAATAAACTTATTAAATTTTTGCAAAAATATTAAAAATACGTACACTTTTTGTTGCGCCTTGAATAAATACATAGTTGGCAACTATACATACAAACTTTTATATTGCGTTGCGTCAGTGTTATTTTATTAGAAGGAGATTCAAGTGAACTATAGAATATGAAACATTGTTTACTAAATAATAAGAATAATAATAATTAATAGCTGATACAAAGTACGAAACATTTATTTTGATTAATAATGAAAAATGATAACGAAACTTCATAGCTTAAGATTAGACGTACCTATCATTGTGTATTGAATTGGATATGAAACAAATGAAATAATAAAATATCAGCGAATTATCACATTTTGGATTACAAAAATAAAATAAAACCATTTAATCACATATAACCAGGGCTCCTAATTTAATGAATGACATTTTCGATTGCAACTATACAACTTTTGATTTCTACATTGTGTAGGTCATGTCAATAATTATTTTTGAAAATAATTATTTTACCTATTTGGGATGGATACGTAAAAACAACAAAATATGCAGAGATAACATAAAACATACATATCCATTAATATCTAAAATATGGAAAATATGAGAAATTAAATTTCAAACTTAAAATGATAATGCCTTGAATCCAATGCATATCTTCCTAATTTTGATTTCAGAGAAAAAATTATTTAATTCATAGTCTTATTATAATTTTTTTTATTAAATATTAATTTTTTTTATTTAATATTAATTTATTAAATGAACTTTTGAAATATTATTTTTTAACTTACGTGTTGATGTAATCATTTTTATACATTCAGAATTATTCAAATGATTACCTGTAATTTCAAGTGTCATCATAATATAACTTGCACGTATGTATTTGTTTTCAAGGTTATTTTTGAAAACAAAACTTAAAGTATTTATTAAAATAGCATATGTATAATAGCTCAAGACCATGTATTAACAATATTAACATATTTATTATTATTATTTTAAAGTATAAACGTGTAACTTAAATAGTTTTAACAAAATTAACATAATTCAAATTTATGTGTACTTATTATTTTAATTTCGTATGATTCACAATAAAAATACAAGATATTCACAGCGTTTTCACTTTTAAAATTGGCAGATCTTACAAAATTTACTCAATTTTAATAAAAAATACAAACACTATGAGTAACATTGACCATTGTAATAATCTAATCTTTTTAGAATGACAGAGTCAATGAAATATATTTTTAAACAAACATTTTTTAGTCATAGAACATACATATGTTTACATATTAAACTACAATATCTATAAATGCTAATTTCAAACGGATACAAGTTTAGAGTTTAGGGGTTCAAAGTATCCCTTTGTTCCATAGACAAATATATTTTATGTACATAGAAGAATGAAGTCTCTAAAAAATTTAGATAATTTACGAGCATTTTGAATCAAAACGACCAACTTACAGCCACTTTTTCTAAATAGTTTTCCATTTCCTGGTATGGATCAAATTGTGTAGTTAATTTTTCAGAAGCCATTGAAACGTAGATTGACCTGCAAGTAAACAAATTATAATCAATTATTATTCTAATTACTTATAACATTTAAAAAAGACAAATTTTGTATTTCAAATTAAAAGTTGAGTACATTTTATAACATCAGTATTAATAATTTACCAATAAACATATTTGTAAATAATGTAAATAATTAACAGTATTTTTCAAATGATAAAAGAATATCAGTTCAGTTAGATATAATGGGAGTGTTATACCAAAAACGTTTTATAAATATTGTAGCAAATTCCTGAATTCATTATATGTATATTCATTCTACTTGATATAAAATTTAACAAAACCTAATGTGGGTCAGAGTTGTTTCTTGTGAAGGAGTAGCGGGAGAATTTTCCGTATCAAACATTTTATAGGCTGGGCAATTTTTAGGATTTAAGATCAACTGACAAAAAGTATTTCATTCTTAATTAATTAAGTTAAATATTGTATTAATTGTATGAGTAAATGCAAGGATTTTAATAATATATATATATATATATATGCGTGTGTGTGTGCGTGTGTGTGTGTGCGTGTGTGTGTGCGTGTGTGTGTGTGTGTGCGTGTGTGTGTGTGTGTGTGTGTGTGTGTGTGTGTGTGTGTGTGTGTGTGTGTGTGTGTGTGTGTGTGTGTGTGTGTGTGTGTGTGTGTGTGTGTGTGTGTGTGTGTGGGTGTGTGTGTGGGTGTGTGTGTGTGTGTGTGTATAACGTATGATTGGTGAGATAAAAATATTAATGATACATTTATTTTGTCATTTACTTTATACATATACAAATAAATATTTCAACTTTAACAAAACATATTCATTTGCAAAACTGTTCAATTATTTACTAACTATATAAACTAAACTTTTGTATAGTTATTTTATCGTATCTTAGATTTAGCCTTTTCAAAAAGTACAATTAGATTCACCTATCATTTTTACCTGATGAATCTAGAACCATTATATTATTGGTGAATGCGTTGTGTGGACAAGTTAAAGGTTAAATTTTAAGAAATTAAAAAAATGTTCCGTTATGTCATAAAAATGCATTACTAATCCACAGTTAAATAACGATATAGCAATTTTTCGTAGTAATACATGAATAATTAATACAATGACGTAAGATAATAAAAGTCATCAAACTGTAGGAATAAATAATACTATATCATTTCAATAGGTGAGGTTTAATTTACTGAATGGCCACTATATCGATATAATTTAAATATCGGATACATTTACATAGTAGTTAGTCACTTATATGAGTCAAATCAAAACTTAAAAACTAAAATAGTAACTATTGCTTTAACAATTTTTTTTTTTATAAACACTTTTTAATTTTTTTATTTTGTCATATTTAAATATACTATATAGCCGATAAGCAATAATTCATCGTAAAACATAGCATTTATTTAGCTCATCATAATTATTTAGGTTATGAATGAATTAATTCAAAATATTTATGCTTATATCATGTAATTTTATTCAGTTATTAGTTCTTATAAACTTATGACATACGAAAATATACGATATAATAATAATGCCAATGTTTTTGGATAGTTTAAAACAACAAAGCATTGTCTATAGACCAACATATTTCTAAAAAGTATTCTGATCATGAATAATGTTTCATAAACATATAAAATTGTGATATTCCAGCCAATTAAAATTAATAACTGATAATGTAAGTTCAACCACAGTATGTAAGTTAAGTTATTTATACTACACATTGTAAAATTGTATAAGAATGATTTACATAAAATACACTCATGGCAGTTTATACAGTCAACATAGTTATAACATTTTTTTTAGGTTTTAGATTCTGAGTAAAGCCATGAATATATTGGTTTTAAATTGATGTTTTTTTGTCAGGAACATCTTTCTTGAGTAATAGATTTCATCTAGAAGTTACGTTCAACATCTTTACAGAATATGAGTCCCATCTACATGGTATTTAGGAGAGGTCATTTTTCTCAATTCCCACAAGTTTTTCCAAACATTTAAAAAATACGTGATGAACTTAAGCCACAAAAAAACACTATTTTCTGATATTTTATTAAGTTAATTTATTATTCAATTGATTATTTTAGATTGACAGAACTTATTTAAATTTGTTCAGCCTACTCTTCATAATTTACAAAAGTAACACTTGTATATTTATGTACCAAATTCTTAAATCATTAAACGATAGAAAAAACTAAGAAATTGAAAATATAGTATACCATTTATGTTCTGTATTCATACGTTATTACATTTTGATATGAAATATCAATTTAGTGTATCTAGCAATAATTCAAATTACTTATAACGTTATGATATAAATGGTTGATTGATATGAAACAATCTGTTCAAAGAGTGCCATTTCAATTTTGCTCAAAACATTAAATTAGATAACTTTCTTCAGTTAATATATTTACCTTTTAAAATTAAAACTAACGCCATGTCAACATTTGTGTATTTACTGCACATAATAAAACTAGGGTAATCTACTTTCAAGTAAAATAAACATTGCTAATAGCCCCCAATAAAATTCAGGACAAATTACAGTGATTTGACAGATTTTTTTCCTTCGTACTTCTTCTTCTTATTTTTATTATTATTTGTTATTTTGTTTATTCGTATCATTAATTTCCAGAAGACCTATCCTATAATATTGCAATGTGCAAATTCGTAATGTCAGTAATGAGAGGTTACTTTAAATGTTTTTGAATAATTTAAGTAATGTAAATAATTCAGCTCTGGCTTAAACTTTAAACTAGATACCCATTCAAACATACTAGAAATTCACACTCAGGTAATAAATATTTGGATTCCGAGAAGAGAAAAATAGTTATTGGTTTTAAAATTACGTTTTATCAAATAATATTTTTTCAAGCCAGTAGTAAAAAAAAAACTTCATCAATTTCGCGAAAACACGTATAGGATATTAGAAATAAAAGAGCAATTATAAAAATAAAAAATATAAATTTATACAGAATTCCTATTCACTAAAATTTGCCTATGAAAGTTTTTTCTATATTTGATGTTTCAGTATTTATAGAATTTATGGTATGATAAGCTGAGCGTATTTCAAGTTATGAAATTATACAATACACTACTAATCATTAGAAAAGTAAATATTTAAAAAGGTTTATGGTTTTGTTAAAAACGAAATATCACAAAATTGAACAAAACACTAAAGGAATGTTACAAATGTATGTTAATAATTACTTTTATTTTAAAGCGTGTATTTTCGCAGGCGATTTTTACTGTAGAATTATGTGAAATCACTATGATTAAAATGTCAATTATTCCTAAAAAAATATTGTTAATTAGTACAAATGTATTAGAAATTCAAATTTCTGGTAAGATTACAGTAGGAAATGTCCGTAAAAAAACGTGTGAAAAATGAACACGTTCATTTCTCGATTACATTGTAATCCTTTACCAGGTGTTTTAACAGAAGGTTACTATAATAGATATACATTCAGGACTGCTTTGAATGTATAATTAAACTGTTGTCCGCTGTTACAAGTACAGTCTAGAGGTGATTCAAACATAGCAGGATATATTATGATGATGATATTATGAAACCGATTTTTATTTACATTACAATGTATACGAGAAAACCCCCCTTTTTTGTTGTTATACAACAGATGCCCCGTAGAAAAATCTCCCCCTAAGGCGTGGAAATATTTCCCATTGTCGTCCATTTATTCGGTTGTCGAATTACCAGCACATTAAGATTCACGAGAAAAATATAAATTGAATATCTATTCAATATTAAAACTGTTACAAAAGAAATGTTTTCCATTCAATTATTTTCAATGATTTTTACCGACGTGATCATAAAAATTAGTAATTTTTTTAAATAAACCAATACATTTTCTGCATGGTTTTCACCAATTATAGGTTTTACGTAAAATCTATAAAAAAAAAAAAAAAAAATTATTCAACTGGTTGAGTATCAAATTATTGGCTAAAACTAGAAAAAAATGTATCAAATATTAGTTACAATATTGAGTGTTCACATTAAATAGTTGCAAATTGTAACTAAGTACACAATGTAAATTCAATTCTCGAAACAAAAAAGCTGGTAAGTGAGATGATGGTGGTACAAGTTCGTCCTTCGTCCCTTCGGTCCTCGGACAAGATATTGGTGATGAATGTATTAAGTTTTAAAGAAATGATGACTCATTTCTTTAGTATAAAACGATTCTGAGCAAAGATTCAGTGTAATATAATATATTATTATTTAAATACTGTTTACGTATTTTACGGTTATTTGTATAATTTTTGGTGAGTTTTTTTGTGATTAAACCCTCATAAAATATTCAATTAGATATAACTCATTTAAACTTCAATTGTTATAACTTATAACAATTATAACTCATTAGAAATAAACTTAAAAGAAATCAGACAATATCGAAAAAAATCGTATAATAATTTATTAAAGTGTGTATAAAAAAAAAACCTGACTAACGATTTTTGAACTTTTGTTAGGATAATTAGGTAGGTATATGAGTAAGGTCATATTAAATTTTCAGAACTTTTTCTCAAATATTTAAAATTATATTACATAAAAACTTTCAAACAATTTGGTAAATTAAAAGTTCTATATTTAAGTCAAAAGTGCTATAATTGTTCTGAAAATGTTGTTCAATATAAAAAAGTATGTATTCGATATTGGATAAAATTTTCAAGTTTCTAGCTTTCAGATTTTACCGTTTTTACTCAGTTTTTCAATCGTTATTCTTGATTACTGGAAAAACTATGGAGATTTTGGAAAAATGACCTCTCTAAAGTACCACCTCAGTTCAATTTCGAATCTAAAATGTTGCTGGACGAAACTTTTGGACAAGGATTTCTATACGAAAAAGTGTTTACAGAAAAAAAAAAAATAAATAAACATCATTGTAAAACCATAAGATCCTTCGCTTCACTCAGAATCTAAAATGTATTTTAAACCTAAAAATTATTTAAAATAATACACATTATTTAACAAGCAATCTAAAATAACCGTGTCGCGTTCTCATGTGACATGTGTGAAATACTCTTTACATTAATGTAAAAATGTCCCCCTTCACATGTATTAATACATTCCTACTTTTAGAGTAATAGAGTAGGTATATCATTATTATGTACGTAGATTATCTAAAATTCCAATACAAATTTGTGATATGAGAAAAAAATATCTCGTTAGTCAATAACTCATGAAGTTGTAACTAATGTAAAAAATATGGTCTTTGATTGAAATATTAAAAAAAAAATACAATATTTGTTACTTTTTATATATGGCTGAATAGAGAAATTGTAGAATTTTTTTTTTTTTTTTACCGATTTTATTTACAATACATATATGCTGTCTTCAATCCTCATTGTAGCTAAATTTAGAAAAACTTCCACCTATTATTATACCGGAACTAGTGGAAAAAAAGAAATCGAATGTACAGAAACTCAATAGAAACATCTAAGATTACGCCTCTCTATTTATCTCAAGTCTGTCACCAGTAGGCAGTAATTATGGCTGATAAAATTACAATTTTTTTTTTCAAACGTTTAAACATAAAAAAACAATTAGTTACAACAATATTAATTGAAATTAAAATATAACAATAATTATGTGATTTATTTTTTTATCAAACAACTACAAATTGACATGTCAGGCGATCAAATTGTAAACATAGCTTATCTCAAATACAATAAAACAATTTAATTTGTTAAATGTGCATTCTGTAAATATCAGAAGAGGTTCAGATAAAAATTAAACCCCCAAAAAAGTATTTGCCTACGTATCTTCACACAAAATGATGACATGCCTTCAGCTGTCAGTCATTATTCCATTACATGTTTACTTGCATAATTATATGTATGTGCTCTGCAAGTAGTGAAACACTGTATTAGTGGCCGCCATCAATCCAAAATATTTTTTTGTCTATCCCCCGCCGCCGTAGCCCGAGGTGATCTAAACACAGTGTTATGGTATCCGTGTTTATTCAGACATACTAATTCCAAAAACCAGTATATTTTTGTAAGATACTAACTTAGTTCAAGGACTGATCTCTAGTGTATTTTTTAAAATGTGGCTTGATATATATATATATATATATATATATATATATACCTATATAGGGTTTGATCGCATTATATATATCTCTGAATAATAGTTATGAAAATAATAGTTCAATAAAACAAATATTTTATAAATATTGACGATTAATTACAAATCTATTGCGAAATCGAACAAAATGGAGTCTGCTTTTATAGTAATTTTATAGATCTTAATTTAAAATGTAAAAATGAACTATGGGATTAATAATTTATACATTTATTTAAACTAGGGTTCTAAAATTTCAGAAATTTATTTTCTTGAAATGTTTCGTGAAATATTTCATGAAAGTTTCATGAAATATTTGATTTACACGAAAAATAAAAATTTTCCCAAAATAAATTTAAAAAAAGGGTTGTTTTCCAATTAATACATATTAGAGCTATTCAGCAATATTATGTAATAAATATGAGAAAACACGTTTTAATTAGGTAGTATATCTATTCTATTCTATGAAAACATTGAAAATATAAATAATTTTTAAGCACAAAGTGCCCAATGCCTATGTTTTTTTATGTTACTTTTAGTTCTATAGTGTTTAATTTTTTACTAAATTTATAATGTATAAAGGTGATACCTAAATATAGCCTGAACCAAATTATATACACTTATACAGTTATACTTATACATAAAACATACTTACTATTCATTTTTAACCCTTAACCCTTGCATTCGTGAATGTTATCTGTACATTTATTTTTTACAAAACAATATTATTTATCTATTACAGATTTTACTTTTTTTTTCTCAAAATTATTTATGAAATGATATTATCTCTAAATAAGTACAAACAAGTAAATAAAATTCTTCTAGCTCCAAAAATCATTAATAGTTACAACCACGGTCTTAGAAGATATCTTGTAAGACCGTGGTTACAACCTAAAATTTATAAAACTCAATATTATGTTTTATTATTTGGTATCTGGTATAAAACATGGAGCCTTCACAATACGCCGTGTCGCATAGATTTTTATAAATTCAGTGCGTAGGTAACAAAATAATTATTAGTTTATATTATGGTCAAACTGTAAGTCTATAATCAAGGAATGATAGAATCTGATTGATAACATTTCACTAATACATATCATATTATTATTTACCAACATCATGTCATGTATTTAAAAAAAAAAATTATTTTTCATAATTTCATTGAAATATTTCAAGATGAGTGAAATTTTCAATTTTGAAATATTTCAAATTAAGAACCCTAATTTAAACTATGTCAAGGAGTGAATTATGACGTTGAGATTATAAAATCGAACACTGAGCAATACAAAAATAACATATTTTATACAAAAAAATACATCATACAAAATATGAATGCACGAGAGCTAGCGGCGATTGAGCAACCAACTTTAATCCTAATTGAAAATAAAAATAATACTGTTACAGATCACAACCAATTCTAAGGATGTCCACCGAGGAGAGGGCAAAAGGGGCACATAACTCCCTCAAAAATTGTTTATTACAGATTTTACGTTAATTTATACATCAAATAAAATTCTCAAAAATAGTACATACCTACGTGTAAATCATAAATATAGAATATTATTGATTTAATACAATAATATTTTTTACTAAATATATTGAAACATTTTTTTTTCTTTGATGCCATCAACATATTATGCAAAATTTACTGGATATATTTCAAAAAATGCACCAAAAGGTGCCTTGGCATTAATTATTATAAATATATAGGTATCATTATGTTAAAATGATTCTTACAATATTTAAACATAAATTATATGTGTAATATAGTTTAACATTGTTTTTTCAATATATTTTATACCCTAACAATTTTTCAAACATTAATAGACATTAAATTTTCTTTGGAAAAAAATACGATTGGTATGATTTGTAAAATACATACCTACAGAATGTAAAAATACCATAGAAATAGAAAAAATATCTACTAAAAATTAAAGAGAAAAAAATTTGTTTTCAGTCCGAATTAAATTTGTTGCTGTGAATATATCGGTTTTAAATGCTAGAAAAAATGTTTGCATCAAAATTTGTTTCTTGCAGTACTATTGGTCACCATTCAATGGTCTTTATTTATGCCACATATGTAATATTATACATGAAAATACTTAAATACCTGCATTAAGTATTTTCTAATAATACAATGGAGATACCGAATGTTATCAAGTGAGTAGAATTTGAAACAACTCTATTCTCTAAATTGATTAATAGCGAAATTTTTTTAAGGAAAACTGTTTCCTAAAAAATTGCATATTCTTAAAAATATAAATTATCAAACTTTAAGTTAAATAGGCAATTTTCAAAATTTCACAATTGTCTTCTCAAAAATAAGAAAACATTAAATATATAAAGTGAAAATAGACATATTTCGATTTTACTTTTACTACTTCGATGAAAATCATAAAGAAAATGTTACAAAAAACTACAAAAAATTTGATTTGAATTTTATAAAAATTAAATTGTTTTAAATACATTTTCATAACATTCAAAGATTTATTAATCATTATCACACCTTATTTTTATAAGTTTTTCTAATTAAAAAAAATTATTTACTAACACTATTAATCACAAAGTTCTGCCCTGAGTTCCTAAATATAATAATTTGTAGTTCTTTCAAGTATGAAGTATTTGTAAATTATTTGATGGCATCAAATTATATGTATCATTGAAAGTGCAAAGTATCTATATGTGGTTGATTAGTTTTCTTTTGGTTTTGATTTTCTATAAACGAAAAACTAATTAATTTATATATACTAGATTTAATAGCTTTTTTCAAAACACAGTTGTTCAATGATTATGTAATTGGAACATATTGTGTGTATACTTTAGATAAACTATGGCTATAGAAATTGACACGATCACGTACTCAACCAGCGATAAGAACAAACCGGATCTAAATCGATTTAATAGCATCGTTCATAGAGATAACACTTTAGAATAATATATTTTTACAACTCGTTATTTTTTATTTATTTATTTATTTTTTTTTAATTACTTTGTACTCGAAAATATGGACAGGAGATCGGAAATGAGCAATAAATATTTATATTCTTTTGTCCAAAAAATGTTAAAATGTAAAAAGTAAGCAGTTTCAACTGCATAACCAATTTTTCATTGGTATTTTACAAACTGTTAGAAAGTTAAAAACATCATCATCCTAAAAAATTACCCGAATTCAATTCCCAATGAATTGATAGAAAATGAACTATTTTAACGTTCAAAAAAATATATTTTCCGAAAGAAACAGAAGTAAACATGTTGTTGTATGCAATTGTTACGATTTTGATTCGTTCGGAATCTAGTATGGCGTAATATTATTTTCAAAATATTGAATACATTTTAGAACTGTTTCATTGTTAAAATATATGACAAGTGGTTGATGGCTTATGTACCTTTAGAACATGCTTGTACAGGTATTTTAGTCGGAATGCCTCTACATATTAATAATACTTCATAACAATGAATGTCCAAAAGCAAGCTCGATTAACGACTCCCCAATGCATCATTTCTTTAATCCTTCCACTATCACCGAATTCACTGTTCATTTGTTATATGAAATGGAATCCAAGACTATTAATATTACAATGATATACGTACAGGTATGAAAGGCAGGCCATATTTAAATAACTTAACCCTATAATACATATACCTATATATTATATATATATAATATGTGTGTGTGTGTGTGTGTGTGTGTGTGTGTGTGTGTGTGTGTGTGTGTGTGTGTGTGTGTGTGTGTGTGTGTGTGTGTGTGTGTGTGTGTGTGTGTGTGTGTGTGTGTGTGTGATACATCAACTTCCACATTAAGTGAATTGGAAGTTAACAACACAGAAAGAATAATTGTTATGACATAAAATATGAGAAATATGAAATGGATTACAAATAGCATAATATATTATGATCAAAAATCTGTAAAAAGTGTACAACACGTGTTCGAATTCAAAACGTTCCAGTGGTTTCACATAAAAGTAGAATGTAATTCTAGTTCAAATGATACAAAATGTGTCTTCTACGAATGTTGCAATTCTAAAAATGTACCTAGTCGAATCCCCTGAGAAATATTTTCATAATATAATCATGTCGAGTCATATGATCCTAATAAATCGTTGAAATTCAAAATAACGATGTATCTTTTATATTTTTAATACGTTTTAATGTTAAAATTATTTAAATAATTACCAAAAAATATATATATTGTATGTTAGAAAAATAATTCATAAAATAAAATAAAACTAATGGAATAAAACTTAATTTATAGTTCATGTAAATTAATGTCAAATAATTTATTTTCAACTGTTATTAAAATATATTGATACTTAAGTATATTTTTATTTATAAAATATGACAGTATTTGTACACCGATATTTTATTTCACCCTTTGTACACACAACTAATTATTTTTACTATGAGCACTAAATAAAGTTTACTATAAATATCTAATAATAGTTAATATAGAAGAATTTATAAATTATTACTGATTTATCATAATGTTTAAGCTTCCACACATTGCTTTTAGTATTAAATATTTACATAATCTTTTTAAAAAAATGTGTACTGTAATGTATATAATTCATTTCAAATAGCTAAAAATGATTGTAACATTTAAACAATAATGAAATAAAAATCTCGTGTTTGGAATACATGTGCTCATGTTACATGTGTATTTAAAATCAGTTCAAAAGGAATTATTCAGCTAGAAAATCGTATAAAAAATAAAGAAAATAAATTTGAAAATAATCTGGCTTATCTGTTTGTATGAAAACAATCATAATTTATGATCGAAGAATTTCAATCGGAATAACGCATTCACTAATAACATTATAACCGACACTCGATTTATCAAGTTAGAGATAACCAATACTCAATATGCATAAGATACAATGCATACAAATGTTTATAGTTTTTGTGTGTTTGTGAGTATATACCGCCTGTGAAGACACGTGGGAAACATTTTTTTTATCTTAGTTAACCTTTCAGAAAAGTTATCTATACAACATTATAACATGTAGCAATGACATCTATTTTAAAATATTAAGTTAAACAATTTACATACCGTGGTAAATTATTACATTAAACAAAAGTTACAACTACTATAACTAGGGTTTATTCAAAAAAAATTAAAAAAATTCATTTTGTAACTACTATTATACATATGTACATACATACATACTATTATAAATATATCATTTAATTAAAAATAATTTTGAAATGAGCTTCGTGTTTATTGATGAACAACAATCTTCACATAATTAGTTAATGATTTAAACTAATTAATATTATAATACATACCTATGTAGTACTATGCACTCGATAACTAAATACCATCCAGTTTATATTAACGTTCATAATAACTAATGTTCAGTTAATAGTTACAGATGAAAGTCATTACTTAATGACGATCATTAAATGAACACAAAAATACTTATTAAATATGCATACCAATGAGAAATAGGAATAGAAAAGAAAAAACTTCAATATTACGTATTAGAATCTTAATGGTGTTCGAATGGCATTCATGTCCGAAATAATATTAGTATAATATGGAATGGTAGGTAGCTTTTAATTTTATGTAAAATAATAATGGGAATCAGACAGCGGGGATAATAAGGAAATTGATGGCTGAATGCGGTGAAATGAGTCAAAAGGGATTTTATAATGTCAACCCCTAATAGATATGCCCTCAAGTCGAATTTTTAACGCACAAAAGTCGATAATCATTAATGTAATTTAGACAGATCACGATATAAACAATAATTATTTTTCACCTAACCTCTATTCTTTAATAATATATACTCGGTAGATACAAGAATCTCCAAGGTAACTTTCAGCAGTACACTACAGAAACAGGTAGATAATATTACATAATTAGGTATTTTCAGTCTTACAAAACCTGCAATAGTCAATCAAATTATTGAATAGTATCAAACACTCACAAAGAGAATGATTAATTCTGGGCACTTTTGGTTCGGGTATATGTCAATTGCGCCAGAAATTACAGGTAAGGAAAAAAAAATTATGGGATTCAAAAAGGTTGTACATCAACTGCGCCGGACGATATTTAGGTCCAAAAAAGATAATACATTAATTGCGCCGGCAATACTGAAGTTGAAAAATAAGCTGATTACACACTAGGCGATTTGAACGTACTCGTCTGCGTTTATATTACACACGGACAATTGAAAATCGCGACGTTTTAAACTGTACATACTATACGTTATCTATCTACATGCGATAAATTGGTCAAATCGGAATATCCGCTAATAAAAATGAGATAACGTAATAATATTATATTATGGAAGAAATAACTAACAAGTTATTTTTCTTTTTTCCAAATGATCAGTATCGTGTCGTCGTTCGTATAAATTCGTTTACGTGAAATAGTCTATAGCAATAGCAATTTCGTATGATAATATTATTATAATAATGGAAGTAATTTTGAGTGAACGTGGGAAAGAACTAATTCTTTATAAAAATTATAAATTTTCATGTAAAAATCTTACTAAAAACGGACGTAAGTGGGGGTGTACAGAAAAAACTTGTAACGCTAAATTGTATGTTGACAAGGTTAAAACTACAATATTAAAAGAAGAAACTGAACACATCTCCCTCCTGAAAACGTTCAACGACAAATTATATCAAATCTAGTCAAAATAAAAGTTAAGGATGATTTAATAGAAAAGCCGTAGATATATATTATGTATACCAAATTAATTTGTGATAAATTTATAGTCGCAAAAGACGTATACCTTTTTCGTTTGGGATAAATCCACTGGCGCAAAAGATGCATACATTTCAGGTAGTCTAGAAAAATCGGCGCAATTGACGAACACCGTTTGGTTCATACAGGTAAATATTCCCTTTTTAATGTTATATATATATATATATATATATATATATATATATATATATATATATATATTATAAATACAGTATATAAGATACTTTGTTTTTTTTCCATTACACGTGTCTATACGGTCAAAGATCATTCGGATACTTGAAGGAGTAAGTTCATAATGTATAATTTAAAAACGCAATAAATATGTACCTAGATCGGTATTAAGTATTAATGGTTAACCGTTAAAATGGTGTGCAACTTTACGGTTATTAATACATTATTACTTTATTTAAGGACATAACTTATAACAAAATATTTTTATGTTTATTACAATAAATTAAAATGGTTAGATTTTCAAAATTACATTAGTTTAAAGAAGACGAAGAAAAAAATTAAATCAACTTAAAAAACAACTATTAGTAATTAACAATCATGACTCTATCTAAAAAAATATACGAGATACGAGCTGATAGAACCATTATTTTTAGTGAATTTGTAATTTTTCATAATGCACCAAGACATTTTCACATTTAACCAGTTTTATTTTTATTTTTGTGGCCATGTATTTAAAAGAATTCAATTCATGGAATAGAAAGATTTATGATGAATAAGTCTGAAGAACCGTATCTTTTAAGACTTGTAATAAGATATGTGTCTCTTAAACCAGGGTCATCAAACTATAATACACGGGTTATTTATATAAAAAAAAGTGTATTTTGTAAAATTGAAAATAACTAAAATTGGTACCTTCAAAAAAATATAAATTGAAATATATTATGCTACAAGTTTACTAATTATTTTATTTAACTATGGTTACAAATCTTAATACACTTAATTATTTTCAAACGTTAATTATTACGGAGTTACAAGTTATATTTGTTGGTGTAACTTATTATAACGAAAATTAAAACAGAATATGTTATATTTTAGAACGAATTAGTGATTTTAAAAAGTTGTATGAGCTAATTTATACATAATTATCATATTTCTTATGATTATGTATAGTACTTTATACATTTATAAAGCTGGGTATAATCATACTAACTTCATATAGTAATATTGGTTAAAAATATTCCAGAAATATAAGTTTTATTTATAATTTTAAAACAATATATACATGTATAATAATATGTATGTATAATATGTTATGTTAATATGATCATATTATAACGTGATATAATCTACCTTTTTCATTTTCATTTTAATTTGTGTAGGTAATATATATTATAATGTTCCGCTGACTTGTTTTTCTGTATATTTTATAGTGGAATGGGTGAGGGGGACTAGAAAACGAGTGTATCAAAATTAATTGATTCCTTAAACGTACTTTTATCATCAAATATAATATTAACTATATTCTGTTTATTTATCATTAAATACTATCATCTTGTTTGAACACTAATTTATTCATTCGATTATTATTTATTATAGGTAGAAGACTTCACTGATATCAATTTATGATATTTTAAAACTTTTTTTTCCATTTTTTGTTGTTCAAAAGTCAAAACTATAAAATGTTTAGAAATGTATATGATAAAATTTAATTCTTGAAAACTCAAAAGAGCATATGCAATCACACATATTTTCTTATGGCATCTTGTCACGTTGTACACAGTAAAATGTGTTCCATCATAATCAACGAGTATTCTAGTATATAAATACATAAAATACGTCACATTTCAAATTATATATATATATGATATTAAAAAAAATAATTTCATATTGTATATACTTATATAATATTCATGTGATAATATATCATCGAAACTGTAGAGTACTACAGAAGTCATAAAACAACAATAATAATGCATGAGATCACTATGTCATCACCACCACTACAGTTGAAAGTCCTGTATGATGAATATTGTTGATGGTCATTGAACTTTTGGTCCATTCAGCTTCAGGCGTTCTTTGTTAATTATTTATAATTAAACCATTTTAGTTCCCATGTAAGACAAAAAAATTAGTCCAAGAAGAGGATTAGGATAAATCGATTAATGGAAGACTAATCAATTTTTATTTGTCGCGCCTTCATAAGTATATTGTATAGTGTATACACTTGTATAAATGTGTATGTATCGACTAGCTACTTTAATTAGGTAGTTGGTATCTGCTACTACAATCGTAACGTAAAAGTCTATCACATTTTCAAAAATAAAACAATTAAAGCGGCTGTAATATTTATCGTATAGTTTTTTAATTTTTATTATCTACCACTATTTTTACTATTGTACCTATATCGCTGAATTAAAACAAACCATCAAATAAAAAAATGAGACTAACCCAAGACTGTTGGTGCATAAAGTATGCAATTTGTGTATGGTTTTTGAAAAACTCAGAGAAGTGAAGAGTTTACCGATGTCCATATGTCATATTAATTATATGATATGATTCAAGGTCAATAACAACTAAAACATAATTCAGTTAGTCTCACATAGTATTGTGTATATCATATATTTTAATTCGTAATTAAACCGTTGTTGTATATTGTCGTCATAACTCATGACCGCACGTTTTAAGTACCTACCAGTAGCTTATTAAACGCTGTAAATGATATTCTTGAAAAAATCATGAAAATAAACTCGTTTACATTAAGAAGGTAATAAATGGAGGAATATTTCATATTCATGATAATAATTTATTATGTATCAGATACATAGTATTAGTTCATAAAAATGTTCTTTATAAAATCAAAAAAGTATTATTTTCAAGTAAAATTTAACTTAATAAATTTAAATTGATACATACAAACAATAATTAAGTGTAGAATTTGTTCACGTTCAGCGTTTAAATAAAAAAAATTCTCTTTAAAATATCGTTGTATCTACAAATTGTTGACGCGTTGACCAGTGGTGCATTAAAATTTTTTGTTTTGTCTGAATCCCTTGAAATTATTATAACATTGATTTGTTCTATAGAAAATGTATCATTTATTTTATTATTATAGACGGTCCACCCTCTTATGTAATTTCTAGGTATGATAATTCTATTAATCTATTTGTAAAGTAGATGTAAGAACAATAATTACATTAAGTATAGTATACTAAAAATTAATAGATAGTTTGTAATTTGTAAGCGTATTGGTTAAGTAATAAGTTGGAAGATTGATGCATAGTACATATCGTATTTTTTTAAATAATTAATTATATTTTATATCATTTAAATATAACACTTATTAAATATGTGTATCGAAATACTTGCAGTAAGTAAAGTATTAATTATGCAATATTTATTAAAAGTAGGTTCAGAGTACATAATTATGAAATCGTCCATCTACCTAGGTAGATGCTACTTATCACAATATGTATTAAAATAGTAATTATTATCGGTCACTTTATTCATAAAACTACATTCAATAATATTAAAGTGAACCTGAATTAGACTGAAAACCAATAATATTATTTGTAATGAGAAAATTTTAAATTCTTGAAATTTTTATGAACGAAACACAATGATATTTTTTAAATTTTCATTGGACATATAAGTTTACAGCACATTAAAATACTGTTAAAAAAAAAAAAAATATATATGACCCTTTGTAAATGTGGTGTGGTACCTGTGCACGTATGAACAATTATTATTTTTTGCATCAAAATAGTAAAATTAAATTAAAGCAAACTAGAAAGTAAAAAATTAGTTATTTCTAATAATTTTCAAATCAGATATAACTTCTATCTTAAAATGATGTGTGACCTATTCTTATAATACTAACGAGCTTTGAACGGTGAAATATCACCACACTACCATTGTTGAAACGACTAATAAACGCAGTATTACACACAAAGTAGAACCATCGCGGATGTGGATTCTTCTAAATTTTATAACGGACGCAGGTCAATCGATTTTGTGCTTACTTCGATGAAAATATTCGACCAAGTCTCGCCGCCCCCCATACGCTCAACGCGTCCGATTGTTGCGGACGAAAATCATTTGAGCCATTGTATTCGCCTGTGTGCGTGCTTTCCACGGATATTCACGGCACGTACCTATATACTTTATATATATATATATATGTATTTGTGTTCGTTTGCGGTCGTGTAGACAGCGAGAAACCACCCAAAATGACTACCACTTTATCTATTGTCGAGCCGCGGTCGCGCGTGTGTGCATGCGAGGAAAAAGATGCAACGGGGTCCACGAACGATTATTATTTACATTGTAAACGCTTCCGAAACGCTCATTATATTCCGTACACGACGCGACGTTATACATTTTAAAAACATGTAGGTAAACAATATTTTAACCGATAATATAAGCAGAACACATTGTGAACAAAATACTGAATAAGCCCAGGCACTTTGGCAGGTACAGCCTAAAGTAGACAACGTTTTTCACGCTATATTCGTTTTTTAAAAAAAAGCCTGCATTTCCGATCGCACGAGCACCTACCCGTAAAATATGTTTGTGTAATAACACAAAATATTATTCGTGCCAACTGTTGTTATTTGTGCCAATCACGGCGCACCGCATGACAACACAAAACCACTGTATACGATTTGTTTACTATAGGTAAATGCTTCAATCTACGATCTTGTTTTTTTTTTTTTTTTTTTTATTTGTATTTTAAAGGAAAATACGCGCGATGACAACAATTTCAAACCATAGCCACGTTTTATAAATCCCGTCTATGACATCGTGCTTACAATTGCGTAAGTGTTGCAAATCACTCGGTCACGTTTTTATCTAGCAAGATGCATACTTCTTTTTCACCTTTTCAACAAACGAACAGCCACACCTTCCGCTAAACGAAAACAATATACTTAACCTAGTCAATTATGACAGTTATTTTATACGCGTATGTATATAATATATTCTTTTTCAATTCTTTTTTTCTAACACTCATGAGTCGTGATTAATGGGTCGATAAATTTTACTCTTTATGTGAGCAAACTATCTAACATTTCATTCTATGGAATTTTTGTAACAAAAAAACTTGTAATATGGTTTTTGGTTTGAGGTCATGACACCTAAAGCCGATCTCGACACGTGAAACCGCAATCACAGTTCATTTAGCACGAAAAAAGTAAGCACACTTAATACTTTGACACCATTATAATTGGGAATCGTGAACGTCACCAGATAACAAATATACGATATACATATACGTTACGGCGTGAATATCTCATTAAACTGTCCACTAAAAAAAATCTCTACAGTATTAAGTGTATATTATTTTCATTCAATCCGAGATAGGTACTTATGGCATTTAATTCACAATATGCATTAACTGCAGTATAAATTATAATGATTAAATTCACATTTATTACAATACTTTGTGATTGAACCAAGTGTGCTAGCAGATCACTGTACTTAATAAGTAATCACTAATTAATTATCTTATCGAATTGAAGCTACTACACAGCCGAACACTTATAAACGCTTTGTATAATATTATCTTTTTCATATTCCATAATATGAGTTCAGACAACTGAATAAAATATTATCCGAACCCCTACCACGCGGCCGCCATGTTACTGCGTTATTTACACAAGTGTTTTCATCAGTTTACATCTCACTTTATGTTTTTTTAACTCGCGGTTAAAATTAACTTTTGTTAGAACTATTTATGACATGGTGTACATAATGCATGCATATTTACAATCAATAACTGAATATATCTCATAGTAAATATAATACACTTCACAATATTCCATAGTTACGATTTTACAGCAAATGTAATACCACACATTATTATTCCAAAAAAATGATGTGGTTACCCATTCAAAAACATATATTATCATAAAATGTACAATAGTTCATGTTATTTACATTTATAATGAGTACAATATCAATTTCAATAAATGAAACCTCCAAACAATTTTTAATTTTTCTAATACAATCGGATGGTTAGCATAATGATTTCCTAAAATTTCAATTACCATACTATGATATGTGTATGTGTTTGTGTGTACATTACCATTAGTACGACTCATATTAAGAAAACAATTCAAATTCAAATATCTACTCGATTCAAATGAATACGAGTATCACCGCAGTGCTCAAGGTTTAAGAATTTTTAAATTAAACAGTGTATTATGTTTTATTTGAACATTGTCATCCCTAATCAAACATGATAGGAAATATTTGGCTCTAAATTTTATTTATCGAAAAATCTCAAGTGCAACAGAATTTTCACAGCAATAATAATGTTTTTGTAATGTTCTGAAGAGTAGGTAGTTCAGAATACCTGACATTCAAAATACACGACATTTAAATGTGACGTCGGAATAAGTCTGAGAGGTAAGTTAACACCGTTACTAGTGACTTAGGGTGGTATTTAGATACCGCCCAAATTCCAATATTATTTTATGATAGTAAACAATCTGTATCGAACTGGATTTATTCAGTTTACTGATTTCCATTATTCAATGATCGAATTCAACCACTCGTAGGCATATAATCCAGATTTCTATCCAAAAACAATATTTACCATCGTAACAGCTTAAAATGACTAACCATATTTACTATCTATTATACAATATTATATTTATAGATACCCATTCTTGGTATTTTATTAATTCTCATAAGATAAATCAATATTTAAAGTTCCGCACTTTACCGATTCCATATGATTAAACAATTTAATCAATATAGCTATTCTTAAGTCTAGTGGAGTTAACATTCGAAATATTAACATATAAACTGAAACTTATTAAAAAAATTGCATCGTAATCTCTAATAATCTAAAATATATAAGGGTTCCAGACTTATTTTTCATATAGGCAATATGCCCATCACATTCAATATCTAACGGGACGTTTAACGGATTACTTTTGAATTGACGACAGTCTATACTAGGACATAAGGATGTACATGGTCATAAAAATAATGTAACGCGTATACCTAACGAAAATGTAATGGAAAAATTATGTAATTTACGAGTTTGTAGTCATTCTCGTTATCATCGCCTTTAGTTACACCGATACAAAACAGTTGACATCACAAATTACAATAATTTCATTTTTTACCTTAACACGTTTAAACGAATCACTGGTAATGTATTTGTTACCATTGTCGCGTGACTACTATTTAACTGTGGCTATCAGAATTTATACTTTATTTCCGTCACATTATCATGCTACAATCTAACCCTTTAACGATGTATTCAAATGTTTTTTACTATTATTATTAAACTTAACGGCTAACTCTAAAAAAATGTATGATTCTCGCAACAGTGCACTTAAAACACATCTATCATAATACGTTCTAGGTGGTTAATCATTATTATTGTTTATATTTAAATCTTTTGTCACTCTATTATTCTTGAATTGAATTATACTTATATTCTACATCAAAATTAGTAAAAAATTACTGTTAAATATTTAATCATTTTGCATTGATATAAATAAAAAATGTAATTGAAAAATAAAAAAACAAGTTCCAGGGATTTTTATGTGTAATGTTTATTGTTTAAACATATTACTATTCGTTTATAAAAAAACTTTATAGATCTAAAGTTACGATGATTTAGATTAAAAATTAAAGTAAAAAAAAAATTATAAAATGTAAATAATACTACATATAGAGTAAATGACATTTTGACAGAAAAAATACTTTATTTTTTTTTATAAAACATTAATATGGGATTACGATCACACATGAGTTGATAAATGGAATGGAGTACTTAAATCGATTTATTATTATTATTATTATTATTATTATTAATGAAGGAAGGGCTAGAGTAAGATGAGAAATAAGACGATGTACAATGGATGAAAGATAAAAAAATAATGTAGATAAAACATTGTTCGTATGGGAAAAGTATTGGGTTTAAGCATTAATACTAACGTCGTTAATACCAATAGAACCAGTAACTGAAACTTAAGATGAACCAAAGATTGAATTGTTTTCTTATATGTTAAATATTAAAAATTAACCACTGCTCCACAATGTAGTCCAATCGATTAATTAAAATACACATCTAACACATAATAACAATTTTGATTAATTACTGTAGGTTTACTGACATAAGTCATAATACTCCAAGTGAAAACGCAGTGTAAGCAAGTATATTGTAGACTTAATAATAAACAATAAAAATACGATTTGAAAAACAAAACAAAAACAGTGATTTTGTATGGTTTTAATATGAATTATAATGTAATAGTTACGTTGAATGCTAATGAGGAAAAAATGATCGATAAAAAGGTATAATTTGTTTTGTACAGGTATTAAATACCAGTGTGTGTGTGTGTGTGTGTGTGTGTGTGTGTGTGTGTGTGTGTGTGTGTGTGTGTGTGTGTGTGTGTGTGTGTGTGTGTGTGTGTGTCGAACGCGGTATTTATTTTATTTATACGTATGTAATATGCTTCATGGTAGGTATTTACTAAACATTTTTTCAAAGACGACGACTCAATTTCATGGCCGAACGGGTTTGAAAAGTAAAATGGTCATTAAAAAACATTTTAGTCATCACTAGTGTTACACAAACATACAAAATTTGGCGGGACTTTTTTTTTCTCAAACATAATATTATACTCTCTTCTCCACATCTGCCGGCCGGCTGAAGCTGACTCCCGCCCACAATGTTACTGCCGCCGCCGCCGATCGGCACAACAGACGATAGGCACGTGTATTTCTTTCTTCATTTCTTTTCTATCTCTTGCTCTCTTTCTCTGCTCGTGACATACGCGCGCACGTGTCCGACACCGGGCGACGTGTATTGTGTCCGTCTGTGTATTATTTCCAGTCATTACAATATATAATACACACACACACACACACACATACACAACCCTGTTTCTAACAGCGTCAACAGGAAATGAACTGAATTCCTTTTTACACACAGTTCGGAAGAATATTAATAATTAATTATTTTGATATTTAAACATCCGGCAAGGCGGTATCACGAGTTAGTTTTTGAAATCCAACACAACCCATGTACTAACATGACTGAACTCTCAGCTTTACGTACATCGGAGTATAGAAAAAAATAATGTAAACAAATTTCGAACAGTTACTATGAAAAATAATAAGAGCTTTATAACAAATTCCATCGCTCGATAAAATAAATGGGTTGGGCTTACACTTTATAGGAGACTAAACTGTGCCGTAGTATGTACGCATTGCCAATATGTGTACAGCTGGTTCAGCCAGTTTAAAAGGTTATTCTACATTTGGTCGCATAGTTATTGACATCGATAGCCACTAGTCCATGGAAAAAAATGTGTCTTATTAATACTATTTGTATTACTAAAATATCATTTTATTTAAAAAACAACAATAAAAAAAATCTTATTTTTAAAACAATAGTTTTTAATTACTTTTCCAATAAATTACCTATACAAATATAACTCTACAGTCACTAAATTATATAACAAATTCCTTTTACATTAGTTTCATTTAACGATAGATTTAATTATCATTGATCTATTAGAGGCTTCAACTTTTACACTAGCCCATAGACATTTTAATATTTTAGAACTCATTTTTATAACACTTGGTTTATAATTTCTTGGTATTTATTCACTCTGATGAACTTAATGGAATATAGTATAATATTGTCAAATAATATTATATTTTTATTCGCTCTTGACCATGATAAATTAATGATAGACGTCAGTTTATAACTAAATTATTGTAATTATGGTCAGTCAATTACAAATATATCGTAACTTGAATTAGCTTAATTTTCTGAAAAATCCATTGAACATATAAGGTTCAAAGTATATAGTATTCTGTGTCCCATTCCTAAATTATCAACATTTTTTGATTTATTTAATGGCTGAATGCTGTCCTTCCAAAAAGAAATCATTCAATAAACTTTGAAAAAAATCTCAAACTACAATAAGAATTTCTGGGTAATTATTGAGAATTTGCCTAAGTAACTAAGTGTTCATTTAAGCTAATATAATCTAGTGTTAGTATTAATAGCCACCACTTAATTTAAAAAAATACGTTATGATGAAAATTCTGAAGTGAGATTTTCTAATATTTTTGAATTATTATCTGCGTAAAAATATTCATATTGTTTTTAAAGAATAAATAATATAGCTAGGTAAATATGTAAACAAAGAAGACCATACTGAACAAGTTTTTTTACATAAAGCTAATTCATATTTAAAATATGCCGCTTGAATATTAATAATAACTAAAACCGTAACTTATACCAAACCTTTAAATCATTTGAAGTCTGAGAAAATTATAAGGCAGATGTATTAAGTCTCATAAAGCATATTGGTTAATAATTTGATTTGAAAGAAAAAATAATTTATTTACATAAACAACACATTTAAAAAAAAAGGTGCATATGTACCTATCCAAATAATAAAATGATTTATTATGCAGATGATCGAAGCATGTCTAGGACAAAAACTCTTTAACCATAATCCAGTTTGTTAACATCTTCAAAGAACCGCGCTGTAATGCATAATATATTATAACTTGTAGTCACTGGCATTTACCCTTTAAAATCATCAACTGCTTGTATGCATTTTGAATAATTATTAAAAACTATTTATACACCATTTTTTTTCTGAGATTATTTATATTTAAATGGAACTTCTTTTGTGAAAAAAAAACAAGGGAAATTGAATATAAAATAGTTGATGCTTAATTTTTTAAGTTAGCAAAACATTTAATCTTTAAAAACATTAAGGTATGACTTAAAAAACATAATTAGCGCAATTAGTACAGTAATTACTATAATACATACTTTTTTCGAACGTAATTGAAGAAAATAATAGACCCAAAGAACGAGAGGGTAAACAGAGGAAACATTCGAGCCGTGTCAAATTATCCATCGGAGGACAATATTAAGTTGAAATAATCACAACACGAAGTAGTACACATAAAAATGTGTATGTATCAGCGAATTATTTTGTTTTATTATTCATTTTTTTTTTTATGCTGTTCAGATTAATTTGTATTAGATATACAAATTACACGACTCTGTATACGCATGTCAAATATTTACGAATAACATGTATGGAAAATTACTTAACGCCAAACAACAAAACACGCGAGTTAAACTCAACATGCGGGTCGTTTTGATAAAACGAGATATTTACAAAAGTCAAAATTCCGAAAAACATGCGGGCCAACGTCCGCCAATAGTAACGGAAACGCGCACAACGTAAATGGAAAAAAGGGTAGATTACTTGTATAACACGTACGCTACAGTACTTACCGTTTTCGCCGTAGAGGAAAAAAAACACAATATTTATGACGTCTAACGCATCGTATCGACGCGAGTCCGTCCGGAGATTTTCGGGTTTCGCGAATTTCACGTTTAGCACCGCCGAGCGGGACGAGTGATCATGCCGTGATCACAGAACGGGAAAAAATAAATGAAAAACACACGAAAAACGAAAAAATCACTGTCTAAAACACGTTTTTCACAAAATCATAGCGACGACGACGACGACGACAACGACGGGCGGCACGTACGTAGCGAAGAAACGCGATGCACTCGGCGAGCGCAACATACGACAACTGACGAGCCGCAACCGTAATATTATAATGTACGGTATGCCGCCGATAGTCACACGAGTGGGAAACCAGTCTCGTGGCCGGTAGCGTAAATAATAAAACTACACGCGCGCCGGCTAGATGTGTGCCCCGGCCCCTGCCCCGCGCGTCCGCGTGTATACCCGTCGGAGATCGAGGAAATTTGGCGCGAGTTCCTCTCTTCGCCGGCGATAAGACACGAGACGTGCAGCGTCTCTCTCCGGATAAACGACGTGGTGACGTGAGAACCGTCACATGGCATTAACATGAATACACGGTATTCGTCGTCGTGTTCCGACGAACCTTTTAATCGGTATTGCGTCTCGTAAATAACAATAATCATAATAATAAAAAAATAATCCGAGAACGAGAACGACGATGCCGGCGAAAGAAACAAAAAACGATCGATGTCGGTCGAAATGCTCATATAACTGTTAACTCGCATAACTCGACGGCAAAACGAAACGCTACGAGAATTTCGTCCGCGCAGAATACGATCCGCTGCCGATCAGGTTGCGAATCGACCAGACCGTCGACTCGCTTCGCGTTTTTTCCGATTGGTTTTTCGTCATTTGAAATATTATGGTCCACGACCTTTGTAAGACACGATTGGTTCCGAACAGTTGCAGGTGATTTTCTCGTGCAACTTTTGTCCGTCGTCGACGTATGGTTTTCGTCCATTATAAAATCCTCGAGGAAATGGTGACTTTATAATAACACCCACCGTGAATGCCGCTCGGCGGCCGCGGCAGTCTGCGATCTGTACAGTTCGCGATTTATATTGTGCCCGGTGATTTTTGAAATCATGCGGAACCGTAAAACGTGTTCGCGGTAAAAATGTTCTACGGAAATGTCGAACAGCTTTGTGATTGGACGAATATCTCGTCATCCTCGTTTGAAATAATCCAATGCACCGTTTGCTAATGCAATTAAAGACCTGCGTTCAAAACTTCATTCACGTTTTAACGTCAGGTTACCTTGAAAACGCTAAAAACGCAACGCTATTTTTCACATTTTAATACTATTCACCATCATAACAATGCTACTACTATTAATTTATAACGACTCGTTATGTCTTTTTGTACCGATATCAATATACTCGTTAGTTGATGTCTTTTTAGCATTCAAGTCAAATTTATTTATTTTTTGTTAATGTTTATTTGAGCGAACATATGTATTTATTATAATCTACATTTATAAAATTAACGTTGCTTCTTGTGGTTTTACAATTTGAAAGTGATTTGAGATTTTACCAGAACAGAAAATTATGGTTTTTGAAATTTGTAACTATTGTAAATAAATTTTCAAAAAATAATATAAATCACAAAATATTATGGAAAATGTATTGGTACTCGTTCAATATGCTATCTACCGTAATTTTATGTTGGTTTAATAAGGTATAGGTACTACCTACAAATGAAAATTGTCTTTTCTTTATAATTCAGTACTTCAAGGTACTTAGTTAATTTCTTTCATTAATAATGTGTAGATTACGTATATATGTATTCCTTAAAGCTCTGAGGAATGATTCTAACAAATTTTTGGTAGGTTATTGCACCGAGCAACCTATCTTCCCGGAGTTGATATTTTAATATGTGGGCAGCTCCGCATAGTTATCTTTGTTTTTAACATATCTCGGTGTATCCTAAATGTTTCTATTGCTTATGTTTCGGCACCAGTTTATGACATTTTCCTGATTATGAATATTAATCGTCTAATGAATTATTTTGTGTTCGTTTTAAGTTGAATATGCATGCCATTTATCATAATATATTATTAGTATAATTTCATTTAAAATAACTGCTAATCTGTAATAAAGAATTCCGATCTTGATTTTCTAATTTGAAAAATCACATCTTTCTAAAATGTCATCATGGCCCAAATTATAATTTTTTTTAATTACAAAATGATAACGTATTTTCATTAACTAGTGTATTCAGTTTTAGCAAATTTTAGCATACTAAACCACTAAATGTGTTGTAGAAAGTATATTGAACGAATAGGTACCAAAATTTTGATTTTTGTATGTTAATTCTTTACATGTCATGCATTTTGTAATTTTTTCTTATTTTTCATACACATTGCACTATTACTTTCTTTGAAAATTCTCCTTAACAAAAGCGTTTATGATTAAGCCACAGTTAATTACATTATACTATGGTAATGTAATAAAACATCGATATCGGTAATTATTTGAATAAATAAAACATACAATAGTAGTGAAATGAAATTATTGTTAGGGCAATAGAGAGTACAAATAATTATAGAGCATAAATTTAAAATAATATTTTTATCACATATACAATTATTTTAAATTTCAAACAGCAATACGTAATGTTAGACTGGGAGTGAGGTACGTTTTATTTTTTTGTCGGTCTATCGATACTGAGTTCAATGTAACACAGTCAAATTAATGATCCACGCTCAGGAAGTGGGTTAAATTGGATTAAAGGTCAATTTTCATTAATTTAATTAGATAACATGTTTGTATAGATAATACAAATTATCACCACTATACAGAAATTAGAAACGTGTAAGCGATGTACCTATATATTTATATAAATATACAATCTATGTTACACAATTTTTAATGGTCAATAGGTTGTTTAGAAAAGCGCTTTTTAATAACTGCAAAAAACTATAAAGGAACTCATGTGAAATACATTCTTTACATTATGGTGAATATCAATATGATATTAACGCTATACTATTGAATACGCCGAACTTCACTCAAAGTTATTTTTCAAGAAAACATGAATAATTTATAATTATGAATGCTTTTTATCCTATATATTGATGTTTTGTATAATTCACTAAATTTACGAAGAGGTCAATTCATTGCTGAATTAAAAAGAAAAATTGAATATAATATAAAACACTCGTAAAACTAAATGTCTATATCTGAATATTCATTTATAGTTTGAACGATCAACGAATTATAAAATTCCGTTTTCTAAGGTAAATAGAATGACATCATTATTCAGTTGAAATATAGTGGACTAGAATAAAGTGTAGTTTATGATAAAAATCAAATTATACTTCTCCAATAAATGAATAAATTACTGTGAAAAACGAATAATTCTGTTAAAATTTGGTATTCAATCACTAGATACCACATATTTTCATGAAAACTTCGTTTCATGCTGACAACCAATAAAATAATTGAATTTAAATTAGTGTAATTTATTATTTGAAAGATAAAACTGCTAGAAAAGGTAGTTGATTTCATAAGATTACGTAAAGTTTGTTGATTTAAAAAATTTAAGTAACATAAATGGATATAATATCTATTTATTAAAACATAATAATTTGTACACAAATAATTCTTGAATTTTGCATAATGTTAGAACAAAAAAACTAAAAAAAATAATAGTACTTCACGTGTAATAGACTACTAACAATTACAAGTAATACAATTTTTTTTATGAATCATTATGGTATTATTCATAAAATTGCAGAGTATGCAATTAATTATTGGAAACAAATAGGTATAGTGCAGATTAACGTGTTTAGCATTATTCGTTATAAAAACACAACGACCACTTCATCAACAGGTATAGTCAATATTAAATACTTAACTTATATAATACTAGGTATGTATTATGAATAATACTTAAGAATTGGTTACTTTACGAAATAATTACAATTTACAGTCTCAGTCGGTCTCATTTGAAAAACGGAGTACATTTTATTCTGTTGATAACTTTAAAAAAATTCTATAATACTGCGCTTTAATTTTATGAAATAAATTATTCTTGAATTATTTTTTATCTATGCAAGCTTTAAGCTTTTATTTATTTTATTGGGTTTGAAGTTTTAAAAATCAATATTTTTTTAACAGTGCTACATATTTTATATTCGCTGTCATTCAATATCACATCGAAAACTCATGTTCCAAGAAATATCCATCACATTTAGCTGGAGACTAAAAATACCCAACTAGCCAAAACGGTGACTGCTGACACTATGGGATACACACAAACTCAGAACACGCAAACTACAACTTTAAAATAAAAACAGTGAAAAATCGCTGGTCGTTTACTGTTTGCTCGTAGAAATTAGGAGCTATAATTCGCGTTGCGTACTTAACGACGTTGGTTCGACCAAGAGCGAGATCACTGAGATCTAAAAATAAATCATAACACGGCAAATTATCTAATCATTAAGGGGTTTCATAATTCACTGTGTCGTGTTATATTGTTTTACAGGATTCAATACATCTATCTCTTAGAGATACAGTGTGAAACATTAAACATGTTCTAGACTCATTGTTTCCTACATTTTGACCATAAGCAAGATGACGCTGATAGACGCTGCATCAAAGTTATTTAGTAAATGTCATTGAATATTTGGGATTGGGAGTCTACAATTTCTACTAACACTAACGGTTCATTAGTGAGCAACTAAGCATTTAAAACCGGTAATATTTTTCGACTTCTCTAATTCTAACTTACTGACAGTTAGGATAATGCAAATGATTAAATATATAATATATTATTATAAAAATGTGTTGATGTTAACCATCAAAAACTTCATTGGATACATATTTAAAAATAATGCGTTCTGGAATCTGTTCCAAATATTCGGTTTTTTTGTCTACTTTCTACAGAATATAAAACCTAAGAATGGAAATTTATCGCTTCAAGTGTCATTTTAATTTTAAGTTTCACATGTAAAAAGTAAAAATTAACAATACATTTTTGATGCATGTTAACTTTTTGAGAAAAAATATCAACTATCAAGTACGTAAAAAATGTCCATTGTACTCTGCTATAGAATTTCTGTGTTTTTAATTACAAATCTTTGATCAAACTTTGTAAAATCAAACAAAAGTATTCTTATTTATAAAACTGAAAATGGATATTATTGATTTATGACATACGAAAAATGAAACTTTAATAACTATTATTAAGGAACAAATGTTACTGAAAAAATAACGTTTTGAAAGCTTTACTATTTGTATTATTACTATTAATATTATTTGTTAAAATAGTTAATTTAACTATATTCTTTATGATTTTTTTTTTTTTTTTTTAATATGAGATTTCATATTGTATTATTGATAAAAATGTATGTTAATATACCACTGCGTAAGTAAAACATAATACAAATAATTGTATTTTGTTACTAGAATTTTATTTCCGTTAATAAATTATTACCTATTATTATTATTATTATATTGTGTAATTAGTAAGTACCAATTTTTACCAAAATGTCTTTTTATACCTTTACTGAATGTAAACATAACATAAGCAATAAGCATGTAATATAAGCAATACCTTTTCTTATATCACACGGTAGCTTCATGAACACTGAATGCATCCGAAAATGTATTATTTATTCGGTATAATAATAATTACCATCTTGCCCAGGACACGTAAAGTTACGAGACATTTAAGAAGGCATAACACGCATTTATATCACGCACCAGTTTTACCAGCGGAAATATTAACTGCGACAACTAAAACTAAGTAAGGTAATAAATCAATCATCATAAACATTTATGCGGTATAGTTGCATACATAAAAACAAACGTATAAAATATCGTTCGAATATATAAGTATTTCAATGATCAGCTATAGTTAATAGTTATAGTTATATCAGTAATAGTTTTTCATACACACACGTTTAAAATATTCAAAACACTTTTTCAACACATGTTGAGTAGGCTCAGAATATAATAAAACGTTTACATTATAAAAGTGTGAGCGAACAGTAAAAATTTGCAACCATAATGGCAGTGGTATCGCCAAGTGTTGGTAATATTGGTAATAAATGAATAGTAATAATAATAATAAAAAAAACATTTCACATTTCAAAAACTATTTAATATAATCTTTAAAATACTACCGTGGTTCTAGTAAAAAATATGTTTAATGTTACTATTTACTCTTTTGTGACCTACTATTGATTATTGTAATACTCAAGGTTGTCAGCGGTCATTCATCAATTTTAGTAACTCTATTTTTTTAATTTGTGTAATTAGAGGTTCTTATTACAATCATAGCTGTTTGATAATTTATAATAGAATTATGCGTAATATGCACTTATGTATGTTAAATGGTTATTCGTTAAAAATAATACACAGCTTTCTAAATTCAATGTATTGACAATTCACTATTTAACATAATTTTGCCTTAAAAACCACCCATCTTACCCCGCAAAAAAATTGTTGAATAAGTTATTACATTATATAATTACCATAAAGTAATTATAAAAATGTATTATTTAAAGATTATCGAAATTAATTTTCTATGTTAGTTGAATATGTAAGCTATGCTTGAATTCAGTGTAAATTTAATTAAATAACACAACTTTTTTTCTTAGAAAATCTAAATAATCTACACATTTTTCAGAAATTTTTCATTCATTACTTTGGTAATTTTCATCCCATTACTTCATAATTTTCGTAATTTATCATCAAAAGCCGTATAATATCTTTGATTTATGTTTAATCTCAATAGCACCTAGCGAGGATAATAATTAGTACCTAAACGAGAGTCAATCATTCGAATTACTTACTCAAAACGTATTTTAACTGTCTTGAAACCAATTAATAATTCGTCCGGCTTGAAACTGTTAAAACCTAAAGCCTAGGTATTAACAGAGTAAAAAAAGTGTTTATTCATGTTTATATACTATATTTAATTTACCTAAAAAATTTTAAATTAAAACAAAAATATCTTGAAATAAATTTGATTTGTCAAAGATTTTCAAGTTGATAAAATGTGTATAAATATTTTAGAATTTTGATTTAATCATATATGTTCTATATTTATCTACACATAGGTATATTATTAATTTTAATTAAATTAATAGTAGGTACCTACGATTGATGATATCTTTTATATAATATTACATCTTATTACATTATCTAAATATTCCAATAAGCTGTACGGTATGAAAAATGTTCAACAATATGTATTGTTTTATTTAGGTTAGGTTGAACTAATTCAAATATTAATTAACAATTTAAATAGATGCATACTCATATTTTAATAAAGGTTTATCTAGTAAAACGCATACCCAGTTTTCAAATATATAGTACAAAAATATGTTTCATATAATGTTTAATGAAATTGTCGTTGGCTATAAAGTTTTCACATCATGCAGATTAATCATATTTTTCAACTCAATAGATCTATATTGTATTATTTTTTTAAATTTGTTGTCTTATCTTATGAACCGTGGGATCAGTAAACTCATTTATGCTGAATATTCGAAACTCGGAATTCTCTAGATATGATTCTCATTTATATTACTTGTAAATATAACTATGAAATATAATAATACCGAGTTCACACGTGTTTCAAAAGATCACTGAAAAACAAATTTTACATTCATATTTAAAATATGACTATGTCATATTATATACACACACACTGTAATAAAATAATCATTGAATAACTCAATAACATCACATTCATAAAGGGAAATGTCTATTTTTTTTCATTATGTAGAACATATTTTATTTTCGGTGCAATATTTGTAATACCTTTCAATAACATTTGCATTATGATTCTATGAAATCCTAGCTTGAATGTGGGCGTTGGTTTTAACACCAAGGACTTATGCACAGATAAAGCGGTTTTTTTTTCTTTTTATAGTTCTGTTATTGCCAATTCCTATGCAGATAATCCATTTATCTGGTTTACATAATAATAGTTCTAAAAGTATGGGGCTGTCATAAAATGTAGTTTTTAAAACTAAAATTGTTGGTAGCTCAATGAAATAATAATGATCTAAATCATTTTTGATATTTAAAAATAAAATATCCACAAGTTTATATAATTTTAACGTTGAATTTCAAACTGTAGGCACAACACATAGCTCGATTCTTTTCTATTGTGCTTGATCAATTTTACATACTGTCTTCTGATCACTGCTGGCAGTGAAAAATATCACATACAACATATTTTCTCACGAACAAGAGTAGAGTTAAATGTAAAAATATACTACGTTTAGGTATCGTATGAATACGAACATCAGATTTCATATTGGTAAGTTGAGAAATTTTGAAAATATAGTGATCAACTTTTATTACATCGTAATATTATGCATATGGGTTTCATTACACAATTAATTGGAAATGTATTACCAAGCTTCTTTACAGTTTTTTACTGATTGTTTAAGATGATCAGTAAAAGATATTTTTTCTACTTATATAGGTATTATTTGCATGAAAATTTATCAAAAAATGTGATAAAAAAAATATTGTTAAAAATTAAATGTTTTGTTTGTCATTTATTATTATGTATTACTATCATTAATGTAGAATATCACTATCAGAAATCCTACATTTTTCTAAATGTCATGTGATATAAGAATTTGTCCTATATTACGTAGGTATTACATTATTTTTTATTTTATTTCATGACTTTTTTCAATAATTTTATTCGAACTGTATTCGATTTCAAGCCAATAAATTGGTATACTGAAAGTAATGTTTAAAATAAATACGAAATTTATGTTATAAGACTAAACAACATTTTTTCTTAGAATTGCAGCATATTAACGCGTCATATAAGTCTAATTTAGCTGGATCAATGAAGTACATCAAAGTCTCTTTGGCCCCATTATTTATATTCTACATTTGAACATAGAACACTTCACCAATAGCTTAAATAATTAATATTGAATAAATTGTTATTAAATTATGGTTTAATATAACACTGTTAAATTTATAAACATTAGTAAATCCAACAATTTATATAAATAACAGTTATTTACTTAATGTAATTGAATGATTATTTTTTATTAGAAAAAAAAGCATATATAGTAATAAACTTAAAAACATGATAACATTTATAACAACAATATAATGGTATCAATTATAATTTTTTTCATTTTATTTGAAAAATAAACAAATTAAAATGAGATTAAAATTTAAACTTATCTATATTTTTACAAAATCGCATTAATGATATTAATACATAGTAGCAAGGCTAAAATTGACAAAGTTATTTACAAGCATAATCCATATGTGATATGAAAGTATATGCAACTATACGTTTTCTCGAAGAGAATACAAATGAAATTGAATTTCCTAACATAATAAAAATATTTAAACTTTAAATTTATATTTGCTATAGCATAAAGTTATCTTGTAAATTGAAAATTAAACATATTTTAAGAAGTTTTAAGTTTTAGCATTTAAGCATAATCTTTTCCATGTTTAATTGCATTAACAACAAATAGTTTACGTATAGCTGCAAGCATTTTAGATTGGAGGAAACCAAGAAATTATAAATTTCATTATGTGTTGGGGGTCTAGTACATTAATCGTTTAACCTTGACTATAGTACTGGTTGTGATTAAATGACGTTTTTATTTTTATTTTTACTTTCATTTTTTTTTCGACCAGGAAACTTAGACACCATTTCCAATGTCATTCTATTGATCATTTCTTATCTGATTTCAAACCAAAAATCATAAATTTGTTGAGAATGAAATTCATAAAAAGCGTGATAAATAACAGTAAAATGCATATCACTAAAAAATACAACCAGCTATATAGTTCGTAAGTAATAACTGTACACGTTAAGTTCGATGTATTTTAAAAATCTGTGATAAAAACACAAGGGCTTAATAAATTATTACTACATCTATCTGTCGTACCTATGTATACGTTATGAAATTAATAACAGTATTAATGAATAGTTAACTGAATAAAGTAGTACGTACATAAAATAATGCTAGAATCATAAAATAAAGATATTATGTTTGTTGACTGTTATCTTCAAATCTTCAAATCTTAAAAAAATGTAGGTGCCTGATAAAATTTTAAAACTATATATATATATTCAGTGTTATGTAATCAAGAAAAAATGTAACAATTCGTTTTTAACTTAATATGTAGGTAAATTTTGTACATTTAAAAATTAGGTAATGCCTAAATATTTAATATAGTGCCTGAAGTTCGTAATACTTTTTTTGTATTTAGAAATGAGAAATACATAGACTCGAATAATTTGATGTTTCTCAATTTTTCATTTTGAATATATTTAGGTATTTTAATTTTTGATCAAATACTATGTTGTATAATATGTTATAATGAAACAAATGAAAACTTTTTTTAGGTTTTCGTTGACATTATAATTTGATTTTATTATAAATTTATCGATCAACCATTTCATTTGACCCATTCTTCACTTTAGTATTTTTATTTGTCTTATATTATTTGTGTCATTAGAAAAAAATAAAGATGATTTAAGTTGTTATTGATAGAATGTTGGACGTTCATTTATTTTCTTATTCTTAACGTGTGTACTTATAATTTATATACTAAATTTATGTTAGTAAAAATATCAAAACCGACGACACCAAGTTAATTTATACATTATGAGTAGGTAATAGTAAGTAAATTTACCTACTATCAAATTTAGTAATCGGCGTTCAATCTGTATTCTCGCGTTATTTTTTTCCAATGTTAAAATTAAAAAAAAAAAAAAATGACATTGACTCGCATTTTAAAAACATATATTAAATGGGAGGTATCTCAATATAAAAATGAAGTGACAAGAAAAACTGACATTAACTTAACAATTATTACACATGATATAATTAAATGCGTCATCTAACCTCAGTACACATTAATAATTACTTTATAATTGTATAACAAAGATACGGTTTTTTTTTCATTTAGATTATAATTCATGGTATATTATAATCAAACATATTTTTTTACCTGGTAAATTTACAGGTTCTATGTAAAATTAATATTGTCAGTTAAAATGGTTGTAATTAAAATATTTAAATACGTCAAATCAACAGCATAGGTCATATTTTTCACGTACGGTTGATGTAGTAAAAGGTGATCATGATGATGTATAGAAATATAGTACTGTTCAGGGGGTAACTAATTGAAAAGAGTTCAAGTCCAACCGACAGAGGCATCTCTCTTTGTCGGCATGCAATCAAATCGATAAAACTGAAATGTATTGCTATAAAATAATACCAACAATAATAATAGAAGTAATATCAATATGAAGATTGAATGGAAGCACTGATAAGTCGGCTCGAAATAGAAAAAAAAAAGAAATCACAAGTAATAAAACATAATATTCTATTGTTTCACCGTGTAGACGACCAACAATAGTAATTGGCCGACGGTAGGTACTCTGCTGGCAGTGCGTCCACTGTACCACCGCCGTCGGATGTTATTTTAACGTCTGGTAAATAAATCATGTACACATAACTGGGGCGATCTACGCAAAACTATTACCTTTTCCTATTTTAGGAGAAAAGTCATAAGAAAGATAACACATAATTATGCCAGAGCAGTGAGCACATTTAGCACTACTTGTCGTTTCGTACGTTTTCCACAACTAGATCAACCACCACGCGCGCGCACACTGTACACACACCGGATACTACCTCACCACCTCGGATAGTCCGAGGACACCTTGGTCCAGATTACATGATGATGTATACAACTATGATCATAATAAAATCATATCGGTAATACCTACTGACCAATTGGACGCAAATATGTAATGGCAGGTGATATTCGACGGATGAAGTACTGAATGTCTGTACATTCAAATTTTAATCGGGCTCCGATAGGTTAGATTGAACCGATTAGATCTTACACTATCTCTGTGGCATCCTTCGGTCTATAAGCAGTCAATCCGTGACCGGTTTATTACACTTTAAGGTGTTGGCCACATTTTTTCGTTATAATCTTCGGTTTTCATTTTTTTTTTTTTTTTTAAGTGAGTGATTACGCCACTAATTTGTGACTACTGAAGTTTAAACCGATCATCTTAGAATTTAAATAAGCAGTTAACAACACGCACGTTATTACACATTATGTTTACTATATAATTTGTATACTTTTATTGATTTATAAACCACAATACTTTCTCCAATAGCATGGTTAAGAGTTATTTTTAAGTACACCAAAGAAAAAATAAATAATTTATGTTTAGGCACATTATGTAACGCACTTACGCATTTGAATAAATAAAAGTATATGATTTATACGTGTATTTCCATCACTGATTACTGTTCACATTCACAAACTAACAGGAGATTAAGTTGAAACTTAGTCCATTAAAAGTTGAACTAGAGTGGCATTTAGCAATCGAAAGTTAAATTGCTTAGTACCTACATTAAATAAATTAAGCCACTAATGGATTAAACACTATGTATTTATGAATACAGTAAATTCAAAATAATATTATATAAATGTTCATAATGAATAACGTACGGAAACTGTTATCTTCGTTTAAACAAACTTTTAGTGCATGTATATACTATATACGTATATAGTATATATGTATAGATAGAACTTTTTTTACCACAATTATCAATAAATATATTTATTGATTTGTTTTTATTGTTTTTAAATAAGATACATACGTATAAAATATATTTAAATAATTAATTTTAAATAAATTGAAATTAATACCAAAAAGTGTCAATAAAACCTAATTATATTTAATTATTCGTAATTAATATTTAAATGTTTATTTATTACAGTACTGAACTATGCGTACAAGTGGTTTCAAATAAGGAATTTAAATCGATCATAAACCAAGAACAACAGAATATATTTTGGAGGTTATCTGATTAAACTAAAAGCCCAGTATTTTGATGAAATCTAAAATATCTAATTAAAATCAATCAAATTACTATAATAATAGTTAAAATATAAAATGTAATGTTAAAATTTAGAAATATTTTCAAAATATCTGATTATTATTATAAATGAATCCTCATTCATCAAACGTTTACACGTAGTATTTTCCGGAGTTTATGTTAGTTGATCCTTATTAAGTTTTTAAATCTTCTTCTTTCGATTATAAAATATTGAAATAAAATAATCCATCACTATTCAGATTTATTGAATGTAATATAAATTATGTAAAATAAATATTTTACAGTTTACATAAAATGAAGTTTAAAATAACCCTACTCAAATTAATTGAATTTAATTTCTTTTTTTTTTTAATAATTCGCTGTTTTTTCTCTTTTTTAATCAAATGGATCCAAAGTACAAATATAGTGATAATGACAAATAGTGTAAAGTATTAAAGCATAGTTTAATACATTTTCTTATAGTCATTAGTGTTTATCAGCTTTACGACTAACATAACATAAAATACGTCACCCACCAAGTCATCTAGAGATAAATATCAACGTCGTCCTCGCTAAGGAAACAAGGTTAGAACTTTTATTATTAAAACTATTTAGACTTTTAGTGTTAAATTACTAAGTTTTATGCTAATAAAACTCATTTTAGTTCTTTAACGAAATATTCAGCTCATATTTTTAATCAGTATGTTTGTAAAATAAATAATTTTCACCCATAATTTTATGCTATCAACCAAGCATAATAAATCATTTTTGAAGTGGGTGTTTTTAAATTTCGAGGAAAACGATTTTAATAATATAAATTCGTTCTTACAATTATTAAAAATTTGTTTTATTCGTAGTTTGTTTTGTTAAATTTTTAGGAATTTTTTATCACTAAAATATGCTTGTGTAGTCGTGTCATTAATATTTTTTTGTTTTACCTCTGATAAACACTTTAGACATTAAAAAATAATAAAAATTAAATAATACAAAAATAACATTTTAAATTAAAATTATTTAATTTTACAAAAATATATTTTAACAAAAATCGAGTTTAAACTGGACATATGTAATCACTTGATAATATGAAAGATAATGCAAAATGAAAATAATATTATTATTCAGTATTTGATAATAAAGGTGTGTTTGTGTACCACTGAATATTATCAATATAGCCATACATTATACAAATTAAAATGCATAAAATTTACTTGGGTGTATCAGTATTGAAACTGTTATCCTAGATTATAGGTTATAATGAATATATATATAATTAGTAGGTACCTATAAATTTATTGTTTTAAAATAAATATGATCTACCATGTGCCATTATATATGTGTGCTGTTAGTTATCTACCGACTGTTATGAAACATATTAGAGTTTATATTAACATATTCGATAACTTTTAAATGGGTATTGTCTTAATTTTATTAAAAAATATTATAATTTAATACGAATAAATAAAATATTTTAACCTTATAATGATTCAAAATAACTGAAAATGTTTGATTTGCGTGTGTAAGAATACATTTTATTCCATATTAGGTATAGGTACCGTATACTATCAAACACCGAACTGTATTATCTACATATTATACATAATTTGTTTTTATTGTTAAAAATATACATTTACCTTATGATTTAGTTAATTCTTTACATATGATGGTAATATTTTTTTTAGTATCGACTAACTGTAGTTTTGCTATCTATTCAATTATTTGTTTATTATAAAACATTCATCATATTCATATTCATATTATTCATATTTACCAACCAAATTGATTCTTAAATTTAAACGTGAATTCTTATGAAAAATTATCATCAACTATGAATGTTTAAATGGAAATATCAATTAGATAATATTCTGATTGTCTCTTTACTGTATGCTGTTATAATATAGTAAAATTTCGAAATTCGTGAAATGTACAAATCTAACAATGATATATACCTACCTAGAATCTAGTTATAGATATCTAGAGGATGATTCAGCAACTGTATCATAGCAATTTTATAATATAAATATTATAAATATTCAATATATAGTAAAATGTCTTTTATGAAAGTTTCGTGGTTTAGATAAATCTAAAATAATCAGTAAATTTCAACTTTTTAACTACCCTTAATAGGTAGTTTTAATGGTTACCTTTTTCAAATAAGATAGGAAAATATTTATTTTTTCAGAATGTGAAGGAATTTTTTTATAAATTTTAGTTGGTGAAAAACATTAAATGATGTGGAACTCTGAGTTTGAGAGCGATTTCAAGTTTTTAGGAATTGTATTACGATCACGGTATATATGCCTGTGCCGTGTGGTTGCGTGTATATTAATACGTACAACGGCCACAAAAATTAAAATCACTCTGAAACCTAGTTTCACATAAATTAATATTTTTCAACCACTAAAATTTACAAAAAAAAAAAAAATACCTTTGCATTTGGTTGGCAAAAAAATATATAAGCTCCCATTTGATTTCAAAAAGTTAACTCCAAAATAACTTCTTAAGGGTATATTTTAAACAACGTGAAATGTTCTTATCATTTTAGATTTCCCTAAACAAAAGTAACTTATAACATATTATATTTTTCCCTATTTTGAATATATATATATATTTATAACGAAATTGCTTTAACACAAATATACAGTCATACCCCAAAAAGACAGAAAAAAGAGAATATAACTTTGAACTTTTCTTCTGTTATATTATTTAAAAATAGCTTTATAGCTATAACACTTTATCTTCAGTAATTATTAATATTTATAAATTAATTACTAAATTAAATGTATTCATAAATTTATCCAAAACCAGAAGAATGGAAAATATTACATCGTTAATACTTTTCTCGTATTTATAACGTATAGTACATTGGAATTACTATAATTAGATATAACACTACACTATGCAGTATATGCACGTATACAATATTACATATTTTAATTAAATTATATAAAAATGGGTTTATGGAGATTTTCGATTGACCTCTACCATAAATTAATTTCAAAATCTGAATGAAAGGAAATAATTTAACGAATATAACCTTAGTTTTATGAAGGCTGTATAGATGAGTGAGTGCATTGTAATATTTAAGATGAAAGAAAAGATTCTATGCATTCAAAAAACTATTATGAATAAAGTTCGTTTATAAATTAATTTCACTTAAATAATTCTGTTCAACATTTTATTATTATAAGGTACAATATAACTATATATATATATATTCAGTAATTTTCCGATATTTCTCCACAAATATTAGAAAAAGTTCTATACCCAGAATTTTTTTTTTTTTTTTAATTTTTTTGAAACACGCAAGATAAGCAATTTCTGATCTGTAAAGAATTTTAAAATTAAATTTTGAATGCTGTCTACTATCCAAAATAATAGTTGCAAGGAATAAAAAAAAGAAGAAGAAAGATAAACATAATATTGTAGATCAACACTTCATTGCTTCACCCAGAATCTAAAATAAATATAGTTTAGTTAAATAATAGTATAACACTTACAGTGATCCATCACATTATTTTTATTTTTTTTGCTTTAGTACATTTTTTTAACCACTACCTTACGATTTTTTAATGCTATTGATTTGTACCAAGTTAAAAATAAATATAACTAAATGAATGAATAATTTGAATATGTTTTTTTCCTAAAAAGTGTTACATTTGCCAAATAGAATACATAGATATTTTTAAACCTTTATTAAAAAAAAAAAAAATATGTATATATATATATATATATTAACTTATCAGGCTTGTTCCATTTAAAATTTATAATTAATTTATTTTTTTATTTTTTTTTATCAGTTGTTTTACGGGAAAATAACATTCAAAATAAAAAAATCAACTAATGGATCTTTACCACGGTGACATATTCTAGAATACCTGCAACTTCAAGCTACTATTTTTAATTAGTTAAAAAAATTAATTTATGTTTAATTTTTTTTTTTTTCGTTTAATTTGTTTAATTTATGAGATTTAATAATAAAGTTAAATTCATAAATTTAAACTAGATAAATAAATAATGATTGAAAATTATTAATGTATTAGTTACAATTTCAATAATGGAATAAATAACATTATCTATTTTAATTTATAAATACAATAAGTTTAACAGTTGTAATTTTATTTTCAAATCCAAAGTGATGATTTTGTTCAACCCGTATATAGTCCTCAGAAAGTTTCACTACACAATAACACTAGTAAAATCGACAAGTGAGCACCAATTAATTGACTTTCTATTTATTTTATAAAATCCTAGTGTGCATTTCTCGGAAACTAGCGGATTAGAAAACGATACCGATCACTATTCTTTAGTTCGATTTGATTTTTATCAGTTCTTTTATGGAAAAGACAACTTATGAGTCTCACCAAATAAATTTATGACAGTAAATATTATATGTATGCACCGAACGTGTGCAATAATCCTTATTGTTTTTCAAACATTTCATGATAAAATAAATATATTTATAGCTACTTATTTCACTGAAGATACGTTACATGCAAGTAATAAAAAAAAACAAACAACGATTGTTAGTATAATTATGAATCCATGTACAAAGTTTGCTGTAATAACTAATTACTTTAGTAAATGACGTGTTCGAGTGTGCTGGTTGTTACCACGTGGTGCTAACATTAAAATACTACAACAGTAATAATAACAAATGAATGCACATAAACTACACAAACCACAGTCCACACGGTTCGGGGAGTTCACATGAACGATGAGTTTTTTTTTTTGTTGCAGTCGAATCCAATAACTTTACAGGTCCGTGTGAACGAAAACCGCTACTCGGCTCTTGTCAACCACATGTTGTCACGCGTACATTGTGAACATCGCGTTGTTAATTTTTTTCTACTCACGAGATAATATAACGGTTATTGATCAAATTTTAAAACAATACCGATCTCGTAGACAATAAGATACCTTTATGTGATAGATTATTCAGTATCTGAAGTGTACTTGTTATCCAACTATTAACATTTTAGAAATGCACACAGTTCATTGTGAAATGCTTACACAAAAAATTAACATATATCAATAACAGTTTGAACTTTGAGGTAAAATTTAAATAAAATTATTCGTTTTATTATTTCGGATTTTGAATAAAGATTTGATCGTTTCACTGTGGTTTTTTTTTAGACATTTTTTGGGCAATACATTTTACTCAAAAGTTTGGCCCAATAACAACATAAACCAAAAATTGAATATAGATGGTTCATTGAGTAATTAATTTTCTTTATTTTCAATTAAGTAAAATTGGTAAATTTTTCCATAAACGAGATTTGCATTACATCGATATCAGTTTTTCAGTCATAACTTCAGAAGTAATAGTACAAGAAACTAGGAACTTTCAGCAAACTTAGCTACACAATTTTACATTATTGACAAAATTAAGAAAAAAAAGATTTTTTCGGCTAAATATAGATATATTGAAATATATAAACTTTATAGAAAATATATAGAAACATAGAAATATTGTTCTTTAAAATTTATCTCTAATACTCGTACAATGTTAAGTTATTAAAAAGGACGACTTGATCATTTCTTTACTCGTAACTCATTACCTAATAATACTGAACATTTTTTCAAAATGATTGGTGAAGATTATTTTTTATTAGCGACCAACTAAATTCTCATCAACTTTGAACTTCAAATGTATATAAAAAATAAATAAGTATACTTAGCTATTATGAAACTTTGGAAATAAATAGAAAACATGTTTTGAATCTTTTGGTAAAAAAAATGTCTTCCATGTTTAGAGAAAAAATGTTTTAACGTTTCAATAAAAAAAAAAAAAACAAACCGACAATCATACTAAAAATGGTGTAACACATTCAAATGTTTAAATATGTTCAAATACTTAAGGTGCGATTCCTATGCACGCGGCTAGAGCCGCGCGGCTAACGCGGCGCGATTCAATTTTGGTCGCGCAGGTACTACTTTACTTGTTTTTAAATGTAACCGATTCCTATGTAGACGCGCGCGGCGATCGCGTGCCGCAGTCGCTGTGTTGGGAATCACCTACATTTAATAATAGGTAAAGAAGTCCCAGCGCGGCTAAAAATAGAGTCGCGCCGCGTCAGCCGCGCCGGTCGCGCGTCACTAGACGCGTTCTAAGGAATCACACCTTTAAGCTTTACTCAGAATTATTTTTAAAGAATTCAATACATCCATGGGCGCCGGGTTTCCCAAATTTCACGGGGTGCCTAAAATCCTTAGATATTAATAAATGTCAATTTAAATAAATAATAATTTTTTTTCAACATAAATTGTTACCTTATTTAATACGACCTTTTTCATATATTAAAACTTTTAAGTACATATTAATTATTATACATAAAATTATTTTCATTTCATATACGTATGTTAGGAACGAGTTATCAAAACATCCAAAATCTATTGTCGTCATAAATATTATACAACGAAACAATTTTAAACGTATTATATTACATATTGCTCTATCTTTTTATTTCACGGGGCGCAGAGCACCCCATAGAATGATTCATGGGGTGCTTGAGCACCGCAGCACCCCAATAGTCGGCGCCCATGAATACATCCATCACCATATTGTTATCCGAAAATCAAAGAAACGATGGACGAATTTTTCACTGTAATTCACTTCTTCAAGGACCTAATAGAAAAATAACGAACTTCTTTCAACATTATTTATCCGGCTTTTTGTTTATTTTTTTACATACAGGCGGTTTTAAAATATAAGTATTTGAGTATTTTTTTGTTATTTTATAAAGAATATTTTACACTTTATTCTTAAACTTTGTTTTTAAATATCTAGTTTTATTCAATTAATTATTAATCAACAAATATAACTATACAGTTAATTTTGAGACAGTTATTATTGTTGAGTCTAAGTTATATTCGAATAATGTTAGTAAATAATTTCAGAGTACCTATGTGTATGATAAATTCAATACGTTAGATTACGTTGAGAGGCCATTCATAAGCGTCAACATTTTTTTTCGCTATACCTACTTATAACCAGTTTTTATACGAACTTACTGTATATTGAAAATTATTTTATAGATATAAAGACAATTGACCGTATAGTATATTCAATCAATTTATAAACTTTCAACTAAATACACATTTTTGTAAACACTTTAAATCATATACCTACAAAATATTGATGCTTGTACTGTTATCAATTAAAAATATGTGAGATAAAACTTTTAACATTGAATGTTGTAGGAATTTTTAAGTGTGCCAATACACAAAGTAGGCACCTTCTTTAGAGTATTAAATATTTATGCTAAAACTGAAAGATTTTATCTCATTTGTTTAATAATATTCAATTTTCAAATCCCGAGTAAGATAATTAATTCGTCCTTCAATTAGTTTTAATAAAATAGGTATTAAATTAAACGATTCATTATTCGTGTATGATATAAATTTAAAATATAATTACCTCACAAAAAAAAGAAGAGGGTACTAATTAACTTATTTTTAATTTTATTTTCCATCCAATTCCGGGTCTAATGTTTTTTAGTAAGATAAAATACTGTATTTTATGAACAAATTACTCAATCACATTGTTTATAAAAATATAGATCGTAGAAAATAATATTATAATCAGTAAGTTATACAACTATTGTTGATAATGTAATGTCTTTAAACATAATTATTAATCTTACACAATGGGAAATTTATCAAGATAATCACATATTTCTGAGGATCGTACATAAAATCGTTATTTTTTATCACTATAAAAGAAAAACAAACATTACATAAAAATACATATTGTCATTGAGTTCTGTCTATCATAAATTATTTGAAATAACATACCTATTAATTTTGTAAGTTAAACGTATATTACATAATAATTATTATTGACTTAGTGTAATTTATTTAAAATAATTTATTTATTTTTCTAAATTATGGATAATGCCTAAAAAATTGTGTGCAAAAAATATTATGTTGCAAGTAAATACTATATTATACTAGAGTCAAAATTTATAATAGACATAAGAATTAATTTTAATTATTCCTATCTAACTTAATTATTTCAATGAATTGAACAATAATATTATTTGAAGATTTTATTTTGAACCATAGATATTTATCACTGTCTGATAAAAAAAACAATGATAATAAATACTCTATGTTTTTATAAATATACAGCACCTAATATAATATTATAAATTTATAATATATATATATAAACAAATATGTTAGTTAAATAAAATTCGTAATTTTAAATACACATCAAAATTACTTAGTCAAAAATGCAAACTCTTGTATTCTATTTGAATTGTTTAATATTTACATATTAATATATTCACCAGCATCATTTATCGACAGTATCATTCAACTGAATATTGATTTATTACAACCATATGATGAAAGGTAGAAAGGGATAATACAAATTTCAATCTTTTTCGACTCATTTGTGATAATTTTTATTTTACACGGTAATAAATGTGTGCGTAGATTTATGATGTTTTTGTAAGTGATGATGAGTAATGGTGAAACACATTTTTTTTTAATCGTCCTTCAACAACAATATTCATTATTATAATTGATCAATACATTTTTCTTTTTGCAATAATATTCATTCACTAAAAAAGCTAAGGGTTTCGTTGAAGAAAATTGATAGCCAATACAAGGAACAGATAAATTATTATATTCTTTGTAAACATGATGATTAGAATTAACTTGCTCTACTTTCACATAGAATTCATAGTAATAAATTTACTATGCTAAAACATTCTGGAATCTAGAAATAAAAGACTAAGTCAAATTTAATGGATTCAGCCTTTTAAAAACAGTGTGTTCATATAAAATTTAGCTGCAACCAACGATTGAACTCGGGTCAAGGTATTAATAATAAGTAATATTTCATATTAATTTATAGTAAATACTAATACATACTTTTGTCACAATACAATAAAATACCATCTAGTGTTTCATTTGTAATATCTATCTAGCTCCTTACGCAAAATTATTCTGGGCAAGTTTTAATTTTATCCCCTGAAAAAGTATAGCTGCCTTAGTGATAAAGCATAGATATTACTGGCAAAATAATACGTTTATATACAAATTAATATCTATCAAGTCAACCGGTGACTTCTAGGCAAATCTGAAATGAAAAAAAAAATCATGTTTAAACTTCAAACAGATAAAATACAAACTAATTATTTTAGTTTTATATTTAATACTGAAATAAGGAATACTCAATCAAATTTAATGTTATAACTATAAATCATTGAATAGTATAGTAGGACGTAATTTGCACGATTTTTATGGTGATCACTGATCAGTTAAGACAATATTTTGGTAGGAAATATTATTTCATTCTGCATTATTTTAACTAAATACCAAATATGAATAGCTTAAAATAATACTTAATTATAGGAATTATCATACAATTTCGAAACTTTTTTCACGGAACATAATTAATATTAAATACATTTTCCATTATGGACATAAGCCAATATTGGTGTCAGTCATCATAAGATGTTAACGCCAAGTTTAAACGTAAATATTAACAATTCATTAATTTTTGTACCGGTATTTAAAAATAAGTATGCACACCATAATTTTAATTAATTTTCATAAATAAGAATAAAATGGATAACTTTTATGGACTAAAATAAATCTTTACTTTTTTAATGGATATTTAAAACATGCATAATTTTTGCACATTCATTAAACTAAAGTCGGTGTCCGATAGGTGCATTTTTTTTCTTAAAAATGTCATGGTTACATCATCAAACTATACTGAAATATGAATGTTTTTAACTTTTTTTATATCTATTCTGAATTCTGATAATTACCACGCATTTTTAAATACCTCAAAAAAAAATTATAACAAGAACAAATACGCAAGCACACGATATATGTATATACAGTGGCACCCAAACTATCCACTTAAATATATAGGAATTTTTTCTCCAGATGATTCGGCTTGAATATTACCACTAAACTTGTACTATACTGTGATTAATTGAACATTGAGTAAACTTATAAGATTTATTTATTTATTTAATTATTCAGCCAAAACAATTACAATTAAATAATTACAATAAGATAAATTAATAAAAGCTGATACGAATACCAACTGAACTATAGCTCGTATCTGGTACACGGAGTTCAACGATATCGCAATTCGTTTAAAGTAAATACTTATACAAATAAAAAATATGATATAATTAAATGACAAACAAAAAAAGAAAAAAAAGATTTTGAAACAAAAATTTACATCCGCAATACATATTATAAGTATATATTAATATATTATACGATATTGTGTTTAGACATATTGACTTTTTATGATTTTATTGATACACTCATTATCACCAAGATCACTAACTATTTTATTTATTTTCTTTTTTATTTGATTATTATTAATTATATCAATGATATTATTGTATTGACTTTCACATAAACTTTTTATTAGATTCTTTACTTCGTTATTTAAATTGTTATAAAATAGTTTTCCCCATGTAATTAGGAGAATTTTCAGACTAGTTAATAAAGTATACAACGGTTTAATGTATTTTCCTGTTCTTCTGTCTATTATTATTTATTTCTGTAGAATTGCGTGTATGGTTCTGTATAGATTTAACTAAAATTTGCCTAATGTATAATTTATAAACAGATAATAATATATAAATGTGGTTGAATAATTCCTCTGATGGGTATTTTAATGGTATTATTTAGATGGTGATTTGAAAAAATACCTTTTTTTAGTTTAAGGTCACGTAATTGCATCTTTTGATATTTTAAACACACAATATCACGCATGTTTAGTTATTTTGTAATTTTTTTAGACCAAAATGACTAATTTGTATATGAATTATTGAAACATATTTCAATTTCACATTCCATGTACAATGTTAAATACGGTAACCGAATCGTGAGATGGTGATATTTCTAAAAAAATTAAAAATATACTACCCTATTAACGTATTAAAGTAAATAATTTGGGTGTCACTGTATTCTAAATACGACTTAATAAGAGAGAATAATTCAAAAATAAATAACACAATAATGATTTAAAATTGAATAAAAAAATTATCAAGTGCGTTTGTCGTATAAAACAAATTTATTTATGATTGTACTGTTGGAATATTAAACAATCGAGATTAATCAATAATTAATCGAGTTATTTGTTTGAATAATATAATAAACGATTGTGCCAATAACTTAATATTTTGATTGACATATTATATAAATCGTTGAACAGCTTATTTACCTAATCAATTTAGTTATTTTATTGCTGGTATTTTTTATGCATTGGCAGATTTGTTTAAGAATGTGTAAACAGAACGTGATTTGTATGGTTAGATACTTATAGATCTATAACCCCATGTATCTCTTTGGTCCTTAATCGCATTACCTCAAAATCAAAAATATATTTATGTTTAACTTCAGATTACATTGTTTTTCAATGTAAAATACTATACATATCAATATAAAGTGATGTGAAAAAAATCGAAGTTGCCTAAGTATCAATAGTATGAAGTTGTCGCGTTCTCGTGCATAAAGTAGCAGCTGCCAGAGTAGCAAATTGTATACGTCAAATATTGAAAATACCGCCTCACGTGTAGTTACGAAATGATTTTTGCCGACAACACACACACGTCAGGCGTCGTTCGTGACTTTTCTGTCTCGCAGTTATACGCGTCATGTGATACTCTAAATACAGCTATACTGCTGTAGTAAACGATATTAAGACAGACACTAAATAAATTGGTAATTTGTATACTCTAAAAATTGAATTTCATACGCGTTCAACTCTTTGTAAATCGGAAAGTAATTAACTTGAGAAACATACTGACATTTCACTTCTTCTAACTCTTTAAGTACTGTTTTAAACAGTTTTCCCAGTATTTTCTATACCTACGTACGCAATAAATGTTTTTTCCATCAAAGGAAAAACGACGAAGACCCGTCTTGAAACTCTTTTGTTCGACAGCGTTTTGCCGGTAACACTTTAAAAATAAAAGTTTATCGCGGACCGTTGTGGAAAAAATCGGATTGTCGGTGCGTAGGGTTGAAGACGCCTATAGCGTTACAAGCGTGGGTGCGGTTATGGATATAATAATGTCTTCGATCACTGGCTCGGAGTAATGGTAGGATAATAATATTGTTTGTTCGTCGAGCTCCGCACGAAAACGTGACACGGGCGCGCGCGTTAACACTGCGGAATAACGTGTGGTCAAGCGGAGAACACGGTCGCCGATTTCGTTCTCGCACAGCCTCCTCCACAGTACACACGTCATGCGTTATTCGCCGAACATTAATACACGAATATTCGATGTTCGCCGAATACTCATGAAGTGTGGACGAGACATGTGGTCGGACGTTCGTGTGTGTTTACGGTTTATTTGAGATGTGGCGAACAGTCAGAAAATATTCAGTATTCGGCGAACACCACGTACGTACGGACTGGGTGCACAATATTATGTACTTGGAACGCCGCGCGAAAATCGCTTGAATTACGACTACGACGACGAAAGACGACCCCTCGCGCGGATCGGTCGGTGCTGGCGAAAAAAATGCGGGAATATTCGGAACGCAATGAAAACCGTAACAGCGCTGAAACCACGCGGCAATGTACAACAGTGTCATAATGACGTACTGTACAGCGCACGAAATAGTGAGACAGGATTCGACGGGGGCTTATTAGGGGTAAATGCCTCGGATCTTCTAGATTTCGCGGGCCCCAAAAATTATAGAACGCAATCGATTTTTAAAAAATATCTCAAAGTGACGTACCCACAGAGAGGAGGTTTAGGTTATTTCCCCCTCCATTAATCCCATTATCTCTCTATTGGAAAGCAGCTTCATATTATAGTAGATGTCAACTGTCATAGAATCAATAGACATTTTTCATATGTTTTTAGTATTACTTGATCGACGTGATCAATACATATACGCTAGGTGAATATAGATATTATATATTCATTCATTTATTTATATTTATATTTATATAATTACTAGCTGACCCGGCAAACGTCGTCTTGCCATATATTTCTAAAAATGAAGTAGTATTATTAGTGTAATTCGGATAAACTCCATAGTGATAATAAAACACATATAAATCAAAATTTCAATGTGATTTATTTGAATGAAAAAAGTCACTGCTCTTTAAGTGCTCAGATTTTTGCTCTCACTTGTATAGTCGCTTACTCTAAACTGAATTACACGGCTTCGCCCGAGTGAAACATATTTGTGTATCACCTCCCCGTCACCGTACTCGTCCTGTCCAAAAGATTTGTAATGTGGCAATTTTTTTGTTCCTACCTATTTTATAGTCGGGGCAAAAAATTCTCCTGAACAGAACCGTCCACCTGGTAATACGGCAGTGTGAATAAAAAATAAAATAAAATAAAAAATAAAACATATATAAGCATTTAAAAGTAAGTAACAAAAATCAGTTTTATTTTCATTGTAGTGCTTTGTGATATACGATGTTTTTTGTTTGATTACCTGGCGCATAGACAAACAAATCTGATGGTTTCCCAACACGGGAACAGGCAACATATAATTGACCATGTGAGAAACATGGGTTTTCCAGATTAAGACCACAAACACTTAATGATTGCCCCCGGGACTTGTTTATGGTCATAGCAAAAGCAAGCCGCACTGGAAACTGTAGTCGTTTAAACTCAAATGGCACACCAGTCGGAATCATTGGGATGCACATCTTCTCTTTTATAGTTTCTTTTCAGTATAGTTGCTTCTATCACGTTGTTTAGTAATTTTTTTATCGCTAACCGTGTGCCGTTGCAAAGACGTGGTTGGTTGATATTTCGCAACATTATAACTACCGATCCAACCTTTAATTGAAGATTGTGAGGTGGCAATCCTGGTAAATCCAAAGAGTTTAAAAATTCCGGTGGACTGCATCATCATCATCATCATCATCATCATCATCATCATCATATCATTTGTATCACGCGTTTGTGATATCCAAATTCTTTCATGTTCATTTCGGTCGTCATGTTCTTGTGCAGTTTGGTTAGATCGATAATTACCTTGGTTTATAGCATTTAGGGGTTTTCTACCTAAATTACTTCGTCGTATAGGAGGCATATCAAATATAAATTATTGTGTCACATGCATAGGTAACTTAACACTGCACAAAACACGATATACGAATTTAATTCGTGTATCAGTTGACAAAAGCAAACTCAGTAGAGTAGGTAACAGAAAATCCAAGAAAAAATACACAGTAAAGAGACGTTTATATTTTACCACAGACAATTTACCTACATTTTACCATAGCCATTTACAACATAGGTACCATTGTTTTTAAGTAATATTAAATAAGTGATTATATGCTTGCCTTATGACATAGATAACATTCAATTTAATATGGAATTATGGTTTACACATACATCGTAAGTAAATCGTATACATCACTATGAATATTACACTTCTCGGAACAAAAATGTACGTCTTTAAATAATATACACACACGAATAATGAATAAAAAATGTAATGGCATTGTAAATTGTTCATCTACCAAATCATTATAATTTTAATCGTTCATTAAAATAGAGCTCACAAATAATCAACCACCATAGATGATGTTCTTGATCAGTGATTACATTGTCATGGGGACGATCATGGAGGTCTGTTTTAATACCATGGAAGGCTGTTTTAAAAAGAAAAGGGCTGTTTTTAGGGTCTTCCCTGCAATTATTCGAATTTTTCTCGATGTAAAAACCATCCTCGGACTTCAACGAACATTTAAAAAAAAAAAATTGGCCAAATTGGTCCAGGCGTTGTTGAGTTATGCGCTTACCAACACATTTTGCGATTCATTTTTATATATAAGATATACCAATAAACTTTTCAGTTATCAGCTGCATCAAACTATGGTACAACCATAGAGTAATACTATTGCCGTACTACTCTATGGGTCTTGTCACCGAAATGCTGTAAAAAATAACACCATGATACAATTAAATATAAAATACATATTTAGAATTTTATATCATGAACAATACAAGGGTACAGTAATTATGTAATCTAAACCAATTTCATTTATAATAATTAACACACATAAACAAAGTACAAACGCTTACTTATTATAATTTAGTATGAAAATATATTACAATTTATATTTTTTAATTTGTATATCTGTGACTGTGATTTGATTGAAATTAATAATCAAAAACAATTAGTTATTCTTAAGTACAAATTAAAATTAACTTTTCAAGCGTTATATCTTCTAAGTCTTACATAAATGTTATTACATCCTCTACATCAAAAATGTCTGGGCATGCCACTGACCAGTCCCGAAGGAGAAGGGGAGCCAACCTAGGTAACCCCGATACTGCTGCAGAGTTATGGAATAATGGTTCGTGTGACCTGAAACCTCGTTTCTCTAAACGATCTTACCAGCACTAACGTACTCGCGTCATAGTTTTTATTTAATTTTACATAATACTACAAAAATAGCTTCGAAATTTTCTTGTATACTCACTGTAATCACTACACATATGTATGACAATCAGTGTTAATAACATCCGAACTAAGTTCGTCCGTCAAAAACGTTTTGCAGATTCGTAATCAACATTAAAAAAATACTATCGATTAATCGAAAAAAGCACTTGGGAGTTAAACAAGAATATACCACGATAAAGCAATGTTATTTTCCATTGCATCTGTCCGAATTAAAATTTTGATTTCTGTGCACGCGTGACAGAAAATAATTTACACTGTTCGGTACGCGTCGTGGTCATTTCTAGTTACGCCAGCAACGACTCCGACGCAACGTCTAGGCCGCGTCATCTGGCCAGACGCAGGCGCGGATCGCTGTTGTCGCGGAACTCGGCGGCGTGCGTGCTCGTGACGTTTTTCATCGAGCTCGTATTTATAATTTTCGCGGTCCCAAGGCACGTTAAAAAAAGTCACCCCCTTATTTGAGAGGGGTCTAATTTAAATTTAATAAATGTTATGAATATATTTGAGTATAAAAACTTTTATGAAAAAAATAGATTTAAGAGACAATCCCAAATAATCTATAATATTTTATCTGACCCGAGAAAATATACCATACGCTTATTGTTACTGTTCACTGCTTAACCTTCAAAAAAACAATTTAAATGTAAGCACATGCCGGTAGCTACTGGCTAGTGTATACCAGCGTGTACTGAAGGTATAAATATAAACTTGGACGATTAAAATTTGCAAATGCCCAACAGTTAATCGACTTATATTAATCCAACAAACATCGGAAAAAAAATTGCAAGGTATTATAAATCAAAATACAGCTACAATTAACCGCTCCTAAGTTGCGACCAGGGGGGCAATTGGCCACCACGGCCCCCACTAAATACGGGCCTGATTATTATTATTATAATTATCTTCGTAATAATACCGATTTATCATAATAACGGCGATTATGACGACAGCGGTAATAACAATAATAAACGTCGTCGGGCACGCACGGGTGCAGCGGCGGGTATCGTGGCGGGCGCGCGATCGTCGTTAATAATGATCGTCACGCGCGGGTCTGGTGTACGCGTTGTGTGTACGAGAGAACGCGTCACGAGTCACGACGGCGAATGACGACGACGACGACGATAATATAATGTTACTATCGCCATTAGTGTAACAACAACTATGACGAGATAATTCGCTAATACGAATAGCGCGGCGGCGTCGATTTTCGCCGTTTAAACAATGCGCGCACACGACGGGCGGCCCTTACACGCGGACACGTACCCGACGCTGCGTCAAGTGCACACGACTCGGTGTGTGTGTGTGTGTGTGTGTGTGTGCAACGCGCCGGGTCCCGGTGTTCGAGTCGACTTTTTTAATTTAAATTTTTTTTTTCACCAGTAATATTACGTCGTGCGTTCTTTTAACACATTGTCACGTCTCGACCACGTCGGCGTGCACGCTCCCCCCGCGAGTCACTGCGCCGATTCCGTGCCACGAACGACGACGGCGTGTCTGTACGATAATGATTATATTATGTACGCTGAATTTCATTCGGACGTAACTTTAATTAAAAAAAAAAAAAAAACGAGGTTGTTTTATTTTTTACGTACGAGACGAAAAACCACCACGCCACCGGGTCTTGTGGCCGTTACATTTTCTCGCGCGCGAATTTTGCGCGCGGGACACGCGACGTCAGACACGATGCGACTCTCTATAAGAAATACCGTCGACTGACCGTGACTTATAGCTCACAAGTCACACGTTTCGACTTTCAACAATTCGCCAGTCAAGCGAACCGAGACCGATGCAATCGACCAGCGACATTCGATATATTTTGCAATGTTTCCCCCCCACACGTGAACTGTTATACATTTTCCCCGAGACAGCGTAGACACTTTTGGGATCAAATTTAAACAAAATTTTTTTTTTGGTGAAATCACGTTATGACGGCACTGAGCGTTTAAATGTAACACCATGTAATGGGCATACATCTTAGATATTGTCGGTGTTAGGACCGAGACGCTGGACGATAACAAAAATGTGAGTGTACACACTTCCACGGTACACTTGTTTACAAACACCAACTGTTAATGAAACAACAAATACAATGGCTCCAAATCGATTGCCAGAAAAATCAAGAGAAAGACGTATAAACTAGCGTATGATACATTTTTGTGTATAAAATGGAAAAAATTATAGATCGAAATCGTGGTCGGAAAATGCAGCATTGCTAGCTTATTATAGTCATTTATCTAAAGAAATTAAACCATCAACACAATGGTCTATCTACTCAATGGTGTAAGTGTACACACAAAACACAATATAAAATATAAAATATCCAAAATAACAAGTTTTCTTTTTTTAGTTGACTGCATTTAAGAGGGTAAAACTTAAAGTTTTGACTTTAAACGATGTAAAATAATTTTTAGGTGTAGCTTCTGATAATCAATAGATAGATACTTGATAACCAAAATCATTTTGATTTTCGGCAAGCTACAGGCGCATGTACGATAGAAGAAAAAAACTGAATAATGTAACTGTGAATAATATATGTTCAACATTTTGGTTCTTTATGTTACACAATCGATTTTTTTACACAATAACAAATCATTCACAATAATTTGCAATCGAAGAATAATCCAAAATAAAAATAAAAAAATTCGTTATTTTACGACTAACAAATGCTACGTTTTGGGTGAAATGCTGACCTTGCCAGCGACTCGAGTTGTATACCTAAGTTACCTGCAATCGAAATTGCTCGCTTCCCGCCCTTGCAACACAATATCTATACTATTGTCTATTATCTAAATATTTCCCCAATTTAAATAAAAATAATAAATACAATCGGGTAGAAGTGCCATATTCTATTTTTTATAATACGATAATATCCCATTGGCTGCAAAAGAGAATTGACTTCAATCAGTGCAGACACTGCTCTTGAAACCAAATTCCACGAAAAACTAATAATATTTCAGTTAAGGCGACAGCAAAAGTATAAACTTCAAAAGCTGCCATGTTTATGTTATTCCTTTTGCATTTATATGAAACTCCATATTCACATCAAATAATAATAAACAAACGTAGATCATGTCTTTCAGAACTGATTTTAGAAACAATTAACTTGTTCATCGTCCAATCGCTGCTTCAATGTATCACACTGGACAAGGATTTATTGCGTAGAAATATACAATCCCACCAGTCACATCAATTCTACAAATATACGCATCATTTTGCCAAATAATTACTAATCTATTTAAATGTATGCATATTTAAAATGTAAAATTATTTTAAAATATTTTCAAAAGTATTAAAAACATATAGGTATGTATTTAGGATTTATTTAATCAGTGTTTTAATATGAGCTTAACGATGTGGTTAAGAAATAAAGTTAAAGGGAACACAACAAAAAAGTTTGAGAAGCACTGCACTACGTCAATGATACATGATACATGTCAATGTACACAAACGCACAAGAAATACTTGAATAAACGTTTGATATTCTTTTCGTTTTATGCGTTTATGATAGAAAATTCAAACACTTCGATAAAACATGATAGCTAGTATAAGTGTTCTCTTCTAGGTGAAGTGAGACGACAATCGAATAGGACATATGACAATTTATTATTTAATTTAAATAACGTCATACAACACAAATATTATGTATAAATTTATTTGTAGATTTAATCCCATAGACGTCAACATTTTTCTATCAGAGGGGCGGATTATACAAATGTCTAAAATGATAGATCGCAGACCCGCACGAACAATTCACAATCCACAATATAACTACACACGCCATTGACTAAACAGCGATAATTATAAACATTTTTTTTAGTAAAACAAATTATAAATTTATTTAAATACATACAATAAATGATTGATCTACATAATGTTTAAAACAACATGTAATTTTTTTTTTTTTTTGAACTCAACGCCAGTTTATATTAATATATAAGTAATAACTTCATGCACCTCTATTTAAATATCGTATTATATTGATACCGTCGTCAAACCATTCAACTTTTTTAAATTTTCATTAAAATGTATTATGATTTAGATACAATCCCTCCATTATAATTATATATGAAAATTAATTTATATCGTAAACCTTGATTAATACATATTATGGAGGGTGGGTATATTCTCTTGAGCCACTGTTCATGTAAAGTAGTACTTGCGTAATCATCGGTAGGCAAAATTATGTCATGATGAAAAACTACAATAGAAGGTTTATGAACTAAATGTAAATAATACGATAAATAAACGTCAGTTGTCACGTCACGCCTATACATATAATTGTTTTATGTATCCCAATTTTTCAAAAGTTTTGTATGAAAGAGCCAAGATGGGAAATATTAGGTGGATATCTATTTAATCGTGTTTCCAATAAGGCAATCGTTGAAGTAATATTTTTTCCTACATCATAATGTAACCTGGCACATTGTATACGTAGATAGGCACCTACGGTGCGACAGACATAATCACTGGATTTACGATTCGTCATCGGCTTTCGCGAAGTACCGTGTATACCTACCAGTAAATCCCTTAGCAAACAAGACACACGATATCCTCGTAATTTGTATGGTGAAACAAGATACAAATGTATCTTTCATCCGTATCTTTGACACGCACTCGAGCAGCTGCCCAACCCCGATTGCACATCATTAATACTCATAATTCTATATTATATTATTTCATTATTGAACTACAGCGTGAATACATGCAATATCTACGTAAGAAGTTTCTACATAGGTATAGGTGACCCATACCACGCTCCACCAAATAGTCGCGGATAGACGATAGTCTTTATAATATGGTGTTATTAACTATCATAACAATAAAATAACTAGCACGCTGGTAATTAAAGCCTACACGTCAAATCAGCCGCTTCCATCAATTTGAAATACTCAGTCGAGTTAAAATACACCGAAGTAAATGAACCTCACCTGCGGTGTTATAAATAAACCAATACTTACCGGTATTAAAAATTTTGCTCCCAGTGTATTCTGCAAGTCTTTTTGCCAATACCTATATAATAGGTATCTGTATTTTAGTTCTCAGTGCCTATTTAACAATATTAATGTTTTTACGGAAATCAATGCATTCGAACATAAACGTAAAATATTGTCACACTCAAAAATACATTGAGTCCCAAAAGTTATTATTTTACTATCCATGAAGTTATTTTCACTTTTTTTAAAAGTGTATAACCAAGGTGGATATATAAATATATATATATATATGGACTATATATCCACCTTGTATATAACAAAATTATAAAAAATTTAAAATACCAGTATGCAGTATAGCCAACCTTAGATACTATTATATTATAATACCTAACTTGTATTAGTTTATACATAGCATAAAAAATTAATTATGCTTATGGTTATTGTTTCATGTAATAAATGTTAATAGTTATGTACATATGTTAAATGCTTAGTAATTTATTAATTTTAATTTATAATTAATAGTTCAACTCATATGAGTATTAAATACTATTTATACTACTGAGGTTACAACTAAGTTGAGAGCAAGTTAGTTTATAAGTTAATCCTCTGTCATTACTTTGTATATAGGTACCTTTGTAATACAATATAGTGGAAAATGAGACAAATCTGAAGTTTAAGCCCAAGACTGTAACCTTTAAGATTTTATCATTTTTGATTCTAAAAAATGATTAGTTTATGGTTTGGTTTTGATTCTCTAATTCTTGAATAAACATAATAATTAAAATTTTACCAATACCGGTTTTAACCAGCTACTACTAATTTTTATAGCTCAGAAAAAAGATCATAATATCATTGCTTTTAGAATATTATACATCATTAAATAAATTATAATATGTATTTTAATTTAATCATTAAACTAACCTATTCAAAGATCTTAATTATAAGTATCCAACAAAATTATTTAAAAATAATAAAATTTAAGTTTGTGGGTTGTCAAGTCGAATACATACAAATTAAAATTAATTAAAACATCCAATTTTATATTCATCTCAATACCTTAAAATGGTTCTAATATTTGTTTAATTTTAAGTTTTGAATTACATTTTGAAAATAAAAAAGTTAAGTAAAACTATTAATGTACCATTTTTTTTTTTTTTCATTAATCACAGCATGAGATAGATACAACATGATGATTAATTTTGAGATTAAGAACTAATAAAATTAATGTATACAAAAAGTTTTAGATTCTAGTTTGATTCCTTAATGCTTTTAAGAAAGTTTGGTTTCAATTCAATTCAGTTCTGGTATTCGGTTTGTTTCAGTCTCTGATTTGAATAACCTCAAATACGAATATTTAAGCTCGGATTCTTAAATTTTATAGACATTTGTGTCCTTGCTTGTATTTTGTAAAATTTTTTTAACAGTTGTTCTATATTTTTTCCACATTTGTTTAATTAGCATAATCAATATATATTTATGTATGATCACGTTTGTCAATTATACTTAATATTACTTTTAGCATAAATAATATTTATAAAATGAAAGCTCACGAGTTAAAAAAATATATATGTATGATATTTAATTCATAACACGTAAAATTAATCTCATCATCCGTTTGTATATTAAACACATGACATGTAGTATCATCTTAATTAATTCAGATATTTTATTACCAATGACTAATTCAACTAATGCAATACAAATTTAATATAAATTTATATATATATATAATATTTATATATTAAACATTCTCCAGTTATATGAACTTCACTATGATAAAAAAAAACATTAAGTCCTTTTTTTATGACATTTTTTTATCGAACATCAATTATATCTAATAATTTTAGATACATTACTCTTATTATAATTATTAATATACAATAATTAATTAAATTTTATTGTATGCATTATTTTTACACATAATAAAAACTTTTCATGAATACTATAGGAAAAAAATTGATAGTTGATTTTCAAATATCATAATTTTTGTTTTCATATTGAAAATGTAGAGATCATGATTATCCTCAAAAAAAATGTTTAGCATTCAATATTAGCATTCTTTTCATCATTTTATTAGTGAGCTATAACAATTTAAGTCATTATAACTAAAATAAAATTATTTTGAGTTTATCTCACTGTGCACAATTTAAATAAATTTAGATCATTTATAATTAATCGGAAATAAATATATTTTTAATTAAATAACAATCAGCATATTACATAAATAAAATTTAACATACACTCAATAGTAAATTTCAACAGTATAAAAAATAGTATAAAATTTAAATAAATAGAATATTGAAGCAAAATAAATTCTTAAAATATTAACATTTTACATTCATAAGATAGCTGACAGTATTTTTTATATAAAAATAAAATGCTCATTGAAAAGCTGCATACAAAAGTTTATGGGGATAAAAAAAATAAATATTTGTAATAAAATATGATTTAATTTATCATTATTGATAACAATAATTTATAATAGCAAAATAAAATTGAGCATTACAAAAAATGACTAAAACTGTAATTGATAATAGTCATAAACAGAGCTTAATGGAGAGTTGTTGCGTACAAAAATGCATACATTTAACAGTATAAGTTACAAATAAAAATGATTAATATTAAAAATAAATGCAAAGAATATTAAGCAATGATTTTTTTGAACACATTTGAATAATGTATCTATGCAGCATTGGTGATGTTCAAGTGCTTACTAAGTATGATGCTATTGACAAAAGCAAACTTCTTTTGATGATTACCTAATAGAAAATATTTTTAAAATAAACTTTTACCATACAAATTTGTTATTAAATCACATTATTAAACTATAAAAGCATACCAATCTCAGAAAATATTTTGCGAAGCTGAATAACAGATAATTATTCACAAGTATTATGTAATTAAATATCATGCAAATAATTTCATTTGTTTACTAAGAATTTTACAGAAGTAGTTTCATAAAAGCATAAAATTTATTTTTAGAAAAATGCCCAATCATGAATATTTTGTTTAATGTTTTCAATAAAAATAAAAATTGGTGAGTGATTTATATTTTAAATTTCAATCAAATTATTAATAAGCTATTAAAAGAACTATTGTCATCTTACTCTAATTTTTAGTATAATAAATGTATATTAATGTTTAAACTGTAATTGCAGCGAAAGGTCACAGACTTGTCAAACTGCGCCAATTGATGCAAACAGTGTTTTTGTATCCCTGCACACAGGAATAAATTATTAGGTTAGTAATGTAAGTATTAAAACATGATAATGATATATTATATTACACATATATACAATTTGAATCAATTACAATCAGCTAACCCAAATGATTAATAAATTAAATTAAAATGTATATCATATACACTTCTTTAATTATGTTGATATATTAATTAAACTATCTATTAAACATATTTAAATAATTTGATACTCATTAAATTGTTTTGAGTCACAATTTATCCTTACTGTTTCAGTTTGATATCCAAATATTTTTTCACACTATCCAAATAATCATTAGTATTCAAATACATTCCTTCTTTTACGTTCTTTAAACCATGAATACAAATAGCGAGATCTTTAGTCATGTGGCCCGCATCAACACTTTCTACACAAGCTTCTTCTAGTGTATCACAAAATCTATACAAAGAAGTTAATATTTATTAAATTAATTTTAAAACCACCAAAGCTATAGAAAATATACTTGGCAAGTTCAGGAGTATTATCAAGCTTGGCTCTATGTTTAAGGCCCCTGGTCCAAGCATACACTGAGGCAATTGGATTTGTTGATGTTTGTTTTCCTTCTTCATGTTGCCTGGAAGTAACAATATCTAAGTAAATGAATGCTTACTGAATTATTTTTTGAGTTATTACTTGTATTGTAATTACCTATAATGTCTAGTGACAGTTCCATGAGCAGCCTCGGATTCTAAAGTCTTACCGTCAGGACAAACAAGAACAGATGTCATAAGACCCAGGGAACCTGTAAATTATAATGATTAACCAATAAAAAATTAGTCATCTCAAAATTAAAATACTGTTATTACTAACCATATCCTTGAGCTACAATATCAGACATGACGTCTCCGTCATAATTTTTGCATGCCCAAACAAAACCACCATTTCCTTTTAATGCTTGAGCTACCATATCATCTATTAAACGATGTTCATACCAGATTTTAGAAGCTTCAAATTGAGATTTATAATTCCTATGAATAAATATGAATACATAATTATTTACAATTTAGAAATGTATCAATATACTTACGCTTCATAAATTTCTTGAAAAATATCTTTAAACCTTCCATCATACTTTTTAAGGATAGTATTTTTTGTGGATAAATAGAGTGGCCATTTTTTCAACAAAGCTACCTTTTAACCAAAATTTAATACATTAAACAATGAAAAATTAAATGATTATTCAATATACAAACTTGAAAACTAGAATGAGCAAACGAAGCTATTGAATCATCCAAATTATACATGGCCATTGCAACACCAGGTGACTTGAAATCAAATACTTTAAGCTTCTCTACTTGACCTTTATGATCAGTAAAAACTAATTCCAGCTAATAATCAAAAATATTTTTTTATTAAATGCCTATTTTAATAATAGTTCATTTATGAGTTTAAATTTCAAACCTGGCCAGGCCTTGTTACTACATAGTCAGTAGCTTTATACTGATCACCATGAGCGTGTCTACCAATAACGATAGGTTTGGTCCAACCAGGTACCAGTCTAGGAATTGTTTTACATAAAATTGGTTCTCTGAATACTGTTCCACCCAAAATATTACGTATTGTACCATTGGGGCTGAGCCACATTTTTTTCAATTTAAATTCTGCAGTTTTAACAAAAATTAATAATACTTAAAAAATATTGCTTTATAAGCATTTGCATACCCTCAACACGAGCTTCATCTGGTGTAATTGTTGCACATTTGATGGCAACATTATGTTTTAGAGTAGCTTCAGCAGCATCTATAGTTACTTGATCATTAGTAGCATCTCTATTAGGTAGACCGAGATCATAATACAAACAATCTAGCTACAAAATAAAATTAATTATAAACAACTGAAATGATAAAACAAAATATACCAAACCTTAATATAAGGGAAAATTAGGGTTTCTTTTATTTTTTCCCATATAATCCTAGTCATTTCATCTCCATCCATTTCAACAATAGGGTTTTTAACCAAGATTCTTGTCGATGATGATGCATCTAAAATATAAAAACAGTAGATATTAACACTATACAGGTGTCATAAAAATATGTAATGGTAAAAATGACATTACAAAATGAAACAATATTGTGACTTAACTTTTTTATTGCTGTATTTTAACTATAAAAGATAAACCTTTTGATGCACATCATTGAAGCTATTAGTATAATTACTTAATAAAAATATGAATCCCAAGGTTTTAATATGCAAAAATAAGTATTTAATTTAAATGATAAAATTGGTAACAAATTATAGGGTGGTACATAATTCAATAAATAGAATAGTACCTATATTTCAACCCAACTAGTTATGTGCTAATATTGACTGTACCATTATAAAAATACATTGATAAAGTGACCTCTTTGAATAAGGCAAAAGTACACTTTGTAACATTTAATAATCATTTTTATAATTAATAGTAGTACCTAACTTCCGGGTGTCATGAAGAAGTAACACAATACTTTTCTAAAGTCTATTTATGATAATAGCATAATTTAAAACCAAAACACATTATTATCTTCAATTTATCATATTATAAGATAACATATTACAACTAAGTTTTCATTAGTATTTACATTACACAGACATGAATAGAACCTACTATTTATTTTCTCATTTAAGAAGTGGGTAAATAGGTACCAATCAGTTATTAACATCAATAAATTTACTTGTTGATTCAAATATCTCAACAAAAGAAAGAAATAATACTTTCTAACAACTTATCCATTTTATTTTCATATTTAGAAATAAAATTAGGTGTCAACTAATTGAAAATTAACTAATTCACAATGAAAACAAAATAAAAATTATTTTTAAAGTTACATAGGTAATATAGATTTTATTTTTTAATTTTATTTATAAATGAATATCTACAATCTATACAATGATTGTGTACAATAAGTAGGTTAGATGAGTAGTGAATATAACATAATAAAGATTTATAAAAATTATTTCAATATTTTAAAATAAATAAATAGATCAAAAATTATATTAAGTATATAACATTATAACATAATTCTTTTCAACCATTAGGATAATTGTTATCAATACCTACAAACTATATCTTTGTATTTTTAAGTGCCATAGCTTAATATTAATTTTAAAAGTAATCTCAATGGTTAACTAATTGAGAAAATCCTACTTTCAAATTTCATTTAAAAAGAAATCCATCTACACCGTATTGAGGACTAAAAAAACAATTCTATTCCACCCGCCTAATCTACCTGCTGAATACACGGTATTTATAATCATAAGAACATAGACGATAGACGATTGATAAATTAAAAATCCACAGAGCACTCAAGTGTCGGACTTAATAGATAATAATTAGTAATTGAAAAGTCACGAAGTCTTTGTGGTAATCAATACTAAACCGTGATACAATTTCGGGCATTTGGAAAAGCCATCTGGTAGGTATGCGAGTGGTGCGAATACTGATGACATTGTCTGATATTATACTATTATAGCACTCAATATTAAGACCGGCGGTGCGAAATGAACTCACAGTTTCGGTGGCCGACCAGCGTGGTGGACTTGGCGAGCGCAGAAGTGAATTCCAACAGTTTCTTCACCATGGCGTCGTGAGCGAGGTAAATTTCAAATCTATATCACGCCAACGATTACGAAGTGCCCGGGCGTTGATAACGACGGCTGCGTGCGACTGTGCTCCGGTACAGAGATAGACGTGACTATACGTAGTGAGTACCGACGTCCCGAAACGTCGTGGTGGTGGCGGCGGCAGCGGTGGTGGGACGCGAGTACGCGACGGCGCAGTGAACGAACCGACCATGCTCGTCGCGCGTACGTGCGAGTACACACACGTCACACACACACACACACACACACACATGATCACGATGCGGTGGCCCCCGACCCACGACTAACGACCACTGAAAACGTAGTGGCGACTAAGGAGTGCACGTGTGTGTATTTGTGTTTTTTATGCACGTGTGTGTGTGTGTGTGTGTGTGTGTGTTGTGTATGTGTGTGTATTGAGCAATTTACGCTTATAGTATGCGCATAATGTTATGCAACCCGTCCGTTGGTTATTGTTATTTAATTGATAACGCAACGCGGATGTACGAATTCAGTGCGACCGAAAAAATCAATGAGAAATTACCAAGTCGGCAAGGCTAGAGTGCTATACGTCGAAACGAGCGCAAGACGTGCACTAACGATATTGTGTTTTTAGATTTTACCGAGGATTTTACCTACTGCGGAAAAATAACAGTGGTGGACTGAAAATTTTTTTTGTTGACGCGATTTTTGGTCATCCACCATCTATTTACATAATGTATACCGATCAAACACTGCATCAGCAATGATTGATACCCTTAAATTTGTGAATTAGATTTCATAAACAATGGTCCACACACAGACGTGGATCCAAGAGAAGAGATAGAAGCGATTGCCCCCCATGAATTTTAAAATCATTACTAAAAATACCTACGAACATCAAAATGTAATTTATAAACAGTTATGTATAGTTGTAGCATAACACTAAAAACTAAAAACGAGTTGTAGGTATTATACATTTTGAAATTGAGTAATAAAAAGGAAAAAGGCGCATAAAAAAGTAAAAATCGTATATTTTATCTGTTTTTTATATTCCCTCCCCAATTTGAAGTCTTGGATCCACGCCTGTACACTTAGCGGCGTTTAAAAAATTAATTAAGTCAAAATTGACCTCTGCATACACATCATATGTACACAGTGTGTACTACACACTCACTGATTTCTTACGTAATAAGAATGAAAATGTTATAATATTGTATTGTAATGGAAATCTGCAAATAAAATCTCTTACGATTTTCACTAGACGTTTCTGTAATTTCCATGCATAAAGCGAACTGATTCCTCCCTGTTAGCGGTCTTGGTTATTTGCACTTGGTAGAGATTCCTACTTTTTTCGCGGTTCGCCATCGTTACATTCCGGAAATGCCGTACGAATCAGTATAATAATTTACAAAATAATAATATAGGTACCTAACAATTACTAAAATTCGTATACGTGCCGAAAATTCTAACACGATCAATTATTATTTACAGGTATTCCTAAATCCTACTACGTTCAATATACCGATTACCGACAGCTTACAGGGTGTCTACAATTACAAAGAAAGTCCGCATTTTAAAGAACGGTATTTAAAAAAAGATAAAATCTAAAAATACAGTATACACCAGTACACCACTAACCAAAGTAAACTATACGCAATGTAGTATTTTTCTCTCTTACCATAGAAAATACATGTGTTCAATGTGTTTTTCTTTAGTGACGCAAACGATATCGAGCGATACTCAAACGACACACCCTCATTATACATCTGGTGTGAACATATACACACCTAACTGATTCGCATTCACATTTCACTATCCTTAACCTTTACGAAACCCTCCGAGGAAAAAATTAAAACGTTTTAAGTTGGCCAACTTTAGAGATCTAATATGCGATGACAGGTTCTAGGCTCCTGATCATCCAATTCGCCGCTGGGACAAGTTTTCGTTATGTGCCGACAGACAGGGGTGTATTTATGGGAAACTGAGAAGGCTTCAGCCCCCTACCCTGAAATTTCTGGCATTGTTTTTCAATCTGCTTATGAGAAATTCAGTACCATTGTTTTAAGAATTAGTTATTAGTTATTCAGCTCGCAGTGGAAGAAATTAAGTGTATTTCATATGCCAATTAATCTGGATAATACATTTATTTAAATAAAGATGAGCTCGTAATTAGGTTCATACTTACATGTACATATTTGAATTTATTGCATATTATGTAATTGTTTATAATTATTTAGTTATGTACGAATTTATAATTTAAAAATTGATAAAAAGTGAATCATTTTCAAATAAAAACCTAAATTTTATGAAAATTATCAGTTTTTAATCACATAACATCCAAGATAAAATAAACTCTAATTCCAGAATTATTTGAATTTACTGTACAAATTATAAAAATTTAGAATTTAAATGCCATAAAAGTGCCTGTTATTTAGAAGTGGTTCGTTTGGGAAGGTTTCGTTGAATATTTAATTATTGAATCGTAATTTAAAATTCGACAGTTAACTAATTTTGTACTTGTCTGAATTTCTTACATGAAAATATACTTAAACATTTATGGGGAGATTTCGTCCTACTTAAACGAAATGAGGAGATTTTGTCTTATATTCGAATGCAGTGACACGTATCATATAAATGTTTGTATAAAGAACTTAACCGATCTTTAAGTGACAAATTTTAGATGTAAGTTAATTTTAATCAGTATAAAGAATATAATGACGTAAAAAACGTGTGATTGACTCGATTATTTATATTGCAGTTATTAAAGGCAAGCTATACCATTTTTCTATGTATATATTATAAGTTATAAACTTAAAACTAACATAATGGGTGGGTGATTAACTTTACAATAAAAATACATTCTTTTACAAAACTCTAATATGTATGATTTCATCTGGTTTTAAGTATTGATGTTTTGTTCTTAGATCATATTTGACATTCTATAATAGTACTTAAACCAAGGTGTTTTATGATGGTTAATTATTGCGGTTTAACCATATATGTCTATACACAAATATATAATAATAAATTTGAAGATTTTTGTGTACTATTTAAAACATTGTTAAAAGTCCGATTTCACTCATTATTTTTTCTTTTATATTCTATCTTTTGAAGTAGGTAATAAAAATAAATTTATATATTTATATACATTATAAACCTACTTTTTTACGTTTTATTCTCGACAACATACAGATAGTACAGAGCGTCAGCTCAAAAATGCAATTTGTACTTATAAGTTATATTTCTGAATTCCTAGAAGCTAGACGCACCATTACCACACAAATTGTTTTAAATGTTTTCAAAAAATATAAAAAGTGTATATTTTTTTCAAGTCAAAGGTTAAATTGAGTGTTATATGGAATTTCAAAAATAACCCGAAACAATTTATTCAATATTAATATATTATATAGTCACGCGATTCTATGACTTATATGCGACTTAATACCTCACATCGACGTAATATATTTGAGTTCAGATCCGTGTTAAAACTTAAAATACACAAACACTTTGTTTAAAACAAAACCTTTGTTTTCATTAAAAAAAATCAAATTATTCAAGTTCATACATAATTGATGTAGTTGAACATAATTTATATTTTAAATTTTAAAACCAATATTATCAATCAGCAGAATGTTTGTATATACAGTTAGATTACTGTAATTAGTATTCCAAAGTTTTAAAATGTACATAATACTTTCATAAAATCGCTATATTATATCAATTGAATAATTTTAATACTTGCTTGGCCAACAACAAAACGAATGCTTCTCACCAATAACGCTGAATTTCTTATCAAAAATTTTGTAAGCAACCGTGTACTATTACTACTTAGTAGGCAGGTAATAACACAAGTCACAACATTTTTTAAACTAATTTAGGCCTTCAATCCTCAAATTTAAATTATTGTAATTATAATTCTTATTGCAAGGTAAAAGTATTCGAACCCGTACTTAAATATTTTAAAAATAAATTTGAAAACAAAAATTTTTTTTTTAAATAATCTAATTTTCATTTTAACTTTCCCATCTATTTTGCATTAATTAATAACTACTATAGTAGGTACCTAGTGTTTATAGTATAGATGCTGATAAAAGTTGGTGAAAAATAAAATCATTAATACGATATACCTTCTAATTGAGTTTATTTAAACAACATTTTGAGTCTTTATTTTGGTAGCTATTTTTAGCTTTTATTAATCATTATAATTTATATGTATTATATATTTGAAAGAACATTTCATATTACTTATTAAAAATATTTTTTTAGGAGATAATTAGTAATAATTTATATAAATTTGGACAACCATATACCAATTATTATTTTTTAAATTAGCGAGAAGCTGCCCCATGAAACCATTCAACTGAGGGTGTAGATTTATTTTAAGTTTGTTGATCATCCAAGGGTATTAGTGAATCAAAGATAAAAAAGCGTAAAACGTTTGAAATTTGCCAGGACCTTTGTTACTACTAAGTATACACTTGATCATTAAAGCTGAGCATAATAATAACAAAATATGACAACAAATTATGATAGGTAAATAGTAGTTACACGTACGGGTGTATAACATGAACGTAATAGATATCTCAAGTGTTTTCAAAAAGTTTAAATCAAAATTATAATAAATCCTAAACCAGTAAATTAAATACGCGTTTACCCCTCAAAAGAACTAACATCTTCGGAAACAGTTAACAATACACCACTTGTCACTTCTATGAGATTAAGCCTAAAGTAGGAAAGGTACAAAGCGATTTTAATGACACAGATATGCCAACTCTTGGATAAAATTTAAAATAGATGCTCTCTGAAAAACCGATGGAAAACTTAATATTTTTAATTTGAACGTTCTAACTTATGGTCGAACGCAGACCATTGAGACCGATAGTACTATTGTACATAGTTTCTGCAGTAACTAGAAACGCTATGCACGTCGCGTCTCATAAACAATATTTTTATTTAAAACATTTTTAACTAAGTCAATTTTTTTAACATAGCCCATAGAAAAATTAAAAATTTGAAATTCAAAAGGATAGATGATTTAAAATTCTTGTTTTATCATAAACGTCAAGTTTATTGTGTTTAATAAACATAAATATTTTATATAATTCAGTCCTTTCAATAGACACAAATATAAAAAAAAAAAAAAAAAAAAAAATTATAAAAATTATAAAATACATTTAAGAAAAAAAAACTATATATTAATATTATTTTTACACAATTATATTATGTATACATGAACTTAATTTAAATAATAATAAAAAGGAATCGGTAAATGTATTTTCATAACATAGACGTAATAATAAATACCTTATGTTATAATTTTGATCTTATTACATAATATTTATTATTTAGTATTAACTTAACATTTCAACACTAAAAATAATTATTGTAAAAATACATAAATTCAATTACAAATGACCTGTGTGTTTTAAAAATATACGGTTAAATTGTCTTCTCTTCTCGTTTCTTCAACTGGAGTCACACTGACACTTGGGTCGATTTCACGCTAAAAAAAAAATAAAATCATAATAATTATTATGGACAAATTTATTAACTAGTTTTTCATTCACAAAATCGAAATTCTTTATTTTATTAATAAGGTCCAAAGATCCAAAGCAAAAAATAATGACAAAAGAGTTTTTTTAAGGTTTAAATATAAAAAAGCCATCTATATGGTAAATTTTCAGAATATGTATTAATTATAGTGCCTATTTAATCTGGTACTTTCAAACTTGCTTGTTCTGATATAATAATTAACATATTGTATGATCATATATGATTAAATTGTTAAAAATACATCATATATATCTGAGATTTTTATTTAATTTCATGAACTGAAAATCAAGTTGGCTCTGTTCCAATTTATAATACAGAATAAAAAAGAGAGACAATTATTTAAAAACGTATCCTCATCAATAAAATTAATTTAAACTGTGGTAATTTAATACAGCATTGTATGGAACAACATTTATTTTTAAAATATACATTCAGTATTGAAGCACATAATAAACGTATTTGATTTCTTTTCATATACGTACCACTTACATATTATAATAGGTACTTAATAATTTATATAGGTACATTTAAAAACATGATCAAATATATATGATATATATATCTGATTCAAACACCAAACATTGTGAATCAATTACTTCATTTGCGTGTTTTGAATACTATTAAGGTATCAATCAATATTATTTTTCAATTTTTTCTGGAAGAAATATAAGTGACTTTCTTATTTTTTTTTATTTACACATAGGTACCTGCATCACTTTTCGCTTATTTTATTTTCGATGTTTTTATTAATTTAATAACACAATTTATGAAAACACATTTTAACAGTCCACAGTAATTTTAAATTACTTATGATTAATTTCATTAATTATATAATATTTATAAGGTAAACTATTAGTACATTTTAAACCAAGAAGTCTGTTTCCTTTGAAAAAACACGATATTAAAAATTTATATTTTGTGTTCAATTAAAAAAATTAAAATTTCATTTTTTAAGTTGTTATGCTATTAAGGAAAAGATGTAAAAAAATCATTTTTATTTAAGTGGGAACTTGATTGTGGTATTTTTTGAAGCCTCATTTTACTTTAATGTTACTTGTCCTATGTCCATATTCTAAATAAGCGTGTGTTAAATACTTAATACACTGCATTGATACTAATGCACCAACCTAATTTTATTTACTATAAATCTGTGTTCAATGTTCATGGTTGAATAAACTCTAATGCTGATTTAATTTTCGATCAATCGATTTGATTAAAACATCATATTTTTTTACCTAAAAAAATGTCGAACTCTTAATATTGAATTTAATTTTTCATATTGTTTTCATTCTTTAGATTAGTAATCTTTTGAAGTAAACAATTTTCATAATGAAATACAATCCAATTAAGAATATGTATAATTTACACACTTTACGGTTTGATAATTTTGTTAATTTATTTAACATTTTGTGCTAATAACCTTGATACATTCTAATTTATTTTTAACCAAGGAATTCATGGATAACTTAATTTAGCTTATAAAACCATAAAAGTAACTATAATTTAATGTTTCGGATTATTTCTATCGGTTCATTTTAAATTAAATTCAACATAGAAAGATTTTATGGACTAAAATGAATATTTTACATAATACTATTTTATAATTTGTAGTATTCCTAAGTGTTTTTTTAAGTCTCATTAAAATCATATAAAAAAACAATTACTTTAACTTTTAATACAAACAATGGTTATAGGATCTATTGTAATAACTAAAAAATATCGAAAATGTTATACCTCATGATTCGTTTTTCAACTATTAAAATGTTTTAGGATCTAGGTATCTAAAAGTTTTGACAAACCGTACACAACTAGTAAATTGGTCGTAATGGTCCCTAAAGTGTGTTCAACGGAATCTAAGGGTTCCACATGACAACCACAAAGGTTTCAAAAGTTAAAACCACTGACACAATAAAACTGTAATTTTGCAAGGTTTTTTTTTTAATGAAAATACACCTCTTTTCTACGTTTTTAAAATATTAAAATATAAATTTGTATAAAATATATGTTTAAAATAATGGCTTTGACTGTGAAGTGTTTTTTGTTTGATATTAATTTTACAGTCGTAACAAACATGCGCCGTAATATAAAGATGTTTTGAAAAATGTCAACTATTATTGACTATCGGGTGTATTTACAGTGTTAATAGTTGAAATTTGGGATTGAACTGGAATCGGGGCTCCGTCAAACGAAAACGAATCTCCAAGGGCGTCGTGGCCGTAAAAGTCTGGCCGTTAATAAGTACACTATAGTCGTGCGCGATACACGTCGGACGGTGTATGCACCTACGACGATGTTGAGTACTTGTTTCAAAATTCGTACGTACCGCCATATGAGCGCACGAATTACGATCGTCCCAGCTGAGCTTCTTGACGCGCTTGGGAACGGCCTCGTTGGGCCAATGAGGCACTCTGGAGAACCGGCTGACCGGGCTCGGTGTGGCCGTCGTCGTCGTCGTCGTCGTGGAAGACCCGGCCGGCGATCGGCCGCCGCCGACACTGCTGCCGCACTTGGGCACTTGCGGCGGAGCGGGCGCCGGGAACTTGTTGTGTCTCGTACGCGGAAGCGTCTGCTGTACCGCGCCCATTTTCGCCCGGCCGTTTGCGTTGTTCGTCCCGGGAAACATTCTGGTCGCTGTAACCCATCAATGTTTCGATTACAGCGCACAAACATGACTAAATGACTACGTACAATAATCCGCAGCGTATGGGCGCGTATATCCTATATCACCTTGATATCGCCCGTCCTCGCTAGGGCTACAGACCCGTACTTCGTGCCCTTCGACTACCTACCCTCGTCGGCCGTAAACACTATGCGAATCTCGCTTGCTTGTATCATCTCCTTGACGACAACATCGACTCCCCCACGCTCCTGTCCCGGACCAATTTCAAAGTACCCTGCCGTTTATCTCGCTCTTCCACTCCTTACACTCCATCCCTCACATCATCTCAAACTTTCTCGAAGACGCCTCTGTCTTCCGTCGTATGCACACCGCCCACTGCGATCCCTCGTTTACTTTTTAATTTTTTTTCTTTTTCTTATTCCATCTTAATATTTACCGATATTATGTTTCTATTTATTATCGGGCCCATCCCGCTTTGTATTGAATAAATAAATAAATAATAGGCATAAGCCAACAGTAATATTCACGCAACGTAAAAAATATATCATCGAGGTTTCTGATATTGGGTTAGGTTAAAATAATTCCGTAATAAATCATTTATTTATTTTTAATCATCTAGTGCAGGCTCTTCAACCTTTTTGGACGGTGAGCCACCTATCTGTTATTGTTAAAAATTTCGCGAGTGAAAGATACAGTAATATTTTATAGTAAGTAATAAGTCAAAAAAAAAAAAAAAACAAAAAAAAACAAGAAAGTTATAACATTTTTATTATCTTTCAATGTCCTACACTGTTTTTTCATTTTATATTATTTTTTACTATTATAAGAAAATAATTACATTTTAAATTACTTATTGTTAAATTATTTATTATTCGGTACAACAAACCGATTGAAAATTGACAGTAGAAATTACTTATTTTTTAATGGAATGTTTAACATTATTTTTCTTTAACAATTTCTCTGCGTTCGGTTGTATATGAAACGATACAATTCTCAACGAATTTTTCTAATTTGATAAAAATAGAACAAATACATGCCATGCTTAAAACGTATTTGTGTGCAAGTCTTAAATAAATATCAAACGGCTCGCGTGTTCGAAGATCCCGGATTTTGTACGTTAAATTATGTAATAATGCAAAAGAGACAAAAGTACTTCGAGCGATAATTTCATTGTTTACTAATGAGTCATAATTTTCCAAACAAATATGACACATTTTAATATCACATACATGCATATTTCGTGCAATTTTTTATGCAATTTCATACTCAAGGTAGTTCATGATTTAATAATTTGATGAATATTACTTACTTTTGACAGTAGCGGTGTACAGAGGATCACCTGAATCGTCTTTTGGGTTAAATAATGGGTTTTGCATTTTAGTGCCTACTCCAACTAAACGCTTTTCGTCGTATATTGGATTAGTGCGTTTAAATCCTTCAAATTTCGTACGTACATCAAAATTCGTCGGAGTGCCAATTTTTGGTTGTTTACTGCAATATTTAGAGGAAAGATGAGTTTGAAATATTTCTCTTTTAATTTTAATTGAATACCTTTTTTGAATGTGAATGACCAATGCAATTATAACTAAGCTTAGTATGCCTAAAATAATTCCAAATATTACAAATATTGTGTAACTATTGGCGGTTGTTCGGCCAGCAAACCTCACAACAGTATCGGGCAAATGAACAATTACAGGCACTGAAGCCTAAATAACAAAAAATACACAATGTTTCATACTTATATACATATATATGAGTACAAAAAAAAGGTTCACTTACTTGTCTCGGAGGGATCCCGGTATCTGTAGCCACGGCTACCAAATGCGCAGTTGAAGTGTTAAGATCTGATAAATCTCCAAGTAAAATATCTCCTGAATCTTCTATAGAAAACATTCTAAAAACGGTAAATCAAATATTAGTTATAAGTTTTGAATTTTTAAGTTAAATAATCATATTGCATTTACTTTGATTCTGGACCTCGTAATGACAAGCTAACACGATCACCACGATCGCCATCAGCTGCTTCTACTTTACCAATCACTGTACCTGGCAGTAACTGAGATAAAGATATATCTGGCACATAAAACTCATATTGTGGATATCGAAATCTCGGATCCCAATCATTAACATTTAGTACGGTGATGTTGACAAACGCAGAAGTATTCTAAACATTATTGCCAAATGACATTAATAAAGTGATAGCATATTATTTCACCTTTAATTCTAAATCAAAATTTCTAATAATTAAGTTTTAATACATATTTTTTTAAATAAAACATTCTTGTCATATTATTCAATAGAGAATGTTAATAACTAGCTATTTGTATACACTAGGTATGTGGTATAATTTTTGAAAGTTTAAAGAGTTCATAAATTACAAGAATAAATAAAAATATTCAATAAATCAGAATAATATTTTAAATATATTATTGTTCATCTATACTATTTTTAGAGTATAATATATTATACGAAGAAAATTTATAGCATCAGATTAAGTTTGAAATAGTAGATTTTAAATTATTGAAACATTGGACAAAAGTCAAATGAAATATGTGAAGAAATTAATGTTTTAGAATTTAGACTATACAGATTGGAAAATTTCAATAGAGAAAAGGTCAAAGATGAAACTTACTGTTATGGTGATTTAGTTATCACTAATTAAGATCGAAAATTATAAATTATCAATTGCAGTGGTGGCACGTGATGTTTAAACAAGCACTAGACGCCACTGACAAACATAAAAAAATTGATTTTAAAGTGCCGATAAATCCAGTGTTAAATGTTTAAGGTAAATCAATTTGCAATAAACGTTTTGTTAAACAATGATTCAAAATTAATATAACTGAATTTTGAATAAAACATATTTGTTGACCTGATATATAAGTGTAAGCTTACATTTAATAAAACTAAAGGTAATCCAAAACCTAGAGTAATTTTTACTAATGTCAATAATTGATAATTCGTCATAAATAAAGACAAAATAATAGAACACTAGCTTGTATATATTTTTTTTAGTAATTAAGTACCCAGTAACTAATAATAGTTAACAATAAGTCAAAGTAAGAAACTTAGAAAACAAGAAAACAATAAGAAAACATTGAAGAATACTAAGAAAGTAAATTTTCTTTCTAAGAAAACAAGACAATACACTTGTGTAGGTACTCGCCTTGTAAAACCTCATCATTTTTGTTAATTTGTATGGATGGAACATATATACAAATTGAATATGTACAAGTGACAAGCCTATCACGAGTTATCTTTAATTTTTAGCTCATTATATTTATTCAATGATAATACACACCATAAAACTGTCAGTAGCAAAAGCATAAAACACATAGTTGTCTACTGTTTCGTAATCCAACGGTTTCTTAAGTATAATATCGCCGTTTATTGAAATCATAAATATATCCGTATAGTTGCTTAGCCAATACTTAAGCCGTTTGTCTTTTGGCTTATTAGTAATCACTGTTAGTAAGACGCTATCCAACGGTACATTCTCTAGCACTCCAGCCTGATAATGGTCTTGTAAGAACTGAAGTTCCCGAAGTGAGGTACCTGGCCGACTTATGGTCAATGTAGCCAACGCATATCGATCGGAATTATCGAATTGTGTCGCCTGAAATATATAATTTTTCATATAAGCTAGAGGTTTTCAAGGTGACAATTTTTTTTGTAAATGTGTTATTATCAACTCACTCGTATGACCATAGTGACTGGTTGTAACAAATCATCTTCAGGAATGGCACGTTTGATGGTAACACTACCCGAAACTCTATCCAATTCAAAGTATCGAGAGTCTTGAGTATCTGAAAACGCATGACCACAAATTAAAATTGTAACTCAAGAAAAAATCTAATTGCAATATTAACCAGAATTGAAAGTGTAAAAAATATTTGCATTGATTCCAAGGTCTTGATCATATGCAGCAATTTCTCTGGGAAATACTCGAAGTTTTGTACCCTAATTAAAAAAAAAAAAAACACGCATAGTAAGTTTTTAAATTAATTATATTAGACAAATGAAAAAGTTATAATTCAAAACACCATATATCTTACTTTGCTTGCATGATCAGGTAGTGTTGCAGTATATCTTTCATCGTAAAATTTTGGATTTTGATCATCTGCATCAATAATATTAACATAGATAATTGTATCTGTATATTGCGGTGGATTTCCTTGATCCTAAAACAAGACCTCAATAATCAATTTTACATGATTTTTAAATGCATCTCATTTATAACTACTGATATCGTCTTTCTCTATAATAGTATAGTACATATATTACCTGAGCTCGTATTCCAATAGTAAAATTTGAAAGAGTTTCGTAGTCCAACGCTTTTCTTAACACTAGAGTTCCTTCTAGACCATTGACAAAAACAAAATAATCCTAAAATAAAAATTTTAAATAGTAAATATTGTTCAAAACTTTCTACGAATCCAATAAATTGCATAAATGACATTATATGTATGGAACATTTTATATTCATTGAGGTGAGACCGATCAAATTATATCATACCTCTAAGATGATTTTATTTCCATTCATGAAAATCGGCTGCGTAAAATACAACATGAAATTTACATATTTTATGAAACAATTTATAAAAAAGCTGGTAAGTGAGATGATGGTGGTACAAGTTCGTCCTTCATCCCTTCGGTCCTCGGACAAGATATTGGTGATGAATGTATTAAGTTTTAAAGAAATGATGACTCATTTCTTTAGTATAAAACGATTCTGAGCAAAGCTTCAGTGTAATATAATATATTATTATTTAAATACTGTTTACGTATTTTACGGTTATTTGTATAATTTTTTAAATGCTTGGAAAAAAAATCTTGAGTCACGATTATTGATGTTTTTTCGGTATTGATAGTTTAGTATAAGAGTAAACTTATTAAAATTTCAGAACTTTCTAACAAATACTCAATATTTCATTAGAAATAAACTTAAAAGAAATCAGACAATATCGTAAAAAATCGTATAATAATTTATTAAAGTGTGTATAAAAAAAAATCCTGAGTCACGATTTTTGAATTTTTGTTAGGATAGTGTAGGTATATGAGTAAGGTCATATTAAATTTTCAGAACTTTTTGTCAAATATTTAAAATTATATTACATAAAAACTTTCAAACAATTTGGTAAATTAAAAGTTCTATATTTAAGTCAAAAGTGCTATAATTGTTCTGAAACTGTTGTCCAATATAAAAAAGTATGTATTTGATGTTGGATAAAATTTTCAAGTTTCTAGCTTCAATAATTTTTGATTTATGACTAAATACCTAAAATCTGAACAGTGAAAATCTCGTTTACGCCGGATTTTTACCGATTTTATCGTTTTTACTCAGTTTTTCGATCGTTATTCTTAATATTCTTATTACTGGAAAAACTATGGAGATATTGGAAAAATGACCTCTTTAAAGTACCATCTCAGTTCAATTTCGAATCTAAAAAGTTGCTGGACGAAATTTTTGGACAAGGATTTCTATACGAAAAAGTGTTTGCAGGAAAAAAAAATAATAATAAAAAAAAAAAAATAAAAAAAAAATAAACATCATTGTTAAACCATAAGATCCTTCGCTTCACTCAGAATCTAAAATATGACTATAAGTGAATGCCGAGTAACGATGGATATGAAGATTGACAGTAGCTAACCGCAACAAGCGCAACATAATCATAAACATTTTCTATTTATTTGTACGAATGAGCCACTTCAATAATAATTATAATGTTTAACTTACAGAATGCGGTCCGGGAAGTACAGTGTAATGTACAGTAGAAAACGGACCAAGTTGATCAGCGTCGATGGCTTTGATACCTTGAAGTACTCTAGTTCCTACAACAGTCACCTAAAAAAGAAAGTATAGTAAAATAATTTGAAAATTAAAACCATTAACGTGAACAATGGTGAATCAAGATTAAACCTTATTTATTATTTGGATTTTAACTTATTCGTTTCAATTTGATATACATATAACTATTTTGGTATTTTAGTTTGTAATTTAAAAATATTTGCTCAATACAGAAACAAATGAGAGTAACAATTTAAAGAAAAAAATCAAAACTATTTACGAACTAAACATTGTTGGTATATATACGATCCCAAACTTACGTATCAGACCTTATAACTTTACTATTTATGACAAGATACAAATATTTACCTCAGATATGTTAAGTACGTAGGGAGCGTTAACGAATATAGGAGCATTATCATTAGCGTCAGTAACTCGAATGCTCACGGGAATCGCAAAATTCTAAAAGAATAAAAAATTATTTCTCAAAAATTGTTATCAATTATTACAAGACATAAGAAGGTAAAAATTTACTTACTGGATCGGCGGTATGTTTCCGCTCACAAATTATATTAACGTAAACAGAAGAAGGTCCAGCAATACCCTGAAACGTGAGTATATTATTATCCGAATAACTGTATTATTTTAAATATAATAATTAGGACAAATAGACAATCATACTTCTTTATCTAGTGGTTTTGTTAAGCTAAGATCTTTTGTACCCGGTAAGATAGTAATCGGACTATCAACTTCATTTAATGATAAATTAATATTTCCATTTTCAGACGTATCTCCGTTTATCTTCAAAACGCCTAAAAATAATATAAAATTGTTTGACTCTTCAAAAAAAAAAAAAAATTCGAGAAAATTGGTAACGTACCAATAATTGATCCGACTGGTACATCTTCGGATACGAAGAAGCTTTCGGCTGAACCGCCATTTTCCAAATAGCAACGATTGTCCGCGACACCTAGAAATAAAATAAGATTCATATATTATTATGGTACACTTGAAAATAACATAAATATAATTTTTTTTTTTTATCTTATAGAAATTAAATACTTTTATTAATTAATTTGAAGTATTTTTATACGCATATATTATACATATTAAACCATTTAAACAGGTATTATTTACAGGTTGATCAGTTTACAATTGAATGGAGACTTTGATGGTGTCACAAAAATATTTGAATAGTAAATACATAACTTCAATATTCAAGGAATTTAAGCTATTTTTTTTAAACTGATAGTAAAACAATGAGACGGAAAATTTTGCTTTCGCCAACCGTAACGGAACCATGTTTAGTGTACCTATACTATGCAGACGGTGTGGTAGTATAGAGAACAGGTGGCTGCTGAGGAGCTCAAGTGTATCAGACTTATACAGATACGTTTGTTATGTTTGGAGTAACAGGAAATCCGTTTCGGATTTAACCGAACAAATCGCTACCGATGCACGCAAGATTCTCCTCACGGTGTATAACTCATAAAAATACGTTGTTTCTTATGATTTCTTTGGCATTAAGTATTAAGACGGTTGTAGGGTTTTTTTTAGAAATAAAATGTTTTATTTATAACATTTAAATTTTCTAGTGCTTTGAATTAAAATCTAACGAATTTTCTAAACAATATCATTACATCGACATAAATTATAGTTTCCCTGTCCGTTTGTGCCTCAAGGGACAAGGACGCCAACCTATAGCAATCCTAAGGGGTGAGCAAAGTTTCTCTTTTCAATTATTAAAGAGGGATATGGCAGATTTTTCGAGCCACTTTTACTACTCAAAAAAGGGTTCACATTCATACAAAACGCATAATATTATTTTAAAATCGATTCATTCTTTGATTCGCTCAGAATCTAAATTATAAACAAGTGAATATAGTTTCCAAAAATATTTTTCTGATACGTGTGGATATTTTCATATTTATATTTGTTTCATTTCAATTAGCATGATGCCATGATGTTCATTTCATTTTATTTGTATGTGGGTAGATTTATTTAAGTTACACGTAGAGCATATAACCACGGGAATAACAATTTTAAATTCTTGAGTGTATTGTTGTATTGAAAATCGAAATATGTTAATTCAACGACATGTACTATACAGTAAAAATAAATAGTGTAGAAGATCCATTCGACGATTTCTAGCTACTTGTAAAACGGTCGTGACGACTTCTGTACCATCATATTTATAGCATAAATATATAATGTATGTTCACGCATTATGTTTTCTAAAATAATTTTCACAGTGCTGTCATAACTATGCATATTGGATAGTGCACATAAGTGTTTCACGTTTTGTCAAAATCAAAGGAATAGTTCGTGATCATCTTCAAACGTAATTGTTGTTTATCATATACATAATTCATTAAATGTATGAGAATGTTATTATTCACCATATATTTATTGTTTTGTTTAGACTTCCGCGGATAATTTTATACTGTGAATATCAAATTATACATCATTATCTCTAATGACATTTGAAATAATATATTTATGCATAAATAAATATAAAATGCCTACTACGGCTTAGATTCCAAGTAAAGCAAAAGATCTATTGTTTTATTGATGTTTATTAATTTTTTATTGTTAGGAATCAATATTTATAGTAGTAAACTTCAAAATTTACGTTCAACCACGCTATAGATTAATCATTTTATCTAGAAGGTTCTTTAAAGAAGTTATTATACTCTATTCTAAGAATTTTCCAAACGCGAAGAAAAACTATCAAAAAGTCAAATAAAAACGGTAAAATAAAAAAAAAGCTTGATATTAAGACTAAAAACAGTAAAATGTGTAAACGGAGTATATTACGGAGATGATCTGTTCAGAACCGTTTCACTAAAGAAATAATTCATATTTTCTTTAAAATCGCTATTATCATGTCCAAGAATTGAAGACTATAAACAGAGACTCCTTCCACCATCACTATCTTACCGAGTTAGTCTTTCTGATATTTTGCAAAAATATTTTATATTTTCATTATTAAATCTGCTGAAGTAAATACGAAAATTTATTTAAAATTAAAAATTTCCATGTACTCTAGTTTTATATTAAAATTTGTATTTTACATTCAAAATCTATGACGTTGTTAAAATATTTATTTATTTTCTAACAAAAAATAAGTAGACTGCATTTTTTAGATTTGAAACCTAACTTTTACGTTCCATTTTATTAAAATTAATGCTACTTAGATATATATATATTTTTTTTTTTTCGTAATGAGTGCTTTTTCTTGGAGTATATTCAACTATAGCATACCGCTAAGTCTAGCTACCAATATTCGATGAGATGAAATGTGATTTCACGGTCAGTATTATAGAAAAAATAAGTGATGTGAGATTAACCGTTTTTTCTATTAGATACCTAGTTAAGTATCTGATTCACCATACCAACACGTATAACCTAAGAATTATACGGTTATTTTTATTAAAATCTATATTTATTTTCATAATACATTGTATACATCTATTGTCTATAGTAACAAAATTGTTCTATTTCATTGTATTTTATTGTGTATAATTTCAACGAATAATCAAATTACATCATACAAGTATTATAATAAGGAATATATTTTTTCTGTCAAATAACGTTTTACTACTGGTTTAATATTATGTACGCCTTAAATTTAAATTTAAAAAGTCGAAAAGATACTTACGGTGGAATTTCGTACTTTGTCCATTCAATCCTAAGACAAGATAATGGGGATGAGAGTTCGTATTTGTTTTAAAGAAAATATAAATCGTTCTTTTAGTAAAACGATTCTGAGTCAAGTTCCAGTGAAATAGATATCGTTTACACAATTTACGGGTTTTAGTATTATTATTAATAGGATTTTTGTTACCTATTCAAAACTTTATGAAATTTTAAATTCTTAACGTGTTACACATTTTCATTCAAAATACGGATCAAAATATGTTTTAATATCTTTCCTAATTTGTATTATGACTGGAACGACCAATTATATTTTATACTCAATCAAAGAAGTAAATCTTTGTAAAATAGTCAATTCAATTTTAATCATTCTAATCAAACGTTCAGGTAACATAAAAATAAAATAAATTTTATTTTAAAATCGATAAATTCTTCGCTTCACTATTATCTGAAAATAGCCTATTTTATCTCTTACATGTGGAATTGCTATTTATTGATAGAATTTATGATGTTATGAAATAGCAAATCTGTCTGGATTACCACAGATATAATATAGAAAAATGTAATTACTTATTAGTATCAATCATGATATTCATAATATACATGTAGCATGTAATAAAATTAACTTATGTATTCATACGTAGTTCATACACTCACGGTGGCCTGTATATCCAGAACTTCAAATTAGTATGATTGGTATTAATAATTATCCATAATTTTTTTTTCCTATTTTTCAATCGAATTGTTTATAAAATTCAATACTATTAGTAATAAATATAAATATATCAATATGTACGACTTAAATGGCTATATCCTATGTAAATATAAGTGAATATGTACATGTTTTATATGCTACATCAGAGTGAATTACAATTTAATTTAATTTTAGATAATTTATATGGGTTAATAACATAACATATTATCCATGTATGTATGGTTAATATGATAGCCTACATAAGCGTAATTAAAGATCGCTTAGACTGCTTAGAGGCTAAGTCCCCTCTGATTTAATTTTCTATAAGCACCAGAGTGATGTATGATAATTATTTTCATTACTTTATTTTTTTATCTGTATTTATTCATTAGCGTTTTAGTGAACCTATAATTTATATAAATCAAATTTGGATGATCAAGAATATGAAACATACATAGCTCCTGAGAGTTTTATTTTTTAATGCAATTTAATTTCTATTATTTATTGGTAAATTTTCACTGTAAATAATATAATATAAATAAATGTAGATGAAAAAAAAAATTAAATCTAAATGAATGATATTATTATTATTTTTAATCTTCTCTCTCATAAAAAAATAAATGAAAATAATAAATATACGGTGTAACGCTTTACTGACCACCCGCCAGGAACGATGCAATAACCACAACAAAAATATTCAAAACCTCTTATACTAAATACATGATTTAATGATAATTTCTACTTGTACTTCTATCATAAATATAATGTTTGAAATAACAAAAATAAAAATAGCACTATATTTATCCTTGCTTGTAGAGCCACCCATTTTTACATATCTACATTTTATACATTTAGGTCAGAGTTTAACTCTTATTTCATTGGTATTTAAAGAACATCACATTTGAATTATTGTTATGACTACCCTGCACGCTCAACAATTTTATTTGCATGCATACATAATCTAAAAATTGAAAGCTATAATATTATGATAAAAGATGAAATTAATTCTTTATAATATAATATTAATATTAGATACATTTTTAGAGTATTTTATTAATATTTTTACAGTAGACAAATGTAAAACTTAGTTGAAACAATTAACTATTTTATATACAAATAATTGAACGTGTTAAATGGATTTAAATACCCACAAATCCTTTTTTAAGAATTGTCCTACATTATTTTATAAACCATTTGAGCAATTATATAACTAATAATAAATCAGTAGAAAAAGAAAATCACGATCTTTTGTTGTTCAATTTTGAGTGTAGCACACTGTGTACTGTGTAGGCTCAATTATGCATAAAATAAACAACAGAGAATTGAAAACTAGACGTGTGGTTGAATGTTGCCTTTCGCAATAATAAAGTATATATTTTTATCTCAGAGATTTACCAACGATGAATTTACTTTGTCTTTGGGAAGTTATTTTACTTCCACCTACACACTACTACAATAACACCTATTCTGACCAAACAATTGAATGTTTTCACTCGGTTCATCTCTTCACTGAAGTCTAACAAATTGACACATCACGATTTGGTCGATTGATGCCGCATTAAATCAGTTGAATCATGACAACGTTACTGTCACAATGTCATTTGGGATTTAGAATTATCTTAAACTGCTTTTCAGACTCTGAGTGAAGCAATTTTATGAAATGAAAATAAATATAACTTTTTACGTGATACACTAATTTGAGCCGTAATTCTTACTTTAAACGCTTATAAAATATAGTTTATTGAGTTGATTTTCACGAGACTCGGACCTACAATTGAAATTGTGTGATGATTCTATTGGTCAAAGAAAATTTTTACCGTGTTAATGATTTAAAATGTTATAAAATTTAATTGAAAAATTCTATATTCTACGTGAAAATAAAGATTTTCGTTAAAATTCTGACTTTAAATGCGTATAAATAAAATCCAGACAAACGGTTTTCAAGGTTTGTTCAGTACTGTTAAGTGTTAATAAACCGTACGAGTAAAAAAATTATTTTCTAGACTCATATGAACAATTATAAATTTTATTAGATGAAAAATCCCAAAAACGATATTATATTAGATGAAAAATCCTAAAAACGAAATTTTTCCTAATATGTTCAAAGTTCTATTTTTAGCCCAAAAGTGGTTAAATATGTTTGAAACTTTTTTCAATTCTATATAATTATGAGTAATATGTAATGAAAATTAGATTATTTTTGCACTATTTCTTTTAGACTACGCTTAATATCTAAAATAGATTTGATAAAAATCTAACAAATTTCATCGTTTTTACTCAAATTTTCGTTAGTTTTACGTTACGCTTGCAAAAAATTTGAAGATGAGAAAAATATGACTTCTCTGAAGTATGAACAATTATACATTTCTGATCTATGTAGTGAGTGAATAGTAACTTTTGAACTAATATTAATACTTCAAAACGTGACAACAAATAAAAAAACATATCATCATAAAACCAATAGCAACATTCTTGATTTTGTCAAGAATTTTATAATACCTAATTTAATAAATTCATAAAATTATAATGTCCTTTCAGAACCATTTTTAATCCTATCTATATTTTAAATGTTTCTACGTATTAAAGTAAAATTATTTTTAGGATTATAGGTTCTGCAAATTTTACTAAAGTCTCACTTGACTAAAGTCTTTAACTAAAGTCTACAACTTGACTTTCATTAGGCGTCTTATCACAAGTATTGAAAAACTTTGAAAACTTTGATAACTCAAAAAGGTTCTTGAGTACTCTTGGTTTTTGATAACTTTATCACTTGATGTATGTGCTATGTATAAATATTTTGTGTAACTATTTCTTAAGATCATTAAGAATAATTACTAACGATGAACTGATTTTCAATAAACCACTTATTACCTCTCTATAACTTAACATAATTTAGTTATTATATTTTATACATGTATCTATTATCAATAAATAATTATTTTTTCATATTTCCATCTTACATAAGCCGGATGAGAAAATAATATTTCAATTCAACGACATTTTGTGAAACCCACAGTAATAGTTAATAACAGTTTTCAATGATTCAAAATACTTTAATTTTTGTTAAGTAGGTACAATGCACGAGAGAAGGGTTGAAAGTAAAAAAGGAAGAAATAGGACCGGAAGTGACGTTACGCTTGCCCTTGCGGAACATCCGGCTGTTTCTCGACCAACCGTGTACTAGAATATATAGCATCCATCGGGATTAGTCAGTAAGTTTCATCAAGGACTCACTAAACTGATAATTTTTTTTCTCGGAAACAATAGAAAATACCGACCCTCACATCACGTAAATACGTCTTAAATATATTATATACAGGTGCCTTATGTAAAATGCAATTGGTCAGGTTGTCTGTAAAGATGATCGACCGAATAAAGAGTGATAATTAAGAACGATCCGTGTAATTATTAAATAACCTTCGTGGATAACTAATAACTATAAGAAGTTGTGTAAAAGAATACCTACCTCAATTATAAGCTAATGATTTACATATTTGATGAGCAATAACTATTAAAGCCACTTTAATTTGTAAGAATAAAAGTTTTATCAAAATAGCTAACTGTTAATACCTATAAAGAAATAAAATGTATTTTGTTCATGACTTTAAATCTTACAATTAATTTCAGTATCATATTATGTACAGTTAAATTGTTAAAAAGCTGGTAAGTGAGATGATGATGATGGTGGTACAAGTTCGTCCTTCGTCCCTTCGGTCCTCGGACAAGATATTGGTGATGAATGTATTATCTTTTAAAGAAATGATGACTCATTTCTTTAGTATAAAACGATTCTGAGCAAAGCTTCAGTATATATTATTATTTAAATACTGTTTACGTATTTTACGGTTATTTGTATAATTTTTGTTGAGTTTTTTTGTAATTAAACCGTCATAAAATATTCAATTAGATATAACTCATTTAAACTTCAATTGTTATAACAATTATAACTCATTAGAAATAAACTTAAAAGAAATCAGACAATATCGTAAAAATCGTATAATAATTTATTAAAGTGTGTATAAAAAAAAAATCCTGAGTCACAATTTTTGAATTTTTGTTAGGATAATTAGGTAGGTATATGAGTAAGGTCATATTAAATTTTCAGAACTTTTTGTCAAATATTTAAAATTATATTACATAAAAACTTTCAAACAATTTGGTAAATTAAAAGTTCTATATTTAAGTAAAAAGTGCCATAATTGTTTTGAAAATGTTGTCCAATATAAAAAAGTATGTATTTGATATTGAATACAATTTTCAAGTTTCTAGCTTCAATACTTTTCGATTTATGACTAAATACCTAAAATCTGAACAGTGAAAATCTCGTTTACGGCGGATTTTTACCGATTTTACCGTTTTTACTCAGTTTTTCGATCGTTTTACAAATTCAGTCAGTTTAGTACGTAAACACAACAATTTTGTACCTAATGAAACAACTCGCAGCAAGATTGTGTTTTTTACATTAGTAGGTATTATAAATTCACAAATCAAAAAAGTAAGTTGATACATTACTACAAATCGTTGACGAGTTTTTCAATAAGCATATCATTTTAAAATGTGTTACATATTTTTTCAACGTAAAAAACAAATACATATTTTTTTTGTTTTCAATGCGCGAGTAGATCTCGTACACACCGTAAATTAATTCAATCGGTTCGATTCTACTACCGCGTTCGATTATTATTTCAACTCTTCGACTGCACAAATATACGACTGTATATTATATTTATATATTTATATATATCTATATTATATTATACATACAACAATAAACTCGCATGCCCAATTACATACAGTTCTCAATTAGATTTGTTCTAAGTAGGTAGGTATACTTTCAACAGATCGTGGAATACCTACCTAAACTGTACACTCGTGTATATAACAACAACGGACAGATAATATTGGAATTTTCCGGTCAGTGCACGTATAATGCGTATTTTTGTGTGTGTATGTGATGAGAGGAAAAATACGTCAACGGAACGACCCAATTTGTGTGTGTGTGTGTGTGTGTGTGTGTTACAAGAAAACTCAAATGAAAAATCGTTTTCGTATGTGTCGTTTCGCTTTGCACCGTTTTACACATCATGTTATCACCTGGGGTTTGCAACAACAGTCATAATAATAAAACAGAGAAAAACGTGCCCATCTATATAATGGACCATAATATACGTCACGTAATATCTTTAGGGCACGTAAATCAAATAATTGAGCCACCGCTGCAGTAAGTGTGCACAGGTATAGCCTAGTTCGAGAAGATAAAATAACAATACACAACTGATAATACTCGGGTACATTTACGTGGATACTAGGGAACGGTGGATCTGTATCAATCGTAATCGATGTAGGTATATTCCGTTCATAACAATTCTTGAAGGTTTGTTTTTTTCTTCATTGTTAACATTTTAATGAAACAATGCGTGTATAATACTGTATTTAATTCGTATGTATAATACACATAGATCAGGAGAAAAAAAAATTATCTACACTAAATTTACAGTAATCTACCCGGTTTTTGATAGATCTACAGCTTCTTTAGGTTATTATAATATGTTAAACTAAGTTAGTGGGTAAAATAAACGGCTCTTTTAAATTTACAATATATTTATCATCAACCTAAAACACAATTTTTTTATGTATCACTAATATATATTTTTTTAAATTTATAATTAATTATTTAATTACTTTATGTTCCATAGTTTATTTTAAATATATTAAATTCATATCATAGACACATTTGATATTTGCTTTATAGATTTTTACTTATTGTATGTTGTAACTAAATAATTTTTTTTTTTTTTTGTAAAACTCGAAGAAAATTCATGTTAGTGTTCTTATAAAATGTATTAAGACTCAATTTTATTTTCGTGAAGCAAAAAAATATAAATAATACTTTTTACTAGTAATCAGTGATTTAATTATGTGTAAATAATAAATTATACATATAACTGAGAGTATTCAATAGATAGCAAGTAAATTATAAGAATATAGTTTGGTAAATCATTAATCAATTATAATTTATTGATGTTAAAATTTAAAATATTTACTAAATCTACAAAACAAAATTTTAAAATGAAATGACTGTGAAACCATTAATTAATATTAACGTGTAATTTTTTGTATGTAATGACTAATGACTATGAAAAAAATATATATAACTACATTATTTTGGAAATAATTATTGGATTTTGTACGACTTAACTATTGTACAAAGAAATAAATATCGATTGGTCTGTTACAAAATGTATTATTTTTACGTAATAATATTATTATCATCAATCATGCATATTATAAATATAGTGCAAATGGCATTTGGCAACTATATTATGCGCAATGCGCTGTATTGCATATAATAAATAGTATTTTTTGATGTTTTCGCAATTTAATATTATTTTTATATCGTAGTGATAAGAATAAATTCATTCAATTTAATAAATTCATGTAAACACAGTAAATTTTTATCAAGTGAATTCTCGAGTGTCAAAATCAGTTTATAAATCGTAGCTTATAAATTAAAGTAACGCATATACTGTAATTTAACTGATGATCGGTAGAGTAAATTAGAATAATTCTTATTTAAATCCTTACTTTATGTGCTAATATTGAAATATATTTAAAGTATTTGCAATCTTAAGACCTATAATTCATTTATTTAGCTAACATTGAAGAAAAATAGTGGTAAATAGAATAGGTATGATATGAAAAAAATCTGAACTGTGACCAATAAATAAAAACCATTATTATAAAAGTTCATAAATAAGTCTTTTTGATGATTAAAGTTTAAGAAATTCGGATTTTGATTGAACTATATTCCATAATTTTTAACGGTTTGTGCAATGATATAATATAATGTAAATAATTAAAAATATGTGCTACATATTTTCAAGTATTTCAACGTATTTTGATTACAAATAAATAACAAACATAGGTATTTTAATTATATTTTGATTCTTGTCATAATGTGCTCTATATAGTTGTGAATTTGTAACAAAATATTCCAAATAAAGGCAGTTAAGACTTTTCAGTCAATTGCCTCCTGCTTTATAACATCGATGCCATATATTGGTATATCAATATCACAAATAACTTATTCTATAGACATTTAAAAGTTGAAACTGTCAACAAAACAGCATCAAACAACTATAGACAAGTACTAACTAAAAAGTCATTAAAATTTATTGATCTTTATTTTAAGCTGAAAACCATTACGAACTTACCACCCTTCCTTCATACAGTCACACTGTTAAAAATACCATAGGGAAGAGATACCTTCTAGATTAAGTTCAAGGGTTCTATTTTTGTGGTCTATTCATATTTTTGACGAAAAAATGTTTTCTCCAATTTATTTGTTATAATATGCATACAGTTATAACCTATTACAAAATGAATGAGAATTTTATAATTAGATATGAAGAACACATTTCTAAAACGCAATTTAAAAAAAATTACCTCTCCAAATTTCAATTGCCTCACAACTATATGTAAAGAAAAATAATTATAACATTGATTTTGATGTAAATAAATATTTAGAAATATAAAATAAGTGCTCAAAATAATGGGCTCTACATTTTTCAGCGTAGAAAGAGTATATAACTTAAATAATATCTTAAATATAGAAACAAGTCGAAAAAATAATATCCTAAATCAGTATATTTTAGATAATAATATTAGTAACTAAGGAACTATAATTTTTTTAAATCCATAACTAAGATTATCATTTTTTTTTTTAAATAATCTTGTCTCCACCAATTTATTTTAATGTAAACGTACAATCATTTTTTTTTTTTTTTTAAATGTGTTCCTTTCTTCAATGTTTCATATTCAGTAGTGATTCATAATAGAAAAAACAATTTAAATAAAAACCGGTCGTTCATTCAAATCAAACCATAAAACTCCAAGTTACACTTTTATTTCATTACATATTTTTAATTATTTATTTCATATATTATATTATTTTTAATCAATTTATTAAATTATTTTTCTTAATACAGAATATGATAAATTTTATTAATTAAAAAATATATTTTATTCCAATGCATGTGAGTATCATTAAATTGTTTTCGTAAATAAAAAGGTATTAAATAAATACCTTGGAAATCTTCCACATAGTCAGATAAGGTGATTTACAACAATAACTTAATAATATTAATTGTATCTAAGGTTATTTAAAGATAAAAGTTAAATGTTTGGTTAAAAATGTAATACATTTTCAAAATAAACTGAATTTTGACTGCATATAAGTATTTGGTATTTGAAAATAAAAATAATTTACTTAACACTAATCAAATTTTTTTCATAATTTATGGGAAGTATATGACGATTCAAATATTTATGTGTTGCAATTCGCAGTTGAAGTGGTTCGCAAAAAGTTGCCACCTTTCATGAATTATCTATATCATAGAATATTGTTTAAACTCTTAAACTTAACTATCTTAACGTATTTGCATAGAGTGTGTCAAAATTGTATTTTATTTGTCTTATTTATACGCTGAATGCACAAGTTATTAGTTATGGCTAAGGTTAACTGTACATTAGTAATTATAATTATAAAGGATTTATATAATAAAATTGAGTAAATATAATGTTTTACAATAACAGTATAATAGCTGTTTTTATAAAATACATTGTAGGTCATTAGCTGATATGTATTCATTACATTTTTAATTCAATCAGAACGATCAATTAGATAAAAACGATTATTACAAAATACAAAAATATTAAATGTCATATGACTGCAAATTCGAAGGTTAATCACTAGTATAACCTATTACTGTAATTACTTACATTATTTCCTAACGATTTGAACATTGATCGTTCATACGATATATAAACTACTGTTTTAATATTTATTTTATATGAAATTGCAGGTATAACAATAATTAGACTTGGGCAATATCAGTACTTATTATATCCACATAATGATAGATAATCAATAAAATTAAAAGGTTTGTGAAACATTATGAACAAATTATATTGTTGTCTTTGTAAACCATAGTATTTTGTTACGCAGGGAGCAGAAAACGCAAAAAAATATATAAATAAATAAATATATATTATATATTCCAAATATTATTGAAAAAATAAATAAGCATCATAGGTTTTTAGAATTAAGTTTACAGATGTTTGAATACAATCTCACTCTTTTGGATTTAAATAAATTTAAAAATATGTTATAAAATATAGTAGAGTAATCAGTAGGGCCTGGATTTTTATGCAAATGCATATTTTTCTACATTTGACTTATAACAATTCTGATTAAATATCTTGACGTTTCGTAATACGTAGATTCTGCTATTAATTTCTTTTATTGCATATTTTTGCATATTTGCATCAAAATGCATAAAAGTTGCATATTTCTGGATAATTACATAAAATGTGCATATTTTATAAATACTTAATAAAATATTTTAAATTTTACTCGAAAGTTTGTTATACATGCCAATTGCCGACATTCTTGACAAATATAATGCGACCTAATGAAACAAAATATTTTACAATAGGATATTCCGTGACAGACGTATAGATGTATAGATGTATAAAAAGTATCTTCTAAAATTTCTGGAATTATAAGCGGAGAAATAAGAAACGATGATGAAGACCTTGCAGAGTCGTCACCAGAAGATATTTCTTATTTCAAATACGCACCTATTGTGTCAACAGACGTGGAAAGAAGTTTTTCGAAATACAAGGCAATGTTACGTGACAATCGTAAAAGTTTTCAATTTGATAATTTAAAAGCACATTTTGTTACATCATGTTGGTACTCAAATGTTATATTCAATTACTAATATACATTGTTATGCTAGGCCTAAACACATCTTAAATACTTATAATTAAATAGTATTTTTTTTTTTGCTTATTACAATATTTTTTAAATGTTTGGCTTTTTAATACACAATAAATTTTTTTTTAATTTTTGAGTGCATAAATATGTGCATATTTAACAATAATTTTTGCATAAAAATCCGGGCCCTAATAATTAGTTTTCTCAGTCTTAAAACATTTTATTTAAATCCATTTAAACTATCATAGCGTCTAATACCATTAGTCTTTAAGATAATCATTCGGTGTTCATTGCAGTATTGTACCTACTCTAAGTTTATACCACACAAATAATAATTGTCTCATATTCTCATCTACAATCACGTCACAAATTTATTACAACACTAACATCAAAACCGCATTGTGTTTTACACTTTTATTTAATCACCATTTAGATGCATCATTTGAAAACTATTCAAGTAGATATTTGGGTAAATTTTAATTATACGTATAAATTACACAGAATTATTAGGGAGTTTTTGCACGTAAATCTAATTCAACACACATTTTCAATTCGAATTGGTAGGTACGTACGACGTACGTGCTCGAACTCATTCTTCTTATATATTTCCACGAGAAAATATACAAGCGCACAAAACGTGATCCATAAACACATATATACACTTTCGTGAAGAAAGTATTGTCAAAAAATTTTCAAAAAATTACCAGACGTGGATTATTATTATTATATTATTGTTATTTTTTTTTTATCATTGTAAAACAGCCAACGGTCTAATAGAAAGTGTGCATATCATAATAATAACTTCGCTGCTCCAATGATTCCAGCGGTATATTGCTCTCCTATGGTTACGTCACATCACGGCTTAACACTATTATTATATGGCTCGTGCCCGGCGCAAATGACCAAGTAGCGCACAAAACACACACGACTCGACTTGCGGATGAACCTAGAGGGCACGTGATTGTAGTGTGATTATTAGGGCTTGAATGCCTATGCATGAAAGCATATTATATATTATTACTGTTCGTGTTGTGACGAAAAAAAAAATATAAAAATAAAATATATATATATATATATATATATATATATATATATATATATATATATATATATTAATACGAGTATGTATACAAATAAATCGATTTCTCTTTGTTGGAAAATCAAACAACTGCAGGGAAAACTTACTAATCTATATATCCATCAATAAAACGGTTTAAATAAAATTACAATATTGGAAAAACATATTTGAATATATTTTTATAAAAATGCAACAATAGGAATCAACATTTCCTTGTAATTTAGCAGCCATGTCAGTTTAAAAACATCCGACGAAATTTTCAAGTTTTGAAACATTATCAATACTATAAAAAATTATTTAGTAAATAAATCACAGTAATACATTTTACGTAGTGCTACACATATTATTGTTTTTATAATATTTATTATTGTTATTATTATTATTATTGTTTTATTATATTGTTTTTCAAAATTTGAATTTACTTAAAAATACAAATATATAATATGTAATTTGCTTGTACAAAATGTTAATGCTTAAAATAAATATTAATGAAAAGGGTGTCGCTCGGAGATTTACATAGTGTGATATTATTCATGGAGTTAAATAGTATACAATATATTCGTGAGATATCTCGTATAACGACTAATTATTGTTAGTTTTGATTTTAATCAAAATGATCTCTACGCTGATTTATTCCTATTCCTTTTGATTTTCCTGAATTAGATTGTTAGGGATCATTTTGGAGGACATGTATAGAATAAGTAGATTCTAGTTAAAGAATAACTGTACATAGAATTTTTCGCTATGAAATGGTCGAGTTCGTTGACTGAATTTTCATACCATTATATCGGGACTCATTTGTTACGTACCATGGCGTTGAAGTTACAATAAGATAAAAATCTTACACAAAATTACAGATTTAATTAATTAACTAATAATACCACGCCATATTGTTATTTTTTATTTCTCATGATTTTTGAATATTTAATACAATGATGGAAATTCTATGATGTTTTTTTTTTAAAATAAACTTAGGTATAAAAAAATACTCCATCACATTACACTTTAAACTTCCTGGTACCATCATAATCTCAAACGGTTACAATACTGATCAGTTTTCTTTTTGATAATAAATGTGTTCTAAGAACTTATTCACAAAATAAATCATTTAATAAAGAAGAGACACTTGGGTGTTACTATAGGTACATACTTACCTATATTTCAATTATTGTTTTATAAAAGGTACAATACTAAATTAAATTGACGGGTAATTTTTATGATTTGACAGTCATTGTGAGCTCTCTACCACAGGCTTGACATTGTTTTGGCAAGTATTTGAAATTAAAATCTTGATGAGTGTTTTGCTTTCACAGAATTTTATTTTCGAATGTATAGATGTATCTGCCTATACAGATTCATCACATTGTTTGTAAACTTATTTTCTTTTAACCTCAATATCAATATCATAAAATAAATAGTTTATTGTTTGATATATTTTATTGTATTAGGACAAAATAATACTTCTTTTTTACTACTTAATTGTGTTAAGATTTTTTTGTCTACTAGAGTTTCATGAAACAATAATGCATTGCACATTTATAAAACCATATTCTTTAACATTAAGTAAAGTCTAATGGTATTAAATCAGTAAAACAACTATAAAATCCCACTAGAAAGATACATTAGAAAAAAATTATTGCCTATTTATTAAGTTGCAATTTTTAATTTTTAAATTTCGATAGATTGTTATACAATACATAATTATTTTGTAGTAAATGTTAAGAAAAAATCTACATTTTTCGAAATTTCTTCATAAATTATGAAAAAGTTTTCAACACTGATAAATCATACTATTTGTGTAAGTTTTAAAAATGTTAACAAGGGCATATAAAACTTGTACGGTATTTTTATTGCCTCATCAATAGTGCTTCGTAACAAATAAACGTCAATGAAACCAATATAGTTTTCTTTACTCCCCTCAAAATGTAAAATGAATCTTCCCTATAAATTATAAATGAAAACAAATCATACGCTTTTTGATTTATTATTTTTGATTATTACGTTGAATATTAAAATACTATAATTATATGCTTGCTACTAGCTTCTAGCCATAATTGACAGTTTTATATCTCCTTTAATATTTTGTTAAAGTGTCAATAAATATGAACCAATATTATAAGATTTACGTGTTTTAGATTTGAAATGAAAAATATCACAATATTATAAATGGAAAAACAATAAAAATAATCTTTTTTGAAAAGAATCAAGGAAAAATATGACATTAATAGATAAATATATTATTTATATATATATTTTTTTTGATATATAAATAAATATATAAAGTATATCTACTTTAAACAAACGAAAATGAAATTCTTGTAATATAATAATTTAATTTTTTAATTTTTTTTTAAAGTTATTTAGTTAAAAATTGAACATTTTTATATTCGTAGTGGTACCACGTGGTTATCAATCCAGAATAAGTATTAGACCTAAGAAAACAATTGGACGCATATTAGTACACCTTCATAAAAAAAAAGACATTAAAAATTATCTATTATACATAAAAATGTATATGATAAAATGTATATTTAGCTACATTATTATTATGTATAGAGTCTTAATAGGCAAAAAAGCGTAAATAATAATTGGACAAATTTTCAGAAACACAAAGAAAAGTTTTAAAAATTTAATATTTCATGTACTATATTAAAAACTTTTAGAGTAAAAATGACCCATTTCTAATGAAGTAATTACTTCCACTTTTTAATCGTCTATAAAACTGATTTTTCTGAATTTTTTTATATAAAAATATAGCATTGGACAAAAGTGTCTTTCACGCCTTTTTTCTATTTGGGTTCAACATTTAGTGTTTTTATTTAGTATGATTTTGTAAAATGTGTTTTATATAATAATTTTTAATCAAATACTACCAATAATTTAATTTTCCGAAATTTTACATGTATTGCATATTTGTAAAGAACACATAGGGTAAAAATCATTGATTACAATTTACACAATTATTAGTGTAATTGAAACAAACCACGTATGTTATTGTACTTAAAAAAATAAATATCAATTGATTTAATTAGGTTCTAAATAAATAAACAAAAAAGTAAATCATATAGGTATCGTATTTTAACTAAATTAAAGATGAGGTAGATAAATTATTAAATTCGTTTAGTGCTCTTAATTATGTATGATTTTAAATATATCTTAGATATAATTATAGTAAGAAAGTAACTCATTATTTAAAAAAGCCCCCCATCAACAATATTAATATATATTGATTAGAATCATCTCGGTTTCTCCATCAAACATAGTCCATTGTTTTGTATTCGCCGACCTATGATCACTGATATTGATACGATTTATAATTTATATTTTGCCATGAAACCGCAAGACTCGTGTCATGTTACAACACCAGAGAACGGCTTTCGCATTGCAGTATTATCTTATTATATATTATATTGTCCATCCACTAACGGTTTTACACGGGTGCTCGTGACCAGTCGAGACCACGCGCGAGCAAAGCCCCCTAAGCGGTTTATTTATTTATTTATTATTATTTTTATTCCTTTTTTTTTTTGCAATTTAATGTGTATCGTCCCCGCTGGCTATACGTGTTGTAATATACCCATAGCCCACGTAATGTATGTAATTTTCCGATACGTTTATTATGAAGTCAACTCCATTTTAAGTCAATCTTACTCAAACTGCATTTTTTTCAGACAATCTCTAATGGAAATTGATTTTACATCTGTAAAATCATTAACAATTGACAACTGCGAAAAATTCGTTTACACCCTGAACATCGAGCAAGTAGTTATTTCGTGTGTTTAATTATTTGGACAAGTATATTAAAAATATTTACTTTTCACATGAAGTGTTAAAACGATTTTGATTAGATACATATTATACGAGCAAAACCGTGCAAATAATATACGTATAATGTACAAATGTATATTGTTAACCTATATATATATTTATATTAATTATATTATTTTGGAGGAGAAGTTTCATTAATAATGATACTTTTTTTACTCATTTACTAAGATATAAGCAACTAAAAGTTGAGTTTAAGGAGGAAAGGGTTTCTTAAAAAAAAAACCAATAAACTACATAAATAATTGTTTTTTTATTGGAGAATATCATTTGATGTTTATACCTAATAAAAAAACATAAAATAAATATTATCAATAACAATGATCCTGTTAAAGTCACTCTTAAAATTATGATTAAATATTCTTAATTAAGCCAGTACCTATTAAACTATTGCCAATTATTAAGAAACCTTTATTTTTAAAAAACCGATTTGGACAATACATCTAAAATAACTGCACATATTCTTATAAATGTATTTCTGTATTTAAGAATACATATACCTATTTGTATAAATCATGGATAAGACATCATATTTTATGATGTTATGTCAATGTCCATTAATGAGTTACTTAACGCCATGACTCATGAGCATGAACCACAATCTATATTATAGCGGTAAAAATGTCCTACAAACGTATTTAACAGATAAAACAATGGTTTTCTTCATACTTGTATAATTTAGTTTATGGAAGACTCCCGATAAGATTTAATCTCTATTGAGTAATCCTTGTGGTTTAATAAACATTAAATAAATTTCTATTTACATCAGACAACGTAAATCTTAAATAAACCATTAATGCAACATACAAATGATTCAAATCTATTTATTACGTGCATATTTACATCTGATCTTTAAAACAACTGAATTCTAAACTACCCAAATAATAGGCTTTTGCAATTTAAATGTTAATACATTTTTCGTTCCTCACAATAAGATATCTAAATAAAATTAAACATAAATAGTGTGGTAACTGAGAAACAGTTATAAGTAATCAAGTTTCCTTAATTATTTACATTTAAAATTAACTAAGAGCGGACACATGAATAATTAACATAAACAAAACAATAACTACCATCGATATCATTAATAGTGATTAATTGACTAATTCTTAACAAAATTTTAAAAGATTGTGTTTACAAAAATCGATCAAAAGATACTAATATTAATAATGGTTCATTTTTTAAATAAATACTCCGTTATTTTCAATAATCATTGATATATACGTAGTAATATACGTAGTAATCGTGCAATTCTATTTATAATATCATTTATATATGCATTGGCGCAAATCACCTAAAAATATCAGGGGGGCTTAAGCACCAAAATTTTTTTGCAGGAAACAGACCAGATGGTAGTACTATAAGTTATAATCACGGGATTCGGGATGCTAGCATTAAAATTCAGGGTGCTAAGCACCCTTAGCACCCCTGCGATTTGCGCCTATGTATATATGTAAATGTGTATACTTCATATATAATAAATAATCACGGAATTCTGTATTTTCAATTTGTTAATATGTTTATGAACATTAATTATATTTAAATTACTTGAACATATCTACAATGTATTGTGGGAGTATCCACGGGAAAAAACAAAAATTATAATCATATAACTAAACAAACAATGAACAAAACACTTTTATCAGAGTTAAACAATTTAGTATTACACTAAATATTAATTTTGTAAAACGTAGGTAGTTTATAACGTCAGATAAATATAATTTATAAAATCCAGTAGCTAGTATGTCTTCATACTAACTACAAGTTATAACTTACAGCTAACCACATTGATCATCCCTGTAATAACCCCTTCTTTTTCTTTATATTGAGAATAAAAGAATAAAAATAAATAAATAAACATACTTAGATAATATAACAGTATAACAAAAAACAGCCATGATACCACTTCAACCTAAGTTTAGGCTGACCTAAAGTTAATGATAATTGATAACATTAAAAAAAATCACAACTTTAAATAAGAAAATAGTTTGTTTTGACTAATATTCTTAAGATGTACCTTATTTTTATCCTACTAAATACTACGTTACAATCAAATTTAAATAAAACAATGAAATCATGTTTCTAATCAAAAAAAAATTAATGTATAAATCGTAGATTAATGGTAATTATGTTGTACATTTCTTTAGTGTAACGCGTATAGGTTTTATCTTGTAATTTAAAAAATGTATTCGTTACATGGCCTGAAAATATTTTACAAGAACACGACTCAAAGAAAAGGCGTCTATACACTCAACCACCCTTTTCTCCTCCACAACTGAATATTAATTATAAACTCATAACCACGGTAGATTATAGATGTGTATTTATATATATAATATCAATCGTGATTATAACATAATATGCTGTTCCGGTAAATATTTGTATTTAAAAATAAAATATATTATGTACATAACACTACACACACACACACACACACACACACACACACACACACACACACACACACACACACACACACACACACACACATACATATATATATATATACATTATAGATATATTAAAAATAATGACTAACTCGGTTGTTCGATACTCGCGAATTTCAATATACTTTCTTTAATCTCGCATATGTAATTTACTGATCCCCGAATAATAATGCAGGACACGAACACACGACCTGTTTTTTCATACGTACAATATGATAACATGTTGTATATGTGCATGTATATATAAAAACATATAATTATAAAAAAATTAGTAATGCGTGCTGCCGCCGCCGCCGCCTCGGACTACTGACAAAAGAACAGAGATCGTGACTAGATGCTTCATTACCATCTAGATTGTGTACAGTTATATTCATAAGGTACACAGGTGCAATAGGTAGGCTGCTGGGAATTGGTTATTTATCTCGGGAACCTCCTACCGACCACATTGACTTATAAAGCCTATTACAATATAATATATATTATTATATTTTTTCCTACGAGAGAAATAGGGTGTCGGAGTCTGAAGTCGACAGAAAATACTGGTTTTCTCTAAAAAAAAAAAAGAAGAAAAAACACCGTGTCTACATTTAATTGAATAGGTACACTTAATTTGACTGTTGCAACAAAAATGTTACAAAAGGGCACGTTGCTGTCAAAACCGAAGCAAATTCTTCGAGAATGGTCAAGCAGACCGGAAAACGGATATGGTCCGTCAAATATTCGGAGCTCCTCGTCACGAGAACAAAACAATTATAATATTATGCGTTAATCAATAGACAATAAATTAATTTATGCTAATTCAATTACACAACGAAAACATCAAAAACAAAACATTTTTAGTTAGGTCATCTGAATTTAATTTATCAACACAACGTTTCATGAAAAAACACTAACAGATTTTCTAGTCTTTACATAATTTAAAACTTAATTGCTATGACTATTTAGAATTAAAATTTACCCATTTGAATAGGTATATGTTTAAATAAATCTAAAAACTATTCTTAACATTACGCCACATCAACATATTATTATTTTAATGTATAAACTAGATCTTTAATGTAATACAACGACGTAACCATAATGAAATACAAAACACCTCATAAAGCCATAAACTAAAGAGTTTACACTATAGTATTAAAAGTATTTGCAACATAATAAACCAACTCAGTAGGTACGCAATTTTAAGAAGTGAAAAATGTTGTAAGCTAAAAATTTACAATCTGATTTTAACATGTGTATTATAATAGATAGTATCTCAGAAGTCGTACAAATGTAATGTCTTACATACCAACGGTAATAAATATGACTATAGAATAAGTTAATTAATGTTATTGCAAATAAAATTTAACTCGTTAAAATACATAAATTTTTATTAATCCTTTAATTTATTTTACAAAGCATGTTTAGAGTGATCATTTGGTAACCAGCCAAACCTTTTCATCCGGTTCACCGCTTTTTTTCAATTTCAATTTTAGATTTAAAATAACAAAAACATCCTAACACTCCCGTTCGATTAATCTAACGTAAATTAATAATGGACTTATTATCGTACCAACAAATGTCAAGTATATTGTATATTTGTATAGGTACGTGAAAAGTGCGTCAACATAACACTGGTATAAATACTTAATTATTTATTTAAATTTTAAACAGGCATGAGGTGGAGCTCATTTACACAATTCAAATTTTATATTGATAAATTTTATAAATATATACATTTTTATATCAATGTGATAAATTTACTTATAGATGTAAGAATGATATATTATTTTAAATACATATAAATATATTTAAAAGTTATAATACTGTGTAAATACTCGTAAATATTTAAGTGAAATTTCGGTTTAATTTTAATTCATATTATGAGTTGTTAATCTATATGAAAATGTTCGTTAAAATATTTTTTTAAAAATCAAATTTAAGTTTGATAATTTGTTCTAAAAATTATTCCGGATAGAAAGTTATTTAAAAAATTATAAAAAGTATTACACTCGTAATGTTTTAGTTAAACTAAATAATGTTTTAGTTTAACTATAGATTTTTTTTTTATTATTATTATTATTAAATCTATATTAAATGAGTGAAATGACCGTTGGGTCCAACTACGGTACTTAGGTAATTGTAACGTTTTTTATTATTCTTTCTTCCGTGACTGATTTGAATTGGTGATTTATTGTAGAAACGTTCAGCCGTAAGAAAAGCCTACACTAAATTAATAACTTATTGCGTTGATTCTAAGTGGGTATCGTTAAATCTGATGAACCAACACACCTATTACCTAGGTATTAGATTTTAAAAGTGATAATGATCACGATAATAATTTGGTTCTGCTTAATTTTTCACTAATTTGTCGTCGGTTTAAATATATGCATTTTCTAAATAATCATTAATATTTTTAATGTTTTTTTATACTTTGATAAGTTATAGTTTTAAATATAAGTCAATAACACCCAGATATATTTTTATAATTTTTTTCCCTTACTTCACTGTATCTTATAGGTACTACCACTACTACCCATTTATAAACATTTAACTTAGCAACTACATGACGTTAACAACGACAAATTAAACACAGCCTTTTGTAGTTTTTCACCGTACACCGTTTAATTCCAATGACATATAATACTAATGTCATTTTGAACATTCATTATTTATATTTACATTATGTGTTTATTTATAATATATTTATATATATATTTATTGTTTACGCATTAAAATCACTGTCGGGTCATAAACTTATAACCGAACAAAAATGAATAAATGCTCATCACGCATTTATAATTCCCCTCACATCTTTATACTTCATTGAATTTTTTAAAGTAATGAGAAAAGTTAAATTTTTAATTTCTATCGACTTACCTTGACTTCGAACATGCCCCAACCATATCGTAATTAATACTCCAACTAGTAGGCATCTTATGGTCTTTGTAAGCATTCTATAAGATGTTGCAGTAGTAACATTCCTGTATCTACCTATATACAAATAAATATAAATAACAAAGATGTAAACAGTACAAATCTATGATAAAAACTTAAAAATAACTCTAATATTAATTATTTGATTTAAACTATTTATATACATTTATTTATTTATTCCTGAATTTAGTATATTATAGTACATTTTGGTATTAACTGTAGGTAGGTTGAATAAAATGAAGATTTCGCCATAAAACCTGTTTAAATTCAAGCATTTATAAAGTAGAACTAAAATATAATATTAATTTATTATTTCACCACAACAATATAATCAAAAATAGAAAAAACTGATCAGTGCTATTCAAAAATGTGAATTTTGAAAATAATATTCTATTACGTGATATATTATAAGGTTATGCGTGATGCGAAGGATCTATTGATTTTCAGTGATGTTTATTTTATTTCCTAATGACACTTAACGGGTAATAAATTTCGTACAAAAATAACGTTCCGTCTCTTTGTAAATTAGAAATTTCGTTCAGTGAGTATTTTAGATTTGCTATTTTAACTCAATTTTCAAACGTTTTTATTACAGGGAAAAAATTACCAAACATTGAGTAAATATAGTAAAATATACCACAAACAAGAATTTTCATAAAATGGACAAAATAATGTCGCTAAAAACTTGAATTTTTTTCATTTCAAAAATTGTACAAACTTGACAACAATTTCAAAAAAAATGTATAACTTTGAAGCAGTTGAGCTTTTTACAGAACATTGAAAATGCTTAATTTGTTTAACGTTTTCATGTAACATAATTTGCAATTTGTAATATTATTATTAAAATATATTAATTCTAAATATTATAAGGTTTTGATTAAAAAGATTCGACTAAAAATGGTAAAATATATTACAAAACAACATGTATTACACTGAAGCGTAGCTCAGAATTCGTTACTTGAAAAAGTGATGCATGGTTTCTTTAAAATTCAATCGGCAAGGATAGATTATCCACTGACAGTGGTAAATTTGGAAGACATTTTAATGCCCGGGAAAATATATTAGAGGTTTAGAGATCTGATTTGAAAATCATAGAATACAACTCAACTGCATTTTTTGGATAACTCATTAAACAAAGCTCTCAACAAAAATATGATTATCATAACTCCTGATCTTAAAATTAATGATAAAACGTAAATGTTAACTTAAACAAACTATAATCTTGGATAAGCGCAAATTGCATGTTTCTGGTTTATGTTGCAATTTTTCGCAGGCTAACCTAATCTAACTTTCCTTATCTTTGATTTGTTCGAGGAAAATTATTTTCAAAAACTTACTTTTATTTTATAACACTTATCTTTGAGCTCTAAAATAACATTTTAAAATATTGCTTATGCAAATTTATAAAAAGCATCATCAAACTCAGGCTACCAACCCTTAAATAGTAATAACAACCTTTTGCTAAAAAAATATATTATGCTTCTGTCACTATAATGTACACAGAAGTTAGCTGGTTCTTAATATAAAACTAATAGAGCAAAATACATTTATAAAAAATTATCAAAATCACTAACTTAATGGAATGAAAAATTGCACGTTAGATGGAAATACATTTGACTTCATTAAGAAATTCATTTTATTATAAGAATTCCTTAAACACACCTTGAATGTACTTTAGAGATAGATTTAATTTATAATATTTTCTAACTATAAGTTAAGAAGACTAGACTTATGATCTAAATTAAATAGTTAAACCTAAATAATTAAAATTGAGACAAACTCGAAAAAAATTGATGTTTTAAATTCAAACAGAAATTACAAACTTAAGTCTTCAACAACTTTATTATTCAATTTTAAGTTCATTTTTCTCCATAAAAAAAAAAATCATATGTGTATCAATTTACTACTTTTTATCCATTATACATTATCATAACTACCACATGAACTTTTTATGTTTCTGTGTTCAGTTAGATAAGAATTTGAATCAATTTAAAACTAAACAAAATATCAAATAATACTTTATGGTTCAAACAATATCGTATGTTTATTAATATATTGTTACACCAATACATATCTTAATTAAAGTATAACATTTTACAGGTGCCTACTAACTTGATTTACAGGAAGTTTATAAAAACGATTTCGGAAAATATAAAAAGATACTACCTACGTTAGTATCAAATTTAATTCTATTTTACTATGATAAACTAATGACCCACAAGTCAAATCAATTCAAACTTTGAAATCGTTCCCGTGTACTCGTCAACGTCAAATTGTTAACTGTTATAATATTTTCACGCAATATTTTGCACATGTTTATTTATATCCTTTAACTAACCTTATAAATTAGGTCGGCGTTTTATTATAATGTAGGTTCATATAAAGGTGCATAACCACCCAGAACTTAAATTAATACAATTTTCATAAAAAAAAAAGATGAATCGTAGAACGTTTTCAATGTTCGCATATAGTCTCAACCACAATAACGGGCCTCATAATAATTTAATACTGCAGTAACTGTAGTGTACACTATATGTACCATGTACGTTTATTATGACGCGGTTTCTTATTATGATAATTATTATTTCTGTCACACTACCACACATTATTATGTTTCTTTTGTACAATCAAATTTATAAAAAAAAATAACGACAGAATAATAACTACCATCAAGCATGTCATCCTTATACCAGTAGGTACTAGGTTAGTGTAAGAAAGCACCCAGACGTATTCAATGAATACTATTGGCCGACGGGAACCACAAAAATATTTATATATAATTATGAATTATCATTAATTTGAATATTTTTTAAATATGAAAAACGTAAGACAAAACTATTTTTGTTTTATGTTTTAGAAAAATGTTAATGCCTTCTACTTCCACGTCATTGTGACTATAATATGCATAAATATATATATATATATATATATATACATTTAATACACACACTTGATGATAACTTAGTTATAATTCGTATACCTAATCAATAAGGCATAAACAAATGTCGTTAATTTTAAATTTTAAATTTCTAAAAATTTTGTTTCGTCCATAATTTATTCAAATAACCATTTCTTTAAAAATATGCAGGTTTATCTATTATTTAAATTATCAACACTCCAAAATAAATCGTCGAATTCCAAAATCTATTATACCCTAACAATCCTTACATGTTTTTTAAATTAAAGGAATTCCAAGAAACTATGATTAATAACTGTAGATAGGAATTAATACTGTTTTATTTAAAGTATATTGAACATCTATAAGTTCTATATTATATTGGCTTGATAGATTTAAAAGAATAATCATATTAGGTGTTTGAAATACAAGAAAATATTAATATTTTACATCAATATTTGTCGTCTGTCGTTCTGTTCATTACTACAAGAAAAACTTTATGCTTAATACTAGGTTTTATAGGGTAGAGTGATTATCTCTTAAGACCTAGTTCATAAAGTCTTCATGTTTATGTATATTATGTATTCATGTAGTTTATTTTATTTTTTATTTTGTTTAGTTTTAAAGCTATTATTGATTAAAATGAAAAACATGTATTTAATAATAAAGCTTCTATACAACTTATTTTTATGTATATTAGTGTAATACCTTTAATAAAAAACCATTCATAATTTATAGTTGGTTTTTAGATTTTAATGCTAAAATATCAAGACTTTATAATTTTGCAAAATTAAATCATTTTTTATTGAATCATTTTTAAGTGTGATAATTCAAACATAACTTTTTAAGTATAATCATATTATATATTATTCATAAACATAAGTTAAACGATAAAAAAATAAATATAATTTTAAAAAATATTGATAAATTATCATTATTCAAAGTGAAATACATTGTATCTTTTAATATCCCGTCTAGGGAATAAAAGAAAAACAATTTATAAGCTCAAATTATATTTTTTGTATATGTGTTAATTATATCTTAATATTTTTAACCATAACCATTAAGCAATTGACTCAATCTATTAAATATACAATTATACAAAATATATATTTCATACTAACCCATAAGATCAGTGAGCTCTATAATATTAATCATTAACTATATAAATTGTATATTCGATTACATGAATAACGTTAATATTCTAATTTAGGCCACTTTATTTCACTCTTTACAGTTGCGCAGAATCGAGAACAATTAAATGCATCGTTTGTTAAGAAGATGGCTTCACGGAACAAATTATTTCCGTACGAAGTATAATAAATTATTTTTAATAAACATATAGGTAACTAGACCATGTTTACTATAGATACTTACATGATTTATACGCAAAAAATGTAAAAATTTAGTTAACTTGAGGCTAAAATATCATACAAATAAATTACAAAGATACAATATGACTTAAGATGGCATTCCAATTATCATTTAAAATTTGTCACTTTATACGTGGTCAATAAAATGATTTATTTATTTATTTATTTATTTATTATTTTTGTCACCATCTATCACCAATGGCATTTATTTGTTTAACCTCAAAATAAGAATAAATATTTTTGAAAATGATATTGTAAATCGCTTATATTTTACTATACTTTGTATACTACCTAATAACAATAAAATTAGATATTTGTTTTTTCCTATTAATAAAAAAGATAACATATAAAATGTACCTGCGTATATTGTTTCTAGTGAGACTAAGAGCATAGACTATATAATATCAATTATCAGCTCACCATGGATCAAATAGACTACCTACAGAGTGTTGTTACACTATGAAAAATAATCAATACAAAAGAAATATGATGGATTCTGTATCATTTGAAAATCGGTTCAAATATCAGATCTCAATTTACAACATTGTTTTACATTTATTTTGCTGTATTTTGAAATTGAAGTGTACAAAAAATCAGTATTTTATTCGGAAAGTCAATTAAATATAATTATAAAAAAGTATATGAGTAATAGATTTTATTTAAAATTCCAAATACCAATGATTAAAATTAAATAAATATATCTTTTTAGATCATACTTTTTTGAATTTTCAAAAAATGTATCTATTAAATTCATGTTATTTTTTATATATGTGACGATTTATAATAAAGTTAATTATTGTTATATTTGATTAAGTTTATATATCATGGCTTGTTTGACAATAAATGTTATTTAGTAATAATATTTTTCAATATTATTATTCTTTTGCATTTTCAAAGTCTCTTATTATATTAATTTTATAAACTTTTATTTATGTAGCAGTTGGTACCTATAAAATTGTCTAGCGCAATTCTGTTCTGTGAATTAACCCACATATTATGTATACGTGGTGAGTAAGATGAATCAGACACAGGATTAAGAGAAGAAATCAAATTAGAACTATCTACGCCGTACATACTATCACAAAAATGATACACTTACAATGGGTCCGCCCATCGACAATAGCTAGTAATCAAGAGTCTGTAATTTAATAATAATGCTTACATTATATAGATGAAAAATATTCCCTTTCACCAGTTTTGCCTTTTGTATTGTAAAATGTGTATACAATTGAAAAAAAATAGTTTAATGAGCATTACTAACTCAATAATCAACAGGTTAAGTGTAAACATTTGTTAAATCGCGTCCTAAATATTTTGGTTTTTACATGAACAAAAAACAATAATTAATCAATTAAAACCAATAATAATATATTTTCACACTTCATATTTTAATTTTAGGAGAAAACATCAAATATACTATAAAACAATGAAAAAGTTATAAAATAGTTATTCAATGTAGTTTTATATGTACCTAGGTAGATACACTTGAACCCAGAACGTATTGTTCCTGTCCAAATTATGTTTACAATCACTTTGTCCCAAGAAAATAATAAGGAAATTTGGCCTTAAGAAATTTTCAGAATAGACCCTTGCAATATATATTGATTCAAGACGTTTGATTCCAGTATTTTAAATCATCAGCCAAAATTAAATCATAAAAAATTCTATGTTGGCTCATTATTTTCAGCCAAGTCAAGTAATTATTTTTTAAATATTTTTATTTTATTTATGACGTTAAATAGTAATACATAATACAATAATATAGGAACAATATCGTAATTAATACGCACCGTATTTTATGACATATACTATTGAAAAAAGTTAGAACAATTTATTTATTCTTTCAAACTTCACTAATGCAATCAAGATTCTACATGGAATATTTATATGAACTCAACTTTATTTTTTTATTGTATATTATTTAATTCCGAATCAGGTTTTAAAGCCATATAATATCTATCAAAATTTAAGTTATTACATATTTGTATTAATTTAAATTTGTGTTCGTTAAAATAATTGACTAATATTGACTTGATTTTCAAACTTCATATTATTTAAATTTGAACAACTATTAATAATTTAAATTTTGAAGAACCATGTATCTTTTAATCGGCATTCTTACATGCACTATAGGAATCAAACGTGCATTTTCTAACTAATAAATTTCAAGTACCAAATGTCCCAGCTAAATAATTACCGCAAAAAACGTCTGTGAATTGATTTGTTTTTTTTTTTACGAAGACGAAACATTTATTAACCAATATGTTCAATAATTATGCATTTGAATGCGTTAAATGAATTTCTATAAAATAAAATTTAATTATAAAATGTATTTAAATTTTTCAAATATTATAGTTGATAATTATAAGAACACAGCAATAAATATTTGTCCCGTAGGTGCAGTTCAAATTATATATGAGAGGCTTGGTATCCATTTTTTAGTCTCAAACATTTAAATTATATATTCTATCAGATTACATATCTGTGAGACACCTTTCTTATGGATTGAATTAATCCAATTAACGATGGAAAAACGGAGTACATGGTATTAATTTAATATATATTAATAATTTTAATAATTAAGTCGCCAGGACAGAGAATATCAACAAGGACAATCTATGAATATTGAAGGGCATGTGTTCAAAAGAGTCACGCGTTTCAAGTACTTGTGGCACTTGCTAACACAAGATACAAACCTGAAGATACAAATGTACATGACCCTGATACGACCCATAGTACTGTATGACTATAAAAGTCACTACATATTATACATATAGTAACTATATAACTTCTAATTGGAAGAAACTAGACTAAAAGTATTTTAAACGAGAATTCTACGGAAAATCTATGGCCCATGCGTCAACACAAACACAGGTGAATGGCGTAAACGTCATAATAAAGAACTCGAAGAGCTGTTCCAGAAACCGAACATGGCGAATGAAATTAAGAAAAAGAGATTGACCTGGGCAGGACATGCATGGTGGAGAACGGGATCTATAGTCAGAACAACAATTGAAGAGAACCCGGTCGGTAAGAGACCCCTAGGAAGACCACGCTTACGTTGGGAAGATTGTGTAAAAAGGGATGCGGGTTACCATGGAGAGTAGCGACAGAAGATAAAGATAGATGGAGAGAAATTTATTTGTCGGTTGATGACCGTAAACCAAAAAAAAAAAAAATCTATTAGATTAAACATGAAAAGAACAGATGTTTACGTTAATATACATAGATGCTTAGATCAATAGAGATAAGGTTAATAATTTTTTTCTTTTAAGAAAATGAATTTCAAGTTTTCAATTAGCTAGTACTAATACATTATTTAATGAATTATAACAGTGTCCTTACTAAACATTTTTGATAATTTAAAATAAAATCACTTCTCTCAACATTACAATCCGTGTCATAGATCGGTTGTCTACGCTTCAATATTTAATATAATCTAAAACTTTTTAATCATCATTTTTTAGGATTTTTTAGCATTTAAAAAATATATTGTTATCATAAAACCAATACATTCCTTGCTTCACTCAGAATTTAATTTGTTAGAATCGTATACTATTAAAATATAAATTCAATTTACAAAACAAAATTGAACGACAGAACGATTTTTTACACAAGCTAATAATAATAAAAACAAGTATAATGATTATATTATTATAATTTATAACTTCGCTATTGAATAGTATACAAATTAGAGATGTTTATTTAGTATTTTATACTAAAATGTACTATCTATATCGAATGCTAAAACTTAAAGCCCTCAACCGCTAAAAAAAATTCTGGTTTCTTGAAACATAAGTATAATAATAATAATATTTATTTTAGATGTGCAAAAATTGAGAACTGAATTTTCTTTTTTTTTAATTTTGTATCGCTCTTCTTACAGATCTAACTGAGCTATCATGACTGGGTTAGATATTATTAATGGATAAATTAACCATCTATAACATATTATATACATATAAGTTTTTCTATAAATTAAAACATGCTGGATAAACTTTGCATCACGGGAATTCTACTATCCCATATAAGATAATGCTAGTGAGTGTATTCCTTTTCAAAACAATGACAAATCATTTACCTAGTAAAACAATTCTGAGCAATGCTTCAGTGAAATCAACAAGAATTAAAATTCAAATATTAAATTCTTATAAAAAAAACCTGACCAACGATTTTTTTTCAATACTGATAATTAAGTACATGAGTTAAGTTATATTAAATTGTTCCGGTTCTAATTTCAAGATTCAAAAGCGTTATTAAATAAAAACGTTTAAAATATGGGGAGTATTTTCAAAGTACTATAATGAACCCTTAACTTTCTAGTCAAACTTTTATCCAATCTATGTAAAAAATTGTTAATTATTAACACTATGATATTATTTAAATATTTAATGAAATTTTCAACTTTCTTGCAATATTATTTGTGGAGTTATGACTAAATAACTAAAATAAGTTTGATGAAAATCTTGTTTTTATTTATTTTACCGTTTTTACTCAATTTTTAAGTCGTGTTTCCCAAATATTGAAAAAACTTTTAAGATAATTTTTAATAGACAAAAATAACCTTTCTCAATTATCAACTAGATAACATTTATTATTTATTATTTATTTATTTAGAAATACGCCTCAACTGCCAGGGTTATTGGCGTTTAAGATATACATGTTACAGTTTAATTATAATTTACTTAATGATACTAGAGCATAAAGAAACAAAAGAAAAAAAAAGTATATAAGATAATTAATATGATACAAATAAATATATAATAATGTGAATTGTATGTGGTATGTTAAGAATTTATGTTATATTTTTAGATAACATTTGTTATATATGAAAAACCTTAACGTAGCTAACAAAATTTACTACCTGAAAAGTGGTGTCACCAGAAAAAAAAAAGTAAACATCATTATAACATAATCAATAGATCTTTCGCTTCACTCAAAATCTAAAATGTATTTGTATTTTTTTAATATTATTATTATTATTTAATAGATTCAATGACTCTATTACGATTTAAATAGGTGTATCTTTAATATAACCTATGCAAACAAATGCAATCGTATCGAGTTTAAAGTCGAATTAAAGTCACTCTTTATTTGCACTAACGACATTTCCGAGGAGCCAAAATACAATTGTACAATTTGTATTTTGTTTTCAAAAAAATCGATATGTATTCCGGCTTATTGACACGCGATCTCATAGTATACCACATATCCTTTCAGGAGTGCAATATCGAAATCAGAGGATGTCACTAGTGCAGTTCATACAGCTACTAATACAACACAATGTTCACTCACAAGATTAAAACCGTTCGGTTTCCCGTACTCGTATCCCGCTCATCGAACGCTATACTTCTGATCACATGCCAGTAGACATGTAAAGGACACTATTAATGACGTTGGAAACTAACTCGTGTTTCCGTGTTGTTCACCAGCGAACAGATATTTATTAATTGTTTAAAAAAAATAATAAAATAAATATACTTAAAAACAAAACAAACGGAAAATATCTTCGACACGCGCACAAAACCGTTCGGCCTAATAGCGTGTGTTGTAAAATTATTATTATCACCACCGATGTTTGAAATATTATTACGACTCCGACGGACGCCGGTGGAAAAAAACTGCTCGGCGAGTGCACTATATTATACCGCCGCTGAACTGTACAACTGCACGTTGGTTACTAGGCCCGCGCGTGGAGAACGAAATGCACCGTGCGTGACCGACTGTATATGTATTCCTCCTCTTGTGCCGGTTTCCATACGCGCGTACACCTGTCGGAAGGGCACTGAGCCGAAGACTGCAGCACGCAGTTTAATGGTGACTTCCACGACGAAATCATTCATTAGTCACCACCGTGCGACGGCACTCCTACGCGCGACGTCGTTGTCCGAAAAATGAATAATAATATTATTATTATTATTATTATTATTATTATTATTATTATTATTATTATTATTATCACTATTACTTATTGCTACTATCATTATTACTTGTATTTTTATTCGTTTATATAACTTAAAAACGCGTCTAGTTGGGCCGCCAGCCGCCCGGACGTTTTTCATACTCTCCCCTACATGACTTGTTTATCAATTTACAATGGGGAGGAATATATTAACATTATGGTTTCCTCGTTCAATCGCAGTTGTAACTACAACGTGCGCCCGGGTATATACAATAATGAATTATCTGTCGTTTCTCAACCGACACATTATTGGTGAGGTTATTACAACGATTTCCTCTCAGATGTGCATTTTGCGCGTGCGATCGTATCATCGAAAATTATTTCTAAGGCAAAAAACACTATTTCAATCAGTAATCGTCAGTACAAGATCTCGGTCAGGTTATTCCAGGAAAAACATAATCACCCTAACGACGCACGTTATGGATTTATTGAAATAAAACTACAATATTAAATATCATAAGTACAATAGAAATGCAAATAAATACCTACATGCAAATATGCATAAGTGCGTTTAATAAACACCAGTAAAACGAGACGAATGGAAACATTTAGAACTTTTCAGCTTTGGGCTTTGTAAAGCACTTTGAACTTGACACTTATATAATATAGAAGACATTACATCAATGCACTGATCTCTTGTTTCCTACTTGAAAAATATGTTTTCAAAATAATGTCTAAGGCTACCTTATTTTAGATTTTAAATGAAGCGAAAACACTGTTAATTTTATAGTGATTTTTTTTTTCGGAACCACTTTTTCAGGTAATGGACTTTATCCAAAATTTAGTTTAGCCCTTAAGTACATTGATCATAAATTGCTTCCTCCATCTACATCAAATATATTATTTTTCCCCATTCTCAAAATTTTTCCGATATTTAGGAAAAACTACTATAAATACGAATGGCATAAACGAGATTTTCATAACATTGACATGTTATTTAATCATAAATCCAAAAGTAATTTTGCTCAAAATTTGAAATTTTTATCAACTTTAAACCATATCGTTATAAAAAATGACAAAATTATCAAAAGAGTTCTATTTTTTATTTCAAAAATAATGGTTCTTCTAAAAACATTTTTAATAATCCATGATATTCAGACTTAATCAATGAATAAAGCCTTACTCATTTACTTTACAAACGAATCTAAAAACATCTTAAAAATCTTTGGTCAGTATTTTTTTTTTAAGCGTTTTGTAATATACGTAAATATCGTAGTAAAAATATATATAAATCATTAATACGTTCTATTTAAAATTGTGTAAATGAAATAAGCTTGTACGGCGATTTTTTTGTAAATAATCGTTGTTATAATGACTGATGCGCTTTGGGCTCGCCGATGTCACGTGGCCTAAAAAAAACCCATTACTTGCGTAAAAATTACTTTAGTTAAAATAAGTAATAACCTATCCTTAAAAATAAACCACAATATCAATTTCATAGTAGAAAAAATTGCAATGGCGAAAATGTATTGAGCTCATCCTTAGATCCAATCGCTGCTCATTTTATTTATATATATATATATATATATATATATATATATATATATCGACCTTGGATCAGTCCAATAGATAGATGTATTCAGCCATCAAAGAAGAGCCTCACTATATAATCGTTAAATTCGTTAGTCATTTTCGTCATTTTCCTGTATGATAGGTTTTAATTAGCTTCTGAGTTCAGAGTGTTTTAAGTATCAAAGTATTTTAAAATATCAAAGTGTAAGTAAAAGTCATAATAACTTACAAAAAAACTAGTTATTTTGTATAAAGTCTTACTATCAACATCGAGGTGTTCATGGTTAACCAACAGTTGGTGAGTAACAATTAGCACTGCGGGCAAAATATTACCGTTTAGTTAAAATTTTGACGGTAATGACTATTATTACATCAAATTCCAAATTTAAATACGTATAAAAATAACTGGCTGATTCAATTTTTATGAAACATGAGATATTAATAGAAAATATGTTTCAAAATTGTTGGTGAAAAAATTATATATTTCAGATTAACAGTATAAAATGGTATAAAGTTACATAAAAAAAAACCCCTATAGCTAATTCTATGAAAAATAATTGTAAAACACATAAACGGTATACACAGAACTTTTCCAAGATGTTTGACTAAAGTAATGATGATTGCTTCTTTAAATTCAATGTACACGTTACCATTATCTCGAACTAAGCTCTGAAACCCAAGGAATGAAATACTTCTATCACCAATATTTTACATAGCTTTTTAATTTAAATTTGTTGACATAAAATACATCTAATAGTGCGCCAAAGCACTTATGACTGCTACCGCGCTTGAACAAGGCGTTCGCGTGACACCGCTTTCACTGTATAGTATGCCTACATATCTCAAATATAACCGCAAAATACGTTGAATTACTCCCTTCCTCTCCTGCACTATTTTATGTGTAAAATAATAATTTCTACCCACCTCAACGATATATACAATTTTCTTGATAGTCCCTTACCAATGTCACTACCAGCAAAACAAATTTCGCCAGGCGAAATTGAATATACCTTAAAACAATTGCCTGCTTGCAGAGCCAGATTAGGTACTCTGGGAGCCGTAAGCAAATGATTCAGACGGGCCTAATTAATTACCTACTCAATAAAAATATAAGTACCGTCAGTAAAATATATATAAAATTATATAAAATTATAAATGAATATAAATGAGATTTAATACAAAACCATGTGAAATTGAAAACTTTTGATCTATCATATTCAATTGAGTTATAGACGGCCCACAGCTGACGGCAGAGGCGTGCCTGGGGGGGAGTTCAATCCCCCCCTAAAAATAATAATAATTGTTAGTAAAAGTTTTACTTAATATTATAATATGTATATATTATATGTGGAATTTGATTAGGTTTGGTTCTTTTTGGTTTTTTTTTTTAATATTACTATTGAATAATATGACTCGATCTGACATATTATGTATGTTGTTTGAATATTGTATATATGGCCAATTAATATCTATTATCTAGTAAAATAAATACACTTATACACTTAAAATAGGTACATGTTAGTAAAAATATTGAAAAAACTTCTGAAATCTTACTAAAAGACAGAACTTTTCAAGTACGCCAAGGTAATGAAAATTCTGACTCTTTTGATATAAATGCAGGAGTTCCTCAAGGTAGCGATTTATCCCCGGATTTATACAATATATTTACTTCTGATATATCCACCGACCCAAATACGATACTAGCAACCTATGCCGATGACACTGCTATTCTGTCCATTAACAAAAACCCAATCACTGCTTCCAAAAACTTACAGAAGCATACTTCTAAAATTGAAACTTGATGAAAAAAATGGAAAACAAAAATAAATGAAAACAAATCTGCCCATATTATATTTACCTTAAAAAAAAGACCACTGCCCTAATATTACTGTCAACAATAAAGTCATACCATCACCTGATCAAATAAAATACTTAGGTTTAACATTAGACAAGCGCCTCACATGGGGACCCCACTTAAAACAAAAAAGACAAGGAGCAAACATAAGACTACACAAACTTCGCCCACTGCTAAAATCCAAACTAAGCCTAAAAACAAAACTATTAATTTTTAAGACAATAATAAGACCCATCTGGTCTTACGGAATCCGAATTTGGGGACCGGCTAAACCTTCCAACATTCGTCCAATACAATCTCAGCAGAACATCACTCTCCGTCTAATTACAGGCACACCATATAGTACGTAAACAATGCTTCGCTTTACAAAGACCTCAACATCACAACAGTTAAAGCACTAGCTACCACTCACTATAAAAGATTCTATTCCAAACTCGACTCCCACACAAATCCTCTTATAAAAGATATGTCCTCTCACGCCTTACCTGAAAACCCGAAACGACGTTTGAAAAGGAACTGGTCATGTGACCTGCTATAATACGAGAATATTGCTAAATTTAAAATTATGAGGATGTTGCCAATGGGCCTCTTCCCCAATCATGTCATTCATGCCATTGTTATACATAATTTTTATCATATTTACTTATTGTTCTTGCTTTTGTACAGATTGTAAATTTATTTTAATTAATTAAAAAAAAAAATTCTAAAAAAAAAAAAAAAAAAATAATAATAATAATTTATACTGCAATACCACTGAAAACCTCATGTTTGTATTTTTGCGTTGGTACCTATTGCAGTGTTGTAAAGTAAAAAATAAGTGTAAAGAATCTAAAAATGTGTTATATATACCAAATGACACTACAATTTCTAATTATTTTATCCATTAAATTTCAATAACATTTATAAATTTGCTTAAAAAAAAACAGTCGAGGTGAGGTGTCTCCGCTTGCATTATACTGCAACCATTGTGTTTTAATGAGGAAATGAATTAAGAGTTTGCAAAATTATATTGGTAATAATCATTAGAATAATTATTTTTATTTTTTCATTTTATTAGTTCTCTATTGGATAACCCGACCTATCCAATACTTTCTGTGGTTTCTCATAAGTCATAACAAATTGAAAAATATTTTCCGATTTAATGAGTATAGCAACGATGTCCAGATGAATGCTAAACGAAGGCATCATTTGAGGAAATTAGGATATTATTTTTCCTACCTATTTTCGTACGCGTTATAATATGATATAATTGCATTGGTATTCTAAAATTTATATATTATATATTTATAATAATACAGAAAACGTCTTAAATTGAGTGAGTACTTTTTTGTGAGTGATCTCCATTCTTCATAAAAATGTTTTTAATTTTTCTGTACGCTTATGAGGTTCTTGATTTGGTATTCGTACTTTTCGCTAAAATACCAAACACTCATCTAAAACAAGAGAAGCGCTTTCATAAATGTTCAACTTTGTTATTCTCATATTGTACATTATTACTTTCAAGCAGTCCCCTCTTGACGGTAATTTACTACCTTTTTCATATAACCAATAAGAGAAATGTTTTCTCATAAAGACATATTTAATGAATTATATAAAAAAATATTTATCACAAAACACCAAACACTTATAACATATTTAGTTTAAAAAGTTTCAATATGAATTAAGCCGTACTAAGAATAAATGAAATGAATAACGGGTTCGCACTATGCAGTGGATTTCATAAAATATGAGGTTCAAACTGTTAACTGACGTATATATCTTAACTTTTAAGTAAATAATATTTACCGAATTTATAAAGCTAATTTTGTCATTAAATTATTAACTATTATTTTTTTGATAATTATACATTTTCATATGAATCGTATTAAATGCATAAAATGATTTACAATAAATGCTATTTTTCTGTAGAGACAAAACTTTAAATTCAAATCGGCACGTGTTAAAATTGTTGAAATGGTTTAAAACTTTGGATAGTTTATATTTAAACCATATAGAACCCAATTTTGAGTGGCGATCATTAAAAAAAAAAAAAAAATCACTACCAATAATTAAGTGGCACCTAAATATATATTATACTAGCCGACTCGTCACAGCTTCACCCGTGATTGGTTGATTATATTGCCTTCGGACGATGATATGTAGAATTTTTCATTCAAATTTTATTGTTTTATGTGATCGGCAAGTAAATATGGCAAAAGATTAATGAAAACGTACTGAAGTATTTCTTAAGAAACTTTAAAAGGAAATTGAAACCGTTTGAATGAAAAGTGGGAATCATCGGAATTTTCGTAATAACCTCGCAGAGAGGCCACAAAAATTAGCTTTGTCTTTTAATTTTTCTTGAACTAGAACCCAATCATAAAAGGCCCGTCAAAACTGTCCGCCGTCCGCCAGTTGATGACCCCTGATATATTCCATGCTGCTTTTACGAGCGTCTAGACTCTAGAGACAGCCCACGAGCAAATTCCTTATCAATTATAATATAATAATTCTTATCAAAATTAATAGCATAACATGTTTTCCAAATAATAATAATAATTATGTTGTTTTCCGATAGATATTATCCGAATTCCGAAGAATTCCAAGTGGTGACAGGCTTAAAACAAGGCGACGCCCTTTCACCACTACTATTCAATATCGCCCTGGAGAAAGCTGTACGGAGTATACAAAGGGATAACTATGGTATCGACATCGGCACAAACAAGATTGGTATTTTAGGTTTCGCTGATGATTTGATCATAATTGGTGATGATGAAGAGAGTGTGAAGCAGTGCACCACAGTCCTCATTAACGAAGCAAAAACCATAGGGTTGAATGATAACAAAACCAAAGTGATGGAACTATAACCAGAAAACAACCAGGTCGACAATGTAATGATTCAAGGACATACATTTGAAAAAGTGCGTCAATTTAAATATCTGGGAACCTCTTCTTCTTAGGGTCATCAACCCGAGGGTTGGTTTGCACCTAGAAGAAGGTGTTACTGGGGAAGGGTTTGTACTGTGCAGTGGTTTCCCGTTGCCTTCTGCACAGGGGACATGGCGGCCGTGACCGCGGTTTGAACCGGCGACAGTGTGCGTCAGCAGTGATGCCTGGTTCCACTCGGCCACTCCGTTTCCCTGGGAACCTCTATCAGTGGTAATAATGACTGGTCCATCGAATTAAACAGCCGAATCATCAAATCAGAAAAGGCATCATTTTCGCTAACCAAATACCTAAAATCTAAACTGTTTTCTAGAAAAACTAAAGTACATCTTTACTCGGCGATAATTAGACCAACACTAACATATGGATGTGAGGTATGGCCTTTAACAAACAAAATGGAACAAAAACTTATGTCGATCGAAAACAAAATACTTAGAATCATCCGCGGCCCAGACGCCCAGTACATGACAACGACCTGGGGTGCTGGCGCAGGAGAATAAACAAAGAGATCCGAGACTTGACAGGAGTACCAAAGATAATCAATTTTGTAAAAGCACAAAGAATAAAATGGTTTGGGCACGTGATGAGAAGGTCAAACTCTGATTACCTTAAAGCGGCGGCCGAATGGAAACCCACGGGGAAGAGACCAAGAGGACGTCCAAAGAAGCGATGGATAGATGGTATAAAGCAGGATTTAGAGAAATTGGAAAGAAAAGGTACAAAATCGGGAAGTGTGGAGGGAGTTGTCGGTGGCGGTGAAAACTCTTGAAGAGTTGTGATGCCAATGATGATAATTATGATGTTTTCAATATAATATAGTCATAAAATAAAATATAAAATTGTTATAAAGATATTGTTTTTGTAGCATAATATTATTTGTCTTATTTTCCATATGCATGGTCAAACTGTGAATCAATAAGGACATAAAGAGACCCTGGAGACCCATATTTTTCGTTCAATTTATCTATTATTTGTTTTCTTACGTTTAATGCCGGTTTATTTAATCATTGTTCGTCTGGTATTTATAACGAAGTTTTTTGGTTGGTTCTTGATTTTCATTTTCATTTAATGAAACAGCAACATTTGATTCTTGTTCATATAGCATTTTTAAACTTGAGTCTAAGGATAAATTAATTTTATGTAGCTGTTCATCATTTAATTTACCTGCTTGTGACACAAACATTCTATGAAATTTCTGTATTTATTATTTATATGATATTTATATTCAAATTTTATATTATATATTGATAAGAAATTACGATATGATGTGGTTATCATGTGCAGGTTAATTGATAAAAAATATTATATTATAATTGATAAGGAATTTGCTCGTGGGCTGTAATTTGTATCCACGGATAATATACTGTATACCACGGCTATAGATAATTATCTATATTATATATTATATATCTATATTATATAGCCGTGCTGTATACAGTATACTATATAGTAGGTATATTATCCGTGGGCTGTATCTAGACGCTCTTGCTGCTTTTCATCTGTTATCATTTATTTTATCGATTGATAGTAGTGGACATGACTACATGAGCAATATTGACGAAATACAAGCAAACAACTATTTTATGATACGGTTCAAATTCAGTTTGGTCAACTCCCTATAATTTGTATGCTATTGGAACACTAATTTTGGATGATTTTGCTGTAGTCAATATTAATTTTACACCTACAAAATATTATAATTTAATGGTTTTAGTTAGTCATAATATTATATTGTTCACAATATTACAAATGAATATGCTATTTTAGATTGGCTGTAGGTACAATGTCTTTTATTAAATTAACTAATTTAATTACAATTATATCATAAGTATGTCACATTTTCAAAATACTTTCATGCTTCCCTTCCTGTGTTGTGTTTTTAGATATAATATTTTATCTATGATTTATTGAAATTGAAATTTATGTGGCAGTAAATAATATACTATTGAATAACGTTCAATCAATATTGTTTAATGAAAATCTATTGAACATCTTAATGTCTGTTACTTAAATTTGCTTGCCCAGAAAAAATAAAAATGATATCAGAAATCAATACGGCAATCAAGCAAAATGATTTTCAACAAGTAAAAATTTTAGTTGATGCTATTATTGAAGAAGTGAGTAGAATTTTTATAATACTTTTTATGTGCTATGTTTAATGTGCGCAAATTTTATAGCACAAGGATACTTTTAATTTTGATGCCTTTCATGCAAACAATACATTCAAAGAATTATGGGAAGTTATGTTCTTGTGTTTGACCAGGGACAGTAACAAATGTATTTACAAACAATGTCTTATGTGTATTCGACTTCTGAGGTAAACCAAATTTACTTTACAAAATTACAAAGTAATTTCGTTATGTCTAGTTGAAATTGAAGGATTTTGACAAAAAAATCTCCAGAAATAATATTGAAATATTATTAAGACATCTATGTTATAATTTTCAGCCGAGATAAAACACATTTAAATGAAATAATTACTGAAAATCATATAAATATTCTACTTCAGTGTGCCAATCTTGATGAAGAAGCTGTATGTATACTGATAACTGCTGAAAATACAGATGGTAAATCACTAAAATTGGTTATTTAAAATACAATTTAATGAATAATTAGCATACATCACTAAAATAAGTTAAATACAAATTAAATTATTAATGAAATTTAGAATTGGATAAGACAAATTATCATGATTATCTGATACCGATGTATTTTATTTCTTCTGGGAAAATTGACCAGCACTAGAGGAAATTGTCTTCTACTTACTATACCATTTTATCATATCTTTATTTTAATTTTGTACTATTGAATAATTACGTTGTTTTATACAGTGATCGTAGAAGGCCTGAAATGTCTGTGTAACATAGTTTATAATTGTACCACTGCACAAGAAGTGTGCTGTAATAATAAAACTGTTGACTGTATTATTCTCAGACTTAGAACTTATTTTGAACAGAATATTCCATATGTCATTAAATATTTTGACATCAGACTTTTATTTGTTTTAACGGCATTCAACAAAAACATAAGGTAGAGTTTAAATACACATATTTCTTCTATTTCTCTTTTCAGTAATTTTAAAAGATTTTGAATTTAGGATAAAAATCACAGAAGAATTACATGGACTTACATACCTTATGGAAGTTTTAGACAATATATTACGTGACACTATTGATGATCCTAAAAATAACCAGTCTAATTTACAGGTAAGTTAATCCCATTTTTACATGAAATGAATAAGTAATAAAGATGCAAAATAGTTTCAGGAAGAAAACGTGTCACTCAGTTGTGAAATACTAAAAACATTGTTTAATTTGACTGTGACCCCAAGCAATGAATCATCTGAGGAAGAAGACTATTCTATTTGGATTAGACTGATTTCCATTTTACAAGACTTACTTGTCACTTCAACTTTTGTTCCATTACATCAAGATAATATTGTTTGGTATTTTAAATGTTATATTTTTATTTTTAAGCTACATTTTATATTTACCACTATTTATTTAAAATTTGAAGTCAGATTATTTTTTATTAGTTACTTTTAATTTAGTTATCATCACAGCATTTAGAATTATATATTAATGACATCAATAACATTTTACTTTAAATTATATAAATACTGAAATTAAAACAGTACAAATTAAAAAATAAAGCAATTGGTTCATCACTATTTATATTATTTTTCTTAGTCTTTGATACTGATCTTTTTCACGTAATTTAAATGCTGTGATAACTGAAATTAATTGATGTGTTAAGAAAGTCAGTCTTATAATATCATACAGAGAATACTATTTAGAACTTATTGTTATTTTAGTAATGTTGTAAACTTGCTGAACAATGTACCAGCAATCTGTTTAGACCAATTGTTAATTAAAAGTCATTGGTGTGATATTAATGCTTTAAAAGTCATAATAAATTTTCTTGACAATGGATTATCAAGTACAGAGGTATAATATTGTACATAGCTTTAATTAATTTTAACTTTATAATTTATTTTTTATGGTTTTTTTTAGAATCCATTATATGAAAATATTTCACCTGCACTTATAGTTTTATTAAAAGGATCAAGAGCTAATGCTAAATTCCGTTGTGAAGTTCGCCATCAAATTTTACCACCTCTTAAAGATGTTATCAATCGTCCTGAACAAGGAAATACACTACGTAACAAACTGTGTCGTTTGCTTACTACTCCTAATGTGGGTCTACGAGACTTAGTAGCTGAACTGTTATTTGTCTTGTGTAAAGAAAATGGTATTTAACTATTTTCATCACTTCATAATGAATAAAACAATATTTTAAATGTTTTAAATTTTGATTTACAGTGGGTCGTATGATTAAATATACTGGGTTTGGAAATGCAGCAGGTTTGTTCGCAAATCGAGGGTTACTCTGTAAAACACCAAACCCAGATTATTCATCAGATAGTGAAGACAGTGATACAGAAGAATATCGGACATTTAAAGACCAGTTAGTTTTCAACTACACTGTTATGTACATATAATACATAATAATTTTATGAGCACTGTTTTTTTTTAGAATAAATCCAGTTCTTGGTTGTTATGAACCACCCAAGCCTAACCCATTTGAACATATGTCCGATGAACAAAAAGAGGATGAGGTTATGCAATTAGTTTCTAAAATGGATAAGCTTACCAGGTACTTAAAATTATTGTAACTTAAACCATTTCTCTTATATATTTTTATTTCAGGGAAGGTGTGATTCAACCTTGTAAAATTGGCGATGACGGTCGCCCAAAACCTATTGAACATGTTCTTCAACTTCAAGAAGAAATAATGAGCCATTTTAATAATATTAAAAATAAAGATGGTTCTGATGATCAAAGTGATTAGTCAAATTTTTCACTCAATATTTTATTTTCATAGTATTCACTAGTTTAATTATTAAATTTATACAATATTCAACTAGGGTATTTAAATTACTATTTAAGTGAATAAATATATTAGTAATTTAAATTCAATATTTGTGTCATTAATCATTAATATCCATTATATCAAATGTATTTATTTATTTTATTTTATTATACAAATTTTATGTTCTCAACATGTATTTAAAAAATTTTAAATTATCAACATGGTATAGTAAAATATATTTTAGTAATATTCTCCTAAAGCGATTCAGTTAAAAATTCTTAGCTCGCTTTATTTATCATTCTTAATTTTTCACTTAAATATATAATGAGCAGGGCTGTGAATTTAATGCACTTAAAAACTATTGAATATGCATGCAAATATGTCCCAAAAACTGGAAAAATATACTCTTAAAATCCATAAGATATGCTCCTATTTTTCAAAAATATGCGAAAAAAAAACTAAAAAAAAAACTTTTATTTTTTTCACTATACAATTAATAATTATTAATTATTGAAATTTTAGTTGAAATATTATAAATTTAAAATATCATTTATTGCCTATAGGACTAATCTTGATCTTCATTGTGCACAAGACCTTAAAAAAAAAAAATATTATACTTAGCACAGATTTCTACATAATATATAATAGAGCAATTTTTAATATTTTACCTTTAAAGTAATTATTGCATTGTACAATCAACGACTTCTTTATATTTTCAAACTTGAAAGACCTCCTATTTGGTGCCAAGATATTTTTATATAAAGAAAATGAGCGTTCTACATCTGCCGATGTTATTGGGGCAAACTTAAAATATGCCATGTCGCTACTGGTTAAATCTTCTGGTATATCCAAACCTACGTTCTCTTCTTCACCAGTTAATATTTTTGAAATTTCACAAACAATTTGAAATCCTTTGTTATTCTTAAGAGCTGTTTGTAATTTTTTATTAATAGCAGTTCCAGCGGTTCCTGTTAATTGACTAAACTTTGTCGAAACATCTTGTACAATTTCAATAGCTTCAGATAAATAATATATAGTAATAATAATATTATTTCGAAAAATAGAATAATAATATATTGAATGTAATTTTAGACCAGATAGATCGAAAAAATGTATATATTAAGAAAAAAGCATTTATTTAAAGAAATTATTAAAATATGCATTTATATGCCCTTACCCACGAAATAAGCAAAAATATGCAAAATAAGATTTTGTGTTTGAATTATAAATAACACAAAACGTATTATGGTCAAATCCATTTTCTTATACAATGCAGCAAAAAAAACATGCAAATGCATTAAATTCACAGCCCTGATAATGAGTATTCAATTAAAAGGAATTAATTGAACCTAGTATACTTGGTATTTTCATACAAATTTTTATCTTAATCTTTCAATCATTTTGCAATATCACAACTTGAAATTTACTTGAATATTTTAGGAAAATATCAATGATACAAAACAATTAGCTTATGCCCATTTGCACCAATTTATCTATAACTTCTTAAATTATTAACAGTTGCAGTTGAATGTCTCTTAAGCCAGTTCCACATGACTTGTGCACTCTGGGAGTATCACATAGTTAGCATGTTATGTGTGTAGTAGAACTCATTGAATATTTGAATTGACTTCTCCACAAATTGTGCCAAATCTATCCACCGAGAGTGAAAAACTACTAGTCATTTGCCAAGGAAAGTTAATCTTGTACAAATATCTCCCACATGACCAATAGAGCATGACAACTTTTAACAATAGTAACAAATATTTGCAGAGTGTACGAGTCATGAAGCATTGGTTTCAAAATAAAAATATACTCCAGATCTAAATGCTTAGGAGAAATATAAGTGGCCATTAATATTATTTAACTAAATGCCAATGTGTATATAGTGAATACAATCATTTTCTTTCAGTTACAATTATTTTATTTATATATTATATTTGTTTAAAAACAATGTATGATCTAGTCAAAGGAAGTCTTATAGTGTCATAAGTTTTATTTCTGTTATGCTAATCATTTGTCAGGGTTCAATTTCAATGCAATATAAAATTACACTTTATTATTTGTATTAGTAAATTGTTTGTAGTTTGCAATAAAATAAAGATAGTTTTATCACATTTTTACATAGTATGTTTAAATACGTCTCTATATTTTTTTAAACTTTTATTTGTGAATTAAAATTATAATGGCGACGTACACACGCAGTTTGTACGCTTATGAATTAATTATAATGCTAAAATAATAATTGAGACAGAATAAGAATATATATTTCATAATTCTTATCAATTTTAAGGGTTTTTTTTAAATTTACATAAATTCATAAGAACAATAATTCAATATTAATTATATTAATTACATGAAATATATAATGTTAATTTAAACTTAAGAAAAATAATACTGAATTGTTAGTCTCAATAGTTAGTGATTCATTAATAAAACTAATTTTCGATATTGAACAAAGTTAAAAGCATATTTTTTTTAAAAATAATTTGATTAATTCCTTTCTCTGTTTTTGGTGTTTCTTTGTGTTGTACATAAGTTTCATATGATATTTATTATTTAATATCAAAAACCATACTAATTTCTATTTTAAAACTAATCATCTTTACAAAAAATAATTATCAATTTTGAAGATATAAATATTAAATGTGATCAATTATTATTCAAAACCTATAAAGTTCAGTATAAATGTTTTAATTTTTTAAGAATTTAATTATTGAACTAGTAAAATGTATTTATTGAACAAATTAAAACTATTTGCTATATTTCTTCCATTAAATTACAAAATTCTTATTGTTAAGAAGAGAATCTCATCCATAATTGCAAGCCACAATATGATTTAAAATATAACATATACGTATGTTATAAACATATATAGTTTATTAATACTCAACACCTAGATGATCAAACCAAAACAAGTAGGCGATAACCACTTGCAGTAATTTGTTCAAAAATATTCACTCAGCATTTAACACAATTTACTTTAATTACTTTAATATAGTATTATAGTTCATCTTATCAAAACATATACATGTATTCCTAATTGTCAACTAATAAACTACAAATGCCATGAAATTTATTATATACTGTGTAAAAGTGTCAAATAAATGATTGTTCTTTCAATGATGTGATATTTTCTTTATCCTCTGAATTAACTACTTCGGCATCTGGCCAATAATCTTCAGATTTTTTTTCCCGATAATTATACTTCAAATAATCAGGCTTTTCATCACATATGGATTTGTATGCTTCACAAATACGGCCAATTTCACTAACAGTTAATTGGAATGGTCTTGTGTCTGGTTCTATTGCAGCAGTACTTAATAACATACTAGCGAGTTGTTGTCTAACTGGTTTGGGAAACAGAGTCCTTAGAAAAATCAAAATCAAAATCAAACATAATTCATTAAAATGTAAATGCAGTTTACTCACTCAACACCTCGAATACAATGTTTTTGCCTATAGCTAAATACACATCTAACAACTTTTTCAATAATATCAAAAGGCAAAGCAATAATTGGTTTTTTCAAAGGAGTAAAACGCACAACACCAACATCAACATCTGGTTTTGGAACAAATGCTCGACCTACAAATAAGATCAACACAATTAATTTGTTGAAGGATTTATTATTAACCAATAACAATACTTATTTTGTCTATACAATATACATACACCATATAATATAATATGCCTAATACTTTATTTTAACTGTTTATTTCATTAAAATAATCATACAAGTATTGACTTTCAAATCAATAATAATTATTAATTAGTTAACATAATCAATATTAATTAAAAAACTAAAATAAAGTGTATTAATATAACATTAAAAAAAAAAAAAAAACTTGCCTGGAATATTAAATTTATGTTCAACTCTACACCAATTTTGACACATAATAGAAAGCCTACTTCTTTCTTTAGTCATTATAGGAGCAACCATTCTTTCAGCGACTTCTTTTTGAAATGTTAATGTCATACGCACTCGACCATACCTCCATGCACTTTTTCTGAAATTTTAAAGTAATATAATCTGAAAAATAAATCAAACATAAAACTCACCTCTCAGATATAGCTCTTAACCATCGTATAATAAGAGGTGTAGATACATTGAATGGTAAATTTCCAATAAGATGAATTTGTGGACAATCATCTTCCCATTCCATTTTGTATTTTTCATTGAACATTTGTTCCAAATTAAAATTCATAACATCACCAAATATTAATTCTAATGGCACTGGAGACGATTCAGCTAACAACTAAAATAAACTACACATAGTTAACAATATCAAAGATGATAAAATAAAAAAACTGTTTAATACCTCCAGAGATGGTACAAATCGTTTGTCTTTCTCAATTATTATTACTCTAGAGGGAGTATTTTGAATAACTGATCTCGTTATGTTACCAGGACCAGGACCAACTTCACATACTTCACAATCTTTCATAGATCCAGCTGATCGAACAATACGACTTATTAATCTTGGATCCATTAAAAAATTCTGAGAAAGTTCTTTCATAGCACGTAGTTTATATAGTTTAATTAAATCCCTTATGCTAGGCAAAGGGGGTAACCGGATTATTTGACTAACTGACATGATGAAGAATAAATTATTAAGGATTACTGTTTAATAATTTCAGGTTCATCAAAATCATCCAAAAAAGTTTCTTGTTTTATTGAATAAATAGAATACCCGTAGATACTCAATGTTATACCACCTAATAATAAACCAGTAAACCGAGCGTTCTTACGCATACGATTCAACCTTGCTGCTCGAATCAAATTTTGACGTTCAACAAATTTTATCTGTTGTAATAATCTTTTATCAATTTCGCCCTCTTTCGTGAAATCTACTTTGGGCATTTCATCACTGTTAGCCATAGCAAATTGATGAAACCAGCTCACTTAATCACTGTAAAAAAAAATAAATAAATAAAATGAAGGATAGCACAATATAGCCAATTCAGTTAACGCAGTAATTCAGTAGGTAGTTCAGAATGGTACGTAAATTCATTAGTACCATTGATTATAGAATAGATATTCTATTCTATAATCAATGTTAGTACCTACATAAGTAATTTGTCCAGAATTTTGAAAATGCAAATACCTATTCTATGAAATAAATTCATGATTTTTCAATTATGGATGCATTTTTAAATATTTATCTTTCATTATGAATATTGTTTAATTACAGTAATATAATGAATATAAGACTGGCTTTGATTGTAATTCAATTTAAAATGTTAATTAAAAAACACAAGAATGTTATAGAAAAAATAATTGTATCTGAGAACAAAAAGTCACCCATGCACATATTATTCAAAATGTATCATTTGGAATTTATTTCACAATTAATCTGAATTCGCAAAAAATAAGAACCTAATTACATTCAGTTTATAAATGGCATTTTAAAAATAATAAACTTTATGGCAAATTAAATACATACCTCCTATAATCACAGAACATGAGAAATTTACTACAGTAATTAAATAATTATTAATAAGTAATTGATGCTAGAAACTAAAATTTAACTCGGACGAAGTTAGAAAACCTTACGAAACGTTAGAATAGGGAATACTAGAATGTGGAATAATATGGCTCATTTGGCTCAACACCATGTTTTTTATCACTGTTATCAACCGTGGACCACGTTAGGTCACAATAAGAAAAAAATTACTTTTACAATCAATTTCACAGAAGGAAAAACGATAAAAACAGATTTTTAAAACAACAGCTATCGCCAATATGACTATTTTTTAATTTTTATTTCAACAAATCATAGACTATTTGATTCCTTTAACTATAATCTTAGACGAACTGTGAATACTTGGTATTACTAACTCATAAGTTTCTATACTATCGTTTAATTTAGTCTCGGTACTAAGTACTACATATAATATCTTATTTTGTTCGTTCATTTTACATTCATTTCACAATGCATACAAATATTTAATCGTCGTTCTTAATCCCACCAACATTAATAATTTTTAATCCTGTTTCAATTTCACTCTCAAACCCTAATCACAGATTAAATGAATACAGATGGTGCCCTCCAACGGGTTTGAATCATTGATTGAGATAAAGATAATATTATCTACAGATAACATTATCTACAGTTGTAATCTGTGTTTTTATAATGAATGAATTTTAAAATAATAAAAGACAAACGTATGTTGACTATCTTATACTTTTTTAGTTTTCAAATTGAACTTCTAATATATTTCATTGCAGTATTTTAATTTGATCTTTAAATTCTTAACAGTAATTATCTATTTATTTATTTTGCTAAATGGTTTAAAAGTGCTCCTTTTATGCTTCTACTGTTGATGACTTCTTCTTCTTCTTCTTAACAGCCTAGCGCGGCTTGTAGGTCCATCGCTGCCATTAATAAATCATTCCATCGAATACTGTCACTTGCATCCTCTATTCGTATGCTTTCATGGATCGTTTTTTATATCTTTTGCTACAACATTTCCATCTGTGACACGTTTTATAATTTTTCCTTCCGCTCTTCATACGTGTCCAGCCCACTCAATTCTCTTTCTTCTGCAATAAGATAAAATATTTGGCCTTCCGTACAGATTTTGTAGGTCCTTATTGTGTCTTCTTTTGTTGGTTTCTGTTTCTATGTTATAAACTGGGCCAACTATTTTTTGGAAAATTTTGCTTTCAGTTGTACTCAGTTTGGAGTAATCACCTTTTGTATAGCCCACGTCTCACATTCATATGTCAGCACTGATCTCAGGTAACTTGTGTAAAGAGTTATCTTCGATTTCCTTTTTTTAATAACTTTGACTTGAATAATTTTAATAGGCTATAATAACTTTGTTCGCACTAGTTACTCGTTCTTTTATTTCTTCATGTGTGTTATTTTTGCTATTTATGTTTACCCCTAAACACTTGTATGATGTTACTTTTTCAAATAGATATGACCCTACTTGTATGCTCGAGTCATCATTGTCTTTACGAGATATGCTCATATATATTTTTCCTTGATTAACTTCTAACCCAGTGTCTTAGCTGCTTCCAAAAACTCAATTTTTTTCTGTACCACATCCTCTCTGGTATTACCCAAAATCACCACATTATCCGCACAAGCAAGGATGACTTCTATTCCATGTTGTTTATGACTTAATAATTGTAAATTGCATGATTTTATTCAATTAATATACTAGAAGATTGCAAATTCTTTATAATGTACTAATTTTATTATTGCATATATAAATGAGAATTTAAATTTTTTCAGTTATTGGCATTGGAATATTGGCCAAAATGGCTTCTATTAATAAAAACCCTGGAAAACATTCCACAAAATATTTAAACCTAACTGATTATGAACGTCTTGAAAATCATGTTGAGTCTGAAGGTGATTTATTGATTAAGAGTTTAGCTTTAAAACAAGCTGATAAACATTTAACATTAGAAAAGTAAGTAATAATTCTATTGTTTCTATATTGAAATATTAAATTTAGTTGCTTAGTCATATTTTGTTTCAACTAAAATATTTCGTACCTTCATGGGCGTTCAATCAAAAATCTTTAAAAATAATTTTATTATTCTTGGAAAGCAAAATAAATTGATTTTTAAATACTTTATGGTGAATATGCCATTTGCTTAAGATTTTTTCAGAACAACTTTAATTTTGAAAAAAATTGTTTTCATTGAATTTTTATTGAACAACCTTGATATAGTAACTAAACATTAGTTTTAATAATTCCTCCTTACATTCAACTATAAATAATGATCAATGTTTTAAAGTATTCATTATTTTTTAGATGTAAAAACTTTATTAACAGATACAAAATGTTCAACTGATATAATTATATAATTTATATCTGCTTGCAAAATATTATTTTTACCCAGTTTTCCCAAATTTTATTTAATTGACTTTATAACTTTTTTTAGACACTTAAATCAAGAGCGTGAATTTATTACAAGTCATGATTATGTATCCATTACTGAATTCACTCAAGGAGAAAGTACATTGCCAGAATTTTGTGTAAAAGCCAAAGAAGCATCTTCTCTTGAATATAACTCAAATACTCTTGATGAACCTTGCACAAAAATTCCAAAGTAATGATAATGGTTATTTATACATGTATTTAGAAGTTTTTTTTCCATGAATTATTTTTCATTTTTAGTAATTTGAATCGGCATAAGCGAGAGTTAGCTTTATGTGTCAAACCTAATAGTACTGAAACTAAACTTTTGGCATTTGCTCTATCATGTAAATCTAATGAAGCATCTAAACCAGATTCACATCCTATTGATCATCCAATCCACAAACTTTCTCAAATTCATGATGATCAATTTTCTCATCTCAATGCTTCACCAATTAAAACTTCAAAAATGATAAGACGAAAACGAAGGCAACTACTTCAATCTTTACAAAAACCAATTGAGGTGATTTTATATTTGTATCTTTACAAACCAGTACATAACTATTATTTACTCTTAAATAGTATTTTAAATTATATTGATAAAATTATAATTTGATACAAATTAAAAACCAAATATTCATTTTGATTTTTTTGTATCAGAGTATTTTTATATTATTATTATTATTTATTTATTATTTTTGTTTTTTATGTTGTTAATAAATATATTTTACCTTAATTCATATATATAATTTTACCGTCCTTTTTTTACTTTTAGTTTTATTAAACCATTTGAAAAGTTTGGATATGTTTATCTAAATAAATAGTTGAATACACCTCTCATTAGATAAAAAAAACAGTTACCTATAAATATAAATTGCAGTGGATGTTAAACTTTTTTGAGATTTGTTTTTTATAATTCAATAGCTACTGAATATTTCATTTTAAATTTAGGTACCTGAAAAACCAATAAAACACTACACTAGACCAAAATCACTTTGGGATATAAAAGAAGACTGTACAATAAATTCTGTACTAAAAATGTATACATGTGAAGAATCCAAACGTACAGAGCAGTGTATTGGTGTATTAGAAATAAAAAGTGAAGAAACTTTGTTACCATCACAGTCATTGAACTCTATTAATGGCCAGCGTTTTGTTGCTTGTGGCACCCAAGTTCCAATAAATAATTACAATAAGATGAATGAAGATGAATTAAAAACTTTACCATATTATAAAACCTATCATAAGGGAATACCATCAAAAGTTAGTATTCAATAAGATATTATCTTCTAAAGTAACAGTTTAGGTGTAATTGAAAATTTCTTTATTTAGACATTGTATGTGAAAAATATTGCTAAAAGTGTTTCTGAAAAGCAATTAATATCTGTATTTGGGAAGTACAAAGAATTACAAAATACTGATATAGTTTATAGGTATATGAAACAAGGAAAAATGAAAGGTCAAGCTTTTATTGAGTTTGATAGTAAGTATTATTCCTAAAAAATTGTAATATTTGTATTCTAGGATGTGAGTTTGACAACATTTAGATTTTAATAATGGATAATGAACTATTTTTCAAACTATTAGAATTGAAGAGTCCAGCGCAAGAACTAGGTACCTCCTCTTTATACAATTTTATAGAACAAGCAAAATAAAATTTGCCATCCCTATCCCATTTACCACTGTAAATACTTTATTTTATTATTATATCTTCGGACATAATAATCCAATTTTTCTGATTTATCTACCAAAATACAGATTTTTCTTCCAAAAAAAATATTCTACAAACTTAATTTTTTTTTTTTTTAAGTAGAGATAGCTAGTTCTTGCACCGGACTTCAAGTATTGTTTTTCAAAGTATTCTTTGAAAACGCTGCTGCCATTGTTTTACCTTGAAATTTCACTTTTTTATATAAATAATTTATGAATAAATCAAGTATAAAAATTGAATTAATACATTTTATTTAGTAGTAAAAATATGTATCATTTATTGGAAACTATACAATTAAATATCCATGTTAATTTATTCATATTAATGAAGTAGTTTCTTGTCCAAACTTCAATTTTATGCATGTATACAGATGAAAGTAATTTTATCAAAGAGAATATAGTCTTAATCATCTTAATAAAAATAAAAAATAAAACATTGATGCGGTGCATAAATCATTATGGGTAGATGAAAATCAATTATTTAATGTATATTATTCTGAATTTATTTTAGAAATAGAAATAGCAGGAAAAGCTTTAGAAGAAAATCAAGGAATTATTCTTGAAGGAAAACCGTTAATCATTCAATTTGGAAAAAAATAAATATTAATAGTAAATCAAATTTTAAGATTTATTTTGAAATAAGTAAGTGTATATTTTAATATTTAAGGCAATGGTATTATGTTATTTAAACTCCATCAAATTAATTACATTATTTAATGTTTTTCATTCAATAAATACTAAATTTTGATAAAAATGCATGAATAAAATATTAAACTGAAATATTAATGTTTGCCTACATTTTTTAAGGTATTCAATGATCTTTTACAAACATTTTTGTATTATTGTTGTAGTTGAATATACAATGGGACAATACTAAAAAATATTTTATGCCCCATCAATTAATTTTTGTAATCCTTGGCAGTACAAACCTATATAATAATTTATATTATATAAATAACAAAAAGACTAAATTAATGAAATGGTTTAGTGGTATGCTTATCACATATAATTTATTATTATACATATTTTGTTATAATAAATACATAATTTATATAATTATATATATATATATATATATATATATATATATATATATATATACCCTCCATTCCAAAAGAAACCGAACTTTTTAAAAAACAAAAAACCTATGTACATTTTGGAACAAATCATTTTTATTAATCAATGTATTCCCCTTCTGCATCAATACACAAATTTGTATGCTCCAACAAGTTGTCAAACGATTTCTCCATGCCCTTTATTGGAATGGTCTTTAGGACGTCGGTCATCGCCTTCTCAATGGCTTCAATTGATGCGTGCCACTTTCCTTTCATCACCAAATGCAGTTTAGGGAACAGATAGTAATCGTACAGAGCGAGATCTGGCGAATAGGGCGAATGATGCAAAGGAATAATGTGATTTTTGACCAAAATTCAGTTACAAGTCGCGAACGATGTGAAGGTGCATTATAGTGCAAAAGAGTCCAACTGCCGATTTCTCGATATTATGGCCGAATACGACGAATTCTTGCCAGCAAACGCTTAATGACGCCCAAGTAAATCTCTCCAGTGACTGTCTGGCCGGGTTGAACAAATTCTTTTTGAATCGTAAAAACAAATCAGCATAACCTTAACTTTTGACTTCACCAAGCGACATTTTTGGGTGTTCCTTCATCTGGCGCTCTCCATTCAGCACTTTGCCGCTTTGTTTTGGGCTCATATTCAAAACACCAGGTCTCGTCACCAGTTACAATCGATTCAAGAAGTTTCGATCCTTCCGAGCACTTTTAACGATGTCTGCAATGCTCAATTCGATCAAATTTTTGGTCTTCGGTGAGTTTGTGTGGTACAAACCACGAATTAACCTTCTTAAGGCCCAAAACTTCGGTCAAAATGCGGTATGCGGTTGTTTGAGGAATGCCTAATTCCATTTCAATAACTTTCACCGACGATTTTTTGTTATTTTTGATGAATTCACGCACTTTTTTGATGTTTTCTTCCGATAATCCAGTTCTGGGACGGCCTGATCTTTCATCATCATCCAGCGTCTCTCTACGCGATTTGAATCGCCCGAACCACTCGTAAACTTCCGTACGGGATAGACAATCATCACCATATGCATTTTGTAGCATTTGGTGCGTTTCAGTAAAAGTTTTACCAGTTAAACACAAAAATCAATTGCAGCTCTTTGTTTGAAACTCATTTTCCGACTGATGTACAAAACACACTGACAGTTGAAACGCAATAACTTTTGTTGGCATGCACTACTACTTGGTAGGACGGCTTTTGCCTATTTAACTATTCCAGGCTGTTAGCCTGTGCTAGTCGCAGGATGTTTGATTGATTTGGTGGGTTGGGTGGTGGTAAATGGTGCCCATGATGCACCGGCATAGGTTAAAATTGGTTGTGTGTACATTTTAAAGAGGTTTAGTCTCGTTCTAGCAGGGATTGGGCATTTTTTGTTGAGTACTGGGTAGAGGGATCCTCGAATTTTGGTTGCTTTTTTGAGTATTGTTACGACATGATTGGAAAAGTTGAGCTTATGATCAATTGTGATTCCGAGATATTTCACTTTATTTGACCAAGAGATTTGGACGTTGTTTAATTCAAGGTTGATGTTCAATTTTTGTGTACAGCTGAAGAGGATTGTAGTGGTATTTGCCTCGTTTATTCGGAGGCGCCACTTTTTGAACCTCTCTGAGGCTATGTTTATTTGGCGTTGGAGTTGGAGTATTGAATATCTCGCATTATGATTTAAGCAGTAAAACATAGTGTCATCTGCAAACAATGACTCATGAGCTTTTGGCTCTGTGGGGCATGTAATTTGTATAAATATTGAACAACGTAGGGAAGATACACGAGCCTTGTGGTACGTCTGCCTTTGCTACTCTTAGCGATGAGTTTTGGCTATCAGTTTTAACAGAAAACGTTCGATCTGATAAGAAGGATTCAATTATTTTAATGAGTTGCAAAGGGATGTTCATTTCCAGCATTTAATGAAGAAGCCCATCATGCCATACGCAGTCAAAAGCCTTTTCAACATCGAGGAATACTGCTGCTGTTTGTATTCCCTGGTTAAGGTTAGCGCTGATTTGATCTATGAGTTTGGTTAGTTGGAGAGTTGTGGAGTGGTTCTGACGGAAGGCAAATTGTTCCTCTCTTAATTTACCAGCCGGTGAATTTTGAAGTTGAAAGAGAATTGAACGCTCGTAAATTTTTGACAAAGATGAGAGGAGAGCTATAGATCTATAGCTTTCCGGTAGTTGGAGATTTTTGCCGGGTTTTGGGATTGATATTATATGTGATAGTTTCCATATATTAGGAAAGTAGCAAAGTTTGAAACAGCTATTGATGATTTTTGTCAATTATAATATTTTGTTTTTAGGCAGAAATTTTAGAGCTGCGTTTGTGATCTGGTCCCATCCAGGTGCTTTGTTCTTTGCGAGCATGTCAATTTGTTTTTGGATTGTACCCGGAGTAGTGAAGAAGGACGAACTATTTGTGACTGATTTATGGAGAGTTGATCTACCGGCTACTACTTCCGGGAGATTTGGTTAGTAATTTGTAGGTACATAGTATTTTGTAATTTATGTAACTTTTTCCTAATTTTTATGCTAATATTCTATGTAATTGGGCACGTCCCGTTTTTTCAATAAATAAATAAATAAAGAGGATGCAATTTGTTCTCATAAAATCATAATTGTATTGATAAAAGAATTAGGAAACTAAAAATTATAATTTTTCAACATAAGTGTTTTTAGTTTTATTATTTTGTATTAATATGTGGATTTTATAGATTACATTAATGGATAGCATAATTTGATGTAGTCTATACCTAATCTTCATTTAAGAACACTTAAAATGGCCTTATTTGGGAAGTTTCTGAAACAAATATTTAAATCAACAATTTGTATTACTGTATTCGACTGTATTCTATTATTTCCAATGATGGTTTGAAATGAAAAAAAATTATATTAAATGAACTATTACTTTTCTGTAAAAAATGTAATGGTATTGGAAACGCAATACTAATATTTTGTTTTGGATTTTATCAACATTATTACCATTTGGATTAAATTACTTATATTCATCATGTTATTGAACAAAAGGAAAAAAATAATACTTCTTCCTATATAAAAAACATTCTTCCGCCAATATGCTACAAATGTTAAACACAATAAAAACAATAAAATATATCTTAGAAGAATTCCCAAAATACACACCGATATAATCATCTTAATTTCTAAATGTAAATTATGTAACTTTAATATGGTAAATAAATAACAATAGTCATCATACATTTTAATTATTATTAATGTCCTACGTTAAGTATCTCTATTAACATTGACTAACTATTCAAGGTGTTAAAGCCTTTAAATTCATAATAAAAAAATAACATGTTTTTTGTAATTAATATATAGTTACATCTAGATTTTATACTTGCGTAATAATTGATGTTTTTTCTTATATCTTACATAATTATGTGTTGGTAAATATTTAAGGAATTTGCTTGATGACTTTTGTTTTTTGTATATAGCCAATAGTCCTACACCATATTATTACCTATTATAGATACAGGAGTTGCATAAAAATACCTGCAATAACATTTGACGACTTAACGTTTAGATTGCCTTATTTTTTTCTAGAAGATATGTAGGATACTGAATTGTAAATTATAAAAACAAAGTTTTGACTTTGTTATGAAATTCGATTAAAACGTGACGTGTTTTAATAAAATTGGTCTTCCTCGTTTTTGATACTACTTTGAAATTTTAGTTTTAGTTTTTTAGAAATTAAAAAAAAAGTTTGTTTATAAGTAAACTAAAATAGCAGGTCTCATTCAGTAGTAGATGAAAATAAAATAATGAAATTAATTTTATTTAAATCATATGTTAATATTTTGTGTTTTAAACTTATGTTTTATAATTATTTTAATATTTATGATTTTCTATCCTTTAAGTTTATCAAATTCATGTTAAGAATTGAGCCCAAGTCCCAAATCCAACTTAATAACTTTTATAGAGAATATATCAGTGATTTTCAACAAGTGTGCCTACACAAACATTTTCAAAATATGTAGTGGCATTCATAACTCAATGTAAATAAGTAAGTATGTTAAAATAAAATTTTAGTTATATACAAGCGTATCAACTTGGTGTATCACGTTAAGAACTGTGACGTTTGTTGAAATATGTATAACAATCCACTGAATTAGAGAGATCATTATAGTCTTGGCTCTCAAGACTATTATTACGTTTTATAAAGAATAAACTCGATTAGACATTAATAATTAACCAAAGAAATTTTATGCCTACAAGATTTAGGCTAAAAAATGTTTCCTTCTTGAAAAAAAGTAAAAAAACACGTTTGAAAAATCAATAAAATTTATTCACATATACTTTTTCTTATTTCTATATATAGAAAAATATATATAGAATTCTATATGGTTCTTATTTTTCTATTTTTCTTTTTTTGTTGCCAGTATTCATCTGCCTGGTTTAGATACTTACTTACGTTTTGGTAAGAACCATTTCTTCTTATATCATAATCATATGCATAGATTTATGATTAAGAGCTTTTCCAGACTCTCCCCTCATGCTCGTTTCTTCATTCCTTATTTCCTCTTCATACTTTGTTTTTTGTTTTTGGGTGTACCTACTACCCACTATGATGAACCTGCAGTCGATATTTGATCAAAAATGTCTTCTTCCTCCTCCTGGCGCATATCGAATTCAACTCCAACTTGTTGATCACTGAAAACTCGTTTTTGATTGAATTAGCCGAACGAAAATCGAAAAAGTCATTTTTCACGTGCTTTTGAGTGTCTATTCCATCCCATTTCCTCTAAGATGGTGTTGTCGACCGACCGATGTCCGGTTTCGAGCTGCAGAGAAGGCTTGTAATAGGTACCAATAATGCACTTCATGCTTTGGGTCTTCGTCTCGGATAGTTACCCGGCGATTAACTCCAGTGAGGATCTCACTTATTCTGCGTCAACAAAATCGCCTAACTGAAATCCCCTGTTGATCGTCGGGTTCATCCATCATTTGGTCGTTCTTCCGAAAAATATTTTGCGACCAATCATTCAGACGCTCCAGTGTGTAATGCAATATTCGACGAGTTTCTTTCGTCATTTTAACACTTTCGCTGCGAAGAATCATTAGCCTACACCTCGAAGGAGTCCATTTCGCGGGGGTGTCGAAGAAAACATACAGGTAATCTTATGAACGGTTAATTTCCGCTGCTGCTGATCGCGCGCGTTCGGAAAAAAATCTGCGGTGTCATTATCGCATCCCAAATAAATGATTTCTCTACGAGTCCTAACTCATCCGTTATTTACAAACGGATTAATATAATTGAGAGATTTATGTGTTACGAAACCATTCATAATACAAGCAGTGGCCAATATTATTTCACAGTGTGTTTAAATAAACTAAACTAAAGTAGTTGACTCGATAATAAGAATAGTTGCTTGAAACGTTTTGAAAAATAAATTATCTCATCGCAACGCATACCGTACGAAATCTATAACAATTTTTGTGAAAATATTGAATAGACGATCCGTAGTTAAAATTTCAGCATTTCTACCTTGATGATGGTAGTTTGGTATAATTTCAAATCGTGGAATACATCCCCTAAAAATATAGTTGAACAAAAATTATTGACAGTATAATTAAGAAGTCGGACAATAAAATTAATTAGATTAATATTTTTTTCTTTTAGTTTTGACTATTATTAATTAAGTGATGTTAATAATAATAATAATAGGTTAGTACTTGCTTTGTAAAACTACATTTAAATTTTAATTGATTAAAATGCATTAATTTATTTAAAAAAATAATACATAACAATTTTAAGAAGTACTTCTTACTTAGATAAATACATATAATAATTATATTCAATATTCAAATACTTTAGATATGAATTTTTTGTGCCAAGAAATTTATTAATATAGTATATTAAATTGTTTTGTGAGTACCTACATAATATGTAAAATAGCTATGTCATTACATATTATTTCATACATTTAAATAACTATACCTTACCCAAAAAGGCATTCTTCTTGGAAGCACATGACTTTAACTATGTTAAAAAATATGACTCCTAATGTATGAGCAGTAGGCGTGTTAACTTTATTCAAACACTGTTGAAACTTTCTATCACACTCACAATGAGATCTGAAATTTCATAAATTAACTTATTTTAGACAAATTGTCTTTTATCATTCCTGTGGAATAAAATACAAGGGCTTTAAGTGTGTACGCCAGGGCCTAAGGCTTATTATGAGGCTAGATTGCTGCTTTTTCTTTGTTTTTTTTCTTTCAAGAATTGTCCATCTACAGTGTATTATTGAAGCCCATAAAATACATAGTTTTATGGTCATAAAATATTAATATACGAGTATTAAGTTACCAACATACGTATGATGATTTCATATGATCATCGGCCGACCAATAGTGTCAATGCTTAAAATCTGACATCGACTGAGTAGCACCGAGTCGAATAAAAATTCGAGGTAATTGTTTAGCATTAAAAAAAATATTTCTATTATCAAAAATTATTCATTTTACGACTGAGGCATTTCAAATATTATGAAGATGTGAACTTAAACAAATGAATCTTGGCATTTAACTCAACATTCTTTTTTACAATTGAAATAACTTATACCTAAATATAACAATATCAATATGTTCCCGAAGCCCTTGGCAAATAAATATTAATGAGAATTTATTGTGTGCCCATCAAAAAAAATTCAAAATAGACACGTTACGCCACTGAATTTATAATTAAAAATTAATTGTTATACAGAAATTAATTTTTCCTATAAATGAAAAAAAAATTCAACCGGAAATTCTATTTTTATATGAATATACAATGCATGGCAATGTTCAATAATATTACGTTCTTCACATATCTAAAATCTAGTCATTATAGATACGCATAATTGCGTTAAATTGAATAATTTACCGTGTATAAGGGGAAGTATTACAAAGATTAAAGAAACATTGACCAGTTCCTAAAGTTCTAGTACAATGATCGTGTTCTCTACAGCAAATGTCTTCTTCGAAATAAACTCCTAAGTCTGAATAGTTTTTAGCCACATTACCTGGTCCACACCATTTTGTACCTACAATAAGTCAAAATACAATAAATAGATTATAGAATTGAATAATAATTTAAACACTCGTAATTATTACTACTTCTACCTGGATATATAAACTCAAAATTTTGATATGGACCGCTTAATGCACCTCGACAGATTTTGTAAAATAACTCTACCGATTCAACATACGTCGATTCGTAAACAAATAAAGGATTGGTTTTCAAAAGCGCTTGAATCTCATTCCTATAATCAATGACATCGCATAGTAAATTCGAATCAAAATCACTGCTACACATAAATGATTTGATTAGTTAAATATAATATAACATTTCATTATTATATTAGTTGACATAAGTATAACAGGTCTATTTGACAAATTCAAAAACGTATGCTTTACTAAATGTGTATGACTTTTTCTCTGTTGTATAACTACCTACTACACTATTGTACAATAAAGTTTTATGGAAAAATAATTTTTAAACATTTTTCAACAACACAGTTTATTAAATTACTATTTATAGTAAAATATTATGAAAAAAATTTCTTTTGGAAACTTTGATATTTAACTAGAAATGTTATAAGTAGTATAAAAGCTTCTGTGTAAAACTTTAAAGTACTCATATCTCTTAAATTATTGGCCCAGTAATAATGTCTAGTATAAATTTATAATAATGTCTAAAAAAGTAGGTACCTACCTATCTAGTATCTACTCTCTCTTTCGACATTATCAATGACGGTTATCATTTGAAAAAACTTAAAAACTTTGATGCAAGTGAAATCTAGCATATATGTATCTATTTGCATTGTTTAATTAATTCGAAAATACTAAATAATAAAATTTAATGATGCCTAAAACGATGTCGTCGTTTGAGGGAGAGCAAGGTGGGAATTCGACCCTCTCTGATATTTAAAGTAACTTAATGGGTCGGTAGTTGCCATTCAGCCCTTCCTGAAAAAAAAAACTGAAAATATGCCTATTTTTATAGTTTCGAGGAAATATAAATGTAGGATATACGTATTAGTGTACAATGATATTAGATAGTAATTAAATTTTGATGAAAATATAAACTAAAATTAATTAGCGAACGTAGTCCAAAAAGATAGGTTTTGGGGGTGGAGGTATATGCGCTAAGATCAAAAAATATTGCTCCCCTCTATCAAACTTTGAAATGACGCCACTGAATTTAAATAAAAAACTGTTGCGTATGATGTATGAATATTATGTTCAATCACATCTCTTATATACCTACGCGAATGTACTTTTGTTTTTTGTTTTTTTTTTTTTTTGCTTTACACCCCTTCAAGGCGTATTGCAGCTTCTACCAAGACTCTCCAACGGTCTCTGTTATCGGCCTCTTCCATTACTACCGTTTGATCCGTTCTTTTTATATCATTTTTTATACGAACCATCCACCGCTGATGCGGTAATTTTGTTTATTATAGGTTATTAATATAAAATATTTATTCTATGTGAATTACAGGAAGTAAACTTGAACAGAGTTGGTAAATATTAAAGACTTTATGACTAATGAAATTTGTGAATCGTAACTTTTCATGCATGAAATGTAAAGTATTGAACTATTGTACAGTGATTATACACGTGGTTGTGTTCTCCATGACAGATATGTCTTTCTTAAGGTTAGTCACTGTTAGAATATTAATGCACAAATTTACAATTTATGTTACCCAGCATAAACGCGCTTATAATGAGACACGTTATTTAATAATTGGTTTTCAATCAAATAATTTTGTTTGTTTTTTACTAACACCAATTGCACATATAATGATTATGATAATGTACATTAGGTATGTATGATATAAAATGTAATATTTAGCATTTTGAGGAAGTCACCCAGCGATAACACATCCGAACTTCATATTAATATTGAAAATAATATAATAAATCTCGATTCCGATTCTGTTCCACCCCGCGAGGAAGATTGTCGGGTTTATCTGATGTGATCATGTTAAAAGAATTAATATTTAAGTTAAGTTTTACGTGAAATCCGTTATAGTGGAAATAAGTGAATTTGGGGGCATAATCAAATAATCTAGTAGGTATTTATTAAGTAGGTAATAGGTGACTACTAATTATTCATTACCATCATTCAATTTATTTTATTACTATACCTAATTATTTTTTTTTACAGAACTTTTGTATGAATAATTTAGACCTAATATATATTTTTTATATGATAGAATACATAATTTAAAATTGTATTTTTCGGCCTTATCGTTCATTCAAAATAAAAATTCTGAATAAATTTATCATTTAACATAATTAATACATATTAACGTATCTATAAAGTTTATTTAAAAAGCTATACGAAACATATTTTTCTTATTTGAATAATCTCCAAACTAATCTTTTGCGACTATATAATGTGTGTGTGTGTGTGTGTGTGTGTGTGTGTGTGTGTGTGTGTGTGTGTGTGTGTGTGTGTGTCAGGGCCGTCCCGAGAGGGGGGTGTAGGGGTGGGACACCCCCCCACGACGTTCTAGTTGGGGCCCAGTTTTCACAAAGCTTCATCAATACATTGAGTCGGCAATTTAATAATATTTTAAGTATTTTAATATTTAACCTATAAATAGTATTTATATTTAATATTACACAATAAAATTATGAATATTCAAGTATTTTCCTATGAAAAAAAAATTTCTACTTTATTTATAATTTTATAAAAATAACATAATAACTATAATATTATTATTATAGTATTAACTGATAACTAAAATAAAAATAAAACAAAAGTAAAAGAACGCAGAATAGAGATTTAAGTATTTAACTGTTCATTTGTTTACAATATAAAAAAAAATCGTTTATTTTTTGTACATATTTTATAATATATATTTGTATGTATAATGTGTATTAAAATATTTGTACTTGAATACCTGACCATCATAATTTTATTGTACATACATTGTTTTAAATAAAAGCTTTGGTTAAAATGTAGATTTATTATATTGCACAATAATATAAATACCTTAATACCTACAATATTTAGATATTTTGGTATCTATAGGTACTACTATTTTAGTTTGATACCAAAGTGAATAATTATTATTTTTCAAATTTATAAAACTAAAAAATGTGTTTTAAACAATAAGAAAAAAAAATGATGTAATGAAGTATATAACATGAAAATATTCGAGCGATGCGAGACAATTTTTATGACCACGAGTTGGCAATTAGTTAGTCTACACCCCCCCATGATTATTTTTTCGGGACGGCCCTGGTGTGTGTGTGTGTGTGTGTGTTTGTGTGTGTGTGTGTGTGTGTGTGTGTGTGTGTGTGTGTGTGTGTGTGTGTGTGTGTGTGTGTGTGTGTGTGCGCGTGTGTGTGTGTGTGTGTGTGTGTGTGTGTGTGTGTGTGTGTGTGTGTGTGTGTGTGTGTGTGTGTGTGTGTGTGAGTGAGTTTGAGTGTATGAACATACATATAGAGAAAGAGAGAGAGAGAGAGAGAGATATATATAAGAAAAATTGTCATTAATTTAGGGTTCGGAAGTTGTTGCATTTGCATGGTTTTTTTTGGACAGTGAGATTTATTGTTAAGTGAGCTAGAAATTAATTTCATGATACAACGAAAAATATATTGAAAGTTCATACTGCATTTTATTGCATATTAAGTTATTTCTAGATTCATAGAGCATTTTATTAACTTTATAATTTTTTAGAGCATATTTTATAATTTATGATAATAAGTTTGAAAAATAGTAAATAAAAAAAATAAATTCATTCACATTAAGTTTTTCTTATGTATTCTTGTATCGTACTTTTGCAATTGAAATTAAAACATAATATAATATAATATAATATATTAAGAGTTATAATTTTGAAGCCCTATATAAATTATTTATACTATACAACATAAACAATATAAATATGCGTTAATTACAAGTGCCTACTACGTATTCATAATAATATAATACTATATTCGTGGATAATAATAAGCGCTCTTTCTATTTTGAAAATTTTGAAAAAAAATTTGAATGGTATAAATGGTCCATGAAACACTTTTGAATGTAAGAATGAAATTATATCTAATACCATTGAATTTAAATACTTATTAATTGAATTCTTTGTTAATTTTAAATTTCAACTTATACATTTCAGATGTATAAATAAAACTCGATTAAAACATTATTTTGCATTTTATTCAAGGAGCATTTTGAAAGCTATTAATTAATTCTTTATATATATATATATATAATTATGATAACGAATTAAAAATTAGAATTTACTATTTCATTACAATTTATTCCTTTGATTTGTATAATATAGATAGTTTAATACAATATTTGTACAAAATTTGACTATTCTGTGTAAAATAAAAATGTATAAGTGCATATTTTAAAAGCATATTTGTGCTCTTTAATCGCATAAGTGCAAACATATTTAGTAATTTTGAACAGCATTAAGTTCCGAGCCCTAATCATTGTAGATGGTATGTTCTCATTAAAAAATAAGTTCATTCCAAATTTTCATTTTCAGTATATCAGAAGGCTGAGAAATACAAATTTAAATTATGAAAGATTTTCTGTATATCTGTATACTTTTGCATCACATAAGTTAATTTTTTAAATCAATTTTTCACTATAAAATAAGCAATAGGTAATTTGAGCGATTATACGTAACATCACATATTCATTGCATACATTTAATCTGGTAAGTATTTTGTGAATTTTGAGTTAAAAGAAAGACTAAAAATAACACAACTCTCATTGTTATACATAACTATAAAAAACATGTTAAAAAAATTATATGCTAATTAGATAAACTTTTAATTAATAAAATAATAGAAGTAATAAAACTGCGAATCAATTGATTTATTTTTAAAGTTATCACACATTAAATACAAAAATTAAACATTCATGAACTTCTAATTAAATTAAAATATAATTCATCATTATTAATTTCAATTAGTTAATTTCGATTATTGTACTCGTTGAAGTTATAAGGATAATTATTAAATAGTCATTTCATTAAAATACAAAAAAAAAAAATGCTTGTATGTATAAAAACGAACTAGTATAATATAGATTAATAGTACCTATGTCAACAAATAAGAAGAATTATTATATAAAAGATATAACTAATTAAGTTTGATAATTTTAATGGTTGTTTTACAAACACAGCTATGATCAAAAAATTCTTCTAATGTTATTTATACACCTTAATATTTCAAAATCATTAATTAGTTGTCTGTTAAAAGTTACAACTCAACCATAGCTAGGTATATTAGATATACCTACAACCTACTATTGAAAATTTATTGTATGTGGTGAAGAAAGAACATAGGAAGTGCTCTTTTAAGTATTTAAAACATTAAAATAAAGAATTTAGTTGGAAATATAAAATAAGAAATGATATACTTAATTAATAACAAAAAAATATTTGTAGTTTTAAATTTTAAATTAAGAGCAGTTCACCCAAAGTTAAATTGTTAATTATACGTGTTGTTGGAGTGTAAAAATCCTTGGTACAATATTGTTGTTTTTAAATTTTTTGTGCATTTATATATGTATAAGTACTATTACTCCCTCTCAAATATAATGAAACACTCAAACACATTGTTCTTGTTCATCACGATCAAATCTAATGAAAATGCATATCTTGTCCTCGTAAATAGTTTCACCTGATGAAGTACTATTATACTCTTGGTCAAAAAACCATTAATATTAATTAGTAATTGCTTACTCGTATAGTTTACCGGATATATGATTCCTATCTTTTCGAACGAGTATATTTATCATACATATATTGTTGTACATTTTATTTAATTAATATTTTTGATAAAAATAATATGATATTTGCAGTGCTTTTTATTTACTTTTTTCATTACGGAATATATTCCGTTATAAAACAAATTATATTAACGCGTACGTACATATTGTATTTCATAATACTTTTTATATAGTTTATTATTTCCTAATTTTTTACATAAACAACATTTTGAATTTCTAAATGATGTTTATTTTTATAGTAAAAACATTCTTGACCATACTTAATATTTGTAAATAATAAACGATTACAATATGTATATATGTATGTATATCTACTTATTTTCATTGAGTTTAATTTAATTTTGTTTTGACCTTTTCTAAATTTCACGGATATAATTCACCGAACTATATCGAAGCAACCATATTAAAAGGTTAATTGCCCTTAAATTAGTATTATGTAATTTTTAGTACTATTATCTAATGTTTTACCAATTACCTGTTATTATAAATCCGGCAAATTGGAAGGTTGTGTGTTATTTCCAGAGCTCTTTTTCGTAATTTATCAACTATAATCAGCGTCCCATGATTAGGCACCGTTACAAAAAACAACAATATAGCAATAAACGTAATCTGTAACATTAAAAAGGTGGTAAGTGAGATGATGGTGGTACAAGTTCGTCCTTCGTCCCTTCGGTCCTCGGACAAGATATTGGTGATGAATGTATTAAGTTTTAAAGACATGATGACTCATTTATTTAGTATAAAACGATTCTGAGCAAAGCTTCAGTGTAATATAATATATTATTATTTAAATACTGTTTACGTATTTTACGGTTATTTGTATAATTTTTGGTGAGTTATAATAATTTATTAAAGTGTGTATAAAAAAAAATCCTGACTCACGATTTTTGAATTTTTGTTAGAATAATTAGGTAGGTATATGAGTAAGGTCATATTAAATTTTTAGAACTTTTTGTCAAATATTTAAAATTATATTACATAAAAACTTTCAAACAATTTGGTAAATTAAAAGTTCTATATTTAAGTCAAAAGTGCTATAATTGTTCTGAAAATGTTGTCTAATATAAAAAAGTATGTATTTGATAATGGATAAAATTTTCAAGTTTCTATCTTCAATACTTTTCGATTTATGACTAAATACCTAAAATCTGATCAGTTAAATCTCGTTTGCGGCGAATTTTTACCGATTTTACCGTTTTTACTCAGTTTTTCGATCGTTATTCTTGATTACTGGAAAAACTATGGAGATTTTGGAAAAATGACCTCTCTAAAGTACCACCTCAGTTCAATTTCGAATCTAAAAAGTTACTGGACGAAACTTTTGGACAAGGATTTCTATACGAAAAAGTGTTTACAGAAAAAAAAAAATAATAAACATCATTGTAAAACGATAAGATCCTTCGCTTCACTCAGAATCTAAAACGATCAAAATTCAAAATAAAGTGATATAGAATATTTTTAAGAATTGTTTGATTAAAAGCATACATTTCAATTAATGAGTTTACCGTGATTATCTATAAAATATGGCGTTTAAAATGTTTTAATTCCTTTGGGTATTTTCATTTTAAAATTATAAATGTGTTGGATAAACATATAATATAATGTTTTGAATAACTGAAATGAAAAATCGATGAACTGTAAAAATGATCTAAGGTTCATATCAGAAAAGTTTTTAGTCTACCTAAGTAGCCTCAAGATTAATATTTTAGTACTACCAAGTCCAAATATTTCAAATGTATTTTCTAATTCTAGTCAGTTTATTGAATTATATCTAATATAAACAAAATAATTTTCTATTTAAAAATCCATATATTATAGGCACATAAAAATGTTACACATAACTACAAATATTTAGAAAATATTCCCACTTTCCATTAAAATACAAAAATCGCTTTTAAAAAGTACTTGAATATTGTTGAAACAAATATAGTTTAAATTAAAAACTTAAATCAACAATGAAAAAATCAAAGTTATACTTTTATCAACATAAAACAATAGGTAAATAACTGGGGGGATTCATTGTTTTATTTTTACATGCTTAGCATTCTACAAATTATATTTCTAATTATATTGTTAAAATAACTGCACTCGACGAATTATATAAATAAAAATGTATTATTTATCAACATTTTTTGAAGTTGTTTATCGAATAATATCAATAAATATCTTACCTTCATTACTCTAGGAAATCAAGTCACATCTTGGTATTTTTCTTGGTAAGAAAAAGTTGTCGAATAACTAAATTTGAATATTTAAGATAGTCGTGACTGAAGTAAAAATAATTTATTTAACATAACGTAAGCTTTTAATAGATTTTTTTTTACTACTAACTCTCTCTCCTATATGTACACTAATTTAAATCATATTAACCCTTGATGTTTTCTCTGCTGCGAGCCTATGATGCACTTGGAGATTTCCGTACACAATGATCTTACGGCCTAAACTAAACTGCCCATTGCTCGGAGTGTTTGTTGACCTCTTGTAGCGGCGGTTTGTTGTGTACAAAAATTCAAGGATGTAATAAGAAGCACCTCCCTCCGGTTTTGGCTGAGCACAAATAAGTCCTGCCGTGGCCATAATACCGAGTTGTACACTATATATTTATTGTGCAGAGGTCTATTCAAATATAAATGACATTAACGCTAAGAAATAATATCTCTTATTATATTCGTAACTGTGACCAATCAACAATTGTCGACTATTTTTGTATTATGCGATGGATTCTAACTCGACCTGTCCGGAATACGAATTTCCTCGGTTAATTTCTCATCGTTGACGACCACCTATGCCTACAGGCCGCAGGGTTTTAAAGTTGTGCCTGTACATTTGTATTTAATATCTATATCTTCACTTATAACACTATTTCGACTGGGTATGTCCAGTCACCTGACTAATGTCGTTCGTTGACCTTCATTTGGCACGTGAAGTCAATTTAAAAACTTCCATACAATTTTTAACTGTCTGAAATAATTTAAGACTTAACTTATAAACAATGGATATATTTTTTAATTAATTATGGAGGTTCGATTACCATGTTGATAGATATACAATCGCATCATAGTAGACAGGAAGTATCGAAGAGCACTTATATATTCTATTAAATAATTAGATAACTGATAATATACGCTTACAATAATTCGGGTGTCTGTTTTTCACACGCGGTATCTACATAGCTTTGCGGCTTAATGCGTCAACCTGGATGGTATTACAAATACAGGTTTTAATACTTAAATACAATTTCATTCTATTGATCATAATTATGATGCCCATTATAAATTCAGAATTCTACATTTCAACTAGATAAAATCCACTTGTCGCTTAGACATTATGTCATCATAGCGTTATAATAGTTGTATAGGTCATTGTATACTTCTTTGATTTTGTCTAAAAGATTATTGTGGTATGCAGAGACTGATTTTTTCGCTGACTATGAAGTAAATCTATAGACACTTCAAAGATTTTATGTTTTTTGTAGTAAGGTTTATCAAAAAAGAATAATTTATATGGTTTACGTAAAATATAATTATTTATACTTTAAATATTTTTCTGAATAAAATTTGTAATATTTTATTCATCTGTATTTCATTCCTATCAGTCTACAACAATATACGTAAATATTAATTTAAACCGGAGCACTTCATTGCATAAAATATCAAGCAAATTAATGCACAATAATTTATATTTTGTATTAATCTTGAATATATTTAACGTAGACATTATATCGACATTATAAATAATAAGAATAATAATAATAACTTATTCTCAATAACAAAATTACAAATATTGTGCACAGCATTTAAATTTAAATCATGTTCTACCTAAATACTACTTAAAATAAGTAATACGAATAAACTTATACATTTATACCTAATAATATGGTATAAAATATGAATAATTTAAAAGTTATTTATTTCATTTTATTTTTTATAACTATTAATTTATTAGATACCTAACCAATTATAATTATTTAATACAACTTTATTCTTAATTTATTTAAGACCATGCTAAATTCAAGATGATGAACCTTTAAAAGGTTTTTGTCGTTTATGTAATCTGTTATGTAATAATTATGTGCATATACGAATAATGTATAAGTTGGAGGTAGAAAACAGATCCTCCGCTTCACTTAGAATCTAAAATAAAAAAGAATTTAATAAATTTTATTCAAACAGGTTTTTTAACATTAATCACGTTTTTCCTTAAACTATACAATGTATAATACTATTTTGAATATCTAAATATTTCATATTTATATCGTGCATTCCTTTAGGCTGTACAGTTCATTAATTATTGATATATAAATTAATATATTATGAGATTAGTGAAATTTATATCTACTTTTGTATAGATACCTCACACCTACCAATAAATATGAAAATATTTGCATTTTATTCTTAGGTATATTACAAAATTATAATTTATAGATATATAGATATACTACATTTCTAAAACTCTGTAGTTTATTCGATTCTCAATCAACTCGAAAATTTGAATTATTTGAATTTCATTATAAAATAAATGTTCTTCGTTTTATATGATTAATTTTTATTTTTAACTTCTATGAGTTTCATTTAAATGACTAATTAAAATATTTATTAGGTATATTAAAATTAAACTCTAAAAAACTTAATATGAAAGTATTCAATACTTACATATTTTGTATAGGCAGACATGTTTAACATGGATCAATATGGAATGCTCTTAACAATAAAATCTTAATTTCCTAAATTTAAGATTTTTATCGCCGCAGTTATTAAAAATCATAAATAATATGATAAATATTTGATAAATGATTAAATATTTAAAATTGTTTGCACTAAAACAATTAAAGCGTGAGTAATGAAAAACTAACGTAATATCGACGACACAAGGGACATGGTCAGTATGTATAACGTGAACTAAGATACTATACATTAGATACACACAATTTTACAACAAAATTGTCATAAGTAGGTAACTAAAGAATACATATTTCCTCAAACATAATATACACATATATAAATATAGGTGCCCCTACCTACTTCATTAATTGATTTGTAACTAAAATTCTAAATAAGTATAATTTACATTGTTAATAATATAGTACGTATTATCATAATATGCATAGGTACTCTGATATTTATTGTTATTTTTAAATACCTACCTATGGTAAAATTGTTATAATCAAAAAATATAATAATATTTGATTATTAGTTTGTTTTGACATTAGGCGAACATCACACATTATTTATTTATGTCTTCTAAAACATTACATAAAACTTATCCAATTTTAATTCGGAAATAATAATTTGGGTTTATGAATGACTTTATGATAGTTACATTAAAACGTGACGTGTAAATCCATTTTTACATTATACATCTTAATTAAACGATTTAGACTTTGTTCTCTAATGAAAATCTTCATAATTCATAATTCATTATTCATTAAACTGTATTGATGCAAGAAGTAGTTCTTCATTGAATCTTTAAAAATTGTATTTATAATGCAACTGAAGTCTAAAATACGTTATTATTTCAAAATGGCCATGAATAAAATCAGTTCAGATTACCAATACAGATGGTTATAGTTGTTATTATTTCATCAAAACCTTGTTTCATTATATTTTAATTGTCGTTTATTTTTTAACCTATACAAGACATTATTTGTATAAAAGATATCTATAAATTATACAAAAATGTACTAAAGATTATTTCCGCGCTCAGTTGTGTAATGAATATAAAATACGTCGCATTAGAAAAATCATGGTATACCATTGATAAACTTTTTTTAGATTATGAATTAATCGAAGGATCTATTGATTCAAAATACAATTATTTTTTTTTATAGAAATACTTTTTGGAACAGTAAACTTTGTCCAAAGTTTCTTTCGGAAACTCTAGTGATTAGAAATAGGATATTTATGATACTTTGAGGGTACATTTTTCTCTCTCCTTATACGTTTTTCCGATCGCAATAGAAAACTGAGCTAAAACGGTAGAATTTGCCGCAAACAAGGCTATTACTAAATCGATTTTAGTTATTTAGTCATAACTCGTTTTTTAAAACTTAAATTCTAACAAATTTTTTAATTTTTCATATTCACACTTGAAAATTTAATATGGTCTTACTCAATATATACTCAAATAACAATCATAAAAAGATTAAAAAAATTTCTATTCAGAATTTTTTTTTAACCGTTTAACTAAATTCTTTAACAATTTTTACGGAATATGCTGTTTTTACATCAATTTTCCATTTGACTTAGGTATACAAATATCTGATACATTCAATCATTATGAAACTTGTGATGAAAAAAACAAGTTATGAGTATTTCAGTTAAAGAATGTCTTCCATATGTAGAAAAAAAGTTTTTAAAGATTTCGGTAAAAAAAAAACCTACCGATAATTAGACTATTAGATTGAAAATGGTAAAATATGTTAACAGTAAATATTACATTGAAGTTTTGCTCAGAATCATTTTACTAGGAAAATTCTTTATCGTTTCTTTGAAATTAAATACACCTATCATCACCTTGTCCCAGGATCGAAGGGACAAAAGACAAACTTTCAGCATAATTGTCTTATCGGCTTTTCAACATTCAGTATTATAAAAGATTAGGTAATCAATAACTGAATCGAATTAAAATTTGACCATTATACAATTAAAAATTAGGTTGAGAATGTTTAAAAACTAACAATTTAGTTTAAACATCTATAGTATTTTGTTCATTTAATGTTCATTTATTTGTATTATATTGTTTATCTTATATTATTATTATTATAATTATTTAATATTTAGTAATTATTATAACTCTCCATCTCCAACACAAGCTCAAAGCTTAAAGCAGATAGGTGAATCAAAATAATAATATCTATTTGTAATACCTAATATGTGTTTGATTTTCAAAATAAAAAAAAAAATAGAGAAAATTGTTATAAAATAAAATTATGACCCGTTAGGGTTTTACATAAATTCAGGTACGTTTATTAAAAAAATTTGGTAAACCACTCCCTTGAGGAAATACTGATTAGCATTATATGCTGGTTATTATATTGGTTATATATATATATACATTATACACTGTATAAAGTGATTTTTTACGAATGCTCAACCATTTTTTAATCCTGTACAATACTCAAATAAATACATCACTCAGAATCTGTAAATATAATTATGAGAACTTAATGAAAAGCTTGAAGTTCTTTCGGTTCTCGGACAAGATCATGATGATGAGAATATTTAATTTTAAAGAAACGATAAATCATTTCTTTAATAAAACGATTCTAAACAAAAGTTTCAGTATAACACGTATATTACACTATTTACACATGTTACCATTTTTGTCTAATTATTAGTTTTTTTAATCAAAATCTCATAGAACTTTGGATTCTTCATCCGGTAAAATTTTCTTTTACCATATATTTTTCCATCTAAATCCCAAGCTCTACATACATTGGATTAACCAATTATTTTTAACGAACATTTAAAGTATGACTGTTACCTAAAAAATCAGTCAGTCAAAATTGAAAATTCTAATTCGAAACACGCAAAAAAAATCCCTCAAAAATCTTCAACATTTTTTCAAATCCATATAATCCGTAGATAATAACTGATGATGGTAAAAAAATGTATGTTTCAAACACAATTATTTTGCTTTTAAAGTTATAACTAATGAATTAAAAATGATTTTAATAAATATCTTACGTTTTCTACTAACTTTTGAGAATAGAAAATAAGAATCATTGGACAAAATATACTTCCTCAAAAAATGGTTCCTAACAAAAGATGTACAAAACGGCATTACGAAACCAATAATGAAAAGATTCTATGATTCATTTCAAATCTGAAACTTCCCAAGGCAATGAGAAATGAGAAAGAAAACAAATGTAAGAATGTTAAACTAAATTTGATGCATTCATAATAACTCGTAATCGATTAACTACTTGTCTTGTAAACTACTTAATCATACACATAATGCATATCTATAGTGAAGTTCATTTAAAAAAATATCAGTATTGGAACAAAACAATTGGTAAGTTCTAACTGTAGGATATTTTTAATTAGTGTGCAGAACAATATGCAAATTAATCATTTTATTTGTAAATAATATATGATGTAATCAGTGAATTGTTGTGAATTTATTAAAATAGCCATAATCATATAGCTATACTTATATAATACCTAACACAATTTAAAATAAATTTGTTGAACTACTTTGTTATTGCCTGAATGGACTTTGAAATTATATGTTATTTTAAAGCAAAACACTAGATAAACAAAAAAATAATATAATGTGCAAAATAATAGCTATATAGTTATACTCATTATAAGTACTATTTGTTTATTAAAAATAATTTGATATGTATAGATTAGATAGGTGAAACTAGTAAAAAATATTTGATAATAATATTTTCACATAGTTATATGAATATTTTATATAATAATAAATAAACACGTCTGTCTTTGTATAAATACCTACCTTGTAGGTAATGACGTAAATATATTTCTTAGTTTTCCGTTACAAAGCAGTTTCTTTATGATGAAATTACACTATCCAATCAATTTACTTCTTAAAATTTAAACCTACCTCATGCAAATTAATGATTGTATATGTAAATCATATTACGAAGGAGGTGATTTTTTGAGGTGATTATAAATTACATACCTATCCAAAAATGATAGCACTAAGGCGCAGCATAGGTGATATGTTGAAATTATTAAAAAAATACTACAAAAATCAGTCACGGGAATTATTTTATTACTACTTATATCCCTTAATTTTTAAAATTAGTATACATATATATTTTTTAAGCTTTCTTTTAAAAAAATTATAGCTCAAATATTGTAAATGTAGATACCTACATTAAATTAAACATTTTTTTTTCTATTTTATAGGTACGTCCATGGTTGGCTTTACATTTAGTAATATTAATGCCCTAGGTTCACGTCAATTTATACAGCGAAACTCAAATTATGGCATCCACTCAACTTCACTGTCAGGGATTCCTTTTGTTTCTGAACCACTCGCCATTTTGTATAATTTTTTTCCGCCTTCAATCACATACTCGACGCCATCGCCAATTTTTGATCCAACTTTACGCACCGCTTGGCCGATGTTTTGTGAACTAAATGTTTTGTCATTTATTTCCACTCGCATCGTTGAGTTAAGGTTTGCACAATTGTTTTGATTAATAATAGTCAAATCAAATGGATTCACATTGCTAGACGATATGCGGTTACGTACCTGAAAATGATTTTATCTTTATTACTTATATATTATTAAAACATTCATGTTATATTTTGTACTGAACAATTTGTATAATATCCTTAACATACCCATTAAAAATTACCTATAATATCTTAGTACCTATTTTACCAATGATTCATACTTAATACCTGCATTTCCTATACTACATTGCATAACAATTTAAATAGTAGTTACAATAATATCATCATTTTATACTCTTGTATAAAACTATCAATACAAATAATTACGATTATTTTGAGGTATAAAATTATAAATGTTTGAAAAATTTACCCACATATAGATCTATTGACATAGTACAAAATACCTAAAGACGTTAAAGAAGTAGGTACAATACAAAAATTATTTCATATACTCGTATTATAAGTGTAGGTTACTGTAAATTATAATATCATGGCAAAGTTAGCTTGATTAAAAAGGTGAGGTAGATCGAGTAATATACTAATTAACATACATTTAAAAAATAGGATTCAAAAGTTTAAAATAATATCAAGAGAGGTAAAGAAATAGATAAAATAACTAGTTTGGTTGATAATTGAGTGGCCGATTGAAGAGTAGGTATATGTCTTTGACGCCAAGTACGGGGGGCTGGGAGGCTGAAGCTCCCAACGAAATAGTAAAATCGGGGCTCCACCCCCATGAAAAGCATTAGTCTTCTTTTATTATTATCAAAACTATAAAAAAAATAACCACAGCTGATATATTTGTATATGTGAAAATAACTGATACCTACGACACTTATCTTTTGATTACCATCAACTATTATAGATAACACTAGACAACCTACTAGAATACCAGATACCTACTAAATAACCGTGGTATGGACTTGAGAAGAAATTGATCTATCAATAGTTGCTGAGAATTTTATAACCAAACAAAAATAAGGAAAAATACTTTTTCATTAGCCTAAATAAAAATAATGTATATAAAAGTAATTTTTGACTACCTATGTAGATTATAATAATAATTTTTGTTTGTTTTTTAATATATTTTTTTGTTAAACGAATATGGCAAATTAATTTAAATTAATAATTTCAAACGGTTTATTAAAAACAATAAATTGACTTTAACTCAGCCCTTAGCCCCCCATGACATTTCCAAAACCTGGCGCCTATGGTACATCAGTACATGTCACATATAATGGGACTCACGACGTGGTGAGAGCATAGAGGACATTTCCGAGTTGTTTAAGGAATAATTAAAAAAATGGAATGGAAATAGGTATTAGACAATTTGTTTATATGTTTCCATGTTTGAAACAAAGGCAAAAAAATAAATATAAAAAATCTTTTAGAGTGATTGGGAAACTAAGATTAAGGATTATGGGCATCATATTTACTTATTGTGACCAAAAATTTGACCGGGGAGATGTTAACCCACTGATTATGTTATAGATGTTATGTAGTATTATATGAGGTAGAGATGTCATTGGTACTCATTTTTAACACATGGTATGAAATCTAACTACCGAATCAGTTTAGCAGTAAGGGATCGCAAAGTTTGTAGATCAAGTCAATAAAAATACCAGAGACATTACTTATGACGAAAAAGTCCATGATTTCATTTCCCGAAATACCAATATAACTAAATCTCCAAAGGAATCGTAAAACTTAAATAAGATTTAGAGAGTAAAATTAAGTTATGATTTTTATGGAGATGAATGAAAAACATATCAATTAAATTTGGGCGATCCCGTATAGTCTAATAAAATTTTAATAATAAAAATTATTGGAGTGTGACTGTGTAATGCTTTTTAACTTTTCACAGATAAAATATTATATTGCTATCCTCTATTATAAATATAAATTAATAAAAACCTTACTTTGTTTAATATCTATGCTAATCCTCGAAATACTTTTCAATTTTAATTGTAATGTATTTTAACCATACATATATTAAATATATATATTAATATCATAAACCAATATTGTAAAGGATTTTTAAGATCAAATACATATGTAATATATATAAAAAATTTAATTGATAAATATATTTAATATTTATTAACTGACCTTATCCAAATATGGTTTATCCAGGGTTCTGGTTCTAGATAAAATTGTTACTGAATGTCTGTTACCAAGAGGTATCTTCTGGCAAGAGAATATTCCGGCATAATTGGTATAGTCCGTAGAAAATACAACATAAGATGATTTACCTGCAACGCCTATAAGGTAATTTATAATTATTATTATTTAAATTGCATAGCATAATTCAACTTAAAAATGCATTTGATTATTATACAAATTTAACAATTGTTTAATGAAATATTTATATTCATGGTAAAATACATTAACCTACACATAAAACACATATTCCTGGGTATAATTTTATTTTTATAGAAAAAGTATTTTTAAACTGTTTGTACCGCTCAAATTTGTATAATATTTAATAAAAATGTAATAAAAACATCTTTCATGTTACTTACTTAATGGAAAACTAGCTACCATTCTTGAAGGTAAGTTTGGATCAGCTTTTAAATTACCAACATAGTGGTAGTTATTGGATTTAGCAACGTTGATAACAGAATTTTCGCTCACTTGATCTATTTTGTATGAATTTGGCTCGTCAGTTTTTTCAAAATAATATTCAAGACACCGACTTGATGTTGATGTTTTTTGTATTGCGTACCACTTTCCCAGAAACTATAAAGTAAAAATGTAAAATAAAATTATATAAGATATCTGATATTTTGTTAAATAGTTTTAAACTTTTAAACCAAAAAGTATAGCAATTTTATACGTAGCTATACAGGTATAGCTACATAGGTATCAATGATGGTTTGAACACTTATTACAACTATGACGAGACAATTAAAATTTTTATTTTTATTTGACATCAAATATTAAATTCAACATTTTTTTTAAATTTAATTCTGATTAAAACCAACAACAAAATAATACAATGTAGTCATGCCACCATTTAAACTAATTATTTGGTATAAGTAATGTTATATACCTTATTAAAGTACACTATAACGTATTTTCAAATGTCTATTGTATGTTTACTATTATGTGAATACACTTGTAAAATGTTTCACAAATATAATAATTGACTTTTATTAATTTAATAAAGAGTCGTAAGGACAAAGATTATTCAATAAAATATCTATTATGAAGTACCTTGGTACCTAAGAAAATTATTATTACTTATCAAGTATATTTAATAGTTAAATATTTCTGATATTTTATACATTGGTAATATTACACTGAAAAAATCTTGATATCCAATGCATTTCTACTTTATTGCCCATAATCTTTTTTTTTAAACTGAGGTTTTCATAACTATTAAGTTTCAATATAACATACATCAGTAATTTTGTTAAGCACAATAATATTCTTTTTTTATCATACGAATTATAGTAAGAGATTTATTTATAAATATATTTATGAAAATACTTCAAATACTCCCATACATGTATACAGGATCGGCCTGGGTACCAAAGGGCCCAGGCAGGAATTCTATCCCAGGGTCCTTAATGACCTGGGAAATATAAAAATAAAAAAAGGAAAACATAGAATTATGTCTTAAAATGTATTTATTTTAAAATTTAGTAATTCATTATACAAATTCGAAATCTTATCTCATTTTTAATATAAAGTAGAGTTTTTTTGAAACAACATATATTATTGAAGTAGTCTTTTTAGTTCAGTAGAAGAATTAGAAATGTCATTGATTATATTTTCTTTGTTTACACTCTCAGCTATCTCTTTTTCAATTGATTTCAACATGAATGGTGTGAGAATATTTTGAGAGAGAGAGTTGATCTAAGTCTACTTTTAATCATTTTTAATTTAGAAAAAATAAAAAATAAAAAATTTATATTGTGTATATTTATATTAATATTGTGTCATCAATGAACGGTGATCCCAAGAACTATATCACGGCTAGGGCCCAGGAAGGGATTCCTGCCCTCCTGCTCTGGCCAGGCCGACCCTGCATGTATAGTACGATTACTAAGAATAATATCCAACAAGAAATATTATTCCAATACCTCATGCATTTTATTAAATATGATAAAATATAATTTAAACGTAATATCTTTTGTATATTTGCGTAGTCAAATATTACTTAATTGTATTACTTGAATTATTTTATTGAGACGTCACACATAGATAGGTACTTTCTCTTCATGCATTAAAACATTTCTAATAGTTTCCAGATTAATAAATAAACACTTATGTCTTATTCGTTTATTATATAAATGTAGAATTCAAATCATCAGTAGCATGTATACAAGTACTTATACTGCATGTTAAAAATAATAACATGTTGCTGAACAAAATTTTTTTTTATTAGAAAAAAACTATTTTTAAAATCAAAATACTTTAAATATTATATAATGAACGTGGTACCGTAACATGCCAATCGTATCTATAGAAGTTATGAAAAAGGATGGTCACCAAGGGAGCAATGAATTGAAGGGTGCAAAACGCAATGACGTTTTTTTTGTTCAAATTATAGGCCGAAATTTTCATACAATCTCTAAAAGATTAAAATTTCTTCTACCAACTTAAAAAAAATAATTTTCGCAATATTCAATAGTTTATTGTCAATAACAAAACAAATTAATGAAAACGATAACATTAAACGTAAATTATATTTTCATGAAATCAATTTCTGTTCTTTAGAAACTCCAAAAATAAATTTTTATCAATATTTCATAATATTTAAAATTTTTCATAAACAGAAAACTAGTAATTCCGATACAGTTACTACATAATTTTCATAAAAATTAGCTGGATAAATTATTATACTTAATTTGCGTTTAAATTTTAAATTACAACTGAAATGACTAATTTTATAATAAACAATAGATTTATTTTTATTAATATTTCATTGAATTGACAATAGGCTCTTAAATTACTCGAAAAGTACAAAGATCTAGAAATTGTATAATAGATTATTTTTATAAATATTAACCAATATTTAAATTTTTATAAAATTAATCGTTTCATTGTAAATTTTTATTTACGAATAAGTAATTAAAAATCCTAAATAAGAAAAAATTTATTAATTTAAAAAAATTAAACCCAATGAAATCGACTGTTCATTATTTTTATTTTGAACTTGATATTATTAATAATTTGAAAATCTCATTATTATCTTAGGAGTTTACAGTCTCAAAAATATGTGCGTTTAAAATATGACCAATTTTGAACGTAATGTGGACAGAACATTATTATTTTTGTTTTCATTATCAAAATTGAAAATTATTTTTTTAAACTTCGAAATCTTATCAAAGCTCAATAATTAGCGATTCAAATTACATTTAAGATAATATTATTTATTTTAATGGATGGCCTCCAAAAAAATCTTCTGATGGAGAAAGATAATGAGCGTAAACAATGAATGGATAATGTTGAATCTACCAAGGGTGCTATCGAAGCTACCAATAGTTATTATAGGTTAGGTTTGTTACGAAACTATGTATGGATATACATACAATTCATACCTATAATCTTTTGAGCGATGTTTGTCAGACTAGTATATACCTATGCATTTTTAATAGCATTATTATATGTATACATTACATTTTATACATTCATCAAATAAATAATTTAGAAATACTATAAATGAAAATTCTCAAAATCAAATAATTAAAAATATTTTTGAGCATTTTCAATATGATTGTTTTTGCATACATACTTATTCTTCGATATCAGAAAAAACTATATAATCTAATGATTTAAGATTTCCTTTTCTAACACTATTGGTAAATTTACTTGTTAATTTTTACGTATATCTCTTATTTTAAATGTATAAATAATACTATACGATTCACATTTTATTAGCAAATGTTCACCCAAATTTGTCGAAGGTTTTATTGAAAACTAATTTATAAGTTATTAATATGGTAATAATAACTTACCTTTTCCATTGAAAAATCAGGCATTGGTTCAAGAGTTGGACATTGACCGAAGTGATATGAATGACCCTTGACAAAACATTGTAAATAACAGCTTATCAACAACACAAGAGCAATATTCAAGAACCCCATGGTAATGACTTCAAACTATATTGTCCTATAGACCAAATAAATGAAAAACAAATAAAAATTATAAGAAGTTCTATAGAATTTAATAAAAATATGCTAAATGGTACATATTGAAAATATTTTTAAAACAAAATTATAGTATCAAATAAAAAAAAAAATTTTGATTATTTTAAAATTTTTTAATAAATAACAAAATAAATAAGTTTGACGGCAAAATGACTCAACTTTCAAATAATCATAAACAATTTAATTAATTTTAGAGTTGAAAAGAATGTAGTGACTAATGAAATACGTCAACGCCATCATAACATAGAAAAAAAAATTAAATTAAGCGATTAATTGTGAACTTGTGAACATGAAAAGAAAAATCGTAAAAGAATTTAAAAAAAAAAAATTATTTTTTAAGCAGAAAAATGTATTATAATTTGTATGATGATGTAATTATTACCTAAACTTATTTTTTTTTAACTATTGTGCATTAGTTGTAAACATACATTTATTCAATTATGTAAAAAATATTCCTAAATTAATTTAAGAAATTACTCAAATTATTCAAAACGAATAACTAATCAAACAATAAAGTATAAATAAATAATAAATACATTTTTTTTTTTTTTTTTTTTTTAGTTACTTAAGTAAGGAAGGCAAACAATGTATAGTGTGAAAATGAAAGAATTGGTGCTAGGAAAAAGTTAAATACCAAGAAAAATATAAACTGAAAACGACTAGACAAGACAAATCTGACTAACAATCTGTTAGTGAATACTGTCTAATAATCTAAAGTGATATAAAATATTTCATTAAATAAGGTACTATTTCCCTATTTAATATAGGTACTAACAAATTTTTGCAGATTAAGTACCTACATATTTATTGTGACATACTTTTCATACTTACAAAATTCTATAGTACCTACCTATGTTTTTTTTTTTTTTTTAACAAAGTATCTAAAAGTAATGTTAGATAGTACACTTAAACGGTTCACACTGAATGCAAGAATCAAACACTGACGTCTAGCTGTATCGAATCAAGGCGGTTGATTTTATCGTGATATTTCCTCCCACTCTGTGAATGATCTATATTACTGGCTACTATTGCTTTATAGTAACCACATCTGAGTCATGCAACCGATTCCAGTAATATAAAGGATAACGTCAACCATTAATGCAACAATATATTATCATGTTATATATGACTGGATGTTTTTTAGACCTTCCATTATGACTCAAATAATTCTAACACGCATTTAAAAATAATTTGAACTGAATATACTGTCGATCAATTTGAGATACTTGCTGAATAAACGAAGACATAAAAAACATATTCCTATGATATAGGTATAAGTATAACTAAATCACTTAAAACTTCAATTGAAAAGTAGACAGTAATTTTACGTGTTCTACATTTTATAGTATATATATTACACTATATTGTTCATTGCTAAAATTGTTTTCATATGTAGAAACACCGAAATTCATTAAAAAATACAAATTGAATGTAAACAATTATTTCTAGGTATGCACAATTAAAATAATAAAATATACACAGGAAGTATGGTATAACTTACTGTAAATTCCATTATAATGAATCTTGTTGAGTCAGTTTGCTTGACTTCCTCATTCAGCTTTTATATATTTTTATTTAAAATGTATAATTTATTTATCCTTATTATTGTTTAATTGTTTCTTTATATTAAATTTACTGATAATTGTTTCAAAATACCATAAACATAAAAAATTCGGAATGCTATAAAATATATTTTTATTGTTAATAGGTAATTAAATAAAAATTATCTACGTACCTAAAATGAAAAAAAAACAAAATATAAAACCAATTAGAACTGTTTTACAAATGATTTCATTTAACGCATACGAAAATTTCAAAGTATAATATTTTATTATAGTGTTTCTTTTAGTGTTTAAGTGTTGGGCAAAATGTTATCTAGATAATTATTCGAATAAATATGTACTCGAATAAAAAACTATTCGAATGATTTATTTACAATTATTCGAATAAAAAATTATCCAAATAATTTTCAACTATGATTATTCGAATAAAAAATGATTAGACTAAATTTCAAAGACAGTTATACGAATAATTGTTGGTAATTTTATTTCATGAGACATAGTTGATAATCAATAACCATATGTTAATCAAAATAAAATAAACGAAAATTAATCCAATTTCTATTTTTGAAATTTAGTCGAATAATTTTTTATTCGAAAATCATAATTGAAAATTATTCAAATACATTTTTATTCGAATAATTGTAAAAAAATCATTCGAATAAAATGTCATCTAAATAATCATCTAGATAAAATTTCATTTGAATAACGCCCAACTCTGAGTATCGATATGTATATATAATTCCAATCCAAATCAAATATGCGTGAACGCACAACAAATTTAAAAAATATATTTAATAAAAATAGATACTTTAAAAATATCTAACAACTCATAAAAATACTTCTATAAATATACTAATATTAATGTTAAATGGTATTGAAATCGGTTTAAAAACATTATACATTATTATAGAATTTCATTACTAACATTATTTAGATTTTATCAAAACCTCTTGCGGTTGGTAACCTACTTTCATCGCTACAGAATATAACTGCTAAGTCCAGTTGCGTCCCTCCACCAATGTTTTTTTTTTGTTAGTACAATAGCAAGCAGAAAAACTAAATTAGTTATATCATCTATCAGTGGCGCCGATCAGTATAGGTATGTATTACAACCCCATAATTTTATTTCAGAGAAGAGTCGTAAGTGGATCCATACTCAAACAGACATGCTCGTTAGTTGTAAACAAATATGTGAATGCATTCCCTTGAGACCCAAGTTTATACATGAAACACCAATATGTATGTACCTATTTTTACAAAAACAACTTCTATAAAATAATTGTATTTTTGGATTAACAGGAAGTATCTAATTCATTGTGATATAAGTAAATAAGTTTTCACTTTTCAGTTTTCATAATTATATAACAAAATAAAAAATTCTTTACTTAATTCAAAAACTGATTAATTACAAATAATGAATAGTTTTCAACTTTTCAAAAAATTAAATAAAATAATTATAATTCTAAATTAAATAACAATAAATATTTTGGAGGATGATAAAAATCACCTACACATAGCATTATTTAGATGTATATATGATAAATATTTATAAAATAAAGTAAAAATTGGTGGGATTTACATACTATATATATATATAAATGTCCTCATTTTGTTATTTACCTATTATATGTTAATGTGTATATGACAGGTGGAACTTTACACACAACTTATATCATCAACTTCGATAGGATTTATCCTAAAATAAAATGGGAGTACAATCTAAAATGATCAGGATAAAGTCTATGAAATTCATTTGCACCCTTTTAAATGGTGTAATTACAACATTTGCGCTCTTCCACAAATAATTTTAGCTCCCTTCAATAAAAAACCTTGGTACTTAGCCGAAAACATTTGTTTTTTTTTTCTTAAATACTAAGCAACAATAACATTTTAAGGAAAATATTAAATAAGTTTATATCGTATTATTTTCATGAAAACTGTATAGATAATAGTACAATCTGATGATGATTTTTGAAATCTAAATCAGTTGTTGATACGAATAAAATTGATGCCACTACTACTACTCCAGGCTATATTTTAATTTTGTTATAAATATATTTGTTTATTAAATTTTTTATCAAAATAATATAATATTAAATGGCAAATGCCAACCGATGACCTAATAAATGAAGCTTATTAAATAGTAAAGAAAACATGGCAAAACCAATGGGACTCCACCACATCCGATAAATATCAAAAAAACAATAACCAAATGCACTCATCCTTACAACGCAACCAGGGGAGAACAAATAATTATAAGTAGAGTCAGAATAGGTAACATACGCCTCACTCACTGGTATCTCATCAGTCATCACCAAAGAACCCAAACCATATATGATGTATGTAAAACTCTTATCACATTCGAACACATCACCCTATACTGCCCTATTTACTCATCATCATGTCACATCCTCAACAATCCTATATCGCCAAAAGAAGCCTTTAACCAATCCAACACGGCTAACATCTTCAAGTTTTTTAAACTAATGATTTTAGATAAAAACTTGTAACATAAATACAACCATAATGTACTGTATAGTGTATATATAATGAACACTACAATCGTATAAATCCTCCAACACTAAGTAACGCCTTCACTGTACCCCCTTTAACCTCAAAACAAACTAATAATCCATGTTATTGAAGCCTTAATCCTAATAAAAATAAATAAATAAAATAAACATATGTATATAATACTGGATCATTTTATATTATCATTATTAATTATTATTTCAGTTGGTATTGACATAAACAATACTTTTGTTTCACTTTTTTATTAGTAGGTAACTATTATCTTCTTTAATACATAATTATAATGATATGCCTACCCAAAAGCGTCCGGAGGGAGGGGAAAGTAGGGGCATATGCCCCCCCTTGGATTTTTTATGTGTCAATTATCATAATCATTATGTAGTATAAAATATCACGAATTAAATATTTTTTAAATTAAAAACATTTTTTTTAAACGTTGAGTGCCACGGTCGACAAATGTTATGTGGATCTTTAGTGTTTTAAGTCATCGGTTTTCAATGCACTGTTTCGACTTTTATATGTGAATATTTAGTAGGATCTCGTGATTTCATTAGTATCATTGATTATAAATACTAAAATACTATAAAATATAAAATTTTCAAATCAATGATTACATTTTATTTATACAAAAAAAATGAATTTGTTAATTTAAAGTTACAAAATATTGCATTAATACTGTAAGATTAAGTTATAACGTTCTAACTATACACATAATTAAAGAGCGGATGTTTAGGTTCTTAAAACCTTAAAATATGATGCAATATGCTTCAAAAAAACCTTAAAATATTCTCTAAATATTCCTTAAATTTGTAAGAATGCAAATATGATTTTTTCTAAAATAGATACAATAAATAACTATTAAGCGCCATTCTCTTGGTAACAGGTAAACTATTGAATAATAAAAATGTAAATCAGTTGATACATAGCTATGTAAATATAATAAAATATAATTTAAAAAACATAATAGTTTAATAAAAAATAAAAGATAACTTGTACCATTCCTTAGGAGCATAACCAATTCGATTAAAGACAAGTAGATAATTTAATGATTTTGAATTTTTATCACTCTTTAATCAAATTATTTTTTTTCGTAGAAAATATTATTGCTAGAAAAAATTACATTTCGAGAAATTAACAAAATATATGAATTTCCATAAACAATAATAGAATATAATCTAAAATATAAAAAAATAGGCGAAATATTCTCTAATGTCCAAAATATGCTTTATTATGCAAAATTATTTTTTTCTTCAAATTCTGTGAAAGATAAATCGTCCACATTTTTCACCCTCGTTAAGTTGCATAAAAGCAATAAAAATATGTAATAACCTAAGGATCCACTCTTTACACATAATTAATAATTTAATTTTTACGTTCCCTACCTATATGATAGAAAACACGTCAAAAACAATAAGGTACTTTATCACTAAGATAAGGAAACAAAAATTGAATAATTAAAATACCTTGCCCCCCCCCCCTTGACAAATTCCTGCGGACGCCCTTGTGTCTATCTGCATGTTATGTACTTTAAAATTTAACTTTTACTTTATTTATACAAGAAAATTAAATAAAATCAATTCAAGAATACTAGCTGAATACCTTCTTCTTCTTTTCAGCTTTTACAGTCCATTTAGGACCATTGCTGCTTCAACCACTCCTCTCCACTTCTCTCAGTCTTCGCTATCTTCAATCCTTATTTCTTTTGAAATTTCCGTGAGATCCATTTAAATCCTGTCCGCCCATCTTTGTCTTGGTCGTCCCCTGGGTCTTTTTCCGTTTAGTCTTCCCGTAAACAGATTTTTCGCCATACCTTGTGTCCTCCAGAAGTGGCCCGCCCATTCTAACCTTTTACTTTTTAAATATGAACTAATGATTAGTTTATTAAACATTTGTTACAATTCTTGGTAAGTTCTTCTTCTAGATTCACCACTCTTTATTGTAGGGTCATATATTCGACGCAGTACTTTTCTTTCAAAGGTGTTCATCTTTTATTCATCTCCCTTAGTCACCGACCAGGTTTCACATCCATTTGTCAAAACAGGACGTAAATAGCTGGATTATAAATTTTCTTTTGACTTCCTGGACAGTAGTTTTGATTCAAACAATTTTGCAAGTGCATTATATCCGTTATTCGCTGATGCAATTCTCAATTTAATTTCGCTGTGCATATTGTTTCGATTGTTTATATTTGTTCTTGAGTACCTGAAATCTGTTACTTCCCTTGTTACCAAGGCCGTATTTGAGGGGGGGGGGGTTAACCAGAAATTGTACATACTTTGATCGCATTTTAGATTCAGAGTGAAACGAAGGACCTATTGGTTTTACAATGGAGTTTATTTTTTTCTAGACACATTTTTTGGGAAAGTATTTTTTTTTTTTTTTTTTTTTTTATTAAGAACTTCCAGCAAACACTATTATAGTTCGACAATTATACAATATAATATGGTTTTGATTAGCAACATGATATAAATAAAATATGAATAATATAGATAATAACAAAGTATGTGGATAGTATTAACATAATTCGAATAAAATGAGGTTAACATACCAATATTAGATATTGGGAGTAAGTAGATAACATAATAGTTTAAGATTATACTATAACATGACAACAATATAAAATAATAGGAGGTTATTAGTTTGCAAAACAAACAGTGTTATGTAATAAAATTATACAGTGTGATTAAATAATAAAGGTAATAGAGAGATAAGTATTAGATATATTTAAAATGAAAAATTTTTAGCTAAGGAGAGAACCGTTTATGAACAACCTCAGTAAGGAGGGTAATTAGTGGGCTAATTAAGGAATTTAAATTAGATATAAATTGCGAAAGAATAGTAGAGAAGGCTTCAACGGAAGAATTATCGATTTTGACTGCTTCAGCATAAGATTTGATTTGAGGCTGCCGAGCGTGATCTTCACAAACCATATCTGGCGATTTATAAGTTGACGTATTTGTGACAATATTTTGATTGAGTACCGGATGATGGATAGCTTTAGGTAATTGAGATTTACTGCGGTTATCATTTAGTTTTTTTAAAAACTGGACATCCTCTATAGGAGGCTGTGTGTGGTCCCGAACAAAGTGCGCACTTGGCCGGTTCTGAAGGCGGTTTGGTACATTCTGAGGTGTAATGATTATCTCCACATTTGACGCAACGTGGGGACTGGTGGCAGAAATTACTAGTATGATAAAAAGCCTGACAATTATGACATTGTGGAGGGGAGCGTTTTTTCTTGGGCAACTCTACTTTGATTCTAGTGTGCAGAAGCAAGTCTAATTCGAGGATATTGCAATTGTTTTCAGCAACTTTTAAATCGATTCTAAATAGAGGCAAAGGGAATTTAGTGATATGATGTTTAATATTATAAACCCGAATGACTTCGTAGCCCATATCAGTTAGACTAGCTTGTATATCTTCAACAGTGGTGGATGGGTGGGAAAGTATTATTGTGCCAAAAGTTTCATACAGCAACATTATTGATCATAAATCGCATGAAAACCCACTTTGAAGGTTCATTTTCCTCTCTTCTGAATCGTCTTTTCAGGAGTGTAGAAAAACAGCTTAAAAACCAAGTAAAAACGGTGAAATTTCCCATAAACGACAATTTTTCAAAATCGATTTTAGTTATTTAGTCATAACACCAAAAGTTATTTTAAAAGTAACATGACATATTCATCATAAGTACATTAATGGCTTAAACAAAAAATCCAAAAAATTTTTTGAAAATACTTAATTTTTTAAAGTTTATCTCTGATAAAATTTTTAATATTTGACTAAAAGTTCAGTTTGACCATAATTATTGTACACTTATAATCTAACGATATTGAATGAATCCTAGAAATCATTAGTCAGGATTTTTTGTAAGCGTATAAGTATATCCTAGTACAATTTTTACGGAATCGACTTTTTTTATAACAAATTTTCAGTTGTTAAAGTGTATAAAAAATGATTGAACTATCCAATTATTATGAACCTTTTTATGTGAAAGAACATATTTAAAATCTTTATTCTAAAATAAATGCTATTTTTTTTCCTGTAGCTAAAGTTTATAGTATTATGTAAATACTTTCATTGAGATGAAGCCATAACATCGTATTACCTATAGGCCATGGATCACCAAATGGCGGCCCGCGGGCCTCATACGGCCCGCGGACAAAAAATAAATAACACATATTACGACAACATTATATGTGTTATTGTAGTAAATTTGTTAAATATTAGAATTTTGATGGCCCTTCAAAAGTATTAATTGGTGACCCCTGCTATAGGCCTTTATATTTTGATAATCTGTGTTCCGTAATCCGAGAGGTTCGAACTCGGGAACTCCTGATTGTACCGCGGATCTAATACAAAGATGATACTGCTCAATGTGCCGCTGAAGAAATTTTGAACTACCACATACGGTAACACTGGTAACGGGTACGTATTTTCTGATTATAAAAAAAATAAAACAGGAGAAGTAGAGTCGAGACCTGCTGTCTGGTGTCTGGATAATTTAGACTTTTATCAAAGGTAGTAACTCTTTTAACAAGTACCTATTAAATTTACAGCTTACTACTTAGAAGTTAGAACGTTAAGATTTATAATCACAATTTATCAACGTTCGATTGACTTTAATTTTTATTGATATGTGTATTGTGGGTTTATGATTACGTACGACTGTACGAGTATAGCCTTCGTTTTTGCAGTGTACAAAATTCGTTTCGCGTTTACTTTCCTGCCTGAAAATATAAATCATTTACCATGGCCGCCACTCGAAGACTTCAAAAAGTGAGTAAATTAGTTTTGATGCCGTGTTATTTCAAATTCATCTTGACTAATAAGTAGGTATACAATATGTATATGTGCCCTGAATCTCTATTAATAAAATTGGTTTATTTCACCAATATTTGTTTTGTTTCGTAGTGATACTACATTTAAAATAGCACTTTTGAGTTTCGGTTAAAATTATCTCCCAGGTGTAATAATCAGTTACCTATCACTGTGCTTACATTTTATATGTTGCCTTTAATGTATAAATTTTACTTCAACTTTTTTCATATAAATAATTAGTCCTGAAAATTAACCTACTTTATTTTATTTATTTTACAGGTGATACCATTATATATATATATATATATAATCTATGGTAATACCTATTGTTTTTCTGAAAAATAACTTTGTAATTAGGTATTTAGGTGCTCTTTTGCTTTTGTAATATTTATAAACAAATTTTATGATTATATGCTCAGGGAATCAGAACTGTACATTTACATAGTTGTCTATTTGATTTTAGTTATTTACAAAATGTAATTCTGCCTAAGAGCTGCATGCTTTAATACATATAAAATTAATTGCTTAATGTATTTGTTATGTATGTATTTAAATAATAGGCATATACTTGTTTTAAAATATTTGCATTTATAATTTAAAACTATTTCAATCCTTTTTAAGTTATTTGCTAAACATACATTTTAGCAATAGATAAATAATATACATATATACACATATACGTATACAGTGGCGCATTTCTGGTTTTATTTTGGAGAATGTCATAATTATGCTTTTTCCTCTAAAAATAATTTCATAGTAACCTAACCTAACCTAACAGAATAAGTTAAATTTGATCTATTTTGTGGTTTAATCACAAACTCATATAGTAAGCTTCGTTCCCCTCAATAATAACCTAAAATATTTGTAAGGTTACACATTTGTTAAAAATTGTTATACTTTATAATTAACTATGACATTAGAGCAGTGAAAATATCAAAATAATGTTTCATTAGTGAGCGGTAACTGGTATTCGCCTATAGTTTTATTATAATCTATTAAGTTTTAACAACTTTGTTTGCATATTATGGTCCTAGAAAAATAATGACTATTAAGTTTTAAGTACTCATGTAATTTGAGGCCTCCCCAACAACAGTAAAATGTGACTTATTACACAAAGGCCAAAACTAAAATGAATACTATTATAATATATTTGCTATCGACAATTATTATTATTGTCGTCTGATATATATGATGAAAAAATAAGGCCATAATCGTATAACCAGTTGTGATAATCAATTTAGAATATTTTATTTAAATTTAGTTATTGTTGGCGTATGAACGCCCATATGAACTATAATTTTTAAATGACTCTATTTTTGTATAAATTTGTTTAACTAAAACTTATTACAATTGATATAATTGAATAAATTCTATAATCAATGAAATTAATGTCATAACAATGTTACTATAGAAACATTTCTGCTACACCTGTTAACTGTTTTTATTTCATACCTAATTACGCAAATCAAAAATAATCAAGTGAAGAAAAATTCACCTTTTGACCATAATCCCGGTTTCATTTTAAAATAATAACACTGAAAAATTAATTACACTTTTAATTATTTTAGTAGTTATAAGATTTAACTTATTTCATTTGTATGGATATAATGTTCTTTTAATAAATGTAGGTTTCTTGTACCTACATTCCATTAAATTATAAAGAAATATATTAGCAAACAAATGTTGAAAATGTAGTATTTATTACTCACCATAGCAACAAATCGGTTGGATAGAGAAGTACATGAACAACAAGGGTGTAAAAAAGTTTTCTATTCTATGTATGAAATAGAGTTGTTTAATTATTTATTTAAGTGATTATTTCTTAAGTATTCCTTGAGCATGATATCTATGAATGGTTTTTTGCCAATACCCAAAATTTTTTTTGAGTATTAGGTATATTAATATTTGGTAAATGTATTATTTCCCTCCCTGGCATTAGTGTAATAAAACAAATTCATTGTATTAAAATAAATGTAATTCAATTTTATATTTTAAAACCATTAACTGAAAATTACCTATTCGGTAAAATCGGTACTTATTAGTATTAGGTGTATACTGCATATGTTACAGTAAATGATGTTAAACATCAAAATAACGTTATTTTCTAGTAAATAACAATAATTACCTAACAAACTAGTGATTATTGATTTTTTGGTTTGATTATCGATAATTTCTACACACGATAGAAAATGTTGTTATTTTATGTTATCTTAATGGTACTAGATACTAGATAGTATATTACAGCCGCAGTAGATAGAACTTCAGACTAAGATATAGGTACCTACTCTAATATATAAATAAATCATAAATAAGCTTAGTGAGCTTACTAGTGTAGGGCTTTATTGTAAATATAATAACTATTATAGATAATATTTTGTCAGTCTTTCACGGTGCGCATGGGATTGACATCACCATTATATCGTCATATTATTTTTGTATGTTAAAACATTGTGTTAATTTTCTTTGAGCTGTATTAAAATTCAATATGGATGAACTTGAAATGGAAAACAAATTTAACAATATTATATCTGATATAGTTAAAAAAAAAAAACGTAGCGATAATAACTCATTTCTAACCATTGATAAGTACAATATTCGTATTGAACAATTAAAGTTTCAACATTTTTTGGTTTTCTTAAACACAAGTATACAAGATCTCAACTTGTGCCGTGCAAAGAAATTTCACTTGATCTCAAAACCCTGCTTGAATCATCTAAAGAAAAAGAGATAACACTTCGAGAAGCAGCAGGATGTAGTAGTCTTATGGTTACACAAGGCTATTAAAGATGTCACTGTAGGATGAAGTGTAAAACAAATAAATGCACCTGTCGAGTAGTTGGGAAATAACATGATTAACTAATATTGTTTGGTATTAACATAAATCCTTAGTAATTAACGTTATAAACCTTGTAAAATATTAATTATTATCTATTAACGTTAATATAAATTTAACATCTTTTACTGTAACACATATAATATTTAAAAGTAAAAAAAATGATCTTGTGTCTATTTTCTATGGTTAGATGAATAATGATTTTTTTACCAAGCAAAATCCCATAAATATTATATTTTTCAGTATAGCATTTAACTAATTAAATTATGGAAACACGAATATTTAAAAAAAGTAAAATTTATTATTTTGTTATTTGGACATCCAAATTATGGTAAAGTTTTGTTATTTTCATCTATCAATTTTACAAAATGTCACTATACCTATATTATATGATTTAGTTTAAGGGTTTTCACTCATGTCTAATTCTTAATATTATGAAAATCTAATGTTTTATTCAATCATATAGGAATTAGCAGATATCCGTGATTCTGGATTGAAGTCATTCCGTGACATCCAAGTAGATGAAACTAATATATTAGCTTGGCAAGGATTAATTTTACCTGTAAGTATATGTAGTATCTAGTTATGATTTTTTATTTTTTTTTATTTAATCATTTGTAAATATTTATTCAAATAAAATTATAAGTTATCTAGATAATTAAATCTATGTTATTTATCTGTAAAATAACTTATTTTAAATTGATGAATATGACTTAATTTATGGAGATAATCATTTCAAATACATCACCTGATTAACATATTGTCTGTTTGAGTTGAGAGTTAATCCATAATACTGCAAACTTATCACTTAGTTAATAATGTGATCATCTTATTCCAGCTGGGTTATTTACAAACCGAATATCTATATTATTTTTACAACCTAATATTTTGTCTTAATTTGAATTAACAATTTTAAAAATTGTTACAAACACCCTTTAAAATGTTAATCAATAAACAAACACACTTTATTTTATGAGTGAATAATACAATTGAGGTAATATTTAACAATTGAAATATCTTGATAAAAATATTTTTAATATTTTATAAATTAAATATTTTATTTGTTTGTACATCAAGAATATGTACATGCTTATGTAATAAAAATGTTATGTAGACTATGAAATAAAAAAAAATTCTTTATATTGATATATCCTGAATTATAGACAGCAACATTGTTTATCTTTTCTTATTTCAACTATTTTATCATATTTTAATGTGACTTAATTTAATAGTTTATGAACTGTACTGAAATATTTAGTTTGTCTTCTATTTTAATATTTATGTTTTTCAAAGATAACTTTCGTAGTATGAACTCTGAGGATAGCTTAGATTGAAAACCATAATTACTTAAATCAACTATGATTAGTTCCACAAATTACATGAACAATATATATTATGTTATTTTAAATTATCTGTAGCTCTCATGGTTTATGTATTTTATTTACTTTTACACAGTATAATTAATAATGTATGGCCCCACTAAATATACCTATATTTAAATAATACAATTATTTAAATAACTTTTCATTAAATATATACTTTATAGAATTATAAGTTAGCTGAACGTATAAAATAAATTGTTATAGTTCAAAATATTGATTGTATTTTATTTAGTATTTGTATTGAGATGTATAATTCATATCAACTTGATCTACAAAAATCTACAAAAAATTCATTAATTGTTTTACATTTATTCTTTTCAGGAAAATCCTCCGTATAATAAAGGAGCATTTAGAATAGAAATTAATTTTCCTGCAGAATACCCTTTTAAACCACCTAAAATCAATTTTAAAACTAAAATTTACCATCCTAACATTGATGAAAAAGGTCAAGTTTGTTTGCCAATCATTAGTGCAGAAAATTGGAAACCTGCTACCAAGGCCGATCAAGGTATTTACAATCTATTATTTAAATTGTTGATTTAGTTACACAATAAACTCATACTTCTTCATATTTTTAGTCATTCAAGCTCTAATAGCCCTAGTCAATGATCCTGAACCAGAACACCCTCTACGTGCGGAGTTAGCAGAAGAGTATTTGAAGGATCGTAAAAAGTTTTTTAAAAATGCTGAAGATTATGCCAAAAAATTTGGCGAAAAGAGACCATCGGATTAAAATGTACATATGATATTCACTTGAATGTCGTTAAACTATGATAAACATCTACTACATTTAATACGATAAACAACAACAGCAACAACAACTTTCACTAATATCTGTAATCACTCAATTTCGAGCAATTAGTTGAGATTACAAGATTGTAACCAATCTTTGATACTTCTATCACAACAATAAACACTATAATATAAAAAAAAAGGTTTTATTTTTATGGTTAGAAATTGTAAGCATGAAAATTTTTATTTAATTATGCTTATTCTTATGTAATGTATTTATTAAATGTTAATTTTTCTCAATTAAAATTGTACTTCAATTATTAATAATATGTAAAAAGTTTTACAATTATAAAAAAAGGTTTTAAAAATATTTTTGTATATATGTTATTTCGTATTTGAAATTAAAGCAAAAAAATAAATCTATTATACTACATTCAATAACAAACAAATTAATAAATACTAATTTATGTTTCTTTAATTTTATAATTATTTAATATATATTGTTTAAAAATGAATTTCCTTTAACATTCTTAATACTTGATTTAGTTAAAAGTTGAGTGAAAAGCATTGGATATACTTATTTTAATCAATAATTAATTGTGCAATCAGAATGAAATGACTGATTTGATGAGAGTTAAATTTAAACAGTTCTTGCATTTAATCTATTTTGTAGTTTTTATATCCATGTTAAAATGTAAAAAATAAAATTATTTTAAAATTTTAAACTATGGAAATAATAATAATGTTAAAATAAAATATTCCTTTAGCTTGTAACGACTAACCTAACTTTTGAGGGACTTGTCAGTAACCGCTTTGTTGGAAAAGTGAATAGTAGACATTGGTTATGAAAAGAAAAAACCAGACCTACTTCGCATCATGGGTATTCTTTGATACTCGGACAATATATTAGTGTTTAGTGTAGAAAACCTAAGACACGCCACTTTAAGATAGCAAATGTTACATGTAATATATTTTTAATTTGAAATCAATAAAAAATTGTTTTAGGAAAACAATGCTCAGTGAAAAGTCGATAATAATTTTAGTTTCAACTAGTTGAGCTTTTGGAAAAATAAAAAACCTTATGATAAACAATTGATGCAATTTTGGAATTTTTAGTAATAAAAGTTATAGAAAGCTATAGAATAACAAAAAAATTCTAATCAGTCTGAAAATATCTGTAAAAATGCTTTATTTCACTGTATTGTGACACTTCTAGCTTAAAAAAAAAAAAAAAAAATTATTATAAAAATTTAAATATAGTTAAGATTACTTCAAAAGCTCATATATATATATATATATATATATATATATATATATACAGTGTGTAAACGGTAATCGAGAACACTCAATATCTTTGCGTAGAGACCTGATATTTGAATTCTGTTTTTTTGGCAGTTGTTATGACATAAAAATACACATTTTTATGGTCTTTGAATTTTTTTTACTTAACTAGTCACGCGCATGCGCATGTCAACTTTTTTTTTTTAAATGGCAACCCCCTGCTTTAACCACTAATTATTTTTTGCCTATTTTTTTAATGAATTTTGGTAGTTGAATCAACTTTCTAAGTCCGAAATTGACCAAGTTACAGCAATTCAAAAAAACAAAAAAATTAGAAAAAAAATGCTCTCGATTTTCAGCTTTTTAATTGTAACTCTGAAAATAATTATTATAGGATTGTTAAAGATTGACAATTTTATAACTATTTATTACGGTGATATTAATACGTTATTTTAACTTCAATTACTGAATAATTTTCTCTTTATTTGTGTAATAAATCATAACTTATTTTTGCAGAAAAAACGTAAATTAGTATGTTGTTTATTTCTTTACATTTAATGGATCTATTAGAACGTATTAATAATTAATAACAAATTCAATTCTTGTTTAAGCTACCAATTTATTTAGTTAATAAAAATCTAAAAATAAAAAAAAAATCTAAAGAATAAATTGTTCAAACTGTTCTCCGCCGTGAACAAAACATGCTTCAGCGCGCCGCATAAATTCTTTATTTGTTGCAGCAGTAATTTGTTCATCAGTCAGTCGATTGCATGTTGCTGTTATCTTATCTTTTAAATTTTGAAGATTTATAGGGGGATCAGTATACACTATTGTTTTTAAATGTCCCCATAAAAAAAATCTAGTGGAGTTAGGTCAGGTGATCATGGTGGCCACTCAATGGGTCCGTAAGTTCCTAGCCATCCTTTTTGAAATTGTGCATTTAAATAGTCACGAACTATGTGAGAATTGTGAGCTGGAGCACTGTCGTGTTAAAAAATAATATTGCCTCTCAGATCTAAAGGAATATCATCAAGCATCATTGGTAATTCATTTAGTAAAAAATTATAATATCGTCTACCATTGAGTGTTCCATCATAAAAAAATGGACCAAGCAATTTACCACCAATTAAACCACACCAAACGTTTGTTCCCCAAATCTTTAACAATCCTATAATAATTATTTTCAGAATTACAACTAAAAAGCTGAAAATCGAGAGCATTTTTTTTTCTAATTTTTTTTTTTTTAATTGCTGTAACTTGGTCAATTTTGGACTTAGAAAGTTGATTCAACTACCAAAATTCATTAAAAAAATAGGCATACAATAATTAGTGGTTAAAGCAGGGGGTTGCTATTTAAAAAAAAAAAGTTGACATGCGCATGCGCGTGACTAGTTAAGTAAAAAAAATTCAAAGACCATAAAAATGTGTATTTTTATGTCATAACAACTGCCAAAAAAACAGAATTCAAATATCAGGTCTCTACGCAAAGATATTGAGTGTTCTCGATTACCGTTTACACACTGTATATATATATATATATATATATATATAAATGGTTGAAATAATAATGTCAAGTTAACTTGTGTGCATCTCAGCCTTTTATCGTAAATCTTAATAATTTAACCAAGGCCTAAATTTTAATATTTATCCTATTGTTATTTTTTAATACCTCGATAGAAGTAGAAAATTATTTGCTAAATTTTAAAGTTAAATTATTATTTCTCTAAGATTTATTAATATTTTGCTGAGAAGTAACATGATGCCAAATTCAAATTCTTAAACATATCTAAAGATAGTTTATTTGCTGAACCAATTTAATATTTATACATAGTTAGGTTATTAGATTGCAAATGATAATGTAAAGCAAGAAGCTTTAAATACTATTAATGGAAACTTAAAATCAAGTTTATTATATTACTAGTTATGTTAATTGTAACAAATCATTTTGATTGTAATGGTACATTTTTTGAGTAAACAGATTTTTAGTTCTTGTGTGAGTAAAGATATATATATTTTTTAATTTTATTACAATACAAAAACATTAATGTCAAAATAAAATATACATAAAATAATAAATTCATAAAAATAAACTAAATAATATTATACTAGTAAAAACTCTGAATGCATTTTTATATTAAAATGCCATTGTTTTAGTTTTCCATAAAGTAATCTGAAATATAAAATGTGATAAGATAATAAATTAATAAAAGTTTATATTTTGTTCCAAAAAACATTATGAATCACCTCATCATCAAAACGGAATGATGTAGTTGCAAGTAATTTATCATCTGAAGAAATATCCATTGATTTTATTCCATTGAAGTGATCAATTGAATACACAAATCTACCTTCATTAGTATCATACACCTGTTATAAGCAAGATATATGTAGTAATACATATTTCAACATATTCAACTTAATAGAGTGAAATTTGATAATTAATACAATTTTTTTTTAAGAATGATACAAAAATCAAACTATAATTTTACATCATTATACCAAATTGTGATACCAACAAAACTAAAACCTCATCCTAGGTATTAAAGATTTCATATGAAAAATATCTATTAATATTAAATGTAAATTGATGCACAATTTAGGATTTCAAAACATTTAATTTTATTTTTTTACATTTATCACATGTTATCTGATTTCATTTAAAATATTTATCAATTACAAAATTATAGTATTTTTATAGCCAATAAATTGTCATAAACTTCTTTTCATTAATTTGAGTATAATAATTTAACTTAAGTTTTTAAATTTAAAGTATATACATTTATTTATAATAGTTGTCAAGGAAAGAGAACTTCTAGAAACCAGAAAAGTTTCCCTTAGGTTTTTTCCTAGTTTTTCATTACTTTTAAATAAAGCCAATAAATGTTAGACTAGAAAATTAACCTTAACACATAGTATATACTATATAGTTTAGAAATCTGACATTTTTCAACCAGATTTGACATACTTATCAGTAATCTGACATAATATGCTTTTTAATTAATGTCTTTATCCTAGATATCATCACTTATATACATATATTTACGGTATATCAGTATATTATCAAATTTCAATCTCAATAAAAAATGTAATTATGGATTACATTTAGTTGTTTATCATTTGATACAGAGACCAAACATGGTGTATTATGTAGATATTGAACACAATTAATCTGATTTGTATGCTCACAATACTTTTGTAGAACCTTTAAATATCTTAAATCAAACACTTGTACGGAGCCTTGTTCAGTACCCACAGCTATTGAAAACTCATCTTTAACAGAAAGTGTTTCTGCATAATCTAAATAAATAAAAAATGAACATTTCAAGCATTTAAATTTGAATTAAAGGGTCTGATTCGATAACTAGTTAAATGCATTTCTGAAATTTTTAAGATACTTTTCGGAATTATCGGGTTCTTGAATTGAAGCAGTAATCTAGATTCATTTTATGATAAAAGTATGTAATTAAATAACTGGTTTACATTGTTGTTGACTTAACTTATCCAGACAAACCAAAATTTTCTTTGTGATGAATTGAAATAGAAAATTTTTTGATAGAAATGGAGTAAACTAGTTATTGTATCAAAACTTTCATAATCATCAAAATATATGTTTTTTTAATACCTGGGCTAAGATTATACTTGGCAACAGTTTTTCCAGAACAACAATCAAAAACTTGAATGTATGAATCTCTTGAACAAGATGCAATTAGGTTATCCCCTTTGAAAAATTTTGCCATATTTACCCAGTTACGATGAAACATATTACTAGCCATAAACTTATTAGATTGACAATCCCATATTTTAAATGTTTTATCATTAGAACAAGTAACCAGATAATTACTGTCGTTAGAATATTCAACATTACGTATAGACTGATAATGCCCTCTAAATTCTGTTAACATCTTGCAGTTGGAAAACTGGAAATTTTTAGATTATTTTAATACCTAAACAATCATTAACTTATTTAAAAATCGCTACCTTGAAATTCCATAATTGAATTTTTCCATTGTCAGCACATGTAGCAATTTGATTTCCTTTTGAATTGCTTGTCAGATTTGTAAGTTTACAGTTATAAACATATTTTGACCTAATCAATAAAGTGACATAATATAACTAGTTACTTAAGAAAAATTTATAAAAAAAAATTTACTTTACGGTTTTAATATCAGCTTTGCACCAGTCATATACAAATATATTATTTAGATTGTCTAAAGAAGCTAATCTGTTTGTTTGACCTAAATAAGATACTTTTATTGGATTCCCTTTTGTCTTCAGATTTAGCCAACATGAAGGATTCAATGCTAAAGTGTATTTTGTAAGATTAAAATCTAAAAAAATAGTTGAATTATAATACAAATGAATACTCTTTATAGAAAAAATGTAATGGGACATCACCATTGCATAGTTTAAAATTTGACTCATTCCATTTTAAACATTTAATATCCGAAGTCATAATCGTTAAATATAAAAAATATAAATAAAATACAAATTACACTTATAATAAAATAAATAAATTATGATCTATTTTGACACTAAATTAAATTTAACAATCACGGCAAACATTTAATTGCATTATTATGTACTATTGATTTTAAGTTTTAATATTTAAATAGTTAAATGTAAGTACAATTATTATTAGTACATAAAAAAAAATAATAATGAATTTAAGTTTAACCGTCAATCTGATAAGAGTTATCATTTAACACATTACACAATGTACAAAACACGGTGTAGACTGTAGAGTGTAGAGATCATAGACCTTATACTAGTATACGTCTATGGTAGAGATGGAGAAGATTCTCTACACTGGTACAAAAAAATAAATTAATAGATATACACTACATACAGGGGCGTCATTTCAATTTATGATAGGGTAGGGCATAATAATGACCGGCCCAATCACTGTAAAATTTTAGATTCTGAGTGAAGCGAAGGATCTTATGGTTTTACAATGATGTTTATTTTTTTTTTTTTTTCTTTTTTTTTTTTTTTTTTTTTCTTTTTTTTTCTGTAAACACTTTTTCGTATAGAAATCTTTGTCCAAAAGTTTCGTCCAGCAACTCTTTAGATTCGAAATTGAACTGAGATGGTACTTTAGAGAGGTCATTTTTCCAAAATCTCCATAGTTTTTCCAGTAATCAAGAATAACTACCGAAAAACTGAGTAAAAACGGTAAAATCGGTAAAAATCCGCCGTAAACGAGATTTTCACTGTTCAGATTTTAGGTATTTAGTCATAAATCGAAAAGTATTGAAGCTAGAAACTTGAAAATTTTATCCAGTATCAAATACATACTTTTTTATATTGGACAACATTTTCAGAACAATTATAGCACTTTTGACTTAAATATAGAACTTTTAATTTACCAAATTGTTTGAAAGTTTTTATGTAATATAATTTTAAATATTTGACAAAAAGTTCTGAAAATTTAATATGACCTTACTCATATACCTACCTAATTATCCAAACAAAAGTTCAAAAATCGTAAGTCAGGATTTTTTTTTATACACACTTTAATAAATTATTATAACTCACCAAAAATGATACAAAGAACCGTAAACTACGTATACAGTATTTAAATAATAATTTATTATATTACACTGAAGCTTTGCTCAGAATCGTTTTATACTAAAGAAATGAGTCATCATTTCTTTAAAACTTAATACATTCATCACCAATATCTTGTCCGAGGACCGAAGGGACGAAGGACGAACTTGTACCACCATCATCTCACTTACCAGCTTTTTAAGTACCTACACAAAAAAAACCGCTCGCTTCGCTCGCAACATTAATCAACTATGATTCAACACCTATTTTTTAGATTCTGAGTGAAGCGAAGGATCTTATGGTTTTACAATGATGTTTATTTTCTTTTTTTCTTTTTCTTTTTTTTTTTCTTTTTTTTTTTTCTGTAAACACTTTTTCATATAGAAATCCTTGTCCAAAAGTTTCGTCCAGCAACTTTTTAGATTTGAAATTGAACTGAGATGGTACTTTAGAGAGGTCATTTTTCCAAAATCTCCATAGTTTTTCCAGTAATCAAGAATAACGATCGAAAAACTGAGTAAAAACGGTAAAATCGGTAAAAACCCGCCGTAAACGAGATTTTCACTGTTCAGATTTTAGGTATTTAGTCATAAATCGAAAAGTATTGAAGCTAGAAACTTGAAAATTGTATCCAATATCAAATACATACTTTTTTATATTGGACAACATTTTCAGAACAATTATAGCACTTTTGACTTAAATATAGAACTTTTAATTTACCAAATTGTTTGAAAGTTTTTATGTAATATAATTTTAAATATTAGACAAAAAGTTCTGAAAATTTAATATGACCTTACTCATATACCTACCTAATTATCCTAACAAAAGTTCAAAAATCGTGAGTCAGGATTTTTTTTTATACACATTTTAATAAATTATTATAACTCACCAAAAATTATACAAATAACCGTAAAATACGTAAACAGTATTTCAATAATAATATATTATATTACACTGAAGCTTTGCTCAGAATCGTTTTATACTAAAGAAATGAGTCATCATGTCTTTAAAACTTAATACATTCATCACCAATATCTTGTCCGAGGACCGAAGGGACGAAGGACGAACTTGTACCACCATCATCTCACTTACCAGCTTTTTATTGACATAAATTATAAACCAAAACTTCATTTACTTTTGTTAATAATTTAACATATATATTATTCATAATTATCTTCCCCCAAACAAACATATAAATATTTTTAAATACATTTTATGCTGAAAAAGACAAATATTTTTTTTTTATAACATTAACCACAGTTTCTAAATAAGATATTCATATAATATTATATTAAATTTGTCAATGTTCAATTATTGTGTATTATGTGTTCTAATGTCCCATGTGCCGGCCCATGTGAAAGAAGCAGCCGGCCCAAAGTTACTTTGAAATCTAGGGTAGGGCAAATGCATACTCCTGCCCCCCCCAAATGACGCCCCTGACTACATATTTATACCTCAGACACCTATTCGCTATTACCTTTTTTTTTCTTTTTGAACCGACAACCACAGTCAGAACCGCTATTCGCATTACTTTGACTGTGGCTGCCATCGTTTATTGTTTACAATTTACAACTTAGGTAGGGATGACCATGGACAATCCCCGTGATATCCCCTTACAATGTATCTACAAGTATATAATATATTAGTCCTTCCTGTGCATCTATGCATCTGCTTTCCTCAGTGGTCTGGTATGTAATTGCAGATCCTCCATTCCTAGGTAGCTCACATCTCTGTAATGGTCCGTCTAGAAAACAGAGCGGATTCACCTTCCTCAGTGGCCTGGTGTGTATCTCAACTGGCCAGTTCCCTAGTTAATCATCTACACGGTCTGTACAATTATCCTAGACCCACCCGGCCGGCCACCCCGTGATCGGGCCAAACCCGCTTTCATTAGAGTGCTGGTGTGTATTTCAGGCTCAAAAAGCCTATTGGCTATTACCTCTATGAAATGATTAAAACCCAAGTTCAGGTTAGGTATTATAAATATGTTAGTAGTAATGCTATACTGGTAATGAATAATATATAGATATGTTAAAAGAAATGTACCATAAACTATAAAGGTTGTTAAATATCGATATGCATTTAAATTTATAATACTAGCATTAGGTATACTCAAGCATGGGCGCCGGATTTCCCAAATTTCATGGGGTGCCTAAAATCCTTAGATATTAATAAATGTCAATTTAAATAAATAATATTTTTTTTTCAACATAAATTGTTAGCTTATTTAATACGACCTTTTTCATATATTAAAACTTTTAAATACATATTAATTATTATACATAAAATTATTTTCATTTCATATACGTACCTATGTTAGGAACGAGTTATCAAAACATCCAAAATATTTTGTTGGCATAAATATTATACAACGAAAAAATTATAAACGTATTAAATTACGTATTGCTCTATATTTTTATTTCATGGGGTGCAGAGCACCCCATATAATGATTCATGGGGTGCTTGAGCACCGCAGCACCCCAATAGTCGGCGCCCATGTATGTTACTCAAGCCTCAGCAGTTTATTTTATGACATTTTACATACGTTTATTTAACTGATACATCACATTAAATTATTTCATTTCCATTGTACATTTGGATGTACGATAATGGATAATGGAATTGTATAAAACGCTTATATCATATTTATTTATTAATTTATTTCTAAAACCAGACGGATCCGATGAACAGAATATTTATTTGAAAATATGTATAAAATATTTTATATATTTTATTTTAGTACTTACAAATACTATAGATTATCTAATCTATAGTATTTGGTACTTATTAGCTCGGTACTCTATGAAGCATGAACTGTATTAGCATTATATTGTTCTGTGTTATTACTTATTAGGTTTAGGTACCTATGTGACTATATTGTGTTTTTTGTACATTGTTGTTTATTTTTAGGTTGGATATTCGTACTCACGTGTCATTAAAGTTAAACTCCTAAACACGGTCGTGGTTTACAATCACAATACATTAAACGATGATAACACGAAGTAAATCCTTATCTAAATTCTAAAGTATTTAAAATAATATGTACCTACAATCATAGAACACAATTCACCATTTCTTTAAGAATAAATATCTAAATCAAAGGCCCGTCATTAAATTTAATATTACTTATTGAATTGATTTACTTTTAGAATATGTTAGCCAATGATGATGATACTTCCGATGGAGCTGCTAATAATGAAACATTAATTTACCCGGCAGAAGTACAAAAAGCTATAGATGAGGTATAATTGTATTATATTTTCCTTCACCTTTAAAATATTATTTTTAATATTTTTTAATTATTTTAATGTACAATTTTAGATACTTCCGAGTGATGATCCACTAGATAAACCAGATTTTGACACAATAGACTACATTAACAATTTGTTTCCCACAGAACAGTCACTGACCAATATTGATGATGTTATTAATTCATTAGAATGTAAAGTAGACTCAATTGATAATGACATACGATCAGTTATTAGAGGACAAATTGAAGTTAACATGGTATAGAATATCTAACTATGTTTCTAAATACAAATGTATGAGTAATTAATATTTTATATAAAGGATGGTAAAGCTGAGCTTGAAGAAGCACAACGTTACATTAAACACCTCTTTAGTCAAATCAGAGAAATCAAACAAAAAGCTGAACACGGTGAAGCAATTGTGAGAGAAATTACCTTGGATATTAAACAATTAGACTGTGCCAAAAAGAATCTCACTACATCTATTACTACATTAAATAATTTGCATATGCTTGTTTCTGGTATTGAGTCTCTTAGGTATGATATATATATATATTTACAACACATGAGTTATTGTCTAATTATACCTAAAAAGCTGTTTTAAAACAAAAATGTATGTAGAGGTTTGACTACAAAACGTAAATATGGAGAAATTGTAATGCCTCTGCAAGGTGTTACTGATGTTATGAAACATTTTAAGAACTATACAGATATACCACATATTGCTCAATTAGCCACTGAAGTAAATATTTTCTATTAATAGTAAACTTTTTTTATATCAGATATAAAAAAAGTTAATAAATAAATAAATAAATTTTAATAAATTAGATTCTAATTTATTTAATTGTTTTCCTCAGGTTAAACAACTCCAAGAATCTTTAGCTATACAAATCATGGCAGATTTTCGTGAAGCTTTTTCTGGACCAAATGCAAAAAACTTTGTGCCTAGTAGACAAATGGCTGAAGCATGTTTAGTCGTTTCAATTTTAGAACCAAAAGTCAAGTAATTCATCATCAATTTGCAATTAAATATGCTCATGAAATATAAAACTTTTTTATTCCTTAGAGACGAACTGTTAGAATGGTTTATAGATCTTCAACTCTCTGAATATACACATTTATTTGACAGTACAGAAGATGTCGCCTGGTTAGATAAGCTCAATCAACGATATGCTTGGTTTAAACGTCAGCTATTACAATGTGAAGAAAAATTTGGCGCCATGTTTCCTATGCAATGGGAATTATCTGAAAGAATTGCCGTTGAGTTTTGTAAAATCACCAAGTGAGTGACATTTTTATTAAATCTTGGTCTTAGAAAGTTAAGAACAAATCTAATATTTTTTTTAGAAATGAGCTGTCTAAATTGATGTGTAAACGAAAAAATGAAATAGATGTCAAACTTTTACTATTCGCTATTCAAAAAACAATAGCATTTGAAAATTTGATGGCCAAAACATTTAACGGCAGTACTATAGTTCAAAATTATAACAAATCTTTAGACAATTTAACTGTTAGTACTTATAGATAATGAATAAATCAAGTAATAATCTAATGTTTTTCATCTTTCAGAAACAACCTAATGTAAATAATGTGGAAATCGAAGAAATTCTTCAACCATTTTCAGAAGAATTAAAAATATCTGATGACATTTTAGGAAATATGCCATCACAAATTCAGAAAAATGAACCTAAACAAAATTTGTCTCCATTCTATGGTCTGATAAGTGATTGTTTTCAACCTTTTCTCTATATTTATGTTGATAGTGTAGATAAGTATGTATTGCATTTATAAATAAAAACATCTTAAAAATAATATGTTTGTATTAATTGTATTTCTTTTAAACTTATTTTTAGAAATTTATCAGAATTAATTGAGCGCTTTGTGAGTGATATTAAAGTTACACTAGCAAAAGAAAATATTGATGAACAAACTGCTACTGTTCTACCAAATTGTGCAGACTTATTTTTGTTTTATAAAAAATCACTTGTTCAGTGTACGGAACTCAGTAACCATAATCCCATGCTCGCATTAGCAACTGTATTTCAAAAGTATTTAAAGGAATATGCAATTAAAATATTAGAAGTTAACCTTCCCAAGTATAAAAATTCATGAATATTTTAAAATTTATTTTCTAAAATTTTGAAATATTGATGTATTTCTTTTTAATTTTTTGATAAATTTATAGAATCAGTCATCAACCTACTTCTTTGACGACAAATGTATCTAATATGACCAAGGATTTAATTAAAGATTTACAACTTCTTCCTAGTGGAATGACTGATGCTAGTGTTAAAAATATAAATTGCACTACACAAGAGTTAGCTAAAATATGTTGGTAAGGAAACTATAATACAACTATTTAAAAGTAAATTATATATCGATGGTGATACGGCAAAAGGGTCTAAGCGACACTTTGGGTCTAAACGACACCAAGTATAAGACACGGCTTATACTATTGGATAGAAAAATATATATTACGTCTATTGCGCGTGCGCAAAATCAGCTGTGACCATTATAACAACGAATATTTGAATTTTAAATATGGGGTCTAAACGACACTTTATATATTTGTCTTCTGTAATAAAGGGTCTATACGACAACAATAAGAAATAAACGACATTAGCACAATATTTTAGGGGACAAGCGACGTTTATGCGTGGTGTCATTGTACACAAATTTTTTCAAATGTAGAAAAAAGTTACGGCATAAGCGCCAAAATATTGAACAATTTTTTTGAAATTGTTGTATGCACGTGAATACACATGAAGGAGATACAAAAAAAATATTCTACAAAATAATACCCTATTCTTACTGTAAAAAAAGTTATAGCTTATCTAGAAAAAAAAAAATGATTAAAATCACAAAAAAAGTTTTTCGGCTCTCCTGAAAATTATGAATTATGTCGCTTAGACCCTTTTGCCGTGTCACCATCGATATGTTACACATTTGTAATGTTTTTGTTTCAGTATACTAACAACAGCTGATTACTGTATGGAAACGACACAACAATTAGAAGAAAAACTAAAAGAAAAAATTGACCCCTCTTTAGTAGGGAAAATCAACATGATTAATGAACAAGATATATTTCAAAAGTAATTAAGACATTATTAATCATACTTGCGTTCGCTTTCTGCAATTTCTAATATTAAATTAAGATAGCAAAATTGTATCATTTATCTTTTAAGTTATTACTTATTAGATACAGTTTTATATTGAAGCTAATAAAACTCTTGACTAAATTCATTGGAGAAAAAATCTTTAAGAGCATCTCATAGCACATCTATTGAATAAAAAAAAACTAAAAAAATCACTGCCAGATACATAATATGTTATAATATTTAAAAAGCTGCTTTTTATTTTAAAACAATTTGAACTAAGTGGCTACAACTAAAATTTAATTTATTTTAATTTTTCTTTTTAAATTATTGAATGAATGGAAATACCAAATATAATTGTGATGTACAAATATCTTCGAGTTTTCAGTAACTATACCACATTACATTTTATTTTACTTATGTTTCAGTATTATTTTCTCTTCAATCAAATTATTAGTTCAACATTTAGAAGCCGATTTAGAACCAGCATTGAATAATATGATTAAAGTAAATAGTAACTACAATATTTCTCAATTTCTTTATTATTATTTAATTTTTATTATTATTATTATTCTCTCAGGTTCCTTGGCAAAATATAACTGCTGTTGGTGATCAAAGTGAATATATTACTATTATGACGACACATCTTAAATCTGTCGTCCCTATTGTTCGAACATATTTATCAACGTCTAGAAAATATTTCACCAAGTTTTGTATTACATTTGCTAAGTAAGTTATTATTTAAAATATATACAATTATAAATTGAATAATTTTAGTAAAGAAAATTGGATTGGAATATTTTGCAAATCTGATTTGAAATTGTATTATGGAATAAGATTATTTCAATGTGTTTAATATTTTCTAGAAAAAAAATATATAATTAAAAAAAAATATTAATTTTATATTTTTCATGATAGTATTGATTCATTATTTTTAGTTCTTTTATACCAAAATTTATACAACATCTGTATAAATGCAAGCCACTGTCAAACATTGGTGCTGAACAATTGTTATTGGATACACATTCATTGAAAACCATCTTATTAGATCTGCCATCTATGAACCTTGATGATAACCGTAAAGCTCCTGCTAGGTAATAAATAATAAGTTATGACCCTTTATTTGTTTAAAATTTTACTATTGTAAATTATTAATTACTTGAATTTTTTCTAGTTACACAAAAGTTGTTGTAAAAGGAATGACAAAAGCAGAAATGATATTGAAATTAGTTATGGCTCCTACAATGAAACATTATACATCTTTTGTTGATCAATATTTAAAATTATTACCTGAATCTGATATGACAGAATTTCAGAAAATATTGGAAATGAAGGTCTATTTTTTGTCATGGCTTGTTTTACATTTTATTTAAAAACTACGAGTTCATTATATTTATATTAAATGGCTTAAATTGTTCAACAGGGTTTAAAAGCAGCTGAACGGAATGAATTATTGAATTTATTTAGACCTAGGAATCCAACTGGGAGTTTTGTTACAAGTACTGCTGCCTTATCTAGTTTGAAACAATATACTAGTCGCATTAAGAAGAATTTAATATCTAATTCAAATAACTAGTCTAGCAGTAACAGATAAATTATATTTTTGTACATTCCATTTATGTAAAATTTTTTTTTACCAAATTTTATGTAGCACCTATATCAGAAGGTATGATATATTTATATTATTAATTACAAAATTATTTTAGTTTTACAATTTATAATCTCATGTGTATTCATAAATGTAATATAGATCTTAAAATAATTATAGTACTAAAAACTTCATATTTATCTTTCCAGTAAGAAAAATATACTTGAATAAAACTTATAAAAATGTGTTTGACTCTGACTGAACAACACTAGTTTAGCCTTATCTCTCTATAAATGTATTTAAATAATTTGAATGTAATGATCTGATTAAATAACACAGTTTTAAATTTAATGTAATTGAGATGTACAATGTGATGAACATATTAGTAATATTATGATCGAATTCACAAATATAATCATTAAAATTTAGATTTTGCCTCTACGTTTTTTTAGGTATCTGTTTTGTAATAATATAGAATATATTTAAAATCTAGGTATTGTACTCTTCTGTTATAATTTTGATTATTGAGAGGTTTTAATAACTGTGGTAAACTTGTTTTTTAATTGAATATTTAATAAAAGTACACATTTTTTTGGAATAAATAACATATAACAATATTTATAGTTAGCATAACCTACCAAATCAACCAAATTATAGAGTAAAGAATAAAGAACTCTGATAGAAATTTATATAACCAGAATATATTGTTATTAATAATTTTATAATGTAAATAAAATATATTATTTGTGCTTAAAAACATACACAACTAACACTTTAAAAAAATAAAACAAAAAAATGAACATTTAAAAACAATTTGAATTTGGAAATTAAACATTTTTTTAGCCATGTGGGCTGCAGTCATTATATATGACCCTTTTCTTTTAATTTAGCGATTAAAGTATCAACGTCTGGTAGGACCGAACCCGCTTGTCGAGTAGGTGGATCTTCTACACTCAATACTTGTTGTCGTGGAGCAACGTCTACACCAATATCTAAAGGTGTGATCTTTTTGATTGGTTTCTTTTTGGCTTTCATAATGTTGGGTAAGGTAGCATATCTAGGCTCATTCAATCTCAAATCCGCGCTGATTACAGCCGGCAATTTCACTTTAATTGTTTCCAAACCGCCGTCGATTTCCCTCTTGACGATCACATCGCTCCCTTCTACTTTTACTTCAGATGCAAACGTCGCCTGTGGCCAGTTCAATAACGCTGCGGTCATTTGCGCTGTCTGATTAGAATCGTCATCGATGGCTTGTTTGCCTACAATGATTACGTCGATCTTCTCATCTTGCGCGATTTTCGCTAGAATCTTTGACACGTGCAGAGGCTGCAGCGTATCATATTGTGCCTGCGGTATTTCTACGTGAATACCACGGTCTACGCCCATGGCCAGGGCCGTCCGCAAAGATTCTTGAGCTTGCGGTAAGCCACACGATACAGCAATTACCTCGGACGCGATTTTCTTTTCCTTCAAACGAACTGCTTCTTCGACGGCGATCTCGTCGAACGGATTCAAGCCATGTTTCACGCCGTCGGTGACGACACCCGATTTGTCCGGTTTGACGCGAATTTTCACTGCATAATCGATCACCCTCTTGACGCCAACCAAAACACGGGCCATATTGAATCAGGTATATTTATTGAGATTTTCTTGCTCAATGACACTGGTATTAGTGGTATTGTGAAATAACCGAAAAAAAAAATCGAACAACTTATTTTCTGCACTAAGAGTAATACCTATACACGTACGAAAACGGAGAAACGTTTGTTATGACTCGCAAGTCGCAACTCATAAAGGGTACAAAATTCAACTAGGAAATAAACTTCGACCAATTGAAAACGTTAAAATCGTTTGCTATCAGTAACCTTATCAGTTATCATGCAAAAAATCTCACAGCAGCTGCTATGAAGACACATATTTACCGATAAAACGTTATGTAAAGATGAAATATACAATAACATTAATGTACTTCCTATTTAAGTGGCCTCAGTAAGATGACCTATTGGTCGATGACCATCATTTAATAAACGTAATTCTACTAATCAATAGCAAGTCATTGAGTTATTTTTTTGTTACTAATGATTATACGATTATACCCGATGGATTTAAATGTAAATAAAAGAAGTCGTAATTGAAAATGAATACTTCAATTTGAAATATTTTCTATACCCGAGTCAGCGTATAGTTGTCATGGATGATAAGGCACATGACTGTAAAATTTAACAGGTGTCAATATGTGAATTATTCTTTGCACTTTGCAGTATCAATTATCTATTCTGTGGCAGTATGATGTTAGTACCACAGAATAGATAAATAGTACAATCAATATTATCACAGATTAAATATCATATAATATAATCTGTGATATTATTATAAGCCATTCCCTAGGTGGATATATATCAATCCACCTTGGCCATTCCCCATAGCAATTAACAATGGAAAATTCAGTTTCAATATAACACATTTCACTTTATCCTAAAACATAATGAAGTAATATTATTTCTTTTTTAATGACAATAATTTTCTAATTAAATGGATGTACGACGAGAGCATTTTTTTCCTCATTGACAATTTCATTTACAGTGAATCAATTTATTTGGAGAATAAACAATCCATTTTTGAACATGAAAATGAAATTCCTTTTTAAAACAAAATTATGTAACTTATTGGATAAATAGAAAATGAATTGTTCATGTCTCTAGTTATTCCTAGATGTATCATATAACTAGTACTACAATAATTATACTTTTAGGACTTCAAGTATCATCGTAGAGCAGAGAGAAACTCTTTTGATGACATCTATACAACTAATCATTAATTTCATTCAACTTTATATAATATTATAAGAAACAACCTGAAAGTTAACTATACATGTATAAGATGTTTGGAGGCAATAATTTAAATAAAACTTAATTCTATAAGGTGATTAAATAATTAAATGTATCTTAAGACACATGACTGGACATAATTTCAGTCTTATTTTTTGATGTTTTCCTCCCTAGATAAATGTAAAACAAACTATGGAATTTTTAAAACATTACATGTAATAAAAAGATTCGTAAGAATATGAAACATTGAACAAACAGAAATAATAAAAATACATAATATTACAGTAGCATTTTAACTACAATTTCATTTTATTTCTATAGGACAACAGTTTCACAATATAAACATAAATCTAAATTTTTAATGATACAAAAAATTATGAATGAAAGTAATTAGCCGGCTTTTGGAAGGTTTTTAAGATCATACAAAACCCAAATAGGTATGATCAAGATTGATCCAGATGCAGCACCTCCAATAAGCAGTTGTTGCTGAAAAATATGTAGAAATTATTAATTATAACTTATAATATAAAATCATAGGCTCATCAAAAGGTAATTAGTTAAAAAGTATTATGAAATATTTAGATACACTAATTATTTAATAGAATTGTATCTAAGATCAATGCAATGACCATTAAATTACCAAATCAGCTGTTTCAAAAATTAAATATATAACTTCTAATGTAGATCACTCATACAAGAACATATCATAACATACCCACATAAATTATTGAACTTATTATTATTTATTGATTAAGATAATAAGATTTTTATGGATTATTTGACATACAACTATCTGTGACAAGATTAACACTGTTCTTTCACATGATGATTTAAGTGATTAATATGTTATTATGATTTACTAAGATAAAAATAATTTAAACACATTAAAATGAATCAAATTTACAAATGAATAGAAATATATATATATATATATAAAAGAACTACTTTCCAGACTACAATAAGTCTATTACTGAAATATACCTGATAAATTTAGTTAAGTACCACCCAAATAGTATTGGATTTTTTTAGTCCTAAGATGTCTGACACTAAAAATAATGGTGCAAACAATTAAAATTTACAAGAATTTGGTTTTGAAATTGTAGTGATTAGTAGTTAATGGATTAAGTGCATATGACACAATTGTAGTAATTTTTTTAAAAGCCCTTTCTTTTATTATTATTTTTTAAATAACTTTTTTATTTTTATATATATACTTTTAAATGTTTATTAATTTTTCAAAATTAAATTAATTTTTTTATCAAAGTTGCGTACTATGCACATAAACCTCAAGGTTATACCAGAAATTTAATTACTTGTCATTAGGTACTAGCAATAAAATACCATAAATTCATTAACTTCAAATCACCATAACTTCACACCTTAGTTTCTTCACATTTCATAAAGTAAAAAACAATATTGGAAGACTTCATAGGCACACTTTACTAAATTTACTCTTAAGAATATTTGAAAACACCTATTTCAGGGATTTAATTTCAAGATATTAGCACCGAGATTTTTAACAATTATGACACATAAATTATTATTAAACCATTCATGTTAGGAGACCAATAGTAGTTAGGTGTATCACAACTTTATTATAAATAAGTTTTTACCCATTTTGGCATTTTGACTTGAGGAGGTCCATTTACGGCGATATTTGTTCTTTTGGCCATTACTTGCAATGATTGCTTAGCCAATGGCTGAGCTAATTTTGATAGACCGTACATGGTTAATATTCAATGAAAACAAATAATTTGTAAAATAAATCTTCGAAATTTGCTTAGTCTTGAGTTTGCGACTTAAATAATTATACTATTATAGTTAACCTTATAACAATATTTCATTATCTTAGGAAAATAAAATCGAATAAAACATATGGTAACAGTGTGACCAACTATAGCTTGTTCTATGGCTGTAGATAATTATCAAAATAACAATGATGACAAACTGACAAGTATTTAAACGTTAAACGTGCGTTTTGCGGCTAAACTTTTGCCATATAAATTTACTCCACTGACCTTTTTATTGTTCTATGCTTTTACTGACAACTTTAAGGGCCGTATTTGAACTTTTTATGCCCCAGCGTAACATATTTTGGTCACTCCCTCCCCCAGAGTATAATTTTCAAAATTCTGTTTTATAGATAGCGTATATATATATATATATATGTGTGTGTGTGTGTGTGTGTGTGTGTGTGTGTGTGTGTGTGTGTGTGTGTGTGTGTGTGTGTGTGTGTGTGTGTGTGTGTGTGTGTGCGTATTTAAAAGTATATTTTTTTATTTATATTTGTTTATACACAAGGAATAATTTCTTGGGAGTGTGAGAGGGGCGTTATTTTTGCGCACTTCTATAAAACCTTTAAAATAAGCCCTGGACATAACAGTCATACAGGCATACTGATAGGTATTAAATGGTCTGGGCTTTGAATTAAATTATAAAAAGTTAGTAATTCAAGATAATGGCCATCATGGATCGAAAATTACCTCACTCAATGAAAAAAATTGCTGATCAAAAAAAAGATTGATCAAAATTCTTGGATCATTTTTATTATTCAACGACAAATACATGTCAATACAGAATACATGAAAGTAAACCAACTTAACCTTGCTTTGCTTAGAATCTTTAAGTCAAGGTGAAATACAAGCTCATAAAATCTAAAAGCATATTCCAATTTTTGCAAAATTTTCTTAGTGAACATAAAAATATAATCTATCTACAATTGTAGAATAAAATAGAAATTGGTCACCATTTATAATGAATACAAAATTTCATTAATTGTCAAATTTCCCTGGCACATATATATTTTGATTTGACCATTAAACTTTTAAACTTATCTCACAACTAACTTTATTTGTTGATCTTCTGACCTTCAAATTGAAATTAAAACAGTTTTATCACCTTGTGAGGTAATATTAATATTGATTTATTGATTTCATAAATTATGTTATAATTACTACCTTGAATTAAACTATGCAGTAATAGACAGTAATAGGTAGAATCACTCAATACAGTCGTACTCAAATAAAGTATAATATATGTAATTTTGTAACTATTAACTAATAGGAATACATTTTTTGTACAGTTGCATATTATACAATGGAACATAGGAAAAAATGTATTTGTCCTTAGTACTGTATAGTATTGGTACAAATAATAAGTTTTAAAATCTTCGGGCCAAACTGTAACAGATTACTTGTAGTTTAAAAACATGCCTTGACTATGTAATTTACTGAGAAAACGTCTAGTAACTTGTTAGATGAATTAAAACTAATAAATAAGCACTATTAGAAAAATCTTTTAAATTATCAACACTACAATCTAATATTAATTATTCCAACAAGTATGTTCTAAAATAAAAATAAAAATTATAGATTGACTATTATTTTTATAAAAAAAAAGGAAACAATAATATCATTTTGAAATGTCTAAAAATACTTTGAATGAATCAAACTCATCTGACTGAAATAAATAAAGATACTTAACAAAACAAAATTATTTTTATTAATAATATAAAAACAAATTTGAAATAAAACATGTCAGTAAGTACAAGTATTTATTACATTTCAAAAATATATCCAAATTTTACCCATACATAAACATTGGAAAGGTGATATGGTGTTGAATTCAAAGGAAATATCACAGTTTGAGCACTTCATTGAGTTTATCCAAAGCATGCCTAGTAGAAAAAATTTGAGATTATTATTAATCATTCAAAAAAAATGAATTAGTAAAAAAAAAAAAAATTTACAATTTGCTTGATGTAAATAATTCAACATACTTTGCTTGTGGTTGTGATTTGTCAATTTCCATTGCGATAAGTTTCGATTGGTTTAAAAAAGGTGTTAATTCTTTAGGAGTGGTGTTTCCATAAGATAACCAGGAACTTGGTAATGTACGAGCAATCTAAAACAGTAGTTTGATTTGTGATTTTAATGTCAAGCGTTTATAATAATAAGAAAATATACCAGGGTAATTTTTAAAATAGCTTCTAATGGCTGTAACGTTCGAACAGATGTCAGTAAATATCTGTTAAGAATTTGATTTATGGCTAAATCTATCAATACAGAGTCTTCAATGATTTGATGCCAGCAAAGTATATTGCCCAACAGTTTTACAGCCATGTTAAACTGTCTTTGAAAAAATACGTTCATGCGACCAGTATTCATTACTCTGAAAATAAAATTAACTTTCCACTAAATGTATAAACAAATTAACCATAATACATACTGTCTTGTAGATATAGGAATAAATACATCATAGTCAACAGCATCTCGTATCCTGTCAACTAAATTGGTTAACAATAACATTAATAATTTACTGTCAGGGTCAATAGTAGGGTAGTTTTCTAATATATGCTTAATGACACTGGATATGTGTTTTGTTTGCTTTGATGACAGTGGATCCCATTGGCTTGTAACTATTTCTGTTAATTGAGAAGATTAAACATAATTATTATTAAAACAAGTTATTAAATGATTGCTTAAATACATACGATCAATTTTACTGAGCACAACTTTTTCTATTATTTTAGGGATTAATTCTAAATCAACATCTTTTGACAACTGTTCAACATTATTAACTCCCTTCATTGTATACTTCTGCATACTTTTATACCAAAACATATCTTCAAATTTTAAATCATCCTATAAAAATTATGCACTATAAATAATTAATTAATTATTACATTTAATTATTAGGAAAAAAAATCTAAGGACATTAGGATTCAATGTCAGTGATAAAAAAAATATAGAAAAATCATTAGCTATTTTATTTTATTTAAAATATAACTATGAAAAATCATTCATAATATATCATTTATATAATTGACTAAAAACTACTTTAAGGAGAATAAAATTTGAACCAAAAATAAGCAGAACAAAACAAGACCAATAACAATGTATTATGAAAAGTTATATTAACTGAAAAAAAAAAATAAATATTTTATGAATTAATTAATTCTGATGGAATAAGATTGAGTAAATTTTTTTTTAATTATAAAAATAAAAAAATAAACAAATAACATATTTAGATAGCAAAAAGTTAATGTAATAATTTAACAACGGCATTATTATATTTTATTATATTTATTATAATCAATGCCAGACGGCTTTTACAAATTTACAGGACAAGAAGTACATAGCTAACAGAAAACATATAAAAACATATAGAATGCACAATTTATACTAACTGTAAAATTAAAGTGAAGAAAAAGAAATAGTAAGGAAATAAATAAAACAAACTTGGTGTAAATAAAATGAAACAAGATGTGAGATTTCGTACTAAATATGGTTTAAAAAGTCTATGTGATTATTAGCATTATGCATCATCCTTAAAAGTGGGGCATTCCTGGAAAAGTTAGATCTGTTGATGGGTATATAAAAATTACACTGAAGCCTAGCGTTACTAGGAATACGAAAACTAAGTTCTCTAAGAAGCCTAGGGACATCAACTTGACCTTCGATCAGACGCTGGATAAAAGTGATACCAAAGTTATCACGCCTAACAGAAAGGGGAACTTATCTCAGAGCTTGATTTAATGACCCATAGTGGATGAGAAATGTTGAGACAAAAACCGGAAAAACGCATAAAGCTATTTTGTATACGAAGATATCACTGACTTAGAGCAATAGAAAGTCATAACTTTACATTTGGAGATATTAAGAGATAAATTAAACGTATTACACCAATTGGTGAATTTATCAAGTGTGTTTTGGAGAGTGAGGCAGTCATTATTTGAGGTAATCATGTGAACAATTTTAGAATCATCAGCAAAAAGTAGAAGACAAGGGGAAACAACTGAGCACATAGTGTTAATGAAAATATTAAATAACAAGGGACCTAAATAGCTACCTTGTGGGACTCTGTACGATGCACGAAAAAGATTAGATGACTTCCCAAAGAGGCTGACAAATTGTCAAAGCTCACTAAGGTAGGAACTAAACCAAGATAAAAGTGGCTCACAGACACCAAGTCTGTAGAGGATATAAAGAAGTGCATTGTGGTCTATAGAGTCAAACGCTTTAGAAAAGTCTGTATATCACATCAACTTGATTACCCATTTCAAACGCCACGTGAAGGTAAGATACAAAAACTGCATAACTAGTCGCAGTCGAGCGACCAGGAAAGAACCCATGTTGGTCAATTGATAAAGTGGTTAAGAAAGAACGCTCGGATTGTTTCAATACTATATATTCAAAAAGTTTACCAAGGAGAGGAAGACCGGAGATGGGTCTATAGTTAGCAACATCAGCTGGATTCCCAGACTTGAAAATTGGCATAACTCGACTTATTTTCCACACAGAGGGGAAAACCCCTTCTGTAAGTGATTGATTAAAAATTAAAGAGACCGGTTAACTGAGAGAGGCACGGCATTGATACAATAGATTGGCAGAAATGCAATCTGGGCCAGAACCACGAGCATTTGATAGAGAGTTGAGCGCTGCATTAACTTCATCAATCGATATAGATATTTTAGAAGGAAGGTGTGAAAATTGGTTATTTGTAAACTCATCGGATAAATCATTGGAGGTAAATCGTAGGTCACCATAAACAGATGAGAAGTGAGAGGCAAACAAAGAAGCAACTTGATCACTAGAGGCCTTTGACTCCCCAAGATGAACCACATCTGGTATTGTAGAGACACAACGTTTACTTCGAACAAATTCCCAAAATGATTTAGGATCTACACATAAACGATCCTGCATGTTACGCAAATAGTGACTATTTAATACAGACAATTTAAAATTGTTAAACTATATTTATTACATGAAAGATTTTAGAACTGAAAAATTATACTATAATAGAAAAATTGATATTATATTTTCAATCCAATTTTTAAACTATCACTAATTTCTTTAAACAGTACTAATTAGGTTTTATAAAGTTATTTTTTTGGTTCAGAATGAAATTTATATAAAAAAATGTCTATAAGAATCAGCCACATAAAAAAAAAAAAGTGGTTTATAATTATACTCTTAGGACATATTGAGTTTAAATTTACATTTTCCAAGTACAAACCTCAAGCGGATTCCATGTTAACATTTCTATGCGAACAAAAGGTCCCACTAATTTTGGTAAACACACATTAACATATGCTTCAACATAACTTTCTAAATATTTATTTTTCCATTCAGACATATGTTTCAAAACTAAATCAACCGATGCAAATTCTTCAAGGACATCATCCAGTAACAGACTTGAATCACTTTTTATAACCTCTAATAAGATAAGATCAAAAATTAAATTAAATTTCTATTGAATAATATTTAGAATTTATGCATAATAAATTCAAATGTTTATACCTATTTGAGATCTAAATGCTGATGCCTCTGTTTCAGGAACTTCTTCGTCACTGGACATACCATCTGCATGTTTACTAATCGCTTTTAATTCTCTCATTCTCATACGTCTTATACGACGCCCTTCACGTTCAGCAGCTCTTCTTTGCTGTTCTTCTGATCTTGTATGAGTAGATGATGATGTTTCTAATAATATTCATCAATTTATTTTATTATTTTAAAAAAATTTGCAATTTATTTAATTACTTAAAGATGAGGCTTCATCTGCTTGATCTCGAACATCTTGTCTACGTCTAGCAGTTAGATCTGTACGTCTTTTTTCATACAATTTGGAGAGTCGTTGTTCTAATCCCACAATCATAGGAATCTATTAATAACCATTCAAGTTATTTGAAAAGTTCATATAATACACCATTGGTTTATAATAATAATAAATAATGATTAAGTAAATTATAATAAGACATACATGTTATAGTTTAAAATTTAAACACATCATGAAGAAAAAAATTCAAATAGATGGTATTTGTTGGAAATGTAGAAATTAGACTGAAATAAACATTTTTATACTTAATTAATTAGTAATTTAATTTAATACCATTAAATTAAATAAATGTATTTAATAAATAGTAATTTATTAATATAGTAATTTAAACATTTTTTTTAGTCAAATAAATAAACTATCATTAATTTTAAATTAATTAATACAGTTAAATTAAATTATTATTTTTGAAGACTTAAAAAAAACATTATAATTCAATGAATTTTTACTTATTAAATTAGTGATAGAAGTTTTAAATTTAAAAACCTAAAAAATAACTAATTTTAAATATTTTTGGAAAATTGAATATTGTAAAAAATTAGTATATGCATTCTTTGTTAACTTGCATGACCAAACAATACATTTTAGAGTATAAATAGTAGGATTAAAAAATCAATGTGTGTGTGTATATATATATTTATATATATATAAATGATTAAAACAATAGAACTTTTATTATTTCTTTAACAGTTGTCTGTCTATTGAATAACATCACTAGAACTAAAAAACACGCCTACCTTTTCATCAAGACATTCTACCAGATCAGTGACGTACCCACGCAAATCTTGATAAAACTGAAAACATTCAGCTAACGATGGAACATTTTTTTTCAGGATTTCAATTCTATTCTTAATCTCTGGTATTTCATTTTTCATATCTTCAAAATACTTTTGATCTGGACTTCGCTTTTCTTTTAGTTCATTTAATCTATAATACAGTTAAGAAAAAAATTTTTAAATATAAAAAAGAAAAAGAAATAAAAATATATACATTTCTTTTGTTTTATTTATAATGTCATCTGGATCCATCGTAGTTATCAATCCTTGTGGAACATAAGAGTCAGGGAATCGGGTTTTTTGATTTATTAATGTTGGCATAACTTGCTCTTGTACAACCATGGGATGAGGAACAATATTATTATACAAAGTAGCCATGCCAGCGGATTCCTGTTGTGCAGCAGCTAACTGTGATCCTGTAACTGCTTTCCTTATCTGTTGAGTTTCCCAATCATTGTCTTCATCGAGTTCATCAGGATCTCCAAAATCACCATTGTTAGTATGATCTATAATCAGTTATTTATTGAAAATTAATTACTCAATTAAAGAATAATCACAATTAATAATACCAGTCATAGTACTATGTAAACTTTTTTTTCGATCCTCAGCTTGACTAACAATTCCAGACATAACAATTATACCATCATCATCACTATCTTCTAATTCATCTTCTTCTCGGGTTAAACGCCGACCAGTGACTTGTTCATTATCAGCATTTGGTTCACTAGATATTTAATTACATACATTTTAATATTTTGTGTAAACATTTTTAATTTGATATAAATTGTATATTTTTATAGGATAATGGATACCTATGAGACTGAGATGATATTGGTATAAAATCTTCTCCTAAATCACGAGCTTGTTGTCTACGTTTTCTAGCTGCATGAATTAATGCTGCATCAGGAATTTGACCCTCTGAAAATTAAATTAAAAATGTAACAATGCATTTAAATAATGTATAAGTTAATTGTCGTTTTTTTTTTTTTTTTTAAACTAATTTTTGGCTCACACACAAGAGCTATCTTAGCAATTCAGTTTCAATATACATAATTAGTACATTCAAATTTTCAATATGAATCAAAAATAAAATCATTTGAATAAGATTTCTTAAAAACTTTGTTTTACATCATATTTATACATGTCAACTATACAGTACATATAATTCATACACTATTACAATTTGTTAACCTTGCCATTGCAAATGAATCTTCTTTTTATATTCTACACAGTCAAGTTATTTATGAACTTATTTTAAATTTTTTCTATCTTTCTCTGACCACTAAACTAGCTAATAACTATTCAGACTATAAGCTTGAATAATATCTCTTTCACTACTTTCTCATTCAAATTCACTATTTTATCTGAAAATATGACACTGATTATCAATTATCATTTCACATTTTAATTTTAAATGTTAATACTACATTAATGAATAATACTTGAACATCGCTATACCTATATTAAACTTAAAAGTTAGCTTTAAATTATAACACGCTAATATAATAGATGCATTTTTTAAACCAAAATAATAATACCAAATATAATAACTTTTAATGAAAATTAATAATTACTTTTTAATAACATTTTGACTTGATCAGGATTAGAAAACTTATGAGAAGATGAATTATATGAATCAGGTTCTTCATCAGACGATTCATAGCCAGCCATTTCAGCAGCGCGGCCAGTAAGCATTATTTCTTTTTCTGCAGGTTCTGACTAATTACAAAAACAATGATATTTTACTATTAAAAATCATTTGGATTAACTTGTATTTAATGAATTACATATGAATTTATTTGGGTTTCTTTAACAGAAGGTCTTATAGTATCACTAATATTTTTATTTTTTTTGCCATTTTCCATTTTATCTCGGCCCATTTTTTCTTTATTCATTTGCTTTTTGATTTTCTTACTATATGATGATTTTTTAACTTTAAATTCTTCTCCGTCATCACCTATAAAAAAACCATTATTATAATTATAAAACCAAACACAATAATTAATAAAAATATAAATTTACTCACATTCATTTAACTCATCACCAAAACTCAAAGTATTAACTTTCTTTGATACTTTTTCTTTTAGTGATTTTGGCAGTTTTACAGTATCTACATCCATTTTTTCTTCATTTTCATCATCGAAGAGACCATCGGAGTCTCTGACACGTAAATTCCGTTTGGGTTTTTTAAATTGCATCGCCATTATTAAACGATTTAAAACTAGTTCGTTGGATTACATTAAATAGTTAATTAAAAATATAAAATAATTATGATTGCTTACAACAATTCAGAAAATGTTAAAACTTTGTGCAATATTAATTATTAACAAAATACTGAAGCATATAATCATTAATCAGAAAGTTATTACACAAATACAATAAAATTAACAGTTCAAGTGGTTGTTGATAACATAATCAATATTAAGAATGACCAGATTGTGTAAAAGCTAATTCTCTTTAAATATATCATAAATATATTGTTCTGTGAATATATGTCTATTATGAAAACATTTAATAACTGTTAATTTTCATCATTTAACAAACTCAGAGACAAATTAAAAATAATTATTGTAAAATACATTTAAATTCAAATATCATTTAACATTGAACATAAATGTTCTTACAAATCGATTAATTGAGAATGTGACATTTTTGTAGGTTATTTTCGGAAATGAATAGTGCTAATGGCGGCAAATTTAATGGTACAATTTTATTGTAAGCTTTGAAGACGAGATTCAAATCATGATATAATGTATTACTTTATTAGTTAGTTATAACGCATTAGTCATTAGCTATTAGCTTTAGACTATTGTGCCATTTTTAAGCATGTTTTGTGATTAAGTACGAACTAGGCGAAAGCATTCATCGTGATACGGTTAATGGTGTTCGATTTACGCAGAACTTTCAATGGAAGATATTAATTGAAAAATGTCATCCAGATACAATTAGCGGGGGGTATGGATAATTATGCCGCCTAGACACTCATTATTTTTTCTCGGCTTAACTATTCAGTACTAATGAAACATGTTAAACTCAAGACATGGCTTGCATATTATTTTAGATTTTAAGTGAAATAAAGGATCTATTGGTTGATGATGATTAATTTTCTTTTTTTTAACCCTTTAATGGACAGTCAATTTTGTCCAAAAATTACGTCCAACTCCAAAATAGATCAGAAGTTGGATACGGGTGGTACCCTGAGGTATTATTTATCTCTATTCTCAATAAATTTTCTAAATGCCGAAAGAAATAACCAAAAATGTCAGTCAAATCAGTAAAATTTTTCCTCAGCAATAAATGAATTGATTTTAGTTATTTAGTCATAATTCCAAGAGTAATGAGAGAGTAATAAGAGTCCAAGAGTAGTAAGAGTTTCTAGAAACTTGAAATTATCATCATATATTAAATACACACTTTTTTTTTCGTATGGTATGGTTATCCGGGAGATAGACCCTAGGGTCTACACTCTACAGTTCGGATGCCGGTTTGGCAGAATTTCTATTGAGGCACCCGTAGGTTTCTGCCATGCCTCGAAGTGGGGGATGGCAGCCTCTCTCCGAAGACAGTTGTTTCCTGTCCAAGTTAGAGAGACTGCCCGAGGCCGGGTTCGAACCGGCAACGGTACGCGTCGTAACCGCCACCTAAGTCCACTCGGCCACTCCGTCCCCTCAAATCACACTGAATACTTACTGTTGACAAATTTCCAAAAAAAAAAAAAATTCTCCTCATTATCAAATAATGAGCTAAATATAGAACTTTGAAAATCCTGTTATTAAACGTTATCAAAGTACATTTTTAAATCTTTACAATAAGATCTAAAAATGTTTTATAACCTACGACCATTCTTATATACTTTGTACTAACAAATAGGCGTAGGTAGTTACTAAAAATATTCAAAAATCGTAAAACAATATTTTTTTGATAAGTATTTACCTAATTAAAATTTGATGGATCGACTGTTTTGTGCACCAAATTCTTACATCACATTTTTATAATAAAGAAGTCCATCCAATGTTATTACTTATTGATACTTAGGGTAAAGACGAAGAAATATACTTCGAATCTATTGGTAAAAGGATATTTCTACCGGATTAAGAATTTTAATTTTTAATGGTTTAGTATAAAAAAAAACACCAATAATTATTTTACTTAATATGTTTAGTATTTAGAATCACCTCAGTGACGGCGGGTTATCAAAAATCACCAAAATCACTACATCAGATGTAATTAACAACATAAAAAAGATAACAATGGGCCTTTGGCAGAACAATTGAAACAACGTACCCTTATCAAACAAACTTAGAAATATAAAACCCTACGTCAAACAATGGAAAAATCCCCCAGACATTTCCAATAGAGAAATAGTTATTACCCGAACGAGAATAGGCCATACTCATTTAACTCATTCACATTTCATACCTAATCAGTAAAGAACCGAAACCCACGTGGGAATCATGCAGAGTCAACCTATCAATGAAACAGATAATAATCGACTGCCCGAAATGATTTGAACAATGAGGGACCCTCAACAACCCGTTCTAAAATTCAACAAGCCCTCAATAAAGACAACACCAAATCCTTTCTTAATTTTCTTCGTACTATTAAGATATTTGATAAATTTTAATACATCAATGCCCAATATGCTCAATTTTGAAATTTCACCATTTATAACTTTTTTATGCAATAATACATTACATATTTGTTTAATTTAAGTAGGCTAATTACCATTGTTGTTGAAGCCTTAAATCAATAAAAAAAAAAATAATAAAATATATATATATATATAAAGAATTCAATTATTGAAGGGAGCTTAGCCTAAATTTTATTTTATCTATAAATACCGTGGACAACTTTAAACCGTTGTATCAAAGCCTATGTATAATACAATGTATATATAATCAATACGACCTTTATCCAGTGCCGGTCTGGCCCACCCAGATACCCCGCAATCTCTGGGGGCCCTCAGATTTATTTTTAAAATAGGTGCCCCACGGGACCACGTCAATAACAAAAATTAAATTAATAATTGTTCAATTTATTTATGAATAAAAATAATGAATTTTCCGAAATAAAAAAACATACCTAAATGAAAATTATCTTGAAATATTGTTAACATGATATACTTAATAAATTTTAGATATTGTACCAATAGACTAGTTAATTCATTTTAGTTCCCCTTGATAATAGATCAAACTATAAAAATATAAATACTTGAAAAATTGAGATAAGCGTTGGTCACGATCACCAACTCAAGACACGAGCACACTGACAATTCGATAATAAATGTTGTTATTTATGGCCCTTTGAAAATATTTTCCTGGGGCCCATTCATGAGCCAGACCGGCACTACCTTTAACTATAATTATCGTACAATGTAAATATGTAATACATAACAACCAGTGGCGTAGCTGAAGCTCAGTCAAGGGGGGGGCGATTTCAAAACTCAAATATCATAAAAGACAAGAGTTACCTTTGTCACAAATAACTAGTCATATTTATTTTTATACTTACAATTTTTTTTTTTGATTACAGCAATATAATAAAAAAATACAAATAGATATTGTTTTAGTATATGTTTTTATACATTATATCTTAAAATATATTATAATTTTCAAAGCAATATATTTCTATTTTTTTCGTTAAGATAGTATGACCACTATGACCATGTTAACAAAACTAGATTACTGAAAGCAAAGAACAAACTTTACTGCTTAAAGAATATTTCTTATCTATCTTGATGAGTGAACGCGGGTCTTAGATAACAATGCAATGCACAGTCGCACAGATGATTAGATTATTATTATTTTTAGGCCTCGATAAGACGTTGATAAAATAAAATCCAATAAATACTTTAGCGTATTACTCCGAGAGTCTAATAGCCGTAATGTAATAACCACCTTTGAAAAATCTAAGGGGGGGGCGATCCACCCATCGCCCCCCCCTCAGATACGCCACTGATAACAACTAAATGAAATTCTATTATTTTCATAGAATTACAAACGATTATTAGTTTTCAATTAGGCATTACCTAGTTCTCTAAAGTTCAATAACATTTAAGAATATTATTATGCGTATAAATTCACAATATAAGGTTATATACAATACATGTTGATAATATATCAAATATTAATGAGTATTCACATCACAATTTTTACCCCAGTTGACTGATATTGTATAATTTAAAATAAAGCCTAAACACACGAATATCAGTTTAGCTATAAATTATTGCCCTTAGTTTTGGTATTCATTTTGATATTAACTCTAGGACCCAGAGGTAAATAAAGTCAAATTTTTTTCACTGGAAAATAGTTTTACGAGCCCCAAGGTATCACAAAAAATTGACAAGTTAATTTTTATTTCTACATCACACTTTCCTGGCTAATTCAAATAATAAAACTTAAAACATAACATATTTTTTATTTAAATATTAATTTATTTTTTTAAATCATTATTTTGAGTCGAAACGTGCCTTATTATTTATATATTTGTTTGTTTTAATAAAAAAAATAAGTATTTGTTTTTTTGTTTAGAGTACCTATTATTTTTGTTGTATTAAAATTTTTTTTTTTTAATAGTTATTATTTAATATTAATATTAATTTATTACATTTTAAGCGAAGCCAAAAAACATATTATCAAGTAAAATTATGAATACAGTCCGAAATTTTACAAGTAATAAGATCTAAAATAAAATAATAATAACAATCATTTTATTGGTGTAGATAATACCTAGATGACTATATAGATGTCAATTTTTATTATTTAATTAATTATAATTATTTAAACATTACATGATATAGGTTAAATTATAAAATAATATAACATTTATAACATGTATCTTTATATTTCATAGATTAAAGTTTGTTACGTTATTTTTTCAATCAAAAGGGACCTCATGTCTCAAGATTCATGAGTAAATATAGGTATGGACACACCAGGAAAATCTCAATTTTTCGATTGGTCCATCTGTAACTGACTACTCAGTTTACTATAACTGTATCGTCTGTATCTATAATATACGAGTATATGATTATATTCTTAACTCTTAAGTAAATATTTATTAATTTTTGTAAAAATATTAGTTGTTAGTATAAAATCAGCAATAAAAAAAAACGTTTTTTCATATTCCGGGCATTTGTATGCTATTGAAAATAATCACCGAGAAAAAAACGTATTATAGTTTACGCATAATATCTATGGTATTAATTAGGTAATAATATTAAAACACTTTTTCAGCTCTAACTGTACATAGAGTAATACTATAATTTACTCCATGGTACTGCAATGCCGATAACTCAACAGGTTGATTAAGTAAACTATGTTTAATGTATATAAGTACAAGTGGAATACTGTTTATAATGAAAATTGAAATCGGGAATACTAACAAAACCGTAAACAGTGACGTTGGTCTCCTGGTAATGGCTATTCCTGTCGGTTATAACAACCGCCAAGTGGTTGCACTGCTATTTTAGGAACAATATGATAGTATAATGTAATGGTATCAGATGACTGATTTCAATATTAAATATTTACTACCTAGAACCATTTAGTATTTGCTTTTTACTTAATTCTTTAGAGTATTCGATTTATGGTTATAACTATTAATATATCACAATACGATTTTTTTTTTTTTTTTGGACCGATGAAGAATATAGGAAATACTTAGTTTTTAAATACAAACATTTTAAACTTTGAAAATATATAGAGTTAAAGTATGTCGACTGTTAAACAGAGAAGGAGTTTGACTATTGAAGAAAAACGAAACATAATTTTGAATTTAGAATCAGGATGTAGTAATACTTTTATTTCGCAACAATATAATCTGTCACATTCTACAGTGTCAAACATTTTTAAGCAACGAAATGAAATAAAACAAATGTTCGAACAATCGGCATTTACAAAAAAAAAAATTAGATATTCTATGCATCGTGACATTGAAAATGCACTATTAGAATGGTTCAAATGTCATAAAGATACAAATGTATCAATAAATATTCCAATGTTACAAGCAAAAGCAGATGAATTCGGGAAATTACTTGGTAAGTTCGTTCGCTATTAAATATTATGATTCTGTACTGTTCTTTTATTTTTATTTGTTGATTATAATATTAATAAAGGGAAACCCGATTTTAAATGTTCAAGTTCTTGGGTACAACGTTTTAAACGTCGCCACTATAATGAGTTTGCAAAAGTAAACTCCGGTAAAACGCAAACATGTTTACCACTGGGTATCAAAAAACCACTTGCTAAAATAGAATGTACAAATGCTGATTTTGATTGGTTACAAAATGTATGGCCAGTACTTCGAGAAGGATACTCGGATGAAGAAATCTACAATGCTTGTGAAACAGGATTATTTTATAAATTAATGCCAGAACACTTATTCAAATGTTATGGCCAGAAATGTGCAGGTAAAATGTTTATGACAAACAATTAAAGTACCTATATTAAGATTTAGAAATATTATGTTACCAAGTTACAAATATATTAGGTATACCCTTATAGCCTATTGGTAATAAATAATAATGATTACTGGAATATGAAAATCGGAACAAGTTTAAAAGTATTTTTTATTTGATTAAAAATAACGAAATTAACTGCCTTATTTATAAGAGCGGATTTAAATGTATATTTGGGTATTTACTTGCCTACTTCGATATGATTATTATCATTCCTATCACAAAAGATCCTTTATTCTTAAATTTTACTTTTAAAATGATGGTACTAAAATTCTAATTTTAACCTTTCTCTCATACAAAATCAGTGTTAAAAAAAAATAACTCAAGATTGTCCATCGGTACCTACTATTGATTTATCATTGATTTTCAATTTAAAATAATATAATACAACATTATCGTACCCATCAAATGATTCAATCATATGAAATGCTTATTTAAATTGCTTAACGCTTATCAAATTTACGGTTCACCTATTTTGTTTGAATCAAAATTTTGCTTTGCTCTCTTCCATATTATACGAATCGAGCTTTTTAGTTTTTTTTTTTTTTTTGATTTTTTCCAACTCATCGTAGTGTAACTCTGAAAACCGGCATTTATTTCCAGATTTAAAATTCTGTCCGGGGTAATTAATTTGGGGGGAATCATTTGGGGCAAAACCAGATATATCATTTAAATATTATACAAATTAGCTTTTATTCAAATGAAATTCATTAAATCTCCTAAGCATAATAAATTATTATATTTTCGCATTAATTAAAAATAAAGAAACTTAAACGTCAAGGTGTTTTGTATTAAATATCAATATTAAAATGTATATTATGTATATTGTATAGGCTTATTGATTTGATCAACTTCTAAGTTTTTAACTTAAATGTTTAGTCTTGAAGACTAAAATTACACAGTAGGTATATCTATATGGCTATAAAAAATTAAACTACTTACGACTGATATAAAATGTACTTCATCGTGGAATGTAAACATTTTTAAAAACAAAATATTTTATGTAAACATTTAGACATTTAAAATTTTTTTTAAACCCTGTTAAAATAATATTACAATAATTTTATATTAATATTGAAGATCATCATAATTAAAGATCAGTGCCGTGTCGCAAGAGGCCAAGAGGACACGTGGTTCGAATGTAAATATTTTGTAGGTTCAAAAATTCCTTCTAAAATATTAATACACGCTCTTATACTAAATTAAAAAATTGTAGCCTTTTTACGAATTACATATTATTTTGGTGTAAGAGATAGGGCTTATCGGGTTTTCCCGATGGACCCATACTTGTATTTATATGTTGAATAATTCAACCTCTTTGGTCGAATAATTAATAAAAGTTACATTATTTATTTTATGAAAACATTTTTTCTCGTTGTGCACTAAAGTTGTAATTATAATTGTTACTTTGAAAAATTAAAATACGAATTTAATCCATGTAATCAAACATTTAAAGAAACCACACATACATGTTTTTGAAAAATAAATAATAATAAAATAAACTTTAGACAAAATGAAAATCACTAATTATAACATTATTACCAAAACCAGAATTTAGCAAAGAAGCAAATTAAAATATATTTATTAATTGTATTATTAAAAGTTTTAATAAACTATTACATTATTATTAATAACTGTACCTACAGCTTACAACCTATATAGCATAAAAATAATCCAGTGATTATTAAAAGTACGTGAGCCAATTTTCGGAAGGACTTTTAAGTCTGAGACCCTAAATAAATATCTCTATACAAATTTCCTATAATATGTTCCTCAAGACTGCATATACATATGTATGTATTTATCACGCGGTGATCAATGAGCAGCTTTACTTACGTTTCATGTATATTTAGAACCTGATTTACCTAAAAACAAAATAAATATTGCTTATTGCCTCGGGAAAAAATTGTTATAATTTGGCACTTAGCAGTTTTATGTACCAAATTTTTCCAAAGGCAATAAGCAATGTTTATATATATATATATATATAGGTACCTATATATATTTTTTTTATGATTTCAGTCTATCATTTTTAGTTATTTAATAAAAAAGCTGAATACTTAGTCAATTTATCGGCTAGTCCATGATCTTGTGAAAAATTATATAACCGGTCTGTTAACTAATTCTATTTTTCCTGAACCCGTGGTGATGCAACTGCCTGATATTCCTTTCTTGCCATTATTCTGTTAGAATGTACAACTATGAACAAAAAGTCAGTTATTTTTTCAAAAAACCTTAATTAATAAAGAATCCATCTTAAATTCTTAATATTTACATTTTACATTTTTCTGTAGGAGGCAAAACTGATCGAGTCTTTAGAAATATAATTTAAGTTATCTTAGGTGTGATATTTTTGCTCAATTATTAATAGAAAAGCACTTAATGATTAAAACAAAAAAATATATGCATAATGCTTATTAAAAATTATCATATAAATATAATAACAAAAAGAAAGTGTAATATAATAATTGTAAACTTAGGAAATGTGTATATAATATTATATGTGTAGACATTTGCTATTTTCCATTCAACCTTGGTCAGATAACAATAAACAATAATGTAGCTCACACTTGAAAATTCACTTATATCTTCTTATATGTTCTTTCACAGACACAATCACCAGTTACATAAATACTAAATTATGTATATTTTATTATGTACAATATAGTATATTATATCATATTATATTCCAACCGACCATTGAATTATTTCAGATGTTCAGAACTTAAAATTCAAGTTTTAATTTGTCACACATTATTCTGATCTAGTTCACTGGTTTGTTGGAAACACACCTATTTATTAATTACGTACCTATGGTGGCATTAACTTCCTATTAGATACAAAATATTACGATAATTCCTATAAACATTTTTAAAAGGCAATTCATGTTTTAATACAATGAATAGCCACTGAATGACTATACATCTGGCCCATTAAGCTAATTTTAAAATGGTCAGAGGGAAATACCCACCTTTCACCTTCTAGTTTTTCCATAATGTCATTGTATGATTAACTAAATACAATTTATTTATTAAAAGTTATAAATCGTATTTTTTAATTTGTATTCTCTACTCACTCTACCCTACTCTGAAATAGGATGCTTAAAATTTAAAAAAAACAGCACAATTTTTTGTTAAAAGTGATGTCTTTTATTTATAATGCTTGTTATACTAGTGGTAATTACATATTTGCTTTTTTTTTATATAGAAGGAGAACTTTCAAAAGAACGCCTTACAGTTCTAATAACTGCGAATATGACCGGGACTGATAAAAGAAAACTCTTAGTAATTGGTAAATTTAAAAACCCTAGAAGTTTTAAAAATATAAAAGCTTTACCTGTTCAATATGAGTACAATCAAAAATCTTGGATGACAAGTTCAATTTTTAAAAAGTTTCTTCAGCAGTGGGATATGGAATTATTTCAAAATTTTAAAAAAGCTTTAGTTTTAGTTGATGATTGTATAGTCCATTCTCAATTCGACGAACTTCGATCAATTAAAGTGGTTTTTTTCCCCTCGAATAATACGACATTAATTCAGCCAATGAATCAAGGAATAATAAAGTCTTTTAAATTACACTATAAGAAACAACTTCTGCTTCAACATGTAAAACAAATAGAAAACAATCAAAATATAAAAATCAATTTATTTCATGCAATTTGTATGTTAGAGTCGGCATGGGAACAAATTTTACCTCAAACAATTGCAAGCTTTTTTGGTTATGCTAAACTTAAAGAAGTAGAAGAACAATTAATTGAAGAAGAATCAGGCGAAGAAAGTTTAAGTTCATGGGCTGCAAATCTTCTTGTATACGACGTTGATACACTTCAAAAGTTTGAAAATTTAGATTTTGAACTAGCCACTTTTAGTCAAATATCAAACATTGAACACTTTGATTACGATGAAGACGAAAAAGAAACAGAAACAAATCTAGAAGAAACAGATGACGAGGAAGATATAGAAACAGAAAAAGAGAAAGTTACCCTAGGTCAAGCATTTGAAGCTTTAAACAAATTAAAACAGTTTTTAGCAACTAACGAACATTTTTCAAAAAGTTACAATCACACAAAACAACTTCAAATATTGTTAGAAAAAAGTCTGTACAAACAAAAAAAATCACAAACTAAAATTACTAATTACTTTAAAAAATTAAAATAAATCTATTATAGTACAAAAACATTATGTTAAGTTAAAAATTGTTAGTAAATAGTAGCTGTTATTCATTCAACCTATGAGTACATATATAACTTACCTATGTACCAATAAACCTATGAACTTTTTTTTTTTTTTTGTAAAATTATGACGTTTATTAAAAATTTACTATCTGTACATTATATACAATAAGTAAATATGATATAAGAATAATATAAAATGACTTTGAGTGACATGAAGGAAGACTCGCAGTCGAGTCACCTTTTACAAAGAATTAAAAAAAAAAAAATTTTATGACTTATACAAATGTATTTTAATGGTTGAGCAGATCTCTGCACCAGTTGCGTTTGAGACGTCTTGTGGGGTTGTCTGGAAGAGTTTTTGAGGCCAGTTGATAGATGAGGTGGTTGTGGTTCATGAGGAGTTTCCTATGAAATCTTTTATAGAATTTGGTGGCTGTGTCGTGGACGGTTATGATTTGGAGGCCATCATGGAGTAATTTGTTTATTACGTACCATGGAACTTTGGCAATGATACATAGACAGATTGATTGGAATGCTTGGATCGTGTTTGCATTTGATTTTTTGGTTGGGCCCTAAAGTTCGATGCCGTAGGTCCATAAGGGTCGGAGGAGGCATTTGTATATAAGGATTTTGTTTTGAATGTTGGTGTTAGATCTTAGTAAGGGTCTAAGTAGGTGAATTTAATTGTTTTCGTTTGTCCTTGAGGTGAGGACCCCATGTGAGTTTTCTGTCAAATGTGAGACCGAGATATTTGACACTTGTGCAATGAGGAATAGTGGAATTATTCATGATGATCGGCGGAGAGTCTTAAGGTAAAGGTTATATGTGATGACTTGGTTTCATTGATTTTAATTCCCCATTTATTGAACCAAGGCATAAGGATGTTTAGGTGAGTTTGGATTTGATGGCTGGCAAAGATAGGGTCAACACCTGAGGCAAGTATGGCTGTGTCATCGGCGTAAGTTCCAATGAGAGTGAACTGACTAACTGGGATATCAGCAGTGTAAAAAATGTAGAGAAATGGGGAACCTAAGGTTCAAAGATCATTCTTTTGTATTTTCAAGCTCAAAAAATTTACTTTTAATAAGTAAACTATTGAAATAATCATTTAATTGTCCTTTCAGTACCTATTTAGATGCTTGATGAAGATAAACCATAAATCCTACACAATATTGGTTGCTGCAATATTTTCTTTAAAAAAATAATGATGATATTAAATTTTTATAAAATTAAACCAATATAATATTTACACCTTTACATATTATTTAAATGTCAAAATTAATTAGCATCCACATATTTCTTAAATTATTATTATTAGTCTTTAATTTATCTACTGTTGCATAATTTTAATTATGTAATGACTGATTTTTAAAGCAAAATTTTTTAATTTTAATTTTAAACAATATAATACATAAAATATATTTAATTTTGTAAAAAATGTATAGTTAGTAAAAAAATAAAACTAAAAGGTTGAAAAATTTAAATGTATGAACTAATTGCAGCAACTGAAGTAAGTCACCAATAGAAAATGCTTGAAGGCTGATGTTCAAAATTATTTAGAATAATAAAGGGGGAGATATTTTTTTATCCAAAAATTAATTTCCTCTTTATTCACTCTTCAATATTTTTGGAAACATTAGACACATAAAAGTATTTAAATTTAAAACTATTATATCCTCTCATTCTTAAATTAATTATACTAAAATTAACTGATATAAATGTATTAACAAAAAAAAAAAAAAAAAAAAAAAAAATCAGTGAGTTTATTATATTTATATTTGATACAATTCTTTAAATGTTTGTGTTCCACATATTATGTAGTAGGCTGTTTTAAAGAGCTATTGTAATAATAAGTTGCTGGTTATAATTTATGAATATTATTGAACTCATTATAAATGATTCTTGTGTAAAACAATATGATTAGTTTTGTATTTCCCAAAATATTGATGACGAAAATGTAAGTTCAAAATAATTTGATAAACTTCATACATAAAAACAGACTGCAAGGTTACTGATTATACTTCATAAAACATTTGAATTGAAAAGTTAAAAAATAAAAATTTCAACAAATTACTACAAAAACATTAAAGAAAAAAATGTGTTTCTAACTTTTATCTAAAATTACTGAAATAACAAACATGTTATAAACAAGTAGTATTGGCATACATTTGCATCTTCAATTATTTTTAATACCTTTGTATACAAATTTTTATTGATTTGTTATTCATAATTGGGCGATGTCGGTGATGATAATTTAGGGTGAAAATAAAATATTAGATATTTGAAAATATAGTTGTTCTGATCGAAAATGATGAATATTCTATCAAAACCTTGATGTATATACTATCAATATGAAAGAAAAGATATGTAAAATAAAAATAAAAGATGGAGAGATGTGATTAAAATAATTTGAAGTGGCATGAGGGACCGAGTAGTAAATAAAAGTTAAGTTCTAGAGTCTAGTAACTGACCACACTAATTAGAAGATGAAATAAGAAAAACATCATCTTTAATTAAGTGATTTAAAAAAAGTTACGCAGCCCTAATAAAATCAAAAATATTTGTACAGTTAATCAACATGTTATATTTTAATTCTTTTAAATGAAAATTGAAGGAAATAATTGGTTTAAAATTAATTAATTAAAATTTATTTTTTAGATTTTATTTGATTCTGTAAGGCAGTGGTTCCCAACCTTTTTAGTTGTGTGGACCAACGATTTTGTAAAAAAACTTAGGGGCCCTCTAACTTAATTATTCAAGTAAACAATATAAACACGAACACAAGTAGACATCTATATGACTATATATGTGTATAAATATATAGTATGCACATACTATGCCAGCTAATAAGAAAACATACTGTTAAAAATAAAATTTAACTATGAAAAGAAGTTTAAATTATTCAGCTCATGAAAAAATCATTAAAAAACTCAGTGTATTTTTGACATTGTTTATCTTCCACGAGAGATTAACTCTGTGTTAATAATGGGCTGTGGGGTTATTAATGCTTATTACCTAATCATCCTAATCTAAATAACTCATTACCTGACTATAACAGAAGTTTATAATATAATATAAAATATTGATATTGATGCCAATCAGCTTAAATTAAAATATGCTGACACTTAGCTTAGATGCTTTACCAGCGTTTGCGACCCATAGATTGGACATCGCTGCTGTAGGGCAATTATATCTAGGTATTATACAAAATGACAAGTGTATATGATGTATACTTTGAATTTTTTTAAATTTACCAACAAATTCATATGAATATTAAAATTAAAATAAAGTCTATTGTAGTGGTCATAAGCTCTAATTATTAGTAAGTTTAATTAATTTATTTATTCTTCAAAAGTTTTTGAGATTTTTGATTTTTGTTTCCTATACTTTTTTCATTAACTATTTACTACTTAATTATAATACCCGGCAATGTCTTCTTCTTCTTCTGGCTTTCATAACTCTCCAAGAGTTTTCACCGCCATCACCAAATCACACCACTTAATTTGGATCCATCCATCTCTTCCGAGGATGACCCCGTGGCCTTTTCCCTTCTGGTTTCCAATTTAGTACTATTTTGGTTACTGCATCAGTATTCCGCCTCATGACATGTCCTAGCCATTGTATCCTTTGACTCTTTATGAAACCATTTATTGATACTATTTTTAATTCCTCCTTGGCTCCTTCAGTTCTTGGTTGAACTTCCTACGCCAATGATCTGTCTCTGAGTCTTTTACCGGGCCGCATATCTTTTGCCATATTTTGTTTTCAAAAGTCTTTAGTCGTCGTTCTGTTATACTTGTAGTAGTCCATACTTCACAACCATATGTTAGTATCTGTCTTATGATTGATGTATAAAGTCTTATGTTTGTTCGTTTTGAAAATAATTAGACTTAAAAAACTTTAGCAAGGCGAAAAACGCTCTCTCTGCTTTTTTATTCTCGACCTGATCTCATAGGACTACATAGGACTCATAGGACTACACCCGACAATGTACCTAAGTAAAATGATGAAAATCTGAATCAAAAAGTCATACACAAAATCTTTGAAAGTATCATTGGGTTTGAACAGGAAGTACTATTTTAATAGTACTTGCGTTAGATACTTGTATAGTATAGTAAGAATATTTTTAGTACCAAGATAAAAATCAATGAAAATAAACTTCTTAATAATTAATAAGTGAAAGAAATTTGTAGAAAATTACATGTAAGTTAATTTAACACATAAAATAATATTAGTAGGAAACTGGAGATCTTATAAAGATAAGAGAAAAGTAAAGGTCAAATTCTGACATTATAAGTTTAATATCACATAAAAACACATTAAATATTGGAGCCCCTTCTAGGTAAATCAGGACTCCAAAAAATGTTGTTACACCAATGGATAACTATAACATAAGAACATTTATTATTGTAAATATATTGATAAAATATTGAAGAATACAACCCTGAAACCTAGATCTAACTGATCAGTTGGTTCTTAAGCTAAATTTATGATAATGTTAATACTGCTGTGTCTGTTTTGAGAATTTGTTATTCTTACAGTAAATAGTTATTGCTACATGAATCTTAATAATAAATAGTTAAAAATTAAAAATTATAGTATACTTCTATACATTTATAGACATTTTTGTAAATATATTAATGTTTATTTAGCCAATAGATCTTGTATTAATCATAGTATTAATTGAGAGTCCTTCTCGTATGATTTTTCGTCTTAAACATACTCTGAATGCAAAACCTACTGCTTTGCACAACCGGTCACTCTAATTCAAAAATAAAATTCTTAATTATTTAACATGAATACTATTGATTTGAATACATAATCAATGAGAAAAATACAAACCGAAAAATCTTTCACAATAAATAAATGACACAGAAATCGATCATTGTGAATATCTCTGCAGGTAAAAAAAAACTGATCAGGATTGTCTATAGTTGATGCACAAAATATAACATTTTCAATGGTTTGAGCCAAAATCAAACTCTAAAATAAAAAATTAAGTGTTTAGTTAAATCTAGAAAAACAATGCATACATAAAGACTTTACTATACAGAAGTTCTACCATTAATGCATTTTTTTTTTACTCAACAAATTGTATTATTTTATTAAATATTTAATATCCTTATTCTAAAGACCTTTGATTTTTCTTCGACAATTCTTAACTCGTAACCTGTAATCCATAATACAGCGGAATTCAATTGATGTATTCCTTTCTTATATCCCTGATACAAATTTTCATATGACTCGCGACATGCCTTTGAATTTGTTGGTTCAGATACTTCAACACTACCTAAATACTAAAAATTCAAACTAAACATTAAATGTATTGACTTTGACAAATCTAAAATGGTTTAAAAATTATAATAGTGTTACATCAACGTGAGGTGAGCAATTTCCATCCAGAATACCGATTTCATCTTGAGGCCATCGTTTTACTGTGTTGTCTTTAACATCTTGACTATCCCTTTTACAGTTACACAAATTCTGAGACAACATTTAGCTCACACAATAAAAGTCACTGTACAATTGAACAAAATATAATTATTTTCAAACAAATTTGATCTTCAAAATCATACTAAAATAATATTTAACATGAGTAAAAACATTATTACTAATTCATTATGATGATTAATTAATAATGGAAACTATGAAATATATTTATACACAGTATTCTATAAAGGTTTATCAATATGAAAATCCTCTTGTACTAAATATATCACATGAGCTTTATAAGGTAATGCATTTTTTTTTTTTATTATTAATCACAAGGCTAGACAAATATTTAGTTTTACTTTTTTTTATAATATTTTAACATAGATATGTATCTATTGAGTTTATTCTGAACATTTTGACAGTTAGGCTTTTATTTCATAAACTAGTTTCCAATAATTATTTACCAAAAAAAAAAAAAATAATAATAATAATAGTAGTCCTTAGTAAACCAAGTTTCTAGTAAAAAAAAAAAAAAAAATAGAATTTTATTATCTTCATTATCTCATGATATAATATATATATTGATATTATAATATATATTATGATATTATCATAATAGGTAATTGTGGAACCCTGTAGCAGATAGATTAACCAGACATTTGTTTTTTTAAGCATCGAAGTTGGAGGAAAAAATTAACAAATTATATTTAAGATGCAGAGTATATTTCCAAATTATAATTTTGAATTATCAATAATATTATTGAATAATAATTCTATTTTTTTTATTTACTTATAAATTCAAATATAAATAAGGTTAAACCTCCAGATAAAAATGTTTTGTTTTTACTACTTGAATTTGGAACTGTCACATTTGTATTTTAAGCACATTTTCAATTTTACAATGCGCTAAAAATAGTAAAATAAATATAAAATTACTTTTGAATTTACTGAATTAATAATGTATTTTATGTTTAAGGTTCTAATTTTAAAACAAATTAAATAATTTAAATTTATTTATAGAAAACATATTAACACAACTATGTTAAGATAGGTAAAAATAAGTTAAACAATACTTTACACATGGTTTATAAAACTGAGATAAAATCTAAGTACGAATGTAAAATGAAAATTGTTGTTGCATAGGAATACTTGACAACAGCTGGCTTACACTAGGCTATGACACAACTCTCAAATGACAATTGGCATTACAATAGCCGCATGGCCCTATTTATCATAGGCTTTTTTTTTAATTCATAATATACACACTTCTTCAATTGCATGCTTTTCATTCCTATCATACTCATCAGAAAATCAAAGTAGTATGTCAAAAACTACACTGAAAATATTAATCGGACAAGTTTATTTTTTGAAATTTGTTGGATGTATTAAATATATTTTATAAATTTGTCAATAAAACAAAAAAAATAATAATAATTTGTTTATTTATTTACTACTGATGTTTTGAAAAGTTAAGATTTAATAAGTAGAAAGTAACAGTAGGATCTACCAGAAAAATCATTAAATAATTGAAAGTAAAATTTTTTTTTTGATTAGTGAAAGCCACAAACTAAATTTCATAGAATTATAAAATCAAATTAGGTGATGTTTTTATAAAATGTCAAGGCCAAAATCAATTGATGAGTGATGACTATAGTTGGTTTATAATTAAAATTAATATAATTTTTAAATTATTATCAATAAATATTGGCATATTATTAATTATATTTAAAACCACAATACCTAACAGATGATTTTTTTCATGAGATATTTCATTTAAGCAGAAAGTAATCAAATTATTTAACGATCATTCCAATTTCCACGAATATTAGGTACACTTCACCCTTTCATCATAGAACTGAGAACTGACTGCTCTAGAATTTTTTATAAGAAGTATTCTGTATCAACAAGATTAAAAATAAATCAAAAGATAGGTCAGTTTCCTTTATTCCATAATCATTACTGAGTTAGCCCAAAACAATTCTGATCCGTTTAAACAATAAACTGGTGAACATTGAGATTCTAAAATAAAAATTTTAAAGTTTCTTACATAACACCGGACCAACAAATTACAATGTACCTAGTCACATTGTACTAAGTACTCAGTAATGAGTACTGACCCACACGTTTTAAGGCAACGGTTCAATATCAAACAATATACCATGTATTATGTCAATAAATTAAATTTGTAATCACAAGAATAAGAAGTGGTAAGTTATGATAATGGGCAAGGGAGTAAACTATTTGTGGCAACCCTACCCCCTGACTCCTTTGAATACTATGAGTCACCACTGCTGGTATATATGTGATAGGTATTATCACACACAATGACCAGCTACTTGCATATACCTATATATACTTGTGTCTTGTATTAGGTAGGTAAAAGCATTGTCTTGATTATAAATACTAATATTTATGATCAATGGTAATAGGTAGGCATCATAGACCTATACACTTAGTTTATAGGTCTATGGTAGGCATATTGAGTTTTAAAAATGTAAGAATTGACATGCGAATGCGTATTTTAATTTTACTTTCTAAACGCAGTGTCTATAATTCACATCAAATATAATTACCGTGAAATGCAGGAATAAAACAAGCAGACGTGAGTTGAACAATCGTCGTTGTTTGTTTTCAAATGGAAAAAATCATGAAACTTGAGACGTCCAAAATTTCAATCTTTTATGATGCGGCGTGGTAGACAAAATATCAAAAATATCAATAAGTAATAAGTATTAACCAATTTGCGCATATGGTTCTTTCGCAGATTTAGTTGTATGAGTGTCAGAGTGTGGTCGTAAATTATCGGATAGAACATGGTGTACTGACCGCATTCGAACGGAAAAAAATACATTCAAAGAGAAACCGGTTTTCTCCTACTCGAGTGACACTTATCAGTTCTTATCGTACACTTGTCCATCACATTATCTCACGAACTAAGAAATTATTACGTTTTTTTGAACTTGCATTGTGTTCATTGTTCAACCGATCGAGTATCGACCATTAATAGCTGAACCTAAAATTTGATCACCAATGGTCAGAGTAAAAATCTATTCTGTGGTCTTACCGATAATACACTTTAAAGTAAAGACCAAAGCGAAAGGTTCTTCTCTCGTCATTCCTGAATCCTTTCACTAGCCACATACGAACGAGTAAAGTTTATTTTAGTAAATCTCTTATTGAATATATTTGGCTAAATCATATCAAATAAAACAGAATCGAGTTATTATTTTATTTTTTTTTCAATATTAGTAAATTAATCTACCATTTAGAATGTTTATGCATACTACTTTCTATGAAAATAGACATTGAATAATATTCTTAGAGTTTCACATTCATTGTACTAGAAGCATAGTAAATAATACAGCTGAGCTTGAATGAATGACAATAAAATGAAATAAAAATATATGGCATTACTAATTCTTAATTGAAAAACAATTATTTTAAGAGTGAAAAAGTTCAACTTTTATACAAGTAAGTTAATTTTATACATGACTTTGATGATTTTAATTCTGGTATAATTGTTTTCTTTGATATTGGTTGTTAAATAACAAATATTGATTTTTTATTTATAATTTTATGAAAATTAATAAACCAGTCCTAGTCAAACTTTTAAAAGACATGATTAAGACCAATTTTTTATAGCAAGTGTATATATTAGAAGATTAAATTAAATTAATGTCATGATGCATCAATGGATGATTCAATAAGATATTGCATGGAGCTTGGAACTAAAAATTGCATTTACTTTGTTTTAAGACTAAGGTCTAAAAACATTTAATTTACAATATTTTCAATATTTACACCAAAACTGATTAACTATTCCCAGTTTTTGGAATTGTAATTTTTAGAATTATAACTTAAATACATAAAATTGAATTTTCAAGCATTTCACAGAAGTTTTAATTATATATGTAGTAGTATGCAAATTACAAACTCATTAAGCAGTAAAAAATTCCAGTAACATATATTTTACTTTTTAAGCATTCACATTTGTTTTTTTTTGTTTTTTTTTTTTTTTTTGGAGTGTGAAAAAGGATTTTTTTAAACAGAAAACAATGGTAATAATTAAAAACCTTTAATACACTTGGCATAAAAACAATTAATACTTTTTATATTTTTATATAATTCATACGACAACAATAATTAAGTACAAAGGTTCTTAGGCATCTAAAAATATTGTCTAATGTTTTCTAATAACTTGTGTATATTATACCATAAAATGTAAACAATAAGATAAGGGTTGTACAAAAATGTTCCGATTTGTTTTAAGTACAGTACAAAATAATAGGTAGTTAATTTTAATTTGGTCATTACATAACCAATAGTATAGTAATTTATGTAAAACAAAAGTAATAATAAAGTTATTATATTATTATTATACTTTTTATAGGCCACTAAAAATCACAATAATTGAATAAAATAATCACCTCATTCTTGTTTGCCGTACAAGTTTTTTATTAAGTATTGGATGGAAAACTAGAATTATTTTTAATTGCACTTAAGCCATTTAAAAACAATACAGTCAATTTGATAGGTACTTAAAATATGTCTATCTCATACATATTATTAGAAATAAAAACATTAACAACATAATATTTCTATATACATTTGGTATGTATAATGTAATATTGTATAATATAATAATGTCCCACCGATATATTATTCATGATATACACGTCCCAGATTCCAAATACCAACTCTCCCCAAGGAGTTTTGAAATAATAACAATAAGAAAATTACTTGTATACCAATAGCATAACATAAGAGGTGGTGCATGATTAGTATGTATTATTAATACGACAAATTAAAACAATATTGAGTTTAACTAAGAGTTAGAAATATCTATATGTAAGGGTAATTGCTTATGGACATAACAAATAACCATTTATATAAATGATAATTTCTAATATATACGCCATACATAATTAACACTATATGCTTATATAATAATAATCTATACATAATATTGTTTTTTTCAAATAACTTTTAATTTAAGAAAATATAATACAAACTAAAATACTAACAAGTAATACAAGTAAATATATATATATATATATATATATATATATATATATATATATATATATATATATATATAATTAAAAGTATGTTTATGACCATCAATATACATACTACTGTTATTATAATACATCATTATCATTTTAAAATAATAATAATTCACATATTATGTAAAAATATTAAATTTCCCGTATTTTCTATGAGAACATTGCAGTTATTATATTATGTTACCATAAATACTTGCTTACATTATATTTAATAATAATAATAATGATAGTAATAATAATAATAATAGTAATAATAATAAAAATGATAATAATAAACATTGTTGTGTATCAATAGCAAAAAAAAAAATGCAGTCTATTGAATACACAAATATCACAGAACACGCAATCCCTATTTAGTACACAGCTATAAGCGTTTTATTTTAAATCATAATATACTTATAGGCCTTGCCTTATAACTGTGAAAGTGGTCAAAATTAAACATTTTTTTAAAGCCATGTGATTAAAACCAAAAGCGAAAGGAAAGAAGAAATATATATATAAAATATGTAGAGATAATAGTTTTATCTATTATAATATTATAGTTATTTAAATTGAGAATAGATAGCAGAAGTACAGTCTTTTGTGCCAATTAAGTGCTAAAAATTAGAACAGAGTGAGTTTTTCAATCTAACAGGTTTAATGAAGAATACATAAATCAACATTTTGATCTTAAAAAAATATACATATGTAAATTTTTTCTTATGGTTTTAGATAATACTTGTTTTGAAAAATTGGCAATTATTTAGGATTTAATAGCAATAAGAATTTATACTAAAATGTTTGGTTATTTTGGGAAAAAATTTGACTCATTTAAAAAATTATAATATTGTTTGGTCTTAAACAGGAAGTATTTTATTGTTTCAATAACATATTTAAATATTTAATACTTGAATTTAACTTAATTACAAGTAATATATTTGATTAAGATAGTTCTAGAGAAGTCAATTTTTATCCGGATAAATTAATTTAGAAATGTATGTGCGATAAGTTCAAATTCGTTTGTACCCTTAGCTCATAGCTGGTGCCAATACATTTATTAATACGAAATTTAACTTAAAATAGTATATTCTAATATTTTATCGATAGAAAAATATTGATATGTATAGGTTGCAAATAAACGTATAAATTAACATTTTTAGTAGTTTAGTTTTAAATTGATGTGCTTTGAAATTAAGTTTATATATATATGACTTCAGAAAAATATAAAAATATGATTCATAATATGGGCGATTATGCCTTGACCATAATTTTTGATAACCATTAACGAAAACACTGAATTCGAAATTACTTATATATACTGTATGATTTTAAATATTTTTTTTAAATAAAAAATTATGCTTAGTTAACAATATCATATTTTTAGTGCAACATTTTTATTTATTATTAATTTTTTTTGAATATTGATAATATTCATGGGCACTTTTCTTAATAGATAAATACTATAATTTTTAATGAGTACACTATTTTAACATAGAATATAAAACAGTAATATAAATTCCTTCATTATTACTTAGTATACAAAAAATAAAATCAATAGAGCTGGAAATAAATAATGTCATTTGTACATGTCAGATTTTGATTTGTTTTTTTTTTTTTTTTACTGTACATAATAAATAAGATCAAATAGCATCAATATGAAATTTTTAAGTAATAATTTTGAAAACTAATTGCACTTCACTTTAATCCAATCTATTATTATATGAAGAATATGGCATATTTTCTTTCTCAACTACATAAAATTACATAGTAATTTTTAATTTTTATACGTCTAAAATAACCTTTTAAATTTAACTGAATATTTTAAATTAGTTAAACTAAGTACATTTTCACATTTGAACTTCAAAAGTTTTTACAGTCTTATTAGGACCATTTGATATAGGACTGCTTAAAAATGGATTAGTATTTTGTTTGGGGGCAATATAATTAGGATCAAAAGGATTAGCTGAAATATTATTAAATTTTGTGCGATAAACATCTTCAGCTGTGTCTAAAGAATATGCACGACTGTATTGTGCTAAATGTGGATTTCTTTTGGGTGTGATCTGAGGATCCCCTGACTGCCCGACTGTTACAGCTGCCACCTTACCTAACCACTGTTCCGGTCTAGGGAGTGACGATGGCGGAGTAGCAGGTGGAGTTGGTGGTGTTACTGCTTTGTTGTTTAAATTCCATAAACTGGAACCAGAATCAAAACCTTCATCTTGTTGAGGACTAATACGACTTTCTGGTTTTGGAGTGGTGGGGTTACTTTGAGTTTCTGATAATGCAGCTTTTTTGGATAAGCTAGCTAGAAATGCTTCACTTCCAGTGATTGGGCCTGGTTTTGAATTGCTTTCTACAAAAAAAAAAAAAAAAAAATATATATATATATATATATATATATATATATATATATATATATATATATATATATATATATACCTTAAATATGTTTAACAAAGGTACAAGTTAAATAGAATGCAGTGGCACACATATATACTTGATGTTTCAAAAGAAAAGTTAGATATTTTTATATCATGACGTAACTATTTTAGATAAGAAATAAATCGTAAAATCAAGATATCAAATTTAACTGAGATTTAAAAAACAAATTTTAATAGTAATGTTTATAAGATAATTCAATAATGATAGTAGCAGAAAATAAACAAGTGAAAATAATTGATCAGAGGCTCATATTTAGAATCCCAAACAAAACCTTCGGTAAGATTCTTGTTATTTCTTTAGTTTCTATAATATGTAATCTAATGCTTACAAAATTAAATTACTATCAAAGTAACCATTTACCATTTCATAATAGGTGCATGTTATTATGAACTATCATTTATAAACATCCAATGTCTTATTTAGTTTAAATACAACGAATCCTCGTTCTGTAGAATGACAAAAATAAACTTTAAAATTAATATTAAATATACACAATTTAAAAAAAAATAAAATCGATAAAATTAATTTAGTAATTAAATGTTTAAAAAAGGTGTAAGAGTAACCTAACTGAATTTATTAAAAAGAATAATATCTTTATTTTTTTGATTCAATTATTACACTGCATTCTACTATTTTGTAGCACTAAAATTTTGAAAATTATTTTACCTAAACTTCTTAAATCATTTAATTTTAATTTTTCAGGAAAGTCATCATTAGCTGTACTATTTGTAAGAAACGCTAATTCTAATGACATTTGCTGACACATAGCTGTTACTTGATCTGTAGTTGACATTGGTTTTTCACTTCGAGGAGATGCTTCTAATATAGGACTCACTACATTTAACAAAAAAAAAAAAATATATATATATATATACATATTATTTAATTCAATAATATTGAAACTTTAACTTTTTACCTGGAGTGTTTAACTGTAAAAGTTTATTTGAAGTTGTGCTTGAATTTCCTGTTGGTTGTAAACTCATCGATCTTGTTCTTTCTAAATTAGATGGGAGTTCAGATATTCTAAGCGAAAGCTGCCTTTTAAATGGAGACGCTTGATTAAGTTGGGAAAATCCACGGAATGATCCTTGTCGTTGTAACATAGATAATGTGGCATGAGGTCTTTCAATTGCTTTAGTATTGACTTTTGGTGTTGTAGGGTTTTGCTGCAGAGTTTTCACTGATATTGGAATATCTAAATGAATGCAATGTATTATTTTACAATGAAAATTCATCAACTATAAATACTTTAACATTAACAGCTTATGAAATGTATTTAACTAGTTATTAAAATACCGTTATTATCTAACTATAATATGAAACAATAAAGGCTATTAACAAAAAATATAAATGACTATTATTTTTTAAATTAAATGGTAAATAATTAATAAAATAATATATATATATATTTATTTCTATATCCATATATATAGAATTACAATCAAAACAATACCTTTGTTTGATTGAAGAAAGGGTGGAGGTTGTGGAGGAGCATTAAATGGAATATTAGGTTCAGACTGCTGTTCGGTCAAAGATGGAGTTCTAAAACTGCCAGTCCGTGTGAAAACAGATGTTTTTGGGTCATAATTCATAGTAACAGCAGAGCAATCTTCTTCTCGTTTGTTTTTTCTTATTAAACATTCTTGAAAAGCACATCCAACAGCATGACTTAACCGATCACCCTATATCATTTGTAAGGTTAATTATCATGTAAAATTAAGTTTTCTACTTTTCAATTTACTGATTCTTTCAAAGCAACAAAACCATGACACATCCATCGACGAGTAAGACCATCTCGGCATATATATGAAAATCCTTTTTCATGACTTCGGTCAGGAGCACAAAATGAGACTTTTTCAATAGTTTGATCAACAATCAAACCCTAAAAACCAAAAACATGAAACAAAAATTTTCATTTTATGACTTCAACTAAACTATTTACTTTGGTTTCTTCTTCTACAACACGCAATCCATCTCCTGATATGTAAAATATAGCTCTGACTGGTCTACGACGTGATGCCTAAACAAGAAAAAAAATTAGTAATCTACATTTCATTTTAATGTTCAATGAAATTACCCTAAGTGTTTTTAAAGCTTCTTCGCAAACTTCCATTCCTCTTGATTCAAAAACTTCAACACAGCCCAAATACTGTAAAAATAACTTTACTTTATAACTAAATTAACTATTATTTTTCTAAAACTATCTATTTTATTTTATTTTATCATTATCCTTAAATTTAAATATATATGAGTACTAATTAGATAGAATCATTATAAAAGTATATAACAGGGGTGGCGAACCTATGGCACGTTGGCAAAATTTCAATGGCAAGTGGAAAAAATTGAATTTATCAAAATTTTAATAAAAATAAACATTTGAATCATACTATTTATAAAATAATAGTTAAAATAAATATGATAAAACAATTTTTTCAGATTTTAATTAAAATTATATTCCTTTAGACATTTACGCTTTACTAATATCACAAATCGTCTATATGGAAAAGTGGTGAAAATGCAGACATCGAAATGTCGGAAGTCATGCAATTCGCTTACTTTTATTTTAATTTTTTTATTTTTTCTTGAAAGTTTATGATGTGAAGTGAATTTTTTCAAGTCAAAGCAAAAACTACATGTTTTACCAAAATTAGAAATTTAGATATTCTGTTATAAAATTGTTTACATGAAAAAAAGGAACAAAAGTTGCAAAAAAGGGCATGCGAACAGTTTTAGAAAACTTTGTTTGGAAAATGTTGACACTCGACTCGGAAAAGGTTCACCACCCCTGGTATATAAGTAGTATATTATTACTTATACCATGCATACACACAGCATACGGGGAGACTTAAAATACATTTTAAAAAAATATTAAAATCTCTCCAAAATGGAAAATGTATGATTAAATAACTGTTGAATTATAAATTAAAATAAATGGAAGGTATATCTTTATTTTCAAATACAGAATATAATATGTAATTTGTATTGTCTTGATTGTGGTACGACTCAAAGTTTACAATAAAATAATACATTATACCTAGGGGCTAGGAAGCACTTGCCTAACTCATTTAAAGAATAACTTATATTAAATGTAAATGTGGTTTGGCGAATATATTCAGAAACTGAAAACTTTTATGTTTTTTAGGTCACACAATAACAATGATATTGTACATAATGTTATGTAATTGCCTGACATTTTTTTGCAGTTATACTATTATTGTTAGTGGACAGACTTTTGAAAGTAATAAAAATAATGGACATCATTGATAAAATTCAAATATATTATCCGTTTTATACCATAACAAAATATATTATAATGTAATATAATCTATCCATGCCATTATTACAAAGAATAAACCTACCAACACAGGAAACTGATTGCTAATTTAAATTTTTTGATAGTAAATAAATGATATAGTATAGTGGAAGATAAACTATTGAGTAATTATTGTTACATTTAATTTTTTTTCAACACTAATTGATTATACAATTACAGATAATAAACAAATTAAAAAAAGTACAATTAATATAAGTCATTTAAATAAATGTATTCAAATTTGAATTTTTATCAATTTTTACCTTAACATGGAAGGAACATATTCCGGCTCGAACTTCTGCTTCGTCCATGGCCCACAAGTGTGGCTTTGGATTAGAATGATGACTTGGTGATCCTGAATGATTTCCTAGATCTTTACGACGTCTAAAACTGTCACGAAAACTTCGCCGTAATCGGTCCATTTTTGTAGGCGACCGTCCACTCTAAAAAAATAAAACAATGACCAAATTAATTACATCAATAATTTAAATTCACTATTTACTATAGTTAAAAAACAAAAATTATAATCATAGATTCAATATCTATATAAAATTATTACAATATTGTATGTCAAATGAAAATTAGTTGTACTATAAAAACAAAATCGTCACAACTCTCAAAAGATTAGATAAAAATTATTATTTACGTCAAACCTAGTGTCAAACTTTATATGTTACATTGAGTTAAATACTTCACAATTGACGTAAAATAAATACATGATTTAGATTAGGTATGTAATTGGTAGAATTGCATTAAAAATTAAAAAAAAAAAAACAAATTACTTAAACATTTTATAAACAAATAATACATACATAATATACATGGTATTCGTTTTTATTAAAAATATTCGTTAAGACTACTAAATTACAAAATAATATGCATGGTTATTGATTAATAGCAGTAGTAGATACTAAAAAAATGAAATATTTTTCAGTTGATTCAAAATAAAAACATAGACAAAACAAATTGTAAACCTTTTATTTTTTACCTGCCAATATTTAATTTGTTAATCACATGTCAAATATTCTAGTAAGTACGAATAGATAAGAAAAAAAATCACAATTAAATGAAAGTAACAAATCGTCAAAATAAAGAAAGCGGCATAAGGAAGAAATTCGAAATGTTTGCATTGTTTGCTCACATAAATATTATTATTTTATTAGTGTTCTAAAATTAGATCACGCTACTGTACTTAATAAATTTGCAGAGTAGTTTACAGAATCTCAAATCGTTTGTTTATATCACGGTTTATAATACAATCATTGTTTTTTTATCATCGGAGCTTATCGGTAAATTTTGTTAGTAAATTATAACCTAACCAATTGTGCATAACATCAAACTTATAACTTATAACTTATTAACTTAAACTTATAAGCTGGGATATCCTCGTGCCTTATATGCATATTTCTATATGATTTATCGCGGTTTTATGGTCATGAATCAAATTAATAATTAAATATTAAATTATCAAATAGAACTAACATTATATAATATAATTTAATAAAAAGTTATACATGCTGGCAATTCGCAAGCAAATAAGACTTGTTAATCGCAATTTTGTAATGCGATAGGTGGCTTTTAATGTAACTATCTTTAGACACTGGCTCGTTTTAAAAACATGAACATGTTTATTTCAATGTTATAATATTATTATAGTAGCTACCTATATAGTTAAATAGGTTTATCATTACTTAAATATAAATATAATCATAAATATACATATAACACTAACAAACTGAAGTCACATATATATAATCATATAAATTTGTCTAGGCAAATATTATCATGACTGAAATCAATTTTCTGTTTTTGTAGAGACATCATAATAAAAAAACATAACTTCAAAATTATATTACAAAAATATAATCTTATCAGGAGTGATTATTTTACTTGTCTAAAATGTATGATTAATACTAGTATGTTATAATAAACTGACTATACAAATACGGGTGTAAACCGCTAAATTTTGAATACAATTATGTGACACACGTCGGAAGTAATTTTGTTTCATTCGAGTTTTGAATACACTATACACACTGACACACATAATAATATTGTCTCTTTTTAAATGCTATGAATACAATATTCAATCATAAAATTTTATATATCATAATATTAGAACTGCTTTGATAATGTAACAATCATATTCTAAAAAGCACTATTAAATCATTAAACAATTATGGCAATCTAACTATAATATAAGTTATGCATGATCTAATGGTGTATATATATATATATATATATATTATTACGTATTGATAATAATGAATAATAATTTATGTGTAAATAAAATAAATCAAATATAAGTCAAGAATAAGAAAAAAACGAATATATTCAATTAAGAATTTAATAATTGTATACAAGATACAACAATAAATGGGTATGATGAAAAAAAAATTTGAAAACGAAAAAAATGTATGTGACAGAGAAACAATTAAAAAGTCACAAAAAAAAGAATTACCAACCGAGATTACAAGAACACACAATAATATACATATTAAAATATTAAAACAACATAGCGAAAATTAAATTTAAAAAAATATCAAGCGATACTTAGTGATCGCTTTGCCACTTATACATCAAACAATTATATCACTTTAACCGCTGCTTTACCAATGATTAAGGCTATATCTGAGGATCTAGGTTCTCAAATGATTCTCAAGTCAGCCCAACTCAGAGAAAAAAAAAATTAATTTTATAATAAGTGATTATTGTTCACTCTCGATGTGATAAAACATTCAACCCCCTTACCTTATAATTCAGATTTAAGTACATTCTACATATAAGTACATATACTTTCAGGTTTATCAACAGCTGGTCATGGATAGATCATCATGATGTTTTAAGAATTAGATAGTTTTTAATGGTATCAAATCCGAAAAATCAGTGATCCCAATGTAAAAAATAGCGAGTCTACGCGACTAACGCATACATAAATGAATGTCTCTTAACATTGTGTAGTAGATCACAAGCAAAAACAAACGAATTTCAATCTATGCCCATACTTGTTTAATGCTGAGGGGACACAGTTTAATATTATTTTACTACATATATCTCAAAAAAAAAAAACCTTTAACATATCATGTTAAAATGGGTTACGAACTTTAAAATGTAAAAATTAACTAAAAATATTAAGAAGCCATTAATAAGATATGTTTGTATCGAACAAATTGGTATTTTATCATTTTTTTTCAAACAAAAATTTAAGCAAATACAATTTTTAACACGTTTAGAAGTTATTCATCACAATATTCAATTACATAGAATTTCTGAACTTTGAATCATGAGATATATTAATAAAAAATTAAATTATTTATTTTTGTTTAAACTTTATAAATTTATAATTTTAATTTTCAAACCTACTATGTTCTTACGAACTCGCATTAACTATTTTAGTCATACGTGTATATACAAACTATTTTGAAAATAACTCAACTATCAACACCTAGACTATTTAAAGACATTATAGTACCTATATAACAAACTAATAACTATAACAACATATCTGTCAAAGTGACCTACCCAAGATGTATTAGATACACCCACCAATTAGTATCCAGCCGACTTTTTGGTATTAATTTTGCAGCTCCACCTTTTCGTTTTGTTTGGTATTATATACTATACAATTGTATGTTATGAACATAATGTGACTTTGACTTGTAGTAATATAACTATACATGTATATATATATATATAACTATTTTCTTAAAAATAGTATCATAATGTTATTAGACATTGTCTACCAACATATAAGAAGATTTATTACAAAGTGGCTTGGCTAAAAATCTGCTGCTGTCTGTAATAAGACAATACACGCGTCAAGTTTCATTAAATACAAGAAAATTAATTTACAGTTTTTTACTATTGTAGAAGAGAACTTTATAAGTTTAAAGTTTACATAATTAAATACAGAAACACGGAGTTCTAACATATAACCAATCAATTAATAATTCTTTATGAAATTAAAACAAGAAACATTATGAAGTGGATTTAATATAAAGGTATTCTAATATTCCTAATGTTCTATAGGTTTGTTGTTTCTAGGCCACTAGTTAAGAATTTTTTATTTTTACTTTGAAGTTCTAATAGACACCCTACTACATAATACACTAGTCCATTTAATGCACATTAATGTATATAAATTTAATAAAGCAAACCAAAATTAATGAGTTCGAGAGCAGTAAAATGTATATTTATTTATAAAATGTATAGTTAGCTATTAGTATATGAGTTAGCCGTAGAATCGCAGCAAGTAGGCCTCTACAATAGCTGTCTCATCTATCATATTTTTATTTTATTCATCTCAAAATCCATAAAATTTTCGTATTATTCTATATTTTGTAACATATTGAATAAAAACTATTTTTTTAAAATTTAATTTGCTTAAAAAAAACTATTTAAAAAAAAACAATGTGGGCAGCCACCAAAATTTCACAATTTGTATAATTTATCAATTTAACCATTGGTTAAAGCACTTGGAAAAACTAATTAGGTTTAAATTGCAAACATGACCACGCTCAAATACAATCGCTTCTTTAAGAATATAAAATATGCTAAGGTGCAATATTGACAAATAACACCGTTCTAGCGATCAGTCTTAAAAAAAACATGCAATTGTTCTGAAACAATAGCAACGAAATACGCATAAAGTGAAAACAAATTCAATCAAGACATCGAATAAACTTAATATAAATGCGTATGTCGTAAAATAAAACATCGCGTCCTGAACAGAACAGTCTAACGCATTGTTTCCCAATTGGTGTTCCGCCGGACCTAAGGGTTCCGTGAGTCGGAGTCAAGTGTTCCGCGAGAACCTTGTGTCGGGGGTATCCGACAACCCACTCATTTAAGTGTACAAAACTTATTATGTTAACATTAATATTATAGAAAAAATATGGGAGTTCTACAAAAAGTTTCAAGCTCCGGTAAAGGTTCTGCGAGTAAAAGAAGTTGGGAAACACTGGTCTAACGAATGTAACCGCGAAAGGAACAACAAGTCTCCGAACCATGCCAACACAAGTGAATAGCATTATACGATCATTTTATTACATAATATGAAGGTTACATACAGGTACGCGGAGAAACGATCAAATAATGGCGACAACCAATGCTGCACCCGACCGTCAACGTTTCCCGCCGCAGGATGGGTAACGCGGTCGCCTGATACAGGGCGGCGGTGTATAGAATTACTCTCGTCGCACAACATCACCGACACGGCGCTTTCGAGTGGCCAACGATATTATACTCGTAATAATAATAATAATAATAATAATGAAACGTATCAACATAACCGTTGGGCACGACGACGACGTAGACGACATGTGCACTCGATGAAAATAAGAGCGACACTCAACTCCGCACCACACCCGGCCGGTCGCGATATACGCACCCCAATGCGGCCGGCCGTTCGGTAATATACAAGTGCGATGACCGACGTCGGCGGGCGGCAGTATCACCGTCACGGTTGTATGTATTATATATTTTTTAATCGGGTTACCGCGCTGCCGAGAAGAGATCAGTGCGAAACGATGACCGTGGGATAAACCCTTTGGGCGGACGCTTCCGCGTTCACGCTCGGCCGAGCGAGAATATTTCCGTGCGGTACACTATGTGCGCACGCCGCGGCGTACACTTTTTTATAATATAGGTACACACACACACACACACACACACACACACACACACACACACACACACACACACACACACACACACACACACACACACACACACACACACACACACACACACACACACACACACACACACACACACACACACACACACACACACACACACACACACACACACACACACACACACACACACACACACACACACACACACACACACACACACACACGCCAACCACCTCCAGATATAATACGCCGACGGTCTGCTGATACACAGTGTTACATACGAATAGTGACCATAACGTCACTAGCTGACCACATAATGTATGAGTGTGTATGTGTGTGTACTCTACAACGGTACAGTGATGCGGGTACGCGATTGTGGTGTTCCTACATAATTCTGCGACAAGAGAGTTTTTCTCTGATTTCTTAGTTTTTGTTTTGATTACATCTATACTAATGAGCATTATTACTCTTCTTAAAATTATCACAGTTTTTGATGCAAAATAAATCGCAAAGACAAAATACGAAATCTAACACTCGATTAATGCATATTTGATTGGTTTAACAACTTTCAACTGAATCATATTTTTAGACTCTGGGACAGATTAATTTACCAAATTATGGCAACTTGATAACGTGCAGAGATACTGTGATACATTTATACAATGATAAGTTGACGGTTATTTTATTATTATTCATAAGTGATATGTATATATTTATAATGTTATAATACTAATAAGTAATCACTAAAAACTATTATATTATTTATAGTACTTCAAGTTTTATGTTAGAAAAAAAATATAAGTAATACAATCAAGTATATGAATTTAAATTTAATATATTTTATAAACTTTATAAACAAAAAAAGTTTTTGAAATAAAAATTTTGATTACTGTAAGAATAAATGAACCAGCAATAATTAATAAAAATACCAAATGAAAAACGCTAAGAAAATAACTGTTGGTTGAAACGTATTGGTGATACACCCTATATATTACATTGTATCCATATGGATGTAACGTGCCATACTGTCATATATATATATATATATATACATATATGTATTTACTTATGCGTGCATGCATCATCTGCGGAAGCTCAACTCCATTGTGTCGTGACATTCGCACGCACCTCCCGCCTCTTCAACTATTATATTATATTTATAAATGGTTTTCGCGAGTGCGGTAGAATATTGAACATGTGTACTTACTTTTAAAGCTAGAAAAAAAAACATTTTAACATAGATAGAGACCACATATATATTTACAGATTCAACTATCCAACAGAACAATTGAGTATATTCCATCATACCTAAATAATTTATGTCTTATACTGGTTACCACTGATAAATATTTTCCATACCTATTAGCTAAATAATCTGGCTTTACTCATGTACATTTTTTTCTATTGATCTGATGGCTGCATACTACTTGCGTCCTCAAAAAAGGCATATTTTTCAGGTAGTAAATTTGAGCGGTCACTTGCGTCCCGGTTCGGGGACGCAAGTCAGCTCTACCTTAATATATGGATATTACCATGTAAATATAATCGATATTTGAAATAAATACTACTAACTATACAATGTATGTGTTTGTTTATTATTTTAATTTGTAGATATATTTGATTTATTGTTAAACATCAATTTGATCAATATTTTGAATTTTGTATTTTATATATTGGTATTTATTTTCCATTTGTAACATAAATAAGGAAAAAGATTCATTGTAAATAAATAATTGACTGATTTACAAACAAGAGTTTTTTTTATATAATATTATATGGTTAAAATAAGTATAACATAAATAGGCACTTTAACTATATACTTATACGAGTATTATAGATATATGTTATGTATAATATATGTTACTTCATAATATTTAATATTTGATTTATCTAGCCGTTATCGCTGTCATCATCGCTGGCCGATCCAAAACAGCTAAGCAAATAAAATAAGTCATTACAATCGTCGATTTTTAGTATCGATTTAACCTATCGCCACTAAAAGTATTGCAGGACGCAAGTAAGCTATGACCCTTTTTGAACCTTTTTTTTTTAAGACGCAACTCACCTATAGATAATAATCTCGGACGCAAGTGGAATGCACCGGATCTGATACAATTTGAGCTGGTCATTATATGGCGTTTATAAAATCCACATAAACACACCTCAGATCATTCATGTAAAATTTTAAGTCAATTGTTAAAACGGTTCTTGAGAAAATTGGTTACAAAGATAATGGTTTTATCATATAGACATATTAATCTTAAACCGTTATGTATAAAATTCCGAATATATATAGTATATACTCCAATTTTTAAATTGGTAACAGAACATTAAAATAAGTGCATGATTACAGTAAAATAACAGTTACATTTACGACATATCCTCTTTGGCGTTTTTATAGTAGAGGTAGGTACAAGTGTCTAACGTTCAAACTCTTGAATCTAAGATGATTATTTATTACTACCAAATTTTGTTCAATAATATTGAAATATGTGGATATTTCTCTTTAATTCAAATTAGTATACATTTATGGATAAATAAATTAATCACATGGGAGACGGAGTGGCCGAGTGGAACCAGGCATCACTGCTAACACACACTGTCGCCGGTTCAAACCTCGGTCACGGGCGGCTCTCTCTCTCTGGGCAGGCGACTGTAGAGAGAGCGGCCGCCATCTCCCCTGTGCAGAATGCAACGGGAAACCACTGCACAGTAAAAACCCTTCCCTAGTAACACCTTCTTCTAGGTGCAAACCAATCCTCGGGTTGATAACCCTAAGAAGAAAGAAATTAATCATAGGTGTATGTAAACCTCAATTCCAAAGAGTACCTACAATATTTTTGGGACCTTTCTTAAAAAGACGAAAATATTTAATAAATTTAAATGTATGAATAAATATCACTTTGACGTTTTTTTTATTTGATATACGTAAATGACAAATGTATGCGCCTATTACTTAAATTATGAAACTCATTAATGACTAAAACTACACCAATATTTGAAGCTATTTCTAGTTCTGTGAAAAGTAAAATTAGTGATTCTCACCATTTCGGGTCTTAGCACTACTTAATTTACTTTTAATAATACATAATTTTGAAAACTTACATTAATGTACACAAAATCTCGTACATTTTATATATATTACGTTTTATTTGTTTTATACAACGAATCATGATTTATTAAAAAAAATAAAAAAATACATTTGTTCTTCTAACATTAATTAAAATATTGCCCTATAGCTCGGGGTTATATTTTAGAGTCCCGACAATGAAATGTCCTCGTGACCACAAGGCATTCCCGTGCGCAAGCCCAGGAATATAATATAGGAATGTCTATCATCTATACAGGTGATCCGTATAATTATTTAGTATTAAAGAATTTACTTAGTATTTATTATAATTAATCGATATTTGGCAAATAATTGAATTTTTCTTATGCACATTTTAATTTAAAAATACAAGTAATTTTGAATTTTGATGTATACAAAGAAAACAGATAAAGAGAGACGTTTGAATTCAATACATAAAAGTCCTCCTCATTGTTAGGGTCGTTAGGGAACGGATTTATGTCTTAAAAATTAAGAAAAATACGACAAAATGCCTTAAAAAAATGCTTCAATATCAAAAAATGCACTGAAAAAATGCACTAAAAACTATTAAAAATGTTATTAAATTCGATAAGAACAAAATTTTGAACAGTTTTGTGTATGTAGAATATTGTTAAAACTTATAAAAAATACATTATTTTATCGTCACCAATTAGTTTTATATCGCGTATCGTAACGTTATCAAAATTATTTGATGGGAATTACGTATAGCCGTATACATAGATACAATCAGCCGGTCTTCGTAAAAATAACTAATTTACGAGCAAAACCAAACATTCAAAACAATGTACATTTAATGTGTAGATTTTCATAAATAAACGACATTTATATAAAAAAAGTACCAAATAACTTCAGATATTTTTTGAAGGAGATTTTCAAATTACTTGAATAATCAAATAATTAACTAGAAGATAATGATGTTACTTATAAGTTATAAATAAGAAACAAATAAGTTAAGATTTTTAGTAAATAGTGAAAGCAACAAATTTTTTTTTTTTGAAAAAAATTCAAACAATTTGCGCGAGAAACTGAATAAATCTGTTACTTACAGGCAGTCATTTAACAGATTAAGGCCGGTTCTTACAATGTCCGGTTAAAGTTAACGGACACTTAACCTGCGGAATTCTGCCGGTAAACATCCCACTAACCGTCGGTTAACCGTTAACAGGCACTTAACTGGACATTGTAAGAACCGGCCTAAGAAAATTCAAGAACAATAAGAAAAACTGCAAAACCTGTGAATAAAATTAACGTATTTTAAAAGTTCATTTTAGAAACAATACGTCCCGAGGGGGTTCTGTCACTGCAGGGCAGCCTCCCTCCTCACAATATTCAAGTGCAGTAATTCAAACACATTTTCTTATTGTACATATGATACAGATAGTAAATATACTATTAAAAAAAAATAAATACGTTTTCGATAAAATCATTACCATACTTCGGTAAACTGAACTACTAAACCTACAAAGAATCGTGTTTTGAATGTTAAAGTCGGTGTTTCTATGTCACTTGACAATTGTCTATCAATTTAAATCAAAAATAATTACTAACCTGCTCTAATGTGAATTCCATGTATAATCATTAATAATCAATCGGTCTGATTTTACATTATTTAGGTATCAAATATCCTACACTAATTATTAGACTATTCAGTATTTTCAAATAATGAAAACTAAACATTCGATCAATTTTTTTAAATACAAGATTTTAATACAATAGTAATTAAATATTTTGAACGTTAAAAAACAATTGAATTATAACCTAAGTCATTAATATAATTTAATTATAAAATTGTATAAAAATAATGATGACAATATATTTCATTAAATATAATTTATTATTTCCTAATTAAACTTGGTCAGTGTACCAGTCTCCATTATACATATGCATATCGAGTATTCAAATTTTGTTAATAATTTATCAACTCGAATTTATCATTTATTTCTTAATTTATTTTTATCTTAACTATTTTAATTTACAACCATAATGATAATAAACTGCCAAGTATAGATTGTAAACATTCTGATGAAGTCAAATGCAATAAAAACTTTGCAGATGAGCAAGTTCTCGACTTCTTGTAACTATACTTAATAAATAATAAATGTTACGATATAGTTTTATAACTAGATAAGATTCAACGGTGACATAAAATGATTAATTTCATAATTTTTTACATGTGTGTGGGTAATTTTTTTATTCAAGCAACATAATAGTATTATTCTAACAGTATTTATATTATTTATTTTTATACATTCCTCGACTTATCTTAAGTCTATGATAATTTATATTATTTGACTATACATAACAGAAAACTAGGATTTACTATACTTAGTCTCAACTTATTCTTGAAACTTTATATAATAAAAATTTGATTAACATTGATAATAGAGGATGTGATTAATCGAAAGAGATCACATCCTTTTAATTAGATGTTTTTTCAAACGAATTGTTAACAATCGCGACAAGGGAATTTTTTTAAAACTTATTCTAGTTCCCACGACTATCTCTGTGTTGATAAATGGAAGAGTATTAAAGTATTAAAACACGTGTCATGTACGCGTGGCATAGACTTACGGGGTGATATTAGACGACCGACCACATGCAATTTCCTCCTTCAATATGGCTTTTATTATTGCATGCGTTGATCGTCATTCAAAAAGATCAACGCCCGTAATCTAGTATACTCTTACACTTAAATATCAATCGATAATTGAAAACATCTAATAAACATTTTTTTTTTTTTAATGTAATATATTTCAACAAAATAGCATAAAAAAGTCATATCTGATTAATTCACCGAAATATTATTTATGGTGATTTTTAGAAGGAATTACGTATATATATATATAACATTAAAATTAATAAAACAGATTATCAAGTATAAATACGATTCATTCAATTTAAGAATATTAGTTGATATTCAGGTAGACACAAAGTTTACACATAAATTATTAAAAACATAGAATCATACATACATAATATACATTATACATTCCAAATCTATTCGATAAAAAGACACAAACATTTTTCGAAATTGACTTGTTACTTTTTAATATTAAACAACAGTTTATTCATCGTACTTAAAAGATTGTTTTATAGAACTGTTATAATCTGTAAATAATAAACAGATAATTTATAAATATTTCAAAATTTAAGTAAAATTAAAAAACAACTATTTATTATTTTACTTGCGACTGTCAATGATACTCAGAAAAAAAAACTGTGTGAAATTACAAAGAAAGTGACCTTTTTTGGTTTAGACCCTTACCTATCTCAAACATTAGAATGCATCTGTTCGCATTCCCTTAATAATGGGCTCGCAGACAACAAAAATAATCATTATTCCAGTGTCTTTAGGATACGGGATAAAAACGCACTACCTGCCCATTGAATGACGAGTAAAAAATTATTCAGAAATACACACCCAAACAATATTGAATCATATAAGTAAATGATACGTACAATTTTTAAGATTGCTTTAAAATAAATTATTCTCAAGCTTTCGTTCATAGGCGATAAATCCATATTAATTTTATTTAATTTCATGAACTTAATATTTAATAACATTAAGTAATTACCCATAATAGATATTACTAATATTTAAGATATTTATTTAGTTCTCTTGAAAAAATATGTAAAAAGGAATAACCATTTTTGCTTGAAATTATTTCAGTGATGAATTATATAATTATCTATTATAAAAATTGAATAATTTTTGGCATAATTATTCAAAGATAATTTTTATTTGTATGACTATGTGATATAATATGATAGGATCTATCTTAAAATAATTAATAATACAAATGACAGAAAAGTTTCAATCTAGAAAAAATTTGGTTAATAGTATCAACATTAAATACGAGGCAATTCATTAAAAAGGGTGATAGGTAATCATATATTTATGCTTGATACTTAGAATGTTTATCAATCGACAATCACCACTATAAAAACCCCATTAGCCCTACTACCATAAATCAAATGCATGTAATGAATCATCATATGCGTAATGATTCAAAAATAACTTATTTGTAGAGATTGGTTAAATAAATTATATAAGGTGTAATTTATTTAATAAAATGAACAAAAAGATACATTTTTTTTTAATAGAATATAAATGCACTTGTACTTAGTCATTTAAATACAATCTTTAACGCAACGCAGTAAGCAGAGTTTATGCCAAGTGATCAGGAGTATATTTTACACTTTCATCGTAATATTTCGTTTTTGTTAATGGTCAGTCTCTCCGAATTTAATGAGTCATATATATTTAAATTTTTAACTCATGTTGTAGTATACGTGGAACAATATTTTGTCCTTTTGCTTGCTTAAATGTTTAAATTTAAAGGTATAACAATAATAGTATGCTTTGTTGTAACGGAGTAAGCATAAAAAAATGTTAAATTCATCGAAATAACAATTAAAATTTGATTAGTCTTTAGTTCCATTGTTATTTTTTTTTATAAAACAGTTGTCAGTGATTATTTTGTCTACTGATAAGATAATCAGGTGTTTGGTAAAATTATTGATCTTTCATTTTATTACACTTAGTAAACAGGATAAAGGTATCGGATATCAATAATATTGAAATAAATCATTTTCAAAAATTCTAAAACACTAATTCATGTAACACGATATATTATGATCATTTATAATAATAGTAAATATTATAATACCTAGGTATTTTTGGGAATTTATAAGATTTTTATGATAATATTTATTTTTTTTATATGTATTACTTTAATAATAATTTACCAAGTGTACAATTTAAAATATTATTCTAAATACATCTATAACTATGGCTTTAAGTATAAATATATCGATCATACCATACTAAACATGGGGAATTATCATAGTTTTTCAATAGCATTTTTAATTTTAGAATATTTGTATATTTTATTAAACGTTAAGGCGATAATGTATATTATATTTTAACAATTATAAATCTGTAGATATTAAATCCTAAGTTGGAGAAAAGTAGTGTCCATTATTGTTCACTGTGCACAGCAACTTCCCCAGTCTGATTCGAAAACAGTGAAAAACAGGTATTAAATGAAATAACATAATATTCAATCAATCATTTTTATCAAAACATTGAAAACATATAAATAAAATGCTGTTAATTTTCAGCTAGTATAGAAACTAAGGTTACTAAGTCTTTGAAGATATAAATTAACCTAACACGCTCAAATTCAAAGAACCTAATAAAAATGTACTATGAAATATTAGTAAGCAAGAAATAAATAATTATAAAAACCTAAGCATAATTTATTGTAAACAATATGAAAAGAAAATGTACTTATCAATTAGGAAGTGTAAACTTTTGCAAGGTAAAGGTAGGAGCAGAATGTCTTTAAAATTTAAATTGATTTAAATTTGTATTTTTTTTTAAATTTTGACAAATGGACACACTTATTTATAATATGTACAGTAATATTCAATTTCACAAACTTAAATAATAATATTTGAAGGTCTACAACTTCAGCAATAATTAAAAAGAAAAAATGTGGTTTTTAATAAAATAAAGAGGTAATTATAGCGCATTATAGTTTTTTCCGTCATATGTTTAAAAGTAGTCACAAATAGTAATTAGTGAATAATATTAAAATTATATTAGGAATAATTTTATATCCAATTTAAGTGTCATATATTGTGACATTTATTTTATTGAAATCGACCAAAGGTTGTAGACGACGAAAGAACTATGAAAGTAGTATTTTTAATTTTTATAAACGCAACGACTTGCTACATTTGACAACGTTTATTAAGTGATTTATTTCAACATGATCCAGCGGCCACTACTTGATAATTTACCATATAAAACGTACATACATCGTACTTTGTTACATTTTAGGTCATCAACATTGGTCAATGGCGTATAAAATCGAAGAGAGTGGTTACGTGATAACCAACGCCGAGTGTGAACGCCCCTTAACACGATGATCAGGTAACCATCGAAACAAGGTAGGTATACGCGTACGCCTCTGCCGACGACTATAAAACACTTCTACGTGCGGTATTTCGTCAGTACTACACTATACACTAAACCTACACCGAACGCGCAGTGGGTACCGGGTACACACAACGAGCCTCGGCGCAGACTACGCCTACACCACTGTAATACTATAAAATATATTGACGCAGTGGCCAGATGCTCTTATAGTGGTGGTGATGCTTTCGTCGTCGCGCAGCTGCTCCTATAATCTGCAGTGGCGTGTTTTAAAAATAGTTCTCGTGATGTAAACATTTTAATAAAATGTTATTAGGATTTGAAGAAAACACAAAAATTGATTTTCTTACGATTGTGCCATCGCATTATTAAAGCCGTTCCCTCCGTGTGAACGACCTCGTGAAAGCCCCAATGCAAGGTCAACCGGCAAAGAAACATTCTTGGAGAATAAAAAAAAAAAAAAGACAAGAATATCTTGTCGACATAATTGCAGAAAACTAGTGTCGGTGGACTGGAATGAGAAATGTGATAAATATCTATCAACAATAAGAATTGTATTATTTAGTTTGTCTATCAATACTCAATAGTGTATATTGTCATTTGCCGATTAATTAAAATAACAAGGTCGATTGACACAATAATATGGTAGGTATACGTGATGAATTTCAAAAAAAGATGACCGGAAATACGGAGCAGAGAAAAAATATAAGTGAGAGCACACAAGGAGGTTGCTCGCGGAATTATTAACGGAAGTCAAGATGTTTTCTGTTGGGCGCAGGACAGAACATACAACGTGAATTATGCAATGGGGGTTGAATGTGTGTAGGTATTTATACGTAGTGTGGTTTGTGTATACATTTATACATGTCATGTGTATATTCAGTATTTATACATGTGAGTACTACTACTATATGTATGCATCTCTTCGACAGAATTAATAATACAAAAGACAATGGCGACATGCCAAGACCAGTACTGATTTCAAGACGGCTATCAACCTGTTATGAATCCAACTAGCAATGACTGTATCGTCACAGGCTATAGTGACGAGGGGAACTAAAAAACTGCAATGCGCACCCCTATAAGGGGACTCCACACCCTTATTCTTTTGTTGTTAATACGAAAGGGGGAAGTAAGACATTAGTAGTAACTCGCTAGTTTCTTGCATACACCGATCTCAAGCTGTTTTAGATAAATGAATCGGAAATATAAAAACAGCGGATATCCTGCGGGTTCTTTTTACTTGGGTTAATATCGTACATTATATATTTCATCACCAATCATTATTATTTCAAATCCATTGGCACGAAATATACACTCGAAAAATATAATTACAATTAAACTTAATCTATTTTCGAGTATTTTCTAAATATATATCAATGTACCACAAAATTGTTTTAATTGCGTTGAATAGTTTTATTAAATTATACATGTATAATAATTGTTTAACATCATTTATACAGTTTCAACGTGAATATATAAAATATGAATACGCCAAATAATAAATCATTCATCCAATAAAATACGATAATTTTATTTGTCATTCCATACAAATTAACTACAACGTATAACATTATTAATAATAAAATGATCATGTATTAGCGTATAATGCTTACTTCTGATAAGTCGGAAAATATTTTTCGTATAATGTAATCGTAGATACTTCTATTACCTATTGAAGTCACCAATATGCATAATATGCAGAAAATCTCACGATGTTCGGACTTATTATAATAGTGGGGGGGGGGGGTTATGAATAGAGTTCCTATAGTCCCCCTTCTTTTTGATGAAATTTAAACTGACAATAGAATATTTTTAATAAACCTGGAATTTATAATTTTACAGCTAGATAATTAATAATTACATAAGTAATTTGATTATGACACAGTTCATAATAGTAATGGATGGTTTAGTTTTATTATGATAACTTTAAATATTTTCTAGGTATAATTAATAGATTATTATTTACCTGCTGGTTCTCAAAAAAAAAAATCGGACAATATATAAATAATTTTATTCATTATTTATGGTTTATTTAAAGTGCCAACTTGTAAGTCAAACAAAACAATAGGTAATATTAGGTACACATACTTTTATTTTAGTAATTAAAACTATTTTACGAATATCACCAACTTAAATCATTCAACAAAGTTATCAATATAGTTTGTAACGACAATATTTAATTTAAATATATATATATATATAAACTTTTTTACAAAAATATATTTATTAGTAAAGATACTCAAAATAATACGAGGTCGTAAAAACGAAACTGAGGTACCAATATTTAATTTATTTTCGGCGTTAATAACTGTGCAACATTTTCACATGGTTCTCAGAGACATTTCGCCATATGAGCTGGTTTCCAAGAGTGCATAAATTAAATAAGTAGAAAATATTGCATAATAAGAAAATGAACAGTTTTTCGGTAAATGGTCGAAAAATTCGGTCACGTACCAATGTGAAGTGTTCGGTACAGGGAAAACCACGCGTTCGATTCTTTTGTCTGCCGACAGCAATGAAAGTTTTGTAATTACTTATCGATGTAAGCACGCCCCCACGGGCCACACGTATTATTGCACACAACGCGCGTCTGCGTTTTATATCATATTCTATTCTCAAAACGTGAACACAAATATCTCTATTATGAATAATTTATAATATTAGCATAATGTTATTACACACGACATCGTGTACACACGGACAAGGTCACGCGAACGAAAAACGGATTTGCCATTAAATCCTTACTTGGAAACGCATTACACACCACGTCGGTGAACCGTGGACGCAATATTAATAACCGTACGCGTCAATTCTATCGTTACCATCGCCATTATGCGATTATTATTCACGTAATATTATTGCCGTACCTTCGCTTTGCTGTGCCGACAGCTGGCCGAACGTCTGAACGACGAGCCCGCGTGACTGGCCACCCGGTCCAACGGTTCGTGGTGCGACGCGGCACCACCCATGATTTTGGGGCTGAACAATAATTTTCGCGAGAAGATCTTTTTGAACGACAACGGCATCACACCAGGCGAACCGCAGACGACGTGCGCGCGCTATCGACGACGCACAACACCAGCACTACCACCGTCAGCGCCGCCGCGAAGACGACGGAGAGAATGACGAATCACGGTTTGAATACGTCAGAAGACATTGGTCGGACGAATGGAAAACACGGACGACATATGCGAAAACGGACGACAACGATCGAAATATTACCAAGAGAACTAGTGTTCGATCGCTGTAATTAATAATAATAATAATAATAATAGAATACTATATTTTTGATTATCAGCGACAACGGACTACCGAAGGAAGGAGGGGGACGAGATCGCGACGGAGTTGATACCAGAACGCGCGCCAGCGACGACGGAAGGCGAACAAACGACGGTTGCGGACGGACCCGTGCGACTGGCGTCGCTGTAGAAAATTTCGTAACGTACATTCCCGGAGGAACCCCCTCCAAACCCCTCAGCCAACATGCGGACGCGGCAGCGTCCGCGAGTAACCGGTTTCCAAGCGCACGCGGTGGGAACCGACGAGCGACGTTCACACACGCACACGCGTACGTACACACCTCTCTCTCTCACACTGATGCCGCGGTACCCCCACCCCTCGATACGTGCACAAACGTACCGGCCAACAACCACCGGTGTCACACACATATTCACGCACACACACCACGACGTGTATAACCTCCGATCGTACGTCATACACCACGGCGGCGGCGGCGGCGCGGTCTCTGAGTGTACGCGTCCGTTTTTTGTAACCCGGGCCGGTGTGTAAAACCGATAACGGCGGCGGCGGTTCAACGGATTTTCGACGAATACGAGCGCATAAAGGGGGGTGACTTTATATCGCGCGGCTGATGACGTCGTTGGGATGTTAATATTATGCCATTTGTAGCCGTAGCTCCGGATCCAGGTCGATGCGCCGGATTGATCATGGGCAGTCTGCGGAGCATGGAATTATCGGTTTTCGCGTACCGCGTTCATAGTGTTCATTGATAATAATACAAATATATTTACATATAATAGTGTTCTCATAATCAAATGAAAAAAATGTAGCGATTTTAGCAAGCAAGTAGCGAGGTAGTAAATTACATTTGGTACTCGGTATACTCGATACCATGCACTGGCGTTTTAAACCATGCTGAAGCCGAATATCTCATTTTATCAATTTCAATGGGCATTTTTAACGAGAGATCTCGATAATAATAATAATTACTAATTAGTATTCACATTCGTCATATTAATTTCTCAGTAACCACTGACGTCGCTTGATCGGCCGATAGTTGCAAGGTATTATGGTCCACGGATGATGGCCGTGACAAATATACAAAAATAAGAAGTTCGGATATAAAATTTAATGAATACAGAACATTATATTTTCCGAAAAATTATTTATCCATTCATGGCATTGCCGTATTGGTATCGAATATAAAATACTGTCCTTCAATATTCAATTTTAATCATTATAATTTTTAGATTATCAAAACTAAATTTTGACCGTAGTAATTTTGCTTCGTAAGTAAATAATCACGCAATTATTGTTTAAGTCACTATGCATAAAATTAATAAAACAATTCATAGTATTAAAGAAAAATCGCAATAAGAATCATATTACTAATAAACCAGCGTAGGCACACGTACGAGCAGTGGTATATTTAAGATTTTGTTGCTCCGGGTACACATGTTTTTATGCCCTCGTCCTCTAGCCGGGCTTTTATATTAGCAAATTGTCTTACCCATAAAACTTACAATACATGTGATTTGGTAATAGTATCATGCAGTATAAAAATCTATCGAGTGCCCTGGAATGTTTTACATTGTAAGTACATTCAGTAGTACCCATAATAACTTAATAATCAAAGCAAATTGTAAATTTTATTTATTTATTTTCTTATCTGTTTACGAAATAGCGAATAAAATGTTGTCGTGTTGATATTAATAGAACGTTTTGTTGACATTGATTCGACTGTAAAAAAAAAAATAACTAACATTTTTATTATTTTATTTTATTTTTTTTACATCTACTTAAATCATTATAAATCTGTTTAAAAAAAATTAGCTCTCAGTTAAATTTTCTGCTCCCAAAAAAGTGCTGCCCGGGGCAATGGTCCTCCTTTCCCCCCTAAATACGCCACTGCATACGAGGGTACGGACCATAGGAGTGGTGCCTAGCATTCCTAAATTTCAAACTAGCACTTCTAGTTTATTTTTAGTAATGTGTAATGTATGTAATGCGTGAATTTCATGATAATTATCACTGTTTGATTTATCAAGTTATTATTATTAAAATTTTAAATAATGACTTCCAATCTCCTAAAATAATTGAAGAAATAGGTTGGTTGATACCAACTTTTCTCACCAAGTCTAGAGTCACATTTTATGAGACATTCCACGCTCAATTATACAGTTAGAATTAACCTAAAAGGCATGTGCTTCGTTCTGTAATCTTGACGATTTTGACTACAATCATGATTCTGAATTTAGGCATCGGAATCTATGCTTGGTTTTTGAATTATAATTAATTCTATTTAATTCTATTTTTTAGTATTTATTATCTTGTTCATCAAATACTTGTCTCATTATATTCACAACTCCATTTTTATTGGTATTTATTATATTAAATAACATTAAAAGATTAATGCATAAGAAATATTGTACACTCTATTGCCCTCGGGGGTCAAATAAATAAATTGTTTTTGCGATGACGAGATTTAAATTATTCATAAATAATAGGAAAAACATTGAATAACACGGATAAACAATGTTAGCTGTTTCCCATTTATGGAAATCGCATCTACCGTTGCAAGTTTTATTAGACTATTAACAATGCATAAAAAAAAAATTACGTACTTCGCCTCATGGAATATTCTTCGCTTCTCGAACGAGTTAATGAGGATGAGTGTATTGAATTTTAAAGAAATGATGGATCATTTATTTAGTTAAACGATTCTTTGAACAAAGATTCAGAAATAAAATATACCATTTGGATTTCTTCAAATAAATTTTTGAAGTTGAAAATGTACGTAAAACAGTTTATTACGTAATAATCGTATAATAATTTACTTGGCTGTATGCAAAATGCGGCAAAATTCACTTTTTTCTAAAAGCCGATATGTAAACGACGACAAAAAAAAAAATTAAAATTATACAATCTGCGACAAAACCGATCAGATACATTATACAAACTGTGGCAATTTATTTTATATACCTTCCATATATACCTAAAATATATACATATCGTTACGATAACCTATATAGTATATACACGTTTATCGTTTAATTTTAACTATAACAAATAATGTATATGAATCTTTCCATTCAAAGTTTAACGCATATTTTTATCATCATCATCCATCACTATACAAATTTATAGATGCAGGATATTCAAGTTCATACATATATAAAAATTAGAAGTGCAGAAGAAGGGGTAATAAAAAAATAAAATAAAGCGACAACGCAAAAATACAAATTTATTAATGAACAGCGACAAATGAAAGAAGATGGACGAATTTCAAGATATGAGGTTTTTGAAAAAAGTACGTTTTAAGAATCAACGACAAAATGTTAATTAGGTACCTATTGTATGAATATTTTATTTTAGTTTAGTTTTTTTGATTATACGAGCATTACGAGCTCTTAAAATAATTTTTAATGACAATAGTAATATTTTTCAATTTTAAAAATTGGTTTTTCTTTATTTTTACGCCTAATACTCTAACAGCTTCTAGATAAATAGCTGTCATAACACGTATTATACCTAATTAAACGATAAACGTAAGTATAGGTTATCGTAACGATATTATGTATATATAATAGGTACCTACCTATATAATATAGAAGGTATGTAAAATAAATTGCCGTAGTTTGTATAATGTATCTTATCGGTTTTGTCGCAGATTGTATAATCTTAATTTTTTTCTCGCCGCAGTTTACATATCGACTTTTAGAAAAAGGTAAATTTTGCCGTAATTTACCATCTCCCATTTACTTAATCGCTCATAAAAAAAAAATCCTTTGTTATGGTTTTTAAAATTTTTTCATATCATTAGTGAAGTATATGAGTAAGGTCATATTAAATTTTCAGAAGTTTTCATCAAATATTAAAATAATATACACATATTACATAAATTTCCGTCTAAACTTTAGGAGTTTAAAAAAAAATATATCTTAAGTTTTATATTTGACAAAGAAGACAATTTTTTATATTCAAAATATTCAAAATATCTCATTCTATCCCCTTTGAGATATGTATTCAAGAGCGTATTTCTGGGGGGGCGATGGAGCGACCCCCCCCCTTTTTGGGCCTTTTCAATTTTTTTTTTTTACTTTTTTTACATTATCTGTATTATATTATAATAATCATTTGAAAAAAATTACGAAATTATTTAAAGTCATAGATTATGATATAGGAGTGTAATATATTGATAGAGGCGCTCGGAATTTACCCAGCTCGTATATCGTATCGATTTTATAACGATAGATACTTTTAGATACACGTTATCTGATACTGAACGTTCGATAATTTTTTTTTTTGTTAAACACGAAATAGTAATGATATGATTGTAGTACGCGAATACGTCTTCACAGTTTACGTAGTACACTAGATGCGTACAAAATAATAGATAGATTTGCAGAACACAAACGATTCAAAGAATTTGTTTTATAGAATAATAATTTTAATTAGTTAAATTTCATTTAAAAGAATTTTTATTTATTTTTAATCCTAAATATAATAGTTAAATTATTTTTGTTTATTTTTTATTCCTCGACATTACAAGTGTAAAAGTCGCCCCTCCTGAAAATAGGGCCAGGCACGCGCTTGTATGTATTAATTTAGATACAAATGTACTTCACTATTAAATAAGCCTACATTTAGTAATTGATAGATTATAATTACCCCCATTCCCTCCTTGAATAATATTTGCATCTGCCATTGGTCGGATTTTGGCCTAAAATAGGATAGTTCAATTGCAGCCTGAAAAATATTGGTTCACAAAATACTTAATTAAAAAAGAAAAATACTTAAGCATTTGTATGTAAAGTTATGAGTTTATAACTCGTAAATATAATATTATTACATTATATTACATTAACTAATAAGGAAAAGCCCATTCAACAAGTATACTGCATAACCGGTTGCTTAACGTTTATTTAAATTTTAAAACCAAAAACTATATCAATTTCAAATTGGATTAGATACATCAATACTACCTCGTAAGTTGTAACTATGAAATTGTAACTAAAGACAGCCGGACACAATAAATAAGTAATGAGTAATAATATTTATCTACTTAGAAACTAATTATAAAAAAAGCCAAACATATTTCGCATCTCTTTCCTTCGCTCCTCAGACAAAATAATGGTGATGGGTGTATTAAACTTTAAAGAAACGATAGATTATTTCTTCAGTCAAACGATTCTGAGCAAATGTTCAACATAAAAATATTCCGTTAAATATTAATATATTTTACCATATTTAGTCTAATTGTCAGTAGGTTTTTTTTTTTTTTTTATCAAAACCAATATAAAGTTTTCTTCTTTGACAAAGGAAAATTTTGTTTGCCAAAAGATTCAAAACATGTTGTTCTGTATCCACAAAAAAAAAAAAGATTCGTAATAATGATTGAATGATCCAATATTTATTCATATATGTTTTAAGTGAAAAATGTACCTATGTAAAACAGTCTTTACCGTAAAAATCGTGTAATTTACTTAAACGCGTATACCAAAAATTCCGAGACACGATTTTTGAATTTTAGATTCTGAACGAAGTGAAGAATGTATTGATTTTACTATGATGTGTTTTTTTTTTTTTTTTTTTTTTTTGTTTTTTTTTTTTTTTTTTTTTGTGTCTGTGTACACCATAACTACTCGAAATAATGCTTCAATTTTGAATTTCAGGGTATGTTTTCGGTGGCAAAACGAATATCGGAGGTACCTTAGAGAGGTCACAAGTGAAAATTCCCAAAAGTTTTCAAATGCCACGGGAAAAACAAACAAAAAATGAGGAAAAAACGGTACTTTTTGTGCAAAACCCGTTTTCGACGAAATCGATTTTTTTATTTAGCCGTTACTCAAAAACCAAAAATTGTAGATACTTGAAATTTTCACCAAATGTTTATATTGAAATCATCTATACGTGGTAAAATTTTTGAACACTTTTGACTTTTTTTGAGCTTTTTATAGACAATTTAAATTTTTGATTTTTCTTAGTTTTTTTTTCTGAAAAGTGGATAAAAAAAATTTGGCTGGACAAAAAATCTTGAAAATTTAATATAAAGTTCCTCATAAGAAGTACTTATCGGTATAAAAAAAAAATTCAAAGCGAAATGCACACCTTTTTTTTTATAAGCATAAAAAGTTTAAATTTTTATGAAGTATTGAAAAATCGCGAAAATTTGAACTTATTTTTTTCTGAAATGTGGATAAAAAAAATTTGGTTGGCCATAAAACTTTGAAAATTTAGTACAAGGTTCCTCATTAGAAGTACTTATTGCTATTAAAAAAAATCAAAAATCGTGAGTCACAATTTTTTTTTATAAGCATCTAAAGTTCAAACGTTTAAGAAATAATTACATGATTGCGTAAAATAATAATTTAGCCTTAAACGATTTTTGATATTTGTTCTTATTCAAAAAGTATAAGTCGAAAAAACTTGAAACTTTCACCAAATGTTTATATTGGAATCATCTATACGTAGTACAATTTTTGTAAACTTTAGACTTTTTTTGAGCTTTTAATAGACAATTGAAATTTTCAACTTTTCTTTGTTTTTTTTTCTGAAATGTGGATAAAAAAAATTTGACTGGACAAAAATTCTTGAAAATTTAATACAAGGTACCTAATATGTCAAACTTATCGGTATAAAAAAAAAAATCAAAGCGTAATGCACAATTTTTTTTTTATAAGCATAAAAAGTTCATATTTTTACGAAATGTGTAGAAAATCGCGAAAATTTGAAGTTATTTTGCAGTTGAAAATTCATAAAATTTTAAGTATTCAAAACTAAGAATTGTAAATTCGGTACAAAGTTTGACATACGTTTTCCTTCAATTATCTGTAAAAAAATTTGCACTGGAATAAAATCAAAAATTTTTATGAGTGTTTGAAATTACAATTTTTTCACATAATCGCGTAAAATAACAATTTAGGCATCATTGATTTTTGATATTTGTTCTTATTCAAAAAGTATAGGTCGTAGAAACTTAAAACTTTTACAAAATGTTTAAATAGGCATTTTCTTTACATAGTTGTATTTTCAAAATATTTCGTTAATTTTTTAGCTATTTATAGGCATTTGAATAATTCGATTTTTCTTAGATTTTTTTTTATAAAAGTCGATAACAATTTTTTGGCCCTACCAAATCGCTTGAAAATTTAATAGAAGGTTTTGAATAAGTTGATCTAAGAGTGATTCAAAAATTATTCAAATACATAGGCACAATTTTTTTTTATAAGCAGTTGAAGTTCAAAAATCGACAAAATTTGTCAAAATCACGAATATTTGCAAATTATTTTGTAGTTGAAAATGTATAAAAATTGTTGTATTCAAAGATAAGAAATGAAAATATTATGTAATATCACAGCTGATAAAGATAATTAAATAGATTAAGTTTATTATAATATAATCAGTAGCTGACAGCTGTTCTATACAAAATATTGGTAGATTGTAAACACAAGGTGTATAACGTACCTTTACATGGTTGAATAGAACGTTACTAACTTCCAATTTCCAGTTATTTTAATGTGTGTATCAGTTCCATAAACATGCGGATTTTATATATTATTATTAATTATTAATATTTAAATAGACGTAGCCACGGAGCATTCAGCATATATGGACGACGGGGTCGGGTGGTACCGTCACGATAGTGCATTTAGGCAAATAATATGGTATTTACCTACGCCCTATCTATGCACATCCTGGTTTGTCCAATGCTCACGAGCAGAAGTCACATGAATAGACAAATGTAAATTTAACCCAATCTAGGATATTAAAATAAAATATATATTACAATTTAAGGCTGACATCTTCATCTTCGTTCAGAATCGTTTTTTTTTTTATAATATAAAATAATTCCAAAATCTATCCAATAATGCCTAATCTAGCAATGTATCTCGTGTATCCCACCCAACTACTGTATCCTGTACTTAACTTACAATGATTTATCATTGCATTCAAATGTAAAGTACCATACAACTAAACTATCGTAAACCAGGTGATCCCATGATAGAAAGTGCTATACACTCCTCACCATTATCTTGTCCGAGGAGCGAAGCGACGAAGGACGAACTTCCACCACCATTATCTTATCGGCTTTTTTTTCATTAATTATCGTATATGAATATCGTCATATAACATTTTTAGAACTTTTTATCAAGTATTAAAAATGTTGTTAAAAATAAACATTGAAAATGAGGTATTTTCAAAGTTCTATTTTTAGCCCAAAAGTGGTCAATTTTTTTTTTTTAAATGTCCGTCAAGTAATGTAAAATGTAAAGTTTCAATGTAAAATTATGTCATTAATATAGAATGGTGAAAATTTTAAGTTTAGGTCAACATCACTTTCCGATTTATCAATAAATAACTAAACTCGATTTAATGAAAATGTCGTTTATGATAAATTACTGTTTTTCCTATTGATTTTTCGGCAGTTTTTTCTCGTACTTGAAAAAACTATCGAGACAGAGAAATATCTCTCTAAAGTACCTACTAGATGAAATTTCTGATCTTTAGAAATGCTGCATGTAAATTTTGGACATAGTCAAGTGCACCAAAAAGTTTTCGCAAAAAAAAAAACATTGTAAAAACAATAGATAGAATGGAAATCCTTCAGTTCACTCAGAATCTAAAATTACACTCATCGTTTGATATAATACTATATTCATGCAATGGGAGTGATACCTGTCGTTAGAATGGTATATTTACTCAATAATATATCAATTTAGTTCAAAAAAATAAAAATGCATGGGCTGCAATTGAGCTCTTTGTTTGTTTATGATAACCCCTGAAAGTGGGGTTTCTACCTAATATGTAAGGGATTCTACCCGGTTATCAAAAAAGGAAAAAGATCTATTTTGGCCGCAATCGTGTAATCCTTTAGATGTACAGTGTACACAATCAATCACCCGTTCCGTCAAACGACCGATTTCAATTTCGAAGAAATTATTATGCATAATTTTAGTTTTTAATTTTTAATGGAGAACTCACTTTAAATATACGTGTGTATTCATTTTTCATAATAATACCTCGTAATTAACATTACATTTTTATAATATTTGTTAATAGTTATATTTTCAATGCTTCAGTGTATATTGTATGTCTTTTGAAAATTGCTAAGGCACTCAGGCAGTCAAAATCTTCAAAAGTTTCGTATAAGGTTGTAGCCTTATAATCAATTGTTTAAACATTTGGTAATTTGTATAAGTTCAACTTTATAATTATGAAATAAATTAATAAATAAATTACATCAACTGAATTATAAACAAATAAATCTCCTCTTTAAATTTTGTCATAGATGGTATTAGAACTATAAGTATAGTATTTTTTTTATTAATATTCATACAACATACAATAAAGTTTATAATTGAGATGCAAACAATTCATAACACACATTTGTAAAAAATTATAATATTAAGTAGGTATTCCAATTGAAAATAAGTAAAAATATGAAAAAAATGATTATGCCATTTGTGTATTAACATTCGGATACAATTAATTAACACATTGACACACGCATAACTATAGTTTGCAAACGATGTTTTATAAACCCAACATTCTATCCGGTAGATCGTTATATTAACGGGTATTTAGAACTTAAATTGTATGAAATTTCTATTTGAATTCTTCTAAAATTATCAAATATAGCGTTAAGATTTTCTATCACTTTCCATAAAAAAAATTACCAATTTTAAAATAATGAAATTTTTTTTCTATATATAGGTACACATTGAGTTATGTAGGGTTTCAGTGTTTTATAATTGGAAAAATAGACAGCATTGATTTTGTGTTTATATAAATGATCGATCATACAAATTATTACAATAATTGTCGACCATTGGTCAAAATAGGGGGCGCATAGGCTACCATAGAAGTTGGTAGTAAAGCAAGCGAGGATGACCGAATACGGCTCCAATATGAATAACCTGATTGCGTCCCAACACTAATTCGTTCCTAAAACAACTTATAAATGTACGCAATTTCAATAACTAATAATAACTATCAATATAAAATACGTTTTAATTTTTTACATTATAGTACAAAATATTAATTTGTGAATATTTGCTTGTTATGAAAGATACACAAAACATTCAATTTCGTAAAAATCGTGTAATAATTCACTGAAATGCTTATACAAAATGAGAAAGTTGTTCAATTTTCAGAATTTTTTGTCAAATAAAATATTTAAGATTTTATTAGAAATAAACTTTAAAAAAATAAGGTTTTTTCAATTCTTTTTTAGCCCAAAAGTTGTTTTTTTTCAAATGTTCGTATAATACGCATCAATGTGGCATTAATTGGTGAAAGTATCATTGTCATTTTGTGACTGCACATTTCGAAATTTTTGTTTTGCTACCTATATTACTTTCAGAGTTATGAGTTATGACCAAATAACTAAAATCGATTTTACAATTGTAATTTTGATTGTACAAACAAAAACATATAATTATCGTAAAATATTACAGTCAACTTATAATAGTATAATAATATTAAAAAATAAAAATGCACGTATAGAAAATAAATAATGTACATTAAACTGTATATATATATATATATATCTGTGTGTGTGTGTGTGTGTGTGTGTGTGTGTGTGTGTGTGTGTGTGTGTGTGTGTGTGTGTGTGTGTGTGTGTGTGTGTGTGTGTGTGTGTGTATGATTTAGGTAACAAAGACAATTTATTTATTTTTCCAACAAATAGGTTAATTTTTGTAACATGTAATTTAAAATTACATAATTAGATAATTCTTTATTTTTAATTTTTTGATTTGAGCTTGGATAAAATTTGGTTTATTAATTTGTTTAGTTTTTTTTAGGGGTACTTATATTTAATGATTGTATTTTAATTTGGGAATCTGTTCTAAAATTTCTAGGAATTGAAATATATTTGGATATTGGATGTGAATTGTAAAATAATGAATTAAACTTAGCATGAAAACTTTCAAAATTTCTTTGTTGAATCTTTCAATAAAACTTTTTCAATTTTTTTGGTACAACACCATTTTTCAATATCATTCGCTAACTTTTTATGAAAGCGAAATGTTAATAGTAATTATTTTTTCTAAATATTATTATTAGTGACTTCCGTAACAAATTTCGTTGCCATGATTAGTCATGGTTGATGAGTTGTAGTGATGACGGAAACACGTTTTATACATAAAAAAAAATAATAATAATAAATATAAAAAAATAAAAAATAGATCTAAATACATAAAAATTTAAGCGGAATATTTAAAATTCATTTTACTTTTATGTTTTAAGTTATTAGTAAACTTAAGGCCAAAATTAAAATATATTGGCATATGCTAAATGTATTAATAAGTGGCACTCACTGAATTTATATAAAAACATGAACAAATGTTAGGAGTTTCATGGGCCTAACTCCAAACTGTCGCCCAAATACTTAATAGTCCTAAAAGTATTATTTTATTCGATGAAATTATTTTTCTTCTATAAATACCGAAACAATATGAGTAGCCGATATTTGCCAATAGTGAGGCCTTCATTATTCCCTAAAATCTGATACGCTATATTTATACTTATTCGTACATATAAAACGTTTATTTTAGATTTTTTAATTAAATATATATATTAATATATAAAACATGATATTTTTAATATTTATTCCAATTATTTATAATAAACTTAAATTCAACATGTATTATATTAATATATATTTAATTAGAAATTATATTAAAATATAAACTTACGTCTACTACTAGTCTAGACTCTAGACGTCTAGACAGAATAAATCAGTACATATTATGTGTACATTAGTAGATATAACATTATATAATATGCATGAACTAATTTCACGAACAGTTTTTTATAAGAATAAAAACTGATATATTTAAAGTACAACTTTAAATCACCCATTGTAATTTGGGTGATAAATTACATGCTAGAAAACAATAAATAGGTATTCTAAACTGTACTTTAATAATTTTTTTAAAATTAATTGAAATGATTAGTTTTTTTTTTTGTTACCGTCAATTTTACTGTTATTGCACGGGTCAGTGGATTTATAATACAATGCAAATTTAGATGATGTTGTAGGAGTACCGTTTTTACTTGAAGCCATCAAGATCTATGTATAACAAAGAAGACAAAATAATTGGGTTATTTTCCACGTATACCTAAATATTTTATTTATTGGAATAATAAATATATTTATCATTCAAGAAAAATAATGAATTTTATTTAAATTTAAAGTATTTACTCTTTACCCATTAAAAAAAAAAACTAAAACTTAAAAAAAATCGTAAATAGACGATAGAAGTATTTGGGCAACACTACACTTTTATTATTAGAGCCAAACAAGGACTCGTGGCCCATGTTTTGCATTGTAATCGCTACACTTAGTTAAATAATATTATGCTCTAGCGTAACTCTTTTAAACATGGCATTAAACCTAGCTTGAAGGTTATACCTAAGTATATGAACAAATTGTAGTGCAAATAATTTACCTAATTAAAAAATAACGAATGTGTAAATTAATATTATTTTTTTAAGTACTTAACGAAACGAATTTAAAAAAAAAACGTACTTCGCACTATCGAGTATTCTTCGTTCCTTGGACAAAATAATGGTGATGGGTACATTGAATTTTAAATAAAAACGATAAACCATTTCTTCTGTAAACGATTCTGAGTACAGCTACAGTATAAAAAATACCGTTCAAATATTTAACCATTTTTATTCTAATGTTCGATAGGTTTTTTTTTTTATTAAAACCGTTTAAAAAAATGCTCTTAACAAGAGAGGATCTTTTTTTGTATTAAAAGATCCAAAATATGTTGTTCTATGCGTAAACTAAAGTTCAACATTATAGGATTGTACAATAATTTATTATATACACTTAACTTTTCAAATTGATGAAAAACTAGTCTATTCCGTAAAAATCGTTTAGTAATTTTAACTTAAAAACTTATAAAATAAATCCTAAGTCACGGTTAATGAAATTTGTTCAGTTTTAAAAGTTAAGTGTATGAGAGCATGATCATATTACATTTTCAAAACTTTTTGTCAAACATTAAAAATGTTTTTATAGATTAGCTTTAAAAAAAGTACGTACTTCGTCCCATGGGATATTCTTCGCTCTTTGGACAAGTGAATGGGGATGGGTGTACTGAATTTTAAAGAAATGATAGGTCATTTTTTTAGTTAAACGATTCTGAACTAAGCTTTAGGCGGGCCGCACACCAGAGAAATTATAAACAAACTTTTGTGTTTACGAAACTTGTAACATGAAACACGAAACTATAATTGCATGAAACTAGCCGATATATTTGTATAGAGACATACACACCGAGTTTCATGCAACTATTTTTATTTATAGTTTACGAAACTGATAACACGAAATTTGTTATTCTGGTTTCATTGTTTCAGTTTCATGAACATTTTCTCACAGTCGTGCTCGTTTTTAGTTTTTACTGAGTGAATTATGCTCTATCATATAATTTGATTTAAAAGCTTATTCAGTATTCACTATTCAATATTTACATACTTAAAATACTAGAGTAGTACTAGTTTAAAAAACAATATTTTTTTCTAATTTTTCCACGTACTGAAATAAAGTAAGTAGGTAGAAACATATTTTTTTAACTAATCAATAAAACAAAATTATTCTTCAAAAAAATTATACATCATCTTCGTCAGACGACATTTTGAAAATTACTCATATTTCGTTTATTTTATAGTTACATTGTTTAAGTTTCTTCAATATACAGATCAACGTGAAACTAGTTACTGAAACCGATTGCATATAAAAAGTTTCGTGTTTATAATTTCTCTGGTGTGCGGGCCTTAGAATTAAAATATACAGTTTGCATTGACCAATATCTTCATATAAATTGTTAAAAATTGAAATTTGACGTAAAAACAGTTTACTACGTAAAAATCGTATAATAATTTACATAAACGCTTATGAAAAAAATTATGACTCGCGATTTTTGAATTTTTTTCTGAATCGTTAGAGCGAAATATCTGAGTAAAGTCATATGAAATTTACAGAAGTTTTTGTCAAATATTTAAAACTTTATTAGGAATAAACATGAAAAAACATGGTATTTTCAAAGTTTTATTTTAGCCCAAAAATAGTTAAATTTTTTTTGAAACTTCGATTAAACATGAATTGATACGTTAATAGTATATGGTGAAAGTTTCAAGTTTCTAGAAACATTACTTTTGGAGTAATGATGAAATCACTAGAGTTGATTTAATGAAAACGTCGTTTACGGCGAATTTCGCCATTTTTGGTCCATTTGAAGCTGTTTTTCGGTCGTCTGGAAAAACTATTGAGATGAAAGCTTAATAAACCCTCAAAGTACCACTTAAATCGAATTTCCGATCTATATAGTTGCTGGTTGAAACTTTTAGACAAAGTCGAGTTCAGCAAAAAGTGTCTCCAGAAAAAAAAAAAAAAACATATCATTGTAAAACCATAAGATCTTTCGCTTCATTCAGAATCTATAAAATTGAAAATAATGAAATCAATCTTTCGGTTTTTTTAGTTTTTAATTTGTATGTTATTTTGAATAATTATTGTTATCTATAAATTATAAATATTTACCTATTGGAAGTTAACTGAATCTTTTTTTGGAAAAATTTAAATATATTAATTTATATTATAATTTTAATATATTTGTACTTTTATGCGTGATTATAAAACTAATTTAATGAAAATTTGGGAAGATAATGAGAAGATCGTCCTTCGTTATTATAATTAATGAAAAATGTGAGTGACAGATTTATGCATATTCATACTAGTATCACGCTTTATTAAGTGATTTAAAATTTTTAATACCTTCAATAAGGTTTTGACTGTTATATAATATTCAGTATTTGAAATTGATGAATATTCACGAAAAATTATTTTGATATTCTGAAATTGAAGCTTAAGGTTGTATTCTTGAATAAAATGTTTAGTGACAAGTCTTATATTGGTTTTTGAACTTTAATTCCCAACAGTTAGGCTAACAATTTAAAATGTTGGTCAATATAGTTCTAAGAGTAATACATGCTCTTTTAAATTAAACCAATGTCAAGCTAAATAAACAAAATTTATTTTTTTCAAAAAACGTGCAACTTTTGGTTTTTAAAACCGAAGATGTTATATTAACTCGCCCATGTATAATATTGTAAACACGTACATTATTCTGACTATGTATGAAAACATTTAAAATGTTGCTCATCCAATTTTTTCCGTTTTTAATTTTGGTAAAACATTTAACACATAGATATGGTAAATTTCTAGTTTATCAAGGATTATTTTCCCCAATTTTCATTAATTTATTCTTTTCCATACGTAGTCATTAAGAAAAATAACAAACTGGTACAATAATATGATCGTTAAGTTTAACATTTATTTGTTTTTCTTAATATTAAGATTTATCATTGCTTTTAAAATTTAAATACTAGTTTGCACCTCTATGGCTTACACCGAAATAATATCTCACTCAAAGTGTGAAGTATTGAACCTTACCAGTTAGGTATATGTTGACTTATTTTATTAATTTAATGAGATAATACATCACATTAATTAAGTAAAATGTTCAGTTATCAAATAAATATTTTATTATGATGGCATTGTTAATTTTATTGTTAAATTCAAAAAACATTAGATTGTTAAAAGTAAAATATTTAAGACTATAAAACTTCAAGAACTCACGATGAGAACAAATAATTATTAAAATTCTTCATACTTAATATGTATAAATGAATAATTGTTTATTTAATAAGAGTTATTGTTTAGTAATATTTCATTACTTGGATAAAACAGATTTACTTTCACGCTCTGCTGTTGTAGTAAGTACACTTTATACCATGAACGTAAGCCAAAATGGCAATGTTATAGAGAAATCAATCTAGTCTAAAATAAACATGTAGGTACATAAACATAATTAGAGAGGGGAGATTTGTGTTTTCGAGTATTGTTTATTGCTTCATATAGTTTTCTATCACACACGTATATACTATTACATCTTGTGCATAGTATATATATAGATGTATATTATACAGTCTAACTATAAATATTGAAACGATAGTATACCATCAGCCTTGACCAAAATATAACGCAATTCACATTTTTTCACAGATTTTTTTTCATGAGACACAGCATGAATATGATTTTTCTTTAAAATCTGTATTATTTGTTTTATTGAGAATCACTTTCGATACTTTTTACGATTCATAATTATTCTTAATAATTAATTAGTAACAGGTATATCTTAGATAAAATTTTAAAAATAATTTACACATCTTGAATTTGTTTATTAAAATTTTGAGCAGCTATCCAAGAGTTAAAAAGTATAAATTAAAATTATGAATTTAGTTCATTATTTCGATCTATATGATAAATCTGTCGATATCCCACTCATTTTTTATAAATATATTATTCAGGATTCTAAATGAGTCGCGCCGAATTTCTACATGAATAAGTTTGCATAGTTCATATTATACTCTAATAAACGACTAGTAAAAACATTAAACATAACTTGGTTTACTGATGAATACTCAAAGTCGACGAAATAAAGATTTTTATTTTTATTTAGAAAATAAATATGGTATAATATACCTAATATTGGCAAATATTAAGAAGGCAAATATGACTAAGAAATAATTCAAATATTTTACTTTTAAAAGAGTTTGAATGCCTATAAGTTCGTTATAATTTGGATGATTTATGTCATAATATTTTTAAATGAAAACAATTCTAAATTAATATATATTATTGAAAATATTTATTGTTTTAAGAAAAACAGATATTTCTATATAACTGTATGATTTGGTAGAATAGAGTAATCAATATATTTCACGATAAGATACAAAAAAATAAATAAAATGCATTCTTATAAATTGACACAATAATAGGTTCTTTATTTTGTATGGGCCATACAATTCAATTACAATGACTTCTTCAATTTATTTGTTAATAAACAAATAATTGAGTACCCGCACAATATGGGTGTTGGCGCCATCATAAAATACAATAGTGAACCATAATAGTTTTAAAAATACCAAAATATAGAAGTAATGTTTATTTCTAATATAATATCATATACATAATGTATACAAATAAATGATATATGCATAATGCATGTACATTATACACTTGTATACCTAAAAGTAATGTTTCGAAACTTTAAGCTCAATCAATAATAACGTTTAACTTAATTAATCAATATGCATTGTATATTAAAAAAGCACTTACATAAATGTATGCGATGTATTTTTTTAATTTTAAGTAAATTATTTATTTTTATTGAAAAAATAATGAGTAAAGTTTAATCTACAAATTTTCAATTTAAAAGAAAATATACAAAATATACGAAGGATTATAAAATTAAATGTTCATAAACATATTTTATGAATACGGAATATTTTATCTGTTTGTTTAAAGAAAGAATCTCCATAAACCTAAAAATCTATCTATGATAATAAGTATTAGCGTATCTTGGGTTCAAAACATGAAGTGCGTAGCATCAATGTATACTAATACTTTTATTTATCTTAGCACATATTTAATTTTCTTAATAGTCTATACTCTATAATCAAGGATAAATATTATTCAACTATAAAATAAAATAGGGTCGTGTAAATTTCATTATATTGATAAATATAATATAATAAATCTAACATGAAAAGCGTGAAAATCAAAATATAGACAACTGTAATAATATATATACATTACATAAAAGACTTTTCGTAATATTTTTGAGAATAAATTATCGTTTTAAACATCGAGTAAAAATAAATTATTTTTATTTGTATTATCTTTTTTCGGTGACTATGACACTCAACAGTTTAAATAAATTATTAATTATATTTTATAATATTACAACATGACATAGAACTAGAAATACTAAATTTGAGATATAAAGCTTCCCTAGAAAGGTACCAACCCTGCTAAACACGTCAATGTTACTAAATAGTTTACGCAAATTTGACAACAAGAATTGAATGTATTATTAAACGTGAAATGAAAATCGTAAGTTACAATTTTAGTTTTTACCTTAAAAATTTAAATTTTAATGTTTTACCGAAAAACATAAAATACAAAACTCTTTTTTTTGTTCTATTGTGTCAAATAAAATTATTAAAAAATAAAAATAGGATTTTTACATTTTGTGGTCAAACTACACACTAAAATAATGATGTAAATTATAAAGTTACATAGGTAATATTAATTATTATATTAATAATACTATTTATTGTAAATATTTATTAGGTGGCCGGAGGAATTCAAATATTAAGTTTTTAAAAAACATAGGAAAGAATAAATCAAACAAATATGGCGAAATTAAGTGAAAAAGGTAAAATAAGACGTAAATTATTTTCATTTAATCAATTGTAGTTATTTATTTATAAGTATTCATTATTCAAAAGTAAGGGTAATAGATACTTAAATTTTCATTACTTAATATTATCAAAAACATTCGTATTCAGAATTGAACAAAGTTCAAAAAAATTGTCTGATAATTTTTTAAGTAAATAAATAACTTTAAAAGTATTAAATTTTTTTAACATTTTATTTAATTCAGTTTTGAATTCTTGATATTATGACTTTAAACCAATTTTTAATCATAATGTTATTCGTATACTTAACTAATGATGTAGGGAAAATTTTGAAAATCGCCCTTATTATTAAATTAAATAAATTATTGCTTTTATGTATTAAATAATAATTTTTTTAAATTTTTTTTTTTAGAATACATACAATCTGTAATTTATTTTTTACAATAAGTATGTTTGCTTTAATAGTTTAAGACATGAATGTTTTGATTAAAGGAGTTACTCAGTAGTAACACTTTCACATAGTTTTATTATTTTTTTTTTTTTATTTAATTTAGGCTAGGTCTCGACACCATTTTCTTTTTATCCTTCTCGGTGGGTTTTCTGGGATGCTGTTTGAATTAAGGGCAAGTATCAGGGGATTTGAATGGTTTGCAAGGCGCGCTCAAAAAATAATAAATAACCGTTTTATTTTTTATCGGATTTTTTTTTTTTTTAATATCGTAAGAATTATAATTTCTGAATAATCTTCCATAACGTGGTTTGGAAATTTTTTTTCTTTAGTTTACCAAATATGTAAAAAACTATAACTTTAAAAATGAAATAAGTCCTCTACGTGAGTTACTATACCCAGAGCCGCGTTTAACGGGGGGCAAAGGGGGCAATTGCCCCGGAGCGGCAAATTGTATAGTGTTTGATGGGGCGGCAAATGTTTGTGGATCAACATAAAAAAAAAATGTATATAATTATTATTTTTCTTGTCATACCATCAATATCAGTATGACCGTATAACTATAATACGTCATATAATTTCGTTTATAAATACAACGAAAAAGCCGCAGTTTTCCCCTGCATGTCACCAGGCGATAAGAATTTTTTTTTTATAGTTGTATGGTTATCGTATAAACTATTTTCGTTATTCCTGTACGTTTTTTCCTTGAAAATTAACGATCATTTTCCGTGTTGAAACGACTAAAAAATTATCAAAGATCCACTTTAATAGAGGAAAAAATGTTATCGCTTTCAATATTAAACATGGAAGATGATCTTTTAAAACAGATTGATTGGTCAGAGATTATCCACCGGTTTGCAACCATCAAATCAAGAAAAAATTAACATAAAAGAAAAGTAGTAAAAAAGTAATGAATGATTATATTTTGTTACATTTGGTAATTTTAAAAAAATTTTATATGTGAGATATAATTAATAATTATAAAATTTAAACATAATTAATAATTTGCTAATTAAAATATACATAATATAGATATGAGTAATTTGTAAATGTATTGCTCTTACATAGTACCATTGTATCCTCCTCATTAATACGCTATCGACTGTAATTAATAGTGTGGTGAACATAAATTTGAATCGTAATTTTCTTAAAGAAGCATATTTTTATTTGCTCCGGGGCAGCAACATAGCTTAACGCGGCACTGACTATACCGGAATCTCACTCAAGGCCAGATTAACAACGTATTGGGTCCCAGGGCTGTATTTTCATGTGGGCTCTTTTAACATAAGATTTTAGATACAATAAAATCGATCGTTTCACTCACACACTAATACATTTTTTTACTGTTTCACAAATTTATCATAAGAAACATCATAATCTTATAAAAGAAAAGTTTGTATTAGCCTACTAGACACCTTAATTCATTCATGACCTCACAATACGAATTCATATCGGAGTATATATATAATATATATATTATATAATTATAATACATGTATTGTAAATATTATTATAATTTATATAATTTTATATAAATCTATATAAGTGAGTTTATGAAACCCCAGAACCACATTTTTAATAAAATAACGTTTTTGGCTAGAAAAATAGAATAGTGAAAAACATTATTAATTGTAAACGTCATTTTGATTCATTATGATGTATGGACAATCACATTTAGATCTTTAATGTACGCATTGATATCAGATTTTTATCGAAAATATTTTGGTTTTAGATTAATCATTCAATGTTACTTAAAACTTTAAAACCAATTACAAAGTTTTACAACTTATTTGAAACAATTAAAACCATTTATTATTTATTATGTTAGTAGTTTAAAGTAAACTTTACAACCAATTAAAAATATAGAGGTAGAATTTAGAAAATATGAAAATGTATTTTCCCCAATATACGATAACATTGGAATTTCATATAAAAACAATATTTAATTTAGTAAAAGGTATAGTAGGATACATTGAATTTTTAAGCAAAGAGTTGAATTGGGATTAATAATATCTGGTCTCAAGTCATAAATACTACAATTTTAATTTTAGGTGAATTTGTTTACTAATCTAATTATATGTTATGCCCCAGATGACTAAATGAGTAAATCCGACACTACTGAGAAATCAGTATAACCTGTGACATCAATATATTTTTATTTTCAGAGCCAAAAGAAAAAGTTTAAAGTATGTTTCATCAAACATTAAAATTATTAATCATACAATTTTTTATGTTTTTAATATTTAATATATTGACTAAATTTGTAAAATTCTTTATCAGTAATTAATTATATTACAATATATACTTATATACTTGATGACTAATGTGGATACCTTTTGGCTCTTGAAAATGATTACATGTTTACTCAAGTGTAACAAACCTCCATCTGTTCAATTTTATCACGCTTTCCATTGTTTAATTTTTTATGGCGAAAACTAATTTTAGATTTCATTAAAATTTTCAATAACTTATAGAGTAATTTCTGAATAAGTCACAATGATCCCTAATAATAAAAAAAAATTCAATGAATCGTTTTTTTTAAAACATAAATAAATATAATTCATAAAACTCACAGACATATAAATAATGTAGTTTTATTAAATGGTTAAATTAGACACATTTTATCTGTGAATTATTCTAATGAAAATTTATTCGTTGTAGTGATAGAAAAAAATAAACAAATTATGTTAATAAATAAATGATAAATACGAAATTCAATATTATTTTTTATTAAATTTATTAAATATACCTATTCATTTTCCTCTTTAAGTTTCAGTTAAAATATCAGAATTAAACTACACAAAGTTTATGAAAATTATTATAATAATTATTTAGAATAATATTATTTCAGGCATCATATTATTATCTATCATAGATTTATAGGATAGGTATCTTATATATAAAAAAAAATTATGAAAACTAAAGTCAGTCCGTCAGGCCGTTCTATCCGGCCGATTTCCTTCATTTTTTTTTTTTTTTTTTTTTTAATGAAAGGTTTTTAGACACAGATATGTCATCTATCATTGAAATTTACTCAACTCCCACCTTATTCAAGTTATACTCAAACGCGATTCTTCCCTCTTCATTTTTATGGGACACATTCACTTAAGCAATTCGAATTCTCATAGCTCCTCTAATGGGCGCTGACTATTGGGGTGCTGCGGTGCTCAAGCACCCCATGAATCATTCTATGGCGTACTCAGTGAATCAAGCTTTTTATCTGAGCTATTAACTACTTAAATTCGTTTAGTTTGAGGGAAGTTATGGGTGCACAATCAACATTACATTCAATTTTTTTCAAATACAGCATTCTCATTGGCTCTTACCTAGTGATATAACAACAAGCAACTCACAAACAATACTGTATTCTGATTGGCTTTTAGCTTTAGCCAATGACATAAAAACTTACTCATGCTCAATAGACGCACAGCTAATATTGTCTGGAAGGAAGTACTGTAAAATGATTTTATGTAATAATTACACCCTCATACATAGTCTGTCCCAGCGGTTCTCAAACTGTGCTCCACGGAGCCCTAGGTCTCCGTCGTGAGAGTAGTCTAGGGGCTCCGTGGCTCTCTGGGCATATCTGTATTAATTAAATTCAAGTTACCAAATTATTGTTATGTTCCTTAGTTATATTTTTAAATTGATATTCAATGTTATTTGGATCGTATCAATAAGGATTATTTTAAATGTTTAAAACCTTAAACTATTTATAGATCCACATATTTGGTGTCATAGTCTAAATGAGGTTAGATAAAAGTCGGGTTTTTTGTATCTATCAAGCCAAATATTAAAATACTGGTCAATAAAAAAAGCCAACCTCATGGATCACATTAAAATCACTAAATTATTCAAATTTATAATTTACTAAAATAATATGTTCTTTTTTACTGTTAAATTAATTAAATAATTTGTATAAATTTGTATTTTACAGAAAAAAAAATTAAAACAAATCATTTGCAATTAACATCATTTTTTATGAATTATTGTTAACTCAAATAATAGAAATTTATGATTTTTGGTGCTCCGTAATTTTTTCAGGAACATAAGGGCTCCGTGGACAAAAAAGTTTGAGAACCGCTGGTCTATCCTAATGTTGCGGAACATAATATATTTGAATAAACACTCTCTGTTATGTCGATGTGTCTTTCAATTTTCGATATTATACTCATTTATTGATTTGTTAAAATGTGTTTATGTATTGATTCGATTGAACCTATACTTTTTATTATAAAAATAAATTATTGCTAATTTTCGCAACGGGTATACAAGTCAGTTATAAATTCAATTTAATTTTGATTTGAAAATTATATGATTCATTTCGTTGAATATAATATATTTTTGATGAAACATTTTTAAATATATTTTTTTTTTTATCAAATATCTATATTATAACAACTTTGGAGAGAATGATAACTCTAAAAATTCAATACTTCGTGAATAAATTTAATTGCATGTATGATATTTAGTTATTAGCAAACAAACACATATTATTAAGTGGGTACAATAATTGGGTTACCGAGTAATATTTTCCTAATTTTTGGAATAAAATATTTTCTTACGAGATGTTATTAATTATTTATAAAACAATCTTAAAACGTAAATACTCGATTATGAGACCTTCTTTATGTGACTTCATTACATACCTTATAGAAGAAGTGGCGTGGGGGTTTGGGTGTTTAAACCTCCCCTTACCCATTTGCTTTTTATTTTCATAAATTTTAACTAGATGAATTTATTATAATTTATAAGTTTAAACAAATATGCTTAACACTTTAGATTATGAATAAAAAAAATAATGTATTGATAGTGTAATGATCTAAAAATAATATACAAACTTATTCTCGTGTACCCAAAACTATACTTAAATTTTCATAACAATTATGTCAGACAATTTTTTTAAACCTCACCTATTGCATAAATCATTGTCTAGGTGGCTAGGTATATTTAATTTATATTATTTATACTAAACCAATGAATACACATGGGTCTTAAATAAGTTACTACAATTTTATGAAAACACTGATTTTTCGCTTTATATATATATATATATATATATATATATATATATATATATATATATATATATATATATATATATATATATATATTTATATTTTTACATTGTTTATGATATCACTACAATTTTTTCATCGTGTTTATATTAGAATAATTTGTAAGTTATACTGAAATCGTTCTTTCTCCGTGATATTCTTAATATTCATTTGTTAAAATATTTTAGAGCTCAGTGTAGATAGAGTAATGTATTAATATCAATTTCAATCAAATAGGTGACAAAAAAATAGAATAATAACAGCTCAACATACTATTATTGCTATACTTTGGCCGTGGCGAGGTAATCACTGATATTAAATTAAAATCCCTATATAATTTACAAGTACGGTGGAATATAATTTATTTTTGTTTGGGAGTCACATTAATCTGCATACTAATGACCAACAATATAGGTACATAATACTTTTTAATTATTATTACGCACTCATTAGATTGGTGTTCAAAAGTTTAGTGGTTTATTACAAAATAAATACCTAATTTTTCCTGTTGATTATAGACATTAATTGATATTTAATAAAAAAAAAAAAAAAAAAAAAAAAAAAAATGTAAAAAATAATTAACATCCATATAATATAATAAATTTAATAAACAATATTGATTTTTTTTTTCCTTTTAAAACTTATTTATCCGAAAATTTATATTGTTGTTCATTTAAAAAAATAATCAAGTAGTACTTAATATTTTATGGAGATCCCTATAATTATAGTAATATCTAGAACCTAACAACCTATTACACATAACGTATGGCCCAACCGTTAAAACTCTTTAAACTTAGGTACTCGTACATATTAAGTGTATTTGATAACGTTCTCAATAAATAGTAGATCTGTAATACATAAGAAGGTAATCAATTCTATTCGTTGTAGACGAAGAAAACATATGTATAGACGGACCGTGCATCTGAACTCGTGACTTGCTTTTTAAAACATACGGTCGGCCACGGGTCAAAGCTTGGCGTATTTCGAATGGCCATTATTACCTTATTATAATAACTCATGCGAATATAATAAAAAATAGTCAACTTACACGAATTTCCAGCGGAGCGTAATGGTCTGCAGGTGATTCGTTTGTCGCGCGCAGTCTCGGTTATCAAAGAGTTTTTCATTTTCTCACTGGAAAAAATATAATATAACATAAATCAAAAAAATCAAATCGACTGCGTGGGCCCTGCCCGTATGTTTTGAATCGTTAGTCGTATTATTTCGTGTCGCACAAAATTATCATGTGCATGTACCTTATTTTATGTTCTACTATACGTGTACAATAACACAACACACACACACACTCACAGGTATTACGGGTACCGTTGTGCGACAGCAAAGTAGTTGAAAAATTTAATGGGAAGGCGGGAGAAAAAAATTCGAAACACTTGCGCGGACAGTAGACACAAGAGGCTCACGAACGAATGTGAAATGTTACTATTATTTTTGTTATTATTATGATTATTACTTATTATTATTATTATACCACCGCGCGAGGCAATGAAATGTGATCACTGTGTGGAACTCGGAAGCCGCCGACGAGTCGCGGAGCTCGTGTTCTACTAATCGAGTATTCGAGTGTACGCGGCGCGGCGCGGCGTTATCGTAACTTCCACCTATACCACGGCCGTTCGCCTCCCACCCGTCCGCCCGCCGACACATCACGCTCGGCTCACGCCAAAGTCTCCCCCGCCGCGGCCGCCGGCGCCGAGTCCGTCGCCGCGACAAAACGTATAGCGATCGCGCGGCCAGTAGCGACGCGTGTGCGTGTACGCGGCTGCGGCGAGCGCGAAACTTGCACGCCGTGCCGGCGCAGACGCCGCGACCTTGGGCGGACGGCGGCCGCACCGCGCGCACACAAGGCAGAGAGTGTGCTGAGGCACTGGTGCGCCGCCGGGACGCTCGATATTTGAACAGTGTGCCGTAAAAGTTACGGGCCGAGCTCGCAGCCGCGCGAGTACACCTATGTGGTACAACACGTCTGTATCTATCTACCCCCTAACCAAAGGTTCGTCCCTCGACGTGCTGTGAAGCGGTCAGTTTTACGGTGTGTATGGAGTGTAACATCAATCTCCCCCAAACATCAATCTTACCGCTTTCGACGACCGAGGACGTTGTAAATCGTCTCCTTTGGTTAACCGCACCGTATATGTGAAAGTGTACACATAACGTATTATACACAGACACAGACAAAACCATACACACACACACACACACACACACACACACACACACACACACACACACACACACACACACACACACACACACACACACACACACACACACACCACACACACACACACACACACACACACACACACACACACACACACACACACACACACACACACACACACACACCTAGAATACGTGTTCACGCGATAATAAAAAAACGTCCGTTCAGTCGACAATAGAATATAATATATCAGTGTTAGACGAGGAAATTTCCTTATGAAATTGAAAAAAAGGTTTTACTTTCACGAGTATCTCAGATGCTAAGGATAACGGACGAGAAGCAGAAGGGAGACAGCTTCCTCCTTGATTTTTCAATGAGTATTGAAAAATATATTGTTACTCATCAGTCATCATTCAATCTTGTGTTTTTATTTTTAATTGAAGTAATCTAATTAGTGATTAAAGTTGGTAATCATTATTCATTTATTATCATATTTTTACAACTATTCTAAGGTTTATAATTATATGATTAATAACATTATATGAAATTTAATAAAATTAGGATGATCATAGATTCTAAAAACAGGATTTTCCCTTTTTTAACACTGGGTTCCATGTCTCCGAAACTTTGAACTGGACGTTTTTAGAATATGGTCACTATTAAATCCCGTTATCCATATGATCCTATACGTGAAAAAAAGCGATACCGGGTACCCATTACACGGCCCGCGGGCCACATGCAGCCCGTTAATACATTTTGTGAGGCCCGCACAAAAATATATTGTATGTTCTAAAATTTAAAACTCTAATGCATAAACAAAATAAAATACTTATTTTATGATTGTATTATACGCAATACCTTGTTTGTATAAAGCTACTTTAGTAAATTAACATTTATAATAAATTAGTACAAAAATCGCTCGAGGGAAGATCATAAAATAAACAGAAAAGTACAGTTCAACATCAAAACAGCATTAAATCAAATGATCAAAATAAATTTAATATTTAAATAAAAAAACTAAAAATTAAAAATTATTAGTATAAACTGTATTGCTGGTAAAATTATAATTATAATAGGTAACAACTGTTTATTTTTTTTATTTTTATCATTCAAAATGTATGCGGTTTGCTGGTAATTTTCAAAAATAATAAAATTTGGCACTATCTGAAAACTTAGTAAGGTATATACAGTATACGAAAAAAAATAAAAAAGTAATATTACTATAGCTCTATAATATTTAAATTTAAATTATGAATTCCAATTTACATGAATCAATTGTCGACAGTCGAGTTCGAGTAGGTACCTACTGTAAACTAGCAATTTATGGAAATGTTAATTAAATAAAATTAAAATTATTTTTTGTTTACAGTAAAGATATTTTTTACATAAATATTACCAAATAATTTTTGGAGGCTTTCTTTTAGAGCTAATTCAAAATGATTATCTCGTTTTTTATTTTTACAAATATGATCATCCTTTATTAATAAAATAAATTGTATATATTTAATGTATTTGTTTAACAAGCAATTTAATCAGAGCCGGATTAAGATTTTTTGCGCCCCGGGGCAAACCTATCTAAAATTAAAAACTATTTTTTATAATCATAAAAAAAGTTTTATTATATTTTGGTATTTATTACATGTTAATTACGTATACATTTTTTTAAATATACGTATGTCTGTAAATCTATATTCAGTAAGCTGAAGTTCATAAAAAACAAGTACAGGATCCAGGGTAACAAGTGAGAACATTGACAACATTTTGAGAACTTCAGTTTCTTCCCAACCGGCTAAAATAGATGCCATATTAGAGAGTTGTGAAAGATTTCAAGCCCTTCGACTACAACGAATCAATAAATTCAAGTAGGCTATTCATGAAATTAAGTAAAAGACATTTCCCTACTTTTTTATATGCAAAAAAGTTAATTTGTTTGATGTAATAAATTTATGTTATAATCAAATTGTTTGTAAGCTATTTAACGCCACTTCATAATGTATTATAACAATAAGAAAAATGTATTTTGTAATCAACCTATACCGTTTGGGTACAGGACCCTGACTGAACTGTACAATTTGTACTTACGGCCCTGAGGAAAATTTGATACGAACCATTTGGCTTCCTCAGAAATCCTAGTGAGGAGGACCCCTGCTGTAAATGGTACCTACATTATTTCAAAACTTTGCGCCTTTAAAATCTTGTGCCCGGGGGCAGATGCCCCCTCTGCCCCCCTTTAATCCGGCTCTGAATTTAATAACAAAATATTATACTATATATTAATTAATTTTAAATATATTATCTCAAATTATAAATTAAATGAATATGATTTTTTCTAATGATCAATCATCTAATCCCCCACTAAATTTTTACAAGTGGACACCCTTGCTAGGTTGTATGATTTAGTTATTTAAGATATATTCACATAACTACCTATATTATTATTTTTGTATATATTTTTAATTCTGAGAGAAGCGAAGGGTCTTATGGTTTTATAATGATGTTTATTTTTATTTTTTTACCTGGAGACGCTTTTTGCTCAACTTAATTTTGTCGTCCAAAAGTTTCATCCAGCTATTTTATGGATCGGAAATTTTATGTAGATGGTACTTTGAAGGTTTATTAAGCTCATATCTCAATAGTTTTTCCTAACGAGAGGAAAAATAGCCGAAGATGCAGTGAAATGGCGAAATTCGCCATAAATCGATTTTAGGAATTTCGTCATTCCAAAAATAATGTTGCTATTTTTTTTATAGATACCTACTTGAAACTTTCACCATATATTATTAACGTATCACTATATGTTTAAAAAAAAAGTTTGACATCTTTTGGGCTAAAAATATAACTTAGAAAAATACTTTGTTTTTTAAAAGTTCATCTCTAATAAAGTTTTAAATATTTGACAAAAAAATTTGAAAATTTAGCTCATACACTTTTCTTACGATTCTAAAAAAATTCAAAAATCGTGACTCAGGATTTTCTTTTATAAGCGGTAATGTAAATTATTATACGATTTTTAACTTTAAATACTTATTTGAAGAAATTGGTCCATCCAATCATTATGAAACTTTGAATACAGATAAAACAAGAAGCTTTGAATTTTTGTTAAAAAAAAAATATCTTTTTTGTCAAACCAAAAAACTAGATGATTTTGAAAAAAATCCTACCAACAATTAGACAAAAAAATGGTAAAAATATGAACGGTATATTTTAATTTTAACATTTTGCTCAGAATCGTTCTATTAAAGAAATGATCTATCATTCCATATCTATCATATCAATTCAATACTCCCATCTCCATTAACTTATCCGAGGAGCCAAGAAAACCTCATGGGGAAAGTACGTAAGTAGGTACTATTTTTCATATACGGAGGTATATAGATGTACCAATTACCAATATGAGGGTTTTTATTTCTGTAAAAATTGTTACAATACATTTTTTATTGATAAGAAATCAGACGTAAATTACCAATGACAAAACAGAAAAATCTCTTCTTTGTTGGAACAAAAATGTTTGTTTTTTTTTTTAAATCTTAGATAATTAAGACTAAAACCAATAAAATATAAAAACGATTTATTTTTACCCCGAAGCTTTGCTCAGAATCGTTTACCTAAAAAAATTATCAATTATTTCTTTAAAATGTAATAAAATAATCTTCATTATCTTGTCCGAGGAACAATGAATACCAATGGTCCAACTCCACAGTATATCAGGCTTTTTTATACAATTATTTTATTGCCTACTACCTATCTTGAACTATTGTAGCTCTATAATATTTCAGTGTATAAACTGTAGGATAATAAATTACAAACTAACTTTGATTTTGTTTAATTTATAACATTATTCGAATATACATTCAGCTTTACCATTGATCATTTATCGTAATTTATCATAATCATCCATATAATTACATTAGAAATAAAATTATTTCTTAAGCCTAAATTACAATAATCAACAATATTTTGTCATTTTAGTGATTATTAAAGTATAACATTTATAAGCCTTTCTACATATATTAATAGTAACCTTTATTTATAACGGATACTCATTTTCGGGGAAGAAGGTATTAAATATTTGAGCTTTTTTCAAAAAGTAAATGGTAGATACCTACGTAATTTTGAAATTATTTACTTTATAGGTATTAATAAGGAAATCACCCAACATGTCATTCTTGAATAGTTTTTCTAATATAGAACAGTTGTAATAATTTATACTGTACACATACAAAAACTTAACCTATTTTTCAGTCATGACAATACAACTAGATTGAGTCAACTAATTTTTCAACATAATAATAGCTTACAAAAATAACTTAAATATACCTAAACTTATTAATCCTGCTTTTATTTCAAAATATATCAAATAAAAAAATAAAAGATTTTGTACGGCTTAATATTCAGCTTAATAATTCATAAATTGAAGACTACAGTAGTTTGTAGCCAGAACCCCATACCACACATGGTATTAAAAAATAATGCAGCAAGGAAGAAGCCATTAGGAAAACCTTGTTTGAGAAGAGAAGATTCGGTGAAAAAAGGTGTAGAACCCTTTCATGGAGATTTGGACGGACAGAACAAGCAGCCAACAGAGATAGCTGGAGAAATAGATGTTTGATGGGATGAAAACGGCCGTATACCGGAAAAAAAAGATAAGAATATTCATAAATTAATAAAGATTATATACTCATATTACATGATAAAAAATTGTATATTAATGTATTTTTTTAAGTAACCTTCTTTATCTTGATGTTTAATAAAATACACTAATTATACAATTTTTTAATATTTATTTATCTCAATTCAAAACCAAAACATACAACTAAATTTAATTATAAATATTGAACAATTCTTCAAAGGTTTTAATAGTTGAACTCTTATAACCTCCGCCAAAATGATTCCTATAACATCACAAAATATAATAAAGAAAATAAGTAAAATATATATATTTATTTTAAGTATTATAGTATCATACCAATGATTTAAATAATGAAACAAATGGTATAACGTCATTCTACTTTCAAATCCCTTGGCTTTTGGTATCTTTTTAAAATAAGCATCATAAAAACCCTTGGAGTACCCACCAAATAAAGTAGTAGAAGCAATATCATACTCATGATGTCCATAAAATGCAGCTGGGTCAAACACAACTATAAATAAAAATAAAAATGTATTGTTTATTGTTATGCTTTAATTATAATAATACACAAAGCATATTAATAAAACTATCAATAGTACATATCAACAGTTTTAATTAAAATTTAACCTGGCTTTGAATTTGTTTGAGCAGCATTTCCTCCCCATAAGTCTCCATGAACTAGAGATGGTTTCACTTGAATTCCTTCAAAAAACTTAGGAATTATCTGTTTTAGACGGGGCCAATAATATTCAATTACCATCTGCTTAATATATTTTTAAATTAATTATCAATCAAATATTTTTTATGTTTTTAATAAACTATGACAATTACAACAACCATTAAAATAGTTTACATGATAATTTATAGGGGTGGCCAAACTGCAGTTTGCATCTTACTGTAAACAAAAAAATTTTTCTACTTTAAAACAAAATTCTATAAAAGTATAAAAATATGTATTTTAAAATAAATTTTAAAAGCAAATGATTAAAGCATAATTTAAATTTTCACAATTTATAAAACACTTAATAAATCTTTTTTTTCAATTTATATTAAAAATTTAAATTAAAATGACCCTATTAATTTTAATGTATTCGTGAACACATCTTTTTTTCATTTGTTTCTTGAAGTCTGGATTGATTTGTTACTTGTTAGAGCAGAAATGTCCAACCCCTTCATTTCGGCAGGCCACTTTAGTAAATAATTATTTTCTAGTGGGCCATCAAATATAAAAATATGAATTATTACAATTATCTATGTTGAATAATTGCATTGGACTTATTTTTATTTTATAGTTTATTGTTTGTGAAAAAATTATAGATTAGGGTAAACTAAATACTAAAATATAAATGTAAAAGTTCAACCAAAACTTTATTGGAATATTTTATTTTTTTTAGATGTTTGAAACAGGTCACATAAAATACCTTTGTGGGCCACATGTGGCCCGCGGGCATTACTCTGTAAGAGTACCTATTTGTCATTTATTTTATTACATTTTTTGAATGATTTATAATACGTAATAATTAGGGAACGGACTTTTGAAAATGTCTTAAATTAAGAAAAATTTCCTTAAAAAATACGACATAATGCCTTAAAAAAATGCACTAAAAACTATTAAAAATGTTATTAAATTTGATAAAAACAAAATTTTAAACAGTTTTGTGTACCTATGTAGAATATTGTTAGAACTTAAAACTTATAAAAGTACATTATTTTATCAACACCAATTAGTTTTATATCGCATATCATAACGTTATCAAAATTATTTGATGGGAATTACGTATAGCCATATAGATAGATACAATCAGTAAAAATAACTGATTTACGAGATAAAACCAAACATTCAAAACAATTTATATTTAATGTGTAGATTGTAAATTTTCATAAATACGACATTTATAAAAAAAAAAAAAATGTATATTTTTAAAATTTTTATAATTTCAAGCATCAAATATACATAAAAAATAACCAAAAAATGGAAAAATGTCAAAAAATGCTTTAAAAACTAAAAAAGTTTAAAAAATGCAAAATAAAAGTTTCATTTTTAAATTCTTTGATGTATGAATCGAATTATACACTTAGAATTCATTACCCTATGCTAACCACTAAAAAATGTATTTTGCATCTAAGTCCGTTCCCTAGTAATTACAATCAATGCAATTAAAACTTTTTTTTTATTTTGCTCTTGACTCTTAATATATATTTGTTATTCAAATGCACACTCGAATGCACAGCTTGCTAGTCATTGGTCACCCCTGATGTATATGATAATAATGTCACCTTTTCCATTGATCCTTTTTCTGGAATTGATTGCAACAACTGTATTTGATAAGCTAAACGATTTTCTATGAAAAATGTCTGAAATAGCCAATAAGTATGTCTTTATAATTGTAAATGCATTATAAACAACGGAAATTAAAGTATCTGTATACAAGCCAATCATCAGTCCATGTATTATTTTGAGGTATAAATCCACAACTTGTTTCAACGTGAAATCCAAATTGTTTTATGCTTTGTTGTTTTTCTTTTAGATTATGCAAGTGCATATCTGCAAGAAGACTACCCAATTCTGACGAAGATTTTGAATTTAATAAAGTCATATTGAAGTAATCCATGACAATAAAATGTTGATCTTGATTGATACAACCTGTAGCTATAGGATAAGGAGCTAAAACAGTTTTGGTACTGAGTATTGCTTTTAATCCTTCCAACTCACCATTGAACATTTTATCTGACTGTAAATAATAAATTATTTATAAAAAGAAAATGTCTCGCTTCTTATAGATAAAATCTCATACTTTAAAAACATGTTTTTCTGTATACAGCTCTCTTATGAAAAATTATATTCAATTAATTAAACTAATATTAAAATTACCCCTAATTTAGAGTTTTTTTTCACAAACAGCAATTTGTTGTCTTCAGTTTGATAAACTGAACCACTATTAATAAAGCCTCCGCTGATACTCCTCCGATTCAATTTTTGTACACTGACATTTAAAATATTTTCCAAAGCGCTTTCCATATCTGGGTACACACTTAAAAATTTAAATGTTATAACACTTATGACAATAATTTTTTAAGAGAAAATTATAATTTATGATAATTAAAAATTAACTAATTTAATCACTTAAGTATTAACAATTAATAATTCTCACATAATTAAAATGGTTTTATATTACTTTATTAACTATAGCGATTGTAAGTTACACATCTTTAGTTCATAAATATTGAATAAAATTAACTTTCAACCTTATGCTATTATCTTAGATCGAATCCAATGTATAGAGCTACGGTATTCTTATTTGACAATGGGTTCGTGAATGGAACCGTAAAGTTACTTTGTAGCCAAACGTATCACTATAGTTCATTCAGTATTTCAGATCACAAATCACAACTTATAATATTCGCATGTCTTTACTACGTATTATGTAGTGTATAAGTATTTGTTACGAATTACTGCTTTAGCATAAGCCCTAAAGTGTATCGAGTATCGACTATCGACAACTGAATACTGATGAAGTGTGCACATATATGTAATGTGATAATGCATTAATGCACACATATATTATATAATGTGATAAAACATATCGATAATAAGATAACAGAGAGCACAGTAAAATCATTGATATTATTCAGTCACGCATGCGTAGTAGAGACATGTAACTTGGAATTCATTGGACGTGTTGACGCTGTATTACAAATACACAGGCGGGATATGTTATGGATCTAGCATTCTAGCCATTCATTATTTGTTCGACGTAGACACAAACATTATATAGTAAGTATATGGTCTTTGTATATAGATCAATATCTATCAAAGTATTGAATCTATGCTAAATGCTAATGCTATTGTCCATACTCTATAGAATCATTACTTTGATTTGTTTGTTTAGAACGATTAGTTGATGAGATCATTGATTATAGAATAATTTCATTCTATAATCAGTGACGAGACCAAAAAGGCCAAACCGCATATTACTATTTTTCACCGAGCACGTCATTCGACAGGACGGTTGTTTTATACTGTAATATAGGTAGCCCACAGTTAGGGGTTAAGTACGTTCTTTTTGATTTTCCAATTAAATATGATAAAGTTATATTTTCAAATTTTTCATGTAATCTAAAGTTTACCTGGATTAAAGTTTTCTTTTTTCAGTAAAAGAAAAACGAGATATTTTAATTTTTATGCAAATGTTAAATGTTATAGTTTAGAAATAAAATATAATGATTGAGATATTTTCGGCGAACTATTTTAAGGGGCCCTCACACGATCAGTTAAAATAAAATTAACGCAGTTTATCACGTGTGACGTCATATCTGAGCGATTAACGTAGGAAACTGTGCAGTTCTTGCAGATTTTTACGCAAATATTGGACTGCGCGACAAATTCTACTTTACAACGATAAACTGCGCAAACGCAGTTCATCGAACAGTTTGCACAGCCTTGTCTAGCAGTACCTAGCCACGCACGTCGCACGTGCTATTTTAGCTGTATTCTATTATTTATTTACTTCAATAATTATTCTTGTGTCACCACCATGGCGAAAAAGAAAGAACAACTTTTGCACTTCAATACTTCATTGACTCGTACAGAAATTTACCCGAATTGTGGGATATAGAATGCCGTTCATATTCAAACCGTATAAAAAAAACTGCCGAGTAAGGTGTTTTGATTGAATAATTTAAACCTCTGGAACCTGATAGCTCCTTCCTGTTGCTAGAAATCGAATCAATCAATCTCACATGAGGAGGTATTGCGTCTCTCATGACTGTATTTTGTTTTTCAATGAGGGGAGCAACTTTCCTCAAAAGCATTTGAAAAATGTTGTCATCCATTCTCAAATAATTACTGAAATCGGAAATTTCTCCTCCATCTTTCAACTCATTCAGCAAATGGCAATCGCTGGGCAAAACACTCCTTTGCAGGAACTAATCCTTGATCCAACGTTCACGGGGCCTTTTTTTTCCGCTTCTCTTCTTCTTCAAATATCACTGTTGCAATTACACACATGGCCACCTTAAGGAGGGGGTCTAGCAAGGGTGGCAGCCCTGGGGCCCTTCTCTATTACTAAAATAATAGGGCCCCATAACATTTTGAGTTGTTCTAAAAATTTTGTGATTACATAACAATTTCGTTAGAATAAATAAGGCTTTGTCAACCTTTTTTTTTTATTTTGATTCAAACAACATACTTAAATTATTTGATTTTTTGTAAATTAGCCGATAGAGGACGTGTTCTCTTGTATATTCACAAATTTGAAAATATATTTGACGATCCCGCGGTTGCTAATTATTTGGCTGAGAGAGCCTTCTCGAAATTGACTAGAGTAAAAAACAAATATTGGACTACTCAAACCCAAGAAAACTTAGTCAAGCCTAAGAAACTTAGACATACAAATGGTCCTTTATTCTGAAAATGATCTATTAAAATCTCTTGATTTGAATCAAATGCTAAGAGAGTTTGATAAATGCTTCTTTTAGTTAGCTTCTGATAAATCAAGAAAAAAAGATTGTTTGAGAACATGTTTATTGTTTTATGTTATTTATTTATAGTTTACAATTTTATTTAGTTATTAAAAATTGTATTTTAAATAATGTAAATTAACACTGTTTGTTGCTATTGACTTATATGTTTTACTCAAGTCATGAATGGTATTTTCCTACAATTAGTAGATGCTATGTAGGAAAAATATTGTAAATCTTAATTTATTTAATTATTTTAAAGTAAAATGTATGGAGTAGTTAGAAATGATATATGTCTGCCAGTGACACGAGCGGCTTAGTGAAGTTCCTCAATACGTTTTGTTAAAAGGGCCCACATGAAATTACAGCCCTGGGGCCCAATAAGTTCTTAATCCGGCCTTGATTACACAACACGCTGCTGCTCTTTTTTACGGTCACTCATTGTCGTATACAAACACATACAGTAGACTGTGACTACACAGCACGAAAAAACGGAGAAAACTGTGAATATAACTTAAGAAAAACTGATGTAGCCTACACACCTTCAGTTCAGATAACGGTACAATGTTTACTCAGTTAATTGCATAGATAAACTGTACAGATAAACATGATCGTGTGTGGGCCCCTTTAGGTTTTAATACCACAAAAATAATTTAATTTAAAACTGAAGTCCATAACTTTTTTTTAACTATACAAATTTTAACAAAAAGTGCGCTTGTTTGTTAGTTAAGTACATACTTAAGGAATGCATGTAGATAGGTAGGTATCGACAGTAAAATTTTCCATAGTTACAACTTAATTTTATAAAGATATATTATATATATATATATATATATATATATATATATATATATATATATATATATATATATATATATATATATATATATTAATTTTATCAATAAATTTATAATAACAATAAATCAATATTTATAGGAAATGAATAGTTAATTTCCACGATATCCAAAGGTTTTTTGTTACTCGAAGAAAATGGGACATGAGAATTTTGCCTTTTTGAGGGATAACATAGCGTTAATACATTTTATAAGAACTTCTGAATTCTTTATTAAATATGTGCCTTAAAAGGTTTAAATAAGAAAGTGATTTTTTCATGAATGATACAAGTATTTTTTATTTTCTTACTTTAAGTGCTTTAAATAAACTTTATTTTTTAATCCATTTGTTAAATTTTATTTAATACCATCAAGACTAAAGTGAACCAAGTAATAACTGCTCAAGAATAGAACAAAATTTAACCATTTTTTTCAATTAAAATCTTATAGTTTCCTTATAGATACTACTTAGTGCTTACAAAAGTTACACCATAATTTGTATTATTTTATTTCATCGTTCAAAATATAATGGGTACCTACCTAATGCAATAATCGCTCAGGAATTAAAAATGAAACAATAAAATAATATTTAAAAAACTAACTAATAGATATGCCTATAAAAATATTAACAATTATAATTATATTTTATTATTAGATATTGTCGTTATTTTTTTACTTGCTCAATTTCTTTGGGGGTACACGAGTTAGGTCAGGCATGTTTTTTTGTTTTATCATAGATTGATCAATACGAGATACGCATGCAGATAAGTTGATTGTAGCACATATCTATGAAATTCATAAATAATTTTCAAATCAGTCGATAATTTTTATATATATTACGATGTATAAAAAAAAGCATAAAATAAAATAAATTCTTACAAAACATAATGTTATGGCGCAACGCATAGCTATGCTTTCAGTATAGGCTAAATACCAGTATTGATTCTGAAATGTCTGAACTGCTTAATCTGTAATAAATGTACTTAAAATATTCAGTCCAAAGTAAAATTGTATGCAGTACTCTGATAGGTATAATTAAAAACTATAATATGTAATAGTGTATTACTACATACATGCGACTATCATGAAGGCTATTCGATGTACAATTACTCATATTACAATGACTATCTACTTAAGAACAATTTTACAAATATATTACGAACTAATTTTAAACATCATTTTATACATAATACTTTTAAAAATTTAGAGACATTTTCGTTAAAGGATTGAGGCATACTTTTCTACAACAGAAAAAGCAGATAATAAAATATTAATATAGAAAACATTTTAGTAATAATAATTAATAACATAGTAATTTTCTTTTTCTTATTTTTCATTGAGCCTTTATTACGTAATGTTATAGCTTGACCACAGAATATTCTATAACTTAACAGTTTAATAATTACGATAACACTGAAATATAATAGTTTTTAATTATTAATGACAGAAAGTAAATGAGATAGGACCTAATCGACATGTTCAGAAGTTAGAACTAAAGTACGTACCGACATAAAATATAAGATAGGATCATAAGTGAAAACCGAGTTTTACTCTGCTTCTTTTATTTCAAATATATAAAGCCGATAAAATAATAATGAAGGAATTTGGTCCTACGTCTTTTTACCCCCTCACTCTTCACACAAAATATTGGTAGTATATTTAAACTTAAAAGAGCTATGTATCAGGAGAGTATCAATATCACGTGAGTCCATCGCAATTTTCTATCGTTTTTTGATGAATTTTTTCAGAAAAAAAATAATACGAAAACAAATTTATATCCATTTTTTTAGCTTTGTTTAAACCATGAGTATAAAAATGTAATAAATAACAAACAATTAAGGCAATAAATAATTATTGAAAATTAAATTATGCACTGAAAACGAGTGGTTTGTACATTGTTGGTACCTACGTAATTTGATGAGTAGGTATCTCGAATTTTGAATTTTGATTAAATCATTGCAAAATACAAATATTGTAATCCAGTATGCTAAAATTTTGAAAATTGATGAAAAAGTACAGAGATGAAATCTCTGAGTTATAGAGTTGATGGGTGAAACTTTTGAATCATTATGACTATCCAAAAAAGTGATAACTAGATGCCGGATTTGTAGGTTTTTGCATATTTTTTCCTTTTCATTTTTAAAATTTATGATCTTTACGAATCATACTATTTGGAATTCACAACTTAATTTTTATTTTCCATATTTTAGCATATATGACCATTAATGCATATTCGTAGCATATTTCAATGAATGCGCTTTCAAAAAAAAATTCAGTCGGTAGGACGTCGAGTTAGCGACACAGTTCTAGCTATCCATCGTAAAATCCCATCGTATTAAAATAAAGAAATCACCTATCGTAATCTAATCATCAGTGATTGTTATATACTTATATAGTCGTTATCGGTGTGTAATACATAACATTTTATAATGTAACATACAGGCTATGAAATGAACTTTAAGTAAATTGTTCTCGAGTTACAACTTTACAAGTTACAACCGTGGCAATTTTTTCCATAATGCCAAAAGTTAGTAGTTCTTTTAGTTTTAAAATACGTGAGTGGATTACCTGTGCAGACGAAAATGACTGCATATTTTTTGCATATTTTAATGATTTACTACATATTAAATGGCATATTTTGATGATTTTTATTGCAAATTATATGGCATATTTTAATGCTTTTTAGTGCATATAAATCCGGGCTTTAGTGATAACATACATAAAAAAATTGCATTGTAAAACTATAGGGCCATATACTCGTATTATTTGTTTCACTCAGCATCTAAAAATATAGTTGTTAAACGAATATCTGTTTAATAATAGAGCTAGAGCCAAACTGAGTATTAAAATCCACAAAGTGAGTGCCTTCGTCACAGAGTTTAAACGTTGAGTAATACTATTTATTATTTCCATATTATAATGGAACTTTTAAAGTACTTAGGTAATAGATTTAAAAAAATGCAAACAAAAATTATTTGAGGTGAGTAATTTATACACACATCGTTGGGTTTGTAGGTACGTTTAGCAAAGCACATTTTTTATTTTTATATTCGAGATTTTTAACTTATTAATGGTAGGTGATAAAACTGGCCCTGATTTTTCAAATCGGAAATATTTTATGTTCCTATGCAATATTTTCTGTTCTAGGCCTCTTGTACATTTTTTTCCCGTCATTTCTCTGTATTTTGCCCATAAATTGTCCATTTGTTTATTTATTTTTTTATTAATAAAGAACCCTCGGCAGCATGGGCTATTGGGTTTACAAATTACAATTCATTACAAATGTTATTTAAATTACATGGATTACAGATTGTTTTAATTGTTATCTTATTCTAACTATAAATTTTAAATTTTGGTTTGAAGTTTGGCTGTTTTAATGAATTGGATGATGTTGGCTATTGATTGAGGATGATTGTTGAATGTTTCGGCTAGTGATTCGGATATGTTGTGGAATGTTCTGGTGTTTTGGTATGTGCGGCATTTGATGAGAATGTGTTTGATGGTGACTGCAACACCACAGGCTGAGCATATTGGGGGTAGTTCTTTTTGCATAAGGAAACTGTGGGAGATTTGTGTGTGTCCGATTCTGAGTCTGGTTAAAATGACTTCGAATTTTCTAGGTGTTTCGATAGGGAATGTCCAGTTATCAGTGTTGTGTTTTATGGTATTAAGTTTTGTGGAGTAAGATGTCCATTTCTAGTGCCATAATTTTTGACATTTATTTGATATAAGTTTCTTTACATCCCGGAATAAAGTAATTTGTAGGAGCGATGATAGTGGAGAAGAGATTGCGGTATTAGCAGCAAGATCGGCGAGTTCAGGGACGTTAGCGTGTCAAGGGATCCAAAAGAGTTTGATTTTATAACCATTGTTGTTTTGTAGCGAGTATATTTTATTTTGTATGTGTAAGCTAATGTCTGATGGGGAATAAGTATTTTTAATATTATTGATGGTGCTGAAGGAGTCAGAAAAAATTATGGTGTCTTGAATGTGGTGTTTGGTAATTATGTCGAGAGCTTTTATTATGGCGATTGACTCTGCAGTGAAAACAGAGCAGACGTTGGGTAGTTTGTACATGAATTCCATATTTTTTCAAATTACTGTGGCTCCGACCCCGTCTTGGTTTTTGGATGCATCCGTATACATTTTTTCGCTTATAGTGTTTTGGATTAAGTGAAAATATTCTTGTTCATAAATGTAAGAGGATATGCCGTATTTAAAAAAAAAAAAAGTTCGTTATTAGTATCATTGAGATTTTTCCATTGAAGAGCTAGAGTAGGTGTAACAGTTAATACGTTAGAGATGTCTAAATTGTTCTCCTGGAGTAGTGTTGGTAACATTTGGAACTTTGGTTTGAAGTTAAGCGTAGGAAGGGTACTTGCTAATTTTAATTCGTGGTTTGATGTAATTTTCAGTCTTCTTATGTTGAGTGGACGTGTGCATGCTAGATTGTATATAGTGGGTATTGGACTTAAGCGATAAGCACCAATTGATAAACGAAGACCTGAGTTGTGGATTGTATCAAGTTTTTTGGCAATTGATTTGTTTGCTGTTGTCCAAATGAAATCGAGTTTAGAAAGTATGAGATAGCATTTTTACAATATTGAGACGTGGGGAGATTGATGTTTTTAAGGAGTTGATATGTTGCCATGAGCATTTTTTGCCGAATGTGATACCGAGGATTTTAATTGTATTATTATTAATTAATTAGTGATCTCCCATTTTTATGTTCATTGAATTATGATTTCGCATGCGTGTAAATACTATAGGTACATTGTGATTTTTCTGATGAAAAGGTGAAACCAGATTTTTTGGTCCATTTTAGAAGATTGTTGATGGCATGTTGTATGTGGGTTTGAACAGTTTCTAAACTCTTGCTTCTACAATAGGTAGATATTTGTGTAGAGTGTGGATTGGACAGGTGAAGATATGTTCTGTGTAATATTATTAATGGTTATGAGGAAGAGGGTAACTGAAATTGTAGATCCTTGAGGAACTCCGTTGACTTGTTTTATTTATTATTATTTGCAAATATTATATTATTTATAATACTCTTAAATATCAAGTCGTCAGAAACTGTTTTTATTATTTTCAAAAATATCGCAAAACGTATGTTCGCATAGGCTCTTTAGTCTTTACACTCATACGGTGCCGTACTGTTTCTACACTTTTTTCATTTAGTACCTAAAATATACTATAAAATTAATACAAATGTTTACTTACCTACAAGTAGTTAAAAACTGTTTTTTTTTACTGTTCACCATTTGTTAAGAGACCGCTTGCTTTGCCTACCGGCTCTACTCACCAACTTGAGTAAGAGTGACACTATGCATCACTTTTGGTCAGAAAATGAAGATCGGATGGTGACGTTTAACAGAAAATACTTGAAGTGTGATTGGTCAAATCTCATCTAACCTGCCACCTTCTTGTACCATTTTTAATTTTAAAGGTGGTATTTCATTTAAGGGTAAAATTCTTCTAAGATTTTGATTTAACTATTAATTACTTATTGTAATAAAATGTGTAACTGACTTGCATATAATAAAATATAATTTCAAATAGTTATATCACAATAGCTATATAAAGTTATATAACAATAGTTACAAAATGTAATATAGATAATTATATAAGTATAATATTAATTATTTATACATTCTAAAATAACAGCAAAACAGTTATACACAGAGTAGTTTTTGTCTTATCATATCAATAATCAATACCAACTAACTTCATCTATACATATAATTTACATTTAAGTAAATCTTTAGGTACAAGAAAAAGTAAAATTTGTTCATAGATTTCTAAGTTTTTTTCCTGCAGTTAAATGGTGAACTGTAAAAATTAAACTATTCATTTTTTACAAATTAAATGGGAGAGGAGGAGTGTTTACATTTTGAAAAGTCTAAAATGGTTGTTTCATAAACATTGATTGAAAAACACTGCATTAGGTACATGTGCAAACTTAAAGAATAGATAATTTTAATTTTTAAAAACATGAAGCTTAAGAAATGTTTTTCTCATAAATTAATTTATTAAAATTCATAAATATAAAATTAAGTTATTTCAAAATTATAATTCCATGAAAAATATGAAGTTAACATGTTGAATTTTTAAATCTCATTATATTATAAACTATTTCATTCTTTTACAGTACTATATATAACCAATTTAATTTTACCTGAGTCTAACATAAAAAAGGTATTATGATTCATGTTCATATATTGCCCCAGACTGAGGGGAACAGGCAGAGGATCAGATGATTTCATGGCTAGTCATGGGCCACCTTCATCCTTGGCCCACCCTTGGCACTACCACATTAACAACCATGAATAACAGAATATTTTGATTTTTTTTCATCATAGGAATTATGGACCTAGGCAATAAGCATAACTAACAAACATTTTTAAATGATTACAAATAAGTACCACTTAAACAAAATTATTAATAAATTAGTAAAAAAAAAAAAAATAATAAGCAAACAATCATATTAAAATGTTTATTGAGCAATGTTAAAAAATTTGAAAATATCATTACAATAAAAAAATAAACTCTGCTTAAATATCTATAAATCCCAATATACTTTAAAAATGCTAGCCCCGATGGTAAAAACATTTAAAATATTGTAATAGGATTAAAATGTATTAATTAGACACTTTTAGACAATGTTGTTTAGCATATTCCCAAATAAATAATGAACCAGCAACATGCACATTTAATGATCTGACAATACCCAATTGCTCTATTTCCACACATGTATCCATGATGTATAATAAATCATGTGGAATACCAGATGTTTCATTCCTAAAATGAAAATTAAAAAATACCTTTAATATCATTAATAAAAAGTAATTAAAGACTATGACAAAATATAAATAGTTAAATTGTTTTGTTTTCTAATTTTAGTATTTAGATAGGTATACCAATGTTGAAATAAATAATATTGGTTTGAAATCAATAAATGGATAGGTAGTCTTTTTTTTTATTTTAAGGATTTTTAACATACCATATTTGCAATTAGTATTTAGGTTGGGATTACAATATTTCCTTTATCTTAACAAGTATTAAAAAAAAAAAAAAATTTAATTAATAAGGTTCAAATTACATCTTAAGACTGATTGTTTTATCCTCAGTAAAATAAACATTCAGTGGGACCAAAAATAAAAAAGTTGGACTTCTTCTTCTTCTTTAGGGTTTGACGACCATTAAGACCATCCCGTCACACATCCAATTCTCCATCCTTCCCTATCTAGTGCTTGTACTTTCCAATCCGGTCCTCCATTAAGTGCCTCTGCGTCTCTTTTTATCATATCTTCGCACCTCAATCTAGGTCTCCCCAATGGTCTTTTGCCAACTGGATTCTCGTCCAAGATCATCCTTGTTATGTTGTTTTGGTTTCGCATAACATGTCCAGCAAAAAAGTTGGACTACACTGTTTGAATGATAATCAAGCTGTTATACTATTTGTATAAAACCTTAGTTACAGAATATAGGATATATTTATATCAACTAAATTTCCTGTAAGTTTATTTTGAATTACTTCAAACAAATTGAATAAGAATAAAATAACATTTTAATTCATTATTCAAAAATTAAGTTTTTGAAATACCTATCATAAAAACTCCTTAGATAAATTTAATAATTATTTTAAATTTAATATTTTTACTTATTAAAATATTAAACATACAATTATAGAAATCATAAAAATTAAATGGAAATAAGCTTTGAAATGTAATCAATGGATATCCCTCCTCGTCCAAGATTGCTTCTCAATATTATATGTTAAATTAATTTTATTGTTTTGCTGTTATTATAACTACCTTGTGCTAATTATAAAAAAACAACATACTTATAGATAATATAATTTAAAAAATAATAAAAAAGTATTGAAGTGATCAATAAACTGCATCATCATTATAATAAGGTACCTACTTTATAAAACACATTAAAATAAATTCAATACTAAGCACTTACCCTAATAGTAGAACACATCTAAAAGGCAACTTAGTATCATGCAATTTTACACTATCTACCGTTTGTTCTGCAGCTACAATTTGATATCCTTCACTTTTTTTCTTTTGTAAATATGATTTCAGATTTTTAACCTTTACCTGAACCAATAAAAGTACAAATTGTTGATGTTGATTAAATTACAATAATTAAGAAAAATGTGGAAAACACACCTCAATAATGTATTGATGTTTCTCAGCAGTCATGCTTAATGCCGTAAATTCTCTCTTTTCTATACTTGATAAATTATTTACAACTAAAGTTGAGGCTCCAAATACTTGACACGTTCTAGCTAAACCGCCTAAATTAGTTACTTTATCTATCAAAGATGCAACAACTATTAACATTGAATTAGTTGAGAAGTCCTCAACTAAAGGTTGGGATGGAATGTATTTTCGTTGAGCATTTTGAGCAGTATCAAGGACAGTAATTTCATTTGATGGAACTGAAAAATAGTAATGAGTTACAAAAATTTAACCATAATCAGGTACTTATGGTGCATATAAAAAAGAAACAAAGTTTCTGAACCAATTGTAATACAAATGTAAATGTTACTAGGGTAACATATTATAAAGAAGCTTCTACACAAATTTTATAAGAATTCTTCTCCTCAGGGTCATCAACCCGAGGGTTGGTTTGCACCTAGAAGGTGTTACTTGGGAAGGGTTTTTACTGGGCAGTGGTTTCCCGTTGCCTTCTGCACAGGGGAGATGGCGGCTGCTCTCGCTAGACAGTTGCCTGCCCAGAGAGAGAGAGAGAGAGCCGCCAGTGATCCGAGGTTTGAACCGGCGACAGTGTGCGTCGGCAGTGATGCCTGGTTCCACTCGGCCACTCTTTATAAGAAAGGCAAGAATAATTTTCTTTTTTTAAATAAATATGAACTATCAAAAAAAAAAAAAATGTATAGTTGGCCACTATAAACTAGTAAGTGTAATTAAAAAACAAAACTTCTTATTAACCTTTTTAACATAATTAAGAAATCTATGAAGCAATTACATTTTTTAACGATTCTTGAACTATGAGTTATTGAAACAAAATTACTTATACTATTACTATAAACTTGTACAAACCTGATGTAGTATTTTTTTCAATAAAAGATGAAACCATACAGTTTGACAAATCACATTCACCATAATTCATGGTCTCTGAGAAATCATTTAACCATTTCAATGAAAAACGTTCTTCATATACAATATTTAACAATCTAGGAACTTCTATGCACACATTCTATTCATCAAAAATTAATTAATTTTAAAATTAAAGTATGTTAAATTACTTAATTACTTTTAAACACAAAGAATTGATCATATTTAATTCTTGATAGAAAAAATCTTTGAACGGATTTTCATACTTTTTAGTTTGTTCATACTTGAATATTATATTATACATAGTTTCCCATACTAGAGACCATTCAGAATTTTTGGAATCACAGGGAAATAAATTACACATAGTTGTCTAAAACATTTTAAATAAAACAGTGATTCTTAAATAATGTTAGAGATATTTTTATAATTTAATATATACTCATAATATAAACACATTTAAAAAAATGTTAAGTAATAATAAATAGGTTATACAGTCATTTTTCAATAGCACAAAGTTTGATCACTCAAAATTGTTAATCTTTTTTAAAAAAAATCCTTATTTTTTTTTTTTTTTTGATCTTGTTTAGATTATAGTAATCAAATTAATTTTTTTCTCACTCAGACTTCAATTTAACAAATCTAGTATAGCATAATATTGATATAATGAGTAAGACCGCAAAGCCTGTGATGAGGTAGGGGTCTAGAGAATTCTCATACACTTGTTAACTAATTCTTTTTACCCGACAGGTAGAATAAGGAGGTTAATATATTTAGGTGTAATGCATATTATGCATGTTGTGTTTATTTTTGTTTGTTCCTATTTTTTTTTCATTAATGAATTTGACATAATACTAATATGTACAGTTTCTGGGGATATATGGATAAACTATCGGTGTTAGAACTAAAGAGAAACATGACTAGAATGAAATTAAATGTTTATTTTATAAATATACTGATAAAAATATAATTTACAAGAAGTCATTTTTTAATTTTTTATTTAAATTATATTTTTTATTTGTTTAGTACACCAAATTATAACCATAAAAATTAATTATTACATCATAAATCATGTTGAATGTTTTTTAATTAATTCCTTGCATAATAGACACTAACCTACTAGTTAGTAGATCACAGATACTAACCATTTTGTTATTGACATAGATATAAACATATAAACTACTATAAAACAGACTATTTATGACTTATTATGTCTATACTATGAGCAGTATTATTTACTTTATCTTTTATAATTTATACTGTTAATTAATTTTTATGGGTTCGTAAAAATATTTGCTTCTGTGCCCATATATCATTAATACATCACTGAATAGAAATTAATACAAGTTATAAGTAATAATAAATCTAAAACAAATACATATTGGCAATATAAAATATTCACCTGAGCATAAAGTCGTATTTTATAGCCATTTGAAAAACATAAAGGTAAAAGATACTTTTTAGTGTCTATTTGAAACTGCTTATTTATTTTTATTTTGTTAAGATGATACACTATTGAAATAAAACTACACAAATAATTATGATTTTCTTCAGCCTAGAATGATAAAAAAAATAAACATCAGGTATACTTAATTTTTAATAATTAATGTCAAATTAGTATATAATTACATTTTGAAAGTCATTCCAAAAGTCAGAATAACTGTGGTACTTATTATATATTAAAACCAATAACCATATTAATTGATATGCAACACTGTGTATGTGAGAAATTTCTTTTAAACTTGTCAATGACCATTTATATACGTTATTTTCAAATATTAATGACTGAAAATAACAAAATGAATAAAATTATAAATAAAATAATGATGAATTAATTTCTAATAAATTAGAACAAACCTCATGTTGTTTATCACAAGCAATAATAAGTAAAAGGTGTACCACTCTTTGTTTTATACGATACGCTTTAGAATTATGAAAATATTTTCTATCCCTTAATGATGTTTCAATTTTAATAATTGCGTCCAAAACTTTTTTCCATAATATATTGGAATTTAGTTTATTTAAACATTTAATCGCATTAAAACGTAAATATCTATCATCAGGTAAACATTCAATTCTATAAAATTAGGTATTCATTATTAACTATATGTAATTAATCGTATAAATTATTATAATGCTTACGAAATGTCATTAATCAAAGGAAAATTATTTAATGATCTCACATATTCAATTGCATCCCATTCAATTCTGAAAAAATATATGATAAAATACATTTAAAATTTTATAAAAATGTATATTTTGTTCATTAAAAACATACTTGACTGCACCATATCGATCAATACTGAATAAAATACATTTAGCAAAGAATTCAGACACTATTAGGTCTGATTCTAAAATTTGAATAATATTCTTTGACTGATCTTCAAAAAATTTAAGAAGTAGTAATGAGAAACAAACACTAAATTTGTCACTGTATTTTTCAATTAAAAGATTTTGGATAATCTATAAAATAAGACAAGCAATTAAAAACTAACCATTTATGAGTTGTAAACATAAATTTATAGGCAGTACCGTTAAGTTGAGATAGATTGGTACAATTTTTCAAACAATTAATTATTTCTAATTCAAGTATTTAAACTGAAATGTACTCAAGGGCTTTGGAAATTAATTAAAGAAGGGTAACATTTTTTTTAAACTAGTTTTACCTAAAAGAAAAATATATTAACTTCTGTCAGAATTTCTTGCAACAAAACAAAATAATTTATTATATCCAAAATTATTTTTACAAGGAACAGATTAAAAAAAATTCACTTATACTTAGTGCTTTTTAAATATGATTTGAAAAAAATTTGACTCAAACTTAACCAATATAAACTTAAGATATTGAAAAGATTATTAATTTTTTATTCTTTTTAATTTTTCATGGTTATTTTCAATATTTTTACATTCTATATATTTAATGAACTTACCTGACACCTATTATTTATTTATTTTTTTTTTGTGAAAGCAATAAAAATATTTAGATACAGATACATTAAATATTTGAAAACAATTTCTGAATAAAAAAAATAGAAATTATATCACATTTCCAATTTATGTTTAAAAAATAAAAATTTTGTAGACAGTCATTTTCATATGAGAAATACTATAAATATAATGCCAAAGAAAAATGTTAAAATAGAAATTTAAATACAGTATTTGAATCAAATATTTTAAATTAATTTTTCATGTTTCAAAAGCACTAAAATCTATTTCCCAATTATCTTATTCATTAAAGAAAAAAATAATAAGTTTGAATATGTGTAATCAAAAATATAAATATATAGTTTTAGCCTATATAGGTACTCATGTTTAAGATATTTTTACTTCATAGATATATAATATTAAAATATATAAAATTTATGCAAAAAAAAATTGCGTAGGCCTTCAAGGACGTAATTTTAGTTTTTTTTCCTGGTTGTGTGAGCTTTTAGGCAGTCATATTTTAATACTTTGCCATGCCATTAAGAATAAATAAGAATACATACATGTTATTCATATTACACAATATGAGTTTGTAATGAATAAATTAATTATAAGGGTGCATTAAATCATTAATAAAAAGTCAATTATTAACATCTTTAAGTTATTACCTCTCCAAATGACGCCCTTGGTTTTCCCTTTAAAAATACTATTTATTCTATACACATAAATAATTACAGTAGGACCTCGCTCCTCGTTAATTCTACTTAGGTAATATTGAGGGTGTCGGATTATTAAGGATTAGACAAAAAAAAAAAAAAAAAGAAATAATATATTGCAAAAAGTCATGTTATAATAATGTATGTGTCTTACTAGTGACTGGATATGTTTGCATGTTGGTATACGTATATTGTATGAATAAAATCAAATTCACAAATTACACTTCTTGTGTTAGAGAAAGAGGAAGGGAAAAGGTTTCCAATTGCCCAGGTTTTTGGGTAAGCGAGGTCTTACAGTCATATAAAAAAAAAAAAGATTATTTAACAAAGCATTACCAACCTCATTTTTCAGAAATGTTACATATTTTTCATTAGATAATAAATTGTATTGAAACATCATTTCAATAAAACTCTTTGTAGCATTTGGAAAACAGGATACTCTGCAATTTACTAAAAACTCCCAACTATTTTTAATGAATTGAATTATTTTCTCTACATGTATTTCAATTGGAAATTTACAAAAAAATGTCTTTACTGTTGAAAAATATATACTCCAATAGTTATCATAACGTTCTACAGTTTTTTCTGTTAACCAGTTAAATACATCAAACATTTGTTCATCAGAAACAGTAGAATATTTAAAAAATGTATTGATTATATCCAAATGTGGAATTTGGTGTATTCTTGGTTTTTTTGAATGATAGAATTCTTGATGTTGAAGAGAAAAAAATCCAGAATTAATAAAATATTTTGTGAACAATAGCCAATCATTTTTTAATGTCTGTTCAGACGAATAATTGGTTGCATATTTTCCAATCCAGCTGTAAATTGCTAAAATAGAATAATTACCAGAGCGATCCACAAGAATAGAGTTGCACTTTGTGAGCCAGATTTTCATAGTCTTGAGATTATCAGGTATTCTATTTGAAGATAAGACTTTATCAAAAAAAGAAAAAGTATTTGAATCATCACAAGATCCTTCTTCTAAGTCTATTAAGCATTTGTTTATCCAAAGGGTAGTCAATGACCATATATGTTTGTCCAATATTCGACTTATACAAGTATCATATACATTGAAGTCACTTTCAACTTCTAATAAACATTTTAGAATGTCTATTAAATAGAATATATCTACTGTATCTGTATTAGAACAAATATTATCCAAATTTTTAACACAAACTGGGTAGTCAGAGAAAATACTGGATAAAACGAATAATCCAATTGATGTTGAATACATTATATGTTTTCCATTAATACATTGTGATAACTGTTCATCTAAACTATTTAGATCATTAATTTTACTGATTGAATTTATAAAATAATTCCAAGATTTTTTATTCTTCTGACATACCATTATGAAATCGAATATATGGTTAAATATTTCAGTACTGGCATGAGTAAAAAATTTACTCATAAATATAAATAAAAATGACAATACAATAGATTTTAAATATGAATTTGGCATTTTCATAATAGCATATTTTATTTTCAATATTTGGTCAATAATATTGAAACTTAAAGATTTTGATGAATTTATATTAGCCAATGATTTTGTTAAAAACATTAAAGGTACAATTGACCACTTAACTGTTGGTATGTAAGATAGAAATATACCTAATATATCATGACCATCATTAGACATGATCAATTTGTCAAACCATGATGATAAAATAGTTTCCAACTGAGGCTGGTCAACATTAAGTTCACTAGACATTTTGAACAAAAACACATTGTTCAATGAATTTATGAAGTACTGTAATAACTGTTCATTTGTTTTTAATGACATTATTGACATATTTGTAATGATGTCTATACTTGCCAAAATAACATACTTGGAGCTATGCTTAGACATTTTATAATACATAGCTGTTATCCATTTTAAAGGCAATTTACAATCATCAGTTGTATTTAAAGCAAGATTTTTAGCAGTGCTTAGAACTGGTAAAGTTAAATGTTGTTGAGTATTTTCCAAAGTTTCCATTACAATTAAATAATCATTCAATGCTTTCATGAATTTTTTCTTGCACTTGTTTGGACAGTAAGTAACATTTTCATTTGATAATAGAGAACATGATAATTTAAGAATGACATTATTATAAGTTCTAATTACATTATTTTCACAAGTCAATAAATTACACGATAAACTCCAAAAATCGTCATCATTTAAAATAACACTAATACACTTAGAATCAAAAAATAAACACTGCATATTAAATAATAAATATATCAAACGATCAGGATGAGTTTCAATCATAGGTTTAATATCAATCCACAAAGCAGATATATCATTATTGGACACAATATTGTTCAAGATCATTATTACAGCATCTAACTTTTTTTTGCTTAAGTTTTGTTCATTAAGTGTGTTTATTAATGTATTTCTTATACAATTGAAATGTGTATTATCATTTATTTTGTTGCTACATAAAACATTTAAGTTATGCAAACAAAATCCAATATTTACAATTTTTTCATTGGAACAATTTTTATAATCAACTTTATACGATAACTCAATGCAATATTGGAATAGTTTAATAATATCAGAGTTACTGTGCTCTTTTATAATATTAATAAAATAAATAAAAATAGATTTTAAGTTATCCAAAGATACACCTGAACTTTCCCAAGCATAGTTTTCAAAAGTATTGACAATTTGAAAACATACATTTTGTGCACTAGATACAATTAAATTATAAACCTCTATTTCTTCGTGAAAATCATAAGTATCTAATAGTATAGGCAATGCTTCAATAATTGCTTTTTTTTTTTTTGAATTATTACTGTTTAATATATTGAACATAGATTGTAGCATAGTGAATTCTTCCATACTAGGTAACAACTGTAATATAAGAAAGTAGATATTTAAGTCAAGTAAAAAAAAAATATTAAAAATATATTCAAAATATTAAATTACCAACAGAAGCTATTTAAAAAAAATATATAAACATACATAACACATTTCAAACCAATTAATATTTAACATTTATCATATATATATATAATAATAAATATACAGATAATATTCTACATTTTATATCGATGTGCTTGTATGGGAGTGAACTTGGGGAAATTAGTTTGACTTTTAAATAAATGTTGTCCATTAATAAACGTTTTAAGTTCTTCTGGTAATTTTAAAGATCCATCAGCTGTTTGATGAGTTTCAGCAAGAGCAATAATTAATCGAGGAATAGCACACGCTGTTCCATTGACAGTATGTAAACAAATGTCATTTGAATGAATTCCTAAACGCATAGACTGATAATTTGTACAATCGCTACAACTTGAAATCTCTCCATATTTATTACGTCCAGGCATCCAAGCCTCAATATCATATTTACGATAAGCTTGAGTACCAAGTTCACTTTTAGCCATATCTAAAACACGATAATATAAACCAAGTGATTGAAATATCTCTTCTTGAATGTCGCGAAAATAAAGAGACATATTTTCTGATTCTTCCGGTAAACATGTTCCAAACATCTCAACTTTAGTAAATTGATGTACCCTATAAATCCCTTTTTCTTCGGCAATGCTAGATACTTCAGCTCTGTAACAACGACTTACTGAACACAATTTTAAAGGAAGTTTGTTAATAGGTATATTTTTATTCATTAAAGATCCAGCTAAAGCCATTTCAGAAGTACCAGATAAGCACCATTTATTACCATAATAATTATCTAGAGTATAAACTTGGTTTCGCTCTCCAACTGTATCCATTCCACATCTTCTAATCAATTCATCTGGTAATATATCTGGAACTGAAACTAATTTAAATCCTTTTTTGATTAATTTTACCAATGCGTACTGTACAAGAGCATGTTCAATTTTTGCTAGTGGGCCAAGGAAATAGTAACTACGATCTCCACAATAATTGGTTAAATTATCTGTTTTAAGGCAATGTCTGATTTTCTTCAACATGTTTAATGGTAATGGTTTAAAGTTAAAAAAAGGTTTTTGACCACCGTACTTTAAAATGTTGAAATCACCTTGAATGTGTTCTGTATCAGGATGTGTTTTTTTAGTAACATTTCCTATTTTGCTTGCTAAAGTTGGCATGCTTTCCTTGAAATTTTTAACTGAAGTTGATAAGTTGCTTGACCATGATGATGAAAATTTTACAAGTAACTTATTAAAATTCTTTTTTTTTATATATAATTGGTGTAACAAAAGAAACATTGTATTTAGGTATTTTTATGAAGTTTACTCACCAATATTACAGTAACTGACTTAGGACTATGATATTAATTCTTCTTGATCTATTTTAATAAAAATACATATTTCAACCATTATTTTCAAGTCAAAGTGTATTAAATATTGATTGTCAATGTAAATATAAGAATAATTATCATACATCAATACTTACATATCATTCGTAGTCATAAAAAAAGTAAAAGTAATAGTATTCAACTTGAATTAAAATAAATTATTCTAATATAAAAACAGTATTTTTTTTTTAATTTGAAGATTAAAACCACTAATTAAAATTAGGAAGTAGTTCAAATTATGGTAAATAATATACATTAAAAATATATTATGTTAGAACATGAGTTTTGCGTTAATTCAAATTTTAAATGTACTTCTAATTAAACATAAGCCATTAATGTACCCAATATCCATAAGATGAAATACCATAGTACCAGACCCAGCCGGCAGCCACCCACATGCGATGCATATATAGATCCTCACGTCACACGTGTAAAATATTTAGAGATTGTAATAACCAATTTGTACTTAGTATTTTGTAGTATTTTATAGTTATATTATCACCATGGGAAAAATTCAGGGGCACCAGATGATAAAAAATTATAAACAAAATGTTTTGTTAGAAAATATGTTATCATTGCTATCTAATATCTATCACAAAATGTAATTAAGAATTATTCACAAGTGATAATTTCTTTCTATATTTGATAAATAATGTTTATTAACTTGAAATTTACTTCAAGAGTGATCGTAACTCATTCAAATTTCATAGTAAATTAAAATTGTCATTCTGTATTGTACCTAATGTATTAACTTTTTGATTTGATTTTAATTAAAGTTGTATGAATTTTATGTGCCTCATAAAAATTGCTCATTATTAGTTATGGATCATCACTTTAGTAAATATCTTTCATATTGTTCATTTCCTTTCCCAGCGAACTTACGCATATATAATTTTTTTTAATGTTTTAAATCGCATTCATATTGCTTATCCTTAATTTTAATTATTTTGAGCCTTTTTCTTTAAAAAGCAATTAACTTTTTTTATTAAATAATCAAAATGTCAAAAATATTCTCAGAACCTGGTGCTATTAAACAAAAGAAAATACCCCGTTGTACTATACTTCGTTCATTGTACGATCGCGAGATTAATGGAACTAAAAAACGCATGAATTGTATCAGAGCTACTTACCAAACTGTGTATCCCAATTGTACAATTATTAACGTTGAAAAACCTCCATGTTATCTACGGAAATTCACACCTGATGGTCGTCACTTTATAGCTTTTTCTCATGATCAAACATCCATTGAGGTTTATGATTACCTAGGATGTTCAATGGCAGCTAATTTGTTGAAGAATTATGAAGGAAATTGTATTGGCCAGAATAATGAAGGTGATGTTATTCGTAAGCGAATATTTGATAGATTATTTCAATTGAGATACCGTATTAGAGTTTCACCTGAAGGGGAACAATTAAATAGAGAATGCAGTTTATTCACAGAGAATGGTGATTATGCTGTAGTAGGTTCTGCTGCCGTTATTCCTGATGACATCAGACCTCAATTCTATGAAATTTATACCAATAATGAAGCAGTGAGTCCTAATCCATTATTTCCCTTGGAAGATTATACTATACATTTAGTTAACTTAAATCTTGGAGCTGTGAGTCACTATTTACACTTTAAATCAGATAAAATTTTTTTGTCTCATAATCAAGGTATTTACTTGTTTAACAATACTCTTGCCATTTTATCTGTTCAACACCAATTAATTCATGTTTATAAGATAATTCGTAACCGATTTTGTTTACTAAGAAAAATCGGACGATTTTGTTATGAAGATGATCATTTGTTAGTTACATCTGTGTATACAATTATGAATCGTGCGATGTATAGACCTTTTAGGGAAAATAGTATTAATGGATTAAAACACAAACTCATGGTGTTTTTATACAAAAAAGCTGAACGTGAAACTAAGAGAACAGGGTCACAATATCCTCTAAGGAAATTTTATCAATATTTTAATCAAGTAAGTTCATACTTAAAAACTATCATTATTAAATTAATCTTATTAATAGATGTTTTCATAGTTTTTATCATTACGCATGTGGAAAATGCAGTTATTAGATGAAAATCACATACTCATTAGATATGCATCAGAAGAAGTGGCCACTATTAAAATTCAAGAACCAAATACTCAAGCATCATTCTTTATGGTTTATAATATGGCTACTACTATGGTAAATTTATCATTTGAGTAAAACATATATGTTTTTTAAATAATGATTTAAAATAAATATATGTATTAGATTTATATGGTTTGGGTATTTATCAATCAAGGTTTTTACAGAATTGATGAAACTGTTGAACTATTGAAGTGTAAACAATTATAATATTTATTTATTTTAATATATATTCTAATATTCTAATACATTTTAAATGCATCGCAATAATTTCATTTCAATGTTATTGGATGTAGGTTTTAGATGTTTTTGAAAACACATCTGATGAATTGTTAAAAGTGTATGAAAATTTCTGTGATAATTTTCGTAACTCCTATATAAACCCAGAAGGATTTATGCCTTGTTCACCTTCTAACAATATATACTCTTGGTAAATTAATAATTTATAGTTAACAAAGTTAAAGTGTCAATATTTAATTTACATTTGCTATATTTTGTCAGGGAATCACACCAAAAATTTAAAAATACAATTATAAATGCCAAATTTGGTGGAACAATGGAGGCAAACAAACGAATTTTAGGTCAATTACCAGTTGCAGCCCAATCTTTCACTAGTTCTCCATATTTAGATACATCACTTTATAGTTATGACGAAAAGTGGGTATCGCCTATGGAACGACCTAAAGTAGTTGGTGAATATCCAATTAGGTAAAAAGAAAGATTACTGTTTTTTTGGTTTTGTATTATACAATGAATTAAAGAAATTTTGTATAAAACTGTGTGTATAATTTATAGGTTTTATTCAAGGGGATCAGGATTACTAAGTTTTTGTCTGTATACGAGTGAATCAAAAGGACCGACATTAGACCGTAGACGTCTTGTAGCATTTACATTTCACCCAACAGATCCATTTGCAATAAGTGTTCAGAGGGATAACTTTGAGTATGTTGTCAATTTTCATATACGTAAAGTACATATGCCTGAATAATGGGAACATCAAATGCTCATAATGAAAGCTACTCAATACATTAAGATCGCCAATTAACTTATTCTAACAACAAATATTATATATGTAAAAAATCTAGTCATTTTAAATTTTAAATTATTTTATTATTTATTTGAAAATAAAATTATTGATACGTTTTTAAAAAAAAATTCACAAGTGTGATGAGTTAAATAATTTAGAATTTTGACATGATAAAATCAAGTTATGCGAAAAATACAAACTAGTCTAGGATGAATGGAAAAAATAATTATAAGAACAAGACTTATGCAATTTATAATTGCTTGACCAATTATTAATCATTTCCTATTTGTAATTCTTTCCATCGTGTTTCAAGGTCCAAGTATTTTTGTTGTAAAATTTTCTCTCTCTCTTTTTGACGGTCTACATCATCAGTTAATGACTGTAAAAATGTATAAAAAATATTTTCATTAAAATAAAAAATAATAATATAGTTCATTTTACGATAATTTAGATTAAAAAAAAAAAAAAAAAAACTGAAGGTTAAATATTTATTAATGAACAATAACTAATAATTTATTATATACTTGTAATCTTTTCGGTATAGCAGCTTCTTCTTGTCGCTGCAGAAACTGAAATGTGGACAACTCCAAATGTGCCTGCTCAATTTCATCAACAAGGGTTTGGAATTGTTTGATAAGACCTTGAGAGCGAGTCTAGATAAATAATTTATCAAATTTAAGATCAAATAAGATACATTAATCAATTGTGAAAATCACATACTTGATAACCTCCAAGAATGATTTTGATTTTTTTTTCCATTTTACCAGCTTTTTTGGCTTCTTTAGTCATATGACCTCTGTTTTGCTCCAGTTTTTTCTCAAGTGACTCTATTCTATCCTTTTTACTCGCTAAATTTGCTCTAGTATATCGATTTTGATTCGGCAAGAATAATACTTGGCCCAAACACTCACCCCACACTTGTGTAAACGAATCTAATGACAAATCTCCATGATTCATGCCTTGTTTAACTATTTCCATTTCTTTTTTTAACAGTTGTTTTGCCTGAAACATTTTTTGTAAGTTAAGAAAATAAGTTAACTTTATTCAATGTCAATCCAACCAACATTTTATATCATTATTTTTTAATTGGTTCTTAAAATCCTAAAATATTCACTTACATAATGCCAAGGTATTAACAATGAAATATAATGTACAAATTATTCTTGAATTTAGAATCAACTTTGAACTATAACTAATTGACATTTACAGTGAGAAGTAACATATTCATAAATACATTTTTAGCTTATTTATAGTCAAAAATAATTCAGAAAAAAAAGAGTTAGCTAAAGAGTGACCTCAGGTATAATGCATCAACTTATTAATTTAACTCTTTAGTTTAATTATAAAAATGAACACAAATAGCTGTATTATTCATATTCTTGTGATCGATTATTAATCAAACTAGTCTGAATAAAAAAAGATTCTATAGTATTTTACTATTCTTATAATTTTAAATTATCCCTTATTACAAATTTTATTACATTTTCCAACTCTTCTTCTGTAAATTGTTGATACGGATGTGCCTGTAAATAAGCTAAATGCTGACTTTCAGTTAAGATAGGTTGTTTTTTGGGACCACTTTGAGTAAGAGTAGCAACTTCTGGAGGAAGAGGGTTGCGAACAGCATCATAATGAAGCATCGTAATCATTTCTTGTTTTATCAACTCTTCAGCCTGCGCATTTACAAAAACAACATCTTGTAGTAAATGTATTGCATACTATATATATAATTAAAAAACTACCTTTTGAAGGTCTGTAAGAGGTGGCTCTGAATTTAAAGGTCTCAAAACAATATTTGTATCTGGTGGACGTGGTAAACAACGTTGAATTACTTGAGATCGTAACTTCATTTCTAACTGGCCTATGATGAAAGTATTAATAAATAAAAATTAATAAAACAATAATCAATATTTAATAAATGAATATTTTTGTGTAAATTTTACTAACGACGCGCAAGAAGTTCTTCAGCACTACGCATTTCTACATCAGATTGATCTTCTATAAAATCTTTTTGAGTTTCTGTTTCTTCATCTTCAACTTGATCTTCAGGAACTACAATTTCAAAATCATTTTTTGGCCGAGGCAAAGTACTTAATCCTGCTTTTAACTGTTCTTTTACTTGATGATGATAGTTTTTCATAGCTTGTGGAGTATTTATTATATCTACTTCCATAGAATCAGAACGATTGATGCTCAACTGGTCTCTTAGAGGAGTAGGAGTTACCATACCAGCTTTAACTATTGATCTATCACTTTGTGGGGTTTGGAAACCATCATTGGAATTTTGAGTGAGTGAAGTACCTAAAATAGTATTAGGAGTTGTAATTATTTGCCGCTGAGGGGTAACTCCATTGAAATCAACATTTTGCAATTCTGTATTAAGACCTCCTTTTAAAGGAGTATCTACATGTGTTAGTGCCATGATATTTTGGGCATCCTATAAAAAATAAAAAATTCTTTTAATAAATATGAAAAATATAAATAATACTCAAATTCATAATAAATGTACATTTTTTCAACATATTTAGGAAAGAATCTATTCAAGTTTTTGACAAAAAAAAAAGTATGTGTGTGTGTGTGTGTCATATAGTATGTACATTAAACTTATGAAGTTTGTTTTAAATCAGTTGAGAATCTTGGAAATAAATGTTTATAATAAATAAATCTGGAATGTTTATGATTATAATTTACGAATATTTTAATTGAATATTATAATAAATGGAATAAATTTAAAACCTACAAATTATTTTTAAAATATACATAATCAAAAATTGATTTTATTCAAACTTTTATAAATTATTTTTATATTTATTAAGTAAAATATACAAGAAATTAAATTTTATACAACATTTAGTTTTATCAGTATACGTGGTGAGAGGAGTCTATAATAATATGTTTTGTGTTAAGTTAGGAAATTAAAGAATTGTGATTTAGTATTTATAAAAAAAATATAGCAAACAAGTTTTAGAGTGTACGTGTACAATTCAATATTTTAAAATACATAAAAATGGGTTATTATAGAATTGAGCTTCAACCTAACTTTACTAGTAATAATAATCATCCAAACTTATTACACTGTAAAGAAAAATAATATTTAAAAATAAATATCATATAGTCCCCCATATTAATTATTATAAATAATTTAAATCAAACTGTGGTAATTTGGAGTAAAAATATAATTATTTTAATAACCATAATTATATCGAAAAATTGATACATGATTTAAAATAAATAATACAATGAAAAAATTATTTCATGATCAAAGTTGGCAGAGAACTTTGATTCTTTCTTAAATTATTAACATTCATAAAGTTACTAAATTTAATTATTAAAGATTATTATTCATTTAAAACAACTTATTAATTTTAATATATTAAGTTGTATATTACCTGTAAAACTTTGTCAGTAGATACTGATGGGGTTCTTGGAGTACGGCCCGGTATATTGTTAATAGAAGGTGTGTAATCTGACAATAATGCATCTGAAGCTTGTTGATGACCATTTTCCATAGCTATTTCACGTGCCATTTCACTAGCCCGTCCTAACTTAACAACTTGTTGCAGTTCCTTTTAAATAAGTTATACCATTAATAAAGCATTGCAAATAACAATCAATAATACGAATATTACTTGATCAGAAATTTGTGGTTCTGGTAAAACAAGTTTACTCATTTTTCTTATAGGTTCTTGATTATTTAACATAGCTAATGGAACTTCATTTTCTTTACGTTGTTTAAGTTTTGCTTTGTCTTTCTTTCTTTCTCTCTAAAATTCAAACAAAATATAAAAAACAACTTTCAAAATAGAAATAATTAAATATAAGAACCTCTTCAATTTCAACACGCAATTCTCCATCTAAATTTTGCTGCCTTAATTTCCTAAAATCAGGTGCCAGTGGATCAACTTCTTCATTAGCAGTATCATAAAAACCTAAAGCTGGTTTCTTTTCAAATGGTATTTCAGCATTGTAATCTATTCCACGTTTTCGTTTATTGCCTCTTCCAACACCAATTCCGGCAGCACGCAATTCCCTTCGTTTCTACAAAATTGAATTTATTAATTATATTTACTATACATACTAATATTTATAATTTAGAAAATTACTTGTAATGCTGCAAGTCTCCTAGCTTCTTCCAATTGTTTCTCACGAGCCTTTCGTTTGGCTTTTTTTCCTTGAGTGTTAGCTAAACGAGCTCTTGCTTCAGATAACATTTCCAACTCTAGAAAACATAATTTTAATAATTTATAATTACTTTTTACCAGGTAAATGTTGATCATTATTTTAATCATATTCATTTATATTATATTCTTAATATAAAAATACTTTTCGGAGTAATAATATAAAACTATTGAATTATGATTTATATAATTTGATACTTTATCAGTAAATTAGTAAACAAATACTGAATCATAAACCTTGGATTCAATATTTTCAAAAATATAAACATAGATAAATTACATAATATGAGGAGTTTTTATATAATTTACAAATTATAAAATCAGAAACTATGTTATGCAATTTAATCTATCATTTTTTGTAACAACGGTAATTTGACTTGCATTTCAAAATTTAAATGAGTATATATAATTAATTTATTCAACCATGAAGAAAATTTTCAAAATCAAATATTGATTAGAAATCATGAATAGAGAGCAATGTTAAACGTTATTAATATATACATTTTTTACAAGATAAAAATGACAAAAATTTCAATAAGTTCGGTACAGTTAGCCTAGTTTTAATATTATTTTTATGGTGTAGCAATAAATACAGTTTTTATTCAATTTTTCAGAGGTTTTCTTAACACATACTAAAATGAAAAATAATTAAACCAATGAAGAATGGAGTTCCCATTACCATTATCGAACCAGCTCTGTTATATTTAAACTTTTTAAAATAATTATTACCATCTTCGTCCATATCTTTAGGATCTGGGCGGGCTGGTTTTGTTTCAGGATTAGGATCAATTTCGCCTGGTTTTAATTTTCTAGGATCATCACCAACTTCTTCGCCATCTTCTTTTCTTTGAGCTTGATCTCTATAAACATCACAAATTACAAATTAATGACATCACTTTGGGTATAATAAGGTAAAAACCAAGAATAAAAACTATTAAAAAAAAAATCCTACATAATAATAATAACCATTGTTTAATATGCATGGAATTTTAATATACATGAAATAAATACAGTATAATAAGTAATAATTAATGAAATACAGATGTTCTTTTTTTAATATCATTAATTAAGATTTTCCCAGAAATATTCTATTTCAATAACATAAAATTGAAATTCTTTATCACATATTATTTTCTTTTTTCATTTTAAATAAATTCATGAGTTTTTTCAATACAATTTATACAAACTTTTATAATTTTATATTAGTATTAAAAATCTGCTACAAAAAATAAAATCAAAACAAATTTTTATCTTAATCGGACGTCAAAAACTGAAATTTTATGGCTTTCTAATTTTAGATTCCGAATTAAGCAAAAGTTATTTGCCACCTCAAATATTTTTCAAAAACTACCAAAGATTTAAGAAAATTTTCAGATGATTTAATCTTAAAATTTTAATTCCCAAAATCAAAAATTCAGAATTGTTTTACTATTTTAATGATGAATAATTTTTTTAAAATTAAATATACCCATCGACAAAATTGAGCGGAAGGAGTTTAATATACATATAAATAATACATATTATTACTTTTATATTCCATGACATTTCTCAGTAATTTGGGAGACAAATCACAACTAAGTGATTATTTTTTTTCATCGAAATGTCTAAAATTATTTTGAGTAAATCTTAAGTTACAAATATATGCTTAAAAAAAATAAATAAACAAATAGGTAGATAGTATAAATAACAATAACAACCTAAATAAGTTTATATAGTATAGTATAAACGTTTTACAAGTCTATGAAGATATTGCATAATTCTCTAAGCTTAACAAATTATCCTAGGAAAATTAAGTTTTACTGGTAATCTAAATGTAATGGCATCTATTTTATAATAAACCTTAAGCGAAATTACCCAGAGCTATCAAGTTAAAGAATAAAAAAAAAAATAAGAATAATAAGTAAGTAAATTTGATAATATTTTTGAGTTAAGGTTTAGGTTATTACATTTTAGATTACTCATTTAAACATTTTATAATATTTTAAATTGCTATAAGTTTATAAGATCAAGGTATGCATTTAAATGTCTTCATGTACCATAAATATTTTTAAAAAAACATGAAATGAAAATTAATCTTAAGTCCGTAGCTTCATTAATTTTCATCAGTAAAAAAATATAGATACAAATTTTCCATAAATTTTGAAATACAAAATCGATATTTTAAAGTTAAATTATAACATAATTTTTTTAAAATTTATATAAGAATTTTGTAATATTACTTTTTTAAAACATCTTAAAGATAAAATGTTGAAATGACTCAAATTACAAATAATAAACAATTTTAACTTTTTTAATTTGAGTGATTGAACTCTGCAATGATGTAATTGAATGTACAAAGTATGAAACTATTATGTAGTATAAAGACATACTAAAATAATATTCATTAATTTAAAATAGAACACTGGTACAATGATTAAGATACAATAATTTATTATAGTATTCTTAACATCCATATTCATACAATATCTATCTACCATTACGGTCATCTTCTATATCTATAGTAATAAAAATAATAATCAGAAATACTCATCAAGATGTAACATAATTAAATATTTTATGCTGTTTTACCCTTTAAAATGCAAATTTAAGAAAAGATCACCTCTTAGTGCATCAATATGAAGTAATAAATACATTCTCTCAAAGTTAATGTTTTTGGTTTTACATTGATCAGTTAGTCAGGATACCCTTGATTATATATGAATATAGATGATAGTATACATGATAAATATAGTTTATAAATAAAATATTTTAATTGGTAAACAAATACTTGGCATGTTCAGTTCCTAATTTTTTGCAATATATTTATATATATATATATACATATATATATATTAGTCATTTTTTTTTCAATAAAAGTAACACTGGTTTAATTTTTTTTTAAACCTAATTAATTTTAGTTAAAAATGGTTTAAAGTATTATTTATACTCACAATAAATATTCATATCTTTCTAAACACTGTGAAGCTGTACGCCCAACAATGGGTGCAATAGTACGCCATTGAGTTGGCATAAGTTTAGCAAGATGTAAAAGTTTTTCATCTTCTTCTCGACTCCATTCAGTTTTTTTAATACTTGGATCAAGCCATTCAAACCAACGTGCTTTACATTGTTTAGCTGATTTACGATGTAATAATGATGCAATACGTGACCATTGGTTTTTACCATATTTCATAACAGCTGCTTTAAGAATCTCATCCTTCATTAAAAAAAAAACAAAAAATTATTTAAAAAATACTTTTACACATTATTCATAAACATTCAAACTTTTATTTATTTATTAACTGTATTTATATGCATTATTAAATAATTCATTAAATATAAAAATGTAACGCCCCAAATGTACCTAGTTCGTGGAATTCAGACATTTGATGAACTAGATACTAATTTAGTAGTTATTGGGTTTTAAGCAAAGCAAGTATTTTTTTTCTATTTTGATCAAATTAGAGCTGCTATAAGACATTGCTATAAAAAAATATTCAGCACTTAATTTTTTCCTATTCTATGCAATGAGATAAATTAGATTAAATAAATGCAATAGTGTTGTAGTAAATCATAAAAATAATAAAAACTATTTTGTCATTTGAGCTTATTACAATGCAATTATTGTATATGATGCCCCAAAATTATTTCAACAGTTATTTAAGGAACCTGAGGTCTAAAAAGGTTGAAGATTCCTAATATAAATGGATAAGTACATGATAATTAGGGAAATCTACGTATAATATTTGAGTTTTAAAGTACTATTAAAATTTAATTAAATAAATACACACACTTATCACAGTAAAATTTTTTATTTAAATTACAGTAAAACCTCGATTATCTGAACTAATTGAGACCGCACCTAGTTTGGATACGCAATAGTTTGGATATTGGAAATAAAAAGAATTTTCTTTTTTAAACAGTTAAATACTTTATATTTATTATTATTATAATTACTAATATTTTAACAGTTTAACATACATTAAATTATTAAAAATACATTACATATATAGGAACATATATTTATTATATTTGTTTGACAAAATTATTGATTTTCATTTGACGACGAGCTGCAACGCGCTTTTTTGCAGCCAAGTCTCGCAAATGTTTAGGACGAATTAATTGATAAACCTGTTACATTTTGATTATCTACTAACGATTTACACACATACATTCATATGTGTATGTACTAGTAATAATCCAAAAGCAAGAGTTATGATAAATTCGACCGACCGGCCGCGGATACAAGTGCTTCAACGAGTTTTAACGTTCGGATAACAGAACTAATTGTAGTTCGGATAATAGAGGGTTCGTATAACGGAGGTTCGAACAATCGAGGTTCTACTGTACATGTATAATAAAATATATATAAAATAATGTATAATAATACTCTAGTAAAATAATATGTGTATTAGTATATAAAATAAGTGGATCTAAAAAAATATATTCTTACATATTTTCCCAGTTCATGAAATGGGCAAAAAAAGTTATAAAATACTACCTGCACATTTCATGAATTGGGCACTTCATGTTTGGGACGTAACATATACATACACAAAAATCAAGGTTAAGGATTATATTATTTTTTATTTACAAACAAGCTAATTAACAAAAATACAAAACAGTGTTATATTAAAAGTGGAAAATGTATTACATGTAGGTTTTTATTAAGGACCCAATTTTTGTAAAAAACTATAGATTCCTACATAAATTTTCCCATGAGTTATGGGAAATAAAATTTTGATTAGGTAGCTTTATAAAGTTATACTTCTTTGGAATATTTTTACATGTAACTATTGCAATTAATTTTACCTTTTTTTGGAATAAACAGAGTCAAACAAGTTTCAGACATATTTTTTGTTTGTTTTATAATATAACTTGTTAGGAGAAAATTAGGAGAAAATAACCCAGCCGAAAGACAATATTTGATTGGAGAAAAATTAAGCATAATTTATATTTAAACCTAATCATTAAATATAATTTTTTTCAGAATATATTATGCATATTACAAAAAAAACATTTTAAAGGTTAAGTAGTATCTTAAAATGTTAACACAATAGTTTTGGAGATATTAATTTATTTATTTATTAGTATAAACGGGCTTTGCCCTTTTTTACATAAACAAAACAGGTAATGATATGGTTTACAAAGAGAAAAAAAAATTAGAAAAATAAATAATAACAATAACATCATACATATGCAATTAAAGATAAAGATACATGAAGAAGTTAATTGAATAGCTATTAAGTAGCAATGAGATACAGTTTATAGACATTTCAGTAATAGATGACAGAACTAACTAAAAGAGAAAGTGGGGTCCAAATTGGCATTATGCATTAATATAACATTAAACTTCAAAGTAATTTGTTTTATAAGTACAAATAAAGTAAACATTTAAATGTGAGATTTTAAACATTTAATTTACTATCTCACCTCAGTGTTTCGCCAAACACCGCCTTTGATCATAATCCGCGGCATCTTCACTAATATTTTAGACGCTTGAATTAAACAGAAAGTGAAATAATAGCAATTGGCTAAGGTAATTCACAAATCACCATTCAATTAATACAAATAATACAATATTTCTTCAAGAAATTTCGGCAATTGACAAATATTTTATTTTCGGTTGTGAACATAGTGATAAAATAACATTAAATCGAAACATTTTGATAAACATGCGCTGTTTTTAGGGTCATATTAACTTCCACCGTTAGTTTTGATTACGGTTTACGACATTATACCACTGAATAAAGTAATAATATACTGGTACGACATTAGGTTATCGTACACTTATTCCACACAACACTGTCAACAAGACACAGATAACAAAATCTGATACATAGCTTATTGTTCTGACGTGCTTTAATCTGTGGTTTTCTTTTTTAATTATCCAAAATATACATATTACATCGACAACTAGGCCATAAGTACAAGAATTTTTTTGGTTACATTGTTAGTATTTTGGTATTTACATGATTACATTAAATTAAACTGTACAATTCTGTTTTTTTTTTTTTAAGAATAAAATTAAGTTCTTTACGTCCTGAGGATTTGGTCCTGGAGCTTGACAAATTTGTTCTGAGATGTGGTATTGGTTTCGATACTGGTTGTATTTTTGACATTCTGTAATGATGTGATTGACCGTTAAGAGTACATTGCATGAGTCGCATAGTGGAGGATCGTCTTTGCTCATCAAGAAACTGTGTGTTAGGTGTGTGTGTCCAATTCGGAGGCGGTTTATTATGGTTTCATCTTTTCTGTTGAGTTCGGGATTTTTCCATGGGTTTATATTGTTATTTATTTGCCAGTGAGAGTGTCATTTGGTGTTTAAGTGAAGTTTAATTTCGTTCTTTGCATCTGCGAAAGTGATGCAATTTATAGTTTCAGTTGATGTGGAGGTAATTGCAATATGGGCTTCTTGGTCAGCCATTTCGTTTCTTGGAATGCACACGTCGCCCGGAATCCATACGATCTGTGGTTTTATCCTTTTTGAAATTCGAATATATTATTTCGAAATATTATGTTGGTACTGCAAGTACCAGAACTCTTTTTATCATTACTAAAATGATAATAATTGTTGAGCTTGAACCTTAATCCTCAATCCATTTACCATCCCATTATATATATACTATAATAACTAATCTATGTACCATCCTCATGGCATGCCTCACTATAAATCGCTATATACTATGTATTATGACTATTATGTAATTAATTCATGTACCTAGTTTTAAATATTAGTTTTATAAGCAAATAGTTTTGTTTCAAACTTTCAAATAATTCGTAATATTCGTATTATTTATTTCATTAGACTAATAAAATAGACAATAATGTCGAAGCTAGAAACAACTGTGGAAGTACGCGGAATGCCTAAATGCGGAAGATTTTGGAAAACACCTAAGACAAAGTAAGACTAAATAGTAAAAATTAATTTTATTAAATACATTTTGAATTAGACCTCACTCGTATACGTATTTAATTTAGATTTTCATCAATTAATAAGACAAAAGGTTTAAAATTGTCATTTGAACAAAAAAAAAAGCTAAGAGAAGACATTAAAAAAACAAGGGAGTTATCAAGAACCTTAATTAATGAAAGAAATGCGGAAAATGAAGCTAGAAAAGAAAGAAGGCGTGAAAACATTAAAAGACGAGCTGAAAACCAAAAAAAATCTGAAGTTGTTCAATTGGTAATTACATATACATATATTGTTTGATTCTACATTTATATCTTATATTTTGAATTTAATTTTTTTTTAAGGAATATTTAGAATAACTGAATTCTTTAGGTAGTTAGGCTTAACTTGTGTATTTAGCTAATGTTGGTTACAATAAGTGATCAGCCATGTCTGAATTTGAATCTATACAAATGTTGGTTACCTACTGACTGTTTGCCCTTAATTTTCGGTAAATGATCAATCAACATTGGCCAAGTATACTTGGAATGAGATAGGTTTTTGAATTTATTCATATGAGTTATAATATATTTATCAGAACTTTATTTTAAATTATTTTTTTCAGATAAAAAATCCTGCTAAAATCAAGAGGATGAGAAAAAAAGCATTAAGACAAATAGAAAAAAGAGATACGTTAAATATGAAATAATTTGTAATTTATTTTGTTATTTTTTTCAAATATATTATCATCATGTATATTTTAAATCAAACATTACTTTGTCAATAATAAATTCATTTGCTCAACTAGGATAAATGGTGCTTTGCATTATTTAAACCTCTAACTATAAATTTGTTATGTATAGATAAATCATTTGGTTTTATTTGTAACCTCTTTTAAAATTTTTTTTCATTTAAATCAACTGAAAATATAATTATGAAATGACATAATATATCTCTGCTATGCCCAATGTATTATACTTAAATAATTTTGGTATATCTATTTTATTGAAAGTTTTGAGAATCATTGGTTAAAAATATTTTTAAAATTAAGTATTTATTTATTTCATGTATTAACGCCGAACGGCTTTTACAACGATAGTAAATACATTACAATATAATATACTATAGATGTAATATAAAGTAACATTATATAAGAGTGACACAACTGTAATAACAATGGGTACGAATTTGTCATTATGTGTTAGAATTAAATATACGCATCATTCTTAGGAGTGGTGCATTAGCGGCAAAGTTAGAACTGCTTGTTGGAATGTAAAAAAACTCTTGAGATCTAGTGTTCCTGGGTATCTGGATGCTGAGTCTCTCTCATAAACGTGGCGTGTCGATTTTCCCATTTAATAATCCCGAGATAAAACGATTACTGAGAGTCTCATGTCTAGATGAAGCGAATCAAGACAAAGAACATAATTTATAGGTTGATAGTCGTGGGGTGGATGAAAAATATTTAAGCAGTACCCAGCGTAATTCAGAAACCTATTCTACACTTTATCAACCCTTTGTGAAACACCCTTGGTGTAAGGCGCCCAGACAATAGCTCCATACTCTAATACCGAGCGTACTAAAGCGCAATAAAGTTCGGAGAGACACTGAGAAGAATTAAAACTCACGGAATGTCGTCTAATAAAACCAAGAATGCGTAAGGACTTACAATATGATCAATATGGTGACAGAAATCTAAAGATGGGACAAAGAGAAACCCCAAATCAATAATTTGATCAACTCGAACAAGAGGTAAACCATTGAGAGTGTAATCAAACAATATAAAATCTTGAGACCGATAGAATGACATAATTTTGCATTTACCAATATTCAGAGAAAGACCAACAATCTCACACCAGGATGAAAATTTGTTCAAAATACATTGAAGCTTTATACAATCCTCTATAGATGACATTATAAAATATTTTGGCATAATCAGCAAATAGCAAAATCCGTGCAGGAGAAATGACTGAACAGACTGAATTAATAAATACATTAAACAGCAGGGGACCTAGGTGACTACCTTGGGGAACACCAGAGGTCGCATGGAACGTTTTGGATTTAATACCAAATAGTGAAATAAACTGTGTGCACTCAGATAAGATCAGGTAAGATCTCATCCAAGTTAAGAGTGGATCACCAATTCCTAGCCTATCCAAATTTTAATAAGGGTACCGTGATCGATCGAATCAAAAGCTTTCGTAAAATCGGAATAAACTACGTCAATTTGCTTTTAGCAAGTTTACAAATGATTCAAACATTTTTCCTAAGAAAGGTAGTCCAGATATAGGTCGGTAATTTGAAACGTCAGTTGGGTCCCCCGATTTTAATTTGGAGTGACTCTACTTCATTTTCAGATAAAAGGTAAGACTCCCTCTGCAAGGGATTTATTGAAGATTGAGTAGATCGGTGAGGTGATAGAGTCTCTAGAGCGATACAAAAATATGGCAGAAATACCATCGGGACCAGATCCCATAGTGGTAGCAAGTCCTTCAACAGCGTCGAGACCTCATCAGGAGAGATGGATATTGAAGACGGGAGAAACAAAAATTGATCTGGAATAATCAGATTCAGTTGGGTTGAGGGTACCACTCGTGGCTTAACATAAACTGAAGAAAAATAGAATGCAAACAAATCTGATACTTGGTCACCTGAGGCACGTTTGTCTCCAAGATGAACCTCTTGGGGGATACCTTGAAAACCTTGAAGTATCATGGCTTTATAAATTGTCACTTTCATGTAAAAAGTGACCAAGTCATTTCTAACCTTTTTTTTTATTAATTTAATTATTTCTACCAATAATGTAAATTCAGTCTATCAATAGTCAATCAATAAGCGTGTACATTGTGTAAATCACTTTTAAATTGAATCGAGTAAAATTGTTAATAAGGCCTCAATTATTAAAGTTTGTGAGCCAGCTAATCATTATTAATTCTATTAATATTCAATATTTTCTAAATATATGAATTAATACATTATTATTACATATTTTCACAAGGAATAGCGTTGAGCAATATGTACTGCATTAAATTCATGTTAAACTTGTTGGAATTTCATATAAATTGCATACATCACCAAAATCTTAAGATACTATTTCATATTTTTTTTTAATTGCATATTTCATGACCAACATATTATTAATTAAAAATATGTATTGTTATATTATTAGAAAACAGTCTTCTTCTGAAAAAATAAGTCAAAATATATGTTTAAAAAAATTAAGCTTTAAATTTATTGTCATATAACATACAAATGTTTTCTTATTGTCCAATAAAACATATGACAGACTAAATTGCCTGAAATGAAATTAAATATTTGCTGAAATTCAAGTCAATATAATAAAACTATATAATATATAATAAAACTGATACAATTATTATTCTATCCTAAAAAATGAATTGGTTAGTCAATAATAAAATGTATAATATGGTTAAGTTAAATTAAGGACAGAATAATGAAGATATATAGTTCACAACAGAAATATTGAATTACTCTAATATTTCAGCTTTTAAACAATATTTTGATTTTGACATTTGTTCATAATACAAAATGTTCCATTTAAAAAAAAAAATGACATTAATTTTCTAAGTAAATTTCTATGAAGTTTCAAAATTTAAATTTGTCAAATTGTATACTTACTTCACATTTTTAGATAAAAAAAAAAAAATAATAAAAAAAAAAAATAAAATATTCATAGATATTTACACAAGATATTTTAAGCTTTTAGTTTTCTAAAATGGAAACTACTTTTTATAACATATCATAAATGAAAACATTAATTATTTAAGTAGTGACTTAATATTTTCGTAGGGACTCGGATTTTTACTCAGATACTAAAATTAAATGCTTCTATTTTTTAAACCATTGAACGAAAAAATAATTTTATCAAAATGTTCTCATTTTTTATTATATATTATAAACAGCAGTTATCATTTAAGAAAAATAAAATTAAGTAGATAACAATAGTGTAAATTTTCCAAAAATTAAAAAAATCCAAGTGTATGAATATGTAAAATGACCAAGAAAATCAATATGGTAAAATTCTTCAAATATAATTAAAAAAACAGAGTCAAAATATTACATATAAACTAAAATATCAAGTATTTCTGCACCAAACAAAATATATAATAAATTAACAAAAAAATAACAATAGATAAAAAAAAATAATTATTAATTATTGAGTTAGCTATATTATACATTTATAATATTTCAATTATAAATATTGAATATGAACAACTTCATTAAATATTGAACAAATTATTTCATCTATTTATTACATATAGGTTAACATATGTAAGTCCACAAAATTTTTGTTTCAATCAGCCTCTAATTTAAATTAATTTGTGTTTATTTTTAATATTCAAACTTAAAAAAATTTGTATTTTTTATTTTTAACAAAAAGTATATTTTCATAGGTACTTTGTGGTTTTAATTAAATATCTCAAGAATAGAGCAGGACTTTCTAAAATTTTTTTATCAAATGTAAAATAAGTGGGTACTTAGATTTTTAATGCAAATATATATTTTTTAAGCATGGTGACACAATAATAATATAATTCTATTTTGGAGTTCTATTTTTTTTATACTTTTAAATCCTGGCTCTTGCTATAATTATGGAAATAGAAAGCAAATTAAATAAAAAAAATAAAAATAAAAAAATATCCTAGCTCTAGTAAACTTGAAATATCTCTATGAAAATGTATTTATACATGACTAATTTTATGAATCAAGAACTACAATAAATATAAGGAGTATATAATTATAACACTCCTGTTTTATAGATATATATCAAATATTTTAAATATGTTATATTCAAACTATCATTATTATATATAAACCAAATGCATTTTAATGTACCTAGTTAAACTACAAATATTTGGATGCAAATGAATGTATAATTTTTCTCTTCAAGTTAAAACTTAATTATATAAATAATTATTAAGAAGTTATAACAAATAGTAAAGATAGTAAAGATTTCAATTATTATTGTAAATTATCACATAATATAATTAGGGCTTAGAGTTTTGAATCACATAACTTTTTATTACATTTTTTCGCAATTATTATAGTATTTGCATTTTTTCTTAATTTTATGAAATTTATCATGCCAAAACAATATGAAAATTAAAATTGAATAGTAAAAAAAAATATAACAATTTTTAATATTTCAGATGAAGGACCAAACTAATCTTTTTTAAATATAAAATACTGTTTTCAACATTTTTTTTTCTATTTTTCTTTTAATTTTATAATTTGAATTAAAATATTTTAAATGATACAAGGTAGTTGGTAAAATGTTACCTGAAGTAAAGTTTTATTTTGTTTCAAACTTTTATTTTTTTTTACTTGTATAAGTATACTTTTTTTGTTATTTATTGTGCTTCAAAATCTGAGCCCTAGTCTAAAGGAGTAAATTAAATTTTATGTGCTTATAATTACTTAAAGTACAGAATAAGGTTATGGGCTAATGGCAATTTAATAGTTAAATTAAAATTAAATAAACAGTCAAAAAATTAAATTAAGTTTTAAGAATCTAAGGAATACACAATATAATTTAAAAATACTTTAGTAAATAATAATGAATAATATTTTAAATGTAGATGCTAGTAAACTTATACGTTTATCATACTTAATAAAAATGTTCAACAAATATGCAATTTATTTTAAAAATGGTAAAAAAATTATTTTAAACAAATACTTAAAAAAAAAACTCAAATTAATCATAGATAATTTCAATAAGTTAAAACTTAAAATTATAATCAATATAGGAAGACAATAAATTGTTAAAATCAATACATAAAATACTGATGCATACAGCATTATTATTCACAATACTAAATTAATCAATTCAAAGTTTTATTGTCATTGATAATGTTAAATAAACTTGCATAAGATCCAAAACCAAATCCAAGTAAACCGATTATAATAATAATAGTATCTTTGATACACATAACCACAAATTCTTTGCCAGAGCATTGGTCCCAGAATGTAACCAATTCAATCAATGGTGGAAAAATTAATGCAAGAGCTGAACTGCTAAAAGATCCCACTAAAGAAATGATTGATGATAGATTTGGAATGGCAGCAGCTAAAGCGACTGTAAAAAAAATATTTTAAAGGTCATTAATTATGTCAGTGGTATTACAAACCTTGAATTTTGAAGTTAAACCAAACTTTTTCTATTTATGAGCTTTTCATAAATTATTAATTATAATAAAAAGAAAACTAAAAAGTTCAGCTGAATTTAATTTTAATAATATATTAGGGTGACCAGACGTCCCATTAAAAACAGGATTGTCCCTTTTTTGATCATCATGTTCCATTGTCTCGACAATTCAAATGAGATGCTTTATATCCCATTTTTATAAGATTTTCCCATTATTTCCTTACAATTATATTAATTTCATGAAAAAAATATTTATGTACGAAACAAATATCCTAAATATTCCTAAATTAAAAACTCAATTCATTTTTTTAAGAGAAGCCGATGAAATAGGGAGAGTTCTGTGTGCCGATTGTAAATCTATTTTCTCAATTGAATATGGTGGGATATAAAATATCAAACAACACCTACAAAAACGGAAACATGTAATGGCCGTGTCCAGCAGTTCTAATAAATTAACATCATTATTGATCAATAAAGAAAAATCTGGGCTATTGGATGAGAGCAAACGTATTACGGCCGAAGAAGGTATGTTTGCTTTTCATACTAGCAAGCAAAAATTATAAAGCGAAGATAATAACTACTATTACTATATAACCTATACACAATATTATTGCATGACAGCTTTATCAAAAAGTACGAAAACGACAACAAAACCAATTTTATCCAGGTCAGTTGAAATTATGTGGCTAAGTGATCGGTCCTACTCCTAAAATTATTTTATTTAATTCTTGAAATGGGTGAAGAACAATTTTATGCTAAATTAAATTCTCTTTTGAATGAAAAAAAAGTCAAATTGTGTATTTTTAACTAAGTTGAAATACAATGAAATAATACAAGAATTCAAAAATATAAAAATTGGAGTAAAATTGAAACCAAATGATTACAAATTATTAAAATGCTATTATATAATGACTGTAAGTAATTTTCAAAAATTAATAGTACTGGTAACTAAACCAAATACCATTAAATATTATATTTATAACGAAGAATTATACAAAATAATTCACGGCATGCATTTACAAACTGGCCATGGTAGTAGAAACCGAATAACATGGAAGCTCAACCAGATGGAAATTATCGGTTTATTTTAGTTTATCAAGATAACCTAACTAAATATCTTTCACTTAAACCATTAACAAACAAACGTGCAGAAGAAGTTGCTTATATATTGCTTGATATTTTTACTACTTTCGGACTTCCATGTATTTTACAAAGTGATAACGGAAAATAATTTGTTAATAAGGTTATCATAGAGTTGTGTAATATGTGGAATGAACTAAAAATCGTACACGGAAAGCCTTGCCATTCACAAAGTCAGGATTCTGTTGAGAGGGCTAACGAAATATTGAAAATATGCTTGCCACTTGGTTAACAGATAATAAAACTAAAAAATGGAGTGAGGACCTAAAATTTATTCAGTTTATGAAAAATAGAAGTTCGCATCATGCAATTAAATGTTCTCCGTATGAGGCCATGTTTGCCACGCGGGCAAAAATAGGATTGAAATCTACTTCTTTACCAGAAATTATTATAAATAAACTTAAATCAGATGAAGTTTAGAAACTGCATTGAGTTCTATATCTATACAGACCACCATTGAAAATGAAAAAATATTTGTTGAAAACATCGATACTAATGAAGAACCAGCAAAGGTTATCCAATCAAGACAGGAGACAATTTTTAGAAAAAGAAACAAATCTTTACATAATTTGAAACTTCAAGCTTCAAAAATGAAAAATAATTCGGAAAATCGACTTCGAGAAGGAAAAATTGGTGAAACTGTAAAAATTAGAATACCTGATGTCGATAAAGAACAAAGTGATCTGCGATGTATTTTAGGAGTCATTATGTCTGGTAATTTTAAAAATGGGTTTTATTATTTATCATATTATCATAACTAACTAAAATTTGATTTTTTCAGTAAAAAACAATAATTATGGAATTGATACCACTGAAAGTAAACTACAACAACTTTACTCTAAAAATCAATTTGAAGTGTGCAATGTCATTTGTAAAAATTGAAAGGATACCAAATACAGTAATATCATTGAGAGAAGCGACTCAAAAATTTTCAAATCTTGGCGGTCAGGGATAAGATAAATGCAACTGTAAGCAACAATATGTAACAAGTAAATGCAAATGTAGGGCTACAGAAAAATTATGTAATTCAAAATATCATGATAGCTTAAATTGTAAAAACAAATAAATTAATATTAATAGTTGTTCTTGTATTATTTTGTTGTATTTCAACTCACTTAAAAATACGCAATTTGAATTTTTTTGAAAAAATTGTTCTAAAATAATATTCTAAGTGTAAAATACACATTGCCCACACATAATTGGGTACTGCAAATAATGCCCGGGCAATATAACTAATTTATATTAGAAATTTAGCTTTGCCCGAATTTGGTTGGCACTGTGCACAATGCCCGGGCATTTGATTTATACACTTTAACCGTAATATATATATATATATATATATATATATATAGATATATGTAAGACTGCATTTTAATTTAGAGTTAACGGATATAGCTCACAAAGTCAATAACCTGTAAGCAAAAATTATATTAAACTCAGACCTATTGCACAGGAGTTCCTACCAATGATAATAATGTGTGTGTCACTTCTCGCTTTTATATCCTTTATCTGTATTTAATCTATCATATTCAGATTGATTGCACCAATAAAGAAATAATATATTTTATCTTTAAAAATAAATTTGATTCAATTGAAATTAAATAAATTTGAGCTTGTTCATATATTAATCTGGACTAATAACACTTCGATGCGATCGAGTCAGTTCAAAAAAACTTCCTCCATTTCATCTCCTTCAACTTTAATATTTATAGGCCACCTCATGGTTCCTATGATTCAGTATTATCATTCATCAATCTCTCTCCACTCAAAACTAGACGCACTTTATTATTATCCAAATTTTTATATAATTTACTCTTTGGGAATATCGACTGTGAAGAGCTCCTCTCCCTCATCCGTTTTAAAGTAAACTATCATAATACACGATGCAATTATTTATTCTATCCCGTCCCTTATGAAACAAACTATATGTTAAACTGTCCCTCTAATATCCTAATGGCTGCGAGTAATTCTATAACCTATGATTTTGATTAGCACAGTGGTTTTTAACCTTTTTTAGTTCAGTGCCCTTTATCGTGATAACTAACTGCTAACGCAAAATCAAATTTTCTTATTTTATATATCTATGTATATATATTTATTTATTTATTCATCAGTATATCATAATATTATTAATTAAAGTAAAAATTCTTATTTTTAGATAGTAATGGTTATATTTTATTAAATCCTGTCAAAATCTGATTAGTTAACATGCCGTATGCTGTTGCATAGCATACGCAATTACAACTATTCTGATTTAAAGTTCAATTATTATATATATATATATATATATATAATTATGCAAATAATATAATTTATTCATATTTTTAAGAGGTATATGTACTTAAATTTAAGAGTGATAAAGTAATATCAGTACATATTGACAGGGTGCCCTACCTTCGCCTCTATGCTACTTTAAATGCATGCAGAGGAAAATTAGGAATACATTATGCGAGGGAAATAAAATATTCTTCAGCCACCATTTTTCATTACCTAAATTTGCAAGTGTTATAAATTTACCATTATATTTAGATTTACTTTTCAATAACATATTTGGAATGAGAAAGATAAGAGTATCAAAATTTTAGTAATTTTAGTGAACTTACATGTTAATGTAACAAGAAACACTCTAATACTGAGTTCAGCATTACGTTGACTAGATTGTGAATGAAAGTACCCCTTTAAAGCTGGCCATACAATACCTATTGGAACATAAAATTGAAGACCGTATGATAAAAATATTGCAAATGCCATTACCACTCGAACACTTTGAGCCAACCTAAAAAAAAATCAGTTAGAAATTGTTAGCTTAAATACACACATAAAAAAAAATTAAAATGCATAATTATGATATTGGGAGTTAATTTTTTGGGTTTTCAGCATATATATAAAAGCCTATTTAACAGTTTATAGCAAATTTTACTATTTTAACAAAATATTTTGAAAAAAAATATGAAAAGTTTTTCCTTATGGTTGGAAATAAAATTAATTTTTACTTACAAATCAGAAGCAGGAAGATTTAGAGTAATACTACCCTTTACATTATCACCAAAACATAAATAGCCAAAAAATCCAATAGATGTATAAAGAATTGTTACAATAACCATTCCAGTATTTAAAACACCAGTTATTCCACCAAAAGCTTCTGGATTTTTCATATTATTTTCTAATGGCAAAACCTATAAATGGTGAAAAAACAAAAATTGTAATTAAATTATCCATTCGATTATTATTTTAGAACCATTAGGTTATAAAATGTACCATTCCAATGCCTTCAAAAGCATATACTGCAGTCCCAAAATATAGTGGTAATGTATGCCAAGATACAAAAGGTTCAACTTTTGATTTTGACTCTGAAGATCCTTGAAGCAAATAAAAAAATGTAATTCCTAATCCAATAACTGTAAATATGGTCGCAACAAAAGATGCTGGAGTTAGATACTTTAAGCTTTTCACACAATTTAAAAGTATCATAGGTACCAAGAGTATAACCAAATACCAACAAACCTCCATATGAAACGAAAAGTAATGTTCAATTACCTGGGAAATTTGTATTTTATTAATAAAAGAATTTCAAATATTAGTTAATAATTTACTTCTCTCAAATTGGATGCCACAAATAAGAAATATACACAGCAAAACCCCAGCTGAGTAAAGACTAAAAATGCATTAATAAATTTACCAGCAATAGATGAAAATCTTTGTAATTTAGGAGGACCATACTCAAAAGCTACCTCAGCTACACTTGGGAATGAAAGAGATGGACTCTGAGTTCTAATGCATAGTTCATGAGAACACCGAACCTATAAATAATAATCAAATTGTAAATAAAAATATGTTAAGTTATTGGAAATAATTGTAGAAAAATTGATCTACTCATACCAATACATGCATACAATGTGTGCAAATAATTCCTAAGAGCGATGTACACACTAGGCCTACAACCCAGCCAGAATTTTTGAATGCATCAGGCATAGCTAAAATTCCAGTTCCAATATTTCCCTTTAATAAATGGATCATAGTGTCAAAATTCCTAAGAAATTAATAAACAAATATTTAAAAGAACTTTTAAAAATATATTATATAATGAAACTTCTTTTTAACAAAATTCTAATTAACATAATGTTTTTGGGAACCATTAAAAGGTTTCAGTATATATGTAAGTCTATTTAATGAATACCTCTCTTCTAATACAATTTTTTTTTTTGATTCCAAGAGATTTCGAATATGGAAATTTCTTTGCACATAGTTTAATAAAACAAAAATTTAAATATTTAATTAGTAATAATTAATCATTACTAATATTTTTAGTATTAATAATATTTATATATATTAATATATTAATATTATATAATTATTACTAATTATTTTATTAGTAATAATTTAATACTAATTAAATTGTTCAATTTATTTAATAATTATATGATTTCTATAAAAATCTAGTTATTATTTAAACTTAACATTATTTTACACACACACACATTCCATTGAGAAGTTAATCGCAAATCAAAATTGCAAAATATCATTCTAATATGTAATTATTGATATTTATAATTCCTTAATGAATATTCTATATTTAAATAATTAACCTTTATACAATGATGACACTGGTATTCAACAATAAACAAATAGTTCTGGAATGAGCAGATAAATTGTTAATCACAATTTTAATCCACAAGAATTGGTTTTTTTATTTTTGCTTGATAGTTTATTTTAGTGTGAGTACATTACATTTTACATACATGAATGTAAAAGAAATTAATTTAACAATAATAATTAACAATTTATTAAAAATCTTTTATTTCAATTAAACTTACGAAGTTGGATTTTCCAATTGTCGATTTAGTAATGGATTATTATCCGAAGTGGATTCATTGACACCACCATTTTTTTCTAATGACCTATTCAAAGAGCTAGATGAAATATTTGTATCTGGTATTGTTCTCGTAGATTGAGAATGAAAATTGCTCCTGAAATATTAATAAAATTATAAGTTAATAGGTACTATACTACAGGGTGGCAAAGCAAAAACGACCACATTTAAAATGACGCCATAATTTTAATTTTTTAGGTAGAGGGGTGAAAAAATAAAAAACAAGTTGCAAATTTCAGAAAATTTTCATTAGATTTGAAAAATCTTAGATGTGAAATAAAATGTCCGAAAAATGGCGTTCATGCATGGAAATGCATTCTTAGAGGCGCTCACCAACATTTTTGATCACTTTTTCCAAAATTTCCTCTGTAATTGATTTAATTTCAAATCTAATTGAATCTCATGAATCGGCCAAGGTTTGTGGCTTGCCAACAGTCTCATCATAGCAAAAAAATTACTGTTAGGTGTGCTTTGACAAGAGTCAAAACAATTGGGCCTTATTTTTTTTTTTTAAATGAAAGAGGCCAAGCAGTTATGGTGAATTCTGAGCGTTACATTGCTATGATCCAAGATTTTTCCACCCTTACTTATAGGATAGTGAAATAGACACTGACAACACCTTGTTCCAACAAGATAGAGTCACTGCACACGTAGCGAGAATTTCAATGGATCTAATGTGTTCAAATTTTTCCAGACGTCTAATTTCTTGAAATGGAGGCGTGTAAGGCCACATCGCTCCCCCGATCTTGCTCCATGCGACTTCTTTCAGTGGAGGTATTTTAAATCAAAAGTTTATGTTAACAAGATAAGAACCTTAACCGATTTACAAGATTCAATAAGAAGTGAAATTGAATCAATTACAATTAAAAATTATAATACATAAAGTGATGAGAAATTCTGCTAAGCGCCTCCAAGAATGCATCGCCATGCGTGGACGCCATTTGTCAGACATTTTGTTTCATGCATCAGTTTTTTTCATATCTAATAAAACTTTCCGAAATTTACAACTTGTTTTTTATTTTTTCACCCTTCAACCTCAAAAATTAAAATTGAGCCGTCAATTTCAAATAAGGTCGTTTTTGCTCTACCATCATGTATTATTTATAAATCCAATGAATTTGATGAAAAAAAATCGGTGATAATGTAAAAATTATAACGTTAAAATGTTAGATAACTATTATAAATTAAATAGGATAAAATAATTCATTACGGTCTATATCTAAAAACAAATAATTCTTGTATGAATATAAATGGTTTAAACTATTAACTTAATTGATACAAATCAATATTATGAAAATTAAGTTTGTTTTAAGACTAAATGAAGAATAATTAAAAACTATAAATATTAATTGTATATTATGTAATGGTATTTAATAATTTACAAACATTTATAGTAAATCAAATAATATTATACTTTTAATTGTACCGAGATTAATTTATTGAAACTTATTTTGAAATATATAATATTTTTTTTTAGAAACTTAGTTTAGAACTTTATATATTATAATAGTATTTTAGGAATATTAATTTTACCTTAAAACGTTTTTGTTATAGTTAAATAAATAAATGGTTAATTCTAAATTATGATTAAAAGTTTTTAATTTAAAATAAGTAATTCATTAATTTTTATTTATTTAAAATGTATTATGCAGATAAAATGCTTTTAATAAAGAAAAATAAATAAATGCATAAAAATATAAAAATTTCAAAAAATCAATAAATAAAGTAAATAAAGAGCTTACCCATTTTCATTGTAAAGTGTAGTAGTGCCAGTTAAAAGTGGTTTATCTTCATTAACTCTTGAAGTTTTAATAGTCATTTTGTCACTGTCGATCTATGATAGATTAAAAAAATGTTCAAATTAATAAAATAGTACATTCTAGAAAAAGAGTTACAACATACACATCGAGTTTGAAATTCAAAAATTAAATAAAGGGTTAATAATAAAATGGTCAGGTATTGATGTGTCTATAAATCATATCTATAAAATATTAAATTACCTATACTTATTTAAGTTATAATTGAAGAAGATATAAAGAAAATATTTTTATTTATTCAAATTTTATACAACAGTTAAACTTATTTTTAATAACAGATTACAAAAAAGTCATTATTTGTAACTTTTAGAAAATATTAATTAGTGTTCATAGTTTGATGATTGTAATTTAAATAAAGGTTATACTTTATTATTGGATGAAGTAAATAATATTTATCTCTAACTCGGATAAAATACATTTTAATACACTTTACTCCTACTCTTAATCCTTATCAAAACCAATAAATGTTATTATTCACATAACATATTAACCATATTAACAGACAATGCAAAAAAATCAATAGTGAGTAAATAATAATTATTATATTACTATTAACAAATATATTGTAAAACCAATAATAAGAACAATATTTATAAAATTATTAGTTTCTATACTTCATTATTTTTAGTATAAAGAAATAATAATATTTAATACAAATATAAAATAATAGATACATAATTTTCAAGCTTTTATGTAAACTAAAAAGTATAACTTAATTCTTAGAACACTTAATTATCTAAAGTAAATTAAAATTTTTAAATGTATGGTTTTAAATAAAACTAATTTAATTCTAATCAAGATAATAAATCTTTAGTTACTTTCAAATAAACCTCGTAAAAACAAATTATTCATTCAGCCATTAGGTTATAGCAAATTTATCATATAAATATTCGAAATGGAATGAAATATTTATGTTATGAAAATTTTTTAATTTAAATATATTTAAAATGATTGATAAATTTCAAATTTTTTAAACTACCCTAGAGGGTTTTGGAGGTTAACTTTTGAAAATAAAATGGAAACTAATATCTTTTTTTTACTAACATAATGTTGAGATATTTTTTTAGAAAATTTTAGTGGTAAAAAAAAATTAATTGATGCATTACTCTAGGTTTGAGAGAGGCTTTAAATTTTGCGTTATTGACCATGTTAAAAGTATTAGGAGCGCACATTAAATATAATATAATTTCTAAAAACTTAAACTCAACCTTAAACCTAGAGTTTTATATCAATTAAAGTTTTTCAACCAGTAAAATTTACTAAAAAAAATTCTTTACTTTGTCTTACCAAAAAAAAAATATAAGTTCCCATTTGATTTCAAAAGTTAACCCTCAAATTTACCCCTTAAGGATAGTTAAAATATGAAATTTACTAATAATTTTATACTTCTAAAAATGAAGACATTTTTCGTAAATAAATTTCACTTTCACTGTATTTTGAATATTTGTATGATAAAATCACTGCAACACAATTGCTGAATCACTCTGTATATAGGTATAGAGTATTTTTTCTGTAAAATTTAAACAATTAAGGTAAATTTAACAATTAATTAGAGATTAATGATGTAAATTATTTGAATTCACGAAAATTCATGACTTAAAATGTTGAAAATGGATTTACAGACTAAACCTTAACTATACAAAATAAAATATATATTAAATAGATATTATTTTTAATAATAAGCAAAAAGTTTATTTCCCAACACTTGCATACATGTGATACTATAATATATGTGACTATAAATAAAACAAACAATATGAATAATAATTTATTAAGCATGTCAAAAACCACAAATCATTAACTAGTTTAATACTATGAACTTATAATAGAGTTATGAATAACTTGTCATTTTTCAATCATATTGATTATTAAAATTAATTTCCCTTATCTTTTCTAACATACCTGTTAATATTAAAAGTAGTTACTAAAACTGACCTTTACCCCACTGTATTATAAGTTATGATAATCAAATCATATATATTTTAATATCACTAACAATTAACATATACTATTTGTTTAACTGTAGTAATTAGTTGTCAAAATGAAATCATTATATAGTGAAATCTTGAAAAAATATCAAGTTGATAGTGAAATTTGACCTTTTAATAGTATTTCTATTAGAAATATTTTCAAGATAGATAAATAACATTAGCTTTAAATAAGTCATTATTAACACCCTAGCACTTAAATTAATATAAATGTGAACAAGGAAACATTTGACATTGAATATTTAATCATCATATTACACCAGACATTTAAATTGTATACATAGAGAGGATCCCTCATAGATTTACCCACCACAACCTAAGTCTGTATGATACGTGAGATGAATTTTTTGCATATTCAATTTCAAATTCAAATGGCAACCTTTATTAATAACATAATATAATACGTGAATAATTTTATTTTTGAACTATTGGTTAAAGAGAGAGTTTAAGATTAGAGAAGTGGAGTTATGGAAGAACATTTGCGAGTAATACCCTTTCTTCATCACTACATTAGTAATGCTCATACCTCTTAAAATATTTGATCCAATAATAACAATGTCCATAAAAATTATTTTGTTATAATATTATGTTATAAATAGTAGTAAACATTTGAGATAACTAAAAACTTAAATATTAAATAAATGAAAAATTGAAAAAGAATTATGTTTAGTAAAAACTTATTTTATTGGTATTTTAAATTGTACATGATAAATAATTCAAATGTATGAATCATCCATGATTAAATGGAATTAATTTTAATTAGTTTTACCTAGGACATCATGTATGTAAATTTCATAACATAATTTTTAACACTAAAAAAGTTGTAAAATATTTATGAGTAATTCATTGGGTTGTGTCTAATTCATTTTTATAATTATAAGCCATTAAATAAATGACTTATTTATTAATCATAACACTTAATTTGTAATACTCACTTGGCTTGGTTTCGCTGTCTGAACTTTGGATAGACTATCATTAATGCTAAAGTCCCCATTATTTTCAGTCTACACAAAAATGAATATTAACCAATTAGTTAAGTATTAAATATATATTTGATTGCATCTCATTAATGTTATGCCATCATGAATTATTATATGTTTGACAGAACATGTAAGCATATATTATTAAAACAATACTCACAGTCATATTTGATAACATCAATTTTTTGCAATTGTAATAAATTTCTATATGCGAATTGATTTTTAAATTTTTTGAAGTCACCTACATAATTTCTAACATTATGTACCAACACATTCAAATCAATTATTTAACAATAAATAAATTAATGTTTAAATAACATGTTTCATTGATAACAAACAAAGAAAATCAAATATTCTCATTGCTATTGTTGTCATCACTCATCATACTAAACAGTAAACAGCAAATGGCAAAAATAAAAATATTTAATAAACTACTGATTATTCTGTTATCTCATTTCACTTATTTATCAACAAATAGGCAAAATGTACCTAAGTGGTCAGCTGTTATTGACCAAGAGGCAACACAGTAAAAATACAAGATAAAAATAATTATAATGGCGAATTAAATTTTTTTGTACATTAATTATTGGTTTCAGTAAATATCGTTTTCATAGATAATTTTGAAAAAACTTTTCAACCAAAATAGAAAATTGAAGAAAGATAGAAACTATCTCATAATAAACCCTAACAAAACGGTGTAACGCCTACATAAAAAAAAACTTTTACATTTGTTCAGTATGTAGGTCACACAACTATGGTATATAGAGAAAAGAACACAGCATAGCTTATAATATACAATGTTAAATTCAATGTTGCAATGTTAAACACAATTTATTAAAATTGTTATGAAATAGATTTTACTAACCATAATCACTTTTTGTTTAATAAAATATTTTTAGGTAAATCTATTTATTATTAAATATCTAAACTGTGTAATTTAGACAGTAATTTTTGGTTATTTTAGATTCTGAGTGAAGCGAAGGATCTTATGGTTTTACAATGATGTTTATTATTTTAGATTCTGAGTGAAGCGAAGGATCTTATGGTTTTACAATGATGTTTATTTTTTTTTTTTTTTTATTTTTTTTTTTCTGTAAACACTTTTTCGTATAGAAATCCTTTTCCAAAAGTTTCGTCCAGCAACTCTTTAGATTCGAAATTGAACTGAGATGGTACTTTAGAGAGGTCATTTTTCCAAAATCTCCATAGTTTTTCCAGTAATCAAGAATAACGATCGAAAAATTGAGTAAAAACGGTAAAATCGGTATAAATTCGCCGTAAACGAGATTTTCAATGTTCAGATTTTAGGTATTTAGTCATAAATCAAAAAGTATTGAAGCTAGAAACTTGAAAATTTTATCCAATATCAAATACATACTTTTTTATATTGGACAACATTTTCAGAACAATTATAGCACTTTTGACTTAAATATAGAACTTTTAATTTACCAAATTGTTTGAAAGTTTTTATGTAATACAATTTTAAATATTTGACAAAAAGTTCTGAAAATTTAATATGACCTTACTCATATACCTACCTAATTATCCTAACAAAAGTTCAAAAATCGTTAGTCAGGATTTTTTTTTATACACACTTTAATAAATTATTATACGATTTTTTTCGATATTGTCTGATTTCTTTTAAGTTTATTTCTAATGAGTTATAATTTTTATAATAATTGAAGTTTAAATGAGTTATATCTAATTGAATATTTTATGAGGGTTTAATTACAAAAAAACTCACCAAAAATTATACAAATAACCGTAAAATACGTAAACAGTATTTAAATAATAATATATTATATTACACTGAAGCTTTACTCAGAATCGTTTTATACTAAAGAAATGAGTCATCATTTCTTTAAAACTTAATACATTCATCACCAATATCTTGTCCGAGGACCGAAGGGACGATGGACGAACTTGTACCACCATCATCTCACTTACCAGCTTTTTTACTGTTCAGATTTTAGGTATTTAGTCATAAATCAAAAAGTATTGAAGCTAGAAACTTGAAAATTGTATCCAATATCAGATACATACTTTTTTATATTGGACAAAATTTTCAGAACAATTAAAGCACTTTTGACTTAAATATAGAACTTTTAATTTACCAAATTGTTTGAAAGTTTTTATGTAATATAATTTTAAATATTTGACAAAAAGTTCTGAAAATTTAATATGACCTTACTCATATACCTACCTAATTATCCTAACAAAAGTTCAAAAATCGTGAGTCAGGATTTTTTTTTATACACACTTTAATAAATTATTATATGATTTTTTTCGATATTGTCTCATTTCTTTTAAGTTTATTTCTAATGAGTTATAATTGGTATAACAATTGAAGTTTAAATGAGTTATATCTAATTGAATATTTTATGAGGGTTTAATTACAATAAAACTCACCAAAAATTATAAAAATAACCGTAAAATACGTAAACCGTATTTAAATAATAATATATTATATTACACTGAAGCTTTACTCAGAATCGTTTTATACTAAAGAAATGAGTCATCATTTCTTTAAAACTTAATACATTCATCACCAATATCTTGTCCGAGGACCGAAGGGCACGATGGACGAACTTGTACCACCATTTTTTTTTTTATTATTTTTTTTTTTTCTGTAAACACTTTTTCGTATAGAAATCCTTGTCCAAAAGTTTCGTCCAGCAACTTTTTAGATTCGAAATTGAACTGAGATGGTACTTTAAAGAGGCCATTTTTCCAAAATCTCCATAGTTTTTCCAGTAATCAAGAATAACGATCGAAAAACTGAAGAAAAACGGTAAAATCGGTAAAAATCCGCCGTAAACGAGATTTTCACTGTTCAGATTTTAGGTATTTAGTCATAAATCGAAAAGTATTGAAGATAGAAACTTGAAAATTTTATCCAATATCAAATACATACTTTTTTATATTGGAAAACATTTTCAGAACAATTACAGCACTTTTGACTTAAATATAGAACTTTTAATTTACCAAATTGTTTGAAAGTTTTTATGTAATATAATTTATATATTTGACAAAAAGTTCTGAACATTTAATAAGACCTTACTCATGTACCTACCTAATTATCCTAACAAAAATTTGAAAATCGTGAGTCAGGATTTTTTTTATACACACTTTAATAAATTATTATAACTCACCAAAAATTATACAAATAACCGTAAAATACGTAAACAGTATTTAAATAATAATATATTATATTACACTGAAGCTTTGCTCAGAATCGTTTTATACTAAAGAAATGAGTCATCATTTCTTTAAAACTTAATACATTCATCACCAATATCTTGTCCGAGGACCGAAGGGACGAAGGACGAACTTGTACCACTATCATCTCACTTACCAGCTTTTTTTTTAAGTATATAATACCTATAAACGTAGGTACAATTTTGTTCATTCCAACTTGATCAGTGGCGCAATTAGAGGAGGACTTAGGGGGATAAGCCCCCCTGTTGCGATTTTAGCACCCCAGATTACAGAAGTGATTAAAAAAATTTTATTTACACTAAATATTAATTGATCTTTATTTACATACAAGTCTAACTGAATAACATTGGAAAATTCTTCTTTTTCTTTTTCCGTGACTTCGGATTTCAAGACTTTGTCGTGTAATGGGGAACCTTTGTTCAAAATTTTAATTCATAAATTTTTTTTATTCGATTTAAAATTAATTTGCTTTCGGGCGCCGGGGCACCTCTCATCAAATTATTATTTCTAAATTGTTTTTATTCGATTTAAAATTTATTTGCCTTCGGGTACCGGGGAAACTCTGCTTAAAGTTTCAATTCATTTATATATATTTATTTAAAGGTTACCTAACCTTTTTATTTATTTATTTATTATTTTTTTTTTTTTTTTGACATTTACGAATTTACGATTACTTGGTTTTTTGTGTATCTGAGGTCCTCTGCTCAAATTTTTAATTCTTAAATTTTTTTTTATTCGATTTATTATAACTTTGCCTTCTGGTGACGGGGAACGTCTGCTCAACAGATTCGCCTCCATGTTACCCTATTTAAAGCTAACTCCTTCCAATCCATTCCTGGTCTCATTTTCTCTATGTCTTCTATGATCCTATCTTTCCAGCGTAACCTCGGCCTTCCAAGTGGTCGTTTTCCTTGTGGTACATTCTTTTATACTATTTTTACCAATGACCTTGTTCTTCACCAAGAAAGACCTGCCTACTTCAGTATTTTTTTGGTGATATCTTTGGAACTTCAGATTTTTCGAGATTATTCTAGATCTTAATAACTTTGTCAGGCCAAAATAACATTAACTGGAAGATTGTATTCTAGTTTTTATTTCCATACCTATTTCATTCTGCTGTGTAATTCGTGTACCAAGGTATTTGAACTGCTGTACTCTTTTGGATTTGTAGTTTTCGACTTCTAGGACCTCGTTACGGCAACCTACTTGCTCGTGTCTTTGCACTACCAATACTCTATTTTCTCGGAGTTCATCTCTAGGCCTATACGTTAAGCACCATGAGTTTTTTTTATTGTTCTTTGAATTTATCTTTACTTTCTGCCATCAAGACTACATCGTCTGCATATATGCTAATATGCCAAGGTTATTTTCTCCTAGTTTTATCCCTTCCTTATCTAGAGCTGCTTCTCTTACTACTTTTTCTAAGGCAATGTTGAATAAAACCGGTGACGTAGTGTCAGTGTGACCATTACTGCACTCGACGAGGTTTATTAACTTACGTGGCATTCCGAACTCTTCTAAAGTCTTAGAGACGCTCTATGTATTGAATCATACGATTTTTTGTAATCAATGAATAACATATGTACGCTTTTGTTATGGTCCCAAGTTTTTTGTAACACCTGACGTAGAATGAAGATTTGATCTATCGTGGAGCGGTATTTCCTGAAACCAGCCTGATAGTCTCCTATGATCCCTTCTGTCCAAGGTTTGATTCTGTCAAGTATACAATAAGATAAAATCGTATACGTTACATTAAGCAGGGCAATCTCTCTATAATTGTTGCATATTTATTTGTCTCCTTTCTTGTGGATGGGGTAGACTAAGGCTGTTTTTCATTCCTTTGGTATCTCTTCTTTATGCCATATTAAACTACTAGTCGGTGTATGTATTTAGCAAGATTATCCGCTGCTGTTTTAAGTAGCTCTCCGATAATCTCATCTTCACCGGGCGACTTGTGATTTTTTTGGGCTTTTATTTGTTTCGAAATTTCCTCTATCGCAGGTTCGGGATATTCTTCCCTATTCAGTTCTTTATATTTATAATATATTATATTACCCTGAAGCTTTGCTCAGAACCGTTTTATACTAAAGAAATGAGTCATCATTTCTTTAAAACTTAATACATTCATCACCAATATCTTGTCCGACGACCGAAGGGACGAAGGACGAACTTGTACCACCATCATCTCACTTACCAGCTTTTTTAAAAGCCTTTTGACACTTTTTGGGTAAAAAAGTGATCCAAAAACTTAATTTAACTAAACCAGATATCATATATTTAGTCTGGTAGGTATATATTTAAATCGGTTATTTTTTTCAAAATTCTCAATAGTTTTGTATAACGTAAAGAAAAACTACCGGCAATTTGAGTAAAATGATAAATATGCTATCAAGTAGATATCAAGACATACTATAAGTTGATTATTTAAAAAAGCCGATAAGATAATGGTGGTGGAAGTTCGTCCTTCGTCGCTTCGCTCCTCGGACAAGATAATGGTGAGGAGTGTATAGCACTTTCTATCATGGGATCACCTGGTTTACGATAGTTTAGTTGTATGGTACTTTACATTTGAATGCAATGATAAATCATTGTAAGTTCAGTACAGGATACAGTAGTTGGGTGGGATACACGAGATGCATTGCTAGATTAGGCATTATTGGATAGATTTTGGAATTATTTTATATTATAAAAAAAAAAACGATTCTGAACGAAGATGAAGATGTCAACCTTAAATTGTAATATATATTTTATTTTAATATCCTAGATTGGGTTAAATTTACATTTGTCTATTCATGTGACTTCTGCTCGTGAGCATTGGACAAACCAGGATGTGCATAGATAGGGCGTAGGTAAATACCATATTATTTGCCTAAATGCACTATCGTGACGGTACCACCCGACCCCGCCGTCCATATATGCTGAATGCTCCGTGGCTACGTCTATTTAAATATTAATAATTAATAATAATATATAAAATCCGCATGTTTATGGAACTGATACACACATTAAAATAACTGGAAATTGGAAGTTAGTAACGTTCTATTCAACCATGTAAAGGTACGTTATACACCTTGTGTTTACAATCTACCAATATTTTGTATAGAACAGCTGTCAGCTACTGATTATATTATAATAAACTTAATCTATTTAATTATCTTTATCAGCTGTGATATTACATAATATTTTCATTTCTTATCTTTGAATACAAAAATTTTTATACATTTTCAACTACAAAATAATTTGCAAATATTCGTGATTTTGACAAATTTTGTCGATTTTTGAACTTCAACTGCTTATAAAAAAAAATTGTGCCTATGTATTTGAATAATTTTTGAATCACTCTTAGATCAACTTATTCAAAACCTTCTATTAAATTTTCAATCGATTTGGTAGGGCCAAAAAATTGTTATCGACTTTTATAAAAAAAAATCTAAGAAAAATCGAATTATTCAAATGCCTATAAATAGCTAAAAAATTAACGAAATATTTTGAAAATACAACTATTTAAAGAAAATGCCTATTTAAACATTTTGTAAAAGTTTTAAGTTTCTACGACCTATACTTTTTGAATAAGAACAAATATCAAAAATCAATGATGCCTAAATTGTTATTTTACGCGATTATGTGAAAAAATTGTAATTTCAAACACTCATAAAAATTTTTGATTTTATTCCAGTGCAAATTTTTTTACAGATAATTGAAGGAAAACGTATGTCAAACTTTGTACCGAATTTACAATTCTTAGTTTTGAATACTTAAAATTTTATGAATTTTCAACTGCAAAATAACTTCAAATTTTCGCCATTTTCTACACATTTCGTAAAAATATGAACTTTTTATGCTTATAAAAAAAAAATTGTGCATTACGCTTTGAATTTTTTTTTTATACCGATAAGTTCGACATATTAGGTACCTTGTATTAAATTTTCAAGAATTTTTGTTCAGTCAAATTTTTTTTATCCACATTTCAGAAAAAAAAACAAAGAAAAGTTGAAAATTTCAATTGTCTATTAAAAGCTCAAAAAAAGTCTAAAGTTTACAAAAATTGTACTACGTATAGATGATTCCAATATAAACATTTGGTGAAAGTTTCAAGTTTTTTCGACTTATACTTTTTGAATAAGAACAAATATCAAAAATCGTTGAAGGCTAAATTATTATTTTACGCAATCATGTAATTATTTCGTAAACGTTTGAACTTTAGATGCTTATAAAAAAAAATTGTGCCTATGTATTTTTATAATTTTTGAATGGGAGTTAGAACAACTTATGTGGACCCTGCTATTAAATTTTCAAGTATTTCGTCCGAGCTACATTTTTTTTATCAACATTTATAAAAAAAAAAATAAAAAAAATCGAATATTTCAAATGCCTATAAATTGATTAAAAATGAGTGAAATCTTTTGAAAATAAAATTATATAAAGAAAATGCCAATATAAACAACTGATAAAATTTTCAAGTTTCTACAACTTATACTTTTTGAAAAAAAAACAAATAGCAAAAATCGTTTGAGGCTAAACCGTTGTTTAACGTGTTTTTGTAAAAATTTAAATTTCAAACACTCATAAAATTTTTTTGTCTGAATCTGGTAGAGTTTTTTTTGCAGATAATTGAAGAAAAACTAATGAAAAACCTTGTACCAAATTTTCAAAACTTAATTATAAAAGAAAAAAATTTTACGATTTTTCAACAACAAAATTATTTGCAAATTTTCGCAATTTTTACATATTTCGTATAAATTGGAACTTTGAGCACTTATAAAAAAAAATTGTGACTTACGATTTTGGATTTTTTTTTATCAGTTATGGAACAACTTATAAGAAACCTTGTATTAAATTTTCAAGATTTTCTGGCAAAAAAAAAAAATTTTATCGTTATTTTAAAAAAAAATACTAAAAAAAATTGAAAATTTCAATTGTCTATAATTAGCTCAATAAAAGTCAAAATACTTTGAAAATTTAACAGTGTATAGAGAACGCTAATCTAAACATTTGGTGAAAATTTCAAGTATTTACATCGATTAGTTTTTGAGTTATAGCAAAATAAAAAATTTGATTTTGTCGAAAACTGGTTTTGCGTAAAATATACCGTTTTTCCCTCATTTTTTAAGGGTTTTTCCCGGCGCGTTAAAAAAATATTGAAAATTTTTAACTTTTGACCCCCCAAAGTACCAACTAGATTCAATTTCCTTTCAGAAAAGTTGCTATATAAGGCAATCGAAGCATTTTTACTGCCCCAAATCGTGTCGACAGACACAAAAATAAAAAAATAAAAAAATAAAAAAAAAAAAAAAAAAAAAAAAAAAAAAAAAAAAAAAAACACACATCATTGTAAAATCAATACATTCTTCACTCCGTTCAGAATCTAAAAAAATGGTTGTCTATATCTATTCATTACTATATGTATGATATATAAATAATATATAATACTACGAAATTAATCATTTTCCAAAAAGTTCGACCCAAATTATCCATTTGGTATTTTAAAAACAAATATTGCTTAAGAGTCTGAAGATATAAATAACCGGAGGAAACTTTAGCTAATGATTAGGTATTAGCATTGATTATAAATACTAGATTATTACAACAACGCCGAAATCACGGCCAGTGAGCAATCTATAGTATTTATAATCAATGATATTAGTTATTGGAATATAAAAATTATAAAAAGTAATGTTATTGGACACAGATATCGCTGATTCCAGGGTAAAAATAAAATCATTGATATCGAAACACGAATAATGATAATAAATAATAGTTATCAATGATAATGTAAATTAATTAATTTTTCAACTATTATATAACTATGGTGTATTTAAATGTTAACTATGGCTATCTCATATTTATATATAACCTTGATTGTTAATGGTAATCATGAACTAATCCGTGGTGGTGGTATCACAGAATAATATTCTGTGGTGGTATTAATATTGAATTTAATACCATATCTGTAATTGTAGCTTCTAGTGATGCGCAACCTCACTTTATGCACTACCTTTGAAGCCTCAAATTTGCTCATTTCCATAAAGCGAAATCTTACGGCTTTACCAAAATGTTACATCACTATTCATTTTATGTTTACTTATATCATAAATTCTTTTCATTGAATTTAATTAATTTAATATTTTATGTTAATATATACATTATATTTATTTGTAAACATGAAATCGTAGCCCGTAGGTACCTATGGTACATTTGTATCACATCAAGCACGGATAGTCACGTACCTATACAAAATTATTTTTCGGGGGATTTTTGATAAAATTGTATATAATATCAACTAATGACTATAAATATACGCAGGTTTATCATTATCACTGAACTAACAATATTTAAGTTTATTCATTGGCGTAATTCCATAAAATTTCAGCAGGTGCAAAACTTTCATAGGTTCAAAAATTAAAAAGTTAAATAATTGAGTCGTTTTCAATGCTGCTCGCTTCTCTCGCGTACCATTTACCTTTTTATATTTGATTACATACAAACAAAAAATTATTCACAACACAATCTGTTCAATCTATATATTTTAAACTTTTTACATGGATATGTATAGATATGTATTTAAAATACAATATATTTATAAGAAAAAATGAAACCTGTTTTTTCATAATATCAAAACAATAAAACAGTACTATGTAGTATACTTTTATTTGGCTGAAGTTCAGTTTCAGCAGGTTCAAAATCATATCTTTCAATCATAATCACCTACTACATTTTGCAAGGGATTGCAAGTGCACTGTTGTGCACCGCCGTAATTACATACGCCACTGAGTATATTGTGTCATATTACATTTTCAAAACTTTTTGTTAGATATTAAAAATGTAATTAGAGATAAACAAAACAAGGCATTATAAGTTCTATTTTTAGTCCAAAATTAGTGAATTTAAAAAAAAGATGTTTGTATACATTCAATAAGCCATTATAATAAATGGTGAACATTTCAAGTTTCTAGCAATATTACTATCCCAGTCATGACTAAATAACAATCACGTTTTTTCCGTCGAACATCTAAGGTTTGAGAACAAAAAAAAAAAATAAGTAAATAAATATTGAAAATAAAATTATTCGAAAAAAAAAATAGTTGCATAAATAATAAATATACGCTAAGGATTATTTTTACGATTACCAAAGTCATACGCTGGTTGATATTGGTGATAAGAAATCATTTTTGTATTAATTTGTTGCACAGGGTGATATAATTGAAGTGAATTTATGAAATTAATCTTTTTAGAATTTATTTTAATTGTGTTTGTTATTTTACTGTGCAGTTAATGGCTGTGTACTATTGACTGTAGATCACACTCCTTATATTTTACTCGATGATGAAAAAAGAGGCTCATTGCTCAACATTTATGAGGATATGGACAGGAAATTTATGAGGATATTTTGATTTTTCAAAGTGCATACCAATTCGGACCTTGATATTCATCACGATATTAATTTTTGTTCATTCACATTTCAATTGGTTACGACTTACCAGCCCCAATTATAAGTAAATGAAATAGTAGGTGCATTAGAAAAAAAAGACGTACTTCACACCAGGTAAGGAGTAAACTCTTCGCTCGGAAAAATATTGGAAATGGGTCGACTTAGGTGTATTGAATTAAAAAAAAAAAATAGATTATTTTAGTTTAACGATTTTGAGCAAAGCTTCAATGTATGGTGAAAATTTTAAGTTTCTAGCAATACAACTTTTTTAGTTACTTATGAGTTATGACTAAATAACTAAAGTTGATTTATTGAAGGTATCATTTACGGAAAATGTTATAGTTTGTACTCGGCTTTTAGACAATTTTTCCACCCCAGGAAAAACTTAATGTCAGAAAAGAAAAATTACTTCTTTTAAGTACAATTTACATGCAATATCCAAACTATAGATTTGCAGGGAACTTTTGAAAAATTATTACTACTAGGAAAAATGTTTATAGAAAAACAAATTTTAAATGAACATCATTATACAATTATAAGAGCCTTCACTTCACTAAGAATTTAAAAAGGTGTTGTACGTTTTATTGTTATTAGTTATTACTTATTATAGGTGTATCTATGCGTTACTGCGTTAAGTATTACAGAAGCCAACGTACTAAGGAAAATGTTTTAAGTATTTATTATTTTCACAAAAGCTTCATTGAAAATCTAAAGGGCTGCAGCCTCTTCCTCCCAATTTAAAATGCTATTAGCACCTATATTTGTCCATATATATTATATACGTCGAAATGTATTTGTTACTTAAATCTGCAAATGTTTCTTTTGAGGCTTGAACAAAAATTAAAAATTTTGAAAAATTATATTTTTTAAGTAGATATATCCTGAGCCGTAGCAGGGAGGGACGGTGCTTATGCCCCGATCGCAATTTTCGGGAGGGCTCAAAAATCAAATTTTTAATTTTATGTTAAATGTAATATATATTATGCGAAAAAACCTCAACGTCATTTATGTTCATTGAAGAATAAACTACTGCCGAAAATAATATCAGATAATAATAACTTCCTATAAAACTAACAGTAGTTGATTGGTACCAGGTGCGTAGCCAGGATTTTCTCATGGGGGGTTGCCAAAATTCGTTAGTGAACTTACCTATATTTATATTAATCCCTAAAAGGTTAGCATTACTCCATGTAGCAGATATTTTTTTACTCAAATGTATAAAATATAAATAACTTAAGCATTGACATTATAGGTACTATATATTTACAAATATAAATATTTATAATGTAGACAATACCTTTTTACTAATTAAAGTATAAAGTATTTATCTCGGTATTTATAATTAGTTTTATAATATTTCAGTCTATTTTTACTTAATTTTTTTTTACCTTTTAAGAAAACTCAAGTAGGGAACATGATAGCTGGAAAAATCATTTACAAAATACAGACTTAGTTACTAAAGTATATTTTTATTGGGTATAAGTAGGTACTAGTTTATAATATAAAATTAATTAAAAATTAAATGTCCGAAAACCAAGATAATTTTTATACGATTAAAGCTTTATATTTTATCAACGTATATAATTATACTAATACATATTATATAGAATATAATCAAAACTTTTATAAACGAAATATTTGATGGCAAGTTTAATTGTTTTGATGATAGATTTTTTTTTAGTCAAAAACTTTTTTTGGTCAAAAACTTTTTTTGGTTAAAAAAAACATTAATGTCAGTATCAAGTTTAAAGTTTTTCAATCTCGAAAAATATTTCTGCCATTTTTTTAAGGGTTTTCAAAAACTCATGAGGGGTGTGACCTAATACCCCCCTCTTGGCTACGCCCCTGATTGGTACAATCCATAATATATAATAATATTATTATAATGTAGGTATCTATGTAATATGTGATACGGTTTCGCAGTCTTAAAGTTTGATTCTGTTGTATACTTTTTATGAATAAATATACATGATGCAAATAAATACGTAGGTGGTAGGTGTGTAATACGTTGAGATTAAACTAAACATATCGTGTATCACGAAAATAGATTCCATTTATTTTCGCATTTATTCGCAATTAGTCTTAACGCAAACATAGATTAATACGACAATAATTGATTGTTATCTACTAAAAAATAAAAATTTTTAATTATATTTCATTTATGTATGATCGCCGGCTTTGTCGAGGCCTCTGGTAAGTGACAGAAGTAACAGTAGCTGAATAGGTGCAATATTTGTTTGCTATGGCATTGGATATACCTAATAGAAGAAATTTAATTCTATACAAATGGGATGATTAAAATGTTTAGATCACTTTTACATCGCAATAGTGTTGTACCTATCTATTTTATAGACAAAAAATATTAAAATATTACATTCTTTGCTTCAATGGATTAAAGTCTTAATAATTTTATATTGCATAAACTTATAATTCAATTCAAACGGGAAATTCTATTAAATAGTATTATTGAACTGGAAATTAATACTATCTACCTAGTACCAACATTAAGTACTCGTACTATTCTGAGACCCATAGGTACTTAACAATACTTTTGCATAAGAATCCAAATGCAGTTTCACAATGTCATCGAGTAGGTAAGTATTATCTACGGTTTAAGACATAGGTATAGATTGCGTATCACCTTCGTGTATAAGATTTATCTCAAATACTGTGTTGAGTAGGAATAGATTCTATACAGTATACACTATACTACACTCGGTATATTTATACTTTACCGGACACCTTTTTTTGTAATTTTTGTTTTTTTAAATTATATAGTTAGGTGTACCTACTAAAAACGGTAGTGAAGACAGAATTTGGGGCTTGGACTTAGTTTTTAAGTTATGAGCCTATGAAGTTTAGCACTCCTTCAAAATTCACTTAAATAGGTATTTTTCAAAATTGAACTCCGATTGAGCGAATGAGTGACCCAGTACGGTGACTCGGTCAATAACATACAATCTACATAATATTCAAATTAAAAAAAAAAAAAAAGTGAAAAAAATATTTTGGACTGGAAAAGCATCAAACCCGAAGACTTGTCATGAGAAAGTGTACACGGCCATCAGCGCCACATGACAACTGTCGAACCGATATCAAATTTACCTATTTAAGTGAATTATTGAAGAGGGCTGGACTTCATAGGCCTGTAACTTAAAAACTAAGTCCGAGCTCCAAATTCTGATTACACCAAATGTTTTTTCGTCAAAAAATTGACTAATTCCAATTAAACAATTGCCAAAAAAGGGGTGCCCGGTAAGGTATAAAAGTTCCGATAATTATACTATAACTACAACAGTTGTAACTTGTAGGTATATAGTTATTAGTTAGGTACTATAGAACATAGAAGGTAGGTATGTAGAAGATTTTAAATTCCGAACCACGAACTATGATTATAATTTATAATGGATTGGTATCGTAGCATTTATCAATAGAACCGAAATAACTAGACCACTAGGGAGTTTTCGGAAAACAGTGTCATCTATTATCATTGATTGTAGAATAGATTCTATTCTATAATCAATGCTATTTTTAAATTTTAATGATTAACATAATACAAAATAATAACATCGTAATATTTTAATTTGATAAAGATTTTAGGTATATACCATAGAGTGATATTACTCTATGGTATAAACAAGCTTTAAACAAACTTCTGGTTTATCCAAGAAAGATGTTATACCTGGAAAAAATACTATTTCATAGCATTTTTATCAACTTAGGAAGAACCAATTATTTTTTACGTGCGTTTAAGTGTGTAAATTGATAATTGATGTAAAAATAAGAAATTTCGTCAAAATGCAAACTTTAAACGCTTGTAAAAAAATATTGTGACTAACGATTTTCGATATTTTTTCATCGTCGGCAGAAATACTAATGAGTATTATTGTATTAAATGTTCAGCTCTTAATATCCAAAGGTTAAAATTTTACGAAGCAAAAACTTCCAAAAAATGAGAAATTTTCAATATTTTCAAAGTTCTATATATAAGGAAAAATTTTAATCGAGTATGCGCGTGACTGTTATTAGTAGTCAGTAAAATTTTTAAGTTCCTAGCACTATTATTGATGGAGTTATGGCTAAAAAACTAAAATAAATTTCACGATAATCGAGAATACGGCATTTTCCCCGTTTTTTGTCAATTTTTCGGTAGTTATCGCCCGCGCTCACAAAAACTATTGAGAAATTCGAAAAATGAGCTGTCAAAAGTACCATATCGACAAAATTTCCGTTCTAAAAATTTGCTGGATGAAACTTTTTGACCAGTATTTCGATAAGAAAAAGTGTCTCCATACATAAAAAAAAAAAGCGTGTTAGGTTTTTTTCGTTACGGAATGTCTTGATTCAGTCACCGCGCTTAAAGCCCGCCATAAAAGCGATGCAATAGCTTAAAATGAATTAGGTATTAAATTATTTTTACTTTTGCTGTATTATAGACTGACCCATTACAGCTGTTTTGCAAACATCACAAGTAAAATTCTTGGTGAAATTTTTTGTTATATATCCACCACGGTATAGAAGATAGTTATCTTCTATACCGTGATATCCACATTACCTATAATAAAGAACACAATCTTTTATGTCGTGCATAAAAACTAGATAGCGATTGAGAGCATAAAAACCCCATGTATCAAGAAAGAGTCCAGATATGTCTTGACAGTTGACTCTTGTGACCCCTCATCAAATTGATACCAGTCATACTATATATTTACTACAATAATACTATATATTTACCTTATGATACCAGTCCATTATAATCATAGTTCATGTTCTGAACCCACGATTTCGTGTATGTCACAACGCTATCTAGCGAACAAAACAATAACTAAAAATATCGTATCGAACATCATGTTTATCACTAGTTCAAAACTTGTACCATTCGGCACGTCTGAGTCTCATATCTCAAAAAGTGTTATTGAATGTATCAGGTTTCCCTTTATGGTAAAATTTTGTTGTACCTTATGGTAATATGATGTTGTTCTGTTAGTGCGCCCTGCTCCAACTATTTTGATTACACTTTATTAGTTGATTCATAGGAAACTTAATTTTCATCCATTTCAATCCTTTGAATTTCTTTGTTAAAATTTATCATGGTTGCGTTTTCGGGATCTGGCGATTCCAAACAGGCCACAAATGCTTATAAAGACAAGAGCAAACCAGCCGAAATCAGAAAAAGCAATATAACTGCTGCCAAAGGTTTGTGCAAAATTTTAAAAATGTACCACATGAAGAACTTGTCCTAGGTTTTTGTAAGAAATAAACAAAATTGTTGTCTTTTATTACACTTGGATTAGTTTTAAAACATTTTATTTATGAGCAATACTAAATGACTACAAACATTAGAATCTGGGTGTTAACATTTTGATGTTGTTCCTAGTTGCACAGTTAAACTTCAATTATAGTGTTTTACTAATTTATTTTCTAATCTATATTGCTTAACGTTCTTGATTCAAAATGAAATAATTTTTGTAATAAATTAACTAAGAATATGATTTATTCAAAATTATATCAATTTCCTTAAAATATTTTATGTATTCTATTATTGTTTAAAATTTAAAATCATATCTTTTGTAGCTGTTGCTGATGCTATCCGCACGAGTTTGGGTCCTAAAGGAATGGATAAAATGGTAAATATTAAATAAGATTTTCTTAATGCTTCGACATAATTATGAGACTGATTTGATTATTTTTGATAATATTATAATTTGTTACTTGTGTATTACAATTTTTTTTTGTTTACATTTAATGTATAGAAATCTATGCTCTATTTATTATGTAATATTCTGTAAAGTACTTATTTATAAAAAATGTTATCCGATTTATTAAGTGATAAGTATTATACTTAATACTTACCATTACATTTGTAATATATTTAAATTTACTGTTTTTATTATATTCTGATAACTGCACACTTTTATGCAGATCCAATCAGCTAATGGTGAAGTAGCCATAACAAATGATGGTGCTACAATTTTGAAACAAATGAATGTCATACACCCAGCAGCTAAAATGGTAATAATTTTTTATTTGACTAAATTCTTTTGAATTTTATTAATAGATCAGTAATTTTAGTAATTTTTTTTGTCTCAAGTTTAACTAATGTCATCAATTGTTGAAAAGTTTACAAATTTAAAATATTTAAATTGACACAATATATTTTTATTTTATATAAGTAAAAATTGATTGTTCAAACTAATTTAGACTTCTACTTTGGTTATATGTGAGTATCCTGTTTTTGAATGAATGAATGTAAATACACTTAAAAATATTTTATTGTACATATATTCAAATTTTAACAACAATTTAATGATAAAAATTTTGACACGATTACTTTTAATCCTATATTATAAAATAAACAACTTATAGAGATACCATTATATTTTGAGATAGTTTACCACACATCGATGTGGTTTAGATAACAATCTTATATAATTGTGTACGAACAATTTATCTATGATTTTATGAAGCACTATAATTTCAATAATTTGTGTAGTTTGTTTTTTCTTGATATTAATATTTAGACTTCAGATTGTTTGGTTCTGCCAATTGTAGTTAGGATGAGTAATATCTTAGATCATATATAATGGATGGAACTAAATGCCAAATAGTGGTCAAACATTAATTAAGTTACATATGTACAGTATACACTTGTGATTCTATAGAATTTGTGGGTTATTTTGGTGATTACACGTTATAATGGTAATATATTCTGTGGATTTATCCATTGTTGTGATTTAAAGGGGTTTCACAACATTTCCGCCCGAACATTTACTTACGGAGACATATCGTTTACTTGACTTAGAATCATTAAAAAAATATGTAATGTAATAAATTGAATAATTTATTGTATATTTTATCTTATACAATGTATTTTCATTGATAATTAAGTTGAGAAAAATGTTTATCTCTGGTTTTTCTTAATCAAAAATTCTAGTAGATTAATTTACCTACATTTAAAATTAAAAAATAGATAAAAATATGCATACCTTGGGGTACTTAGTTTTGTATCAACTTATTATTTAAGAAGAACGAAAGCAGCTTTATTAAATAATTAGAGAAAGTAAAAGCATTTCTCTGTTTTTGTTTGCTATTACATAGTTTAGAACATTTTAGCTAGTATGTATTAATTATACTTGTGAAATTAGATAATGAAGTTTTTCAACATCATGTAAAATAAATGGATGCATTTTGTCTCCTAATAGTTAATACTGATAAATATTTATATTTCGACATACATAAAACTGAAATCATCCTATTTTTGTCTATAGTTTGTGTAATGTAACAAATATGATTAATAGTAGCTGTATTATGGAAATCTAAAATTACTTTTTTATAAATATGTTGGTATTTAAGTATACAGTATATTCTTGTTATATCGAACGTCGCTATCTCGAATTTTTCGTTCTATGGAACTACATTAAATTTCCCTTGAAACTACCATTACACTTGGTAGCATTTTTAATAAAACTTGATAACTCGAAGTTTTCGATATCTCGAACTCATTCCTATTTCGACATAACGAGAATCTACTGTATTTACATTTGATAAGTTAATTGTGTCTTATTTATCTGTGTATATATACTTTTTGTTTTTTGTAGTTGGTTGAACTGTCAAACGCTCAAGATGTTGAAGCTGGAGATGGTACAACAAGTGTAGTTGTTGTTGCTGGAGCATTATTAGAAGCTTCTGAAAAACTATTGCAAAAAGGTATCCATCCTACTGGAATCTCTGATGGATTCCAAAAAGCTGCTGCTAAGTCTATTGAGATAATAAAAAATATGGCTACTCCTATACAACTTACTGATCGTGAAAGTTTAGTTAAAAGTGCTTCAACTGCTTTGAATTCTAAAGTGGTTTCTCAACAATCATCATTATTAGCCCCTTTAGCTGTTGATGCTGTTCTTAAAGTAGTTGACCCCGCTAAAGACACTAACGTTGATCTCAAGGTATTAAATTATTACTTCTTTAATAAATATAGGTCATGTTTGCATATTTGCATTGTTTAGGATATAAAAGTAATTAAGAAACTTGGAGGAACTGTTGAAGATACTAAATTAGTGGATGGTCTAGTGTTTACACAAAAATCTTCAAATGTAAATGGCCCGAGAAAAATCGAGAAAGCTAAAATTGGACTTATCCAATTTTGCATTTCACCTCCAAAAACAGATGTAAGTAATATTATAATTTCCAACTTTAAAATAGATAGTTAATTAAAAGTAAAATTATAAACCTATATATATATTATGAGTTAACTAATAATTTTTCTTGATTATTTTTAATGTGTAGTTTAATTTAATTTTACGTGATTAAATAATTCAATAAATATGCCAAAAATCATTGCAACTAAATGCATTTTGTTGACATTATTAAAGTCTATCTATGCATTTTTTGATAACTTTGAATAGTGAAATTAGTTATAATACATATTTAATATCAAGACATCAGTTTTACAACTTTAATATAATTTAATATATTTACCTATACTCTTATATTATTAAAATGCACAAGAAACCCTGTTTTTTAAATGATAAATATTTCCAAGTTGCCACATTCAAATCATTAACCAGGGTGACTCTAGCTTCAGTTTTTGACTATGAACTAATTTTAAGTCCTAAAATAATATAAAATTAAATTTTAAACTAAGAAAGTTAAGTCAAATGAAGAATTATACAGGTGTCACCCATCTTCTAGCAATGAAAACAGTCTTAGTTTCATCCATAACATCTACCATCATTTAGTTAATTTACATATTACTAAATAAATAAAATAAATTCACTTAATTTTTAGCATTTTACTATTTTAACTTATACAATTTTAAACATTTTACTGTCAGAAAATTGTAAAAAGATGAACATTTTGATTCAATTAAATAAGTTCATGACACATTGATATTTATTGCCTAAGTATGACTAATTTGTTAAGTTATTATTAAATAAATTGTTATTAGTCACTAAAGAATTTTCAATGTGGATATGAAATTATAATTATATGATAGATAGAGACATATGAAATAGTTGATTTTAAATTTTCATTTTAGCTGATGTGACTGAGAAACAATCTCTTATTTACATGTGTTATAAATTAAAAATTGTTGACTATGATGAACAAAACTTAGGACACCTGTACGACACCAATTCAGGTGATTGAGTTGAAAAATATAATTCTGATTGTCATAATATTATATATATTTCATGATACTTTATTTAAATGTACTACAACAAATCAAATATATGATATAATGATGACCCATAAGCCTTAGGACACCTAATTACGACAAAGTCGTATGATTTGAATTCAAGTTCTGAATATCATATGTTATTTTATTAAATAAATTGTTATTATTATTCCTTAAAAATTTCTCAATTTGCATAAAAAATGATGATTATTGCTAGATAGGGACATATGAAATATATGATTCTAACTGTTAATTTTATCTGATAAAATTGAGAACAACTCCTAATTTATTAATTGATATTAAATAAGAATTGACTGTAATGAATAAAACATAGGGCATCTGTATAACACCAAATCAAGGTGATTAAGTATTAAAGTATAATTTGGTTGTCATATTATTCTAAAGTATATAAGATGTTTTATAATATCATATAATATATATATACATACATACATACATATCTATTAAAAATATTATGATGACTCATAAGCCTTAGGACACCTAATTACGACAAAGTCGTATGATTTGAATTCAAGTTCTGAATATCATATGTTATATTATTAAATAAATTTTTATTATTATTCCTTAAAAATGTCTCAATTTGGATAAGAAATGATAATTATTTGATAGATAGAGACATATGAAATAGTTGATTTTAAATTTTCATTTTATCTGATGTGACTGAGAAACAATCTCTTATTTACATGTGTTATAAATTAAAAATTGTTGACTATGATGAACAAAACTTAGGACACCTGTACGACACCAATTCAGGTGATTGAGTTGAAAAATATAATTCTGATTGTCATAATATTATATATATATATTTCATGATGCTTTATTTAAATGTACTTAAACAAATCAAATAAATAATATAATGATGACCCATAAGCCTTAGGACACCTAATTACGACAAAGTCGTATGATTTGAATTCAAGTTCTGAATATCATATGTTATATTATTAAATAAATTTTTATTATTATTCCTTAAAAATTTCTCAATTTGCATAAAAAATGATGATTATTGCTAGATAGGGACATATGAAATATATGATTCTAACTGTTAATTTTATCTGATGAAATTGAGAACAACTCCTAATTTATTAATTGATATTAAATAAGAATTGACTGTAATGAATTAAACATAGGACATCTGTATAACACCAAATCAAGGTGATTAAGTATTAAAGTATAATTTGGTTGTCATATTATTCTAAAGTATATAAGATGTTTTATAATATTATATAATATATATATATATATACATACATACATACATATCTATTAAAAATATTATGATGACTCATTAGCCTTAGGACACCTAATTACGACAAAGTCGTATGATTTGAATTCAAGTTCTGAATATCATATGTTATATTATTAAATAAATTTTTATTATTATTCCTTAAAAATGTCTCAATTTGGATAAGAAATGATAATTATTTGATAGATAGAGACATATGAAATAGTTGATTTTAAATTTTCATTTTATCTGATGTGACTGAGAAACAATCTCTTATTTACATGTGTTATAAATTAAAAATTGTTGACTATGATGAACAAAACTTAGGACACCTGTACGACACCAATTCAGGTGATTGAGTTGAAAAATATAATTCTGATTGTCATAATATTATATATATATATATTTCATGATACTTTATTTAAATGTACTTAAACAAATCAAATAAATAATATAATGATGACCCATAAGCCTTAGGACACCTAATTACGACAAAGTCGTATGATTTGAATTCAAGTTCTGAATATCATATGTTATATTATTAAATAAATTTTTATTATTATTCCTTAAAAATTTCTCAATTTGCATAAAAAATGATGATTATTGCTAGATAGGGACATATGAAATATATGATTCTAACTGTTAATTTTATCTGATGAAATTGAGAACAACTCCTAATTTATTAATTGATATTAAATAAGAATTGACTGTAATGAATTAAACATAGGACATCTGTATAACACTAAATCAAGGTGATTAAGTATTAAAGTATAATTTGGTTGTCATATTATTCTAAAGTATATAAGATGTTTTATAACATCATATAATATATATATATATATATATATATATATATATATACATACATACATACATACATATCTATTAAAAATATTATGATGACTCATAAGCCTTAGGACACCTAATTACGACAAAGTCGTATGATTTGAATTCAAGTTCTGAATATCATATGTTATATTATTAAATAAATTTTTATTATTATTCCTTAAAAATGTCTCAATTTGGATAAGAAATGATAATTATTTGATAGATAGAGACATATGAAATAGTTGATTTTAAATTTTCATTTTATCTGATGTGACTGAGAAACAATCTCTTATTTACATGTGTTATAAATTAAAAATTGTTGACTATGATGAACAAAACTTAGGACACCTGTACGACACCAATTCAGGTGATTGAGTTGAAAAATATAATTCTGATTGTCATAATATTATATATATATATTTCATGATGCTTTATTTAAATGTACTTAAACAAATCAAATAAATAATATAATGATGACCCATAAGCCTTAGGACACCTAATTACGACAAAGTCGTATGATTTGAATTCAAGTTCTGAATATCATATGTTATATTATTAAATAAATTTTTATTATTATTCCTTAAAAATTTCTCAATTTGCATAAAAAATGATGATTATTGCTAGATAGGGACATATGAAATATATGATTCTAACTGTTAATTTTATCTGATGAAATTGAGAACAACTCCTAATTTATTCATTGATATTAAATAAGAATTGACTGTAATGAATTAAACATAGGACATCTGTATAACACCAAATCAAGGTGATTAAGTATTAAAGTATAATTTGGTTGTCATATTATTCTAAAGTATATAAGATGTTTTATAATATCATATAATATATATATATATATATACATACATACATACATATCTATTAAAAATATTATGATGACTCATTAGCCTTAGGACACCTAATTACGACAAAGTCGTATGATTTGAATTCTAGTTCTGAATATCATATGTTATATTATTAAATAAATTTTTATTATTATTCCTTAAAAATGTCTCAATTTGGATAAGAAATGATAATTATTTGATAGATAGAGACATATGAAATAGTTGATTTTAAATTTTCATTTTATCTGATGTGACTGAGAAACAATCTCTTATTTACATGTGTTATAAATTAAAAATTGTTGACTATGATGAACAAAACTTAGGACACCTGTACGACACCAATTCAGGTGATTGAGTTGAAAAATATAATTCTGATTGTCATAATATTATATATATATATTTCGTGATACTTTATTTAAATGTACTTAAACAAATCAAATAAATAATATAATGATGACCCATAAGCCTTAGGACACCTAATTACGACAAAGTCGTATGATTTGAAGTCAAATCCTGAATATCATATGTTATATTATTAAATAAATTGTTATTATTATTCCTTAAAAATTTCTCAATTTGCATAAAAAATGATGATTATTGCTAGATAGGGACATATGAAATATATGATTCTAACTGTTAATTTTATCTGATGAAATTGAGAACAACTCCTAATTTATTAATTGATATTAAATAAGAATTGACTGTAATGAATTAAACATAGGACATCTGTATAACACCAAATCAAGGTGATTAAGTATTAAAGTATAATTTGGTTGTCATATTATTCTAAAGTATGTAAGATGTTTTATAATATCATATAATATATATATATATACATACATACATACATATCTATTAAAAATATTATGATGACTCATAAGCCTTAGGACACCTAATTACGACAAAGTCGTATGATTTGAATTCAAGTTCTGAATATCATATGTTATATTATTAAATAAATTTTTATTATTATTCCTTAAAAATGTCTCAATTTGGATAAGAAATGATAATTATTTGATAGATAGAGACATATGAAATAGTTGATTTTAAATTTTCATTTTATCTGATGTGACTGAGAAACAATCTCTTATTTACATGTGTTATAAATTAAAAATTGTTGACTATGATGAACAAAACTTAGGACACCTGTACGACACCAATTCAGGTGATTGAGTTGAAAAATATAATTCTGATTGTCATAATATTATATATATATATATTTCATGATACTTTATTTAAATGTACTTAAACAAATCAAATAAATAATATAATGATGACCCATAAGCCTTAGGACACCTAATTACGACAAAGTCGTATGATTTGAATTCAAGTTCTGAATATCATATGTTATATTATTAAATAAATTTTTATTATTATTCCTTAAAAATTTCTCAATTTGCATAAAAAATGATGATTATTGCTAGATAGGGACATATGAAATATATGATTCTAACTGTTAATTTTATCTGATGAAATTGAGAACAACTCCTAATTTATTAATTGATATTAAATAAGAATTGACTGTAATGAATTAAACATAGGACATCTGTATAACACTAAATCAAGGTGATTAAGTATTAAAGTATAATTTGGTTGTCATATTATTCTAAAGTATATAAGATGTTTTATAACATCATAATATATATATATATATATATATATATATATACATACATACATACATATCTATTAAAAATATTATGATGACTCATAAGCCTTAGGACACCTAATTACGACAAAGTCGTATGATTTGAATTCAAGTTCTGAATATCATATGTTATATTATTAAATAAATTTTTATTATTATTCCTTAAAAATGTCTCAATTTGGATAAGAAATGATAATTATTTGATAGATAGAGACATATGAAATAGTTGATTTTAAATTTTCATTTTATCTGATGTGACTGAGAAACAATCTCTTATTTACATGTGTTATAAATTAAAAATTGTTGACTATGATGAACAAAACTTAGGACACCTGTACGACACCAATTCAGGTGATTGAGTTGAAAAATATAATTCTGATTGTCATAATATTATATATATATATTTCATGATGCTTTATTTAAATGTACTTAAACAAATCAAATAAATAATATAATGATGACCCATAAGCCTTAGGACACCTAATTACGACAAAGTCGTATGATTTGAATTCAAGTTCTGAATATCATATGTTATATTATTAAATAAATTTTTATTATTATTCCTTAAAAATTTCTCAATTTGCATAAAAAATGATGATTATTGCTAGATAGGGACATATGAAATATATGATTCTAACTGTTAATTTTATCTGATGAAATTGAGAACAACTCCTAATTTATTAATTGATATTAAATAAGAATTGACTGTAATGAATTAAACATAGGACATCTGTATAACACCAAATCAAGGTGATTAAGTATTAAAGTATAATTTGGTTGTCATATTATTCTAAAGTATATAAGATGTTTTATAATATCATATAATATATATATATATATATATATACATACATACATACATATCTATTAAAAATATTATGATGACTCATTAGCCTTAGGACACCTAATTACGACAAAGTCGTATGATTTGAATTCTAGTTCTGAATATCATATGTTATATTATTAAATAAATTTTTATTATTATTCCTTAAAAATGTCTCAATTTGGATAAGAAATGATAATTATTTGATAGATAGAGACATATGAAATAGTTGATTTTAAATTTTCATTTTATCTGATGTGACTGAGAAACAATCTCTTATTTACATGTGTTATAAATTAAAAATTGTTGACTATGATGAACAAAACTTAGGACACCTGTACGACACCAATTCAGGTGATTGAGTTGAAAAATATAATTCTGATTGTCATAATATTATATATATATATTTCGTGATACTTTATTTAAATGTACTTAAACAAATCAAATAAATAATATAATGATGACCCATAAGCCTTAGGACACCTAATTACGACAAAGTCGTATGATTTGAAGTCAAATCCTGAATATCATATGTTATATTATTAAATAAATTGTTATTATTATTCCTTAAAAATTTCTCAATTTGCATAAAAAATGATGATTATTGCTAGATAGGGACATATGAAATATATGATTCTAACTGTTAATTTTATCTGATGAAATTGAGAACAACTCCTAATTTATTAATTGATATTAAATAAGAATTGACTGTAATGAATAAAACATAGGACATCTGTATAACACTAAATCAAGGTGATTAAGTATTAAAGTATAATTTGGTTGTCATTCTATTCTAAAGTATATAAGATGTTTTATAACATCATATAATATATATATACATACATACATACATATCTATTAAAAATATTATGATGACTCATAAGCCTTAGGACACCTAATTACGACAAAGTCGTATGATTTGAATTCAATTTCTGAATATCATATGTTAAATTATTATTAAATAAATTGTTATTAGTCACTAAAGAATTTTCACTTTGGATAAGAAATGATTATTTGATAGATAGAGACATATGAAATAGTTGATTTTAAATTTTTCATTTTAGCTGATGTGACTGAGAAACAATCTCTTATTTACATGTGTTATAAATTAAAAATTGTTGACTATGATGAACAAAACTTAGGACACCTGTACGACACCAATTCAGGTGATTGAGTTGAAAATATAATTCTGATTGTCATAATATTATAGATATATTTCATGATACTTTATTTAAATGTACTTAAACAAATCAAATAAATAATATTATGATGACCCATAAGCCTTAGGACACCTAATTACGACAAAGTCGTATGATTTGAATTCAAGTCCTGAATATCGTATGTTATATTATTAAATAAATTGTTATTATTATTCCTTAAAAATTTCTCAATTTGCATAAAAAATGATGATTATTGCTAGATAGGGTCATATGAAATATATGATTCTAACTGTTAATTTTATCTGATGAAATTGAGAACAATTCCTAATTCATTAATTGATATGAAATAAGAAATTTCTGTAATGAATAAAAGTTAGGACACTTGTAGGACACCATTTCAGGGGATTGAGTTTGAAAAATATAATTCAGATTGTCATAGTATTATAATATAGTGCATGATACTTTATTCAAAAGTACTTATACAAAATGAGTTTATAATATCATGATGACATTTACGCCTTAGGATATCTTATTACAATTAAATTTGTATGATTCGAATATAAATTTTGAATTTTATAAGTGTTATATATTTTCTTAATTATTTAATACTTTTACTAAGAGTATTCGAAATAATTTAATTGAACAAGGTTTATTAGAAAAACTGTCCTTTTTTTCTTGAATGTAAATTTAGGTATTATTTACCTCCTGAAGTTTTTAATATTTAGTTATTAATCATTATATCATTTAATATAGTGAGAGGTGTATTATTATTAGTAATTATTTACCATATAATATATGGTCTTAAAACTTCAATTTTAAGAGTGGTGATTCCCTATATTGTCATTTATTTATGCTAGAAATATTTGGGTATAAAATATTCTGAAAAGTACATATATTTTTTGGTTTCTAATTTGATGCTGTATAATTCATATTTATATATATATATATATATATATAATTTAAAAAAATAATACAAAATTGTCAATATTTATTCGTATGTGCATTCAATTAATTTCATATATGATATGCAATCATTTAATTTTTTGGTAAATATTGTAAGTAGTTTAATATCCTGGGCTCCTAAAAAAGTACCGTTAGTGTATTTATATTAATATATTAACTGCACAAATTTCTTATCATTTTCTATTCTCAGGAATTATCTTATTTAAATACTATTTTATCATACGAAAATTATTATCCTTGAAAATAATTCAATGTAACATTCAGCTATTAGAAATGGAAGTATATGAGTTCAAAAATTATAAATCATTGAAATTAAATGAATTAGTTTTTAATGTTTTGAAATTAATTTGTTCATTATGTTATTCACAGGTTTATGTTTATACTTTAAGTCTTTCTCTTTAATGATAGAAATATTTTATTTTAATTGGATTAATTATTTTCCTATTTTATAAACTGACCTTTCTTTTAACAAAAGCTTGGCCTCTTTAAGGTAAATATATAATTGATTATGAAAACACTTCAACATCTACAATAAAATAAGTGTAAATAAATTAATTTAAATTTGTTTTTTATATGACTTAAGATATGTTTATTTAAAAACAACGTAATATAATTGTTTAAATCCATGCTAAAGTATCAACTATGTTATTTTGAGATTTAATCTTGTTTTTTATTTTATCGTCTTGTAGATTATAGTAATCTTGAAAACATAACTTTTTCTTAGAGTGAACCTATTCTTTTACAAGTTTTGGGGTAGATATTTTTATGGTCTTATATTATTAGAATAATTTTACTATTTCATATAATAGTATGTGTTTTATTTGATGTAAATAATATTATTGATATTTGATCAATTAACATTTTATGGTACTTGATAAATTAATTTTCTTTTTTAAATTAATTTAAAGAAGTGAATTGTTTAATTTGATTCTAATAGAATACTTCATTTATTTATAATTAATGTAGGATGTACAATTTATTTATTGTATTTTATATTTATTCATTTATTTTAAGTAATTATTTACTGTTTTTTTTATTTCTTTATTTATGTAATAAATCATTCCACATTCCTAGTAATGAAAGTTAATTTAAATCCTTATCATATTATATAATATCTTAATGAAATCATGTTCAAATAATTAAAAATGTACTTATTACTATTCATAAGTGTAGGTAGCCGAGGCTAGGAACATGTAATAAAATATTGATACAAATTACAGTTTTATTATTTTATGACTTAAAAATAATTATCATAATAAAAAAAAAATGTGTACATTATTTATGAATTAATTAATTTATTATTTAACAATATGTAATTGATAAATTTTTTATTTTTAATGGAAAAATAGTTCATAGTTTTATCTTCTTTATTAATTTAGGGTGTTAATTCTAAATTTAAGTAAACATTTTATAGACCTAAATTTGACCATATGATTTGTTTTTTACTTGAATATAGAAATTATTTATAGTTGTCAAATTCTCTAAATGATTATCTTATTAGTTATTAACTTATTCATTGCTCATTTAAAAAGTATATTAATTTTTATTTAAAATTCAGAAAATTGTTATAATTTATTATACCAATAAATTATTTAATAGGTTATTGATTATATTCTTTTGATCATATTTTAAATTATTAATTGTTAATGTAATGCTATTATCAAATTGAACTAACTGCTTCTACGATATAAATATTAACTTAAAATTTGTAACATATTTGATACCCTTTGATCTCATTAAGATCATCTCTAGTTGATTCTTTTGTTCAAACAATTATTCAATATTGTTTTTAAGTTTCATCTAATCCATTTATGAATGTTCGTCATTGAGCTGTTAATGTTTATCAAGTCCAATGTCCATTTATCTATTTTGCACGTAATTTAATAAAAAAAAAAAAAAAAAAAATACTAAATGATAACTAACCTCAGTATGCATTTAGTATTTATTAAAATATGACTATTAGTAATTTTGTGAGTAAGCAAAGTTTGTTTAAATTCAATATTGTATTACATTATAAATATTTTGAGTATCTACAAGTGTGTTAAGTAAAATATTTTGAAATATCATTAAATATTTTTTAACAAAATGGTGGATGAAACCTGTGATAAATCTAATGATACAAAAATAATTACCTCCAGAAAGAAGTCAGCAATACAAATATTAAAAAAATTGAAATTTTTCAACAATGGAATTATGAAAATTGGTAGTTTAGAACGAGGCCATTCATTAACTAAAGAACAAGAACATGATGCAACCAATTCAATACCTTCTGGATTTCTATTATTAGCCATATTAATTGGTTTAAGTGGTATTTTAACAATTATCATGTGGTTTACTGAATTTTATATGTTCCAAATTTTGCAATTTGTTACAATAACTCAGGGCAGTTCTTCCTATAGAATGTGGCAAAATCCTCCAGTTAAGCCATATGTATCTATTTATCCATTCAATTACACCAATATTAATGATGTGTTAGAATTCAATCATACTCCAATTGTCAAAGAACTAGGACCATTTGTCTATAGAGAAACAGTTGAGAGAGTTAATGTGGAATTCAATAAAAATGGTACAGTTACTTATCAAGAAAAACGAAGTAGTGAATTTGTACCTGACATGTCTCAAGGCAATCCTGAACACTTGACAATAACTGTTCCAAATTTATTATTGATAAGTGCAATATCAAAGAGTGCTAATGAGTTTTCTAATTTCTTACCAGGACAAATTACATCTATGATTTTAGATGGACTACAAGTCAAAGGATTTTTAAATTTAAAAATTAATGACTATTTTTGGGGTTATGATGACACTATGTATACTTTAGCTCAAGTTTTAGCTTCAACAGTGAATAAAGATGCTCGTTTGTCAAAATTTGGTATAATTTCTTCTCGGCGAGGTCTTTCATCTGATAGAATAACAATTCATAGTGGAGTTGGAAATTTAAATGAACTTGGCATTATCACTCGTTACAATGGTCATAAAACTTTAAATATCTGGAAAACCGATGAATGCAATCGTTTAGATGGCAGTGATGGATCCCAATTTCCACCAGTCACATTGAATCGTAAGTCAAAACTTTATGTATATCATCAAAGTCTTTGTCGCAGATTTCCATTGGTTTACAAGGAAGATATTGAAATAGTACCTGGAGTTACAGCATTTCGCTTCCAAGCTCCTAGAAATGTTTTCGACAAACCTATAACAAATCCAGACAATGATTGTTATTGTACCTCAGAAACGTGCCCACCTTCAGGAATTTTCAATTCGTCACCATGCAATGATGCTCATCCTGTCATGATGTCATTCCCACACTTTTATCTTGGTGACCCAGAGCTGAGAAAAGATATTCTTGGACTGTCACCTGATCCAGAATTACATGAAACTTTTGTAGATGTCCATTCTAAATTGGGAGTATCATTAGGAGGGCGATCTAGATTTCAAATTAATGTCATGTTAAATAAAGCTGATGGAATATCACATTTTAGAAATTTTAAACAAGGAATAATTCTACCAGTAGCTTGGATAGAAGTAAAAGTTGATAAACTTCCAGATGATATAAAAAGAACACTTCAACAAGCTTCAATTAGTATCAACCTAGGAGAAATATTATTGAAGTGGACATCACTATTGACGCTTACATTATCTGTGTTATTTTTAGTGCGGAAAATAATTTTAAAAGATTGTTTTATGTCTAATGAAAAACAAATTTTGCCTGTGAATAAGTAATAAATTTGTATTAAAATAAAATGATGTATTACTTGAGTATAATTTTTTGTTTATTATTGGATGTTAACATATGAATAAATTAATAAAATTGTGTAATATTAAATAGTATCTAATAAAAATTGTGATCGCATTTGTTTTTTATATTAGATGAATTTTCAGCATTTTAATGAATCAAAAAACACTTAATTCATTAGTAATCTAAAATTAAATTTAGTTTCGGATGTTTTTTTATTTTAAAATATATTTGTTATTATTTATTTTTATATTTTGTATTAATTTTGAACCTATTAAATGAAAAAAAGCTTACATATATTTACTCATTATTAATACTTGCATATATATATATATATATATATATATATATATATATATATATATATATATATATATATATATATATATATATAATTTTATTAACACTTTGTAAGAAAACAATGGATACTAATTATATTATGTATAGTTTTGATGCAATACAAATTAAGTATATTTTTATAATTGTATTGTTTGGTTCAAATGATAAGCGGAATTCGAAATTTGGTTCCTGATTATTTATTGTTTTAATGTTGGCACATGTTATTTGCTAATAAAATAATTTACATATTTTATAAAATATGATCATATCAGTTAAGGTGTTAATGTTTTAAAATGGTAATGCCCAGAATCAATTATAAAGTAAAAAAAAAAAAAATTAAATAGTTTTAAACATTATTTGGGTTCGATAAAATGATTTTCAACATGTGTTACTTACCAAATACTCAAACAGAACTTTTCAAAATTGCTACAACCTGGTTTTTGTGTTATTTTGAAAAAAAAAATTGGATAAATCTACCTTTACCAACATCTTCATTTGTTAAGTCTTGAGTAATATAGTTATAACCCCTTTAATTATATATTTTTAATTTTTCTATTGAAAAGTGATTTTAAAAGATTTATGTGGATGTTTCACCAGGCTTTTGTTATGTATTATTTATAATAGATTATAAAATATATTAATATTTATATATTTTTGAGAACTTTATTTACATTTGAATCAAGTTGAAAAATTGATGATTAAGTTATCTATTTACTCAGGCTTTATAGTATTTCAATAATAAGTTTGCAAAAATGTAAATATTTGTTTTAGATGGATTATAACGTAGTTGTTTCTGACTACACTGCAATGGACCGTGTACTACGTGAAGAACGTGCATATATTTTGAATATAGTTAAACAAATTAAAAAAGCTGGTTGTAATGTTTTATTGATCCAAAAGTCAATTTTACGTGATGCTCTATCAGAACTGGCAATACATTTCTTAGATAAAATAAAGTGCATGGTTATTAATAATATTGAACGAGAAGATATTGATTATGTGTGCAAGGTATAATTTAAAAATGAAATGGTTCTTTAATATCAAAATAATTGTGTATATATTTGATTTATATTTATAGACATTGAATTGTAGACCTATTGCTAGTCTTGATCATTTTGTTGCGGAAAATCTTGTATCAGCAGATTTAGTGGAGGATGTTATGACTGGAAACAGCCATTTTGTGCAAATCACTGGTATTAATAATCCTGGAAGAACAGTTAGTGTTATAGTACGTGGTTCTAATAAATTAGTCTTGGAAGAAGCTGAGCGATCACTTCATGATGCCCTGTGTGTTATTAGATGTTTGGTTAAACATAGGTAATATATTGAAACTATTTTGATTATTATTAATTAAATTAACTATTTTTTAAGAATTTAATATCAATCATTTTAGAGCACTGTTAGCTGGTGGCGGAGCACCTGAAATTGAAATAAGTTTAAAACTAACTGAACTTGCAAGATTAGTTACTGGAGTTGATGCATATTGCTATAGAGCTTTTGCACAGGCTTTGGAAGTGATACCTTTGACATTAGCTGAAAATGCTGGTCTTAATCCTATCACTACCGTTACTGAATTGCGTAATAGACACTCCCAAGGAGAAGTTACTGCCGGTATTAATGTTCGAAAGGTAATTTATAAAAACAAAATATGTAAAAATGTTCAAATAAATAATTCAGTTGTATTTTTTAGGGTGCGATCACTAATATCCTAGAAGAAAATGTTGTACAACCATTATTAGTGTCTATAAGTGCTATAACTTTGGCCTCTGAAACCGTACGCAGCATTCTCAAAATTGATGATATTGTAAGAGAATATTTTTTTTTATTGTAATATTTAAAAAAATAATGAAACTAATTTATAATACATTTTAGGTAAACACTAGAGGATATTAAAAGTTTCAACCTGTTAACTTTTCCGGTAAATTTATATATTTTTATTTAATTAAAATTGTTTAAAAAAAAAAAAATTTACTTTTGTAATTAATTAAATATTTTTTTTAATATTAATTAAATGGTTTCAGATCCAAGAGAAAAGACTGCACATAATATAACTAACATTCTAATGTTTAATCTTATTGGATCAAAAGTCAAATCTTTAAGCACAAGGTTAATGAATTTGTATAATGCAAAAAAATTTTCATTAAAAATACTTTATTATTATTATTTTTTTTTTATCTGAATAACAATAAATTACTGCCTAAATATTTTGTATTTGTCATCCTTGTGTAACACCTTTGCATTAAATTATGGTCTTAAGTATATTTTTTGAAATATCTGAAATTAATTTTCATTGTAACAAATTTAATGTATTTTAAATTTAAACATTTATTAATTATAAAAATACTATTTTTATTCATTTTGGAAGCTTCATATTTATCAGTTAAGTTGAGTAATGTATACAGTAATATACACTTTGATTTTCAGTGATAAAATAATCTATTTTTTACAGTTAAAATGTTTTTTTTTTTTTTAGTTTTTATATTTTCATCTAATTTAATGTTTACACAGTACATTTTATGTGTGCATTTATACTTATTTAACATTAAAAAGTTCTTCAATAAATAACAATTTTTTGCATCATGGTCTATATTCTTATGATTAAAACCAAAAATATTTACTTATGTTAATATTGAAAACCTTGTTTCACCTTAATGTACGGGACCACATATGTTGCATCTGTTTTGTCAATTAGGTATATATTACTTCAAAGTTGCTACTAAAAAATAATAAATGCATAAGTGAAACATGGTTATGCATTTTTAAATAGAAACAACGTCTTAAAAAAAATTGAGAACTAATCACAGTATCTGCAAAATATGATTATTAGTGATCTTATAGAAAAACAGTTTCGTTAAACATAATAAGTACTAATTATAAATATTGTGCCCTATTTTAAGTATCTGTGAGTGTGTTAAATTTGGTATTTCAAGAAATATCATTTACTTTTTTATTTTAATAATATAATGGTGGACGAAACGTGTGATAAATCTAATGATACGAAAATAATTATCTCCAGAAAGAAGTCACCAATCCGAATTATAAAAAAAAAGAAATTGTTTAACAACGGAATTATGGATATTGGTAGTTTAGAACAAGGCCATTCATTAACTAAAGAACATGATGCAATCAATTCAATACCTTCTGGATTTCTATTGTTAGTTATATTGATGGGTATAGGTGGAATATTAACAATTGTTATGTGGTTTACAGAATTTTATATGTTTCTAATTTTACAATTTGTGACAATATCTCAGGGCAGTTATTCCTACAGAATGTGGCAAAATCCACCAGTTAAGCCATATGTATCTATTTATCCATTCAATTACACCAATATTAATGATGTGTTAGAATTCAATCATACTCCAATTGTCAAAGAACTAGGACCATTTGTTTATAGAGAAACACTTGAAAGAGTAAATGCAGAATTCAACAAAAATGGTACAATAACGTATCAAGAAAAACGAAGTAGTGTTTTTGTACCCGAAATGTCTAAAGGAAATCCTAAAAATTTAACTATAACAGTTCCAAATATACTACTGATTAGTGCTAATAAATTTTCTAAAATCCTACCTCAACAAATAACATCTATGATTTTAGATTTATTTCAAGTAAAAGGATTTTTTGACTTAAAAATTAATGATTATTTATGGGGTTATGAAGACATCATATATACTATGGCTCAAGTAATGGCTTCGACAGTGAATAAGGATACTCGTTTGTCAAAATTTGGTATAATTTCTTCTCGTCGAGGTGTTTCACCTAATAGGATTACAATTCACAGTGGAGTTGGAAATTTAAACGAACTTGGCATTATTACTCATTTTAATGGTCACAAGACTTTAAGCATGTGGAAAACTGATGAGTGCAATCGTTTAGATGGCAGTGATGGATCCCAATTTCCTCCAACAACACTAAATCGTAAGTCAAAACTTTATGTATTTCATCACATTCTTTGTCGTAGATTCCCATTGGTTTATAAGGAAGATATTGAAATAGTACCTGGAGTTACAGCATTTCGCTTTCAAGCTCCAAGAAATGTTCTTGAAAAACCAGACAATGATTGTTATTGTACTTCAGAAGTATGTCCACCTTCAGGAATTATCAATTCGTCGCCGTGCCATGATACTCATCCAGTCATGATGTCATTTCCTCATTTTTATCTAGGTGACCCAGAGCTGAGAAAAGATATTCTTGGGCTATCACCAAATCCAGAATTACATGAAACTTTTATTGATGTTCATTCTAAATTGGGAGTGTCATTAGGTGGGCGATTCAGATTTCAAATCAACATTATGTTGAACAAAAGTGATGGAATATCACATTTCAAAAATTTTAAACAAGGACTAATACTACCTGTAGCTTGGATAGAAATAAAAGTTGATAAACTTCCAAAAGATATAAAAAGAAAACTTCAACTAGTTTCTATTAGTATCTACTTGGGTGAAATGTTTTTGAAATGGACATCTCTATTGATGCTTATATTATCTATGTTGTATTTAATTCAAAAAATAATTCTGAAAGATAGTTTCATGTTAAGCAAAAAACATGTTTTGCCTTCGTAAACAAGTTTTTACTCAACATATATAAAAAGGTCATTTCAGCATAAATTAATCAATATATTACACAACGTAAAAATATTTGTTGAATATTTTTTGATATATTCTATATATTGTTCATTTACACATCTATAAGTACCTACTTAAATGTAAACCATCTAGTTTTGTTTGTACTCGAGAGACAGTTACACTCTATGTAGAAGTCAGTTAAATTGTATCAACTAAGATATGCTGCTAAACTACAAATATTAATAATAAAATAAATGAAATATGAAATTCACTTGCTATTTGTTTTTGAATCCTCGATCTATACTTCAGATGCAAGTTGTAACGCAAACTCCATATGAATTAGACTGGTTATTATATTTTGCCTAAGTTTATTTCCAAAAACCAATTATTAAAGCATGCAATTTAAATTGAGATGGGTCAACTTTTAATCTAAAATGACTGCTACATTTTCTTTCAACTAGATTTTCAGTACTTAATAATAAGTTTCTCTATTTACAAAAATAAATTCCTATATCAATAAAATAAAATAAAATGATAGTAGGTTTGTATGTTTTTGTGACAAGTTAGAACTTATTATATATTATAATTAAAAAATTTAAAACAATATTTTTATATCAAATACATATTTGAACTGAAATATAAAACATTAATTCAATACAATTAACATCATTAAACTGGGCATAAAATATATAAAACAGGTTTTGATGTTAAATATTAAAAAAATTTAGTAACATTTTCAAAATAATACTGTCATTTGAATGCTTATTTAGGACTTTGAAAACTATTGGAAATAATGTATTGTTTTTGCCTTTCTGGGAAATGTTTATTAAACTAATAAAATATATCATAATATGCTCAACACTAGTAACTAATAGTAGTAATAGGTAGCTACCATAAATGCATCACATTGACTTATAGTAACACATCTATTGAATTTAGATATAGGTTTTTTATAAGCATATTTAGTATCTTAAAAATATTTAAATGAAATATAAATCATTTGAATAATAAATAATGAAATTGACTACTAAATTTGACTTAATAAAATAGTTTTTCTAGTTATTTAAAAATGTCATAAATCATGTTATGTATAATCTAGTATTCATTAAAATTTAAACGTTTAGATGTATATTTTAATCTTTACAATATATGTGGTGAAACTTTTTTGTAATTAATACATGATATTATTAGTGTTAAATATTATTTTATAGAATTATAGAGATATAATTGGTGATAAATGGTTTATGAGAAGAGGTTTTTATAAATATTTAGTAAGATACTAAAACACATTAATAAACGTCTTATATTAAGCTTTATAAAATATAATGCGATAAACCTATTCAACCTAATATTATATAATGTTTCTTTTTAGCTTATAAAGATATTCAAAATCTATGTGAGTCATATACATAAGTAAATTATAGAATAAGTAGAAGTAACATATTATGTACTTGAAAGTTGAATGATAAAAATAGAAGAAAAAGTCAAACAATGTATGTGTACTTAGTTGAGGGAAGTAAACTGTGATTGACCACAGAACAATTAATAATATCTATATAAAATAAAAGAACTATAGGTAGTCTAGAAAACACATTTTTTTAAATTATATTTAATAACAGGCTATAGATTTATAAAGGAATATTGATAATTTTAAATTTAGGACATTAAAATGTTTGTTCTTATATTATTTGATATTTAATTTGGTATCTAATATAAGTCAATGAATTACTGTAGATTATTTGTAAATGTTTCTAATATTAAAACATGTAAAAAAAAAGTATGTACTTCGTCCCAAAGGATATTCTTTGCTCCACGGACGAGTTAATGAGGATGGGTGTATTGAATTTTAAAGACCATTTCTTTGGTTAAATGATTCTGAGCAAAGCTTCAGAATTAAAATTTATCATTAGGATTTCTTCAAATAAATGTTTAAAGTTGAAAATTGACGTAAAAAGTTTATTAAGTAATAATCATGAATGTTTTTATGTTTGACAAAAAAGACATTTTTTTTTATAAAAAATATTCAAATCATCTTGTTCTATCTGTATTCAAAGTTAAATTACGTTTGGATCGACCAATTTCTTTCAATAAATTGTTAAATTTGTAAATTGATGTAATAACAGATTATTACGTATAAATCATATCATAATTTACTTAATCGCTTATAAAAAAAATCTGGAGTCACGATTTTTGAAATTTTTCAGAATCGTTTAAGAATAAATTAATATTAAAATTTCAAGTCTTTGTCAAATATTTAAAACTTGATTAGTGATAAATTTTTATTTTGAGGCTGTTTTTTCGTTTGCCTGAAAACACTGTTAAGATGAGAGCTTAATAAACACTCTACCATCTACATTGAATTTCCGATCTATTGAGTTGCTGGATGAAACTTTACAAAGTTAAGTTGAGCAAAAAGTGTCTCCAGAGAAAAAAAACATCATTGTAAAACCACAAAATTTTTCGCTTCTTTCAGAATCTAATAGGTATAATAGTATTATACATATTATACAAAAATTCTTACAGTGATGTATTGTTAAAAATATGATATACTACTCAAATATTTTGTTCTCAGTAACAATATATTTATAGGTATTAATATAATTTTAAAAGGTAGTAAACTAAACATTTTGTTTTATTCGTATTAATATTTCATTTTATAGCTCCAAATAAAAAAATAATACATGTATTATATTTTTAAATACCAAGTATATTCAGGGTGGTTAAAAAATACCATTGAAATTGCAATTTAATAGTGAAATTGCAATTTAACAGTTAATAAGAATTTAATTAAAGCAAAATGTAATTAGGTAATAATTTCATTACATAATATTAACATTTAACAAAATTATATTTTTGGAGCACCATAAGCATCTGGCATTCTTTCAATAGTATATCTAAAAAAAAAAAAATTTAAACATTAGAAATTAAAACTATTCAGATACACTGTACACTTTATACACTTACCGCCTTTGAGCAATATACATAATAGGCACTCCAGGAATTTTTCTTATACGCCTTTTTAAATCCCTGTCGCATGTAGCAACTATATAACATTTATGCTAAAAATGAAAATTATATAATTATATAATTATGTACCAATCAAAAGTAATTACTTACCTGTGTTACTCTTTGAACTAAACAATCATCAGCATAAGTACCTGGATGCATACACTGTATTCTTTGAAAACGAGGATCTTTTACAATTTTCAAAGCTATTTTATACTTTTGTCCTAATTTTTCCAATTCACCAATAATACAATCAGTCACATAAGGTATACCTAAATAAAAAATTACATTATTCAAATAGTATTACATATGGAAAAAAATTAATAATTGCTTACATTTTGCATAAAGACAGTCCATCATGTTTTGAACAACGTCCATTTTATATTTTATAGAAAAACTGATAAAATTAGTATCTACTAAGATGTGATATGGCGGTCCTAATTGTGTGTTGAACTGGAAGAACAAAGCTGAACTTGTTTGAGCCCTAGAAATCATTAGTAAGATTTTAAGTTAAGACAATTGTTCAACTAAATAAAACTAATAAGTTTCAATAATTACACTTGACGAACGGTGATAGTTTTATTTTCACTTTTCTTTTTCTTTATCACAGTTCTTTTTTCATCTTTTCTAAAACAAATATAGCAATATGAATTATAAGTAAAATATAGGCTTTATACATTGTGTTTTTAATTTACTCACATTCTTGAATCTGTAGGTTTAATTGTCTTCTTCATAGCGGCGAATTGTTTATTGAGAATTTTTTTACTTTTTTTTGTTTTAGTCTGCAAATATTTATGTATATGTAATAGAAATATTACATTAATATTGCTAATATTTATTCAAAAAGTATTAAAAACATATTTTTAGTTAATTATACAATAATAACAATATCTTTAAACATAAAACGTATTAGAGGATAATATACTAATGTTTGCTATTTCCATTTATCTCACAAAATAGCAGAATTATGTAACACTGCACTAATATTAGAAAATAACATCATAATTGAAAATTCACAATACAATTTAAATTATTTAAACATTTTTATATGGGCTTCATCAGCTTTTGCAGTAATATTATATTAACAAAAATGAAACATATAAATTAGTGATTTTTTAGATAGTCTTAACTTCTTCAATTAAAGTATTCATAAAGATTTTACACAACAAGTTTGGATAAACCGAAGTTTTAAATTTGATCAAAGGTATTAATGCTCTTCTAACTAAAATATTACTTAGACTTTACATTGCATAGTTTTTATGTTTTCTTCGCAAGATAAATGGAGGTAGCAATGAAACTAAAATTGTCTTTTAATTAATTTAATACAAAAAAGCATGTCTGATTTAGTTTTAAAATAATTTTGTGGGCCGTTATGTATAATAATGCAGCTGCAATAGAATATTGATTTTTGAATTTGATTAATTTGCAAAACTCTTGTAATATTTAAAATAGAATTAAAATAATATCTAGTTGACTCAGAAGGGACCACAGATTTGACACATAAAACAATAAATCTGTATGTGTTATTTTCAGGTAGTACCCTCTAGAAATTAGAATTGTCCAGTATCATCTGAAGTCCATGGTTATTCACTTATTCGCTTGGATTTAACCTTATTGTTTGGATGTTGGCCCACTCTCTCATCTAGACACAGATCTTAGGTGACTCAATTTGGTGTCAATCTTCAAGTCCAGAGTGTAAGTAGTTACAAACAACGAGTTTTTTTTTTTTTTTTTAATTTTAAGTTACATGTTGCAAGCTCCACCAAAATTTATTCAAATTTTAATTCAAAGCGTGTTCTTGGAATTAAGCGTTTCTTAACTACCACGTATAATTAATATAATTTAGAAGTGGTTATTGTACTGAAATTCGATATCTCTCATGATAAATGGAATTTACACTTATGCAGTTTCTTATAGATAGAAATATTTTACAATTTTTAATTTCAACAGTTTATATTTTAATGTATTTAAAATCACGGCTTAACAGTTTCCCAAGTGTTTTACATAAGGCTATCGAATATTTAAGAAACTAGATACTCTTAGTTCGTTACAATATATAAACAAATTTAAATAATATTTACCATTTTTAGTATACAAATAATTATAGGCAAAGAAGTATTAACTACGGGAACAACTAAACAACAACAGTTCTTGTTTTAGAATCAAAAGACACTTAAAAAACAAACATTTTTAAAAACACTGCTTAAGTTATACACTTAAATTAATAATTAAGAATTAAAATCGAGCCATAGAAAAGTACAAAAAACTAACAAACATTAAACAGAATGAACCGAGCTATCTACATCGAAATTGTTCTTATTATCAATATCAACAATTGTATTTAGTCACGTGCATTTTATCACTTACTATTCAAAAAGAACCCAAATAAACATGTTGGCCAACGTAACACACAATTCCATTTCCCATCAACCAACTGAATAAACTTTAAATTTAGTTGGTGTCTAATGCCGTGTCTACGAATTAAGATATATCATGCCCGTGTGCCCGTGTCCACACTATTTTATAGTTGTGCGTCAAATATATAATTTCGCCGCAAACATTTACGCCGAAAATATTTATAGAAATCTAATCTAATCTAATTTAATCGTTTTAATATGTAAATAAATATTTTCCAATCATATTATTTATTTTAAAATCATTCACAGACATTCAAAATTTCGAACAAAATTATAAAAATATCCAGAACTTTCGATAGATAGTATTTTATAGATAGATACCTAGATATTCATCACAACCATATTGACTTCTGTTTTGATAAAGATGTTTCATCCATTAACGCCTGATTTTTTTTTGTTTCTTCTCCTTTAACTTAATTAAATGCTGCATAATAAATAATAATGAAAACCGTAGGTACATACATTTTTTTTCATAATATAACCAATGCATCAGACATAATGTATAGGTAGTTTGATTACTAGTTATAATTATTTTTGAAAACAGAAAAACAGAAAAACACGGGAAATTACGTCCATACTAGAATGAAGATGCGACACAAATGTATGTCATGGCGCAAAAAACCCATGATCCACGGATCGTGTGTGCGGAATGCGCCGCAAATATTTGTGTGCGGCGTGCGCTCTTATGCAGCGAACACGTCCACTATGCATACATTTAGGCCCTCGTCCCACTAGGGCAGTGTTTCCCAACCGGTGGTCCGTGGGCCAGTCATAGGTGGTCCGCGGTCCCATAGATTTTGTGTATTCTTGAGCAAAAAAAAAGGTATTCCTAGTTTTCGTGAAATTGAGGTGGTCCGCGACCTATAAAATATTGTCGAAGTGGTCCGTGATGATAAAAAGGTTGGGAAACACTGCACTAGGGCGACGCAACGCAACGCGATTATAAATAAATATCGTGCGATAATCGTTTGTTTAATAAAACACGGGTTAATATATCGGAGACCTTCCACCGACGCGATGCGACGTGACTGCGACGCGACACGAAAGCTACTAATCGCGCGCGACTCGTGCTGTCGCCTGTCAGTCGCTTAATAAAAGTTGCCTTGTCAACCACATAACAAATTTTGTAATATCATAATTTTATTATTATTTGGCAAATATCACTGACAATATGGCAAAAACAAAAGAAGAAAACTGAACTAGTTGAAAACTAGTCGAAGCTGTAGAGCCATATATCCATGACTAGCTGAATTACCTGTCGTTGCCGGGTTTAAGTATAAAAATGTATGTAACCTGGCAAGATTACATTATGTTTAATCTATTGAAATTTAAATTTTTGAAATCATATTTTATACATATTTTTTAGTTTTTAAGATAATAATTATTAACATAACCTATTCTATAAGTTATAGCTTTTGGCGGCCTATGTTCACGATAAGTTTTAGCAGTGAAGGTTTAAAATAAATGTTTTACTAATTGTTTTTTCAAAATTGTATCTACAATACGTCTTTGTAAAATGTTCAATGCTGATCTATTAGTAGGCGGCAAAATCACCAAGCTATTGGGTGAGCTTACGCGTGAGCAAACTACGTAGAACTGCCCATGTGAAAAACAGTTTTCTCGCAAGTCTATTCCTCAAATTTGAGAGTCTGGCCTTGAGACTTGTTTATAGTCATTGCAAAGCAGACTTTGAGGGGAAACTGTAATCGATTAAATTCGAACGGAAGATCGTTCGGAATTAAAGGGATTCGTTGTACAAACACAGTTTCCCCTTTCGCACATACAGTTAATATTGTGGCTTCCACTATATTGCGATGTAATGCTTTGACTTTGAGCCTGGTCCTACTGCACAGTTTAGGTGGTTTCAAATTTCGCAAAACATAATAGGTGTGCCCACACGCAGAATAAGCTAATGATATGGCTTATTGCTTGGTAATTTTTTGGAGTGAATATAGCTCGTACACACAACCTTTCCACAGGCTTATCATGAATATGAGCAATATCTGGATACATTTTTGATATTAAATCCTGAACTGTAGTTACAACTGTACACAAATTTTTTGGGATATTTATCATTTCATCGAATGACGGATAATCACCATTGCCAATTTCAAGTAAAAGATCTGCAAATCTACCGGCAAACTTTTCCCCTCCAAAGTATACACTCTGACCCTCATATTTTTCGACAGTTTGAGTATATTAATCTGAGGCCATAAAGTAGATCTTTTAAGACATGACTTAATCAGTTCTGGTCCCTTTTGGTACTACTGGTAGAGTCTGCCTAAAGTCTTCAGTCAGCAAAACCGTTTCACCACCCATTAACCTTTTATTTCCCCTCATACCCTTTAGAGATCTATTTAAAGCCTCAACACCACCCTTATGTGCCATTGTTATTTCATCCCACACTATTACTTTGTTTTAATATATTACAAAAGAGAGTTACCGCAGTTGTTAGATTGAGACGATTGAGTGGTAATTTAAAGGTAGCATGGGCCTTTCGACCACCCACGAGCAGTGAAGCTGCGATTCCAGAAGATGCCACAGCTAAGGCAATGTCACGAGTACTTCTATTTTCGATAAAATTCAAATTGATTAAGATAGATATCTTGAAATAAAATATATCCTTTATTACTTATGTCTTATAGTATGTTTTTGAATCGTTTTGCGTATTATTATAATTCATAGTATATGTTATTACTCATTATTAGAACAATAAAATCAAATAGACTTGTGAGAAAATAGTTTTTCACAGTACCAAAATTATTACTAACAACTCGCGAGAGTGACCTGTGGAATGCGCACATTTAGGTTGTGTTCTAATACTAAGGTTTCGGCATGGGGATTTTTTTCCATATTCATACTTTCTTAACCCATTTAACCCTCTTAGGGGTTAAATTTTGAAAAATATTACCTGAACGAATGTCTACAGCATGAAAAGAATCTACTGACCAAATTTCATACTCATAGCTTCAACGGTTCCGGCTTGGCGGAATTTTCTATTTTTAGTCTTCAACCTTTTTAACACCCTTAGGGGTTGAATTTTGAAAAACCCTTTCTTAGCGGATGCCTACGCCATAATAGCTATCTGTATGCCAAATTTCAGTCCAAGCCGTCCAATGGTTTAAGCTGTGCGTTGATAGCAGTCAATCAGCTTACTGTTTTATATATACAGATTATATTACTTCAAAATACCCGAATACACTAGAAGGGACATTACATAAAAAGATTGAAATTTTACATCGTCTTGCATTAATTCATTAGCGGCAACAAATGTTCGACAATTAATATTATTTTGTATCTATGCATGTATCGAATATTTCCTTTTGTTTTTAATTTAACGGTGTCGATACCAATATACGACACAATACAAAACTCGTCATCTTCAGAAACGACATGATTGCTACTGACTACTGAGCAACTGCCGAAATATCGCCTGTAGTATGCACAACTCATGACGTCAGGTCGTACGATATTTTACTTGGAAACTATTTTTTTAAATCGCGTCAACGTCGCGTTGCGTTGCGTCGCCCTAGTGGGACGAGGGCCTTAGTGCCACACGATCAAATTTGAGTCGAATACGATGCAAAGCGTAAATTTTTACTATTTTTACTATTTTTTTTTATAGCGTGGACGCGGCTTAGCCTATCTTGCTAGTTGCTACCCATCTCCCCCAATTGGCAATTACCTTTGTATAATACTAAAATAAAAATTATTATTCATATTTCATTTTCATTATTCATAGTTCATACATCATATTAATCATATTCATTACTTATTTTACGTTATTACTCTTAAATCTGATTTCTGGCATATGACATGCATCATACATTCATACATCAACAACTGCAGTATAATTATTTTGGTTGTTGGTCGTTTCTTCTGTTTAAGCTCTTTCACAAGACAACTATAATATAGTATTATTATAACTATAATGTAACCAAATGATTATTTTCATTTAAGTTACAACTTTAAGCAATTATTTCTGTTTTCTTTTAAAAGAATAACTAAGTGTTTTAGACTTTAGTGATATAGCTGATTCCGATATACGTATTCTACAAATTTAAAACTATTAAAATTCGGAGTAACTATAAACATATGGGTATATATATTTAACGGAGGTGATGATATACATCCCTACATTTTTTTGTAAAAGGAATTGCGCCCTCTACATTTTCCATAAATATTTATAAAAATTCTACGATGTTTAAAGTACTTAAAGGTTTATACAATTTGATGGTTATTCTTAAAAAATATAATCACTGAATCTAGCTATCATAGGTAGGCACTTAATTTTAGATTCTCAATGAAGCGAAGGATCTTATGGTTTTACAGTGATGTTTCTATTTTGATTTTTTTTAAATTTTATTACTGGTGTATCAGTGTATAGATTATAGATTCACCAAAATTATTTTTTTTGAACTTTTTCATCGTTTATAATTATTTTTTTTATTTTACTTAAAAACTAAAAAAAATTAGTTGCTATTTTAGTTAAATCATAACAGTGAGTCAATTAGTAAAAACAAAATATTAATTTATTACAGTTGGACAATTGACTCAGAATATTTCTTGACAATTTTATATCTTCTGGATATCTCGATAAAAGGACTCAAACACACCCGATACAGTGATTTATAAAACCTATAAGAGATTCTAAATAGTTAGTAAATAGTAATTTTTTTTTTCATTAATATATGAAGTTCAAAGTACATTGTATTATAAATTGTACTTGAAAAAATTACAATATTAAGCATAATATAAAGTGAATTTTAATATATTAATTATCGCCGTACTACGTTAAGCATAACATTTATCATTTAAACTTTATAATAATTATTAGCCCTTTACTATTTAAAAATATGCCCGTAAGTTGAAAATTACGAGATACCTTATGATTGTTAGGTCATGTTACAGACCCACCATTAGCCGGCCTGGGAAGCCAAAATAGTGGTAGGGTTGACCCACCAACGGCAATTTAAAACCCAGTCGATACCACGGGAGAGGGGAGCCCCAACGCACGCCTGTCCGGGAAGCGGTGCCCCTCAAGGTTGAGGTGCCTACGTCGGCTGAAACGTGGTGGATGTTGGGACAAGCGTGAAGATAGTGGACCCTAAACAACTGCACCTAGTGTTTGTCCTCGGGTTTGCATGAACATAATATTCATCATAGCAATTGCATTTCTTGTTGTATAGCTAATTTTAATTTTAGTAAATTTCTCTCTGATTTTAATAATTTCAAGGCCAAACATGTATCACAAAAACCTATTTGTTCATATTCCAAACATAAACATTCTATTTCTAAAAATTCTTTAAACATTTATCATCAAAACGTACGTGGCCTCCGAACTGAGATTTTTAATTTTAACTCTTATTTAATATTGCTTAAATACGACATTTTTGTATTAACTGAAACGTGGCTTTTAGACGAAATATCACAAGTGCTGAATTCTTTCCTAGCGATTGTCTAGTTTTTAGATGTGATAGAAATAAAAATAAAAATAATAAAGCACATGGAGGTGGGGTACTTATTGCCGTTAAGAAACCTTTTAGACCACTTATTCTCTGTCTTTAGAGTGAAAATGTTGAACAAGTTTTTGTGAAATTTATGTTATCTAGTCAGCTCAGTGTATTGATATCTGACGTATATATACCACTATTGGCTAGTGTTGAAGTATATGATAGTCATGTTATTGAAATTGATACTATATGTCAGCCAGGTGTATATGATATAGCCATTGTATGTGGAGATTTTAATTTGCCATGTGTAATATGGGAAAAAAAGAGGATAATTTAATATTTAAAGGTAAAATTAATGACAAGGTAAGAGTAATTGGAGACCAATATGCTCTCCTAAACTTTACCCAAAATAACGTAATCAAAAACCAAAATGGTGCTCTACTTGACCTTGTATTTTCTGGTTCCAATCTAAATATTGAACATGCTCTATAGACTCCCTCGTCCCGCATGACACCCACCATCCACCTCTATCAATTACCTGCCTTCTCCCAGTTGATATACCAATGCTTAATAGTTAACATACATATAAGGACTTTAAATAAGCCAATTATGAAATCATCAAATCTAGCATAGGTAATATATCTTTATATATATTTAGTAAAGTGTCAGTTGACCAAGCAGCAAACTACATGCAAAATATTCTTCTAGATGTAATTGATAAACATGTACCTGATAAAGAATTCCGTAAATCTAGCTTTCCTCCCTGGGCACCAGGAGAACTCAAATCTCTAATAATTAAAACAAAAAATACCCACAAAAAATATAAAAGAACTGGCTCACAAGTAGATTATTACAACTTTTCTATTTTAAGAGCTCAATTGAAAATGGTTACAAAGATATCTCGCAAGGCTTATACACATAAAAAACTAACTGACCTAATATCAAACCCAACTAAATTCTGGAATTATATGCAAAATAATGGTAAAGGTTCAGGCATTCCCGAAGAAATGCATTTGGAAGACAAAAGTGTTATAGGCTCACAGATTTCAGCGATTTTCGCATCATAATTTTCTTCCGTTTATAAAACACAAAATACAAAACTGAATAATTTAGATACCCTCACAATAGATCAATACTCTCACTTACCTCTCTAATATTTCTCTTTCATTAAAAGATGTCTCGGAAGGACTAAATGGCTTATCTGATTCAAACAGTAAAGGACCCGATGGGATAGCTGCTACAATACTCTTCCAATGTCGTGAAGCTTTAAGCATGCCACTACTATTATTATTTAATAAATCGCTTCAACTATATACATCGATACATCGAAATTCAAAATGTATAATCATATTTGTTTTGATGTAATAACTTATATTTAAATATTTCTATAATCACGAGACAGATAAACCGTACTGTAAATTTTACAGAACAAAAATCGAACCAATAACTTATCGATTCAATAACTTAATCTTTGTTAAAAATTATTTATTTTATAGAATCGATAACCGAAAATCGGTTCTGTAAACTTTCATACATCCGGGCATTATTCTTTCTTTTAATAGAATATTGTATAAAGGATCGTTGAAACATGAAACCTCTATCTCTGGAAAATAAGTTTCCTTCTTTATGCATAATTTGCAAAAAATACGCTTTTAGTAAGGTATAAATATATTTGTATCCCATAATTACTTTCTTTAAATTTAAATCGTAATTATCTAATTTATAGAAGACTGCGATTGCCATTCAATAAATTATCAACTTCAAATAAACCCATATTTTTTTTTTAAAAAAAAGAACCAATGTTACGAATTTCGATAGTATATATATCTATACATATAATCATCGTATGTATATAATATATATACATACGATGATTATTATTTAAATATCGAGTATAAATCATAACAATAAACATATCAAAAAAACCAACATATTTATTGGAGTAGGTTTATTTATCTCTTTGCTTTCCCGGTAAAACAACACATGGTTTAAATTATCTAGTTTGATCACACGTCATACACATCTCAACAGGTAACAGTAAAAAACGGTCTCTCTCTCTCTCTCTCTCTCTCTCTCTTTCTAAATATGCTCGCACAAGTTTTAAAGAAAAAAAGAAAAACAACAAACAAGCAACGTTGCTGCGGCCAATAGATATATGTATATATAGCCATATAGGTATGTATAATATATATATATATATATATATATATATATATATATATATATATATATATACCACATTGTAGTGTGTATACTGTATATAGTATACGTGCGTGTTGGACTATTCTCGATAGGTGGTTGTGGGGTGGAGGGGGCTGGCCCTCACGTCTACCCCCCACCCCGCCGTTCGTGATTCCTTACGCGCGCGTATTCACATTCATTCACAAAACAGCGCCGCCACCGCTCGCCGCCTATTATTCGGTCCGCGCACACATGGCGAGGGACGCGCACAGTTGTTGTTCGACGGCGTCAGTCCTGTACACGAGGGGGTGACGGGTGGCGTCTGTGGTTCGTGCGCGCCCGCCTTGTACGGGACAGTACCGACGAGTTATCAATGAGTTGCCGTCGCGATCGTCGATGGGTGTGCTGAACTGTATTATTATAGTTGTACCGGTCGCGGCCACGATGCGATTAGTCGACGATTGTCGTCCACTGAACCCGCGTGGATGACCGATGGCATCACCGTATACATGTGCCGCGGTAGAGGCGACGAGAAAACGCGAACCGGAGACCGACGAAAACGGCGCTTGGGATTTTTTTCCGCAAACGACGTCGTGCGTGCCTGTGGTTTTCTCGTCGCTTTTTTGGCCATGAACAACGACCGACGACCGGGCTCCGACAGATCGGTCGTCCGGGCGCGCTCGGCCAGCTGGTGGTCATCGCCGCGAAGCGTCGAGCGCGCGCGCGCGCACACACACACACACACACACATGCGCGCGCGCCGCAGCGGACGTTGCTCGTCCGTACGACGAGGCCGTGACCGACGGTCTGGACGGCGGGGGCCGGGGAGCCGGGCGTAGTAAAATTCATACAACAACGGGATTTACTATAATATTCTGTACGCGCCGTGTGTTGTTGTATAGAAGGTGTACACGGGGCGTGCGCGAGTCCTTTGTGCGCAACATAGGCGAGCGGGCGGGCGGGTGGTCTCGACTGGCTCACGGCGCACGATCTGCCGCCGCCGCCGCCGCTTGGGTTAACACGTCTATTTCCCCGGCGCGAGTGGCGGACAGTACGAGCACAGCGTTCGAACCGCGCGACGCGCCGTATCGCACACGTACGACTTGCAGAGTCCCGTGCCCGCGGCGTCTGCTGCTGCGTCTTTGCGCTCGCCGCACACGGACACACGCGTCCGACGGTGGTCGACGACACCGCGGCCCGTCTTCTTCCTTATTATTATTATTATTTTGTCGTCTTTTTCGCGCTAGACGACCCCGTCTAGTTTTCGTCGTACGTCTGACGAGATATTATATTGTCGCGAACAGGCGTCCGGCGGGGTGTTCGGCGCGAAGTCGTCGTGACGATCACCAATGGTTATAGCCTGCGCGAGGATTTGGTCGGTGGGAGACGGACGACCACAGGTCACCACGACCTTTGTGATCCGGAATTAGTGAACGCGTGTGACCCGGCCTCATAGCCCGGGAGGGGTCCGTCGACCGGCGACGAATGATGCTCAAATTTGTCACGCACAAACTGAAGACACACAGCCTCGAAGACCATCGAAGACCCGCGAAGGTAAGCAATGTTATTGAACGCAGCATTCCGTATTTATTAGAATGGTAATAGTGGGAGTTATAGTAGCAGAAGTATATAGTACTTGTAATAGTTATAGTAGTAGTAGTAGTAATAGTAGTAGTAGTAGTAATAGTAGTAGTAGTAGTAGTAGTAGTAGTAGTAGTAGTAGTAATAGTAGTTTTAGTAGTAGTAGTAATAGTAGTAGTAGTAGTAGTAGTAGTTGTAGTAGTAGTAGTATTTGTAGTAGTATTAGTTAATACTGTAATATATTAGTTTTTGATAACGTAATAATGTGTACACAAAGCAAACCCCCTTTGCACGGGATCCCCCGTCCGTCGCCACACTGCATTGCCGTTCGTCATCGGTCACCCCCACTGAGAACAAAGGAACGCGCGCGCGTTTGTATGCGTGACATTATCTCTCCGCCGCTGCCGCCTCGCCGTTGTCTTTCGTACTCCGTGTGCGCGAGCGCGTGTATGTGCGCGTATTCGTCAGCTGATTGCGTACGACAAGCGCGCGTACACTTCACTGATAGTATACGATCGCGACGACGACGGCAGCTGCTACACCAACTCTATAAGGCTGCGGTGTACCGTCTATTTTTAATCATACGCTATTAACGCGTGCCCGTGTGTCAAGCGTGCGTGCGTGTGAGTATGTGTGTGTGGGTTTGTGTGTGTTTGTTTGAATACGTGAATAACCGGTATCGAGTACACAGTTGATAATGTCGATTGACTGCAACGTTCTTGGTGACTGGCCTGCAATGACGTAGTGGAACACACGGTTTCTTGACATGACTCTCTCGCACTCCTTCTCGTCGCATTTGCCGTCCATCGTCTAATCTGTTTATACACGGTTTCACGCTGCACAGCCTCGTCTTGAGTAATAATAATAATAATAATAATAATAACACACAACAAATATAATACACCCGACGCTGTACGTGTCTCCCGGGTGCCGCGAGGTGACCTTTACGCCGCCGCCACTTGTCCGCGTGTTGTTGTTCACCGTAGTCCGTAGTAGTTCCCCTCCGGTCGCGTCGTGATCCGTGGCTCTGATGACCAGTTGTCGTCTGTTTATCGTTGCCGGCTGATTTTGGGAGACGATTTCAATCATTGTTACCGCCGTCGTCTGCACGCGCCTCCGTCAGCAACGCTCGTCCGAGAGTCTAGATCGATTTGTTGGGTCTTCTGCTTTGAACACATTTCCGTGTACCTGTTATTCCGTTTTCTCTTCTAGACTGTTCGTTCTGATTACTGTAATATTTTCGCGGATTTTATTCGTTTAGTTGTCTCGGTCGTCAATCATCGCGCACGCGAATTTCGTTCGATTCCTTGTTTCGGATACGTCGAGTATATACTCACCCATCTGAATTCGCGCGTTTAATTAAAGTTCCCAAAAACTGGTTTAAGTGAGCTTAATCACTTTCTCGTATTTTGACCGTTTACCCCCCTTTTTGTTCTGTGAAATGTATTCATAATTAGGTAGGTACTCGATTGCTTTCTGAACAGTAAAGTATTTTTTATTTGGATACCAAATTAGTTTGGTATTTAATGTGTGTGTGCAGTATTATTATATTTCACGTTAAAATTAACATTTATTTTATTGAAATTATTAATTGAGTAGGTAGGTACATATTTAAATTTTTAGAAGAGATAAAATTGACTTAAAGTTGTATTTGCTTTTTTTAACTAATTATTTTGAACGAATATTTTCTTCATATAGCAATATTTATTTACTTACATACAGTGTTATTTATTTGCTAATTCTTGCTTTGTAATTTACTTTTCTGTTAAAGTCTGTATGATAATAATTTATTTAGACATACTGATTTTTTGTAACAGAAATAATCAATTTAAATTATTTTGATTATCATAATTTAACATTCGGTTGGTACTTTAAATTTAGCTGATTTACTTAAATAACATATTTTTCTTTAAAACTTTAAATATCTGATTAAACTTAATATTTAGATATCTATTTAAGGTTGTTATAAAGAAATGTCATTATTGGTATTATTTAGTTATTACTGTATACATATACCTATATAAATTATATAAACAAGTTGATATTTTGAACATATAATAAATACCTACTCATTCTCTATTTAATCCTGTAAAACAATAAAATTTGTTTTTTTTTTTGTATAAGTAGTTTTAAACATTAGATAAAGGTACCAAATAAGACTATTTTTATCTGAGATTTGAAATTTTTTAATAGGTAACTACTACTTAAAACTTACTAGGTATTTTAAAAAATATTGATGTTACCTATATGCTTCGTATTACAAGATATAAATAGGTGAGCATTTAAACTGTTGACCCTAAAATTATTTTTCACAATATAGTGGCATACACTCTGATATAAGTACAGTACACAGTGTTTGCCATTTAATGAAACTAAAAATAAAAATCCCGAAGATATTTTTTTCAAAAAATGTATCTTTATTAATATTTTTTAGTTTCTAGAAGGTGTGTTAAACAATTTCAAATTTATTTATTTTATAATGTTGAAAATATGGTGTGTAGGTATTTTAATAAAACACTTTATGCATATATGGGCTGGCTTTTAATGCTTTTAAAACTTTTAATTATACCTACTATAAATAAATATTGATTAAATAAGATGTTTCTTCTTCATATTGTATTTTACTAAAATTAAAAATAGGTCTACTATACCTTACTAATCTGTGTGAAAAGTAAATATACGAGTATATAGGTAGGTAGGTAAATATATTATATAGATACCTGAATATGTTGACATATGATATTATACTCTGTATGACGTATATTTCATATAAAAATAAAATGTAATGCCTAATACCTATTCAACGTATATAAAAAAAAAAAAAAATTATACATCGTAAGTATCGTGTGTATTTAAATTGTTTTGGTATGATTTTAAAATATGGAATTTTGTCAAATAAGATTGTTTCGTATTATGTTAATGAATAAATTTAACTTGTTAGGCATTCAAAATATTAAAATTTTGAAAATTTTGGATATTATATCAAAACCTTCATTTTTAGTAAAATCGTTAACATTCTTCAAATAGGTGTAATTTTAGATTTTGATCTTTTTAATTTGATTATTTTATCTTTATTAATGTGATAAAAGTGTATGTTATTTAAAACTTTTAAAGATTGTAAAAAAATTATCGAGATTAAAATTTGAATTAAAATCACTGTTTATGTACTCTAAATAAGTGAGATTTAATCACATATCCATAGATGTTATAATGAATAGGTAGTAAACATTCAAATATCTTAGTACTTAATATGTACATTGGAATAAATTTTGTATTTTGTTTGCTTACATTGTACATTTTTTACATCACTGTGGAATTTTCAATACTAAGGAATGAAAAATAGGAATAACACTATCTTGCTCTTTATCTATTATTATACATACAAACTTATTTTTTGAGATTGCTTTATCCCACATAGGGCTTTTATTTCAAAGGTATTTATTAGAAATATGATGCCATCGAAATTAATGAAGTATGTGCCTATATACCTATAAAGTACTCATAAATAATGTGGATCTTCTAATTTTTCTTTTTAACCTATCCTTAAATATTTTCTTTCAATGTACTATTATTTGATAAAATACAAATCATAATATTTATTTAATTCTATATTATATAAAATTAAGTAGACACTAAGAGTGTTTAATGTTTAAACTTATTGATTTTAAGAAATTATTAACTTAACATAGGTACCTACCTATAATAAATTATTGTTAAAAAAATTACTAACAATATTTTAAGTCTATTCTCATTTGTTGTTATTTTTTTCTTATAATATGTAGATATGTATTTATAATTTTCAACATTTTAATGTTGTTACCTTTAACCTTGCCTTTAACACTTTAATTTCAAGTTTAACTTGTAATACCTAACAAACTATTGGTAGGTTCCTACACACCATGCAATAATAAAATATTTCTAATGTTTATTTGTTATATTAATTTTTACAGGATTATTTAATGATTTAGTATTTTTATATTTATCTTAATTTTTGTATTTAATTATGAAGGGCTACTATTCGTGAATTTTGAATTTTAGTTGACATCTTGTGTTATGGTTGCTATTTAATTTAGTCTTGTAATAAATAAAAACATTGTTTTTTTTAATTCTTATAAGGAATTAAATTATATTATGATAGATCATTCATATTTAAGTATTTTAGTTAAGTCATTCAATCAAAATTAGATAGTGAAATTATAAATTAGTATAGTACCTATTAGTTACTGGGTACCTTGTAATCATATTAAATAGAATTTATTTAATACTATTTTGTTCCATATTTGCTGATTAAGTTTATAATTTTTTTTGTAGTTAAAAAATATTGATCACGATTCTGGTACAGAGTCTGACGACGAACATAGTCCAGATAGAGAACCAAAAAGTACAAAACAAAGTCTACTTGAACCTACTCGATGTAAGTTATTTATTTGTTTCATACATTATTCTACATTTATACATTTATTACTTTTGACTTGATGATTATCTTAATTTGCTATGACGTGTTTAATTTAAAATGAGTCTAGAATGAATAAGTTATTGAATTTAATTGAAATGATAAAATGTATATTGGCATATAGGTACATTTTTATATTGTGTTATGTCTACTATACTTGTATATAAAATAGTATATGTATTGGATAATTTTTTGTATGTGAGTAAAATATGTTCATACATTTTCAATTCTTGTTATAGTTTTATAATTTTAAATTTCAGCTGTACCAGATTAAAATTGTATTACCTAATATACTATAAATTAAGAACTTGTGTATTAGGTATCATAATAAATTATATTTCTAAGTTCTATTAAGGTATATTCATTTTTAATAATGCATACTTGCTCATATTATAATATTGTTAGACCTTTTTGCTCATGAATTTAAACTCCCTTTTGTTAATTATTTAGATTTATACTCTGTAGTTCATGATAATGGCTACTTTGTACCCACTATTTAATTGAAAATATTTTTATTAATTTTTACGTTGTAATCATTATACCATTTATGTAACTTAAATTTTTATTACATTTTTTCAAGTATTCTGTGTTAAAAATTAATAGGTTATTATATAAAAAAAAAAAAAAACTACCACTTAAATCAATAAAACACACTCATTAATTTTCATATTTTTTATTAAATTAAACCTTAACTATTAGTGTTTTTTATTTTATACAATCATTATAGTTAAAAATAGTTATACTTAATACATTTGTTCTTAAATAGTATACTGAATTGTGGAATTTTAAATAAATATTCTAGCCTTGTCATGGTTAAAACAAAATAATGTTTAAAAACTTTTATGTTTACACACACACACACACACACACACACACACACACACACACACACACACACACACACACACACACACACACACACACACACACACACACACACACACACACACACACACACACACATATATTTATATTATATGTGTTTAATATGTATAATTCTATACTGTATGTATACATATTTTTTCCCTCATATTTTGAAGACTGTTGAAGCATGAAAGGTTCTTTTTTATGTGTGTTTGCATATTTGCTATGCTCTCATAAGAGTTCCATACCCGAACTCTTTGCAACACTTGACCTAACTGACACAAAAGAACTGTTCTGCATTCTCAATCATCCCTCTACGATTATTTCACTTCTACTCAACGCTATTCACTCTACTAACACCCCGTTATTTTTTTTTTAATTTCTCTTTCTCTCTCCTTTTTTAATTAAACTCTCAAGTAATTGTATGTATGCACTTTTGCTCTACCTATGTGTAATAGTATAAAGACACACACACACAATCATTGTACCTATATACATACTATATGTGTATTTATATATTTCAGTTTTTCATTTCTATTATTATTAATTATGAATTAAATAATGTTAAAAAATTTATTTAACATTATAATTTATTACATTACATTTATTATTTATTTAAAATTTATTTTTATAGTAATCATACTTTATTAATAATTTGATTTTCTTATTTGAGACTTAATAAATATGCATGTATTAATAAAAATGTAACATTTTTATTGGATAGAACATTTTCTGTTATCAATTTGTTATTTAAATTTAAATAAGTACAAACTTAAAGTTATTTAAATATTTACATTTTTATGATTTAATTTGGCTATTATAAGATAAAAAATTAGCCATTTCAGAAGTTTTGTTTAAATATAATAAAATATTTTTCTTTTTCTTTGTAGTAATGGAGAATATTGGGAGTGAAGATATGGTTGGTGATATGGAGCCTACTAGGTCTTCAAGCAGTGGTCGCAGCAGTGTGGCCACTCCTGGTCCTTCCCCATATTTTTTAGACTCTGCTTTACCTAGTGACTGTGATCAACACAGTTCTGAAGAAGAATTAGAAGTGATAAATAGTAATCCTGAAGCTTTACTACAAGTTGAACTTCCAACACCTGATCCAGATGAAGCAAATTCTTGTGGTGTTCCTGAAAGCTCTGTTGCGTCTTTAGCTCGTAAACGTTGCCGATCTGCCAGTGAGGCTGGTTGTGGGAATACAATAGCTGTAAGTTGGTCAGGTTCATCTGATGATGAAGTTCAAGGACTTATGTCAACCAGACCAACTCCATTAAAATTTTGTGCATCTCCACCTTCTCATGTGCACAAACCAGGACAGTGTACTGTTTCCTCTTCACCGCCTTTAAAATTAGTACACTTGTCACCTAGGCAATCCGTATCTCTGCCAAATACTTCTCCACGTAAACGTCACAGGCAAAGGCATCATCCTACTCGTAATGTGCAGAGGCCTTGCTTAGATTTTGAAAAAATGCAACAGGTATGAATAAATCAATTTATTGTTTCTTATTAGTCACTAAGTATTGTCATAGATTTTAAATTTAATCTATGGTATTTTAAAATAGAGATAATTTTTTTGTATGTCTATAAGTGATTAAATCAATATATAGATACATTTTCACTAAATATAGACATTTTTCATTTTATAAATTAGTTAAATTTATTTAATTAATTATTATTTTGAAGGAAAGTACCCCTTGATTATTGAACCAATTAAATTGAAATATTAAGGCCATATTCTATACATTTTTGATAAATCAATATGTAGTATAATTAAATTAGTATAATATAGTTTAATGGAATAAACAGGACTTGAAAAGTATAACATTGTTCATTAAAAGAACTTTTGAATATTATACCCATGTAAACAATTTAATATAACAAATTACACATACATAGACGAATATATAGATTTTTAGTATAATGCCCTGTCTGATAGTGAGCTTCAAATGAATATTTACAAATTACAATATTGTTATATAAATATTCTGTTAGTATTCAATTGAGAATATAGGAAAATAAATAATTCAGTTCTATATTATTTATGTGTAACTAACTTAAAAACGGAAGTATCAATCAGTATGTATTTCATGTTGGAAATAATTTTTAGTCATAATAATGAATTTTTAAAGTGAACATAATTTTTTTTATTATATTGTCTTTTTTTGGAAAATATAAATATTAAATTAAATTTTAACTTTTTGTACATAAAAAAAATACTTGGAGATGTTGAATTTCCATATATTTGTACTTTTACTAAAGATAATCACTTCATTTTTTAATTATATTTCTAACAATAATTTTAACTATGACTACCTACCTACTTCTTTCACTGTTACTATTATTCAAATATTTTTCAAATGGAACAAATTATGAACACTTCTACTTAAGTACAAATTCTAGAAAAAAACGTTGAAATTTACTTAAATACTGTTTAGATAATATGTTAGTGACTAAAACTTTTTTAGAACAGTAATAAAGCAGTATTATAATCAAACCAATTGCTTATGAGTCTAAAAGACATCAAGCCAATTACACCATTTTCATAACAGCAACTAATTTAGCAAAAACTCCTAAGAAAGATTTTCTTTATGTACCTTGTGAACTAAAATATTTATTTTTTAATTAAAGACTTTTATTGCATAATACAGCGTTTCCCAAACTCTTGTTGGACCGGGCCCGGTAATGAATATTTTTCTCCTTTGTGACCCGCCGAAATGTTTTAAATTTTGTCGTTGTGTCAAAAAAACATAAGAAAACACAATTGAATGTGCACATAGAATTTCACAATACAATATTGATAAGCGTTAATTCGTAACGACAACGAAAGAAATAATAATTACAATATAGTTACTGATTTATATCAGTTGACTACTATCAGTGAGAGAAGTATGAAGCTGTTTATTTTTAACTAGGAACTCCAAGTTTGCCGGAAAGGACGTTAATTTAATTCTCAAGTCCGGTTCAACTTTCAACTGATTTCTGTATTTACTCTTCAGAAACATGAGCGTTGAAAATTCTGCTTCACACTCGCAATAGGTCGTGGCGAAAGGCACGAGAAATGTTATCGCTTGTTCTGCTAAAACTGGATACTCTTTTGACGAGAAGACAACCAAAAGTCTATTCATCGCTGTTTCTTAAATATGTCTTTGAGTGCCGTGTCACACGAGAGTTCAATTATTAACGATTCAACATTCAAGTCCGAAAACATTCGTTCGAATACAGATTGAAAATGGGTTTCTTATCCACGCTTTGTTGTTGTTAATGGGAGGAAAATATTCTTTTAGATTAGCTTCCGATCCTTGCAAATGTTCCTGAATAAGAGCTGATTTATCGTGCGGCACGAAACTCACGTTGTTTTCTTTTTTTTTTTTAATTTATTTTTACTAAAAAATTCAAATTCTCAATCGAAATGATAATAATAACAATAATTTTATATGAGAATTTTATTAAATTCTGCGGCCCGGTATAATATTTTCGTGGCCTGGTAGTGGGTCGCGACCCACTATTTGGGAAACGCTGGCATAATATATATATATTTATTTATTTATACAGATTTTATGTATTTGATAAAAACCAATTTTCTCCAATAATTTTTGAAGACATATTGATGTACAGTCGAGTATGCTGTACAATCAATTGGTTAATTTTTTTATTTTTTCATAAATTGTGCACAAAAATTACACAATGTACATATTATAGGTATATGAATGGGTTGTTACTTTTAATTTCTTTGTGCAATTTTAGTTCTTATGGTATATTCCTATTTTGTAATATTTATATTCAATGATGTCTGAGTTACAACTAAATGTATTAAAATTTACAATTTAAATAAAGCCATATGTGGTTACATTTTATTTCTAAAGGTTTTATGTAAACATGTATATATTTTCATTCTAGAACACTAATTCAATTGCGTATGTTTTTAATTGTATTGTAATATACTTTTAAATTATAACTTACACCATGAAATTTTAATTTTATTTAGGGAATTTTAACAGTGTAGGTGTGTATATTTTTTTTTCATTGAGGAAAAAATAAAGTAAAAACTGAATTTTTTAGACATATCAAACATTACATTTGTTCCTGCATTAAACTAGTTTAGAACTATCTGTGATCAATAATATAAGCTACCACATTTTAAGGTCTTAACCATTCTAAATTAGCTCAATTGTTTACTGGAACAAGTATATTAAATACAAGGTACTATGACATTTTTAAGAGATCTTGATTATTAATCATCTACCTGGTCATATCCACCAGAAAATTTACATTTAAAACTAATCAAATCAGTGTAGGTCTTCTTAGCTGTATGTATAGTATGTATGAATAGTGAATTCTATGTTAGTAGTATCAGGTTTTTTCATTCATTCTTGTTATTTATATATTTAAATTATTGTTCTGGTATAAATTTATATTATACCTATAGATTCTTCAAAATAATCTGTAAATAATGCTATTTTTATTCTTAAGTTTTATTTATTTTTTACCTATCTAGTGAATTAGATAGTACCTATCTAAATAACGTTTTTTTGATAATAGGTTTAAAATATAATTCCTAAAACTCACAAATTAAAATTCAATTTTAATATTGTATAAAAATATACTATAAGAAAAATGTTATGTGGTAAATGTGAATATATCTGTGTGATTATTTAAAATAAAATGAAAAAAAATATAACAGAATTAATTTATAGTAATATAATATTAGTTAAAGCTTTTGTCTCACTAGAATACTGAATATCCATCATAATTTTATTAATCTGAGAGTTTGGCCTATATTATGTTTATATTTATGTTGTATATGATGCATTTGTAATAAATTTGATTTTTCATATTTTTGTTGAAATTAAAACCTATGAAATAAGATCTTTAGACTGAAAAGTAAAAATGTTTCATTAACTTGGTGCTGTTGTATTAATTTAATTATGTATATTATATGCTTTTAAATAAGTATTTATTTAAAAAGGTAATCTCTAAGATTTCAACTATATTTTCATTAATTATTATAAATAATTTTATGGTAATGTAATATTTATTTTTCTTTAAATGTGTATTTACTCTAGCGATGTTAAATTGGGTTATTACACATGTATTAGATTTAATAAGTACAAAATAATGTGCATATTATACATGCACTTAGTCATACACTTTTGTCGTTGGTATACTTGACTTGGTGAAATCCTCAAGTTTATTAACTCGCTAGTTGTTAGGGTAGATAAAACAAAGCTGTCTGTTACATATTGTTGATCACGTTCGATTTTTATTCAAGAAAGAAAAATTGCGTGCGTTTTTAAAATGTGATCGTTCACTTGCATTCTTGGTATTGTCTTTGGAAAATCGATAATTTTCGTTTGAATAAAGACCTAAGTATAATTACTATTGTTTTTTTTAACAGATCTGGTTAGTCTCGTCAAATATTTTATTTTGTTCTCCTTCCACCAACATTACTATTTTATTCATTGCCTTTCAGATTATTTGTGTAAAGTGAATTAGACTGTGTTGGATGTAAACAAGTTCCTTGAAGGTCACCTTTCCCGCTATTTTTACCCTATAGTTCGTATATACACCTGCATATTATATATGTGTTTATATTATTATAATTTATTTTGTAATTTTGATGCCTATTATGCGTGTGGTCCAATCTTAGGAATCTTCTAGTGTCGACTAACAGCGTCGTTCTCCTTCCCCCTTTCCTCGTCTACTACCTCCTCTGTCAACCGCCCACTTAACACCCATCAGACAACACCACACATTCCTTTACTATTTTACTACCTCAAATCCAGGCCCGGTTACTATATACTATCCATTGCATTATAATGCAGTTGCCACGTTTACCAACCGTCCATTCAACAATGTTTAAACGCTTGTGCTTGTATCACATTTTATTGAAATAGCTAATTGAAAGTAAAAGGGTTTATTTTGTTATGAAAAAAACATTAAAAATTGTATATTATATTTCTTTATTTCAGTTAAAACACGTTAATATTTTTTTAATTTTAATATTAATCGGGACATGGTCCGAAGTATGATATATATTCGACTAACAAAAATTAAATTAAAGAGAGTAAAAGTATTATTAAGTATGACATGATATTTATATTATTATAGAAGTAGATATATGTGTTCTATACCTTATACACACGATAATTAATTCAAACATTGAAACATATCTTAAAATAAAGATGGATCTTCATTTGCGATTCACATCATTCGTTCAAGAGGTTCATTAGTATATATTATTGATGGTAAATCTTGAAACAAAAAAATTATGTAAAAATCGCGTGGGAAAATAAAGAACTTCTAAATTCATCATGTTTCTATACTTTGATATGTTGTGTTATTCATTTATGTACTGACAATTACAATAAAAACTTACTATAAAAATCAAAAAGTAAAAAAAAAAAACAAATCAATATTTATTTGTTATAGTTATGTAGCGTAATATTTAAGGTGATTTTTTCGTTTTTCTTTACTATACATTTTTTTTTTGCCTAAAAATGTACACTAAATTATAAAGCACGAACGACTTTAAATATTTACAACTATTAGTTTGTACATCATATAATGAATAAATAATAAATTGGATTGCATGCTTAAGATGAAATTTATATATATTTTTCGGGGTAATTTTAGATTCTGAGTGAAGTGAAGAATCTATTGGTTTTAGAATGATGACTATTGTTTCTTATTTTTTGGAGACATTTTTTGGGAAAGTAAACTTTGTCCAAAAGTTTTGTTCCGCAATTCTTTAGATCAGAAATCGAATGTTGATAGTATTTTAAGTTTACTATTAACTCTTAAGAGTTCATTTTCCTCTCTTCTTAATAGTTTTTCCAAGCGATTTGAAAAATAGCCGAAAAATCGAGTAAAAAATGTAAAATTTGATAGAAAAATTTTTTTGTCAAAAGATTCAAAAAATGTTTTCAATCTCATCTCAAATTTTATAATAATTGGATTAACAAATATGTTTTATAAATATTTTACGTTGAAAATTGTTGTGTGAAATATTGATTAACGATGTTTAATATTGTTTCAGAATCGTTAGGTGAGTGTATGAATACAAATAATAGTAATGAATTATAGTAAATTTTCAAGTTTTATTATCAAAAATTAAAACATTTTATTTTTAAAAATGAATTTTAAAAAATCCGAACTTACTCCATGGGATTTACTCCTCCTTCTTTCTTGAAGTCCCTATCCGTTTCGGATGTTGGAAATCATATTTAATATTGCTTCTCTTTCTAACGATGAACGAAATATTTCAATTATAAATGTTGTACTAAACCAGTCCCGGAGGTTTTTCAGCCACGATATTCTTCGTTTACCAGGACTTCTCTTGCCTTCTATTTTTCCTTGAAGTATAAGTTGTAACAATCCATATCTATTGTTATTTCTCATTATGTCACTCATGTATTCTAATTTCCGTGTTTTTATAGTCTAGTAATTATTTTTCCTTTTGCATTCTTTGTAGTACGCACACGTTAGATATTCGATCTGTCCGTGAGATATTTAGGATACGACGGTACATTCACATTTCCAATGCCACAATTTTCTTACTCAATGTCTCAGTTAATGTCAATGTTTCGGTACCATATAATAAGATAGGAAAAATATAACATCTTAATATTCTGATCTTAGTGTCCAGTGAAAAATCATGACATTTAAGTATCTTAGACATTTTTACGAATCCGGCATTTAACTTCCATCTCATGTTCTCAGTCCTCGTTAACCCATGTGCCGAGAAATTTATACTTTTGAACCTTTTTTATTTGCTGTCCTCTAGTAAATAGTTTTTCTCTTAAATTTTGTTTTTTCGAAATTACCATGTATTTGATTTTGCTTATATTTAGGAACAACCAAAAACTTTCACTTACCTATATCCACTATTCTATTTACAATTTTTTGGAGGCTTAACATATAATTCGCGAATACAACTGTATCATCAGCGTATCTTATGTTGTTAATGCATTCGCCATTTACTTTTATGTCTTCATTAACTTCATACAAAGCTTCTCGAATTATGAATTCTGAATATAAGTTAAATAGAAGTGGTGACAGGATGCATCCCTGTTTCACACCTCTTTTTATTGGAATGTCGTTTGACATTTCTGCTTCTACTCGTATAGCAGAAGTTTGGTTCCAATATAAACTGCTTATTATACTCAGGTCTTGGTTGTCAATTCCAGTCGCTTCTAGTATTTTTTATAAGTTTATCGTGTTCAACTCTATCAAAAGCCTTTTGATAGTCAATGAGACTAGCATATACGTTGTGATTGACATCCTTAGCCCTTTGAATTAGCACATGTAAGCTAAAAATGCCCTCTCTTGTACCAACTGAATTTCTAAAACCAAATTGTGTATTACTCATTTGAGTTTCGTATTTTAAAAAAATTCTCTGATATATGATTTTTAGAAAGATCTTTGATAAATAGTTCATAAGGCTAATAGTGCAAAAATCGTTACAATGTTTAGCACTAGGTTTTTTAGGAAGTACTATAAATGTAGATTTTAACCATTGTGTGGGTAATTTTCCAGCACTATATAATATATATATAATAATAATATATTATATTATTAAAAAACCTAGTTAGCCACGCAATGATTAAAAGATTCAAAAAATGTTTTCAATCTCATCCCAAGTTTTATAATGATTGGTTAAACAAATATGTTTTATAAATGTTTAAAGTAGAAAATTGTTGTATAAAATATTGATTAACGATGTTTAAAATCATTTCAGTATCGTTAGGTGAGTGTATGAATACAAATAATAGTAATGAATTATAGTACATTTTTAAGTCTTATTATTAAAAATCAAAACATTTTATTTTTAAAAATAAATTTTAAAAAATCCGAACTTACTCCATGGGCGATCTTCACTTCTCAGACAGAATTATAATGGTGGGTGTACAGGAGCTTAAATTAATAATTTTCAATACGAATAACTATTAATAAATAAAAAATGCTGAACTCCGTCGTATTTAGACGGTATACAAGCAGTTAGGTGAAAAATGCCACGATCGATTAATATGAAAATGTAAATATAGCTTAAGCTACTTAGGTATATAAAAATGTCAAATCGTATAACTAAAGATAATATATTTTAAGAAGAAAAACTAAAAAAATTCAGTATAATTTAAAATATTTAGTTGTTTTTATAAGATTTGTCGGTATGTTTTTTTGGTCTAAACCGTTAAATTTTTTTTGCTTTGACTAGGGAGAAATATATTTTATCGCAAGGTTCAAAACATATCGTTCTATTTGTATCCGAAATTTCTTAATAATTGGTTGGACCAATTATTTTTAGTACACATTTAAAGTTGAAAATTGATGTAAAAACAGCCGATTCTCTTAAAATCGTTTCACTAATATCGATTTGGTGAGTCTCGTTGAAGGAAAATTTTACCGTTTTCACTCGGTTTTTCAGTAGGTTTTCCTCACGCTTGGAAAAACTATTAAGAATAGAGAAAAATAAACCGTCTAAGTACCATCTACATGCGATTTCTTATCTGCGGAGGTGGAGTATAAAAATTTTGGACCATTATTACAACTCTTAAAAGTAATTGCATGAAAACAACATATCATTATAAAATATATACATTCTTCGTTTCATTCAGTATCTTTAACGAGGTATTTTCTATGTTATGCGTTTAGCGGAAGAGTTGTCGATTTTTTTAAAAAATTTTAATCAAGTATGTAACAATGTATTATTTGTATATAGTAAAAAATTCAAGGTTTTAGCAAAATTGATTTTAGAGTTATGACTAAATATCACTAAAATTGATTTAGTGAAGGTCTCGTATTCGACAAAGGTTTTTTTGTTTTTACTCGATTTTTCGTTAGTTTTTCTCATTCGTGAAATACATAGATCATTTATAGATCAGAAATCGTACCTATTTAGATGGTCTATCAAAGGTTCATTTTCTCTTTTCATTAGTTTTTAAAATTGTGCGGAAAATTTACTCCAAAAGTAATGTTGCTAGAAACTTGAAATTTTCACAATTCATTGATTACATTGTGTACATACTAGACAGTAACATGCGCTTTCCACTTAAATAACCGAGAAGCCAGTAGAACACTAAGTATAGTAATCGATGACCAAAAAAGCACCACTGAAGAAGCACTCAAATATCTAGGGGTAAGATTAGACAGAACTTTAAATTTCAGACAGCATCTTGAAAGCGTAAAAGACAAAATACTCGTAATAACATTATTGCCAAGCTAGCAGGCACAAGCTGGGGCTGTCACGCAAATGTGCTCCTCACTTCTGCTCTAGCCCTAGTGTACAGTGTGGCAGACTACTGCGCACCTGTGTGGGCCATAAGTGCGTATTGCAAGAAGGTCGACGTACAGCTAAACGATACCATGAGAATCATAACAGGCACAGTGAGATCTACTCAATTAGATTGGTTGCCGGTCCTGTTTAATATAGCCCCTCCAGATCTATGCAGACAAGTCCAGGCTGAGTCAATGATACTGAAACTGAGCAACTATCCAGACTTATCAGTACAAATAGACATAGTAAACCATCCATCTAAGAGACTTATATCCAGAAACCCTATATAGAGCGTGACACGGTCAAATAAATCAATAGAGGAGATGTGAGCAAACAGGTGGACAAACACTAACGTCCCTAGTTAGCGTCCCTGATAGGAGAGTGCCAGGCTTCGAGCTAAACTGAGCACAATGGACGGCCCTAAACCGCATAAGAACTGGGCAAGGTAGGTGTAAATATCTATTACACAAATGGGGCATGACTGATTCCCCGTTGTGCGAGTGCGGTCTGATACAGACTACAAGCCATATCGTCGAGGAACGCCAAATAACAAGATTTGAAGGAGGGATAGCGACTGCGTGTCTGTGGACCAATGGCGATCAAAGGGCTAGAGGAACTTGATATTCGACTCTAACACCTATGTTTGAAGAACATGTCCTATTAATATTTTAGACTGTTTTGTTATATTTTGTTTATTTTTATCTTATATTCTATACAACTACTATTTTAGTTTGTTTTGTTATTGTTATTATACTGTTTTAATTTTATCTGATATTCTATATATGCCTACCTATTAATTCTGTGAAATTAAAATTTAAATAATAACTCATGCCGAGTGTCATATGCATAAAAATACCAAACAAAAAATTAAAAAAAATGTTGACATATTTTGGGCTAAATAACTCCATGATAATTAATGATAGACAAAAGAAAATACTAATTTAAATTATAGGATGTTTTATTGGATTATTCAAATCAATTAATATTATTAAATGAAGCAATAGTTGTATTATATTATTATATTTTAATTGCATATACCTATGTCTTATTTTAGCTAATTATTTTTTGCTTTATGTCATTAAAATTAAAAATGTTTAAGTATTGAGTTAATAAACGTTTTTTAATCAAATTTATGATTTTTTTTACAGCTTAAATCATTGTCTGCGACTTCATGGAGGCATAGCAGTAAAGATCACAGTGGTGAATTGTCAGTGTATTGTTGGTGATTCCAAAAATTAAATTTAACTTTTGTTTATATATTTTTCCTCCTTTTCAATTTTTATTTGTATCTAGAAAGGCTGTAATAATTATGTTTAAATTGTTAAGTTCGCCATAAGTTACTATTTTTGGCCAATTAGTTTGTTTTGGTCCTGTGCCACAAATTGATGATTTTAATATACATTATGGCCTACTGTATTGCACTCATAATATGGTATGTGGTTTCCACAGGGCCTTAGTAAACATGATAAATTAAAGTTGACATTTTTAATTTAAATAAAACTGAGCCAGTTAATGAATTATTTAATTAAATGTTTTTATTATTATTTGGCTTTGTGCTTTGCTAGTTTGTAATATTCACCTATAAAAAAAACCAATTCTTACATGTTTGTATTTATATTCCTCAAACGTTTTTGTCTCATTAACTTTTTTTTATTATTATTTAGTCATTTACTATCTACTCATATGTGTTAATACATACTATTGTGTTTATTTTAAGAGAAACATAGTTGGATAAAATTTATTCAATTGTTTTAATTTTTTAAGTTCTAATACCTTCATACACATACAACTATATATATATATATATATACATACATACATACATACATATATATATATATATATATATATATATATATATATATATATATATATATATATATATATATATATATATATATATATATATGTGTGTGTGTGTGTGTGTGTGTGTGTGTGTGTGTATGTGTATGTATGTATGTATGTATGTATGTATATTGTTATATATGTATATTGTTGGAAAAATTATAAAAAAATTATTTTATTTCAGTTTTATGAATTTGATTTTTAATTTTCACAGATTTCATTTAATTTCTAAGTATCTGTGATGTGTTTTAAGTATCCCGCCTTGACATGAAAGTATTGTTATAGGTACTGTGGATCATTTATGTTACCTATATAACACATTATATTCATTTTAGCTTCTGTTTCAAATAACAAAAAGTTTTGGTTGTTTGTAAAAATCCAAAAATGTTTGTCATTATATAAGAGTGGGTGATGTCATCTGGTGTAACAAACTTCCTATGAAAGATTTTAATAGTTACACCTTAAATTATAAAATTTTTAAGCTGTGTTCAGACGGTTATTTTCTTCTAAATACTATCTACATAGTTTTAATATTGACTGATTACTAAAATGTCCTATGTGAAAATGTAAATGTTGCCAAGTACCAACAAGGCCTTAATCATTGAATACAATTTATAATATATAAGTATAAATAAATAAATAAATAAATAAATAAATAAATATATATATATATATATATATATATATATATATATATATATATATATATATATATATATATATATGTATGTATGTATATATTCATTAATGTTTTATTTTTTGTATTTTGCACATCTCTGCTGCCAAAAATTTGCCAGAAATAACAATAAAATAAAAAATCCTTTGGTCAAATTATATGGGATTTGGCATTAAAGTGAGAGTTCTACTGCACATAATATTATTAGAATACACTGTAATTATTATTTTAGTTGACAAACTATTTGATTGTTACATTTTTCAAATTGTTTCCGCATTTTTGAATAATACTTAAGTCAAAGTTTTTCAAGGGATGTTGAGATATTGTCGATTGCCTCTTATTAAGTAGTTGCTTTAATATGAATTTCGATACAGATTTTTTGATTGTGGTGTCTTCTTCGTTTAAAACGATCATATCTGTCGTTTCTATCATTTTCTAACTTTGATGAATACTTGAAATAATAAAAAAAGATAATCTATACAAGTATAGTACCTACAGATTTCCAGATTTTGTTTCTGAAAATATGTTATGGAAATCAATTATTTTAACTGTGTTTATATTTTGATGTGGGTAATTACTTAAATTCTTTGTTTCTATAGTTGCTAATTTTTATTACATTTTCAGATTAAAATAAAAAGATAAAACAAAGTATATACATATATCTATAATAGTCTAAAACAGCTTAAGGGTTTAGTAATTATTGATTAAAGATTGAAATTAATTCTGTTGCGTTTATGACTTTTGCAACCGCTGGTTTGATGATAGGTGATATTGTTTCAGCATAGAAATAACATTGGTAAAAGCGAGAGGGAGAGAGATGAAAGAGCCCATTACGCAAAGCTCGTGAGTTATTAATTCTAAAGCTTATAGTTTTATCGTATAGCGTATAGAGGATATAATATAACAATATAATTTATTTTAAAAAAACATCCCATTATTTACTTACTACTTTGTGTGTATAGGTCGAATAATGTTGAAATATTATTTGTATATAGGCCGTTTTGATGTACACACACACACACACACACACACACACACACACACACACACACATACATCACGACTAATAACAAACTAGTAACGAAACAGACTGTAATAGGTTTATATGTTTATATAAAAATCCTTTCTGGATTAATACTTTAGAATTTGTTTACTTTTGGTTTAATATTTTGAAGCGCTGTGTACCTGAGCAATATGTATGTATAATTTAATTATAATGCTTGTGTTTCTATGTAAATCAATGATATTTTATAATATTGTACGCGAGACTACACAGGTACCTAATTATTAATGTCCAGTCATTGATAAATATCACATAAAATTTCGTTCTTTGTGGTTTATTTAAATAAATTATACTATATTATTAAAAACTATATAAATCTTATCTAATTTTTAGCTTTATTGTTCATTGGTGCCCTCAGCCTCACCATAGAAATTATTTCATGACATTTGTTTTGATTTTTTACGGAGTATATTTTAATGTTTCTTTCCTTCAATATTTAAAGTAAATAATGAAAGAGTACAATCAATCATATTTTGCTTAAATGTATTATTAGATAGGTACTTTAAAGTATTAACTAATTTGTGTGTTTTGTAGTTTGAAAAAAAACAATCCTCAGATACATTTCAAACATTAAAATCGATAGGTACCTAATATAATATAGGTATTAAATATTTTCGATCTTACTATTTGACACAAATTTTGAAAATACATTAAATAAGTGTAGGTGATATTAGGCATTAATATGTTAGCCATTTTTCAAAAGATTTTGTGGTTAAATAAATTGTATTCATGTTTATATGTTTTTTTCAAATTACGTATGGGTTAACATGAAAGTTTTTCTATTTTCTTATGAACTATTTCCCTTAGTTATATTTTTTTTATCCTACTGTAAGTTCTTTGTTTACTAAACAAAATAAATACCTACCAATAATTTAACTAAGAACTGAATTACTACTGAAACCTTGTATCTCCTTCATTTATTTAATTTATTATAACCATATAGGTATATTAATTTGTTCCAACATTTCCAATTGATCTTAAAAATGTAATATAAACAATATTATTGTATTATAATATATTGTTGTATAAAAGCATTAATAGACCCTACAAATTAATATACACCTCAATATTTATGTGTCTATAATTATTTTTAAAAATATACCATTATGCTTAGTACTTACCTGTTTAAGTATTTTCGTATTGTATATCTATTGTAATTGCAGGGGCGTATACAAGAGGGTTTTAGGGATTCAACCCCCCTTTCCCTGAAATTATAAGTTTAAAAAATTTAAATACTGATATACTATTAGGTATATATTTTTAATTCACGCGAAACTATTTATTTTAATTTAAAACCTCCAAAAAATAATTATGTATACGCGCCTGTCTAATAGTTTTGTAACGTTATTTGGTGTACATTTTTATTGCAGTGCTGTGGTATGTCTGTATACATTGAGTGATCTTTCAACTATATTAAATTTGCATAAATACCCTCACATATATATTCGTTAAACTTATTATATACATATTAACAGTGTTCATTTTTATAATTTAATTTGCTAACGAAAATCTACAGTAAACATGAATGGGTTTGTGCTAACAGGTTATTACTTCCTATATTCTATTTATTAAAACTGGATCACTATGTATATTATATTATAAAAGTATGCAATTAATTTTGTGAAAAATATAAAAATACTATTCAATATTTTATTTATTATGTTTACGTGTCATAGAGTAGGTAAATTGTATTGTGTCAGCTGTTTTTTGTATAATATGTACCTATATAATATCTACATATAAATTATAAATAATTAATATATTATATATATATAAAATAATATTTCGTGTATAATATATACAATGCATTTTTTTTCGAAATAAATATGTTATTTTTCTCGTATAAATATCATTTTTTCTTATTTCAATGATTTATCTTGCGTACATACTTCATATTTTTTGTCATATTTACTTTTTGATGGTTCATTTTACGTTATAACTTCTGAACCTATTTATTTACTGTGTTACAAAAATGTATTGTTATATATATCAGGATTTAGAAGTATGATCGTGTGTTTAATTTTGAAGCAATCGAAATCATATCATAGAATATTCCTTGAATTATAAATTATCTATGTTTTTTTAAAAAATTTATTTAATTTAATTCTATGCTATTTAGGTGCATGTTATTAGAGCTAGACATGTATTCAGAATTATTTTTTGGAAGGAATTAAAACTCATACGTCTGTAAATGAGTACTTAAATTGCTTTTACCTTATAATTTCAGAAGGAACTCCTAAATCCCACTCTATAGGGACCTATTATACGCCCCTAATTAGAGTTATTACATCAGAGTGTAGAACAGGATTTTCCGTTATATCATAATTTAATAATGCTCTGGATAAGTATAATATGTTAGATTTTTATGGTTTAATTCTATGGGAAATATTCATAGATTTTTTATAAGCCGTGTTTCTTTATATGCATGAAAAGAGAAAATTAGTTGTGGAATAGGTTAATTAATTAAAGTGAATTTTTTGCTAAAGAGGCTTTAAAATTATGAATTCCATGTAGATATAGTATATTGTTTATCTATAGTAGGTACCTACTATCTAACCTGGAGAATCAATTATTGCGTTTATTCTTGAGGTTATCAAAGTTTTATTTAGTTTTTATGAATTGAATACTTAAAAATAAATTGATAGCCAATTCTTGAGGATCGGACAGAATAATTATCGTATATTAAGAATTAAGATGCGGTAAAATTCTGTTCATTGCTCATTAGATTTACCTATAAATTGTTACCTACATAGTAAAGTATACTTTACCTATAGCCTATAGGTAAGCACCTATAGGTAAAGTATGCTTAATAAAATAACAACAATCTACAATTACTTAGAGAACGTTTATTCTAACTCTTTACCTGGTCAAATTTATCATATGAAGTATCTCCAGCTCTCGGATTCATTGACGAAATTTGGACAAATGTTATGTAGGAGCCATCATTTTATTAAATGGTACCTATGATAGTCAATATGATTATGATGTATGCATTGATTCTTCCTATTATGCTATTTGTTATTTATCATTTACTAATCATTTACAATAATTTGTGAAAATATCTAATAATATTAGATAGGTACTGCGTGACCGAACTACATATAAAAGCCGACAAAAAATGTTTCTCTACGGTCGAGTGTAAGTTCATACTATTAGGTTAAACATTTATTTTTATCTAACCGTGTTGTTACAAAGCCGAGTCGTAGTTGTATACATCGGTCACTGGTCTGTGTCCCCAATTTTCAATCTTTTTAAAAATCTGTGTTTTAAATAAAGTCAGTAATTCAATAATGAATTTGGTATTTGTTGAAATTTCCGTTGATATCGATTTGACAATAATGAAACCGTTGTCTGAAAAATTATGATTTCAAAATTCAACAAAATCAATAGGTGTAGGTGTAATACTGAAAATTTTGAATTCAAATTCTGTAGTTTAATGAGTGGAAATTATTTCTAAGAATTGGGATTTCTGAATTCAAATTAGAATATAAAAGAATATGATTTTAATAGTTGAAAATTATACTTTTTTTGAACCTATACAAGTATAAATTGGTTTTTCTATTCAAAATATGTAGTATTTTAATAAATCTCTCAATTTATGTTTAAAATATTTTGTATATAGTTTTGTGGTAGTATGGGCTTATTACTGTTGTACACTGTATAGGTATAAGTGATAGGAAAAATCCGGATTTACCGAAGTTCGAAAATCCGGATTTATGAAATTCAAAATACGGATTTCGGATTTAAAATCCGGATTTTGAATTTTGAAAAATTAAATTAGTATTGTTTTATTTATAACTTATAATGACGAAATTACTAAAGTTGATTTAATGAAAATGTGGTTTATGGGAAATTTCACCGTTTTTGCTCCATTTTAGGGTATTTTTCTCTGGCCTGGAAAAACTATTGATATGAGAACTTATAAACTCTCAAAGTACCACCTACATAAAATTTTCGATCTATAGAGTTGCTGTATAAAACTTTTGGACAAATTTAAGTTGCGCAAAAAGTGTCTCCAGAAAAAAAAAATAATAAAATGAAATAAATATTATTGTAAAACCATTTCACTTAGAATCAAAAATTTAATTTTCTGATTTAACTACCAAAATCTACAATTTGAAACGCGAATATTCGTATTTTGATATCCGGAAATCCGAAATTCGGATTTGAAAATCCGGATTCCATAACATAAAATCCGAAATCCAGATTTTTCGGATTTTCGGAGATCCGGATTTGTATCACATCACTATATATACTTTTTTATGATAGGTACTAACTGCTAATTATTTAATAGACATTATTAAATTTTTTATTGATATTGGATAAAGCAAATCTTTGGGCAGTGCCCTGTGTTATAGATGTTATATGTATTTCATATTTGTTACAGTTTTGAGTAGGAAATCATATGTTTTAAAGAAAACTATAAAATACATAATACCATTATTGTTTAAAATTTAATTTTTTAAATTTTTATGATTGAAAAACTAGAATTTTTAATTTACAACACTTATTAAAAACGTAGAATGATGTGTTTTGTTGATCTCCAAGTGAAACACTGAAGGAGATCCTGGTGTAACGATGTAGGTACTACAAGAAAATATATTATTTTTAGTATAAACATTTTGGTATTCTGTAGGATATGGGCATATAATTGAAACATTTTAAAGTCTGAATAGGCATATACATATTTAGATGTACGAATAATGCGAGTACACATGTATGCTGTAGAAGGTACACATAGTATACTAAATTTTATTTTATTTTGTTAATACCTACTTGAATCTTGATAGTCATAATTGATATTTGAAATGAAATGAAATCACAATTAAACCGCGTCAAGTGAGATTATATATTATATTATATTTATAAGACATCATTTTATTTATATTCCGTTCTTAAATACAATAAATCTACAGAGTACAGATGTTTAATCCTTATCATCAGAGGATTCTTCATTATTTGACTGTTCGTTTTCCATCTCTTTATCGAAATGTCGCTTTTGTTTATTTTTCTCATTGATATTTTTATAATAAGAATCATCTTTTTGGTTGGTTCCAACGGTATCTGATTTATGGTTATTAGATACTGGCCTTGACATAGTGGACGTTGGAGACTCATCTCCTTCGGTCGATTCACTGATACTTCCATTAGATGATTCTTCATTATTTGACTCTTCACTTTTGCTCTCCATCTCTTCATTATTAAGTCGTTTCCGTTTCTTTTTCTCATTAACACTTTTATCATACAAATCGTACGTTTGGTAATGATTAAAGACCAAGGGGTGATCTATGTCGGCGGTATCTGATATATGGTTATTAGATATCGGTCTAGACATAGTGGATGTGGGAGACTTTATGTTGCCTTCGGTCGATTCACTGGTTTGTATTCTTTTAAAGTTGTCACTCCCGTCGTTCAACTTGATCGTGTGTGGATCAAAAGGTAGACACTCTACTTCATTTTCTTCAATCAAAGTAAACAAATTATTATTTTTTGAATCTTGAAGTGTATGCATTTGCTCAACTGATTTTACCTGAAAAATGAACAATTTTGCTTTTGTGTTTGATATTATTAATGTTTTTATTTACAAACCACACATTTGACTAGCAGTGTCGTTTATTTTTGTAGAATATTAGAATACCTAACTATAGAAATTACAAATATAATTTTGATATACTTTAAATTTTTTATTGTATAAAAGAAACACTAATATTTTTTAAGTATTATTTTCAAGTTATAAGTATATAATAAAAATTTATGAACTTCTAAATAGATTATCTAAAATCCAAATACAGAAAATTAAATTAAAATATTTAGATAAAATAAAAATTATCATTTAATATACTTTTTTTAATTCAGGGTTAAAATGTTATCATCTTTTATTTATTATATGGAATATAAATACATAGTTTTTAATTTAGATTCAGTGAATATTTTGGGGTAATACATGGGTACCTAATCATTAAATGGCGTTTAAATTACATAACTAATTATGAATTTAGTGTAAATATGTATTTATTAATTATAATGAGTCAATTGCGTAAACGATATGATTTTTGAGTATCTTTTTATTTATGTATAACAGCTATCTTCTTTTATCGTATTTTTTTGAAACTTAGGTATTTTGTCGTTGAAGAAACGATCATGTAAATAAAAAAAAATATTTGAAATCATCGGTATTATAAGTTATAAATTTATAATAATAACAGAGCAAAGTAATTTGCATATTAAATGATATACACGCGAAACTGAACTCCACTTGGTAAATGGAATAGGTGTGTGTGTGTGTGTGTATATATATATATATATATATATATATATATATATAGGTACCCCAATTTCTAATCTACTCTTTGGAATTATTATTTTTTGGTTAATTTAGTTTATTGAAAAATGCCCATTCATGTTATTTATAGGATGTAGGGAATTTACTACAGTTACGGCTTCGAGGCATTTGAGGTGATAATGACGTTTCGCCCTAAAGGACTACAATATATGAACCAGATACCTCCTAATGAAATTTGAGTACTGTTGCTGGTAGAATAGAAGTTGGTTGTCTAAATTTAAAATCCATTAGCCGTGCAACTATTATAGCATTCACATGTCTGGGGTTACGCTAAATCATCATTACAGCTTCAAGGATTAGGTAATCTTGTACGATTTTTTCAAAATTCATCTTATTTTATAAGTGTTTAAAATAAGCTAAGTGTATCAAGTGCGTCAAAAATTTATAAGATTCTACGGATTTAGGTAAAGTTTTTAAATATTATAATTAACGATGAGTAAATCGAAAGCCACTTAATCTACTTCGCCAGCAACGTCGTTATCTATTGTTACTAATTAGCTGGTCTCTCCTATCATCATTATAAATCTCAAACAAGTTATTAAAAATGTAGATCTAATTACAAATGATAGTGACTATTAATTGGATAGTAACTGGATTGTTGTACCCCAATAGAAGACAAAAAGTCTTTTTTACATAATATATTTTGTGACTCGGCAGTAATTTACCGAAATCTTAGCATGCGAATATTTATGAACTTAAATCACCAGATCGCTACGCACTACTCTAAATCGATAGCGACCTCATGGAAACTAATTAACCAAATAAAGCGCTCATATAAAGACCACCCCCGATCTTTATTAAAACCGAAATCAATTATAACATTCATTTTTTTTTTACAACTTTAAGATTACTTACTGATTCTACGGAGTTTAGTTGCAAAAGTAACGCATCTAGTCATTAACTTCCACTGAGCTCACCTGAAGTTTTCAGAAAAACCGACAATATGCTTACACCTAAAAATAACGATTTTCACACTTACCAAATTAAACAGGAAAAATCATTTCGAGTCGTTGTCAAAAATCTTCATACTATAACTTCTGGGACTATATTTAAAAGAAGAAATTGAACAACTGAGTTTTAAAGTCAAACAAGTTGTGAATGTTTTACGTATGATTAAAAACCGCATTCTTTATTTTTATCGACTTCGAGTCTGACATAAATAATAATATCTTTAAAGTAAACTTGATTTGTTTTTCCATAATCAAATTTGAAGAATTTAGATCAAATAAATAATTATTTAAATACCTTTGATGTCAAAATCTTGGACATACTAGGACTTACTGCTATCATCAACCCTGATGTGTCAAATGTGACGGTTCCCACTCAACCGAAATATGTTCCAAACTCAAAGGCGATTCACCAAAATGTATTTTATACAGTGGACCTCATCCAACCAACTATCCAGGCTGATTTGTCTACAAAGATCTCCAACAGCGTAAAAGCTCTGACAAAAAAACTTCCAAGAAAGCTGAACACAATCCTAATTCAATTGTAACAAGTCATGATATTAATTTACATCTATCTAGTGGTTATACTCTCAAAACCTTAGCCTCCAATCCAACTCTAAAAACAACATATTCTAAGTCAAAAAAATACCTCCAATTGTACTCATACTCAAGCCAATAATATTTCTAATGATGACCTTACCCACAAACTTCTTTAATTTTATCTGATTTAAATTATTTAATAAATCTTTTGACACCCCTACTTCAATTTGATATTAATGTCCTCCTTAAAAATGATGAACTATATTCCAGTAGAAATCTCTCTTTTTACAATGAACTAAAACAACAAAATGCATTGAATAAAAGTAGGGAAACATAATTGATAAACCTATAAGAATCTTAAAATTATTAACAAACCACTATCGCCTATTGTTCTCAAAATTCCATTTAAAATGTATTTTAAGTTTTGCGTCATTCGTGTAAAACATGGAATGCTTTAGTATTACCCTAGTTACAGTGCCGAAATAAAATAACAAAATAAAAGGGTATTTAGTGCTAAGTGTATTTATGAAATATATGTGTTTTTAAAAGTATTTTGTATTACTCAACTTTTTCATGTTTTTTAAGTAATTCTATAATGTCCTTATTAGGCATGGCGTGTTTTTCGGGTGTACCTTTTTTAGTCACTTTATGTAACTCGACACCGTCTATTACCTATAAAAATATTGACATTGAATAAAACATTTAAATTTGATTAAGATGTAAATTTGTAACCTGTCCTAGATAATCAAACCCTTTTTCTTCTAAAATTAACCTAGCTTGCTCTTTAGTCGTTCCGGGTAAATAAACTGCCCATTGGTTAGTGAAGTGACCATTTTTTATTGCGTTTGGATGAACGCAATTTTGATCATCATAGTTACTGCATAAATCCTCACACAATAAAATATTTTTTGAAGTACTGAACGTCACAAGAATCATGAATAGTGACTTGATCATCATGAACTGAAAAAAAAAATACATGCACCTATGTAAAATTAATCATTAAGTAATGCTTAAAATAACAAAATTGAAAAATCCTTAATAGATAGGTTACATTGTACCTAAAAAAAAAAATTAAAATTTATTTTATTTTAATGTAATGTTATTTTTAGTTAAAGTTGTTGAACTTGCTGTGTTATAACTTATATTGTGTGTGTGTATATATATAATGTATACCTATATTCAATTTAAAACTTAAAAACCGATAATATTTATAATGTTGACTTTGGTTGGAACTTAAATGACAGTATGGTTAACCAACTAAATAAGTATGTACTATTTACATTTTATTAATTACAGTTTTATAATATATAGTGAATTCAAAGACAAAAAAAAATGAGTATAATGGAACATGTGTTTAATTATCATGTATTCCATAGAGTAGGTACAATGGTTATAATAATACAAAATATTAGGTAAGTAATTAATTAGTTTGAAGCACGTCAATTTTCTGACTACAATCCTTGTTTGTGTTTTATAAAGACATTTGCAAACGTAATAATACATTAATTATCGACTATGCGATGTCTATACCTAATATCGTGTCAAAAACAATTAAGGTCAAAAAATTCTACGGTTAAAGTGCTTGTGTTCACTGTACATGTACACGCATGTATCTATTAAAATTAAGAGAAACAATGTCCTGCAACTATTTAATGTTTCTAAATAGCCAATGGGTTAATATATGTATTGGATAGGCACCAAAAAAATCTTGACTGTAGGAGATTATATAACCCTAAGGGCTAAGCATACGGACAAACGTAAATTGCGCCCAATTTAGAGAAAAAATTGTAAATTGCGCCCGGTATTTTTCAGGTATAAATTGCTATGTAGTAAATTGCGCCCAGTATTTTTCAGGTATAAATTTCTATGTAGTAAATTGCGCCCAGTATTTTTCAGGTATAAATTTCTATGTAGTAAATTGCGCCCGGTATTTTAAAGTATACATTTTTTTTGTAGTAAATTGCACCCAATAGAAATATTATCTTTATGATAGTCATTTAGCATTACCCAGAGGACACCACGAGGAGGCGACTATCACTGTCCTCCAAAAATTATTTTTTGGTTTGCTTCTAATAATTCATTAGGTAGTTAATAAAAGTAGAAAAACTATTTTTTTTATAAAAAGAATATAATTTAGATATTATACATCATATTATAGTTATATATCAGCATAGTAATGAGACATCGTTTTTACATATTCAGCCCTCGTCATAGTGTTTTCATTATACTGTTGAATAATTTTTTCCATTTTTTGAAATTTATTTTTTGATTTGGTGTTTTGAAATTTATAAGGTTCATTTATACTATTAATTTTGATGTAAATTTCTGATTGTAATTCTAACATTTTATCCATAAAATTAAAAATATGAGGATGAGGAGTATAAAAGCTTTTATTAAAATGACCGTGGAAAGATTCACATGCATTAGTGGTCCGAGTTAATGCTGCGGAAGCCGATGCCCAAATATTCGGAGGAAAGTCAGCAAATAAAATATACGTGTTTAAAATATAACAAGAAAATTGTCTAAGTCGCTCATCTTCAGGCATCATAGGCAATAATTCATAATTAAAATAATCGCAAACATTTTCTGGCTCTAAAAATACCATTCCAAACACATGTAATAACCATTCTCTAATAACAGATCCTTTTGATTTATACTCTGAACTTAACCCAACTTTTTGAATTCGTCTCCACCAGGCCTGTGTTAAGTGAAATCGACATCCTACAATTATGACTTCAGGCCAAACGTTTAGGCAAGCAGAATGAATAGCTTTTTCGAAGTCAATAACCATAGATTTGGGTTTCAACATGTACCCGTTTTCAGTGCATTTTTCTTTCAAAGCTTGAAAAAAATTGACATATGTATTAGTAGATTTATTTTTTAATAAACCAAACACCAATGGTATATAGTGCCCGTTAAAATATCCATGTATACTAAATAATTGAAGGAAGTGCTTAGCACAATACTCGAATGTTCCATCTACATATAACATTTCTGCCTTACATAATACTTTTAAATTTGATCTACAACATATGATTACGAGTTCACTAATTAAATCATTATAGAGAAGCATATCCTCTCCTTTCGAGCTTTTATATTGCATTGAGTTTAAGGCTTCCTGAACAGACTGAGTTGTATTTGGCAATGGAGGTAGTAAATTTCTTCTTGCATTATACATATTTCTTTTTATATATTTAACATCACTAACCTTGATTAAATTTGTATCTTGAACAGTGGATATCGAATGGAGTATTTTTGCTGGTCTTTCACAGATATCTTCAGTTGCTTTCCGCTTTGCACTAGCAGACACAATTTGTCGTTGTAATTTTTGAAAATCAATTTGATGATTATGATTTACGTTCTTTTCTGTAATATTTTTATTTTCTGTTATCGTTTTCAAAAATGCTTTGCATGTTTTCACCGTACATCGCCACTTTGTTTCACCCGAAGACAATTCACGTTTTAATTTTGAAAATTTATAATTTTCGTAAATAATAATTTCGTTTTCTTTTTGACTAAATGCACTTCGTAAAGCCATGTTGTCGTGTGACGCGAAGAAAACGTACTATACGTAGTCATTGACATCGATAATATCATATTGAATAAAATATAAAATTGATTCGGTTACGTTCGGTTTTTACACCAATAAATGTACAAAAGTGTTTAAAAAAAAGATATCGACGAATTCAATGTCACTTAGATTAGATACTACTATGATTTATTAGATAACTAATATGGGCGCAATTTACTATAACCGTTTTAGATACCGAAAAACACCGGGCGCAATTTACTATACCCATTTTACAAATCAAAAAATGCCGGGCGCAATTTACTATACTATTTTTACTACCTCCTCACTGTGGGCGCAATTTACAATCGCCCAAGCATACAATAATATAGTTTTCGTAGGCTCTAGATCTTACTAACCTTAAGTCATTTATTTTGATAACACTAATTTTGGTTGATCGAAATATGAGTTTAGCCAACGGCAACGAGCACCATAAATTATACAGTTTTTAAAAAGTTTTAGATTCTGAGTCAAACGATAAGAGACTATTAGTTTTACAATGATGTTTTTTTTTCTGGTGACTCTTTTAATCTTTTGGTTCACTTTATTTCGTCATAAATTTCATTCAGAAACTCTATAGATTAAAAGTCACAAGATACTTAAAGAATTCATCTTTTTCTCTTTTGAATAGTTTTACCAAGCACGGGGAGAAATTGTTATAAAACCGAGTAAAATATCAATATATATTTTTTTTTTTTTACAAGAAATTTACAATCTATTCTTAATTAGCACAATAAGCAAATGTGCAAATGGTATTTGCATATGAATTTTTTTGAGGGAAGAAACCACCCATTGGTGATACTACCTATTTTGTGTTCTTAAGTTTTAAGTTTTACAAGCGTCTAACTTGGGGCCCACACCTCAAAACTAAAAGAAAGACTCTTAACACCAGACTTCATCTTTTACGGCCTATCCTCAAATCCAAACTCTCCATTGAAAATAAGTTACTAATATACAAATCAATGCTAAAACCCATCTGGGCATATGGCATCCAAATATGGGGTTGTGCCAAACCCTCCCAAATACGGACTATACAAGCCTTTCAGTCTATCTCCCTTCGCCAAATAACATCTGCGCCATGGTACGTCTCAAACCTCTCACTTCATAAAGACCTTAAAATTGAAACAGTCTCCAATACAGCTAAAAAATATTACAAAAAATTCACACCAAATCAGTTAACCATTCAAATCCATTGATTTCTAACCTAGCCAGTGAATTCATGTCAAATAGCCTGACGCGGCACCAACTGGCCTCGGTGACGGTGACCGGTCAAAATAGTTGATCGTGGACCGGATAGGCACAACACGGTTATTTAAACGTGAGTTATAAAGTTTATTCAAACTTAAAACAAAAAGGTTGACAGTCGACAGTGAGAATATCACGTATTATTGATATACGGATACTTATACAAAAAAGAAAAGGGACCACTCGGCTGACGAACAAAAGCTGCTGTCGCACGAGGGTATTTTAACAAAATAATAATGGTTTTAAAATAGGTGTGCGGACGAAGCCGTTGTGTACCGTGTGACGGTCGTAAGCACGATGATCAGCGAGCGGGACGGCCGGTACGCTGTCACCCGGTTCCGGCAACTTTCCCCCCTCTGCCCGGTTTTACTGAGGTAGGATGGAAATAGCCGTACGGGTGTTGGTGTTGCCTAGGTTGTGGCTGGGTAGAGAGCAGGCGCGGTTCGTGATAGCGGTGTACCTAGGGTACCTGCACTATCGCGGGCCGTGTCATACTCCCCCGCCAAGCCACACATCCGGGTACAACCACAGGGTACTGGGCCGTCTCATTTACTGATCATGTGGTGGTGAAGATTGGGGGGTCGCCGTGAAGAACGGCGGATCCTCGTCCAGGTCCACCTCCGGGAGTGATGGCGCTGGGGACTCGAGGTAGACGATGTCCTCGTCTCTGCCCGGGTCCCCCGCGTTGACCTCGTCTCGTGTCGTTTCCGGGGTGGCAGCGTCCCCGGAACTAGCGTCGTCGGTCTCCATCGGCTCTTCGAAGGTGGTGGAGCTGGCGGTGAAGGGTAGAGGGCCCGGGTGCTTGGCCAGCCGGTGTTGTTGGCTGGTTTGGGCCGGCCGGGTCTTCTTTGCCTTGGTGGCCTCCTTCACACGGAGGAAGCGCTCGTACTTCCTCTGTTTTGCAGACTTTCCTCCCGTGGTAACCGCGGGGGTGACAACCGTCTCCCGGTTTCCCGGGGTTCCGCGGGGTCCCGCCTGGCGGGTGGACCCTCTGGACGACGACTGGTTGCCCCTTCCCGTGGCACCCGGCGGATGGTGTCCAGCGCCCGGGTTGTGCCGTAGCGCGCGAGCTTTTTCCACCGCCGGCCAATCTGATGGCAGTGGCGGGATGTTGTACACCGGTTTGGTCGGTGTGGCGACTTTTGAGGCTGGCGCTGGTTTTGGTGTGCGGTTGGGCGATGGCTGTACGGCTCTCCAGGGCGGCTGTCCGCTCGTCCTCGGCCGCTTCGCTGCACCTGGTGGTCCCTGCAGTGCCTGGTTGATGGTCGCTCTGCAGGCGTCCCATCCTCGCCGAAACGCCGCGCCCAGAACCGGATCGCTGCGGAGGTCTTCCTCACGCATGGCGTTGACGGACTCGGCGGTCTGCGGATTTCGGTTGGTGACAGCTTCTGTAGCCCGCCGCAACATCTCTGCCACCTCGTCCATTGATAGTGGAGTCGTAGACGGCCGTTGTGCGTGGCCACCACGATTGCCACCCCGTTTGCTTGACATTGTTCTAAAAACATCGTATGGTTAATAAATTGCCTTTTCATTAATTTTACCGTTACGTGTTTGCTTGTTTGGGCTTGGCCCGTTTTAGGCACGACACGTGAAGTTTTCGTGTTGGTGATTGGTCGGTCAAGAACACTCCTTTCCCGATTCGTTTTCTGAGTGTTACCGGTCCCCACCATTTGGGTGCGAAACCGGCGTGGAAATCTTCGTGTGCCTTGGACAGGTGGTGTGACTTGTAGTAGACTACGTCGCCCTCGCAAAACTTGGAGTCATTGCTACCACCTGCCGTTGATTTGTTGCCTAAAACACGCTGCTCGCGCACTGACCTATCCTTTTCTTGTAAGTCGATAGAAACGTGCATTGACGACGACAGTGCCCAGTCCCCCGGTCTTTTACATTCTCTGCCAAGAACGAGTGTCGCGGGGGTGTAGCCAGTCTGCTCATTACGCCTATTTCTTATCGCAAACAGAATTGGGGCCAGTTTTGTGTCCCACGAGCTGTGTCTGCCATTCACTAAATGTGCGCGCAAACCTTTTTTCAGCTCTTGATTACGGCGTTCGACGGGGTTGGCCCTCGGGTGATATACCGGAGTTGTCCAACCTTCCGTTCCCCAACGATCTAACGCGTTTTTCATTTCGGTTGAGACAAATTGGGGGCCGTTATCACTAAGACACACGCGTGGGTAACCGAAACGTGAGTAGAACTCGCGTTCTAGTGTTTCGGTTATGGTGTTAGTGGTGGCGGTGCCTAATGGATAGGCCTCGGTCCACCTACTGAAACAGTCGGTTGCTACTAGTATGTACTTTTTGCCCCTGTGTGTGCGTGGGTAGGGGCCCATGAGGTCGATACTAATAACTTCCCACGGCTGTTTTGGTGTTCTAGCGCGCATAGGGTCGTCTGGACGCGCGTTAAGTGGTTTCGTGCATGCGCACACATGACACGCACCTACGTATAACCTGACGTCGTTTTTCTGACCCTTCCAGTAGAACCTTTGCCTAACAGCCCTGTACGTCTCTTTCCAACCTGGGTGGCTGGCTAAGACGTGATCGTGGTACCTCCAAATGATGTGTTGTGTTTTGGATTTGGGTATTACGACTAGGGAGTTTTGGCCGATGTTTGCACGTAGAAGTCCGTCGGTAAAGACAAATGGGTCAGTGCCGGTGCCGGAGCTTCTCGTGTTGCGCGCCGGGGTGTCCGCTGAGATGCTGTGGATTATTTCTCGCGTAGCTTTGTCTTCGGACTGCCACGTCGCGAGAACATCCACAGTGATGGGCATATTGCTATCGTGGTCGGTGAAAGTAGAAAAGAGATTATCGGTTTTGGGCCGATGATTAGTACGGGGGGCGTTTGGCGTCCCCACTAACTTTTCCTCAAGAATGTCCTCGTCTACTGGTTCACCAGGGGTAGGATCGCGTGACAGCAAGTCCGGTGCCTCGTTGAGCTTACCCGGTACGTGTACTGTGCTAAAATCCAAATTCGCCAGTTGTAGTGACCACCGCGTTAATTTGGAATTTTTGTCCTTCGCCCTGTGTAACCACGTTAGCGCCGCGTTGTCGGTAAAAAGTTCGAAACGCCGGGTCTCAAGATATGGTCGGAATTTATCAGTCGCCCAGATTATTGCCAAACACTCGCGTTCGACCGCCGAGTACCGTTTTTGTGTGTCACTTAACTTTTTACTCGCATACGAAACTATGCGTCTATCCTCCGGGCTGTCACCCCGTTGGAAAAGGATTGCTCCCACGCCAATTTCGCTTGCATCAGTTTGTAAACAGAACGGTGCGCTATAATCTGGTGGTGATAATTTTGGAGACGTATACAGTGCTGTCTTAATGTGATCAAACGCATGCTGTTCCGTACTCGTCCATTTCCATCTAACCCCCTGTTTTAATAGATTTGAAAGTGGAGCTATAATCTCGGCATAGTTGTCAACGAATTGGTTATACCAGTTACAAACTCCCAAAAATCTACGAACATCTTTTACCTTTTTTGGTACCGGGAAATTGTTGATGCACTCTAATTTCTCCGGTTGTTTTCCGATCCCCTCTGCGTCTACGATGTGTCCCAAAAAAGAAATTTCGGAAGTACCTACTCTACATTTTTTTGTGTGACACGTCAGCCCGAACCTCATGAGACGTTCAAGAACTTTGTCTAAGTGGGTATGGTGGTCGTACTCGTTTTTTGAAAAAATAACGATGTCGTCTAGGTAGACCTGTACAAACTCATCCAAGTACCCTCTCAATACTTCATTCATGAGTCTTACGAAAGTCATTGGGCTGTTTTTGAGACCAAAAGGAAGAACTCGAAATTGAAAAAGACCTCTACGTGTCCGAAATGCCGTGTATTTTCGTGCGTCAGTGCTAAGTGGCACTTGCCAGTAGCCAGACTTTAAATCAAGTACACTGAAAATTTTCGCGCCCCGCATTTGTCGAATCGTTTTGTTTAAATCGGGCATGGGGTACGCGTCGGATTCGGTCACGTCGTTAAGTCGCCTGTAGTCAATGCAAAGGCGGGAAGACCCGTCCTTCTTTTTGGCTAGAACTACTGGGGCGGCCCACGGAGAGGTGCTTGGCTCTACGAGCCCCTGAACCTCCATGTCGCGTACCATATCATCGATAACAGTTTGTTTCTGCAACGGATATGGGTATGGTTTGAGTGCGATTGGAGTGGGTTTTTTTAGCAGAATTTCATGTTCAATTAGTTTGGTGCGGCCTATCTTATCGCTGAATACTACCGGATACTTGTTCAATACAGCGGTGAGTCTCGCGCGAGTTTGATCATCGCCTCCAATTTCTAATCGACATAAATCAGGACTAGCGCTAGGTGGCTTTTGTGGACCCTTCCAGCACGTTGATGTCCTAATCTGCGAGCCTAAGTGTATTGTACATGCGGCGTAGTCCCAAGAGACTTCGTTATTAACGAGAAAGTCGTGTCCTAGTAACGCGTCGCAGTACAGATTGTCTAAAATGGTCGCTTCGAATGTTATATCTAACGTACCTATTCTAGTTGTGAAATGTGCGGTTTCGCTGGTCGTCGCGATGTGACCGTCAGCCATTCGCACATTTGTTGTGAGTCCGCGTGAAATTTTGCCGAAATTTCGGGCGATAGTCGGTTTTACATATGATTTTTGTGCCTGTGAGTCTAATAGCGCTGTAACGAAGCCTGACGGGAATTCGAGCTCGACCGCGGGGGTCGGAATTTCGTCCGGGCGTGTTCGATTTGCGTTAATAGACGGAGATAGCGATGCGGAGCGGGGTAAGTAGTTCTGAACCGCGCATGCAGGTGTTTGGTTAGTGGAATGTTCCACCAGAGCCATAACATCCGCTACGATTACCTCTGTGCTCGCTCGACTATTCTTTTTCACAGACTGACCTAACGCGGGGTTGAACGACGTGGTGTGTGTCGCGTCCCCGTTACCCGTGGTGGTAAACACCCTTTTCTCTGTTGCCTTTGTCCCTACAGCCGTGTGTGTACCACCTTTGGGGTGGTATGTGTTGAGACGTTGCGTATCACCTTTGGGGTGACATGCGTCTGCTGTGTGATGGTGTAGGTTGGGGGTCTGAGAATGGGTGCCGTCGGGTTGTGCGTCGTCCGCGGTGGATGTTGTTGCGGACGGCGTTACGGAAAAAATTTTCGAAAACGGTTGTTCGTTGTGACAAAATACCGAATTTCGTGCGTGATGGTCGCTTAATTTTGTTCCGTTCATAATACCGAATATGTGTGAAGATGTGGTGGGGGTTGTGTTGGAGCAACTAGGGTGGACTAATCCCTGCTGGCTCCCCCGCCATTTCCCGACGTGGTCGGTCTATGGGGACAGTCACTTTGCCAGTGCAGTTCCCCACAAAATTTACACGGCCGCGGCGGCGGTTTTGATGAAAACGTCGCGCGTGTTTTTGTTGCCGGTTGACCACGGTTCGGGACTGGACCCTTTTTTGTTTGGTAAGAGTCTTTTCCGCGGTGGACAAACTCTTTGCCGGGTGAGGGTGTGTGTGTGTTCGTTACGGGGTCTAAAATGTTCGCGATGCGTCGAAGCTCGGCGAAAGTAGACGGCTGCCGTAAACGAATGTGCGTACGGAATACGTCGCGCGTAAGCCCAGTAATATAATGAACTAATTCCGCTTCGGATAAGCCCGTATTTACGCGGCGCGCGAGTTGATTTTTTTTTAGAATAAATTCCGTAAGTGATTGCGTCGCGGTCTGTTGTGTCGATAATATGTCGGCGCGCAGTCGAAGTTGAATTTCGTCATTGTCGAAATTTGCTAAAAATTCGACTCTGAATTCATCCCAGGATAGCTCCAGGACCTTAATGGATTTCCACCAAGTCGCGGCCGTACCCATTAACTGCGGCTCAATCGCTCTACACCAGCCGGACCTATGTATGTTCGCCTGCGTAAGGACGGATTCCGTATTATTTAAAAACCGTACGGGGTCTTCGGCCCGTGTTCCGGAAAACTCGGGAAGCGAAGCTCTTGCTGTGCGCAAATCCTCATACGGTATTAATACCGAACGTTCCTGTATACGCGGCGCGAACGTCGAAAAATTCCGCGTATTATCATGTGTTACCGTTTGTCCGCCGATTTGGTTGCGTGTATAGAACGACGTACCTGCTGCGGCGTCGACGTGGCCGGTACCTGCTTGCGCGAATGTACGGCTGTCGCTTTGGAAAACGGGCGGAATATTTCGTTGGTGCGTTTCATTTGCGTACGAAATGTCGGTTGCGCGATACGGGGAACGTACCGGCTCGTTTTGTTGCTGGCGCTGGTTGGATACTTCGAGTTCGACTCGATGCACTCCACGAGTGTGTTGGCGTTGTTCGTCGAAGAAACGTGCCATACTCGATTCCAACGCCGCCAAGCGTATTTCGAGCGTGTTCTGTTCGCCCGGTTGGCACATCGACCTACGTAGCGTTCCGAGCTGCGCTGCTGCGGATTTAAAAACGTTGTCGGAATTATCGGAATCGAGTAGATTTATTTGTGTTGATTGCAATAAATTGTTTGATAAATCGCTACTGATCCGTCGTGTGGTCATGGGTTGCGCAGTTATTGACCCATTCGTTGTGACGGTGTTTCCCTGCGTGGCGTCAACACTCTGCACATCGTCATTGGACAAGCGAGATATAGTGAAGCGCACGGCCGCTGGGTCGACACCGGTCGATCGTAAATATTCCGCTAGTCTCATTTCGAGGTCCGCCTTTGGCCCGGATGACGGTATCTCTCGCGACTCGCACTCCCGACGCAACTCTTTCAATGTTAGTTGATCAAAGCTTTTGCTCGACATAGTGTAAAAATTAATTGTTAATAATTCTAATTACTACTACTCGTTGCAATAGACTATTGATTTGAGTACGTGGTGTGGTAGTTGTCGATCGAACTCGTCACTAGTGGAAAATTACTTCGAAAATTGTAATAACGACGACAAAATATTTTTACGTAAACAAACAAAACAAACTGTTATCACGCAGCTGTTGTTGTCGTTTTGATTGTGTGGCCCGCTTGCACACTTTTGTCGTAGGACGTTATTATATTACGATAATAGGTAATACCGCACCGTGCGATAATATCGTTAATTACGAGCAACGGCGGCGGCGGCAACGACGATGTTGCGCGGCTTGCGTGCGACGTACAAAGTCGTGCGTGTTGAATTATTTATCGGCGGGTCGTTACGTAAGAGTAAGTTGTAGTGGGCCGTTAGGTCGTTGGAGACTTAACCAAGAACCTTACTAGCTCACTGCTATCTATAGTCGCGCGTTTTTCCCTAGCTCGTTTTAGAACTAAGTACTATGCCTAACTAAAAATACTATGCACACCTGGAATATCTATATATTACGTAATATAAGCAAATCCGAGGTAATGACAGTGAGAACAAAAATACTCTTACCTTGTAACCGGGTGATTCCAAACGGGGAGCCAAATTTGACGCGGCACCAACTGGCCTCGGTGACGGTGACCGGTCAAAATAGTTGATCGTGGACCGGATAGGCACAACACGGTTATTTAAACGTGAGTTATAAAGTTTATTCAAACTTAAAACAAAAAGGTTGACAGTCGACAGTGAGAATATCACGTATTATTGATATACGGATACTTATACAAAAAAGAAAAGGGACCACTCGGCTGACGAACAAAAGCTGCTGTCGCACGAGGGTATTTTAACAAAATAATAATGGTTTTAAAATAGGTGTGCGGACGAAGCCGTTGTGTACCGTGTGACGGTCGTAAGCACGATGATCAGCGAGCGGGACGGCCGGTACGCTGTCACCCGGTTCCGGCAACTTTCCCCCCTCTGCCCGGTTTTACTGAGGTAGGATGGAAATAGCCGTACGGGTGTTGGTGTTGCCTAGGTTGTGGCTGGGTAGAGAGCAGGCGCGGTTCGTGATAGCGGTGTACCTAGGGTACCTGCACTATCGCGGGCCGTGTCAAGCCCCCCACGTCGATTAAAAAGACACTGGTGTCGCGATCTTCTAAATCCCGACCTGCACTAACGGAAAAAAAAATAAATAAATGAATAAAAAAAATAAAAAAAATAAAAAAAAAATAAATAAATAAACAAATAAATAAATTAAATAAAATAAAACTCTCTCCCCCAAATTAGAGGGTATCCACACTGGTGGACCTCCCTCCTCACGCCATTCATGTATACCTACCTTTTCTTTGTTATCATATTTACTTATTGTATGTATAAATTACAGATTGTAAATATTCTATTTTATCTAATAAAAAAAAAAAAAAGTTTTAAGTTAAGCTAATTTTAATTTTAAGACAGGAGGTCTCGGCACCATCTTCGCTTAAGCCGTCTAGGAGGATTACCTGGAATATACAAGGTAGTAAGTTTTTTAAGTAGAGGATTAGGACGAAGAGGTAGTTTGGTGTGAAATCTTTTGTAGTAACATTTTGCTTCGTCAAGTACTGTTGTTATTCTTAGATCATTATGAAGCGTAAGAGTGGATACAAAGGTAGAGGCATTTGTGATTTTTCTTAGGGCAATGTTTTGAAAAGCTTGAATTTTTTGAATATTTGATTTTTTGCGCTACCCCAGAGCTGAAGCCAATAGGTCCAGATGGGTTTTAGAAGAGCTTTATATATTATTAATTTGATATTTAGGTTAGTGTGTGTGTTACAAAATATCAATATGAATTTATTATATAAAGTAAAATGTTTCAATTAAAATTAAAAAATGTAATACAACTGTTTATATTTAATGAAAGGTTGGTACAGTGATATATTTATTTTATATATCTAGATTCTTAGAGAACAAAGAGTTAAAATATTAAGTGTCTTTCCCTACTTTCTTTTTCATATATGTTATCAATTTTTCAAGTAAATAATAATCCAAAAGTTTCATCTAATGATTTGATAAATCAGAAATTGTATGTAAATTGGTACTTTAGAGAGGTAATTTTTCTCTATTCTCAACACTTTTTCCAAACGTATGGATAAACTATCGAAAAATTGATTAAAAACAGTAAAATCTGGTGTAGACGAGATTTTCATAGAATCCTTTTTTGATACTTAGCCATAAATTTAAAAATAATAGTGCTTTAGAGTATAGATACTCTACATTTTTACCATACATCAACAACACTATTATACACACAAAAGTTTTAAAAAACATTTTCACTAACTATAAATATAACTTTTTAATTGTTGGAATTATCTCGTTTTTTGGAAGTTTTTACGTCATGCAATTCTTAGTCTTTGGTATAAAAATCCTGAAAATTTTATATCATCTTACACTTACCTACTTGATAATCTTACATTGTTGAAAAGTTTTCAAAAATCATAGTTAGGATTTTTTATCTATCCACGTTTGAAGCTAAACATGCTGACATTCTCACATAAATTAGCGATATTTTAAAATAAAAACCTTATTAAACTCAAAATTATTAATCCGGTAGAAATTTTCTTTCAATAGTACCACCAGTATACCACATATATTCCTATCTACGATTCATGTTTCATAAAGATTAACTTAATGAATTATTTTTATTCGCGTTTAAATTAATTTAAAGTTAGAACTGTGGATCAAATGACCTGTTTCACGTACAATATCATATATTTTCATTATTATTTCATAAAATTTTTAATTTTAGGTGATAAGATACAATACTTGTATAAAAGCTTTTTTATGTGTAGCCCTAGCTATGTTCATATTTTCTTTATAATCGGTTGTGATAATTTTTTTTATATAAGCTAGGAGTGTCTAAATACGGCGAAATTATGTATATAAAGATTATTTTTTTGAACATTATTATATCCAAATAAATTATTATAATTATTATTTCAGAACTAATTTAATTTACAACACCAATATAATACGCATTATTTCATTTTCTCAAGAACTAAACTACCTAGTATAAATGGTAAAATTAATACTTAAGTTTCAGGTTTCACTCAAAAACATTTTACGAGATAATGATTTATCGTTGAATTCGAATTTCAAATCTGTATAATATATAAAAGAAGAAGTCCTGACTAACTGATTCTTAATCAACACATAGTCTACTGTGCCTAACTATAATTATAATATAAAAAAGCTATGGACTTGAAAATTTTCAAGGTGTGTTTGTGTTATAGTCTAGGCGTTATTTTAAAGTGTTGAAATGGTCAAAAAACCAAATTTTAAATAGTGAAATTTTTTTCAGCTTTTTTCTCTAACTGTTGTCTTGCGGCTCTATGTCGTATGACGTGGGGGGCTAGGATGGTGACGACTGACGTGTAGGTACGCATAACGTAGGTATCTATGATCTATCTCAATGTAGCGTTCTATCACGTCGTCGTTGTTTAATACTGTGTCCGCATCTTAATCCATGAATAGATGAGTAGGTACAACCACGAATTAATCAAATTATTACAATCGAAATCTACAGATATATTTTCCATAAAAAGACTGCGTGTAACGGGTGTAAGTGGGAATATTAACTAATAACAGGGCCTGATTTAGACATATGGTGGCCTTAAGCAAAATCAAAAATGTGGCCCCTTATCAACAGTAGCGTATATAGCCCCCCCTCCACAATTGAGTTCTATAAAACTCCCAGATACCAATAATGTGTAATAAACTATGCGTTGAAACTAACGTTAACAATAAAAATATAAATCAATTTTATAAGAAAAAATGTTTACTACAAAGTAGAAACATTTAACGAATAGGTAATAACTTTTGCAAATGAAAATATTAAATAATATATTGACCACTGAGTACTGACGAGTCACGAGTCACGGTTCCCATAATCGTATGATGAGTGTGTACTTATTTATTATGTCGGTACTCGTGATATTTGCTATGACTGGTGGCCAGTGGCCACTGGCCATATATAACCAGTATGGCCGTATGGTGTTTCCGAGGCCCTCTAATAGCGGAGGCCATAGGCAGTTGCTTATCCTGCCTAATGGTAAATATGGCCCTGACTAATAATACGAAAATAACTTCACTTATGAAGTTGAAATTTGGTTGGTATGTAGCTTATGAATAACAAACGTCAGCTAAGAACGGATTTTTGAAATTCAAACCTGTAGGAGATTAAAAATGGTAATAATAAAAATATTATTTCTTGGTCGGTTATTTTTTTATGCTTAGCGTATATACTCTGTAATACAAATAACACAATAACTATCATCTCGTTTTATAAGATTGGGTAGGGTAAATGGAAAATGATAAATGTTTTTCTTGAATATATTTTTCAAAAGGAGATTGAAAGGGCAAAAACATCATATTTGGTATGATTTTATGGAATCATTCCATGGGCATTAATCATTATTATTAAAGCTACAAGTATACAATTTTTGCACTAATTTATATTATAACGATTCAACTCACTTTAAAGGATTGTTTTTTAAAAATTTACATAATTATACTGTTTTGAAATACCTACTTACATTATACCAAATGTTTAAATTAAAAACCTAATAATATTTAAATGTGTAAATTGTTTGTACCACGGATATTACAGTAATTTTAAAAAGTAATCCTTAAAATCCTTTAACGGGCGTATACATTTGATCACAATCACTACAAAGCAGCATTGTTTTGACTGAAAGAGAATTAATATAGTGCCTAAATAACTATAATGGGTAGAGTCTTGACGAGTCTTACATTTTATAATGTAAGAGTTCTCTATGAAAGAATTTTGGATATTGTGATTTTAAGTATCTAGAATGTAAAATAATCTACTGCCCGAATAAATTATAATTTTGTTTAGGATGAAGTATTGGAAAGAACTAAATTCAAATATTTTAAACTGATTAATTAAAAAAAAAATAATATTATATGACCCAAGACAATTGTCCAAGAAAAAAATTTAAATAATCATTTATAGTGAACATTTTTCAGTTTGATACAAATGAGTATCTACCTATAAGACTATATAAATATTTATCTGGTCAATAGGTATTATTTTATTAATTTTATTTTCCCGCAACATCAACACTCAATCTTGCAGGATGATAATGGTTCAATTTTTGGTTATGAGGAGCAGAAGGGGGAGTTAAAATGTATTTTAGATGTACCATATTTCTGATGACCATATAGATGCAAATAGCGTTTGAGATTCGGGTGTCGAGTGGGTGGGCTAAATTCCAAGCTAACCAAAGAAGCATTTGTGGAAGCAATTAACAATTAAAAAATAATTTCTCACCGCGTTTGATTTCTAATATAACACATAGGTATACCTAATTACAAGATAACTTATACCTCATTTTTAATGTACTATTTCGTCCACAAATAATATTTATATCAAAATTACATTCATAAAATTATAACAATGATTAATATAATATACATTAAACATTTATGCACTACATAAAATGTGTTTTTAACATTATAACTTTAGAGCAAAATTTAACCAAGTAATAGTGTTACAAAATAAATTGTTTATCCAGCATTATAATCTATGATGCTAATAATCAATAAGTAGAAAACAAATGAGATAATGTTTGAGGGCTTTTAAAATTTTTGGGACCTTAGCCCTAAAAGTCTCCTTATTTATGCCTATGCTGATGATACTATTGAATTTTATTACGATTTTATTTTGCTTGGGCAAAGTCAGGTAATTCAATCTAGTAATATAATATTACACTATCATTTGCCAGATGGTTAAATTGTAATAATAGCCCATTTATATCAATTATTTAAAATATAGCTAATGATTCATTACATGCACCATCATTATTCTGTAAAGAACTAAAGGATGATATTCCACATCCATTTTTTTAGTATTTTTATATTATAAAATTAGTAATACTTGGTTATAAGAGCTGAATTTTGTATTTAAGGTTCTTCATATACGATCCTAGGTATAATTATATTCTCATATTAATCAATTGAGATAATTTTTTGTATATAAGCGGGAAGTGTCGAAATACAGCATTTTAGATTCTGAGTGAGAAGGATTTACTTCTTTTACTATGATGTTCAATTTTTTTTCTTTTTTTTTTTTTTTGCTGTTGAATTTTTTTTTTTGATACTCTTAACTTTATACAAAAATTTTATACAGTAACTTTATAGATCGGAAATTTCATATACATGGCACTGTAAGGGTTTATTTTTTCCTTTATTCACAGATGCAAAGTTAAAATGCCAAAAAACTGAGTAAAAACTGTCAAATTTCCGATAAATGACATTTTCACTGAATTTCACACAATTTTTGTGATTTAGTTATAACACCAAAAGCAATGTCACTAAAAACTTGGAATTTTTATCATATCGACAGGAACAATCCAAAAGGGCATAAGCTACATTTTCAAAATTATTCAGGAGAGCTAAAAAACAAATTTTTACCAATTAATTAACTTAGGTATCATTAAATATTGTTAATTTAAAATAGATATGTCATTAAGAAAAAAAGTTAAATTTTAATCTATTTTTAAATGATCATTTAAATATATTTTTGATCAATAATTTATATCAATTGAATGCAGAGTATAATATGGATTTTGGGGCTTATGCCCTTAAAGATTGCCGCAGTCGATATATACATGACAAATTGTTAAATAAATGACAAGTTTTGAAAAAAATTGATGAAAATATCTCATTTTTTTATAGTTTATCCCTATAAAGTTTTTAATATTTGACAAAAAATTTTGAAAATTTAGTATGACTTTAAATACTTATATATTTATCGATCAATACTAAAACAAATCTAAAAAATCGTTATTTAGGTTTTTTTTAGCGCTTAACTAAATTTGTACACTTTTTTTTCAAGAGTTAACTGATTATTTTAAAGTTTATTTCTTATATTTTTTTTTAACATTAGACAAAATCGTCTAAAAATTCAATATGATCCCACTTACATACTTAACTAACAATACCAAACAAATTTCAAAAATCACAACTCAAGACTTTTCACCAAAGAAATATGTTACATTCTCATTAGTATATTCAAATAAATACAAGTTTATCATTCAATATATTGACCATTTAAACATTTAACATTAGGAGTTATATAAATAAATATTTTCTTTTATAGATGTTTTAATTTATCAACCACACTATCAGTGATTTCATTTCTTTTTAGCATTCTCATATAAGTGTCTAATTCATCTTCTTCAATGTCCTCCTTTACTTCATCCATGGTATTACTCGTATCTTCTATAGCCATTATTTCTTCAATAGGACTTTCCGAATCAAAATATTTTTCTTCTTCATCAATGGCTTTAATATGCAAATTATCATATTCTGGGTTGTTATCTACATTACTATTAACAAAAAAAAAAAAAAAAAAAAAAATTAATTAATAGACAAATAAATAAATAAATAAAAATTTTATGAAAAAAAAAAAAGTCTACAAACTCAGAGTGACATTAATGGATGACTCCTCGTATAATTTTTTTATATAAATATGTATATACATAAATACTTTATTATTAGTGCTAGGAAAATTATTTTTAAGAAAGAATTAAATTGTGTAATTCATTACTTTAAATACTATTATCATATTAAAATACTTTTGAATTACAATTTCCATTGTTAAAATAAAGAAAAAAAAAGAGGTATCAGATTAAAATTATAACAATAATAATAAAAATAATAATGAAAAAAATAAAATAAAATTGTTTATATTTGCAAACCAGTCCATACTTGATAGTTGTTATACTATTTCAAATAACAGAAAAATAAGTATTATTAAACTATTGAAACCATAGAGCCGATATTTCTATAAAAAAATAGTTATACTATTTGGGAGTAGAAAATATTTTCTAAATTTGTTACTTGATTATTTATTTATTTATTTAACGCCATTTTTTCAGCAATTACAAAGAAATTAAATTACAAAGAGTGTTTTAAGTACAGTGATTAATATACAAATTAAAAGTGTTTACAATGATAACTTAATGATTAAATAGCATGCAGGACGAAGAAGTGATGGTAGGATGATTATTTGAAGTTTGAGTGGGAGATTTTTTGATATTGGTTGTGTGAAGTGGGAGTTGAGTTAACGGGAGTTGTGAAAGCGTAGCATTCCATGGATAGGATGATTATGATTGTAATTGGTGAGATGTGTAGGTATATGGAATAAGGAGTGTGAGCGGGTTGGATAAAGTGGAACGCGTAAACTAATAGTTGACTGAAGATCAGGAGCATCAATGAAACCTTTGAGGAGTGATGTTATAAATGAAATGTCAGCATCACAACGTCGAGAGGCGAGGGTAGGAATATTTAGAGTGGAGCTAACAAAAGTATAATCGTGTTGAGGATGGGGAATTTTCAGCAATAAGGCGGCATACGTTAGGAAATGATTTTGGACTCTATCAAGTCGGAGTTGGTCTTTGGCCAGGTAGGGATGCCACACAACAATTCCGTATTCAAGGATAGATCGAACCAACGAGAAGTAAAGAACACGTAGACAAGGGATAGATGTAAAATTAGTTGTGTTGCGTTTTATAAATCCTAATACTTTCAGTGCTTTACCAATGATAATATTAATATGGTTTTCAAAAGAGAGAGAAGGAGTGAGATGATTAAGATGGAATATAATTATTATTATACTAAAAAAAAAAAAAAAATATATATTATTTATGAGTAAAAATCAATTATAATTGGGATATTTTTAAAACAACGATAACAGGAAAATACTGATGTGATTAAACTCTTATATCAAAAATGAATAAATGAAACAACTACGAAATTAAAAATAAATTATCCACTAAATAATATTTCTTATTTAATATTCAATAATGTTTACGAATTAATTCATTTTACATAAAAATATCTTTGAAACATAATGAAATAACACCGATCGTTTAAATAAAGTATTGAAACTTCAGGAATGTTATTAAAAAAGTAATACTGTTACAGTAACTTCATTGCATTTTGAATTAATTTACTATTTAACAGTTAATATTTTTCATACTTGTAATCAAAATCTTCTTCACCATTTAAGAATTTGTTCATCATATGGGATTTGAATTCATTTAATAAAAGAATTTTTTCATTTTCACTTAGTTCTTTTATATTGCTTTGTTCTAAATTGGGGAAATGATTTTCTTTCCATCGACGTTTACCAATTTTTGTTGTTTGATTTTTTGGTTTACTATATTCACCCCAAAGAGTTGATGGTTTATTATTTTTCATAGACATACATGGTTTATCAGACCAATCATCATCATCATCATCATTTTCCTCTTCTTCATCTAGTTCATGAACTTCATTTATTTGTTGTTTACGTTGTAAATCATCTCTGTTGTCACGGTCAATTTGCTCAAATAGAACTTCCGTTAATCTTAAACAAATTTTCTTAAATAGTATAAATAAATAAAAATAATAAAATATTATTGTTATATTACGAGTTTTGAGTTAAATATTGATTGTCATAGTTAAATTTTTCTTCTTCTGATAGATATTGTCCAACTAATTGTTCCCAAAGAAGAGGTTCTCTATTTCGCATTTCATAGTCACTAAAGTAATCTCCTTTATTAAGAAGTTCAAGCATAGCTTGATACCGTCGATTTTTACAAATAACCTAAATAATATAATAATTATTAGTAGGTGAATAATTAGTCAATTGAATTTAGGATTCGAATATCTATTCACATATTGAATATACATAGTAAATAAGTCTCTTACCAAAAAATAGTCTAAATAATTATTTATGTTTCCATCATTTTTGAAATTTATCATAATTTATTGAATATTTGTAAAAAAATATAAGAATATGCCATTGTTACATTTGTCAAACACTGAAAATATGCAAAATGAAAATAAATAATAGAAAAGATACACAATTTCATATAAATAAATATCCGAATCTCAATCATCATTATTCAAATTATATAATTTTTATTATATACCTTTTTAGAATTTATTAAACGACTCAATCTGTGTAGGTGAAAATTTATTTCATAATTATTATCATTTTGTGATTTGAAATATTCTAAGTGATCTTCAATTAAATATTCACCAAATAGGTATAAAAATTTTAAGTGACTACTATTTAAAACATTCTCAGCAATCTTCCGTTTTTCATCAAGGGAAAATTCTGATTGGTCCCTCTGTTGACTTTTAAAATCACTATTTAAAGCTTTCATTACTACTTGATTAATTATACTTTGTTGCAGTATCTCAGAGTTTTCATCGTTGGTTTGAATGTTGAGGATTCCTAATTGTTTTTCCATTATTACCTAGAGAAACCAAGAATAAATTAAATGACTATTTTTTTCTAAAATAAAGTACATATTTATTTAAAAAAATAAAAATGATAAGTTAAAATAAACATTTGTAAAATTAAAAAAATTGTATTTTTATTCCAAAATAATTTACAGGTACCTATCATGTAACATATACCTTACAGAAGAATTCTTCATTGAAACATTTTATTAATACTTGATAATAATGGCAATAATTCTAAAGAATTGTAATTTAGATTGTAATTTTTTTAATACATTTAACAAAATAATTTATAAAGAAGTGTATTATTCATACAATAAATAATTAATAACCTTAATTTAAAGATAAAGGCAATTTATGAACAAGATATTATTATTATTCTTAGTTACTTCATTAATCACCATAGTGATAACAAAATATGTATCATCTGATAACATAGGTAGCACGACCCAAGGTTTATAGAATATATATAAACCTTGAGCACGACCTATGATTATAATCATAGTCCGTGATAGGTAGGTATATAATAGTTTGTTCTTTGATAATAGTATGACAAAATAGCATAATATCTATTTAACAAATCTATAAATAACAAATCTATTTTGTCATGTATAATAGATAATATAGGTACATACAGTAATTAAACATGCATTATAGTAAAACAGGATAATATAGGAAATAATAATCATAGGAAAATATAATATTGAACAAATCCAGATTTAGAATTTACAAGATAAATTTAAAATAATTCGCTTTCAATATTTCCATTAAAGTTGCTTTTAATAATCTTTTGCTCGTAATTTACTTTAGCAATATCTATAATATTTTATGGTAAGATATTTTCAAAATGTTATTTGATTTATTATTTATGTATTATTTTATTCTTAATATGTGTTATTATAGATACTGATAAAAACATTGTAAAACTGAACCTAAATAGTCCAATTATTAGTTAATATATTTATATATTAGGTACAGAGAAACTTCCTTATGATGAATTTACATCAAACAAAATTGGCTATAAAAAAAAAAAAATACATAAAGCATTTTCATGAAGTTTTATGGAGGTTATATTGTACAGGTAATTAAAATTAGCCGATTTTTCTACGGTACAATTTTAAATTTGTTACCTACCTAAGAGACTTTGTACAATGGGAACTTCATTGTATTGTCTGTGTAATAAAAATAAAAAAATGTATAAATCTGGTGTTTATGAATAGGTACATAATAACATCACATTTTGAGTTGTAAAAATAAATAATTTTATAGAAGTATTATTAAAGTGACCATATATTTTTTTAATCAAAACGGGACAAAAAAAAAAAAAAAATCATAATTATTTGTTACAAACAAATGTTTAATTTAATAATATTAGTTATTACTAGCAAATTTCTGTGGTACTTATGTTTTTAAAGGACAGACAAATTAAATTAACTTATTACACTTATTATAAGGTTTAATTAGTAGGTATATTATTATAAGGTTTTTTATAGGTAATTAACTTATTATAAACAAAATGTTTTCCTGTAATAATTAAAAAATTAAATACTTGTATATTTTTCTAAAAATGGTATTTCGTCAAAGAACATTTATTTCCATTATTTTTTGTTTACTTTATGAAAACGGGACATTTTAGCGTCCCGAAGATTTCCCAGGGGACAACGGGACTGAGATTCAAAAAACGAGACTGTCCCCTTCAAAACGGGACGTATGGTCACCTTAAGTATTAATTATACTTATGATTCCATCTGGTTCGTACCTAATATCTGGTATCATATTTATTTTGTTGTTGCCATGGCATCCAGTGTGAGTTGTATTCGTGATAACGTGTTAACTGTGTCTTTCGTGTATTTGTTATGTTTTTGGACAATCATTTGGAACAAAGAAAATAGTTTTTGAATATTAATATCTATGCCGATGTAACTTCGAATTGATCGTTGTATACCGGTTCACATTCTTCGCCATTACTAAACTATATTTAGAAATGTATTGAACTTATTAAAAAAATTGTAGTCTTTATTGAGAACGTAATCCTCCATATTTCGATTCTGGTAAGCGCATTAAATATTATTTGGTTTATCTAAGACCTATAAGGTAAACACAATTTAATGATATTCTGACTAGAAAGACTTATAGTACAATGCTAGTAGAATTTGGATGTATTATTCAAAAACTAGTACTTACCTCAAATCTAAACATACCAAATCGTATCTATATTATTGTCAAACAAACAATAATTAACTATCAATTTCGAAACCTTTTGTGAATACAATAATATATTTAAATTATTAGTTCCTAGAAATATATTAGTATTATAGATATGAACTCATTCTTATAAATTATATTATTATCAATATTGAAGTACTCACCTATAAATTTTAAATATTTTGTATTTAAAATAACAAAGTAATTTTTTTATTAATTATCAACTTAATAAATATTTGTACTTCATCTTGTATATTTAAATAATAATAATATTTAGTTGTGATGAGAGCTAAATTTTTCATAAATTCATATTTATATTTTATTATAATCCATTATATTTATAAAAAAACTTATATTATTTATTATTCATCAATAATGAAGTTAATTTGGAATCATAGTGTCTTTTCTTAATTTTATAACGATTTATGGGTGGTTTAGTATCATAGCATATTTATAGAAATGTTCTTTGGTGTTTAGATTTCTTAAGTTGTTAGGATTATAAAAATCTGTATACTCACAAAAAATGCTTTTGACTACCAGACGATTAGATGTATGTATATGTTACGGGCAATGTGGAATACCGGGCAATGTGTAAATTGTCTTGTCAATGTGGTCCTGCCTGGGCAATGTGAACCTCTATGTTTTTTTTTACCAAATATTTTAAATATTATTTTTATTTTTATTATAAATTGTAATTTCATTATTAGCCATTTATAATAGTTTATCGGTACGACTGAAGGAAAACTGCAACAACTGTACAGCAGAAACCAATTTACGATTTGTAAAGAAAAATTTGTACAAATCGAAGACGTACCGGCAAAACTAATTTCATTGCGAGAAGCAGACCGCTCCTTTTCTAATTTAGGAGGATAGATATATGATCGATTCAAAACAGGGTTGCAAAACAAATAAATGTAAGTGTAGAAAAGCAGACAGATTATGCAATTCCAAGTGTCATGCTTCTACATCGTGTGCAAATAAATAGGTAGTATAATAAAATAATTTATAATAAAAATAAAATGATAAAATTCAATTTTTTTTTGTTTTGTTATTCCATCAAAATATTTGTAATATTAATATGATATATGAATATAATTAATTATTGTTTATTCAGTCAATATTATTAGTTGGTAAAAATAAAACATGGTTCACATTGCCCGGGCAGGACCACATTGACCCGTATTCCACATTGCCTGTAACATATATATATATAATTAATGAAAAAATTTTATTTAATATTATTAATGATTACACTATTATATAGTTTTTTTTAATTCTAGAACTGTAGTTGATTTAATACCTACTTATTTGTTATAAAGTATTTTTTTAATACCTTAAAAGTTAAAATATACTTATGATTTTTAGGTTCCTGTCAAATACTGTAAAAATGGTTTTGATTCACGTTAAATATGGCGATGAAAGTCAATTTTTGTATGAAGCTTCATTGGAAACTCCTGTTGATGAATGCACTTTGAATATTACATCAATCTACAATGGCCGTTTAAAAATATCCAGAATTTGCAGCGGTTATTATAATTCATTATATTTATTTGTATTTTATATATTAATGATTAATATTTTTAAATAAATGAAATATCATCTTGTTAATATTATAAATAATATATTTATTTAAAGAAATGGAAGAACTTAAAAAACATGGCACATTGTTACCACCTGAGATAATGGGGTTGACTGATGAACAAGTAATGGAACTTAAATTGGTGGATAAATGGGGTGAAAAGTGTATTCCTATGGGTGGATACACATTTCATAAAGATCCAATTGGACGTCGAAATGGAAAACAACCCAATGAAAATATGCAAAATGTTTTGTCTAAAACAATAGAAGAGGTCAAAGCTTCAGTGTCCAAAGTAAATATTATCAACAAGTTTAATTAATATATCAGTAAATATAAATTTTTTAATTTATAGAAATTAGTTCAGTCTCAGATTTCACTAACACAAAAGAAAGTTCAAGAAGCACTTGATATGCTCAGAGGTGCTATTATGATTGTTTATCCAATGAATTTGCCTCCACATGATAACATAAGACTTGAGATTGAAAACAATGAAGATCTTTCAGGAACACATGCATCTTTAGAGGTGAGAAATAATTATGTTTAAAACTTGTGTTTTTTTTTCTTAAAGGGTTCTTACATATCTAATGATTTATAATGTCGTTATTATGATATCATATGTTATATTATTCTTCATTAAATTTTTCTATTTATTTTTTGCATTTTAAGTCATTTCTACTTATTTATTTGTAAAATAATTAAAAAGTTTTATTGGTTATTTTCTCATTGAGTAATTTTACAAGTTTTTTTTTTTGTATTCATAATAATATTAAAAAAAAAAACCTAAAATAAGTTCAAACATTTAATTAATTTATACATTTTAATTAAATACTATAATTTCAATAAAAATCTTTAGTTTTTCTCTTAAATATTTTTATAATTATAATAGTTAATAATGATACATTTATTTTTTGTAAATATTAAAAATAAATTAGTTGTATCTAGTGTAACCACTATTTATTATATGTTTATTCCAGTGGTCTCTGAGGCCCATAGGTGTAATTAGAGAGAAGCTTGAGTGTGAGTTATTGAAATTGAGCTCTTAATTATGACATATATGCCAGATATGGTATATTGTGGTGACAAGATATATGTAGGTAACTGTTGTATTCTGTATTTTGACAGAAATTTACTATTAATGTTTATTTATTTGACAATCAAATTAAGAAAACCTACTATGTAAATATGCTAAATTTCTGGTTCCTAAATGTATTTTAAACATTAAATTTCATTTACAATTTTAGGACAATTTGTTTAACCTAATTAATATTTATTCCTTAAAACCTTTATAAACTAATATCTTAATTTGCTTATATATATATATTAGATTATTTATAATTAATATAAAATAAAACACATTATATCTTCCTAGTACTTTAATTAATTATATGCCTTGTAACCAGGACCGGTGCTAGAAGTATTGGCACCCTGGCCAAAACTATGTTCAGACGCCCTCCCCCCCTCAACATCATTAATGTGAAATAATTATACTATAGACAATTGTTATATTCCTAAGAAAAAATAATATGTTAAATTGCATAACATGGCATTAATACTAGATATGCTAAAAACAATTTTTCAATAACTTGGTCGAATAAAATAACTTCAGGTAGGCACTTCTAAGTAATTGGTATCAAAATAATAAATAAAATACCATCTGAAATTTTAAGTCTTCCTTTTGAATTATTTAAAAAAAGAATTTCTTACTGATTATTAGACTTAGATGATGATATTTTATGATATTATAAGTTTGATATGGTTTATAAATTATGTATATGTATGTATGTATGTATGTATGTATGTACGTATGTATATATTATATGTTCATTACTTATATAAATATTTAATTAAAAAAAAAAAAAAATTTCTTGTGTTAAATTGAACTAATGTTTATATATATATATAATACTACATAATATAAATTGTATTAAATATCATATATTTACTAAATAACACTATTTATTCTAAAATACATGTAAACATCATAAATTAGAAAATTAGATGATTGTCATCATTATAGCCTTGTATATTATAAGTATATCTATATATTACTAAATAAATACCACTAATATTTATTTTATTATGAATTACAATAAAAGCTATACATTTTGTTAGATTATTCTTACAAATTATGTCTGCATATCAGTAGATATATTATGTATAATGTTTTCCAATTTACCAATGTCCATATACTCATATAATTGTTTATAGATTAATAATAATAATAATAATAAAATTAAAAATTTATATAATGAAATTAGTTTTATGGTTTTGTCTAGGTAATTTCACCAAATGCAGCTCAACTATGGTTTTCTGGTCGCGAGTTAGTACGAGACCCAAACAAAAAAATGAAAGACTATTTAGGACGTAATGAAAAAACAAAAGTTGTATTAAAGCTAACTAAAATTGGTGCTGGGCCACCAGCTCGAGAACCACTGTTAAGTGAACAAGACCGTAAACTATTAATGGCTGAAGGTTTTAAAAAACAAGAAGAATTAAAGGTAAGACAATTATGTTAATTCACTCTTTGCACATTTTTATTGTATATAGTTTTTTATTTGTAAAGAAAAACAATTATTTTGTTTAAAATAATATTGTGTAGGTTAAATTATTAGATATATTATATATACACAAATATTTTAAAGTTGTTAATTAAAATTTTATACTTCAAATTGAAGTGTATATCAAATTAAATTATGATTAAAAAGTTTATTTTTATAATTTTATGTATCCCTAATATTTATTTTAGTTATAATTTTTTATATATAAAAGTAATTTTTGACTATGATAAATGATATTTTTATTACTGAAATTTTCAATTGCGAATATTTTAGTATGAATTATATGCTAAACCTAATGTTTTAATAAAATATATTATATTTATATACATCTGTCAATATGTCTTAATCATTGGTTGTTCATGATAATTTTCCTCGGCAAAATTGTTGTATATAAATTTTTAAATTTTCTCTGGTCATAGGTGGTTATTAATATTGTATTTTTGTTCATATATATTTGAAACATGTATTTCAGCTTTATAATTTAATAATTTCCAATATATTCAAGTTCCACAATAGTGACTTGAAATATTCTTTTTCTTTTCTCTCCTATTATTCTTTGCTGATCTAAAGATCTTCTACAATTATATTCTTTTAAAAATATATTTTTTTCTATATATTTTTCTATGACTGAATTTCAGTCTTAAATATATTTCTAGATGTATTAGAGTATGGTATAACTATTGATGTATTTCTTAATATTGTGTTCATAAATTATAACAAAGATTTGTTATCCCTTAATATTAATTTTTATTTGAATAAATTATAGGTGTGTTAAAGTCTTACTATTTTATTCCTTTTTGATATTATTCTTCATAGGTATTTAAATTGCTTCAATATCTATTAAACTCTCTGTGGTATACCTTCATAGGTAAGCTTATGGGGTTTCTCTCATCTCTTAATTTACAACTAAATATTTTTTTTCTATATAAATTAGTATACTTTTAACCATACTATTTTTGGTTTTTTGATAATTACTTTAATTCAATTAGAAAGTTCAAATAAGTTATGCTGTATTACATCAACATGCTGCTTAATATGCAGTTAATACAGTTTTTTTTTTTTTTTTTTTTTTTTTTTGAATACAATCTTTATCTCATAACTTTTTATACTAGAACATAAGAAGTCACTTTGTTGGTTCTTACTGTACTGATAAGTAGTTTTATTATGACTGGTTCAGATTTTGTAACTCTGACTTACATTTTTACTGTTGTAAAAATTTTATTAAATTTATTAATGTTTGAGTAAGTAAAATAACTTCTTAATATTGAGTTCTCCCAATGTATGTTTTTTGAAATTGATTTTCAAACAGAGCAGACAATTATGTATTGAATTTCTGTATTTTTTTTGTCTGAAAATAAATATATTCCTAGTATTCCTGCAATTGAGTTCAGTATTACTTTTTAAAATGTATAATTCGACGTATGATGTACCTATCATTGTATCTGATGTTAGAGTACCTAAACATTTAAGAAAATTAATCTTTGTTATTAATCTTTTTTTTATTAAAAATGATGGTTATACAAAATAAATGACATTTTTACAACAGGTTAGAAAATTAAACAATGTGTATATATAATGCATGTATTCATAGTTAATATGGTATTCGTGTTGTATGCTGTCTACCACTCATTTTATCGTATCATAAGCGGTTTACCGGCAAAACAATTTTCCTTCCCACTTTATTTTCAGACTTCGAACTGAAAACTTATGTATTTTATGAGTTGGTGTAGTTAAAATTTGTTTTTTTTTTCATTTGCAAAATATAGTCTAATAATTAGTATAATATTTATAAATATTGCTAGCTTTTATTGCCTTATTTTATAAAATAGTAAATCTTAATTTGTATCTAATGTCAACTTTTTACAAACATACACTTGAATATAATTGAATGTCTTTTAATTAACATTCGAACAAATCATTGGCTAAATTTTTTAAACACCACCTATTTGTTCAGTCATATATGATGGAAGTTTCCTTAAACTGAATAATTAATGAGCTAACATTAGGTACTACAGATTACGAAAAACAAGGACGAAATGTGCGGTTACTGTATACTGTAGAATCTGACTCAGGTCATCAACAAAACTATCACTAGTATTAATAACTATAACATTAGCTACGCTTGTAATCTCATTTTCAATGATGGGCAAAAATTATGGGCATAATAATTATCAGCTATATTAAAATTGTTACAATTGTATATGGAAAAACAAGGTAGACCGCATAGGACATTAATACCTTTTTTTCTTGTGCCTAGGAAATTCATATACGCTCAGTGCGATTTCTGTTGCAATTAATTGAAAGTAACAATTATTTAACATAGGTAACTTGAAGTCTGTAGTGACAAGTAGGTATATCATTAGATGTAGTTTATAGTCATAAATACTCCCTAAAAACTATTATTGTATGGTAAAACGATCAATAGTTGCAGTGTATTTACATTGTGTAGCATGTATTGTAGTGTTTTTAAATGTAATCTTTTAATCAAACTGAAGTTAACAAATATGTAAATGATAATAGTTAACTCAAATGGTTGATTCATTAAAAAAAAGAAAATGCGAGTTATGTTATTAGAAAAATAAATATGTCAAATTAATTTGTATACCCTTTGAGATTTGAGTTATCAAATTTTGTTGAAAAAAAATATATTCAATCTTACTGTGCCTCATTTTTTAATTGAGTGTTGATGATTTATTGAAGTTTATTATAATGTAAAATTAAAACATTTTGGCAAAATCAAAAATCAAATTTTGTTTCTAGTTGTTACTTTTTTCCTTGCCATTTCAAAACCTTTATATTACTTTATTTAACATTTATTTACTTTTTTAAGATAATATTTCAAATTCATATTTTGTAAAAATTTCTAATTTAAGTATTAGGTAGTTATAAAATATTTGGTTGTAGAAAAAGTGATGAAATAAATTGTTAAATTAATTTTATGGAATAAATTTATATCTAATTTTCATATTTTGAATTAGGACATATTTTGTTTCTTAATAGTTAGTATTATCTATTAAATAAAATATTTGATTTTTATTTTTACTAACACATAAAATGTAAAGGGAAAACAAGTGTATTTTAGATTCTAAACACGCAGTCATTGCATGCAATATTGCAAATATAGTATTTTTTTGTCCGCAACATTTTGATATACCTACACATGCGCACGCCTACACATTTTATGTAAAATATATGTAGTTTGAATTTTGTCATCATATTATGTAAAATATTTAAATTAGAATTGAAAAAAGTAATTACGATATAATACTATATGATACGCTTTGAATAATAAAAATTACAAATTATATTAGGTCATTTTTATAATTATAAATTAAAATATGGAAATAGTTTAACAATACGTGCTTGTGTTCATCTGGTATAGTGTTTATTATCCTATAAACTGACAAAATATCGTGAATAAATTGTTAGTCATGACGTAAAAGAAATTAATTTCTGTTGCAAACTGTCATTTGTGAGAGAGGAATGGCTGGGTTGTGCGGTAAAAACCAAAATGTCGCGTGACGTTATGTGCTATAATTTATTACCGTTAGCAGTTAGGGTTAAAATTATTAACCCGAGTTACATTACTAAAAGTTCACCCCTTTTCCATTTCCGTGTATCATGTACAAATTTAAATTTGTCTTGTTATATTTTCTTATATTGAGATTTAGGTACGTAAATCTATACTATTTAGATTTTGTATTGTGCAGTGGTAAAAACCACGTTTTAAAAATACCGTGTTAACCAATTTCTGTTTTAAAATATCTGGTTTTATTGATTTCTGTTGAAAGTATTCAGTATTTCCAGTAAAAATATTTGATTTTGACTGTACATTTTGTATTCAACGAATAGTTTTTAAAATGTATATGTCAACCTGTCAAGGATTTTAATGTAAGGGCTTTGAGAAGACAAGTCGATATTCTATGCAGGTATTAATGGCTATTGATGTTTATATTGTGAGCTGTCAGAATTAATAACCTGCAGTTTATTAGGTTTAAAAAAAATATTTATTTTGAAAATAATTTTTATTTAATTAAATGTGATAAAACATAAAAAATTTAATATACATATATCATATTATCTATATAATATATATTAAGTTTTAGCGTAACAAAAAAAAAAATGATATTAGTGAATTAAATAATTATTAATAAGATATTTTTCAAAAAATTACAAAAAATCTATTTATAAAAAAGAAAAAGACTACATTGACCAATGCAATTAAAGAATATTTTTGTATGATGGTCTGAATATCGCCTATATATAATAAATATATTATATACTTGCACGTATTTTCATGCATACTGTGTGGTATAGTATACAATATAATATATTATAAGTATAAATATAAATCGTACATACGTATTTCAGTATTTGGCATATAACATAAAAAATAATGCCGCATTCATAGTATATGTATATAAATATATGCCCGAATAATAAGGTTTTTTTTTTGCAAAAGCTTTTTGAAATCGTTCGCGAAATGAAAACGGTATTGCAATGTAATAATAATATTATCAATCTATCGGTTAACGTCTCGTGTTCGATTGACGCGCGCGTTTATACTGTCCCGCAGCGTTTACAACAACGTCACGACGTGTCCTGAGTCGCCGGACGCACGATCTGTGCGTGCGCCGACGGCGGGGTGGCGTCGTTGTCGTCCAGCGCCGCGATCTCTTTTCACGCGCCGCCGGCCGTCGCGAATGGTCGTCGAAACACTGCGCGCGTCGTCATTATACGTCCGGGCTGTCAGCTGGCGGCCTGCCAACGGCTATGTCCGCCGACTTGGCCACCAGCGCTTCTATCACGCTCAGCTCCTGCATGTCGGCGCGTTTCTTTTGCCTGCGCTCCTTCGCCGCCGGCTTTTGGCTGGGCTTCATGAACGGCTCGTCGGCCGCGGCCGCGTCGTCGTCCGCGCACCACTGGCACGTCATCCGTGCGTCGTCACCCACCTTGACCGTCTGGTGGACGATCAGCAGCGTGAGGAACGACACGGCGAACAGTATGCCGGGCACGGTAACGCCGATCATGAGTTCCCACCAGGTCTTGTTCAGGTCGAAACGGGCCAGTGCCGAGAATGAATCGTTCTGTAATGATAATCATAATAATAATAGTGACGTGACACGAACGGCAATTTACATTATTACGTTATACTTGGCGAGCTACTGTTATGGTGTACGATTCAAAGGCGCGTTCAACTTTTAAGCGATGCTAATTTTTTCACCCTTTCGTCTTCCTAAACGACGATTTAAAAAAAATTGCCATTTGAAATGAAAATTGGTGTGATATAGTATAATATGTTTTAAAATTGTATTTAAATTATTAATACATTTAATTATTCGTGGGTTTTTATTTAAATATTACATTTTTTAGTGACATTTTAAGTTACCTATAATGAAGTAATTTATGGTGCCATCGTATTGTAAATCTAGCTATGTCTGATTAGTTGCAAAAAAAAAACATCATTCTTATATTCAATTGTTCATTATTTCATTTTGTTGTTCATTATTGATTTCAAATATTTTGTTTTGTTTCAAAGCTCTAAATGTAATTTTTGAAAAAAGTATCGTAAACTGTAAAGAATTATGCATTAAAAATGGCGTTTGAAGTGATTATCCACTTCTGAACGAGCTTATGAGTGTTTACTAATGTTTGTAATGAGTATTGTAGTGTAATCTATTAGAAAGGTAGGTTAGTTGTCATATTTACATTACCTTTGTATAAAAACATGGAAAACGGCTTTGAGCTGTGTGGTTTTCGCCGGCTCTGCCATGCGTATTGCTAAAGTCCTTGCATTCGTTTCGTAACGTGTTAACACACCCTTGCTGATTGATGTACAACCTACTGGAGTTGTAGACCGTGAGGGAAGATTGCGCGGGAACGAACGTGTTGGTCTCGTCGAGTAACCGGTTACTCGTTTCATATATCGTCCAGAACGTCGTGAAGTTGATGAAGAGTTGTGGCATTAAGGATTCGTCGAGCACGGTACCGTTAATGCAGTCCACGGCTCTGATTTTAACAAAGAGGAAAAATGAATATTGTAGCGGTTTACTCGAGAAAAAAGATTGACTCTATCACGCTTCAAATATCCACGTATCAAAACAAAATAAAAGTATCATGTTTACTTTCAGCCTAAGAATAATTTCTTATGTTATAAAATTATAATTATCAAGCATTTTGAAATTTTGATAGTATCGCGTCAAATATTTATTTTACTTAAAAAACGATCCACTTTTAGGTTCCATTGACTCGTAAAAACAATACCTAAAGGTGCCGACTCTTAGGCCTGCTCTATTCTGTCGCTTTGTAAGTTCTATATTCTTCGCATTGTGTATTTAAAATTGTGTATTTTGAGGAGTACGTTTTAGATTCTGAACGGAGTGAAGAATGTATTGATTTTACAATGATGTGTGTTTTTTTTTTTTTTTTTTTTTTTTTATTTATTTATTTATTTATTTTTGTGTCTGTCGACACGATTTGGGGCAGTAAAAATGCTTCGATTGCCTTATATAGCAACTTTTCTGAAAGGAAAGTGAATCTAGTTGGTACTTTGGGGGGTCAAAAGTTAAAAATTTTCAATATTTTTTTAACGCGCCGGGAAAAACCCTTAAAAAATGAGGGAAAAACGGTATATTTTACGCAAAACCAGTTTTCGACAAAATCAAATTTTTTATTTTGCTATAACTCAAAAACTAATCGATGTAAATAATTGAAATTTTCACCAAATGTTTAGATTAGCGTTCTCTATACACCGTTAAATTTTCAAAGTATTTTGACTTTTATTGAGCTAATTATAGACAATTGAAATTTTCAATTTTTTTAAGTATTTTTTTTTAAAATAACGATAAAATTTTTTTTTTTTGCCAGAAAATCTTGAAAATTTAATACAAGGTTTCTTATAAGTTGTTCCATAACTGATAAAAAAAAATCCAAAATCGTAAGTCACAATTTTTTTTTATAAGTGCTCAAAGTTCCAATTTATACGAAATATGTAAAAATTGCGAAAATTTGCAAATAATTTTGATGTTGAAAAATCGTAAAATTTTTTTCTTTTATAACTAAGTTTTGAAAATTTGGTAAAAGGTTTTTCATTAGTTTTTCTTCAATTATCTGCAAAAAAAACTCTACCGGATTCAGACAAAAAAATTTTATGAGTGTTTGAAATTTAAATTTTTACAAAAACACGTTAAACAACGGTTTAGCCTCAAACGATTTTTGCTATTTGTTTTTTTTTCAAAAAGTATAAGTTGTAGAAACTTGAAAATTTTATCAGTTGTTTATATTGGCATTTTCTTTATATAATTTTATTTTCAAAAGATTTCACTCATTTTTAATCAATTTATAGGCATTTGAAATATTCTATTTTTTTAATTTTTTTTTTTATAAATGTTGATAAAAAAAATGTAGCTCGGACGAAATACTTGAAAATTTAATAGAAGGGTCCACATAAGTTGTTCTAACTCCCATTCAAAAATTATAAAAATACATAGGCACAATTTTTTTTTATAAGCAGTTGAAGTTCAAAAATCGACAAAATTTGTCGAAATCACAAATTATGTCGTAGTTGAAAATGTATAAAAAATGTTCTACTCAAAGTTAAGAAATGAAAATGTATTACAAGGTTGTTCATAAGTTTTGCTTGCAAAAAGTATAAAAAATCTCACGATCGGTTCAATGAAAAAATTTTAACGGGCGTCTGAAACTGTAATTTTTACAAAAATTCAAGCGATTTACTATAAACATATTATTCACTGACAATTCATCTTCGTTCAGAATCGTTTTTTTTTTTTATAATATAAAATAATGTCCTAATCTATCCTATAATGCCTAATCTATCAATACATCTCGTGTATCCCACCCAACTCCTGTATCTCTACTCATCACCATAATCTTGTCCGAGGAGCGGAGCGACGATGGACGAACTTCCACCACCATTGTCTTACCGGCTATTTAAGATTGAGATACCTCTGTAATTGAGTGTAACAGTGAAGTTTCTAATTTGTATCATCAAGTATAACGGTATCTAGTTTTTGGATGGAAATATCTTGTTGCATACTGTGTTGATTTTACCATCGCTGCTTAAGAGATCCGTCTAGAGTTATATTATTTAAACTAACCTGAGTGAGTTGACGCTGTCTCTCGTAATCCCGTTACAGCTAGCCATGAATATGCCTATGGTCGAGTTTTCGTCCGTCCATATTTCTTTGGGCGTAGCGAGTGGTTCACCGTGCGCCATGTTACCATTAGCCTTATTGTACGCAACTACCCTCTGACAGTCGCCCGTGTGAACTGTGTCGCCTTGTCGTAAGAACACGTTCACTCCCGTTGTCGTGATCTTGTTACAGTATCGGTCACAGGCGAATGGCCATTTTATCGTATGACAACTAGAAAAACCAAAGGAGGAAAACAATATATGTTGAAATACTTAAAAGTTTTTCCAGAAGTTTTTTTTCCAACAATAATATAATATTTATTCGTACGTTCCGTTATCGCAATGAAAGTATCCGTTGAGCTTCAGATTTTCTGTATCGCTATTGAACCCATCCTGTCCACTAATGTTGTAGTAACACTGGTACAATTCCGACATATTAGAACAGTGTCCCAATCGGCAGGCCATGATACCCGTAAGGCCAAGACATTCTTTGTTGTTGTTACAGTTATATCGTTTTAGAGTGTCCGGATTCGCCTGAAAACTTTAATAAATTAAATAATGTTCGGAAATGTATTATTGAACGTATTTACGCGCTTATCGTACACTGATATTTATGTGTATCGTAATCATAGTAAAGCTGAAAAGGAAGTTGATTACGTGATATTATTCATTTTTATGCGGTGCTGGACAGTGAACTGTGTATGTATAATGTATACAGTATACACGAGCGCGCACACACACACACACACACACACACACACACACACACACACACACACACACACACACACACACACACATATCTAGTGTACACACTATCAGCCGATATTTCGAAACTTTATTTTTATTTAGTGAAAAAGATTATTCTCATTTGTTATAATTGCGTCTCTATTATTCATTCGATCACGAAATGCGTGCCCGGTGTTTATTACAACTATGTACAATGGTCTATGTATAAACTTTATTTAAATTTTTCTGTATACCTGCAGTGAACCTATATGACTTTTGCGTGACGGAATCGTATTTTTTATGGACAAAACAACATGGCGTTTTAAATACGCTGCACGTATAGGGGCGTTTGTTTGGTCTCGACGAGAAATATTCGGGTTTAATGACCACCTTTCAAGGTGATGGTGGCGGCGGTGGTGGTGGTGGTAGAGGTGATCGTAGGGATAGTTACAGTTAGGTAATAATAAAAAAAACTTAATATCGTTTGTCGGGCACTTGCCTGTGGACAGGAGACACTCGTGAGTCTGGTGCAATTTTCCACCCCGATTTCGGTGCCGTTCTGTCGCACGGTGACTAAGTACTGAGGGCAATTTCCAGATGCTTTTGTCAGACACCATTCTCCGCAAGACGCCCATTCACAGTTATTGGACACCGTCGAGTTTATCGTCTGACACATTATAGGCACTGTTTCGATGGCCGCGTTGAACGCCCTGTAGCCTGGCAAGTAAATGGCTACCGACAGATAGACCAGCGACACGGAGCTCAACACGAACGTCAACTGGCACACGCATATCAGGCCGCATATGTGCCTGTCCTGTTCGGGTATGGGTTTTGGAGGCGGTTCTTGTTTTTTCTTCCGGCTGCTTCCACTGTTTCCGCCACCTCCCCGGTCTTTGGCCGCCATAAACTTTTGGTGTTTTCCTATGTAGTCGAATCGCCAATAGTTAACATGTCATTATAGAAAAATGTTTTCTTTTTTTTTTCAAAACCCTATACGTTTCATTTATTCTTCACTTGTTTTCCTTATTATTTATTATTCATTTTTTCCCGTAAGATTCATTCGCGAAAGTTTTAAAATTGTGTACGTAAATTTTTTTTTCAATTTTTATACCTGCTTGCATTAATACAATATTTCGTACTGTGTCTATCAAATTATTAGTTTATTGAACCGAATTATTTTTTTGAAATGTGTCTACTAGTAAATTGTTTAAAAATAAATCATCAAAGCCAAAAAATCCATTGCTTAATTAATTTTTTTTTTAAATGTACAATGTACTTATTATAATTAAAATATGAACGAATATTTATTTTGTTAATGGAAATCGCACAACCATCGATATAATCGACTAAAAAAGTAATTATACATTATTTATTATTTCTTTGAATTTATTTATCATTAATTATTTGTCTTACTTTTTACTGTCATTATAAATGAAAATCTATTAAATAGTTGTCATAATGTTCAAACAAGTTATGGCTCGGTAAATATCTTGCAAGTTAGTTTAAGGTTTTTAACCCTTAAATTCTTATATTTAATAAGTATACGTGACCTTTAAAAATGAGCTGTTGTTTTAGGAAAATTCCATTGAAATGTTAAGAAATACATATGGAAAATTATAACGAAGTAATGATTTTTTTGGTTTGGAATTAACTTTTTTTTTTAAAATACATAGCTTGATAAAAATGAGTATTAATATTTATTGAGCGAAATTTATTTTAAATTTGTATCGTTTTACATGTGTTATATTATTCAAGTATATTTAAGATAGAACTTAATTAATGCACCTTTGACATTTTTTTAATGATTAATTCTATTTTATAGTCTTTGGTATTATATATATATATGTATATATATATATATATATATATATATATATATATATATATATATATATATATATATATATATATATATAGGTCTTAACCATAATACCAAATATCAATTATTTTAAAATAAAATTCTTCACAAAAGTTATAAAGATGTATTATTATTGTAACTTTTTTTTATCAGTAACTAATAATGGTTATAATAAAAATAAGGTGTTATTATGATACAAATATAAATAGTGTGAATTAGAACAAAACTAATAATTATTTATATTTTTAAATTATTAATTTATTTCTTGAGTTATTAAAACTTATAATAATAAGAGTAATTATTTTTACATCGTTAATGAACAATTATTAAAAAATGACTAAAATTATGTATTACATGTGGTTGAAATTATTACTTATAAATTTAATTTACTAAGCTGTTATACAATTATAATAAAAAATTAGAAAATTAAAAGAATTTATTAGTTATTAGTCAACATCTTTTATATTTTCCTTTGGTTTTACTAATACATTTTCTTCTGTTTTCTTAAAAACGAGATACACTGAATATTCATGTACGTATTTTCATAATTGGACTTAAAATGTATGTATACCATATTATGAGTTATTATTTTTGTTGCTACGTAAAAATAATAAAATAAATGGACGTATTAATATGAACATAGAAAAATAATTTTAAAGCAGTCATGGATAATGTATAACAAATTTTGAATAAAGTACTCATAATTTTTTGTAATTTGTATTTACTTTAAATACGAATTTTATTATAACTCCAGCTTCATAGTCTTCGAATTTTTACTGTTAATGTGTTTATGATGGATAGATTGTTTTTCTCTAAGCATTTATGGCTTTATTTATATATTATCATTTTCAATTGCATATATTTCATTGAGCAAATTTTATTATAACCATATTTCATTGTTTTCCATTGTAGTTTTTGTTGACTAGATAGATAAGTTTTAAAAATTTAATTAATCTTTCTTGCATGCAGTAATCCATCTCAACTTTCTACTGTTGGTAATTTTTTTTAAATATTCAATAGATTAAATGTATAAAATATAATAAAATGAATCTAAAATAATCATATAATTTATTTGAATGAAAACATCAAGTCAATGTCATTGCCGAAAGAAAAATCTTGTTTAAAAGTAAATAGTTGTATTTAATAAATATTTGGAGAGTTCTCAAGATAATATTGATAAATGATAAGGATATATAATCAAATTTTATATAGGTACATCTGATTAGTAAATGTAAACTATATAATTTATTGATGTGTGTATATACAAAAAAAAGTATAGTATAGCATATATAAAAAGTATATATATATATATATATATATATATGTATGTGCGTGTACTTACAGTTTTGTTTGTTTCTTGAGTACTTGGTAGAAAATTTTGGAGCATATCAAAACTGAATTGTTTTAATCACAATTTTTTTTTTGTAACATAATATATCTTTTGAATGTAGTATGTCGATAATTTCTTAAATTATTGCCGGTCAATTATATGATTTAACCGTACATCTATGCCGATGGGTGTCTAGTCGAAAACTGTTGCATTACGAAAGCATATTTGAACAGAACACGTAATTCCGATAGAGTGACACTCCCCTGTTTATTCGATGCCGCCAGTGGAGAAGGGTTCCAACCACAACGAACCCTGGTGGAAGTTTTTTCCCATTGTATATGTCAGCCCCTCTCTTGTACTAGGTCAAATCGATTGTGTTTAAGACGATCTCGCGTTGAATGTCCAAATGAATTAATGTAGGCATTATTGTGTAAACATTACTCCGAAATAGTTATATATGGAGACAGAATTTTATCGTCTGTTATTTACTGTCATCGAATATTGTATGATTGCAGTATACCTTATTGGTGCGCTTTCTGATAATTAATGAAATCATATTAAATAGACGACGATGAATTCGATAATCCACTTATAGTTTTCAGATAGTAATCAAATTTAAAGTGACAAATAATTATAGATATTAGAACATTTAACAAGTTTTAACTTAAAAACAATTTAATGACATTTATGTACATCAGTTTATAACTAATTAAATAGGCACAAACCGTGATAAATGGCGTATGCACTTCATTAAATATTTTATAATCTACTGAACTGTGGTTTCGACTAAATCATTTGTAAAATATGATAGTTTTTGTGGAAAAAAACTATTCAATTTCCTCGAGGTACATAAAAAAGGCTTTAAATCGAGGACTGAAGCAGTAGTGCTTTTTAGAATACGAGGTTGCACGTATTGTTTGGTCTTGATTTATTTTGAATTAATTTATTCTTGTTAGTAGGTACTTTTAGAATTGTAAGAAATGTTTTTTTTTTAAACACATACACACACACACACACACACAAACACACACACACACACACACACACACACACACACACACACACACACACACACACACACACACACACACACACACACACACACGCTCTCACATGCGCGCGCGCTTGCACACGCACACATACACATTTAATATAACATGTGTTTTTTAATTTAATAAAAATATTTATGGTAATTGAATCGACCTTTTTTCTTCTATCATTTTAACATATTTTCAAGTTGAAGAAACTTTTTGTGTGGTGCACAACATGGTATATAATTGTGTAGGTATATGTGTAATCAATACTCAAATATATTTAATGCTTTTAGTGATATAGTTTATTTGTTAAATGGTTAAGATGGTAATTAAATACATCAGTCGATTTGATTATGAAAAAAGCAGCATATATATATAATAATAATTTATATAAATGTATAATATTTCTATAAGTTATTTTAAACAGTGAAATATACATTGTATAAAAATAATTTTACGCGAATAATTCATAAATCAATAACATTTAAATTCCATGGGCTCAAATAAATAAATAAAGATGTATGTATAAAAAAAATATAAACATAGTAAAATCATTTTTGCATATATATAATTATTAAAATTACTACATTTAGGTGATATTAAAGCAGAATACAAATAGGTATACATTTAGCTTAGCCAAATCAGTGAATAAAAATTTAGTATTCGCTTTTGTGCGTGAAAAGTCAGTTTTTTCGTATCAACTTAGTTCAATAATCAATAATCACCATCTTCTTCGTCTGTGCTAAATGGTCGCTTTGATAATTTTCTCCTGTAAATTGCAATAAAAATGAAATTATTTGTTTTAATAAATAATATATTTTGTATGGATTTGAATAGTTATAATTTTCAAATCTTAAGTCTGTTATTATTATATTGTTACTATAATGTCTTCTGTATTTTTTCAAAATTAATCGTCTAAGCTGTATTATTCAATAAATAAACATTAATTATTGATAAAAAAATTGTATTAATTTAATTTTTAGCATTAACGTTTATATTATAACATTTAAAAGTTTTAATTTCTTTAATAAATTAGATTTAAAAAGTCCAATTAAGATTTATTAAATTTTTGATTTGGAATGTTTTCAAAAATGTTATAAAGAAATTATCATATAATACGAGCATACTAAAATAGATACAGTGGATATTTAACTTGATATTTTTGCCATTAATAAATTTCAAATTATTAAACGATTTACGTAACTATAATTGAATGTCATATTTCAAATTAGTAATATAAAAATGTATATCTTAGTCAATATGCTTGTTTGAGTCACTGTAAATTACTATTGTTTTCTGGTTATGCCAAAATAATAATTTGTTTGTTAAAACTCGGTAAGGTTTCGTTATTCATTAGAAATAATTCCTTCGACTCCTTATTTATTAGTCTGCGTTTACATTTTAAGGTGTATTGTGCAAACGTATAATATTAAATGTATTGATAATTTGATTACGCCCGTTAGTGTGGTTAATGAAACGTAATAAGAGATTTAAAACGTACATCAATTCCTACTGAATAATACGGCTTGAGACACATGCATTAACTTAACATTTCGTATATGTTTGGTTGTTTATACGTCGAAGAAATTGGTCCTGGGTCGGCGGGCTTACCTGATCACTTGTTGTGGATTTTCGTTTTTCATTGCCGCCGTTTTCCTCTTGTCAATCATGAACTCTTTTTTTAACGCCGGACAGTACCAGTAACATAACACTGTGCACGATACGAAGAATAGCGTCCAGGGTATGACGACGGCGGCCACCAGGGTCTTGATGGTGTGATGCCAGTCGTAGTCGGCCACCACCCTGTCCGGATACGCACGGCTGTAATAGCATGGGAACACTTTCAACGGCACCCTCTCCTCTGCTATTTCCGAATTTTGTTGACCAATAAATGTTGCCAGGGCGGATACCTGAAAGTCGTCTTCACCAATTGTCGCTGATGTGGTCGTGAAATCGTCGTTTTCCAACATCAAAGGCGATGGCCCCTGGAAATCTGTGATCGGAGTACCGTTTCCATATCGGTATAACTCTCTTGTCACCGGCTTATTGATTTTTAATAAGACGGCGATTTCTTCTAGATCGACGTGGCCATATTTCAGGGCGAACAGGGAGCAGTTGATAAATGGTGGATAACCGCAACCTTCCGTGTTCACCAGAAATCGGACCACGGTGCCCTCCCATACTAGCGATTCGGGAGACATAGCGTTCTGTAGCATTAAAATATAAAAGGATATCATTTAGAATTATTTTCGTTTTCATTAGTAGGCGGGTTTTATGTACAGGAAGTGTGTGCGCGCGCGCGCGCGTTTATTTTCAAGATTACATGTAGATTCCAACGTACGACTTTCTACTATTATTCCTTTACAAAGTTTACCTATAGAAGTACCTAAAGTACCATGTTAATTTTTTATAAAATAATATAATTTTGGTACTAATGAACTCATGAGTGTGAATGAAATATCTTCAAATTTCATTTTAAATTAAAATACGACATTATTATTTTTTCACAATAATGAATAAGATAAATGTTTTTGTTTGGTACTTTATCTATGCCCAAGAAGAAATAATACATTATTATGTTATTGTAGTGTAGAAATTACATTGTTAGTCATTATACCAAACGTATTAATTTATGCAAAAGTCGAGTGCCTTTAACTTTTATCATCCAAAGGCTGTCGGAGCTTCACAGAATTTATTCAGTCGTTATACGTCAAGCATAGGAGTTAGAAGTAATTAAATTGCTTTAATTTGTATGAAGACATGAGTCAGTTTACCAAAATGACTAATCGTTTAAAATGTGAAATATTTTAATTGATAAACTATCTTTATAAGCTAAGTTCATTTATCTGGGAACTTTTGCGAAGTGTATTTTCTTCTTTTCTTGTAATATCAGATATGAGTTGGTTTCAAGAATTTCCCAAAATTTTCTTCAAACAAATTTTTGAAGTGCTTTAATTGAAAATTCTATTTTTTTATTCCTTACATTGTTCTATTCGATTCATTTTTGTTTGTTTTAATAATTATTAATCAGAATCCAACTCGTAATAATTTGTGAGAATAAATTTGTTTGGTTTTAATATTAAAATATTTGAATATAAGTAATGTAACGTTACGTAATCAATATGTAAAGAAAATGATGTTATTAATTATTGAGGTGTAATATTTTACGAATGGTCGCTTTTTTTTTTTTTAACAATAATTTTCGACCGAAAACTTTACAACGTAAATTTATCAAGTCAATGTTAGTTTTATTATTTTTACAATTTTTAATCCACGACTAAGGATCAATAGTGTATAATAAATACCGCGGAAGTGCAATTATTATTTGTGAATCGGGTTTGTTGGTAATCTAGACGCTCATACGTAAAAGTGTCCATGCCTGTTCGTATTGTTGGTACGGCGTCAACGAATAATTGACCGTGATCTGATGGCACCGGGTGATCGGCGAAGTACATCCCTCCCGGCACGATGACCACGTGCATTTGGTGATGCCCGTGGCGAACACGTGCTCGTGCAGTGCACAAGTGCCGGGCTCGGGTGAGTACCGTGCGATCAGCCTGGACACCGCCGGGTCGACGACAAACGGTACGAGAAACAGGAACACCATGAATGACAGGACCGCCGTAGTGCCCAAACACAAGCTCACTTTGGGCTTGATGCGATGACAGAAACCTTCGTCGGCCGGTTCACCGAGTAATCTCGACCCCTCGTCCTGGCTGGCCTGCCGACTTCGCATTTTTTCCCCGCCATCCGCTGACAACTCGGCCATTTTTATCTATAGATGGTCTGGCAGAGAAAAAAACAAATCACTAGTTTATTTACTACCCATGCATTCCGTATCTACGTGTTTATAAGTTGTATTTTGTGGTAATCTATCATATTTTTCTATTAATTCCATTTTACAAGAATATTATCAGTTTTGTGATGCTTTCAAGAACAGTTTACACCAATGATGCGTCATTTTGATGTCCACAGTTTTTGTGTGATATTTCCGTATTTATAAATATCTGTATTCAATACATACCTATTTTGAATAACATTAATACATATTTAAATGAGATGGCCGATAACAAATATCTATGTATTAACTGTTATATAATAATAACTAAGCTCATAAAAATACTTAAGTTTTTACCTTATAACCCTTCGTGATAGGGGCGTATTTAGGTCTGTGTTGGCTTTTGTGCGGATGATATGTATAAACAGGTCAATACATTCTTTGTTTATTAAATACAATTTCATATTCACTGTAGTACACTAGTACCTAATTGCTATTAGTTTAACTTTACTTAGTAATCAATTACTAAAAAAACAATCAAATCAGATTAATAATAATAGAATCGCTTAAATATTAGTGTGTTCCAAATTCATAATTAAAATAATGTTGTGTAAAGATTAAAATTAAATGATGAAACTTTTCTTGATTATGTTTTCACAGAACAATTATTAAACTTTGAAATCAAATTTTCTTAGAATTTTAGACTTTTAGAGTTTATTTTTGTAAGTCGATTTGGTCTGTTTTGTTCATAGATGTACAGAAACTATTTTTTCACGAGTTTTAAATCAAGAATTATTTTTATCTACTGTAGTTAATAATTATAAGAAGAAGGTAAATGTTGAAACCTGTTTCTGTGTTAAGAAAAAAATCTTTCACTTTTTTATTTACTAATATTTTATACATTCAATTTTCCCGAATAAAATTGTTAAATTCTCTAGTTTGATTTTTTTTTTACCTTATTCATTTTTTTAAACTGAACTGAAATTTTTGCTTATTTAATTAAAAAATATCTGTAACTTATTTGATCAAAATTTAATTTTATATTATGTAAACATAAAATCCCAGATTTTATATTTTTAATTTGTGTACGTTTAAATAAAATATATTTTTCTGTATTTACCTTTGAATAATTACAATATTAATGGTGCCTTAATTTTGGACAGGCTTCTGAGCTGCAACTCATTCAACCCCCCCCCTGAATTTGGCCCTGTTATGTAAGCTTTCTTTGAACAAAAAATACATATTCTGTTTAAATACTTATATGTTTTTTCTTACTTTGACTAAATGAATCTGTAATAAATTATAACATTTTCATCTGATAAATAATTATTTAATGAATTAATTTTGTAGTTGAGAGTTAATTAATTTTATATTATTGTTAATTTTTGGTTTTTCGATAATTTTAAGTCAAATTGAATCCATATTTTAAGTGAAGTTATGTAAAGCATTTTAAGTTAAAGAAAAAAAAATGAAAATTTAAAAATTGTTAAAAATATGTATGCAATTATGTAATATAACATACGCGAGTTTCATCTGTATTGATATATTTAATCGAAAAAAAAACAGTATGAATATGTGACTATTGTTGTACATTTTACATAATTTATTTAAATTATAGCTAATCTGTAATTTACTCTATGAATCGGTCTAAAATGTTTAAGTATTTTAACCTTATTATACGTTTGCACTTCTGATATTAAAAACGAATTCGCAAATTATATCAAATGAAATAAACTTAAAAATAATTATTGTATATAAGTAGAAAATCCATTGTGATTTTTCTATTGTTAAAAGCAGTAAATACATTATGTAACGTATAAATACAGACATTGACTGTATATTTTGTTCTAAATAAGTCGTTTGAATATTAGCGTATATTAATTATGCTGAATATCATATCAATCAGTAGTGTTCGTTCTTGCTAACGAAATCGCAGTGCTAATAAATATCCTAGATCATATTTTATTGACATTGGTCGATTGGTCAATTTGTTAAATTTAGAGTATTTCACAGAAGATGGGCCATGTCAATATGATAATATTATTTTACATAGTTTCTCGTTTAAATAATGTGCCTTTGGTCTATTAGCGTAATTTTTAAACTATATTATACTGAATACGTTTTTCTATGTACTATGTATGTCTTGTATGTATTGGCCGTACAATTTACACGCATTATTTTAATACAGCATAAAATAATAACAATAAATTATAAATTACATCAATAAATATAAAATTAATGGAACAAATTATTATTTTAAAATGGTATTTAAAAATATAACATATTATATTATACTTATACTAAATTTTTATGTTTGGTGATAACTTTTATCCGCTTGTGAATACAGCGAAAATGTTGTATCGTGTACAATTTTAGTATAAGCACAAGTAGTATAAAGTTTAGATAGTGTGTGTATACATAATATGTAAAAAAAACTATGAATTTATAAATAATATATTTTTATATGTTAACAATTAGCGACGTAAAGGTGTGTTTTAAGTCTCAAATGTATTTATGTGCAAAATGTCTGAGATGCATTGAATTTTTAAACAAGTGAATATTTCTCACTAATAACAAATTTATTTAACAATGACGCGTTCCCCTCATTGATCCGGATTCGTATACGAAGCATTTTTGTAAAATTCATCCGGATCGCGTTCAAATGCGAGCTCTAGTAGTCCGGCAACGAGTACATCTGTTGCTGACGGGTAGGGCTGTCTTGTAAGAGGGGAATGCCTGAAAAAAGGAAAGCATTTAAATTGAAAGTCGATTCTTTGATGACATTGAATTTAACAATTCGATCGAGTTTAAATTTGTTAAATTATAACGTATTTACAAACAAAACAGATTGTTTGGATTTTGTATGGATTGTTTGTCTGCTTGCCTTTTTCAAATCGCAAATTATAGATGTATGTGTATATATATATATATATCAATGGCGTTCATAGGGATGGAGGCTAGTGCAGTGGCGTCTCTAGTCACCGCGAGGCCCTGTGCGGCATGTGATTTGTGAGGCCCTAACTTGGAGGTATTCATTTTTTTTAAAATTAGTTACAAAATTTTGTATTTTTAAAGCTTTTTAGAGCAGATTTTCATCATTACCACTATTTAACGACTATAGATTGCATTTAAAGTGCATATGCATCACAGTTTTTTTTTATTCAGAGTGGTTTGTTTTTTCATGTTTATAATTAATTAATTTGTATAAAATACCTGTTAGGATGTTTAAACAATCTATAAATAAAACAAAAAGTTTACGACTATTTCATGGTAAAATTTAATTTAATTTCGTATTTGAAAATAATAAACAGTGTTTGGATTCATAATTGTAAATTTTATTCCGGGGCTCTGATTTTTCATAGTAAATCGTAAATTAACTACAGATTTCTTCTCGACTTTTTGTTAACTGCGGGGCCCTAGGTAGCGCGGGGCCCTGTGCAACCGCACAGCTCGCACACCCCTAGCGCCGCCACTGGGCTAGTGGGCTACAGCCCCCTCCCGAAATCTCTCAAAATACTTTTTAATTAACTTTAAACGTTTTTTATATTGTAATGGTGCTTTAGGTTTATTTAGAATTTCATCCAATCGAAATAATGCGATTAGTTGAGATAAATTTTATTGCGTTTTTCAAATCGTTTTGGGACATTCTGTAAATTAAATATAGATAGAAACCTACTGTATCTTCTGTATTTTTTTAGTCATTCTAGGTAGCAGTAGTAATTTAACTCTGTCTATAGTAGTCCTTCCCGAAAATATTTTCTATATACGCCACTGATATATAATATATATATACACACATAGTTCTCGCGGTCGTTCGATGGAATAAAAAACAGTAACGTTAATGTGTTGTGTCGGTGGAAAATTATGAACGTGTATTTGACTTTGTTCGTTCCGTTTCAATTTGGACGTGTATTGAAATATTGTCGGTAACGAGAGTGAAAGACAGACCGGATTTCCGACATATACGTTCGTGAGCTTATCGCATAGATATAGCTATTTTCCGAGATGTCTTATGGCTCTCATATATTCGGTATTATCTATAACGATTCAAAAAGAAACGATCGTCGTCGGAAAAAGTGCAAGTAGTCATAGCGAGTTGCATACGTCGTAACTCTGCGTGCTCGCGTATCAGCCGTGCGGAGTTTCGTACGAACGGGTCTTTTCAAAACACGTTTTTCGGCCGACGTCGCGTGGCGCAACGAGGAAAAAATACTCACGTAGCGAATCTCAGAGGGACGTGTTGTCCATGTCGGCGGTGGACGGTCTGCGACCGGCGATGCTGTCCAGCTCGCGGTCGTGCAGCGGGAACAGCGTCTTCATGCTCTTGCGCTTGAACCGCATCTTGGCATCGTCGCCCACCTCGACGGTGCGCTGGCACAGGAGCAGCGTGAGGCACGACACGACCAGCATGACGACGGGCACGACGGACGCGACCAGGAACTCCTTGTACGTGCGCTCCAGGTCGAACCGGACTACGGCCAGCTCGGGTATGCCGGTGGCGTAGAAGCACCGGAAGCGGGCGCGCGCGTTGTGGTCCGACCCGTCCTTGCCGTACTTCCGGATGAACACGTCGCACTCGCCGCGCAGCGTGTTCACGCATCCCTGCAGGTTGATGTGCAGGTGGCTGTCCTTGGCGATGAGCAGCCGGTGCTCGCGTGGCGCCACGCCATCGTCCGCTGTGATCGGCCGGTCGCTCTGCGCGTTCAGGTTGGTCAGGTGAGAGAAGTTGGCCAAGTCCGCCAGCACGTCATGGCGCAACAGCGATCCATTCACGCAGTCCACGGCCAGCAGCTCGTCGGCCCTCCCGTCGCCCAGCACCACGCTCATGCACGACGCCATCAGCACGTCGCCCTGGTCCTCCGACCACACGATCCGCTGCCGCGACGACCCGCTCCCGTCGTCGCTGCCGCCGTCCGCGTCCGGCTGCAGCGGCAACGGGTCGCCGTCCGCGTAACCGGGCAGGTACGCCGCGGTGTCGCACCGCGCCAAGTACGTGCGGTCACCGCTCAGCACGATCACGTTCTTGTTCCGGGTTGGTATGTCCACGCACCGCCGGTCGCAGTTGTACGGCTCCAGTATGCGGCTGCACTCGCCCAGCACGCAGCTGTTCAGCCCGCCTATGGCCATGCACGTGATCTTGCCACGCTGCGCGTTGCACTTGAGCGGCGGGTCCGTGTTGCGGAATTCGCACCGGAACGCGTCCGTGATGTTGATGCACACGCCGTCCGTGCAGTTGAACGTGCCGGTCAGCGTCTTGCACTCGTCCCGGATGCACGTGTACTTCTTCGCGTTTTCCGGGTCGAACCCGAAGCACGTCTTGTTCACGATGTGCGAACAGTTGTGCAGCAGCAGTGCGGACCCGTTGTGCCGGATGTTGACGAGGATCTGCGCGCAGCCGCCGGACGGCTTGCTCAGGCACCATTCGCTGCACGAGCTCCAGTCGCACTTTTGCGACGACACGTTCCTGGTGGTGGTGCATATCACCGGGTTCTCCGATATTCCCGACTGGAACTCGCGCATCGTTGGCATGTAAATGGCCACTGTCAGGTACACGATTGCCACGCTGCTCAGCACCGCCGTCATTTGGCACACGCATATCGTGCCGCATATCCGCGTGTCCTGCGGCGGCACCACCAGCTCTTCCACCGGGATCGGTTTCTTTTTTGGCATGGCGACGGTAACAAAGACTACGATAATGATCACCTCCACCACCACCACCACCACCACCACCTTCACCTCTTGCACCTCCACCGTGTCACGGACGGATCACGGCGACGACACGACACGACAGCGACGGCTACGGAAACAATAACAGTGGCCCCCCTCAAGTGGCACCGTCTCCGGGCAAACTCGAATAACGAGGCCAAAAACCGAGTGCGGCGATAAAATTATACGGCGAGGGTTCGCTGCCGAACGGACAGGCGCCTCGGAATCTAGACCGTGGCAAAATCAATAATCTAAACGGCGGCCGACACCGACGCACCACCGGATAACCTTAAAACCAACCCGTTATCACAAAACTGCTTCCGAGTTTTTTTTTCTATTGATAACAATTTTATTTTACTCAGTCACACTTACGACTTAGCGAAAGAAAAACTTTTTCTTTAGAACGAGATGAATTTATTTTAAATACCCGTTGGATATAATTTCGAATAACAAGAGAGTGCAGATATGAACTGTGTGTTAAACTTTATGTGTGAGGCGAATTCCTTCTTGGGTAGAATATATTATATTAATTTTAGATTTATCTTTTTGATTTTAATGATAATATCCCTTGAATTTTTTTCTTTGAAAATATTTTCTCACTCTTTTATTCATTAAAAAAATTCTCATCACTGTTAATTGTTTAATATCAGCTGATAGTTGTTTGTATGGTTATTTACGTTAATAGTATACATTATCGCATAATATGTAATCAAGTAATTGTCAAAAGTAATAGAATTTCTTATTTACTTAAAATAATAATTATTTTATTCTTCACGCGCATACAATTATTGTATGCGCGTGAAGAACAATTATATATTACATATCTAAGAATACGCCTTTCAACTCTTTTGCTTGCGGCACAAAAAAAGTGAGAAATACCACATTTATTGTGTATAATATAATTTAAATTGGAAAAATAATAATTGTAATAAAGGCATATAAAATAAAATTACCTTGGTATTATTTTCAATCGTCGAACATAGGTACTTAATATTTATTTTTTATATTGGTATGAACATACCATCTTTATAAATTTAAATAATAATTATAACAGTTAAAAACGCCCTCTTATACATATTAAATTCTTGTAACATTATAATCTAAGTGCATTTAAAACTATTTTTCTTATATTCTTATATTATTAGCACGCACGTGTTTTTTATCTTACCGAAAAATTCAACGACGTTCTTCTTACGGCGATTCGGTCGAGTGGACTGACGAACGAACTTTATTACTCGATTACCCCTGTGAGTGAGTGGTTGGGCGCTATCTATACACCCTTTATAAAATATGTATATTTACGAAAACAGAGAAATGGCTTAGGTACGCTGACATTTTATAGGTAGAGCCACGAATTTATTCGTATCAATTTTCAATGACATAATGTATTAATTTCGAATTTTCTGTTACGATATATTGTTCAATTAATCAATTAATCAATTAACATTTTTTTTTTTTTTTTTTTTGATCGCGAAAACAACATGTTTTTGTCATGAATATTATTTTATTTATCTGAATACACAGTGATCTTGTATATGATATTTTTTAAATTACCCTATAACACAGGTAAATATAAATACTTCATTCATTATTTTTAATGCGTGATCGATTTCTGTGACTTTTATGGAAACAAACAACTGTTGTTTGCGGTTAACATAACTTATATTATAATTATTAATCTTCCCATTTTTTATTCATAAAACATTTGTTTTTAATTACTTGTAAGTATTTATATTTTTCAAAGTATCACTGTATTTTTAGATTAATTGAATTTCAACACATAGGTTAAAGCTAGGTACGTTCGTGTTATAGGTAAATTCGTGATATTTTTTTTAAACGTTTATAACGAAAATATACCTATTAGCCGATAAACCGCGTAACAGCATCGAATGTTTACCAGTGGTACTACTGTCGATCGACATACAGCGTTGAGTAATGAGTATGTGTGTTACGGCATTTGTTTATATCTATTTATATATTTATTATCATTGTTGATCACGAGTTAAACATATTTATTATTGCTTAAATGCATAGAAATAGATGAGGATACGGGTCGCGTACTCCTTATATCCGTAATGTTAAAAAAATGGCCAATTCTGATGACAGTTTACTACATTTTGCTTTCCCTTCCACCGTACGGCAAGAAACCCGTAATATTATTATGATGCCGTATTCTTACACACATGTTGCACTTCGAAATAAATAATTTTTTTATTAATATTTTGTGATTTCTAGTAAAATTAATTAAAATATTACTACTTTTATTAAACAGAACTTATTTTATGTAAGAATCTATAATTATTGTTTATAAATTGTTAAAATAATTAATTTTATTTGTAAAAAAAGGTGTTAATTATAAATAACAAGTCGATAAAATTGAACAGCATTGCCTTTTTTTGCCTATAAGTGGCATATCCATTTGCAAAATATAACGTGTTATTCCCTTGAAAATTATAAAATTTCAAAAGACTACTTGTCAAAATCTGCCAATTAATATATAAATACAGAATCACAATATATCTTTAAAATATTGTTTTTCCTTCAAAGTAATATACGTGGAAACACAATGGAGTAGACATTTATTTTATTTTAGTTGATTCATTTATACATTTGGTATGTTTTTGGTACTTAATATATTTTTAGTTTCGTTTATATTTTATGAAATATTAGTTATAATGAATAGTTGATTATTATTTATATCTTTATGAATATCTAAATTACATAGTTAATATTTACAACGTTCAGCTGTCAAAAACATAATATGATTTATGAAAATAATTTGGTTTTGATTTTAAACACTAAAAAGTGAGGTGTATTCTTTAGAAATCCATCAAACGAGGACTTAAGAGTTTATATTTGACATAGATTTAGTTTTTTTGTCATAAAATAAATTGAATAACATTCTGTGTTTGTACTTAGATTTTTTGCAATAACTTAGAAACTTGGTCAAAATATAAAATATTATTGAGTTTCCTTTTTTTTTTAAATTTTATCTTATATTGTAGAGTTTATTATGAGTTTTATAACGTTGTATTTTTTATTTTCGACGAAAAGTATAAAACTTAATGGTCGAATGATTATTATAAACTTATTTATGAAAATGTATGTAATGTTATTTTATTATTTGTTACTGCATCCGAAATAAATATTATATAATAATAACTCACTTAATAATAACTCACAATATCATAAATGCAATTTGATTATTTTACTCATTGCATTTAGTGGTACTGTGTTATCGTAAATATAATTAAACGTTATTTGATTATTTATTATCTGTATAAATTTAAGTTTATTTACTGACATTATTCATGTATATTATGTATCCATATTTTTACGTAACACAAGTTATAAATTATCTTATTATGAATTAAATGAGAAATTTATTCGTTTTTAACTATTCCATATGCAAGCATGTTATATTACGATCAAAACAAAACGGTTTTTACACATATCTGTGTCTAAAAAAATAAGTAACACGTTAATTCAATTCCTTGATTTTGAACAGTATTATAATTACAAAAATGCCGATATGCTTCAAACTTAGGGTATTCTTTGCACTTTATAAAATATATTTGTAGTGGCTATATTGACTGTTAAAGAAAAAATAAATCATATCTTTAGTGAAATGATTCTGGACCAAGCTTCAAAGAATGTACAGAAATTTAAAGTCTAATTTATAACACTTATATATATATATATATATATATATATATATATATATATGATCATAATCAACGATTTTTAAGATTTTTTAGTATAATTATTAAAATGTATGAGTAATATTATATTAAATTGTCAGGTCTTGTTGTCTTAATATTGAGAATGATGAGATAGACGGAGTTTGAAGTTCGTCCTTCGTTCATTCGATCCTCTGACAAGATTTCGATATTTTTGGATTATTTAATCATATTCTTGGTTGTCATTGTTACTTTTACTATCATATTTACAAACTTATTACTTCATTAAGTTTTTCCACTATTTGTATTGCTAAACTTATTAATTTTTACTTAATATTTTTATATAATTTGTTTTCCATATACATAAATACAAACTATTAAGTTTAAATAACACTATTATTAACTTAAACAAAAATTGTACACACAATTATTTTGTAATGTTCTAAAGAGTTAAACACCCATTTAATTCATATGAATAAATAAATAAATAAATAACGAATTCATAGAATTTTAAAGAAACAATAAATCATGTTTTTAGTTGAACGATTATGAGGAAAGCAGTTGTAGAATATTTATCGTTTGTACATTTTGCTGTTTTTAATCTAATTATTGACCGATTTTTTGAAATCAAAACCATATAACCGGTGCCTTGTTAAGGGGAGGAAAGGGGACACATACCCCTGGTAACAATTTTTTTTAGGCGCAAATAAAAAAGTTGAAATTTTCTAAGAATAATTAGAAAAAAAGCATAGTTCATTATAATATTTATACTTGACATATAATACACATATTTCGGTGTTAGAAAATATAAATACCGCGGTGGTTGTGGTGGCGATAATAATATGTCACACTTAGATGCACAAAAATATACCGTCTACCTCAGAATTATTTTATTAGTGAGTTTAACTTGAAAAAACCATGTTATTGCGATCGGATTGACGCAATTATATTTTCATTCGTATTATTTTCGATTTGAATGTACCTATACGTATGATACATTTTGACAGTACCGCACACAGGCAAAGTGTATTTCAGTAGGTATGTGTTGTAATATCTATATACTGTAATCATAAGAATATTAGATATTTAAATTCAAATATTTGATATTTGTAGTTTCGAATGTTTAATTTGGACGATACCAAGCAATTTATTTTCATTACTCATGTTGATATAATATCAAATTTCAAGTCTGATTGTCTAAAAAAAAGACTATTTCATCTAACGCCAAAGGTATATATACTTTTTCAAAGCGTTTTTTTTTTTTTTTTTTTTTTGAGTAAAAACGTATAAAATCAAGTAGCTTTGCGTTTTGAAAAAAAAAGTCGAGAAAAAAATAAGGAAGACAAGTTATTTTCCAGTTATCAAAATTCAAAATCTTTTTTTTTTTTTTTTTGATTAATATTTTATATTTATACAATTATATGGTACATTTAAAAACATTAATGGTAGTATTATTTGTGGTATTAATTAATATATTTAATTGTGATTGTGATGGGTACAAAGATTTTAAAAGGCGATATTATCATAAGTTAATTATTTAAGCAAAGTCATATTACATTTCTAGATTTAAATGTTAAGAATCAAAAATTTCATGAGATAAAAGCGTTAAAAATTTTTTTTTCAACGTTTTATAATCAGTCCAAAACTTTAAAAAATTCTTGTTTTGTCTGAAATTCGAAATTGAGTAATTTGTGATAACAGTTTCTGCCTGAGTATAATGAATTATATTTATAAGTGTACTAGGTACCTATAAAAATAATATTTATATTTTTTGTGACATTAAAATTAATATACTTAGCTATTATATTGATATTATAATATATTATTAATAAATAGTATTTACAAATGATTTATTCGAACAAAATGTCTTAAAATGTAATCAGAAAAGGTTTTTGTTCTATTTTTACAATAATTAGTTAATATTTTTGTGATAAATTACAATTATCAGTCTCAAATGATGTAATGAAAAAATTGCAAACAACTATCATCTATATATTTTATTTTTTGCGTATCTTTTTGTCTCACTTAAACTAGTTGGATTTTCTTTTATTTCCCTTGATGCTGTCATGTCAGATTGTGTTACCACGGTTATGTCAAATTCCATTACATTCCTATCAACTTTTTTATTTGATGTCTTTCTACAACACTTCATTCATTTCAACTATATTTAGATATTATTTTGACATTTGTAAGGATTATATCATTCCTGATGTCTTATTTTGTAAAAGAAAAAAACCAAAATAGAATAAAATGTAATTTTATTATAACGTGATTGATATTTATTTTTATAATTTAATTAATGCTAGATTTATTGATTTATTCACACGATATAACATTAATCTTGGCTCCAAAATTAAATTAACTTAATGTAAAATAACAGATTAAATAAATAAATATTTTCATCATGAATAAATATTTGAAACACTTAACATAATTTAAAATATCAATATTATTATAAGATTCTAGGCAAGTTTTAAGTCACCATACATGATGTACATAACCTAAAACACACACACACACACACACACACACACACACACACACACACACACACACACACACACACACACACACACACACACACACACACACACATTCGAGTTATCAAGTTGAATTATACTTAATAACCATTTCACCGACCAAATATTTTACTCTAGTTGTTGAGAATTTCTAGTAGTCAAAGTTGGTAGTTATCTATATTTTTATACGACATTTTTATATAAACATACGTATTGTTTTTTCTGAGTCTAATGTGTCAAAAAGTATTCAATATAGGAAATTTAGCGTGAATATAGGATAATGATGTAAGATAATCATAAATGTAAATGCATAGAGGTTTATCCCGTCACGTTTGATGACAAATTATACGATTTTTACATGTTCTAGTGTCTTTATAGTGATCTGACAAGGCTGGAAGTTTTAATAAACATTTGCTTTTGAACAACTTATCAACTATAGACGGTCTTATATAGTGAACGTTTAAAATACGAGTATTTGAGTGCTATAGCCTTATAGGCTATAAGCAACCTGCAGGCTGTAATAATAAAATTAAACTAAAAAATATTTTGTTTTTTTGTTATTTCCATTTTCAATATTGACGTTATTTGTGATGTCCATTGTCGAAATTAGTGTTAACAGATAAAATTATTTCATAAGTCGAATATAACACAAATTCTTTGTTAGCTGACAATTTTTGATGTAATCGATTTTTAAAACTCATAAAACGTAATTTTTCCTTTAAATTATTGTGATAATATTTTATACATCGCTTTCAAAATCAAGTCAAATATTAAAAGATTTCTACACTCAAAGGTTAAAAATTATCTTTATGTCGCTACTTATATGGTTTTATAGTTTGTGCATCATTTAGCTACCATGTAATGAGTTTCATAAATTATTGTGTAAATATATTTTGGTTTTTAACATCTGAAATTTATTTAACTTGCATTATTTGTTTTTAAGAGATACACTTCAAACATCAATACAAGCATTAAATATATTTGTTTTATAATTCACTTTTATAAAAAATTTGTAAATGTTGAGCTAATTGAATGATTGAAATGGTTCAATTGAAACATTCTTTCTATTTATAATTCCATATTTAATTCGATGCTTTATATTTTTCTCTAAACTGTAATTAATTTAAAGCGCCAATCCTGAGTTTTTACACAAGTTTCAAAACTAATTTTTCCATATCATTATAACATTTTAAATATGTTTTAATATATATTAAAATTTTTATCGTGTATTTTATTTATTGATTTGTATTCATAATACTCCAAATGTTTTATTATATTTCTTTACACATAATATGTGGTAATTAAAAAAATTATTTTTTAAATTTTATTGAAATTAATTTGAATTTGAATCGAGAAATATGTAAATTACAATTGAAATCAAAATAAATACTTTTAAGTACGAATTATCTTTTGCAAGATTATTTATAGTTCACGGTGTTTTAAAATTACGTTTTATTAAATAAATGGTAACATCGAAAATGCGATGTAATTAATAGTTAAATTTAGTAAAATATAATTATACACATTCAAGGTTTTATTAGTTAGAATGTGTAACAACGATGTATAGTTGATTTTTAATTTTTGAATCTTTTATATAATAAATTATTATTTTAATTCTTTTATTTGTGAAAAATTTTCACATTTATTCAAACTCGTAAAATGTGCTAATTATTTTTGTTCCTCAGTGAAATTACATGCTATTAGTTTGCATATAATTATAAAATTAAGATTTTTTTTTTTTTAAATATTTAGTTTTATAATTTCGTTACCTATTAAAACTACGGATACATATTTTATAATTGTGATTGTTGTCCTTCTTTTTCATTGATGTGTTTTATGATTTTGAAGAAAATGATTTTTAGATAAAGTAGTGATTCTAATGGTATGTTTGATTTATTTAGGTTTATGTCATATTTGAAAATATGTTCTTTTTTTGTATAACCCACAAATATTGAGTAAATTATGGGTTTTGTTCAAATCAAGCTAGCGATTGATTTGATAGAGGTTATGTTTGTTTTGAACCCTCTTCTGGTGGATTTTTTTCTCAATCGTTGGTTTATAATTGTTTATTGTATAGTGAAAAGACAATGTAAATGTCTGGAATCAAAATACAACTTTCATATAAAAGCTAAATAAATCAAGTTATATTAATAGGCGTAATAATAATTTATGTCACTTACACTGTTTTATTTTTTAAAGCTTTCGCGGAAAACATTATTTTCATCTTTGATATCCAAAGTACATTGTACATATGATCTAAGGCTGTTAAGTTAGTGTGACTATAAATTTAAAAATATAGAAATACGAGTATGTACATGGTATAATATATCATGGTTAAACCAATAATTGACTCGTTTTATTTAATACTGTTAAGATCGCGCACGATCAAAAATAATATATGAACCCAAGAAAAATATTAATTTTTTTATTTTTATAATAATATATATATTTACAAGCAGTCTTACGAGCAGGTACGATAAGATCTGTTTCAATATAATATATTTATTTAATTTTTTCTTTACTCTTCTGCAATCATTTAAAATATAGTAAATTCATTATCTAGAATATAAATAATTGCATAGTAAAGAATTAAGAAAAAAAGCTTGATTAAGGCAAATTCTTTTTTTCTTTTTATTAATTGATTGAGTAATGTAGTATTGATAATGTTTTTGTATCATTATTATATAATAACTAACTATAAACGTATAAATACTGTGCAAAATATAGAAAAGCTATCCACTGATGGCTACGTCATATTAAGTTAGTTAAAGAAAACCCAATATTCGTTTCTTAGTGAACCTGATCGACAATAATCCTGAGAAAACAAATTAGATGAAAGTATTTTAATTTAATTAATTTAAATCTTCTTAGTCCGATTTATTTTGCTGACAAACATCTTTTTATCAAATAATCTAAAACATATTCTTATAAATTAATTCAAAGGAAATTAATTAAAACATTAAAAATACTACTGATCGTCCCTGTCAGGGTCGCATTTAAGAGTAGGTTTGCAAGAGCTATAGCCCTCTTGTTAACTTTAAAAGGGTGGCAATATTTTTAGGCGACTAAAAAAAGGAATGTTACCACTGCGTATGCATTAGAAATACAATTTTTTTCAAAAACTTTAATTAAAAAATTTGATTTGAATGAGCACTGTTATACCGTTTCTTATGATAATAATTTATTTATTTTCTAAATTTTCATAACGAATGCACAATCTTTATTAAATAACACAATAAGTATATGGGTTCAGAGTACTAATAAAAACATATTTATTTGATGAAAAAAGCCATTGATGACACTTACAATTTAGGAATTTTTTTTTAAATTATTTATTTACATTAGTTTTGTAACAGATAGTTACACCAGATTATGCGACAATAATTAAAATTTAAACGTCGGATTAAGGTAATTAATACGAATAATTAAGTTGGCGGAGAAAATTTAAAAAAACCGTTCTAATTGATACCTAATACTTATTTTTCTAAGTTTTGAATGTAATAACTTATGACATTGAAAAAAATAACCATTAATATATTATATCATAGGAAATATTAATGTAAACCTATTCAAGTGGCCAGCGTATATCTGTTTGGTTAGGATTTTGGATCAGTTATTTTATATATAACTCTGTGGCCTGGGTCTAAAATGGTCAATCATAATTTTTAAACTTTTCGACAATAATGGATTTAAAAAAATTTTTAGTTAAAAATATTTATAGAAATTTTATTACACAATTTATTTATTTAGGCTTTTGAAAATAGCTTTAAAGAGGTCTTAAGTCCTAACAACCTATTTTCCCTGTATGTGGTCAATAATTCTAAAGTGAGATTAGCCATTTTAGAATTAAAACTAATTAGTAATTAATTATGTTTGCAACATTAGTCTTTGTACCTCAGTTCTGATTGGTATTAGAGTTACGCCCTTTTAACACAAGAAAATGCGTATTAAATTTCACACTTAGGCATTTTAACTCAATTTGACCAAAAAATGACAATGGTCCTTTTAGACCCAATACATTTTATATTGGTAGGTAATTATAAGTCACAATTATTTTTAATTTTGTATGAATTTATTGTAAAGATATGATAAAATGGGAAAAGTTATTGGCAAGTGAAGCGAAGCGCTTTTTATTGGATTGTTAAAAATATATTTTTTGATCTCTTTTGAATTATTTTATATCGTATAATATGTTTTGCTGATATATATTGAGAAAAAAGGCGGAAAAATTGTATTGCTCTCGGATGACAAAATCTTAAATTTGGCCCCGGCCCTAGTATTTATACAACAGCTTTACTCGAAAAAGAAAATATAGTGTTGGTGTCGTGTGTTGGATAAGACTACTCATAAAGTATTTATACAGTAATTCCCCGATCATAATCCGTTGTTTATAAAGTTATGTGACCTTAGTTTTATTATTTAAAATTAAATAAATGAAAAATTGCTGAAGGTTTCTTCGTTTTTATCAAGAATATTCTGTTATTAGTTTACTACTAGCAGAACGAAATGTCATCGTGTACGTAGTCTACGTTATGAGGTGTTATACGCGAAAAGGAGTTGTCAACAGCGTCGGTATGAATAAAATAAAGTCTATGTATCTAAAGCGGTTGAAGTAAATTCCGTGTTTATACGTGGGGAGTGTAGTGCAAACGAGTGCGCTCAGCCGCATGCGTGCACGCATACAAGACGGCATCTCAGATTAATTTACGAATAGAAGTACAGAATTATTTTGTTGTCAAAACGTAAAATGGTAATTATTTTGAAGGGGGTTCTAAAAACCAATTATGTAAATTTAAAGAGTTTTCGAGATGGTGACGGTAGTCAAATCTTCTAGACACACCTTCAGCAGATTGGCAATATACATACAACATCCATACATTTTAAAAGCGTTTTTATTTTTATTCGCTGGCACCTTTATCCATAGTAAAAAATTACTCACTTTTGCCTTCTGGGGCGTGTAATTATAGCGGGCATAATGACCCTGCAGACACAACCGGCCTATTAATGTAGACAGGCCCATTAAATTGTACATTTTTTTAAATCATGTGATTCGTATATTATAATACAATCCTACCTCCCTCGCATAGTGTTACTCCACATCGCTTCAACAACAAAAACAACGCGACGTTCCGACACCGAATGTAGTGTGCACACGTATTGTACAAATATTATTATAATATCGGTGTAATCGGTAATCGACGGAGCAAGTTACACGAAGTAATTTGAAATATTTAATTGCTGCTGCCACGTTTGCTGTAGGTATGCATAATGTTTTACTTTTATTGTTATTTTAGTTAGTGAACGAAGAGAAGTCTATAATATTAGTTTTGAATTTATATATTTTTTAAATGTATTTATTATGTATATTGGATGTGATCATGTTATTGGATGGTCGATATGGTTTAAGAGTCTTTGGAGTCATTCAAAATATACCTTAATATGGTTATAAAACCTGCAATTTATATACAAGCTTTCTCATATACCCATTTTAATAAAATTTAATTGTCATTAAATTTTTTTTTAATGCTTTAATTGTCTACATATCTACGGCTAGAAATATCATTTTCATAAAAGTTGAATTATGATTGATTTATTATTTTGTTATATTTTGTGAAGTAGTTTTGCTAAAAAATTTGATCGATAGTACTGTGTCTTAGAGTTTTGCATTGTTAAAAAATGAAACAATAATAATACAATTATTAAAGCTCACTTAAAACTCCGACCAGAATCTTTATCATTATGAGTTGATACATCATTGCTTAAACATTTCGAATTTCATACAACACCACTGAACGTCTGATAAATTAATTGTATATTTTTTCAAGTGATTCATCTTAGGTACAATACACACATCACTAATATCTTATCATGAGAGCAAAGGACGAACTTTCATTAATAGTATTATTAGGTGTACTTTTCAATATTTGTAAAGGGTTTTCACATATGGATGGTTTCGGTAGTTGTCAATTAGATGCGAAACCGGGAGGAGAGAAATTTTTGAAACTAAAAAATTTCTGGCTAAAGTTTAGGATTTGGTTTTTCTCTCACTATCGTAGTCGGATGAAGTTATATTAGTTTTCGTTTATCAGTCGTATCTCTAAGGTAATCCACCAATCGGCTATACAATATTTACGTTCAAATCATCGTTCATCCTTCTTCTCACCGATACTCATCTTCATCGAGTGCTAAAAATTACATATAAAAAACACGCGCATACATTATATGCATACATGTATATATTATGTAATGTGTGAATATATATGTAAATAAATAAATAAATAAATAAATAAATATATAATAAATATATATATATATATACATATATATATTTATTTATTATAAATAACAGAAGGACGAGAGAGCCGCCTTATCGATTGGCTACAGAAATGTGTCCCATTACATGACCTCTTTCCTCAACGCACCCCTTTAGGCAGAGGCGGCAGCGATTATTTACGACCGACGCATAAATATATTATAATTATATTCCGTTATCATTCGCATGCGTGCACGTCTGAGTGGATTCGGATGCTAAAAAGATACATAAAATCCGAGATTTTTCATAATTGAGACACACGTGTACGTGTGACTGACGGGGTTGTTCTTTTCGCCCTATGTCGGCGAAAGCGGCGGCGGCAGTCGAGATAGTAGTCGTAGTAACGCGGTCACGGCTGCGAGCTTCTTTTTCGCTCATTTTTTTTCTTCTACTAGCCCATATACATACATACACACATTTGCCTTTGCCGACGCGGTAATTCCGACTGTGCGTGTGTGCGCGCGCGTGTTTGTGTATGTGTGTGAGTGTGTGTTTGTGTGTGATAGTGTACGTGTGTGTGTGTGTGTGTGTGTGTGTGTGTGTGTGTGTGTGTGTGTGTGTGTGTGTGTGTGTGTGTGTGTGTGTGTGTGTGTGTGTGTGTGTGTGTGTGTGTGTGTGTGTGTGTGTGTGTGTGTGTGTGTGTGTGTGTGTGTGCGCGCGCGCGCGCGCGCGTGGATAGCGCGTGCGTGCGTGCACTCGCATGTTTTTACCGGGTACGCGACGCTCGCGTGTACGTGTCTGTTTGCGCCCGTGTGCGGTGGCCACACGAGCGAGCGCTTGCGCGCCCCGTCCGTCGCGCGGTGAACGGGACAACGCGCGAGCGGCCGGGACACCGCTAGACGGCGCCCGGTCCCCCGCCGCCGCACGCTCGGCGCGCACCGCTCTGCTCCATTATACCGAGGAGAGTACCGGCGACGTCGCTCCGCTCGATCTCTCGATCAATCCCCCGGGTCGTCGTCGCCGTAGAGCCGCCGGTATCACTGCTGCCGACGACGGCGGAACCTCTCTCAGTAGCACGTTAACCGTCGCCGCCGTCGTCGTCGTCGTCGCTGTGCGCCGCGTCACCACGAGAACGACGTAACCGACGACGACGCCGCCGCCGCCGGTGACACCACCGCCAACACTACTACTGCCGCCGCCGTCGTTCCGCGCACACGGGGTACGTCGTTTTTATAATATATTTTATTTATTCATATGCAAGTCAGCTTTTCCCCACCTGACGCCCGCTTTCTCGATCTGTCGCCTACTGCCGTACCATGTTATACTATACGCCATACTGACATTTGTTCGACAAATACTTTCGTATCATCGTCCCCTCTCGTCCGTCTGTTGTTTTTCCACTCAAAATATTATTACACGTTATGGTTCTGTTTATTGTCAATAACCGACCGTGTAACATACTCTCTCCACGTAGGTAGCTCAAAATATACTTCTAGTTTACAGTGAATTTATTATTTTTTTTCGAGAATTCTCTATTTGCTGGCCTATAAGGTTCATTATAAAATATGAAACTTCATACCCTGCTAAAAAATTAATAGCTTTATTCTTGAGATGCCGTTCCGTGTACTATCCAAATAATAAAATTAGTATGATATTGGCTATATGGTATTCGGTAAAAAAGTTTGTAAAGTATAGTCTGAAAAAAGTTTTTTATAAAATAAAATAATTATAGGTATATTAGGATTATATTTTTAGTTTTACAATAGGCAAATAAAATTTAATAATTAATTCATATAATGAACTGTATTCACACCGTGATACTTTTTTGACTTTTATGTTTACATAAATTTATAACAAATCAAGCGATATTTTAAATATAAATTCTTCCGTAGAGGAGCTATCGATCAAATGTGGCTTGATGAATCTAGCTTGTGAAGCTAATGAAAAGAGTTTGTGGAGAGCGTAGAATGGACGTACCAAATGATTGTAAATGTATTTATATTTTTTGAAAATTTTCTATTTTACAATAGGAATTGTTTTTTTATAAAACTCTATTCTTCAATTGTTTGCCCACAGCCCGAGTAGAACTTTTATTATACATTTGTTTTGATGCCGTGAATCTTATGTAAAACGTAAGCTCTAACTAAAACACTAATGTTACTCCTTGTTTAAAAAATGTGCTGCTCAATAAAAACGTTTTAAAAAGATATATGATAGAAAGACAATACTGATTAATATTCATTGTTATACATTGGATTTAATTTATGAATATAGGGAAAATTATATATTCAAGCATACCATTTTTATCAATTATATTTGTACCATACGGTTTGTGATTCCATTTAATTTAATTAAAACTAATTTTATTAAAAATATTAAAAAACTAGTTGGTGATCATGTAGAATGTGAGTATATTAAACAAAAAAGAATAGTTGTTAAAGTTTTTACAATTATCATGGAATACCGTTTGCAAAAAAATGAAGTACCTAAAAACATATTATTATGAATAACAAATTAGTACATTTACGCCAATTAATGTCATTAATTATGTGTATTTTTTTATGAATGAGCAAACAAATTAACAATAACGAATTTATCATTTGAATACATATTTTATGTTTTATATAGACTTTACTACTTAACTCGTTTAAAATTTTCGTAATTTATTATATAACATCTTTTGCATTTTTTATAGTGAGGCATTTATAGTATTATATATGTTTTATATGTACATGTATGAAAAACAATAAATTTTAATAGATTTAACTGATACGTGAAAAAGTTGTGAGTTAATAAACAGTTGTATAATACGATTATACGTGTAGTTTTTACGTATCGTACTTTATTTGAAAATAAATGAGGTTCGTGCGTGCTTAATGCAATGTACATAAACGCATGAAACATCGTTATTGACAGTGGCTAGGAAAATATGTTTGGTGACAGAGGCTTTTAAATGTTTAATTTCTTTCGTATCTCCCTAACCATCAAAAGACCACATTATATAATGATATTAATTACAACTATATTAAATTATGTTAATGTTGTAAGGTCCGTAAAAATAAAAACCTTTATGTGAGAAAGCGGATGGGTAAGGGGTGAATAATTTCATGACACGGTGTACCTATATATTACAGGTATTGTGTATTTACGAGTACGTATATACCAATTGATTGCAATGCGGTGGTAGTTTTTTCTATACGATGTTCAAATATTTTTATACAGAGTGCGTTCCTGCACGAAAGTCGACTTAAAATTATTTGCATTATTTACATTATATTCGCGCCACTTAATAATAAATCTTCGTGGACTACACCCTGTATATACTATATGTATATATATATATATATATATATATATATATATATATTTATATACTACGTAGAGTAGTTTAACACGGAATTCGTATAAATTACTTCGAGTTTTATTTCGTATTCTCCTATGTATAAATATATAACTGCTGCTGTCATACTTCGTTGACAGTGTTTTATCTTATTTATATACGAGCGTACTCGGTTAAGTTCATTAGTACACCGGTGATGGAAGCGTTAAATAAATAAATATATATATATATATTTAACAAGCCACTATAGGGTACTTTTATAAACTACGCGTATACGTGCGTAAAATATCTTGACTCTGCCGCTTGGCGCCCGTCTTACCCCTCCGCGTCCGGATCGAGAAAGTTTGCGATACAAATGTTGTAATTACGTCAATGATAATATGTAATAAATATATATGCATGAGCGAATGTGTTTTTTTTTTTTTTAACGGTATACGTTTTTAGGACGTATAAGTGGAGACGACGTATCTTGCCGGAAAATGGATTTGATGAGACAAAAAATGGCTTCTCAACAAATGGCCGTATTCAACTGTAGATTAAAGACGTAAATAACTGTACAAAAAGTTCAACAAGGTTTTTTTTTGTGAAACGTGTGCTCAATGTTTTATTTGTAAATTATTCGGAAACAAAATCGGGTTTAGTTTTCTGAAAAAAGAACCCTGAAAAAATAAAAAACAAAATGGGAAAACGATGAAAAAATATTGGTCGAAAAACGTAGCGTTCGGAGCGGTAGCTACCGTCGTGTGACTCTGCAGCGTCGTGTGCTGGTCAGCCAGGACGTGCGTTTACGCGCCACGATGAGCTGATGGATGACGAGCCGGCGGCGGACGAGGCGACGACGACAAATGAGGAGAAAGAAGAGGCGGAGAGAAAGCGTCAGGAAGAGCTCCGGGAGAAGGTGCTGTTCTACTTGACCACGTTCTTCATACTGTTGGGCATAGTCAGCCTGTTCGTGTTCTTGTTCCTGGTGCCGTTCCTCATCGAACCGGCCATCACGACCATATTCATGGAGTTCGACGAGACGCCGACTACGTGCGTGACCGCGTTCTCGGAGATCCGTGAGGGCGCGTCCAACTGTTCGCAGCCGGGCGGCTGGGCGTCCTGTCGGGAGGGCTGCACGCGCGAGATCTACGAGTGCGCGCAGATCTTCGTCAACTACACGGTGCACGGCGACCGGGCGAAAGACTTGAACGCCAGGCACCGGCGGTCGTTGCTGGTCCGCGGCTACCAGCCCATCGAGCCAGAACCGGAACCGGTGGCCGCGTGGGCGTACTCGTACGCCCGCATATTCCCGAACGTCAAGGGCTGCGGGTACCCGCCGCACCTCAACTGCACCGTGTTCCACAACCGGTACTTCGACGTGGGCGCCAGCTACCCGTGTTACTACAGCCGCGTCGAGCCGTGGGTGGTGATCACCGAGCTGGACCTCGCCAAGAGCACCAGGCAGCTCGTCTACTCGATGGTGTTCCCCATCCCGTGCTTCGTCGTGTCCGTCGTGTACGTGGCGCTGGCGTATTTCTGCGTGTACGCCGGCCGCAGCCGGAAGCCGAAGATGAAGCGTCGCGTCGTCCGGCGCATGGTCGGCGGCGGGAGCACCGGTGGTGGTGGCGTGGGCGGTGCCGGTGTCGGTGGCGGCGGTAGTGGTGGTGGCGGCGGCGGCGGATTCTCGTCTCGGGCCAAAGCGGGCTCCGAAGTCACGCCGCTGACCAGCAACAGTGCGGCCGCCGCGCCGCCCACACCGTCCGCCGGCACGGGGACGCCTGGCAGCGAACTGCTCTACCGGGACGACGACGACGACGGTGACGACGACGACGCGTCTGACACGTACTACGGCGAACAGCTCAGGTCCACGTTGGCCGTGGACGATTCGTCCGCCGATTACGTCAAGACGTTGCGTCTGTCCGAACACACGCTCAGACAATCAGACTCGAACGAACCGTCCAGAGAATGGTCTGAGGACGACGACGACGTCACTACCGCGGCCGTGACCGCTGTCAGCGTATCCGAAAGTCTCGACCGGTCCGCCAAAACAGTTTCCGCTCCGTTTTCACCATCCAATTCCACAGGGTATGGTCTATTATTGGCTTTTTAAAAAAATATTGTTGTCATTATTTGACTCGTGGGAGGAGTGTATAAGTGATTTAAATGCACATTTATGCATCACTATCGTTCGTAGTATGAAAGTGTCTTAGTCTGGTCATATGGTTTTTTTTTTATAAATAATGTGATGAATTCAGTCCATGAGTGATGATAATTTTCATAATAGTGTGTTTTATTGGTGACAAAATGTGCTATTTGAGGAAACATGAAGGGCATTTACAATTTGTTTCTAAAATTTAGTTACTATAAAACTCTACCTAATTTCCTATAATATTGTAAAAATAATAATATTAAATGTATAGAATTAAATTATATATTTGCTGCGTCCGATTGACGCTTGCAATTTCAAAATATTTTATCAACATATATTATAATTTAGTAAAATTTGTTCATTGAACATGATGTTGAGTATATTGTTCAAATAATATAGTGGTGTGGTGACAACTCACTTTCTCCTTAGATCTGTTAAAATTTGAAACTACGAGTATTATCTTGTGTCTGTATATTATTTTGTGAGGGCCATAGCGTCTCATCAATATTTTTTCCTAATTTTTGCCTATCGTAAGGTCACTAAAAGTTTAAATGTTTTAATTTAAACGTGAAGATCACCAATTCTTTAGTTCTTTATTGGCTTGCTATATTATCATATAGAAATTAATAATTCAATTCTTATTACTATAAAACTATAGAAGATCTATAATTACTTATGTCAGATATTCAAGTCAGAGAGAGGAATGTGTATATTGGTCAAATGGTGTGTATGTATCTTAATATTTACGGGTAAAAGTAGTAAATTTATGTTTTATTATAGTAGATCTTATATAAATAGAAAATTAATTTATTCAAAGCACAAAGTGACATTTAAAAACAAATACACTCAGGGAATTCTATGAGATTGATCTTTTTTTACGTTTAACTTCGAGGATAATAGATTGCCGACATTAGAAATATCAATTTTTTACGTATTATTAATCATTGCAATATGTAATGAGTATTCAGACTAAATAATGTTTCAAAAAAATTAAAAATTTTTGGATGTAATGTAAAACTAAAAATGTTCTTTTCTATATTTTAATTTGCAATATGTATGATATGTTGTGTATGTTATATTTTAAGACTCAATGTAATTTATTAAAACAAAACTGATAGATTCACCAAATTGAAAAAAAAAAATGATTAGTTAAATTAATCAATAAGTACAATTTAAAATAAAAATATTTTATTTTATTATGAAAAAATCTATATGCCTGATAGTTATAATATTGGTAGCATCCTAATTATAAACCTCTATACTTAAAACAATATTGTGCATTTTACAGTAGAAAAGAAAACCAGTCTGTTTTATTGATCGATTTTTTGGGGGCCATTAGTAATCCTTATTTTGCACAAGCAAAGGTCTACAAAGGTAGACCAGGATTTGGTAGTGCCCCCTTCTTATCAGTTAATTATTAATAATTCTTAATTAGTATATCGTCAGAAAAATAAAGATATGAGAGATGAACATCTGGTTTCTGTACTAAGGTACTAAGTCCGATTTTTAATTTTCTAAATAATTAATCCATATAAATTAGTGGGTGTTTCCATCAAAATTCGTTTCATCGAAAATATAATGCAGCTATGAATATTTTACATAAACGATGATTAAAATTACATTAAATATGTACAATATTGTATATTAAACAATAAAGAAGTTCCAAAAAATTACAAAAAGTCTTTTATATGTCCATCACTCTTCTTATAAGTTTGGCCTTTGTGAAATATATTTTTCTGTTTAGCATTGTAGATTCGAATATTACAGGAAATATTTTACAATTATTCGACTTTGAGTACAGAGGAAAATAACATTTCATTTTTTTTTTTTGTGGATTGTATAAAAAAGATAAATAACATATGCATAGTCACTAGTATGTAGTTAATTATAAAAGTTTTCGGGAGAATGAGATTTTTGTTTTGTATCTTTTTAAATTAGTAGCAATTTTGCTGAAAATATTCCCGATCCCGTATTAATATATACAGTTAGCTGATTATATAACAAGCAATGTTTAATCGAATTATTATTCTATACATGATTGCTCGCTACTGAAATTCTGATCAGTCAGAATTCAACAGTATTGAATGTTGAAAGTCTAGTTCACTGCGAATTTACGGTTTGTTGTGTTTACAATATAGTTGATTATTTTTCTGTATAATTGTTTACTCACTGAATACTTACGTTATTGATGGTGTTCAAACGCGGTATAATTAGTTTCGAATTTTCAAATTTAATGGAGGCCTGAAATTACAAACGTAATACCATATTGATAATTATAGTATTAAGTATGCGCGTGCGATACAAAACTTCGAAACTTTTAGTGTCATATTATTCATGTATGTTAAAATGTTTGGTGGCTGAACTTAAATATATATACCTAGATTGCTATATATTTATATGTATAAATACAATATGTAGCTTAATGGTTATCAGTTTATCACAAATATTTGATAATTTTACACATTAGTAACAATTATGTCAATATAAAATTGTTAAAACTTCGTGATATATTTTTCATAAATAATATTGAAATTTGTAACATTGGCACATTATTATGCATCGAATTACGTGTGTTTAATAAGTAAATGCATATGATCTAAGACCACGTAAATAATAATCATTTATAAATAAATACCAAGTAGTCAGTAAATATTATAAAAACATAATAGCTAACAACCAATACATTTGATTGACTATAATACCTACCTATCATAATTTATTTTTATTTCCATTATTTACGTCAAAATCGTACTGAAATGTATGAAATATCACATTGTTTTACAAATGGGGATTAGCAGTGTACTACTTATAGTATTATATTCAGTATGTGTGCAAAAATGTTTTAAGTGTCTCGAGTACGTTTCTGGTTAATAAGAACGAAAAAAGTACCGACCCTTTATATTATTAAATACTTTATACTTCTGTGTGTATAATGTATATATAATGTGTATATAATGTATACGCATGAAAATAATTCAAAGGGTAAGCAAAGAGATGCCTCGTTATTGTTGCAACGTAAGTTTGAAATTATCACAATAGTTGGAGACACTACAGCACACATTATACAACTGATATGTTTGAATTTTTTATTTTTATAAAAAATTACATTTAAAATAGGTATTATTATATTTAGTTGTATAAAATATTTTATGACATTAACACAGATGATTCTGATAATACGTTAATTTCTTAAGGAAATAAAATCAATATAAATAACTGCCTACTTTTTCATTGACTAGATTTTATAATTTGAACAACTTGTTACGTCAACTGTACAGATTAAAGATTTTTATTTATTAGTAATGGCAATAAAAAGTGATGTTGGCTATTTTGATTTTGGCAAAAGGTTTTCTAGTCGTTATAGTTTAAACGAAAGTTTGTTGAAAGTTAACGATAGGGTTCTACGTTCTTATTTATTGTTTTTATTACTGTTTTTTCTCTCTTAAATACCTTCTTGCTAATTTTAATTTGAACACCTCTATCTGTTTTATTGTTTATCTAGTTGATAGAGATTTACTGTAGTTGTTAATGATATGTTTGTTAATTTCTATTTGAATTTAACACTACCATGAAGTTCTTATGCTTTTACTTATGGTTTGTACAAATTAATAACATTAATTTTCAATAGTTTAATTTTTACAAAATAAATTGAAGCTTATTTGTTCTTAATACGTTCATATATTTGGCCTGTGCTACATAATATCGCTTAAGCGCATACTATTATTCAAATTTTATATTTTTATAGTAATGAACTATATAATATGAAACTATTTTTCATAACAATATGATTATTTTTGAGATTATATTTTTAAACATTTTTCACATGAACAACAATCTGAAATTGATTTAATGGCATGGTTGCTTAGAATTTTTCTTGAAACGTTTTCATTTTACTGATTTTTTCTCTGCCGAAAACATTGGTAGTATTGGCTTGTATTTTGCCCCTATACAAGTATTAAATAAGCATTTGTCCACTACACAAAATATTGTGGTGTGTACATTTTAATGAACTCTTTTTAATATTTTAGATCTAGAATCACTCATAAAATGAGTATACTTTAATGTCATTATTATTGTTATAATTATTTATTATTCTTGTCACGGTGTTAAACTCACTCAATTACTATTGGTTTTGGTACATAGATTGTGGTGACAAGTTTATTACTCAAGTAATTTAAAGTGACAATTTTTCAAATACTTATAGATGTAGAAAAAAATGTAATACGTCGCCAGTCTTTGAAACAACAATTTCGGGTTGACTGATACTTTTTTAGATTCTGAGTGAAGCGAAGGATCTTATGGTTTTACAATGATGTTTATTTTTTTTTTTCTGTAAACACTTTTTCGTATAGAAATCCTTGTCCAAAAGTTTCGTCCAGCAACTTTTTAGATTCGAAATGGAACTGATATGGTACTTTAGAGAAGTCATTTTTCCAAAATCTCCATAGTTTTTCCAGTAATCAAGAATAACGATCGAAAAACTGAGTAAAAACGGTAAAATCGGTAAAAATCCGCCGTAAACAAGATTTTCACTGTTCAGATTTTAGGTATTTAGTCATAAATCGAAAAGTTTTGAAGCTAGAAACTTGAAAATTTTATCCAATATCAAATACATACTTTTTTATATTGGACAACATTTTCAGAACAATTAAAGCACTTTTGACTTAAATATAGTTTTTATGTAATATAATTTTAAATATTTGACAAAAAGTTCTGAAAATTTAATATGACCTTACCCATATACCTACCTAATTATCCTAACAAAAATTCAAAAATCGTGAGTCAGGATTTTTTTTTACACACAATTTAATAAATTATTATAACTCACCAAAAATTATACAAATAACCGTAAAATACGTAAACAGTATTTAAATAATAATATATTATATTACACTGAAGCTTTGCTCAGAATCGTTTTATACTAAAGAAATGAGTCATCATTTCTTTAAAACTTAATACATTCATCACCAATATCTTGTCCGAGGACCGAAGGGACGAAGGACGAACTTGTACCACCATCATCTCACTTACCAGCTTTTTTAGTTTTCGATTTTAAGTAAAGCGAAAAACGATTTATTGGTTTCATACTGATGTTTATTTATTTTTTATCTGGCAACACTTTCAGGTAGTAGACTTTGTCATATTTAGCCCCGTTAAAGATCATTAATTCCTTCGCCTGTGTATTTTTAAATTATTATTATTCTCTACTCTTAAAAGTTTTTCCGATATATTTTGAAAAAAGCCGCCAAAAATTGAGCATAACTGTAAAATGTGAACGGATTTTTATGAAATCGATTTTAGATATATAATTATAACTCCTAAATAATGAAGTTTAAAAACTTAAAGTCTTCACCAAGTATTAATGATATTTTATTCAGTTTTGACAAAAGTTTAAAAAATAATACCATTTTTAGCAAAATATTTGAACATATATTTTCTTTAATAATATTTTTATATTTTTACTATTAGACCTGAAATTTGTTCTGTGTAATATATTTATTAAAATTATTATTTATTTTGAACTTGTTTTAATATTGAATATTTCTTAAAGAGTACCTATGTATTTTGTTAAAACAGTTTATTTTAAGTAATGTATTAGTAAGCGTGTTCATAAAAAATCATACTACAAACAGTTTTGTTTATAATAACGGTATGGCCATATACGTTACTTATTGAGTATATTTATCCATGTAGTATGTTTTTTTATTTAAAGAAAAATTAATGTCTTGATTCAATACTTTGCAATTATATGTTTTTAATTTATTTACTCTATTGATACAAACGTCAACAGTTCACGCTTTTATTTTTTTTAACATTTTGTATGTTTTGATATGTCTATGTATGTCTAAGTATTTTTAATTATTATCAAACTATAATTTTCGTTTCTTATTTTATCATATATAGTTATTGTTTTATATTTTTAAATTACTCATTTTTCATCCTATTTTGAACGAAGGACTTTTATTAACTATTTATTCTCTTATATTTTATGAAACATTTAATACCTATTCCCCGGAAATCGATTTGTCCCCTCCTCAGAGTCAGTTACATTTTTTGATTTGTTTAGATAGAAACTTCTCGTTTGAAGTTTCATTTGCTTTATTTTGAAACTCAGTACCTAGTTAATGCAATAAATCAAAACGTGTTAGTTATTACCATCACCGATGGTTTTCTGAACTTTATATTTTCTGTTTTTTTTTGTAGAATTCATTAAATTGGGCCATTATTATAAATGTAGTTATTTAATTGACTTTTACATAGACTTGTGTATTGTGAAATACTATACATATTAGATCCCGCTTTGGTGGGATGAGGACATAAAATCGTTGAATTCCCAATGAAACTTGCGAGCGCATGATCTTTTTTCATCTGTGCACCGAGCACCTCAGAGTTGACCCAATGACCCAATGACCTGTTCAATAATCAACTCATGACTTAAACATTCATATAGAAGAGTTTGTCATACGTAATATAAAACAATTTACGTAAACTATGTATGTGTCTTATTTACACGCTTTTTACAAATCGATTAGGTAGTATTAATAATGAAAGGTTTTTGTATTGATTTCATGCTAAGTTGTTTTATTTTAAAGCCTTGGATACTTTAAAATATTCAGTTTGTGAAATTATTTATTTTTGTGATTTATATTTAATGTCATTTCAATAAATGTTTTAAACGACTGATCTGATTTTTATTTCTTTTTGCGAGTAACTAAACATTATTTGATAAAATAATCTAGCTATTAAAATCGCAAAAAAAAAAAAAAAAAATGAAAAACGATACTGCGTAAGTGATGACATACAAGAATGAGCTTAATGATTTGTACTCATTTATGCGGATTTCCATAGGTATTGTCTATATCTGATGTTTATTTTGAAATCAGTCCAACTCTTTTTAATCGTATGATTCTATAGAAAGTTTCTAATTTAAGTTATAAATCTAACGTGTTTAAATTTAAAATTGATGAGGCATAGCCCAACTGTATTTATCGCAGGCAAATGTTAATCTTTCAAATACTTCTTTTTTATTTTAAAATTAAAATTAATATTAAAATTAAATAGAAACACTCGTTTTCCACGAAAAAAATTGTGTATTTCAGATATCCTTGAAAATGTTTTTTCAACTGAAGTGCTCATAATGTATTACTGTGCCTAGATTATAAGTTGAAGTGTGCCTAGGAAGTTTTTTAACTCCAATTTGTGGGGTAAACCACGTATAATCATACCGCAATAATTAAATATTGATTTAATAGAATATGCATAACATGTATTAAAACGTCATCAATAGTTTTTATTGTTATGTTTAATCGTTGCATGATGACCTCACATTGTGATCTGCACTAAAAATTCAAGCGTCTTAATTCTTTCTTGAAACACAGTATACACAATTATAACTTTTATGTGCATGAAGACATATTATGTCGTTGGCGTGTGTTGGCCTTACTAAATGAAAGTGCTTAATGTTGGCGTAAACGTAGGGATCCGAGTTTTAAGCGCCTGCTCTTAATTAGCATCCATTGAATATTAACATTAGCGCCTATATTAATGTCTTTTTTTAGTTATTGATTTTTTAAAAACCTAACCTTAAGAACCTCCTTACTTCAAACTCTTAATTGCACCAATGTGTTGATGTAACCTTTATGCGAGATATATGGAGTGTGCAGTATCGTATAAAACAAATAGGTTAGGTTAGGTTACAATACTGAAGTTAATTATTGTTGAAACACGCTTGTTTCCATGTTATACTGTCCATAAACATGGCATCTTAAAACATTAATCATTGTAAAAAACACTATTATGATCTTTTAATAGTTTATGTTTTATGTTTCAGAAACTTGACCAAGACGATGACGACGTGTATCTTAACTCCCCCTGGGCCGACGGCGGAAGTTTAAAAAGAAATTTGCATCATATCGATGATATTTCTTGGAAGCCCAAATAATGACTCAAATCCTTTTCGTGGATACGTAGTTGATCATAGTATACCTACATTCATTTGTGTACCTTGTTATAAAACGTTTAATTAAATTTCACTCAAATTAGTAATTTTAGATGCAAATTTACATTTTAATTATCTACTGATAATTTTTTGATAAAATTATGAGGTTAATATTATAATATGATATGTTGATACACCATCATTGCGATTGTGCTGGGGCCAGTATTTCAAAATTCCACAGCCATTTGTACATTATATAAGTATTCATATTCATATGTATACCCCACTCAATGTGTAAGCAGTGTGAAGCGATGCGTACAAAACCGATCGACAATATTATAATACCTAGTTTATTTTCTCTGCTCGTTTCATATTACTTTTCAATTACAATTTCAGATGATTTATCCATAATATTTTTTGAAAAATATTTCTGAATTAGTTGGACTTACACATAATTTATCGTAATTCTTGTTATTATTATCGTCACTTTTTATTTAATTTAAAATTATAATAACAATATATGAAAATCATAATAATAATAAAAATATAATTTTGAGTCGAATCGGCAACATTCGATCGTTGTGCAAGTTTAAATATTATTTATTTTATCACAGTTTAACTAGGTAGGTTTTTGTTATAGTTATAGATGATAGTAATATAATTTATAATTATTTTAAATAATAATAATAATAATAATAATAATAATAATAATAGTAATAATAAGTATAATTATAATTAATATAATATTAGCGTAATAGCGTATATACGTAGTCACGCATATTGTTATATCTACGTAAATGTTGTAATGTATTTATACAATTTTATTCGATTCGTTAGTCGTGTGTTATTCGAGTCGTGTGTGTTCAGTTTAGGTCAAACTTAACGCAGCTTTGGTTTCGTTTACTAATACTAAAACTATAGGAATGATTGACAATGTGTTGATGCGACCGAGAGTAGAACTATTATACGTCAGAATCAATACGCTCCATCGATGATAGTATAACAATAGTGCTGCTCATTGTATGTTACATTTACAAACACCCCCCCCCCCCTCACACACACACACACACACACACACACACACACACACACACACACACACACACACACACACACACACACACACACACACACACACACACACACACACACACACACACACACACACACACACAAACAAACATACATTTATGTTGGTACCTTCCTATCGTTACATAATAATATGGGTAATTAAAACTGACTCAAGCATAGTTAATCTAATATCAAACTTCCGAATTAGACGTGTAATTTTAGTTGTAATTTTCCTACCTCTTATACCACTTTTGAATAAGCATCTTCATTTAATACGATATTATTAGAAAAATGTATTATATTGCTATATAATGTATACGTCATATTCAATACACAAATTGAGCTTAGAACACTGTAAAACATACATTATGACTACATAACATATTGTGTGAAATGCACGGCTTTTGAACGATGAAATATTGGCCATGTTATTATTATTACTCAAATACAATTAATAAATAAATTAAATCTAATACTTAAATATCATTTCCAAAAAGACTGATACGTGCTATTCGTTGTAGGCATAATATTATTGTGACGTTTAAAATATGAGTAGCCTTAAGATCTTTAATTATTATTATTATTATTATTTATAAAAATTTTAATCGCGTTTTTCATTATCATATTATATATTATGTATTTACTATTCTAATACATTTTTCATATTTATAGATGTTTATAACAATCGAACTAAATATTATATCGTTATGTTTAAAGTGTGATAACGCGACCAGCTCCTGAAACATAATGGTATATATATATATATATATATTGATTTATTTATTTATTTATTTATTTATTATGTGTATGAATAGATTTACTTGAAATTTATTTGTAACTTAGGTAATTTTAATATTGAAACAGTACAGACTTCCTAAACTTAGACATTCTTTTAATATGTAAGTTTTTCTTTACTGGACGTTTAATTTTTAAATTATATTAATGCATTTTTATATAGGCCTAGGTTTTTTTAGGCAAATTTTTTGAGAGCGTTTTATTTTTTATACTTACTATTTAATCCTATAATAATATTGTAAAGAAATAAATTGTATGAATATATTTTTCATTGTTCTCTAGTAGAATAATAGAGTGTTTCATTTTTTGAGTCTATTTTTTTGCACTTTCATTGTTCACGTTTACTATTACAATTATTTTATCGTAAAAAAAAATATTCATAATTATTACTTCAACATTTTTTGCTTGTATGTTATGAGTGTTAATTTAGAGCACGCGGGGAAGTAAGGATGGGATCACTTTATGTGAGATTCTGTGTAATAATTTTTATTATAAATGTAAAAATTAATGAAAATAACGATGAAAATAAAAGAATGGCTTTATTAATAATATTGCATTTTTAATTTATTTTGAATGAAATTAAATTATTTGTTACATTGATTATTTTGTAATAATTATTTGAAATATGTAATATATGTAATATCGTGTACGTTTTATTAACTACATAAAATACTTAAATGTAATATTTCCAAAATTTGAGTTCTCTAAATTTGCGCTTTTTATACGATTTTCTATGCTAGTGTAACAAAATGTATACCTATGCATATATATAATATTTTCGTATGGCACAATTACTTGAATACTGTATGTTGCATTGAATTGTAATTGTAATTGTAATTACATATTGTAATTGCATGAATTTAAGCGTAATTACTAATTAATGATGTATACATTTCTATTATAATTATAATTCTATTCATGTTTAATTCTTATTACTTTTTATTTAAAACTCAAAATTGGACATTTTTTTAAATATTTTTATATTTTTTACCTAAAAACATTTTTCAAAATATACGGTTTAGACAGTAAATTTATTAATTATAAACACCTAGCAAACTATTTCATTTGTAATGCCAATTTGAATCTTAATGAATAATAAATTATATCTTTCACAAAAGAAATTATAGCACATTATAGAAAATTATTAAATTGTTTATTATAATTGTCACAGTCACATTCTGAGTAACTGAAAAGTTATTTCGAATTTGGATTATGTGTTTTAATATCCAATTGATAATACATTTTAAGAGTTGTTTGGATATAATAATAGGTATATTTTGCTACTTAAAATATTTCGAAACTAATTACAATCTAAATATTGTATCAGAAAATATTGTTTATTGATTTAGAAAAAATATAAATTAAATTCAAAATCAAAACTTCCATTTTCTGATGAATTGTATAAAACAAATCAGTAACTTTAAATCATGGATACATTTTGATATCCTTAATTTATTTTTTCAAATTTCCTAGTCGTTTGCTCATATTGATCTAATTAAAAAATATGCATCGGTAATTCATACACATTGTGAAATAATAAATCCGAATTTTAAATAGAACAAAAGCGTAAATTGTATTATTCAAAATTACGTATTCTCATTGAATATATTTTTTTAAATTTATTTATTTTATATATAATTAGCCTAAATTTATTTTCATATTCATATGATAACGAATGACTTCTAATAGAACCTGTTACGAGTACTAATACCTCACACTTACATAAAGGATTTTTTAATCGTTAATGTAACGGTTACTATGTTATTATTTTGAAGTAGCGTTACTGGACGCCTCCTTCATTCAAGCCGTCAAGCCCTGTACATTTTTTGTCATTATTATTACTTATTGTATTGTCTATACAGATTGTATATATTCGTTTTCTAAAATAATAAAAAAAAATGTTATTATTTTTACCTTTATGGGCATCATACATGTAAGTACTTATATTATTGTGAATGATACATTCGCACGCTTATGGTAATATTAATATACAAATATAACAAAACATGTAGATACCAAATAATGTGTGAAATCCCTATGGTCTTGAATTCATTAATTTTAGTGTTCGTGTCCAGTTTAGTTCAATTTTCAAAAGTAGGCTCGAAAAATAAAATAAAACAAAATTAAATAATTCCTCTCACGCAACACCAACGAAAAATAAAACAAAAATACATGCATAACTTCATAAGTTATATATTTATCATTATCTACCAAGTTTTAAATGCCTCTATTTTAAATAAAAAATTGTGTGTACCCGGTGCCAGTTTCATTATTACATTGTCACTGATACTTCAAAATAATGCCATGAATTATTAGCACATATTTTATGCATACTCAAATACACATTTTTATTTTTAGTAGATTTTTAATGTGATATGTTACATGGAAAACGTTGTTGAAAATTGAAACTACTTTTAATCTATCCAAAAAATAAAATTTTGTTTCAAATTCATTTTATAACTAACAATATACTAAATATTACATATTTTTCGAATGTTATTCTAATATATCGATAATAATAATAATTATTAATACGTAATATGATTACATGCCATCCATAATATGTATTTTTTAAATGTAAAACATGTTGAGGTTGGCGGCTGGAACACTTATCCACGATTTAGTTATTTGTACACAATCATATGATTTCAATTATTCACTAACCAATACATCCAATAAAATCAAAAATTAGCTCCTATTAAAAACTGTTCGGTTAAACTAAATTCAATGTATAGTATTTTTATGAAACTAATGTAATGTGTAGATTTTATAGTAGAAGCATTTCATAATGTTTATGTTTTGGTTTTATATGGCTGTGGATCAACGAAGTACATACGATGTATTTACCTGAACTATGCGACTGACCAAATCTTGTAGTGGTGGATTGAAGGACTCGGACACTTAGTATTTACCTTCAGCGATGTTTTCAAACGTTTTGTTTAGCCTCGATTCCTCTAACTGAAGCTGGCTGACTGACTGTCATTTCTCATAACATGTAAATAATTTGTATTCACATAACATGTAAATGCGATCAGCTCGATTGCCATATAATCGGGCGTGTTGTACGGATGTAGGATTTAGGTCCGATTGCGGCCAATTTACTTTGATATACTGAAATTGGACAACTGCAAATGTCCGTTGATGTTTATGAGTGTGTTTTCTGGTATGAAATTTCGGTATACCAGACCCGAAGCGTGAAGGAATTCTACGGCCAACACTATACGAGAAAACAAAACACCTACCTAACTTTTTAAATATATATGTATACGTGTATTACGAATTCGATAATTTTAGAATAATTCAAAAATGATTATTTACGCTTCCGGAATGTTTACAGTATATTCATTTGTAAGAAGATATTTTATGTCAGATAGAGGGGCAAATACGGAACGTTACTGAAAATTCCGGATGTTAACCAATTATTGTGAACTCCACGGGACCGCATCACATTGCAAGACGCTTCAGATTAGGATATTTATTTGATACCTGTACTAAAAGTATTCAGCGTTTACAAAGTTTTACCGTTAAATTTATGATAAAAATTGTTAACTAGATAGTTTAATTGTATGAATAAATAAAGAAAGAAAAATGAAATCATAATATAAATTTTTAATCGAATAATAAAATTAAAATAATACAATAAAATACAAGTATATTAACTGTAATGATATTTTTTAAAACAGTTCATTTACCTAAGTATTAGGTTAATAACTTAGGGTATTAACTTTAATATTATTTACTAGATATTGGTTTGAAAATTAAAATTACGTGAATGATATGGTTTTTAAGAAATAAGAAAGTATAGAAATTTACATAATTAATACATTTTACCAGTATACAAAATATTTCATATTTCAATAAACGTAAAAATTATATTCTAGTTCAATATATTTATTCTGGACACATGCTTGATTCGAGTGTATAGATATATAATATGCTCTATAAAGGGGAAAAAATGTATAGCTAAATTTTTTGATGGTATAGAACTGATTTGTTTTGTTTGTGATAAAATAAACAAATGCTGTTTTTCACCAAGAAAACGTATACATTTAAATCAATCAATAATGCGTTATGAGTAACGTACTCGCATAAAAATCACGCACATTGAATAAAGCGGAAAAATATTTTTATGATTTTTTAATAATTTTATTAATATTGTAAAACAATTAAACTGTTAAGAAAAATATTTGAAAATGTTCAATAAAAATAAAAAATGTGAGTTGAATCGTATTTTTGTAAACAATATTTTAGTTTTGATGTTTTATATACATATTGTTTACCTCGATTATTTACTATAAAAAATCATTGGAAATAATATGCAAAATCCATTATTTCATTATTCTAAATTAGGGAATGCCCATGGGATACCCTGTTATACACTATATTTTTTTGTAACTTATTGTTTCAAAACTGTATTATATTTTTACAACTTTGATATTTTATTTTCATTCGTCAAATTAATAAAAACTTCTTCAGTTGGTGAAAAATAATAAAATTTTGTATGATTAATTTAGTAGGTTTCCAAAAACCAAACTTAAAAGAAAAGTTAAATTACATAATTTAAACTTTTCAAGATGTAGCTCCTAGTAGGTTCAAAATTATCATTCTACAGGATATTAAATATAATTTAATTGTGATTTATTCACGTAAGTTTTAAAAACTTGTTTTTTTTTATTAATAATGTAGTTTTTATCTGGAGCCTGTCGCACTACCTATTCGTTATTTGTATTTTACTGTCGAAACTCTAATTTAATGAATTTATCAACTGCCGATGTTGTAAAGATTCATTTGAAGTTTATCTTTCGAAACACTAAAATAAAATAATATTATTCAGCTGCATTTTAAAATTTCTACTGTATTGTTATTAGCCTACTGTGAAGTTTAGTTTACTACAATCACTATTGGTTAATATCAACAGTCTTTAACTATGTTTCACATGCTTGTTGAAATAAAAAAGAATTTTAATTAAAAAAAAAAAAAGCCAGTATGCTAGTGGAGGTGGAAGTTAGTCTTTCGTTCTATCCAGGGCTTTAGAGAGAAAAGTTTGGGCAAAGAAAGGAAATGCTTAAGGACCACTATCAGTGATTAGGAGCTACGGTAACCTCCCCCCATTAAATTTTTTCTAAAGGGGTCCAAAAAATACTTTTCATATTCTGAGTGACCTTCTTTATCATTATCGCTGAATTACAAGTTATAACATTATAAAATATAAATATATTTGCATAAATACATAATAATATAGGTAGTAAATGAATATTCTTTTCCTCTATTCTTACGTAATTAGTCATTTATGATTTCTAAATGCAATTTTATAATATATTTATTATTTTGGATTTGATTCTGGAATCTTGTACATATAACTATTATGTTATTTAATAATAAATTCAAATTCAGACGTAAATTAATTTTTTTTTTTACTTCTGGGAAGGGGGGTCGATACTGGGGGACCCCCCGTAAATACGCCACTGCACTTATCAAATGTATTTGGCGAGAGCTGAAAGAGCAAAAAGTTTGAACTTTATATACATTTCTTTTAATTTAAAGAAAAAGTAATAAGTATTTAAAGATTATAATTTTTTACGACAACCCCTCTCCATACCAAGTTTTTTCTTACCATTGTATAATATTTACCAATTTAGAAAATTCGTCATTGTGACTAGTACATACTCTGGTTAGCTTCAATATGAATAAAAACTTTAAAAAAGAAGAATAAAAATAATTTAACTTTATGATAACGATTTCATTAACACTGATGAAGAATTTTAATTATTTTCAAGACATCTTGAAAATTAGCCCTCATTCAATTTTTTTTTCTACCAACATCATAAAAACTTCTAAGTTTGATGTTTTAAAATGTAGATAAACCTTGAAAAAAAAATACACAAGCATTCAAAGTATAAATATTTATTTTGTTTAAATCTTTATATCTCATGGTTTAAAAGTATGTTTAAGAACTAAAATTATTATTATTACAGATTATAAGAAGGTGCCTATTATTCATTCTGAGAAAGGTAATAAAACATTTTATTGTTTTAAACTGACGGTAAATTCTTGCAACTATAATAATCAACAGATGTCTTATTAATTATTACTTATTACTGTTATTATATAAAAAAAAATAGTTATCATGTCTCATTATATATTTTGTGTATACGATATAATCGTATCATTTATCAAGCACCGGACCATAATTAATGTAATGAGAGGTCAGTAGAACACTAGGCCGTCCTTGATAATGGGTGTATTCAATTCAAAAAAGTAATCATTTCTCCAATATACCGATTTTGAGCAAAGATTCTAAGCAATGTGTGTGTATATTGTTTGCACATTTTACCGTTTCTATTCTTAATACCTATTGGTACGTTTTTTTGTAGTAAAAACCTTCTATAATATTAAATTCTAAATCTTGTAGAAATTTTTTCTCACCAAAATTTTCGAAAATTATTTCTCTACCGATATTCTAATGTCATAAATATACGGTATAGAATCGATCAATAATTTTTATCCGTATTCTCAGAAGGAATTTGATGTAAAAATAATCATTTCGTCAAAAATTCAATTAAATGCTTATAAATAAAAAAACTAACATACGATTTTTAAGATTTTTTAATATTGTAAGTGAAGTATTTAAGTAAAACTACATTCAATTTTCAGATATTAATAATATCAAACATTAAACATTTTATTAGATAAAAATGATCTATTTTCAAAATTTAATGTTTAGTCTGAAAATATACAAATAGTTTAGGAACTTCGAGGTCGTGAAATCAGTGTTGATAATTAGTGAAAATTGAAAGTTTTTGCCTCTATTACTCTTAGAATTATAACTTATAACTAATTAACTCAGAATAAGTTAATGAAAATCTCGTTTACAACACATTTTACCGTTTTTATTGGACTTTTTTTATAGTTTTTTTCTACACTCGTAAAAAGTTTAAAAAAAAAACATAGTTATAAAAAATATAGATTATTTTCTTCACTCAGTATCTAAAATCGTGTCTTATACTTTAACGTCTAAAATGAATGATTCGAGTACATCACAAGTTTTTCCGTCAATTTATTTTGTGAAATAATTGTTTGAACAAAATTTTAGATTCTGAGTGACGTGGTGGATCTATTGGTTTTATAATGATGTTTTTAACAAGCTTTCAAATGAGCTTGCTCAGAATAATTTTTCTAAAAACAATATTTGCCTCTCTTGTCTAAATACCGGAGTGTTAAATGATGAACTTTTAAAACTATCTTCTTACAGGATTCTTATTAAAGTACCCATATTCATACAATTAAACCATATAATAAAACAATAATTTAAAATTTAAGTTTTATATTGATGAGGTTACGGTTTATTTTTAATCTATAAAAAGTTATATGTCAAGTTCTCATTATTATCACGATATGGCAAATTGAATCCAATGATATTTAGTTTTTAAACATTAAAAAATAACAATTACTATTTAACAGATATATTTATTGTAATACTGTCTAAGCAAGTAACTACATAGTATGTACTTATTATGAAATTTTTTAATGTATAATATAATCGTTATGACAATTTGAATAATACCAACTTGTAATAATACCAACACTATATCAACATTTTATCATAAAAATTATTTAATCTATATTCAATTGTTTAAAGTTTCCGTCACATCCAAAAAGATCTGATTGTTCATTGCTATTTGCATCAGTTGGTTTTTTATCCATATCTGCTTTTAACGAAAGCAATCCATTCATAAATAATTCTCTTTCTGCTATAATATTCTCCTTAGTAAATTCTATAAATAAATTATATAATATTTATATGATTAATTTTTAATAAAATGAAGATTTAATTCAAACACTTACCACCAAGTTCTTGAATCGATTTGTCACAACCACCTAAATCTGAAGGAACACATTCTTTTGAAATGTGTTTGAGTACTTCTGTTGGGTCAATATGCATAAATAACTAAAATTAAAATAATAATCATTGAATCAGTGGCTTTATTTTTCTACTATATTTTTATTAAAATAAAGCAAGTAGATTTATGAAAAATAAGAAAAAATTGCTTTCTTAACTGTTTGCAAATTATATTTATTTTTTTTAAAGTCAGAAAAATTATCCTTGTAATTTATTTTATATTCTATATTTATAATTAGGTACTGAACTTGAGTAAATTAAGATATTATGTTTTTTGTGTTATATAACCTATTTAGTTTTAATTTATTTTACCTTTAAAGTTTTTATTGTTTTGAACTGTAATAAATGCATTTTTTTAAAAAGAAAAAATAGGTGGGTATACATTTTTAAACTAAGAGAATATATTGCCATATGAATAAATAAAAAATAGAATAGATATGTGTCAGCCATTTTAAATAAACATTTTAAACCAGTTATTTCTATAAGTATAACATTCAAATAATTAGTATTAACTTATGCGTATGTTTAAGATCAATTTTACAATATGATTCAATATTATGAAAATCAGCTAGTGTTTTTTAACGAATAAAAATAAAAAATAACACTTAAAAATCATTGTTTATTAAGATTAATTTTTATGAGTATATATTTGCATGATTATAAATTACAATAAATAAAATAAATAATATGTAAATAAGTATTTAAATATTATGTGTGGATCGATTTGGTGCTATAATTAATTTTATACACTCGAATTTTATTCAGAATGCGAGTATCGTATCATACCTAACATATATTTTTAAGTACTACCTATCTGTATGTTAATTGAGTTTTAAATATTATACTTGTGTATATTTACATAATGATTGGTTATGATGAGAATGATATCTTATAAGTAAGTTTTGAAAATAATTCCTTAAAAATAAAAAATGTATGAAAATCAGAAAAAAATACATTTAAAAATTCTTTAACTTTTATCTTATATTATTTATTAAAAAATTAGTTGTGACCTATATAACTTACAGTTATTAAAGATTGAACCAGTAAATACTTTATCAAAAAATATTAGTTTTAATGTATTGGTGTATTGTCATTACGATTGGTAATAGATAATAAGAATATATTTGAAATTAACAAATACTTACACGAGATTGGATTTTTTTTGGAACCAACGATTTTAAAATATTAAATACTACAGCTGCATATGATGGTGCATTTACGAAGTGAACCTGTATAAGTTTATATGGGAAGTATTTCTGAAAAAAACAAAAACAGGAATCATTTTAATAAACTTTGATGAAGTATGAGGTCATAAAGAATAACTTAAATTATGTAACTGAAGTACACACAATAAACCAATGGGTAATATTTTTATTATAAAGAGGCAAGAGTAATAATATTGTTATATGCTAGTTTAGAACTGATAGATGTATCGATATTTAATTTTAAAATAGGCTTATAATAAATCTGTTAATATTTGTCTAGAATACAAATAAATGCATTCTAAAAACAATGTTGAATGAATTCTGTCACGATATAATTTTATAACTCCGCTCATATTTCTTCTTTATTTTTACGAATGTTGTTCAAATACGTCTTCGAAACTATCAAGGAAATTGAAATAGACTTGTTTTTTTAAGAAATATATATTTTATTTTGTTTATTTTTATTTAGTTCTAAGGTCTATTTAGTCATATATTTAAGTACCTATATATAATACGCGTTTTGCATTTGTGTGTGTGTGTGTGTGTGTGTGTGTGTGTGTGTGTGTGTGTGTGTGTGTGTGTGTGTGTGTGTGTGTGTGTGTGTGTGTGTGTGTGTGTGTGTGTGTGTGTGTGTGTGTGTGTGTGTGTGTGTGTGTGTGTGTGTGTGTGTGTGTGTGTGTGTGTATGTATATGTTTGTTTGTGTGAACAGCTTCACAAAAATACATTAACTGAAAGATAATGCAAAAAACATATGTCGTTATAAAATTATCTCGTTCCGTTGAGAATCTAAAACGGTATTATAGTGCTAATGGATCAAAAACGGCCACACACAGTTTGCCAACATATTGAAGAAAATAAAATTATGAATCTTGAATCTCACCGAACAATGTAAAGACTTTCTGAGGAAACTAGGTGTTGCTTGAGTGAGTAATTCATTTTTATTCGTCGTTGCCATATCGTAAATAATTATCACACCGTTCACTGTTTTTCGTTTTAAGTTCCAATCAATGCACATGTAATAGTATTTCGTCCATTGGTCTAAATATCTCCCAGGAACATCTTCGTCAGTGATATTTTTCGCGATAATAACCTGGTAACCTTCCTCCGTCAAATTCGTCGAAAATCCAAACCATCTATAAATATTACAAGTAGACGCATCAGTATAAAAAAAATAGTTGTGTAATTTATACATTTTCAGAAAAAATTGAATAATTATAACTGTTTTCAGTGAGTTTACGTTTTTCTCATTGCTGTTTGAACATCGTCTCCGAGCGGATCACGAACACCGAAAAATTCGTTTATCAGTGCTCTGCAGCAAAAATAACCGTCTAAAGATTCTTTTGTCCTCTCGATCCGCAATTTTCGTCCGATAAAACAATTACGCAACCACGCTCGATCTAATGAAATAGTTAATAAAATGTTCAGTGTATTAAAACTATGTTTTGTGTATATTATCGTTAAAAAGTTATGAATATTAAAAAGCTATGGTTTTATCATTATCCAAGTTATGTTTTTTAAGAATACAAAATTTAAAATTTTTTTAATTTACAACTCTTTGTGAAATTGCAAATAGAGAATTTAGAAATTAAAAATAGGTAATTGTTTTAAAATTTTTCGCTGGCCCAGCTATGAAACTGATTGATACTCTCTGGAGCTATACACAGCTATAACTTGGGATAATTTTATGAATATAAAATGAAGCCTATATAAATATATTATTTTCTTTATTGTTAAATTTGAATACTTTTTCAAAACAAAAATATGATTGGTACTATATTTACATAAATTATGTAAAAAGTACTCTGAAAAATTGCTGCCAAATATTTTCTTAAGGTCAATGTTTATCAAAAGCGTTATGTAAAATGTTGTGTACGTGCGAGGGTACGATAACGATGCTATATAAAATATATAGGTATCACGCGAGCACAACAAATGTTTTTTGAATTTAAGCAAAACAGCTTACCAGTAATGTTGGGCAAATGGGGCGTTTGCTGTAACCATTCTATCAGCTTATTTACTTCATCGTCATACATTTGGTCGTTTTGCTGACGTGTCTCGTCCATGACAGTCGTTTGATTATCGTCACTATTTTTTTGCATTTTTTTTTTACAAATCGCGTGGAACAAAGTTGAGAACGATTTGTTTGTCGATGCGTTGACCAAAGATTTCAGAGCTAGATTTACGACAATGCTTACGTTTTATGTAACCAGTGGATCGATTGATTTAATGCGTTGATAATTTGTTTTATGCATTTATAATTATTATTCATAAATTTCCACAGGTACTCATCGTTGACAGTAACTATTAACTTTATTGTATTCCTGCTAAATCGTTAACTTGGGCTGCAAATTGCTTTCTCTAATAATTGTAATGTCAAGTGTAATAAGTTACAGTATTTCTTTTTTTTAAGTTTGATAATATCGTATAATAGAATGCATAAGGCTTTTTTATGGGGATAAGTTTAAAAATAAAATTTTTCTCGGTAAAAATTAGATTAGGTAGAAAAAAATAGTGAGTACTAATTTACTGAAATATTATTATACATTGATTTTAATACGGATTTCTACGGATTGCATCCAGAATTATTTTTTACTAAAATTTATCATGTGTAGACCCACACAATTTGATTTAACTATTTAAGATTTTGACTGAAGTAATGACTTTAAAATTATGTTCATTATGTTTTTATTTTTTAGAGCCTAGAGGCCCAATTTGAATTCTAAACTTCGTATTGAATTATTTTTTAATTTTCAGTTTGTTTATACACAAAGTGAATCAGGCAATGTAAATATTTACATTTAAATTTCAATATTATTTAATTCAACTTAAACAAATTGATTAAAGCTCTGGTTTAAATTCAATAATTTTTCTCTTTTTAAAACTCATAACCAAAAATAAATAAATAAATATATGAAATGAACTGCTGGCAGAACGAAGTACAATATAAACTAATAATTTGATATAACAATGTGTATCAAGTATCAACATTGATAAAAATTGGAACCTGTTCATAATTATTTGCCCAAAGCAATGTTTTTCAGTGAAATTAACACTTGCCCAAGCTGGACCTTACGTTAACGCCTGGATTGAGTCTCAGATGATTTGTTTTAGTGTTGAGTTATCTGAATTAAATCTTAGTCACTTTTTACCAGGTCTTTGAATTAGATTCAAAATGTATCGTAATATCGTTATAAAAGAATAATAATGTTAATATATACGGGCTTTTGGTAACACTACTAGGCGCAAACTCATGCTATAACTTAAGTTGAATTAACAGAAGATTCGTTTTCAAATAACTTACAATAAATTACTGTAAAATGTTGAAAAGTTACAGTAAAACTGAATATAAGATTGAAATATTTTGAATTTGGTATAATGATACTGGTACTTAATTTGATATTTGCACACGGAGATTTTAATCATTATTTTAAATTTGCAAGGTATTTATGATTCATTGATCCTATTTAAAAAACAATTATAAATTATATAATCAAATAAATAATATAAGCATTTTTTTGGAGTGTTCATAAAAATCGTTTTGAATTATGCAAAAAAACAATCAGTTTTATGCGCTTAAAATATTTTTATGATTTTTTTTTTCTGATAATAAAGGAATCGATGTATTTTAGTTATAAACTGTAGTTCAATCGCTTCATATTTTTAAATATTTGGATTTCAAAGCGATTTTTAATAATTTGCATGAAAGTTTTTTATTGTAGTAAACTGTAATAAGTTAAAAAGGCAATAATTAAAGTGTAATAAAACTATTCTTCTTATAAGTTACTCATTTCAAATTTAGAGTCTAGACTATTAAAAACTCTAATGAAACTACTTATTTTTTATTTATTTTTCATTAAAAGTTAAGTCAAATATTTCATATTAAAACAAAACACAAGTAACTGAACTTACGCAGTGAAAATAACAATTTCTTCAATATCATATGTATGACCAATTATGATTATCAATAATTTACAATTTACAAATTACTACTTTTTTTTTTTACTATGATATTATTATTGGTTTTAAATATATATGTATATAATTTTGTATTTAATATACGTCACGTGGAAATATCGAATTTGAAGATGTAAAGTTTAGTATGATTGTACGAGTATCAAAAAGTTATAAGTGCCTTTGAACAATTATAATTTTATCAAACATAAAATGGCGACATATATTTTTATTTTTACGACACTTTAATTAAATTGAGTTATTAATTATGTGTTAAACCTTGAAATGTACGTAATTGAAGATTTTAAATGACGTAACATAATGTTTAATGTTTAAAATTTTAATTAATTTTGAATAATTAATTTTTATTTTTTAAATTGTAATATTATAATTTTTATTGAATTTATTTACTTGAAATATATTATATATTCGAGATTTCCCAAAAAGTTTTAAGTTCAGTGATTAATTTATTTAGATAACATATTTTGAAGACTCATATTATTCAATCTTAACGAAGTTTCTGAAAATGTTCACAAAACCACGTTTCCATTTAGTATATGTAGGTAATTTATTAAATAGGCTTAGGATAAAATATGTACCTAATAACGTAAGTAATATACTTTTCACACAATTAGAATGAACACAAATATTGAGTCACACCATAATAAAGTACGTCTATAATTCATAGGTAAGTCCAATATTTATATTAATTCATTATATTTAATGATCATGATTTTAATAAGAGATCTATCCATATCAAACCCATCCCCACTAACTATGCCACTGAATTGAAAATCATTTATGTTGTGAATTTTATACTTGAAGTGACATCTTTTGTAAAAAACTATGTAACACGTGTTAATAATTTCTTCGTATAACTTTTTAGTGCAGTAAAGTTCTTTTAAAACATCGATGAATTCATAGATAGCGCTGTAATTTAGAAAATGAACACCTTTAAGTTGATTGAAAAATTAATTCAAAGTTTTTGTTTATCGAAGTAAATATTATATTGATAAACGTAGTATTTAATGAAAACACTTGAGTGATTTGAGTATTATGATGTTCACTTATATAATATCAATATTAATTTATTAAATATTTAATTGGTTTTGGATATCACATTGTACATATTATACATAAACTCTTTTTAGAAGACACCGAATACAATTGTATTCAGAGTTTTTTTTATAATTTATTATAAATTAAAATATTAAAGTTATTAAGTATGTCAAGCTAAAAAAGTTATTACTAATGAGATGATATTTACTTGATGAAATTTATTGTACAGTCATAAATTGAAGAGCCTTAGTTTCGAAATTATTTAAATATAGTTGCAGTATCTAGTTGATTAGAACAGAACCTACAAAATTTAATGAATTTATAAAATAAATTTAAATATTACCATTTTTTAAATTTACAAAAGTTGATTTTTAAATGTAATGTTTGCTGTTTGTATTCTATCACACCATTCAAATATTTATAGTGAAAACTACTACAATTTTTCAACCAATTAGTTTCAACCAAAATTAACTAATTGTTAAATCAATACAGCTAAAATAAATTGAATTTAATGATACTTACAATGAATTTTTTTGTTAACACACTCAAAAACATTTAACTTATTAAATCGGTTGAAGAATTCTCCACTGATGTATTCATTTTATATTTTTATATTATATAGAACATTTTATCTATTTATTTTTTTTATATTTAGTGAGATTTTAATTTTACATTATGATATCTCGACAATTACAATTTATATGGTACACGATATTTGTAAAGCTCACACTATTAAATTTTGAGAGAACGTTTTATTACATATACAAATAATATAAAAACTTAGTTGTGATGCTCCCTTTTTAATTTATAGGTTTTTCGTTATTTACTAAATAAACAATTATACACTTTAAATCAATAATGTCAACAATTAATATAATTTAGTAGGAAAAATGTGTATTTAAAATATTGAAAACGATAGCATTAAAAACAAAAGAAACCAATTGATTTGTTGCTTTTTTAAGTAATTGGTTAATGGTACGGCAGTAAATTGTCACGCCCACTCTATTAAAGAGCACATCGATTTATGTTTTCTAAGGATTTATGACAATAACACATATTCAGTTGCTCAAGGGCTATCTCAGTTATCGAAACTAAAGAAGTACAGCTCACCAGAAGTAGGAAGTGCTCGTTTTTTCTTTGTAAAAGACTATTTACAGAGGGTACAGTTTCAACTATTGTGTGAGGCAATTTCGATCAATTAAATAAGTACGTGAAGTTGGCACTTCAAAGTTTACTATCCAAAAACATCCCGACAAACTTGACTCTGATTTGTTAAAAACTGTAGTATATCTATTGAAATTAGTTGGAAAAGTTGATAAAAGTTGTTAGGCTTTCAAATTTGTGGTGTCTAGAACATAACTAAATACTACAACTGACGTTGAAGTTCAAAAATCATATTTAACAATTTTCTCTCAGCTTGTTGAAAATTTATTGAAAAATATTAGTAAAATTACAAACATTACGAACAAAATTAAATTTAGAGGTATAAGTTGCCACATTACAATATTTTTAATAAAAATGAATTTAATCATCCGAAAACATTTTAAACCAAAAAACTTGAATGTACCTTTTTTTAATTATGAAAACTAGCCATCAAATAACCTTTTTTCTTTTAATTATTAAAATTTTTCTTCTGACATAGTAATTTAGAATATTCATATATTTAGAAAAAAATAAATAAAAATAAAGTTTTCAATTTTTGTTTCCAACAACTTTTGAGAGTGGTCCAACAAACTTAAATTTGCCCTACTTGTATACATACGGAGATACTAGAGCTTTTATAACTAAGTTAAGATATCAGAAATATTTTGAATTCAAGATGAAGACATAGTTTAATGTACACGTGATGTATTTTACAGTTTTATCGGCAACATCGAAAATGATATGATTAATATTATAAATTATCTCTATTATTCATCTCTATATAAATTTATTAAAACCAACGCTATTGATTATCATGCATACGTAGTATTAGTTTTATAGTTAATTCTTTTCGTTTTATTTCAAAACTGAGTGATTAAAATAACCTTTAAGTTAACCTAAACGTGTAAATTTGTAATCCTTTTGCAATGGTTTAGATTTCTTCCGGTGATAATCAAACATACTTAAATACATAATTAATAGTTTAGGCATTTAAGTTTTTTCATTTTGTTAATTACTTGATCTTTATTTTTGTCTGTATAATTTAATTTCATTACATCAAACTGTTAATTACTATGTACTATACCTGTATACTGTACTTGAGCCTACGGGCGTTTATATATATATATATATATATATATATATATATATATATATATATAAAATACCTAAACATAAATATCGAAATGCTAAGATAACAAAAATCATCTTGAAAAATGATTATTCCCATGAAAATCAATGTACAGAATGTATTATAATATATAATAATCTACTGACTTGCTGACTTCATAATCTCGATTGAATTTTGGGACTTCAAAACGAAAAAATGTAAAAAAACCAGACATATTTTCAGTGGCGGACTGGACGACCGGGATACCGGGAAATTTCCCGGTGGGCCGGTGCTAGTATAAAATATAAATTTTATTAGTATTTACTATTAATGATTACTTTAGTACCTTTATGCAAATATACAATAGTTATTTTATTTTGTTTTATCATAATCAATTAAAATATTTAAAAGCTAAATTGTATTTACAAAAAAAAAATGTACATATATATATATTTAAGGGGCCGTTAGTACGCTGAGGGCCTCTAAAATTATGATTTTCCCGGGCTGTTTTTTTCTCCCAGTCCGCCACTGCATATTTTGCATCATAGGTATTCTTCGCTCCACGGACAATATAATGGTTTTGGATGTAGACGACCTTAGATGAGGAGTTTTTATGATAGTCGAATAATACATGCAGTATGATATTATTGTTATTTTAAAGTTTTCAAAAAATAAAAAACATTATGATAAAATATTGATGCAACTATCAAGTTTCTAGGAAAAAAAAGTTCTGGAAGAATAGCAAAAATAATCCATGTCATTTTCATAATATTTGTAAAAATAACCCAGTCTAACGATTTTTGAAATTTTTTCAGTGCTGTTAAGTATATGAGTAAGATAATATTAAATTTTCATGTCTTTATGTCAAGGATTTAAAATTGTATTAGATAAAAAGTTCCAAAAAAATGAGATATTTTAAATGATTTGAAAGTTCTATACTTAAGCTTAGTGCTCAAATTTGGTTGAAACATTTGTCAAGTCTGTATAAGATTTATGTTGATGTTTGGTGAAAATGTTAAGTATTTAGTACCATTTTATTTTTTTCTGATTTATGGCTAAATATCTTCTTTTTTTATTGTTATTTAATTTGCTTTATCTGGTTAAATATTTCATTTTTTTTAATTTAATTTTTTTTTTTTTATATAATTTACAATCTGTTACAGAATAGAACAATGAGTAAATTGATGAAAGATAAATGGCTTGAGTGAACACAGATTAAAGAAACCTTTCATTAAAGGCACTTTGACAGTTACTTATGTACATAAATATATGAGTTTACAATAGTATTATATTACAATTTGAAGTTTTTTTTTTATATTAGTAGGTCCCGACACCAAAAGGTTAAATATTTAAAATGGATTTTATGATTATCTCTTCTCCACCAAATTTCACCATTTTTATTCAATTTTTGGGGATTTTTCTACATAGTCACATAGTATATTCCATATAGATACTTTTGAACCATTACTACCACCCAAATATGCAATAATGGTAAAAAGTTGTTCAGCACTCCACCGCCACCAATAAACATATTCTAGTATACCGCGCGGGAAAAATTAATTTGTATGATTTTATTAAATAAATAGCACTTCATTATTCTATTTAATTTCATATACCTATCAATTAATAAACAATTGACAAAAAATAATTATTATAATTAATGACTTCAAACAAAACACTCTTTGAAGCATAATAAAAATCGCAACATTGTGGTGTTCTTTGAACTTAGGATAATTTTAAATAGCTTTATAAAATATATTTATTTAAATAGATAATTTAAAACTAATGGTTCTCAAAATATTGAATACGAAAACTTGGAAAAAAAGGTTACTTCATTCTTGGGTGAAATGATAAAGGGTCAATATTTGGGTGGAAGGGGTCTTGACCGGTTTTATAGTATAACTATAATATTTATAAATACATGTTAATAAATAATATTAATAATAATGATAAATTGAAAATAATACATAGAATCAATCGAACAGTTGTCAACTAGTGAAATATTTGAAATAATAGTGACCTGTAATGTCACGTGAGATCATTTACATTTATAGTGGCCATATTTTAACTCATGCGTTACCAACAGTCGACAAGTAACAGACCAACGACCAACAATCATATTAGTGAAGCTTCCCAAACATCTGGAAAAGACTCATAACATTTAAATTGTTATCAAATTCACCAGTCGTGTAAGGTTGTAAGTGATATTCAATTTTAAATAAATAACGTCAATAAATTAATATTAATACTATATTACATAAATAATATTTAATTTCATATTTTTCGATAACAGACTATGGTAAAACTTCATTCTGGTGCGTCGTGCAAAAAAATGTAAGTGTTTTAACGTATTTTGAATGACATTGTGGTAAAAATAATTTTATATTAATAAGTATTTCAAATATGATAATATATTGTAAGGATATAATGTTTACGAAATGTTTTACTTTAACTAACATATATAAAACATACTGAATTATCTATTTGGGCACTTTTCTGTTAAGAATATTTTTAAATTCTTCTATAAAAGTATGAAATATTTATTATCGGTTACGAATTATAATAAACCTTAACCTGAACTGTGATTAATTATATAAAAATACATAGATTCTCAAACTCAACTCAATTTATTTATAATTTTACAATTTAAACAAATACTTGTACCTAGTTTAAACATAGAATATATAGGGACTTGGAAATAATTTGAACTGTATATTCAGGAGCTAACTCACGATATGCAAATTTCATAAAACAAAATGTCTGAACTATGTATAAATCATATAAATTATTACTGCTTTATACCAAAGAATACCAGGAGTATTATAAAGTAATTCTGTATCTATATGATAAATGGGGATCAATAAGTATTTGTGACGACGTGAGGTACGTGGACACACACACACACACACACACACACACACACACACACACACACACACACACACACACACATAAACACACAGACACACATATACACAAATATTCAAATTAAAAATATTGACACTGTGCGTATTACATAGTGTACAAACGCATGGAGTATTTTACCATCAATCTTGTATTAAAATAAAAGTAAAAATTAAATTTCTAGATATCTTTAAGGTATTTTATTTGAAATGTACACTGAAACACAAAAATTTTATTGGTGAATGAAAACATTATATCCTATCATATTATGTGACCTTATTGAATGATACATCAATAGTTAGACAAATTTGATAGTTAATATTAAATTTTATGTTAAAGAACAGAAATTCCTATAATCAAGATCAATTTTAAAATAAGTACAATAACATTGATAAAGAGAAAGTATCCACATATACTAAATGTGATTTTATTGAAAAATTTATTTTATGAAATTAAATAAAAAAAACATTATTTTGATTCCAAAAATTAAAATTAAAAAACGAAAGCATTTTTTCCTTAATTTTTTTCCAACCATGTATATGTAACTTAAACTTTATTCAATTGTCCGTAAATAAAATTTCATTGTGAATGCATATAAAATAATAAATGTATTGAATGTCATTTATTTAGAAATAAACCAAATAAGTGTAGAAGTATATTTTTATAATTAAAAAAAAAAACATATTTCATAGTATTTCTGAAAAAACTTAACCTATATTTTTGCTCCTTATCTATGATGCACAAAGGATTATTATTCACAAGTGGTATTTTCATTAGTTGCTAATTATAATGCAGAAACTTTGTTCATTCGCTCCACTAGAATGTTGGTACGTGGGTCACTCGAATCAGTGGCACGTGTAATCAATATACTATATACATACACAAAACAGTAGCTATAGTCTAGTGTTTTATTTTATTGAAAAACCTTTCTTGCATACTACCATCAACACTACCGTAAAACACGAATATACCTTTTTTCGTTTCACATCGATTTATAGAGTTTAAGTGAATAGTTTTCCTTTTATTTTAAATGTAATGCATTTTTTGTTTACGATCACCATTTTATTTCAATACTCTAACATAGGAATTTTCAAACGAGTTTTAAGTTGTTATATTTCTTTTATCGTTTCTTTTTTTTATATGTTTTCTACCGTATCATTCATTGAATTTTATCCAAACCTCTATTTCTCCTGTTTCTCATATTTGTGTCCAAATCTCAACCCAATTGTAAAACGGTAAATTAAAAAAAATAAATAAATAATAAGATACTTTTTACGACAAAAGCTTACAAATTATTTCAAATTTTTGATGTACTATCATGTGAAAGTATTCAATTAGGTTTTCGTCATATTAAAATGATTATTTAAATATCAGGAGTATAGTAACACATTGTCATTGTTAATTATTGATTAATTATTGACAGTTCATTATGAAGGTCATTCACATTTCAAGACAATTTCTAATGTTACCATAATAGTGGTTTTTCAATCACATATAGAATTATAATATGTTCTACTAAAAACATACTAACACTATAGATCAGCGGTTCCCAAACTTTTTTTTCCGTGGTGCCCTTTTAGGAGCCAGAATTTAGCCACGGTGCCCTGCTGTATATAACGTGAAAGACAGAACAAAAAAAAAGTACTCATTGATAACCAATTTTATTAATTTTATTAAGCCCAATACAATCTAAGCTCTCTAAGCTACACAGCTAATTTAATTATAAATTAATGCATTTTAAACTTAAAAAAAGATAAATAAATAAAATTGATTGCCATTATGATTATAATTATTACATAAAAATATTAAAAATAAAAATAAAAATATTCACATACGATTTTAACTGAAATCACATTTACGAATTCACTTATAAGGTTGAAATTACAATGTCCGAATATACAATAGAAAATATTACATTATTTGCTATGACGGTTTTACGAAAACAATAACGAAAAAAATCTATACATTTTAAACTATTTGTTATGAACCCTAGACCGCGGTGCCCTTAGAAAGTGCTCGCGGTGCCCTTAGGGCACCGCGGTGCACAGTTTGGGAACCGCTGCTATAGATGAAAGTTTCATATTTTTGCTTTAGCTAAATTCCTGATACGTACTTAAATTTAATCATTATAATATTATAACCTATTGTAAACGTGATATATCAAAGATGCATATTGCATATGATACGGTATAATTTTGTTTTTTATTAAGGTATACTATTACAGCACATGTATATTACTCGTATGTTAGAATAATATATGCGTGTATTATAAAAATCCTATTAGTTTTTCAAACAACCAAAATAACCGTCTAATAATAGTACACAAACCATTCGGACATAAATATAAATTTGATATGTAAATTGTTAGGCGACCCTTGAAATGCATGTCCCTCGCTGTCCCTTATTATACAAGTAACTGCGGCGTTTTATGTATGCATTGAGTTTGACTTATTCATTTTAAGACCCTTATTTCCGTATGCAGATTAGATAGTATCTAATAAAATTTATGGAATCCGTGTAGAATTCTAACATTGTAATAATATTGCTATTTTTCTCAAAAGAGTATAAATATAATATACTATCACGGTATTGGTTTCAAAGTGTGGTAATTTGACTACAGATTATTTTACTTAACCTCAAAGAAAAAAAAATAAGATTGTTATAAATCAATTATATTACGTTGAATATTTTACACTTTTGTTAAGTATTAATAAATTAAAGTAAAAAAAAATAAAAAATAAATTAGGTAATATTCGCATTGAATTATTTCGAAATGCGAATATTAAAGGCGCTTTTTGGCCTCATTTTCACCAAAATGATATTAAACGCCGATCGTTTGCTTATTCAAATTAGAGAATTAAATGTTAGCAGCTTCATGTGTCGCTAGCTTTACGAATCGTATGCATTTGCCATGAAATGGAGAAAACTTGAACGGGTATCAACTTACAAGAATACTAATTGAATTATTGAAATAATTTTAAAGTTGTTTTGGATCAGTTTGTCCAAGTCACTTTTCATAAAAATGTATTTCTTACATTACTATTTACTAAATGCGTTTAAACAACTTATAAAAAAATGTATCAGCGAAATAGGATTACTCACATATTGTCACAATTAATTCATTGATTCTTCGATCCTCTCATTAATTTTCAGTATCTCATTCACCATATATTAATAAAATTATTTCACAATGTACAGTTGTATCAGGGGCAAGTTTGAAATCTTTTTATGACGCCCAACTTAGGAAAATGTTAATAGTTAACTACCTGATCAGTATAATACATTACATATAATTACACATTTTACTAAATAAAATATAATTAACCACTTCTAAGTACATATTTACTATTTCTGTTCATCAATTTTTTATCTAATATATTACATACTAATTTTATAAAATATAACACATTTACATTATATTATACATACATTATACGAGTACGTAATATTATTAATAAATTAATTTAGTTAAGTAATCATAATTTATTAAATTTATAAATTCTAGTTTAAAACACTTGGATACTTATAAATTTATCTTAAATTGAAATGCTAAAATGTTATAAAATATGAAATAAAATCAAATAAAATTTAGTTGAAGCCATAATTTTATCGTTGATGGTAATTTGGCTTGCTATCTAAACTGTAAACTTGGCACCTGCTTTAATTATTTAACGCCTTTACAACATCAATAATAACGTGATTTGTGTACTTGGCAATATTCTTAATCTTATATACATTTGAAAAAAATAATAAATTATGATTATTACAAATTACAATAGTAAATTAAAAACAAATAATTTATAAATCATATCACATACAAATCTGTGCAAGTTACTTTCACGTTAAAACAATCTCCCCGTGAATGCCCTCAATTAATCATGAACAACGCCCCCATCCCTGTCCAAACCTAAATTAAGTACTTAGGCATAACACTCGATAAACGACTTACCTGGGGCCCCCACCTAAAAAAAAAAGAAAATCAGCGAACAACAGACTTCACCTCCTCCGACCACTCCTCAACTCCAAAATACCACTCCAAAACAAACTTATTATATATTAGTCAATCATAAGACCAGTCTGGTCTTATGGAATAGCAATCTGGGGCCCAGCCAAGCCCTCGAACATCAGGCCAATTCAGGCTTTTCAATCAATTGCGCTAAAGTTAGTAACCAAAGCCCCCCCTGTACATAAATTCTGTAACTCGATAAGACCTGTTATCGACAAATTTGGTTCATTAAGCTATCGAAACGAATACTATCGAAAAGTTATCAATAGAGTGATTCTGTAACTGATATTTAACGAATATTATTGTTAAGATATTGAAATACTATCGAAAATATATGATACCGTATCGGGCGGTTTGGAATGGCCGCTTTGGAAAGGACATTGGAAAGAAGAGTAGAAAGAAAAGTACTCAGAGATGCTCAAAATCCATACGATTTACCTTTAAATGAATTTCTGAACATATTTCGAGTTATTCCAGAACTTGCTATGGACTTAACCGACGACATTCGGGAATCAATTCCACGGGAACGTAGTTAGGTTAGGTTAGGTTAGGTTAGGGTATACGAGTATTATAGTATTATATTACGAAGTATTATAAATTAGAATAATTTACTTTCAATTACAGTAATAACATAATATCACAGATTATTTGAATTATTTGTGATAACTGATAATATGCCGACGAAATCGTCGGCAATAAAAACATATGTTTAAAAACGCACAGTTTTCATTGGTTGCATTTTATAATATCCCGGTGTGTCAACAGTATATAATTACTTCATATCGAAAATTCGATAACTCAATATGTAACGTTTTTTGTCGGTAAAGCATTTTACAGAATCGCAACTTTGATATCAGTTTTCGATACATGATGGGATCATTGAGTAAATAATATATGGATGGGATACTCATTAACGAATTCTTATCGATATTATTCGATACGTTGTTATCGAGTTACAGAATCGATCTACTGGTACGTTTCAAACTCTACCTTACACAATGACTTAAAAATATTAACTACCACTGAACTAGCCAAAACAATGTATAAACGTTTCTACCAAAATTTAAGCACTCATAACAATACTTTAATATCACACATGTCCTCCCTCATCCTCCCAAAAAACTCCCCACGCAGACTAAAGCGAAAATGGTGTAGAGACCTATTGAATTAGTAAAGGAGGTGTTACCATTGGGTTTATTCCTCATCATGTTATTCATGCTACTTTATTCTGTTTTTATCTTATTTGCTTATTGTAATTATTGTGTACAGATTGTAAATTGCCTTTCTTAATAAAAAAAAAAAAAAAAAAAAAAAAATCATAGATACAAATTTAGTACCTATAATACGATGCAGAAAAATTTGGCTATTAAATCATTTATTACATATGTTGGCTTCTAAAATACATAAATTAGTTCACATTTATAATCAAATGAAGTTATTTGGTACATGTAAATAATGAATAACAATAAAAGTGTTGGATTACTTATAGTCACAATTTTCATCATACATTTTATTTTTGGCATTGGATTCTTAATTTAACACTAACATGAAATTATAACTTTATTATTAATTTCATTTTAGGTATTTTTTCATCATTAAGTTGTAATACTTTGCCATTAAGACACCAATCAATGCTAATAGATAAAATATTTCTATTATATTAATGCATAGGTTGATTGAAAGTCCAAAATAACTAATAAAACAGGTAATTAATGGATAAATGATAAGTGTTGTGTTCTTTTTTTCAACAATTACAATATTTTTAGTATTATAGATTCACTAATATAATTGGTATACTTATAAATACTTAAAATAATAGTAGATACGTTGACGTTAGTCTTTATGGTTGCATCCAAAAACCGCACACTTTTGATTTTGACCCTAAAAAGGTCGATAGCCAAAAACCGCACAGCTTATCGGTAAATTACCGCACATTGATAGTGGGTTAAAACCGCACACTATTTTTTGTGAAAATAGTGAATAGATAAGATGATGATAGTGTCATCTATGCGTTGACTCCAAAAACTGCACACTTTTGATAAAATACAGGACAAAACCGACTACAAGGACTACGAATGGAGCTGAAAGATTTCACCAAGGGCTTAATTCTGAATTTTATTCTCCAAATCCATCTGTATTTATGGTTATTGATGTTTTAAGAAATATTCATATAGATACAGTGACACGTATGAACCAGTACCATAAGGGAATTCAAAATATATTCCGTCTATGATTGAAAAACAAAAATAAGTTAGTAAATAGGTACATAATAATAATATTTTTGATTTTTAATTAAATTGGATTTATTTTTAGGAGCATTTGTTTATTAGTTGGGAAGAATTTTTACGTGACGGAAATCGAATAAAGTTTTTAAAAAACGTCGGCAGTCGGTTTCAACCAATCAAACTTTGAGAGTTTTAAATTTTTTTTTAAATTAATATTTTAAATTTTTTTTAAATTAATATTTTAAATTTTTTTAAAATTAATATTTCAAATTTTTTAAATACCTATACATTTTTAGTTTTAGATTTTTTTTTAATTAATATTTTAAATTATTGAATATATGCATTTTTAAGTTGACATTAATTAATATTATATAGGTATTTTTTTGTTTATCGATATTTTTGGGGTTAAAATCATAACTGTGCGGTTTTTGGATACGACAATTTTTTAAATTGTGCGGTTTTAACCTATTAAATGTGTGCGGTTTTAACCTGCCAAAAGTGTGCGGTTTTGTCCTGTATTTTATCAAAAGTGTGCGGTTTTTGGAGTCAACGGTCTTTATAGCACATTTAATTAAATATGTACTTATGAATGTAATTTAAGTAAAATGTACACTTTTCTTCTTTTGGGTTTTAAAACTGTACTTTGGAAGTAGAGAACCACCAAAAACAAACATGTGAATACAATTTCCACTTAATTCTTTCCAATTAATGGACACGTAAATTTGCCGATCAGTGAATTATTAATATTATAGTCATGGTTTTAACAAGATGTAAAAAAAAAAAAAAGATAATAATAATTTGATGAATTATTTTTCAATTATTATTGTATATAAAGTTAGTTTTTTCAAACTCATTTTTAATAGTATAATTTTCTGATGACTTTTGTTAAAATTTTAATAAAATAAATTGTTTCAATTAGTAACTTATCCATTTAAAATGCAAAGTAAGAACAAATGTAGCTCAATGGATTTAATTGTTTTTTTTTGTCAATTTTAACAGTATAATATGATAATCATACAAAATACTTATAAATAAATTTATGAAACTGTATAAAATGTATTGAAATTAGATTTTCATAATAAATTAATAAGTTATTGATAATTAATTATTCTTTTTTATATTTTTATAACTTAAAACATATTTTAGTTATTCCTTAAGATTTATCTAATTAAAAAAAAACAAAATAAATATATTTATTAATTAAAAAAAAAATACTATTGAGAACATGTTATTACATTTATTTCACAGATGTATAATTAAATGATTCTATCCTATAATTTTTCTTATTATGAAGAGTCTAAAGACACTACAAATATAATAGACATTTTTGCATGTTGCGCTTTTTAGCTTTTAAACACACTATAAAATAATGTTTTCTTGAAAATGTAAAATACACGTATTTTTTTTATAAAAGCTCACTTTTCATTAGTGAACTTGGTCGTATATTATAATTAAGATCATAAATTACGTGTATGAATGGAAATCTTAGGTTTTGAGTACATAATAATGTAAGTATTTAATTGTTATAAACTTCTGTAAGGTGGAACGTACGCTTACAAAATCTTTTATAAAAAGCATCTTGTAGTTTTTGTGCTGCGTATTCAGTTAATTTATATTTTTCAAAGTATTCACGAAGGTATAATAATATTACTAACTTAATGACTCTTTTTTTTCAAAACAAAATTATATTTTCAACAATATTTTTAAAACCATTTGGAAAATGACAAAAGACGGTTTATATTAATTAACAATTTAATTTAATTAAATAATAAGCAATAAAAAGTTCAACTTCAAATTGTCCAAAAGTAGGAGGACAAGTATCTAATATATGAGTAAACAAAATTGATCACAAATATTCATTTTCACTAAATTAGAAAAAAATCAAAAATTAGATTTTGAGAACTTTTCAAATTTATTTAACATGCATTCAGATACTTGACATAGGTCTATTAGGACTTTAATTTTTTTATTTTTCAGCTCCTTTAATATACGTGGCTTCTATAGAATTTAGTAGTTTCACCAATAATGGCCTTTATTCAATTACATTTTATTAGTTCAAAGAAGTTTTATAACATCTACTTATCTACAACATTGAAACTTATTAAGTTTTTGAGTTTAATTATTTGAATAAATAAATACACAAATACGTTTTTAGTTCTAAACATATATTTTTACTATAAAAAAAATGGTTGAATATACATTCAATTACTTTCAGTAATATTTTTTTTTCATTCATTACAAATTTATATTGAATACAACTCAAATCAATGCAGTACCTATGCCACCAATTTAAAGTATGACCTAAAGAATTAATTGATCTATAATAAATGTTACTATCCTTATTCTTATATATATAAAATAACAGGCCTTTTTTATGTACCAGTTTTGTGACGACGCTATTTAACTTTTTTCCAATTTTTTTACTCAAAGTTGTTCCAAATACCTTCGTGAGTGTCACCACGTCGCCCGATTTTCAAAATTTTGATTTTAAAGGGTTGAAATCGGCAAAAATAAATTTTAACGTGTTGCGTGTGCTATGCCTGCATATATGCGGGAGATCAAATATAAAATATAAAGAAAATACCGGTAAATTGTTATCAGTTGGGCTATTATATACACGAGCTCCTGAATTCAACGGTGTCTCCAGATTTGTAATATCAACAATATCCAAAGAGATATTAAGTATTATATATTTCCAACCTCTTAGTGGTTCTCAAACCATGTATCCCTGGAAATTATTATTCAATCCATGTATTTTAACGCGTTTAATTTTACATTTTTATGTATCGTACCAAAAATTCGTTTACATTACCTATAGTTTTCCATGTAACAAGATCTATTTGGTAACAAAACCATACATTATATTAAATTATGAATGTTATACCGCTTTGCGCAAGTGTAGTAACTCATGGCCGACAAATACACATTGAGCTGTAACTCAGTATGTTTTGATTCAATTTTTTTTAAATTAACTAGGTATCTCATTTTCTACATGCACACATCGATCAGTTTAAGTTTAAAAAAATTTTTAACAATCTGCAACACAGAATGGTTGTTAGCTATTTTAATGCTCAGCAGTGAAAAGGTTAAACGTGTTACGATCCATCAGACGCCGAACGCGCGCCGATTATCGGTTCATCAGTGCACTGCGATTGTGATCAGTGAACATTGCACGTTTGTGTTGTGTTTCCCTAAATTATTTAACTACAATTTAAGAGTATTGTCATTTAGTTTGTAACATTATGAGTACTGCCTTAGAAATACATAATTTGTATTTAAACGACGATTTTATTAATGCATTTTTAGACATCGTAAAATTACAAATATCATTTATTCCACAAAACGTATTGTTTTATCAAACATCACTTATGTATTCAGCCGTTGAGAACGTGGACAGTTTTCAAATTTTACATAATGGTTCTATTGGAAACACGTACACTTATACGCACTTAGTTTCATTACGATAATACACACATAGCCAATGCCCAATAGCATCATTTCCAATAGAACCATTATATGAAATTTGAAAACCATCCACGTTCTCAACGACTGAATACACAGTGGTGTTTGATAAAAAAATACGTTTTATGGAATAAATTATGTTTGTAAATTCACGATTTGGAAATAACTGTTTCTCACACGGACAATATGTACCTATGTGACGTTTTCTAGAGTTGGAAGACCTGACCATTTGTACGTTTATGCACTACAAAATAAAACTCTAAATGAGGTATACCAAGAGGTTTTGACATAAACCGTATTAGCATTGAGCATCTACGTATCATTTGTACATATTCATAAAAAAAAAGTTATATATAATTACAGAATCATTTTTTAATAACAATATAAGTATAGAATCATTATCATTAGAATCAATAGAATCATTTGTAAATATTATTATTATTATTATTATTATTTTTGTTGTCTTTATAATTCACTACTACTTTTTAGTACTTTATATCATTAAGTAAAATACATTTTAGATTCTGAACGGAGTGAAGAATGTATTGATTTTACAATGATGTGTGTTTTTTTTTTTTTTTTTTATTTTTATTTTTTTTTATTTTTGTGTCTGTCGACACGATTTGGGGCAGTAAAAATGCTTCGATTGCCTTATATAGCAACTTTTCTGAAAGGAAAGTGAATCTAGTTGGTACTTTGGGGGGTCAAAAGTTAAAAATTTTCAATATTTTTTTAACGCGCCGGGAAAAACCCTTAAAAAATGAGGGAAAAACGGTATATTTTACGCAAAACCAGTTTTCGACAAAATCAAATTTTTTATTTTGCTATAACTCAAAAACTAATCGATGTAAATACTTGAAATTTTCACCAAATGTTTAGATTAGCGTTCTCTATACACCGTTAAATTTTCAAAGTATTTTGACTTTTATTGAGCTAATTATAGACAATTGAAATTTTCAATTTTTTTAAGTATTTTTTTTTTAAATAACGATAAAATTTTTTTTTTTTGTCAGAAAATCTTGAAAATTTAATACAAGGTTTCTTATAAGTTGTTCCATAACTGATAAAAAAAAATCCAAAATCGTAAGTCACAATTTTTTTTTATAAGTGCTCAAAGTTCCAATTTATACGAAATATGTAAAAATTGCGAAAATTTGCAAATAATTTTGTTGTTGAAAAATCGTAAAATTTTTTTCTTTTATAACTAAGTTTTGAAAATTTGGTACAAGGTTTTTCATTAGTTTTTCTTCAATTATCTGCAAAAAAAACTCTACCAGATTCAGACAAAAAAATTTTATGAGTGTTTGAAATTTAAATTTTTACAAAAACACGTTAAACAACGGTTTAGCCTCAAACGATTTTTGCTATTTGTTTTTTTTTCAAAAAGTATAAGTTGTAGAAACTTGAAAATTTTATCAGTTGTTTATATTGGCATTTTCTTTATATCATTTTATTTTCAAAAGATTTCACTCATTTTTAATAAATTTATAGGCATTTGAAATATTCGATTTTTTTTATTTTTTTTTTTATAAATGTTGATAAAAAAAATGTAGCTCGGACGAAATACTTGAAAATTTAATAGCAGGGTCCACATAAGTTGTTCTAACTCCCATTCAAAAATTATAAAAATACATAGGCACAATTTTTTTTTATAAGCATCTAAAGTTCAAACGTTTACGAAATAATTACATGATTGCGTAAAATAATAATTTAGCCTTCAACGATTTTTGATATTTGTTCTTATTCAAAAAGTATAAGTCGAAAAAACTTGAAACTTTCACCAAATGTTTATATTGGAATCATCTATACGTAGTACAATTTTTGTAAACTTTAGACTTTTTTGAGCTTTTAATAGACAATTGAAATTTTCAACTTTTCTTTGTTTTTTTTTCTGAAATGTGGATAAAAAAAATTTGACTGGACAAAAATTCTTGAAAATTTAATACAAGGTACCTAATATGTCGAACTTATCGGTATAAAAAAAAAATTCAAAGCGTAATGCACAATTTTTTTTTTTATAAGCATAAAAAGTTCATATTTTTACGAAATGTGTAGAAAATCGCGAAAATTTGAAGTTATTTTGCAATTGAAAATTCATAAAATTTTAAGTATTCAAAACTAAGAATTGTAAATTCGGTACAAAGTTTGACATACGTTTTCCTTCAATTATCTGTAAAAAAATTTGCACTGAAATAAAATCAAAAATTTTTATGAGTGTTTGAAATTACAATTTTTTCACATAATCGCGTAAAATAACAATTTAGGCATCATTGATTTTTGATATTTGTTCTTATTCAAAAAGTATAGGTCGTAGAAACTTAAAACTTTTACAAAATGTTTAAATAGGCATTTTCTTTACATAGTTGTATTTTCAAAATATTTCGTTTATTTTTTAGCTATTTATAGGCATTTGAATAATTCGATTTTTCTTAGATTTTTTTTTATAAAAGTCGATAACAATTTTTTGGCCCTACCAAATCGCTTGAAAATTTAATAGAAGGTTTTGAATAAGTTGATCTAAGAGTGATTCAAAAATTATTCAAATACATAGGCACAATTTTTTTTTATAAGCAGTTGAAGTTCAAAAATCGACAAAATTTGTCAAAATCACGAATATTTGCAAATTATTTTGTAGTTGAAAATGTATAAAAATTTTTGTATTCAAAGATAAGAAATGAAAATATTATGTAATATCACAGCTGATAAAGATAATTAAATAGATTAAGTTTATTATAATATAATCAGTAGCTGACAGCTGTTCTATACAAAATATTGGTAGATTGTAAACACAAGGTGTATAACGTACCTTTACATGGTTGAATAGAACGTTACTAACTTCCAATTTCCAGTTATTTTAATGTGTGTATCAGTTCCATAAACATGTGGATTTTATATATTATTATTAATTATTAATATTTAAATAGACGTAGCCACGGAGCATTCAGCATATATGGACGGCGGGGTCGGGTGGTACCGTCACGATAGTGCATTTAGGCAAATAATATGGTATTTACCTACGCCCTATCTATGCACATCCTGGTTTGTCCAATGCTCACGAGCAGAAGTCACATGAATAGACAAATGTAAATTTAACCCAATCTAGGATATTAAAATAAAACATATATTACAATTTAAGGCTGACATCTTCATCTTCGTTCAGAATCGTTTTTTTTTTTTATAATATAAAATAATTCCAAAATCTATCCAATAATGCCTAATCTAGCAATGCATCTCGTGTATCCCACCCAACTACTGTATCCTGTACTTAACTTACAATGATTTAACATTGCATTCAAATGTAAAGTACCATACAACTAAACTATCGTAAACCAGGTGATCCCATGATAGAAAGTGCTATACACTCCTCACCATTATCTTGTCCGAGGAGCGAAGCGACGAAGGACGAACTTCCACCACCATTATCTTATCTTTTTTTTCTTTTAAACACAGAAATGTGTGTTGATTTAAGAATTTCATTTTGATACAACAAAAACTACACTCGGGCGAAGCCGGGTAATTCAGCTAGTATTGTATAAATTATAAAGTAAGGCATTTAATATATGACAAACCAATACTGCTGCCAATTGATACTGGCCGATAAAAACTTTAGACTCATTAGATTTAAAAAAAAATTGTATCCTTGTTTATAGAAATGAACAATAATTTTATTTCCTGAGTAAAAAAAAAAAAATGTTTTAACTAATAAACGTTTCCGTCATAAGTCACTAAGTAATTTTTCTAAGAGAATAATTTTATTTATGTATTGACAGGAGTAATTTTGAATACATTAGAAGTTATGTGATACCTATAATAAAAGTTAAATCATTATTAGAAGAAAAATTAGTCATCTAATCGATAATGATAATGATCTTGTTCAATTATATGTCTCTGTAATTCAAAAACATTCATGATATTCTTTTAAATAATAAGTTATCACCATGTTAGATGTTTCACGTCTAGGTATCATAAAAGATTTCCAGTTCTACGATGAAAAACATTTCATAGAAGATAAGAAAGAAACTCCTAGATCCGATTAAAACGATCGACTGAGAATTATTGAACATATTATTAAAAACTGCGATAGACTATGTATATGATTAGACAACACACACGTGTATATTAGCCTATAGTTTGTTTATCATTTGCGTAAATGAGATTAAAAATAAGATGCAGATTTATATTTGGTCATCATGGATTGTTCAAGTATTATTACTTTTAACGCTCGTATGATATCTTTAGAGCAATAGTTTTAATAATTCATGTTCATAACAAAAAATATGATGGAAAAACCGGAACAAATATATTATTAAATTGCTTCCGGTGGTAGGTGTTTGAAGAAACATTTTTATTTTCTCCGTTTTCACCCAATAAGTTTTATTAACACCATTTAATAATATATACGTATACAATTACATCCAGAGTACTTCAATAAAAAAATAATAATGATAATTGTTTTCTACATTTTCGATACCATTAAATACGGTTATAAATTATTTTAATGGCAATGCATTAAGCCATTTACGGGTAAATACAGTATTATTGCTGTTGTCTACATATTTTCAAAAATTAATTCCATAAAAACGAACAAATAAAAAATACATTGATATACAGTAATTATTTTTCTATAATAAACGAAGTATAAATGTTGGTCACAAAATAGTGCAGATGATCCATTTCTTATCGTGTAGACCTCCCAAACTGTGCGCCGCGGCGCCCTGGTGCGCCGCTGCGTGTTGTCAGGGGAGCCGCGGCTATGCCTCGCTGCCGACTATGTTATCTGGTCTAAAAATAAACAACGATATTTTACAAAAAATTTTTTATGAAATCAAAATTTACCAATATAGAATTAACCAAATTTTGGATTTCAATAAAAAATGAATATCCCCTTATATGTGAAAAAGCTCTACGTGTTTTAATTCCGTTTTCTACTTCATATTCATGTGAAGCTGGGTTTTCGGCGGTCGCAGTGTTAAAAAGCAAATATCGGTCAAAAATCAATGTGGAGAAGGAAATGAGAGTAGTGGTATCAAGTTTGATTCCAAGATTTGAAAAACTATGCAATTATGTCCAGGCTCATCCATCTCACTTATTCAATTGTTTTCTACAAATAAACTATGTCTAATTTACTTTACCTAATAAAATTAAAATTAAATATTTCAGTGTATAATTATATAAAATAAATATTGCCATGTTATCTATTGAAAATGATACATGTTTGTTATTTTATCTATTTTATTTAAAAAAAGGTCGTAAATTTTATCAAGGGCGCCATGAGCAAACTTCAGTTCTAAAAGGGCGCCACGAGTAGGAAAAGTTTGGGAACCTCTGGTGTAGACTTATTTTTAATCTGAGGCGTAATGTTTATAAAGTAAACAATGATTATTGATTATTAAAATCCTGATACAAATTGTATTTGAAAGCCATTTTCTATTAAAAAAAAATGTTTTTTTAATATTCTTTGACTGTTTTTAATTATGTATAGCACTGTTCACTTGGGTGATAGTAAACTCTGTCGAAAAGTTTGTATACTCCACTGATCATAAAAAAAAGATAGTAAAAAAGATAGTATTAAGCACCATAGGTTGTAAACTTAAGAAAACAGGTAGTGTGTAATCACCACCAATCTATTGAAATGCATTTTTCAGTCAAAAATAGAATTTTTATTTCATAGAAATTTCATTTACTCATCACACATGTAATAAAAAGAAAGTCAGAAAGCCAGTTAGTTTCAACAGATCCACCAAGATAGAACTTTCGTCGAGTAAATGTAGTTAACTATGTTGTCATGTACCACTGTAAATAATTTTGAATTAATTGAATAATACCAGAAATTTATGTTAGTTTCAGTATTTTGCTAAATTTATTTTTCACCACTATCAAATAAGTGTAAAGTAAGATAGGTCAGTGACGTAAATAGGATTTAATTCAAGCGGGGTAGAATAAAAATATATTTAATTTAGTTTAATTTTACTTTTATAATATTGTAATTCATCAGGAAAAATAAATTTCAATGGGTAGGGAATTTAAACCCTTAACCCCCCCTAAATATACCTCTGAGGTAGGTAGTATCAATAATTTTTTATTAAATTTAAATAAGAATTAAACGAATTATACGTATACATGTTAAGACTTATATCATTTTCTAATTGAAAAAAAAAAACAAAATGTTTGGAGGATAATAAAAATCACCTCATCGTGGTGGCCTCTGGATAATATAAAATTATTTTTTCATAAAAACCAATTTAGTATAATATTCATTTTAACAGTGGAGTTTACCTACGACCTGTTTTCTTAATCGTTTAAGACCAATGTAGTTTACATTGGTAATCACCCCTAATTGGTGGAGTTCACACGTACCCGTTCACTTATTGATTATTGTTCAGAATTTTTGTGAGACTAATTTATTATGACACTCTTTTGCCAGAAACTTAGTGATCATTTTACTTTTTAAAACTTTTACACTCATCAGCTTCAATTACTGATACTTGCAGGCTTATTAATTTATAGTGATAATAAATACATATTATTTCACAATATTTAGTTATGGCGATTCGTATGCTCGTAAGGTGTTATATACTAATTGATTGATTATGGTAAAAATAGAGAATTTTCCATCAAATATGAGCTCTGAGCCTGAAACCATACTATATATCATATATCCAATTATGTTTTTAATTATAAAAGTTGTAGTTGGTTTGTATACAAATATTTATTGATACATGTTCATCTACACTTCGATAATACAATTGCTAATAATATGTTAACTGAATATTTACTATTCTTTTGTTTTTCTAAATTAACCTAGGATCAATACACAATTAAAATTGAGCAGTTTTAAAATAATTAGTTGAAAATTTAGGCAATATTAGACTTTTATATATAAAAATAATTATGAGTACAACATAAATTAGTATATAGTAAAAAAAGAGTTCTGTTCAAGAATAGAGTAAACGTAGGTAAGCACAATATGTATGTTTAAAATAATGAAAACAATGAAAAAATACCAGCAGTGTCTGAGTGATTTGTCATATTTTCCGTTAATTTTAAATTGTTGTGTGAATTCTAATACAAAATAGTTAATTTTCCTCATCAGCATAGTAAAAAAAATTAAATAAAATAAATAATTGTTATTGGATTTTGTATTCCATAACTATTATATCATAATATTATGATCTTATGAATTAGTTACGACCTAAGTTTTGACTGATAACTTTCTTGGCTGACCATAGGTAATTTTCTGTATTATTTATGAAACCGACTTACCTATTATCATATTCGAATAGAACATAAAAAACATACATTTCTAATAGTGAGACGGCTTTATAAATCTATTTAACCATGGCTTGCACGAATTTTCACCGTGAACTTTCTTTCTGCATTAAAACAAGTAAAAACTCAATTGAGATCGAGTTAGTCACTAGGTATACTAGGATAGACTAAAAAAATCTAACATCACTAATAGTTAAATATGTTATAACTAATAAATTATCATACTAAGATGATATCAGTGATAAGTTTGAAAGACAAATTAGAAAAAGATTGATTTGAAAAAAAATTAAGTATTACACATAAAATTAAATATATATTTTGAAATAATAAAATTAGTTAAATAACATTAATGAAATTATATTAATGACTTAACCACATACAAAAATACATAAAAAACGTGTGGATTTTTTCATATACATAAAATCAAGTGGTTTTGTCATATGTTCATAAGTAAAAAAAAAAATTGTGTATTTTGCATGCAATGGTTAGTCAATGGGACACTCAAGGACATCGTAAACGCAACTCCTAATACGATCGAATGGATACGGTCACGGAATATAAATCTATGAATACTATGTACTAGCAGTTAATATATACTCAATCATCCCATCTTTACTGTTATCTTATACTATAAAACGAGCAAGGAATTGTATGTACCTATTTCCAGTCATGCCATCTCGAAAACGGCTCTAACGATTTTTCTTATATTTCATACATAAAGAGTTTTCGACCTCAGGAATCCAATGGACTTAGTCAAAATTTCAAGAAAATTTCATTTCTATGAGTTTTCATAAAAAATCTTTATACAGTAAAAGTATCTGTGGATGAGGTTCGCGGTACGGCAACGGACGGCGGCTAGACGTGGCCGCCCAAACTTCCCCTTCCATATCACCGTCGCGCGACGTGATAGTTCATATCTTTATACGTTGCTAATGGAAAACCTTTGTTGGGACCGCGATGATGACAACGCGACGTTCTGGGTTCTGGTACCCTACAATTCAATTCTCCCTGCATGTAGCGTTCTCCCTGCATCGGACCCACAGCGTGTCCGATGGCCAGTCGTTGAGTGATAAAAAAAAATAATACACATTTAACTATTTAAATGATACAAATAATACTTTTAAAAATTCAAAAAATTAATTTTTTAAATAATATTCACAAATTTAATGGTAAATATCTTTTAATTTTACTAATTTACATTTTATGTTTCGTTACTTTTAATCACGCAGTACTTCTGCAAAAAGAACAAATTCAAAACTCAAATTCAAACTTCCGTGTATATACTTATCAAGTAAATATTAATATTTTTTATTAAATGCAGTTTACAAATTATTTTATGGAAAAAAATTTATTTTAAAATCATAAATTATAAAATTTTCTTCGTTTAATTACACGAAATTTCCCACGTATACCTCATATTCGGAAAGTACCAATAAAATCTTTAAGCTTTGAACTTTCAGTTTATCACTATCTGCATTGGGGAATTCGCGATTTCATGGTAAAAATAATTAACTTCATGAATTCTCCCCATAAGACTAATGCAATATTTATTTATCTTTGCACCCTTATATCTAAACATTTTGCACGATAATCGACTATAAGACCCATACCATTTGATTCCTGAGGCTTTTCTCTAACAACCTGTATATGTCTTAGTTGGGGAATTCATTGGCCAGAGCGTCCTTAAAATCTTTAAGATATTTTTTTTTATAATACCATAAAAAAATATAAATTTATAAATATACAAAGATAAAAAATTCGCTTGACATTTTAAGATTTTATTTTTTAAATATTATTTCCGAAAACAAATTAGTAAACAATAGTAAAATTTCAAAACACAACATATCAAGTTTATACATTAAGGGTGACTTTTGCAAGCTATAATTTTCTGAACATTTTTTATTTATTAACGAAAATCTACTTACAAAAAAATAAGCATACTTTTTTTGCATAAAAACAATACAGTGTAAAATAACCGCACCTTATTTACTAATAAATAGATCGGAGATCTACGATATCTTACGATCGGAGATCGGCCTTCCTGGTACTTAATATTATAGGGTATTGATTAAAGATGTATATAAACCATCTATCTATTTTACTTCTATATTATCTACATCACCTGTACTTTTCTCACCAGGTGTGTCAAGGTGTAAAATCATCAAGCAGTGAGTATTGACATGATAAATTATCATGGTATTAACTGTTGAAATATATATACCTGTTTTTAAATCTAAATTTTGTTGTGTTATGCTTTTTTTACAATGGCGTCTACGACGTCTCGATCCCGTTTTTAGACGGTCGAGCATCCGTTGACGTCCTACAAGATGAGGAAAGGGTCGCCAACCAGATACCGAGACTTTTTGAGAGACCAGAGTATCTGGATTTTCGGTATTACGGAACAAATATCACGTAAACAATAAAAAAAATTAAAATAAATCTCAAACACAGTTGTTAAGCAAAAAAAGGTATATACTTAAGTTGGTGCGGAGAAACCTCGTTCGGGCGTAAAACTCCGACTTACGAATAAAAATAAAATAGAAACAACAAAAATACATGTGTATATAGATATATGTACATATATATGCTCAAATCATGGTACCGAACATGATCTATAAATAATGATGATAATATTAAAAAATACCGGCCAGATATTATTATTTCCACGGTTGGTCGTCCTCCATAACAATTCTCCCGTCGGCGAATGTCTCGCCGTGGGATCTTCGATGGTCGTCTACTCCATCTTTGAGGAGTGCATCGTTAGAAATACAAAATAACAGACGTTCCTCAAATATAATTAAATAATAATAATAATATAGGAGATCCGGCCGTGGTGATGTGATGGTGACTCCTTTGGAAATATTTGTCAGAGCTGTGTCCTCTCTGACGGTAGTAGAACGAGAGCGAGGCGGTTGCGGTGACACAGGTATCACACCCGTCTCGATAATAATAATGATAATAATAATAATAATAATAATAATAATAATAATAATAACTGGCCGGAGTTTGAATAATTTGATTTAATTAATACATTTCTTATTTAAAACCCATTATCGGTGGACGGAGATATCAACCGGCCGGATACGAAACAACGCGGTGACCGCGGCCGACGACGTGATGCGGGAGTAATCATTGGTTTCGTACGTCCCGGGCGATATAAATAATATTACAATACATATTATACAATAATTACAATATTGGACACCTTTGTACGTTTCACATCTAAGTTAATCTTGGCCACCGTTTTTAGAAATACCGAACATTTATTGATGCTGTCTCAAAGAAATCACCTGATTAGATTAGACAATAAAACACAGATTATAAGTTCTGAAATATTTTGACAAAATGATAATGTTTTGTTATTATTAAACATAGGTTAGTGTATACATCGTGAACTTTAAGTGAGGTTAACATTTACCAATCACTAAATGTAAATGTCTACAATGACCGGTATGAGACCTCATAAAGGCAATTTTGGCAACATGCACTACGATTTTTGGCGTATGTCAACATATTACAGTGACCATCAGGATTTATCAACTGTGGTCATATAGGTTAACATAAATATAATATAGTGTACGAAACATCATAATACAGCTAAATGGTGAGAAATGCCTAATGTACACACAAGCCAAGTCTATTTGTGTTACTATAACAATAGTCGATACCTATAAATATGCTTATACACTATATAGCTTTTTACAAATATTAATTTAATACACTGTTATTATCTTTATAATTATACATTTTCAGTGTTAATCTATATTGAACGAGACGATTCATCACTTCCGTGTAGTGACACTTTTTTGTATATAGGTAACACAGTATTTGTATAATATAGACCTTCACATGGTAAATAAAACTGTTCGACATTGTCATTCAAAAAAAAAAAAAACTTTTAGTAAAGATCAAGATGTATTACGTTGTCCGGCGGATTATCATGTGTAAATACTATATTTATGTGTGTGTGGGTGTGTGTGTGTGTGTGTGTGCAACTTAAAACGTTACTCGAGAAATAAATTCGCTTACGGAATGTCGTAATAGGAAGGAAAAACGTCAACATTTTATGCGATCGATCATGTTCTGGTTTTTTCTTAAATATGTATGTATAATATATAGTTTGATGATTAGATTAAAGATGGCCAAGGAAAAATGTACAAGGATATTGGATTATTAAAAACTCTAAGGGACAACAGCGACATACTTTTTTTAAATTTTTTTATTTGAGCTTTAAGTGAAAACTATTAAGCTCGACAGTTAATTTAAAAACAATAATATAAAGTACATTCTAAAACAAAATAATTACAAATTTTAAATAAGAAAACCAGCCTCATGGATGAAGGAGATAATGAGGGTAATAGCGGGTTCGGAATTTGAATTGAGAATATCGTGAATATTAAAGGGTATATTGAGGGACTTCAAAGAATTGAATAGGACAAGACGTTTAGAGGATAAAGAAGGACAATCAAATAGAATATGATTTAAATCGCAGATACTTTCGTCTCGGTGAAGTGTGCAGAGAGGAGAATCATTCAGATTTAGTTTGTAAGCATGGGAAGGTAGGAGAAGATGGGAAGTACGAAGACGGTTAAATTTTATAATGTGGGATCTGGATAAAATAAGATCTTTGAACCATATATTTTTGTATGACAGTAACTATTAATTTATAGCTGGAGGTAAAATTTGCTGGCAAGTTATTCCAATAGGAAGACCAGAGAGTGTGAAAGTGGCGTCGAAGAATAGGAGTGAAATCGGACCAGGGTATTAGAGAAAGAGAAGGGCATATTTAATTTGAAGATGATTTGGCCAATGAGTCAGGTATCTCGTTTCCGCGAATCCCCACATGGTTGGGAACCCAGAGGAACTGAATAATACATTTTTTTTGATACAGAAGGAATAGAATATACTTTATACGAAGGATAAGAGGAGAAGACTGAGAGTTGAAGAGGTTAGAGATAAGGTATTGAAGGCATGATATTGAGTCTGTTGCAATTAGGAACTTATTTGGAAAGAAAGAAGAGATTAACGTGTTTGCCTCAACAATGGCATAGCACTCAGCAGTGAAGGAAGAGACAGAAGGTGGAAGATTACTAGTAAAGGATATATGAAACTCAGGAATATAAAAGGAATAACCAGCAGAGAGAGGAGAAACAGAACCATCAGTGTACACTGCAGTGAAGTCAGGAAAATTGGAATCAAAGAAATCACAAAAAGCGTTGTTTATTACAACAGGGGAGGAAGGTTTTAGGTCTATAGAGCGGGTTCCATGAAAAGGATTCATTAGATGTACAACAGGGATGTTAAAAAAAGGAATCGTATTCTTGTAGATACATAGGTGGTTTGATATGAGTAAAAATGTATTGATACAAAGGAGAGATAGAGTTAGCAGTCAAAGAAATGATTGGAAGAGATTTAGGGATATAGCGCCAAGTTAGAAACAAAAGAATAAAAAAATTTTTCTGGTGATTTAACAACAATTAATGATTTAATAATATATTTTATGAGTTTCATTCAAAAAAATTATTATTAATAATGCAAATAGTAGCAATAAATAAAAATTTAATTTTAATTTTACTTTACCCATAAACACTGGGTCATTCTCGAATTGCCAACTTTAAGACCGGGTAAAGCAAGAAATAGTATAGTATTTTACTTCAGTCTTTGCTCAACATGATCGGGCATTCCACAAAATGTCAGGGAAATGTTAAAATAGTTCAGTCATGGCTTTCCCCATAACGTAATATGCACAGTCAGAGTCGCGTTGCTATGACTTTGCGCTCGAAGAAAGTATAAAATATTCACCTTTCTCCCACTCTTAAAGTACCTATATTTTACTCTTGTATTAAAATATAGTTTCATTTTTAACCATCCATAGTCTATACTCTATACTTTGATATAATTTAACTCCATTTTTCATGAGTGCCTTATTTGGATGGCGCAAAATTCAGATGGTTTAAAGTATTTTTATTATGTGATTTTTAAAGTTAATTTTACTTGTAAATGTATACATTATAATTTAAATTTTTTAGGTAGTATGTTGTAAAAACGGTTTATAGTTATTACTATATTATTTATTTATTCGTTTACCAACATGCGAATGATAAGCAACTAAAGCCACTATTATTCATTATTCATACATAATACATATAATTATATAAAGATATCAAATGTCATTATAATAATATTGATTTACTATCAGATATTTTTTCTATTATTTCTATCGCATTAAATTTATTAAATAGATGTACCTAAATACTTTACATTGCTTTTTTGCGTCCTTAAAATATTTGTGGGACACATTTTTTCTTGTCTGCCCTAAGGCGCGACTCTGAATATAGTGATGTGAAGTTTTTTAAATTTGTTTTACTTAATTTCAAGCCACTACCGTGTCACTAAATATAAATACACCAAGAAATGTCAACAAATGTGAGATGTATTCGTTCAGTTACAATAACTAGTCACTCGTTTATGACTCGAAACGCGGCAATGGAGTGAAACTGGTTTGTGCATTTCGGTTCACATAAGCTTTTTCCGGCACTATACGAGATGATATGGAGCGAAAAACTAACTAGCAAATCATAGTCTTAGTAATATTAACGGTACAACTGGTACGACACTATACATACTGTTATAATATAAGCCAAGCGAAATCGTCTGAAACAATAATAATAATAATAATAATATCGTCCAAAGGGTTACAGAGTGAATGAGCGTGCGTGCGTGTGTGCGTGTGTGTGTTTGCGCGTAAGCTGGTATGGGTACGACAACTTTAGGCCCTACCATTTCTGGTCACGCACGTGCTATTGTGTCCGAAATTCGGGAGACGTGCTCGTGGTAGTGGCGGCAACTGCCGCGGAGGTGGCTGTGAGTAGCGGTGGCGGCGGCGGTGTCAGTGGCAGTCGCGGCGAACGCGACGGTGGAAGCGGCGGAACCAGCCGTCGTCGGCGGAGCGTGCGTGTTGAGAACGCCCAGGCGGCGCGGGCGGGCCAGCAGAGACGAGCGCTTTACGCCGGGCGACGCGCCGTCAAACGCATACCGACGGCGCGCGGCAAGTCAGTGTGTCGGCGTACCGCGGCTCGGGCACACGCACCGCACACCACACTCGCACCAGATCCACTCCCCCTGTCCCCGACCCGCTGCACACCGAGCAAATTGACTGGGCGCGCGGACAACCACCCGCTCGCACGCCGTCTGTCTCCAGTCTGTCTGTCTATCCGTCTCATATCAATCCGTACGTCTCGTATCAACCTGTACGTCTCATCTGCCTGTCCGTCCGTCCGTTTTCGCGCGCGTCCGTCCGCCCACCGCCGTTGATCTCACGCGCGTCGCACTCTCGGCGACAGCCCGCCCGTACCGGATACCCGCCGGTGGCCCGCGGACAGTAGCACCGACGGCACGGTCGACCGCGGATGGTGTTGTCCGTGGCCACCAGGTCGTCGGGCGTCGTCTTATCAGTAGGGCCGGTCAGCGACGCCGGTGACGGCGTACCGCGTGCTACCGTCATAGCGGCGGCCGACGCGTCCGGCACCGGCGCGGCGCCAGCGCGTGCTACGGCGCTGCCGCTGGCGTAGTAGCGCAGCGTGACGCCGGCGGCGACCGGTCGTGGCGGGGACGGCGCACCATGCGACGCGATGCGGTCCGCCAGCTCCGAACTGTTGCTGGACACCAAGCAGCAGCAACTCCGCAAGAAGAAGCTGCTGGAATTGGCGGCGGCCAAGAAGCAAAAGCGCGGCGCGCCGAGAACGCTCCGCGAGAAGGTGTGGTTCTACTCCACGCTGTCGTTCGCCATGATCGCCGTCGGCTCGGGGTCCGCGTTGCTGTTCCTCGTGCCGCTCTACGTGGACCCGGCCGTGTCCACGCTGCTCGCCGACTTTGTGCCGGAACCGGTGCAGTGCACCACGGTGCGCCGCGAACAGCTGGCCGGCCTGTACAACTGCACGTGGAGCTCGTGCCGGGAGGGGTGCACCAGCGACGTGTACAACTGCAGTCACATCTTCGTGAGGTACCGGACGGCGGCCGGGAGCGGCGGCGGCGGTGGTGGCGGCGGCGCAAACGCCGCCGGTGGAAACGCCGGGGGCAGTGGCGGTGCCGGCGGCGGTGGCGGCACGGGCGCGTCGTCCGGCGGCCGCACGGTCAACGAGGCCGTGTTGCTGGTCAACATCAAGGGCTGCGGGTACCCGCCTGCGGTGGCGTGTTCCAACTTCACGCGGTCCTACGGCGTGCCGGGCGCCACGTTCCCGTGCCACTATTCTCGTCAGAACCACACGCTGGCCGTGGTGGGCTACGACAAGCGGCAGCAGTACGCCGACATCGTCCACTACTTCGCCGTGCCGTTCACCGTCTGCGTCGTCACGTCCATCGTGCTGTGCGTCATGCACTGCGACTGTCAGACGGCCGCGGCCGCGCGACAACTGGAACCGTCCAGGAGCTCCGCCGGCCACTCGCACACCGAGGGATACAGGTACGTTTTGCCGGTCAGCGTGTCGCCTTCGCCCTAATCGATCGCACATGCTCGTTCAACGAGCGGCCACCACGAACCCGCATGGCAATGTAGGCTCCTACGCGAGAAACAACCCCGGCGCCGAAGAGTCAGTCGACGGACTCACGGCCGAACCGACTCTCTCCCGGAGCGTATTAGGGTCGAACCCGCAGGACAAGTCTGTCCGTCCAAAGTGTCGTGCGGTTGTTTTAAAACCGTACGCCCCCCTGCGAAAAAGAAATCAATTGTTATTTCATTCGCATGCGCTCCCTCGACCGCGATCGGCTACTTATTAGTATCCGATTACGGCCGGGGGGTTGGAAATACTGAAATATGTTTAAAAAGTTCACGCAAAAGGACCCGAGAGGGTCGAAAGTATTCCCAGACGGAGGCCGTACTGTAGGTATACGCAGGTTTACGTACACGTGTATTTCGACGGGTCTGATATTTTATTCAGTATTCATACATATACATATATATTTCAATGGGCTTAACGGTTTAAAATAAAAGTTATCAAAAACATCGGTTTATCTATAGTTCCAGGTAATTGGAAATAGAAGAAAAATTTTGGTCATATTATTTATTTATTATCGTCATTTTATTTTGGGTTTTATCGAGTCCATAATTTTATGTGTAAAATCCATTACTGAGTCACTCGAGTGTTTTGCGATTTATGTAAAACTAGTTGAATTTAACCCTTGTTGTACTTTTTATGTAAAATATTTAATACGAATCGTGAGTTTGTTGTTATTTTCATGGAATCACGTTTTTAGCGGCGATTAAAATACCTGCAATAAAATTAGAGGAAAGGTACACTTAATCAAGGGCGTCCGCAGGAATTTGTCAAGGGGGGGCAAGGTATTTTAATTTTTCAATTTTTGTTTCCTTATCTTAGTGATAAAGTTCCTTATTGTTTTTGACGTGTTTTCTATCATATAGGTAGGGAACGTAAAAATTAAATTATTAATTATGTGTAAAGAGTGGATCTTTAGGTTATTACATATTTTTATTGCTTTTATGCAACTTAACGAGGGTGAAAAATGTGGACGATTTATCTTTCACAGAGTTCGAAGAAAAAAATAATTTTGCATAGTAAAGCATATTTTGGACATAAGAGAATATTTCGCCTATTTTTTTATATTTTAGAATATATTCTATTATTGTTTATGAAAATTCATATATTTTGTTAATTTCTCGAAATGTGATTTTTTCTAGCTATAATTTTTTCTAGGAAAAAAAATAATTTGATTAAAGAGTGATAAAAATTCAAAATCATTAAATTATCTACTTGTCTGTAATCGAATTGGTTATGTTCCTAAGGAATGGTGCAAAGTTATCTTTTATTTTTTATTAAACTATTATGTTTTTTTAAATTATATTTTATTATATTTACATAGCTATGTATCAACTGATTTACATTTTTTATTATTCAATAATTTACCTGTTACCAAGATAATGGCGCTTAACAGTTATTTATTGTATCTATTTTAGAAAAAAATCATATTTGCATTCTTACAAATTAAAGGAATATTTAGAGAATATTTTCAGGTTTTTTTGAAGCATATTGCATCATATTTTAAGGTTTTAAGAACCTAAAAATCCGCTCTTTACACATAATTTATGTGTATAGTTAGAACGTATAACTTAATCTTACAGTATTAATGTAAATTTATTATTGTGTAACTTTAAATTAACAAACGCATTTTTTTTTATATAAATAAAATGTAATCATTGATTTGAAAATTTTATATTTTATAGTATTTTAGTATTTATAATCAATAATACTAATGAAATCACGAGATCCTACTAAATATTTACATATAAAAGTCGAAACAGTGCATTGAAAACCGATGACTTAAAACACTCATAAAGATCCACATAAAATTTGTCGACCGTGGCACTCAACGTTTAAAAAAAAATTTTTTAATTTAAAAAATATTTATTTCGTGATATTTTATACTACATAATGATTATGATAATTGACACATAAAAAATCCAGGGGGGGGCATATGCCCCTACTTGCCCCTCCCTGCGGACGCCCTTGCACTTAATACTCGTTTATGTGTATTTTAACTAAGCATTCAAAAAAAGACTTCTCAAATGGTATTATACTGAACATGTTTAGAATAAATATATTATAAAATATAATGGTCAACGGTAATTATTAACAACGTCGATTAAACACACATCATCATTCGTTTTTACACATTTCATGAATGTATTCCTAGCAAACTTAATATAACGTGGACCTTTGAATAATACTTTTACGATTAATAAATTATTTTTCCTGTAATGTAAAGGGGTCGGAAATATAAACAGCAAAGTATTCAGATCATATTTTTTGTATCAAAAACAGCCTGGAGAAATCATCTTTTTAAAATCTATTCATCATAGATTTTATTCATTTGTTTAAGTATTTTTACAAGGTACCTACAGTTGTGTCAACGTTAAAATTATACTTGATTACTGACACAATGGCATAATATTGATTTTCCAACGATTTATTTTGAATTTAGTTAAATACCTATTGAAACGAAGTGTTTTTGCGATGATTATAATCTGTTGATAATTTTAAAAGGTAATTAATCAACTTCAGTATTACAAAAGGTAATTTTGCGTTACTTTTTTATTAACAGGTTGAAATTAGGTTATTATTTCATCTCCAGTAACTTTGATGAACAATTGATTTGATGAATTTTTTTATAACGCTGAGCACTATTTTATTAATTTAAAAGAAATACATAAATACATCAATAAGTTTTGTACGGCAACGTTGACCCCTTAGAAATAATAATAATTACAGATCAACAACGACTACAAAATTCTTACTCATTTCCCACATAATTCATTATTTATTGATAAAATTCTGTCTAGTGCATGTCCAAGACATCTTTGTGAAATAGTTAAAAATTTTAAAGATTATTAGTTGAATGTTTCTACGACCCATTGTAAGTATTTTTTAATATTTAGAAGCATCAAAAACAAATTTAAGATTTTCAAAGTTTACATTGAGTGTTGATGATATACGTATACCAACAATTTATAATATGTTCACTTTATTCAAAATATGTCAGATGCTTCGGAAATAATTAAAACTTCCAAAACTACTAACTTAGCATGTTTCTAGTTAATTTAAATTCGTAAACACAACTAAAACTATAGCTTAAAAACAAAATATTAAGTGATACATATTATACTATATACCACTTTTTTTCATTAATTTGTTTTACTTATAGTGTGTAATATAACAAAAGGAATGTACAAAATGATATACTTTGCATCATGGGTATACTTTGCTCCTGGGACAAGATAATGGAGATGGGTATGTTGAGTTTTAAAGAAACGATAAACCATTTTTATAGTTAAACGATTCTAAGCTGAAGCTTAAAAAATACACCGTTCGTACACAATATTTAACCGTTTTTAATGTTAAATGATTGTCTGTAAAATATTTCTGTAAAAACCGTTCAAACTTTTTTTTCTAAACAAAGGAGTCATTTTTTTTTTTTACCAAAAGATTCTTAACATATTGTTCTATCTGTATGCGAAAATTTCATAATAACTGGAGACCAATAATTATTTATACACATTTAAAATAAAAAATTGACGAAAAAATTAAAAAGAATATTTATATGAAAAATTCTGATTAACGATTATTAAGATTTTTTCCAAAGTATTTAATTAATGTCAAACTTTTTGCCGAATATCAAATACTTTATTAGAGAAGAACTTTAAAAAACGAGTATTGCCAAAGTTGTATTTTTATTCCAAAAGTTGTCAATTTTTTTTTTGAAACTTTTGTTATAATATTTCATTAACATATGATGATAATTTCAAGTTTTTAGTAATATTGTTTTTGAAGATATGTCTAAATAACTAAAATAAATAAGGGGAAGTGTCGTTTATGGCAAATGTTACCGTTTTTACTAGGTTTTTCGGCATTTTTCCTCTCGCGTAGAAAAACTATTAAAAGAGAGAAAATGAATCCTCAAAATACAAGCAAATTACGATTGACGAAATTGCTTGATAAACTTTTGGACAAAATTTAGTGAACCAAAAATTGTTTAAAGAAAAAAAAAATAAAAATAAACATCATTACAAAATCAAAAGGTACCATGTTTCACTCGGAGTTTAAAAATGAATTTAGTATTTCGCATTAAAAAAAAAGAAGAAGAATTGATTATTTAAAATTATATATAATAATTATTATCAATAAACATGCCAACATACTAATAAACCGTGAATATAAGAATTTGGTTAATTTGTTTCACTTGGTACTAATTTCAAATCATGAATATTACTTTTTAGAATATAATATACGTTGGATTCTCAATATGAAAATAATAAAATAAAAATTAAATAATTAAATTAAAAAGAAAATTGAAATTAAAAATGTTATGCTCTATTGAAAAAAAAAATAATTTCGTCAAAATACATTTAAACGAATTAGTACTAAATTGAAAATTCAAGTGAAAATATATCATTGTGAAGCAAAAAATATGAGAATAAGAGTACCATATTTTCTAATAAAACACAATAATTTATTTTTCAGCACATTTATTTTCAAACTATGATTATTTTAACGTGTTTGAATACGGATAATTCTTTAAAAGTATTAATAAAAAAACTTTACTGCCTAGGAATTTAAATCTTTCACAGAATTAACAAAAAATAATTAAAGAGACGAATTGGCATTGACTTAATTCCAAAACGTAGTATGGTAGTTATTTTACCCAGCTAAAATCCCTTTGGTGACGTGTTTTAATTAATTAAAAAAACATACAAAAACCATAAATTCGTTTAAGAAAAACACAGTTGAAATGAATTTCAAAAAACCTAAATAATGACTTTCATTTATCCATAGATTATTAAGAATATAAATGTAAAATAATGCGAAATTAATATAAATGTATGGATATCTGTTTCATATGATCATATGTATAAATTAAATAGACATTTTTAACTGATAAATTAGAGTTATATGTGACCACGTTTATTCTGTGAAGATTTATTTTATACTTACAATATTGAAAAAATTATTTTTCATAATTTTATATAAAAAAAAAAAATGTTAAAATAATTTAAAACCTGTCATGACATGACAGGGTTAAACGGAAATTTACGTGCTTATGATTTTTTTGTTATGTTAAACTGTTAACAAAATGATTATGTGTAAAAAAATATCAAAAATAATTTTATTTTATGTTTTATGACGACTGACTGACTAATATGTTTACAATATAAAAAGCGTTATTTATTTTATGTCAAGTCGAATATAGTTTGATTCGATATACTTTGTTAAAATTTACATTACTTGAGAATAAGAATTAAAAATTGGATATTAATAACGATAAAATATGAATAAATTCATATCTAACTAATTACTATGGACAGTTTGGTTGGGCATGTAACACTATAAAATGTATAGTAAAAACTACGCTGCTTAAATGATTTACTACTTTCAAGTTGGTTCATAATATGTTTACATTTAAGATTCTGAGAAAAACAAAGAATGTATTGAATTTATAATGATGTATTTTTTATTTTTATATATGTAAACACTTTTTCGGGTGGTAATAATTGTTCAAAAGTTTCGCTAAGCATCTCTATAGATCAGAAATTTTGTCTAGTTGGTAATTTAAAAAGGTAATTTTTCTATATTCTAGATAGTTTTTCAGAGCATAAGGATAAACTACCGAAAAATTAGGTAAAAACAGTAAAATTTGGTATGAACAAAGTTTTCGTTAAATCCATTTTTTAAATTAATCCATAAATCCAAAAGTAATAGTACTAGACACACGAAATTTTCACCGAATATTAACAATACTTTATTATAGACTTGGCAAGTGATTCAAATTCATATTACTGCTTTTGGGCTACATATAGAACTTTCATATTATAGGAAATATCTTGTTTGATTGGACGTTTTTATCTAATTCAATTTTATGTAAAAGTTTTAAAGGATATAAAACCTGAAAAAGAGTATTTTTACAGATATTCTCAAAAATTATTATTCCAAAACTTTTTTTACTTGGAAGGTCTTTCTTTTTTTCAAAAATTTGTTTGCACTAAATATATTTATTATAATTATTTCACTCAGAATTGTTTTCCGAAAACAATGATTTGCCATTGATTTTAAATTTAAAATAATATCATACAACATGTAACGTTCGCCAATCTTAAGAGTGGATCATCTAAGGTTCTTTACATCCACCACTATTATCTTGTCCGAGTTTCGAAGAATATATAAGGTGCAAATTATGTTCCGCTTTTTTATTTTTGATTCGTATGTATATATTGATATTATATTTTCTAAATAATATTAAAATTTTAAAAGAAATAAAAGATATTTATTTATAAAATGAGGTATTATAAAAAAGTACCTTCCGAAAAAAATGTTTAAAATTAATATTATTGCAAAATAAATAAATAAAAATATAAATTTGTTTACTATTAATTATAATATAATTTCAAACAAAACATAAATACCAATTTAATAACTAGTAAAATGTATAACCGAATCATTATCGACATTTAACATTTTAAAATTCAATCATTAACATTTAACATACATTATAGAAAAAATTAATTTATATGAAAATTTCATTTTTCTAAATGAAATTTATACACATGTTAAATTGAATTACCGTTTAATCACTTATTTTTTTAACACTTTATAAATGTTACTTATATAATACACCCTTTATATTAATGAAATTTCATTTTCCTGTTAAAAAAATAATAATAAAAGGGTATTGAAAAAAATCATGCTTTCGTGCAACATACGTTTTCTAAATGTATAATAAAAGTGAAAAATATGGACATAACCACAAACTATCGTGCCAAATATAATACTAATATCTTCGTAGTTCAATGTTATGCCATCAAGTTGACTTATTTGGAATAATAAATAATAATAATAACGATATAATAATGGTAACAACTAATAACAACGTTTGTCAGATCGATTACATTATGTCTAATATTTATTACAATGTATATATACAATACATGTATATTATACAAATCGATTACTTTTATAAACTATTGTAGTATAGCTGATACTTATAAAATCATTTCATTTCACTGTGACTGTATGTACATGTATTGACTTAAAATATATTGTAGTTGTTTGTTTGAAAAAACAACCATACTTTCAATTATTTTTTAAGTATTTTTTTAAATTATTATTTTTATTATTTCCTTTAAAAAAATAAAGTTTAGTTAAGGTCGTTATAAAAATGTAATCGAAATTTTCATAAACTTTATGTAGGTAGGAAAAACCGCATAAAATGTTTGATTTTTTTACGCGTGAGAAAATATGGTAACATGCTGAAACAAGAATACTTAAACGTTCTTTTCTGCAAAAAAAAAAAAACAATTTCAAGATCAAATGTAAATGGAGAAAAGAAATCACTTTCTTACTTTATTCAAAGCTTGAATTAATAATTATTATAATAAATGTTTTATGTACAATTGAAAAAAAAAAAAATTTTAGCTACATTAAGTATTAAAGAAAAGTTAACAAAAAATTAAGTTACTGTTTGAATTATATGTATGATGTATATATATATATATATATATATATATATAGATATAAATATATATATATATATATATATATATATATATATATAAAGTAATTAAGTTGATATTAAAATGCTATATTCATGATGTAAGTATACAGCTTGTTTTATAATTTATTAATTTAATATAATTACTAATTTATTCATGGTAGAAAGTTTTCAGATATTTAATACCTGTTTATTGTTAGTATAAGATATGTACAAGTATTTCAATAAAACAAAGACTTAATTCTACAAAGCTAAAAATCAGTAATGAATGCTGTAATAAAAGTAGAAATTAAATACCAAAATAACTATAGTCATAATCAATTTCACCGATTATTAAATCTATATTAATATTTTTCCGTATGTTCACTTATTTACAAAAAAACAAACAAAATGTATAATATGATGGTAACGAAGAAACTAACTCAACGAACTTTCATTTATAATCGATTAAGTCCTTATTGGCTGTATTATTATTTTATTACGGAAACATGTGTTTGGGTAGTGTTCAAAATTTATGAGAAAATCTAGTGCCAAAAAATTAACATTGGGTGAAAAAAGAAAACCCCAGAAAATCTAAATAATACGAACTCTACAGGTGGGGCAAGACTGGAAAAGTCGTTTTGAGAGAGAACATTGCATTCGGAATAATTCCGGGTTAACAGTTCAACTACACGGCAACAGTATCATAGTCACGGTAGTATAGTAAAACGGTCCAATTTTTGTCTGTTTTCCATGTGTGAAATATTGTAACAACACGTAGGTATAATACATATTTTACTCAACGCTCGTCCATAAATTTAAATATTGTGTACACGCATGAATGGCGTATGAATCGTTTACATTTTATTTGAGTAATAATTTATAAACATTTATTATTTTAATATTTCTTTTTTTCTCTTTAAACTTTACAATAAAATACTATGCATAGAGACTAACCCATAATAGAAAGAGGCGTGTAAGGGGTGTGACATTTCCAAATCGATTATACGAGTTATACTCGTTCATTATACGAGTTTGTAGGTAAACATTATATATTGCCAAATTAGAGATTTAAAATAAATTACCTAATATAGGTAATTATCAACATGCGATGAAATTCAATTTTATTAATTTCACTTATTTTTCTACTTTCAATATAAATTTGGATTTCTCCACTTATCATAAAAAACAATTAATATTTCCACAATACTTTTGTAGCAATATACATGTCCCTGTTATCTTATACGAATATTATCTGACTTCCGCCTCGAAGACAAATTATACTATTTTTCGTCTCAATTTTTATGACAGTAATTGAGTATTCGTTGTGTTAAGCTTTATTAATTTGGTTAAACCCATTAGTTAAAGAAAAGTTGTGTTTTTACGTATAGATCCACCAATAAATTAAAAAAAAAAACATTTGTTTAGAATTTATTGAATTCAGACAACAGTGTTTGGTGGTAGTAGTTATAGCATAACTATAATTTCGATGGAGGTGTAATTTATCGTTTTAAATCATTTCCTGTTGGAAAACATTGATCTAAACTATAGGGTTTTGGTCGTGTTACAATATCATCTGTTTTCCCGCGTAGACCGGAACAGTTTTGATGCGTATATGTATACACATAATATTGTCGTCATTAACAAAACCCTGGTGCGAGCATTCTTCCCAATATATATATATATATATTTTGTAAACTGTATAATGCTACTCTCACACACACACACACACACACACTCGCTTTCTCACGCACGCACGCACGCACGCACACACACGCGCGCGCGCACACACACACACACACACACACACACACACACACACACACACACACACACACACACACACACACACACACACTCACACACACACTCCCGTTAAGAGCTATTCTCCCTACGTATTTTCCCGTTTGCACTGCACACCTCTAAAGGCGCGTCCACACTAGAGCACGCACAAGCTGAGCGTGCGTGCTCATTGCTCGCGAGCAAAAATCCTGCGTGTGCTCAGTTTGGACATTCTCACGCACAATCTCATTTTTGTGCGCCGATTTTGTGTTCCGAATATTCAGTTGTTGTTCGGCGAACGTACGTGCAAGACTTGGGTTTTGACGTTAACCACAGATAAAAAAATTATTTAACAATTCAAGTTTAAACTTAATTAAAAATGCCTTTTTTTTATTTCTTCGGTATTTTTTTTCATATTTTTTCCTATTTCCTCCCAAGCATCCTGCTTTTTTATTTTTGAAAAATAAAATTCATTTTTGGGGTTCCATAGGACTGGTTTTAGTTGATACTCCTGTATCAACTGAATGCAGTCTTCATTACGCCATGCATCCATTTTTTGTCAAATCAAGTATAAAACACAGTAGCACAGTACGCACACGCGTACCCGTAAATAACGCGCAAACACGTCCACACTGAGCGTGCGTCGGGTAATTTATGCCTTTGAGCAAGTTCATTTTACCGACAGCAATCGGATCGCGTTCGTCGTGCGTCGCGAACACTCGTGCGTGCTCGAAATTCCGTCCACACTATCGAAATTTGTGCGACGCACAGCGTGAGCACGCACGCTCAGCTTGTGCGTGCTCTAGTGTGGACGCGCCTTAACATATTGTTGCCGTTAGCTTAACAAAGCGCGCTAAAACGAGATTAATAATAACAATTTCCATCGCTGCCGCCGTCCGATACCCGGATCTCCTCTACAGTTACCAGGGCAACCTGAAGAATCAACCTCTCTATCCTGCGTGATTTAAATCTTTCCGATTGAATTAACGGCCGAAGAGTAACATGTGAAGCTTAGAATAACGGTTGATATTCAATTTCAGAAGCCCAACTTGTTTAAGTAGAAATAATTTTTACTGAAATAAATGTAAAATTAATGTTTGACTTTATTTCTTATTATCTCTTTCTTATTATTAACACCGTGTAGTTAATTTTAAAATAAGAATTTATTTGAAAATGTACGAATATATTAGCTGAAAAATTGTGATTAAAACTGTTATCCATTAAATTTTCTTATGGCTTTTTGCAATATAAACCACAAATAAATAAATTAGATAAATAAATCTGTGTGTATTCAGATATTTTTATAGAATTCATTTAAATATACTTATTTTATTATTCTAAAGCAATGATAATAATTTAAGAAAGTTTAAAATTAAAATCGCATTGATATCAATATCACATCTGATATCACGTATCTACATATAGAATATTCGAATATAAATATAGAGATTATATAAATTATTATCACCATGCCATAGTTATGTTCAAACATGCGTACATACTTCCGATGTAACCGAGAAATATAATGTAAAAGTATAAATACGTGTCTAGGCGTATTGTTTCGTAAATTTACAATTTTATGTTTCCTCTGGCATGAATTAGTTTTAAATGTATTTCGCTTGGAAAAAAAATCTGTTTCGCGTTAAAACGTTATGACTTATAATTATTATTATTTCATTTCTGTAACGTTATTATTTCACCCGTAAGCGGTTTCATATTATTACACAATATTACCCAAATACATTATACGCGTTATGCACCAAAACTACGGGGTGTATTGCGTGTTGTTGCAAAGGCGTGATCGTACGCGATATACAATATCCGCCTCATCGATGACACGTATACGTGCTGTGCTCTATTTAAAAGGACTGTAATTTGTATGTATTTAATGAACTATGATTATTACTTGGTTTGATTTTAAATAAGTTTAAAAGTTTAAATTTTGCGTTGATTTCATTTGATGAAAATAAATTTAATACATTGTATAGCATGTATAGAATAATATCACATTTTTAATTATTTTAGATTAATTTTTGTATAACACATCATTCTACAACATAAATTGTATTCAGTTAGATATTCATAAAATTATACTACGGATAAAAACAGTGGTAATCGTGTTGTTTGATAATATGGTATTTTAAATGCTCAAAGAACATAAAAGAAAAATTAAATTGGTCAGGAAAAGGATTAGTTTATCAACGATAAGTATTAACTTTTTCTCGAACAATCAAAGGAATAGGTGTAAAACTCTTATCAATATTATTATTTTCAAAATGCGTCGATATTCAATTTCAGTTTTAATGAAACAAAAATAATTTCTTCTACCTAAAAATATCAGTAAATTAAAAATTTTTAAGGAAGATAGATTGATTAATTTAACAATTATGTGCTGTTTTAGTTAAAAATGATATTACATTTTTGAATTGTTAGAATTATTAAATTTAAAATTATTCTAAAGAGAGAAAAACCATTCTCTAAGAAATAATTTTTAAATTTCCTAGTTCAAAGATTAAAAAAAAATTCATTTTTTTTCGTATGTGTTGGTACAGTTACTCGATAATTAGTTGATTGCGATGATACTTTACACATTTTAATTAAAAAAAAAAAAAAAAAGATTTGGAATGTCAATTTATTTATTTTTTTAACGTTATATAATGAATCACAAGAACACAATGTTATCACCTTAGGTTTCTAATTAATGAATGTATGAACTATAAGACAAAACCGACATTACATTTATTTATAGCCAATGTTTCTACAGTTTCAAGTTCCCAACCTCCATTACCGCTGACAGAAAACGACTGACCAAATTTATCACTTAATTGGCATAAGTATTAGTGATTTATAGCAGGGTGAACCATTCACCAACTACCGTTATCTTAAGCTAATGGATTTTTTATTTTTTTTTTTTTGTATAAAAATGATCGGAGAAAAATACAGAGTATACTAATTACTAAAGAGTCAATTGTATTAAAGATATTGTTTTATAATCTTTAAAATATCTACGAACATTTCACTCTATTTATTTAGTAATGGTTGACATTTGAATTTTTTTTTTTTTTTTAATTAATCTACTCTTTAAATAGTAAGTTAAAATATGGAGACAAGTTATGTTATCGAAATATGTTACACTAAAAAGCTTTTGTGTTCTAATAGAACAAAACAAAATTACTGAAATGCTATTAATATTAAATAAAGTATTGATTTTGAAAGTTAGTTCAACAATAATATATATATATATATAAAGACAATATAAACATAATATTACATACCTATTTAATATTTTCGAAATACTCAAGTATTAACTTATTTTTTATTAGTATTTTCAGGTAATAGTTGACAGGTATAAAAAACCGGGAAAATAATGGAAATATAAGTTCGTGCTTTGTCTCTTTGATTATCGGTCAAGATAATTGTGGTGGGAAGTTTGTCTTTCGTCTTTTTGGTCCTCAGACTAAATAATGGCGATGGGTGTATTTAGTACCTATTGTATTAAAAAAAAAAAAAAAAAAAAAAAAAAAAAACAATAATAATTTCTTTAGTAATATTATTCTGAGCTTATTGTTATATAAACTATTTAGAAATTACAATGCTTTTAATATTAAGCTATTGGTAGACTTTTTTATTCAAATCATGTACAATTTTGAATTATAAATCCGGTAGATATGTTTTTTTTGTAAAAGGTTAGACATTTTTTTTTTTACATAGGTTTATTTGAAGAAAGTACGATAGTTTAGGTTTTAGGTTTAGGTTTTATGACAATTAGATAGATTTAAAAACCTTATGTTACTTTCAACACCCGATAAAATTAGCTTAAATAAATTTACAGCTTTTTAAGTCATTACTACTGGAGCAAAGAAAATGTCCCTACTAACACACGCTTCCGTATAATTTAAGACTTCTTAAATAGATTTTGCAAGAATGAAATTTGGAAATTCAAAAGCAATGATAAATCATTTGTTTCAAAACAAAATGAAAAAACTAAAAATATCAACTTACACAATATTGAAGTTGCGAGAAAAAATAAGTTCTGGAATAATAAAAGAAAAATTTCAATTTGTATTCGTCAAAATACTTTATTTATTCTATTTAGATATTTTAACTTAAATTTAAAAATATATCATAACCGATTAATATGAAAATGTAAATATAGTAAAGGCAAGTTACAAAGAATCTTGAATGAAACAATTTCAATAGTTTTTTTTTTTTTTTTTTTTTTTTTTTTTTTTTTATTTAAAAACAACAATATATTTACAATCTGTATACATATGATACAATAAGTAAATTTTTTAACATTTGTTACAAGGCATGTGGGCATGATAGAAGGGGGCATCCACTGACACAACTTCAATAATACATTTGGATTTTTGATTTTGATTAGTAAGTTACATACATAATATATACACATATACATAGTACATACATATACGTACATATATATATATATATATATATATATATATATATATATATATATACATACACATACATACACATACATACACACATATATATATATATATATATATATATATATATATATATATATATATATATAATGAAAATGTTTACAAGCGTTAAAATTGAGATTACGGCTCAAATAACTCTTGGTTATGTAAAATGCCGGATCCATTTTAATTTTAATTTTATAATTTTTGTTTATAACTATTGAAATTACTTTTGTAATCAGCACAAAAAAAAAAAATATATATATATATATATATAGTAATTTCAATAGTTATAAACAAAAATTATAAAATTAAAATTAAAATGGATCCGGCATTTTACATAACCAAGAGTTATTTGAGCCGTAATCTCAATTTTAACGCTTGTAAACATAATCCAAGCTAACGATTGGTAAACGTTTTTCAATGCTGTTTTTAAAAATATGTGTAAAATGATATAAAAATTTCAGGTGTCGAAAATTTTAAATTGTATGACATAAAAACTTCTAAAAAATTAAATATTTTCAATAATTTTAAAGTTCTAATAAATAGTCTGAAAGTAATCAATCAAATGTTTGAATTATTTCCTAGAATGTTTCAAAGTGATGTTAAACTAAAATTCAGTGAAAATTTCAAGTATTTAGTACCATTATTATTTTTATTTATAGCTAAATATCAAAAAAGGATTTGATGAAAAACTTGTCTGTGCCAGAATTTTAACGCTTTTTCTAAATTTTAAGGTATTTTTTCCATATGCTTGAAAAAACTATTAAGAATAGAATATAATGGTTTACGTATTATAAAAATACCGATTGAAAATTTTGAGAATTAATACTACCCGAAAAAATAAATACGTATATAAAATACACCATTGTAAAACCAATATATTCTTCATTTTACTAAAAATCTGAAAATGATTAAAAGTTGAATATGTAAAGAGTGTTTTCATATTTAAGTTGTTGAAGTTAACACAAAACAAAGACGTATTCGTTTAGCTGGTTAGATCGATAAATCAAGGGGTCGAATGAAGTATTTCAATTTCACCGAAGTTACGTTATAAATGGTAAACAATGATAATAAATCCTGTGTACCATAGACCAAATATTTAACTCGGCAGATAATATAGCGTTGTCGCTAGAAGTATCTAAATAAGTGGCTATTTTATTATGGCATTATAATGATTATTATCATAAGGTGACTCGACATCGTGCGGTCTCTTGTGTGTGGTATGGACTATCTATACAAATCGGCCTTAGGAAACCGGAAAACCCAAACGCGATACCCTTAAAATAATTAATACCCTTTTGTAATAAACGCTTTAAACAAGTATCGCACCAGCATTCAGGCGTATACTCTATCCACTCCGTACCATTTATAATATCGTCTTCAACTATTCATTTTACACTATAAATGTATATGATAGAGACTGATTACCAAGACTCGTGAAAATTGTGTTATTACATCAAGCTGCGTATAACATACATTTTGAGATACAAAATAAATAAACAAAACCACGGAAACGTGAATACGAAAAGATCTATTATGTTCTTAGTTTATTAATCCTTAATAAATAGCACATAGCACATGGTTTTTTTTTAAATATGTTGGTATATACAAAATTTAGTTCATTACAGTGCTATGGCTTATCATTTTTTTTTGTATATTAAACTTTATATCTGTATTGTTTACAATAATATAAGTATAGTATATGAATATCTATTTTACTTTTTAAGATTTTTAATTTTATAACTCGTAATACGCTGAAGAAAATGTAGATAAAAGTTTAACGAAAATTCAAGGATTTATTACTTTGATACTACTTTTCCCCAATTATTATCCAGAAGTATTTTTACTATTACCTCTCTACTCAATAAGAGAATTATTCACGAAAACCCAATACTATATAAAATATTTTTAAAATACACATATACATATTAAATACACTTATCTGTTTTCATTTATTTCGTTACTTTTGTATTATTGAGTGAATTTCTTCAAATTATAACTTTAGTGTAGACTATTGAAGTATAGTATGAAACAAAATTTCCACCAAACTTATTTTGATATATACATACCAACATATATATTCTAACATAAGACACGTAAAACATATTTTATGTAAGTATACGAGTATATACTTCATTCATATTAAATTACATGACATAATTTACTTTATCCCATAGTTAGAACATTATAATATATGTGTATAATTTAAAATTTAAAACACAAATTGAAGTACATTTTTATGAAAAAAATGAATTATTATCCGCTATCTTGAGTTTTTAGTTTTATAACTATTTCAAAAAATAATGTCATGATATTTTTTTGGAAAATAATCATTTGAATTTTTGTAATTGAACCAATAGCTCAAGCGATACAGTAATCACAAAAGTATACTGTCACTACTTTGCTACTCTTAACTTTATATGCGTATAACCATTAAACTATCGATCCTATAGTAAAAATTCAAATATTAAAATTTACAAAAAAAAAAATTCCCCAAAAATATAGTTTTAATGACTACGTATTTTTAGTCGTAGTTATACTAAAACTAAATCAATTGTATACGTTATTTAGGGTAAAAACGCATTATATAAATCTCGGTGGGATACCTTGTACTTTCGTTCTATACAGTATTTTTACAAGTATTTCAAAAATATATTTTTAATACTCATTCCATTTAATATTTGGCGAATACCTGTCAACACTACCTCAGTTACATAATATTATACGCGTATCAAATCATAATATGCAATTTAAAATAAAATGAATTCCAAGTATCATAATGTATTAGTATAATCAATAAAAAAATATTATAATGTAATGTAATTAAATTTTTGAGTCTTCAGAGTTTGAAGAAAATAACTTTATTATAGTTCTTAATAACAATAAATTATTATGTTAATTAAAGAAAACTACTAAACATATTAAAAGCATAAAAAGGATATCAAAGAATATATCTTATCTCCTTTTAATTACTCCTGTAAAACTAAAATATTATTGAATGCATGCACGAAAAATATAAGTTTACTGATATTCAAGTTTCAAACTTAACACATATTTGTACAAATACGTTGGTATTTTAAGTATTTAAATTGTACTCAAATTTTAGCCAACACGTTGTTAACATTTTCGAAACAAGCAATTTCTTTCAAAAATCAATGCATATTTTCTATTGTACTTTATTTTTATTTTAAGTGTTACAACAAATAGAAGATGTTTATAAATTAAAAAAATAATTTACAAATATGAATCATTTAATACACAATGAGAACAGTTTTATTGACGTTATAAAATATTAATTATTTGATCGATTGCATAATATTACTACAAAACAGTGCTGAAAATAATATTTCGAGGAGATAAAAGGAATTAGATTCTTTTCAGATGCGGGTTGAGTGACAACGCAAAGGATGCAATTATTTGGTTTCTACTTATATGTTAATGATATTCAACTTTTATTTTTTTACATGTTATATTTAAAAAAAAGAAGAGGCATAATTTAGAAAACTTAAAATGACTATTCTTTAGTTATATGCATATACCTTAGACCACTTGTAATGCGCCATTTTAAGTTAAATATGAAGATTTTAACCTATAAACTAGTATTTGTCATGCATTATATATATATATATATATATATATATATATATATATATATATATATATATATATGCATATTATAGTATGTTATAGTATAGTATATATTATAGTGATTCATATTTAATAAAAATACCTGAAACAAAAAATACTTCTATATGTGTTTTAGATTCTAAAGTATGCTAATTTTAGGTAAAAAATTTGTGAGATAACAGTGCATTAGATCAAATCATGTGGTAATTATAAAAATTGTTGTACTTAAATTTTATATCATATGAACTTTAAATAATATAAACTATGCTATATTAAATACTTTTTTTTTTATTGTAATTGTCATTTTAATAAAAATTATTCGATACGTACATTTGTTTGACCCACATTTTATATTTGACCCACATTTTATGCAAAACACAAATTGATAGTTCTAGTTAATGTTACTTTGTATATTTTTAGACCGAAAAAATGTCAATGTAATTAGGATTATCGTATTAAAATGGAAATTGGGGTGTATAAGTTTTTAGCAACCAAGTACACAACAAATATTAATTTTAAATCATTGGTAAATTAAATTAGCATACAGGATAAATAAACAAAATGTTAGAATTTTTCATACAGCTGTAGTAGTATTGTGAACAAAACAATATTTATAGATTAAAAAAAAAAATTATGTAATTTATTTTATTTTGTTTATCTCAAACTACTAATACTCTCATGAGTAAAATATCTTCGTTCTACACTTCTACAAGGTTTTTCTTCTGAGTATGAATAGACACCGAAAATAAATAAGAGAAATACATCCTACTCCATATGCATATGCCTGACATAACTTTAAATTCTACAACGCCACCATCGTATATACGCGCACGTGGTAGGATGTGTACGTGCGTGCGTGCGTTCTTGCGTGTGTGTGTGTGTGTGTGTGTGTGAGTGTGTGTATAGTGTGCACACTTCAAATTGTCAGAGGAAATTTCAAATGCTTTTAACATGTGCCTGATACATGAAAACATGCTGTCGCATCGTCTTTCATTTTCTCTTGAATACAGCCACAGTCCTACACGTACATATACACACACACACACACACACACACACACACACACACACACACACACACACACACACACACACACACACACACACACACACATACATACACAGATGTATAAACACATTTTCGAAGACAGTGCATTTATTTTCTTCAAAACCCGATTATTCATGAGTTTTTTTTGCGTTCGATAAGGGGTATAGGGATAGTAAGTTAGCCTGCTACGTACTGGGTATACTAATAGTTTTTATAGAATGATAGAAATTGAAAATAAATTGTATTTTTATATAAATGTGTGTGAATCTATAATAATTATTTGTTGTTAAATAGCGTGAAAAATCCTATTAAACCCATATATACAATACACATACACACACATACACATTATTGAAAAAAACTCCTGCAAACTTTTTAATACAATACGTGAATAATGCTTTGGTGCGAAATCTAAGAGCAAAATGCATGACAAAATATTCTTCATGACCTTTTCTCGTCCCGAGCCAAAGGTAAAGTGAGCAAATGATCGAGGTAACCTTTTGCGCGCACTAAGCCAATGTTTTATTATTCCGTCACATCGATGTCGTCATCGTCGTTATACAAACACTGAATATATTTATAAAATGTGCAACATATTCGCACACGGAAATTGACGACAACAAATACCGTCGATTCATATCCCACAGTGAAATCCGCCATCAAAATTATAGCCTGACTGCCACTTCATTTGTGTTAGAAAAAAAAATACGACATCCATGAAAAAACAAAAGAAAAACTTTAGGAAAACGATCATGGTGTACGAGAGGTGATAATTCAACAACATACTGCCGCACTATACATGTATTGTATAGTTCCGGTCCGCCAGTCGTAAAATAAAAATAAACATATGTAAGTAACCAACCGCGTGCACTCGCGTGCGATATCGTTTTCTTCTGCACTTGCCCGAGGCCTCTGTTTGTTTGACCGTAATAATTTTTGTCTGCTTGTTTATTTTTTTATACGTTTTTCACGTTTTCATGTTTCCGGTGAATCGGACGTGGTGATTTCCATCCTTTCTTACATATATATATATTTTTACGGTAGTTGTTGTGGTCGTGAGTACAGCTCTCGAATAGAGGCTGACAAGTCAGATTAAGTTAATCCATCAGTCAGAATTCTCAGAGAGTCGAGGATAAAAGAGAAAATAATGATGATGATGATACTAATAATAATAATGGTATGGCTTTGGTAATAGCGTTATAATGAAAAGAACATCATAACCACCGAGGACGTTTTTAGTCGGTTTTCGCCAAGTTCTTGAAAAAGTACGCGCTAATAATATAGCTGAATAAACCTGTATTCTGATCGATTGAAACGCATTTTAGAACACGTCCTTAGATTGTCTAGTGCAGAAATAATATTTTATCTCGTTGGAAAACTAATCAACGAATATGGGTTATTGAAACACATTGCTACCATTATTTTCCACGACATTAATGATCCACCGTCTCCATTTGAAAGAATTTTTTTTCACCTTCAACAAATGTTTTATTATAATTTATGAAAAAATATCAAATCTGGTTTTGCAGAATTTTTTTTGCGAGCGTTGTACGAGAATTTTGATGAATCAATAGATTTTACATGAAATTCCTACTTTAAATGTTTTTCAAAAATAATTTATCGATTCAATCATTAGGAAACTTAGGACATAGATAAAGCAACTTTTTTGCGGCTAATGGTGAAAAAAAACATTTCTACTGGATTAAAATATCAAACTTTTACAAAGTCTTACTAACAAAAAAAATGTACCAATAATTAGACTAAAACGGCAAAATGTATAGACATTATCATATAAAATACTATTATTTCTTTTCATTTTGTACAATTTACACAACAATAAAGATCGTTAAATATTAGAGTACCATTAATGATTTATAATGCCTGATTATAAAACTAGAACAGTGATAAAGATATTATAGTTTATTATCTGCACACTAATTGTTAGTGTAAAAAATAATAACTAGTTAAATAATTATTTACTGAATATCATTTAAGCATAAGAACCCTTATTATTACATATATTTTGAACTATAATGAAGGTCGTGTGGATCATATACCCCGTAGGTATCTTATCCCCGTACCTATCTTTCCCTGTAAGAACGCACATCAGTGGCAAAAGTGTTGTAGAGATTTTTCGGGGATTCTCCCTTCTCAACTCTATTATTCTAATCATTAAATTCTTAAATCTCTCATAATAAAGGTAGGAAAATAAAAATGTACGCATAATAATTATTAGAAAAAAAATATTCTTCATAATATTAAGTTGTGGTTGCCATTTAAAAATCTTAATCACCTTGATCATAAATTGTAAAAAATTACATATTTAGTGTTGATTTGAAGGGCGAAGATAATTGAAGCGAAATGACCTAAAATTACGTATTTATTTGGGCGAAAGGTCAATTTAATTCCATAAAAAAATACGGTTTGAGCCACGAAGTAAAGGTGTAAAGTAATAGGTGCAATGAGGGAGCTAGGGAAGCTAAACCAGCCCTCAAATTATATAATTATAATTACAAATTACAAATTATAAAATTAGAGTAATTTTTGCGTTATAGCTATCTCAAAAATAAAACCCTAGTTGCGCCGATGTATGGAGTACGTATAGCTTCTAATTTTAATCAAGATATATACACATTATGTTTTACTTTGTTCTGGTAGTAGTGCATTTCGAATATTAATTTATTTATTTTTTGGTGTGAACAATTCTAAAAGAGAGAAATTAATCATCACTTGAGCCTGAAGTTATAATAGGTATTGCTTTTATAAATAGTACCAAGTCAAATATTATAATATTAAAAGTAAATATTTGCATTGTCTTACTCGCTTTACATTTTCATGTATTATAAATTTAAAAAATAGCACAGGAATGACCATAATACATAGTTGATTAAAAGTAAATATAATCAATAAATAAAATAATTATACTCACCTAAACATTCATAGACCGTTTTAAATTGTCCATAACAATGTTTCAACATAAATTTTTATTTCCCCTTACCTTCTTAGAAAATGTCTAAGAACACAGAAAAAAGACTTCTTTAATTTCGTTTTTATTTTTTTTATTGAGTTGCTGAACAAAAATTTCAGACGAAATCTATCTCTCAAAAAATCGGTTTAAAATTTAAAAAAAAAATGAAGTAAATAAACAACATAAAACCAATAGATCTTCTTCGGAATCTAAAAATAGCTTAGAAAAGAAGGCATTGAAACGAACACACTTATATTATATTATTATATACAGGATGTTTCAATATATTTTACAATAATTAATATATGTGTAAGTAATAACTTTTGTTTAATTCATTATTTTTAATAAATAATATTTTGTTATCAGACAGAATTTTATTCATGTGGTATTTTATGTCAATATAATTCACTCATCATTGTTAAATGCTGTTTTTTTATGTTAACAGGTTGTAAACATATATTTAATAAATTTAAAAAATACTATAATGAGTTATAATTTTATGAAAAATTTTCTAATATTTTTGTATCATCATTCCTTTTTATGTTTTGTTTTCTTCAACGGTTACCACAAGTTATACCATAATATTATGAAACAGAATAATTTGTTTGGATATTTCATCATTTCAATTTTTATAATTGTATTAATAGTTTAAAGAGTATACGATAATCAATTAAGTTTAGAGTAGCGGTGAAGAGAAACCCTGGGGTATCCTGCAAAATGTACTACCTCTAATTCATTATTTTGAACGTAAAATACTTACATCACTTAATACCTATATAGGTAGAATAATAAAAATGTATAAATCAAAATTTCCTAAAATGGTTACCATTTACAAAAATTAAAAATTAAAAAAAATTTAGTTAAAAATCAATTAAATATTATAAAACTGTTGTGCATTATTATCGTATTTATTACAACAAAAAACCATAAAAAAATGATGAATAGAACAAAAGTTATTCCATTCGTTAAATAGATCTAAAAAACCTTGTATAGCATAAATATTTATTTTATGTTCATAAAATAATAATTAACGATAGAAAAACACTTGGGACGTATTAATATATATACATAGAAAATAAGAGAGAGCATTTGATGAAATATGAATTTATTGAAACAAAATATACGAGTAGGTATAAATAATATTAAAATTTTGAAAAACATCACAGTCTTTTTGTTTATGTGTTTGAATAGTTATGTATTTAGTGTCATATTGTTTTGAAAATTATTCATGATTTAACTTTTTAAATAACTTTATAGTTTAACATTTTTATTCGACACAAAAACGTTAAAATTAAAAATTAAATCTGCCCCAGCAAAGGTCAGCGTGCGCACGACATTAACGGTTTACAACATTGCACGAACGAATGTTATATCGTTAATCGAATTTCTGTGAACTTACACGTTATATATTATATGTATGTATATTGTATAAGTATATCGAAGAAAAATATCGATAGAAAAAAAATCATTCTGTACTTCATACCAAGTGTGTCACCACCATTATTACCTTGGCTCGACCGCCAAGTGGTCACGGAAAATAGCAATTGAAGGGAGACAATTCAAACGTATAATAGTGCCATGTCCATTTTTCAAACTTTCCACAATCGACAAATTTTTGTTGCGATTAAACTGATTAAAAATAACAGAAACTTTCTGTTACAAATTGGATATGATTATGTGCTATTACAAACAATGAACTTAAGTATTAAATTAGTTTAATATAACATAAAATTGATTTTAACCACAATAAAGTGTCGTTCAAATATAGTTTTCTCCATTTTCACTTCAATAAATTTTCTATTTATTCTATAAATAATTTAATAAACGATTTAGATTTATAATTTTCAAAGTATATACTTGTATATACTCATAACTTTTTGTAACATTTGTAAACCAAGGTAAACTTATGGCTTTAGAATCTAATTTGCAAGTAATTTTTTTTATTTATTTTTTTATTAATATTTATGATAATCCAATAGAATTATTTTAATATAAATAATTATTGAACGGTTTCATTTAAAAATCTCAAGGTATTTATATATTTATTTCGCAGTTAATAACTATGTAATTAACTTGCTTGATAAATATTCTATTTTAATTGTATGTCATTATCAAATAGGCACTTCGTTATAATACATTTAATTCAATTTCTATTGATTTCAAATAATTATAACCATAGACTATGTTATCATTTTTTACAATCTGAAAAATGAAGAAAAGTTTAAAACTATTTAACTTTTATACTGTATAATATTTTATAGTCAGTTGTAACATAATCATGTACCTTGACAATGTTTCTTTTCGTGACTCAAGACTATGCAGTGTTCTCGATAAGCCGTTTTTATTTTCCCAACGAATATCACATTATATAGATTAATATATATATTTTTTTTTTAGTTATTTATTTTAATTGTTTCAATACACAGGGTATTTTTACAATGTTACAATATTACAATATAATCATTATAATGGATAATATTTACAGCAGTATTTACATTTACTAAGAACTAAATGTTTAAATTTTTGGTTAGTTTATGAGTCTAGGTCGGAATCTGAGGTTGAGGTGTTTTCAATAGGTTCGAGTAGGATATCCTCAGGTAGCCGAGGTTTAAGTCTTAGATTGGCGGATCTTTTGCCGATTCTGTAATAGCGTGCTCCATCAACTTTGTGAAGATTTTTGTGAAAATTTTTGAATTGTTGTGTTATCCAGGTAGAGAGTTGTGGACGCTGCACATGAATTGCGTCCCGAAATCCCTTTTCCACATGAATTGCGTCCCAAAGATATTTAACGACAACACGAATTGCGTCCCAATCATATTTAACAACTACACGAATGGCGACCCAACGTAAAAACATTGTATTGTTGCGAAATTTGTATCCATTTATATTAAATAAAGTTTCAATTTTTTCTCTTAAAGCCACTGATGTCACTTTATTTTAAAATTATGAAAAATTGAAAATTATCAACAAAATATCAAACAAAATGTTACAGTATTACACTCCAAAATTCACGCCAGCAACTCAATCAAACAAAATTTTACATAATTACATTCGTGGCCACAACACTATCCACACTAAAAGACGTATAATCTGCTTAAAAGTTACCTTACTATTTGAAATAGAATTGGGAAAAAAATATAATTATAAAATAATCGTTTGGATAAAGTCGGACGCAACTCGTGTAATTATTTAGATAAAGTCGGACGCAATTCGTGTACCTTCTTCTCGATTTTTAAATTTCGGGACGCAATTCGTGTGCAACCGTTGTGGAAGGCCTATATCGTTGTGAAGTTGTTTATTTCTCATAAACCAAGGGGCCTTCAGGGTTATTTTTAGAAATTTATTTTGGAGGGTTTGTAATTTTTTTTATTTCTGTTTTTGAGGCAGCTGCCCATACTGGGCATGCGTAGGTTACTAAGGGTCTTATAATTGCTGTATATAGGAGTAGCGAGCATTTCATTTGTATGGTAGAGCTATGATTTAAAAGGGGGTATAATATAATATTATTAATATTTTAAAATTAGCTCAAAAAAACTTATTAAATATGCCATTTTATTTTGGAAACAGCTTGCTTGTGATTACTAAATAGTATAATATTAACCCATAACCTAATTTTCCATTCGTGTACTGAAAGTTCAGTTGGTTGTTAAAAAAAATTATTCTCGAAGAAAAAATTATATTTTATGTATACATCAACACTAAATTAAATATAAATCACTTATTTAAAACAAACAGATTGAACTATCTATGTTTCTAACCATCGTGTAAAATTGTTTCAAAAAAATTGTTTTCATTCTTTTATTACACTTGAAACAGGTACTATTTGTTTGAACTAACTAAACATATTTTATGAAATAAATAAATACTACTGTATAAAGTAAATCAACTCTATATTTATATTTCCATTGTCATTTTAAATTTTAAAATATATAATAAGTAATTTGTTGTTTCATAGAATTTAAACTGTTATTTTATTAGAAAACAATATAATATTATATTTAAAGCGTGATATCACCCTTTAACGTTATAATGATACCTTGATAACTACCTATTGAAATTAATCATTTTATTCTTTACTATCGATTTAAGTAAAAACTGCAAATTATATGCAATACAATTCTGTAGTGATATATTTTTATTTTCACGGCCACATTGTTATCTATGTATACATTACAATATTTTATTTTGTATGAGCATTAAAACTATGTGTACACTACTGAATATATTATTTAAGCCGATTTTAGATTATGAGCAAAGTAGGTAAATTATCGATTTTAGTATAGGATATTTTTCTCTCTTTTTTTCAGAAAATAATTTTTGGACAACTAGTAACCATTAAATATAACCTATATACCTACATGATCGATTAAAAAAAATAAATATCTGTATCAGATTGCATGAAATTAAAAACATAAGAGAAATTTAAAAAAAAAAAAAAATATGCGCATGTAAGGAAGTTATAATACATAATATCGTTATCGGTCGGTAATACAAACCCAGTTTGGTTTGACCTTTTTGCGACCCGTTGACTCACATTTCGTTTCGTTAACGTTCAAAATTCGGGCACGTGTAAATTCCGCCCGAAAATGGTAAATTCCGCCCGAACTGAATTAAAGGTAAAATAAGGTACATGTAAATTCCGCCCGAAAAAAACTACAGGTAAAAAAACATATATGTAAATTCCGCCCGATTATCTATAAGTAAGAAGTTCTTATTAATTAATGAAGTTTAAAGTTTTAAATTTTTTTTTTTGTATTTTTCAATCAAAACATTCAAAACTTTGTATTTTCTATAATTGTATTTATAATAATATTAGTTTAATATTGTCAGTCATAAAATAGATCAACCATTATAAATAATTTAAGTAACTAAATAAATATATATATAATGTTTTTCACATATTTATCAATAATAAGTTATATAAATAATAGTAACAATTATAATAATAAAATCAAAACATTATCTATTTTTTTTTGTCAAAATCACCAAAATAATGAGCCACGTTGTTAACGTAGTCATCAATAGATATCTCACTATTTTTATACTTTATAATTATATTCTGCATGTATATATATATTTTTTTTGATTTTGAATTTATATTTTTCTTAGGTTCATCTATACTGTTTATTTTGATATAATTTTCTAATTGAATTTGCTTAAGTTTGTCTATAAATATAAAAATATGGGGATGGTTAGAATTAAAACTTTTATTGAAATGCGAATGAAATGACTCGCAGGAATTAGACGTACGGTTCAAATCTGCTGTGGCAGCAGCCCAAATATTTGGTGGAAAATCTGCGTCATTACGTATATAATTATTTAATAAATAATTTGAAAATTGTTTTAATCGATCGTCATTTGGCTGAGAACTTAATTAAAAATACTTCAAAGTAATCAAAAACCATCTGAGGCTCTAAAAAAACTAATCCAAAACATTTAACTATCCATTTTCTAATAACTGATGCTTCGGTTTTATATTCTACACTTAATCCTACTGTTTGAACACACCTATACCTAGTTTTGACTATACATCGCCATTTTGTTAATCCAGAAGCCAAAGGTCTATTAACACGAGAAAATTTAAAATTTTCTACCACTAAAAGTATATTTCCACGTTCTGATTCGATATATTGAGCCATCATAGGTACGTGCGTATATGACTCTTGGGCGGGTACTGAACATCAACGAATTCTAAACGAAAATCAAGTGATTTAAACAATTTATAATTCTTATCTGATTTTTCCCATATATGAGATACGCAATATATTGTATTATTGTAGTTAAAAATGATAATATATGACATGATTGACGATTATCGTCTGATACGATTACACGACCCTTACAGTACAGTCACATCGTACGCCAGTCACGGAAAGTTGGTTTAAAAATATTTATTTATAAATGTACCTGTATATTTTTTCGGGCGGAATTTACGTGTACCTTTTTTTACCTGTAAATTTTCCCGGGCGGAGTTTACCATAGACCTTATTTTTACCTGTTCCCTTCGGGCGGAATTTACAATCGCCCCAAAATTCACTATACGAATATACACTTAAGTCACATATAGGTATTGGATTATGCATAATATTATATACCAAGATATTATTGAGTGGCTTTACAATGTTGGGACAATTTGGTGAGCCATATTGATCAAATTAGCACGGTCGGGCTAATCCACGCCACATAATTATTACACAAAACGTCTATAGACGTTCAAAATGACCCAAGTTCAAATATGTATTTTATTCGCGATCATATCTAAATATATTGTTTAATACTTCAACAAATCTAAAGAATTTAAAAATTAAAAATAAAGTATAACTTAAGATAAACATATATGTCCAAAGACCACGAAGGCGCGAATGTAATGTACTAAAAACTCCAAAATATGCTAACATTCGTCTAAAAACTCAAAACATGCACACAAATTAACTTCAAAATGAGAACTTACTGAGAGTATATTACAGTGTTTATACATAAACTGTATTTAATTTTCTACCTCGACATTTGACTCTTTGTGTGCGCGCGTGTGTGTGTGTGTGTGTAACTGTTTTGTCCAAGTCGTATAACTCAATTACAATTATATTTTGTGAATTGGCATTTTTTCTTTGAAGGTAAATAATTTAGAAATAAATAAAAACTATTGTTGTTTATGCATGGTATTTTTTTGTTACGAATTGTGTAAAAATAAATATTTATTTTATGCAAATTACTTATAGAAAGAATACAGTATATATATACATTGAAAAATACGTATGTATTATGTACATACAACGGATGTTATTAGCGAATCGATATAAATACTCGTGATATAAAAAAGTTATTTTAATTAAAAAGATATTTTAATTCTTTGTTATCATAAATAATCAACTAAAATAAACAAATTGGCTTATTTTATTAATAATGTAATTTAAATGAATTTAATCAGATTAACCTTACAGTTCGAATAAAATAATTTTCTAATAGTAGGTTACAATGTAAATAAATTTTGAATTAAAACATTTTTAAGTTTTCGTGACATTATGAAAACACAAATAATTTCGAATAAAAAATGATGGTTTCATTAAATTACATTGTAGATTACGGTACTTTAGTAATAAAAACTTCCTCAGAAAAATTATAAACACTTTCTTCAGTTTTCTTAACCTATTGCTTAATATTTTGAAATAGTTTTTGATCTAATAATGTAATCACAATAAACGTAATAATTTTTAATAGGAAGTTTTTGAAATAAGAATAAGACATTATAAATAGAAATCTCTTAAAGGAAATTATATTTAAATTTTACAAATAATTGTAACTATTTCTATGTTATATTTTTCGTATTATCTAATAAGTAAAATCTGTAATATTGCAGATATATTAATCAAAAACAGGCCCCAACCATTTGAAAATAAGATCAATTTTCAAGGTTTAAAAACTAATTTACAAGGAATTTTTGAAATTCGATAATTACTGTGTTCTATGTAAACCCTAATATTGAATTATAGTATAAATAATATTGAATTATATTTTTAAAATTAAATATGAACCTATACGTCAAGCACTGTTGATTTGCGAATAATTAGGAATAGTTATTATGTATTTATTATTATTTTATGTTTTTAGTAAACAAGCATACAATATAAAATTATAATATCCTCGAATTAATTATGAAGAAGCTGATTACATTAAGTAATTACTTATGAATTCTACTTATAACCAAATATCTAAATTCAAAAATTAATTGATCAATTTCTATGGTGTATAATTACAGTAGATGATAGAAACGATAAAACTTTAAGTTTTTTTCAGAACTCATTTATTTCCATACCCCAACCGTAAATATTTGTATTATATATATATATATATATCATCTATCATACAGTATATAAACTTAGTCAAATTGTTTTATTTAATGACATATACCACACGAAAAACATTACATTTCCATAGCAAAGATACCTGTTAATATATATGGTGTTTGTGGATAACTTATGTGAATAAAATCAATAATAATATATGTTGTCCAGAGGGTATTCAACTTTAAGTATAAAAGGTCACAATAACATTTTATAGGTATGTATGGCATGGTATATCTACGTCATATAAAACAGTATTTTATAATGATATTATGATTATTAACATGAGAAGGTTAATTCAAATAATGTCGAAAGTGGTTTTCGAGTGATAATTATTTAAATTAAATCCGTTGTAAAAATATTCACCGTTTTAGATTCTAAGTGAAGCGAAAAACCTATTAATTTTACAGTTATGTTAACTTTTTTTTTTTTTTTTTTCTGTAAACATATTTTGGTTCATTTAACTTTAAACCAGCATCTCTATAGACAAAAAATCATAAGTATATGGTACTCTGAGGGTTCATTTTTCCCTTTATTCAGTAGTTTTTTGATGCTTAAAGAAAATTATTAAACTGCCGAAAAACCTAGTAAAAACGGTAAAAGTTATCGTGAACGAAGATTTCACTAAATGTAATTAAGTTATTAAGTCATAACTCGGAAAATAATGTTACTAAAAATTTTTAGCATACATCAATAAAATATTTCTATGTACTTTAAAAAAGTTTATAAAAAAAATTAAGAAGTTTTGGGCTAAAAATATAACTTTTAATATACTTACCTCATATTTCAAAGTTTATCTCTAATAACATTTTTAATATTTGACAAAAAGTTCTGAAAATTTAATATGATTATACAAATATACTTACCTAAATATACTGAAAAATTGTCTAAAATCACGATATAGCATTTTTTTTTAAGCTTTCAAGTAACATAGGTATATCACTATACGATTTTTACGGAACAGACGAGTTTTTCATTAATTTTCAACTTTTAATGTGTATACCAAATTATTGAACCATACAATCATTATGAATCTTTGGAAACAGATGTAACACGTTTTAAATCTTTTGGTAAAAAAAAGTCTCCTTTATAAAACGAAAAAACTTAAAATAGGTATAAAAAAACCTACCAGCTACCGAAAATGAAACTAAAAATGATAAAATATGTAGACGGTATCATTTTATACTGAAGCGATGCTCAGAATCGTTTAATCAAAGAAATCACATATATTTTCTTTAAAATTCAATAGCTCCATCTCCATTATCCTTTCCGGTGAGAGGAAATTACCCATGGTGCGAAGTATGTTGATCTTTTTTATATTCATTCAGTGTTATTAAAAATACAAAATTTAGTTCATATATATTTATAAAATACGTGTTATATTAATTTGGAATTATAGATTTGAACAATCTTCCGTTTAAGTTGATTTTAATTAAAACTATGATCATATATGTATTGGGCCAATTTGTTGCTTTTATATAAATTATACTTACATTTCTTATTTTTCGGTAAAACTGAACGGTTTAATTTCAATAATAGTTAAAATAAACCATCAAAACTTTAATTGTATCAGTTTTTAAATTATTTCCCTCGCTAAAAATTTAGTCAATCGCAATTTTATTTATGTGCAAAATTTACAATATAATAAGTACCTACTTGTTAAATCTAAACAATTAAATTTATTATTTTAATGTAAGTGTAAATAATGTTATTAATTTAAAACTATTTTTTTTAAATAAAAATAGTATTCTGTTGTTATTCTCATATAATTTATACATACTTTATACACATCCCTAAATAGCTTTCTTACTCAAAAACAAAAATTTTATTTATGTTATATAATGTATACCAATATCATTGAAATGTACTCAACATTCATCATATACATTTAAACTGGTAGATATGTGACTTAAAAAATTCTATAATACTTGTTTAAATTATTTTTGTAACCGATCTAGACTAATGCAAAAGTTTTCTTATCATATAAGTACTTATAGTATATGCATGAAAACCTCACCCACGTTTTACCAATTGTACATTATTTAGTAGATTTTATAATTTTTCTGTTCAATATATTAATATTCAATTTAATGCATAATACAGAATAATCATAATGAGTTCAAAGGATCTGATAAAGTTTTTATGAATTACGCATAATTTCCATCACTAGCGGTACCATTTTATTTATTTGCAATGTATTATAAATAATTTATAATATACATCTGTCTTCCATATTTACGTTAATGTATTTTGCAACAGTAGCAATAATGAATTCAATTAATGACAAATATATTATTGAATATAAATGATAGATTTGGCCTGACATACGAACTCAATAGAAACATCGGTAATATGCGTGAAAGAACACAAGTGGTAAAAGAAATAAAACTCAAAGTCTCTAACCAAGAAAAAAACCATTCTATCAGGATGATTAACAGCGAGTTGAAAACAGAATTGATCAATAGGTACTAAGTTTATCTCGAATAAATTTCAATTTTAAATTTTCGGAATACATATAGTTTGCGATACATCCAGTATAATTTAATTTATCAGCTACATAATCGTATGCATATAAATGATATATAAATATAATTCATAAGTATACCATGTATATTTAACTGTATTTACTCATACTGAATTTTTTGACAAATACACACACACAAACACACACACACACACACACACACACACACACACACACACACACACACACACACACACACACACACACACACACACACGCGCGCGCGCGCGCGCGCACGCACGCACACACGCACGCACGCACTCAAGCACGCACGCACGCACATACACATCTACTTACATATTATACATAAATATTATTACAATAACTAGTAGCGGACTCTGCTGACTGCCACGTGAGTATATAATAACTTGACGGTGGTCTGGAAAAGCCACGCCCATATGACCATTTGTTTTCAAAACGTTTTATTGATGTTTTCTTCATAAAGTTTTATATTATTTTGTCACGAAACAACGACGACGACGACTGGTCCGTGGCCTCAAAATTATCTCTATCACCCTCTCACCCATCTTTTTGAAACCTTTATCCATTTCCAATCTCTCTTTCTCTCATTACCCTGACCTTTCTTCCACAATTTCTCAAACCCTCTTCCTCTTCTTATTAGTGACGTTTGTATATACGTTAATACAATTTATACATCATGTTATATTTTAAATGTAAATTATTGTAATAAACGATACAACAATGTGGTTTTCGCTCACTATTCGGATTACAACGCATTTGGACATAATGTCCCATTCAGGTGATTAATATCAAAATTAATTTGAATTTTTCGCATTATGCCGCTCAAAAATACAAATAGTTATGCACTGTTGATCGCGTAAAAGTCGACCATATTTCATCATGGAAAACTTTATAAGTGTGTAAGTTTTTTTGGATGGATTTTACATAAAAATGGTATTTGTCAAAATCTTAGTCGCAACTATCCAACCTTATTTGGGATTAATTAGTTATTTTTATATCATAAATATTGTTACATTATAATTGATAATTAATTATATTATTCATGCATTCATAAAAATCGTTGTATATTGAAAAAATATAAGTATAAATGTATCTTCCCTGGATCAATCAAAAGTAAAAACATCTATAGAGAAGTGATATCAAAAAATTATTTAAAAAAATAAAATATCTATTCGAATAGGCACATCGATTACTATGAATGCTATTCACGCATAAAATAATTTATTTTAATAAAATAAATTTAAGGATATGTTAGTGTAACAAAATTTAAATTAATTATATTTTTTAAATATTTAATAAAAAGACTGCTCGGAAAATAATACTAAACTAAAAATACTACTGACGTTTACTTATAGAAGTGTTTGATCCTAAAAGAAATAAATAATACACATCTTATAGTATTTGTACCTGTACACTTATGCCCAGTGATGGGTGGATTCAGAAATTATCCAAGTGAGGTAATTGAAATTTATCCGACACTAAATTTAGTCATATTCATTAGGATAGTTCATTACTACCTATATAAAAATTTAGCTCAAGGAGGTATTTACCTCATAACCCCTCTCTTTGATCCACTAATTATGCCCGTGCTAGGTTTGGTCATTTAACTTCATATGTAAAAAAAAAAATTAAAAAATAAACATCATCGTAAAACCATAAGATCTTTGGCTTCACTCAGAATCTAGAATATATGTTATGATTTGTATTGAAATTTATGATCAAAACATTCAAAATATTAAAGACTAAATATTAGTTTTATTAATTTTAAAGCAAGTGCAGGTATTTATCAAATATTTACAGATTCGAGATTTTGCCAGAAAGTCGAAAATACTCGTATTTAATTTGTGGAATGCTAATTAGTATTTAAGTGAAATAGTATTCTTTGAGATGTAGTTTACTAACTATAAACCGTATGTGTAAGTGGGAAACGAATGTAAAAAACTAATGAACGAAATTGAGAGACACCTGAAGCATATTTTCCTATTAAAAAAAGTGACCACGAAACAAAGTATTTCAAATTAAAATAATATTGAACAACCACTGCCGTCTGAGTTCTATAAGTTTATATGGAAACCATCAATAACGTTCATGTACTACAATCATATTAATTTTGTTACTTTTAAAGTCTACATGACAAATACAAATATAATAATAATAACACCATTTTTACTTTCAAATTACTATTTAATATCTGCAACGCAAAGTCATATTATGACTAAACATTAATTATAAAACTAAATTTTCTAAATTAAGTCAAATAGAAAACACCGAAATATCTACGTTAGAAATACATTCTAAATGTACAATTACGAGTCATAGATGTGTAAATTACTTTTGTTCACAGCCTAAAAAGATTTAAGATAGACATTTTGATTGATTTTAATGTCATTAGCGTATTTTAATTAAGGCGCATAAAACCAAAAAAAACCTAGCCACGAAAAATCAAAATCGGCCATATTTGATTAAACGTTTCAATTTGATATAATATTTCATAATCCCCAAATGACACATCCCCCCGAAAAATATCTTTTATTTTACTTAGAGTTATTTAAATTAGATATTAAACATGTTTTTGAAAAATAGCCTAAACTTTAATAAATTAATTCGTAAGTCCATCTAACATTTTCACTTATGTGGGTTAAGATGTTTTGTTTCTATTCTCAGTATGAAAATATAAATTAATTCATTTTTTCATTAATCATTTTAAAATTATTTTCAAATGGAAATATTTTTGACTCATAAGATGCACAAAATATGTAAGTTATAATACTTAATAATACATTTCGTTATAAACTTTTACCCAGTAAAATTAAGAACCATCGCCATAAAACTTATTTATACTTCCTAGTACTCTAACTTATTTATTCGAATTATTTTCAACATTAAAACTTATATTTCGAACCATATACTTGCCCCGAATCTTATTTTGTCATCTTAATACGAAAATAAAATTTGTATCTTTATTTATACATTTTTTCAGACTACAATTTCCGATTACATTTACATTTATTTTCAAATTCTCGAAAATTTAAATCTTACAGAATAAGCATTAGATTATTAGATTCGTTTATTAGATTATAACCACGCAAATAAACAATAGAGAAGCAAAGTAACCTGTTGTGTCAGATTTATTTAAATTATTAAATTAATAAAAATACATAATGATAATAAAAACAAAATGTATTTGAAATTAATAATTCGAATAAGAATGAGATTAGTTCTTTTGAAGTTACCATATTATTAAACATAACCAAAAACTATGATCATTGTCATCTTGGTGATAAGTTGGCGAGTTCGCCATTCGGTAGCATATAATTTTTATTATTACTATAAATTTAATGTATCAACATGAACGGTTTTATGTTTATGGCAATGATATACTTTATTATCTAAATACACGAAAACATCAATATCGAACGACCGTAAACGATGTGCGTAGTTAAAGATTTATATTTCTTTCACCATTTTCTCTTTTTCGATCTCAAATGGTTTTTAATAGATATTAATTTTTTTCAACAAAAATTCATTTTAAAATAAATTTGATTCGAAATTTTAAAATACGAATTGCATAAGTATACGAAGTTTATTGATACATAAACTTTTTAAGTTGTTAGATTTACAACATAATACAGATATAATAACAAAAAAATCTTTGTAAAACATGGCGATAATACTTTGTTTAAAAAATGATTATATAAATTGTAGGGATAATAAAAATAAATTACACACTAATAAACATATTCAGTAGTTTATCCAGATGGAAAATATATAATAGTCCTATGAAAACATGCAATAATTTAATGTACATGTGTAAATACAGTTCGGTTCCTGGTCAATAATTTTTACTCAATCAATTTTTTATTATTTTTCTTGTTGAATAATTTGAGACGTATTATTTTTATAAATTAAAAACTAATTTTATTTACTATAATATTTCATCTATGTCAGCGGTTCTCAACCTGCGATACGCGTACCCCTAGGGGTACGTGACATGATCTCAAGGGGTACGCGAAAAAAAAAATTGAGTAATGGCAAAAAAAGTGAAATGTAATGTAACTGAAATAGTTTTCTACAGATGGAATATTAATATTTAATAATTTAATAATTGTGTACTTATTACAGCACAAATTCTTCTTCTTCGGGTGCCTATCCGATTTTGAATGTTGGAACAGTACAAATAGTCTGCGATATTATGTTATTAATGCGATCCGATTTTATCGTTATAATAATATGAACTCTATAGAATGTAGATAATTTAAGTAGATACATTGTTGTATATTATTTTTGGACTATTTTTCCTTGTGAAACTGATATGATCCTATCATGACCCTATATATGACACACTATTACAAGACATAAAAAAACAAGTTATTCAACATTTGAATGAGCTCATAGCAGCTTTTGAAAAATACTTTCCTAAATGTGAAAAAGAAGACCACTGGATCGCATTCTCTTTTAGTGAAAACTACTTCAAGTCTGCAGTTTTATCAATACAAGAAAAAGAAAAACTAATATACCTAAAAACGGATTCTTCACTTGAGGCAGCATTAGAAAAGAAGTCTATTATCGCCTTTTGGTGAAAGAAGAATATCCCGAGTTATCATGCAAAGCATTCAATATTCTGCTACCACTCACAAGCACTGTGTTGGTAGAAAGGGCCTTTTCTACGTACATGTTCATAAAAAATGAGTATCGTAATAAACGCTATGTAAGTTCAGATTTACGGGTTTATTTGTCATGTGTGGAACCAGATTTCAAAAAATTAAGTTCAGGCAAACAAGCTCAAGGTTCACATTAAAATTAAATTGTTAAATTGATATAATTATTTTTATGTACATTGTATGGCGTAAGCTAATTAAAATAAATAATATAAATAATAATAATAAATAAAATGAATATTTGTATTATTTTCCGTTATTTATATTCCAAATTGATATTTGGGGTACGTGAAATAGTGGTGTTAGGTCAAGGGGTACGTGAATGAAAAAAGGTTGAGAACCGCTGATCTATGTGATATTTTAAGCTTATATATATATTTTTTTTAATCGAATCACTACTTTATATTTAAACATGATGAAACAGAATACTTTTTTTGAAAAAAATAATATTGATTTTTTTATTATTGGACTAATAATTTTAGAGACATAAATATTTGAAGTTTGAAGTTGTGAATAAGTAGCAGAAAAATTGTACAGAGTACTTCTACATCTTCACTTTTCTACTTTAAATATGAAATATTTGAATCTCTGAAAATAATGATCATAAAAGAAAAATTGAATTAACATAATTGTCAAAAAAAATATTTTTTTCAAAATTCAATATTATAAATAGAAATTCATATTTGAGAAATCAAAACGATTTTAAAAAGTCACCTTAGTAAAATTACGAGTAATTGTACATAACAATGATTTCATTTTTATTTTAAATTGTATTTAAAAATAAAATGTATTGGAAAAAGCTATTTAACAGAACTTACATGGTCAGACACTCGGTAGATATTTATAAATATGAAGATGTATAATATAATTAGATTACTTAATTTTTTTGATACAAAGTGATTTATTAATATTTTACTGATTCGTGTTAGAAAAATATTTCAAAACACGCACCTTATTATATGTATTTTTCAATTGAAGATGAATCTCAATATTTTATGATGTTTAGAAAAATATTTGTATCAGTATTCAGTCCAACTATTCCAAGTTATCCTACAGAATAACTTTTTAAATTCATAAAATTTAAATGTTAACATTTCTATTGAAAAAAATACTCAATAAATTTGTATGACGCGCTTCTAAATTTGTGTATGAAATCAATGAATACAACTACTGTTATTCAAAATAAGTTTTTTTCAAGTGCGTCATTTAATAATAATTGATTTAGAGTGAAAATAAATAGATTATATAAAGTCAACTGAGCGTAATTGATAATTATTATAGAATTCAAATAAACTCAAATTAAATTTTAATACACGCCATTCCCATAATAATTGACATGTTCCATTTATTCGTAGGTTTACGTGAGGTCAAATCTGTGTAGTTGGCCTTGATGGTCAACTTGTCGGATAATTTTCCATATAACTTTAGATTTTTCCTTTTCTGTCCACGTCAACTTGTTTTCAGGCATTCTCGTGACGAGGGTGTGTTTCCTGAAGTGTTTAAGCCATGTCTGTCACCCCTGTTTTTACGTCGAGTGATGTTATAAACGTTGAAAACTATACGCCTATATCAATTTCTTCAAATGTAAGGTACACCACTGGCTGTTAACCCTGTTTTAATAATGGGTGTTTATACGATAGTTTTGGCACAACCGATTCTTTTCTTTGAGCTAGGTACATAGTTTATTTTTTATATACATACATATATATATATATATATATATATATATATATATATATATATATATATATATATATGTTTATGTATATATTATTATAAATTACAACAAATATCTACGGCGCGTTTACTTAGTGTTACCATTTCTGTAATAACATCCGAGCTTGATTCACACTGATTTTGCAGAGGCATTTAATGGTCTAAACCAGGCGTCGGCAACGCGCGGCCCGCAGGCCCTCGTAACTTTTTACTACGGCCCTTCAAATATTTTTCAAAATTTTTAAAATCACATGAAATTAAAGATGTACGTCTTTCTAAAATAGATTTGATTAAATAGATTAGAGGAATAAATAATTTTACTCGAAAAATGATAAATAAAAAAAACGACGAAAAATACTACAATGGCGGTAGCACTTAAACATTTTGTGATCAGGCAATTCCCGATTAAGTAACAAACATTTAAGCGCAGTTTTGAAAAATTTTCTCAAAACATCCAAACTCAAAAGTTAATTATCTTAATTTAATTTACTTCATACAATGATTATTTTGATGTAACCCTCGATGACAAGATTGAAAAAAATATGGCTCACGTTGCTTAAAAGGTTGCCGGCCCTTGGTCTAAACCAAGCGTTGGAAACTCGCTGCATTCGAAACAATTTTGTGTAACCCTCAAAAAAGATATTAAAATTTTTTGATATTACAATAACAATTTTAGTTATTCATAATTTAATTCTATTAACTTCATAAATTATAGTACTCAGTACATAATATAATTATATAAATAAATAAATAAATAAATAAATATATATATATATATATATATATATATATATATGTAACATATAACATATATATGTTACGGGCAAAGTGGAAAATTCGGGCAATGTATACAATGCCCGGGCATTGTACACATTGTCCGATGCATATTGGGCAATGTGAATTGTAAAGTATTTATACAAATTATACATTTAAAAAATTTTGAAGTACATTTATTCTAATAATTACATAATTAATAATCATTAAATGCTACGTCTGTTCTCTGATTAAACACTAACTATTATACATAATTAATTAATTTTTATATTATTATTATTTTTATTTATACTAATTTATTTCAAATAATTTTTATTTTATATTACTAATTATACTACTTATTATACTATTACACTACCTATTTATTTTCACATTTACTGCTTGAACATCATACTTATTTAGGAGTTTATAATCATTCGGCTTCAATTTATGGGAACTATTCTTTATATTAATTATATGTTTAATTAATTCGTCGTATAATTTTGTTAAATACACATTATTCAGATTTTTTTCTTTTAACACAATATTCAATTTTGTATTAAAATTTTCCATTTTAAATAAAATGTAGAAAATAAATAAATAAATGTTTGGTTAAGCACTGTATAACAAAAAAAAAATGTTTAAGCACAATATATACTGAGTGACAGTATACAACTAAAGTAAAACTGTACGTACCAAAATTATATGAGATAAAGATATTTATCGGTTTCGTTATCGGGATATATAGTGCATTTAATGATTATTAACTTATTTCACAATTTTTATAAATACATTGTATATAAAAATTAATACTATTAATGTATAAATACTTTACAATTCACATTGCCCAATATGCATCGGACAATGTGTACAATGCCCGGGCATTGTATACATTGCCCGAATTTTCCACTTCGCCCGTAACTTATATATATATATATATATATGGAGTTTTTTCTAAAATCCAAGCATTTGTACACGACTGAGTATGTTTGGTATACGTCGAAGATAATGATTACTGGCATACAGGAGAGTATACAGAAGCGGAGTATGGCTTTTGTAGGCACATGCTGTAAATTAGATTTTAAACCGTTGTATTTGTCTAGTCCTTTTAAATTTTGTTGATTTTTTTCTATTTAATTTTTGATTTTTTTTTTTTTTAGCCATTTATGATTTCAGTATTAGATGAATAATTTATTTGGCCATACGTTCATCTTGTGTCACATAGCTTGGTACCAATGTAATTTCTTGCTACCGCTATTTTCATTATAACTTTTTTAAAGACTTTATCTAGTTTGATTTTACAGCATGAAACTTTTAATGCGTAATTCGGCACGTCAAGTGATCGTAAGCCCTTCCAATAGTTATCTTGAAATTTTCGTTTAGTAGAATAGAGCGACTAACTTAAAATGTCAGAAAGTACCACTCAATGACGTTTATGCGTCGGTAAGTTCCTTCGGAATTTCTGATTTCCCATGTTGTGCTAATGGCGTCGCTTTCCGCCCCGCTAGTGATTTTGGCCACTCACTAGGGATTTTTGTTGTTGTAATGTAATCCTTTATCTCTTCACATTCATATTGAAAAAGTTTGTTGTAAAAGAACCAACATAAACGTCGGGTTTCATCAAAAATTGTTACATCTGAGCTTAGATTGTTGTGATCATTTAAGTCATTCTGTTGATCTCTTGTTAAGGCAATTTTAGAATATGGTGTGGGTCCAATACTCATCGCAATAGTTTATTTTTATCAAATTAACAGTACGTCATTATTGATTTCTTACATTTGTTTTGAACTGGATTTTACACCTCGTGATTTACACTCAATTGTAAATACCTATACATTTTAGCTCAAATATCCTTGCAGATCCCGTGTGATATTTTTTACTGTTGTATTTGTACGTATAAACAACACTCATGATAAATAAGCCAGATAAATTAACCTTTGATCAAATCTGTATATTTTATATATTTCAAGTTAAAAATGTTCTTGGTAATTCATTCTTATTCATGTAACTAATTAACAATGATACGAGCACTTGAATTCGTATTTCAATAATTACTTTTGGAATTTTGTTAATAATTTAACCCTATATTGCTATTTTTGTTTTTAAAATATTTGATTCTGTATTTTACCTTTTTAAATTTAGTCATCGTTTTAGCATATTCAGTCATATGTTTAAAGTTCTATGGTTGCCTGACAGAACTTAAATATGATAAATAATATTTTGTCACACAAAAAAAAAAAAACAAACAAAAAGCAGAAAATAAAAAATAATCCTAAATATAACATTTAAGTATTATTTAAGAAGATTATCAAGCAACTATTTGTTTACATACCAAGTTTTAATACACTCAGGATTAACGATAAAACATGTGGCATACACGTATTATAACGTGAAAAAAGGTTTTGTGTGCAACCAGATAACTTGAAAAACTAAACATCAATAATAAAACTATAAATCAAATCAAGTAGTGTAAAATATCAGAAAATTGATAACTGTTTGTAAGACTTTTAAGTTTTTATTTTTGTATACGTTAATTTTCTAAATGACTACTTGAATCAACGTTAGAAATCAAATATTATGATACAGTATCAACATTATTATAGTTAATAATAAATTAAAACTGTTTTTTTCTCGTAGAATACCAATACTATTTTATAATCAATTACATACAAAAGAAAAACAAATATTTTGCTTGAAATTCTAATTATAAAACTAGAATTATTCATTGATAAAGTGTAATGTGTAAAACGAAAAATTATTAGATTAAATTAGGTCAGACAGTTAAATGAATTATATAAACTCATCGTGCGTTTTAAAAAATATAATGATATGTATGACTGAGAGGTTTGTTTAGTTTAATAAAGTAAAATTTAAATTTCATAATTATCTGTTCAACGTTCAAAACTCATTGAAACTATTTAACTTTATACCTTATTATCATCAAGATTAAAATAATATTTACAAAATATTCATAATAATTAATTAAAATTAAATGTACAAGGTGTAACATAAAACATAAATATCAAATACATTTTGATTTTTCTGAGACTTTATTTTAAATTTGGTCTGCATATTGATAAATTGAACAGTATCTTTATAATAATAAATGAGTCTGCCATACATTTCCATAATGTTATATTTATTGCGTGGAAATAGGTATAGTGTTTTTATGTATTTAAAAACAAGTAATATGCATCCAGATTTTTTCTATTTATTGTATTAAATGTATTAAAATACTTTTGAAAACAATTTTTTTGAGTTATCTACATATTTCCAACATATAATTATGTCACAGTCATACATCAAGGACTTAGTTGAATAAATAATATATACATTAAATAATATATATATATATATATATATATATATATATATATATATATATATATATATATATATATATATATATATATATATACTTTCGGACCTTTTCCGTTAATTCACTACCATTATTTTTTTTTTGGTTTTTCCGTGATTTTTTTTTTTTTTAGACTATTATATATTATATTATTTTGATTCTGGGGGCATGAAGTGTGCAATATGTTGTAGCATTGTTTCAAATAAATTATTAGGACCGTAACGCTTAGGCCACATGTACTCGACCAAGTAGCTATTCAGTAGCTATTGGTCGGTAGGTAGCCCACTGTTTTTTATTTCGAGATTTTATTTTGCCCCAAGAACTCTCAATAGTATTAGTGTGAGCCAGAGTATTAGGATCTACAAAATTAATAGAATGATTCACGGTCATGTGGTGAAAAGTTGGATCTAGCGTTTGGTAGGAGCGCCATTCATCAGTAATTATTGTAGTGCCTGCAGCAACATGTTCAATAATAATTGGCAACAATGTTCGTGCTGATCTGTCGGGAACAGGAACTAGAAAAGTTCCTTTGGTTTCCCTACAAATACCACCTAAAAAACCCATTGATTTGGTAACATTCATGGTTACCCACTCAAATTCAACCCCATTGACTGACCCTACGTGTGTTATTTCAGAGCGATAAGATAAGTCAATAACATAAGATACAGGAAAAACCAAAAAAAATAAATAGTGGTAGTGAATAATAATATAAAAATAATCTAAAAAAAGCCGATAAGATAATGGTGGTGGAAGTTCGTCCTTCGTCGCTTCGCTCCTCGGACAAGATAATGGTGAGGAGTGTATAGCACTTTCTATCATGGGATCACCTGGTTTACGATAGTTTAGTTGTATGGTACTTTACATTTGAATGCAATGATAAATCATTGTAAGTTAAGTACAGGATACAGTAGTTGGGTGGGATACACGAGATGCATTGCTAGATTAGGCATTATTGGATAGATTTTGGAATTATTTTATATTATAAAAAAAAAAACGATTCTGAACGAAGATGAAGATGTCAGCCTTAAATTGTAATATATATTTTATTTTAATATCCTAGATTGGGTTAAATTTACATTTGTCTATTCATGTGACTTCTGCTCGTGAGCATTGGACAAACCAGGATGTGCATAGATAGGGCGTAGGTAAATACCATATTATTTGCCTAAATGCACTATCGTGACGGCACCACCCGACCCCGCCGTCCATATATGCTGAATGCTCCGTGGCTACGTCTATTTAAATATTAATAATTAATAATAATATATAAAATCCGCATGTTTATGGAACTGATACACACATTAAAATAACTGGAAATTGGAAGTTAGTAACGTTCTATTCAACCATGTAAAGGTACGTTATACACCTTGTGTTTACAATCTACCAATATTTTGTATAGAACAGCTGTCAGCTACTGATTATATTATAATAAACTTAATCTATTTAATTATCTTTATCAGCTGTGATATTACATAATATTTTCATTTCTTATCTTTGAATACAAAAATTTTTATACATTTTCAACTACAAAATAATTTGCAAATATTCGTGATTTTGACAAATTTTGTCGATTTTTGAACTTCAACTGCTTATAAAAAAAAATTGTGCCTATGTATTTGAATAATTTTTGAATCACTCTTAGATCAACTTATTCAAAACCTTCTATTAAATTTTCAAGCGATTTGGTAGGGCCAAAAAATTGTTATCGACTTTTATAAAAAAAAATCTAAGAAAAATCGAATTATTCAAATGCCTATAAATAGCTAAAAAATAAACGAAATATTTTGAAAATACAACTATGTAAAGAAAATGCCTATTTAAACATTTTGTAAAAGTTTTAAGTTTCTACGACCTATACTTTTTGAATAAGAACAAATATCAAAAATCAATGATGCCTAAATTGTTATTTTACGCGATTATGTGAAAAAATTGTAATTTCAAACACTCATAAAAATTTTTGATTTTATTCCAGTGCAAATTTTTTTACAGATAATTGAAGGAAAACGTATGTCAAACTTTGTACCGAATTTACAATTCTTAGTTTTGAATACTTAAAATTTAATGAATTTTCAACTGCAAAATACATAGCAAATATACATGATTTTGACGAATTTTGTCAATATTAGCACTTATAAACGCTTATAAAAAAATTTTGTGCCTATGTATTTTTATAATTTTTGAATGGGAGTTAGAACAACTTATGTGGACCCTTCTATTAAATTTTCAAGTATTTCGTCCGAGCTACATTTTTTTTATCAACATTTATAAAAAAAAAAATAAAAAAAATCGAATATTTCAAATGCCTATAAATTGATTAAAAATGAGTGAAATCTTTTGAAAATAAAATTGTATAAAGAAAATGCCAATATAAACAACTGATAAAATTTTCAAGTTTCTACAACTTATACTTTTTGAAAAAAAAAACAATTAGCAAAAATCGTTTGAGGCTAAACCGTTGTTTAACGTGTTTTTGTAAAAATTTAAATTTCAAACACTCATAAAATTTTTTTGTCTGAATCCGGTAGAGTTTTTTTTGCAGATAATTGAAGAAAAACTAATGAAAAACCTTGTACCAAATTTTCAAAACTTAGTTATAAAAGAAAAAAATTTTACGATTTTTCAACAACAAAATTATTTGCAAATTTTCGCAATTTTTACATATTTCGTATAAATTGGAACTTTGAGCACTTATAAAAAAAAATTGTGACTTACGATTTTGGATTTTTTTTTATCAGTTATGGAACAACTTATAAGAAACCTTGTATTAAATTTTCAAGATTTTCTGGCAAAAAAAAAAAATTTTATCGTTATTTTAAAAAAAAATACTTAAAAAAATTGAAAATTTCAATTGTCTATAATTAGCTCAATAAAAGTCAAAAGTGTTCAAAAATTTTACCACGTATAGATGATTTCAATATAAACATTTGGTGAAAATTTCAAGTATCTACAATTTTTGGTTTTTGAGTAACGGCTAAATAAAAAAATCGATTTCGTCGAAAACGGGTTTTGCACAAAAAGTACCGGTTTTTCCTCATTTTTTGTTTGTTTTTCCCGTGGCATTTGAAAACTTTTGGGAATTTTCACTTGTGACCTCTCTAAGGTACCTCCGATATTCGTTTTGCCACCGAAAACATACCCTGAAGTTCAAAATTGAAGCATTATTTCGAGTAGTTATGGTGTACACAGACACAAAAACAAAAAAAAAACAAAAAAAAAAAAAAAAAAAAAACACACATCATAGTAAAATCAATACATTCTTCACTTCGTTCAGAATCTAAAACGGAAAAATCAAAAAAACGGAAAAAAAAATAGTGGTAGTGAATTAACGGAAAAGGTCCATACTTTCTAAGACTTTCTAATAAAACCAAAATAAAAAATTATAGTCATAATATTATTCTAATTTCAAATAAAATGATGGTAATGATTTTAAAAAATAGTGAAAGAACTTTCACTATTTAAAGTTTAAAATACTTAATTATTTTAAAGTGTTAATTACAAAATATTGTATACAAATCACGAACTACCCATTATACATGTATACAGTTTGTCACTCGTCTTATCGACGAAATTCAACAGAGTAGTTTCATTTGATTTCTTCGGTGGACGTATAAAATATATTAAATCAGAACGACTCAGTATAAAATTGATATCCAGTCACTGATGTTGAAAATCTAGCCATAGAAAGCATCTGGACACGCATTTGTTGGAAAAAAATGTTATAATAGAACACGTGTCACGTAGCATTTATTGTGATCCAGCTAAAAGAATGCAATATAATTCAATAGAGTGATTTAAAAGAAGGACATTTTCTTAAATGTATACATAAAATTACACACCAAGATATTTTAGAGTACCTATTTGATATACAGATTGTTTCACTTATTATAGATTAGAAAGCTTGTAGTTATAGGTCATTATTTTAAATTTTAAAACAATAATTTAAAACAACTTTAAAATAAACTGCCTTCTGCTAAGTTAGGTTCACGGTAATATCATATTGTAACATTTTTTTTCAATTTTAGCACTCATCAAAATAATTTAAGAGCCAATATTTACAAAACAAATCACCACGATATGATTAGACAAATGAGTTATACCACCCTCTATTAAAATTCAAATCTTCACATACAACTTAATATTATAAAGAATAAACATGTTAATTTAAAAAAATATGGTAAGATTATTATAGTAGTGGAATATCGTTTATGGTCTTCGGATAAGATAATGGTGTGATTGGTTCAGTGTGGAGAACCATAGTTGAACAATTTTTACAATATATTGGCAAACGATATGTGAAGTATAATATAATTTTAAATTTTAAATAAAATTAAAAATAATAAATCATTCAGATTATGATCGAAACTCTAATAATATTTTTATATCAACTTATTTATTTTCAAAAATATGGAAAGCCTTATGATAAATATTTGATGCAATTTTTAAGTTTCAAAGAAAAAAGTTTTGGAAAAATAACAATAATACACATGTGTAATCTACGTTGATTTAATAATATTCATAATAATCATCCACTTCGCTGTTGTGTACGTCTACACAGCAAATTAAATAATAAAACGAATAAATTTAACTACTATAATTTTATTTATACACGGTTCACAAGTTTGAATTACACAAGATTTGTTAGATATTCTGGACACCGATTAAGAGAGGTTCTGCTTAAAAATAACGACTGACTACCCGTGGGGCGACGACGGTCTCCGGCAGCTCGTTGTGACGTAAAACGTCCATTCAGCAATCCGTGATGGCCAATCGCTATGCTCTTCCCACGGACAGTCATAGCTGTTGTAATAGTATAATAGTATATATGTGTATATATGCATATATACACATATACACAAAAATGTCCATATTAGCATTAATAATAATACAACGAAAAAAAAACTAACTAAATGCTATGGGTTCATAACACCCCCTGACTTAAATGAGAAATGGGGGCTAAATAGTCACCCTTTTCTCTTACAAAGATCATTTAGTTATTTCTATGATAACGACTTATGCCTCGTAGAGCTAAACCGTTTCTTTTACAATTTGAGGTTCCGCAATTTCTGGTAAATATACCTTCGGTATTGTACATTTATACTTAATCATTAAATACAGGCTTACAATAACAATTATAAATATCATAGTATACATTATTACTAGATGATGTTCTGGTTTTACAATTAATTCGGTATCTTTGTACTTTTCTGACAATTCGCTTATGTGCTTGGCATCTTTAGCTAATTGGTTAAAATCCTTATAATTATGATTTATATCCATAATTTGAGGAACATATTTATGACTTATTTTTGTCATTTTAACGATAAACTTTGGGTCTGGACTCGCAGGAGCCAAATCTTTTCGAATTTCTGAAGTCAATCCTCTAGAAGGTGTAAGTATACTATTGTCTGTGTATATTACACAATGATCGGGAATAGTGATTTTCCCTACACCACTCAGTTTAAACTTTTGTGATTCTTGTCTACATGTGACTGTTATTATTTGTGTTTTACAAAAATACAGCCAGGTGTTTTGTAAATATAACTTGTGCCAAATTGTGGTGTTTAAAGATACGTATTTAAAATTACAAGTTTCAACTGGATGATCTGGGTATTCGTACAAAGATACTTCACAATTTTCCTTATGAATGTATTTTTTTATAGATTCTGGACTTAAACATAACTTAAACGAAAATAGAGAGATACATTTATCGTACTGATTGTCTGATAGGCCGAAATAATACTCATTTGTATTACTTATCGCTAGGTATTTATTCTGGGGTTCAATAATTAACATATTTCCTTCATCTGTTGCTATAGGAAGAGGAATATTATTAAATAGCTTAAAATGTATATTTGATAAAAGTGGTATTCGCGTTACAAATAAGAGAGTCTGCTTAATAAACGTTACACTTAAAGTGGATGCTCTAAATAGTTCAGGAACGGATAAGTGATTTTCTGTGACAGGGAGTTCTAATGTAGGAGGCAATTTTAATTGGATTTCCTTTAGTTCATGGTACAAATCCGAAGGTGGGTATACACTGGTGTGCATAAAGCCATTTAAAGCGGAGTTCACAATAGTTTGGAGGTTCTGGGTCTCCCACGCGAATTGATTTAATAGAACAGATAATACTGAAGTATGTTCCTGAAAGAGATTTTGAATGCTTAAAACATCTATTTCTCCTAAAATATTTTCTGTTTTTTTATAGAGAATGTCAATATTGCTTTGCATTTTCATTGACCCTGATACCAAATCATGAATTGAAATATTAACATCTTGTACCACCGACTCAACTATTCTTAACTGTTCTCTAGCAAGGCCTGACGATCTATCGCTAGCTTGTTTGAGATTTCGAATGTTAGAATAGAAGAACTCAGCATCTGTGTCTGAACAAACACCAAAAAGAACATTAGCTAACCGACCCACAACGTTTACCAAACCCCTAATTCGCCTAGAATATAGTTTGGGGGTTATGTTTTCGGGTGCTAAAATTCTCATGACTGAATTATAGTTAAGCTGGATCTCCAGGATGAATGGGTGAGTGATTTGTAAAAAGTCCTCACAGATATAGTCCAATGTCTGATTTTCGCTTCCTCTTAATAGGAGGCATAAATCACCAGTGAGTTTAAAATATTTGTTTAGGGTTTGAAACTTTTCACTATATGTAGTTAGGTTTAAATATGTCACAAAGTCCCAATTAGTATACGAGGTTCTGAGTGACCCCATGGCTTCGAAGTATATTCCATTGGTATGATTTAGTGGAGTTATCATAATACCTTCTTTTGGGGTTTCTGCGTGTCCCCAAGTAATAGCAGCTGATAATCTGAAACAGTTTATTGATGGCTTTATTATTCCTGAAATAATCGCAATAGATTTCTATGTAACTTAGTCGGCTTGTTGCGCTTTAGGATAGTGACATTAGGAGATTCTGCAGAGATTTCTATTATCGGATATGGTCCATGCCACTTTGACGCTAATTTACTTTTACTAGTCTTGTCTTGTATTATAACTTTGTCACCAATTTTTAATTCTAACGAATTCACTTTTTTATCATAACGATCCTTAGATTTTTCTTTTGATTTTACTAGTTGGTCTCTGACCATTTGATGAGATTCTTGCATTAGTCGTTTCATCTCGTACTGGTAGTCTTGATAATTATACTGAGGTTCTGGTTTCCGAGAGAATGAGGTAGGTACGACTAATGGATATCCATACACTATTTCATGAGGTTGAAATCCTGTGGCAGAATGTATAGATGAGTTGTGACAGTACATATAATAGGGAACGTACACGTCCCAATTCTGAGGATCTTTGCTGGCATAATTTCTCAAATATTCTCCCAGAGTTCTATGGCTGCGTTCTAAGCTGCCATTGCTCTGTGGATGATACGGTGTTGTTGAAGTTTTGGAGATTTTCAAAAGTTGACATACTTCTTTGAACACCTTACTCAGAAATTCAGTTCCACAATCGGTCACCAAAGATTTTGGTTGCCCGTGTAAACATACAAACTGAGTGACGAAATGCTGCGAGACAGTATTAGCTTCATGGTCTTTCATTGCCGATGCCCAGGAGAATTTTGAAAAATCGTCGATTAGAGTAAGAATATAAGTGTTTCCACTGTACGATGTAGGTAAAGGCCCTACGATGTCCATAAAAATTTTTTCGAAAGGTTTTGTTGCGGTGGTTGTTATAACCATCGGCTCTCTGATGGTCTGATTGGGAGTCTTATTGATTTGGCATTCACGACATCTCTTTATATATTCCCGAATTTGCGATCTCATGCCTTGCCAATGATGTTGTTCTGATACCTTATTGTACGTACGCGAAATCCCTTGGTGTCCACCCAGAGGATTTTCATGATGCTCTTTGATGATTAGTAGCTTGTCTTCTTCCCTTAGCTCATCTCGAGTGTATACTATAATATGCACTGGAGAGCTATGAAAAATGAACCTAAGCATGTTGCGTACAATGTCCCACTTGAGCCCATCTAAGCCACAACCTAGACGAGGACAGGCGAGTTTATCAATACTGTTTTTGATACAGAATATTTTGAGGTTCTGTAGGCTGTCGAATAGAGTTTCATAATTAGGTTTTTGCCAAAACGAATTTTTTGTAATAATATACAATAATCTCCTCTGCTCTACCTGAATCATTGCTATTTCTGTGACCTTCCGATTTTGACTTTTTAGTTCTTTCACGTTTCCAAATTTTCTACGAAATTCTAACGCGATGCCTTTCTTCATAGCCAGATCTTCTGATACACAATGGGCTAATGTCATGTCTGGAAGTGTATCAAATAAATCTCCAGACTTTTCTACTACATTTGAAGTGGGCCCTATGTGTTCCAATTTGGCTTGGAGGAATTGTTGATATTCGCTGGTATTTTCTGAATCATTTAAAGGGGTTAATGATTCTTGATCCTCTAGAGGTTCAGCATTTCTTTGATGGTCCGAAGTATCTGGATACTGAACTTCGTCTAATTTTTTAGCTCTTGTTGTCACTCTATGGATTCGGCTCAGTGCGTCCGCATTCGTATTACTCACACCTGATTTGAAGTGTATAGTATACTGGTATTCCTCTAACTTCAATCTCCAACGTGTTAACCGTGATCCTGGATCCTTTAGGTTAAATAGCCAGACCAATGCTCTATGGTCAGTAATGATATTGAATTGTTGCCCAAAAAGATATGGCCTAAACACCTTGATACCCCACACAATACTGGTGAGTTCCTTCTCTGTGGTGTTGTAATTGATCTCGGCTTTGTTCAGGGTTCGTGAGGCGTACGCTATCGGTAAGTCCTTTCCAATTGGACCTTGCGATAGTACGCAACCGACTGCATAATTACTTGCATCGCAAGTCAGATTGAATGGTTTTGTGAAGTCTGGATATTGGAGAATCGGAGATTTCGTGAGGAGGTTCTTCAAATTTTCAAATGATTCCTGGCACAGGTCACTCCACCGGAATGGAACGTCCTTCTTGAGTAACGTCGTCAGTGGTTTGGCGATTTGCCCGTAATTATTGATGAATCGCCGGTAATATCCCGATAATCCGAGGAATGACTTGATTTCTCTGACATTCTTTGGGACTGGAAAGGATTTCACGCACTCGACCTTTTGAGGATCTGGTTTGACACCTTCGTCAGTTATTACATGTCCGAGGTAGGCGACTTCCTTTCGGAGAAACTCGCACTTCAGTGGTTGAAGCTTGAGGTTATATCGGCGAAGTCTATTAAAGATTTCTGAGAGTTTCTGTGAGTGATCATTCAAGTCTTTCGCGTAGACAATGATATCATCTAAATACACGAAAGCTTTTATACCATTTAATCCGACTAAAACCTGGTTCATGAGTCTCTGAAAAGTTCCTGGGGCCCCCTTTAAGCCAAAGGGCATCCTTAGGAATTCATAGTGTCCACGGTCCGTGGAGAAAGCTGTCTTCTCCCGGTCAGAGGCGTTCATGGGCACTTGATGATATCCTTGGGCTAGGTCCAGTGTGCTGTAATACTTGGATCTACCTAGCTGGTCAAGTATATCTACTATATTCGGGAGAGGGAATGCATCTCCTATAGTGACTTCATTTAGACGACGAAAATCAACACAAACTCGGTATTTTATTTTTCCGTTGACGTCTGGTTTCTTAGGTACTACCAAGAGCGGTGCATTCCAAGGTGAATCACTTGGCACGATTACACCTTCTCTCTCCAGGGCTTCCATCTGTTCTGTAATTTCCTGCCGATGTCTTTGCGGTAAGCGGTATGGCTTTACATGAATAGGTGGTATTGCTCCTGAGGTTCTGATTTCATGAGTCACAGCAGAGGTAGCTGAGACTTTGTCTCCTTCTAAGAAGAAAAGGTCCGAATACTCATTGCAAATCGAGGTTAAAGAGGCCTTTTCCTCCGAATTCAGGTGAGTCATCCGGAGAGATTCAGCTAAACGAATGAGCCGACTGCTGTCAGCTTGAGGTTCTGCAGGATGTTCTGTTTGTGTGGTGTGTATCGAGGATTCTCTATATTCTTCGTAATTAAGTTGTTCGAGATTGGGAACACAAAATCGCACGACTTGTTCTGTAGGATTTATGAGTGATATCAATGCATTCCTATTCTTAATCTTGCTGACAACGTTGCTACACATAATCGAGTCTGAAAGTTCTTGACATGCGATAAGTACCTCTTCTTCTTCCAACCGAGTTTCTGCTCGCACAGCTACCAGAGTTTCTGTGCGTGGTTGTAGAATGATATCGTTGTTATCAGGAATAGTGATTTCATTGGTTTCGTAATTGATTACTACCCGATTTGATACCATGAACGGTTTCCCGAGAATTCCGTCATGTTGAATTGGGAACTCGGAATGAACAACTTGGAAATCCGTGAGGATTGTTCTATTTCCGAATTTTAAGTGTAGTTGCGTTTGTCCAATAGTAGGCACCAATTGGTTGTTAATACCTTTTAAATGATATACCACATTTTCGTATACGATAGTCTGATCGTTTAGTGAAGAGAGTTTTATCAGATTTAGTTCACTTCCGGAATCTAGTAGGAGTAAGGACGTGCCATTGATGGTCTGCGAAATTTGGCACTCCAGATGGTCTTGTTCTAATTTTGATTGGAAGTAGAGGCTCCTTTTGAGAAACACTCCGTGGTGGGTTGAGTTTCTCCTCTGTGGAACACGGCTATTTTGATATCTCCAACCGGGCGCCCGCCGGCGGTGTCCGGTCTGGTTGAGTTTCCCTGTTCCAATGACCTCTTTTCATTCACGTACTTCCTCTTTCGACATTCATTGATTGAATGCCCAGGCTTCTTGCAATAGCTACATGAAAGATTCTGGATGCTTCTTACCGACGTATTAATTTGAGGCTTCTGAATCCTCTTATCTTCGACATGGCAATCCTTTGCCATATGCCCGTTCTTATTACAATTAAAACACGTTAACACCTTAGTTAACGAGTTGTTGCTTTTTTGTGGAGGTCCATATAACTTCCTGTTCTGTTGACTTGAGTAGCGGACGCGTTCTTCCTCCTTTGCAGCTTGGATGGCCTTTTCTAAGGTTGGTGGGTCTCTGGCTTTTATGAAGTCCTTAAGGACGCCTAACCCTTCAACGAAAACTTGAACGGATTGTGCTTTGAGGCTGGCCTCCAAAGCTTTGGCAACGTCTACCGTTTTTCCACTAGTTTCTTGCTCCAGAATAATATTCTGCAACTCTTCTATTCGTGTTGAATAGCTCATGATACTTTCTCCTGCTTTTTGTTTAGTCGAATATAAATCTAGGTATAAGTGAGTAGTGGTCCTCTGAGGTTCTAATGCAGATTTTAGAGTATCTCTCAGCTCATCCCATGAGTTGAAAGTTTTGAATTTCACAGCTTGACGTGCCTTTCCAGTAAGTCTCACCAGAATACCTTTTAACAGGCGTTGTTGTGTGCTTTTCCTTGCACATGATATTGCGAATTCGCATTTTTCTAGGAAGACCTCTGCGTCTTCTTGTCTTTCACCACTGAAAGAGTGTGGAAGAAGTCTTAGGGCTGCTTCTAGTCCGATTGCTTCACTGTCATCGTATAAGTTTCTGTCGTGTGACGACTCGTGTCTATCTTCACTACGCTGGTTATTCAAGTAAGTTTGTACTTTTCGAATTTCTGCTTCTGTCGGTATATGAGTCGCTTCAGGTGGGTCATTCTCTCCCAATGATTCCCTTGTTTTTTCACGTCCATTTGACGTTTGCTTTTCGTTGCTTACATTGTTCTGTCCGTTTGGACCAGTTGTAGATTGAGAATTTCTAGACATGTTTTCGTCACCCATGGTCTGTCTTAATTGCCTATCTAGATCCCCAATTTCACTATCGGTGTTATTTGACATTGTACTTGTGTCGAATTGTATTAAAAGATTATCTGTGCGATTAAGTGATGTGTCTACACCTACTATAGTTCGATTAACATGCGCTAATAATGAGTCGTTATTAGAGGTTAATTGATCTGTTCTACCTTCTAAAAAATGTGTCGATAGGTCTGCGATAGGTTGTTCAGATTCAGGTACTGCGGGATTCGCAAACCTAACAGGAAGACTAACTCGGGAGGTAGAACGTACGGGTTCAGGTGAGGAAATCTCAGAATTATTTTTTTCTAAATCACTATTAGGATTCATATGCAATTCCTAACTAAGATTACCTGAATAATTTCTTACCACTACTTATCGTAATAATAATTTTAGTCTTAGGCAAATATTCTAGATTTCCGAGTTATTAATTAAAACTAGTTAAATAAAATTTATATTATAAACCAGAACAACTTATTAAATTAATATCTATTTTACTCACAGTACTGCTACGATAATGACCAAATTCATTTTTTTTTTTTTGAATTTGAATTTGAATTTGAATTTGAATTTGCAACTGTCCTCGATTGATTGATTGTACTGCTCTCTGATTGATCTCGATTGATTGATTGCACTGCTTTCCGACTGGACCTGGTCTCAGTACTCCGACGACAATCCTTTTCGACAGCTAAGTTCCTCGATTCGAAGTTCCCAAAGCTCCGAAACTGCTGGCGCGGAGACCACTACAGTGTAATGGGTTTCGTTTCACGCAATTTGCGTAAAATATATTGCCCGTCTCGTATTTGAATTATCTCAAACACGATGGTGGTGCACTTTCGATGTTTATATTATACGTAAATAATATAATGATGTCGTACGTAATAATAATTAATTACGGCGGCGTATATCACGGCGGCGGCGTATATCACGGCGGCGGCGCTGTTGTCATACGAGGTGGTATTTTAACCACTCGGGCGCTGTCGTCTTTACTCGCGTGTGTGTGCGGCGGCGGCTGTACCGGTTCAGGCTACACGACGTACGCGGCGATGACGTAAACGTCCGTTCGGTGGCCTTCGTATGACGCCGATGTTCTTGACAATCGACTCGATTGTAATAGAGTTATAATACTCACCAGTCTGCACTTCAACGGATGTTCGCCGTGGTTTACGTGAATATGCTGCGTTGACAGTTGAGACTGTTGGGAGTCGTTGGAATTTGGGCGGCACTCGTACACGGTGGTGCTGCCTTCGTCAATTCGTAATATATTTAAATATTACGAAGAATATTTATATACTTTTCTGGACGTTCTGAAATGTTCTTAATGCTTCGATGACATGTGGTGATATTCTTGATGCTCTTGATCTCGTGTAATTTACTGTTAACCCTTTGGTATAAAATACACAAAAATTATAGATTGACGTTTTTTTAATTTTTTTACTTTTAAAAAAAAATTTTCGTTCGCGTTTTACGGTAGGTACTAGAATCACTACGGATCCCACCGCTGCCACCAAAAATGTTGTGTACGTCTACACAGCAAATTAAATAATAAAACGAATAAATTTAACTACTATAATTTTATTTATACACGGTTCACAAGTTTGAATTACACAAGATTTGTTAGATATTCTGGACACCGATTAAGAGAGGTTCTGCTTAAAAATAACGACTGACTACCCGTGGGGCGACGACGGTCTCCGGCAGCTCGTTGTGACGTAAAACGTCCATTCAGCAATCCGTGATGGCCAATCGCTATGCTCTTCCCACGGACAGTCATAGCTGTTGTAATAGTATAATAGTATATATGTGTATATATGCATATATACACATATACACAAAAATGTCCATATTAGCATTAATAATAATACAACGAAAAAAAAACTAACTAAATGCTATGGGTTCATAACATCGCCGTATTTATATATTTCAAGCGTATTATATAAAAAAAAAAATAGTCGGAACCGATTAATGAAAATGTAAATGTAGTTATTAGGGTTGAATATAAATAAATTTGAGTAACAATTTTAAATCTTATAACCAAAAATTACAAACTTTATGAAATTTAAATGAAAATTAAATCCGGCTTTTTACGTAAAACGAGTTATTCGAACCGTAGTTTCAATTTCAAACGCACATACAAAATAATTTATTGAGTTAATCTTTATAAATACTTGGACAGTAGATGGGAATTTATATGGAAAGTTTATTGGTGATAGAAAAGTTTAACCAGATTAATAATTTAAAATTGTTTAAGGATTTATTTTAAAAATATCACAAATTTAAGGGAAAATTATGATTTTCATTAAAATTCTTAGTTGAAACGTTACAAAAAATAATAATATTAAACGGTTTTTAAATTCCATAAGTTAAGTATACCTATTATATGTAAGATAATATAAAAATTTCAGGACTTTCAAAAGTGGATTCAAAATTTTACCAGCTAAAAATTTCAAAAACGATATATTTCGAATAATTTAAAAGTTCTATATTCAATGCAAAAGTGCTCAAGTTCTTGGAAACTTTTGTCTAGCCTGCTTAAGTATATTTTTTATATTTGGTGAACGTTTTTATTATTTCGTATTTTATTTTTGGTTTTATTTTATAAATATTTCATCTGTAGAACATTTTACCATTTTTATTAAATGTTTAATTAGTTTTTCCTGACACTAGGAAAAACAAGTGAGAATAGAATAATGACTACTTTAAAGTACCAACTAGATGAAATTTCTTATTCATATAAATACCCCCAAAAAATGATAATATACATAGAAAACAGCACATCATTGTAAAACCAACACATTCTTCGTTTCACTCAGAATCTAATATGTATTTTAATTAATATAATAATACATAATAATTTTAACGAAAATATGCACAGTTAAATTTTATATAATTTATTATAACTATAGTTTAATGACTACGTCACACTTACCTCTTGTCACTTTCTATTGATTTCATTATGCTTTTTACATGAATGGAGATACAATGGACATTAAAGCATGGATTTCCACTTAACATGACAAGATTAATATTTTATTTTGAAACCTTCCATTTTTATTTTTTTATTTTTAACTTTGTCTCTTCTAACTGACAGTCTTCCAATTAAAGTGCTAAGAAAGATGATTTGAGAGTTTAAACGAAAGAGATTTTTTTTCACGCTGTATAAATGACTTGAAAAACAATAAATGAAAATAACAACTAAAACAATTAGGAATAAGTAATTATATAGTGTATTTAACGTAAAAATCATGTCATTAATTATGATTAAATTTTGGTTGTTCTTATTATCTTTATTTCATCGTAACATTAAAAATTATTACTACCGTAAAAATCATAAACAATAAATCACATAAAATTATTTATAACTAAATTTCACCGTTGAAATTATTTGCAGTACGCATTTAAACGATTGTATTCAAACATATTTATATGATTTTAAGAAGTGTCTTCATCGGATAGATAGTTTAATCACGCGTGTCAGCCCAGATTTCAACGCGCTAATGATTTCGTCAATGTAAAACGGTACGGGCGTACGCTTTTTATTCATATTATTGACAGTTAATGCACGTTTCACGTGATACTGTCGATCGGATAAGAAAGAAAAAAATTTATTTTGCGTTTTAGCTTTAGAACAGAATGAAAATAGTTTTTAAAGTTCTTAACTTGTATGAAAAAAATATGGTTTTTTGCTTAGATTTTTTAATATTTAATCGTTTTCAATGATATTAATATAAAAACTATTAAAATAAATGAAGATATATTATAATAACAACTACAGTTTATAATTTAGCATTCATTAATAATTTGATTCTAAATATTGTTGCCAATGAAAAGGGTTTATATACGCGTTTGGGACCATAAGAAATAATTTAATTTTTTTTTAAGGTAATTAACGTGTTTTTTTTTTTAATGATACAAATATGGACTAGAGATAATTAATCAAACACAACTTACCATAAAAAAAGGTCAAGAATATATTATTATAATAATGAGTTAGAGGGGTTGATGACCACAGGTAAATGAACTGCGTAGAGTGATATTTATTTATTAATGTAATATGTATAACCTTTATAACGAAATTATAGGTACTTGGGAAGTTATCTTTTTTGGAGTTTATAAGTAATTCATTAAGTACTACAATATTATTGTTGTTATATAATTTTATCTTATAGCCGTTGTTCTCTAATAGTTTGATAACTTTTTGTTACAATTTTCAATCAATATAAACATTAAGTAGTTTCAATCTTATTATCACTAAAAACTTGGTTATTTTGTGATGTACTGATGATTTTCGTTTTTGAATATCAATAAAGAATAATAAAAGAATATATAGATTTAAATGATCTTCGTGAAGTATTAGTGAGAATGAAATTGTTGATGCTTTGCATTCGCTTAACGTTTATAGTAGTGTGGGCCATCCATAGTTGTTTACCATCCATTATATTAAAGGAATGCAAAAATGTCATTACTAAACCACTACATAAACTATTTAGGTATTTTGTCGTTATCAACCGGTTCCTTTCCATTATATTAGAAAAAGTAGTTTATTGTTCCTATTTATAAAAGTGGCGATAAAAGTAATGTGAGTAACTATAGACCAATTTATAAAATGATTATTATTTCAAAACTATTCGAGTCTATTATTACTAAAAAACTATCCAAACTTCTGTCTAACTACATTTGTCCAAACAAACATGAGTTTCGAACTAAAAATCTATTTTCATGAATTCATCATTCTAGTTTCACTTCTTTTATTGAAAAATGATTTCTAATTGATACTATTTATACAGATTTCAATAAATCCTTTGACAGAGTGAATTATGACTTGCTTATAATCAAGTAACAAAGATTTGAACTACATGAAATTAATTTTAAATTAAAATACTAAATTCATAGAAAAAAAAATTCCAATTGTTTTTACGAAAAAAAACTTGTCAAATCGTGGTTTAAGATCAAAATTTGATACGAATTTCAATAATATTAAGTATAATTCAAAATTATACATTTATTTTTTTAATAATTTCCCATTTAAAAATATTCAAAAGAGTATATTCATGTGATAGTTATGCATATTAAAATTCGGCTATACATAATAAAGCTTAGGCTTTAAATCCGTTATAGTCGACAATTGGATTCAATAATAACCACGTAATTCGATGCGTAAAATATAACTCGTCGTATTTTTAAGTGTTGTTTGTAAATTATTAACACTTAACAATATATTATTATAAATTCGGAACGAGAAGTAAAGGTCGTTTGTTAAATATTCATACAAATTGTCGTGGAACTAAACGCAATAGCTCAGTCGAGCGTAGTCTAAAACCCTGAAAAGGCGAAGTTAATGGTTTCTATTTAAACGTGTACGCGCGACGAAAAACGTTAACTCGAAATATTAAGCCAACTATAACAATTAATCACTAAGTTACATCTGTGGAGATAATGCGTGCGCCGCTCGCCAAACAACTTCAGTGCTCTAACCGATGTGCGCAAAGTTGTAATAACCATTAGAATACTACAACACGTGGTCACCTATAGCTACACAGTTGCAATGCGCCCGTAAATCACTATTACCCGTTGCCAACAGCCGTTCGATCACATATTACGTGTCATTCCATTCGTAAAATCTACTTAATTGTAGCCTGATGGCGACAGGGAAAATGTATTGAAGCACGCGAATTTATTGATTATTTAATATACGAAACGTTTTCGGCCTAGTTTCAGCGACGTTGCGATCACGTCTAAGTTCGTGTTATCTGGTCGAATACCTACACAAGACACCCCGCGGAGATTCACACAATACGATTCAATCTTGGATAACGCACACATTTGAATTATTTTTCACGAACAATTCAAAACAACAAACGAATTAAATGTTTCAATATTTTTTTACGAACATGTTTTTAAGATGTTTAGTATTTAATTAATGATAACCGCTATTTATTACATACTACTATGAAGGCGAATTTGCGAATTTCTAGAACAGTTTAGCAATTTAATTTAGAGTTATACGTATATATAATATAATATATTGTGTGTTTGTGTTATTGATGTACGGACTATGTGGTGTGTGTGTGTGTGTGTGTGTGTGTGTGTGTGTGTGTGTGTGTGTGTGTGTGTGTGTGTGTGTGTGTGTGTGTGTGTGTGTGTGTGTGTTATGGAGTAGGAGTTATAGGGAGTGTTATTTTGTTTATTTATAAAACAGTAAGAAGGGGGTTAAGTATAGATTTTAGTTCGTCGAGGAAATTGGTGATGATGTGTAGAGATTTATCGGGTGGTGGTTTGTTAGCTGCGATTTCGGCGTATGACGGTTTTCCTTTTGAGTTTAGACTGAGGGCTTCATTTCCACTTCTTCGAGATGGAGGTGGTATAGCAAGTGTTGGAATAGGTTGATGTTCTTTATTTATTTTTTTAGCTTTAGGTTTGGTGCGGTTTAATATTTTTTTAAGGCATTGGCATCCTTTGTAGTTTTCAGTGTGATTTCCACCGCAATTTGCACATGTTGCGGGTTCCTCCCGTTTTTTTGTGCATTCGTCAGTTGAGTGTTCTGATCCGCATTTCACGATTTTATATACATTTTATACGATATAAAAGAGTGAGATAAATGATTCGGTTTATTCGAAGACAAAAACTAGAAAAAATTCAGATATACCGGTAAACACGTCACGTACGATACTTTCAATGGAAAATTCGATTTGGCATTTCAATTCGTTAGCGATCTCAGAGTCCGTATATATATATATATATATATATATATATATATATATATATATATATATATATATATATATATATATATATATACACTTATTTATTACTTAGGTTCACATTTTATAAATAATCTACGTAAGGGTATACGATGATTTTGCGATAAATTTCGTTGAAAAAAAAATTTTCCAAAAAGTATTATACAAGGTATCTCCGGATAATTTTTGATAAATACAACAAACTTATAAAACTAATTGTTGTTCTATTCAATATATTTTAGTTTTATTTTTAAAATTAATACTATATCACTGCACTAAAACTAAAAAAATTATATATTTTTTTTTCGTATGGCATGATTATGCGGGTGTGTAGACTGTATATATATATATATATTAATTTTTAATCTAAAAATTTTGCATTGTTAATTTTATTTTATAACTTTATAAAAAATATAATATTAGATATTTTGTGAATCTCATTTATAGAAAAATGTTGGTGTTGTAATACTAATTCAGGTTCATCCATAGATTTTCTACGATTCCTTTAAGTGTTCTTAAATTGTCAGTAATATTGTCTATCAATGCTTTCTAATATAATATTTTACCACCAATTAAATATTAATTATCGAACATAATATTTTATAAAATACGTACACCTTTTCAAAAAGTTTGAAAAATCATGATACATAAATGGTGTAACATTAATATGATTTTTTAACACCAGCATTTTTTTTTTAAATCTTGTTTACAAAATGGTTATTTAGTTTTTTATTCTTTTTAATTGTGTGACAACATTTAAATGAATAACCATTGTATAAAAATTTATAAACATTCAAATTTCCGAAAATAAAATAAATCTATAATAATGCATTTTTTATGTTTCACAGTTCTATAGTATCAATTTTAAAAAAGTTTAAAAATGATAAATAGAAAAAATTATTGTATTTTATAAATCATTGTGCTCTGGGACACACTTTATACGTATTGAAAGTAAAATTATAAAATATACATGTACATTTCAGTTCAAATAAAATGTAATAAACAGTAGCTTAAACAGTAAATACTAAAAGAATGATAATACATGATTTTTAATAATTTATTCTTTATTTGGATAGTCCATATAAATATTTAATGTTGTTATACATTGAATATATGTTAGAAATTTGTACACATCACCTCAAAACAATACACAGAAGTACGGTATTTCCGAGAAAATCGAGATACTGAATTTTTTAAATTAAGTGTTGTCATCTAGTTTTATACTCCAGGCTAAAAAAAAAAAAAAAGTGTTGCCATCAGAAAATATCTTTATCGAGTGTGTTCATATAAAAATATTTCCAGATCATTCTCCCCTCAATTTTTTCGAGCCGTATCTCCTGTATCCGTCCAGTTTCCTGTAATATATATTGTGTAAACAGCATCGATCGCCAAGCCTCTTTTTACTTTCATTAGACCGACGGCGCTCAGTATATGCTAATTAAGTGCATGCATGCGTTGGCGAGATCTGGTTGCTAACTTAGCAGCCAATTCTCAACAACCTATTATAATTTATTATTTTCAAAATAAGATTTTTAATCTTGGAATTTTCTTTTAGGATACTGTTTATACTGTGTATAGTAAATTATAAAAAAAAACACAATGTATTTAGTAAGCTACCAAAATAATTAATATGATACAATTACAAATATATTTTTAATTCTAAAAGCATTAAATTTATATTAGATAATATAATTCGAAATTATCCTATATAATATAATTATAAAAAAATAGTTGAATAGAAAAATCCGCTTAAGTAGTGGTAAAGGAATTTGGTTCGTCTTCTTTTTAGTTCTGAGATAAGGTAATGGTGATGGATGTATTTAATTTTAAAGAAACCATAAATCATTTCATGCAAAGCTTTACTTTAATTTAAGCCGTTTTCCATTTTAATCTAACTATTGGTGGCATTTTTTTAATCAAACCCTTATAAAATGTTAAATTCTTAATTCGGTTTAAAATTCTCTCACATCAAAAGATTTAATATATATTTCTACCTATATTCTAAATTCTGGATGGTATGCCGATACTAAAAATTGGTTGCAATAGAATTAGGCGGCAAAAATTGGTCACAATTCCATTAGTTGCCTAGACAATTAACAACAGAACAATCGGTAATAAATATCATTTTTAATAATAATAATTTATAGTAATAAATTATTTTAATAATTATCATTTAAATAATTTAAGGCCAAAATAATTGATTTTATCATACACCGCTATATAATATGTTGGTATTAGATATGTCGAATGTATCAATTTAATTTTAAATTTATAAGTTATGTCGTATGTGATTACTTTTCTCAAATATTAAATTATTTATTATGTTAAGTTGCATAAATATGTTTGTGATTTTTATTGCAATTTTTAAAAGGTGTCACGTAAAATCTATAGTAATAATTCAGCTGACATATATTTATAAATTTTATAATCTTACCAGTATTAAGTTATTTTTTATTATGATTTTCAAAATGTATTTTATAAAATCTATGATAATCGTTTTTGCATAATTGATTGAAAATGTTGATATAGTTATGTTAAAATGTATTTATTTATTTTAATCAGACAATAATAAAATTATTTTTGAAACGTGCACCCAATTGTCATTATGTTCAAATTTCCTATGCCCAATGCTCTGTGTTTTAATGTCTGTACCCAATTATCTTGTGTCCAAGTGTCATATCCCAAATTTAATATATTTCCATATGTCCATCCCAAATTTAATCAAGGTTAGATAAACAATGTATTTTATCCATTCTTCAAAACTTATTATGAAACTTTTGTTTCATCAATATTTTAATCAAACGCTTTTTAAAAAACCCTGATTTACGATTTAAAGATTTTTTAGTATTGTCAAGTATTTAATAATCTTTTATAATATACAAGTAAAGTTAATATTCAATTTTCGGGTCTTAATATCAAAAATTAAAAATATTATTTGATATAAAAGATTAAAAAACAATATTCATTCAAAACTCTTTTTTTAACCTAAACATTTTTAAATATGTATTTTTTTTAATTATTTTCAACATTATATAAAATTATTATTAATAATTCATGAAAATTTATAGTTTCTATCACTAATGAGTAATTGTGAAGTTATGGTTAATTAGCTTAAAGCGATTAGAAAAACTATTAAAAATAAGAAAAATGGCCTTTTCAAAGTAGGTACCTTCAAGATACAATTTTTCATTTAAAAAGTTGCTGAATGAAACTTTACGAAGAAAACTACTACTAACAGAAAAAGTAAAAAAAAAATAACATCATTATAAAACCAATAAATCTCTCGCTTCCCATGGAATCTAAAATATATAATAAATTAAAGTGTAGCTTGGAGAATCATTGTTTTATTTTTCTTTAAGACCCGTTTTGATTTAAAAATCATCATCAAGTAGTACAAATTTAAAATATTAATTATGGCCATAAAAAAGTATTAACGATATCATTTTTATTTTATTACGTATTTTTTCAGTGTTTATTTGTTTATTAAACACATGTTACATATTTGTATTGCATTTTATGATATAATTATTTGATTTTTTTTTATTATTATTTGAAAATTCTACTCAATTGTTTTTATTATATTTTTTGATTGTTTGCAAATCTACCGTGTAAATTTAAATGTAGAATAATCGACAAAAAATACAGTATCTACAATATAATAATACATCTAAAATGGAATTGTATGAAAATTGAAATTTTTTTCTTCAAAAGCATTTTTATTATCTATAAATATATTTTATATCTATAGATGTCGACGTTCGGTACGTTACTGTCAAAAGAGAAAAATGACAGAGATAGATGATAAAGTTGATAAAAACATTACGATTTTCGACGAGGGTAATGCATTTGTTACTGGTCAGTGGTCACTACGACCGAAATAATTATTTTTAGACCGTTATCAGCAATAGTAGTTTGATCGGTTACCCTTGTTATTGAGGAGGATCGATAGTAATGCCACACCCTCAATACAATGTTGTATTGTTTCGTTGTGAAACTTTTTTATTATGTTTATACAATCTGCATTGTTAAGTCACGATAATTTCAACCTTGATAGCTTATAATATTAATAAAACATTTAAAACTATCCATTCACAGAATATTGGCCACCGCTCACTACGTGTACACTTCCGAAAGTCCCTCAGTATAAAAAAAAAATATTTTCTAAATTACCGTATTTTAAAATGGGCAACTAAAACCATTAAAATTTTGATAAATTTGTATTCTCGTTTAAAGCATACTACGAATATTTACGCAATTTCAAGTTTTTATTTTTAAGGATTATATTATTTTTCAGATAAATATTTATTATACTTGTTTTATTCAACCATATTTTTAGGCTAAAATAAAAAACTGTATGTACACATTTCGTATGCCTCTAATAAATGAAATAATGTAATAAAATAATTTAAAAGTTTAAATACAACAAAAAATGTAATTTGGCTCCAAATCCTCTTAGCTTTTGGCTACCAAAAGTTTGTAAACTCGTGCATTATCGATAACTGGAATAAAGTACTAAAGTATGACCCTCCCAACTATTATAATAAATTAATCAATTTTAATAACTTGGACTTTAATTACTCACATTAATTGTTGTTAACGTGACTGAAGAATAACTTAATTTTAATATATATATATATATATATATATATATATATACGAGTAGTAATACACATGCATAATTATTTTAATGATAAAAACTTACCCTAGTGCATGTAAGATTCTTATTCTCTGTTACATCATCAAAGTTTTTTTATCGTGCTTTAATGAAAAACTGAACAAAAAAATGAATACTGGCTAAACAATTATTAATTTATAAATTTTTAGTTCCTTATAATATGATATTACTATCCAATGTAACGTAATATTAAAATGTTTACATACCATGCTATATTATTTTAATATCAAATTATTGTAATTATTAATTTTTTTTAAATTTTATTCTTTCCAGCGACCATTCGATAAGCACTCGTGTGGAACGATTAGACGAAGCAATAATGGAAGCGTCCAGAGCGCTGCAAGGCGAACCGAGCGGATTATGACAATACTCGGAGACGAATTGCTGAGTACGTGAAACTCGACACAAATAACATATTGTTATTGTACCGTTGTCATTTCGCGATTTCCCTGCCCAGACAAGCCGACTTCCATGTAACATGCTCGACAAACACCGTGTAAACTCAAGTCACCATCATTATAAATATACATATATCTCATATTATAATACATATATGTACAGTATTTGTACGATAACAAAAAATATTATGTACAGTTATTACAAGTTGTTAAGTTTTCATTTTTAAACTCAGTTATATTATATGATAAGAATAATCGAGTATTGATTTAGATTATTATGATAAATATATTAATAATAATAATATACATTTAAATATATAAATAAATATACAAATATATATATATATATATATATATATATATATATATATATATATATATATATATATATATATATATATATACATATACATATGTGTGTGTATATATATTTATATGTGAACAAGTGAGCTTGCATATTTTGTACAATAAAATATACATATAAATATCTAACGCACATTTTAACAATAATAAAAATAGAAATGCCGTTGATAATAAAAAATATAAATGATTTGTTTTACTTTATTGTTGTTTTATTATAAAAAAACGCCATCTTTCCAGTATTTATTATGACACGACGTACTATAATATAACAATAATAATACACAATACTTTTCAAAATATTGTGATATTTTATTTACAAAATTACGACAAAGTGTATAATAACACCTATACCACGTATATTACCATTTTATGTCATATTCTTTAAAAAGGCAAGTACAATTCTAATGTGTAAAGCCGTAAATAATTATTATATTTTAAACTATCAAATTCCACACAAACATCGAAATTCGTGCAGTAAAGTTTCAATTGCTTTTAACTCAATAAGTTAAATAATAACAAATTATTACTATTATAGTACGTACATATTAGTGTTTTAAATATTGATAAACGCTTATGATATGAAAATGTTTAGTTCATAATTGAATGGCTAATGATCAAAATTTGAGATTGAAGCTATTTTAAAGATAACTACATCACAATTACTCCTCTATTTTACATACTATATATTCAACTAAGGTATTTAATTTCTACACTATTATCAAATTTAAATACCTTTTTAACTATAAAGATGTTTAACACAGATTGATTTCTACGTTGAGAAAAATTAAATTAGTTAAAATATCTTACTGTACTCTTTAAAATTAAAACATTTCCACTCATATGGATATACATATTTCATACAGATGTATTAGGTAGTGATTATTTTATTAAAACTCGTTAATTACTCAACAATTCAAAACATTTTCTTTAGTTGAATACTATTGAATATATCAATGAACAATATGTCCGAATTGTATGAAAACCTGAACGATTTTTCTTTTTATTCTAACTATAACAGAAAATATGTCATCATTAATTCTTCAAAATATTACATTATTTAATCGAATCCTTTATTAATTCACTATTATACTACACATGTATATTTAGTTGGCACACAAATTATTGAACCACTTTAAATTATGTTTCTCAAAATAACACTTACTATAGAGTTGTAAAATCAATTGCTATTATTCTCTTTTCATTATTTGGAATATAAAGTACAATAACTTTATACGAGTATATAGGTATACAATACAAAAGAAACATAATATCAAGGAAATCTCGATATGATACGACAACGACGACGTTAATAGAAACTATTGATTTATTTATATTTTACTATCAAAAGTATGAAAAATAATCGTAGAAAATAATCTTAGAAAGTAAACCTAGTCACATTAAAAAGGCCGACAACAAATATCTATATTGCAAGTCGAACTTGGCAACATTTTACTAAAAAATTTTACAATGTAATTTAGGAAACATTTATGTAATAAAATAATGATCCGATATAGATACACACGCAGCAGTAACGACGGATATGGCCTAGTAAATTAAAAATCGGTCTAATTTTATACTTTTCTATTACACCCGATTATTTTAAATATGTTTTTAAGATCCATGTTGATAGTAAAATATAATTTTTCAACGAAGAACTTTTACTGTCCGCCAATGCCGTTAACAATAACTAGGTGAAATTGTAAAAATAATTCAGAAATCATTTCAACTACTTTCAGCAATGGTGATGGATTTTAAGATTGAAAGTTAATAAAATAAAATAAAGTTTAGTTTAATAATTAGTTAATTTTTAATTAATCTAATTAATCTTTAATTAAAAATTAAATCATTTAATGAAATAAAGCAAATCGTATTTCTTATATCTATGTATAAACTGCTAAGTAATACGATTCATAATCTCAAAATAAGTTCGGTAGCTTTCCCATACTTTCGCAAAATACACCTTTAAATAAAATTTTTTCATTTCACTACATCGACAGAATTTCTGACTCTATGATCTATTTGATGTAATTATAAGTAAATTATACTTCTTCATTAATTTTTTAGCTATTTATTACCAGGTTACACAATTCTATTTTTTTTTTTATATATATACATCGGGAAAATGATCGCTGTTTTCTAGTCGTTCGAGACTTTTGTACTTACCCATATTTCTTTGATCAATAGCCAAATCTTTGATATCAATTTTGGGTTATTTATTTAAAATATTTCCGCATTGATATTGTCCTCCCCAGGTGTCTTATTGTTTTTTAAAGATTTAATTATCTGTGTTATTTCATCATATTCTGATTCCGGTAATTCTGGCTATACTTAAAAATCATGGAAATTAAAATTATAAAAAGTAAATTCTTTTAGTATGGGAGATTGTATCAAAAAATTCAAATAAATCAATTATGAATGGTTAAATACATTGTGTGGATCTCCGTGAAGCAATCTACATAAGTACATACAATATCATCATATTATAATGTGCTATTTGAAAATTGAAAATTCTTTTGAGTAAAATGACAAATTCTTTAAATAAAAATATGAGGGATATGTAATAGATGGACCCATATTATTTAGTTTCTTATGTCTATTGGTTATATTATTGAATCCTCATATCCCTTATCATGCTATCTCTCTTACTTTTCAAACATGATATTAAAAACCAATTATTTCTTGTAAAAAACATAACCACTGTTGTTCCTGTTGTTGAATGCTGGACGTTAATCAACATACGAATTTATCTTGGTCAATGTTGTCTTTTTCACTGTTCAACTAAGAGTTTATTTTGTTGCATAAGTTACGCAAAGTTGACCTTTGCACGCTACTGACATTACTGCACGAAAGAAAAAACCGTTAACCTTTATATGATAATGTGTACGCAGTCACCCACAAAATTCACAACCGATTTTAGCCAAATCTTTTACCATCTCGAAACTAAATTTTTTCTGACATAACTAAATGGTGGTCTTTGATAACAATAAAAACGTCTTTTATGGGAAATAAGAATAGTTTCACACATTTTTATAAGCGCAAAATTTGATCCGTGGACCAAATTATCTGTTCGTATAATAATGGTATACCAAGACAAAATTTAGATCAAATAATGAAATATTACTGCCTTAATCAAACATTACCATGTTATTCCAACATGCAGCATAAGCGTGCCAAAACAATTTTTGTAGGTAGAAAACGTTTTGTTCTACTTACAAAATTGCATAAAAAGATGAAATACTATAGTACATGAGAATATCTATATTCTATGACAAAATTTTAAAATTTAAAATTATTGTAGTTATCATTATTATTATTATTTAATAATATCATTATTATTTAATATTTATTATTATTTTTATAATTTTAAACACAGATTTTATGGTGCCAATGTGTCATCAGCATTCATTTTTCGATAACTTCTATGTGATTCTCTATTTTATTTTCTACTTGATAATGCATTTTTATTATTTCCAAAGGGACTTCAAAGCCTTTTATTAAAATAATTGTTTGAAATCAAATTTATAAACTGAAAAATAAGATATTTCAACAATATTTTAAATCTAATTAATTTAAAAAAATAAAAGTACCTATTTAAAAAAGATAATGCCCTAATTAATCTAGCAGGCATTACCTACACGTAGGATACTACAGGTTAGTAATTGTGCGTGGGCATGAAACTATGTGTAGTTGATTATGCGTGGGCATGACGCTATGACACTGAACAATACAATATACGAATGGTAAAAAATAATACAGTCCATTTACAGAGGCTGGGTGTTGGGTGCTAGAGTTAGCAGCGCAAACCAGTATTTTAATTTAAGTAATCTACTCAAAAGCATGATGAATTGTCGCGCTAAAAAATCCATTATTTTCAGTGGAGCTCAAATTTTATATGGTATTTAAAATTTTAAACAGGACGTTTTGAATTATCAATGGACTCTTTGAAAATTTTGCTATGAATAAATATGATGAAAATGCTTTTTCGAGTTTACGACTCTAGTGTTTTTCCGTCACAACGAGTACAACTAATTTAATGTTTTCATTTTCCCAAAAGTTCCAAATAAAATAATTACAAAATAATGCCAAAATCAATAGTTATTTTGACCTTATATAATTATATGAACCAAATTTATTCTGGTATATTTTTTTCATTTCAAATAATAATCTCACAGACTTGAAACAGTAGAAAATATTTTTATGTTCTATAAACAATACATAATTTTTTGATTATTTTGGTGAAATTGAATTCACTTTAGAGACTTGAAGATTTAATGTTTTTCTAAACCATTCACATTTATAGCTTCTGGCAGCATAAAAAAATTTCAAATTATGTTTATGAATATATCATGTATGAAATTTGGTGTTATTCAATAGTGACACTACACCGTATATTATTTTATTTTAAGCTTATAATAACAATAAGGCTACTACAACACTGGCTCAATTCCAACATACATTCTCCATATTATGTTCGTCTTTTCCGTTAAGTTAAAAACGTTCAAAATAATAATTTGTGAAAAAATGCTGTTTCAATGTAACTGACTGTTACGTAGTTTTAATTTTCATCCATACAAAATTAATTTAGAATTCCACAGTTGATCAACCTCTACATTGGATACTATTACGAAAGGATATCTATGTCGATCAAAATATTTCGAAGACGTAGCTGATGTGATTGCTACTTCATGTTGGGCATCTGATGTCACGTTTTGTTTTACATTTTGCGTGGTAAACAACTACGAGTGACAATACCTTATGAAAGCCAAATGATTTCAAAGATAATCAATGGGATATTCTGCAGTATACAAGCGCCACACTATCATTGGGCTCACGGTGTTGGAAATAAGACTTAATCCAAAAATAATTATATGCAACATGTAAACGTGACTTGGATACAATTATACAAATTTCAATGAGTACGTACACCATACAATACACACATACATACGCACCCATTACACATATCTATATCGTGTATTTACTTACACATAACTACATAATTCATTGTTTCTGTTGCATATGTAATAAATATGATTTTCGTTAAAATCTTGAACATGATACACAATACATTCAAATAAAACAAAGACCACGCCTTTAAAACACATATTTATGAGTGAAAATATCCATATGTTTTGTTTTCAAATCAACAACTGTCTTTTGAAATAAAATAAATATTGTTTTATGAACAGCAATAGTTAAATGTAATAATAAATCAAAAAATCAATTTAAATATTAACTATAAAATTTAAATTAACTAATATGTTCAAAATGTATAAGTGAATTTGTGTCTCTTTTCCTCCACTTATAAGTTTCTTTTTATTTTACTTCACTATTATATAATGTACTGCATGTATAACATATAATTTAACGGTACCATTTGCTCTTTGAGGTGTTATTCTAAAATAAATTTAAAAGAACAAATAATATTATTTAATGAACAATTTATTTAAAATATAAAAAATTTAAAAAAATTTTAAGAATTAATATCACGTAATTATTTATTTTCTCAAAACACACAATTAATAAATATAAAATGTTACGTATAGATCATGGTGTACCTCTTAGTACCTGCACGTAAAAAGCATGTAAAAGTATAGTCCTAAAGAGTATCTTATGTTGAGTTGAAACAACTTCAGTCCTCTACAGACCGATTTACCAGAACTTGTATTTAATACGTTACATCAACGTTAAGTAAAAAGTTAAAAATGATAACCAATGTCGTTGTAAAATTAAAATATTACATGAAATTAAAATCAAGGTTTTTGAATGATCAGGTAAAATTATAGTAATCTGTGTTCTTTTTTGTAACTATATGAGTTGGGGATTTGTGAATGACGCGTTATAAATCGTTATCTTCAAAACGGAAAATTTCTGGAGTTGTTTTCACTTTTTTTTAATATATCAGCTGTATTATTGTTTTCGAATCAAACCATATGTACATTATGAAATGTATCAATCATAAAAAAATTCATTATATACACGCGTATACGCATTTCAAAGTAACTTGGGCGTGAATAAAATGAAAATATTATATCATATTAAATATTTCAATGCATGTAATATATTTACAAGGAACCTTTAAAAAAAAATTACGATCAAACGAATATCGTGATGCATTGTACATAGTACTCGTAGAAATATACTCTTTACCAATCATTTAGGTACGTCTTCTACCTCCTCTAAAAAAGTTTTTGAACACTGTAAATATGTGCTTAGTATAAACACTTAGTATTTTTGTACGCATAGCAACAAATCGATTAAAAATTGTATTTGTGTCAAACAGCAGTGAGTCGTTTGAAATCGTGTTATTTTCTCACGCTTTTTTTTAAATGATCAAGATTCAAGAGAATATAAATTTAGGTACTACGATTTTCAGTGTATCAGTACCTACGGTGTATTTACCATTTCCATCATATACGAGGGTGGGCTAATTAACGCCTCTTAACGTATAACATAGAAACTATTTTATATAGAATAATGAACTAAAAATACATGTATAGTAAATGAAATGATTTTGATTAACTTACTACTTTTTTTCAAAATAATTACTATCCAGAACGATACATTTTTACCAACGTATAATTAGTTGAGAAATATCGTTCAAATAAAATGGTTTGATTTGAACATTAAACTATCGTTTAACTTGAGTTTCAACTTTTTCAGTGAATTACATTTTTTAGCTTGCTTTGAAAACAAAATAATTCACAAGGTGTCAAATTTGAACTGTATGGTGGATTTGAAATGACTCGAAATCTCAGCAATTCATTTGTTCCAATTGTAGCATAGTTACAATGATTTTTCACAGTGGCATGATGAAGTAAAAGTTGAGTAAAATTTGGTCTGATACGCTTTATCTTTTTTTGTTATTTTAGTGTTTCTATAAATCGTATAGAATTTACTGTGGTTTTTTCCTCTAAGTTTTGAGTGTGAATCACACTTTTTAAATCCTAAAATATGTCTACTTCGGTCCTAATCGGCAATGATGGCCTTTCTGATTTCAAAATTAACTCAAATAATATTTTTCTTCATTGGCATCACAACTCTTCAAGAGTTTTTGGCATCACAACTCCCTCCACTCTTCCCGATTTTGTACCTTTTCTTCCCAATTTGATATCCCTAATTTCTCTAAATCCAGCTTTACACCATCTATCCATCGCTTCTTTGGACGTCCTCTTTGTCTCTTCCCCGTGGGTTTCCATTCGCCCGCCGCTTTAAGGTAATCAGAGTTTGACCTTCTCATCACGTGCCCAAACCATTTTATTCTTTGTGCTTTTACAAAGTTGACTATCTTTGGTACTCCTGTCAAGTCTCGGATCTCTTTGTTTGTTCTTCTGCGCCAGCCCCCCAGGTCGTTGTCGTATACAGGGCCGCAGATGATTCTAAGTATTTTGTTTTCGAACGACATAAGTTTTTGTTCCATTTTGTTTGTTAAAGGCCATACCTCACATCCATATGTTAGTGTTGGTCTAATTATCGCCGTGTAAAGGTGTACTTTGGTTTTTCTAGAAAACAGTTTAGATTTTAAGTACCTATTTGGTTAGCGAAAATGATGCCTTTCTGCTTTGATGATTCGGCTGTTTAATTCAATGGACCAGTCGTTATTACCACTGATAGAGGTTCCCAGATATGTAAATTGACGCACTTTTTCAAATGTATGTCCTTGAATCACTACATTGTCGACCTGGTTGTTAACTCAAATAATAACACCCACTAATAATAATAATATAATAATAATAATAATAATACACCCACTAAACCAACAACGTAAACTATTCAATGCTCAAAAAAAAATAAAACTTTCATCCTAAATTTAAAAATAATTTAGAGACAAGAAGCATTTCTAATCAGCCCAATCTCATATAGATGACATAAATAATATGTCATGATTCTATATATGACGCTATTATAAAGCTTTCAAAAAATATGCAGCAAATTCTTTGTCACTGTTTGATAAATTAAGGAAAATATCATTGTTTTTATATTATTATTAAACGATAAACTTAAGTGCATGTAAAATTTAACATGTAAAATCATGACAAGACATAATCCGATAACCCAAACACAATATTCTTATTTTCATTTATTCATTCCTTGACTCAATATGTTTATATTTTTTTAATGCGCATCTAATAAGTAAATAAAACATGTTACATACATCCCTGTATTGTACGATTCCGTATAATGAATATATACGACCATGTAATGTAAATAAATACGATAAACGTGATTTAAATATAGATGAGATAACTTCTAATTAGAGTTCAAGTCACGCTTTACTTAATAGTTTACTATATTCATGTCAAAAAAAAAAAACAGTACATTTTTAAAGTACGAAATTTAGGGCACAGAATGATTAATTTTTTTGAAAATATTGTATTTAAGTTCGTAAAGTGAATCCGCTATAAATCTCCAGTACGCATTTCTATAGTCTCTATGGTATTATCCATATTACACTCTGAATTATAATAAGGAAAAACTAATAAATAATCGTGTGCTGTAATAAATAGCCTACGCTTTATGTACTTGTATTCGAAACTCTATGCTACACCACTACACGCAATTTTCCGAACCATTCGACACGCTCAGATATATATAATATGCGATAATATCCAATACGAAAACGACCTAACTTCGGATTCGGAGCGCTAAACAAATATAAGTATAACTCTAAAAACTTTAGAGGAAAAAAAACTGTACAAGTTTCGATTAATTATTTCGTTCGCACTTAATGCAAAAAAAAACATCTCCGGTCGTATATAAAGTAACATAGTATCGAATCGTAATGTCTGAAATCATAGATATGAATAAAATGGTAAATTACTAGTAGGTCATTACTCATTAGTATAGTAATACAATTATTATTCAAAATCTATTATTTGGAATTTTTTCTCAATCAATACATTTAAATAATATAAAAACTACAACTATTTTTTTCAGAAATTAAAATTTTTTCTGAAAAATAGTAATATAGTTATTACCATAGACCGAAATCAACCTTTGGTCTTTTAAATTTTGACCCATAATTTAAATAGAAAAACATATTGTATGCAACGATTTTCTTAATTTTCAACAGATTTTTTACTAGGTAACGACACTTGAAGGTGTCATTTGAACGACATTTGAAGGTAAGGTACGCATAAATCAACTTAGGAATTAATGTAATTACGATTATATCATATCCAATTACACCATTGAGAGCGAAAAATAAATTTGGAAAAATGTATTATAATTATTCACGTCGGTTCTATCACCTAAATATACGTACAAGGAGTTTCATCACGGAGATATTTCCGAGTCGGTTATTGAATAATCTCATCTTTTTTCCGACGTCTCTCAAATAATACGACGTGATGATAAATATTAGAAAAACCTGTTTGATTTGTGCGCCGAGCGCAGACGGTGACCGTAATATGTCCCTTCATTCCGGACGTCCCTTCTTTCTTGCCACCATCCTCCTCAATTTCGATCTCGACGTAGCAAGGTGGGAGAGAGCATGTGTCAGTGGCGGCGTCGTCGATGACGGCGGTTGTGTGTTGCGCGGGATCTATACTATTATACGTATGCATACTGCGATGGCGGCGGCCCGGGGGGGGGGGGGGGGGAGAGTCTCCTCTGTGTCGGGCTCCAGTCCAAAAAGTTCTCGTGCACACTAAATCCTCGGCAACTCTGCCGCCGCCGCCGCCGCCACCAACGCTGCTTTCATAAAGTAGAAATCGAATTTTCACTATGACCTCCTTTTACATATATATATATATATATATATATATATATACACATGTGTGTGTGTGTGTGTGTGTGTGTGTGTGTGTGTGTGTGTGTGTGTGTGTGTGTGTGTGTGTGTGTGTGTGTGTGTATGTGTGTGTGTGTATTGTATATGTAAGCATGCCGCCCGTCGTGTCCCGTTCGCCGTAAACATATACGAGTATATGCACACGCAAGAAACTCTTACAATAAGCTTATTATTATTCATAAAAAAAAAAAAACGAAAATAATAACGAAAAAACCAACTATACAGTATACAGAGGAAATGGTATAATACACAGCCGCCACCGGCGACAACGGTTCTTTTGTTACGAATCATTATCGCTGAATCGTCTTATATAAATGAAAATGAAAACGAATAAAAAAAAAAAGATAAAAGAGAAGAAAATTTGAAAAACCGGGTCAAACTGAGAATCAATTAATTATGCATGATACGAATTCGCTGACAGTGTGGTGTCCAACGACCCAACGCGTTTATATATACATACATAAATAACTAAGTCTCAGATATATACATACATATTATCCTTTATATTTGTATATACGTATATATAAGACGATTCTGTGTGATGGCACAGAGGTTAATCTTTCCTAACAAAAATCCTAACGTAATTTCAAAACTTTTTTTTTGGTATAATTGATAGTACTATTGTAATTCATATAAGCTACATAAAAAAAAAACATCTGACGTTACAGTAGGTGCAATTTATTAACGTTTTCATCCATGTATATATAATACGGTATAAAGTTAGTATTATAATGCACAAATATTTCGTAAGCAATTGTTCGTTAACGGCTGTTCAGGTGTAATAAAATATTTAGACTTGTATTATTAGTGGTTACAGTGTTTGAATTAGGAATATCAATAGAACAAAGAGCTTCTTTACGGTTTAAAATTTTTTTAAAGTAGCCTAATTAATTTTTTCATTAGTACATGGGTGACGTACCAAAACATACAATGTGAGGCATTTGTTTCACATTTATATAAAACAATAAAAAGAAATTTGAAGCTTGTAGAATTAATTTTTTATCTAATAGTACTTTTTTTAGTTTTATTATGAAGAAACAAAATCGTTCAATCATTTCTTTCAACTGCAATTATTATGAAATAAGATCATACGCGTAAAATAGGAGAAACTTCTACATAACAACTCAAAAAACCTACCATTTATTGTTCTTGATATTCGAACATTATCTATGTTGAAATGATTTGACTTACCTAAATAATCTACTTGTATAAAAAAAATAGGTTTAAGTTTTATGTTATATTTTAACAAAAAACAGACAAGAATAAAAATACTAACAACGAAACATAAAAATTTAAAGAACTGCAAAGTTGTTTTGAGAAAAAAATGCAAGAGATTTATACAAAAAATGTATTTTGAAAACTAGTAAACGAACTACAAAATATAATACTCTTATAATTGGTCATAAGATAAGTACAACTTTAATGGCTTAATAAAACTATCCATATTTTATGCAACTAAATCCGATATCAAAAAATTGAATTCTACTATTTGTACTGAATAAGTGATTGTTAATTATTATTTATGATTATATGTTACATTCATAATTTACAAGCTATCGAAAATCGGATACCCTAGCTAATGAAAAAAGTATATTTTTACTGTGTCACACAAAATATTATACATTTGATACCAAATTATGTGTTTAAAATACTCGAAATGAATTCATTTAATAAAATATTTTAATAAATGTTATATTTTTTCAACTATTATAATATTATAATATATCTAAAAGTTACAACAGATCCCAACGTGATTTATAACTGCTTATAGATAGTGAAAGTTATATCACTGTAAACGATAATGAAATATTCGTACAAGCTCTAAAGGCAATATTATATACCCGGAATACTATAATTTTAAAGTTGTAGTTGTATGTCAGAAACTAATAAAAATTAAAATTGAAAAAGACGTACTTTGCACCATGGCGTATTTATTCGCCTATTTAACCTTGAATAAGATAATGGGATGATGAGTGAATTTAATTTAAAAATATGATAGATAATTTCTTTAGTAAAACGATTCTGAGCAAAGCTTCAGTATTAAAATAAATATACCATTTATATTTAACTATTTTTAGTTTAATTGTTGGAATGTTTTTTTTATAAAATCTGTTTCATAAAAAAGTTTTCTTGTTTGATTAATGAAAAATACTTTTTTACCAAAAGATTCAAAATATGTTGTACTATCGGTATCGAAAGTTTCATAACTATTGAATGGACCATTTTTTGAAATAAACTTTTAAAGTTGAAAATTGACATAAAAATAGTCAACTCTCTTAAATTCGTATACTAATTTACCTAAACGAATATAAAAAAAATCCTGAGTTATGATTTTTAAAATTTCTTTGGTATTGTAACTTAAGTGTACGAGTATAGTATTATACATATTACATTTTGATAATTTTTTGCCAAATATTATAAATATTACTAGAAATGTAACAAAACTAAACTTTAACAAAACAAGGTATTTTGAATTTTTAGCCAAAAAGTTGTCAATTTTTTTTTTAACTTTTGTAGAGAATGTATCAATATGTGGTAATAATGTTAAGTTTCCAACGACATCCCTTTCCGAGTTATTACTAAATATTTACATTAATTGAGTGAAAGTGTCGTTTACGGAAAATTTTATCGTGTTCACTTGATTTTTAGGCAGTTTTTCTTCACGTCTGGAAAAACAATTGAGAGGAGAAAAAAATGACATTTTTAAAATGCAATTTAAATGCAATTTTTAATCTAGAGAATTACTGGATGAAACTTTTGAAGCATTATTACTACCAGAAAAAAAATATGTACTTCTAAAACGAATAGATCTTTCGCTTCACATGAAATCAAAAAAAAAAAAAATTAAAAAAAAAAAAAATATATATATATATATATATGAATATTTATACTTAAGTGCATTTATTTGTTGTTTTTGACTAAGCTAAATACTTATTTTATTTTATAATTAAGTACAGACTCTGAGCCGACATATTTTACACAAATCGATTTAAAGGTTTGTAACTTACCGAAACTTCTACAACAATATAACACGCGAATAATTATTTACGAAATTAATTAAGACGACGCTTGGGAATTTCCAAAACACACGTTTCCAAACAACATGGTGTAATCTCTAGTTCAACTTTTTACCGTCGTCAAAAACACTTAAATACGCCAAGATTGTATGTTTACAAATGTATTAAGATTCGATGCCATTGAAAACGGCCCAGTTTCGAAAGACGCGCGACGACTAATTTAATCGTCTTACAAATAAACAGTGTACGTACGTTAAAGTTACTTTTCGAACTGATAATATATTAACGTAAATAGATTAAGTAACTGAAAGCTGTAACTGAAAAACATATGGTTTGCTAAAAATCTCTCGAACTATACACGTTGAAATTATTTACGAGCCAAAGCATAATTAAGTGATTTAAGTTGGAGAAAAGTAGGCAATGAACTTATAGAATATTCTTTCCACCCCGGGTTCATAAATTTAAAAATACAAATAAACCATTCATATATTATGTACACATTTGTTTAAGCAAGTACATATTAGCCATTATAATACTATATTACATAGTAATATAGTATTACTATAGTAACATCTTGAAAATAAATTATTAATGCATTTTTAAATAATAATTATTTATTGCACCTATTGGATATTCTGGAATTGAATAACGTCATCTTTTTCCCTTAGAGTATTTCTTCATCCTTTACTATGTTTATATACTTTACCCGAAAATGCTATTGACAAACTATTGTTACCATATTCCATCAAATTCGTATAGTCAACGAAAGGGTTGTAATATAAACACAAGTTGTTTGTTTTCGCGAAATTAATTTAAATACCTCGGATTCGAGTTTAAACAGAAGCCACGAATAAGGTATAAGATGAAAAGAAAAAGTACCCTAAGATAATGATAGCTTTATATTTATGTGAAATATTAAAATCATAGTTTTTTTCTAAAATTATATGAGTTTATAACATCTAGATATTTAAGTTATAGTGTTACGAAAAATTCATGGATACGTTTTTTTTTTATAGTTGACCTCCGCAAACATTCATATTAAAATGACAACAAATACTGTTTACATATGCATACGTTTTATGAAAAAATAAGAAAATTTATTAGCCATGTAATAACGCATTATCGTTAGTTTATATTATTTATTATTTTTTATGTTATTTTCAAGCTTCGATAGTTTCTAGAATACATCTCTATCGGTCAAAAATGTTCTTTAAATGTCACTTTAAAAAATGTTGTTTTATAATCGTCCAGTGTTTTTCCTTTACACTTGAGAATACTACCAAAAACCGGTATAAAATTCGGTTTAACTGAAGTTCATCCATTCCCCATAAAATGTATTTTTATTGAATTCAAAAAATTATAATAATCCTTGAAATTATAATGAAAATATTTAAATTTTCTTCTTTTCCTCAAGATTTCAATATTATGGATTTTTGTGATTTTTTTGTCGTGGAAATCTAAAGCTAATTCACCCATGTATTAGATTCGGAGTAAAGTGAAAATAAGTTATAAAATTATGTTTTTTTTTTGTGTTTGAAACCATTTTTTGAATACAAGACATTGTTTAAAAGTCATAGGTCAACTTCTTTACTTTCAAAAGTTGTTTTCAAGCATACACAAAAACTACCGAAAAACTAAATAAAAATGGTAAAATATGACGTAAATGAATTTTCACAAAATCAATTAGTTATTTAATCATAATTATAAAAGTAATGATCCATAAGACATTGGAACTTGAAATGTCCATCATAATATGACATATTTAGGGTTCTAAAATTTCATGAAATTTATTTTCTTGAAATATTTCGTGAAATATTTCATGAAAGTTTCATGAAATATTTCATTTACACGAAAAATAAAAATTTTTCCAAAATAAATTTAAAAAAAGGTTGTTTTCCAATTAATACATATTAGAGCTATTCAGCTATATTATGTAATAAAGATGAGAAAACACGTTTTAATTAGGTAGTATATCTATTCTATTCTATGAAAACATTGAAAACATAAATAATTTTTAAGCACAAAGTGCCCAATGCCTATGTTTTTTTATGTTACTTTTAGTTCTATAGTGTTTAATTTTTTACTAAATGTATAATGTATAAATAAAGGTGATACCTAAATATAGCCTGAACTAAATTATATACACTTATACAGTTATATTTATACATAAAACATACTTACTGTTCATTTTTAACCCTTGCATTTGTGAATGTTATCTATACATTTATTTTTTACAAAACTATATTATTTACCTATTATAGATTTTACTTTTTTTTTCTCAAAATTATTTATGAAATGATATTATCCCTAAATAAGTACAAAAAATACAATATTAGACAGGTATCTAATTTGTAACTAGACACTTAAGATTTCTTTTGCAAATTACAATTTACAACACAAGACAAGAAAAAATAAATAAATAATCATTAGGAAATAACGAACTATTATCAAGTAAATAAAATTCTTCTAGCTCCAAAAATCATTAATAGTTACAACCACGGTCTTAGAAGATATCTTGTAAGACCGTGGTTACAACCTAAAATTTATAAAACTCAATATGTTTTATTGTTTGGTATCTGGTATAAAACATGGAGCCTTCACAATACGCCGTGTCGCATAGATTTTTATTAATTCAGTGCGTAGGTAACAAAATAATTATTAGTTTATATTATGGTCAAACTGTAAGTCTATAAGCAAGGAATGATAGAATCTGATTGATAACATTTCACTAATACACACAGATATAGATAATAAACAAATCAAAATAAAATAAATCAAATATAGATAGTTTATTATCTATATCTGTGCTAATATACATATCATATTATTATTTACCAACATCATGTCATGTATTTAAAAAAAATTTATATTTCATAATTTCATTGAAATATTTCTAGATGAGTGAAATTTTCAATTTTGAAATATTTCAAATGAAATATTTCAAATTAAGAACCCTAGACATATTATATGTCAAAAACACTTTTAACAGACATGGAATAAATTTTTAAAAAAATGAACTTTTTTGAGCTAAATCTATCTATCATTTTTGAACGTTTACAGTGTTATTCAGTGGTACATTAAACCTGGTTTAACGAGGGATCATTGATATTTTAACAATATTATTATTATTCATAGATGATAAACACAAAAATGATAGTTCAAAAATGGGACTATGTTTAATGTAATTTTTAATCGAAAAGATATTGAAACTTATCATTTAATAATATAACTTTTATTTTCATTAAATTGATGATTTTTCATATATATCTATATCTATCTATATATTAAATAGAAAATGAAAAATGAAATAACAGACTATTCAGTTTCAGATTTTTCTTTAAGTTTTTTTCTGATTCATAAAATGTACTATAGTATAATTTAATAAATAAAAAAAAACGTTGGTTTACTATACAAACGATAAGCGCAACTTACTATTACCTATTTTATTTAAATACTTAGAATAATACACGAATCAATAAACTTACATCTCTGTTTATGTATAATGTATATTATATAATATATTGATATATAATTACCTTTTTTAGGCTAAAGCTTTGGACATAAATTACTATTCGATCATTTAATATCTTATCAAAATGTGATCAGTGAACATTGCACGTCTGTGTTGTGTTTCCCTAAATAATTTAACTACAATTTAAGAGTATTGTCATTTACTTTGCAACATTATGAGTACTGCCTTAGAAATACATAATTTGTATTTAAACAAATTTTTTTTTGGAAGACCTGACCATTTGTACGTTTATGCACTACAAAATAAAACTCTAAATGTGGTATACCAAGAGGTTTTGACATAAACCGTATTAGAATTGAGCATCTACATATCATTTGTAAATATTCATAAAAAAAATGTATATATAATTACAGAATCAATTGTAATCGCTTTGCTGTAATTATTTTTTTTAATAAAAAGCAAATTAAATTAAAAAAAAAAAAAAAAAAAATTACAAAATCATTTTTTAATAACAATATAAGTATAGAATCATTTGTAATTATTATTATTATTATTATTGTCTTTATAATTCACTTCTACTATTTAGTACTTTATATCATTAAGTAAAATACATTGTTTTTTTCTTTTAAACACAGCAATGTGTGTTGATTTAAGGATTTCATTTTGATACAGCAAAAACTACACTCAGGCGAAGCCGGGTAATTTAGCTAGTTGTTTATAAAATAAGAAATTGATATATCCAATATAATAATAAAATTTTGAATATGAACAAAAAAAATATTTTTTAAATCTTTTTATAAAAGAAATTGCTATCGGATTCAAAGTTCGATGTTTTATAAGGTATTATTTAAAAATAAACCTACTAATAATTTGATACAAAACTTTAAAATTTGTTAACTGTGTAAATCACACTGAATCTTTGCTCTGAACAGTTTCACTAAAAAGTGATTTATCGTTTCTATAAAATGTTATATACCTACCTACCCATAGCCATTATCTTGTTCGATAACCAAAAGAATGAAGGACTAAATTCTTATTTTGTATACAAAACGCTACTCACATAAAAATATCGATATTTCATTTTTTTTTTATTTTATGTAAATGTAAAACTTTTTTTTGTGTTTTATGGTAATTTATTTTTTGATCTATACAATTACTCTGCGATTTAAGAGAAAACGGTTTACTTATTCGAATCAGCGTCATGTCACGAAGAAATTAATGTTGTGAAGTCGTTAAAAATAAAATGTTTGCATATATTTTTAGGATTCGTTAATTTTTTTTTCTTTATTAACAAGACGCCACGGTATTCGAGTGAAGTGCACTTATTAGGCAACGTGTATTATGAAAAAAACCGACTAGACGGACCATAATTTAAAAAAAAAATACGTATTAACATATCGCGATGTACCTAGTGCATAATTTAAGAATATTCTGTATTTTATAAACTTGTTTTCATACTGGTTAAATTTTTCACATATTATAATCTACATGTAGTTTTAATTATTAAATTCTTCGTCGTTAACGTTCAAATACTGTTTGACCACGCCATGATGTGAAACATACAACTCAGGAGCTCTATAGTATTATTATATTATGATAATATTATGTTTTATGGCATGTTGTTTCAATATTGAAAGCAAAAGAAACCGAAAGTATCAAAAATTGCGTGGTTTGTAAACCGTCACTACCCCCTCACCCACTCAATGTATTTCATTGTACAAAACTTGCATTCCAAAAAAAAACCAAATAATAATATTTACATTGTAATATTAAAAGTGCACCACTGTGTAATAATAATTGTTAATCTATTTAAAAGGTTTCTCTCTCTATCTACCTCTCCCCAGTTGCCGCTACTTTCATTAACCCATACGATACGCGTAGTAAACACTGTAACACACCTAGGCGTACGTGTAAAATAATTTATCGATGAAGGTTTATTGTAAATTATTAAACTAACATGATACATCAATCTTAATGGTCTTTCCGCGTTTGGGCTCGCATTTATAAATTATGCATAATGATTATTGAAAATATCATTTGAAAATCGCAATAAATTGAATTTGCTCTCTTACTCCGTTTCTGCGCACACGCGTACACTGAAAATAAAAGTTTGTAGATATCTCAACTCGTCGTGCGTTTATCGGCAGGGTTTATGAAAAATCACTATGATTCAATAAAAAAAAAAATCCCATTATCAAATTAAATTAAATGGTGGTAAAAATAAACCTTCCATTTTCAATGAAGCGACGGTTTTAAATTCTGAGTGAAGCAAAAAATGTATTGGTTTTTCAATGATATTTACTATAATTTTTTTCTGAAGACACTTTTTAGGAGCTAAACTTCGTTCAAAAGTTACATACATTCCCATTAAAAATTAGAAATCGCATATAAATGGTACAACGAGATAGCGTTTTTCTCTATTCTCATAAATTTTCCGTAATAAATAAGAAAAACTATCAAAAATTTGAGTAAAAATAGTAAAATGGTAAATTAAATTTTTATCGAATTGATTTTAGATATTCAGTCATAACATCAAAAATATTGTTACTAAAAACTTGAAATGTTCACCATATCATATAAACTACACTTTTAATCAAACTTAACAAAAGTTAAAAAAATTGAAAAGGCACTTTTATATTAAATCTGTAACATATGGAATAATATGGAATATAATATCCAAATCAGAAAATATCTTGTTTTTAAAATTTTTCTTATTTAGATGTTCTTGATTTGAAAACATGAAAATTTAATGTCATCAAACTTAACCTATATACTTTACAAAATTATTTATAATACTGAAAAAATCTGAAATCAAGATTTTCATAAGCGTTTTAATATTATAAGTGTACAAATTCTGACAGAATCGACCGTTTTTACATCATTTTCCAACTTAAAATGTAATGTGTATAAAATATGATTATTCGATCCAATCATTTTAGTTAAAACTTATGATGTAGACACAAAAAGTGTTTAGAATCTTTTGATAGAAGACAATTTTTACATGATTTAGATTAATTCAAAGTTGTGTAAGATTCTAATTGAAAAACCCTACTAATAATGTGACTAAAAACATTAAAATCCAACCTAACGGTATACATTACACTGAAACTTTACTCGGAATCGATTTACTGAAGAAATGATTAATGTTTCTTTAAAATTCAATATGCTCATCACTATTATCTTGTTCGGATACTAAAGATACGAAGGGCGAATTTTCAATGCCATTATCTTAATGATTTTTTTTTAAGTTTAATATGTGTAAATAAGCCATACATATGTTTAAACTTAACAAAAATAAATAAATACATCCGTATACTCAATCGAAATCCATATCTAAGTTTAAATGAGTTTGTCGTTGTGATACAGTGTGTAGGTAGAGCGTAAAATCATGGATAAATTATGTGTATTTATTTTTTTGAACAAAAATTCGAAATACGTGCACGTAACACAGTAGCGTGTTTTATGTTTTTCAGCACCGGCGTTATTTTCTTTATCCTACAATCTCTAAGCGATCGTATTTTGACAAGAGAAACGCTACTATTGTACACACGAGAGCATATTATGTGATTTTAAGTATACACTCTTCACCGATAAATGATTATATTTATCATTTACGATGCGAAGAATATACACAAATTCTATAAATAAATGTAAAAAACAATACAAATTGAAGATTCCGATTTCTTCGAAGTAGACAATTTCAAAATAAATAGTTTGGTACAGCGTTTTTTTTTTTTTGCCGAAAATATTTCAAAATTAAACTGTAATACTATGCTAGTTCATAATTAATAAAAAAAAATATTTTTTTTTCATCTATTTTTGTCAGCCCCTGTACAAATTAAATTCAGTGTTTAGGGCTGAACAACACGCTGTTGTGCATGTTTCGTTGCAATGAAATTACTAACTAAAACATATACTAGGACTTGAAATAGTATTCTTAGTTAAGTATCTGACAAAAATACTTTCACTAGATTTTGCCATAGCAAAATTTACCACATACTTTTACTAAGTAGGTTTACTAAATAGTTTAATCCTATTACTTTGTATATTTAGCTTGGAGAATTTATTTATTTATTATTTTATATTTTTTGAGTATGATTACATTTTTGTAATTTGAATACTAAAGAAATCAAATAATACCCTTAAATAAATGTATAGTATAGGTGTTGTGGTCTACGAAAACCAACATGTATGATATATTTCTACGACTAAATATTTAATACTGGAACCTACATATTATATTTTCAATTAAATAAAATCTGTAATTAATGATTAGGTACGTAATATGTTTAGTAAAACGTGATACCTTTTACAAAATTACATAATTAAGTAAATAATAACCAATGTATTTATGTTGTTTTATATTGTTTTGATTCAAATATCAATTAACAGTTGAAATTTAACAATAATTTGTTATCATGCAAACTAAAAATTGTGAAGTAAAATATTAATATAATAAACATATTACAATTATAAATTTCCGTTTTTCTAAATAATTTCTAAAACTGCCTTTCATATCCCATAAAACCATTACGGTTCACCCCTTGAATATATTCCAAATAATCATACTAAGAGATGGATGGATTTTAGTACCAATATAATAAATTCGAAAAAAGCTATATCTGACTTTGCATATAGCTGATAATCTTCCAAGATTATAAAAAGTAACATGAAATTCAGTCGTAGTGCCCATACAGCTCGACAATACTTCCAAAAAAAAATAGGGTTGACCGAATAACGACGATTCCGGTTTTCCGATTAAATTATACACTAGACTTCTGAAGTATCTCTTCTTCGTTACCATACCTATTGACTCGGTTACATACGTTTTCTGTAAACGAACGGAAATGATTGACCAGCTGTCTTGAAAGTCACCTTAATCGAAAGTTCATACGAAAAAATATAATACAGGCTCTGGTGAGGCGATCATTTTATCCATTCTGAAACGGAATTTAACGGCTATTCGTGTACTTACGCGTGAAAATATTACGTAAGGTATAGACAAACTAAATCTGCTGAAAAATCGCACATAATACGTCAATCGAATTTAGGTGTCGATAAACCCTGTAAATATAAAACCCCTCGTTTGTCCATATTGAAACGGTAAAACGAAACTGCCCCACTTTAATTTTAACGACAAGTCGTTTGTTAGAACTCTGTGTAATGTATTATAATATTTTATTTCAAACGTTTTAAATTAATTTTGTCTATGACCAGTGTATATAACTCAGCACATAACTGCACTATTTAAATATTCGATACGACACAATAAGGTCAAATGTACGTTTGATTTCCTCCCCCCCCCCCACGCGCAACTATTTTTTTTTTCATATTTGCAAAATTCACAAAAAAAAAAAAAAAATATTGTTCATGATCCCTTACGTATACAGTGTACTATATCTATTGAAAAATAAATCGTATACGCGGTATTTTTATATTGATTGCGTACGTTGAAAAAAAACTTACAAACATATGTACAACTTAAAGTTATAATTTTAGAGACTAAAACTAAAACGAGAAAATTAACTTTTCTTCTGTATACCTATTCCGACTTTAAGGTGCGTACATACACAGATTTAACGAAGTGTTAAGGTAATTTTTAATTTGTGAAATCACTTTTTCGATTATTAATAATGGTTGAAATTTTCCGAAAAACTTCCGTAGCACAAGATGTGTTGATTAATTAAAAAATTTTTGTATATAACCCGAAATAGGTCAAGTATTTTTTCATTTCTTATACAGACTTAAATGTTTTTTACATTTTTTTTTTTTTTTTTTTTTTTGTTAACAGTTACCCATTATTTTTGGATTTTTGGCTTAATATCAAAAACTGATTTTATGAAAATCTCGTCTACAAATACGAGATGAAACTTTGAACGATTTCTACTATCCACAAAAGTTTACAGAAAAAAAATTGTTAAACCAATACATCGTTTATACAAAATCTTAAATTATAAAAATGTGTAGTAACGTACAATATTTTATTGAACACACCATAATTACAACATACCTATAATTAAAAATGTGTAGATATTACATAGGTATATAAATTAGATTTTGATTAAAAACTATATTTATTAATTGCAAATTAGTTAGCTTATAACTTATTAAATTGAAAATAAACTTATTGTGTAAATAAACCGAAATATTGTGTACTTGCGATTTGATTAAATAATATATACAATATAAAAATACCGGTAAGGAATGGCAGCTTATTCATTTGTACTATTGGCTCTTCGAATGTACATATGCGATACTATAGTTGTATCTGTATGATATTGTTAGATTCTATAAGTAAAGGAAAATATCTATTAGTTTTACAATGATGTTTATTTTTTTGTTATTTTTTTTTCTGAAATCACTTTTTCGAGTAATAGATTTCATCCAAAAGTTACATTTATCCTCTCTATAGATTAGAAATTGCTTCCTATGAGTTTTTCAAAAATCATTTTTCTTTATACTCAAAAGTTTTTCCTATATTTGGGAAAAACTTCTATAAGAACCGTAAAATGTGTCGTGAATTAAATTTTCATGAAATCAACTTCAGTTATTTAGTCATAACTCCAAAAAATAATGGGACTAGACCCTTGAAATTTTCACGGAATATCGACAACACTTTTATTCATACTCAAGAAAAGTTTTTAAAAATTGACCTCTTTTGAATAAGCTATTGAACTTTGAAAGTTATTTTTATAAATTATTATTAATTGTAGACATCATAATTATCTGAAAATATATGTAACTTAAGTTATATACTTTACATAGTTATTAGTAAATGATACTGAAAAAACCTCAAAAATCGTTAGAATTTGTTTTATTATCGCTTAAAGTTAGAATTTTAATTAACTACTGTATATTACTCTGAAGCTTTGATCAGAATTACTAAACTAAAGAAATGTTTTATCGTTTCTTTAAAATTAAAAACACCCATCACTAATATTCTGGCCAAGGAGCGAAGAATACCCATAGTGCAAAGTCTATGACTGCAAATCCCGCAAAATCAATGATTTTGAAATAATGACAGAATAATCCATATCAATTTTATAAATCTTATTTATATTCATGGTAATAATCTATTTTGCCGAACATAGATTCTTAAAATAAAATAGAAAATCTTGTCCGTTTATGAGGGTGGAAGTTCTTCTTCATTCTTCGCACTCGGACAAGATAATGAAAGTGGATGTACAGAACTATATATAGTTCATTGATGAGTCATTTAAATCATTACAATTAAAAATTAAATCATCTAGTACTCTAGTGTACACTTATATCATAGTGTACAATTATATTATTTTGAATTTTTAATCAATGTTTAATCATTATTTTTGGAAAACAATTCTGAGTGAAATTCAGTGAATACTTTTATCACTTATTAGTTTAATTTTTTGGAAATTAAAAAGCTCCAGTAAATTATTATTGCGATTTTAGAGTTTTGAGCAAAAATAATTCTAAAATAATAATTCTTGTTGGTTTAGTAATATTTTAGATTCTGAGTGAAGCGAAGGATCTTATGGTTTTACAATGATGTTTATTTTTTTTTTTTTTTTTTATTTTTTTTTTTTTTTTTTTCTTTTTTTTTTTTTCTGTAAACACTTTTTCGTATAGAAATCCTTGTCCAAAAGTTTCGTCCAGCAACTTTTTAGATTCGAAATTGAACTGAGATGGTACTTTAGAGAGGTCATTTTTCCAAAATCTCCATAGTTTTTCCAGTAATCAAAAATAACGATCGAAAAACTGAGTAAAAACGGTAAAATCGGTAAAAATCCGCCGTAAACGAGATTTTCACTGTTCAGATTTTAGATATTTAGTCATAAATCGAAAAGTATTGAAGCTAGAAACTTGAAAATTTTATCCAATATCAAATACATACTTTTTTATATTGGACAACATTTTCAGAACAATTATAGCACTTTTGACTTAAATATAGAACTTTTAATTTACCAAATTGTTTGAAAGTTTTTATGTAATATAATTTTAAATATTTGACAAAAAGTTCTGAAAATTTAATATGACCTTACTCATATACCTACCTAATTATCCTAACAAAAGTTCAAAAATCGTTAGTCAGGATTTTTTTTTATACACGTTTTAACAAATTCATATAAATTCGTATATGAATATCGACTGTTTTTACGTTAATTTTCAACTTAAAATCTGTATAAATCTTTTTTGGTGTGTCCGATCACATTGAAACTTGGAATATAGATATAAAAACATGTTTCGAATCTTTTGGTAACAGAAAATTTCTAACGAGTTAAAAATTGAATATTTTATGAGTTGTTAAATTATATACTTCATCGTATTTTGATACACAGACGCTTAAACGCACAAATAATTATTATGACAATGTATTTTTTCTGAGGAATATAAATTACATATAAAGAAGGTTGCATAAAAATTCCAGTTCTTATAGTCAAAAATAAAAATTGTATGAATTAATAAAAAAAAAAAAAATCTACTATTTAATGTAAAGCAAATTAATCGAGCTGTAAAAACACTTTAAACGGGTATGAAAAATAGCTCATCAAGTTAATTTGTATGATAATTGGACCTCATACGTAGATAGGAAATTTGGTAGCAGGTCTTTTGGTAAAACAAATTTTTATTGACTTTTGAATAAAAAATGTAACGTGGAAATAATTCTCGTTGAATTTCTAACTGAAAACGCGTATAGGAAAAACTCTTAAGCACTCTTCATTTATGCTCAAGGGCTATGATAATATAAGATATATGCGTGGCATTGTGGAGCTGAGTTGGAGTCAATTAAACTTATTCGAGAGGTCATTTTTGCAGCATTTATATATGCGTTAATTACAACAATACGGTAATACCTTACAGGAATATGTGATGGTAATAGTTTTTATTTAAGTATATTTATACAGTGGCTCGTAATTATGTTCACCTCTACGTAATCTTTTTTTCTACTCTGCCTCATAAAACCACCTGTCGTAAAAAATCATAAATTACACCCGAAAGATGCTTTTAAAATTACTTTTTGACTTTAACCTTGCGTTCGTCAGCATAAATATATTCGTACGTATATTATATGAATATATATGTATGTATGTATTATGCAAAGCAGACTGAATTATATTATATACACACAAGACATAGCTTTTATGAAAAGGATTTCTGCATAGCATCAGACTGTAATAAAAACCACAATGTATTCGTTTTAGTCACAGTCGCCGAACTTATTGTTTAGAAAAACAAATACTATCAATAAACGCTATAAGAGTTTTTGGTTTCAGTTTCAATAAATATGAAAAAAACTAATAATAATAAAATATAATTATTTTTAATACAATCAAGATAATATTTTTTTACTTGAAAATCCATTAAAAAAATATTCTTTACAGCTCTGTTTATCTACAAATACAGATCATCAAATCAAAAAAGATAATGCATGAATGTGCATTGTGATGTACTTATAACAAATTTAAACTATTGTTTTCTACTTCACACTTATAGGTATACACTATTAACTGTATACTAATAAATAATAATCTATGTAGCGTTTTTGCCACGAACAGTCACAACACAAATGTACACTACTCCTCACGGCAATTTCGTTTTCCAGTTTTTACTATAACGTGGCATTGTAATAATAATAAAGACAAAACTTATCTTTGATAACTGATATTAAGACAAACTATGTTACATACGAAACATTTAGAGGTATAAAAATAATAAGCGAATGATACCAGCTGCGACATATTCTCATCCGCTCAAAGTAGTAAGTACCTACTCACGTCACACACACACACACACACACACACACACACACACACACACACACACACACACACACACACACACACACTGTACATACATAGATATACGTATTCGCATCTTGATAAGTTATCACGTACGCGTGAAAAACACATGCTTTTATGTATTTTATATAATATTATAAACCATTAAAATGAAAAATGTTTCCTCAACTTTTTTTTTTTTTTGTAGAATCTTTATAATCTGCTGCTGATGATGTGCTAGCACACACCACATGGGAAAGCTGACAAAAATCCAAAGGTCGATGGACCTTAGGCAATAGTTTTTTTTTTTTTTCTGAAAGTGGCTATCACGGGTACGTGAGGGTTGATAAATGCATAAAAAAACATTTCGAATACTTTCATGGGGTCATAAGCCCTTCAGCGCTGACCTCGTTTTACGACCGAGTGATATTGTGCATATTATACACGACGTACGTATATGATATACATAACACACCGCTATAGACCTACTTGAAAACTCGAAAATCTGAAATAAACCACGACGGTTCAAAGATAGATCTGTAATTTGTTTCTATCACTTTATTCGTATATCGCTTTTACACAATTACAATATCTGTGTCACGAATGTGATCGCGACGACGTATTTTCTGTGAATTCGCACGAAGCGTGCATATAAACGTATACACGTGTATGTACACACGTCGACAATGATAATTTTTTCAGATTTATTTTGTTATCACAGTCAAATAGAAGTTTATTAATAGAAATTTTATTTTGCGCAATTTTCCCGATAATGGAAATTAACTAACCCATTTACGGGCATTAATTGTTTAGCGGAAGCTGCAGCATGGCGTATTATTACAACATTGCTAGATATACATAAATACATTATTCTATCATTATTATTTAGGTACACACAACTGCAATAGCTGTACCTACCGATATACCTCACAACGTTCCGAATTGGTACACCTATAATACTTGTATAGTGTATCATCACTCGCAGTGCGTATTTAGTCATTTGTCTACGGGAGAGGTTTCTCTACCACTAGCCTAATAATAATCTCAATTGAAAATTTTTCAAGTTATTTAGATTATTTTAAGCTGATATTATAATAAAAAATTAAATTAAACCATGGTCAATTAGATTATTAATTATACTTTCAAGATATCAAATATTATACAATGATTTTTTACAAGTTAAATAGTATAACCATAACATTCTATTAGACAATACATTTCATTACAATGATGTTTTTCTTTCAAATTGAATAAAGTCACATACAATTTACAATGTTAATTAATAGTATTTTATATAAAATATAAATGTATTAATAAATTTCATACATTTGATTTAAATGGTTTTTATAAAACTATAACAAACTATAGGTTTGTTTTTTTCATTTTTATGAAACAAATAATATGATAGTATTATAGTCTTAAACTTAATAATATTAAAATCATAAATAAAAAGTAATTTAGTTTAATTAATAAATTTCACTCAAATTAAATAACGAAATAAACGTTACTTTTAAATTTTTAAAAACGATTTATTATTACTTTTTCAATATCAATAGTTACGTCACTATGAATATTCAAAAGGATCATTGTTGGTTAATCTTTCTTGTGTCATTTGGTTTCTCAGCTAAATTTTTAATCGATTAGTAATAAAGAAAATGGAATGTTTCAAGCAATTAGTAAATACTATCATGAATATTAAGCACAAAATATAAAATAATTGTCACCAATGCTCAAATATATCTAAGTAATTTAGTATCTTAGAGTTAACAAAATATGATAACTGATTTTTGAAAATGTCTTATAAAATATGTGTTAAATAAAACAAATAATAAAATTATACCGCTATATTTTCATAAAAAGTTTATATTATCATTTAAATGGATATTTAAGTAATTTTATAAACATTTAAAATAATTTAAACAATCCAACTCAAAACGCAAAACTTAAAGCATGCATACTTTTTAGTTTTGCATAGACTCCTAAATGTATACAAATTTTAGATTAATATATTTTGTGAAGATATTATATTCTACTTAGATAAATAATGTGTTGAAGATACAATTTTAATCTTTTTTTTTTCATAACATCATATATCAATTCTATACACTAAATACAGATCCCGGTGGTGATGGACCGAATCGTCCCTCTTAAAATACTCCCCTGTCCTCACCCGAGAATATAATCCTTGATAAGTTTACCGGGTCGTAAAAGTACAGTATAACAACGCGACATAATATATTATATAATATAGGTAGAAGTTTGGCCGGATTACACGAGTAAACATTTGCGGTCTAATGTGCAATGGCATATAAATATACGTAGAAATAAATTCAGTGAATTCTAACTCTGTGGACATATACGGTGGATATTTCTAATAAGATACCAAGATATCACAAATGAAGGGTACCGTTGGCTATGTCGGTGTATTTTGCTCTTCCGACATCGTGGACCGTGTTGCAACTTTCACCCAGGTTGCCGAGGAAATACCCCAGGAAAAGACCTTCCCAACTTTATTTGGGTTCAACATTTCATAATAAATAATAATATATTAGTTATATACAACTAAACAATTTAATTCAATTATAACTGAAATGTTGTTGAAAATAACTACTAACATACATTAAAAACTAAAGAGATTTAAGTTATTGCTGTCAGAGCTTATTTTAATTTAGGTACCACATAAGAGTTTTAATAATTCTACAATTACGAGACTAAGTAGGTACTGCCAGATTTAGGAAAAAACTAGTATTTTGAATGAAAATGAGATAAAAAAAAGTAAAATGTACTTTATAGTTTATACATACAAATAAATTATTAACTGCAAGTTTACATTTTTAGATTTTGTTCATAATTTTTATAAAAATCTCTTCATAGAGTACATTAGGAATCACAAGGATATAGATTATAAGATTCTACTACATGTAAAACATTATAATCTACCGATTAAAAGAATATTTATAAAACATAAAGATATTTAATTCATTAATTTATTGATATCAAAAATCGTAATAACAATACATTAATGAATTAAAGTATTACAATCACATAAATAATATATACGAGTATATATATATATATATATATATATATATAGTATATACACACATATCAATACGTATTAATAATATAATAATTTCCTTTTTGTTTACAAATTACTATTGATCAATTTATGTTTGTTAAAAAACAATATTTACTACCAACTAATTAATTTTAGTCAATGGTAAGGGGTCACGAGTTATTCTTTGTTTTAAACCCTAAATCTTGAAAAAGTCATAATAAGTAGTCTGATAGACGTAAACTTGAGACAAAGGATGTACATTTCTATTTTTCATACACATGTATAAATTTCAAGGCGGTACGATTTTATATACACATATATTTTTGTATGTCGGAGAACTGAGACGTAGGTACTGGCGTGATTCCTTTGGGCTGAAACACACGACCGGCATTCGCCAGCCGGTGCGCGCCGGCCGGTGAAAAATAAATGTGTTCACACGAGGACTCGCCGGCCGGCGAGTTTCGTATTTTAATCACCTGGTAGAGTAAATACAATGTTTACAGAATTTTTCAAAAGTTTTGATACACATATATATGTGAATATTACAACTTACCGCAATGATACATTTTTGAAATGTTCTATCTTGAACATTCTTTCTACCTTGAATTAAATTAAAAATAAACACCAATGAGAAATAAATACTCACAGAAGGTACAGTGAATGATATTTATTTTATGAGAACAAGTATCATCATTTTATTGTTTACATAAACTCAATCTTCGCTGTTAAATACAATATTATGGTTTTTAAAATGTGTATAGGGGCATGGCCCCATATTTAGAATGAGTTTTCGGGAGGGGGGCAATAGGGAGATAGGACAATAAATAAGTTTAAGTTTTAAAATCTTCGAATCGGGCATCAAAATAATGTAAGAAATGTAACAAATTTCGGGCCGCCGGCCGGCGAAACGGCCGGTCGTGTGTTCACTCCAATCATTTTATATGTAATTTGCTGGGAACCGGTGGTTTTTTCGCCGGCCGGTCGCCGGTACCCACCAAGCCTGGGAAATGCGCCGGCCGGCGAGTTCCGACGAGAACTAACCGGCCGGCGAAAAACGGTATCGTCTGTTTACTCTAATCTAACTCAATGTAAAAAGAAACCGGCCGGCGCTTGCCGGCCGGCGAAAACCGGTCGTCTGTTTCAGCCCTTGGACACCGTCTGTGGCGCTTTAAATTAGTGGCCGTGGTCGTGTGTGAAACCATCTATATAAACTAATGTTTATCCATCAGCAGCGCTGCTAAGAAGCGCTGCCGAGTGGCTACGTGTGAAGGAGCCCTATAACCGCATCAGGAGCAGTCCAGACGCAGTCGCATGCGTGTTTTCTATTATATAAATAATAATAATAATTATATAAAATATAATAAAATAGGTATTTTAGATGTACAAAATGCCATCAAAAGTTGTATTTTCATCCGAAGATGATAAAGTTCTTTCAGAACTTGTTGGATGTCATCCGTTTTTGTATGATTTAAAACATTCATTATACAAAGACGTTAATAAGGGACAATGTTTGGAAACAAATTGCAAATGAGTTGGACAAGCCATGTATGTAAGTTTAAATAATAATTATATTATGTTTTAAAGGAAATAATAATCTATGAATAATTTTGTATTATATCATATTATATTATTTAAAAACAAAATAATAATATGTACATTGCTGAAATTGGCTGTTTAACTCGATTGCACGGATTTGATTTTATGTCGTCTTCGATTAAATTTAAAATATAATTAAATTGCTCCCAACTGAGTCTAAAGAATTCACGGATTTTTTTTTCATCCGTAAACAAATGTTTCTCGGTTAAAACACTAAAAAATCCTTCTTCTTTTCTTTTTTTAAACATATCATGCACTTTTTTTGATGAAACTTGATCAATTAGCATTTCTTCTTCTTCGATTTCTTCCAATAACATATTTATCAAAAAGTTTTTCTTTTGATAACGCAACATGATCGAAAATTACAAAATCACTTGTGATCAATACAACGTACAAATGTATAATAAATAATAACTCTTTGGATATGAAATCTAGAAATCATGCGCCTCGCGTCTCTTGCGGTGCGTTTTGTAGTTGATGAGAATTAATAGGTGGCCGCGCGGCCAAAATAAGAATCGCACCGCGTCAGCCGCACCGGTCGCGCGTCTCTAGACGCGTCCTTAGGAATCACACATTAACCGCGGCCACTGTTGCGCCGTGTTTGTAGCCGAAATTCCGATGAATGTAGCATGGACGTATAACATCATTATATGGGACGGTAATTGGGAAATATTTCAAAACAATAAATAAAGTGTCGATAAAATTGGTGTGGTTCCAGAAAAAAAAACATACGTGCACATTTTGCGATTTCCGAAGTACATATATATATATATATATATACATAATATATTATATTATAGCCACCCGCCGCAACACTTTGGAATCTTAAATCGCTCGTAATACCAAGCCCCCTCCCTCCTGCCACCAAGGCGAAATAACATTATCCGCTCGGAACGCCGCGCCGCCGCCGTCTTCTTGCCGCCGCGACTCGCCGTGAGCCTTTTCGGTCCGCGCGTTTACTCTGTGCACTCTCCAAACGATATAATATGCTGTTGCTGTATATACACACTTTGCACGCTGCGCGTCGTACAAATATACGGACTGTAATTTAACAGGATCTAACTTTGAACGCGCAACGTTCGGAATGAGATAATTCGGTGGCCGCAAGAGCCTAACCGTTTTATAAATTACACGGTTTTCTCTGGCGGACGAGCGTGAGAAAAATGATTTGGACGATAGCAACAAAACGCCTTCGTAGATCTCACGAAATCGCGTCTGTCGTTCTGTGGGTGTAGATACGTCACGACCGTGTTGCATTCGCGACATCTACGGCGGCCACTGGACGCGTACACTGCACACACGTACACGTGCATGCACACGAGAATGACGTAATATTAAATTACACAAGTCACAAGTCTTATCGATCGTCCGTCAAATCAAACACCTATCGCATTTAATAGGCGCACTCGATTAACAAATACTACGCGGGTGCAGCAGACGACCGTAATAATGACGATGATGATTATACTGATTATCATCATACAGTACGTTGGTAAACGTTTCGCGTCGTCTCCGTGTCGGCCGGCCGGTCATGCACTTCAAAGTGTTTGCGTCTCGCGGTTTCGGTCCCCCGGAATCATACACCCCGTGACTTAAGTCTCCTCCGAAAGTCACGGGTCTCGCCCTACACAATCAGAACAGAACACGGCAGATATGGATCCCTCTCTCGTTATAAATGGGGCGTCGGTTCAGACCCGAAATTCAACTGCGGTGTCGATTTACCAAACCGTACCTCACGTCTGTCACACTCAGAGCCTGTTCGGATCTTAACGAAGACTTCTGCGGAGTAACCACTGACGTGGTGGACCGACTGAACAACATACAACTGTACAGTCGCCTAGCTAATTTTCGTGTTATGTTACAGTTCACTGTTATTATTTTCCTCGGCACTGTTAAATACCTACCTATTTTCTTTAGTGTTATCTACGTGATTTTTTTTTCAGTTATTGTGTGTTGCACCAAAGCCATACGCTGAATAAACGAATAACTGTACGTTAAGTTTGAAGGCGTAACAATTGTAAGAGGAACGCTTTGGCAAAGAGTCAGTGCTTTCAGGGAAACCCCCGACACGCCCCCTGATTATGAATACACGATTCATTTACGGGTACCGGGCATCGTTCTGCGTTAGTATTTAAAGATGATTTCAAAATAAAATCTCATGAACTTGGACATGAAACGCATTATAAGTGCATAGTGCACACTCTCGTGTGAATTTTCTTTGGTCTTGGCTCGGTCGGTACATACCTACGTCGCAGTAAACAATGAGAGCAATCAAGATTGTTCTGTAATGCAACAATATGACGTGAAGCGAAAAAATGTTCACATCATGTTGTAATGTTGTATAGTGTTACGGCATATGAAATGAAAACGTATATTGGTAGGTACTTATTTGAAATGTACGTACATTATGTTTACAATGTATGTATGTATATATATTCAACGAAGAGTCTAAGAATTTCAACACCTGAGGGAATCAATTGAAAAATGCATCTTATTTTCAGTGACATAATTTAAATACATTTTTAATTTCGCATATGGGTACTTACAGTACCTAGCTCATGGTTGTTATTTACAAAACAATACGAAGGTAATATGAATAGTGTTAAGTTACAATTTACATAATATTATTAATCAATAAATATAGAAAATGGATGCAATTAATTAAAAACATTTTAATGTTTCTGGACAAGTATCGTTCTGTTCACTCCGATTAAATTAATCATTGGTACGCGAATTGCCTCGCCGCAGACTTTTAGTACGCCGTATTTCACTCGTTACTTGACTACACCAGCGGTTCCCAACCCATGGGCCGCGAGCCATTGGTATAATATTAAATATTACGTATATTCAAAATGATATTATAATATATTTTTTCATTCTTATTTGTGAAATCAAATTAAATTAAATTAATTGAAAACATCAGCTAGTGAAGAAGATTTGTTAATTGAAATGTCATGTGATCAGACTTTAAAATCGTATTTTAAAAGTACACAATAAGTGCCATTCTGGTTAAATGTTCGGAAAAACCATCCAACAATCGCTAAAATTACACTCAGAAACTTGACGGGTTTTCCGACGACTTATCTAAAATAAAAGAACGTGATTTTTCTACTTTAATTTATTTCAAAAATAAATATAGGAATAAACTGAATGTTGAGAGTGATTTAAGACTAAAACTAACAAGTTTTAATCCAGATATTGACTTTCTCGTGAAGAACAAGAAATGTCAAAAATCACATTAAATTGTTTATCTTGTGATAAAGTTGAATTGAGTTTTTTTTTAAATAATTGTTTTTGTTTTAATTTTCTTAATTTTTTACTCCTAATAACTATACATACATGTATATATGATAATATATATTATAATTTTATGAAAACGTATATAGGTATATTATGGATGGGCCTGAAAAATTTTTTTAAAAAAATTAGTGGTCCGCGAAACTAAAAACGTTGGGAACCGCTGGAGTCTGGACTACACTATTACCACTAGGTATAAATTATAATGGTGGTAACAGCGTAACGTCATTGAATGCGCTGGTGATATAGGTAAAGTATATTTGTCTGCTTACGATTTATTATACTTATACTCTCGAAAGAATTTAAAAAATTTTACGCCCGGGGATATAACTCCGACTCCTCCCTACCAAGACCTGGTCTCGCATATATTAAACGTATGTGCATACGAAGGTACCTACGTATTGGCTTGGCGAAAAAAAAACGCACTCAGCTGCACGTATCCAGGTAAGGGCCAATGTTTGAAAATAAAAATACTAATTGCTATAGGATTAATAAAATTATTTACTAAAACGTGCCTAAAATGTTTTCAAATACCAAATTACCAACATTATTCAGTTGGGGTTATCGCTTATCCTACTCTACAAGTAGTCATAACTCATAATAATCGATTTTAAATTACTTTAATAATTTTACTACATAAATTATTTAACAATTTTATTCAATTTGTGATTTAAATTTATTTTGAAAATATTATATTGTGTTTTATACTTGGATGCAAAAAAATCCCGATAAGTGGAGGCCTGGGGCCCCTTTCCCCCCCCCTAAATCCGGTCCTGAGTGTAAGATTGGTAGGCCAGTAGTATCTACACTCGTAGTGTATCTAAAATAAAATCATGTATATCTATATGAATAAATATTAATTAAAAATTATTTTATCTCCTTACAACGGTTTCCTGGTCGTTTCCACAGAGACGACGACCGAAATGAACATCGCACCAACATAGTCAGGCAGGATAGGAGAGAAATTTTCAAATTCAAACTCCTCCCCCCAAATATTTCCCTAACTACGTTACTGTACGCAGCACGTATTTCAATCTCGATGGAACTATATATATATATAGGAGTACGAATCCTCGCGTTACGTTCTCGACGGAGGGAAAACGTTTTGACGCCAGGACCGTTCCCGCGTGAGGTTCTGAACGACGCCGTCGCGGCAAAACGCCGTTGTTCGTCGCGTGGTCCCGCGTGTCATGTCCTCCTCTCGTGGCCACCGTCCGTCCGGCGAGCACCGCACACGCACGCGTCCGCCCGCGCGGGTGACGATCGTCGGCCACGGGTACTCGCGCTCACTTGCACGAGGACAGGGCGCGTTTTCGCCGCGCACGACGCAAAACCCCGCGGCAACGGTGCCGACGGCGTTGGCCGATCGGACGAAATTATTAATGTCGACACGCTATTATAGACCGTGGTAGTGTAAAAACTGTTCGATATCACTATATTACAATACCTGGAAGGAAGACCGGCAGGTAAATTATTCGTACCTGCATAACAACACGCGGTAATATTAATGCGTTCGTGCCGGCGTCGTATACCGTTTATGGTACACCTATACGCGTCCTACCGGGTATACGGTCCTATTATACGTTATACGAGTACGCAAATGTGGGGGCGTTGAATGTATATTAACGTGTAAATTCGTACGACGAACGTGCGGGCGCGTGCGTGTGTGTGTGTGTGTGTGTGTCACGCATAGGTGTCAACAAGGTTTTAATACTGCATACACAGACAGGAGTTGTAAGATGCACGGGTGTCGATACGCGATGTAAGTATGTGTGTGTGTGTGTGTGTGTGTGTGTGTGTGTGTGTGTGTGTGTGTGTGTGTGTGTGTGTGTGTGTGTGTGTGTTTTAATAACGATAACATTATAATAATGATCATTGATCAGTAAACGACCGATTTTTGTGCATTGTTCGCGCGTGCACGAGGTGAGCAAAAAGACACAGTGGCAGGGGGAAAGAGAAAGATAGAAGACGACGGAAAGGGGGGAAATGGTGAGAGAGAGAAAGGAAGGGATAGAGAAAGAGGTATAGTGATGGAGAGAAGAGGGGGGAAAAGCACCGTCGCTAAGGTGAGGAAAAAAGGGATTCGATCAATTGACTCAAGGACGTTTGTGGCTGGTGTGACCCCCTTTTCCAGCCAGGCATTCATTTTAGACCAGACGACCCCGAGGCGTCTGTTAGGCGTGGAGGGCGGAGCGTGAATCGTCGCGGGGATGCATTACATGAAGTGGTCAATCTAATTTCGGCGAATAAAATGTGCATGCACGTAATATACACACTATATATATATATATATATATATACACGCACAACATATTGTGTGATGACAAAGACCACTACATCCATCTCTTTGTTTTTGTTCTGTTTATATTGCTCAAATATATATACCTATTTCCTCTTTTTTTCTCCATCTCGTCCGACCAACAGAAGCTAAGTGATAGCGATATAATATTATACGTTGTAGGTACACATAATCACGCAATATGGTACATACGCTGCCGATACCTCCACGGTTATTGTTTACACGACATGCGTTGCAAACGTGTTCAGACAGCAAAGCGTATGTCGCAAAACTCGAGTGAACAAGTGACAATTTTCCGCGCTTCCCAACGCGTCGGTTCAAAGCATTCTACGTGTGAGTGCACCCCGGACTGAGAGCTGTCCTTCACTACACTCTACGAATTAACATAAACAAATTATACTTATCTCCTCTTCTACTCAAATGCACTGAAGAAACAAAGGAGAGTATGTGAAACGGCAATGGAAAATGGAAGTATTACACTGGCAATAAAATGGTTTTCATAGTCACCTACTGCTATTTCTGTCCAGCGAAAAAACTTAAATTTTATTCACATTTCACTGTACATTTCTTCTGGTGCAAATATTTGATATCATTAAGAATAAAATACTCGAAAAAAAAACTATTATACATTTCAGTTATCACTGGTGAATTTTTCAAGGAATCCCAGTTGCAAGAAACAATGCGTACAATGCGATTCAATATATAATATCACATAAACTAGTGATTTTAATAATGTTTTAATGAAAACGATTTTCCTAATAATACAAATATTAGAAAATATTAAAATTACAAGCTAAAAAGCTGACCATACTTCGTACTATACTCTATCACTTCTCAGACAAGACAATGGCGATGGGTATATGGAATTTTAAAGAAATGATAAATCATTTTTTTAGTAAAATGATTCTGAGTAAAGCTTCAGTGTAAAATAATGTGCCATTAATATGTTAAACCATTTTTATTTTAATTGCATGTAGATTTTTTTTTTCAAAACCATTTAAACATTTTCATTAAAACATTTTCATCTGTACACAGGAGACATTGTTTTACAAAAATATCCAAAACATATTCTATCTAAATCCAAAGTTTCACAACAATCCAATAACTTTTTATTCACATTTAAAATTGAAAATTGATGAAAAAACAGTCAATTTCATAGAAATTGTATAGCAATTTACTGAAGTACTTATAAATAAATTCCGGAGTTACGATTTTTTTAATTTGTTTAGTATTGTTGGTTCAATATGTTAGTAAGGTCATATTAATTTCCAGAACTTTTTATCAATTATTAAAAATGATATTAAAAATTAACTTTTAAAAAGTTAGTTAATTCTATAAAAATCATGTAATAATTTACTTAAACATTAAAAAAAAAAAATCTTGATTACTGATTTTGAGATTTTTTCAGTATTATTAGTCAAGTATATGAGTATGATCATGCTACATTTTCAGAACTTTTTGTCAAATATTAAAAATATAATTAAAGATAAACTTTGAAAACCGAGGTATTTTTATAGTTCCATTTTTAGCATAAAAGCTACAATTTTTTTTTTTAGAACTTTTGAAATGTAACAATACATCATTAATATATGACAAAAATTTCAAGTTTCTAGCAATATTACTTTAGAAGTAATTACTAAATAACTAAAATTGATTAAGTGAAAATGTCTTTTCAGGCAAATTTTACAGTTTCTAGTTGGTTTTCAGTAGTTATTCCTAACGCTTAGAAAAACTTCTGAGAGGAGAGAAAAATTAACCATAAGTACCATCTGCATGCAATTTCTGACCTACTGAGTTGCTTATGAAACTGTTGGACAATGTTAAGTGCACTAGTGTCTTTAGAAAAAAAAATAAACATGATTTTAAAACCAATAGATTCTTTGATTCACTCAGAATCTAAAATGGCAGTTAATCATAACCGCATTGTTATAAAAATAAATGCATTTTTCAGAGAGAAAATTTTTATCTTGAGATCTTAATCAATTTTTAAATGAAAAGTATGTTATTAATGACAATGATTAACACTCATATATTATTCATATATTTTTGGTAGAAGCCCTTTGTGGTTTCTACATAACATTATGTATTTATATTTTATCACACAAATATAAATTAATTGATTTTCAATGAAAAGCTCAAGAAATATATCGATAGTGGAAAGGCAAAAGATCATAAATGACAAAATTGTCGTAAACAAGAATTGTTATTTTTCATGTATTTTTTTGTTTTTTTTTTATAGTGGGAAAAATTCTGCATCTGTACATCTAACGCTGGTATTTGTATGATAATTTAACAGCTGTTTATTATCACTTTGAAATTTTGTCATAAATGACATTAATTAGCAGGTAAGGCTATAATAGTACACACAAACGCCATTGGTCGTCATAAACGACATGACCAAATTTTTAAACATAAACGCCACTTTTATTATGTAGTTTAGTACAAATTTGTCGTTTACTACAGTCGAAATTTGATCAGTGATAAACGCCAAAAAAAAAAAAAATGACGATTTTGTTTTTTGCTCTTCCTGAACAATTTCAAGTTTTTAGAAAATTTCGTTTAAAACCTTTTTCTTTTATACCATCGATATGATCTAGCAAATATGCACTCCTACTAGAAATAATAACAAAGGAATTTAGTACATGTATTTTTTAAATGTATTTTTGCTTCAGCAAATTCAATATTTAAATACATTCACGTGCATAAAGGTAAACATTTAATTTGAATGTTAAAGTTCTTTTTGTTTAGAAAACAATGTTGTACAGTTTAAACTTAAACAGATGGAAAAGTTAGGTGTTCAATTTAAACCCCAGAACCACGAAATTATTACATAATATGTTTAATCAACAGTTTTTTTTAGCTTTATAAAATAAAAACTGCACAAAGATAAGTATGATATACTGTATCAGTAAAATAAGATAAGTATCATCAAGTTAAAACCTTTGGGAATAACTAGGACCGGGTCCATTGGGATTGCCTTGAGAGTACATCATTTGTTGTTGATGCTGAGGCACATGGTGAAAGTCCTGTTGGTGTTGTGGTTGTTGTTGCTGTTGCTGTTGTGGGTGTTGAGGTTGTTGTTGCTGCTGTTGGGGATGTTGTGGTTGTTGTTGTTGAACTTGTTGCTGTTGTACTTGCTGTTGTTGTTGTTGTACTTGTTGCTGCTGTTGCTGTTGTTGTACTTGTTGCTGCTGTTGTTGTTGTTGCTGCTGTTGTTGTTGTTGTTGTTGTTGTTGTTGTTGCTGCTGCTGCTGCTGTTGTTGTTGAACAGTAGGTGGCATCACTGTTCCGGGGTTTACACTAGGATGCTGACCAAGCCCATTCATGCGCATGCGTTTTTGGTTAGCAGCATGTTGTTGTTGATGACTATGATGGCTGCCTGCTTGATCAGAATGTGCACCCTATGAATACATTTTTAGAAAAATCTAAATAAATATAAACTTTCATAAATTAAGTTATTTTAAGGACTTATTACTGAACTTAGTAGCTACTAAATTAATTTTTTTTGGTAATAATTTTACTAAAAATATAATTTAACTAAAACTTTAAAAGAAATTAAAAAATGCTTCAAACAATTTATTTTAATTAATACTTAGCAAACAGATTTAAAAATCATAAATGATTAGTATTTAACTTAAACGAAATCATGTTACATTTAATAATCATATTACATTAAAAACAATTGAGAAAAATTAACAAACATGTAACCACCGCCTATGTACATAATACGTAAGTTAATTAGAAATATGGTGTATTTAAATTTTATAATTAAAAAAAAAAAATAAGTTTTGAATATTTACAGGGCAATAATAAAGCTTAGGATGAACTTGTAATTAAAAATCAAAACATAAAACTAATTCCATGTAAAATAAAACTGTTTTAAATATAATTAAAAATAAAAAATAAATTTGAATATATGTATACTAACAATAATAATGGCACTAGTAATAATTAAAACATGTTATATAGGTGAAGTTTTATCGAATCATTTTAATAGTTGGGTATAAATAATTTTACTGATTAAATAAATATAATTTTTATATTTATATAAAGTAAAACTGAATGCAGTAAACTCAAAAATGCATTCTATTTATTTTTATTTTAGGAACTTTATGTTTTTAAAAGAATAAAGCTAAACAAACTCATACGCGTATGTGTAATAATGTGTACATATAAGTTATAGTGAAAGATCAACTAGCGGTGAAACTAGGACGAACCGGTAAATCTTAGGTTTTACCAATTGCTGTCAGTAAATAATCCAATTTCAGACAATTACCAAACCAAATTTCAGACATTTATTGATGGTTTTCAGTTTACTATATCTAAATTCACTGACTGTTTACTATATCTAAATTTAACTAAAAATCATTGGTAAAAGTTCAAAATTTGAGTGTTTACTAACAGCAATCAGTGTAATCTAGGATTAACTAGTAAATCCTAGGTTTCACCAATATTCACACTTTTACCATAACACACACACACACACACACACACACACACACACACACACACACACACACACACACACACACACACACACACACACACATACATACACACACACACACACATATACACAAACACACCAAAAATTACATCATTTTTGCAATCTAAATTAAAATAAAAAGGAATAATCAAAAATTTTTAAATTATTTCAAGTGAAATATTTTAAAACACAATTTTTTTTCATACACGTTACAAATCTTTTTTTAAAAATGAATAAACAAATAAATTAACTACCATCTACAATATATTAAAATATAAATAAAACATACGTTTGTAGCTTGCTGACGTTTATCTTTGTCATCTTGATCGTCATCAGTTAAAAATTCTCTTTTTGGATATGGGATTGGGCATCCAGCAAAAACACTAAAAAAATATGACAGTTTAATTTAAAATAATTTGTTTTACATTTATCAAAAATAATACTCTGAAGTTGGTGTAGGATCTTCTTGGAAATATGTATCTTGTTTAGCCTGTTCTGAAGTAATTCTCTTGTTTGGATCCATTAATAATAATTTTTGTAGCTATAACGATATAAAAATCAAAAAAAACATCACCAAATCTATAAGAAAGTAAATAACTCTACCAAATGGAATGCTTTGCTATCAGGTTTTATTTTATGCCGATCCATATACTTCACTAAAGAACAATTTGAATAACTAAAATAAGAAATAATTTTAAAACAATAATTAATTTTGAAACCAAATCCATTATTACAACTAAATATATCAAAATTGTATCATAAAGCATAACTATTTCAATATTATTTACTTTGACCGTTTAAAATCTTTCATTAAAGTTTGATGTTCTGGCATTTTTTTTATATCTTCCCAATCTTTTTCTTGAGGAAAGCCCATAACATTAAAAATTCTGTAACGTAAAACAAAAACATATAAAAACAATGAACTCTAAATATTTAAAGTCATTAAATATGAATTCAGAAAATTTAACATGACTTTAGTCATATACTTAAAGATGAATATTGAAATTTTTTAAAAATTATGGCTTAGGATTTTTTTATAAATGTTTAAGTAAATTAATATACAATTTTCATGTAGAGATGTACGATTTTCAACTTCAAATGTAATTAGAAAATGATTGGACTATCTAATCACTTAGAACCTTTGGATACCGATAAAACAACATATTTTAAATATATAAAAAAAAATGTCTGCTTTATTGAGAAAAACATTTTTTAAACGATTTTGATAAAAAAAAACCAACAGACAATTTAACTAAAAATGGTAAAATATGTAAATGAAATAGTTTTACACTGAAACTAGTACTCAGAATCATTTAACTTAAGAAATTATTTATAATTTCTTTAAAATCTAATACACCCTTCACAAATATCTTGTCTAAAGATCAAAGAATACACCATAGTGCAAAGCACTTGTCTTTTTTATAAACACATTTTAAGTAAGAAATTGATGTGAAAACAGTCATTTCCATAAGAATAGTATAATAATTTAGTTAACAAATTAAAAAAACCTTAAGAAAAGTTTTTTTTTTATTCAGTTCTGTTAGGTAAATAAATGAGCAAAATTGTGTTGAATTTGAAATCTTTAAACTTTAAAAAGAGGTATTTTAAAAATTTTAAATTGATTCCAAAACTGATTAACTTTACATGAAACTTTTTTCAAGTATACATAAATGAGCAGTATATGATGAAAGTTTCAAGTTCCTAGTGCTATAGTTTTCCAATTGTAACTAAATAACTAAAATTAATTTAATAAAAATCATCCTAACACATTTTATTGTATTCTCTTAATTATATGACAGTTTATCAAGGTCTAGAAAAATTATAGAAAATAGAGAATAATAACCTCTTAAAATATCATCTAAACCAAATTTTTGACCAAGTAATTGGACATAAACTTTACAGCCAAGAATTAAAAAAAAAAAAACAATGATAATAATGATAGTTATAAAAATTAAATAAATATCATTGTAAAATTAGTAGATTCTTTGTTTCACTGAGAACCTAAAAATCCTATGCCTAACTTAACTTAATAATAAAAATACCCATTGTGGTATATTTCTACTTCATAATATACCAAAGAGATTTTAATTTTCACTTACCTATCTAATTGATCATGGTGGTAGGGATTGCTTGTTTTAATATCTTCTTGACGACAATGGAAAATAGGTTCAGATGTTAATAATTCAGCAAATATACAACCAATAGCCCAAATATCTAAATAAGAATTTAAATATAAAAATATGTGTTGAGAAAAAATTATAAACAATATATCATGAACACTAGATTTTAAAATTGCATTTTACCAAATCTAACTGTAACAAAAATGTAACAATATTAAGTCTAATATTACAAGTTTATAAATTTTAATTATTATGACAATTTTAAAAACTTTTAAAAGACTTCTTGAAAAATAAATCTTAATTTAAATAGTTTTTGACAAATTAATTAAAAAGTTACAATAAATTGATCAAATAAAATTATGATTTATTTGACGACTAAGCAATTACATATGAACCAATTTTTGAGTAAAAACAACATATTTTTTTTTTTTTTTACATAATATTTAAAAATCAAAAAAATCAGTTTACCAATCGCTTTGGTATAATGTCTTGCACCCAACAAAAGTTCTGGTGCACGATACCAAAAAGTAACTACAACTGGATCAAGATCAGCAAGTGGTTTTAATGGAGCATTGAAAAGTCGAGCGAACCCCATATCAGCTATTTTAACGCGTCCTCTTTCAGGACCTTCACCCATTACTAAAATATTGGCTGGTTTCTAAAAATTAAAAATTAAAAAATTGAGCAATTTGAATTACGTCAACATATTTACCAAATCTCTATGTAAAACCCAGTTTGAATGTAAATAATGTATTCCATCAAGGATTTGAAACAATAAAGACTTAACCATTCCTTTGGGAACCATAACAGGTTTTTTATTTGCTTTTGCCGCTCTATGAAATTTAATTATATGCTGAAAAACACAATACACTATTATTAATAACAGTTCAAACGTTTATTTGAAATAATTTCAACCTAATATTTATGCGATCTTTTTACAATGAATAAAATAATTAGTAAACAAAAAAAGAATTGAAATTGGTAAATAATAAATATATATACAAACTTTGTTAATTACTTTTTGTCCTACATTGTAAATAACTAACATTTAATAAAGGAAAATTAACATTAATTATTTGAGATCAAAAGATTAGAGTTAATAACATAAAGATATAGTATCAACTAGTTAATACAGCTATTAAATGATTACAAATACTGTTACAATTTATTAGTTATTAAATAGTATAAATAAAATAGAACTAATACTCACTAAATTTTTAAAAAATATTTATAAAAGTGATTCTATTATAATTTTGATACTTAAGTTTAGAAATGTTGAGAGATCACTATCTATGTTAAGTACATACAATTAAAATGTTATTTATAATATTATTAAACTGTCACAAAACTTAAATTATGCATTTCAGTACATCTTACGTTTTATAATGATAGTAAGAGTTATACTTTTATTTAAAGTGACTTGAATAATTAAGAAACTAATGAATAAAATAATATGTATTTTAATGACATAGGTACAACAATCATAGGTGTTCTTTTATTATTTTTGAAAACACTTCAACTAGTTTTAACAGAATATAATTTTAAAACTAATATTAGTATAACTGTTGAATACAAATAAAATTATTTGCACTGATTCCTTGCATTGAAAAAAATCATACTATTGGTTCAGTAGAACTTCAGATATAGCTCCAAATAGTCCAAAGAAATCACCTCACATTTAATAATAATATATTTGATTTTAATATAGATCTACAATAGAAAAGTGTAATCTTTACATAAGACTGCCATAATGATTTTCTTACCCAAAGATCGTGTTCTGCATAATCGAAAAGAAGCCATACTTTTCTATCGTTGTGTGATAAAAATACTCGAATTAAATTTATTACATTTGGATGCTTTAACTCACGTAACAACTAGAATATAATTTTTTTCAATAATCATTTAAATCATAATAATTAAAAGATAGATTAAGTTAAACTACATACAGCTATTTCACGGCATGCTGACATTGACAACCCAGTACCTTCAATTTGCTTCAAAGCAAAGTCTTTGCTATTATCCCTAAAATATTTCAAATTCAATAACTTCTAAAAAAAATTAAAATTATGAAATAACAACCTTTGTATTACATTATAAAAAAATATTTTTAAATCTACACACACCTGTTTAGATTTAATAAGTATCCAAAAATACAGTAAATACAATATTAATAATTTTTAATTTTTGAAAATTAAATGTGATTATAGGTACCTAAATGCAGTACTGTTGCATCATGAAATTGTAAATTATGTTATTATTTAATGTTAAACAATAAATATTATACAAAACTAATAATCAACTTTTTCTCAATAGCTTAAAAAAAACTCATGGTATTTTTCTAATGCTTTATGTACATATAAACCATTACTCAAATACTTATCAAACATTTTAATTTACATTTAAGTGAATACATTTGTTTTAATTTAGGAAGAGAAACACAACATTCAATAGTTGTATTTAATATTTAACAATATTAAATATGAAAGTATTTTCATAAAAAAAATAAATAAATTCTGTATGATCCAATATTAATAATTTTAATCAAAATTAATAATATTACATACCCATCTTTCCTTCTGGCTTTATAAACATGACCATAAGTACCTCTTCCGACTTTACATCCTTCATAGTCAAAAAGTTCTTCAACTTTAGCTCTTTCATTACCTGTCTTAACTTTGAATTCGTAATCCATTGAACTGCTACCGTCCAACAAACTTATACACAAGGATTTTGTTTGAAATTTTAAGGCACATGCGGAAGATGAATAACTTAGCAGACAACCTAAAACATTAATCCAATTGAAAATGTATTACATAAAAGGCCAGTTTTAACTAGGACTAACTTTGTTCTATATTATTAAGTTTGATCAACTACATAAAATATTAAATCATTTATTCGAAATCGATTATTATTACGATTAACTTACGTGAAACAAGTTCATATGTAATATCGGGTATTATAATTTTTGGGCTCAACTGTCTATTAAAATACTTAATGTTCTGTCAATTTAATGTAGTTTTTATTTTAAATTTGATAATTTTTTTAACAACTGAAACGTAAACAAAGCTAAACATGATAACAGAGACCGGATCAGTGTAACCAACATAACAATAATTAAACAATAGAAAAAGTTATCTATGTAAGGGTAGTATATAATTTAAGGATAAATTCAATATGTATGTTAATTTGGGCCTTTACTTCCATGTCAAAATACCATGAACCACCTCCACTACTAATGCAAAATATTGATTATGTATAAACTATAAAGCATAAATAATACATTTTTCAATATTCCTAAAATATTCAGTAAAGTTAGTGCTTACCTGGCTATATATATTACCCTACATATAGGTACTCACGTCTGTGGTCAGCTCTTTAATTCGTTGTTTTATTCTGTGTTTAAGCTATGACGGCGGTACTCAACCTGGGGTACACGAGATAATCTCAAAGGGTACGCGAAAAAAATTTGAGTAATGGCGGAAAAGTGAAAATTAATGTTATTGAAATATTATTATTATTTTTCATTATTTATGTTCCAAATTGATACTTGAGGGTGCGTAAAATACTAAAATAGTAGTGAGTGGTAAGGGGTACGTGAATGAAAAATGGTTGAAAACGCTGATCTAAGACAAGACTTTATCTTTCTACTTGCTTGCTGGAACAGTAGGTACATAATATAATAATATTCCATTCCCTGAAGCTAATTACAATAAGAAGTATGGGACATGAAACAGGTATCCAATAAAAATGTACCGCCATAACTCCGTGATCTATATACACTAACATAATTTAGGATATATTATTATATAACATAAACACATAGTTAAAAGATAAAAATCTATTTAGCCAAATGTCATCATTCATCATCAACCAATATTATAAAAATGAAGATTAAAGAAAATATTAAACAAAAAACAATCATGAATTTACTAATTACTAACCGACATTTATTTTTCATTTTACAACATACTTTAATTAAAATATTGTGATGAGCAATATGTATGTATTACATATAAATACAAAAAATATTTATGTAGTATACATAAATTTATAGTAAAAGTACACATGTGTATAGTAATTATAACAGAACTTAAATTTTTAATCAACAAAAAGTCTATACATTATCAACTTCGCAATTTTCATCAGATTTTCCCAAAACACTTTTTTCAGGATTAGGAAATTCCAGTTGAACAGTGACTGGACCATCATTCACGATTTCAACTTCCATTTGTTTTCCAAATGCTCCATCTAAATTTAAGGGGTATTATTCAATACTGTAGGTATGTATGGATGCACTTGTGTGGAAACAAGTATTAATATATTAATAATACAATCAAATTCTATAAATGTATGAAAATTATTTTAGAGTGGAAAAAAGAATGACAGTGATACAACATAGCATTCAGAAAATGATTCTGAGCGAAGTTTAATAGATAATTTTATGACTAGTTTAGTTTTTTACAGAATAAAAATTCCATTGATAAATTATTTCTGAAGTTTTAAAGGCTTTAGCAATATTAGTGTTGAAATATATAATAACAGAATAATCTACATCAATTTAATTTGTTCATACAAAACTAATAATGTTGCATATTTACATATTTAAAGACGAATTTTCATGAAAATGTAAATATAGGTAGTTACATAAATGAGCCTTTATGCTTTATATCAGAAGTTTGTTAATACATTATTCTTAAACAATATAATAAATTGTACATTTTATAAAATAATTTTAAAAATGGATTCTTTTATTTTTGTTTTTTTAAGTCATGAACGTCATAATTCTCACTAAAAAGTTTTAAACAAATATAAAAAAAAAATAGTTCATTGTATCGATCATTTTAAAATTTGTATCATGCATGCAAAAATATGTTTGAATCTGATAAGAAGTAGTAACTTTTGATTACCTAATTTATGTTTTATACTATTTAGAATACAATATTATTTGTTGTACAACATGTCATTTAAATGTCTCATATTGCATTATTTTGAAATTCTATATTGTGTATTCCAAATACCAAAATAAACTCTCCAAAAATATAACTAAATAAATTCATTGAACTATAAAAAGACAATTTTGGAATTATTCACAGTAACACTTAAATAAGTAATTCCAAAAAACTATAAAATTTATAGCATACTCACTTTTACAAAATAAATTGTATTGTTTTGTACAATTTTTAATTAAGTTCTAACATATTAATTTAGCAGGTAGATTTAACGTATTTAATTTTCTTTAGATCCAACATAAATATTTTCAATTTAACAATAAATGTATAATTATAAAAAACAGTAAGCAATTACATTTTTGAATGAATCTTAATTTAATTATTAAAGATTTGTTAAACAATAAAATATAATTAAAATTTCAAGTAGGTACTTAATAATGGAATTTATATTTACCTTTAATTTTAGTACCATTGTAGTGTTTACGTAAAGTATCTAAAAAGTATTGATAATTCTGTTGAGCAAGATTTCCCGGCATGGCCATATGAAAATCTAATTTATTTCCTTTAAGTTTATAACACAGGGTAAACTGACTAATTGATAATATTTCATAATTCAAGTCAATTACATTACAATGCCACTTCTTTTCATTATGATCAAAAAGTCGCAATTTTAATATCTTTTGTACCCTGTAATAGTAAATACACATATTCAAAACATTTTTCCCATTATATTTAAGTAAACACAGTAAGATTTGTTAGAAAAACTACAGGTGTACTTTTATTAATTAATATGCAATAAATATTTTTAACATAAATCAAGAAACCTCTTTTCATAGCACTACTATGAGACTAAATTAACATATATTGAACTTTTGAAAAGAACATTATGTTTTTTTACCCATTCAAGTAAGGGTTTAAAATGTTAAAATTTTTTTTTTTAAATACATACATTTTTATTGCCAAACATTTAGTTTAAGAAAAGATATGTAATATGCATAATATTATCTTACACTATCAACAACGAATTGATAAAATTATAGTTTATACATTTTAATTCAATTTTTTAAGTTTAGACTGAATTAAGATCATCAATGATCTAGGGAAGTAATAAAAGTATAAGACTTTTAATATGGTTGAGGAATCAGATTATGAGTTGGCTTCTGCGATTGAGTTCCAAAACCTTTCTAACAAAATACTTAATACAGTAGATTTCATTAATTGTGGACACTGGTTAATGAAAGCAACCGCTTAATATGGGCTAAATAATCTAGTTTTAATACCAATGTACAGAAACAAGATTAAAAAAGTCACACAACATGAGCATTCAGTTTGGTTAATTTAGACAGTTTTTTATATTATTTAAGTTTGAGATTTTTTGTAAGGATAAAATTGATTTTCATTCCCAAAACTTTTCTAAGTTTCATGTATATAATGAGAAACAGTCTTAAAATAATGTTAACCATAAATTATCAAATAATATCAAAAAATAATGATAATCTTAAAACAATTAACTAAATATTTTTAAAAAAATACATAATTTAAAATTAACATCGTGCACTCTGTATTTAGATTACAATTTTTTTATTAATAATTTTCTGAAGTGTTATTGATGATTAGCTTCTTCAATTAAATCTTTCCACACCTACTGTATCACATATTTTAATATAAATGTAAAAAAAATGAGATAATCTCACATATATTTACAATACAATTTTATGTGAATGGTGTATTTCAAAATAAAATAAAAATTATTAGTTAAAATGTTTAAAAGCAACCACTTAGTATGAACAAGAGGCCATGGTCACATTAAGCAGAATCCACTATAGTGATTTGAACTTGTTTATCGATTGATAATCATAACATGTAGCACATCATTTAAAACACTGAACTTAAAAGTAGGTAAATTAAATATTAATTCTCTTACATAGCATCAATATCATTTTTTTCATCAGTTTTCTGCAAACCAACCAGCAAACATAAACCTTTATTAATTGAATTTATTTCATGTCCATCCACTAAAAGAAATATAAATATATACAAGTAAAAAGTACAGTGAATAGTGATTATTTATAGTATTTAATTAAAATCATTTTTCTTGATTTTTTTAACTTTCAATGACAAAATCAATAAAACTTAATTTCATTGATATACCTACCTACCTAATCTGTACATTGAATTAAACATATTCTAGTAACTTGTTTAATATAATTAAATATAATGATACTATTTTTATTTATAATATGCATTTCCATATTATAAACATATTTACTTGCCAAATGTAATTATTGAGTATATTATTTCAATATTCAATTATTTGAGCATAAATATTGTTGAATTATTTTATCCAAATATGGTTGGAAAACTGTATAATATTTAAACTATATTTTATAGGTAAAAGTACCTGATACTTTAGCTCTCAAAACACGTTGAATAACTACTTTCATTATGTATGATATGATACAACATAAATTATCCCACAAAAGAAAATTAAAGTAAATATTAATCTAGTAAAAATTACAATGAAAAAAATTACAGAAATAGAATGTTACAAAAACTGAAATACTAAAAACGTAAAAACTTAACAATAAGTCATAAATAATTATACTGTTATTATTAAAATACGTTTATACATGATAAGTAGCAACATATTTAAAATGTGGATTCCAGCTGATTATAGTAGATACTAGATAGGTACTACATAAAGAATGATAAGTTCGGTCTTCGCGATAATTCAATTTTGGTTTTAAACTGTGACAACTGACAATTAATGACAAATGAGTAATGACAATGTCAATTGTCAAATAATCTTAGGCGATTGAATATTATAACTTAATGTTTTAACTTTTAATTTTTATGCTATTACCTGAGTGAAATAAATCCCACCAAAGTTGCATTTTTTATACCAGTTGTGGTTGCCGAATTTCTAACTAAATAAAAAAAAATATATATATATGTCGCATTCTCGCATCCATATCGCGTTTTTGTCCGTTTCGTGAAATGGTCAACGTTCGCATCCATTTCACGAAATGGAACTTCAGTTTTTCCATTTCACGTTATTACACAATATGGATAACTTTTCACGAAATGGATATCTAAACTACACTTTACGGAATTTGTTCCGTAATCTGGACATCCATTTCACGATATCCCCATAAATATGATTTTACGATATACCATTACGGTCACTTTATTATTTTTAAATATTATCTGCTGCATAAATGTTATTATCGGTCGATAAAGGCAGGGCCGTGCTCAGCTTTGGCGGGCCCCGGACAAACTAAACCTTCAGAGCCCCCTATTTTTATAAAGGAGTTTTCCTAGTTTTAATAGGAAAAATTTGTCTAATTATGTATAAAACTAATAATTAAATTGTTTTGACATCAAATATTATTGCAACTATGCTATTTTTAAATATTTTATTTTTATCTAAAATAATATTGAAACTTTTTCAAAGAAAATTTAAATACTCAAATACATGAATGATAATAATATACAAATTTTTTCATGTGATTTTTTAATGTCTTTATCAATATTAAAGTTGATTGATCCAATGTCAAAATATCTATTCGTATTAGACGACATCACCAGAATATTTTTATTTTCAACAGATAAAGGTGACAGTTCCAACTGTCTAGATTCAGCAGTCTCCAATTTAGACGATGACGTTATGTTCGTTTTTGTAGGTAAGGACATCTGGACATATGCAAGTTTACTGATGTTTCATTAACTGAGAAAGAAAGTGATTGAAGGGTTGAGTCGGGACATTTGGGACAAGCAGTTGTAGAAGTAGAAGGTTGACATTCAGTAATCCCTCATTCTAGAAAGCTGAGCGCAAAAGTGGCCTATTCCACAAAAATAAAAATGAGAGTAAATTAGCATTTTCTTAGTATTTTGTTGCATTGTGAAAAATTTTTAATTTGATTTTTTTTTGGTCATTATTAAAATTAATGGTAGGCCATTTTGATATATTATGATTAAATGTTCAACAAAATGGCAGTGCCCATTGGTCGTTACTTAAGCTGTAGCTGGGGCCCGTTAAAATTTTAAATTTTTATAGACCCGGGCCGGTCATGATTTAAATTATTTTTTTTTTTAGACCCGGGCCCCTCAAAAATATGCTTCGTACCAATGCTCTTCCGGACAACCCAGCCAAACGACTCAAACGTGAATGGCCCAGAGATCTTCTCAACGCTCATCAAATTTAATCATGTATATTATTATTTCTCCCTAAATTACCTTCCACGTAGGAATTTCTAATGTGAAATTCCAATTTATTGTATTTCCCTCGCTGCCACTTTCTAATTATTATTCACATTTACTTATTGTACCATAACTGTATAGATTGTAAATTTTCAAAATAAACGACATAAAAAAAAAATCAAGTTTTCAATATTTAACAAAGACGTTTAAAATTTTAATATGACTTAACTCATACACTTCTCTAACGATTCTGAAAAAATGTCAAAAATCTTGACGCCAGATTTTTTTTATAAGCGTTTAAGTAAATTATGATACGATTTGTACGTAATAATTTTTACTTTTTTACGTAAATTTTCAAATTTAACAATTTATTTAAAGAAATTGGTCGAGTCAAACGGTATATTTTAAGTCTGAGGCTTTGCTCAGAATCTTCTAACTATAAAAATACACCTATACCCATTAACTCGTCGTAGCAAATATCTATGGGACGAACTTTTTTTTTTATCGAAACCTTTTAAACTAATGTTCTGAACAAAGATAGGACATTTTTTATACAAAAGTTTCAAAATAATATGTTGCTTTATCTGCATCCACAAGTTCATAATGATTGAATGGTTCGATAATTTTTTACACACATTTAGGGTTAAAAATTGATGTAAAACAGACTATTCATTTTATTTCGTAAAAATCGAAATATTTACTTTAACTTAAAAAAATATTAAAAAAATAATCCCAATTTAATATATGTTTGTTGAACAAGAACTGCTACCTAAAATTGACTAAATATAATGATATTATCAACGAATACAGAACTATGGACTGGTTCATCATGACAGACTTCTAGTGTTGTAATAGTTTTTATTTGTTGTTAAATTTTGTTTAATTTGATACCTTTCTATTTCTTTATATTATTTTTATATATTTTATAAAATAATAGTTGAGTCGTCGCCCTGAGGAGAAGAGACTTGTGATTGGGTAGGGCAGTAAACTAAATAACAATAGAAGAGAACATCATCATATAAGATAAAACAAATAATTTTTTAGCCATTTATCTATCTATATAATTTTGTGTAGAGTTCTATATTTTAGTTTATTAATATAACATACAATTTAACAATTTACTTAACTACGTATTTACGTATCTATATGTTCTATACTATACATCAACACACAATAGTTAAATTATATGAGACATTTGTTAAAGGCTTTAGCCTAAATAAAATTGCTAATAGTATTAAATAATGAAGAATTTTGTTTTGACTAATATTATAACTACCTATTCTAATTTCTAAGTTTATGAGTATAAATTATTCGAGTTATTATCTACATAAAATGTTATCCAACTCGGGCTCCAATTTATTCAATATAGTAATAGTGAGTGTTGACACTATTTGCTCTACGCAGGGCCGGATTTAGATGAGTTGAGGCCTCGGGGCATCAAATGAGTGGGGGCCCTCTGGCCCCAAATTATTTTCCATATAATATGAACGATTCTTTTCAAAGTAGATTCTTTTACTTTTATTAGTATTTAGCAAACATTTTTATAATTATAATCGAAAACAAGAAATTAAATTTAAGTGTTGACAAACGGAACCATCCAAGCTTTTTTCGCCGAAAAATCGTCGATAAATTCGCTGAAATCCAGTTCCCGAAGTAAATCGCTTTCAATTCTCAGGAGAGAAAGTTTTGATAGACGGTTTTGTCCCATCGTGGTTCGAACTGTTCGAAGCCTATTTTTATGATGTGTGACAGTGCATTAGTAATTTGAAAGATTTTTTTCCCGAAGTCATTATTGTGGAGGCCCATCTTTTGTGGAGGCCCCTGGTCTGTCGCCCCGATCGCCTTGCCCTAAATCCGGCCCTGGCTCTACGCATAACCTAGCCTTTGATATAGGTTACAATTATTTTGAAGTAGGTATATAAAGTGTACCCTACGGGCCATAATAGTATTGTATTTGTTTTTCAATGATTAGATAAATAATTGAATTTTTCGTTTAACATCAGTTCTGATCCCTTCAAAAGTTCCTAAAACAATGAAAAAAGGCATTATACTATAGTGAAAAATGATTTCCATAAATAGCAAAATTATTGCTAAAAGTAGATTATGTATAATCAAATACACAAGACTGGTTTTCACTTTGAAATTTAATGGGTTAATCTTAATATTTTTTCGTTTATAAAATTTAAATTAATTGAATAGTATTTTTGAATTAAGATAATCTCATTATCATATTACCTTATATTTCGTTTCCTAGGGTACTTGTATCGCTAGGAACTAATAAAAAATGAATCGTATTACCAAGACTGGAAAGGGAATGAAGAATTGAATGAATATTGAATACAAAATAGGAAATAACAGGTACAAAATGAGAAGAGTTTAATGCCATGGTACACAATTGAGAATCAGAACTTATAGTAAAATTTCGAATACCTAACTTTTTAATGGTTAGAAAAGCATTTATAATATGGCAAAGCATTCAATTGTAAAGGAAGAGACAGATAGGGGACATTATTGTAAAACTAGATAGATATACTAGAAGTATAAAAATAGTAACCAGCGGAAGATATTTCAGTAATTTTTGAATAATAATCAGATACTTATATAATATCTATATAAATGCCATCGTTTAAAAATCATTTATTAAAATTATATGCGTATTATCATACAAAAACTAAATAGGCAAGTGAAATTATAAAACAAATTATAAATTTATTTTTATTTTCTGTAAAATTTGACTTATGTTTGTTTAAAATATGGAAATAAGAAAATAGTAACTGGACGTATAATGTCGAAACTACTCGTTTTAACAAAATTTAATTAAAAACAAAACACAAATTTCATAAGTAAAATCGAATACAATTTAAATGTGCATATTGTACAAATATATTGGCGCTTTCTGTTTGGTACCTATTCAAATTCTTTTACGAAATAATTACGAATGAGTACGATGATTGCTCAGTGGTTTTCGGGCATACCGCGGGGGGCGCGTTTTGGCGCGGGCGCTTCAGTCTCAATCGCCGCCGCCGAGTTTTCCGTCCGTATACGCCAAGAATCGTCGTAAGCACATCACCGTTATCGTTGTACATACACGCAGACACACACACACACACACACACACACACACACACACACACACAACTATCAGTGTCCGCGTCTATCGATCGGCGTTGCTACTCCCGCCGCCACACGACTCGCCACCACCAACGCGTCGTGGTCTACCTGTGGAACACGGAGTGGATTTATGCGGGTCGTATCGTTCAAAAAGGTAACAAAAAAGTATATTATGATATTTATTGATACAGTCAATTTATACGCACACACCCGCACACATAAACACATAAACACACACTTATACACAATAATTTACATAATAAATTATGCTAAAGTTCGCGAAGTGTAAAACAATGAAAATTAGATGACGGTATACTCGAACATTATTCGTAAATAAAGAACATCACGCGGGTCTCTTAACGTAAGCTGCGGGTGCCGCCAAAATAGATTAACGAATAAAAACTGGGCATGGAGGGTGTTGGACTACGTGATATAATACATACTGCACACTCATACACGTGTGTGCAAACGTTATTATTATAATATAGGCACGTAATACAGACACGTCAGTGTAGTCGTCGTGTTGTAATTCGTAATAATGTAAAGTATACAGTCGGCACGCAAATTACGACAATCTAGGTTTGTGTCTGCATTGCAAGTATCTTTTTATATAGGTTTATACATATTTATTTTAAATTTTGTTTTGATTGACATTGTTTTGAACAAATTCTAAAATATTAACTACTACAGTCTGCATTCGTACTTTACTAGCCTATATTATTCTTATATATAATTTGTATATAGTAATACTCAAGTACCCACTCACACACACACACACACACACACACACACACACACACACACACACACACACACACACACACACACACACACACGTATTGTAATTTGTAAGATATACAATAATATTAACTCACTATGACTTTTTGATTATTCCAGGCATATGAAAAGCTTCATCATTATGGCGATGAACATTATCATTCTGTGCATTGCCTTGGTACCCGCTTATGTCATCGCATTTGGCAAGTACTCAGAAAATATAAAAGTGAGTTTTCATCATCGTCAACCGCCAAATATAGTAATAATAATGTCTAATGTTCTTTGTTTTTCTCTCAAATAACCCTAAACAAAAATACAATATGTTGGTACACCCGTCCTTAAACCAATGTGATTTAGTGATTGCCAATAAGTAGGTGTCTATGTATATATCGTATATGGTTTAGAAAATAAAACACATCAGATAAGATAAAATTATTATTTAAATCGTGTATCTAACAAATACATAGTAATACTATAGTTATTTAACAGTATGCCATGGGGGTGATTTTAAAATAAATTAACAATTATAGTTTAGTAAACTTCTTATGTGACGATCACTTATTAATTTCAAAAAAAATTATTTAATCACTAATTTTTATGATGTAGTCATTTGAATTTAAAAATTGTACGAATAAAAGTAATTTATTAAAAAAACAAAGTTACAAAAATGAATCGTATAGTGAGCACTAATAGGTCAAGGGAGTGATCGCCCCTCCAGAAAAACGTTCTTGCAATATGCTTGAGATTTCTTATTGAAATTATATACACGAGGGAGGATAGAGTAGTAAAGATTCATAAAATAATTATAGAAATAATCATAAGTTTAATAACAAATCTAGGGTAACCTATCAACTGATGTTCGAGGTATTTTTTTGTAAAATTGACCACAGTTAATTATTGGCAGACGTTTGACAATGACACATGGATAATCGTAATAATTATAAAATACATATTTTATATTATAGCTATTTAAAAATTAAAATTTCTACAGGTTCGTTTTAATCAATTTGAAAATTAGGACTGACAGCTAAATAATTACGCGTACCTTATAATATAATTAATAAACTTGGCCGAGTATTTAGGTATGCTTTAATGGAATATCTTCAACTTAATTACATAATTTCAAAATGTCTGGCTGAACGTTTTAGAATTCAAATGATATATGATACATCTTTACAGTTGTTTAATTTAGTATGACATAGAAATTCATACTTATGGTAAAATTTGATCAACTATTTGTTCTAAACAAATTATTTTGTTGTTATAACTCATTAAAAAGTATGGGTGAAATTTATTACTCACATGTTATAGAAGTACAATTATATTTTATTATAATGAAGTCATATTAATAATTTGGATAAAACATCCATTTTCGAAACATCACACTCCATAAGTATAGCATATAATATATTCAATCGACAATCATTTTAATTTAGTTCATGGGTGCCTATTGGGAAAATAGAGGTATTTGTCCCCTAAAAAAATGTAAACTTTAAATTCAATAAATATTACCTTAGGACTTAATGTCATTTAGGATGTCATTAAGATGTTCGGAATAAAACGAAAAAATTAAGGGTTCTTATTTATCGACTAATTAACTTAATTATATTTTATACCTACATTATTTTTTTCTAAAATATTTAAAATGTATTTTAATTAAGTAGGTATTTTATATTGTGACAATTTAAACATAATTCATAAATACTCAAAAATCATCACAATAGTATATTTATATTTATATTACGAAATACCTAACATTAAACCTTTATTTAGATCAGCGGTCGCCAACCGGTGGTCCGTGGACCACTGATGGTCCGCGTGAAAATTTAGGTGGTCCGCGAAAAAATTTGAACTTAACTTGCAATATTATTTTATTAATCTTTCAGCTAGCGAGTGTCGTAGTATAATCTTTATGACACTATATGAAAAGTATAATTGTATCATGTTGCTGTATAGTCTGTATCGAAACGGCAAATAATAATACAATCATCATTATCGTGTGATATAAAGGTCTATTTACACACAGCTGTGACGTGACCGTACCGTACCCGTTCCGTGATTCTACCGGCCGTGATTTCTATTCACATTGGTCAGTAATTTGGTGTAAAATTTATCAGTAGTGGAACGGTATTTACGTAAAAAAACTATTTTAAGCTATACGTGGTCCGTAGAATTTAGAATTTGGTTTAAGTGGTCCGCAAGGTCCAAAAGGTTGGCGACCGCTGATTTAGATTATATTTGAAAACAAAATTATTCCCCCCCCCCTCTAAAATTTTATCTTTATTCACTCATGATTTAGTTTAATATTTTAATGAAAATCACCGAATTATTTAATAATTATTTATGCTTTTTTATATTATCTCTGATCTACGATATTACCCATTTGCCTTGGCCCTAGACTGTAAACTTGTTATAAAAACTTATAAAATGTTATAATTATTAGGTAAGTATTATAATTTATCAATAAGTAATAGGGAATATTTTTTTAAATTCGTTTTTAGTTTTTACACATAGGTACCTACCTAATCATCAATAATTGTCTGATCGACTTAATACGTGAGATAATATGTATACCTATGTTAATATTTTTAAACTATGAGTAAGAGAATAGAGTATCTAACTATTAAATTTTATAGGTATTTATATATAGTAGTTAAGTAATAAGTACAACATTTTACAATTTTCCTCCCTAACCGTGGAGATTTGCACACGCTTATGCAGAGTTGAGTTCGGACTCTAAATCGTATTGGCATAGCAGCCATTTTTGACAGTTTCCGTTCGTCACTCCCGTCATGACTGAGTGTGTAATTCTACAGTCTATAATAATGCATTTTAAATAATTCATACATTATTACAACTTTGTAAAAAAGTTTTTAAAAAAGTGATAAAAAAATTAAACTTGAAAATGTCAAACTCGAAATAAATATCAAACACGATCATTTTCATGGGACGAGAGGGTATATTTTCAAACAGGTTTGTGGATTACAACATTTACCCCACGGTTATTAGTATAGGGGTTGGTCATTATTTTACTCATTCTAGAAAATGTTTGCATGTTGCATGGCAATTGGTGAGCATCGTCAATTTAAACTAGAGAAAACATGTTCAATGATTTTAACCAGAAGAAAATAAATTGTATTAGGTTAAATATTTTATAGGTACCAACCTAGTCTCTACTTCACACACTATTTAAAGGATTCACAAATTATAATTGTAGAATTATTATGTAGGTAATAGTTACTCACGATAATTCACAGTTCTCTCCCGATCAATTTAAGTTTCGTGCCAACTGAAATACTATAGGTACCTACCTATAATATTTATGCGTAGGCAAGGTTAGCGGGTATAGATACTAAAACTAAACTCCAAGATCTGGATAAGATATGAGGATTATTTCGGTTGTCTCGGGCGAATTTTTAATGAATGACCTAATCTAAAGCCGATATCCTGTGTAGGTGCTTATGAATATAACTTGGTTTAATATAACATTCAAAATTGACGTGCAGTAACCTTATCTTGTGCACAAACTAGGATTCTGAATACGTGCGAAGTAAACTTCTGGAAAATGTCATCAGCCAGTTGGAAAAAGACATTGTCAAATCTGAAATGGACAGCAAATACACTCAATTCGGTCGGATGAAAACAACCGAACAGGAGCCGATGATAGACACAAATGCGGATTACGAGGACGAGATCGACGAAACAAACATTGTACCGTCGATCCGAGACAATGAATACATGCAACATAGCACGCTGTGGGGAGCACAATACATGAGCGGTTAAGTTTTTACCTTACGTGGTTTTTCGGCCCACACACCGTTTCCGTAACAGGTACTTAATACGCCTGTTCTTTTGTTTAACACAATCAGGCGGTGCGGGCGAAGGAGTCCAAACATTAAACCCGGAAAATCCAGTGAGGAACAAAAACGAAGTAAAAACTGATGCCACGCTACCAGCCTACTGCAACCCACCAAATCCCTGTCCAGTAGGATACGCGGGTATGTGTAGACGTGTAGTGACACACGTTGAAGTAAAATGTATAGTATTAAATAATAATATTAACTACATTAATATGATCATTCGTAATGAATTCTTAATAATTATCCTGTTGAGCTAAAAAATAATTTATGAATGTTTTCATATAAATGAACAAAAACAGTATTTCCGTTTTCAACGTTTCAGAGGAGGATGGTTGCATAACAGATTTCGAGAACACTGCGGCATTTAGTCGAGAGTATCAGGAATCACAAGAATGCATGTGCGATTCCGAACACATGTTTGACTGTGCAAGATCTAATACTGGTGGTACCAAACACAGTGTCGATGTAGACGAACTCGTACGAAAATTCCAGGTACATTTTGTACATAATACTGATTTCACTGTACATTGATGATGATTATATTTAATTTTGAATCATCAAAGGTTGAAGATGAGCACAAAAATTTGGTCGCAAAAAAGTTCCACGTTAAAAAGGTGAGTTTTTTCCTTATACATATTTTATATTTTTACTGAAGGGCAATTTAACAAATATAAATACCGAGTGTATCCAATTTAGTCAAACAATCAAGTTTAGTGTATCTATCAGAGCCATAGCGAGAGTGAGGCTATTGAGGCGTTTACCTCAGGAGCCAAACTTTGACAATGTTGTAATCTAAAAATATGGATTTACCTAATTTTAAGGCAGCTCTTTAAAAAAAAAAATCTTAGTTAAAGCTGCTTTTGTTCATTATTAAATTATCTAACATAAGTAATGTATGTTACTCTATAGTCTATATGTTTGATAATTTTACTATTGTTGTGCTTTAAAATATACTAATAATGTCTGGACATATTAAATTAGTAGTTCTTAAATTACTTTAGCTGATTCAAGATTACAATTTAAAAGAATAATATCCACACAAAGATATTATATCAAATAACTAAAACACCGTAAATCTTAGAAAAGTTTGTGGGTACTAGGTAATAACGCCGTAAATACACCTTACCAAGCATTAATTTAATATCGTTGAAGATACGGCATTTTATCTTAGTAGGTACATATATAGAACAAATTATAATTTACAGCATTTAAGCTTAGGAACACGGACCGGTTTACTTATAGCTAATCAAGTCGACTATCGAACAATTTGTTTTTAATAAACTTATTCAATATTTTATTAGTTTTATATTATACAGTGCAGTTTAGTTAACAGTGTATCGTTGCCACGTTCAAATACTGTAAATTGTAAATTTGTAAATACTGCAAATGCAAATACTATAAATTGACTTACAAATCACAGTTTTATTTTTTGAATTCTTTAAAAATAATTATACACCAGTAAATATAATAATTAAAATGTATAAATAATATTATCATATCAAACATTGTTACTTACTGCATTCTTGCTTAGGAACAAAGTATCAAAAGTTTTTATTAATACTAAGGTGCAAAGTGAAAAGTAAAATATATTTTTAAAAATTAATTTAGTAATATTTATTTTTGTTTCATTGTATTTGTCTGGTAAAATTACACAGGAAAACATATATCATATTTAAATAATTTTAATGTTCAAAGTGTGATGATTTTATGAAAATGTAAAATACAAAAACACGTTTTTCTCAAAATCGTTCTACGGTGACTTACGGCATTATTTTTTACGGCAACAGTATGAATTTATGGAATAGGTGACAGAAATGGAATAAAAATTGGGGGGGGGGCTCTAAAATAATTATTTGTTTAATTTAGCCTCTCTAATGGTAATAACCTTTTGCGATTTATAAAAAATAAAAGGGTTTATTAAGCTATCATCTTAATAGTTTTTTAAAAGCAAGCGGAAAAATAACCTAAAAAGACCAAAAATGACCAAATTTTCCATAAACAACACTTTCATTGATTCGACTTTAGTAATGTAGTATGTATACTAGTACTGTACTGTACTATGGGTCGAAGTACATACTTTCTTTTATATTTAAAACCAAATGGTAACTCTTGTACTTTATATTTATATAGGTTAAAATATAAAATAATTTAGTGTTAACTCATCCTATTTCATACTGGACTATGTACTATAATATTAACATATCTTTTTGTTATTTCTAGCAAATTTGTGCATTTAAGGGCTCATTACAGTTGTTAACATTTTTGTTATAATTTAGAATTTTTTATTTCTTTGTAAAACTTATTATTTTTAGTTTTCAAACTTGCAAACTTAATATAAGCTTATTCATATTAATAATTTACATTTCAAAAATTATTTATATTTTTGTTATAATCCTTAATGTTTGAATATCAAATCAAATGATTCTCATTGATAGCAAAAGCTTATTTGGTAGTATTTATTTGATTTATTTAAAAACACTAAATTAGGTACAAATCTATCACTGGAATTAAACAAGTTATTATTATTATTTTGTTTTAATAAGTATATCGATTGTGAGCATATAAGAATAATACACGAAAAGAAGAATAATTTAAGACATCACAACTCTTTATAAAAATATATTAATATGTATTTATTATAAACTTTTTCGGAAAAATTAAAAAAAAGAATTTGTAAAGTTTACATGGCAAAGGGTGAAATTTAAACATTAAAAACAATGTCACAAGTAACTAGATTAACACCATTTATTGATTAAAAATTAAAAATACATAAAATAATTTATACTAATACAGATTTGAGAAGATTTCAATGTATTGAAAAGTATTTTACATCAATTAATATGTTTTCTGTTTTTATAGGCTTTCAATCCATACTTACAAGGCGAATTTCTACCCATAGCAGCCAAAAAAGGAATTAACATCGGATTTTAACATATCTTAATCCAAACGACCAATTATTTATTCATTTTACACTAGAAAACTCCAAAGAAAATGTTATTAAGAAAAGAAATATTTATTTCAACCAGTTTGGCTAATAAGTAAAAATGTTACCAGATAGATTGTATTTATTAAACAATTAATCCTTAATTACAAGTTGAAGATATGACCAAGATATATAATATAAAACAATATATTTAATTAATAAATTATAGACTATACAAATCATTTTTAAAGACTAGAAAAATATTTTTTTAATTCATTTAAAATATCTCTAGAATTGTAATGATTAGGATAAATGTCCAGTGATTTCTTTACCATAGAATAACTTGTTTGGTGATCACCTTCCTAAAAGATATTTTTAATTTAGTAATACATCATATGTCTTTATACACACACATACATACATACACATACACACACACACACACACACACACACACACACACACACACACACACACACACACACACACACACACACACACACACACACTTGTGCAAAGGTACTATATGAGATCCCTAAAGGAAACCTTAATTATTGTTCCTATTAAAGAAATTGGAGTGGTTGGGAAAACCTAAAAATACAAATTTAAATACAAGAACCTAAATTTTTTTAAACTCTCAATCCATCTTTAGGAGACCCAGTGTGTAGGATTTTACATTTATAATGTTGTGAGGACAGTTAGTGTGGTTTTTGTCATTGTGATTAAGCTATGAGATCCATATAGTGTTTCAGTTACATAAAATAAGGTATTATGAGATCCATGCGATGTTACAAAATTGAACTGTACTTGATTAACGTGTTGCATAAATTATTTGATACTTCACACAAGTAAAAATCATTAAATATAATATACTAAGGTGTGGTAATTAGACCTTCTCTATAAATTAATTAACTTGTAAAAAATAATTTTTATCTTAACCAAATTATTATAAATTGTCTACTCAAATCTCTACCATAAGTTTATAATTATAAATGGTATAAGAACGCTTAAAATAAAATAAAAGTAAAATAAGGATATTTCTATGTATATCATATGTTGTTGTTTTTGTATTAATAAAAATTATTAATACATTTTTAGCAAAAAGAAAACTCTGCATGAGTTATGGTTTTTAAGTATAATTAATTGAAATAAAACAAAATAATAATTGATAATTAGTTTTAAATGTACTTTATGTAAAAAGAAAATTGAACATGACTGTTTTTAGTTTTAAATAAAATTACATAGCTAGATGATAGCCAAAGAAAAAATATCGGATCTCTTAATGTTAGGTTTCTACAATTTACTCACATACATTTTATATTTGGATCCCATAAAGTGCGTCAATGTTAACAATCAATATCTAAGGTTTTATTTTGTCACATATATTTTGGATCTCTCAACGATATAGCCTTTACATTTAACAATTTTTATATTATTTAAAGTCAAGTAAGTAAACATCAGATTAAATTACATATTAATGTACAAACAACAAAATATTAAAATACCTATATTTTTTGGTACCCATTATGAATACACCTACCTACATAAAAAATGTTAACCCTTCAAAACTTTGTCAGTCCTTTATTAAGTATTACTGAAAAAAATTTAACTTGCTTAAGTACATAGGTCAGGAAATGCTACCGTTTTTATAGGTTTTCAACTCTTTCAAATTAATTACTTAAATATAGTTAAATATTTTGTATTAATTTTTTTATGAATTCGACTTATACAATGTATAGTAGATACCACTACCCATACCAAAATAATGTTTTTTGTAACATTTTAGGATTTTGAATGAAACGAGGAATGTATTGATTTTACAATGATGTTTTTTTTTTTTTTTTTTATGTATGTAATATCCTATTACCCCCTAACTTGGAAATTTTCTGAAATAATACTAATCCCGAAACCCAACAAGCCTCCAGATAAAGTTACCTCGTATCGCCCCATAAGCTTATTACCAACTCTATCGAAAGTATTCGAAAAGATCTTACTTAAAAGACTCATTCCCATGGCTATCACAGCAAAAATGATCCCAGATACTCAATTCGGTTTTAGACCAAACCACTCGACGATCCATCAACTCCACAGAGTAGTCGACACTATATCTTCGTCACTGGAAAAAAAACAGTACTGTGCTGCCGTCTTTCTGGACGTAGCACAAGCGTTCGATAAGGTCTGGCATGAAGGCTTGCTGTTTAAACTAAAAAAATTTCTGCCTGCGCCGTATTACCTACTTATAAAATCATACCTTAGCGACCGTACCTTCATAGTGCGCCAGAACACGAGCTACTCAGACTACTTCGACATTCTTGCTGGAGTACCACAAGGTAGCGATATTGCCCCCTTTCTATACAACATATTTACCCACGATATTCCTAAAACCTCCTTTACCGAACTTGGCTCCTACGCTGACGACACGGCAATTATAACATCCAATGAAAATCCCATTATAGCCTCAAGTATGATACAAAGACACCTCAATATGATACACCTCTGGACAAAGAGGTGGAAAATTAAAATCAACGAATCCAAGTCCTCCTTCATAACATTTACCTTAAAAAAAAAAACATGTCCTCAAATCTCAATGAATAATATTCCAATCCCCACTTGCTCACAAGTAAAATACCTTGGTCTTACCTTAGACAGTAAACTAACCTGGAAGCCTCACATAGTTGATAAACGTAAAGCTCTTAATTCCCGTCTACATCTCCTAAGATCATTATTAAGGTCAAAAATGAACATTAACACCAAACTTCTAATTTACAAATCACTACTTAGACCGCTCTGGACCTACGGTATCCAATTATGGGGAGCCGCAAAACTATCCAACACCAAATCAATACAAGCCTTCCAATCCATCTGTCTTCGCCTAATTTCTTCTGCTCCTTGGTACATAACAAACTCCAATCTCCACAAAGACCTAAAAATGCAAACCTTAAACCAAATCTCCAAAACATACTACACCAGATTTCATAACAAACTCCAATTACACACTAACCCACTAATCAAAAAATTATCATCTAAAACTCTACCCGATAACCCCCGTCGTAGACTAAAAAGAAAATGGTGTAGGGACCTTCTACACTAACAATCAATAGACAATAACTAATCACACGTGCTGGGTGTTATCAATGGATAACTTCCCTATCTTATTATTCACTGTCAACTTTGTATTATTCTATTTTATCAAATCTAATTATTGTACAAAAACTGTATAGATTGTAGATGTTCTTTTCTTAATATAAAAAAAAAAAAAAAAATGTATGTAATAACTTTTTCGGGTAGTAGAATTGCTCTAATAGTTAACATTGACCCCACTTTCCGGTAGAAAATTGTTTGTAGATGGTACTTTAAAGAGGTCATTTTTCTCTTAAGTTCAAAGTTTTTTAAAAGCAACAACGGTCAAATGTTGGGTACCATATGCGATTTTCGTGAAATGAATTTTCTACTTTTTGCCATAAAACCAAAAATAATGGTGCTAGGAACTTGAAATTTTCACCAAACATCAAAAACACTCTAATACAGATTTGACTAGTTTTGAAAAAATTTGACAATTTTTGTGCTAAATATAAAATATTGAAAAAACAACATTTTTCGGTAGTAATTATCTAATGAAATTTTCAAATGTTAACCCGGTAGAAATTTTATTGCACTAAAAGATTCGTCTAGGATTATATTACAATTTTTAAATTAACCGGTTAAGAAATTTTTATTTTATTCAAGTTTTAAATATCACTGCTTACATTGTAAGTACCACCACTGTATTACACTGAAGTTTTGCTCATAATCGTTCGGTTGAAGAAATGATTAATCATTACTTTAAAATTGAATACACCTAAAACACTTTACATAGGAAATCTGAGATACACTCGACCCCCTACTGCCCTACATGAGCGACTTACCCGTTGTTTTTTTCTATTATATTTCTTCCATATGGCAAATTCTACATGGCAAATTATGCACTTAGATCTTAGATATAATATAGATTATAGAATATAATGTAATAATATACCTCATAGAGAATAATTAAATATCTTCAGATTTCTTATTTTAGTGATCAATTATATTTGACACTACTTAAATCGCTTTTCTTCAAACTTAATTTAAATACTAAATAGTAGCTTAGACAAATGGGATTCTATAATGCTACTTTATAATTCCAAGCCAAACCTTATTCGGGGCATCATACAAGATCTCTCAATGAAATCCTGCGTCAAAATGCTTAAATAAATACTGAATAGGTTAAGTATTGATATCCTATCATGTAACTAGTATTTGTCTAAATTATGTTCGAATCAAACAAAATATATGGTTTTAAATTATTTAATTATGACTGTAGCTGGATCTAATAAGATCTGTTAAATGATAAAAGTATAAACACTCCACTGATGGGTTACGTTGCCTTGCTCTGGATCTTGGACAGGGCGCGCATAAATTTTCTTAACACACATAATGGTAACTCAGATTCGCTCGTGGCGCGGCCTAGGACGCATACTCTTGAACTAAAACACACACTTAATTTTTAATAAAAAGTCTTTGTGAGATCCGTCCAATTTTGTCCAAAAATTAGTTTCCATGCACCTTTCTATCGATATTTAGTGAAAACGTTGTGAGGTCCAGGGTTTTGGATCTCGCAACGCTGCTAAATTTCCATACACTGGATCTCGTATCGTACTATTCGTAAACACATACATACACACACACACACACACACACACACACACACACACACACACACACACACATACACAAACACACACACACACACACACACACATTAAATTGTTATTGATTATTTACATAACATCTTTTATCATTATCTTCTTATAAATATTTTTTTGGTATAAACAAATACTAGATATATTTTTTAAAGATTTAAAATATGTATAAAAGCTTATGCTTAAAAAAAGTTGAGTAATCAAATGTATTCTTGATACATTGTTTCTTTTATACTTTAAAATTATTAATTTAGTACTTTAAATAATAAATGAAAAATAATTAAATATAATTATGTTATATAAATTAATTACAAATATAGTATCTACAATAAAATTGTAATGAATTGTTTCTAAAAAAAAAACTCCCATTTTTATAATTTAACCTTTGAAAAATTAATATTTATTTTAAAACTAAATTGAGACTTTAAAATTTTATTTTTTAAATTTAAAAAATTGATTAGCTTTATATTTACTTCTTGAGCAAGTAAAGCTCTGTTGTAATGAGGTTCATAAAGATGATCTTCAGCAGCTATAGCAGAGTTTAACAACGATTCAGCTCTGCCCATATCATGTTTGCGCCATTGCAAAACAGCTAAGTTATTAAGAGCTGCACCATGGGAACTATTCAAAGATAATGCTAAATGCAAACTGTGCTCAGCAATATCTAAATCTCCAAAACCCTAGAGAATGTATAGTTTTAAAGTAATTAAAATGATCAAAATCAATAAATGGAACGTATTACGAACAATTGCCACATGACTAATGTTATACCAGACATCTGCTGCATTATCATCTAATGCCAAGCGTAATGCATTTTCAAAACAAGCTGTGACAACATCAAATTGTTGAGCATAAAACGAGCAGAGCCCTAGGTTATTAAATATTTCAGTGTTATATAAACCCATCTGTAGCAACCTCCTATACAAATAATCAATATTATTAACACTTTGATATAATATATATTAAGGAAAAATAATAATAGAATAAAAATTAAAAAAATTAAAACCTATAGTATCTTAGAGCAACTTCAGGTTGATCAGAATAAAAATGATGTAATCCTATACATGCAATTGATTCCATATCTGTTGCATCCAATTCAAGTACATCTCTATAACACTTCACTGACATTGGTATGTTGTTTAATCCTTCAAATATCCTAGACGAAAAAACAACAAAAATATATTCTTTTAAACAAAAAATAAAATTTAGATTCTTTTAGTAATTATTATTAATAATTTAAATAACAACATTTATATATCAATATGATGATTATTTAATAATCAAAATAAGAAAAACATGTGTAAATCTGATATCTACAAAGCAAACAGTGATATTTTACAGTTTTTTGTATTCAACAATAATTAGTTTTAAAATTTAATATAATAATTGTATACTTGTAATATCAAAGAAAAATTATTTTTACAGTATGTAAAAGATTAAAGAAGTGCATCACAATATGCATAGAAATTTATCAAATCATAAGTGTTTGGTGAAAGAATAACAATATACATATAATCGCCATATATACCGAGCCATTTCTACGAATAATGTAACTTCATGAGGAAACCAAGTCAATGCTTGTTGACATATATCTAATGAAGTCAATGGCTGATCAAGGCGAACAAATAGTCGTGATAGACGTAAGAATACTTCAATATTAGGGCCATGTTGTAAAGCAGATCTAAATTGTGCTTCCCCGTCTCTTAGTAAACCTAACATAACGTAACATTTGCCCAACTGTACTTTCCACCAAGGATCCTCAAAGTTGCAACATTTTGTTGCTTCCACAGCAAAATCTAATGCCTAAATTAGATGTTCAAAATACAAATAATTCATCATAAACATAAATAGCTATTGGTATACTTACATTTCTTATATCATTTTGCTGATAATAAATGTAGTTAAATAATAATTTTGACAGTTGCTTATCAGATGCATATTTTGGAAAATTCAAACGAGATATATTAACAAAAGGGCCATCCATTTGAGAAACCATTGACGCAGTACCAAGGCGGATATTCCTGGCAGACTGGGACGTTAGAGGTCTTGAAGTACTAACAGTACGTGGTGTTTTTAAAGCCTTTTGTAAATTATTTCCACCAGCAGATGAAGTTGAAGGACGTACTATACCACTTAAAGGTCGTCCACTAGTTGTCCGAGGTCTAAAAATAAAATAAAAATTTAATACTACAAACGCACTGTCAAATAATCAATTTTGGTGATGAATGATTACAATCTATTTTACCTTTGGTTACCTGTGTTAGGTGCTGTTCTCAATGACGTACCTACTCTGGCATTTTCAGCTATTGCATCAGAGTTAAAATAAGAATCAGCAATGCCTTCTTCTTCAGCTTCAATATCATCGATAGATAATTGTTCTGTTAATGCACGCATTTTTAAAGCCCATGTAGCCTTTGATCACACAATATAATTATATTAAGATAAATAATGGAAATAAAAATATGATAATAGTATAAATATAAAAATGTATTCATAGTATATTATGAAAAATTTAAGAATTAACTATTTTTGTTTTTTATATTACAACAAAATATAAGCATAGAACATGCTCTATGTGATAATTGATAACCTTCTCCCTTTTTAATACTCCAAGTATCTAAACATGATTAAAAAGTTTCCATTTAATCCTGTATAATGCATAAATTTCAACTTTTTTCTTGTACTATTTAAAACACTAATAATTAAAGCCATATTTTTATGATAAAAAAAAATTATATTCTGTTACATAAGATTTTTTAAATATAAACAATTGTCTATAAAATAATATTATGAAAAAAATATATTTATTTGTGAATTTTTAATAATTTGTTTCATTTTACAAATAAATTAAGAAATATAAGAATTTAAAGTTAATAATAGAATGGAGGAAAATCTTAAATCAGGGGTAAGTACCCTGCATAACAATTACAGCCACTATTTCATAAAGCTAAACTTCAAATGCTTATACCTCTTAAACTAATGATTACTGTCCAATAATTAATATTTTAAAATTTAAATTTCAAAAATATGTTTTCTTTACGCTATATTATAAATTGTAGTGACATTTAAAAACATTTTTTTTTTTTTTTTACAACCCGAGGGTTGGTTTGCAACTAAGAGAAGTTGTTACTAGGGAAGGAAGGGTTATTGTGCAATGGTTTCCTGTTGTATTCTGCACAGGGGAGATGGCGGCCGCTCTCTCTAGACAGTTGCCTGTCCAGAGAGAGAGCCACCCGTGACCAAGGTTTTGAACAGGCGACAGTGTGCGTCAGCAGTGACGCCTAGTTCCACTCGGCCACTCCGTCTCCCTAAAAACATTTAAACCTCAAAAAACTTAAAATTTAAGAAAATAAAATAAACTGAATAGATTTTTTCCTTAAAAATGTTCCATTATTTAAGTGTTTTAAATAGTAGCAATTGTGAATTAAATGAATGTCAAATTCAAGCATTACACAGGGTCAATCACAATAATAAAATAATGAGACACCCTGTATAGTTAAGTTTCAATAAGTATTTTAATTTGAAAAAATGTTTTTCAGTTTATATCAACAAATAATTAAAAAATTAAAAAGATTATGCATATTGTAATGAACTCAAAGTCAACCATTAATAAAATTATACTCAGTTATCCTATTGAAAAAATAATAAAAGCAATAACATGTTTCAGATAAATTATGAGCAGTCAGTTCAATATTAATAACCACAAATTATATAATATAAATTCAAATATTCACAAATACAATACATTGAAGAAATTAAGAACATAATAATCCAGTTTTTTCTACAAAAGGAATAAATCATAAATTGTTATTGGTGACTTTCAAAGAAGTCACACCCTCTAGGCTGTCCTGAATTTTTTTTTAGACAGAAGTAAAATGTAATAAAATAAAATTTCATCTAAAAGATAAGAAATTTTAAAATACACCATAACTGTTACATAAACAGAATATTGAGCTAATGGACTGAGAGAAATGGACATACCAATCAGATTAAGATATAGACTGTGTTTTCACAAAAAAGAGAAGAAATGCTACTGTGCTCCCACTAATTAGAACATAAATCAGATCCTAGGATCCTCTATCACGCATTATTATACTGAATATCAAAACAATATGTCCATTATATCATAATCACCGATGAAAATAATGAGGAAATAATTATCATGTATATAAATCTGAAACATTAAACTCAAAATTACATTGACTTGACTGTATAGTAAATTTCAGGAGCACAGTTTTTATTTAAAAAGTTTTGAGTAATAGAGATTCAAGCCAGAGAAAATCTAACGTGATAGAGATACATTACAGCTATTATGAAAATAAATTAAAAATAAGTTTTTTACTAAGTAGCAATTATACTAAAAATATTATACCTGATCATAAGGATTTTTTGATAAAAGTATTGTACAGCTTTCAATGCATTTGTCATAGTTATGTTTACGCAAATTTATACATGCTGTATAGAAAGGATCCAACAACGCAATTACATTTTTACTCATCATTAACCACTGAAATAATGGATGGTAAGTAGGTACCAAATAATCTCTATAAGAGGTAAAATCTAAATTTGAAAAAAATTGTATAAATTAAAGTTTGTATACCTATAATCGAATGTTGATAATCATAATATGATAGCCCTTAGTGCAGTGGTTCCCAACCTGGGGGTAATTCCCCCTCAAGGGCTAAAACATGATTTTCTTATGGGTAAAAACCAAGAACTATGATTATAATCATAGTTCGTGACTTACGATAATTGATAAAACTTACTGTATACTTCGTACACGGTCTTGAAGATCAGAGATAATATACATTATACTTTGCTATGCACGAGCGTCTAGACTCTAGACTCTATATATTAGAGCATAATATAGTAAATATTATATTTATTAATATTATTATTATCTATGGTCTAGAGACAGCCCACGAGCAAATTCCTTATTATTATTATTTATTTTTTTTTATTAAGTAAAAAACAATCTGTACAAACAAGCACATTTAGTAATTTAGATATAATAGAACATAATTACAAAATAATAAATAACTTTTAAGGAAGTCACCCATTGGTGGCACCTACGAACTTTTAGTTGGATTTACGATCACTTAAGAAGATCGCGATTCCAATTACGTTTAAGCCTGCGAGGGGGATTGCCTGGGATATGCAGTGAAGCCATGTCTTTAATGAGAGGATTATTACTGGAGTTGAGTTTGGAGTGAAAACGGTGGTAGTGAATTTTGGCGTAGACAGTGACATTAATTACTTTGAGGTTGTTGTGTAGTGAAAGATTTGTCATGTACCATGGAGCACCAGTTATAGTACGTAGGGCAATATTTTGGAAAGATAGGATGGGGCGAATGTTTGAGGGTTTAGCCATCCCCATATTTGAATACCATACGACCAGACAGGTCTGATCATTGTATTATACAATAAAATTTTGGTTTTGAGATTAAGTTTAGATTTAAGGAGGGGTCGGAAGAGATGGAGTCTACTGTTGGCAATTTCCTTTTGTTTAGGAGGTGGGGTTTCCAAGTCAAGCGTTTGTCTAAGATTATTCCTAGATACTTTGTCTCGTTTGAGATAGGTATGCTTTTATTTTTTAGTTTGATAGGTAGTTGGGCAAGTGCCTGGGCGTAGAGCGAAAGTGACTTGAGAAGACTTGCTTTCGTTAATACTAATCATCCAGTTGTGGGCCCAGTTGTCTATGAGATCAAGATGTTCTTGAGACTTGAAGGTGTTGAGCAGCTATAGTTATGTCAATATTACTTGATAGGATAGCAGTGTCATCAGCAAATGAAGCAAGTAGAGTGTTGTCAGTTTTAGGGATGTCCATGGTAAAGATGTTGTATAAGTCGGGTGAGAGGTCGCTACCTTGAGGGACACTTGCTTCAATGTCAAACAGTGGAGAAAAAGCATTTTCGTGTCTAACCCTGAATTTTCTGTGTTCTAATTAAGATTTTAGGATGAGCCATGAGGTAAAGTGGAGCTGGCATAAATTGTTTTAGTTTGAGCAGAAGTCCATTATGCCATACTTTATCAAACGCCTGTGCGACGTCGAGGAAAAGGCCTGTACAGTATTTTTTACTTTCGAGCGCAGATGCTATCATGTCAGTTAGGCGGTGAACTTGATGCAAAGTCGAATGTTTGGATCAAAAACCGAATTGAGTATTAGGTATAATATTATGTTCGGACAATATGGGTCTGATTCTCTTGAGGAGACATTTTTCAAAGAGTTTACCTAAAGTGGGCAGCAAGCTAATGGGTCTATATGAGGTAGCCAGGTTTTTGGGTTTACCGACTTTCGGAATAAGAATTACAACAGCAGTTTTCCAGATGGCAGGGAAGTATGATAATCGCAGCATGGAATTGTAAATAAATGTTAATAATAGTATCCCTTTCTTAGAGAGGTTTTTTAAAACTTTATTGGTGATAAGATCATAACCTGGAGCTTTACCGATCGAAAGTCTTTTAATGATATTACTGATTTCACCTGGAAATATGGGTTTGGTGGGAGGGGACATGGGTAAAGGAGATGAGAGAAAATTGTTGACTTTATCTGTGTGACTGGGATCAGGTCTTGGATATTGGTGGTTTTTAAATGTGGATTCTAAATGCTCGCCGAATAGGATAGATTTTTCAATGTCGATTATTGCTAGAGTATTATTTTCTTTTAGGAGAGGTGGAGATGACTCTTTGATTTTGGTTAATTTTTTAGTGGGCTTCCATAGAGAGTTGTCAGATGTCTTTAACGATTGAAGATAAGTGGCGTAGTTTTCATATTTATATTTAGAGAGAAGTTTTTTTAAGTTTATTAGAAATTCGATTGTAACTGGTTTTATCGCTGGGAAGGCGGGTGCGTTGCCAAACGGACCTAGCATATCTTTTTTCATTAATGAGGCGACGTAAATTTATAGGAAGAGTATTGTTTGGAAAATTACGGTGCTGATGGGTTGGGATTGCAGAGTTAATAGCTGCATTGGTTATTGATTTAATGAGATTTTCAGCTGCTATTTCGATTTCGTTGGTAGATTTGAGGGAGATTTTGAGATCGATAGTGTTGTCCAAATTGGTTTTGAACATTTCCCAGACGACCGGCCCTTGGGTGAGAGAGGGTCTGGTAGATAAGGAAGGGGTCCCCCCTACTGTAAGAATGACGGGGGAGTGGTCACTGGCTATGTCGCAAATATTTTCAAAATTTTTACTCAGTGAATTAGAGGTGTTTGTGACAAAAAAATCAAGTATATCCGGGTTTCTATTTGAATGGGCGGGCCAGTATGTAGGACCTGTTGATGAGACGCAAGAGTAGTGATAGTTTGAAATGACTGAGTGAAGAATTTTCCCTCTGTGATTGTTGGAAAAACAGCCCCACATAGGGTGTTTAGCATTGAAATCGCCTCCAGCAATAAATGAATTACCTAGAGAGTTAAAATAATTTACGTAATCTTCATGACGAATGAGATTACCAGGAGGGCTGTAAACCATAGAGTAATATTACTCTATGATATTACTCTATGGGTTATCATGTGCAGGTTATTTGATAAAAAATTTAAAAACACGTTCGTGCATATGCACATATGTGTTACACATATGCGTTCGTGTTTAAAATATTATATTATAATTGATAAGGAATTTGCTTGTGGGGCGTGGGCTGTCTCTAGACCATAGAGTAATATTACTCTATGCTCTAGACCCTCGTTTGCTTAGCCCGGTGCTTTGGCCAACACTGATCAAGGAAAGAAGTTATAAACTTGATTTTCCTTACAGGATCAAGACCATATATTATGAAGTTGTTTAAAAATATAAAAACAAAACAAATACTAGTCTACATGAATCATGAAGTATGAACCCAGAATTAGCCATTCAGATAAAGGCAATCAAGCAGTATTGGGTCTTGGGAAGTTTTAAAAACGGTTAGTGTAGCTATTTGTAAAGCACACCAAAATATTAAAGCTTCGAATGCTTCAATCAATTTAAATTATTTCATTGATTGACTTTTTGAGGAAAGAAACATAATTGATTAAGAGCGTAAAATATGAAATTCTCTATAAAATATTGTAATATTTATGATAAATTATTGTTACTTATTTATAACAATTGGAGATTCACTACATTCTCATTAATATGCATAGTATCTTACTGCCTAATTAACTTAATATAAAATGAAAACAAATTTACTAATCTATTTATTGTCTGTCAAACATTTAATTTGAACAACAAGTACTAATTATATTTTTTAAGTTGTGACAATTTAATCAATGATTGATCTCTCCATAATCTACGTTTCTGAAGGTCTTCCAATGGAGTAATGGCGTTTAATTGATTTCCAATAACTTCTACCAATGGTCCTTCAAACTTAGGAGCTGGCTTGAATTGTTGACATACACCAAACATTGAATTGGAATAGCGTTCTGTATAGTTCACAAATCCTAAAATAAATGTTGAATAATATAACACAATTTTAAGAATATAAGTCAACTATAATATTTACGGGATTAATGTAATTTTATTATTTCTATATACCTATGCAGTTTAATTATTATACATTTTATAATATAGGATTTAGTGTTAGCAAATATAAAAATAATAAACACTATCATTTCAGTATACAGTTTAATTTTACAAAATAATCATTTTATAGTTAATAAAATTAATTTTTTTTTTATTTCTACTAATATCAATCATAGACTCTAGCGGAACTGTTTTTGCATAACCTACTTGCAAATACAGACAAATTACAAATCTGAATATTTAACAAGAGTTTATTTTTTGTAATAATTTTGCTCAGATATTATTATAATATTCAAAATGTGAGTATTGAAATGTCTATGAATACACAAATGATTATTACCCATTGATATCTATTGATAAATACAAATAACTTATGGAATTAATTGTTCTGATAACATATTTAACATATAAGTATAAACAAAGTAAAATGTTTAAATCTTTTATAAGATTCCTACATTTGTATGATAAACAAAACTATTGAGTATAAAATAAAATCAATGAAATATTTTACCTTCAGCATTTAAATGAGCAGTTTCTAATGGTCCAAGAAAAGCATAGCGCATACCAAGACCTTCAGACATAACTGTATCTACATCTTTTACATTAAGTACTCCGTCATTAACAAGATGCCAACATTCATTCAAAATAGCATACCTATTAAATTATATGTAGTTATTTTAAAATCATTCTTATAAATTTAAAACTTAACTGAATGCGATTCAATGCAAATCCAGGTATTTCTTTGGCAAGAGTAATAGGTGATTGTCTTATATCTTCCATAATTGCTCTTGTTTTCTTTATCACCCAATCTTCAGTCCATTCTGATGGCACAATTTCTACTAATGGCACAAAATATGGAGGATTGACCTGAAAAAAATAGTCAACATTCAATATTATTTTGACCTTATTAAATTATATAACATGTTGTTAATACTGGATGTGAAACTAATAATTGATTTCGGTGTTCCATTTTTTCAGAAAGAACTGATGGCAGAAATGTAGATGTAGAGCTGGAAATGATTGTATTGGGACCAACTATTTTATCAATTTGGTCATACAATTGTTGTTTTAAAGCTAATACTTCCGGTACGCACTCTTGAACAAGAATTGCATTTTCTAGAACTTCTTCCAATTTAGTTACACCTATTCAATAAAGCTAATATAGTAGTAATACATTTTTAATAACAAGTACATACTTATTGGTGTAAGGATGAAAATATTTTAATTTAAATAATAACTATTATTCATTTTTACTTATTTATTAACTTGAGTGATTTCAAATTCTTCTTTTAACCCATTAGGACACGGGCGGCGTACTCAGTGCGCCATTGGTTCCGAGAACGTTCATTATTCTAAGAAGAACAAAATGTTGTTCATATCTCCGTCATTTACCCTACTACCAGTCCTTCTTTAGTCTGTTTTCAGTGTTCCAAATTTTCCAAATATTGTAATTATAATCGACAGTTTTACGATTTAAAGGTAAGTTCTCCTTGTGGCGCACACAGTATGCCGCCCGTGCTCTAGCGGGATATTTCAAGGCCCGTGTCCTAAAGAGTTAACAGCTAATTTAAAATAGTAGACAATATAAAAAATTTTCAGGTGGTTTTATTATACATAATACATATTAATGTTATTTTCACCTCTTATTATTTATAATTTTTTTAAATGATTTACAACCTTTAATAAGTTTAATTTGTTGTTCTGCATTAAGACTGCCTCTCAGAATTTCATTTTTTTCCATTGTTTCTAGTTCAGTCTTTATTTTATTATAAGCTGTATTTACTTGTTCTGAACTAACATCATAAATGTCAACATTGTAATGGGCGCTTGCAAATAACATAGCCCAACTCTGGCCAATTAGACCACTGAAAGTAAAGAATAATTTCAAAACAATTTATGCTATGGAAATATGTACCTATATTTAAAAAAATTTTCAAAAAATATTACAATATATTATTCATTAAGAAAGGAAGTAAAATATTAAAATTTTTTATTTCCCAGTTATATACTTTTATTTTTATAAATTTAAAAAAATATATTAATGTTTATTTTGAAATTATATTAAGTACCAACGGAAATTTTTTGATTTATTCACAATTATGGACATTTATCATTTTATTTATTAAAAATTAAACGGATTAAATCTACTTAATTATACTTAAATAATATGTTTTTAAATTTAATATGAAATACTAATTACCTACATTAAATGTTTGTAGTAGTGTATAATGCAAAAACACTAGTTTTTAGAACATTTATTACTGTAATTTAAACTGCATGTTAATAAACATTTGTTGAATAATTTTAATTATTTTTTTTTAACCGACTAGGGACTGATCCCATTTTCAAATTACTTATAATAATATAGTTGATGAAATAATAATTTTTTTTAAGTAGATGAGTTGATCAAATCTTTCTAACACATCCCAACGATAATTTGATTTATTACCTATATGCTATTATTTATTATACATATGTGTGTCAAAAAATTAAAATTATAATAATTAACGGTAAGTATGTTTTTACCTTCCGATGATTCCAATTTTTTTTTTTTCACTCATTTTAGTTTATACAAGTTTTAGGATGATTATGTATGTAATTATTTAAATTTGATTATGTACAATATAACTATTTTACTTTATGTACGTGAGACCAACAATTTGATGAACACAACAGAATATTTATTGTAATGTAATAGTAATACCATTGATTATTATTATCTTTCACTTAATAATACCATATTATAGTAGAATGTATTATGATGATAATTATTTAAATTTTATTCCTTAGATCATATGTTCAAGGTTTCAAGTAAATAGATTAGAAATTTGTAGTAAATATTATTTCAATAAAAAAGAGAAGGGGTTTCACAGTTAATAATTTAAAGGTATTTGACCTTTATTTAGTTTATTTTAAGTGACAGTATACCACTAATACGTAATACGTTAGCAATTTAGTATGTAAGATTATACTGATAACATTTCTATAGAACTGTTTATGTACTTCTTTTTATAGGTAACTTATATTTTTTCATGGATCATTTAGATTTATACTACAAAATATAAATATCATTAGTGATTAGATTATAAATGTATAAGAAAAACAAAATTAAATTAACTAAATTGGTACTTATCATTATTTGTTATAGAAAGTGTCTACATTTAATTTTATAACACTAATAAAATTGAAAATAAATGATGAGATTGAAACACTGTTAACAGATTTGATGTGTAACAGAAAATATCTTATGACTAGCATTAGGTAGGTAGGTTCCAACCTACAGATGACAGGAATGATAAAATTCTAATAACTGCAGATGTATTACAGAAGATAATTTAAAATAGTAGCAATTGAATTTAGAATCGGTTCAATAGAATTACCTTTAATTCTAGCTGAAAAATTGATAGTATATTTATTTTAAGGCATAAAGTTTGACAATTCTTAGTTTTTACAGCTGAGGATTCATTGAAATAGTTAAGAACTCCAAATTCAGTCATTTCATTACTATATTACAAAATAATTAGAGATATTATTTAATATTTATTTAGAGGTAATTACTAATTAGTGATGATCGTAAATCTATTTATAATCTAAACTAATCAATGGTATTTTATATCATTCATTTTTATGATTGATTATTTCAATTTTTTATAATGTAGGATAAAGATTTTAGATTATAGATTAAAAATTCGTTATTTCGTTATTCTAATCAACCTTAGTTTATGTCACAGATAATGAAGATCACAGCACAGATTATATATGCAAGGTGCATAATGAAGTAATGAATATAATTGGAGATCAGACTGTCGGAGTCATAGCAGATATTTTCTCAGATGGTGATAAAGATTATCAATGATTTATGTTATCAATTTTATCTGATATAAATCATGCTAAATTTGTCGTTGGGGAATTAGAAACGGCATTATTCAATAAGTAATTCATATTTCATACAGTATTGAGTATTGGATAAAAATTCTGACTTGTTCATATTACAGACTACAGTTTATACTATATAGTATATATTCGGGTCAGTAATCATTAGTGATTGCTGTGTGTACTGTATAATCAACTTACTATTATTTTATTTTATGATTATTACTCAAAATCTTGTATTATTTCCTATGTACTCTAATTTTTTACTTTTTATTTATAATTCAGTAAAACCAAATTTAAAATTAAAATAAAAAAAATCTATTCATTTTTTGATGATACATTTTTGTTAAACTGTTTCAAAATTTATTATAATGGCTAGCTTCAACAATCCCGAAGAAATAATTCAACATTACAAGATTATACTGAATAAAACAAAAAAGTAAATTTTCAATATAATTTATTTATTCATTTTATTACTTGATAATTAAATTATAAACAATTTTTAATTTGTTGCTTTTAATAGAAGACTATTTAGAAAGGTAAATACATTGGAACCTAGTGATCAGTTTGGTAAGATATTATTTTATTGTCTATTGGAATAAACCTTTTAACATTATTTCTATTGGTTATTTTAGCAAAACTTGCAAATTCTTGTCAAAAGAATGAGAAGCATGCATATGCTGCATTGTGTTGGCAGGCTGTGGCCAAATGTGAAGAATCAATGGGACATAATTGGGAAAAAGCTCTTGCTCATCAAAAAGCAGCCCGTCAGTTTTTTTCCGAATTTAAGAAAACGGAATCATCTGGTTTTATAACACCTTACAATGAAAATTTACAAGTTAAATTTGTTACACATTGTATTATTTGTAAATTTGTAAACAATCCCTTTATTTTTTCATGTTTCTATAGGCAGGGTTAAGTGAAATGTGTTATGCTGAAGATAGTTGGCAAGGAAACTCTTTTGAAAATATTTTAAAAACATCTATTCGTCTTGAAACCGCTGAAACTCTGGTGGGTTTAGGTAAATTAGATGATGCTGCATTTATTGGAAGTAGTTTGATTGATGTTCCACATGAAAGCCTTACTATTAAATTAGCCATTCTTGAACAAATTGCTTCCATTCAAATTTTATCTGGTATATTTGTTTGTTTTTTATTAAATGTGTTTTGTGTTATAATTGTTGAATATATCATATTTTTTTTTTCTTAGAAGACTATGAAGGTGCTTTGTTAACATTTACAGAAATCTCAAATATTATTTCAAGTATAGATAATGATACCATTGGTGTTTACAATGATATTTTATTCAGGTAACTGTTTTTTATTGAAATTTGTTTTTTAATTTTAACTATCTAATTAAAATAATAGATGTGAAATATCAAGAGTTTTTTTACTGCTTATATTAAAACCCACTCGTCAAAAAATGCCAAGTGATTTAGCTTCTGTACTAGAGAAATACATGTGGATTAATGGAAATTTTGATTCTCCTGGCAAGTTTTATTTAAAAATATTTGTTACATAAATATAAATATGAGTACATATTTCAAATTGTTTATTCTAGTTCCTTATATATCAGATGTAATGTTTCGTCTTCTTCGTTCTTTGGTCAAAGCATATCAGCTTGGTGAAACAACCTGCTTGGGTACAATTGAATCGGATTTCACACCACATTTAACATCAGAACTGAGGCATTTATTAGCTGTATTAATCAACACACTGACTTGATTTCAATCTTTGTGATACTTAACTATGTTTTCCTACCACATTTTTTTAAAATTTTTACCAATTTATATCTGAGTTTATATATATATATATATATATATATATATATATATATATATATATATATATATATATATATATATATATATATATATAGTAATTAAAAGTAATTTCAAAATATTAATATTAAAACAAAAAAATATTAAATTAATTTCATAAAAATTTCATAGTTTATATTATAGATTTATCCTCTATATCTTCTTTAACTATTATTTCAAAACAAAAAAAAAACCTTAGTATGCACAATTCATGTATATGATATATAATAATTATTAATTAATGTTTTTTTTTGTAATTTTGATTATATTCTGTTAAAATGTTTATATTGTAAAGTTATAACTGATGAATTGCTAAGTGCATATGCTAATGAAATAAATGTATTGAAAAAGTAAAAATGTTTTTTAAATATATTTTATTTAGTATTATTATTTTTATATAAATTAATTTAGAAGAGCTATTTAATATTTATGTTATAGTAGGTTTTAAATACTGAATTTGAACTACATTTTTTAAATATGAGCCAAAATTATGAAATTCAGATATTTATGATCATTATTTATATTCAGAGTGAATCGAAGAGTATATTGGTTTTACATTGATAGTTGTATAATGATGCATTTATTTTATTTTTAAATTTGTCCCAATATTTGGAAAATACTGCGGAAAAATTGTGTAAAAACCATTAAACATGAATGATATTTTTATGAAATCAATTTTCATTATTTAGTAATAATAGTACATAGAATTTTTTAAATAATAGCGCTATAAATTTAAAATTTACACAAAATATCAACAATTATATACAGATTAGAATGCTTCAAAACCACTTTTGAGTTAAATATATAACAATAAAAATAATAGAAAAAGCATTAAATTTATCTGGCAAGGAAGAGCTGAACAAATTTCCAAGAAATTTAGACTCTAATCCTTCCTATACAACACCTTGTTTGAAAAACTTTTTAAATAAATGGGTAAATATTTATTTATAAAATATACTAGCATACTAGTCATGTACTATCAAAAAATACATTCAGATTGTTAATACTTTTACAGTACTTACCAAATCCTATCTGAATCTAATCTATCATCCTAATCTGATAATTTATATAAGATATTATTATTAGAATGATTAGTCATCCAATCATTATGCACCTTTGCATACAAATATAACAACTTGTCTAGAATCTTTTCGTTCTAAAATATATTTCCTTTGTCAAACAAGAAAACTAACAGGTTTGATAAAAAAAAACCTACAGAAAACTTGGACTAAAAATGGTAAAATATATAAATGATATATTAATTATTTATTAAATATGTATATATAATATATATATGTATATAATATAATATATATACATACATATAAATACACTTATAGTATATATATATATATATTTATTTATTTATTTATTTATTTATTTATTTATTTATATATATATTTTGTTTTAAACTGAAGCTTTGCCCAGATATAATCAACTAAAAAATGATCTATAATTTATTTAAAATTCAATACACCCATTCCCATTATCTTGTCTGAGGAGCCAGGAGCGTAGTATACCACATGGTGCGAAGTATGTCTTTTATGCAATTATCAAGTTTATATTAAGGCAGTATAGATATTCATTGAACATTTCAAGTTTCTAACACCATATCTTATGGAGTTAGACTATATAATTAAATCAATTGCATTTGCTTGGAAAAACTTTTAAGAAAATAAAAAAAACTTCTAATACCAAATAGCTAAAATTTCTGATTTATGGAGGGGTAAATGTATTTTTAGGACATAGTTAAGTATCCGAAAATGTTCACCGGCATAAAAGGAAAATAATATATCAATGTACTATTTGCTTCACTCAGAATCTAAAAGTAATAAGAAATTAGAATACGAATTTAATTATACGTAATAAGAATTTTCTCAAATACAAGACAGCTTTCTTAAGCCTATAGGAAAACTTGCGACTGCAGTCTGCAGTACTATAAAGTGTACTATTTTTTTTATACACACACACACACACACACACACACACACACACACACACACACACACACACACACACACACACACACACACACACACACACACACACACACACACACACACACACAGTCACACAGGTGCATATATATATATATATAGTTGATAATAAAACATTGATAACATGTTATTTATAACTGTTATTTGCTTCTCACTCTTCACGCCACAGTCAACACAGCCGAGTGCTTGACTTGGTGTTCAGTGTTAGTCACTCATACCGCATACCCACATATCAAAAAAATTACTAAATTAGCCTTCGGTCATTTGAATAGTTAATAAGAGTCATAAAACTGTATAGTTGACTTCAATTACTTATTAATTTCATTTTTATTGCCTTCAAAATTATTTGTCTGATAAATGATAATTTAATTTTTCGTCTTGCATTTTTGACTTTACATAATTTTGAAATAAATATGGGCGTGCAAAATTTGCAGATTATTTTTGACAATCCGGCGGCAGTATTTACACCAGGTCAAACAATTACTGGTCGAGTATTGATAGCAACTAGTAGTTCTGTGAAAATACGAAGTTGGTGAAACACATTTTTAAATTATTTAATGTATAATGGATTTATATTATACATTTTACTGTGTTTCTATAGGCATAAAATTAAAATTCAAAGGAGAAGCAAAGATTTCATGGACCGAACAAGAATCCAGAAGAAGTGACAATGGTGAAACAGAAAATTACTCTGTCAAATATGATTCTGAAGAAGAATATTTTGAAAACAAAATTACATTGGTAGGCGGTGGAGGTAAGCTGTAAAAACAGTCTACAAATCTTATTAAACCACTTAGGTACTTTGTTGCATAGACTGTAATGTAAATTGGCATAGATACTTCAGAAGTCTTCAATAAGAAAATTGTATTTTTTAACATTTCTGTATGTTGGAATTTTTAAATTATTTTATAGGTGAATCACACTTAGAAGTTGGTGAACATGTCTATCCATTTAATGTTTCTTTACCTCATCAATTGCCATCAACATTTAATGGTGAATATGGCCATGTACGATATACAGCAAAAGTTACTATTGATATACCTTGGGGCAAAGATAAAGAGAATGAAACATTGTTTGAAGTTATTTCTCCTTTCAATTTGAATGATGAACCATCATTATCAGTAAGTATATTTAGGTATTATAAATAAGATTTAACAATTTAAATCAATAATTATTCTTATTCATTCAAAAATATGAATGAAAAGTTTAAGATTTCAAAGTAAGATTTTCTTAAGATTTTGTGTTAGTTGAAAAATAGATAAAAAAAAAAATGTTCATTTTTTAGGAACCAAAAAAGGAAGAAAAAGAAAAATTTTACTGTTGTTGTTGCTGTGAGTCTGGGCCATTGACTTTGGTGGTGTGTCTTCCATATTCAGGTTTTGTACCAGGACAAATCATACCCTTAACTATTGAATTAGATAACAATAGTAATGTGGCAATCGATGCTGTAAAGGCCAAATTGGAAAGAGTAATATTTTTGTATGTTATATTTCAATGATTTGATTTGTAATGCGTTAATTTTTTAGAATTTGACTTTTAAAGCAAAGCACCCTAGTGAAAGTACAAAATTTAGTACATCTGAACTTGCATCATTAACTTTACAAGGAATAGAAGCACATACTTCAAAAACATGGACGGAGCAAATGACAGTCCCTAATAGTTTAATGTTCTCTAATCTAAAATATTGCGGAATAATAACTGATAATTACGAATTAAGGGTAATATATATATATTATAAATTATATTTCTTAATCTTTTTAAAATCATTTATTTTTTATAGGTATTAGCCAATGCTGGGGGTATGTATGAAAATACAGAAGTTAAAGTGAAAATTACAATGGGTAATATTCCATTGACTATTGCACAAGATACACCTCAGATTGGATTTCCTACTCTACCATCTAATCCATCAAATGGTCAATCAAGCACTGGACCATCTCTGGGTTTTATTGAACCTGCACCAGTCCCTGGCTTTGCTCAACAAGTTCCTCCATATGGTTCTCAACCTTTTACTTCTCCTTATCCCCAGCCACCAACAATTCCTGCCCAAAGTAGTAAACCTTATGTACAGCCATCATTATATCCTCAAGTTGATAATCAATCAAATTTACCATATCCTAATGTAAACACGCAGCAACCTGCATTCAACCCATCATATATTAATTTGAATTCAGGAACAACCTCATCTATTCCAACAGCACCTTCTTTTTGAAGTAGAATGGTTTTAATAGAATATTAAAGCTTCAATTCAAATCAAAAATTCAAATTTTTATACATTATTGTCTCACAATTATATTTTTATTCAAATATATATGCTATTTACCCAGTACTAGGAAGGAAAAAATGTTTGATATTGATAATATTTAACTCCTTAGATTTCTGTTTAATATACTATCAATGCTTCTTTTAATCATTTTTTTTAAATTTATATTTTTCCATCTTCTATTGTATGAATGTAATTTACAATATTTATTCATTTATGCTGTATGCATTAGTATTATATTTATTTTAAACTAATTAATGTAACACTAGACATTTAAATTAGGTTAATATGTTTATTAATGTATTTTGAATGAAAGCCATCATCAGTATTTCATAATAATTAGCAATGTAAATTATTAAAATCCAACATTCTTTACCAATTGTCATAATAGTCATAAAATACTAATTCATACAGACAATAAAGCATGGTAATATTTATTAAAAGAACAGTAATTTAGATTAGAAATAACTGAAGTTGAAAATGATGTTAAGAAACTATTCTAAAGCTCTCAAATATTATAAACAAATTAACTAATTTTTACATTGAGACTTCAATATGCTAACAACATATTACATAATATTTCTAGAACTATATTAACTAATTTATATTTTCTTAAATTATTTATAACATATTTTTTTTAATGTGTTTTTCACTAATATTTTTTTGAAGAGTAAAAAGGATCCAAAATTAACATTTTTTCTTTCTAGATTTTATAAATTAAACAACAATTATTTAGTTATTAAGAATAATATGTCTATTAATTGTTAACAATAATTAATTATTAATACATTTTAATAATAATATTTATATATACATATATAAATTTCAATTAATTCTTGACAGATTTTGAGTAAAAAAATTTAGTTTTACACATAACATTTTTCAATAAGATAAATTTATTTTTCAATAAATTGATATCAATATACCGAGTTATGTGCAATGTGCCAAACATTATATGTCGCAAAATCATACATCATTACAATATAGAATCAATTTACTTAAAATTGAACCATGTTTGTAGAACATTAATATATGAATTAAAATTGTTTTAAATTATTGTGATGTACTTTTTTCCATAGTTTATAAGCTGATGTGAATTTATAATAATTAAAAAAAACTAAAAGGTGCTATTTTTTATAATCATATTATGTGTTTTTCATTTATTCACTTGTATTTTCGAATTAATACATTAACTGAAAAAAAAAAAAATGTTGATAAATGATAAATATCTAGGTGTTTTTATTGAATTATAAAATTTTTATATTTTTAATTTATATACTGTGCTTGTATAAATAAACGAATTGATTATATTTATTATTTAACATATTTTTAATTGTTTGATTATATTATTTATTTGTAATGAAATGTTGTTTTTTAAATTATGAAACTATGATGTTTAGTTAATATTTTTCTTATTAACATATGTACCTAATATTTAGAGAAGATTAGATGCCAATAAACAGGAAGTAATAGTACATGTCAATTATATATTAAAATCTTTTTATAAGTTAAATAAAAAACAAAATGAAATATTTGTTAACAAAATAACATTTTTACTACTCAGTAGTGAATTCTTTATCTAATTTACATTTTTTAACTATGTTATTGAATAAAGATAAATAATAAATATTTATCAGTCGAAGTATGCCAGCGCCAAAAACCTGTAAATTTATTTAAAAAATTGAATTAGTAAATTTAATACGTGTTAGCTAATAACATTAGTTAATAGTTATGTAGTACTTTTTAATACATCTTTTTTACCTGGTATATTAATTCCAAATATGAAGTGTATGGAGCCATTCCAGCACAAGATATGGCCATAATATGACCCTCGAAACCCACGGTACTAAAGAAATGTCCATCCTAAGAATTAAAGTATACATGTAATAACAAACTAAAACCGTTAGCCATGTTTTAAATTACCAATGAATCTTGAAGAATTTTCTTTCCTACATCTTCTGGTGTAAACAGTTTAGCTGTTTCTGAAATTAACAATGTTTCAAGAGGCTTATTTTTATTTTCATTAGCATATCCCGGAGTATCTGTATCTGGGGGTAAAGCCAATGTCACATTTATTCCATAATTTTTTGTCTGTGTGTTTATCAAAATACATAAAATTTTAAAATTGAATAGATATTATTTTCAGTATTTCTAAACATATTATTTACTCACTTCCATACTTAAAGCTTCAGCAAATCCTCTTAATGCAAATTTTGTAGCACTATATACACTTAAACCATATATACCACAGAAAGATGCCAGTGATGAAGTTATTACAATATTTCCATAACCATTTTGTTTCATTTCATTAACTATTGCTTTAGTAGCTTGTATTGTAGATATTAAATTTGTATTAATCATTTGCTATAGAAATATATCATTATTAATTTACATAGATGAAAATACTTAGGGTTAAAATACCATTATATCACTAGGAGAACTATCCTCTAATGTTCCACACAATGCCATTCCAGCACAGTTAATAAATAAATATAATGGTCCAGTTTCTCTGATAGCTTTGTCCAAAACACTTTTTAACGTATCATAATCGCCAGATAAATCAACTTAACATAAAATAATAATAGAAACAATATTTTATTCAACAATAAAATAATATTTTATTTAATCAATGAAAAGCTTTATACTTATTACTCTTTTTTTTCGAATAAAAGTTAATTAATACTCTATACCTATTGTAGCTAACATTTTTGAATAAATTACTTAACAGTGCATATTTCATTATTTTATAGATACCAGATAAGTAGTTGCATTTTTGGTCTTTATTTAAACATAGTAACTTAATTTCATCTAATGTTGACTGAAGTCGATTTTTATTTCTAGCAATAATTGTGACATTTGCTCCTAATTTGGCAGATTCAATCGCAATACATTTACCAATACCACTGGATCCACCTGTGATCTTGAAATAATTAAATGATTATAAAATATAACCACCATGAATTAATGATTCGGCTTACCATAACATGGTATCCTCGTAAATTATATTTCTTTACTGAGTGTTTAAATTTTAAAACTACAACCAAAACTAAAGACAAGGCTACAATGGAAGTTATTAATGCAAACATTATGTACTCATTCCATCAATACATTAATTCCTTACAGTAGATTATAAGCGTGCAGAGTGAAGATAAAGTACGGTCACAAAATATACACAATACTGAAGTCACTAAAAAAATGTTATGGAAGCCTAAATTCTAATAGTAATTGTAATTTATAATTCAGAATTCATAATTTTTTGAATTTCCGTCCCAATGTTATATGTATCAGTATAGCCCACAGGGTAATAAAACCAGTAATTGTAATACAGTAAGTGTGATCAGTGTAGGCATCTGCCGGAAAAAATGGTGAAGCACACCACCTTAACTCACAGTAACGCGAATTGATACAAACATCGATATTTCCTCCAAACCTGCAAGTAACTTGTTTTAAATTCAAATCACCATATTCAAAGTACTTGGTAGTAAAATGTTTTCATTATTTTAAAACGTTATTAAATAATTTGTGATTCATAAAGTTTGTCAACATTGTAATAGCCATTTAATAAACTCATTTTTTGTAACATTGTCAACAATTATTTGATCGTAATAATTATAATTTGTAATCTATCTCTGTGATTAATGTGCATTGTTAAATGTTCGGGAAACAATCGATTTTATGCTGACGCGAGACTACGAGAGCTTAAAATAAAAATAATAATTTTCTTATCAGTAAAAAGTTATGTTAAACTACAAAATTAAGTGTCGAGAATCTAATGAATTACCCGAATTCTACACGTTTATTCAAATGCAATTGTATTGAGAATAGTTTGTTTAAATATACTTCAATAATATTATATTACAGTACATCAGGTACGAATGTACGATACTCGGTGACCAAATATATTGGTTCCGCATTCCTGTAGTGTGACCTGTGTTTGGTGAGTCAGTTCGCCTGTTTGCCAGGAACGGGTGACTTCTATATTATAGATTTATCCATCTAATTATCATGGATAGCGCATCAAGACCAAATGAGAGCCTTTCTGATGGCCGTTATTTTTGCCATAGTTGTGATGCAGAAATAGGAAGAGTAACTGATGTATGTTCTACATGTGTTGTTTAAATTATTGATTTATCAAGTTCAACTACATTTTTTTTAGGACTTTACATGCCCAACATGCCATTTAGGATTTATTGAAAAAGTAGAAGAGCAACAAACTCCCGAAGAACCAGATGATGATGATATGGAATTCGCAAATGCACATTTCATGGTATGTCAATATTGATTTGAATTCGAAGACACTGTGTTAATTCTTCTAGACTCCACACATTTTTCCATTAGTATGTCCATTAATGACCATTGCGAAATTGACTTAAATTCAAAACCAATATATTTTTGAATATAACATTACTAAGTTTATTTATAAATATATTACATCCAGTTACTAAATTTTAAATATATAAAATTAGTGATAGAAACAGAATTTAAGAATGGCAGAAAAGACATCTGCTCTTGGGTGTAAGATATGAAAGGACATATTTTTTAAGGTTCTTATAAAGAAAAAAATATTAGTTATTACAATATTTGAGATAAACCTTTAAACTAAATTAAACCATGACAAAAGAAACTTAGGTTAAGTTAGTGGAAGTATATTTAAAAAATAAAGATAAAAAAATAGTGTAAGAATAAAATTGTTGAAAAATATAAAAATGGGATAATTTTTTTTTTGTTCACCTTTGCATTTGAATCTACTGAGTTATTCTATTCACTAAATGAATTAAATAAATAAACATCAAACTTAGTTTAATAAATGTCATGTTTATAAAAAAAAATCTCTTGAATCTCTCAAGTAAATTAGATTCCTCTACCAATTTTATTATGTCTATGGGTATAGTATATACATATGCCCTGGAGCCCGAAATTTCTTATTCCAGCCCTTCTTTTCTATGTTTATGATTCACAGGATCCCAATTTATAAACTCACGTAACATAGTAATAAATTAAAAAAAGAATAATAATTGTCAATTTTCGTAAAAATTTGAGAAATACATATTTCTCAATACTTTTGTATGTTTGTGTATAAATACATATTATACTCTTGAAAAAAAAAAATTCAGTTTTCCAAAAAAAAAAAAATTGTTTTTTTATATATGTTAGAATTTATATGGGTGTGATGTTTACTTCATTGTTTATGCCTACTAAATCATCAGTGAATATTTCAAAGGGGATTAAAATAATTTTTTTTCTTATTTGAGAAATTGGTTGGCTAATTTTATGAAAGTATCATCAGTTGTATAGATTATATAATAATTTGTACTTCTTATTAGATATTTTCACATAGACATTTTTTCTAATTTTAGTTAAAATGTATGACTAATTTCTTATAAAAAAAAAATAAAACTAATGTTTTGTATAACTTAAATTATTTAAAAATAATAACATAACTTCTCTTTGATTGAATGGATTAACATTTTATTGTTTCGTTCATGCTCCAATATATAAATATATATATATATATATATATATATATATATATATATATATATATATATATATATATATATATATATATATATATATATATATATATTATACAAGTGAATCAAAACTATTGATACTCTTTTATATATTAACTGTAGGTTTTTTAAAAATTTTATCCATATTTTATTATTCCTTTATTTCTATAATTTTAGTCTCGTAACATTTAACAACCTACAATAATCTTCTGTTTTTGATTTCAAATGTTATTTGTGTATTTTGTATGTTCTAAGTGTTAAGCTAAATATGAGAGCTAATGAGAGTAATGTATTAGTTAATAGTAAGTAACTATCTTGACCGACAAGTATACCAAAGTATATCTATAAAAAATTTATCTTTGTTAAACTTACTTATAATGTATTTATGAGTATTAGTTATATTTAGCTATACTATTTTCAACTTCATAAAATATGAAATTAAATAGTAGTTAATATGAATTAAGAAAGTTTCAGTTAACATTTTTACTTTTTTTTTTTTTATTATTAAAATAAATCTTAATCTGTTTGTATAATAAACAATAAATGACAATGATGAATGATTTTATTGACATGTGAAACATATGTAGAGACTCTATTAACAAAACTTCGGAAAATAAATTCTTAATGTATAAATTGATTTCATAAATTTAAGTAAGATTTTTGGTTTGTGACCATTAGCTTTAATTTCTTATATTTTTTCATACTTAAAATCATATCTAGCAATAGTATTATTTTGTAGTTTATGTTGCATATTTAATGTATTGATGATTGAAGTTATTATTTTTTTTTCAAAATGTATTTTAAAGCATTTGAAAGGTTAATACAGTCAAATGTATTTAATTGATACTGATTTTTAATCTTTCATATTGGAGAGTAGTGTTCTCAATTTGGATTTTTTTAAATTGATTTTTTATCATATTTTCAGGTTAATGGTATATTAGGAGATAATGACATTGGAGGTAGAAGAAGGTCAAATATTCGTCGCCGAAGGTTTACAACGAGAGGTCCTCATTTAATGACACTGCAACCTGGAAGGTAAATTACAATCTTGCAAACTCAGTCATACTTATTATTGTTTTTGAACTGTATTTTATATGTAAATATTACCATATTGGTTGTCTCTGAATTCAGTTAGTGACTGTTGTCACTTCTATCCTGTATACTTCTACATTTATATGTAGGAGTTCTCAAAGTATGATCTCATTAAATTTAAAAAGCGTGTGCCAAATTATGGGGGATTTCAATGATATAATAAAAGAAACATCATTGATTTGTTTGTACTAATATAAAAAGTAATATATTATGATACTCTTACCAAAAAAATGCAGTTATCTGACTGATAATTGTTGTAAAAACAGTATTTAATAAACACCTAAATAAATAAAAAATGTTGACTATTTAATAACATGTTAGTTAATCATAATGAAAACATTTGTACTATTCAGAGGTCCAAGACGTAGTTCAGGTGGAACTATTGAAAATTTAGTTGAAGATGTCATTGTGAATTTTGCTGACTATGCTCGGTCAGGTGCAAGTCCAGTGTAAGATGAAAATATCAAAGTATTTTAAGAAAAAACCTGTGCTATAATGTAAATTAATGATTTCAGCAGTAGATTTTTACTTGGTAATCCTGGTGACTATGTTTGGGGAAGAGATGGATTGGACTCTATTGTGTCACAATTATTAAATCAGATAGATGGAGCTGGACCTCCACCATTAACAAAAGAGAAAATTCAAGAAATCCCTACTGCACTTATTTCTCAAGATCATTTAGGTAAGATTTTAAAATTTTTTCCAAAATTAATAAACTACCATTTATTAATTTATATTATCCAAAAATGTAAAGATGATGAATTTATTGTTAGATATTATGTACAATATATTATACAAAATTCCTAAGTTATATTCCAATTTTGAATTGATGAAAATGTAGATTTTATTATAAATATAATTCATAGGTTCTTTTTAGTTAACATATAACCTTTTCAGTGCTACTGTCGCGTATACGCTTTTGGTCAATTATAAAATTAGGTTTAACTACTACATTAATGAAATCAGCACTGCATATTTTTGCTCTAGGGAAGAAAATAACAAATCAATTGAAAAAAAATTAATTCCGTTCAATTCCAAAGATGTTACAAAGGAATATATATTTTGTCATTTCCATTGGTTACCAAAAAATAAATAATAAGATGTCATATCCATGGCAATATGATTGTTTTTTGTTATTTTGAGGGTTATCAATACACAAAATTGTTCCTATGTTTAATTATGACACATTCACGTTATAAATTATAAATATTATACGGTAATATGTTTTCGGTAATCCATATATGGTTTTGTATGGATATGAGAACCCCTAGTTTAGGAAAATAAAAAATTGAATAACTTGGTCAAAAATGATTGTTTTTTTTTTTTTAAATAGTTTTCTTGAATTATGTGGTTATTGAACTTATTATAACGAGAAATTTAAAATTTTTGAAAAATTTAAAACTTATTCAGCAAAGCACATATTTTAAGAGAAAATTATTTCAGCATTGAAAGGGTTAATCTTAAATAATATTTATTAATCAAAATCTTATATCATTTGAAACTCTTATAGTTTTTAATAATATTTAGTATTTTTAAAGAAAATATTTTTATAAAACCTTGTTTTAGTTTATTATTTCAATCTATAACCTAAAAAATATGTTAATATGTATTTAAATTTTAGATATGAAACTTCAATGTTCTGTTTGTTGGGAAGATTTTACAATTGATGAAAAAGTAATGAAGTTAGCTTGTGATCATATGTATCATAAAGATTGTATTATACCTTGGCTAGAATTAGTAAGTTAGATTATTTTGTACACTTAACACTTTTTCTATGTATAAAAGTATAATTACTTTTCAAATATTAATTAAAATTTATTTAAAAAACATCATTCTTAATGAAATTTATCTCAATTACTTCAGTAGCTAGATTATTTTTTTGTTATTAGTTCATCATATACATGTGTTTTTCTGGTAATATTATTTTTCTAGAAGAAATGTATTAAATATAAAAATAAAATATTTAATTTAAAGATTAAATAAATAAGCTTTAAATGATGAGTAGTAATATGTTTCTGATTGGTGCATACTTGTAATTTTGAACTACATAGTTAAAAGACATTGATACATATAGGGAGTACTTGATAGGTTTTGCATTCGCATGCCTCAAATTACCTCTTAGAGTATACTAAGAATATAGAAAATGTTTTATTATTCTAGCTTAGTCTCACTATCTCATATTTAATAGCGATAAGAGCAATCTCTTCATCAAAGTCTATATTATAGTTAAGCTAAATATATCATATATTAAAAATTGTCTGCTGATGTATACTTTAGAGTGTACTGTCCATTAGGACTCTCATTTATATATATATTAAAATCCAAGATATGTTGCACATATATTTGTACTATTGTATATTAATATTATTATATTTTTTTTTTTATAGCATGGTACATGTCCAATATGTCGTAAATATTTAGCTGATGATGGATTAAGTTCAATAAATTCTGATCCGCTAGGAATAAGTTTGGGTGTTGGTCCAAATTTGGCAGCACTTATTAGGTTTGTTTGATATACATTATTCATTATTTAAGTTTTTAAAAATTGAGATTTATGAAATTTACTAAAACTTATACACACATATAAAGGTTTTTTTAATACATATGTATAATAACATGTATTAAAATGGATTAAAATTATTTTTGTGTTATGATTGTAATTTAAATTATCGCAGAGCCCGTGGACAACGTAATAGTGACCCAGTTTGGGGAATAAATGAATATGACATGGCATCTACATCTTCAGACTGGCCTGCCCAACTTGGTATTAGTTTACCACTTCCAATTGTGTCATCATCATCATCTACCCAGACACCAGCAACACCAGGTATGTCAACTTATTCTTCTGTCACAGCCAGAAATTTACGAGACCAAAGATTGTCATCTTCATCTGGTGATGTTGAACCCATGGAAACTGATCATGATCAAAATCTACCGGCTGTGAACAACACAAATATTCCCTAGTCTTTTCTTGTATATTCAAGTATACATTTAGTACAATAAGTTTAAAGTTTGATGTATAAAAATGAAACACATTCAATTTTTATTAATTAACAATCATTTTTTAACCATTAATTAATGTTTATTGTTTCTAGTTATGAGAACTCATGTTTTATCATTTTTTCCATAAATTATAGATTTTTATTTCAACAAGTACTCAGTAAAAATATATATATATATATATATATATAATATATATATTACATATAATATAAATTTCTTATATGTGTATGTGTAATTTAAATATTTTTCTATTGCACTGTTTAAAATCACTTGAGTCCAATTTTAATAAGTCAAATATTTTCGATCCATATTTTAGTCAACTATATAAGGCTTGTTTTCTACCCTATCGGTAATCTTTAATTTGACTACTATTGATTATTAAAATTGTATTCTAATTGTATAAATTATGTTTTGAATCTGTTTATTTATCTACTATATACTTAATAATAAATATTATATAATGCTATTCAATATTTTATTTTAGTAAATAATCTAATTTATACAATGTGTGTTTAATACTATAATGGGCTAAATATTAGAGAAATTAAAATAAAATGTGTACAGTACAACAATCATTATAGTATTAATTAAACTTGCCTCTTTAATTTTTGATTTTATTATTTGTGTATCTATAATACAAATAAATATTTATTTGTTATTGAGACACATTTGGTGTAATTTTTTTATGTTAATTTGTATTAAATTACATTCACCATTTTTGTTACTACATTATTTTTTAAAACCATTCAATAGTTTTTAAATTGTATAACATATGAGAAAATATGTGCATGTTAATTTTTGAATGCATTATTATTTTTACCATCTTAAACCATTAAAATATGTCCTTAAATGTAGTTTACTAATATTGCTTAGCATAGAATTAATAGAATAAAATATGAAATATAATTGTAAATAAAAATATTTTAAAATCAATCAATATTATTGGAATTACGAGTTAAAAATTGACATGATTTATAAATGTAATTGATAAAACTAGATCATCCCTCTTTTATGAATCTGAAAGATTTATTCAAACTATATAATATAATTTAAATATCTATTTATAAATTATTCTTGAAGAAATAATAAGAAATGAACTGATCATATCAATGATGCAAATGTAATGTACTTTTAACATCATATTATATTACTTCTATATAGTATTAATTTGTTATCTATTGGCTATTATCTATATACATTAGTAAAAAAGATTCTTTATTGGGTTAGTAGGAGAGTATCTCCTCAGAAAAAGGAAACTGAAATACCTAGGAGGAACAATTATATAATTATTTGTTTGAGTAGTTATATTTTAATATTTCATAATTTACACCCTAAGTCTAGCAATTCTAATATTTAGTAGTTAAAATAATTAAAAATTAAATATTAATAATTGTGATTCTTTTTCAATTCTTTGATTCTTCCTGATTCTTAGATTTTTTTCTTTGTATTCCTATTTTATCTGTGCTAACAATTCATCAGTTTAAATGATTCACTCCAACTGAGATGTAGATTCATAAGATGGTGAATATTCTCTGTATTTTTTTAGTCTTGTGTTCACGCATGAAAATAATTGGAATGAAATATCAATGTGATATAATGTATAATATTAATACAAAAAAAAACTTCTTTTTTTTAAATCACAGAATATTACTTTATTACTGAATGTTATAGATTAATAAATATTTAAATATACTTTGAAAATATATGTATTATATTATTATGAAATGATTCATTGACACAGTCAATTTTTATTCATATTTGTGAACCTCATTACTATGGTAGATATTCTTGGGAGAACAAGATATTTATCTTGATCAAAACAATAAAAAGATTCCAAAATCGGTATAATTGAAAATATTTAAACATTACAACCATCATATTTTTTTTTTTTTTTACATTTTTATATTATGCTTGATCATCATAATTAAATAAACATTCATATTTTTGAAAAAAGTCACAAAACATTTTTTAAATAAAGAACAATGGTTTATATAAATAAAAAGTGAGCCTAAAATTTTTTGGGAATCTGGAGCAAATTATTTTTTTTTTTAAACCGTTACGTAGAATTTTGCTTTTATTTTTTCATGTACAATTAAATCAGGTAAATTAAAAGTGGCTATTTATTATTTAAAACTTAAAGACACACAAAAAAAGTCGATACTTACTTTGTATATATATATATATATATATATATATATATATACACACCAGTTTTAAACAATTATATTTAAAATTATTTCGAATTTTAAAAAATCACTTATTGTAGTATCAAATGAGAATAATACAAGTTTATAGTCAAGCCTATCGGCTATGAATCCTTATGAAATACTCTAGTTAAAAGAATTATGGTTAATTGAAGACGTCCACATTTTATACCAACAGTTCATAGTAGATAATTTTTTTAAGATAAGTAGTTATAGATCTATGTTTATTGTAATAATTGATCAAATACTATAAATCAGATTTAGAGTATTTAGTTTGACTGAAGAATATTATCATGGTTTAGAAATTTAGAACACCATCCTACGTCATTCTATGGCTATTAATTATACATCAAATATATATATATAATTAAGTCAAAAGTTCGGATACTGCGGTCAGAGAAAACAATTTTCTGTCTTCATTCCATACTCCACAATGAATACAGTGGTTTGAGTGTTTGATTTTGAAGCCATAGGTAGATAAATTAACATCTAAATGATTTTATATACTTGTAAGTTGTGACAAATACATTACGATTTACGATTCCGTAATCCATATTTGTCTTATTGACTATTGTCTATTACATGTTATGTTATCACAAAATATTATCATGAATCAAAAATATAACCTCTAAAATACAGTCTACAACCATGATCTTTACCGTGAAACACAGATTGCTGTGAAGTCTTTTTCCGATTTCAAGATAGTGACTTTGTTATCAAAATATATTGCGTATATATGTATATAATATTCTTTTCGATATTTTTTGTAGCTAATACACAAACACAACTCCTTTTTTAATCAACATCAACGAGACTTTTATAAACTTATATTTAATTATTAATGGTTATACAATTAAATTTCTACTTGTAACGACTTCTAAACAATTAATTTTAATTTTAATTTTGTTTTAAAATGTCAAGATGTCAAACCATACTTTGTCTGATTAATACATGTTGCTGTAAGTTTTAAAATTCATAAAGTTACTGAATTAAATAAAAAGTAAGTACTAAATATTAATTGTCTTGTTATTTCATAACTTTATATTATAAAGTTTTTTTAAAACTAGTATTAACATTAATGGTGCTTATTATAATTCTCAAGGACTAATATTTAAAATGACTTACAGTTTTTTAATGTTAGATTATTTTTTGATTTTATTCATCGTAATCTAATAGTTATTTTTGATTGATTTTTATATAAATTGGTACTCTATTTACGTTTAGTGTGTTATACTATACTAATTGTGCTTGTAATGGCATATGTAATATGAAATCACTTATCAGTTATAATTATCTTTAATATTTAATCTTATTTAGATTTTCTCAAAAATAATTGAAAGATGTAAAAAATTATCTGTTCATAAGTATTGTCTACAGTTTAATTCATATTCAAATCTATTGAATGAAGCAAAAATAAATCATTTTTAGTTATAAACGTATTTTAGCCTTTAGGTAATTTTGAAAACCGTATCCCATTAATTTTACACTAAGTTCATAATTTATTTTTTAAGTCACTACCTAAATTAATTTGTTTTGATATACATATACCTAATGCTTAGAGTGCTTAGAATAATATCAATATGTTCATTTAATAATATTTGCAATGTTATTTATTTCACCTTATTTTTTATGAAAAAAATTTCATTCATTAAATCCTTATCCGTAATGAAATATAATTAATATTTTTCATTTTAGATGGTAAAATATGAAATTGAATATAGCCATTGGAATTAACAGAAGATATCAATTAACTTTATGAATTTACAAGACTTTTCAATACTGTTTAAGCATTGTGCTCTAACAGTTAGCATTTAATATGTCCTATGGTGGAAGTAGTGGACAAGAAAATGATAAAAATGGTTTGCTTTTTAAAATGTTAAGTACATTCTATATTTATTTAACATATGATTATTATTCATAGGATTTTCATATATTGACGAAATTCCAGTTAAAATTATTGAAAAATACAAGCCTCCGAAAAAGATAGCATTACCTGGTGTGTTACAACATAAGCCTACATCTAATGCTCTAAAACATCAGGTTAGAGATCAACAATGTTTTATTTATTAATTTTGATATTATTTGGCTCAATTTATTTATTTTAATTGTAGTAATCTGGTAAATCATATTTATTTTCTTGATAAATGATTTTTTTATTCTAGTATGATTTTAACTTAGAAAAAAATGTACTTGAGAAAATGGCAATTTGGAGTAAAATGCGTGAAGAAGCTCAAACTAAACGTCGATCTCAGGTTACTGAGTTCAAAACACTTGATCATTTAGATTTAAACAAATTGACATTATTAAATCCAGCACAACCACAAAATACTCAAGTGCTACAACCAATACCTGCTCAACAGACCAATTTTAAAATTTCTGCATATGATAACATGCTCACAAAAAATATAAATATATCAGATTTTGAGTCTGATACATCCAGTCCATTTGACAATATGGAATTAAAAACGATTAATGATTTAGAAGAATTAGCTTCAGTCTTGAAACCTACATCAGTCTTAAATAATACTAGTAACAGATCTAGTAAATTATCTGATCTTAGTGTTTCTCAATATTATCCAACACCTATTTATAATAACCATTCAGAAATTTTAAAAAGCAACAAATTTATAAATTGTGGTAATATACAACCAAAACAGCCTATTAATTCTATTTCTATGTTAAAAGAGGCAAATGCTTTTGAAGATAAAAGTATAGCACCTTTACCACCTGTTTCTATGCCAAATGTTTTATTGCAACTCAAAGCGGATTTAAACACATTAAAATATAATGATGAATCTTCAGTTAGTATTATAAAAATTACAAAATTGTTAATGTCTCAAAATATTATATTACTCGATTTGTTTTTAGAACGATTCTCAAAAATCACTTCCATTAAATATTACAACAAATGGATCTAAATCACCAACGTGTTCATTCCCTAATCCATATAGATCACTTTCACCTACTAGCCAATGTCTTGCAGATCAGATGCATCAAATGGGCTTTCCTTTATCCCGTGCTGCTCGAGCGTGTAAAATATTTGGTAAAGACGAATCTAAGGTATGTTATTATAAAATTATACAAATATTTAAAAAAAATAAAAATGTAACCATATATTATAATTTTAAGGTGATAGAGTTTTTAATTCAAGTACATTCCATTGAAGAAACAAGCGGTTATTCAGCTGATCGTGTTGAACAAGCACTAGTAGTTAATAATTTCAATGTTGATAATGCAATCACATTTCTTAAAAATGTTGATAGACTTATAGACTTTGGTTTTCGAGAAGAAAATATTTGCAGTGCACTACTCAAGTGCAATAATGATCCTGATAAAGCACTTGATAGTCTTGTGTCTTATTAAGCACTTTTACATAAGACAACATTGTTAAATTGTATAATAAATAATGTATTTAGAATTATTATAAACAATGAAACAGGTGCGGTATATATTTATTGTGATATACACATATTACAACAATTTATATATTTATATTAAAAAAAAAAAGTATACATGTAAAATTATTATTTGAATAAATAATTAACTTTTTATTCCAATATATTGCTTTTAACTGCTTTAAGTTTCCTACTTATATTATGTAATAGGTTTTTTTTAATATCATGGATTATTTTATGTATACAAATTTATATTACTATTAAGAAAAATAAATGTATAGTTTAAATACATATGTACCTAAAATGTTATTTTTTTTTGTTCAAATCAATTGCCTTTTGTCTCTTATAATTTGTTATATATTTTTACTATAAAAAATATACTTACATATGCAATATAATGTCTTTTGGCTTTTTAAATGGTGGTAAAAATTAATATTTTTGAAGCAATTTTCAAGTAACCTCATCTCATTTTTAACCCAGTATAATACTTAAATTTTACTGTTTTTCTTGTACAATTTTAAGAATAGTCGATCCAAATTTTTAAGAAAAAATAATATTTAACTATTATCTGGGTAATTTTTAAGTTTTCACTTAGTCTGAACCAGCAAAGTCCACTACACCAGGGATGGCAAACCTTTTCGTACCAGCGTACCAAATAAAAATATTTAGTTTAATTTTATTTGTCAAGTGTGTCAGCAAATTTGTTGATTTTTTTTTTTTTTGTTTGTTTATTGCATAAATAATTAACTAAGTATAAATTACACTTTGTTTTTTGTTGCATTTAAACTTAATGGTGTGTTAAAATGTCTTTGAACACTGATACAACTGATGGCTCACAATTGACTCATTCCTTATGTTATATAAATGGCTGGTTATTTATAATAGCCGTTTTTAATTAATTAATTTAAATGATAGATACCAATATTGTGAATCCTAAACCTTATATGTCAACGACTATATTAAAAGTTTCATTTTTTTTTTTTTTTTTTACAACCCGAGGGTTGGTTTGCGTTTGCAATATTCTTCTTAGGGTCAACAATCCGAGGGTTGGTTTACCACTAAGAGAAGTTGTTACTAGAGAAGGAAAGGTTACTGTGCAGTGGTTTCCCTTCTGCACAGGGGAGATGGCAGTCGCACTCTCTTGAGTCTTGACAGTCGCCTGTCCAGAGACAGAGCTGTCCGTGACCGAGGTTTGAACAGGCGACAGTGTGCGTCAGCAGTGACGCCTAGTTCCTCCCGGCCACTCCGTCTCCCTTTCAAAAGTTTCATAGATAACATCAAATACGAGTATCTTATTTATGTGAAAAACTTTTAATAAATTTACATTTATAAAAAAAGCAAATAAAAATAATTATATCTGAGCAACATACATTTGAATGATTTTAGTGTGATTGACAACATCAAAAGACATAAACTAGATCATAAAAGAAACATAAGGCCTGATCCACACTTGCGTAATTTATGCATGGCGCCGCGATTGCGGTGTGAAATACCCACAATTTATTTACGTACCTACTGCACACGTCACTGCAGTAACGCGCGTCCATCTTACGTACAAATTTCACGCAAGTTCTTATCGCACCGCAGCGGCGCCGCGCGTTAAATTAATGCAAGTGTGCATCTAGCCTAAAGGTACTTTCTATTAACATCAAAACAACATTGAATAAACTAACCAATATCAGTTTTATTAATTAAAGAAATTATGCTTATAAATAAAATGAAATATGAACTTTCTAAATTTATGATATTAATAATCGCATTTTATAATTTTTAGACTTCAAATTATTTATAATTAAAAATATAATCTGCAAGCAATTTTCAAAATAAAATCTAGCTTTTTTAAAAGTCCTAGTGAGAATATCTAAGCCTTAAAATGTATAGTATGCAAACATTTCTAGATTCTGAGTGAAATGAAGGAGCTAATGGTTTTACAATTTTTATTTTTTTAATTCTGAGTGAAGAGAAGGATCTATTGGTTTTAGGTACAATAATATTTATTTATTTTAATTTTTTTTTCCATCAATAATTTTTCTGGTAGTTAAGAGTGTTCAAAAGTATTCTGTCAGCAACTCTGTAGATAATAAATAACATGTAAATTGTACTTGAGATAGGTCATTTTCTCTTCTCTCAATAGTTTTTCCTGGCGAGAGGAAAAACTGCCAAAAAAACTGAGTGAAAACAGTAAAATGTATTATAACTGACACTTAAAATGAAATAATAAAATCGGTTTCAGTTATTCATACATAACTCAAAAACTATTGTTGCTAAAAATGTGCAAATATCACTATTTATTAATGGCATATTGATACATGCTTTACATACATTTTAAAGAAATTGGTATTTTTGTGCTTAAAATAGAACTTCAAAAATACCTGTTTTGTTAAATTTTATCCCTAGTAGCATTTTTAATATTTGACAAAAAGTTTTGAAAATTTAATTTGATTATATTCATATACTTACAGGCGTAGGGAAATTGGCGCTCCCATCGCCCGGTACTATAGTATCGCAATAGCCCCTTGCTGGTGGAAAGTTCCAGGCGAACGATTCCAGCAAGGAGAGGAGAGAAATCCCCCAACCCGTTGGGCCCTCCATTAATGGGGGTTTGGCGTGAGGCTAACCACCTCACACAGGAAAAAAATATGGGTTCCATAACAACACAAAACCAAGCCTCGGATGAAAAATTATTTGGATAAGTTTAATCTCGGAACCTGGAATGTGCGATCGCTGTATATGGCGGGCGCACTAACAGTTGTAGAAGCTAATTTAGAACGATATGGAATTGCAATAGCAGCAATTCAAGAAGTTAGATGGACAGGAGAAGGAAATTTAAAATCAAAGAAACATACTATCTTTTATAGTGGTGGACAAAGACATGAGCGAGGAGTAGGATTTATTGTTAGCAATGAATACTTACCATACATAAAAAGATTTGAGCCGTATAATGACAGACTATGTTATATCCAAGTTGAATGTAAACATATGAATTTAATACTGATAAATGGCTATGCACCTACAGAAGACAAGCAACAAGATGAGAAAGAAGCTTTTTATGAAGACCTGAACACAATTTTTGAATCAACTGCCAAAAGCCAACCGAAGATTATCCTTGGAGATTTCAACGCTAAAATAGGAAAAGAAGAAATGTATAGACCAACAATAGGAAAAGAAAGCCTCCATATTCATTCTAATGAAAATGGAAACCGACTAATTAACTTTGCAATCTCTAAAGGACTAAGGATAAGTAGCACGTGTTTCTCACACAAAAACGTCCATAAAGAAACATGGGTCTCACCCGGAGGTAGTACCAAAAACCAAATTGATCATATCATGACAGATGTAAAGATAGGTAATCAATATTATAGATGTCAGGAGCTATCGTGGAGTGTTTGCTCAGTCAGACCACTTCTTAGTTAAAGCAAAAATACAAATTAAACTACCACGAAAATGGAGGAAAAGAATAATAATAGAAGAAAAAGTTGATATAGATAACATAAAAAACTCTGAAATGCTAAAGGAATACAAAAATGAACTAAAAAATAAATTAAATGTTGGAATAGAGGCAGAAAATATTGAAACCCGTTGGAAAAAATTAGAGGGAATATTAAAAATAACTGCTTTGGAACACCTAGGAAAAAAGAAAAAAGTACAAAAGCACAAATGGTTTAACGATAAGTGTCAAAGAGCAATTGAAGAAAGGGATAAAGCGAGATCATCGAGGCTTACAAACCCAAACACAGAAAACAATAAAAATTTTGCCCAGAATTTTAGAGAAACTAAACGTATAATAAGAAGGGAAAAATGATTATGGGAAAAGGAAAGAATAAAACAGATTGAGGACAACAGGATGAACCCGAAACTCTTCTTCAAACAAACAAAAGAATTAAAAACGGGATATAACCCCAGAACAGAGATAATGAAAGAAGAAAATGGAGAACTTGTAACAAAAGGAGAAGAAATTGCAAAACAATTTGGGAAAGTGTTCGAGAAACTACTCAACCCACAAACGCACCAAGACCATACGCAAATTGAGTACTATACAGCAGAACCTGAAGACGTAGAGCCAACGGACGAAGAAGTTAGAATGACCATAAACACACTTAAAAACAATAAATCGCCAGGTGAAGATGGCTTAGCTGCAGAACTCTTAAAGTATGGTGGTGAGGAATTAATAAGTGAAGTAGGGAAATTAATCAGAGATGTATGGCATAAAGAAGAAATATCAAAAGATTGGCAACTAGCAATAATCTGTCCAATTTATAAAAAGGGGGACTGGTCAAGCTATCAAAATTACCGAGGAATATCGTTACTAAATACAATGTACAAAGTATTGTCAGGTCTCATACTAAACAGAATAAAACCTTACATAAAAGATATCATTGGAGACTACCAATGTGGTTTTATGAGTGGTAAATCCACCATAGATCACATCTTCGCTGTTAAACAACTAGTTGAGAAACATTATGAATTCGACAATGATCTACATCTACTGTTTATTGACCATAAACAGGTTTATGATTCAATTAATAGAGAAGTACTATGGGACACACTTATTACCTACCTTTGGGATACCAGTTAAGATAGTGAAAATGATAAAATTATGTATAAATAATGCTAGATGTAAAGTCAGATTCAATCAACATATATCAGATAAATTTGAAGTTAAGACTGGACTTCGACAGGGAGATGCCCTATCCCCAATACTCTTTAATATAGCATTAGAAATGGTAGTTAGAAAAACTCAGAAAAAATATGGAGGGGTAAACTTGGGAGAGAACAAAAGACAATGCGGAGTACTAGCGTACACAGATGATATTATCATATTGGGATCAGAACATAGACCTATAAACTTATAGTTTATAGGTCTATGGATCAAACAGTCGAGAAGTCAAAGCAGGAACCAAGGAACTAATAATAAACAGCAAAGACATTGGATTACAAATAAACGAAGGAAAAACCAAATATATGGTAATATCTAGGCGAGAAAATCACGAGGAAAATTTAGAAGTTGAGAATTATAAATTTGAAAGAGTGCAAAATTTTAAAAACCTGGGTGTTACAATAAATAGCAAAAATAATAATCACGATGAAATTAAAATAAGACTAACTGCAGCAAATAAATGCTATTATGGAGTAAAGAGTTTACTAAAATCAAAACAGGTATCACTCAAATCAAAAATTAAAATATACAAGGTAATTATCAGACCAGTCCTTTTATATGCGTGTGAAACATGGCCAACGACTAAAGGAGACGAAGACAAAATAGCAATACTCGAAAGAAGAATATTAAGAAGAATATTTGGGCCTAAAATAAATAAAATGACACAGCAATATGAGAAAAGAAATAATATAGAAATACAACAATTATATAAAGAGCCAGACATAGTAGCAGTATTAAAAAAATAGGAGAATGGCATGGGCCGGTCATATATGGAGGACAAATGGTCTTATGAAAGAGGTTTTAAAATGGAAATCTCAGGGAAAAAGACCACTTGGCAGGCCGAAATAAAGGTGGATTGACAAAGTGGAGAAGAATTTAGCAGAGATTGGAATACGAGATGGAGAAACAATAGCACAGGACAGAGACAGATGGAAGCAAGTTTGTGTTGTGGTAATGGGCCTCAATGGCCTTTAAAAACCGAAGAAGACGATATTCATATACTTAACTGAGTGATACAGAAAATATTTCAAAATTTGTGATTTAGGATTTCTTTTAAAAAAGAGTAAGTATATATTAATACAATTTATTTAAGAAATTGACTGTTTTCATGACAATTTTTAACATAAAATGTTTATTGAAAAATTTCTGTCCAATAATTAGAAGCTTTAGATATAATTAGGACTTATTTTGAATCTTCTGGTAAAAAAGGAATTATCATTTGTTAAAGTAGAACAATTTTAACAGGTTAAATATATAAAAATGATAGATTTCTTTCAGATTTAAGCTTGTTCAGAATCATTCAAATTAAAGATCTTTAAAATTCAATAAACCCATCCCCATTATCTTGTCTGAAGAGCAAAGAATACCATATTCTGTGAAGTAAGTTTGATAACGTAGTTTGATTTTTTTTCCTTCAATAATAATTAAGACAAGCATTTTAAAGGACCACGAAAGGAATACAAATCATATTTTTTAATTTTAATGAAATCAAATAATGCATGAAAAATAAGAATGTTCGGTGGTCTCAAAATTTTTATCTGACCATAGCTTCCCCGTAAATTCATCAGTTTTGTTTTACGTGTGACGTCACTGGTGCGCCGCCGTCGCGTCGCTGTGATGGTTGCTGCCGTCACCGATCATCACAGTCCACACTCCGCGCCACGCTGCGACGCAAATACGTTTAGGTATTGTTGTAATAGTGTTATTTTTACTATTAGTGCACACTGGTCGATTAGAGTCATACCATAACTTACGTTTAAAATATATGCCAAAAAGAATTCATTTAAAGTATAAAGGTATGCACATGAGAAGTATGATTGCCATTATAGACCATAATCATAATATAAATAAAAAAGAATGGGTGACAAAATGGTATATTCAAAACCTGCTGGACGATATGTTTTAAAAACCAAATATGAACATAGTAATGACGAGTGGCGTCATATACTTATGTCAGAAATAAAAAAAAAAAATGAAAGAAATAACACTAACAATAACAGAATTTGAGACTGTAGCAATACCTCAAACAATAGCACCTCCACCAAAACCAAACTATGAAAATTTAATGAAAACGAAATATTCAAGATTTTCTCGTAAATAATTTAGTTTTATAAAAATAAGTTAATTTTCTATTTTTGATATACCTACTATATCATATTATAAAGGTATGTAAAAAATAAGTTTTAAGCTTAGAAATAATATTAGAAAATAAAATTATATATAAGTAAAATTTATTTTTTATTGTTAACTAAGCATCGGCAACTTGGGCCATTTTTTATCATTACGTATATATTATTTGATAAATTAAGAATAAAATATATAAAACAGGAAAACAGCATAAAAATCTCGATATAATATAATATAATTATGTATCTTAATTGTAAATACGTGTATCAATAAACCTATTATTATTTGTTTAAGTGTTTCTTAGATAAATATTATTTCAAATTGATTACTGTGTGTCTGTGTATTGCCGCGTGCCCGTAAGTAATATACATATTATAATAGCGTGGTGGTTGACGGGCGGCGCACCAGTGACGTCACACGTAAAACAAAACTGATGAATTTACGTTGAACCCGTGGTCAGATAAAAATTTTGAAACTACCGAAACTTTTTATTTTCCACGCACTATTTGATTTTGTTATAATAAAAAAAATGATTTTTTTGTTTCATAGTCCTTTAAGTTTAGAATAGCAAAGTAAAGAAGTCGGGGTATCCAACTTGAATAATTATTGACCCGCTGCACTTGATATATTGTACATTTGTTTTACTATGATTATTAAATATAAGCACAAGAAAGTGTCAATTTAAATTATTGACTGTAGTAAACGTTTATCTACCAACCCATATACTAATTAATTCTTTTTTTTACAGTAATAGGATTTGTATGAACTTGAAGTTGTCTATTGTGCATGTATCATTAAATCAATTGAACATGTAATTGAGAAATTTAATAATTAATTGAAAAAAAAATTAAGTTGAGAAATATTAAGAAATAACAAACTCTATAATCAAAATAGTTTTGACATCATTCAGATCTATTTCAACTATACAAAACAACTTAAGTTTAATTATGAAAGTATTTACTAGAACGCACTTTTTTTTAATGTTCACAGGTGAGTTAAAAATAAAAATAAATAGGTTTAGAAAAAAAGGTAAAGAAAAATCAATTCAAACATAGTTTAAATTAGTAAATTTTTATTTATTTTGTTATTGCTATATGTTTTCTATTTAAAAATATAAGTTAAATTATAATAGTCATATGATAAAGTCTATATAATATTGATATTAACTATTAAGTATTAACCTCTTAACCAAATGATAAACCAAAAATAAATAATGTATACATTACAACGTTTGAATAAAAATAACAAAAAAAATAAAATAAAATAAAATAAATTATAATAATAATAATTATTTTCATACAATTTTAATATATAGCATAATATTATCATCATATAACACTTATGACTATCTACATACAACATGTAGGGAAAATCATACAAAATTGTGATTGTCCTTATTTAAATATGTAATAATTAAATTTATTATCAAAGATTATTTTAAATAAAAAACCGCGAGTTCTAGTTGTATGTTATATTGTAAAAGTAAAAAAAAAAAAAATTAAATAGGATATTATTTTTGATATGTTAGGTATTTGGGCTAAGGTGGAATTACACTATAAAATAGTTTGACCCTATAGTTTTAAATTCATCAAATGTTAATGATGTGAAGTATACACTGTATTTACAATGATGTTTTTAACAATGTACTGACTAAATTTAACAATAACATTAAGTAATAATAAACCAATAAATATGAAAAGATACGATAGGAAAATAAAATGCAATATACAGAGGTAATCATGATCGACCAATTAGTTGTGAAAAGAAAAAGTAATGGCACATTATTATTGATTTATAAACAACATGCGATTAGACAAACATTAATATTTCAATAACCATTTAATGTCATTTAATATTTAAGTAATATAATTAGTCATTAAATTTTCTATTAGTTTGAAGTGTGATGAGTTGAAACATATCAATACTTTAATAATGCAATTTTTTTATCACTTAAGTTGAAATGATTTTTTTTTTTGATATTTATTATAAGTCTTAAAAAATTAATGACTTTATACATTTTAAGATTTCAGTACAGAAAATATATAAACTATTCTGATTGAAAATAACTGATTTTTTATAAAATTTAATTGTCTGCATAAAAAACTAGTGGTATTATCTTAAATTTCTACAAAAATTATGTGTTTCATTTTAAAGAAATTGAACTTCCAGAAAATGTTAGTGAGTAGTATTATATTATGTCTATCTATAAAAATAACCAATGTTTTGGTATGGTTATCAGTTCATAATACTGTATAGTTTTAACCAACGGAAAAAAATACAATATTAATATTATTAATACTGAACTATTATAATATCAATGAACTTTTTAATTTTTTTGTTCTTCAGTTGTCATGGCAGTCACAAGTTCAGTAATAACTTTACCTAAATCACCTGAAAAATAATTTATTATACATGTTAATTTAATATAAATATAATGTACTTCAGATTGGTTGTTAAATTAGCAATAAAAAATAAAGATGAAGTACAAACCTAAATTTTTCAATTTCCATGAACAGCTAGTAAAATAGTAAAGTACTTATAGAAAAAAATTGATCAAAGCAAATTAATTTTGCTTGAATAAAATGAAATAATTATAAAAGTTTAAATTTACCTGCCATATGATGTAAATTACCAACAGCATGTTGAGAAGCCGATATAGGTGGTGGGGGTGGTCTCTCCAAAGTATTACGACCACTGTTTTCAGACCAATTACCTAGGAGAAAAATAAAGGCATGTATAACTAACTAAACACAAAACTATTACTTTAAGTCTGATATTCAGTATTTTAAAGTTTACCTGATTTTTCAGAAGAATTTAGCAATGGAGAATCACAAGCTAACTGAGAAGCCGTCACTGACCTTGTTTGGAATGTTGCAGGCTAAAGCAAATCAGAAAGTTATATTTAATGAACTTAGATTAAACAATTTGCTAAAAAAATACAATTAAAATAACTTGAGTACTCGTTCAATAAACTACCTACCACATATATGGTGATTTTATGTGCTATCTACCGAACATACTTTATCATTTTGAGATGAAGATTAATCAAAATTATAGATAATTCAAAGGTCATGACATTTTAGTTTGTGTTGTAGAAATGATATAATTTTAGAAAGTTTTTTATTTTCAAGTTAAAAAGAAAAATAGGAATATCTAACAACCAATTATATTAAAAGAAATTATACAAAATACTACTACATATTCTGATAAATGGCATTCATACTCAACTTTAAACAAACACAGGTTTATTTGTAAGAGGGGTAAAAATAAGAGAAATGATATTGACCCTATAAGTGGTACTGAAGCACTAACAATAGAAAAACTTTAAAAGACACATTAAAAACAAATATAATATTAAAACACGTGACACATAAGAACCCCTACTCCTGGAATAGTGGTGATATTTGGTACAATCTATAGAAAATTTGTTCGAATCATTATACAGAACTGTAAAAAATACATATATATATATATATATATATATATATATATATATATATATATATATATATATATATATATATATATATATATATATATATATATATATATATATATAGCTTGCACACTATTGATAAAAGAAATTGTCAAAATATAAACACTACATTATCTAGGTAAGACAATTTTTATTTTTAAATAGCATATTTAACAAAAATATAATAATGGTAGGAGGCATATTGAATGAGTATTATAAAATGAAAAAAGTTTAAATAGTTAAGGTTTGTAAAAACGATGTGTTGGGCTGCGAGTTGAAGAATTGAAACCTCTGGTCTCACATACCAAATGTACTCAAAATATTTGTTATCTTCACTTACTTCTTCTAATAATTGTCTAAGTCTTTGCAATTGTGCTTCTAGTTGTCTGTTGTGATCTTCCAAAATTTGCATTCGAGCTTCTAATCGTCCTTTGTGCTGACGTAGCATTCTTGCCTCTGATACCATATCAACCTCACCATTATTATTAGACACAATATTATGAGACCCTTTGCTGCCAGTACCAGTTTTGAGCTTTTCATATTCTTCTTGTAAATGGTTGTTTTCATCTTCCAATTCTCTAAAATATTATACAAATAAATAAATGTAAACACTAGGCATGTAAACATTTATATGCATCTACATGGCTGCATAAAAAAAATATTAAAAAATTCACCTAATTTAAAGCTTACTTTATCATAGCTTCTAATTCATGTCTTTGATCTGCATCAATGGCAACCATTATTTGAACTGGACTTCGAGGAACAGAGGGTAGAGTTTCAGATCCACCATTTAAAGACTGACAATATTGGGCAATTAATTGATGTTCATCTTCACTAAAAAATAAATGTATAAAATATTTATTGTGCATTAAAAATTCCTTAAAAAAAAGTTAAATTAATTAAACATACAATTTTTGAAGCTCTCACAAATATAAGACGATAAATGAAACCATAAATTATAAATAGTTATTATCAACTAGTTAACTCAGAAAATTTAGTTTTGCTAATTAAATATGTTTGTAAATTATAGTTGAACAGCATTACCCACAAAAAGAATTATGATTTAAATATCATTCAAATTTCAAGTTTTTAAGCGCTAATTACTGTTTTTCAATGTTATAAATCCTGAGCCTTGCCTATTATTATTTATGATTACTATTATTTCACTTATGATATGTTTACGTAAAAAAGTTGCTAATTACTTTTTTTACCTCCTTAGGTGTGGATTAGGGTAAAATCAAGATATTAATATTTACTATTTAGTTATTTTCATAGTTGGTAACCTTTGGAAATAAAATTAATATTTATAACTTTTAAAATCTGGAAATGTTAATAAAACCTAAAAATATAATTACCCCTTTCAGAAAGGATTTGGCTAAAAACCTTTTCAAACATAAATTTGGTTGTAATTTTTTTAAAGCATACCATATAGTAAGTTATAATGAGTAATTTGCTAAACAAATTTTTGTGCAGCATTAGGATACAAAAAAATAAAATAAGAGAAAATTATCATTAAATTATTATAGTTCAACACAATGTATGTTTTAGTTATAACTTAAATTAACTTACGAATCTGGAGTAGAATTACTACGTGCCCTATATTCAACTTCAGCTAGGCGGGAAGCATACATTTCCAAACGATTATGAACATCAGGTATAGTGGAAGGGGTATTGGAATGTTGTGGAGATGGAGATGGACTCTCTAAAGCATCACCTTCTAATACTGATTGGACGGGTAAATATCCGACACGAGGATGCTTTTTAAAATAGCGTTTAGATTTGAATTTATTACGTAGCGCACGAGTAAAATCTCGAACATCTTCACCAGACGTAGTGGTTGTACAATATTCTTGCATAGGATGTGTAAGTTTATGGTGTTTGGCTTTACGACCAGAAAAGAAACAAGATTGACACATATCAAAATTGAAACATTTTAAGCACCGATATCTGAAACCAATTATTGGATATGTTTTGCATATGTTACACTTTGCTTGGTGTTTTGCAGATTCTGCTTCAGCTAGCCTATGTAATACAGCCAACCATACCATACTCTGAGGTTCTTGTTGTAACCAAACCAAAAAATGCATAGCCTAAAACAAAATATTTTACATGCAATTAATTGTGTATATTCGACAATTGTATACAACTATATTTATTAAGGATCCCTGAAATGTTGTCCTCACTATATCATCCAAATCATAAAAATTAGTTCATTGATGATTAATTCCCGAAAAATAATATGATACAACATTTAGTGTCTGTGAATTATTAGCCATAGGATGTTTGGTACTCAGCATATTTTAATTGTAAGACATTTGATCCCTGGGAATTTTTTTTCAAATTTCACCAATGTGAACAAGATTATTATTAACTTATATTAACAAATTAAGTCTGTTCTTACATACAAGTACATGCAGTATATCTCAAATAGTGATATATGTATTAGAAAAAATAAATACAATTCAGTAAGAAGACTATTTATAAATTATTTATATTTTCTTTAGGTACAAATACGAAGTTTTTAATGGTTCACTATTTTCATATTTTACTTAAATTTATATTATTTCAATATATAATTGACATTTTACGACCACAACAAATGAGTTATTTCAAATATAGAATGTTTAAATTCCTCTAATTTTTGTCTTTATAGTTTTGAGTAAGAACTAAGTAGATACCTGATACATCAAAGTAATAATTGTATCATTGCTAGTGAATAACTGATTTGTGTTTTTTATTGTTGTATTGTTAGAATAGGTTACCCTCAAATATATATTTTCATTTGAGTCAAAACAAATGAATAATATACCTGCAAAGGCTGACTTATTTCAATATAAAATAAAATAAAATCATTTATGCGTCCAAAAAATGAATGTTGAAAGCAAAATAAAACTATCATCAATAAATATAATCACTGAATAAATTTTATAACAATATATTATTACTATGATGTTTCCACAATGAACAAAATTTAAATACAATGATGATAAATTAATAATAATTCTTCATGTTATTAATAAATGAAAGTAACTTAATATACAAAATAAATGTACCTATGTAAATAGATATGAGTTGTTTAACTCTATGTTAATTGTATCTAAGTAACATTTAAGTTAAATATCTATATGTGATAATTTAAATTAATAGTAATGATTAAAATATTTAAGGAAAGTAGAGTGAGTTTTGAAAAAATGTCATGGGGATCAAACATCTTACAATCAACTGGACATGCTGGAGACCAAGTCTGATAGCTTATAATTTACGGACACCAAATGTTGTATCTTAATATTTTAAGGGGCCAAAATTTTGGTGAACTAATTCTTTCGATGATGACAAAACAACAAAGATGAAACGTCTGAATACTATCTATTGAATATACTAACTTCAATAACAGATTTATCTTTGCCAGCCTTTTGGAAACAACTTCGAACAGACGGTTCAATATTAGAACCACCAAATGATGCCACTTCTCCTAATTGGCGTGGTAATTGAATACAATCATGCAATAAAAGTCCTAATTTCCGTTGATCTACTTGTCTGTTTGGATCAGCTATAAGCCTGAATAAGTAACGGTATTTTTCTTCTAAATGCCCTTTGCACAATAATACTAGACCAACTTTAAATGATAAGACACGAATTTGACCAGTTCGTTGGCTAAATAAATCATAAATTAATAAAATTAACATAAAATATTGTTAAGAACACTACATTATGATTATAAATGTGTTGTTATATACCTATCATAAACATTTAATAGCCAGTTCAGTGATAAGTCAAGGCAAAGTGGCACATGTACTAAAGATGGATGTTGGGATGCTAATGTGTCAAAGATAGATCCTAGTATAGTTAACATTTCGGGTACAGTAATTAATTTGTCATTTTGAGCACGTAAACCATGATTATCAAATGACTCTAGGGCAGCTTCCAATGTCAACAAATCAACTGAAATAAGAATTAAGTTAAGTTAAGTAAACTTTTTAATATTAGGTACATATTATATAAATTGTATTCTTACGAGACATGCGTTTTTGAACTGTTCGTAATTTCATAGCAGTTCTATAGGCAGAGAATCTTACTTCATTAAACTCAGACAGCGAAGACATAAGTTCTATCATTTTTGGATGATCCCAATTCGTAGATTCACACTGATGACTAAATTTAATTTAATTAGAATTTTATTAAAATATGAAACTAATAAACTTACTTAACATAATAGGGCACTTTGTTTGGCGTAATTTCCCGTTTCCATGGGGGATCTACTGATCCGCTTAATAATAACGAAGTAGAAGCTTCACTATGACTAGCAGGGGAAGTTCCATTACTATTGCTACTCGTATTTTTACCATTATCTCGGATTTGTTTGTATCTATCATCCATTGCTAGTTGTAAAATTTTCCACCTAATGAAAAAAACGTGTATAATAATATAGACACTTAATATTACTGACCTCAAGTTAACTTACCTATTATTTATATCCTGAAGTAAATTTTTATTTGGTACAGATATTGTGATATTGTTTGAAGCAAGTATACTAGCTTGATCATTCACTTCCTCCAATAGTCTCTGCACAGGATTCAATCTGTCCCCTAATTGCTATACAAATAAATACAAATAATACATTAAAGCTCTCATGGATTAAATATTTACTATTATCTTTTTCAGAATTATCCATGCCAACAGTTTGATGTTAACATTTAAGAACAAATGCATGCTTAATCTCCAGATTCTTCTTCTAACTGCCAAGACGCAAACATGTAATTGTTACCAAAATGCAGGTATAAAACTGAAGACAAAGGTACATTCAGAAAAAATAACAGTAAATATATTTATATTTATGTATATTTATTTGTATTATTTTTTCAATCACTTTTAGCTTTCTATTTATGTTAAATGCTTACTCTTAGCTCTTGAAGGCCTTTAACCGAGTCACCAGAGCTCGAAACTGGCCATGATTTGTACATAGCTTCGACACTAGCTAATTTTGAAGTACAATCCTCCAAACCTTTTTGGAATGCTTGCATTTTCTAAAAGTTATAAAAATTAGATTATGTAAAAGTAATTATTCAAGACCGATTAGTAAAATGAACAAAATAAATCGATTGGCTATTGAATTGGCTCCCACACTAAAGCAACATGGCTATTGTATAAAAATAGTTTATTACCCAGTTTTAAGACTATGTACTTTTATGCATATTCTATTTTTATTTGTTAAAGCATTTCAATTGATAATTATTTTTAACAAATGTAGAATCAAAAACTAGTTTTAAAAATAAAAATAAAAAAAAAAAACGTCTTGAATGTAAATAATTGATGGGTTTCTTATAAAATTGAGGAATTTGAAAAGTGTTGAAAAATAACATTTACCTAATATTTTTTTGTTTTGTATTGATGTAATTTTAGAATCAGTACAAAGAGGGGAATCAGGAATGCGTACCTAGATTTTTTGGAACTTGTGTAGTTATGTTTATCACACCGCCAAACGCGTATTAACAGTTTATTCCACAGATGTCTATATTTATTAAATCCAAAAATAATTATATTTAGACTTAGAGTATTGATTATGAATATAACACAGTATTTAAATATTAAACACTACTACATTTAATTGTTATTGTAATACAGATTAAATAATGTAGATAAAAATTAATTTTTTAAATGTTAATAATTTCAACAAAAAATAAAAACCATAAATTCTGTGAAAAAAATCAGACATACTTCGCTATCAGTCGAGAAATTGGTAAAAGGTAAAGAGAATTTCAAAGAATTAATCATTTTTTTGTAGAACTATTCTAAGCCGACATCCAGCGTAATACAGAGGAATTGCAATTTTAGTGTAACGATTCTGGGCAAACCTTTAGGGTAAAATATAAAATTACTATATATTTAACCATTATTAGTCCAATGGTCGGTAAGTTTTTTTTTATTAAAACGGTGTAAACATTTTCTTCTCAACAGAAGAGACATTTTTTTTTACCAAAAGATTCAAAACATATTGTTCTATCTTTATCATAAGGTGCATGATAATTGGATGATACAATAATTTTTGTATACACTTTTAAGTTGAAAATTTTTATAAAAACAGTCTATTTCGTAAAAATTGTATAATAATTTACATTAACGCTAATTAAAAAAATTCTGACAAACATTTTTTTTAAATCGTTAGTTTGTATATGAGTAATATTATATTATATTTTCAGAACTTTTTGTAAAATATTGAAAATTTTATTAAAAAAAAAAAACTAAAAAGATATCAGACGATTCGATAAAAATTGTGAAATAATTTTGATAAGCGCTAATAAAAAAAAACCTTAGTTAGAATTTTTGAAATTTGTTCAGTATTGTTGGTCAAGTACCTATATAAGTATGATAAGATTACATTTTTAGAACTTTTTGTCAAATAAAAGAAGAAAGGTTTTTGAACGAGATAATGGTGATGGATTTAAAGAATTTCAGATTTGCTACTTTTACGATTAATAAACGATACGTGTTGTATGATTTTATTTGAAATTTGAAATTGGGAAACGATTCGGAGCGAAACACAAGAAATAATTTATTTTAGAATCAGGCAGTATTAATTTTTCGAAAAAATAAAAAACCTTTTGCTAAATAATTGAAGTTTTCAAGTTTCACGTTTACCAGAAGTACTGGAATGATAACAAGAAAAATCCATAATAATATTCATAAAAATCCTCCATTTCTAGACATTTCAGAGATTTCTAGGTTATATAAAAAAAATAAACGCATCCCATTTTTATAAAAATGTAAATATAGCTAAGACTACTAACGAAGAAACTTGTATTAAAATTTCAGATTTTATAACCAAAAACCACAAATTGTATGATATAAAAATTAAAATGTATCTTATAGTTTACATAAAAAGAGTTATTTCAGCCATAATTTCAACTTTAAATGCAAGAAAATGTTTACCGGATTAAAAATTATAAATTTTGTTTTTCTTGAAAAATATCGATAATTTACGGGTAATCAATAATTCTCATCAAATTTCGAACTTTAAATGCGTATAAAAAAAAAATCTTGATTAACGATTTTTAAAATTTGTTAGTACATATAAATCAAATCATATGAATAAGATGACATTACATTTCAAGTTTTTATATCAAAATTTGATTACATAAAAATGTCCAAAAAACAAAATTAGGGTCATTTTAATATTTGGTGAAAATGTCAAGTTTCTAGCGTTATTATTTTTGGGTTTATCACTAAATATAAAAAATGGATTTTTGAAAATCTCGTACACAGCAAATTTTACTATTTTTATTCAATTTTTAGATAGTTTTTCCTTACGCTTGGGAAAACTATCGAGAATAAAGACTAATGACCTTTTTAAAGTACCAACTAGGAGAAATTTCTGATCTACTGCAGAGTTGCTGGATGAAATTTTTGAAGCATTATTACTACCAGAAAAAATGATAATATTTATAAAATCGATCGCACAGGCAAGTAGTTACTCATTATATTGATTAGTGTTTGGGTGAAAATCTAATTTTTAGCTTATTTAAACGTTTTTAATACTCGTAATTAAATAGTCTACCGATAATTTTATTGAGGTTTTGAAAAAATGTCGAAAAATTATTATTACCTAGTCCAAAATACTAAGTAGATGCTTTCTGAGAAAAATCATAGGCAAAAATAAACGTATTTAATACTAATACACTCCTGTATGGACCAAGAATTGTAAATAATAAATCAATAAACATTAAAACTAAAATTTAATGTATAATATTAAAATTTTGCGACGTTGTATGTATTAAATGTATTATAACCGCCAGGCACACCGCATATCACATGCACTGTACTGTGATTGTAATGCAATTTCTAAAAACTTGAAATCGCTCTCAAAATTAGTTTTCAATCATTTAATGTTTTTAACCACCAAAATTATCTAAAAAACACTTAAATATTGTGTACAAAAAAAAGTAATAATAATAAAATAAAAGGTTACCATTTGAATTTAAAAAGCAGACTCCAAAACTACCTCATACGGGTAGTTAAAAATATGAAATTTCCTTATCATGAAATAATTCTATAAATAAAAAAAAAACTTAACTTCTATACATTTTACTCTATTTTGAGAATTTAAATAATACTATGATTGTAACATAATTACTGAATTAGTATGTGTGTACACATTATTAATAGAGTTAATAGTTTCTTAAAAGATATAATTATTAATTTTTTTTTAGGACTTCAAAAAGTTGTGGAAATAACCAAAAATCAGAGAAGTTATATGGGTGAGTTGTGAAATGACTAACAAAAATGTTTTTACATTTAGAAAAAAATTATCTTGCATTATTACAATGTTTAAGAATGACACATATAATATATGTATTATATATGACTTGTATTGCTTTATTTAATGATTTGATTTGTTTTACAATTATGAATTTCACAATTACCAATCAAAAGATTTTTTCGAAATTTATGTTAATATTTTAAAGTACTCTGTAGAAGTAAAAATTGAAACTTGAAATTGAATATTTTTAAAACCTTTCTATACGTACCTATACGGCTATACATCGATATTTATGAGCGTTTTTAATAGGTAAGTTACGAGAAATAAATGATAAAACATACTAAGGTTGATTTTCACTAAGTAAACATATATTATTTAAAGTTGCCATTTTAAAACATTTTTTTTACACTTAGATTCTTTTTTTTAGGTATTAAACGAAGTGAGTGATGGAATCTATTAGTTTTACAATGATGTGTACTTTATTTTTGTCCGTGATCACTTTTTTAGAGAGAAAAGATAATCCAAAAGTTACATATTACATAGCATTCTATAGATTGAGAATCACATTTAAATTCTACATCCGATTATATTAAAGTCAGTACCTAACTACGGTTAAATGAGCTATTCCACAAATCAACTTAAATTATTTATAATTATTTAAATAAAGACAAAATTACCACAAAATTTAAATGTTCGGTAATTATGTATCATTAAAACCTGTATGAATTATAAAATAACTTCAAAACTTTACTTTCAAATGAATTCGTTGGAACTATGCAGATGTGGGATCTATTTTTCATCTATTTTCATAATTGTTTTTCAATATAATACATATTAAATATTTTATAGGTATGACATACAATAATTTTTTCACAGTATTTGCTGATAAGAATTTAAAAATCTAAAAAATTAATAATTGCGAAGAAAAATGCAATAAAAATTATTCATAAAAATGTTTTGATATTATTTTTAACTGTAAAGAACATAAGAAAACTATAATTTACTACGTATGTTAAACAGTAAATCATTAGAAAACACCAAGTATTATGATATTTTTGTAAAGGAATCTAAGTTGAAAAATCAGTTTTAAATTATTTTGTCATTCTCTTAATAGCATTTGTAATATAAATAATAAGTTATACATTTAAAATAACATTATATAACTCAGGTCACAGGCATGGTGAGTGGTATAGTTTTAATTACGAACCCTATCAAACAATTAATAAAATATGTATAATTTTCAATATAGAGGGGAAAATTTTTTCATAAAAATGAAAAACATTGGTACTGATATAAAAATATATTCCAATATAAAAAATATGAATTTTCCCGAAATATTGAAATAATCTTAGATTCGTGACTTAGTTGACAATCATAAATATACGGCTTTTTAGTACCTAATTTATTTTTCTTCAAAATCTTACCCAACCTAACAACTAGTATCCACATAAGCGTGCGCAGATCTTAATTTTAATTAAGATTTATCCAATAATGGTTACAAAATTTGAAAAATATTTTACCAGCTTTTATTTATAGAAGTTAAAAATCTAAAATTATTTTCATATGCTCTGGATAATTTATTATATAATTATTTAAACTTTGTCAGGGTTGATACATTTATTTTTGAGCTCTTAAAATTTTAAATACGTCTTGTAAATTTACTATTATATTTTTACCGAGAATTTTCACTGAGAATCTTTTTCGCAAAGAAATTGGGCAGTGGCTATTATAATTATTTTAAATTTCAATTATACTTATATTATACGCTGAGGTGAATCATCCAAATTTTTAACACTGGGTATTTTTAGAATATCTTATTACTGATTATGAGAAGGGGTAGCAAAATACAGACTCAGGGAGCCGTATGATTAAATGCGGTACTGAGTAAACTTATATATATATATATATATATATATATATATATATATATATATATATATATATATATAAAGTTGTTAGAATTTCAATTTACAAAACAATTAATTGTAAATATTATGAAATAATAAAAAAATAGATAACTATCATTTTTTGTAATCAGTTTTTACGTGGTGATTTTAACTTTAAAAACTTATAAAAAATAATTTAATGTACCAATTTATATGCAAAGTAGATCAAAGATAGATAAAATATATTTAAAAAATATTTTTAATTATTTTAATTTGATAAATATTTAAGGAAAAATCAAGTTTATCGGACTAAAAAATCATCATTTTTTAAATATATTCAAAAAATGAAATATTTTCAACATTTTTCAAGTTTCAAAAATGTATCTCGATTTTTTTTTTTTTAATTTTTTTTTCTATCAATTTTCAGTTATTTATCTAACACATGGAAAAACTATTGAAAATAACAAAAAAGATATATCTAAAAACTGTACATATTCGTACATATATTTTCTGTGTCCATCTAAATTGCTTAGTTACATTTACCTTTATAAATTGCACATATATTTCGATTAAATATATCTCATTACTAAAACTTTTAAATAAAAGTAAAAAATTACGGTTTGCTAATTTTAATTTAATGTTATTAGTACATTAATATGAAAATAAAAAATTGATATTTTGAGCGAAGCGAGGAAAATGTTTAAGTCGAAATTATATATTAGGTATTAGTTGTCAATTTTACAAACGACTACCCTTTATGAATACGTATTACTTATTATAACTTAGGTGTAGCATAGCTCAACTGCTTAGTGAAACTAAAATAACTATTTAAAAATAATACCTTAATAGAATCGTTAAGGCTTCGTTGCCACTGATCAGAGCGTTGAAGTAAAGAATTCCATTGTTCAGATACACGTGTAACTTCACGTTTTAAACTTATAGTTAAATCACGAGCTTGTTCTTCAGCACTGCGGTACCCTCTAGAATCTCCAGTGTTATTAATTTCTAAACACACATAAATTATTCATGATTTACTATAATGATTAAATATATTTCTATACAAAAGTAAATGTATTAATTGTACTTCTAAATGTTGTGTAAAGTAAAAATTTGTTAAGTTTTGTTTAATGTTTTTACTTCACATACCTACATGCGATAATAACATACTTATGAAATACATTACTCAATAATATTCATTTTTACTGCCATTATACTTTTATACATTTATTAATTTAGACTTTTGAAAATTTAACGGCGGGCCTGATACATTAGGAGGAATTTCAGTGAGAGACAGCTGATCGTTATAAAAAGGCGTTATTGAAGTGAGTCTTAAAAAGGAGTTTTATAAAATCATTACAATTCATGTAATATTATTGTTTGTTTCAGAATTTTTCATGATAACTTAAATTTAACTAACATGACAAATTATCTACGTTTTGAATAAATAAATAAATAATTATTTATTCAGCCACATATAATTGACTTTTAACTTTTGTAGCCACCTTGTATAACCATGATTTTTATAAATACCCACAGTCAACATCAAAGTAAATTGATTTGAATATTATATTTTAAATTATAAATTGTTAAATACAGGAAATTTGTTGAACCAAGAATTTATGGAACTTAAAACAATAAACTTAATGATGATATTATATAAAAATTAAAGGTTATTTCTTAGAATAGTAGAATTATGAGCATAAGTAAAAAATGTTATGAAAATAATTTTAAATAGAGTACCTTTTTTTAGAATTTAAATCGTATCAATAGTTTAACTGAATAAAATTAATATTGATGATTAAATAATACACAATGAAATGACAAAGTTAACATTACATAGTCGGCTTTGAGGCCCAGCACCCTCGAACCCGAATAACAAAAATCATTTCCTAAAAATTTAAATTTATCATGAATATTTGATGATAATCTTGAAAAATTATTCAAATGAAATATGCTCACTTTTTTATAATTAAAAACATTGTCTAAGATTTACTAGTCCAAAAATCACACACATTGCAGCTGGTTACACAGTTAGTTTGTGGACGCGGTTTTTATACGCCGATGGTTTTTGTCTAAAATTAAACACCTTTATATAATTGGGGATATTCAAACGAAGAATATTGACAAGCGGACGGCCGCCTGGTATCATGCGTGATCAATTTTCAGGAGGTCCATCGCTTTCGCTAGATATAATTAAACTGTATGTCGAATGGTCATATATACACACAAAGCTGTGCATCGATCGTCGACCACCACGGATTTATAGCCGATCTGCCATAGGTATATGGCAGCGGACGCGGTCACAGAAGAAGTCACGGAAAGACAAACTGCTTCGCATGTAACCAGCTTCTGGATTAATTTTTATACGAAAATGAATCATTTAAAAATCTGATTCAGTAAGTTATTCTTAATCGGCAATAAACAATAGCTGGAGTATTTTACCTGGCTCTAAACAAATAACATCTATATATGTCTGATCAGTAAAAATGCCTTATTTATAATGCTGTTAAAGAAACTTAAAAAAGAACTTAAAAAAATCTCACTTAAATAAAAATAAACTCCAAAGAATAAAATTAAATTCGCTAGCCAGAAAAAAAAAGGTAACAAAAATCAGTCCATAATCTATAGTCCATACACACTTTAGAGCGGGTTTAAACATATTTTATCTCAGAAAAATGAATCTAATGTTTTTGCTTGAAACATGGAATGTATATGAAACGACTTTAAACTTAAACAACCGTAATTTTCGAAGTTTTTTTTTTAATAACCAATATAAAGGATGAAATAATAAACAATTTTAAATAATTTGATAAAGCATCCATTTATTTGTAAATTAATTTAAAAAAGGCAACAAGAAGTTGAAGTCAACAGTCGAAACTTGTATCAAACGAAATTGACTATCAATTTAATTAAAACAAAATTCTTTTTCGAGGATAATTTTAAAGTTCTATGTTAGCATTTCCAAGATAACAATTGTATATTGATTTGAACCCTCAAAACTAGGCTTCTATCATTGGATAGCTTCCTTTCTCATAACTATTCTTGAATGGATATATTTTTATATTTATTTATATTAAAATATTAGTTCTTTATAAGTTGTAATTCTACTAATTTATAAATTGAACAAAAATACCACATGAATAGTTTATGCCATTTTATATTTTGTTAAAGCATATGGATACATTTCTCTTTAATATCGCTATATTCATTATAGACTTTCGTATTTTAAATTTTTAGATGTATTCATAAATTATTTTATTTATTGTGGTTTAGATTAAATGCTACGTGTTATCTAGGTAATAAAAAAATTGTATGAATAAAAATAGAAATTATGTACATCGTACTTATACATTCCTGTACATTATAAATGATAAAATTATTAGGGAACACCGCATTCATGATTAATCAAATTTTTAATATATTTGAAGTTTAATAAGATATATTTACTGGATATCAATACGAATTTATAATTCAAGATGTAGGTAGGTTTTGGATGTTAAAATAGAGCCACTTTTGCGTGAAGTTTCTATATCCTTCCTATACTGTATTTCAATTCATGGTAATTAAAGTTCACAGTACTCAAATTAATAATCAATGATCCTAAAAGTGGTTACCAAACCATTGTGTGAATGACGTCCTGTACTCAATAATAATAATATTGCTTTTGAATCAGAGCACGTTAAAATATGAAGTTATAAACGAATGAATAGTAGTTCAAATTTATAATTTATTCATCGTGAGTTTTTATTCAATACATATGGTACTTATAAAAATGTTGAAGATTTTACATTTAAAGCCTGTATGTAGTACTTAATGCTCACTTTAAGGTTAATTAAAAATATTTTATCAAATAAAAGTTTTCAATATTTTTAATCTTATAATATGTTATTAAACCAATGAACATTGAAAATGATAATTTGAACATAGAAAAATAATAACTCGGAGCTAACACTGTTTGAATTTAATATTAAAATTGTCACAGTACATTTTTAATTTTGCAGCTACTAGGCATTTCATCTGGTTATATTCCCCAATTATCAAGATTACCTAATTATTACTACATTTGCTTAAATTTTGAATGAACTAAACAGTTTACTCCCAAGTAGGCAAACATTCACATTAATTGCAATAACAACTTGATTTTATATACATACTGAATTCTGGGAATTCCTGAATCTTAGACATACAATATTAGCTACACTTATGTAATAGTTTTTATAATATTGTAATACGAATAAATATAATTTTAGATTTTGAGTAAACCAAAGAATATATTAAAGTTATGTATTAATTTTTTGTTTTTGTGAAGACCAAATTACTGAAGGACAAACTTCCACCTCCATTATCTTACCAGCTCTTTATTTATAGGTATTTAAAATTGAAATAAGGACAACAGATTAAACATAAAAGATACATAATTTTTTAAATAATTAGAAGTTTTAAGAGTCCCACTCTTGTAAACTAAAACATTATATTGAATATTATATAGTATACCAAATATAACGATTTAATACTTTATGCGAATTAAAAATAAAATTAAAACATTATTTTTAATCAAGAGAGGAAAATGAGTAATGACCTACTATTTGAGTTGTCAATTATACTCAATCACTTTCTTATATGAGTAAATTCCTGTTCTAGAATTGATTTGACAGAAAAAATAATTCAGGTGGTATTTTGTCTATAACTATAATCTATATTGTAAGTTAGTATTGAAATTATTTCTATCCATTTTCATCTCATAACAATAAAACATATTATATAAGGTTCAATTATCTTATTGGAGATCGGTTCCTATTTAAATTTTTTTATTGTTTTCACTAAAATGTACATCTTTTTGATGAGTTTTAATCTACATAAAATAATTAAAGTCTCAAAAAGTCAATTTAAATAAATTGATAGATTAAATAAAGTTTGTGGAAGTCATTACATTAAATGTATGTTATTTAAAAATTGTCATTTTTATAACCTGTATAATTATTTGATTAGTAATACAGAACAAATTTTTGTTTTTCAAGAGACAAAACTAAAATGTTGAACAATAATAACAAAGTGTTTTATAAAAGTAAAACTACTTAACAAAACAATATAGTTTTCAAATCAAATTCCTCTTAAAATATTTTTTTTAATAACTTATAATGTAATATTTTTACTTTTTTTACCTAGATTGAATTTTTAGATAGTACCTTAGTATAATAGGCAAAAAAAAATATTTACTAAAAAAGGATAATTAACTAACTACATTATACAAGATATACAATAGTAATATGATAAGCTAATAATATTTTTTATAACATTATATTTACCTTCATTTTTTACGGCTGATGCTATTTGGGATTCATTGTTTATGTATTGGCGACCGCTGCGGAGGTTTGAATCAATAACTGGTCTTTTCTCTTCCAATTGCCTCCGGAACCCTCTATGATCATCCTAAAATATATTTTATACTTAGTAAAGTGTATATTATTTTTTTAAACAAAATGTGAATTTTTTAATACCTGTTGCTTTTGTAACGAGACCAAATCGTTGCCTAAAGGACCAAAACTTGAAATTTCTGTATCCTTTTTGATCACCCATTCGACTAGTTCTCTCAGTGATAATAAAAGTGTATTCCAATGTTCCGTATTATTTTCTAATCGATTTCTAAAATAACAAATCACTAATATAATAAACTACTAATGAAATAAATGTTATAAACATTGTAAAATGTATAAGCGCTCATGCAAATAATTCTAACATACGGGAGTCATATGACTTAATAATATGACCATGAAAAAAAAAAAAATAATAACATTATTCATCAAAACTAGTATCAGAGTTATATTAGGAACTAACTGAAAATTTCTAACAAAAACCAATTGCAAATGTTGATAATTTTATGAGCTTAACTTAGTACCCATAACACGAATAAATCATTCAAAAGGTCACACTACTCCTGACGCGTCACGTATTAAAAGGGGGAACTAAATATGATCCTAGTCCAACGGGATTGCTTCAATATCACAGGTTCGGTGCTATATGAGCTTCTTGGGAATTATAAATTACAATCATATAATATAAATGAGAGTTAACAGGGTGTACATATCCCTAGAGGCACAAGTAAACTGACAGGTTCCAATAACCCCTTCATAAAAAAAGGCATACATAATATGATACAGTTCTAAATTTATAATTTTTTTAAAGGTTAAATGTATTATAACACTTTTTAATCATAAAGCTCAAACGACATAAACTTTTGATTATTTATTGATTATTATTTATTTTGAAACTGACAAAATGTAACTATGACTATACAATTATTGTATTTTGTATTTTATTATAAATACCTTATTGTTACAGAACGATTTTTAAGTTGATTCCAACGCTGATTCATTTCTTCTAATCGTCTTTGAAGCATCACCGCATCTTCCTGAGACGAGAGACTTCCAAGAAGTTTTCTTCCGCTAGTATCGAGAGAATTTAGAGATTGACTCTTTGTTTCCATTTCTTGCTGAAGTTCCTGCATGAAAGTGAAACAGTATATATTTTTGCGCAAAACTAATTTATATAATTAGTTCATTTTTATTAAATTGAGTAATAATTTACGTTGTTCAAATATCGATGTGATAATACGTAGATTGTGACTTCATAAAATAAAAAATTGATTAAAATAAACAATTTTGGACTTTGCTGCTTAAATACGCAATTTTAGATGATGTAGAAATTAATTATATATTTCAAATTTTAAATGCATTCATAATTTATATATGTATTCACAATTAAAAAATTATTAGGTTTCATATCACTAAATCACCCAGATTAAATATATTGATTTCCTTTCAATTTCATAATTATTGTAAGAAATTTAAAACTGTAACAAGAAATGTAATATTTATTACATTTTATAAATTGCATATTTTGTATCTTATGTTTTTATGCTTCGTTAATTTATATTTTTCATCGAGTATTTTAAATTTAATAACACGTTTAACCCATCTGACGGATGGCGTAAATAATATAAATTGCAGTTAATTGAGAATGCATTTAATTTGATTATAGACAGTAGTGGTAGTTAAGAGAGAAAAAGCAATGTATCTGTTAAATTTCTTATCTACATTAAAACTGTCACTATACCATACCTTAAGGAAGATATTTTACCATTAATACTGGATATCTATATAATTTATTTTCATGTATAAAAACTTAAAACTTCTAAAAAGCCCCCTGGCCAATCGAATAAACCATGATTTATTATGTCGATCACGCAGAAAATATAACCTAGCGTGAGTTAAGGAAACACCATGCGAAATCAGCTTAATTAAATTTTAACACGTCATTGCTCTTGCAGCAGCCATATTCTCGAGAGGGCCATAACACAAGACCTAGTGCTAAGGATTTCTTGCGGATCTTACCTATGCAATCCTTTTCTTATTTTTATTTCTATACATTTTGCATTAATATTAATTTTATGTTTAATGTGACACATTTAATTATACAATTTGTGTGAATATTTAAATACTATAGTTAAAAGAACGGCAGAAAAAAATATTATTTTAAACTGGACAAAAAACTTCTTAAAGTACAAAAACCTTCTATTGTCATATAGGTTGCGCATGCAACAGAACTAAAATTGAGTTATATAATTAAATCATGTATACGTAGTGAATTAAAAATTAACATTACCTACGCTCATAATTGGTTTAAAAAAATACATTCAAATAATGAAATTCATTCTTTAACTATACTAAGAAACATTTAAACATTTTTATCACGTAACGTTTGTTTACAATTGAAATTTTAAACTTAATAATTGATGTATGAAAATATTTTTTATACATTAGGTAATGCAATAATTATTAATACAATCTCGATAAATAAAAACTAAAAAAATATAAATTCAACAAATATTTTTAATATTTAATAACATCATCATATCATGGTAATGTCTTAACATATAGCAAAACATTAACTTTGTTTTTTCGTTCATAAGGTTACAGTAAAATTGAGCAGTAGACTAGGTATACTGAATATTACTTTATAAGGTATGAGCGATTTTCAGCAAATTTATTTCTTAAATTTCTCTTATTTATTGTAAATAATACGTATTCTTTTATACACGAGTACAAGGCAAAACAGTTAACATTTAATAGTGACTTATTTTTTACAGTTCATGAATGAGTTAAATAAATATAGTTGCGTGAACTTTAAAATGACGAAATCTTCTAAAATACGTATTTCCATTCCATATTAATTCTTACTTTTAAATAACTGAACAGCATTTATCACTATTTACAGTAAAATAGTAATTTAATAAATACAATTTATTTTAAAAGTCACTTCTTAGCTTAAGTGATTTGACAAAGATTTATAATTATAAGATGACTTTCTATTATGCATTAATGCATCATACAACAAATAAATAATTCCAATATTTTTTGATTTCAAACATATTCGTGTGAAATAAATATGAAAATACTTCTTGTTTATTTTTAATTGTCTCAATTATACTAAAGAAAATATGAATGAAATTAAAGAGTATTCACAGATATGCTAATAACATCAAAATTATAATTAGGCTTATCTTCCAAAGACAACTTTTTTTTTAATGAAACGCCGTAAAATCCCGTTCATTGTATATAAAAGAACGTTTAATACGGGAGTTTATAACAATGAGGTCAGATGCTCTTGTTGAGAGACCTCTTGTTCGCTTCTGGCATTGATTAAAAAAAATTCAACATACAATTATAGAAAAACGCAGAGACAGGCGAACACAAGCTCAAAGTGCATTGTTTATAGAATTGGGCTCGTACATTTTCCCCATTTTTTCCTTCTATAGTATGGATCTAGAATACTCTTTCGAAACACTTCAAGCGATATTAAGTCAATGTTGAAATGTTTTACTCTCAGAATTATATTTTTATTGACGTACGAATAATTTAAAATCTACATGCATAGTACGAGAAACGTTTAAGAATAATAATAAATATACCATGAATATCAGATTTAATATTTTCATGAAAAAAATCATGTCAAGTATTTTTTTGAAATTTCAATTAATAATACAAAAAATGTAATTTGATGGGCACTAATACTTATTTTTGAATAAAATATCAAAGATATTTATACGTAAGTTATAAACATAAAAAGGAAAAGTATAATTCTGTTTACTAGAAATAATGGAATAAACGAAATTTCCAATCAATCACGACAATCCATCAATATATACGTATCAATCATTTTCGTTTTTTCTAAGTCGTACATAAAAAAAGATTTCAATCACATGTGACAATATGATACCATTTTAAATAGTTTTTGCGACGTTTCAGTTCATATTTATTAATTAAATATAATTTTTGAGCGTAAAACTTACACAGTTAAAGTAAGAACAAAGGTGTTTTAAGTGAACTATGTTTTTTTTATGATATAATAATTTATATGTAAAAAAAAAAAATAGGACGTATGCAGAATATATATTAATACATTACACAACTACATTTTAAACCACTATATTTTAATGTGCAACCTTTTTGTAATACAAGTTGTATCTTTGGGTTATTTATGATATAAAATATTTTTCTGATGAACAAGTGAAGAAATAAGCCAAATCAAAATGATAACTACTGGTAACAAAAATGTAAATGAATAAATTACCTACTCTTTGATATTTTATTCAAGTTATTAACCCAAAAGAAATAAGAAAACTTACAATTCATTAATTTACCTGACATTAATTACAACCTGGCTATTATTTTTGACCATAAATTAATTCATTTTTTAGAATCAGTACTGTAATTAATCAAATAGGGATTTACTGAATATTTATCTCTTTTTTTTTCTCACAAGAATCAAGAAAACCCACAGGCACATAATGAATAATGAGGACTATAGTGAAAAAAGCTTTGTTATCTTTAAATAATAACTACCCGACTTCGAGAAGGGTTTGAAGTTTAGAAAAACGACTGTATAGACTAAATATTTCATTGGACAGATTCGGAAAAAGGAAAATAGTTTTTTTACAACATTATGTATGTATATATGTATATATATATATATATATATATATATATATATATATATATATATATATATATATATATATATATATGTTTTCCTGACATGATTTCCCGACGAAACGTGAAAATGCTTTCAACCCAAGCGGCCAAACGATATGCATTATGCAAATCTAACCTAGAAGGGCGAATGATTTGGAAGTAGAGCACAAGTCGAATGTACTACTTACATGTATTACCTTTGGAATAAACGTTTTATTGGGTTTGAAATTTAATATTTTTATTCGTTCCTGTTTTCAATTTGATATAAAAGTAACATTGAGTACGAGCAAAAAAACATTGCAAATATCCCGTAACTCTGTATAATAACCTACAATACGTTGGAGCGCGTGTAGTAATTTTTTAAAACCATCCCGGACCGCAATTATGCGACGAATAAACATAAATCTCCTAGCAATACTGCTAAAATCACGCTTTTCGTGTTAGAGGCAAAGATATACACACGACGGCGATATAATTTAGCGTGTGATACAGCGATTTGTATAAACGTGATAAAACACACACACACACACTAATACACTACTACAAGAGTCCACGCACGCAGGCACATACTGCACGGCATTATAATATTGTGATATTACGTAGTGGGATAATGCAATATTACAAATCTTTGGACCCGTGTCTACGTAGAGATGGAGCCGGGACGAGGGGCAGCGGAAGGAATAGCGAATTCACGCGATCCGACGACGTGCGCGCGCACACGATCCATCCAGATCTCATACCTTGGCCAGCCGCTGTTGCGTGTCGAGTATGTCCAGCATGAGCGCGATCTTATGATCGGTCACGCGGTAACCGTTCCGGTAGCATTCGATCAGCTGATGGAGCGCGATGGCAGCGGCTTTCGTGGGCACCGTGGCCGACGGCGACTCCACGTCGACGGAACCCTGCGGCGGCGGCGACGACGACGACGACGACAACGACGATGACGAGTAACCGACACCAGCGGACGACACGGGCAACGAAAGCCGGCGGTGTCGTTGGTAGCGCGACGCGGACGTGGGCAGCGACCTGTGGTGCACGACCACGGTAGGTGATTTAGACGACGACGGGACGCGGTCTCCGTCGGCGGAGGCGCAACCGAAACCGGCAGGCACGGTGGACGACGAGCTGAGCCTGGACCACGGTTGGCCGTCGGCGAATTCCATGGAGCTGGGACGCCGTCGACGACCGGCGATCGTCGCGGGTTGCTGGTGCTGGTACTGGCGCTGGTGGTGTTGCTGCTGTTCCTGGACGGCCACGGCGGCGGCCGCGACGGCCGCGGTCTGCCGCATCAAAAACACGTCGGCCACGGAGCCGTCGCAAAAGCCGCGGCGGTACGCTTCCTCCACGCGTTTGCTGTCGCTCACGTGTTGTCTGCGCGTCGACGACCTGACCTGCACCACGCCGTAATCGGACACGGACCGGGGCACGGCACACGGCGGCGAGGGCCTGCGGTGCGAGTGCTCGGGCAGGCCATCGGTGCGCCAGTCGCTAAAACCGCCGTCGTCTGCGGCGGACACGGCCGCTTGGGCCGACGGCGGTGCAGACTTTTTGTACTTTCTCGGCGTGTCGTTCGCGTTGCCCAATCGCGTGACGATCGACCGGTACACCGCGTTCTTACGTATCACCTGCAGCGCCGACGTGATCTTTTGCCGGGACGTAGAGCTCGCGCCGGCACCGCCGCGGGACGGTTGTTGTTGTTGTTGTTGTTGTTGCTGCTGTTGGTGGTGCTTTTTCTGTCCGAACATGATGGCCCGCACGAGGCAGAAACAGGAACGCACTAGTCTTCACCGACCGAGTCGCCGTCGCGGCGAGGCTGCTCACGACTTGAATATGTGAAGTGGCGCAACGGTGTCCGGAACTGCGAAGCGCGGCCACAACCGTTGCGCGACACACCGCGTGTCGCACCGCGGGACCGACGCGGATTGAGAGACGACCGACGACACCACCGCGGCGTGCCGGCGGCCTCCGTAAGCGGAGAGGATATATTACACACGGGGGGCGCACACGCTCGGCGCGTCTCGCGTATACACTTGCAATTTACTCGAGAGGTTGTTGCGGTGCCGGGTCACGTGCGCGTTTATACGAGTGTGCGTGCGTGTGTAATGTGTGTGTGTGTGTGTGTGTGTGTGCGCGAGCGTGCGTGCGTGCGTGCGTGTGTGTGTGTGTGTGTGTGTGTGTGTGTGTGTGTGTGTGTGTGTGTGTGTGTGTGTGTGTGTGTGTGTGTGTGTCTGTGTCTGTGTGTGTGTCTGTAAGTATTATATTTTCGTAAACATTTTCGCTTATTTCTGCGCACTGCTGCCGTTGACGACGAGCCGAACGACAATCGGTCGTACACGTACTGTGTGGTGCAAGTGTAACGGTGATGGTGATGGCTAAGGCGGTGGTGACCAATTGCCGTCGTTCGGAATCAGGTTCGATTCCTCTAGTATATTTATTGCCCCTCTGAGACGTAATTTGTGTGTTTTGTTCTTAAGCAGGACAAATGTCCGCGGTGGAGACATTTCTATATATATCATATTATAATGTTTAACGAGTGGACAATTTATCGGTAATCGTATACGTAGTACACATATTTTCTCACTCATTAGTGACATATGCTTTATGATATAATAAGACGTTACATTCTACTGATAACCATACTAGGAAACTTTCAAATGAACTCCACAGTTCACTATAGTATTTAGCAGGGATGACGAAACTTTTGAGAGTTAAATGTCAACATTTTCCATACAAGGTTTTCTATTACTGCCCCCCCTCTCCAAAGAAACTTTTACAACGTCAATTTTTGTTTTCATTTTATAAATTATGTACAATATAATATGCATAAATTAGATTCCAATATTGAATTACATATTAATAATGTAATTATATTTTAGTATGAATTTTGTAGCTGTATTTTAACAAATAGAGTTTTAATTTCAAAATATCAAAATTTCAAATTTTATTAAAATATATAGTTTTATAGGTCAAAGTATTTCTTTACTACGGCTTGATCAAATTCATTAACCACAAAGAATAAAATTTCAAGCATAAGTCGAAAAAAATTGAAATTGTAGAATTAACCACTACAATTATCACACACACATTCATGAAAACCAACTCCAGACTCTCAAATTTTTAAAGACTATATTTCACTACGTTTCGTTGTAGGTGATTTATTTTCATTTGTCACATAAGGTAAGCATTATTTTTAATTAAAAATTTTTTACCGAATTTATTTAAGCTACAATTTTATGAATAATATGATTCAAATTTCGATAAAAGTTTTAATAAATTGCATTTTTTTCACGTGCTGTTGAAATTTGTTCAACGTGCTACCTTTGGCATGCTTGCCATAAGATCACCACCCTCGGTATATACATTCTACAGAACAAATCATCAACATTAGGAAAATTTTGTTTCGATCAATTTATAGACGAAACATTTTTTTACGATTTTGTGTAAATATTCCGATTTTAGCTTTTAAGGTATTTTTGAATGCATTACAAATCAACGTATTCGTATTTAATTTTTTATGTATCCAAATAAATCACAAAACATCTTTATTACATTACAATATTCACAAGTAATGTAAATATAAATAGTCATAGATTTTTATAAACAAATATTTAACAATACTACCACACTATTTCTACTAACGTTAATTAATTTTTAAACCCTTTTAACAGTTATACTTATATTTAAAACACTTCGAAGTAAGGAAAGGAAATTAGGTATAAATTAGGTATAATTATACCAATTTTTGTAATTAGCATAAACTACCTATATCACTTTACTTAAGAATAACATTTCTTCTGGTTCCAATGAATTATGAGTACAAAATTATGTATTTCATTTTACCGATTGTAGAATGGATTAATTATCTAAAGAAAATACGCGCCAACTTTCCTTAAGGATAAATTATTTTATTTTCATACTCGACTAAATACTTGAACTTTCCCTTCTTGTTGACAAAGATTTAAATTTTAATATTTTAACACATTTTTTCAAAGTTATCTTCTCCTCTAAATCGTCATGTTTATTTTAGACTACGTACTTTAATGGTGTGCACTAGGGATGTAATGTATATTCGAATTATTCGGATATTTGAATATTCTAATTCGAATAGTTCTATCGTAAATAATTCGAATATTTGAATATCAGTATTCGGTGCAACAATACCTAATTTGTTATATCTATTTTGCAACGATAAGCCTTTTATACTATTTATTTAATCCTGCTATTAACCAAGTCCGTAAATTATTTCAAACAAAAAATCCCTAAAAAAGTGGCCTGTTAACTAGACCCATAGTTACTTACTTATTAATTTATTACTATTCCCGGTCTCCAATTATTATGGATCCCGATTAAACTTAGTAATAAATAATGATGATGATACGAATATTCGACAAAACAATACCTATTAATGAAGCCACTTCTCGTAGGCCTTTATGCATCACAAGCCATATTATATTATTATTAAACGTTTTATATATAAAACGCGAAAACGTAAACGAATAATTTTCGTTACGTATTGTATTGTCGTATCAAATACTAATATTCTAATAATTCCCATCACTAGTGCACCAGGAGTCGCAACCTTTTAACAAACGCGGGCCATATTGTTTTCCAATTTTTTATTAAGGGCCATATGAAAATAAACATTATCGGAAGAAATATATATATATATTTATATACAAAACTAATAATTGTATTGATATCAAAATCATAATTTGAGTTAATGTGTTCAAAAAATTATTTCATGCCAAAATGTATACAAATATTAAATGTGATTTTTGAGGTTGGATATTTTGAGTTAATTTGTTTATACCTGATTTTATATTAGATGTTAAAATTCCTAATATTTTTTAAGTATATTTTGGAAAAGCTTATAATCTTGATAACATGAGATTTAAAAAATCTTGAGTAATATTTTAAACGCTGTAGTACATAGTTAGGATAGCCGCGGGTTGTCGACTTCTGGTACACACCATTACCTAATGGCGTATACCATCAGTAGAAACACTATTTTCGACTTTTATACACTTGTCTTGTTAAAATTAAAAATAAATTGATTTACCATAATTGATGTTAGATACATATAATATCTATTCGAAGACAATGAACTCGAACTTATAACCAATTAATATCACAAAATAACTTGTGAGACTTGCGAGGGTCAAACGTTAGATATACAACAGAACTCAAAACTAATAATGTTTTTCGAGATAGAGACGTCAACTACAATGAAAGTACTACAAAGCAATCGTTTGTTCAGACATTGGCAGGGGCAAAAGTGTAGGATAACAACTGACATGAACAAGCCTGTAGTATCCATTTTCAATCTAATAAAATCCAGATGGCCAAGTAGGCCCTTTTTTATTATTATAGTAATGAATAATGACCAAAGTAACTATTTATAAAAATTTAAACAACTTTAAATATATATTTATAATATGTGTGTGCGTGTGTGTGTGTGTGTGTGTGTGTGTGTGTGTGTGTGTGTGTGTGTGTGTGTGTGTGTGTGTGTGTGTGTGTGTGTGTGTGTGTGTGTGTGTGTGTGTGTGTGTGTGTGTGTGTGTGTGTGTGTATAGTTAGATAACATCACTAAATTAAATACAATAATACAAATACAATATCAAACAATACTTAATAATTCATATTGTATTATCAAAAGAATAATCTATAGGAAATGGGTATTATATTATATCAGTGGTGTCCAACCTTTTTTGAGCGAGGGCCATGAAAAAATAAAAAATAAATATGGCGGGCCAAAAAATTAGAATTGTTTTTTAAGCTTTAAGTTGATAAAATATTTTTTACATGTATTTTGAACATATTTAATGATGCTATTTTACTGCACATCTTAACATACAGTTATAAATCTAATTACTAATTAAATTTAAATTATGATAAATAAAAAATATATACATATACCTATTAAAATATTTTTAAATGTATAATTTTTTTTACAATTATTACAATAGAAATTAATTGATTATTTGTTGATTATTATGAGTTGATTTTGTTTTTGTTCACAGAGAACATAAATGTTAGGTTCTAACTTGCTCGAATTCACCCGAAGAACAACATGTAGGTGTTCATTTGTTATACGATACAGTGTATTATTTTTATTGATTTTCATAATTGAAAATACTTGCTCACAAATGTATGTGGAACCGAATATGCAGGATATCTTGGCTGCAAACTGCCGAATGTTTGGAAAATCTTCCTTAGATAGTTTTGAATAAAATTCTACAAGATTTTCAGAATTTGAATAATTGTTGAATTGTGTTTTAAATAATTATTAGATTGAAGTTCAATTATTTCTAATTGTAAAGAAGTTTCATCATTTTCTGATTTTATGTTAAAATGATTATCAAATAAATTGATGATCTTTTCATTTGCTCGTATGTTTTTAAAACGGTTTTCAAATTCATGTATCAATTTGTATGATATTGTCGATGCATCGTAGTTTTGGAAAAATAACAATCTTTTTTTTTTTAATTAGCACAACATGCGAAGTGGGAAAAATCAGATTTTTCAATTTGGTTTAGAAATAGAGTTAATTTGTTTTGAAAAGCTTTTATTGTGCCAAACAAAGTACTGACGAGCTTTTCTTTACCTTGTAGTTTTAGATTTAAAAAATTAAGATGATGGGTTAGATCTGTTAATATTGCTAAATTCCAAAGCCATTCGACATCATTACGTTCTACATATTTTTGATTTTTTTCCGTTAAAAAAATTTTGATTTCGTTACGTAAAGAAAAAAAATCGTTTTATAATTTTTCCTCTACTTAACCATCGTACATTACTGTGATATAAAACATCTTTAGTCTTTACACTCAGACTCTATTTTTAAAAGAAAATTTTGAAATTGACGGTGGTTCAATGCATGTGATCTTATGAAATTAATTATTTGCACAACAAAAGACATTACATTTTCGAAATCTAAAATTTTTCCACAAAGTGCTTGTTGATGGGCAATACAATGAACTCCAATTGGTGGTGAAGAATTCAGTTCAAACATTTTTGTGTTTATTCTTCCAATTAGTCCAGTCTTTGAACCCACCATGCTTTTCGCACCGTCTGTTGTGACACTAACAAGATTTTTAAAACTAAGACCAAGATTATTGAGAGTATTTAATAAAGCTTTGAATATATCTTCTCCAGTTGTACCATTTAAACTTTCTAACGATCCCAACTATTCTGTTATTTCAAAACTATCATTTATACCTCGTATGAAAATTAGAAGCTGTGCCGTGTCTAACATATCTGAGCTCTCATCTAACACAATTGAAAAATATGAAAATTTTTTAGCTCTTTCTTGTACTTGTTTATGAAGATATAATCCAAGTTCTTCTATTAATTCTCCTTGTAATTGTTTGGCGAGATAAACTAGTTTGTTCAAATAAACATTTTTTCTCTGGACAAATTTCATTAATAACACTCAACATACACTTCTTCACAAATTCTCCATCAGAAAAAGTTTTCTTTCATTAGCTATTGATTGAGCAACAAAATAACTAGCACGTAAAGAAGATACGTTTTGATGAGTTTGTTTTTTAAATATATTTTGTAGAAAATTAAGATTTTTTTTGGCAAATTAAATTTTTATTCCCGTTCTGTTCCTAATAGATTTTTGAATTTATCTTTATGTTTAGTTTCATAGTGTCGTTTAATATTATATTCTTTTAAAACTGCTATATTTTCTTTACATATAATACACACACCTTTATTTCGCCATTCAATAAAAAAGTAATCGTTTTCCCACTGATCTCGAAAAACACGATGTTCGGAGTCAATTTTTCGTTTTTTTTTTTAAACATAATAAATTACTCACTAGTTACTACACGACACACACGTCACAAACACAACAAAATTATAAGCAATAACTAAATAAAATTGATATTGGTGATGGATTTTATTATTATTATTTTATAATGTTATTTCTATAATTAAACGATATACCAACGATAACGTTGTGACACATGTTCTCGTTTGATTATCAATGTAATTTTGTCAACGATAAGAAATAAGAGCAGAAGAAACGCTCAGGCTCATTTATATTTTATTTTAAAATTCTCAATAATCGTGATTTTTTTTCAATTTCATTCTACACTTTGGTGGGCCAGTTAGTACATGACCGCAGGCCAGATTTGGCTCGCGGGCCGTAGTTGGCCACCATTGTACTATATGATAATAAGTCATTATAGTCTACCTTATAATAGCTTCCTATTTACAATTTAATAAGTTTAAACAGAATACTCAGTATCATGAACATTCGATTAAATTTCTTTTGATTTTTAATATAAATTAAATTTTAGATTCTGAGTGAAGCGAAGGATCTTATGGTTTTACAATGATGTTTATTTTTTTTTATTTTTTTTTTTTTATTTTTTTTTTTTTTCTGTAAACACTTTTTCGTATAGAAATCCTTGTCCAAAAGTTTCATCCAGCAAATTTTTAGATTCGAAATTGAACTGAGATGGTACTTTAGAGAGGTCATTTTTCCAAAATCTCCATAGTTTTTCCAGTAATCAAGAATAACGATCGAAAAACTGAGTAAAAACGGTAAAAATCCGCCGTAAACGAGATTTTCACTGTTCAGATTTTAGGTGTTTAGTCATAAATAGAAAAGTATTGAAGATAGAAACTTGAAAATTTTATCCAACATCAAATACATACTTTTTTATATTAGACAACATTTTCAGAACAATTATAGCACTTTTGACTTAAATATAGAACTTTTAATTTACCAAATTGTTTGAAAGTTTTTATGTAATATAATTTTAAATATTTGACAAAAAGTTCTGAAAATTTAATATGACCTTACTCATATACCTACCTAATTATCCTAACAAAAATTCAAAAATCGTGAGTCAGGATTTTTTTTATACACACTTTAATAAATTATTATAACTCACCAAAAATTATACAAATAACTGTAAAATACGTAAACAGTATTTAAATAATAATATATTATATTACACTGAAGCTTTGCTCAGAATCGTTTTATACTAAAAAAATGAGTCCTCATTTCTTTAAAACTTAATACATTCATCACCAATATCTTGTCCGTTTCTTTTAATTATTTACCACCAATTGAATTATTAGCTTGTATCAATTACGTTTGTATTAAATACTATTAAGATCACACAGTAATAAAATAACATAATTTAATAATTAATACTTGATTTAAATTCAATCGCGGAGAAAAAACGTTAAAGAATTTCTTATTTTATTAGAATACAAAAATAAGTAAAAGTAACTATTATTGTTGGGATATACATTTTATAAGACATCTGTAATACAATATTTAAATATTACAACCAAGTAATAAGGAACAAAAATTGGAATAAACTGCGGGAATAAGAAACCCTTTTGATATAACTCAGAAAATATTGAAAGCTTAGAAAAAATAACTACTTACTAAAATAATGATAGTAGTGCTACATCAACTTTTGAATAGCTTAATTTAGAAATTAATAAACCATGGTTAACAAAATTAAAGGTTTCTTGTAAAGCACTACACAAGGCATTCATTTCACAGGTAATAACTTGACAATAATTCGACAATCAAGAACATGAATTAACAAAATAGTACAATCAACAAATTCTATCTGAATACTCTCATTAAATATTCATCAATTTATAGCTAAAGAGGCGGAACCCTTTTTTCAAATTCATATGATTAATTAGTTATTATAGCAATGGCTATGAAACTTTGAATTATCATAACTTTAAGAAATGTTTAAGTAAATTTTAGTATAGTTTTATTAAAGTATAGTTTTAAAATGTACAAAAACTAGCATCAGATTTTTCGTAAAAACGTATAACCAAATATCCATTACAAAGATAAAACGAATGAAATCAAAGAACACAAAAGCAATCAAAATAAACATTCAATAATATACTATACATATCAAACGTAACATACATATGTAAATTATTTATTTTATTTTAAAATAAAATATCACATGAATGAAAACTAGATGTACGCCATGTTAGACGAAATTATAATTAATATCGGCTTTATCCAGCACAGTTATCAATAAAACAATATATTGAGTCTTTTAATGTTCTAAAGATTTTCTCATTCAATTTTTGCATTTTCAATTTTTTCAGATTCAAAGCAGAGCAAAAAATGTATTTATTTGAGTGAAAATAATCCAAAAGCTTCTTTCAGTGCATCTAATTAGTACAAATAATATGTACTAATAGGGATCTTTCGTTGAAATTATTAAAATTTTTCAATAGCATAAAGAAATACAAATGAAAAATTGAGTAAAACCGACTATAAACTCAATTTCAGTTTTTTTTTCTTTTTTCATTAATTTAAAAATAATTGATCAAGAAACTTTAAATTTTCTCTGCTTATTAAAAACAGAAATTGAAAGACTTAACATTTCCTAAATCATGTTGACCATTTCAATGCTACATATGGATTTTTCCAAAAATTTAAACTTTTCATTTGTTTTTATGATTTTAGATTATAATCGAAACCAAAAATCATGAAAAATTATGTTTATTTTTTTAAATAATGCTCAAAAATAAAAAACAAGGACAAAGAGAGTAAAAATTTTACTTCAAATGCAGCTTAAAAAAAAAAATTACCCTATCAATCAATTCAACCGATATCTTTGAAGTGTTTCTGCTAGACATGAAACAGCAGATGTAAACTGATATTTTTAGAATAATCATAGTTTGCATGTATGTAAACATATGTAGATGATACCTACTTTGAAATTAAAGGGTTGTTTTTCTTTCTCTTTGATCTTTTTTTTTTTTTAAGTGTAAGGAAAAACTGCGGAAAATTAATTGAAAACGGTAAAATGGGCCGTAAATAAGACTTTCACTAAATCTATTTTAGTTATTTAGCCATAGTTCTAAGAATAATGTTGAAAGGAACTTGAAATTTTCACCATGTATTAATCACAAACCCCTACGTTATAATATTAATTTATTCTCAAAAAATACTAAGTTATTTAGTCAATAATTTTATTATGGACCCAAACTATTTTTTTTTAAAACAAGTACAAAATTTATCAGTGAGGCCGAGAACATAAATATCAGGCCAGGCCATCAAGTTATTACCTGGCATCTAGCTAAGCAAGTCTGCTCCTATTTACTAAACTTCATAAAACTTCAATTTTTTTTCGAATTTAAGAGTCAATTGAGGCCTTTTTAAGGGCATATAATATGGTCTATTCTATGTTTATATTAAATACCTAATATAAAAAATATACCAATTCCTCACTTATTCCACTGTATTATCACTAATATTTAAACTATTATATTACACGATTAATTACATACCTTCAGTTGATTCATGGCAGTAGTGCTCTCTCTTTTAAGTGTATTACATCTATCGAATTCAGCTTCAATTGTTTCCATAGATGATTCAGCTTCAGACAACCATCCTAAAAAGTTGTCGAAAGATTTGTCTAAATTTTGCAAAGAATTCATGGCGGAATGTAATACTTTTCCTCTGCTTATAATGCTAAAACCAAAAGTTCATTATTCATAGTAAAAATGATTTCAAATATTTGATAGTAAATAATAATCTTACTTTGTATTTAAGTTTTGGAATCTCTGGTGCACTTGTTCAGTTGATTTTTTAATTTTGGAAGTATCATCATTTTGATAAACAGCAATTAATTTTTGGGTAAGTTGATTAAATAAATCAATCTGATGTTTGTATTGATGCAGCTCAACATGGAATGACTAAAATCATAAAATTTAATGATTAATATTAAATTATTATTTATATTAAATTCAAATTATATTTTCAAATACTTTTTGTTCCCTCTGCTGTGCATCAAGTACATCAGCAGTATTACCAACTGAACTCATTCGCTGCAATCTACTCTCCATTCTTGTTAACCAAGTATCTATTTCCATTTTTTTTGCTTCATATCGTTGGCTGTCACTCAACATTGCATTTAATTCGGTTTTACGTTGCATTACTTTATTATTTGTTTCATCCCAATGTTCACGTAATTTAGTCACTATAAAATAACAAAAAACAATACTTGATATTATATACAATTAATTTATACTTAAAATAAACAATTATAAATTACCTTTGCCATGTAATTGTTGGCGATTAGAATCAGCTTTAAGATTTTCAGCTGTATGAACTAATTCATCAAGTTGAGGCTTTTTCTGTTCTAGCTCTCGTAATACATTCTATTAAAAAAAAAAACAAATAGTATTTATTTATTTTATGTAATATTTCTCCCAATAGACAAAATAAAAATCAAAACATATAACTTGAATTATCTGGTAACTATTGATGTACAAATGCATATCTGTTTTCAGACTAAAACTAAAAATTAAAAAATGCAATATTTTTTTTTATAATAAACTGTATTTGGTTTGGTATTTTTTTACTTAAATAAATTATTAATTAATGGATATTATATAATAATATTTAAAGTAAAATAATCATAATTGGAGAAATGTTAGCTATTAGTTTTTGATATGTTAAAGAAAAAGCTCCAATATATTGATAAAATACTCTTTTATTATTTACTTCCTTTTTTATCAATGATAAAAAAATAAATAAAAATACACTCAGATTGTACAAATAGATAAATTATTATTAATTTTAAAATTAATATTTATTTTTATGTTTGATATGAAAATAAGAACATTTTGTCTATTTTTAATTTCTTAGTATAGACCAGTGGTCGGCAACCTGCGGCTCGCGAGCCACATGTGGCTCTTTCGGTCTAAAGTCGCGGCTCTCCAGCTACACATAAAAATTAATATTTTATGTTCAAAAACAATATTTAATATCTATAAAAAAAATTTGATATTGCCTGCGTGGAGCACAGTCTATCGTTGTAAAATGTTTGTTATAGACTATACCTATATAGTACATGCCGTTAAAACCGATAATCGCTATGCTATCTACAACTAATTAGTCATACGCCGTCTCTATTATTAATTTTTTTTTTTTTTTTTTATTATAAATTTATTATATTTTTATTAATTAATTTTACTATTATTATGTCTCTTAAAATTAAAAAAATTAAATTATATTTTAAAAAATTACAAACATTTTTAGTGGCTCTTTAAAATCTGGAAAATTTTGTCTATTGTAACTTTTGGCTCTTCCGTCAAAAAAGGTTGCCGACCCCTGGTATAGACTATAGATGAATGCTAAGAAGAGTTTTAAGAGTTCAAATCTAGTTATAAATGTTATGATGAATAAGCTGAAATTTTTTATTTTTTTCAAAGATGTATAAAATTCTTCTCAGAAATATATAATGTATATAGGACATACATGTATAGATTTTATATACATTTATTTTAAACTATTTATAAAAATTTTTTATTTTTAATTTTGATTAAAATGACTAGACAGTTATTTGGGTGAAATACATTTGAAAGTCAAACTGTTTCAAACTATTTATAAAATAAATTAGCAAAAAATAAATCAAACAAATTTGTTTTAAATCTAATTTAAAGTGAAAATAATAATATTCCTAACAAAATAATGTTTTCATTTTTCTAAATTAACAAATAAATTTAAATAAAATAGCATGCAGATGAACCAATCATTTAATATTTCTTGAATTACCATTCAAAATTTAAATTATTATTGTTTAATATATGTAAGAAAAAATATATATAAATGATGATAAACAATAGAAAAAAAAATGTAATAATATTTTACATATATCTGTATAATTAATACAATATGAAATTATTAAAAGTTAAAATAAGCAGCAAACCACATATTTATCATATTAAGTTATATTCAACATTTTTTAAGCTACTAAGCATTTTACGTAATAAATAGTTAAATATCACAATATCATTTAATAAAACTCATAAGACTGTTGTTTATTTATAAATACAAAAATATTATTAAAAATAATATTTATAAACTTTCATTATTTAATTTTTTAATTTTTTCTTAATTATTATCAAGAGTATAAATTATTAAAAACATTTTTACAATATTTAATATTTACAAAATATTAAGTAACATAAAACTACATTTACAATAATTTTAAGTCTTTTACAATGATACTTTACTTTCAAATTGTGTAAATTAAAACAAAAATTATATGGTCTGTACTGATATAAATATAAATTTCTCTAACTTGGACAGGAAACAACTGTCTTCGGAGAGAGACTGCCATCCCCCCCACTTCGGGGCATGGCAGAAACCTACGGGTGCCCCAATAGAAATTCTGCCAAACCGGCATCCTAACTGTAGACCCTAGGGTCTACACTCCCGGATAACCATGCCATACGAAAAAAAAATATATATATATATAAAGGTAAATAAATAGCTATCTCTAGGTGATAAAAATGATTTAACATAGAATAAATATTTGTTTCACAAAAATAATTCATTAATTTTCAGAAAAGTGTTTGTACTTGCCTTTTGTTTATCAATTAGCTGGAGTATATCATCTACATCCCCTACTGTAACTGATTGTTGGCGCAGCATGTTTTCTTCTAATGCCAACCAATCACAGATCTAAAACCAAATATGTTTCAAAAATAAATAATGAAAATTTAACAAAAATAAATACCTGAAGAATAGATTTATCAAAACTAGCTAATAAATTGAGAAGTGCATCTGATGAATTGACAGGAGATAAGGACCGTAAACTTGAACGAGTATAGGTTTCGCTGACATTTTTTGTTAGACTCTTCCAGTTTTCTTCTGCTACAAAATTATTTTAACACTAATATTAGTACAAAAAATATAACAAAAAGATTCCTAATTTTAAATTTTAGTTTCATTCATTTTCAATATTTCATTTATTTAATAAAAAATATTCACTTCATTTCTCAAATCAACATTATTTTATTTTTTTATTTTATTGGAAATTTTTAATTCTCATTTAGTGACATAATTAGTAAATATTATGAATGTGTAAAAAACTAATAGTAATTGATAGATATGATGGAGAACGATATGCATTCATAGAACAATCCCAAAACATCAAACAATTTATTTTTAAATAAATTAATAAAATTTAATAACAAAATAATTTTTATATTATGGAGGTATATCATTTATTTTATTAGAAAATTAAAATATTAATAGTAATGAAGTAGGTAATAATTTAATGATAATTATAATATTTTATACTAATGTAACTTTTTCTAATTATTGTCTATTATTAATAATAAAATTTAATAATTATATATATATATAAAAATAAAAACAAATACACCACAAGTAAAGAACCGAATAACTATATTATGCAGTTATGTCAATATAAAATATCTAAAAAAAATTAATAAAAAATTATTTCGATTTGAGAAAAAAGGTACAAAATTTTAGTATAACACCATGTTTGCATGTATGAAAAATCGCTCAGAAGAATGTGAATGTATAATATACCAAAAGAAAAGTCTACATCAAATAACCAATCCTCAAAACTACTAGATACACATAACGCCTATAATAATACTGTACAACGTATCATAATCTAGTTTTGACGGATTTATAGTAGCTATATATATATGACGCGATTACTACTGTACTTACAATCGAAACATGATCCATGAATCGCGCAACCCTTTGGAAGGAATTAGATAACTACGTGAAGCATACGAGGCAAAAATATAAATCGTCAAACGTGAAACGTGAGTGAAAAAAAAAAAACCCCGGAACCGTACAAGTTTATAAGTAGTGATTGGCGTCAGCCGCGTGGCTGAATACCGTCCGGGCGCAAGGGGATGGGTAGTAGAGGAAAGGGACGGCCCGCCGATATCGCCGCGCGGATGGACCGGAACAAGTAGCGCGCGCGAGATGTACTTCGTGTGCTCGCGCTACGGCAGCCCTCATCGATTGATACACAAGTGGGTGGAGTCGTGTTGTATACGGCCGGCCGGCACTTTCCTCCCCACTACCGTCGACGGCGCGTGACTTTGCGAAAGCCCTCAGTCCCTCACACGACCAGCAGGCACGCAGACATGCTCCCGAGCGCGGCACACATACACACACACACACACACACACACACACACACACACACACACACATACACACTAACACAAATACATAATATTTACACAAATCCACACACAACTATGTACTCTCTCGTGCTTTGCTTGTGTCCTCTCACTCCTACACGTGCGACCGTGTTGGTGTTGCAGGGGCCAAAAACTCCCAGCGCGCGCGATGTTTTATATATTGTGTTATTATTCCAAAGTTTTCTTCCATTCTTGTTATCGATACCCGCGAGCACATTGAATAAATACTCCCCGAGTCTTCACCACTAGATCAGTGGGTTCGAGTCTCCGCGACATGCGAGTACAATATCACATTATGACTTCGTAATCGTAAACGCCAAGACTCAAAGGGTCGTTCCGAGAATTTTCGAGAGCCGGGGTAAAACGGTCTGTTCCAAGTGGCCTTGTTACATTTATTGGCAAAGTGTCAAAAAAAAAAAAAAAAAAACAAAAATGCACCTAACGCTTGTTAATACTGCAAATAGTACCGACCTACCTAGGTAGACTGTATAAATGACAGAAAACATTTGAGATTCGGAAATTATTCTTATTACAAAATTTTACATAAGCATTTAACAGAATAAAACATCATAAACTATGCCATTTATGACATCAATCATCACTGGTGTATTTGAAAAAAACCAAGTTGTTGAGGGACTACTATCCTTCCCCCATTTTTGGTATTATATCAGAATAACATAGTATTTTTACTCCTATTTTTAATAGTAATACAATAAATGTAAAATGACTAGGTAAATTTAACATTTTGTTATATTAATTATTGTTGTTAGAAGTTAGTTAAAAATAGTGGAAAAAATATGCTTTTATATTTATGATAAAAGGTTAAAACACGAGTTAAATTATCTACTTCACATTGGTATGTGGTAATAATTTATTAGTAGATACTAAATGTTTCTATGGCAAATGAATAGCCCAGAACAACATGCATTGACCTATCTTCGTCTATTTTCTAAGCAAAATAAAAAAATTGCGTTAAGCAATCCATGAATTGAATCAGTTTCTACAAAAGTGGCGTGAGTTCAAAAAACCAAATTTTTCAGGAAGTAAGAAATAATGTTTAATTGATATTAAAATGAAGAAAAATTAAAACTTCAGATAACTCTAGTTACCAGGTTAAAAATGCAGCCCTGACACACTTCTTATAGAAAACAATGTAAATACCCTCCAAGAGACCAAAACCACCAAAAAATAATTTTCAGCAAATTTGGACTTCGCCACTTTTGCAAAAACCGATTCAATTGTAAAGCTTAACTTTATTTAATACAGTAAAAACTAAAAGACTGCATTGGACACCAGTTTACCCCTTTGAAAATATCTCAAACACATTTATTGTTTACAGTATAGGTAAACCACTACTAAATGATAGGTAATTAATACCTATATTATAAAACACGAAAGGCCAAAGAGTAAGAGCATTGCTCACCCAGTACTAAAAAGACCCAGAAAATACTTAATTATACTTGGAAACTGGGTTGTCACATTATTTGCGATCACTATCAACTCTTATCTTAGATTGCCCAATCTTAACTAATTCGCTAATGTCTTGTGATTAATAATGAAGATTCTGATGCAACTTCGAAATCCATTACAGATAGTATAATTTAAATATCATAAACTACCTATTATCTATTCATTTTGAGGCTCCTACAGTTCATCATAACTTATTTTCCTTATATTTAAATCAGGTGTGTATATGTCTGCTTAATTCAAATACCGTTGTCGTACTTTAAGGACGACCAATCAGCTTTTGAAAAATCCTAATCTAACCTTTAAAAACCCAAGCGATTATTGCACTCTTGGGGAAATGCATTTTTTTTATAAGTCTCACGGGCATAAAAAAAAATAAAAAAATACAATACACAGAACATTGTTGACATGACTTGAATGTGAAAACTTTTAATGGTTTTTAAACTTTCGTCTACATAACATTATCAAACAATTTTATTTTGAATTATATTTTCAAAATGCTATGTCATTATTACATCACTTATTAATTCGTTATGGTGAATAATTTAATAAAATATTATATCACTACACAACATAAGAGTAGAGGTTTAAGAATAATATTACTTTAACATATAAATACAAATTTAACAAGAATTTAACCAAAATCAATTGAATATTTTAAAACTTAACAACACTTATATAACTTTAAAAGAACAAATTTTTTAAACATTATAGTCAGTAAGCTTAATTAAATAACACATTAGTATTAATAAACTTTTTTATTAGTAAAACAAGGGAAAAATTAATAGTTTAGTACATAATAGTGTTTTGGATTTTACACTTTTAGTAACCTAATCCTTTAAATTATTTAAATTATTTACATACAAAATTATATATTTTTTTTAACTATACAAATTATTAACTCAAAAATCAAGTTTTACTTGCATCATAAACATATTTGTATTTTGTATTAAAGTATTCGAAAAAATTGTTTTTGTTGGCAAATACTTTTACTAAATTAAATTACAATTTTATAAATAACTAATGCCTAATCATTATTTATAGAACAGAATTAATCAGTGACAATTAGTTCATAAGCTATGCAAATATGAAGTTTGATGATTAATTATTTAGTAGTTTATCATCATATTATTTATGTTTGATTACTTTCAGCCTATCTATGGAGATAGTTAATATGTACTCTTCTTTTTTATTTGTCACTGTTTGTTAATAAATTCATATTTAAGCATTGTTACTTTTAAATCTACTATTTTGTTGTAATGCAACTTCTAATATTTATGTATGTATCACCTTGACATGTGACATTATGTATATACAGTATATTGTTGGTATATTAAATAAATTATCGCAGTTTGTAGAATGTATTTTCTCATTTTTATTGCGGTTTGTGTAATGTCTAATATGTTTTGGCATTTCTGTTTACATATCAGCTTTTAGAAAAAGGGTTATTTTAACACACAGTTTACTTACAATCTCAGTCTTTTCTACTGTATATTATAACTGATTAATGTATTTCTTAATTTTCAAATTTGAAAGATATTATGAATGCATACTTACTTGCAATATTTATTTACTTACTAAATTTTATTTTAACTGTTAGGATAAGCTTATTTATAATGTCAAAATTAAATTAAAATAAAACATTTACTTTATGGAAAATATCCCTACATTTACATGTGCTACTTCAAATGTTTCCAAAATATAAACATAAAATCAATACGCATTTAAGTAAAATAATTTCAAAACAGTAAACTGTAAATATTTATGAATTGTATAGCCTAATCAAATTTTTTTAATTATTCAAACAAGTCGATTATAATTCAATCAAATACTATACAAAATAATAATAATAAACTTTAATTAAAGCAAATTTCAGTTTTGAATGATATTTGCTTTGTTTTTTTCATTTAGAATTAAATTATTACAATATAAGTAAATAAGTTAGGTTAGACAATTAAGTTAAAATTTCGGATGAAGTTTTAAGAAAACTATTTACCTTTTTTTACTTCAATTGACGTTACTAATGGTTTTTTCAGAATATTTTCATTTGTATTTTTTACATAATTCCAATCGTATCTGAGACTCTTAACAATTTCCTGTATACAAATGATTAACATAATTAGTAAAAATATAAACCTTGATTCAACTATTTTGAATGAAAATTAACAAATTACAAATAGTTTTCAATAATTATTGAGAATATATTATTATTTTTTACTTGTAAATCTGCAGATACTGGTTGACCAATCCCTTCACATTGTTTTTCCATATTTGTAAAATTTTCCAGTATATCCTTAACTTCAGCATTGCGCTCTAATACATTTGACTAAAACAATATCAAAAAATATGAAAAAATATTACTCAATATAAAAAGAAATAATTGTAAGTACATGTAATTTTTCAGTAGATATTTTTCTTTCAGAAGAAGGTTTTTGGTTTATTTCTTCGGCTTCTATTTTTTTTTCAGTCACCCATTTATTCAGCTCTTTTAATTGAGTAATAAATTTATTAAGAGCGACTAATTTTCCATTTAAACATATTAAATTTTCAGACAAATCAGATATAACCTAAAAACATAAACAATTTTAAATTCGTTTACTTACCTAAACTTAATAGTACATTAATACTAAATACTAATAATGTGAGAGATCATTTAAAAGACACTAAGTGACATTTTATAAAATACAAAGCAAAAATAAAATTAATTATATGAGCTTTCTTAAGGATAAACTAATTAATATTTAAGGTATAACTTTTTATCAAACCACTAAAAAATCATAGGTTATGCAATCTATTTCAAGGATAAATTAAAAAAAAAAAAAAATGGTGGATGTTAAAAAAAAATGCACTTAGGGTCTTTAATAATTGAATCTATTTGTTTTGAAGTAAATAATGTATTTCAAATTATTACCTGGTCAAGAAGCGATTTAATTGACTCAAGATCATTAGGTTGTTTCAATTTTTTTGAATTGATGGCATCTAATTCTTTTCTACGAGTCAATAATTCTGTTTCTTTGGACTGTAAAACAAGAGTGGATTTATAATTAATTAAAATAACAGGTTTATATTATATATTTTTTCAAAGCAGTAATTTTTGTTTAAAATTTAATAATACTGATAATTGTATCATATGTGTATATATATATATATATATATATATATATATATATATATATATATATATATATATATATATATATATATATATATATATATATATATATGTATGTATAAATCATTGAATGATGAACACTTGTCTTGTTCAATCCCGAATCTAACATTCTTTGAAACATAAACCTATATAAACTTATATAAAAAATATCCAATTTGAATTGTATTCAAAATCTATTTCATAAGTGGTTTTAAATTAGTATATTATACTTAAATTAAAAAAGGGCAGATTATACAAAATAGAAAATTATGTTTACTGTAGCAAAATTAATTCTTATCACATAAATACATTAAACATAATAAGTACCTTAATTAAACAAATTTTTGAATTTAGAGAATCAATTTCCGAAGGATTAGCTTGTGTTGATTGAAGCACATTTAAAGTTTGATCAATTGTAATTTTTGTTGCAGATATAACATTCGAAAAATCAGATTTTGATTTTTCCATTTCATTTAACCTAAGAATAATATAAATAAAAAGTTTAAAAACTGATAATTATTTTGTTGTTAACAAGTACCTGAAAGAATTCATGAAGAACAACAAAATAAAATACTTACAATATGTCCCTAGATAAAATAATTATAAAAAATTTGGACACTTTCCAAATGAGTAAAAATAACACCTTCTTTCCAGCATTTGACCACTTGGATAAAATTATGAGATAGATTTAAAATATGAAATAGACATACCTTTCTCTTTGCACTGTCAACTTATTTAAAACAGCTTGCCATCTTAATCTGAGGCTTTCAACTTCTGATTGAAAACTATCTGAGTGAGACCATAATGTACGAGAACAATTTAAAAAACTTATTACAGTTCTGTTAAATAAAAACAAAATTTAGTCATTAAATTAAATGAACATAACAATGATGATTTTAAGCTTTATACAATTTATACATTTTGCTTGTGGTAAGAAGATTATTGGTTTGATAATGATAATTAACAAGCATACATTAATGTTTTTTTAAGACTAATATAAACGAAAAGTATGGTCCAAATATAAAATTGATAAATAAAAAAATGTTAATAACACTAATACTTTAGGTTATCAATCATATTATTATTATTTTTTTTTTTAAATTATAAAGATATGCTAATTAATAATTATTACTATCAATGATTTTTAGATATGTATACTAATAATAAATAAAACTTCAATGTATGTATTTGTATTTTAATACATGATATGATATCAAAAATAAAAGACATACTCAGCTAAAAAATATGTGTGGAAATAACAACTATTACATATTAGCAAAATGCAATTTCGCTAGAGTAATTTATGAAGCATAATAGTATTTAATTTTTTTTTCTAATTTTGTTATTCTCACAAGAAATATTTTATTGATTTTATTGATAAATTATATAAAATATCCCTCCTTAAAATTAATTAAAATAAGTTAATATTTTATGCGAATGAGTAAGTATTTATTTATGCAGTTTTAATTTTTAAATTACCTATGTCTAGATGACACTCGTTTCTCTAAATCGTGTTGCTTATTTTTTTTTTCTTGTAATGTCAATGGCAGATTATTTTCTTCCATATCACTTTCAATTTCTGCTAACCATTCAGAAAGTTCTTTGCCACTTTGTTGTAAATTACTTACTTCTGTCTGTATCCTATGTAATTGTCTTGAAAAAATAAAAAAATCAATGTATGCATCTAAAAATTTACTAAATTGTTAAATACTAAATAGTAAATAGTAATGAACATAATAGTAATGTCTCTAACCCCGTTCTTTCAATCACACACTTATTAAGCATTTCCCAAGTCTTCTGAATTTTCTCAATGTTTCTCTGAACATAAATATTATTCATTTTTGAATTTAATTTTTCAATCGATACTTTTAATAATTTTGTTTTATTTTGAATATCCTAAAATTAAAACATTAAATATTAATGGAGTTTTATGTAATAGATTTTTTTAAACTATTAATACTTCAATTTTAGAATTTTGAAGAGCAACTGAATTATTTGATAAAGGTATTAAATTCAACTGTTTTAATAAAGATCCCAAATTTTCTCTAGTGTCATTGATTTGGGATAATATTTCATCCGGAACATTTACATTTTGCTGTAAAATATCATATATCAATTAAACAAAGTCATAAAAAAGTGTAACAAGTATTTTATTTACTTGCTGTGACAATGGGCTTAGTTTATTTAATTTATGTTTTATCTCAACAATTTTTGATTGCATTTTATTGACGGCATCTTTATCATAGCACAGAGCTTCAATATCTAATACTATTTCTTCCAATTCGAATAAATTGGCATATTTTTTATTTATTTCTCGTTCAAATACCTTAAAATCAAAATACAATTTACTGTATTAATAAAAAATACCAATTATTTTTAACATATATTTACTATAATTTATAAATAAAACATTTTATTTTACTTCAGAATTATTATGTTTGTTATTTATCCAGCTTTCAATATTTTGAGAAATTGTATTAAAGGATTGGACATGTTTTCCCAACATTTCTGTTTGAAGCTTTACTATCTGCAAGTAATTTAATTCATAAATAATTTTGCAATATTAACAAATAATTAATTTTACCTCTATTTCTGACATAATATGAGTCCACATAACTCTAAGTCTGTCTTGAATTAAAGTACACAATGTGCTTGCTCTTGAGGGATCACCTGTATGGCTTGCAAGTATAAGACTATCACCTTTGCTAATTAAAGAAGCTGCATCAGGTGCTATATTACTAACTTCTTTCTCAACTGACTATTAAATAACAAACAAATAACACATTTTGTAAAATTAAGAATCATTCCACAAAGTTACCTCGAACCGCTTATTTGGATCAGACTCGGTATTTAATTTACGAAGGTCTTTTAAAGTATGTTCCATTCTAGTTAGCATTTGTTTTGCTTCATTTTCATATTTTTCAATATCAATATCTACATTTTTTATCATTGTTTTATTTAGTGATTTTGAAGGAGTTGAGTTCTCTTTCTTTTGCTTAATGAGTGATGTACCCTAAAATTATACAAGCCAATAAATATCTTAATACTTTTCTCTATTATTATAAAGTAACAAGCAATACAATTTTACCATTTTAAAAGTTGTATTTAATAAAAGGATAATTTTTACTATACTATTTTTAAATTATTTATACTTAATATGGATGATATTATGTTTTATTTGTACAATCTATTTATACATTATATTGTATAAGAAAAAATAATTGTAATACAACATCATAAAAATATAATTTGATATTATTTAGTTTACACATTTTACTTTTATTATTTATTATAATAAATAAGGGCATAATTTTAGTAAAGTTAATTATTATGTCAGAATTTTATACATAAATACCTCAAAACAAAAAACAAACAAAAACTCTAAGTACTATGATTATTTTATTTATTTGCAAGGAACTGTAGTCAGATAAATGTAATCATTCATAATATATGCTCTAACTATCAATAATAAATACAAAACGTAAATAGAAAAATTATTATTAAGTTTATTTTTTTTTTTATTCTACATGAATATTTATAAAATATGTTTAATAGAACGCCATTAAGTTATAAACTATGTTTATTAATTACATAATTTATAAAAAAAAGTTACAAAAATGTATAGGAAAAACAAATTAATATAAAATATAACTATTAGTTTGTAGTAATCTATTTTTTTAATTTAACTGATACTTCAATGATATTAACCATAGAATAGCAAAAAAATAGCCTATATATTGAGTTGAAATATACCATTATTACATACTGACCAATTGCAACAAAGTAATAACTGGTTTTATTGCCATAACTTTATATTTAGTGGCCATGGAGCAAGTAATTATTAATGATGTAATAATTATTAATTATGTATTAACTAATGACATCATAACACCCAATTTCAAAAAATTCAACTATCTAAGCATTCTTTACATGTGGAATCATATAATAAATTGAATATAGCATTTAAATGCTTATGATAATGTAAGAAACAATTTTATTAATTCTTTCAGTTTCTATCAAAGCTTCTGAAAGGAAGTCATCAAACTCACAAGACTATTAAAACATAGATAAACAAATTACTAAAATGCATTTAATCCCAAAAAAGAAGAAGCAAATATTAGTGTAAAACATACAAATTCTTATCAAAGTAGACCACATAATTTAAGAATTCTATAAATTGAAGAATAAGAACAAAACAATCAAATTTTTTACTTCACACTAATGACACTCAAAATTCTTGAGTTTAGAGCTTAATAAAGAGGTGGAACAAGTTACAAGTTTTTCCATTTCTTCTATCATAAAAGTAAATGACACCAGAGACTATATATATAGGTATATATATATGTATAAGATAGTAAAATCAATAAATCTCAATGAGTTAGAATGATAATTTAATATATACAGAATGTAATCTTAAAGATCTGACATATGAAATAACGTTTGTTCTATTCATTGATATTAATATTTATTATTAATATTATAATTATTAATACTTTAATACTAAGCTACAATAAAAATGTACCAAACGATTTTATTCTACAGTATAAAAAAAGGCAAATAAGTAATTTTGTAAACCAGATTAAAAAGAAAAAATGTTAGTGGTAAAATTTATAATTAATATTGAGTAATTTATTTATTATGATTTCTCAAACATTTTGAAAATTATGTGTATCAAGTAAAAATCATTGGTGAACAATATAATTAACATTTTCAGAAAACTTTAAAAATTGTATAAAATTAATGAATGAACCTAAAAATATAAAGAATATAAAGAATATAAAGCACCAAAATTTTACTAAAAATCAGATTCACAAAGTACCTACACTTTGATTTTTCTATAAAACAATAATATACAATTTGAAATTTGAAATTTTGAGACATAAAGTTTAAAAAATTATATTTTTAATATTGAATAAAACAAAAGTTATTTTATATGTCAGATCTTCTTGATTAAATTCTGTATAGATTAGATTATTTTTACAACTAACTGAGACATATTGATAGCACTGCCTTATACTAAATTGTATGATTATAATCAAATATTAAAATGTTGTAAATTAAAAAAAAACACATTTATTACTGTTTATATACATATTTTAAACAAAATATTTTATTTGAGAACTTGAAAAGTAAAAATGTAAAATACATTCATTTTTTGAAAAATATTTCTGAGGGAAACTCAAATTCCTAGGAACACTTTTTAGAAGCAAATGGGTTTTAAAAACAGCATTTCAAAATTTTTCTCGTGATTAGAAAGAATTTTTGCATAAACAACATTAATATATGAAATCATGAATAGATAAATTCTCATGAAATATGTAATATAATATAAATAATGTAAATATATTGAAGAATATTTAGTTTTTATTATATAAAATGTAAATATTTATTTTTCATACTTGTATTAGTATTTGTTTGATTAAAACAAATTTAATCAAATAATAGTTAATATTAGTAATATTAAATAACACTAGGTATTTATAATCTATGATTTAATTCAATTACCTTGATTATTTGTTCTTCATCAGAGGAACTAGAATCTTCAAATTTATCATTAAGTCCTTCATCTTCCGAAAATATAATTATATCATCAGTTTCTTTATCACTCCCATAAAAACTATCATTATCTTCAGCAATACTTTTAGGTGAGTTAAAGACATCTTGCTCAGCACCAATAATTCTGTATGTATTTGACATTTCTATTTCTTTAAGCAATACAACCTCTTTTTTATGATCCGATTTTGGACTTTGCCATGCAGTTATAGTGGTATGATGAGTCTTATTTACTTTAACACATACAGAATCAGTTTTACCATTTTGTTCTTCTTCTAATGATGCCATATACTCTTTACCTAAGTATAAAATATAATGTATAATACATATAGTCAAAAAATTTTTAAAAAAATGTTATTACTAGGTAAGCTTTCTAAACTAGACTTTAATGATTCATTTGATGCCAGTTTTTGTCGCTTGACTAAAATTTCGCAAGGGCTTAAACATGATTTTTTTTCGGTATTTTTCCTCCTGTATACAATTTGAGGACATTTTTCCTCATCAGTTTCTTCAGCATCTGTTTCTGTATCCTCAGATAACTCAACCATTTCTGCATAACCCTCAGAAACCACACGGTGAACAGCAGTTACTTCACCATGACTAATAACACTGGATTTTAATATTTCATGTTCTTTGATCTCAACCATTAAACACTCTTGTGTATTATTTTCACATTTAGGTTTCACAAAAGATTGTAAAAAATTAGGATCTACTTGAGATACTTGTGAAAACAACATACTGTTTTTAGTCAATTGGAATGTATCATCATCATCATCATCATCATCATTGTGTTGCATTAATTCTTGATGGTCTTTTTTACTTTCTTCTTCAGTAATTGTTATTTTAGGAACAGATGTTTCATTAAATTTTGAGGATTTATTATTTGGTCTTTCAACTTTTTCTTTACTTGTTATAATAGAAGAACTCTGGAAAAATTAAGATAATGTTCATTTCTCAGATAAAAATGTTTAATAACCTATACATGTGTATTTGTCCAAATTAGATAACAATTATAAGCTTATAAGATGCATAAAAACTAAATAATACAATTATATATATTCAGTAGATAGTACTACACCATATGAGTATGTAATATTCTTATTATACTAACTTTTAATTTAGTTAAACTTGTTTGTAGTCTATTTAAAATAAATGTCCATCTATTGGAAATAATATCAATGCGTTCATGATATGTATCATCTTCACATAAAGGGTCTTGAAGTGATTTAAACTCAATGTATTGAGTATTAATTGAATTTTTAACTTTTTCCCAATTTTGACAATCTACCTCTAAAGTATGCTAAAGTAAAATGTACAAAATACATTTGAAAATAAAATATAAATGTTTAAATAAAAATTGTAATAAGTCTTACTTCAATATACTTGATTTGGGTTTCTAAATTATCAAGCAACTGCATTTCATCAATTTCATCTAACTTTTGTTCTACTTCAGTCATCCACTTGCACATGCTATTGATATTAGTGTCCAGAAATTCTAATGCATTTAATCCTTTTTCTAGTTTACACTTTGTATTACAAATATCCACTAGTAACTAAAAATAAAATACATTTTTAAATCAGCTTTAAATCTTTTATATGACATATTTGTTTTTAAAATCTTTATACATTTTAATCAAAGCCAATAATTTATATTAAATAATTTAAAAATGATAAAAATAATATGTAAAACACAACAAATTAGCATAAAATGGAAGTTAATACCCACTGTTAAATTTAGTGGAAGTATTATGTTTCTTTTATAAAATAACGTCTAACAAATATAACTAAAACAGTAAACCAAATCACTCAAAAGTGACATTCTCTAATGATTTTATAATAAATGTTTTAAAACTCTTATTAATGAGTTGAAAAAGAATGCTGCATTGAAGTAATGAAAAAATAGGGCTCATGCAATTTTATGGTTTAAATTTAAAAAAAAGTCTTTAGAGTAAAAATATAGTACTTATTCTAAAAATATAACCTTCTAACATTTTTACAGTAAAAGTATATTAACTAATTTATAAATATTTTTTTTATTAAAATACTGTAATTGTAATGCTATTTTTACAGTGAAATACATATCAATCATAATTATAGAATTCTAATTAATATTAAATAAATATTATTAATTATATCAATAATTTTTAAGACAACAATTTAATGAAGCATTATTAATAATATAAAAATGTAAATAAAACATAAAGAGATTAGGAAAATTAAGCAGTCATTTGTAAGTTAAGTCAGAAAATTCTAAATAACCCTTTTCTATTTTTATTTATTTTACACTTTAATTTTAATTATAGGATTTTTCTTAGTAAATTTATTTAATTTATTGCATAATTGTATTTTATTATCATTACTAGAATAATAAAGTCAATTTACAAGTTTCCAATAAGTCACACTTCTCTAATATCGGTGTAATTCCAGGTTTTATTTATAATATTTTGTGTTATAATTTATAAAATATTAAGGAAAATTCTCTTTTAAAATTGATATTTCAAAATTAATTAACTTACTTTGGAGTACAATTGTTTTATACTTTCTACTTGGAGGTGATTTTCATTGGTTTCATTTGAATTAGTAAAAAATTCCACTTCATTTTTCAAACTTTCTAACATAGAATTAATTTTCTGTAAAATATTAATTTTTATTGTTATACATAATAAACATAGTATATATTTAATAATGCAACATTATAAAGATAGATACATAAAATTCATATTCATATGTATATGCATTCATATTACATTTATGACATAAAGATAGATACATATATTTCATTAAACAATTTTGATAGGTTAATTATTTTATTGTTCAATAATTATAATTTACTTTTATAACATACAAAACCAATATTACATTTTACCATATTATTTCATATTATGGTTACATGAAATACTGGTTACATAAAACTGTGGTAGAATTGCAATTCATTAGGGTGGGCAAAATATACACAATATAACACTCACAAATAAATTGTATCTTTTAATTTGATTTTATGCACTATTTAAATTGAAGTTCATTCATTCATAGATTTTATCAATCTTATCAATCTTAATTTATTTAGTTTGGTAAAATTTTATGTAGAGTAGTAGAGCAACCGGTAAATTATAAGCTAGTTTTGTAGTAAATCAAATAAAGACTCTTTACTGTGCTTAACTGTATGTTACAATATCATGAGCGTCACATAAACAAATTATGATACACTTTAGCAGTACAATTACAAGTGTATCCTGGTGGTTATTACGTATAACATACAAGTATTGATTTTATTTCTTTTAAAATATGTTTTCATATGAATTAATAACTACATAAATACCATCTTAAATAAATAGAGAAAAACTGACAGAAACTTACAATTTTTTCAATAATGGTTTTGGATGACAGTTTTATAAAAAGGAATTATAGACCAGCAAAAGTCAAGATTATTATTTAAGGCTAATATCCACAAAAAAAAAAAAATATACTTATATAAGTTTAAAAATAAAAGTGACATATTTATGTAAGTAAGAAAATGTTTGTCAAAAAAAAAAAAAAAATTTTAAACCATATGAGGTAAATTACAAAAATTATTCACTGTGTATTGATAAATTATATTTTAATAGATATACATATTTGTATTCATAATTCTTTTAAGATCAAATTCTATAATGTTATTTATTTAATAATAATATTAATTTAAAACATGACATTTATGTTTGTGACAATATTTTCAAACAAATAAATGTTTTCTCTAAGACAAACACATATTTTAATTAAAATGTAGTACACATTTTATGTTATATATATTTATATTATAAGATTTTTTTTTTTATTTATTTATTATTTTTTTTTTTTATTTAGAACTTCCAGCAAACACTATTATAGTTCGACAATTATACAATATAATATGGTTTTGATTAGCAACATGATATAAATAAAATATGAATAATATAGATAATAACAAATATTATAAGATAATTAGTATAATTATGATTCCCAATATGCGTTTACCATTGCTTGAACTCAATTTTGGTTATGACACTTTAATCATTTAGAAAATAGTACCTATCTAATATTTATACTGTAATAATGTAATATTCCAAAGTTTATAAGAGATATCTTTACACATTTATAAAAAAATATTCTTACCAAGCTTTGTTCCAATTGTCCTTTAATACTATCAGGATCATCTGAAGCCAATTCTAAAAGACAAATGGTATTTTCAATTGATTGTAATTCCCTCAAGACTCTAGATACACGAGCAGATAAATCTCCAGGAGATTGATATCTTTCGAATTTCTCTTCCAGCTGATAAAAGCGTTTCTAAACATAATTTTACAAATTAATAAGAGATAAATTTGTATTCTTAACTGAAAAGTTAAAACTGTAAATGAAATCGATCATAAAAACTAAAAACCAATTTGTATTATCATCAATTAAAAAATACTCTTTATTCTTAATTATTTATTTTTTATAAAGCATAATATTATTTATTTTAAGAAAAATTTATATAAGTTACAGAATAATATGAACTATTTTTCATTTAAGTATATATCATTAGTTTTGGAAATAATTTTATTAATTATTATTAAGTTTCTTTTCTTATGGAATAAATTTTAAAACTTATTATTTTGGTACCCTAAATTTTCTCATACTTATTAAAAAACAATAAGGCTACATGACCTGTAAAATAAACGGTATTTCAATTTATATTGTATATTTTTTACCATTATTTATAGAGGCTTTAAATTTAGAACTTATATATATATATATATATATATATATATATATATATATATATATATATATATATATATATATATATATATATATGTATAAATAACATTTAACTAACATTTATTTTGATTATATATTCATTATGATTTATTAAAAAACTTATATATTAATCCATATTAAAAATGATAATTATTTCATTAACTTAGATAAATTATTTAATAGGTGTTTATTATTGTAATACAGTAATATTTATCAAACTTATTTTTTGTTAGTTAGGAAAATTAATAATAAACTTAAGTAGTAAGTAGGTTCATACCAAAAGGAAAGATTTTATGTCAACAACTATTATTTAGCTTATTAAGCCACTTTTTTTGGTAGATTTGAAAAAAAAACACTAGAACAATAGTAGAATATACTTTAAATGAGTGTACACATGTAAATTTAAAAAAGTAACTGTGTAAATACGTTAAAACTTCAGGTAATAGACAATAGTTATTCATATTTTAAGTTTGTAATTAATATCAAAATTTGAAATGAATCATTTTGTATTAAAACTTTATCTTTTTATAGAATTAACAAAAAACTATCATATCTAAAATTAATTTAATGACATTAAATATAAATTAGCACTTACTTTTAATAAAGATAGTTGATCCTTTAAACGATTTGCTACTTCTTTTTTATTTGCTATTTCATAGTTGCAAATTTGTTCTTCCATGTTATGCAAAAGTTTAGCTTGATTTTGGAATTCATTTGATAATCTCTTTTCATAAAAAAAAAAAAAATAATAATAATATATATATATATATATATATATATATATATATATATATATATATATATATATATATATATATATATATATATATATATATATATATATATATATATATACACACACACACACACACACACACACACACACACATACACATACATAAAGTATGTATGAACTCGTAAAACATAATATGGATTAATAATTTTAACTTAAATTAATACCAAATTTTGCACTACTATAACCATATTTCCATTGTTTATTTTATAACTTACTTCAACATCATTAGGCAAATCATGAGGTGAAAAATCATTTTGTATACGGGATGTGAGTTGTAAATCAATAGTTTCAAGCCATTGTTGAAATTCCGCAATACAATTTTCAGATTTTTGTGTTTGTTCAATACTTTCTTCTAAACGTTTAACCTTTTCTTCTGCCTATAACAAGGTATAATGCAATTACATTTTAATTTTCATTAAAGTTAAATTCTATTTTACAAAAATACAAATAAGGATTATCTTTTCTATAACTTGTAAATTTATCATTATTTATATATTTATAATTATTATCATATATATATATATATATACATAAACATTTTAAATATCATTGAGCAGAATAATGGTATTCAAGTAAATGACATGTTCAACAGTTTCTCTATGACAGAGATATAAGGTAATTGTGTCATACCAGCCATAACTGTTGCCATGAGCCCAAGCAAACTATTTCTCATCCCTCAAGTTATCTAGAAATATTTTGTGGACCGATCATTAAAATGATTAGACAGGTAACAATGAAACATATTATAAATACAACCATATTATATAAATGGTCAAATAATATAGTAAATTGATTAAAAACATAAAAACCACAAAGGAAAAAATAGTAACAAATTATTCATATCAATTTTACATCATTATGTAGTTATGAAAATACTTAAAGGTTTTTAAAAATGTTATATTTTGTAAAGTTTTTAATTACCTTTTAAAAATAACTGGGGGGTTGAAGATCATTTTATTAGCCTGCTTATTTAAAAACACACAGTCGAAACAATAAAACAAGACATTTTAACAAAAAAAAAAAAAATTGAACAATTTGAAAGAGATGTCAATAGATGTTTTAAGAAACATTAATGTGATGCTAAGTTAATAAATATCAATTAGTAATGAACATACATGATAATTAATTTAAATAAAGCACACATTTTAGTTCTTAGAAATAATTTCATAATTTTGATAGTTTAAACACATTAATATTTTTATAAATAAAACATATTTATCATAAATTATTTTAGAATTTCATCTATATAATCCATTGATAAAGTTTTTTTGAATTCTTTAAAATAAGTGAAAGTTTTAAACATACATTTTTAGAATTAAAATATTGGTTATTCAACAAATGTTAACTTCAGATACATATTTTCATACTTTTCAATCATATAAATTATTGAAAAAAATACATTTCTAGGACCCATAAAGAAAAAAAGGGCATACTGCGATTTCATGTTAACCTTTTATTACATTTTATTTATATTTTTAAGTATGAATGGATATACTTTAACTTTATATATGAAATATAAATAATTACTTGAGTTGTAAGTTTTTTGCAACGCGAAGTTACTTTGGCCAGATCAACTTTTATACTAGATGCCATTACATTGTGATCTGCCAAAACAGCACCAATTTCATTTAATCGATCAACTCTAGATTCTGGATGATTTCTGAGACAATTTTCTAAATCCTAAAAAGATATTTTATATTCAAAGTATATTTCATAAAGCTATATTATAGACATTATAATAAACAATATACTTTTACAGATCTTAAATAAAGAAGAAAATATTCATTTTCACACTATTTATTTTAGTTATTATAAAATTGGTAACAGTAAATATTAAAAACAAATTATAAAAGAAAATAGGTTAATACTTACATCAAGTTCTTCAGATATTTCTTCTGCATCAGTTGCAATTGTTTTAACGCTTTTTTTAAGACATTTATCTAATTTGTCAAGCCACACATTTTCTTGAGACATTAGCACTATAAATACAGAAATGTATGAAATTAGTAATTCTAAATAAATATCTTACATGCTTTAATTATGGTTCAATGAAACAACAATAGAGTAAGTTATTAAATATTTTTATTAAATGCCCATATGTTATAAATAATATAAAATGTTAATAACACAAAACATTTAAATAAACTTAAAAACATATGCCATTTAAAAAAAATGTAATCATGAAACATTCAGATTAAAAAACTAAAAAACGATAAATATTACCTTTGAACTCAGAATGAAGTTGTACATCTTGTTGCAATCGATTACGAATTAGTTGTACACCATCAAAAACTTTACTCCATTTTAAAACTAACATTTTAATGTTATCATCTTGACTTTGTTCTAAATAAAATTATACTTCAATTAAAAACCAGGGAACAAAATATTTAAAATAAATACTTGCCAAGTTTTTCTAATTTTGGTTTTTTTTCCAAAAGTTTGTCATGCAGAGAATAGTATTTATTTTTTAATTTGATAAGTTCACCAGCGGATCCTATAGGGTCTTTCTCTCTATACGAATTACATTTTTCAACTTCAGATACACATTTTTGTACATCTGTGAAGTCCTGTAAAAATAAAAAGAAAGTTGATCAATAACTTTCAAACACGAAAAACAAACAAATTTAAACACATATAATATAAATAAAATAATGTACATAATTATTACTTTTTCTAAAGTTTTTAATCCTTCGGTAGCAATATCTTCTTTAAATTTCACAATTGTTACTAACTTTTCTTTAATAGTCTCCAATTTTTTATTCATTTCTATTTTAAATTCAGGATCTACTGATGATTCAAATATATTTACCATATCCCCAAACAATTTATCATACAATTGAGACACAGAATCACAAACATCCTTAAATTAAAATGTGTAGTTATTTAATAAAAGTAATATTTTTATACTAATTAAAATATTTTTATGAAGTTTGTTTTCATACATTTATCATTTTTAAATCTGGTTGGTCACTTTGAGAATTATAATAATTGAATAAATCTTCACTTTGTTCCATTAAATCTTCTAATGTCCTAAAATTAGATTCTAATTCTAGAACTAAAAATAAATCTAAAAGCAGATAAATATATAGATTAATTATTTAATCATTAATTAATTTTATATAATTTAACCTTTTTGTAACTTTAAAATACGTTCATCTAAAAGAACTGGGATATCACTCCATCTTGTATTTAAGTCTTGAAGATCTTCAGTTAATCTTTCTGCAGCTTTTTCACTGTTTAATTTCTCTAAAATATCTTGACCAAGAGTATTTACCATTTCTAGTGTATCACGACGATCATTTACCGACTTTTGCATTTCCTATGTTATTATTTAGTAGAAAAATTAAATACGTGATTAAAAAAATAATAAATCTTTTTTTACCTTCAATTGTTCTAATTGGTTATTTAATATTTTTGAATAATTCATAAGAACAGGTTCACCTAATAATACTCCTTCTAATTTATTGATCCAGCCAGTAAGCTCTTCTTTAGATTCTTTAAATTTTGTATTAGAATTGGTCTCTTGTGATAATTTTGCTTGAACTTCATAAGTAGAAAATCTAAAAATAATAATAATTAACATCAATAACCAAAAATGTATTGTTCTCAATTTATTTTATACTTTTCATTTAATGAATTCCAACAAGTGAAGCATTTTTGTACTTCATTTCTTAATGGATCTTCAGGATCCAATGATTCACTATTTGCACGTAATTTATTAATACGATCTTCAAGCGATTTTAGTGATTTTAATTTAACCTAAAAACAAATTATTTAACTACAAATTTAATTTGTTGAGATATATATAGATAAAAAATTTACAGAGTAACTTATGCATAACTTTTTATCTTAATCAGGAAACTAATATTTAATTAAAGTGGGGAGTCTAATTTTTCAAGAAAATCAAATGTAAAAACTTAAAGTTATTTTTACTTTTTAATTTAAAAAAAATAAACATTTTTCTCATTGATTTGTTATTAAACATTAAACTATATCATATTCAGGGGCGTGCCCCCCCGAACAATTTCAAAGCACGCCCCTGATCATATTATTATGTAAACATAAACATTAAATAAAATTATGGTAATGTTAAAAAAAATATATACATTATACTATGTTCTTCATGCAATTGCTATTTTTAAAAAGATATAGAAGGAAAAAAATAGAATCAAAGAATGTGCATGCACAAGTGTTCATATTAAAATATTTGTTTAAGTTATAAGTTATTACTAACCTTAATTTGTTCAAAAGTACAGTTTCCACTATCTAACCATTTTGCATAACCATCAAATACTAATTTTAAATTGTTCATTTCTTTAGATGTTTGTTTTTTTTCAAGATTATAATTTATTTTATTTTTGAATATTACCAAAGCAGATTCTAAATCATTAAATTCTGTGCATAATTTATTATAGTGCTCAAGTTTTGGAAATGGAGTATTATTACCTAAAATAAATACAGTTAATAAACATTATTTACCATAACATATTAATTTAAAAAATTATAATCATAAAATAATTCTTACTTTCACTGTTAGAAATAAATTTACTTGCAAAGTCTAATTGAGATTTTTGACTATCAATTTCTGACATAATATCTTCATATAAAGCAGCTTGTTCTTCAACTTCCAAAGGTTCATCCAACAACTTCTGAGTTCTTTTCAACCAATTACTTAAATTTGATGTAGCATTATCATACTCATCTTCTTGAAAAGATCCACCTTTTCTTCTTCGTTTCCAACCAAGTTCCTTAAAAAATTATTACATAAAATATTTTACGTTGTACAAAACTAATAAAAATTATCAAATAAATTAAAATACATACTTCAACTTCTGACATGTTTAAATTACTATCAAATGAATAGTCATCTAAAACTTTTTCATCAATTTTTTCTGTATTCGAACTACTTATTAAATCAAATTCAAAACCAGCATCGGATATCTAAATTAAAAAAAAATATATATATGGTTAGATATAATATTCACTACCCATAAATTATGTATTTATAAATAGCGTTATAATAAATTTGAAATTTTATGTAACATGTAATTACAGTAAAACTCGCTTAAGATGCATTCCCGCATAAGAAGCTGTTTTCTGTTGGACCCTAAACATTTCCTAAACTAGTCAATGTAATAACCACCTATTAAGACGCTCGGTTTTTCTCTGCCTAATCGAAGTAAGAGGCTTTTTTGTTCAGCAGATTACAATACAGTTTAGTTATTGCGTGAAAATAAAAATCTAAAATTTTACTCGTTTATGTGTACTTATCGTTTTACTTTATGCTAAACCTATTTTATCATTACCTATTATAACAGTTTTACTGTATTTCATTGAATTATGAGATTAAGTAAGTGCAGTTCGTTAGCGAGTGTACAATATCATAGAAAACTTTATTGCTGAAACACATTGTCAGGATCTTAAGAAAAGGAAAAAAACACTTTTTTTAATTTGTAATAAAATAGAAAAAAAATACATATGTATATTATATAAATGTATTACTTATTTAATTAATTTCAATAGCAAAAAATAAAATTTAATTATACATGGTTAATTTATAAATATATTACCTGTTAAGTTATGTTCAACAATTAAAATAATAAACTCAATATTTCAATCACTTAATTTTTTTTTTCAATTCCCACATAAGATGCTTTCCCACTTAAGATGCTCTAGAGAGCTTGTCCCTTAAAAGGCGTCTAAAGCAAGTTTTACTGTATTCATATCTTATACTAATAATTTTTATTTAAAATGTACTTAACCAGAAAACTTAGTTTTTTTTTAAATTTTTACGAATAATAACTAACAAATGGTTTTTTATTTTGAATTTAAAATAAGAATAATTTTTATTACATTTTGGATTCATTACTATCTTTAATAAATAATGTGGTTATAATATTATTGGCTGATAAATAATGTTGTATGTGTTTACTAATGTATTTTTTAGCTACTTAATTCATGAACTATGTAATCTTTGATATTATACTTTGAATTTACCAACTTTAATTATATAAAGTTTAAAGAATATACAGTTGAAGTATAAAATTTATATTCCTTCACTCCAAATAATTACAATTAATACTTTTGTAAATTATACAAATAAATCCACAAATAATGATTCTTAAGATATTACTTCAACTATAGTTACTGATCACGTTATGTTAATATATTTATAAGTCAATATATGTTAATTAATAGTATATTACTTTTTTATTATTAAAAAAAAAGTTTTGAATATGATATGTGATAATATATACTAATCCCTAGTAACATAATACTTAAATGATACAATGATACATAGATATGAAAATATTTAATTAGAATATAAGTAGATAATAACAGAACATTTTTTGAAATAATACGTGAAATAGGCCACAAATAGATTGTCAAGTCTAAAAAATATAATACATAATAAACATACTCTTTGAGCTTGTATTTCAATAATTTGTACCAAAGCATCACATCGATCTTGCAGGGTTTCAACTTTTTCTGAATAAGGACTATCCTCTACATACAAAAACTCTTCTTCTAAATTTTGAATTTTATTTTGAAGATGATTAATATTTTTTTGTTGACTGGACATTTGATGACGCAAAGTCTATAATATTTTTATAAAAAAAATAAAAATTGTAAATAGGCTAAGTATTGTGTATACTTAGTGTTAAGTATTATAAAATATACACTAGTATATTTTATGTAAATTATTACTTGTAACTGTTTAATTCGTTCCATAATTTCAGCTACTTCAGTGACATGTTTGGATTCCATTTGTTTAAGATTTATTTCTTTTGAATCAAACCATGATTGTAACCATGATAACTGCTCTGTTATACGACTACATTTCATTAATAACGTCTGAAGTTTAACACCATATTCTTCAGCCCATTTACAAATATGAGCCCAACGCTCACCCAGTGCAGATAATTCATCTTCCATCTGAACATGTACTAGAAAATTAAAAAAAATTAATAATAAATAGTTAAATTATCCATACAAGTAAAGCGAAATAGAGTACACATTTCATAAATTTTGACTTCACTCTAAAATTATTAATTCTAGTTAATCAACTGAATATTTTTTTTTTTTTTTATTAATTCAGTTCCAATTCTATAAATCATCTACAACATAGTTGCCTGAACTCTATTATCTTAAATATTTATATATAAATTACAGTCACCTAAATTTGATTGTATGCAACAATTTAGTATATACAGATGACACAGTAATTTTCCTTCACTACAGATATATCAAATTACTAATCAGACTATTTAAACTACATATTCAATTCTTTACATAATGATCTGTCCTTTTCATTTTTATAAATTATTCTCAAAAAATGTGAATCTCTGATTTTTTCAGGTGTTACTTTAATTGTTCTTCTACTGCTATAAATGGAAACAATTCATTTTGTTGTAAATCACACTTATTTAGGTCTAAATATGAATTCAAAATTTTGATAATCTTCACATATAATCAACTTGACTATATTTACAGCCTGCAGGTCTAACTTTCTTAAATCATTGATCAATGCATAGTAAGATACCTATTCAATTGCTTTAATATGTATTTATAGATCAATTATTCATGCCAAATTCGACTATGGCTATTTCCCTTCAGGATCTTCTAATTTCATATATCATAATAAAAGCAAATACAATTTTCAACAAAATAATTACCAGAATCAGGGAAAGCATTTTCATCAATAACTACAACAAGATTAGATAATGAATCAACTGATAATTGCTGTCTCCTTAAATCAGCTCTGAGAGCAGAATGTTCTTCAAGCTGTGAACGCAAACTATCAACGTCCATTTTTGCTGATTGTGATAAATGAGATATTCGGTCTTCAGTTTGTGTTAACCACATTCGTAATTCATCCAATTGTTTTTGCTGGATTCCCATTAAACAATCATGTATCCTAAATATAAATAAATAATTATTAATCAGAAGAAAATTGAATTAAAATATTTCAGACTTACTTTGTTTGTCTCTCCATTGCAGTAATTCTTAGTTTTTCCCACCGTGAGTTCAATAATTTCATTTGCATACGGACTTCTTGTTCTTCTTCTTCAGTTAGGCCACCATCAGCTAACATTCTTGCCCCTTCTTCTAATACAGAACCAACACCATCTTGATGATGTGACAATTCAATCAGGAAATTCTTTAAACAAAATTCTTTAAGTTAATATTTTACAACTCAATTTTATTCCACTAATTAAATTAAATAGTTAAGATAAAAATTAAAATTACTTCGTGCACATGAAATATTTCCCTAACACCTTCTAGTTCTTGGGGTATTTTTTCTGATTGGTGTAAACGATCTTCAGCTTCAAGTAACCATGTTAAAACTTCTTCCATTGCAGTTTGATAACCACCAAGTTCAACAGAAATATTTGTCAACATACTCACAGGTCTTTCATCCGATTTTTTTAATGTATCTTCATACTAAATGAATAAATTTATTTTAAAATTAAAATTATATTTATTTGTTAGTTTTAGTTTTTAACTCTAACTTGTAAATCAGACTTAGAAGCGCCCATTTCATCTGAATATTGGGACAATCTTTGAAACAAACACATAACATACATCATAACAGATTTCTTATCAGGTATAGATGTATTAACATCTAAGTAAATAAAAGAAATACAAATTGTATTATTTTAAATAATCATTAGTTATTAATAACTTAAATATGATCGATACCTTCAGGATCTAACAAACGTTCAATATTTAAGTGTTGATGAGCAGTAGCAAATATATTCTCAAGTCTTGCATTTGGATGTTGTGTTAAAACTAAATCATAATCTACAAGATCAGATCTGAATTTGTGAATTAATGCACAAAACGCTAATCCGTCAGACCAACTTGTAGTAAAATTTTTAATGTCAATACCATAACCCTAAAATATATTACAGCGTTAAAAAATAAAAAAAAGTTAAAAAATATCAAATAAATATGCATACTTCGGTATTATTACGACACCATGCTAACAGTGTCTTTTCTAAATTTGTTTGCTGTGATTCAGACATGAGTTCCTTTAAATGACAATCAACCTAAATATCAATGTAATTATGAATAAATAATTTTTGAAAAAGCTTATTTTACTTAAATATAAGTAAATTTTATGACTTTGAAATTAAATCACAAAATACTAGATAAACAATTATTTTACCTGCCAATGTAATATAATGCTCCACACTAATCCTAAAATCAGTTTTGGACTACCATCGACTATATCATTACTACTTATGTTAACCAATTTTACCTAAAAATCAATTTAATATTAGTTTATAATTAATAGAAATAAAGTTTTGAAGAAGAACTTTTAAAACTTACATTATTTTGTTCCAATATTTGTAAAGCTTTATTTACATTATTCAGGTGGTGAACTCTCATAGACCCTTTTTCAGGTTTCTGTAGAAAAAAATAAAAACTAAAATTACATTCACTAAAAATAAAAACCAATAACTTACTATTTGTGTGCCAGTTAGAATTTCTAATAAATAAAGTAATTTAGTGCCATTTTGTAAATCTAAAAATAAGTCAGATATGGCTTCATGATTTTCCTGTAAATACATTTAATATATGTATTGAATGATAATGTCACCTAAAAATCAACCTTATATTCTAGTAGCTTACTTTTGATAGTTGTGCATTTATCCACTTGGTAAATGTTTTTTTTTGAACATCTTCTCGCTCATCTATATTATTACACAAAAAATAATATTCATGAATAATTTAATATAGTATAAGCTTCATTTAGGCTGGCATTCCTATATTGACTAAATTTGTTTAATGAACAAGTAATACAACACGACTTAATAAGTATAATATTCAAAAACATGCTGGGGACTAAAAAGAATCTGATTGATATGTAATAAAAATTAATTTATCACATAAATTTAAATATAAATTAGTAAAAACTTATTATACTGATACATGTATTAGTATACACATGATTAATAAGTTGCATGTCGATACACCAATTGTGATTTCAGATTCTGAGATTTCTAAGCATTTCATTTAAATTTAAAATTATATCATTCACCATAATATTCTGTCACATAAATTAAACTTAAAAATGGCCAATCTAAATTACTATAAAACCATTATTAATTGAAAAACCTTTCCCAAAGACAATAACAGACAATTCTTCAATATTTAGTAATTGAAACTATACTATTATGTAATAAACATTGGTGATATTGTAAGCACTGGATACTAGCCTATATTGTACCACATTTGGCGATATTTTTTGTACTTTTTATTCACATTTTTGATATGTAGATATGTGTAAAAGCCAACATATTAAAAAAATTGCTATTTGGTAAGTCAATATAGGTACTAACTAGGCACTGTAGTAATTTTTCAAATCCAACAGATAAGTATTTTGTTACTAGTGAAACATAATAATAAACCATACATATGAGTGCCAAAGCGTCAAACACTCAATCTATATTTTTGAAAATGAATTTTCCTTCAATATGTTGCTAATCTAAGATGTATTTCTATTCCGAACCAAAGGATATTTTATATAACCTTTCGTACACATACATATACCAAGTAAATGTTTTAATAAATAACAGTCATATTATTTAGTAAGTCATGAAGCATCATGATCACCATTATTCATAAACAGCAAGATTGAATAATTTAGTCACTAGAAGTTAATAAATGAATAAAAAAAAAAAAGTAAAGATCATAAAAATACTAATAATTGACATTATTTATAATTTAACATCAGCAAATAATACTAATAAAATACTTCATACCCTACATTGTACAAACTATATATCTTATAAATATTGAGTCAATATAATTATATATAATATATTATAATAAGGATGCTTAGTTTCTAAGATTTCCTGAAGTAATTTTTCTTTTTAAATAGAGTTTTAAAATTTAAAAGATGTGTTATCTTTCCTATCAAGATGGGCCACCAGTTAACTATCGATGATATACAAAACTCATAGGTAACTAATTTTTGTTAATATAACAAAACCCATTATATATATTTGTATGCAGATGATCCAAAAAGGATTTGATCTTAGTGATGTCTTCTGGTATAAGGTTTTTTCAGAAGATGACTTATGCGCCAAGAACTATAAATAATTCATATTTTGATTAATTTAAATGTGTTAGTAAATAATATGTTTATCTTTCCAAAAAATTTTAAGATTTTATAATACATTTTTTTTTAAATATTGATGTTATTATTTTCATTTTCATTAATTTAATGATTTTTAATAATTTTTTTTAGTTCCCAGAAAAATTATATATTATTTAATAACATAATTATAGTATCATTATATTGATATCAGCATATTGCAATTAGTTATAATTTTTATCACATATTAATTTGTAAAGAGTAGAGTAGATTTTTCAGATTTTTCAGCATATTTCAAAGTTCAATAAATAATTAAGCTAATTAAGGTTACATTACATTTTCATATCATAATGTAAAGAATGAAAAATTTTATAAAATATATAAATATATATATATATATATTTCTAAATATTTAGTCATTTGCATAGAAATATTGAAATATTGTTTATGGTTCATTTAACTATGATAGTTTTTTTCAAAATTAGAAAAAAGTTTGAAAATAGAAAAAATAATCTATTACAAGTGCATAGAGGAAATAATTTTTGATTCATAAAAAGCCTTAACAGGACTTTAGTATGAAGTCAATTAACCAAATATATGATAATAGAAAAAAATTAAAAAAATAAATAATAAACATCATTGTAAAACTAATACATTTTTAGATTCAACCAAAATTTATATTCGCAAATTGAACTACCTGAATAGAAAATTAAAAATAATTTTATATAATCATAGATGAAATAAGTTAAATAAATTATAATAACTTTAGATTTTATCAGACATAACAAATAATTACTCTAGATTGTATCATATAGCGATGCATTATATAGGTAGTTTGCTGAGAAGAGATTAATAGAGGCAACTGCCTCCGGGGTGTGAATTTAAAAAAATATGTTTAACATAAAAATATATAGGTGAGTTGACAATATAAGACAAAATGTCAAATTAACCAAAGGTGCTAAAACCATAGCAACACCCTTAATATAATATTTGTAATAATAATAAAATAGTTTATAATGCTAATAAATAATATATAAATATAAAATCATAAATGACAAATTATTTTTTCAGTAGATAATACTATTATTAAAGAGATTAATAAAATAAACTTCAAGCATAATAAATTCAAATGAAATCTAACAAATCAAAAGCACATTTGATAGTAAATATTATCACTATTATTTTTTCATGTTACACTGTATAAACAATAATAAACCAAATAGTGTAAAATTGATAATATTACCATTCATATGTAAATAATTAAATTGTATAGTTAATAATAAGTGTACAAAACATTTTTTTAAGTTCATCAAATTATTAAGTTTACTTAAGAAAAATTCATTTTTGCATAGGAATCTTTAAAAATCAATAAACATACTACTGATATTGATTAGAATAAATGCTACAGTAAAATAGTATAAAAAAACAACGTATATATTTTTTTAATGATGAATAATAAATTGAAAACGTATCATATATGTCAAGAGCATTATTCAAATATCATTGATATGAATATTGCCCATTGAACACTTCAAATAACCAACTATTTATACCAAATTACGTACAAGAAATATTGTAATGTAATGAAATAATAATAATCCTACATACCGACGAGTAGATTGTCCATAGTCGCCATAATCAAGAGCGGTTATTCAGTGATGGAAAACGTATCAAACTTTCGCGAAGCGAAATGAGCAACAGGTGTCAGTGTCGTGTCACATCGTGCAGCGAGGAGCAGTGTGTAGCAAATGAGATAATTATTTCAAAACGACGAGGGTTCGGCGGTTTCGCAAACCAATGTGTTCAGTACGAAAACGTACGAGACTTCTTTCATCCAAAAAACATTAAGATTTGATACAATAGAGAATCATATTTTGCAAAAAATGACCCGGATCGCGATCATAGCCAGCAACACACACGGCCCGTTTAATGTTTATCAATAAGTATTATCGTCACTCGTCAGAGTGTCTAGTGGAAAAAAAAACAATCACTTTAAGTATTGTGACAAAAAAATCATTCCGAGTCAAACCCAACGTTTTGTACGCTAGATGCCTTTAGTGGCGCTTGTTTTCATTCCCTCTCGCGACGACCACAACCACCCTGCCTCCCACCAATGTCATTACGATCTCGTCCGCGGATCGTACTCACTCACTACTCACTAGTTAGTAGTTACTATTCACTATTCAGTACCCACGTACTGTACTGTGAGTTGTACCATGTACGTATACGCGTAATTCAGTACTTCGCATTGCGCGTAGGTAGTTATTAAAATATTGTAGGTACATTTTTCTTCCTCTTCGTCCCCGACATCCCCTTTGTTGACAAGATAGTTCCTGGCAGCGTTGTTATATTTTTCGTTGACAATATTTTTACAATTATTTCCCTTTATTATCAGTTCGGTACTTATCCCCTGTACCTACACACACAAATACAGTATACACCCACACACACACACACACATACACACACACACATACATTCTTATACTCGACACTCGCCGCCCGCCTATCATTGGTTTCCACTACACACACTCACACATAAGCGTGCACGCACACACGCACACGACCGTACAACAACTTTACACTGCGCTATCGTCGTCGTACGCGATAATGTATTGTCGCGTAAAGCTCGCAGACGCTGGACCGCCGCCGTGCCGTAGTACCTTCAGGTGGGAAAATGTGATGCGATAGTGTACAGACGCGACTCCGCCGTCCACGGGCGACCGTTCTATCGCCGCCGCCACAGCGCCAGCTGCCGCCTTCGCCATTGTCGGTGAGTAAATTCGTCATCCATGTTTTAAACGTCCCTTTTATCCCGTTTGCGCGTGCACTCTTTGTGCGTGGTGAGCGTGTGTATCTCGCGGATGGCGCGATGCGAAGACGGTAGTCGCGTATAAACAACGTGGGTAGCAGCCGAGGTGTACATGTAAAATACACTTGTCACTCGTATTCACTGGTCGTCTCCACGGGATGATGCTCCACGAGCTTTCGCGAGAATGATGACATAAACGATCGACGTCATCTGTTCGCTTTGATAAGTTGACATTTATGCTTAAAAGCTATTCATGTGTATGTGCGTTATGCATTCAACATATGGAATTGAGATTTATACTCATGTCAAGACTTAGTCTCTTTTTCTGGATTTCCATATCTATGAACATTTTTGATCTGAGGGTTATTAAATATTGTTCATTCAAAAACAATATTGTTGCAGACACCAATGATCATAATTCTAAAAACAACCAGAGTAGATTTATCTCAAATGTTACGTATATCATTAAACCAAGTTTACTTATTGATCGATCAATTAATATTTTCATTTTTATAGCATGTTGGATTACATATATTGACATCAATGTGATATTTTTTAATGAATTTACCTCGGAATTTACAAACTATATTCTTTTATTATATTGGTATCATAACAAATAAGATTATATTTTTACTGGTGTTGAGTATATTGATGACTGAATCGAAATAGCCTCAAGTTAATGTCACAAAATGTCTTTTATTGAGATATTCTAGTTATTCATACTATTATGGATTGAATTACTGTTATAGTTTAATTTTTAAGATACCTATAGATATTTGAAGATATTTGAATAAAAATTATCATGTACACCTACTTGCTTATAATATTGTATATCAAATAATGAATTATTGATAACAACTTTTTCTTTCAAGTATATACTGTAGAAGAGTCAATATTGTATACAACGATTAATGCAGAATTAAAAATATTTAAAAGTGATATACCAACCAACATGCATGCACTTAGGCATCAGAAACATCCATTAGGTATATTATTTCGTTGACTTAAAATATAAATGTATTTCAATATCAATAATTCAATAATAATATTTCAATATAATATTTTTTGTATAAAAATGCATTTTAATTGTCTAATTTTACATTAAAAAAATGTTTACACGTCAATGAAATAGAAAAATGAATAGGTAAACATTTAATAAAAATTTATATTTTGTTTATTTTAGCACTATTTTAGGTGCATGTGATCTGCTGGTTATATGCCACTGGTATTTAACTTGTTTTTATAAATGTATTTATGAGTATAACATGATATGATTATTATTTATTATCAGTATAATTATGATAAATAAGTTTTGACATAATATAATCACTGAACAAAGAAGAAGAAAGACAATAAGACAAATGTATCTCAATTCAAAAGTTACTCTATCACAATAATCAGTAGCTCATTCTCATTTATTTATATTTTTATTTTACATTTTTATTTTTTGTTGTAAATTGCTATTAATAATATTAACTACCATTCATTTTTTGTATAGAAATATTTTGTGATGAAATTAAATGTACAAATTATTTGAAAAGTAAAGGGTTATTACTGGATAGTAATGAAAATAAGTAACATGAGATTAAATATTATTAATTTTATTTATTTTTCTTTAAACTTGAACTAATTTGGTCTTTATGTAGGTAATATTAAAATAATAATAGTAAACATTTCAACAAAATTGGACTATTTTGTTAAATTAAAATAATAATAATAATAAATATACTAACAAGAATCAATAGATAGATCACATGTAACAACAAAATCCTATTGGTAGATCACACCTAACAACAATATCATACATTTTAATGTTTTCAATGTTTTCATTTAATATTATTTGAGTAAGAATTGTGTATTGTCTTTGTATTCAAAAAAATGTATAGTTAAGGGTTATACCGTTTTTATTATTATTATTTTTTTATAGGTAATTTTGTTTACATTGTTTCAGTTACCAATTATGGACAATGATATATTGGATGAACGGTCACGAGAATTTTTAGAAACTGCTGATCAATATATTACAGAACATGGACACCAACATGTGTCTGAAGACGGTAATAAACAACTTATTAGTGACCAGCACAATTTACCAGAAGAATTTCGTATTGGTAAATCTTAATTTAAATTTAAAAATAAAAATATTAAAAACATTTATAATTTAAGATGAAAATGGAGAACTGTCACATCACACTTCTGGATATTATGATACAAGTGATATGCTATCTGGTGATGGATCTGCAGCGCTCACTGAAGATGACCATCGATTAGCTAATGAATTGGCTGCTGAGCTTGCTCAACAGAACAAATCTCTTGTTGATGGCGACCATCATGACGATACTCATCTTATGACCAGCTATCTGTATAGTACTGACTTTGATTTAAATCCAAATAGTAAACATTCATCACAAACTTCAAGTCATATAAATAATCAACAGGTTTTATACTTTTATTATACATGTTTATTTACCTAAAATGTGCATGTATTTATATGTCTATTTAAATATGTTCAATGTAGATTATTAGTTCAGAAAATTTAATAGAAGTCGAAGCTTCAGAAGAAGATTACCATGCTGAAATACAAAATAATTTGCCTCATAAAAAACGTTTTCGTAAACGGGAATCTGCTCCAACCCCCATGAGAAGTATTCATCCTAAGTGTTATAAATGTAAACAATGTGGTGAACAATTTAACTCTCAATCAGCATTTACTGTAATTTTTATTAATTATTATTATTTTTATAGTAATTACATTTAATTGATACAAAGTGTATATAATTAAAACTTATAGGCGCATCGAACAATACACACACCTAAAAAAGTTGGAGGTCGAAATCCGTTTTTATGTGAGATCTGCGATAAACATTTTACTCATCAAATTAAATTTTTTGAACATTTGAAATTTCACTATGAACCACAACAAAGTAAAGTTATTGTAGTTACTACAGATTCTGGCACTTCTCCACATCATGTTAATTATCACAATCATGGTACTCAAGAATCTACAAATAATAACGAAAATCAATATATTCAAGAAACAATTGAACACCAACCAGAACTCCAAGATCTCCCTCCACTACAAAGTTATAGAGTAAGTTAATTAATTTATTAGAATATTTAGTTAAGTTATAATAACATTTAATTAATTAATTTTTTACAGTTAACTGAAGAAGAAAGCATGGAAGATGATAAACATTGTTTATTTACATCTGATGGATCTATTTTAGCTGCACAACTTCAGCAGCCATTTCCTACTTGTCATTTTTGTGGTAGAACTTTTCGTCGTCTCAAAGCTTTAGAATTACATATGGCTTCTGTACACCCACAACCAGCAACAGTTGTTACTGTTAAACAAGACTGTTTGGAAGAATTTTCTGATCCAGAAGATTTAATGGAAGGTATTCGCCATATGGTTCCTGGTGTTGCTGATACTGAATCTGAAACTGATGAAAAGCACCCCCCTTTACAAGAGTTAGTAAATAAATTAAACGTTTTTGTTTTTATTTATTTACTTTATTAGATTCTGAAGTGATGGATCTTCTGGTTTTTTATCTTGTTTTAGTTGGGAGTACAATGGGGAAAGCAATGCCAACCATGAAGACACAATGATAAAAATAAAACCTGAGGAAAATAATTGTTTATTAAATGAAAATGATGACAATGGTGAAAACAGTCGAGCTGAACACACCTGGGAAGATGATACCGATGAATTGGAACAAATTATGAAAAAAAATATATCGAAAAATCTTGTTTGCACTCAGTGTAAAAGAAAATTCAATCATCGTAATTCCCTACTATATCATTTGAGATCACATTCTGGTAAACGACCACACAGTTGTAAACTATGTCCTAAGAGTTTCTTCTCAAGTAGTGCTCTTAAGGTATTTGTCACAATTGTAAAAACAATTTTTATAGTTTTATGTACTAATAATTATGTTTTAGGTTCATAATAGACTACATACTGGTGATAAGCCATTTGAATGTGAATGGTGTGGACGAAATTTTCGACAATGGGGTGATCTCAAGTATCATATTGCTTCATTACACTCTGAATCGAAACAATTTCAGTGTGAATTTTGTGGCAAAGACTTTGCCCGTAAATATTCTTTAATAGTTCATCGACGAATACACACCGGAGAAAAAAACTACGTTTGTGAATTTTGTAAAAAAACATTTCGAGCATCCTCTTATTTGCAAAACCATCGTCGTATTCACACAGGTTTGAAGTTAATACCTAATAATTTTACAGTCAATCAATTGATTGACTTAATTGATTCACTTGTTAGGTTTTAATTTTTGTGATTGCATCATGTGAATAGTTTATTTTTATTAATTTTTTTTTCTAATGGATTATGGGTCAAAATATCTCCGGAAAATCATCATTTCTCAAATGCCTAACCACATAAACATATCTTCCATATTTACTATCAGAATACACAGTTAAATAAAACAGAAATATTATTTATCATCAAAAATATTAAAATACCTCCAAATATTACAAATTGTGGTATTAATTGTTTATTAAGTATATTTAATAAAAATCATGTTTGAGTATTAAATTTTAAATCATCAAACACGTTTAAATTAAATATGAAATCAGATAACTAGTTTAAATATTAACCCTTGTTAAATTTTCAATACTTATACAAGGTATATTATAATATATACACATAATATATATATATATATATATATAATACACCAATCATTGGTCATAGAAACAAAACAAATACAAATACGTCTAGTTTCTTAAATACAATTATATTTTAGATATTAAATAATTTGATGGAGACTTATTTATATTAATATTATTGTTAAATTTAAGATATATTTTTTTAATTATTATGCCTACAATTAAAATATTTAGGTCCTAAATATTCAACAATTACTTAGGATTTTCATAATGTGTTGATCTTTTACTTAAATATTGATTTATTTCTCTCAATTAAAGATATTTGCTACTCATTTGTATTAAAAAATATATTAATTTCCAATAATTTGTATTAATATTCAGTGGCGGCGCGAATGAGCGTTTCATGAAGCAGCTGCTTCATAGTCGAAATGGGTGGGTGTTGACGAATTGGTTAGAACATGAAGACTTAATAAAATTATATTATTAAAACAATTTTATTAAATCATTATGATACGAATGTCTATTAGATAACATGAAATACCAACATAGAAACCATAGCATAGATAGGGTATATAGACACATTATAGACAGGTTAATAATATCAATGTCTATGAAAGTATGAATTATGAACATAAGTAATGTTAGTATACAATCAGTAGCGGTCACCTAATATCTTATAATTATGACCACGGTTTAACAGGTGATTATGTTGATAATAATTATTCAAGTTCAAAATCTAAATAATGAGTACGGGGCCGTGTAGGTAGGTACTAAATATTTGAAAATTATTACTGCTTCATCAAGAAAAAAACTTCGCGCCAACACTGTTAATATATATTTGTTTGCTATCATTATAGTTAAAAAAAAAATTAAAAGAATTACAATTTAAAATTTAAATTTAAATGTAATCACATCTATAAAATGAATAATAATTATTGTTAATATTTTAAAAGAAAAATAAATATACAGAAAATAGCCCAATGAATTATTAACATTTTTAAAGACCTATCATCAATGTAAATATGTGCAAACTTCCATGGGTAATATTTGATAAAATGATAATTTATTTTTAGTAATTTTTCTAACATTTTAGTTGAGAAATGTTATTGACATAAAAATGATTATTGTAAACTTTAACCTATAATAACAGTTTCAATTTGATATTTAATAATATGATAATTTAAAAAAAATTTTATATCATAAATTACTCTAATAAAATTGATTTATTATGGTTTCTAAGTAAACATACTCTACAATAACTAATTATAAATGGAAGTGGCACTTTTCAACCCAAAAACATATTTATTCACAGCACCCAAGTAAAAAAATGCATTAGTTAATAACATATTGAAATTTCGTGTATAATAATATACTTTCAGCATACATATTTTATAATTTCATACCTCAAGGATTAAAATGTCTAGGTGCTTCTTATTTGTTTACATAGATAAACAATGTAAATTATCTATTGAAAATACAAAAATATAAGAAGCTGTGTTTATGTTTATTATTTAGTTAGTACAAGTTAAACTCCCATTCCTTGTGGGGTTGTCAATAGTTTTTATTATGATTATTAGATGTTATTTTATGTACCATGAAAGTCCAAATTATTAAATGCAAAAATGGTGTAGTATGAACTAACGTTGCCACAAAAATATTAAAATGTTAATTGCCATTTTTTCCTAATTTATTAAAATTTTTATTTTGAATCAAACCCAAAATCCTATTAAATAATTTTGGTGTTATATCCCAAGTTCAAAATAATTTTATTTCATAATTAACTGTCTTTGTTTAGGTGAAAAACCATACAAGTGTGAAACTTGTGGTAAAGCATTCAGAGTACGTTCAGACATGAGACGACATACTGTTGTGCATAGGAAAGAAGGTGTAAACTCTGTTCAAATTAACAACTATGCAGGTCAAGTGAGCGGTGTTGTTACTTCTACAGATATGAATATTCATCTAACCAAATTGGAAGTAGATAAAGATAAAATAACTACAGAATCTGAAGAAGTCAAATACCATGACAATTTTTCTCATAATTCCAATCAACTATTAACAACAGATGAAGTTAGTGCACCTCTCGATCTTAATTTACGAGCTCAAGATGACGGTGATAATGACGAATCTACTCATTTTGGACAATTTAATGGCCGTCAAGAATTAATTGATCGCGATACAAATACATTATATGTTTGGATTCCATCTAATCCTGATCAGCTATTACAAAGCGAATGATTTTAGTTATCATCAGATTCTTAAACCCAAAGAATTATATTTAATATTTTGTTAAATTTTTGTAAGCATGGTCACTGAAATCATCAAAAACTCAAATCATTTTACTTGTTGTAAAATAGAACTAACGAGTTTAAGAGTTGTTTATGACTGTTATTAAGTCTGATATTATGAAATTATTTTGATAAATTTGAATTACAAAATTGGATTTGATTATTTTCTATTCAGACATTAATCAAATGGAAAAACGTTAACAAGGTATATTATTCAAATTGGTTGACCCAGTATATAGACATTCGGGTCTACAAAAATTTATTATGTGTAATATAAATTAACACAATTTGTTGAGTATTTATTAAAAATTAAATTATAGTACTCTATTATTAACAAAAATTTTAAGTATTTATTAACTAAAATCAAAACATCAACATTTGATAGTTAAATTATGCACATATTAATTGAGAACTGTGCTAAATATAAATGAAACTTGGGAAGTTCAAAACTAAATAGTATTTAATTTTGGCATCTAAATGTAATATAGTCTGGGAAGTTTATCCTATACTTAAATCACTATATTAAATGTGTTTTGAAAATAACACTCCTTGACAAATATAAAGGAGTTAAAAATCCATTAATTTTTATACCAATATTTTATTTATCATCAAACACCAAATGACAATGACAAAAATTATTATTTTATTTTTAAGAGATATACATAATATGTTATTATTCAATTAAAAATATTTAACAATTTTTTGTAAAAATGTGATGTTTAATTATTATATCTCTACTTATTAAAATACCTTAAAAAAATTTCATTTATTTATGATATTCATTATTTCTCTTTAGGACAAAATGAACTAATAGTTGTCAATACTTGATAGTTATATTATTATTTTAAACTATTCAAACATAACGTTAATAACATATTATGTTGGTATTTATATAACTAATATTCAATCTTGGTTATTTTTTCTCAATTTAAGTCAATGGTATATTCAATTGTTATGTCTGTTAAACTGATAAATGATTAATAACTGCATACATTGGTAGAGAATTAAATTCGTGAAATTAGAAGTTACATAAAAAAAAATATTAATAATTGTAACCAGTTAAAAGCAATCGAATTTAAATTTTTTAACTTTTTAATACCTATCCTTGCTGATTTCACAGTCCTCAAATGTTTTTGTATTCAATCCAAACATACAAGAAGAAGTACACATAATACAAATATAATGTACTTCCAGCAAAAAAATAATTAAGACATTATTAGTCTAGAATCTTGGGTAGGTCTCTGCTTATATCAGTTAAATCTTTGTTGATGCAAAAATTAAAAATTGAAATATCAACATTTTTCAAAAAAAAAAAAAAAAAAAAATGTTATCTTACAGAAAATTTAAAATATCATTTCAGGTAAAAATATTTGACATGATTTTTTTTCTTTTAAATCGTAGATTTTTAATATTTTTAATTTTACAATATCTATATCATGAAAAAACACAATTCTTATATCACATATATTTGATATATATATATATATATATATATATATGTTATGGGAAATATGTACAATTTGGGCATTATCTACAATGCCCGGGCACTATAGAAAATATATTGAGCAATGTAGACAATGATATATTATAATATATTGTTTTATTAGATTTTATTATTTTACTATACAATAATTTAATTAATTCATAAATAATTAGAGTACTAATTAGATACTTATAAGATTTTATTATTAGATAATTATTATAATATATTTGTACGATAAATTTATATTACTGTAAATTATTGTTTTTCATTTATTTTCGCATGTACTGCTTCCGTGGCATTTTGATGTGCAAAGTCGTTCCACTGCTTTGCATTTGCACTTCCTTGTTTTGCACTTTTGTGAACACGTACATCGTTCGTATCCCTGACCACCCAAAATAGATAATTTCCGTGCGGCCTCTCGGAGTGAAATTTTTGTTTGTGGCACATCCTTAACTTCCAAAAATTTTTCTTTGCAAATTACAAACTGATTTCTGCTGTAAAAAGTTGACAGACGGCCTTCTTTAGTCCCTATTTCGTACATATTATCTTTTTATATATCATTGTCTATATTGCCCAATATTCGACGGGCATTTTCTATAATGCCCGGGCATTGTATATAATGCCCAAATTATACATATTGCCCGTAACATATATATATACTGCCACCTTAAGCAAAAACGCCGTAAGTCCATAAAAAAAAAAAAAAAAATGAGATAAAAAGAAATAAATTATTGTAAAATTTAGCTTGTGTAGATGAATATGCCGTATGTTTGAAATATCACTCCAAAAGTATAATATAAGCAATAATCAAGTAACTAAAACGCCGTAAATCGTAGAAAAGTTTGTGGGTACTAAGTAATTACGCCGCAAATACACCTTAGCAAGCATTAATGCTGTAAATATTGTTGAAGATACGGTATTTTATCTTAGTACATAGAACAAATTATAATTGACCGCATTTAAGCTTAGAAACACGGACTAGTTAACTTATAGCAAAGCAAGTCGACAATCAAACAATTTATTTTTAATAAACTTACTTGGTATTTTATTAGATTTATATTATACAGTGCAGTTTTGTTAACAGCGTATTTTTTTAATTTTTACATTGACTTGCAAATAACAGTTTTATTTTGTTTTTATATATTATTTTGTTAATATATATTGTTAATTTGTTTAATTTATTAATTAAAATGTATAAATAATATTATCATATCAAAAATTATTACTTGCTGCATTCTTGCTTAGGAACAAAGTATCAAAAGTTTTTATTAATACTAAGGTGCAACGTGATAAGTAAAATATCTTGTTAAACATTAATCATATTAATTTTTGTATCATCGTATTTCTCTGGTATAATAACAGGAAAATACATATCATGTTTAATTAATTTTAAAGTAAAAAGTGTTATGATTTTAAGAAAATGCAAAATACAAAAACAAGTTTTTCTCAAAATCGTTCTACAGTGACTTACGGCGTTTTTGCTTACGACGGCAGTATATATGTCTATAATTATGTATAATTCAGAGTTTAAAATGGTGAAGATTATCTAAAAAATAATTTATTTTAAATTGACAAGTATACTTCAGTTAGTTGTTTTTAATAATTTTAAAATGAATTTATAAGTATTTCAAAAATTGATTAAAATTAGTGAAACATCATGAGTAATATTTAGATGATTTCTACCCTCATTTAAGATTTTTTAAAAAATAGTAAAATTCAACTATAAAATGATTAATCGAAAAAATTAAGTTTAAATGGTAAAATTTGTCATGAACAAGATTTTTGTAAAATCTGTTTTTGATATTTAACGATAAATCCAAAAATTAAGATGTTAGAAACTCAAAATGTGCACCAAATATCAACAATACTCTTATAAAAGCTAGACAAATGTTTTAAACTAACTTGACCACTTCTGTGCTATATATAGAACTAAATTATTAAAAATATTTCACTTTTTTAGAAGTTATCATCTAATAAAATGTTAAGTCCTTGATATAAAAACCTAAAAATAAAATATTATCTTACTTATAGAAAAACTAGCAGCACCTATTAAAAAATGTTAAAAAATTTTTTTTCTTACACATGTTTTAAGTTATAATTTATATGAAAGTCTTTTTATTCACGTTAATTAGAGATATCTTTAAATATAAACATACAATATTAAATTATTAAACTGGTTAGCATTTTCTTTCAGCATAAAATCGCCACATACATTCTTATCTATGCTCCAAGTTTTATTGATTAACTTCATAAATTATTTTTTACATAGGTACCTAAAATGTCATTTTTCATGAAATTTATAATTTTATTATTTATTTATTTATTTATTTATTCAAATATACGGACGTTAGTCCTATTACAGTTTTAAAGTATGTGTACAAAGAAGTAAATATACAGAACAAAATATAATATTTTTTAATATAAACTAATACTATTTAAGCGAATATAATAAGAAAATTCATAAAGTGTATTATAACTTATAAGTATACAATAAAGATAAAATACCAGTTATAAAAAATCAAAGGGATATGTATTACCAGCTTCCATCAGAAGGTTTGCAGGCGCATTTAAAATATAAGTCTTATTTGAAAATTGAGGGTAAAATGATTTCGGATTTCTGGTATTAAGATTATTTATTTTTAAATTAATCAATGATAACATATCCCGACAATCAATAAGACCTAATAATAAATTATGCAGAAATCTTGAAAGTAAAAATTTTCGTCGTTCATTGAGTGGTAAGAGATTTAGGTAATGCTATATATATATATGATCTAAGAGGTAATGTAATACATTATCATAAGAACCATGGGTAGGCCTATCAGCCTATGTATATTAAATTTAAAGGAAATAAAACGCAGAAAATTATTTGGATAGACTCTAACGTAAGTATTGGTTTTGAGGTATTATTTATCCAAATAAGAGGGCAATATTCTAGTTGGGAACGAACAAGGGAGCAATAAAGAATTTTCAAGGGAATAAGATCCATGAATGAGCCGCAAAACCCAAATTACGCATAGCTTTATTCTTTATCATTTCCGTGTGTGGGGAAAAATTTAATTTAGAATCAAAAATAACGCCCAAGTCCTTGAACTGAGACACAAGCTCGATATTTGAATCAGAAATAGTATAATGATAGCATATTGGATTTTTTATTAGATAAAAGCGCATAAATTTACATTTATTAACGTTCAAAAATAAATGATTCCTATTACACCATAAAATTAAGTTGTTAATGTCAGATAGTAAATTAATTGCATCTTGTCCAGTTTTAATTATTTTTATTAATTTTGCATCAACAGCAAATAGAAGTATATTAGAATTTATTATAACATTAGGTAAGTCATTTATAAAAATATTAAATAGAAGTGTAGATAAGTGATCTCCTTAAGGAACGCCTGATGGAACAGGGAAATATGTAGATTTAAAATTGAGGTATTTGACAATTTGAAAACGGTCTGAAAAAAATGATTGGAACCAACTAAGAAGAGATCCAGAAAAACCAAATGATTGTAATTTTTTTAAAAGAATTATATGATTTACTTGATCAAAGGCTTTAGAAAAATCAGTGTAGATTATGTCAGTTTGTGAGTTAGATTCAAATGAGTGAAGTATTATGTTTTTTTGCTTCAGCCAAATTATTGCAAGCTGAACGTTTTGGCATAAAAGTAAAACCAAATTGACTATCTACAAGAAATGAAGGACAATAATTTATCAGTTTTGATGCAATTAAACGAGAAAATAATTTCGGGATTGATGATAATTTAGAGACCGGTCGATAATTTGAAATTAGTGAAGGATTATCCTTTTTTTAAATAGGTGAGATAAATGATGTTTTCCAAAGAGATGGAAAGATACCTTTATTGAGGGATAAATTAAATATACTGGTTAGTACTGGTGTTAGGATATATCTGCAGTTATAGAGAAAAATAGTAGGTATGTCATCAGGGCCCGTAGTTGAACTTAATTTCAGGTCGGAAATCATATTAAAAACATCAAGTTCGGTGAGAGTAATACAATTCAAATTAAGAGTAGAATTTAAATTAGGATTATCTAAAATTAAAGACGGGGGACTAGAGGGTTGAGAAGGCTTACAATAGGCATTAGAGAAGTACTTACCGAAGAGAACAATATCGGTACCGTTATCGACAACAGTTGCGTCTAGGGAAAGGGAACAAGGACACGAGGTAGAGTATTATTATCGTTTAAATTATTAATAAACTTCCAGAAAAATTTTGGATCATTTTTAATTGAGGACTGAACTTTACTTATATAATTTTTATGATCTAATTTAGCTTATCTTTTGCATTTAGCTCTTAAACAGGAGAAATTAATGTAGTTAGAGACATTATTAGATTGTTTATAGACAAGATGGGCAATTTTTTTATCTTTTAATAATGATTTTAGCAGATTAGAGTACCAAACAGGATATGAATTATTATATATACCGATATACGTTTCATAGGGACATGGTTTTTCATTGTTTTATATAAGATATAGTAAAAACGGTCAACTGTTTCGTCTATATCGTAGGAATTTAAGTTAAAAGTAGAAAATGAGTCGCCAATAGATTTGACGACTTTGATGTAATCGCAATTATTAAAATCATAAGTTAAATCGTGGTTTGCTGTCAAGATATCATAATGAACACAATTCAAAGATATATTAAGAGCCGGGTGATATAAATCAATAGGTAATAAAGGATCTGGATCATTAGAGACGGTTATGTGAGCACATAGACATATATAAACATTGTTTATATAATATTAGGTATGTCTGTGTGAGCATTAGATAAGGCTAAATCAAGAATGATATGATTGTGATTACGCACAAGGTTAAATTGATTAAAATTGTAGTGTGATAGCATGCCGCATGGTAATAAAATAAGAATCGATTTGAGAGTTACATATTAATGGTAAACAATAAAGTGACCAGTCCAACGAGGCCAAATTAAAATCACCTAATAAAATAAATTTGGCTTTGGGATTAGACAAATAAAGCTCGTTAATAGATAGGAAAAATTGTTCATACAGTATAAGAGGTAACTCGATAGCTATGGACAGCCTACCGGACGCTGAGGGAGCGTCCGGCGGCAATAATTATTGCAAAAAGAAGAAGTCGACGGAGGCAAGCTGTTCTGCCCCGTCGACAGACCGCGGCCGCGATGTGGCCGCACTAAGAGACGCCTTTCTTGGTCTTCTGGCCAATGAGAAGGCCAAGAAAAAGACATGCGTAGCCTTTCACACAGAGGCAACCTCCCTTGTGGAGGAACTGTGTGATAGAGTTGCGAGACTGGAAACGGAAGTGTCCCATCTGAGAAATCAGCGGTCACAATTTGAGAGTGAACGTACCGCTAACTGGCCGGCTCCCAGCGAGACCAAGTCCGCCCGGTCGGCCAAGGCAAAAGCCAAGCCAGTTAGCACCTCGACTGCCGAGGTCGGGAAGAAAGTCGGCCCTGGAAAGCCGGCGAGTACGCCCGATCTAGGTGCCGGCGTGTCGAGAGGCAACAAGGCAGTTGCCTCCTTGGTCGGGAAACGACCTCGGGGGAAGCATAAAAACGCGCCGCCCACAACGTATGCAGGTGTGGCGGCAGCGCCAAAAATTTTCCGCGGGCCAGCAACCCCGGCCGTCGTTGACGCGCGGCGGCAGATAAACGGCAAGCTGGCTGCCAAGAAGGTCGCGCCGACAAAACCCCTTTCCAAGGGAATGTCGGATAAGGCGAAAGAGGAGCTTATTAAGAGGGATAAACTCACTCTGCTGGTGAAGCCAGTTGACACCGCGGGAGAGCCGAGGAAGACGTGCGCTCAGTTCTGGGCACTCGTGGCACCTAGGTCCAAGAGTTTTAAGATCGCGAGGACCAGAACGAACGACTCCGGGCTAGTCGTTGTCGAGGCGGCGGACAAAGCCACCTACGACGGTCTTCTGGCATCGGACGGCCTAAAAACCGCGGGGTATAGCGTCAGGGCTCCGGCCAGGCGTCTACCCAAGGTCCGGATCCGCGACGTACCCGCGGGAGTCTGTGAGGCGGATCTGGTGGAGTGTGTTTTCCACCAGAACCCCGAGGTGTGGAAGGGTATCCCCGGAGAGGCAGTCAGCCAGGGCCTGAAGCCTTTGTTCCGCGTGGGACCCCGCTGTGAGGAATTCACCGACTGGGTTTGCGAGGCAACCCCGGTAGTTCTTGGTGCGTTAGGTTAGGTTAGGTTAGGTTAGGTTAATAACCGGTTTAATTTCAACACTGAGGTTTTGAAGAATTAGATTTGTAGTTGATATGCCCGAATTATTAGTTTCATTTTGGAATTCGGGTACATTAAATAGTATAATGTTTTTAGAGCGGGCTTGACGATCGACAAAATCAGAAAATGAGTCTTCACTTATAGTAGAATTTCTTTTTTCAAGAGAAACGACACGTTGAGTCAGAGCAAACAATTACGGAGTGTGTTATTTTCGTTTGTAATAATGTCAAGTTGTGCAGATAATTCTGTTAATTTTTGTTCGAACGAGGTTAACTTATCATTTTGTTTACTTATGAGATCGAATAGAGCATATTGTCCGGAAGTTAGAGCTTCGATTTTTATTAGTATCAAATCAATACTATTTGAATCTGTAGATGACAGAACCGGAAGAGGCGATCTAGATTTATCCGACATGGTTCCCTTGTATAAAATCGCCACATACATTCTTATCTATGCTCCAAGTTTTATTGATTAACTTCATAAATTATTTTTTACATAAAATGTCATTTTTATGAAATTTATAATTTTATTATAATAAGATCTGAAAGTTTTATAAGTAAAAACTTCTTCATGTGTAACCCTAGCTATATTTATATTTTCATATTGATCATTTATGAATATTATTAATTTAATAAGGAAAATTCTTATTGTTTTTAAATTTTTTTGTTTCAAATTTCAAAAATTACACCAATTGTCTATCAGTAGGTAGGTTATTATTTTTTTAGTAAACTGGAGTACCATAATAGATTTTAAAATTGTATTATGATTTGTGTTTTGCTCAAAATTGTTTTTTGAAAACATGATTTATCATTGGTTTCAAGTTAAAAGTAATAACATCATACTACATGTTCACACAATCGTAAGTAAATTGTTAAAGTAGTTAATTTAAGGTCCTCTTCATCCGATACCATTGTCTTCTCTAAGGACAATGACGAACAACAAACTTCTGCCACCATTATCTTACTATATGTGCCGTAGAGGTCTGGCGCTTATCTAGGGATCATGGCATAGTGATTATAAAAGAAAAAAGTCCTTCTTCGTGATATTTGGACTTCAAGACCTTATCGTCCTGCATAATTGCCTCCAGTTTTCTCTATCTAATGATATTATTTGCTAGTCCTCTCTTAGTCTCACTCTTTCCACATCCTCTCTTTCCTTGTTTTTCCATCGTAATCTCGGGCGTCCCAGTGGTCTTTTTCTTTGTGAAGCGTTTTCTAGTACTGTTATCAACAGCGATCCTTTTTTACGCCATGCGTGTCCTGCCCATTTAAGTCGTCTCATGGCGTTGTCTTCCACAATACTTGGGTTTTGATACAATACTTTTAGTTTTCTATTTTTTCGAATTCTCTATTCTCTAGTATTTACTTCCTTTCATGGGCCATATATTTTTCTGAATAACTTTCTTTCGAAAATAACTAGTGAGTTTCGTCTGTCTTCCGTAACGTCAATGTTTCAGATCCGTAGGTTACTACTGGTTTTATTAATGACCGGTATATTTGAATTTTTGAGTTTGTTGAAAGTCATCTAGATCGTAGTAGCTTTGCCAATCCGAAGTAGCACTTATTACCAGCTTGAATTCTCGCCTTTACTTCACTTCATACATTATTTTTTTGGGTTAGTATAACGCCCAAGTATTTGAATTGTTGAACTCTTCTGAAACTATGACCTTCAACTTCCAATCAACTACTTTGAATATTTAAAGTGAATTTTCTTTGGACTACGATGTACTGTTTTTTCTGTGTTTATTTCCAACCCTAACGTTTCGCATGTTCTGTCATAGTTTTGGATTCACTTTTGAGTTATTCATAATTTTCCGCAAATAGAAAACTATGTCATCCACAAGTGTTAAAAGTGCAATTTTTGACTCTTCTTAATTTTTATCTACTACTTCATCAGTTTCAGTAATACGATTACAAGAAAACTAATGAAGATAATTAAAAATTATCTAAGATATGTACAAAATATATTTTGGTTATAGATACCTAATTGATATTTCCTCTAATATCAATAAGATAAAAGTAACTTTAATAACAAAACTAAATTTTAAGTGTAGACAGTGATGTATTTAGGATTTTTCCAAGGGGGGGATCAAAATAAAAAATTTAATAGGGACCCCTTAATTAGTATTAAGCTTTAATGACTACTGGACAAATGTATGGTTTATATACCTATTTTTTTAGTAGGTACTGCGTTAGTATAAATTTGAGGACTTAGCTCCATGGCACAACAACAAAATTACAAAATAGTTACTAAATAAACGGAAGTATGAGATCATTGAGATAACATATTTAAATGAGATAAATTATAAATAAACCCCGTAAAATTTTGATTATTTTTTACTCTAATTTTGCATTTAAATAATTAAATATAAAATAACAGTAGATATGTTTTGAAAAACTTAATATAATTTATATTTAATAGTTAACAGATATTAAAAAGCAACAATGTATTTTATTCTAATTATATTATATTTTTATTTTATGTAACAAAATTTAGTTTCCTAGATTTTTTAGGTAATTCGTCCACAACTTGTTAGTCAAAAAATCTAAATATTTCACAAATTACTGTTTACCAGTGTCAAAGAGCCATAGAACTAAAATATATGTAGTTTTAAATAAAAAAAAAGTATTCATCTCAAATCTTGGGGGATCAAACCCAATGATCACCCCCGTAAATACGCCACTGAGTGTAGAGAAAACATTCATATTAAAAAAACGAATATTTTTTTTTTATCAATTAATAATTTAGTACTTATTAAATAATCCTTAGTTTAAATTGCTGAATAAACATGTTTAGAGCATCCTGTAAACGTCAATAAAATACTCTAAAACACAATTATCGCTAATTTTTCATACAATAGATGCACCATTGTTTTTTTATGGTAACTTAAATTTCATTTGTAACGAATCGATTGGTTATGCAATGAGTTTTTGTTTCCCCTTCCCCTTATTACATTCTCTTTTCAACAATTTTTAGTTGAAAAAGTACATAGGTAGGTATGTACCTATACAGTACATATTTAAATATTTTCATATGGTCCTTCCGTAAATAAGAATTAGTCACAGATATTTCTTTTAACAAAAATTTTCACAGCAGTTTTCCATAAGTAATGAACAATACCGTTATATACTTGTCTTAATATATCAATATTCCGCTATTCGATTTCTGGCTCCTGCTCCGGTCGAGTTGCGTATTAGATCCTATGTGAAACAGGCCTGTGCGCACTATTTATTTAAGGAAGGAGCTGGGAGATCCTGTAGGGACCACAGAATTTAAAATGCACTGATTATTAAGTTGATTGCCACATTAATATTTTGTTATTATATAAATCACTTCTGTAATAAGTCTTGTAATCGTATCGTAATATTCTCGTTGACAATGGTGCACGTATTAATATTAATATAACGATTTATAGTTACTATACGTCTATATTCATAAATTAATGCTTTGAGATGTGAGTTAAAAATATTTAAAAAATGGACCCTTTACTTCACTCAGAATCTAAAAAACCATTGGGATGTGGGGCTAATCCTCCTTCCACAAACCTGAACTAAAGCCAAGTGTCTATTCATTTTACAATGATATTTTTTTCTGGTAGTAATATTGGTCCACTATAGATCGGTTGCGTTTAGATAAGTCATTTTTCTCTATTCTCAAAAGTTGTTTTCTAAAAGTCGAGTAAAAACGGTAAAATGTGCAGTAATTGAAATTTACATTTAGTCGATTTAAGTTAATTAGTCTACTACAAAAGTAACAAAGGTATCAGTTAAAAACTTAAAATGTCAACATTATATCTATGCGATCTTAAACAAAGTTGACAATTTTTGGGCTAGATATAGAAGTTTTGAAAATACCTAATTTTTTAATCGCTTTTTTGTAAAAAAATCTTAAATTTTTTATGTTCAAATTTCTACTTGAAATATCTATAAATGATCATAGGTCAATCCCGTCTTTATGAACCTATGGGATATAGATAGAAAAATATGTTTTGAATCTTTTGGCGAAAGAAAATTTCCGTAGGTTTACATTTAGAATCCAGTGCTAAAAAGGTTATTAGAAAAAACATACCCATATTAATTAGACTAAATAAAGGATCAAATGTGTAACGGCATGGATTACTCTGAAAATTAGCTCCAAATCCTTGACTGGAAATATGATTTATCTTTCATTTAAAATTAAATATACCCATTCCCATTATTTGTTCGAGGACCCAATTGATAAAAAACGATATTCCGCCGCCATTTTATGATTGGCTTGACAAAATTATTAACCTATATATACAACTATAAAATATTTATGAATGTGACTACATTATATTTTCTAAAAGCAAAAAAAAATTATAACGTAATAGTTTCTAACATTGTCTCTTTTGTCGTATTAAAATTATTAATTACAAAAAAATTGTATGTTGTTCGTAAATAATTGATACATTTTTTGATTTATAAGCCATATGCATATCTATAGACCTTTTGTGAAAAATGTTATAATTTTAGATTGACTTGAAAATGTAATTAAAATCAATAAATGAAGTTAGTAAATTGCATTCAATGAAATATAAACCATCCTAGGTCTAATAAATAAGAACGTTATTTTAGAAATTATATTATTACTAGAAAATGATTTAAGTACATTAAAATATATTATTTGAATTTATTATACATATACTAATATCGATGTCCTTAAATCAAAGGATCACAGCCAAATATTTTATGAAACCCGTGCCAATCGGATGAATTTTTAAACGCATTTTCCCTAAACTAACCCTCGCAACTCCACGACTCAAGTACGACGAACTCAACAGGTCCCTGCGGCGAACTGGCGCCATGTCCACAGCACGTTGCTATTAGAGAGATGTTTAGATGTAATATAATATTTAAACACACGCTCGCGCTCACATTTCTTGACAAACGTTCTACTCTTTATCCTGTCATCTACATAGAATTTACTTACACACAAACACACAATTATACATATGTATATATATATATATATATTGTACACGTGCGTGCGTGTGTGTGTGTACATAAAATACGAGAAGCCCTTTGACATGGGAATGACGATGAAGAGAGTGGTCGGTTGGCGAGACTACCGTCGCTTCCGCACAATATACATGGGTACGGGTTTTGGGTAGGTAGGTAGGTAGGTACTCGCCATTTCTGGGGAGCGGTCATCGGGTATGGCGTCGGCGGGCTATGCGGTCTGTAACACCGCTGTCGTTGGACTCTCAGACCCATTTGATTTATTATTTCAAATAAATACTGTATGTATATATATATATATATATACATAGGTACCTTCATACCTGTATACCCAGGACCTATACTGTGCGGACGATGCACTGAGAGACTTATGTGTGACTTATACATGTATGTATATATATATTATATGTATGTGTGCGTGATACATAGGCGTACCCGGCAAAGCGGTGGGGACAATGAGTGGACGACATGTCATATAATATTATTATCATTATTGTTGTATAAAATATAATAGGCGTCCCGGTAATACGTTTGTATATTGTGAAAAAAAAAGGGAAAATCAAACTGGACCGTATAGGCGCCAGACTCCCTCCCGCCGTTGCCGACCAGTCGAGTTGCAGTAGACCTATAATAAAACGTGCACATATTGTACGTGGAGCACGCACGCGTGCAAGTAAAACGTGTATGTGTGTGAGCGTGTCTTAAAAACTAGTTCGCTCTCGCCGAGACCAGAGAGCAAGAAATCGTACTCCCGGCGACGAGTCGATCGGTGAGTGTGTGTGTGTGCCCGCATCGAAAAAAAGCGTCGCCAGCGTAACCGTACACGGCGTACACTAACGACGCGCGCGTTTCGAACGTCCGTCTTCAGCATAGTCGTGCGCCGTGTGATCCGTCCGACGTCCGCCCGTGTGCGAAAGTCGCGCCAAGCTGCTCGGCAGTCGGCTCGTCGTCCGTCGTATCGCATTCAGCCGGGTAGGCCGGTACGGTCTCGCCGGGTTACCAGTGGTTTAAAACAATTACATCCGGCGCACGAACACACGTAATACACCTGCTGGCGCGCGAAATCCGGCAACGTCGCAGCACACGTTCGGGTCCATGACAAATGCATGTGTTACACTGTTGCAGCGTTGCCGCGGTTTGCTCCCGAACGTATCCGTACGGTCGCCACCGTCCGCCGTTGGATTCTAATCAATGATGAGCGTTTTCCTTTCTCTCTTTAGTCTTCCCCTGAACAACAACAACAACAACAACAATAAACGGGCTTATTAAAAAAAAATTATAAAATTACGATGAGAATCGTCGGCTACTCGTAGTGGTCACTGTTAATATCCGCGAGTTTTTTCGGTGCGTGTCCGTATCTGTTCCGTTCCGAAATATCGCGTGATGGAAGTTGACGAGTTCGATTCTGGCCGTTCGTCGTCAACCATCTCGTCGATTAATAGTCTGTTCTCGTTCACCAGCCCGGCCGTTAAGAAACTACTGGGTTGGAAGCAAGGTGATGAAGAAGAGAAATGGGCTGAAAAAGCAGTTGATGCGCTTGTCAAGAAATTGAAGAAAACCAAAGGTGCTATCGAAGAATTGGAAAAAGCACTTAGCTGTCCGGGACAGCCAAGTAAATGCGTTACCATACCTAGGAGTCTCGATGGAAGGCTGCAGGTATGTTTGCCGACAACTAGCTTCATGTTGATCTTGGTAAAGACTGCTTGAAACAATCATATTATTGCATGACCCTTTCTGATTTAGGTTTCGCATCGTAAAAGCTTACCGCACGTTATATACTGCCGTGTATGGCGGTGGCCTGATCTCCAAACCCATCATGAGCTTAAACCGCTCGATCACTGTCAATTTCCGTTTTCGACTCAAAACAAACAGAAAGATGTTTGTATTAATCCTTATCACTATAAACGTGTCGAAAGTCCAGGTAAGCTATACTTCATATTGTGATGTTACAAAATATTATATATTATCATATTATTATTATTTAATATCTACCTAACTTGAATAATATTTGTGTTTCAAAACGTTGAATTATAAAACCTTTGTGTCATTATTAAATTTGGCAATATTATTGAACTAGTAGACTTATAAAGGTAAACAATTCCAAAATGTAATGTCTCAATTCCTTCAACTACTTTAAAAAAAAGGCTTAAATATACCTAAAATATCTAGTAAGTGAAATAAAAAATGATTTACCTATCAATAAATTTATTTTAATTATCTTATCTTATAGAAATGACTCGTATACCTCCATAGTTATTTTATATAGTTATGTTAAAGCCTAATACAATTTCTTCACTCTATTGATTTGAATGATAATATAATAAGTTTAAGATCTAAAAATTAAACTAAAAATATTGGTGCTCATTAATTAAACATGAGTTATGGGGGTAAACATTTCTGGGCGAGGGTCAACCTAACAAATACTCGATGAGTTATAATATTTTATCTTATGAGTAAAACGGTAGTACTAAAAAATGTATAGTTTCAAATTATGACATTTTCCATTTACAAGTAATCGAAGTAATTTGATTTTTTGTGCCTGGCACTCTAAGTAGATAGATTAGATATACCCAATTTGTATGAATAAACATTATAGATCAAACTAGAAGCATAAATATAAATTAAAAGTGAAATAAACTAATGACGAGTAAAAATAAAAAAATGTTTTAAGTTAATGGTTAAATGTTGTTGGGTCTTTGGTTCAAATGGTTTCATCCCATTTTAGAGGCTGTAGTTAGGTATTATCGCTTACATTTTTAATATTATCCTCTTGTGTATATGTGAAAAGACAAATTGGATATCGCATTTTATATTTCATTGTCTGTTTCATAACACATTCACATGATGTATTTGTCATCTCAAGTAGACTCCATTTCTGCATATTATCCTTGGTGTGTTCTACTTTAGTTCTCATGTGATTAAGTGTAGTCATAATGGGCCATTCTAGTTATTACCTGGTGGTAGTGCTTTGGTAGAAATTCATTTTTTATCATTCATTAGGTTTGTTTACACATTTTGTATTTTTTAGGAAATCATTTTTGGAATTTAATCTGAAATTATTTGTTTCTACTATTTGCATCGGTTGTCTTCTATTTTTCATTATTTTAGTTCTTTCCAAATCTACTTCCTAACCTACCTTCTCAGTCCCCAGGGGGCACAATTCCAGTTAAAACTTATACCGCGTCAACTATAGAGTTTCTTAAGTTGCCAGTCACCAATCGGTATGTTTCATTGATCCCGTCAATTTTTTTCAGTTGGTTGATCTCCCCCATATTAGTGTGTATATGCTTGTTAATAAACATAAAACTGTGACTAAAGTTCTCAACGTTTTATACTCTACTCTAAGTTACTACTCTCCGTGAGTTGATGTTTTAGTCCTTATTTTTCTCTTATTATTAACTCTCTTGAAATTTTCACTGTAAGTTGGATATGTTAGGGACCTATCAAGGGTGACTCCCAAATATTTTGCATGTTGGATATTTTTAATTTGCATACGAAAAAATAATAGTAATTTGTTTATAATATTAACTGTTATTTACTTTTCAGTCTTGCCTCCAGTACTGGTACCAAGACAAAGTCAGCTACCCCCTATGATGTTCCGCCAAATGCCAGAAAACCTTCAATATAATAATTATAACCAAGGTCCTAATTCTCCATCATCAAGTCCACCCCCAAACAGTCCCTTTCAGAGTAGTGCATTATCTGGTAAATACACTCTTAAATTTAATTTTTTTTTTTTTAATTTATAATTTTAAATATTTTTAGAATTAGGAAGTTCACCTGGACCTGATGACAAAGCCATGAGTCCTACATCTGGAACTCAAGTCATGTATCAGGTATAGATTATAATTAATTTTTAATGAATACCAATTCTTATACATTGTACTTATTCAGGAACAAGCTAGTTGGGCAAGTATAGCATATTATGAATTAAATAGCAGAGTTGGAGAACTATTTCATTGTCAATCTCCTGTTGTGATTGTGGATGGTTTTACAAATCCAAGCAATAATCTAAATCGTTTTTGTCTTGGACAACTTTCTAATGTTAATCGAAACCAAACAATTGAAAATACTAGACGACATATTGGGAGAGGTAATATTTGGAACTACTGAATAAAGTATTAATATATTTAAAACAATAATTTATTTTACCTGATAATTTGATTAAAATTTGTAATTTCTATTTTGTTTTTTATTATTATTACTTATTTTTTTTTTTAAACAATTGATATTAAATCATTAATTAGTTTGTAAATACAGCATATTTAATATTTATTGGACGATTAAAAAAATTGAATGTATAAAAACAGATATGAATTCACCTTAATACTTATTGTGTATCTGATATCATTTTTTTTTAATTTTAAAGCAAACTTAAAATTAATTTTTTTTATATAATTTTATTAAGTAATTAATAAATGAATAAAAATATGTGTTATGTATGATACAAAAAAAAAATCTATAGTTAATTTTGGTCCTCTCAATTTTACTTTTACTAATTACTATGAATACTAGAAATTTTTTTTCGTTCTTTTTTTGCTTAAATTTAAAAAAAAACAGTTTTTCAAAATATTATCTAAAATTTACATCTAAATCCATTATTTTGACAATACTTGTTTTTGTATAAATAAATATAGAGTTACATTTTTTAAATACTATATTTGTATATTTTAAAGATGATTGATTAATTAAAATAGTTAATTTCATCAATTTTAACATTTGTTTCAAAAATTATTATTTTTATATTCTAATTTTACTATTTTAAATATAAATATGTTTTCATATAATTAATTAAGAATTTAAATAAAATGTAGTAATGAAACTAAAATTTATATTAATTTATAAACTATTTAACTAGTTACTTTATCACTATATTAATGTAAAATCTTAAGTACTGTGTTAAAATATAATTTTCTATTTAGGCATTCAATTACATTATATTGGTGGCGAAGTGTACGCCGAATGTTTATCAGATTCAGCTGTGTTTGTTCAATCACGTAACTGTAACCATCATCACAATTTTCATCCTTTGACTGTGTGTAAAATACCTGCTGGATGTTCATTGCGTATTTTCAATAACCAACAATTTGCTACTTTGCTCACAGAATCTGTAAATTCTGGTTATGAAGCAGTATTTGAGCTTACTAAAATGTGCACAATTAGGTAAATATTACTGATTATGTTTTATGATAATATGAAATATAAATACATTTGTTTGTATAGGATGTCATTTGTCAAAGGCTGGGGTGCTGAGTACCACCGACAAGATGTCACCAGCACACCATGCTGGATTGAAATTCATTTGAACGGACCATTGCAATGGTTAGACAAAGTTTTATGTGCCATGGGATCCCCTCACAATGCTATATCTTCAGTTTCATAGACCAAAATGCTTTTCAGTTTTATTATTCTTGTTTCAAAGTATCATTTTTTTTCTTTATCATCAACATGACTTAGATACATAAGTTGTACAAATATTTTGCTACAAAATACCAAGTATTTTTATATAATTTAAACTTATGAAATTAATTTTTATGTAAATTGAAACTAGTTTTAATTTGCGGTACTATATTTTCATTTATGTTGGTGCTCGCTACTATTATTACTATAATGTTTTTGAAAGACCATTTATTTATTGTTTTTTTTTCCTAAATGTTTAAAACTTGAACAAAAATGAATTCATTTGAGACTCAACAAATTCAAATATATTTTTGATTTAAGCATAAATGACACAATATTACATTGCATTATGTGGAAATGTAGTTATCATTAAATTAAATATGGTGATATTATGCTCTCTAAACCAATAAGATTTGTATTAAGAATAAATTGTTGTTAACAACTATATAATCTCATAAAATGATTGTTCCATTGATTATTATAACAATGTAATATATGCATGCCATTATTTGTTGTAACTACCTGACTCGAATTCCTTTATAACCTATTTAGTTTATTCTTTACCAAAAATAATAAACATTTTAAATTATAAACAAGATGCATAGAATCCAAATTTTGTTTAAAATAAAAATTTAAGTTACATTTTATTAATTTTGAAATTAAATAGTGCATGCATTTTAGTATTTACTAAAACCGTCAAGTATAATATATGATAATATAATACATGCTATTTATGATATTCCTTTTTATTTGTATTTTCCATAAATAAGTAGCAACAGTATTGCCAAATAAATTGGAATATCATAAAATAATCACAAGATAAAATCTCTCCAAATTTGTATCCTTACTAATTAGATGTGCAGTTTGATAATACTTTTTCCCTTTACATTTATGTTGTATTATTTTTAAAATGCAATTTTGACCAATGTGCCAATTTTCTTAAGAATTCAAAATGCATGATCAATTTTTTTTTTTTTTGTTAATAGCTAATATGAAAATTTCCTAAACATTTTAGTGAAATGAAATATATAAATATATATATATATTGATCTTATTTTATTACTGTTTTGAATGTGAACCATAAGTTTATTGTAAAAAATATATATTTTGCTAAAGACAATAATTGCTCATAGTACTTATTTATTATTTCCTAAAGCTTAATTATTAATGATTGTTTACTTTAATTTGTAATTACTTTATAGCTGTCTATGTTTATGCAAACTTTCACTTGAAAAGACTTCTATATGTTAAAACTTGTTATACTAATAGTTTTATTTTATTAATGCACAACTTGAAGAGGCCCTAGAACTTCAGTAAGTTTATATTAAGAATAAACAATGACTGTATTTAGCGATACAAGTCTACTGTCTTTTCAACAGTCTTAGAAAAGCACTTAAAAAATTTTAATCGGTTTCTTTATTCTGTTAATCTTAAATATCAATAACTTGATGTCCCTCTGATACAAGAAAAAAGTCATTTTATTTCGTTACCTTTTTTATTAACTGGATATGTGGTACAAATTAATTATTGTTTTCCTCAATATCGGTATAACATTATCATTCAGTCAATTCAGACCTTTTGTTGACATGGAAAAATATCTTAACAGTTCTACTGCGGAACTGTTTGATTGCTTGTCAAATGTTACGCGTACCTATTTTGATAGGCAGACTATTTATATGGATTTTGGTGAATGGGACACAGCAACCGTGGACTCATTTGCCAAGGCAGTTCAGAGTCCCAAAATGATTGTGCCGTACTCGTCATTCATTGATGCTCAACAGCAACTGATGAGGGGTGTGTTCGCGTTTCTAGCTGAGGATGGCCTGTATCTGCAGCTGCTGAATGTAACGCAGCAGAGTTATTTTGTTGCTGTGTGGATCAGGCAGATGCCAATGAACTGTGTTCGTTTGTTGTTCCGAAACTTCTGGACATATGGTAAGCACGTCAATGTGATTGGACTGGTGATGATGGACGATGGTAGTGTGAATGCATACACGTACCGGCCGTTCTCCAACTACGGGTGTAGCAAGCTGGGCCGGCCATTCCTGTTGGATCAGTGGTACAACTCCTCATTTCAGTCGGGCACCAATCTGTTTTCATTGAAAACAAAAACTGGTGACATGCGTGGCTGTCCACTAAGGTGCGTGGGCAATGAGCACCCACCTGACGCCATAATGCGTCATGACGGACATAAGTGGACCACATCTGGTGTTGGTGGCAAGGTTTTGGACATTGTGGCTAGACATATGAACTTTACCCCAGTGATCGAATCGCCCAAAGGTGACTTGAACGTGATGTATAGCTGGTACAACAGTGAGGAGGTGCTGGAAAACATATCAGCCATGTTGTACGCCGAGGAGGCTGACCTAGCATTCGGTTGGTACTCACAAGCTACGCACAAAAACGCATACAACACGGAATTAGCAAGGACCACGAGCATCGATTGCCTGGGATGGGCCGTGCCATATCGTGCTGGCCCACGACCACAGTCGTGGACCTATTACATTTATGAGTTCGACAAAGTTGGTTGGCTGCTCATCGGAACGATGTTTGTTGTTGCTGTCGGTCAGTCCAGTAATTTTCTAATTGTATATTTCGTTAAGTTAAAAATAATAATAGAAAATATCATTATATGTGTAATGTCCTGCAGACAATCTTTTCAATTTCTTCTTCATTTTACTTTCAGGAACATAAATTCTGACTAAAATCATTAACTATATAGCACAGTTGAATCCTTCATCAAACTTGATACCCACAGCTTTACGAAGTAACTCGAGTTAAATATATAAAATAATTAAATATTAAAAATCGAATGAAGATGCTAAAATTAAAATATCCAATCATGTTCATGAAGAACTTTCCTAAGAATATTTTCTATGATAATGATTAATAATAGCTGTTAATAATAAGCCTTTTTAGAGTAAATAAAATAAAAAGAGAATTCCTGAACCAGAGAAAAAAATAATAATATTGAACGAATACTATGAATACAAGTTAACAGCTTAAATTCTTTGGAAAAGTTGGATAAAATACAGACCCCTTTATTCTTAGATTGTAAGATTCCATAAGAAACCTTCTGAGTCTTGAAAATTTTCATCAACAAATTTATGTGAATAAATAAATTATATTATTTTATTACATATACCTAAATTATTCAACTTGAGCCAATACTACAATTTATTCAAACAAGAAAAAAATGTTAATTTTCCTAGTGATTTTAATTTAAAATGATTGATAGCAGAATTGCATTCTAAGCGTTTCAGTTTGTAAGAGAACTTAATTGAGATTCCACTACACTGTGATAGTTACAATTAAATCCTATATTTTATAAAAACTTAAAATCACTCTCAAACCATAAGTTTTTCAATGTTTTTGAACGACTAAAATTCACAAACAAATATCTCCATTTTGTTCTGATAAAAAAGAAGTAGGTTTCCATTTGATATTCAAAAGTTAACTGCTAAAACTATGCCTGAAAGAATGTACTTATCATTTAGATTTTTCTAAATAAAAAATGGTGTACCTATTTTGTTTTCTATGCATTGTGAGGTTCTTATTAAACATTAATATAATATGATCCTTATTTTGCAACTGCCTCTCTTTAAAATTTTCATTAATTATGAAATATATTTTATAGGAAGGCCAAAGATAATATAAATAATATCATAACAATCAATACAATTAATAATATATTATATAAATACAAATTCATCTCCCATTGAACCACTACAATTTGTGATACATACAGGAGACATTGCTCCCAATGTGTGTATAGCACTGCGTATACTTTAGATACTATTGGTATATGTATAGTTAGTGGAGAACGAAGTTTTTCAAAACTCAAATAATTTATAAACACGCATCTAAATTCTAAGGTCCACCTTGGTTGACGATAGATTAAGTTGATTAGCTATGATAGCGATAGAACATGAATTAATAGAATAATTGACTGAGATTGTATTAGTAAAAGACTTTGCTGACGCTAAAACTACATAGGTAGGTACAAAGTTTACATTCATAAATAGGAAAATTGATTAAAACATTTAAACAATAATTAAACGGATAGATTTTATTTTAAATCGTTTACCAACATATTATTATTTATTATTATAATAAATTCTGCAATGTTATAATTTTAAGTTATTAATTTGTTAAATTAATATTAGGATCATAAAAAACTTCATTTTAAAATTTAAAAAATTGTTCAGTAAGAATATAAGATAGCCGTTAAATAATGAAAGCAATTAATAGTAATTGTTATTGATTAAATCAAGTTCAACTTTTAATGTGTTAATAAATATTTACTTAATTTAATTATGTTAAGTTAAGTGTATATATTATTTATAATTCAATAATTTAATTAACTGATATATAGGTATACATGGATATATTTTTTTAAACTTCTTTAGGCAAATCTTAAATATAAATTTAAAAACAACTCGTATTATTAATCTAACGTCATAATTTTGAAGCATTGGCCTACATACCTACAATAAATAGTTACATCATCCGCTCACACCGCAGTATCAAAACCAAAATATTGTTTACTTTACAGTACCTATTCTAAACTTAAATTAAAAATATATACATACATTATATATATATATATATATATATATATATATATATATATATATATATATATATATATATATATATATATATTGGGGGGGAGGGGGCCCATTGTCTCCGTCCCAGGTAGCCTGCGCGTAAATACGGCTCTAACTGGTTGTCTGGGTCTATTACGTTTTTGCTATTATACAACAAATATATATTTATATATAAATAAACACACGTGTTCATATCACGAGACACGAATACAATTGTAAGTAATCACAACATCGTTGTTGTCTCTTGCCGCAGCCGTGTTTTGTTTCTTCCGTAAGCTGAACAAACTGCACCGCGTGAACTCCGTGGTGTTCTTCGTGTACCACTCGGCCATCGACCAACCGCTACGCGTGCAGCCCGTCTGGTGCAGCCTCCGGACGTTCATGATCCACTGGCTGTGGTACTGCATGGTGATCAACGTGGCGTACAAAGCGTCGCTGGGCAGCTTCATGACGGTGCCGGCGCACGGGGCCGAGTTCACGCGCATGGACCAGATACTGGACTCGCGGCTGACGATGATGGCCAGCCCGCGGTCGCTGCGCATCATGAACGCGACGACGGCCACCACGCGGATATCGCGGACGTTCATGAAGCGGCTGCGCCAGCTGCCGCCCACCAGCTTCCAGCTCGTCATCGACCGCCTGGTGACTAAGAGGGACATCGCACTGTTCGAGTTCAAGCGGTTCATGTACTACTACTCCGTGCCGCAGGCCCGGCGCATCAAGGTCAAAATACCCATGCGCTTCCTGCCGGGGTGCATGTTGCGCGCGCACACCACCCAGTTCATGTTCAACGGCGGCTCGTACCTGGCCGAGTCGGTCAACGCGGTGCTCAGCACGCTGTTCGAGACCGGCATCGTCGACCACTGGATCACGCACCTGGGCTCCAACAAAGTGCTGCCTCTGGAGAAGATCCGCGGCCGGGTGCTGAAGCTGGTCCGGCTCAAGGAGGCGTTCCTATTCCTCGTGTTCGGCTACGCCGTCGCGTCCGTCGTGCTCGTCGCAGAGATATGCTGGTCCCGTCACCGCCTGCTGTCGTTGCCGCCGCCGCGATCTGACAACGGCAGCGGCGCCGCCGTTCACGACAGTGACCACGACGGACGTGACCCGCCGCCGCCGGATCGCCGAACTCTCGAGGTCGTGGCGCGTTGTCGTTCGTACAATGAGGTTGCAGACGATGCGCTGGATTCTATAAAGGTTTTCTCGACTTATCCTTCGCGTTTGCATTTAAACACAAATCCGTAGAATCCATCTGGACATTTTTGTAAAAATTTATTAGATATAAAGATGGACCTACCGCATCGAAAATGTTTATTTTGTAGTTGTCAAGTATCTGATTGCATTATACTCATTGTAGTCATTTCGATAAATTAACTTACAGAATCACAATTGTTTTAGATTCACCGAAACGAAGAATACAAAGGTTTTTAAATCGCACGAGTATAGAATTCGAACATATTGTTAACCTTATGATTTTTTTTTTTTTTTTGAAAGTTCTTTATTATCTCGGGCGTGTATTTCAAATAAATAAATAAATAAATAAATAAATAAATAAAAAAATATATATATATATTAACTAGCTACTAGCAAAAACTATGATAGCTCAACAGTTACACATTGGAAAGTTCTTATCTTATGAAATTGTAAGGTATTTAAAAAAAAAATAATACTCAAGAGACTTACTATTATTGTACTACAACGAAATGCCCTTCCTGAATTTAAAAAATCTGGCTCTCATGCCAAACGCAATAATTTCACAAAGTAATAGACTATAATAGACTATGTACTATGTGGCACAGGCATTTTAAACCGTCTGACACGATGGTTTGTTATTCAAACTTAAAATAATTTCCTGGCACCATATTTTCTACTTCTTAAATCCTGCTTATTTAAATGACAAAATATTTTGAGTCAAATTAGGAAGTTCACTTTCCAGTTCAAATAAAATCTCAGCCGATGTCCCTCAAAGAATCGACATCGCACCCTTCCTATACCACCTTAATTAGAACCTATGCCGACGACAACGCTGTACCGTAAATTTATTGTTGTCATTATCGTTATCCTTCATTAAAATTAAAATGAATGACATGAATAAACTTAAATGAATACGTGTCTAAGTGGGGTGTTTGGAATGATACAGTCAATTTAGTGACAATTTAAAAAATAAAACGAAGAAAAATTACATCACGGAAAACGAATTCATATTAAACATGTTGGCGCCCCAAAAAATCCGTTTGAAAGTACAGCAAAAAATTCTCAAAATAATAATAAATAGAAATTGATTCCGGTATGTATTTGTGTTTTTTTGTTAAAAAATTTACGTGAAAAATATTTTGTAATTGAAATCATTAACTAAGACGTATAGTAATTTACCTAAACACTAAAAAATCCTATATAATAATTTTTTGAAATTTTTTCAGCATTTTCAATATGTTTTCGTCAAATCTTAAAAATATACCGTTTATATGTTTCACATTTTTCATCTAATTATCGGTATGTTATTTTTTCAAAATTATCTAGTTTTTTATATTTGACAAAGACAATTAAAAAAAAAGTACGTTATTCACCCCATAGGATATTCTTCGCTACTTGGACGTGTTAATGGGAATGGCCGGATGGGTGTATTGAATTTTAAAGAAATGATAGATCAGTTGAAAATAGATGTGAAAACGTTTATACGTTTATAACGTAATAATCGTAAAATAATAATTATTCACTTAAACGCTTATTAAACAAAATCTTTTGTCACGATTTTTGAAATATTTTATGTATCGTTAGCAAAGTATATGAGTAAGGTCATATTAAATTTTCAGAAGTTTTCATCGAATATTAAAAATATAATAAATCTTAAGTTTTTATGTTTAACGTAAGAGACAATTTTTTTTATAAAAAATATTCAAAACATCTTGTTCTATCTGTTTTCAAAATGGCATTATGTTTGGTTCAATCAATTTCTTTAAATAAATTGTAAAAGTTGAAAATTGACGTAAAAACAGGTTATTATGTAAAAATCGTATTATAATTTACTATGATAAAAAAAAATCTGGATCGTTAGAGAAGTGTATGAGTAAAGTCATATTACATTTTCGAAAGTTTTTGTCAAGTATTTAAATCTTAATTACGAATGAACTTTGAAAAACAAGGTACTTTCAAAGTTCTATATTTAGCCCGAAAATTGTCAAATTTTTTAAAAAACTTTTTTGAAAACATGTAGTGATACGTTAATAGTTTATGATGAAAGTTTCAAGTTTCTAGCTACATTTTTTAAGTAATGACGAAATAACTCAAGTCGATTTAATAAAAACGTCGTTTACGGCGAATTTCGCCATTTTTAGTCCATTTGAGGCTGTTTATCCGGTCGCCTGGAAAAACTAATAAGTCGAAAGTCTTAATAATCAAATTTCCGATCTATAGATTTGTAAGATGAAACTTTTTGACAAAGTTAAGTAGAGCAAAAAGTGTCTCCAGAAAAAAAATAAACATCATTGTAAAACCATAAGATCCTTCGCTTCACTTAGAATCTCAAAATTAATAAGATTATTTGTAATCAAAGTATTTTAATTAAATATTTTAATACATTTTAATATGTCTACTTTTTAGGATGTACTTATTATATTTTTTGCGTCATAATTGTACAATAATTGTGTTGAATTAAAAAAGAATCATCAAGAACTAACCTCTTTAGTCTTTAGTCATTTAAATTGTACCACAAAAATACTTTTTTTCATACTGACCAGACTAATAAAACGTTTACTAGCTGACTCATAGGTGATTAAATAAAAACAAATATATATATATACACATATATACACACAAATAAAGTTAATGAATCTTAAATAAATTTGTTTTTCAATTGATTTGAATATGATGTTCGAGCGAAGTGAGAAAAATTTTTTAGAGTTAGCAAATTAAAAAATCTAACCACCCCCATGTTTTTCCTCCAGAACGGGCAGAACGGCCCTGCACTAACACCTGAAATATCTAATTATATTAAAAGAATATTGAAAAATATGTTCACTTATATGTCGGAGTGCGTTCCTTATTCCAAGCATTGGTGCTCCTAGCTCTCTCTCTCTCTCACACATACATAGTCTGTAAAATCATCTTACTTTGGCTATGCCCCCCCCCAAAAAAAATTAATTCCTGGATCTACCACTGCTATATTATGTCCACGAACAATATTTCATATTTATACAGTCCTGTCACTTAGTTAAAATTTATCAGTATAATTATAAATACAAATGTTTTCTCAAGAGAATATCATCTAAAATAGTCTTTAATATATTAGACAACCATCAACAAAGGTTATCAATTAGTCTGGTTATACTTAAGTAACCTGTTTACGATAAATTTTGTTTGTTAAACTTCATGTTTTCATCAAACAAAAGCGCATAGATCAAATAAATAGGTATACAGGGTGTTTCACGAAGATCTGACATGTTGAATAACTTTTGTTCTATTCAATATTTTTAACTTTTTTTTTTTTATGAATACTGTAGCCTAGCACTACATTAAAATTACAGTAAAATTTTATTTTTATTTTTAAAACTCAAATTTCAAAATTTCAAATTTTATTTTAGAGTTTGAAAAAAAATCAAAATAGCCATTTTGTAAACATATTTTTAGAAAAATTTTGGTGTTTGAAATTCTTATAAAGGTTGATCTGTTAATGTTCTATGATTTTTTAAAGTTTACGAAAAATGTAATAATATGTCTCGTTTATCAGTCATCAGATAATATCAGCAATTTAATTCGATTTACTTTAACTCGCATAACAAAACAGGATACCGTTATGCGTTAATCTATACCAGCTTCTCAAAAATTGTCCATAACCTTGAGGTACCTGGCTAGTGACGCCGATTTTGAAGACCTCATATTTTAATCCTGCATTGCACTGCGTACACTGAGTGGCATTATAATTGAAACTTGTGAAGCAATAAATGAAAGATTAGACAATATTCAGGTAAGATTTTTATTTAATAAGTAATTCAAAATTACAAAATATATAATTTAAAACGCATAAAAATTGTTTGTAAATTTGGCTGCTGTATTAACTTCAGGTTCGGTTGGATATTATGCTTGTTCAGTGTTCAGATTAGGAGATGGAGTTTGTGGAATAGGAAATGGAGTTTGTGAAAAAGGAGATGGAGTGTACGAAATGGATGATAGAGGGTTCAAAATGAGTGCTTCCTGAGACGGATTAATAACTACTGAATGTCTATGAAGATTTCCTTCTTCTCCTTCAAAGAGTATTTCGTTAATGAATTTTTCTGCCAGTCTTCTTTGTTCTACAGACATGCGCTCTAGTTTAAAAGCCAAGTATCTCGCCATCACTTGATGTTCATTTTTAGGTTTTCTGAAATGATCCCTGGCTAATGTGATCAAGTCATGTTGCAAGTCCTCATCCTTTTTCTTCTTTTTTATTCGTACAGGAGTAGTAGATGCTAAAGGTGGTAAAGATGATTGTGCTGATGTTGATGGTTCCTAGAAACCAAAAAACAAATATAAAATAAATAAAAATAAATATATAAATTTTATATTATTATACATTATATTTAATAACGGTGAATGCACCAGTAAATAATTCTTGTTATGTCAACTTTTATTCCAAATAAACTAATATTTTTATGTTTCAGATACCCAAAACACAAGAATGTTGGAAAATATTGGCACGACAATCTGGAAATACATGGAATTTTGATAATTGCATTGGAGCCGTAGATGGAAAATATATCACTTTACAAAAACCTGAGCATTCCGGTTCCTATTATTATAATTATAAAGGAACACACAGCATAGTGCTTATGGCTATAGCTAATGCAAATTATGAATTAATCATGATTGATGTTGGTACAAATGGCAGAGTGTCAGATGGAGTAGTTATTAAAAATACAAAATTTTGGAATATGTTTGAGAACAACCAGTTGCAGATTCCTGAGCCAGAGGAATCGCCGAACTTTAATAAAAAAATGCCATTTGTATTTGTATATGATGAAGCCTTCCAGCTTCTTCCAAATTTTATGAAGCCCTACAATAAACAAGTTTTGAATGATAACAGAAGAATTTTCAATTATCGTTTATCCCGTGCTTGGCGAATAATTGAAAATGTATTTGGCATTCTTGCAAGTCGTTTTAAGATTTTCCAAAAACCTATCAAATTATCTCCCGAAAAAGCTAAAATTGTAGTTATGGCTTGCTGTCATTTACACAATTTACTAATGAAACAAAAAAATTACATCAGGAATGGAGAGGTAGACATGGAAGATTGTGTTTCAGGGACTGTCATAAATGGTAATTGGAGAAATGAGCCAAATCAATTGTTGAATATCAAACGTACACGGGCTGGAAATAGCACTACATTAGCAAAAGAAGTGAGGGATGATTTTTGTGAATATTTTAATAATAATACAATGGGTGCTATTCCATGGCAAAACAAATGTTTAGAATAGGTAACCGTAACTGTATACTGTAAAAAATTAAAATCAAATTAACATTATCTTCTATTTACCATTTGTTCTGTTATTGAGCTAATTCCAGATTCTTCCTCAATTTGGTCTTGCAGAAATTTAAGTTCTTTGTAGTACCATAATGAAGGTACATACACTTCATCAGTACCAGATCCAGAAACCATTGATATTTTCATTTTATTATTGTCACGCTTGACAATTTTATTATTGTCAAGCGTGACAAACACGTTTGTCAAACAAAAATTTGACAAATAATTTGACCGTGCACTTAACCCATTGTAAAATTAAAATAGTATCATTACAGATTATATATATTAACTTAAAAGGATTTAAATTTTTTTTTAATATACCAATTTTTTAGGTTTCACGACAGAACTATAACTTTATTCAACATGTTGCATATTTACATGCATTGATACAATTTATCAGAATAAAATTACATTTGCTGCTCAATGTGTATAAAAATAAGTTGACAAGGAAAAATAAAAATACCCAATTAGAAAAATTAGGTATACAAAAAAAGCTGTTATTTTAATAAAGGTCATTTTGGGAGTGGTAGAATAAATCAGCTTTTATTGATCATACTTATTTTGTTCAATTCGAGTTATTCATTGAATTATCAATTGAATACAAGGAATGAAATAAATTATGATGAGAATTAGAGCTATATCCAATGAAAAAGCATAGAATATAAAAAATGAATCTTAACTAACACAACATAAATGGAAGAACTTTATATTGAAACAGTAATTAAGCATAAAGAAAGATCACTTTTAAAAACAAAAATATTATGAAAATTAATTTTTATTAATGAACAAATTGTAGTACCAAGTACACGTTTTAAAAAAAAAATTAAATAAATAATAACAAAAATGAGAAATAATATATATGAATTGATACATACAGGAAATATAAATGTTGTTTATGTAAAAAAAAAATTACCCATTTAACATATCAAAAAATATTACAAAATATTTAGCCAATAAAATTACTGGTTTTTGCTACACATAAAATAAAATATATTAACCAATACTTAACTGAATTACCCGTATCAAGATGTTGGTAGTACATTATTTATGTTTTATTCAGAAAAACAAAAAATTTATGTTATAAAAATAATTTTATTTGTGTATATTCAATATACATGATTTTTCATTAAGTAAATTGATCACAAAATTTGAAATCAACCAATTAAACGCTTACATCTCAAAAACGTGAAGACCTATTTATTTTAGTGAAGTGTTCTTTATTATTATTTATTAATAAAACGTGTACACATGCATTTTCATCACTAATACATTCACTGTTGTTTACATTCAGCTGGGTTGACCTGTTGTTTCATCAGTTTATCTTGACGTGGGTTGTATTCAGGATCATTGCCAGTTCCTTCATCTTCATCATCATCATCTTCGTCATCGTCATTTTCAGATTCCTCTTCTTCATCATCTTCGTCAAAATCATTTTCTTCTAACAATGCTTCCCCTAATCAAATAATAATAATTAAACTTAATTTACAACTATAACATATATGCACTGAACATATTGAGTTCAATAGGTCATTAGAAAAACCTGTATAATAAAGTACAGCTCTAGGAATTATTCTTTCACGAATGTAATGGCCAATTTCAAAATCTGTTGTTAACAGATTATCAATTTCTTCATCAACTTCAGTTTCTGGATCATCTGGCACTAGAGATTAAACAACAAATGAAATGTGGATATATTTAATGCTAGTACTATTTTCTCTCATTACAATTAAAATATTATTGATATTAACAGTAACCAAAATTTAAATAATATAATAAGATAAATCAAATTTCTTATGGACTAAAATTTTAATTTAATTAATTATAAAAACATCGCAAAATTACTAATTGAGCATTTAATCTGTAGGCTTAATTTAAAGCCACAATAGCACTGTTCGTCATAGTGGTAGTTGTGATAAGCCATTTACTATAAGCATTAGATGTGGACAAAACATTGATCACCATGTTTTGTCAATTATTCAAATGCTTTTCTTTAAGAATAATAATTTATTAAATCAATTCAAACAGAGGTTGAGTAACATATATGAATATTAATGTAAAATAAATAATTTAATGCTTTTAACATCGAGAATTATAAAAATTACAATTCATAGTAATTATTGTTATTTAAAATTATAAATAATAGTTATAATTTGAAATAGTTTAAAAAATATTTTTGAAATAAACAACCTTGAGTACTATACCAAATAGTTGTTGAATCAAACATTTTAAAAACCAACTAACCTGCAGGAGGGCTAAAGAAATGGAAGAATGATACATTTTGAACAGTTTTGTTCACAAAACGCACAGCGCCTTTAACCTTATGTTTTTGTTTCTTTTTAACAACCTTTACAGTAACATTCTTTCCTTTATTCCATTGAATTGTACAACCCTAAACAAATACAGTTATCAAAATTATTTCACTATAAAATATGAAAATATAATACAAATAAAACTTACTTTACACTTAAAGATTTCAGGCCCTTCAAAACTCAATGGGTTAGTTTTATCTGGAACACATTTCATTTCATATTCCTTAGTCAAAACTGTATTGGTGAACCATTCATTAGGAGAAAAATGGAATTCCAAAGCAAAACCCTAAAAAAAAAAAAAATTAAATAAAAAAAACAAAATGAATTGAATAGTTTTCAACTTTACCATAGGATCTTCCAATAAATAAACTTTGACATCTGTCAAATGACTTAGGATAGGTTCATCATGAGGTTGGATCATATCACTGATGAGACTTGTGTTCTTTAAAATAGTAAGCCAAAAGTCTGGAATGCCTTTGATTTTTTCATCACTATCTGTATCTACTTTTGGTGCACTATTTTATTAAAAATAAAAAAGTAATAATAATTATAATAATAATATAGGGAAATAATGATTATAAAATACAAAAACTTACGATTTAGACTCTTCCAATTTTATTTTTCCTTCCATATCTGTGGAAAGGTCTTTAACATCATCTTCTTCGTCTGAAGGAAAATCACATTCTTCTTCAGTAGGCTCATAGTTTCCTTGGACAATATCACTTCGCTAAAAATTGAAAATATTTATGTAGCTACAATATAAAGACAACTAACAAAATAACAAATATTTATTAAGCCTTTTACCTTATTGTAAAATTCCACATACTCTTTATGGTATTTGCATTCAAGTAGATGAAGCTCAGTATAAAATTTAGTATCAACATCAGTCTGTGCAACAAGTAGTTTTTTTAAGGCCTTAACACGTTTCTTTACAACTGGTGGAAGGTTCTAAAAAAAAAATATGAACACCAACATTTATATAAATATATTAAATACAAAGTATACAAAATCAGAAGAATCTAAATAAATAAGAACACAATAATGGTTCTCAAAAACGTTCTCTTAAAATATAAATTAAAAATCACAAAACAAGAAAAACAAAATTACACTTTTTGAATTATATTTGGTTTGTTTTGAATTCAGACTTATACACAAATACATGATAAATATCAAAGGATATTTTGACTTTTATCAGCTTTTTTAATTGCAACTGTTTAATTTATATCTTAAAAATGTCACTTATTATATGTGTATTAGTTTTTCATTCTCTAAGAATTTAATAATAAATGTTTCACTGAGTTTTGCTATATTTATATTTTATATTTTCAAAAGCAATTAACTTTTAATTTTAAATAAATAACTTATAATATTAAACACTTCTTACAGGTAATATATCATCTCCTTCACCCCTAAATCCAGATTTAAGTTGTGTTGATGTGTCCTGTTCCATATCGGAACCAGATGATGAAGAATCATTTTCGTTTCCTGCTGACATTCTGATAACAAACAATAATTAAAATTAAAATATCACACTCGATTAAGTGGAGTACGCTATTGGACTATCTAATTTAAACAAGGTCAAAACAATTAATATGATGGACCAATTGATATGATTCAGAGCACTGAGTATAATTCAAACCACAAACTGTTTAATGATGATACAAAAATAACACGTGCCCGTTTATAACTATTAGGATATGATAAATTAAATCATTAATTTAAACAGTAACAAAGAAATAAAATGACATACTACTATAAGATGAATTTTATAATTAATATTGCACATTCATACAATATCAATTGTTAAGTAAACTAATGTAAACAACACGGAAAGTTAATTCGTAATATACCTTATATAAATAAATTTCAATTAAGAGCACACTTAAAATTTAAGAACGAGTATATTTATTCTTAAAATGAAAAAAAGTGTTAACATTTAAAAAGTTAAGAGGATGAAGCATATTGCAAAATATACATACTTAAGAGTGGCGAAAAGACGGCTATTCGTAATAATCACCCAAGTGCGATATAGTTAGGTAAGGTTAGGGGAGAATCGCATTTATGGAGAATGACTTACCGCGCTCGGAAACCGTAGTGTATAGTCGGATAAGTATGTGCACGAGTGGTTAAAATACCGCGCCGCCTCCTAACCTCTCTTATCAACACGCGCGTATAGGCCAACGCTCAATATAATTGTGACGTAAATCGACTGTAGGGTCAGAATGGGAAACCGGACGAAAATATCTGATGAGTTAATACCCAAACAGCCTAATGAAGGAAAGGTAAAATAACCGATACGAAACACGACCATTTCATAAAAAATACACGAATAGAGAGCCTAGAAAAACACATGGTCGGCACCGCGTACGAAGCCGGCGCGACAGCGAAAAGACGTAATTATAATAAGAAATATCTTACCTTAGGAGCGACGGTGTAAACTTGACTCGTAGGTAAACTTGAGACGCCGATCCGGACGTGTAGAATCGGTTAGCAGACAGCGGCCAAAAAATTACCGTTGTCGGCGAACGCGATTCCGTGCACAACAACGGGAGAAATATTTGAATAAATAACAATTGGCAGGACCAAATAGAAGTGAGAGAGCGAAATGTAATCGTAACGACGGTTCGCCCGTTTTTCCGGGTACCATCGATAACAATGGACGCGTATTGGCCAATCATATTTCGACGATGGTTCACCGTCAAAGACGCTATAACAGTATGTTATTCGCGTCGTCTTTGTAGCTAGTTGATAGGACATCTTTACGTTTTTCACACAATTAATATTTTAATTTGCGTAATGAGTAATGACGAATTATCTAATATCTAAGATCACTAGATCAGTGAGATCGTTGTGCGTGAGTTGTGTCTATTATTAGAAAGAAAGGTCATGCAAAGTTTGCATTGCGAATTTTCAAACAAATTAGGTCTTAGAATTTATTGTTCTGATTTTTTTAAAATTATTTTCCAAGCATATCATTGAGCTGTAAAAGTCATACTGCATACATTTTTAGAATTATTCTATAAATTCTCCTTATAGGCTTTATTCGAAATCAATGTGTCCAACTATATTTGGAATTTAATCTTATTCGTACTTGCGCCATTTTTCAAAATCATCGATAGTTTTTTTAATCATTAGGGAAAAGTAATTGTCGAATGTGAGTGAAAACGATAATACTTTGCTTTAAATTCAAATTGGGTTTTTACTGCCTATTCTGTCGTAATTTCATACGATTATTTAATTCTAAATTGCAATGCTTAATATTTACGATAACAGTCATTTCACAAATTTTAACATATAATTTGATTTCTTGTGGCTTAGTATCTTACATTAAACTTGATAAATATTTCGGAAACTAATGATTCTTCTTTTTGTTTTTAAATACAAGTATATATACCTAAAGGCTTAAGTCCGATAAACTATGAATATTCCATTTATAGTTTCATGTATTCATAACCAGGGGCGTGCCTGGGAGGGTAGGGGGGTGCCCCCCCCCCGAAAAATTAAAATAATTGTTAATAAAAGTTTTACTTAATATTATAATATATATATGCAATATACTTACATAATATTATAATGTATAATATATATATATATATATAAAAATAGGTACGTGTCAGTAAAAATATTGAACCCCCCCCCCGAAAAAAATTTCTAGGCACGCCCCTGTTCATAACACAAAAGTTATGTCAAATAAGGTTAATAGTCATAATTAATAATTTATGTCATACACTTTATACGAATATGACTGTATGTAAAATGTTCAGTAATTATTATGTTAAAACTAATATTTAGTAATTTCTGCTAAATGTATACATTTATGTACAGGTTTAAAATGAAAATATTAATTGATAGCAGAATTTTTTTATTTTGAATTGTAAATTGTGTAAATAATTTTTACAATAAGAGCAAGTGAGGAGAGTTATAATAAATAATACAATTTAATTTGATGTAAAATATAGAGACAGAACTCTAGGGTGAAGAGGCTATCCATTGATGAGGTAACATTGGATCGTAGGTCTCAATGTAATTTTTGTTTTAAGTACCTTATGGGATCATTTTGGATAATGCGAATGAATAAATCCAACAACTGACAAACTGAAGAAAATATTACTATCATCATTTATAGTCATTAGTCATCTACTTATCACATATTTGTATTAGTTAACTGTAATAAACAGAGGTTGAAGGTGAAGAGCATCTATCCACTTTTCATAATTTATATATTTCATCCACCAACTAATTTAGTCCTACATAAATACATAAATATCCCGCAAAATGATGTACAATTATCAAATTTGTATAAATAATTTTCATAAAAATCATAGTTTTATTTTTATGATTGTTTTTAACTAGTTTTAACTTTTAATTACATTGGGGCGAGAAGAGGTGAAAAAATAAGAATTAATACTATTAGAATTTCCTTTAAGATGCATTTTTCTACATTTGTACGTTTGAAAAAAATTATCTATAATTTTAAGGGAAAAGGTGAACTAACCATAACTTTTTAGATTACAATATCTATTTCATTGTATATATTTTTATTTTTCAATAGGTTTTTCATTCTTTTTTTTAATATCTACAATATGTATATTGTACATACTTAAAGCAGTAACAAAAGAACCGGGTGAACAAAGTGGATAAATGCCACAGGCCCTCACTTAAAGGGCATACCTAAATTTGGTTCTGTTAAGAAACTGTCTCTTTCTCTCAACATTTTAAAATGTATGATTTCACTACTCTGGGTCTCAGCGAATATTTTATATTTATAATTTAGACTTACCTGATACACAATATGCATTGACGGGTAATGGCATAATGATAATGTGAACAGTGATAACTGATGAATATTTAAAACCAGGAAACCTCATTTCTTACTCTGAAGTGAGCTACCAACTAACAACATCTTATTATTTCAAAATTAAATACTCTTCTATTACAACCGCTGATATTTTTTTACAGTTTTATGATCTTTAAGAAGTTTTTTTAATATCATTAAGTCATACAATTTAAGACAATTCAAGTGATAATAATAAGTGGGAACCTCCATATGTTATTATTTTGCATTTGCAGAATTTACCCTTTAAATTAAAAATGTATATACATATAGATAATTCATTACAATAATTACTTTGTAATAAACAATTGTAAAAATTAATAATTGTAACTTGTAGTATAGTTTATTTAAATTTTTTTAAGTAAAATTATTACAAAAAAAAATGTATGGTTTATGCACACAAATCACATCAACACATACATATAAATAGAATTAACAATATTTTCTAATATTACATTCAAATAATAAAAAAATGACTAATTGTATATTTTGGTTTGAAATATAACATTAAAGAACATACTCAAGAATGGAAATCATTAATTTATATTAACTTAATATTAGTAACTTAATTATAAAAACAATGTCTTTAAATGATTAATATTCAATTTAAAATATAAATAATAATTAAAATAATATAATTATTAAATTTATTATTGCAATTAATTGTCTAATGTTCACATTGTTCAGTCCTATATATAATGTTCTTGAGTTCAACAATCACATCAAAAATATGTCAATAAAAAATATCTTTAAAAAAGATTATTAAATAATTTTTTTCTTGTCTTCATGAGTTAAGTACCATTTAACAATTCTAAGTACTTTTAAGGCACCTTCTATAAACTTCATAAATTAAAGTAAACAATTAATTTATATACATTAACATTATTAAAACAATAACTGGAATTATTTGTGTGCATAATTCAGTCTAAATCTAGATGTATAAATAGTAATATAATGTACAACAATAATACCAATAATTATAAATCACTTATTTTTCAACATTCCCAAATCATGTTTATCACAATCATTATTTTTATATACAAGCAACAGATAAAAAGGAATGAGCAGGATCATGATTTTTGCTTTGATGACTTTGGGGTCTTATCATTATTTACAATATTGCAATCAGCATTTTGATAAGGTTTAGCTGCTTTACTTTTAGCTGATAAAATAAATGGAAATAATTTACTTCTTTTAATACGTTTCACAGGTATATCACTAGGTGTAGGAGATACTAGTCCAGTATCTCCACGACTAGTTCCTTTTGATAATTTTCGATGACGTGGATCCAAACTAGAATCTGAATTTGAATGGCGGAATGTACTAGGAACGAACTGTAACAGGATTAATATAATGCAAAATTTGAATTAAAAATTCAAGATCATAAGATTATAATTTTTGACTAATTATATCATGTCTTTTTATGATGAAGATAAATGAAACTATTTGATGTCATTATGAAAATAACATAGGAATTTAAAAGTTTTTAAACTTTATGCCACCTATTTGTATTTTATCTAAATGTAGAAGTAATGTCATAAGTGGAAAATAGAAAATCAAATATTTTTATGAAGTAAAGATATTGTTCAATTTTAAGAAGTACAATATTTAGTCGCATTCAGACCAAAAAAATATTGTTACATATGTTGAAACTATGTTTTTTTTTTTAATTATATATATTTTATGTTAGAATTTAATGAATAGAAAACAAAACTTTTAATTTACAGCATACAGCACATCTTTCCTCAAATAATATTAATAATTTTTACTTTTCTCAAATTAAATTAATAACACGATACTAAGTTCTCTATACACACTCAGTATTTTTATAACTAATAATATTTAATTTAATTATTGTTCATGCAACACTACACATTTTCTATAATACAATTCTATATAAATATATAACTTTTTTTATAATTTATATGTTTAATTAAGTATACTTAAAAATAATAGTAAAAAATAAATAATAATGCTTAATGAGCATTATGTTAAAATAAACCAAAAACAAATTCCAAATATATTATAAATAAATGAGAAAAATATCTAGTAAAAAAATTAATTTCATACGTACAACTTGCTCAGATGTAGATTGATTTTCATCAGGAGTATGTGGTTTTAGCACTGTATCTGAGGATTGATTAGATTGTTGCGACGATTTTATATCACATATGTCTTCGCCGAGTGTAAAACGAGGCTTTGAATCCGAGGAATGGATTGGTTGTTCTTCGTCGACGAATTCTGGCTGTTCGCTCCCTGATGAATCCTGGCTGTTGTTCCGCCATTGTTCGGAATTTTCACAAACACCAAGGTCTTGATACGACATCCCTGTAAATATACACAATAGTTAGTAAAATTATTAACTAAATTGAATTGTTTAACGAAACACATAAGCCAATTTTATGTATACGGTAATATTACAAAACTACAAAGATTTTCATATAAATTTGAGTTAAGTCACATGTATTTATGAGCATTAGTACAATATAATTAATATCATTGAACATTAAATTATTTATTTAAATATTAAAAAATTAATTAACATTTAAGTATAATTTAATAAATAACATATACAAATAATAATTAATTATATATTAACATATTTAAAATAATTTGTTAAACTTAATTGTATTGATTTATATTTATGTGTACTATATACTAAGATTATTTAATACAAATACAATTATATGTAAAACAAGCTAAGTACAAGCTCCTAAATGTGAAAAATAATTTGCCCCTAAACAGGTTTTTTCAATTAAAAAGTGATAATTAATTTTAAAAACAACTGTTAGTACAAACATTAAATAAAAGAAAATAATTATGGTCAATTTGACTAGAATTAGGCTTTTTTTACAACAGTTTACTTTTTGAATATAATTATTGATTTATATTGCTTACCACAAAAACTCATCTTCATGCAGCAGTAATAAACAAAATTTAATTAATAAAATGCACCGAGTGATGATACCTTAATATATTAATGTATAGGCCAATAATTTATAATGGAACAAAATTAAAACAACAAAATACTTGTAAGATTACAACTAAAATCTAAAACTAAAAAAAAAAAAAAATCATATAAAATAAGGTAAGCAAATAATTTCTAGTGCTATAAATAAATTATCATTAAAACAGTCATTTTTATACAAAAATAGTAAATTAATAAATACCTCAATAATTCTTACAAAAAATTGATAAAATAGTTTAAGGTAAAACTATTTCAACAAAACACATAAAAAGATTAATAATGTTAAGGGTTTTACAATAATATTCATGATAAGAAAACATGTTTTAAATTTTGATTAGTAAAAATATTTTAATGATCAATTTTAGTTTATCCTAAATTTTTAAGTATATGGATGTAGAAATAATTTCTATTAGTATAAATACAAAAATATTTTACTCTATAAATAATAAGAAGTTCATTTTATAATTTGATAGAAAAACTTTAATATTTATAAAAATATTAAATTAAACAAAGTAAATTAAAATAAAGTTTTATATCATCAAATTTATTTTATATTGAATTACAATAAATTAGTTTTTAAATATTAATCAATAGCAGATATTATAAGAGAACTTATTAATCAAGAAAATTGTTTATTAATAAAATAAATATAATAAATACAAAAAACATGAATGACAGACGATTTAATTAAAATTCATATAGGTAGTCAAATGTAAAAATATTATTTATGAAAATTATCTAGTAAATAATAAGCACACGTCTTGATTTTTTCAAACTATTCAACTAAATAATAAGCACATATCTTGATTTTTCAAACTTTCCAACAATCATTAAAAATATTATTGCAAGCAATAGGAAACACTCGAAGAAACGGTATAAGACAAACAAGCAGAGGTAAATTTCAACCGATAGATTCATTGTCCCTTCCCTTACCTGGACCCACACAAACTGAATACTGGCTGGAATCGTCTTCAAGATCATCTTGGCTACTCATGCGCCCTATAACATAAAATAAAATATTTTATTACACAATTTTAACTATTATTTTGAAGTTGAGCTAACCTCGCAATGAGAAGTTTCGCCCATTCGCTACACTTCTATACAATATGTTCTCTAAATGTGACAGACCATTATTATTTATTATGTTGAATCCGCATAAAGTTTCAATTTGCTTCCATCGATGAACTCTTTCTGCGAGCTCTTGAGTAACTTCATTCAAAGATGTTCTAAAACATAAATAGATGAATTATATACATATTATACCCATGATATTAGTTTAATATAATTTCCCATCGACTAGCACAACTGACTTAGTAAAAACAAAATAATTTAAGTTTTCTAAAGATATTCTGGATTTGCTCATACAGTATAGATTGGTTACAACAAGTTTTAATATCAGTGAGTTTTGCTTGTCATAGTTAATTGCTTGTTATATTTGGTTAGAATAAGTACTCTTTGTAAATGAGAGTGAGAAATCAGAAAATAGATGATTTTATTTTAGAAATAATCACAATTAATAGTGCATCTACATGTAATACATTATTTAAACATACTGATACATAATTGAAGATAATTTTTTGAACAAAAGACATTTTTAAATACGTGAATTTAATTTCTTAAACAATTTGTATGAAAACTATACTTTTGTTTATCAAATATAATTTAATCATACATATAATTATAAATACTAGTATTTTATTCATATTATTTAAACTCAAATGAAAATATAATTGTAAAAATGTTTAACGCTTGAATTTATTTTTTTTTTAATAATCTATGATCAAACATTGCTCAATGGAATGTTCAGACATCTGAAGTTTTGAAATAATGAATAAAAGGACAAGATATGCTCATAATAACCAAAAATTCTTAAGTATACTTTGTTGTGTTTTACTTGAAATAGTTGATATTTTGTTGTGACCATACTCATCATAAACATTATTATTAATGTATAATAATATGGTACAGAGTCGGGACCTACAATTTCACTCATCCTAAGCAGAATTGCACTCTGATTGATGCTCATTGTAGTAATTTCTACTACCTATATTTTGTGTTCTATCATGAAGCACACACTAACCATTATTAAACTGCATGTATTTTCAATATATGAAGAAAGACGAACACATGATCGATTTTATTTGTTATAAAAATTATTAATAATCAGTAAGTTATTAAAACAAGTATCACCTAAGTATTGAAATGGTAAAACTAGTTCAAAATATGAAAAACTTGGCCATATGAGTGAGGAATATATTTGAATAGATGGAAAACATTTAAATGTATTGTTGGTTATTATCACCTTGCTTCAACAATGCTGCGGTCAACATCATCAATTGATTTTCCATGGGTTGATACAAATGCACCCACTAAACTGGATCTTTTTTTACGCAATCTTTCACACTGTAAGGATATTATTTAAATACATATTTTTTGTAATACATATGAAATTGAATAAAATAATGAACTATAGTAAAATAATTACCGCTTCTCTGGCTTGCTGCAATTGTTTTTCAGCACTCAATTTCTTTTTAATGTAAGATTTATTTTCAATTTCATGTGTCAGTTGTAGCCATTGCTGTAATCCGTGTGGAGGTGTCCAACAACGATCATCTAATTCACCTTCAGCTCTAGCCAACTCACCACGTAACATCTATAATTTGAAATGATTACAAATAAATACATTGAAAATTCATACATTTAAAGTACTTCAGATTACTTCAATTTCGTTTTTCAGCTGAGATATTTCTAAATCAGAGTAAGATGATTTCATGTCAGATGATGTTAAATCTTTGATTTGTTTTTCTTGTAATTGTTTTTCTAAATTTATTTTCTCAGAGATAACATTTTCTTGGACTTGTTTTGCTTTTTCTAATTCTTTCTAAAATGTAAAATGAATTATTAGAAAATAAAAAAATAAAAGTATAATGATAACATTAAGTAACATGTTAATGCATAGAACCTGTAAATCTTCAAGAGCAGTTTCAGCTTTTTGCAAACTCTCCATATCACTCATCATACGTTTTAAATGTTGAGTTGAATTTTTATTTTGGTTATATACATACCAAAATCCTATCAATGCTCCTAGCAATGACGTAATTAAAATTAGATCTTTCAAATGTGTAACTGTATCTAAAAAAATACAAAAACAAGAGAATTTATTAATTATTAACAATGAACAATATTATAATACCAATTTATAGAAAAAAAAAAAAAAAATTATTAACAAATGAATAATGAAAAATCAATAAACCATCTGAATAAAAATATATAAATTCTAGAAATTAACTAGTTAAATTTATATGTTATCTTAAAATGTACATATACACAAAATATAATGTTACGTTCAATAAGAATAGGAAATAGATAAAAAAAAACTAAAAATACAAACTAATGTAAGTTCTAATTCTGAAAATTTATACTTGTAAATTTAATACTGAATTTATTTAAATTTAAGATTATTCAAGTTGAAGCATAAAGATGTTAATTAACTAAATGCAAATCTAACTATAAAGATATTTACCTTTAGGAGGTCCAAACAGAACAACATCCATAGCTTTCAAAGCAATTTTTTGTTTATGAATTGGGTCCTTAATTCCAAGAACATTATTTAAAAACTGCATATTATTAACAGCTAGTCTGAAAATAAACTTAAATGAATACAAAGCAATGATGATAAATATTTGTATGATAATTAAACATCATTAACAATTTCAAGACATATGCATTCTCAATAATTTTGACATATGATAGTTACAAATTATATTATACCAATTTATAAATTTGTTTGTCATTATTCATGAAAGAAAAAAATCTTAATCCTTAATCCTATAAAGATAATTAGTAAAATTATTTATAAAAATTAATAAGAAATTAATAATTTAAATATCTATTTTAAAAATAATATTGTTTTCAAATTAATCCATAATCCATAATCCATATCATTTTACTTTATTGTGGCTATAGTAGTTTTTAAATACAATTTAATTTTTTTTCAACATTATTCACTTTTTTTCATGATTTCATTAAAAAATTATAGTTACATTATATGGTCCCAAAATCACTCATATAATGAAATATGTGTTTGTTTTTTAATTCATAAAAGGATTACAATGTTTTTATAAAGTATTTAGCAATTTTACAGCTTAAAAATGTCACGCAAATTAAATAAATAATTATGAAAATTACAACACATTTATTTTAATTAATTCCACAAACTACATTCACCTAATAAATTTTGTATTTTATCTAAAGAATATCAAAAACACATGTTAGTATATAAGTCTAATGTTCACTAAATTTTGATTTTACAGTAGTTGACATTTTTGATAAAAAATTGTGGTAAAATTTCTGTTAAATATATATTTTTTTATTTAAGAAATTTCTACTTATAATATTTTAGTTATGAAATAATAGTAATATTTTTGCAAGAACATTAGTCTAGAGCAAATGCCAAATTCTTACTATGAATAATTTTTATCTATAGATTTGGACACAACATTTAAAAATTGAGCTTCAAGGACATAAAGTTAAGAAAATATAGGTAGGTCTCTAGAAAATTATTCATAAAAAATTTGAGTTTAAACTAAAAGAAATTTAACAACAATCAAATAATACATAAAAAATTCTGGTACCATTAATGATGGTGAAACATAACTTAAATTTGTATTTAAATATGAATACATTGGAGTGTTAACTGTTATTTTGTACTAATTAACTATAATTTGATTTAAAGATTAAATTTAAAAATACATTGTACATGTTACACAGCGTAGTTACAAGGCAACTGATGATCATATATTTTAACAGTAGTTTACTAGTTTCATAAGTACATTGATGAATATAAGTATATTAACTGCTTCAAATTATATATTTATTATTACTGACTTTGAGTTATCTATGTACAAACACTTTTTACCTATGATTTATCATGACCAGGGAAGTAGTAGAGGGTATGCGAGGATATGTGGCATGTACCCACTTTCCAAATTTTAAAAAGTGAGCGTACAACAAAATAAGTTTAAGTTGCTTGTTTTAATTCATGTAACTGAAGGAGGAAGGATGATGAAAATGTTTTAACCACTTCATATTTGAATATTTTATACAGGCACCAACAGTTTTAAGCATACCCACTTATTAATTTTCGACTACATATCCGACAATCAAAGATATTAGCATAGGTGCAATTTTGGGGGTGTTTGTGACACCACCAAGATTTCAAATTAGCACCTTCCACTATTGTTTAGGTTAGTTAAAAAAAAATATATAAGTATTTATTTCAGTACCAATACATTTTTAATTGTTTTTATCTCTTAGCAATTTTTTATTACAAACTTACAATTAAGTAGGTATGTAAAATATGAACTATAAGCGATGGGTATTGATAACCATTAATAATGTATGCAATTATAAAGTATAATTTTTTTTTTTAGTAACATATTCAGTGGAGTATTATCAAATATTTTGTGTGATGTGAAGGATCTATTTAAAATAATGTATATTAAAATAATTTTTATCCTAAAAATTAGTAAGTTTTTAATATTATAACTAATAAGTAATATCTATAAGAATTATAAATTAATAATATTGTAATATTCAAATTCAAAAAAGATGTTATAATATATTTTGTTTTTTAAATCTGGAATCTTGTAAATACAACTATTATATTATTATATTATAATACATTTTAATTCAAACGTGAATTTAATTTTTTTTTACTTCTGGGGGGTGTGTGGGGGGGGGGGGGGGTGAGACCCGTGAACATACTTGTGATAAGGAATGTGATAACTTAATTAGTGTTGTAGAAAACAGCAACTACAATGATGTGATAATTGATTTATTAACTGATAAATATTTTTACTATGATATTTACAGAAATCACATTAACATGTTATATTTGTGATAATATGAAATATGACACACGACCAGAAAAAATAGATTACTACGCAGGTTTCTTTAATTCACTATTCGTCTATACTTAATATAAATTTTATTAATAATAAACATTTTTTGGTATAGTAAATGATTTATATTTTTGTCATCACCTGTATATGATTAAATGTATAAGGAGGCGGGTGGTAAAGCCCTCCTCGGATCATGTTTACAAATTTATTTATTTATTTACTTGGTGTTAACGCCCAGCTGAGCTCAAGAACAGTGACAATTACATATATAATAATAAATTGGTAGAATAAAGATACAATTACAATAGTAGTTTAAATTAAGTACATGATATTAAAATAAATTTATAAGATAAGAGATGATTTTAGTGATATAACATTGTAACAGGCTCTTAAAAATAGCGTTTTAAAGAGTACAAATCATTTATAATAAATGGATCAAATTTTAATATATTGCACTCTCTGGTTATTCGATGAATAGGGTTATTAGTGCTGTAAGATGTTCGGTGAAAGGGAATTTCAAATGCGGGACAGGAACGTGAATGAAATTTAGGAACATGGAAGTTTATAAACTGTAATAGTTCTGAGCAAGATATAACGCCATTTACTAATTTAGATAGAAAGCATATCTCTGTATATTTTCGTCTATTAGCAAGGGAATCTAAGTTAAGGGAATCCTGAATAGAGTTAAAGGATATTGACTCGGATGGGTGATTATTGGAATGCCTGTCTCTTATATGCGATTAGACTTACTAACGATTTTCTTTGTACACGCTCAAGCGATTCCATCAATCCGACTTGAGAAGGGTTCCAAATAATTGAACAATATTCCAACGTAGGTCTAACTAAAGAGGTGTACAACGTTTTTAGACACTGTTCGTTCCTAAATTCTTTGGTATTCCTAATTAAGAACCCAAGAGTTTTTAGGGACTTCACACAGATATGATCAACACGTGATTGGAATGATAAATTGGTATTAAAAACTACCCCAAGATCTTTAATGGTACTGATATCCTCAATACGGAATCAAAGAGATGGTTCGAATATTCGCCCTCGAGGGAGGCTGGGGAAATGGTCAAAACGGTTGAACGCAATTTCGGGGGTTAAGGGTTTGCGCACAAATTTCAGTTTTGGTCACACAAATTCACACTAATGGCGCACTAATTTTTGGTAAAAAAAAAAAATCCAAGGAAGTTGGTTTTTTACATTAAAGGGGGGCCAGAGAACATTTCTCCAGCCCCCAAAGCTTTTTTGAATTTGTCCAAAATCCTTAATCGCACAAATTCTGAAAATGTTCGCACAAATTCACACAAATTCCACACTAATTAATGATGAATTATAAACAATTATTTTCAAACTTAGGAGGGCTGGTGAAATGTACGTTGCTGGTTATTATCTAAAATGGTTTTAAATGAAAATGTTAATGCCTTTGTCACTAATTTATCTAACAATTTTGGTAAAGTTGATTGTTTTGCAATCTGTCTGTAATTTGCTATTAAACTTTTATTACCTACCAGATTTATAAATGGGTGTGACAAAACTGGTTTTTCACTGAGAGGGGATATAGCCGACAATTAAAGAACGATTAAATAATTTACATAAGGGAATAGATAACGAAAAGATACAGGACCTTAACATAATATTAGGAATAGCATCTGGACTAGGACACGAATTTAAATCTAAAGAATTGATGGCTTCAAAGATCTCACTAACAGTGAATGTAATATATTACAAATAAAATTGTATCACTATAAATTATTTTACCCGAATTTTCAAGGTACTCGTATAAAAAAAAATCGAGTTATCGAAACTCAGCTGTATAGTTAAAATTATGATCTATTTCGTCGTATTTATAACGAAAAATTTCCCGATTCGATTGAATTGAAAACGTGAATTTTACAGAAGATAAAACAGATTGAATAACAATGTCGAACCTGATTATCAATTTATAAATTTTATGAAATAAAAACAAAAATCGTACAAAAAAGTAATTATAACCATAACTCCACCTGTATTGGGTACTTACCAAAAGAAATAATTCATCAAATTTGTCTTTATTAAGCTTGGACCGTAGATATAAAATTTGGGTACACGTCTTTGTTTTGGTGAAATTTTTACATGATTTAGAATTCAAAATTGTAGAAGGGTTTAGCAGGAAAAAATCGTTATTTAAAGTGAAAAAATTATTTTCATTGTTTTAATGATTGTAAATAAAACGAATTTGACCAATGGTTTTTGAAATTTTTTTATTTCGGTTGGTAAACTGTAAAATATGATGATGGTGTACATTTTCAGAACTCAATTTAAAGTATTTAAAATTACATGAGAAGGGTGATTCTAAAAATCAAGATAGGTATATTCAATTATATAGAATTTTACATTGAACCCAAAAGTAATTCGAAACATTTTTTTGCTGTTAAAGTCTGTAAAAAGGGTACTTCTAATATTTTGAGTTCATAGCACCATTATTTTAGGATTTAAGGCTAAATATCAAAATACTATCCTCAAGTTTTACCGATTTTACAACATTTTTTTGTAGTTTTTCCATACGCTTTGAAAATTTTTGAAAGCTAGTAAAAATAATATCTCTGTAATACCAACCAAAGAAAAATTTCTAGTTTATAATTATCTATCTATCTATATATCTATCTATCTTATCTATCTATCTATCTATATATATATATATATATATATATATATATATAACCGTAATTTTTGACACTATAACTACCTACCCAATAAAGTGATAACTAGAGTTGAGGACTTCTAGTACTTAAAAACCTCAAAATATGCATGCACTTATGCACTAAAAAATAAGAAATATGCACTTAAAATATGATCAAAAAATGTATTTTATTTTATTAATTCATCTAATTATAATATTTATATGAAAAAAAAAATTGTAATAAGTATTATTTCGATAAGTTAATTATAGTAAATTTTTGAAAAATGACAAGCAACTGAAGTTCACGTCCTATATATATTTCGATTTTATCGGATAGATAGTAAATTATCTAAACGATTATAAAAATATTTTTAAACAGAAAATTTACCAATTAGTTCTTTTTTATCTAAGCTATTTTAAAAAATTATATCGAAAATTACCAAATATGATCTTGATTTTTCTAATATATAATAATAACAAAATATGCAAATTAAAATTTTAAATATGACTTCCTGGTATTATGAAACATATTTGTTGATCACTAACAATATGATTCTACGACTTTTCTAAAAAAACATGAAAAAACTAGAAGTCCTCAGCCCTAGTGATAACTAACAAAAAAATAAGAGATAAGTCGGTACATTCTTCGTTTTACTCAGAAGAAAAATATATCTGACAGAAATATACATGCAACCAAGATGATAGATTTTAAAAATCTTAATGATAATTATTTAAGAAATACCAACTAGATGAAATGTAAAAATATCAAATTAACAGACGATCTAAATTAAATCTTAGTTAACTATTGCGTGATTTACACATCTTCAGATCCGAGATAAACTATTAAAAGTTTTTAAGTAAATTTAAAGAAAAATTTATGAAAGATTTTAAGTATTCCCTATAATATACAAACCTTTAACGAAATTGTTTAGGTACTTATTTATGAAATTAAACTATTTGTAGTGACTAGTGAGTCTAATCTATTTTTACTTTTCAGTAATGAATTTTGATTATTATCATTCATCATATCGGTATTGTTAAAAATGCGTTCTAAAAATAAAATACTTTACAAAGTTATTAAACAGATTCTATTATTTTTAAAATAACAACAGTTTTGATTAATTAAATTATTTATAAGTAGAAATACAACTTTAATAATTATTATAATATATTGAAAACAACGATATTGTTTAGTAGTCTAGAATTCCTCTTGTGTAAAGATGCATAGTATTTAGTATTTACATAAAATAATACAAGAAAGTGTTCGGTAATTTTTAATGTTAATGAATATTAATGGACACATATTAATTACATTTTATCTAATACACCTATTACGTTTTTTAGGAAGACTCTAAGTAACGAACAATGATGATTTATTAACCAATATCTAAATAGTTTTGTCCCAAAATATGTATAAAATACATTTCTTTAATCTAATCTAATTTATCAATTTATGTTCAATTTAACAAGAGTATAACTTATTGATTATAACATATTCATGAATATTATAAAATCAATATATTTGTTGTAAAACGTAATACTTTTATTACGCAATAAAGAAATTAAAAAAAAGGATATAATATATCAATGGTCACTTAAATAATAAATATAAATATTTATATGTTTCAACAAAAGCATATAATATAAATGGTATTAAATTATTTTATTAAAATAATTATTAAAAATGAATAATTAAAATTGTCTTTATACTATATACTATGCCAAATAATTTCTTATACATATTGAGATATACATTTTCAATACGATTTAATTTAACAAAAAGTTATGAGTATTGGCAATAAAAAAAAACTTGGAATTATTTTGAAGAAAATCAAAAATAAACATTGTAACTAACCTAGGAAGATGTGCTCCAGTCACTCTATATTTTATAAAAATAGGAACATATTGAGGCAATTCCACGGATGTAGAAAGCCAATCACAAGTTTGTTCAACAGTCCAATTATGCACCTAAAGAATACACAATAATATATAACTCAATACACCATATTTTTGGCATAAATATTTTCAATTATTATTAAAATATTAAACGTATAAAAATCATATTACTTACTTCAGACTTTACCCAAGCATCCCACAAGTCTTTAACAGATATGTATAAATCATCATTTTGATGAAATGCTTTTTGACGTTTTTCTGCTCCTTTTTCGTATTTTAATTCTTCGCGAAGAAACTATAAAATAAACGATACCAAAATACCAAATTCAATTTTTTATAAAATCAAATTCAATTTCTAAATATTTGGTAAACATCATAATATGCACCTACATAGCTATATGTAGGTACATGTTGTGTTTGGCATTCAACAATTTTCAAGGTTCTCCACACTTAATTAATGTGTATGATAATTGTTTTTAATAACATTTAAAACAATAAAAATATTTCAGTTACCATTAATTATAATCAGCAAATAGAAATATGATAAATAACTATAAAACACTGATTATATTTTGTACTAAAAATATTGTGAGAGTAACGACAGTTTTAGGTCTGAAATAACTGTATGATTTAGATTAACCTAGTAAACACTAACGTAATGCATAGAAGACTCAAGACTGTATATTGATCAACCATTGGCATTATTAAATTACTCAAGGAGCAACCTTGGCCTATCATGACAAGTGGATACATAGATGTTCATCTTAATGTGTCATTCAGTTTAATACATTGCACCAAAATACAAAAATAGCAAGGGTCAGTATTATACAAAAAAAGTTATTTTACGATACTTTTTTTGAAAAATCAACAAGAGGTAAAGTAATAGTTACTGTAAATAACAATTTGTTATTTATTGGACATTTCAGATTAAAGATTCGAGTTTAAAATGAGTCCAATATTTAAAATGTTTGTATCTTATTTTCTTAAATGTTCTCATTAGTCGCATTCAATCGTTTAGCATATATTCACACAAGAATAAGTTAGGTGCCAAATTATTTAATACTACACACACTATTTATAACAAAAACAAAAAAAAATGTTACACCTATAATATTCCAAAGAGTAAACTGCCAAAATTTAGGTTGCCTGGGAGTATAATTTTAATTTGTAGCGGAAATATAGCAGTAGATATTTCGCACAACCATATGTATAAATAAACTATAATGCGAGGGGGAATATATAAATTAATTTGTGACTTATTTTCATTGATCCTATTAAATGTTAATTCAATTGGGAAAAACATGTATACAATTAGAAACGTTAAAAAACGTATGTTAAAAGTTATCATAACTACTTTTAAACTATTTTTAAACTTTTACCCATTTTAAGTAAAGCCACATAGGAATTTTAGTTTTGTAATTTCAATGTTCGAATAGAGTATTTAAAAATTAGAAAATAAATATATGTTTAAATTTACATCAGTTTAACTTTTTGAGTGATATTATATTAATTTACTGTAACTCCAAGGACATCGTTTCTCAACTTTTTTTCATTCATGTACCCCTTGACCTCTCACCACTATTTTACACGCCCCCAAAAATCAATTTGGAATATATATATATATATATATATATATATATATATATATATATATATACTAGCTGAATGTACCCGGCTTCGCCCGAGTGAAAAATATTTGTATATCACCATACACCTCCCCGTCATCGTACTCGTCCGCATCCCATTCCAGTCCCCGTCTATAATATCTTATAATTATTTTACTTTAATATTTGTGTATCCCCGTTTTCATCTCCATACACCTCCTCGTCACTGAATTCGTCCTCGTTCCTTTCCCGTCCCCAATCCCAACTATGTATCTCGCCAATCTATACATATAATTTTTCATAAAATGGTCCGCGTTATATGTATATTTTTCGTAACCAATGGCGACCCTATTCAATCAAACAAATATTCTAAATACCCGTTAGGTTAGAATAGCTTAATTAACTATTTTATGCTCATTTTTACCCTTTAAAATGCGAATTTCGAAAAATCCTTTCTTAGTGCGCCTACATTTAGTAATAAGTACATTATCTGAAAATTTCGGATAAATCGGTTCGGTAGTTTTGGCTAGGCGATGATGAATCACCCAGGACAAGTCTTTTTATATATACAGATATATATATATATATATATATATATATATATATATATATATATATATATATATAATGGAAAATAATAATAATATTTCAATTACATTAAATTCCACTTTTCCGCCATAACTCAATTTTTTTTCGCGTATCCCAAGTTGAGAACCGGTGTCCTAGGATATGACTTAAACATTTTTATCAAAATGGTATTTAGCTTAAAGTTTTGTGAATTATATTTAAACTTTTTTAAAGAGTCATAATTACAGCTTTTTTTTGTTAAATCCACGTAGTGAACAGCTTAATTTAAAAATGTTAAAACAAATAAAAAAAGGTTATAAATGCTAAGTCCTTAATTAATTTTCGAGCATTTATTATTATTATTAGCAAGTGTGCTTGGAAGTATTAAATAATTGAAAATTCCTATTGTGCATTACCTAATTATAAACAAAATTGTTTTACTGTACTTATCCACCAGAGGTAGTTTATTTCAATGAATTAAGAAATATTTTATACAACTTCCTGCAGCCATAATCAGTGGCGTGTTTAAGGGTGGGCCCGGTAGGCATGTGCCCACCCACATCTTACAGCACTGGACCCGTGTAAGACCAGTGCTCAATAAAAATATGATTTATGAATAGTTACGAAAAAGGAAATCATTTTTCGATTAGGTATTTCAATCAAAATGTATAGCGGTATGATTCTAATATTTTTTTTTTTTTTTTTTTTTTTTTTTATTAGCTTTTAGTAATAAACTATAATAGCTCAACAGTTAATACAATACATATAGAGCAGGTAGCATTATAAAGAGATAGACTTAAAATAAATAGAAACATTAAAGAAAATGATTCTAATATTATATGCTGTAAAAGTAATGTTATTTTTAGTCGTATTCATGTGTAGTATTGAGATGTCATGAAGGGGCAACGACGATATCATATTTATTATGTTCTATTAAAAGGTAAGCTATCCTTTTTTATAAAAATATAAAAATTAGTCATTCAAAATTAAAATATAAAATATAATTAGTTTAAAAAATAGGATGAATAGGGGTTAAAATCAATATTTGAACTTAAATATAGTGGCCCATCCATAAAAATAATGCTGGACACGCCACTGGCCATAATACTAAAATGTATACATGTAACATGTACTATGTAGTTATCGCAGTAAATAAATTTAGACAATGAGGTAGTAGACTACCGCATTACCAGGGAGTCACGATAATAGGAAACTACACAAATTTTCAATTCGACGATATTTTAAAGGATTGAGCGAAATTCTTTGGCACACCAAACTCAAATTTACCTAAATGAATACACTAAAGTTGAAAATATTTCGACATAAAAATGCACTTCAGCAAAAAAAAAAAAAAAGGCTGTTTTAGTAAAAAGTTTAAAACTGCGTGGTTGGTATTTGGGTGAAATTATAATTCGACCTTAAATACAACTTCTCCCATTTATAAAAATAGCTGTCAGAAAATTCCAATAATGATCAGCTTTAAATACTAATGATGCAATTTACAGTTTATTAACACTTCAGAAACTTTCTTTCTCAGTCAAATATTTTCAATAATTTACCATACTATATGATATATCTTATCCCAATATTTTTCCCAAATATAAAAAATTACCTAGAAATTGAGTAAAAACAGAGAAATTTGCTGCAAATGAAATTATCAATATTTAGCCATAAATAAAAAATGATGGAGCTTAACACTCAAATTTTCACCAAATATTAACAGCTCTTTTTTTATACAGACTTATTTATTTATGCTATCTTTACAATTTTTATCACTATTATAATTATTTTTAACAGTGCTATATAAGGGTTGACAATTGTCCAGGATTTAATGGAACACTACCGATTTTTTACTTCTTCAGTGGTTGATTAATTAATATTTAATGTATTGGTAAATAAATGCATTTCACATTTAATATTGAACATCCATAAAATAATTATACGTATTTAATTCTTAACAATAAACAATATAATAAGTATGCATCATATAAAATCATTCTAACAATAGGAGTCATACAATTTATACATAACAGAATAAATAATATTAAATGCAGTCTTTGTTTATTGAGTGAATTTTTTTTTCAAAACCACCACATTGCATCGCCCCCCCCCCCATACCCTTCAATGCAACTCTCAACTCTGAGTATATATACATAGAAATTTCAATATATTTTAAATAGGTAATTTATTAACATACAAATAAAATAAGAGTTTACATTATAAAAACTATGATTTAATTTTTTGTTTCATATAATAAGTATGAATAAAATATTTAAAAAATATTGCAATGGTAACAATTACACTACTTATGTGGCGTATCTATGTGATAATATTTTTATACACATATATAGTGATAAATTATATTAATAAACACAAATGGCTTAAAGAAATAATTACAAATAATATGTAAACATAGGCGAATCTACAAGGTGTTTCAAGGCACATCCCCGTAATTCATGTAAGCATAAGTAGGGCCCATTATACTTATTTGAGGACTTCAAGTACAATAAATATTCAATAACAACCGCTTTGAAATTTTAATATTTTTATGGTTCAAAATTGATGATTGATATTTTTGTGATAAAAATAATTGTTAAGAGTTATTTAATTTAAATATTGAAACTTGAAATAAAAACCTAATAAATAAAAATAGCCTACTATTTTGTAATTTATTAACAAATTACTTGTTAGATAAAAAATATCTAACAAAAAGATTTAGGTGTAAAAATACTTAAGTAGGTAATATACAATAAAACCAGAAACATTTGGGAAACTATAAAAATTAATAATATTTATTGATTACATGAGTATTGTGTATACTGTATAATATGAAAATAATATCTAAGCTAATTAATATTAATCTTTTACATATGAGTACTATTTTAAATTATAAACATTATTATTTTAAATATATAGGTGGTTAAAAGCATTTGTGAAATTGTGTGCCTATTTTTAGATAAGGACACACTCTGTAATGATATCTTAGATTTGTCAAATGTACAGCAGCATCACAATAAATTATTTTATTATATTATAAAAATAATTGTTTTTTGAAGTCTAGTAATTTTCACACACACACAAAAAAAAAAAATAAGTTAAGTATTACCACTGACATTAACTATTAAAAAAGGTATTTCAGTTTTAATCAAAAGTATGAGGTGAAATCAAAAAAATAAATTTTTGTTTATGCTACCAACATACTTTAAACATTTTCGCAATATGAGAATGGTGAAATAAATGTATTTAATTATTTTAGAGTCTGATATATATATATACACATATATAAATGATGTGTAATCTGAAATATTATTATTTAATAAAATTCTAGATTTATTCTAAACTTTAACTTTAAATTATTCTAATGATTTTTTACATTCATAGTTTAGGATATATCATAAGTTTATAACAAACTATAATTATAACAACATATAGTTAGTATCATACTGCCATATTGCTTTGAAGTATATTTGTTGCAGAAATAACAAGGTAGAGGCAGAGATATTGATTAAACATTAAATTGGGACTCTACCAAAATATTATTTAAAAAAACTGTATAACATGATTTAATATTGAAGTTTCTAAGGAATAATTTTAAATATTTGTCCTCTCAACAAACATTAATGTAAGAGTGATGAATTTTGTTTTCAAATTTTTTAGAACATACACTTAAACAGAAATACAAAAGTTAAGAAGAGGCTAAGATAAATAATTCGAGAGGGCTCCTTTAATAGAACTCCTTAGAACATAAATTCTACATTTACTTCTGTTCAATATTTAGAAATTGATAAAATCTATTTCTTTTTAGTTAAACATTATTTTTACTTATTTTATGTATTAATACACAAAACAGACTTAATTTTTCACGGAATAGCAACAGAAATAAAAATACATAAGGTATTTTAATACATAAAATTTCTAACTTCAATTCATCAGTGATTTACCATTTGATTTAGAAATTCAGTTGCACTTTTTAAACTGCTATAATACCTGAGGTATAAGCCTCTTTGTAATGTTATTGTAAATAATTTCCTAAACAGAGAAGAGTATCTGAAAAAAAAAACTTAAATTTTATAGCAAATATTTTTTCAAGATTTTATTCAAAATATTACTGATTTTATCTTGTATCAATTTTATAGTGTTTTAGTTCAATATAATAATACATAATTTATCATAATATGTAATAACAAATTAATCTATAATACAAAAATTGTGAATCGAATAAAAAGTTATTTTCTAGTTAAAATATTAAATACATATTTTACAATAAATAATAATAATTTCAGCTTTATATCCTTCAATTTCAATTATTTTTAAATAAAACAAGTATAACAATGAAAAATAATTTTTTAAATAATTAAATATTTAAAATTATTATTTAACAAATCTTTAAGTGAAACAAGTCAACAGACTGTCATAATTAAGTTTTGTCCATGAAAGTGAAGGTCATTGTAAACTTGAGTTTTTTTTAAAAATATTTGAGAACAAAGCATTTTAGGACACTATTCACCAAAAATGTAATGTTACTATTTTATTATATTATTAGCATTATACCACATTATAAAATTTCTAAAATATTAATGTACAAAATAACTTATTTATAAAAGCATTAGATTCGTTGTTTAATTTTTATTCTATTAATCAAAATTTAATTGAAAATTAATAAAATTATGATTTATTTTCAATACTTGAACTCTTCATAAGAAAAAAAATATTAATGTGACAATTTTTTTAGTACTTGTAACTAAAAAACCCTAATTTATATTTGCAGTTTAAGGAATATCTTTGTCCAGAAAAATTATACCACAAATAATTTGTATTCATAGATTAGTATTAATATTTAATTGATATTAAACTAAAAATTATGATTTTAAATTGTTCTTATTAACTTATTCCATATAATATAAAATGCGTACAAAATATTTTAGTAATAAATGTAGAAAACGAATAAACTATAAATTTAAATAAGTAGTAAAATAATATTTTAAAGTTATTATGAGTAATTTATAAATACAAGTAATAATTTTCAAAAAATTGAAATAAGAGGTATAGCCTAATAGTATTATAAATATTTATAACTTTTGCAAAAATTATAAATGAACTTTAAGAATGAAGCATTAAAAATTAAAAACCTAAATTTACTTTTGATTGAACCTCTCAATAGTTTTAGGAATAAAATGATTTTCAATAAATAATTGAAACATTAGATGGTTAATGTAAATTATTCACAAAATAAAATTATAGTTACTAGTGATAAGGAAAATAGAAACCATTTAATTACTTTAATATTTAACTAGTGGTATTAAATTATTTAAAATTTAAATAACATATTTATGGTTTTAATTCATTATTTATAATAAACTGTTTACGCAGTGTTTTTAATTTATATTATTTTACACATTTTAACAATCTGAGATAGGTAGGTAGTTAGTTTGTTATCAATAAATATTTTTATTCATGATTTATTTGATAATATTATTACTTATTTGGTTCAGGTACTAAAATGTATTAACTTTAATTAAGCTATAGACACTTAAAATTAATAGCAAATAATAGAAAACAATATTTAAGATGTTCATGTAGTTTTAATTTGAAAACCTATCAAAAATGATTTAGAGAAACCTCAATAATAATATTAACACATTATATGACTAGTAAATTAAATAATAATCACAACTAGTACACTAAAAAAAAAAAAAAAAATTGAGAAATTATGTAAAATGTTTGCATTAGTCAATATTGTAAAAATATGAATTAAACATAAATAATATTTGTTCTATATATCTCCTTAAGAAACAGTACCAAAATTAAAAATGATTAAATAGAATCATATCTTAATTTTAGAAACATATTAACATATCCAGGTAGGTATTAATACTCTCATTAGTTATTACACAATCAATCATCACTGACAACTCTCTACTTAACATCTGTTGGACCTATCTGGCTATTCGCCATTTTTTTCAAGTTCAAATAAAATAGGATAGTCGTCAACAAAATGTTTCCAAGAAAATAAATCATTAAGCTTATAATGGTAACCAACATTTTTTTAAAATTTAGACAATTGTATACTACCAATAATATTTTGTAGGTACAAATGAGAATTTTCAAGATAAAAATGTATTTGAAAGAAACTTACATCATCAGATTCTGAAAGATCAATAGCACCATCTGCATCATCATCAAGTTGTCGATGTAATGACCGAATCGCTTCTAAACCCACCCTGTCTTGAGTAGCCATTGTCAAACATGCAATATCATCATTACATGAATCATTTACAACACCTAAAAATAAAATATAAAATGTTGTTAAAAAAAAATTCAAAACATGTGTATTTAGTATGTCAGATTAACAAATTTAACTTATTATATTATGATGTTTCAGATCTATTTGACAATTACAATAACTTTTTTTAGAATAATAATGATAAAATTATTTACTTTCAAATATAAGTATACTATAATATGCTACAATTTGTTGAAAAAATTAATATTTTACCAGTACGACGTATAAGTTTTTAATTTTTCTAAATATATCAGTTATCACTATTGAAGAATCCGGTACAGAAATTGGGTATCTCTTATATCAAAAATTTTGTTTTTGTGGAATATAGTTCACGGAAGAAACATCTATTTTTTGGTTATTATACCAGAAAATTCTGATAATTTTTTCTAAAGATATTGTAAAACAAATTATTTCTTGGCTATAGTGGTAAATGGGACACTAATTTTATTTTTTACTCTGTAAAATTGCATTAAGTAGAGATAATGTCCTGATTTTGGACCCTTTCATTCATAATATAATATTATAAAAGAAAATACATTTTGAGGAAATTTTTTAAATTTTCATAATGGGTTGAAGTAATATTAACATTGAAAGTTTAAAGTAGAGAAGTAATGTCATTACATTTTTCCAGGGTACTCTGACTTTTCCTACCACTTTTCTAAACTTTTAGTTCAATAGTAAAAAGGATATATTTTGCCCCATGGAGTATTCTTCACTCCTCGGACCAGATAATAGTGGTGGCTATACTGAATTTTAAACAATAAATCATATCTTTAGTTAAACGACTCTGAGCAAAGCTTCAGTGTAAATTACACTGTTTATATATTGAACTGTTTTCAATCAAAATGTCGGAAGGTTTTTTCATCAAAACTCTTTAGACATCTCTAGACTCTTTTTACATTTTCTTTAGAATAAAGGATACATTTTTGTTTACTAACCACTTAAAAAAAATGTTAGTCTATCTGTATCTAAATGTTCATAATAAATGGAGAGTCCAATAATTCTTTATACACATTAAAACTTACTAAAACCAACGCATATAAAAATATATCCGGAATCACCATTATTGAAATTTTTTTCAGTATTGTTTATTTAGTATATAAGTAAGTATAACCATATTACATTTTCAGAATTTTTTATCAAATATCAAAAATGTTATTAAAGAAAAACAAGGTATTTTCAAAGTTCTATTTTTAGTCCAAAAGTCATTTTTTTAAAACTTTTGCAAAGTATGTCACAATATGTTATTAATATATGGTGGAAATTTCAAGTTTTTAGCAACATTAATTTTCGAGTCATAACTAAAAAACTAAAATTGATTTATTGAAAGTGCCGTCAACAGTAAATTTTACTGTTTTGACTCAGTTTTTCCTCACAACTGGAAAAACTATGGACAACAGACAAAAATGACCTTAAAAAGGTTATTATCAATTAGATGAAATTGCTGATCTCAAGAGATAATAGGTAATACTTTTTGACAGAATTAAGAGTACCTTAAAGTATTTGCAGAAAAAAAATTAAATAAACATTATTGTAAAACCAAAAGATTCTTTGCTCAAAATCTAAGATTTATGTTTTGAAATGTCCACAAAAATTATTTGCTACCATAATATTATATAGTAATAAATGATAGAAAGTTATTGCATTTTTCAAATAGTTTAGAAAAACCCTGTATATAATAACTATCTATAAATACATATGTAATTACATTTACTAAAAATTAAACAAAAATATGTAAATATATTGAAGGAAAACAATATTTAAAAGAAAGTAATTGATAAATAAAGTTTTAATTTAAAATAAATGCAGAAAAAATTTAATTGATGTCTGGTTTAATATAAGAATGTTTTATAATCATTTTTAAATACCGTAAAATAAATAGATATGAGAACAAAAAATATTAATTTAAAAAAATTAGGTGTTATTGCACTGAAAAAGTATTCATTAAAAATTAATATTGCAGTAAATTTAATACTGGGTAAACTCAATGGAGATAATTTACTATGAGTACATAAATGTTCCATAAAAAAATTGAAATCAAACACAGCTGTGCTCGATTATATAGCTTAATGAGTTTAATAGGTCTATGAAATTTATATTATTTTTCAATTATAAATAGACAATATGCATTTCAAATAAAATTATTCATTTTTAATTCTAGCACTAGTTAATATTTAATTTTTTTGCCCTTCTCTGATAATCAAAAATTCAAATTTAGTATTGAACTAAAAATTCAAATTTCCAGTCATTTAATTATTTACACACATTTATAGTTTACTAAGAGTATATCATTCAGCAGTCAAACATTTGCATTATAACTGATATATGTCATATAATACCAGTATTTTTTATAACAGTATAGACAATAGTTTTTACCACATTAATTCATACTAATTCCATAAAATCAATAATTTATTCAAACATTGTATGTATCAAATAAAAATATTTCTTACACTAATGTATTTTTACACATTAAATAATGTTGGCATCAATGAATAGTGTGACAAGAAAAAATTCTGTGAAATTTTGTGCGCAAAAAAGTAAATTTGGTTTATATTCTCATTAAAAAAATTTAGTCTATCATCCTCTGATAACTGATTTAAGCCATTATACATCTTATTCAACATGAGTAATAGATTCATTCTTAATTTTAATGTTAACATTGATTAATATAAATTTTACCTTGAATAATTTACATCAAGAAATAAAAACAAATATTCTATAGATACGTATTATAGAAATATTATACATAAATCATTTTGCATTATATAAGAATGAAATGTTCCTGTACCTACCTATATTATTTTGAAATAAATTGTCGAATGAACATAGTTGTCAATTAATTTTTATTTTATTTTTTTAGATAATATTACTTCACTTTGTAATAATATTTTTACATGTATATAATTTTAAACAAGATTTAACAATTTTTAAATGGTTAATTAACGTCAACCATTATAAAAAAAAAATAATTAAAAAAAAAAAATAAATGGATGAACTCTCGCCGAAGTGCTGTTACTGGACAGTTTCTTCAATTCAAGATTTTCATGTAAAATAATAATAGCGTTACATATGAATTTAAATGCAGTTTGTGTTTGTGTTCGTATTAATTCTATTATTATTATAATTCAAATATCTCTTAAGCTTATTGTACCACGAGTACAGATTGTTAAATGTTCTTAATTAAAAAAAAAAAAAAAAAAGTGGTTAGTAAGTACCTTCAAATAGTTTCATAAATATATTTACAGAAATATATAGTGATAATTATTGCTTATTAATGATGTAAGTGTTTGATATTAGAAAATTAGGACGTGTACAGTGAAAAAATATACTCACCAATAACATTCATGGGATTCATAAAATTATTTTTATTTATTTAATATATCAATGGGTACATCATTTTTGCTGACATTCAAAGTTAAGGTTTCTTAGAAAATGTAAAAATGTATGTTAAGGATAATTTGATAAAGAAGAATGCATCAGAGATTAAAAAATTTCATAGCATTAATATTTGAAATAAACATTTTATTTAAAGCAGTAAGAGTACCTATTACATTATGTTGTCAAATATTTTACAGTTTACATACCAGAATCTGCTGGCTCTGTGACACGGACTTTGGCCGAATTCAAATTGGATTCACTAAGTACATCACAGAATGAAGGAAGCACCAACATCAATATTACACTACACCAAAATGGAAGTAATTGGGATTTTGAGCACATGATTGAAAAATGATTAAAACAGAATGAATTTTTTTAGTATGAAATCGATTTAAACTAAACTGCACAATATTTAGTTAAATTTTATTCAACTATCATAACGTTTACATCACGACAGTGCGAATTATGTAAGCTTAATTCACAAAATATTTTGATCATCAATGTAATTAACTATTATCATTAATGCTTTATGATATGCAAAATATAAATAATTTAAATTTTGAGTAAAACACAAAAAATCGGAAAAATTATTGGTAATAAAACAACGAATGTTTAAGTGAAGGATAATTTTTTACACCAAAAAATCACAACAGATTGAAATATGAAAGCAGAACGGAGTATGGACACTGTCACACTGATAAGAATTTTCATACCGAATAGTAGGGTTCCGGTCGTCCTTGCCACCATTTTGATTGGGCTTGCTTACAGCTGATATCAGTTGTAACAGAGTTTCTCGATCACGATCTGTGTTATACACTTCATATAATGTGTTATCGTAATATTATAGTATCAATATTCAATATATGATCTATTCTGTGGTATGATACTATAATCATGAACGCGTTTTTTAGATGGGCACTTGGTCTCTAGTCTCTACTCTCTTAATGCTGTTAATGGGTTAGAAAACTTGGTTAGAACAATGAATAATGGACTAAGGTCAATGGCCAATGCTACCAATTGATAATATTTGTGAATAGCTTTTAATAAGGTAACGGTTGTACGGTTTGTGGACTACAAGTTGTTAATTAATTAGAAAATAATTAAAACAAAATTTGCTATTAAGATTTTAATGGCTTTTAATTTAATTATTAAACTGTAAATAATAAACATGTAAATAAAATAATGAGAGCTTCTTAGCTTAAACTAATCGATTTGAATATTCATTTATAATATTTACTTGTCTGGTGGTGCATCAATATGGAGTAGGTTTCTATACACTATAAAAGGACTTTAGTGGCCCAGTTTATCTAAATATTTCTCTGGCCTTGGGTTGATCCACTTAAATAAATGAAATCATTTAGGCATTAAATTTAGATTTTTATTTAGAGACATCACTTGTATAAATATGACTTTCAGTGGTGGCGCCAGAAGCCCGCGACCCACCCTGAAATTGTCCTGGACCCCATCTGGCTCACCTAATAATTTGTATTGTATTAGATATTTTAAAATAGAAATCGATCTAATTGAAGAAATCAAGTGGAAACAGTTCAAGTTTTAAATATTTAAAATATAATTATTTATTTTACTGAATCTCTTATATCTACTGGAGAATAAAAATTTGTGTATTAAAATAAAACAAAAATAAATAGGTACTTAGGTACTACTTCTTTTTTTTTTTAAATAACATAATAATTACCATATATTAATTTATGAAATAATATCATTATAATCATATATCTTTTTTATTTTTACTAAAATGTGTTGAAAATGTACTAATTAAATATATGTATTTTCATAAATGTACTTTTTAGTACTGAAAGCATTTGTACTTTCAAACTTTATGGGTTGTGTTAAATTTTTAAATTACGTATGGGGGTTTGAAGTGTAAACATTTAATAGTATCTATCGTATTTACTACAATTAAAATATTTTACTTGTAGTGAATACTTAAACACCCCCACATTGTATCTGGCGTCAGGTTCTCATATTCATATTTTTATGCTATGGACTGCATTGTGTAATGAAAACTGTGGTGCAGGTTTAGCTAATAGTCGATTTCTTTTTCATATTGAACTAATTTAATTTTTTTTTTTATATTTCATGCACAATATCGGAAAACATACCTAGGCGTACTAAGAAATTCTTCATAGATGCAGAAAAATGTTTTCTAGTAGGTTCTTAGCAAAAGAGCCGCATATAGAGAGGAGCGAACCAGGGCATTTGCCTCGGGTGTCTTAATCAGCGGCGCAAAATGTAAAAATATTTTTGTTCTAAATTTGAATTATAAATTGTAAATATCTGATCTTTAAATATAAAGTATCTAAAGGATAACAAATATGGGATATTTTCATGGAAAACTTACATTTATTTTCAAATACTAAGAGTTACAATACAATACAGTGGTGTGCTAAACAAACTGCAGCTATTAGAGAATTATGTTTACAACAAGATGTAGCCATGGAAGCCTTTTGGGGAAGGCAAGACGGGGTACTTGCCCTACCCCCTGGAAAAAATATGTGAACTTTTAATTTGATAAATATTATTATAATATTAAGACTTAGTTTCATGTAGAATATCATTCATATATTTGGAATAAAACGAAGAAATAAAGAAATCTTATTTATTAAATAATAAAGTTGATTACAATTTACTCTCCATTTTTTTTAGATTCTTATTAAAGCCTTAGTAGAGGTTCTATTGGTTTTACAATGATGTTAGTTTTTTTTCCTAGGGATACGCTTTTTGGAGTAATAAATACACTATAGATTAAAAATTTGGATGTTTATTGTACTTTGAAGGATTCTTTTTTTTTCTTCTTGAAAGTTTTTCGAAGCGTAAGAATAAATATGAAAACTGTAAAATTAGTCGTAAATGAGACTGTCAATAAACTGATTTTAGTTATTAAGTCATAAATTTAAAAGTAATATTGTTAGAAACTTGAAGTAGGTATTTAACATAATATACCAAAAAAATACAATTACAAACTTGATAGATGATAACTTGATATTTTAAAAGATATTGATAATTTTTGGACTAAAAATAGATCTTTGAAACACTGTTCTTTAAATATTAATTTCAGATGATTAATTTTAATTGTTGTTCTTAAGACATGAAAATGAAGTAAGTATGAGCTTACTTACATACTCACCAAAAATTACTGACATTTTTTAATAATCATTGCTCAGGCTTAAGCATCGACCTAAATTTGTATACAGTTTTTACGGAATTTATAACGTTTTTAAATCAATTTTCAACTTAAAATATGTATATAAAATAACTAATATTTGTTACCCGGCGTTGCTCGAGGTTGACTTTGCCCGGGCTGAATAATACGAAAACAAATAAAATTTCAAAAAATTTTAGAATGCCACATTGAAAGTTGTAATTAATCAAGATACGCTGTTTACTGCATATGTATTATATGTTCTGGTTAATTTAAAAAACATATTATAAGATTATTACACTTATTATACGGCATACCAAAATAACAGTAATTCATAGTTTATCGTCCCCAATTTTTCATATATATATATATATATATTTAAGATCTTAAATATATATCGATATTTGGTATTTATCTAGTTGTAGCTTTCATTATTCAGCGTTGTCTAACAAATTTCATTAAATCGTATTTGTAGCGTGTTGATTTAAATTAAAAATGTTTCTTTAATTATAGCTATAACAAATTTTTTTTGTGTTTTTGCAGTCTTTTTCATACAACGAATTATGATGTATTGAACTGTCAATATAGGTACCTAACTATTTTTCGGTGTATTAAAATTCGTTATATCACGAGAAAAAAATTATCTATTGGATGCCCATAAGGAAACTCCGTGCAACATTTTATGTATCCAAACTTAACAATTTGAGCTGTGACTTGATAGATACATTAAACTTAGAACCCTATTTTCATAATTTTATCCTTTACTGAATTTTGAAAAAATACTTTTTAGTGTTCACTTACTTAGTAAAAGTAACATTTATACAAAGTTGTAAGTTTTTAGACATAGAAGTTTAGTATGTGTGTTGATACCTCAGTCAAACTTTATAAAATTTTTTAGTGTTACTCATAACTTTTTTCTATACCTGTATTATATTATCCGTCTATAATAATAACTAGAAATCAGCAAACAAATTTCATATTATGGTATTTCTAAGACAAATTTTAAGAGGAAATTTTAAGAGAAGAAATTTTCAAATAAGATATAGCCTATATTACTTTTAGTTTAGACTTTCTTTTCAAAAAAATGTTTTTGCATCGGTTTTAATTTTTGAAATTGAAGTTGTTTTTTTCATGAAATTTCCCATTTTAACGCAGCGTAACCCCCTTTAACTCCCTTTAGGGATGAGTTATGCAAAATTCTTTTCTAGAGGGTCTCTACATCATACATATACCACGAAACTACTGACAAAATTTCATACTCATAGCTTTGGCGGTATTGGCCAGGCAATTTTTTGAATTTAACCCTTTTAACTCTTTTAACTCTCTTAGGGGTTAACTTTTCAAAAATCCTTTCTTAGTGAATGTCTGCGTCATAATAGCTATCCGTACGCCAAATTTCAGCCTGATTTGTCCAGTGATTTAAGCTGTGCTTTGATAAATCAGTCAGTCAACTTTTCCTTCTATATACCATATATTATATTTATATACTATTATACAGATTAATACATCCAATCATTATAAAACATTGGACGTTGATAGAAAAACAGATTTGGAATCTTTTGGTAAAAAATAACTCCTTATTTACATAAAATTCAATACACCCGTCACCAGGGGCATTCTCAGGATTTTTTATGGGGGAGGATACGAACATTAATCACAAAGTAAACTGTAGAGGTTATGCATCTCTCACACCCATGCGCGTTCTCACGGGGGGATATGGGGTATAGATTCCCTCATGGTATTTGTTTTAATCCAAAATATAAGTTCTGACGGAGGCATTTTTACGGTAAACTGAGTTAATTATTTTATATAAATAATAAATTTTAATCAATAAATAGTTATGTGAATCGTTATCATTTGTCTTTATAACGATCAGTGTATATAATTTATATATAAAAATGTATATGTGTGTATGTTGAAAATAACATTGAAAATTTATTGGCATACATTTGAAAAAAAAATAATTTTGCCCCGTTCTAAAATTTTAAGTATGGGCGCCCATGGATATTGTGATATTTGGTTGATTGAATAAAGATATACCATTCGAAGAAGCAAAGTTCGATGCTATTAGCTTACTAATGGCTAAAAATAAATTTTCGTTCATATTTCTGTTAACTAGTTGGGATAAAATTTGTAATTCTAATGCTAGAATAAACTGCTACTATGTTTATTAATTCCAATTGATACGGCTATAGCTTATTTACAGAATTTAATACGTAAATTTTTTTGAAAAAATGTAAATAAGTGTATTGATAAATTATTTCTAGAAGTTAAACAAAAAATTGAAGATTTAAACATATTGCTCGAATTTCTAAACACTATTAATCGTAAGAAAAAAAAATGACCGATGAATAAGTAGAAGATGAAATTGCAACTTTGAATGTAAAGCAACAACTTAAAATTAAAACTCCCATAAATAATATTTTAACAGGGTCAAGCAACCGTTTCAAATATATGAAAATTTTCATTTTTAGTTTTAAATGATGCATAAAAAACACGGATACTCATTTTATATTTGAATTTTTTTTTTATAAAAATAATGTGCAAAATTCTTATTTTATATTGATTTCTTAAAAGGCGTGAGTAAAGTGCATCTAGCTGTTCTGAAATCTTAAAATGTTAGCTTTAATTATATTCTCCTATTATAATTTATAAGAAAAGCATTTGTAGTACAGTGCAAATTTATCATTAAGATTTATATGTTTCATATTAATGACTTTTAATAATAACGAACTATCAACTAAGTATATAAAAATGGTAGGAACGCTAGAAATCGTGATTTCAGACATCTTTAATCATGTTTATTAGATTAAGAAAAGTAAATGGAAACAAATTAAAAATTAATTAAAATACTATTGAAAATGTTATGCATCATAACATGTAGACACGTAGTCAATTATATTACATAAAATAGTACCGAAATATGGTAGCTTTATCTAATAACCTTTATAATTGTGTGTTAAACTATAAATAAATAAATTTTAAGCTGTATTTAAATAAAGTAAACCTAAAACCTCCATATTATACTATACTCACCCAGTAAACAGTACTACAGTAGCGTATATAAATATCCATGTTATGGGGTCATAACCCATTGTGAGAGGGGAATGAGTGGTGATAATTTTTAGATTTGAAATGATTTAAAAATATAAATGTATAATATAAAATTAAAAAGTTAATGATTTAATTTAAAAACTATACTCATATAATTCAATAATTTGAAATTTGGGTTCCGGACAAAAAAATAAGGCGTATTATGTATTTACCAAGGCTGGACCGACGAATTGTAGTGCTTCTGGCATAATTAAAATATACACCCCTTTCCAGAAAAATCATATTACCTTAAAATATACTCAAGATTTATTCTAGAGCTCTAGTTACTCATTTATCACAATTTAGTATTAATCATTCATCGTCATCATAAAGGATGCATTAATACAATATATTATATATATATAACAATTAAAACAAAATATCAGAAATACAAACTTAAATATAGACAAACTTTAATAAAACAGCGTACCTACCATAGTACCACGTATTATAAATTTTAAATTAAAACAATGAAGTTAAATAAATAAAAGACAGCATTTTACGTACTTCATACTTAAACGCTTATTTTTTAAAAATTCCTCTTAAATGCTGGATTTTAAATAATCATATAAAAATATTTACCTTGATCTGTGAAATTTGTGTACCACTTGGATTGATTGGGTATATACAGTCGACTCTCGATAATTCAAACCTTCAATAATTCGAAACCTTTGGTAATTCGGAATAAATACTAGGTTCCTTGAAAATCATGCGGTAATTCTAACAAAAACAATGCATTTAAGTGCACTTAGTTATTCGAAATTAAATTTTGGGAAAACTAGCCAAAAATACATTAAGCGTTGATGAAGACAATGAAGACGACACAAGCCCTCTACCTCTTGTAACTTTAAAAGAAGCCAGTTCATCCTTGGAAATATTACGAAACTTTTCGCTCGAGTCAGAAGTCACTGTTGAGGTTTTTGATGGATGCTTTATTTACTATAGAAAATATAATTGAAAAAATGAAACTAAATTCAATGAAGCAGAAAACCATTACAGATATCTTCAAAAAATAATAATCTTTAATAATAATAATTTAATTTACATAGTATAATTATTATATACATAGTTTAATTTAAAATGTATATATATATATATATGTAAAATAAAAAAAAATTGTTTTTTCTTAACTCTTATAATTAGAATTTTTTTTTACCCTCTCGTTATTTCGAACTACTCAACAATTCAAACTCTCAGTAATTCGAAGTTTTTCAACAGTCCTGTTTACTTCGAATTATCTATACTCTATAGCCGTGCTGTAAATCCACCTGTGCACGTAGTCAATCGAATGCCGATAATCGATTATAAAATAACCGGAATTGATAGGCAGAATTTATAGTTAATATATTATGTTAAAATTTACAATTTTCATGTACCTATAGTCTGTTTATTTAAATTAGGCTTTATTTAGATATTATTTGGTAAGTTATTTAACTGATAAAACGTTAAATATTCATACTATTTTTATTTTTGTCAGCCACCTGAAACGTGCGTGCTAATATCCTTGCAACTTAGTTAACTTAGTGTTAGTTCACGATATCACTCAGTATCAGCCATCGCCGATAGTCGATCGATATAATTAATTTTAACAATAAATTTAGCGTTAATTATTGAAATGAAATGTTAAATTTTTAACAAGTTATTAATAAATTTACATCGAATAACATATTTAACAATGATAAAATATTTTGACTTTTATTTTCAAACTCTTATTTAACTAAATCCAATTTAGCGCCTTCATTTTCAATCGACTTTTTGCGTCCTTGGATCGGTTCGGCTCTGGTATTTACATTTTACATAGCCATGAGTATATTGTTCGAAGCAATTTTTTTCAAATAAAATGAGGTACCTACCTATTTATGAGATTATTTCAATTTATTCAACCGAACTTAATGACTATTGAGTCAGATTTTTATATGTTAAAAATTGTATGTAGCAAAGTTTCGTGAAAAATAGGTTAAAATAATTTTCTACTTAAAATAAAGACACTAAAAATACTTAAAGACTGTTGGTAAAAAATGTTTTTTCCATCTACAAGACATAACTTGTAAATTGTTCTAATGAACATAAAACAGATTTTTCTTGGCTTGATTAAATTTAATAAAACACATAGGTACCTATAAGATATTTTTATTATAGTTTACTTCTATATTTATCTTAGTCTAATACGATATTTACTTACACTAAAATTTAGTAGGTTCAATTTTTATATTTCATTTTTGATCTATATATAATGATTTGAGCGCGTCATCACTGAAGTATGTATCAAGTTTTAACTATTGTTTTAGATTATAAATGAAGTAAAGATTTATTAGTTTTACATAAATGATAAACGTTTCTCTTTTTTTTAGCCTTATATCTAACTAATAAGGGATTGCAATACGCCAATACTTATGTCCTATCAACATTAGGTTAGTATATGTTTTTCCTAATTATAAATTATACTTTATATATTAAATTCTTGATGTAGTGAAAGATCTGTAGGTTTTTTAGTGATTTATATTTTTGTCTTCTTTTTATCTACATAAATTTTTTAGGATATTAGTTTTTGATCTAAATTTATGTTCAGCCCAGTTTAGATATTTTACCCTGAGCAATATATAATACACTCGTTCCCTTATCAATACCAATCATAGAGTAATATTACTCTATGATACCAATAATAGGTTAAGTGTAAATTAAATCAGAAATGGCACCTTTTTGTGTGATAAGTATGATTACCATGTTAAAATATTTAAGTGTCCACCCCATGGTTTAATAGCCACATCTTCTAAGATGTGTTACTTCATAAGCAATAATTAATACTTAATGAACTTTATACTGTTTAACAAGTGATTTCGCTGATAAATCATTTTTTTGATTATTTCTATACATATTTTTAAGTTGTATCTAATACATAATTTTTTTACTCTTTATTAAACGTTTTTTCACTGGGTCTTGGGGTTACACATACACTAATAGAATTTATAGAAATAACAATAAAACTTTCATGACGAAATAACTGTTATAACTCATTAGTGAAAATGTGTGGTTTGCTGGTATCGAAGTTTAAAAGAAACTCATGAATTAAGAAAATAAGATCAATTTATTATTATTATCATAATTTATTATAAATAATAATATTTATAATCAATGTTATTATTATTTCTAAAAAAATAAAAAGGTGTTTATAGTCTGGTACATACTACCTACATAAAGTACTCAATGATCTGGTACGACTGGAATTTCAATTTTTTATCAATCTTATTCCTTATCAATATCCAAATGATTATTTCACACGTTTCCATCATAGAGTAATATTACTCTATAGTCTATGGTTTCCATTGATAAAAGAACATTTTTCTAAGGAGCAAATTATTTATTAGATAATAAATAATAATATTATACTATTTAATATTTAGTATTTTAGTGTAGTTGTGTGAAAAACAGAGTTATGAGTATGTTTACCGTGTGATTAGTTTATAAATATAATCTAAAAAGTTGGGCATTCGAATTACTATCAACTTTCGAGCACTGTTAATACTTGTTTTTAGTTAAACTAATTTACTAATTAATAAAATTATATTTGATTGTTACCATGTCAGTGATCATGTGGCTTAGAGGTTTTAGTTACCCTTGTAAAATTAACAAAATACCATTATCACGGTGTTTTTTGGCTCGTCATGCATCTACACAAAATGAAGCTCAAGATATCGATTTAGTTATAGATGATGAAAAAAATTTGAAGGAAAACGATTTAGATCAAATTTGTGACAAGTCACGTTTGAATAAGCAACATCGCAATTTGATAAATGGTCGAGTACCATATGATACATCGATGCACAGATTCCACAACACGGTCAAGTACAAGAGAAGAATGTATGGAAGGTATGGTGATATCAGTAATGTTTATCCAGGTTTGGCGTGGCCTACTGCTGCTGAGTTGGAGAATATACGAGAATATGAACAAGTAGCATACCCACTAACTATTCAAGAATTGCAACATAATGCACTTAAGCGTCTAGAGGCTGAAAAAAATGATATACTAATGCGTCAGAAAAAAATTGACGACAACATGAAAAATTTAAATGGTTGGCTGAAAGAAGTTAAAGAAAAAGCAGAAAAAAAAATCTTCGAGGCCCAACAAGCTAAAGAAAAGAGAGAAAAACTTATTGAAGAAGTGAAAAAACATTTTGGATACAAGATCGATCCTAAGGATGAACGGTTTAAGGAAATGTTAGTCAAGAGAGAAAAAGAAGAGAAAAAGAAAATCAGAGATGAAAAGAAAAAAATCCGTGAAGAAAAACTACTACAATATTTAAAAACTAATGAATAAAGTTATGGTAAAAAATTGCTATATATAAATATTGTAAACATTAAATTAAATATATTCGTTGTATGAAAAATATTTATTTTTAAATCTGTTATATTACAATATAATGGAGGATTTCTTATCCTGTTTATGGACATTTGTGGTAATGGTATATTTAGTTTTTGTAATAAATTAATAAATGTGACTGAGGACTTCTATTTCAGTTAATTAATTTCTGATGACCTCTGTATTATAATTAAAGTATGAGTATTAAAAAAAATCTTGATAGGTCTTTGTAATATAGTAGTATACAATTTATATTAATTCATATTAATAACACGTTCACAGATAGAAGGTAAATTTAAGAGGCCTTTAAATAAACTATAACAACAAATGGCAATGACAATTAAATAAAACAATAATGCTGCCTGCTGGCTAAAATTTGGATCAGCTATGTAAATCAATACCTTAGAAAAAATTTGTATAAACCACAAAAATTATATTTTTTTAAATAAACCGTAGCTAATTAATATAAATCCCGTTTACAAGAATATTGACCATGTTACACATATGTGACACGGGTCTGTCTGGAGATACACCGTTGTCTCATGTATGTGACAAGTAGCCGCAATTATGTTAATATCAGTTTAATAGCTTGAATAATAATATTAATAATATAAAATTTGGTATGTTATGATAAAATTTTAAATACTTTTTAACTGACTTCTTTGTAAAATATTGTTATTGTAAATATTGAATTTACTCATATATTTATTCAATAACATTAAAATAAAAAGTTTTCAATTTAGTTAATGTGTAATTATTAGTAGTTTAATATTAAAAATTAAGTCCATTAAAAGTATTAAACCTCTACTCAGCAATTAAAAGAAAAATAAGTGTTTGTAGATGAAATAGCCCAAATTAAGTTGTAGTATTATGGTACCACTTGGTTGTGATAATGAAAAAAAAAATTTATCAAGACTAATCTGTTCCTTAAAAATAAGTGTACATGCATGCAAAAAATAGAGGCACCAAATACAAAACCACATTTTTTTAAATTTGTTAAAAGTAAACATTTAAGGTGTGATTTCTATGAACGTCCATCGAAATCGTCCATCTACGTTCCATCTATCAACAAGTAAACTAGTGCAACGGGGCTGAGATTTGAATACAGCCGCGCTGCGGCGCGTCCATTGGAATCACACCTTTACACTCAATATTTTCAATTCCTTGGCTATCTCATAAAAAAAAAAGTAAGACTGTTAAGAAATAAACATTGCCACAATAAAATACAATTATTGTTTTATAACATTAACTTTGAATAAATATCTTTTACAATTAAAAGTAATATTTTAGAGATGTCAAATTTCTTTAATTTTACTTTTTAACATTTAATTTTTACATAAAAATTATCAGGATCTATGAGATATAATTACATGGTTTCAAAACAAATGTGCTTTCTTTATGTAATAGTCTTAAAAATTTAGTGACATACTATAATTTATTAAATTGCGTTTAGTATTGTAGATCTAAGATGGCTTATTATTATTGCTTTTTGATTTGAAATTATAATAAAAAACTCATCATTATAGGTGCTTAAAAATCAATATTTAGTTTCCCTAAAATGTTCTACTAATTCAATTGAATATTTTAACTCCTTAATAGTTATTGATATTTTATAATTTATTTGGTGTCTTAGTTATACACACATAATTAAAAGCTGGTATTTTATTACAATCAGTGGTTGAATTGAAAAAAAATATAAGAAGGACTAAGCTAAAGATTCTAAAAAGAGCGTTCTATAAAAAAACTCCTAATGATACATTAGGGGCAAAGCCTACCCTCCATAATCTACATAAAAATTACCAAAAGAACAAAATGAAGAGCTCCAAATATCATTTCAATGTTAAGTAATTATCAAAAAATGTGTGTGCTCGATTTTAAATGTGTCATCATTTTGTTTGAGGCTTTTTCCTCACACCTTACAACCATCACAACAACTTAAATACTATTTAAATTATAAATAGGTATTCCTTTATTTTATAAAAATTACAAACATTATAAAACATAATATTGTTAAATTTATATATTTCAATATGTCCAAAAATGTATATATGAATGATCATAATCTTTTTCATTTGCAATGAACATTGTGAGTTTCAGTGGAAGAGCCAAGAGGGGTTATTTCAGCAGGTCAGAAATGGTTATCTATATTCTATTTATAAACCATCAAATATTAATCTTTAATGATTGTATAAACAATAAACATATTGCATTAGCACTAAGATAAATCAATTAAAATAAAATATAAAATATTTATTATTTTGACTTCATTAAAAAAAAAAAAAATTTAAAGCAATTTTATCAAATTCCTAAGTTTTCACGATCCCATTATTCGCATTCGCGTTCCATTTTAAAAATTAGAAGGTGTACGTTTTTTCCCAAGAAGAGGACTCCATTTCCTGCATACCCCCCCCCCCATTAATCACTGGTTGCAATGATTTAAATGTTATCATTGTAAAAAAATATACGTTAATTACTCTTATTTTAGTAAAATCAAGCAAAAACACTAGAAAACTCGAACATAAGAATCTCGTTTGTTATTTCCAATTAATTTGTGATGTTAAAAAAATACTGAATTGTAATTTTACTTTTTTCTTTTGCAAATAAAATTCTAAGTTTTTAAATTTTTTTTTTATCAATTTGGGCCAAACATAATTATTATATACAACATATTTTATGAACAAAAATGGAAAATTACAAAGTAGTATTTAGACATCACAAGATAACTAGGAACAACAAACTGAAATATTAATGTTACATATATCTAGAGTATTTTTTGCTCTCAAAGAAATCAATTGTTTTTTTTTTTTTTTAGTAAAAATTATTTCAGGACAAAATTTCAGGTTTAAAAAAAAAAAATGATTTGCAACAAATTTTGTTACATAAAACTTTACTATATTGTAATGGAAAACAGAAATGGATTACAAAGGAGCTAATGAACAATGAATTAATGAATAAAAATTAACTAATTATTACAATGTTTAACATACTAATATATGTTTATTGATTGAATTTGAAGTAATTAATAATGAACAATCAATAACAATTTACATTAATTTTCAAATATGAATTGAGTATTTAAAAAAATTAATTTATTCTAACACAAAAATAGAAAAAAATAGTTTAAAAAAAATCTGAATCATCAATTAAGCTAAAATTATAATAATTATTAATAAACTAAGTATTTCAAAAATGTATTAAATATATTAAGGTGATTCATTCCATGTTATAGGCTTACGTTCATTAGCAGATGAATCACTAGTAACACCACTAGGTCCTGCTACAGGTGATTCTTCACGAACAGCTTCATTATCTTTAGTTGGTGATGAACTTACAGAAATTATTTCAGGATCAGGACAGTCATTATTTTCAGTTTCTTCTATATCTTAACAAAAAAAAAAAAAAATAATAATAATAATAATAAATAAAACATTCAATAATACAGCTAATCTCACTACACATTTTTTTTTTTTTAATCTCATTTCACTGAACATTTATTTAAATGAAAACTATGTAAAAATTATCAAATAATACACATTGCTTTAAAAAAATGTATAAAAATTAGAACTACGAAAATGTCTTTAAAATCTCCCGTCTGACAGTAGTTCTATAAGAAAAAAATTAATATACTAATAATATTCATCACCTATAAATGCATACCAATAACACATCTGATTTTAGCAAGTAATACTTAAATGTACATGAAAAGTTGAAAGAGGTTAAATTTTGTTTGATCATATTATTACAGCTATAAATAATATACAGACCTAAATATGTATCTATTATATATTATGTTGGCAAATTAATTTTTAATTCTTATTATTTTTCTTTAACACGTTTACTGCTTACTACGCCAATAGGCGTCAATAGTATCACTATAAATGTGCGATAGACGCCAATTGGCGTCATCAAATATAGTAATTTTAAGATGTTTATATTTCAGTCAGCGTTACAACATTTGTTTCCAACTTTTTTTCAGCGCTATATACAAACATTTATCTACATAATTTCAAAAATTGTTTCTCAAAATGACCATTTATGTTTCATTTATGTATAATATCATAATATTCTGTTTTATTCAATATAATTACGAGTTTAAATTTATATTTCGTTTATTTCTGCAATGGAAGCGAACCAGTTCGGACGTATATCAAGTGAGTAATTTTATCTAAGTATAACTGTATGTTTATAAATGAATTTGACATATGTGAAATTCCTCTCTCCATTAGTTTTTACATTTCTTTTATTAAAATTTAAAATAGATCAAAATTGTTCTTCTAATGCTTGTTGATCTCGACCAAAGAGTTTGTACAGTTATTGATCACAGTAAGGCTTTCCTAATATCTTGGTAATTTTTTGTAAAAAAAAAAAAAAAAAAAAAAAAACAGTTTACACTAACGGGCGTTATCAGCATATAATATGTAATTTTTTCAATAATGCTAACAACACCAAATGGCGTCAACATAAATATTGTTATGATTATGTGTACACACCGAATCGGGTGATACAATAATAGATACGCAGCAAACGTGTAAAGAGTATTGTGAATCATCTTCTAATGCCCTTAAAGTTGAAAAATGTTGTACGGGTTGATTATGTTGCATTCGATACTGTATTAAATCATATATTTATAATCTTTGAAATAATCTACCTTAGAATATCGAGATTTTTCATTATTATCAGGTAAATAAATAAAATAGCATTATACAATTATAATTTCTTTTTCCTTTCCATATTTTATTTCTGAGTATTTTATAATGGTACAACAAATTATAAAATAATAAAGGTATGTACTGTTGCATTTCTTTATTGTTATATGTGTATTAGAATAATACTAGTAATATTTTCAAAAATAGTTTTATAAATTAATTTATTACTTTAAAATTTTTTATGACCCTATACTATTCGTAAATATTAATTATCATAATAAATACGTATGGGCATGTATTACAATAGTTAAATGATTCAATTATAATTTACCATGGCTTGATTTCATTTCAATAGCTTCTTCTTCATTTTCTGATGACAAAATTTCAACTGTTTCTTGCTCTAAAATATTATATTTTCATTAATTAAGTATTTAAGTTAAAACTTAAAGAAATTAAATTGAAAATTTATAAATAAACAAATTTGACTATAATTTTGATATACTAAATATTTATTTAAATCATTCATTACCCAAGTCAAGTGTATCAGTTTCAACATTTTCAGTTGATTGGGAAACACCTAATGTATCCATAGTGTCACTTGAAGTTCCTATTAAATATAATAACTTGATATTAAGTATTTTTGGTCAGTTATTTTTTATATTTAAATAATTAAAAAGTATAACTTTAATGGGAAATAGTACAAGTATAATAACAACATAAATACCTGCTTGAGGTTCAACTGGAGTGGAATCACTTTCGTTTTGTCTTGATTCAGAATCTGATGTAACAGTACTCTTTGTTTCTTCACAACTCTAAATTTTGTTTTTATACAACAAATATTATTAATATTAAGTAATGAGTAAATTTTAAACTATTTAAAGAAATACAAAAACAGTTTGATTACCGCTGAAGAAACTGGTGTATTTTGAAATTCTTGAAAGCGAATTATTTCTGGTGAGTCTTCTTCAACCACAGCCATAGCTGTAGCTTCAGCATTTGATGAATGTTCTGGTGTATTTTCTCCAGTGGCTATATGAAATAGCAAAAAGCATCAATATAAAACAATATACAGAAATCTTCAATATTTTAAAATTATTTTGATAGAACTTAAACAATGTAAAAGTTAGTTTTAATTAGTAAAAAGGGCATATTTTCCTTTCTTATTGAATAAATAGTTAGGGAAGTTGTTATAATTATTATAGAGAATGGTTTCACCTGTTTCTCGGGTTAAGCATTTATTTGGAGTCAATCATTGGCAACATAGTTAGTAATATGCTTGATTTAATATTTAATTTTAGATTTTAAAACATACTCTGTTCTGTTTCTTCATTTTGGATATCATTTGATTCATTCATATTATTCGTGTCTGCTGTACATTCTTGGCTTGTGAGATCAACTTCATTATTTTCATGAGTTGCTTCACTTGATACTTCCATATCAGTACTTGCTTCAACTTCCTACAAATAAATGATAAACATAAAATTTTAAAATTAAATGATGAGCAGTAAGAAAAATAAATTATTTGCAGTATTACAATGATAAAATTTGTATCTTTAATTAACCCGGTTAAACATGATATTTCTAAATAAAAACTCGGAGTTTAACACATTTGTTTTAATAACACACTAATTTTATCATCATAACTTTAAAGTATAATGAATCAAAATATTTTTTAAATAATGATACTAATTTAAATTGAAAAAAGAAGCACATACTTTATTATCTTGTGGGTTACTTTCTGGGCCAGTATAAGAATTGCTAACTTCAGAATCTCTTTGAGAAGATGTTGGTGCTTCATATTCCATTTCTCTACGGTTTTCTTCTCTGGGCATAAAAGTTTTTGACCTTTTCATCTAAATGTAAATTAAATATTAAATAATAAAAAAATAACTCAAAATAGGAGTAAATGATTGTATTATTGAGACATGTCCCCTTTAAAATAAATGAAGTTATTTAAATTAGATAAATATAGAACTAAAATGGTATCTAAAATAAATTTGTAGTACACAAGAGATGATGATACTTTATGCCCGTTTTCAGATACTTATTTAAAATGTAATATTCCTTTAAATATTAAAGTTATTTCAAAAAAATGAGTAAAATCTTACTAATAAGCAAAAGTGAACAATTCAGCTAGACAAATGGTAAGAAAGCAATAAAAAAAGACATTTTCAACTTCTCTCATCATCATATTATAAAATTGAAATAAATGTTAAATAATTTGTCTAATTAATATATTTGTATTGCTTTTAATATATTTGTTTAAGAAATATTGTTATTTTTAATTTGAGATAAAAAGCTTAATAATTAGTCAAAAGCTTAATTAATGGTTCAATATCAAAAACAAGAATTTTAAAAATTGAAGTGAGCAACTTTGATACATTTTTTCCATTCCATTACTTAACATATAAATATAAAATTATAAATTATTAGACACGGAATAAGGACATAATACAATTCATATTACATATAACTAGCAGCTTATATAAGAATAATACATGTGTGTGTGTTATGTAAAAGAATAACTCATATTTACATAAGAAGTAACAAGCAGATCAGCTTTTCGTTTTCGTTGAGTATTATTAGAGTGAGTTGTAGTATCTAGAGAGGAACAACTAGGCCCACTAGTACAGGCAGTGACAACGGATGGTTCTGATTCTGTTGAAGGACCTGGAGCTGAAGAACTAGCAATATTGCTACTACTACTTTCCATTGCCTGCCCATTTTCATTTTGAACACTGTATCTAAATTACATTTATTACATTAAATTTCCATTCAATATAAAATTGATAAATAGTAAATATCTTTCACCTGTCAATTTGACTTTGTGAAGGAGACACTGTTGATACAGAAACTGTAGTTGGTTGTGATACAGTTGTTTGTACTTGTTCCCTGCCTTGTGGTACTACCAAAGCAATACTAATAGCTGGATTAGCTTGAGCTGCAGTAACACTAGGAGCTGCTGAACTTCCCATTACCTGTTGAAGAGGTAAGATTGACGGAGGAGTAGCAGTAGAAGTTTCGTTAGAGTCAGAGACTGTTGCAGTAGATTCAGAGCCCTAAAATATTTAAATTCATAACATCAAATATTAATTAACTTTATAGTGTTTAGTAACGTACCTCAACATGTTGTACTAAGGTACTGCTAGTTAAATGACGACTTTGAGCTGTACTATTGGCTTCTGACGAATCTAAAGCATTTCCTCCACTACTACTTATATCAACAGACTGAGGTTGTTGTGGATGAACAGTAATAGTTGTGCTACTACTAGTTCCACTCATTGAACTGAAATAAAATAACTAAATTAATTAAATATTTTATTAAAAGAATCATGGAAAATTAAATTCTTAAAAAGCTGGTAAGTGAGATGATGGTGGTACAAGTTCGTCCTTCGTCCCTTCGGTCCTCGGACAAGATATTGGTGATGAATGTATTAAGTTTTAAAGAAATGCTGACTCATTTCTTTAGTATAAAACGATTCTGAGCAAAGCTTCAGTGTAATATAATATATTATTATTTAAATACTTTTTACGTATTTTACGGTTATTTGTATAATTTTTGGTGAGTTATAATAATTTATTAAAGCGTCTATAAAAAAAAATCCTGACTAACGATTTTTGAACTTTTGTTAGGATAATTAGGTAGGTATATGAGTAAGGTCATTTTAAATTTTCAGAACTATTTGTCCAATATTTAAAATTATATTACATAAAAACTTTCAAACAATTTTGTAAATTAAAAGTTCTATATTTAAGTCAAAAGTTCTATGATTGTTCTGAAAATGTTGTCCAATATAAAAAAGTATGTATTTGATATTGGATAAAATTTTCAAGTTTTTAGCTTCAATACTTTTCGATTTATGACTAAATACCTAAAATCTGAGCAGTGAAAATATCGTTTACGGCGGATTTTTACCGATTTTACTCAGTTTTTCGATCGTTATTCTTGATTACTGGAAAAACTACGGATATTTTGGAAAAATGACCTCTCTAAAGTACCATCTCAGTTCAATATCGAATCTAAAAAGTTGCTGGATGAAACTTTTGGACATGGATTTCTATACGAAAAAGTGTTTACAGAAAAAAAAAAAAAAAAAAAATCATTGTAAAACCATAAGATCCTTCGCTTCACTCAGAATCTAAAAATCTGGTAAGATAATGGTGGTTTCCTTCAGTTTTCAAACATGATAATGGTGATGAGTACAATGAATTTCAAAGAATAAATTATTTAGATAGAAAAACAATTTTGAGTAAAGTCTCAGTGTAATCTAAACAGTTTACTTATTTTATCATTTTTAGTAAACTTTTAGGTAGATTTTTTTGCCATCAAAACCTTATAAAATTTTTTTTTTCAACGTTTTTAAATTACCTCTGACTTGATGTAGATGATGTTTGGCTAGTTGGTAATACTACTACACTTCTAGGTTGCATTGTCATAGGTTTAATACTAGCTAATGGTGTTTCCGCAGCTGCAGATCGCCATGGGTTGACTGTCACAGAATGATGTACCTACATACACATTATTAACTTGAATACATTACTTTAATTCAAATTTTATATGGAAGTAAAGAATATTTTAAAGAAAAAAATTCAAAATAAACTAGTATCTCACTGGTTGAGGCTTGTTAACTGCAGGTCCTAATGGTTTAATATTAGCTGTGGGAGGTTCAACAGCGAGTTTATCTGGACCAGTACTAGTAGACGGTTTTACCTAAATCAGAAACAAAATAATATTACTTAAATATTTTGTGTAAAACATGATAAAAATAAAATATTTTGATTCGATTAATAATTATTATTTAAAAATGATAATATTTTATTATTTGGGTATTACTAGTAGAAATGTAGCTCGGATAGATGAATCCTATTTATCTAATATATATTTCATAATACCTGTTGATTGGAGAATTGTCTCATTAAAGCAGTAACTCTATGATTTAACATTTGTATATCATGAGACAACCGATCTTTTTCTAATGTAATCTGTTCTTTTTCTGTTACAAGTTTACGATTTTCTTGTTCTAGACGGTTAATTTGAACTTGATATTCCTGTATTCGACCACCTTAACATAATTATAAAATATACAAACATTATTTTTTAAACAGCTATATATTAAAAAAATAAATTAAATATAATTGATAATAATTAAAATATAAGACATAGTCTATTGCATGTGTTTACAATAGGCGTCCTGCAGACCAGATTTGGCCCGCGGAGAGGAAATAACTGGACTGCCAAAAATATTATTTTTTTAAACATTGGTTTTCTATACATTTTAGATTCTATATAGAATTTAGATATTTGATCTATTGTTATGATGTAATTGGAGATTATGATACCGAATATATTAATTGTCTTAAACTGTGTTTTAAAACAAAAATAAATACATTGATTATTTATAAATTTATATAACATAATATAAATATTATGTAACTAATATTTAAGTTTTTACAGGCCCTAAAAAATTTGTTTTCTAAGTTGTGTTCAATCTTGACCATTATAAAAATGAATTGCCGACCTCTGATTTATTGCATGTATTCTAATTAGGTTTTAACTCTAAATTTAAATAAATTATTAAAACCAAAAATATACAAAACCCAAAGTTATTCTTTTTATGAGTAGCGAGTAGGGCTCATATTTCTATATGATAACATATTTTATAGAACACACAAATTATTAATTTTGTTTAAGAAGATGCTTTACTAAATGAACTAACTTTTTATAATAAATACATACTTTGACGTTTAAACATGTTTTTTCATATAATTATTTTCAGCAGTAATTTACAATTTAATTAACGTTCTTATAATTTTTCTCATTTATTTTCAAATCTTTTATGCTTTATTAACTACACTATTCAAGATAATACCAATAATTAAATCTTGTCTATGGTCAACATGGGGTCAACATTCATGGTTTAAAAAAATGGTTGTTTATAATACACTTGCAATATTGTTTTTTGTTTTTATATTTAACAAAATTGCATACAACTGCCTGGCTTTTATATGGCACATATATTTAATTCTTGTACCTATTCTATAATGCAAGGTTCCTCAATGTCAGATCCCACCACTGATCGAGATAGCAATAATAATATTTATATTATCTTTATAAAAATAAAAGTACCTGTTTTTATTACATAATCAAGACATTTGTGATCACTTATATATTTAACGGTAGTTGAAAAAACCCGAAAAATAATAAAACATATAATGAAACTACAATATAGTTTGGCTATCATACTATAACATAATTAATTCGATATACTTAAATAACGTAAATAATAAATACAACTTTTTATAAAACATAAAATTATTGCCTTTATAGTTCAAACAATAAGTATACATATATAACAATAAAACTAATTTTGTTTGCCATTCAAAATGTAAAAATAATATTTTTGACACATATGTGGTATGAGATCAATATTTGTCAATGCTCATTCTCTTCCGAATTATTAGTATCGTATGGTAATAATAATAATAATAATAATAATTCGGAAGAGAATGAGCATTGACAAATATTGATCTCATATTCTTATAATTCTTCTGAATTTAAAGCAAGCAACAGTAATAATACTCTTAGAAAATTTAAGACTACGAAAATAATTACTAAAAATAGATAGAACATCATCTTTAAGTATTTTTCTTTTTTATGTTTCCCTCAATTAAAGGTTATTTGTTCTTGTACTTAAGGCAGTGATTCCCAACCAGGAAGCCGTGGCACCCTAGGGCAACGCTAACTTTATTTAGGGTTCGGCAAAATTATTTGAAATATATTTTTTAAGAAAAATTGTATTTTTATTTTAAATTTTATTTTCATGAAAAATATAGCACCGTGAGTAATAAAACAGACTATAAAATTAAACCTTTTTTGTTTCATATAATTTGTAGAAATATTGCGATGTTCAATCTATTTTAATATTCATACCGGTTTGATTGCTATCGCTTTGATATGGACTGTTAAAACATTATCACTCTACCATTTGTTTTTACCACACATTTTCCACTCATGTAAACATAAAAACAAATAAACGGATGAAAATGGAGTTCATTGAAGAAGAAATGAGAGTATGTCTTTCAACTATTCAACCACGAATAAAAAATTTATGTAAAAAAAAAACAAGCCCAAGTATCACATAAGTTCTATAAGTTCCCTAATTTTTAATTAATCTTGCTAATCAAATAATATTATGCAATAATAATTAAAGATAGAAATTTATTGTTAATGTTCAAAAAAATAATTTGTTTTATAAAATAATATATGTGTATATATAGTATATATTATGTCTTATTACTTTTGTTTATGTTTATGTTTATGCACTGCTAAATAAAACCTAAGTAGTCTATAGGGTGCCTCCGAATTTTTAGAAAATGACTTAGGTTGGTTAGTGGTGCCATAAGTCAAAAGAAGTTGGGAACCTCTGATTTAAGGAGTATATTTATTCTTTAAGCTCGCATCCGAATACAAAAAAGATTTGTTCAATAACGGTGATCGTCTAAATCAAATATATAATAAGAATATTTTATTATAAAAAAAATTTTTAAGTTATATGAGTATTACAATATTTACCAAAATAATAAGTTTTGAGGTACTCAAGTAAAAAAAGACTGGAAACGGTAGTTATTTGTAAAACATTTTTTGAGTTGATTTCTTTTATAAACTTTTTTCTGAGGGACTCTATTGCGATTCATACTTTACATTTTTTTTTTTTTTACATGAATATGAGCTCTAATTATGATTTATAAGAACAGTAAATCTATTATGGGAGACGGAGTGGTTCTCTCTCTCTGGGCAGGCAATTGTCTAGAGCAGTAGTGGGCAAAGTACGGCCCGCGGGCCAACTCCGGCCCGCGAAAGCATTTAATCTGGCCCGCCGAGGGTCCATCGATACTATATATATGGAAAGTTTATATTTAAGATTCATTTTTTCGATCCACCTTAATGGACAGTATATGACCCGTCATAATTATTACTCTCACAGCGTGGTGTAGGTAGATAGTAGGTACTATGATAATAGGTATATCGTTTCTATTTTTGTTCGTATTAATATATTTCCCGGATCTCGGTTTGGTGCGTCCTAATTGTTAAAGTTTAACACAAAATGTATTTTTTCTATAATTCTGGCCCTCTTCTAGAATTTCTTAAACTTTGTGGCCCCCCATTAAAAAAGTTTGCCCACCACTGGTCTAGAGAGAGCAGCCGCCATCTCCCCTGTGCAGAAGGAAACGGAAAACTACTGCACAGCGACCCTTCCTTCCCTAGTTACAACTTCTCTTAGTTGCAAACCAACCCTCGGGTGGTAAAAAAAAAATCTATTACAACCAAATAAATTTTATTTTATCTTAAAATTATGTCCTACATTTTGACAAATATTCTTCATTCATAATTATTTATAAATATACAAGGATTTTAAAGATATATACTTTTATTACATAAAGATGAAAAAATATTTTGTAGTAGATTTCTTTGTTTAATTTTTTGCTGATTTAGTTTAAGAATAAATTTTTTTTAAATAAAAAAATAAAAATAGAATTGAAAATTACCTAAGTCATATGTAAAATAGAAAAAGTTTAGCAAAATTAAAGCTCACCAAAATAGATAATGTAAATTTAAACCTACAACTCAAATAAATATTTGAATTAAATAAAATACGTTTTATAAAGAAAAAATATCAATAGCTATTACATTCAATTAATGATTATTAAATTCTTACCGTTATCTGCCTCATCTAAGCGGGCCGCAAAGGTATCACGTTGTCTTTTAATCATTTCATTTTCTCTTGAAAGGCTTTGAATTTTACTTCTGACACTTTGTAAAAGCTGCTTAGCACGTAATTCTTTATCTTCGCTTTTAGCTTTTGTCACTTCTACTTCAGATTTAGCAGCACTCAAACCAGCCTCAGATTCTATAACCTATAAGGGACACAGAAATTATATTGTCAAAGTTATTTATAACTTACAATAAATGTTTATGATGAATTATCAGTGCATGTTTATATTCAATAAAAATAAATTCAAGTGGTGTAAAATCATTATGAAATTTGTAATCTAAGTAAATACAGCTGTACTACACAATAATTTTCTTTTATGAACATAGTGAATATTAAAAATAAAATATTTATTAAAGTTTGGAGTTATGCTGTCATGTCAATAAAAGGGATAATAGAATGAGCTAAAATAATGAAGCCATAATAAATATAATGGTTATGTTTTATTACACACCCGCGCGCGCACACACACACATTCTCTCTGTATACCAGGGGTCGGCAATTGATTAATATGACCGTCCAGATAATTCTAAAACAAATTTTCGAGGGCCAGAAAAAACTTAAATATTGGTTAGTAATCAATGTATTTATTTCCATATTAAATCACAGTTTAAGATAATTAATGACGTATTCGCTATCGTAATCTCCAATTACGTCATAACAAACGGATCAAATATCTAAATTCTATACTGAATTCTAAAATGTGCGGAAAACTGACGTCTTAGAAAATATATTTTTGGTGGTCCAGTTATTTTCTCTCCGCAGGCTGAATTTGGCCCCCGGGCCGCCTATTGCCCATGCTCTATACTCTTGATAATTTTAAGTTCAGGGAACCGAGTTGAAAATGTAATTTATAGAGGTTTTTAACTAAGCAAGTTTGATTATCAAGGAAAAATTTTAATGATTTGAATTAGTGTTCAACATTTGTACTATGCACATGTTCATTATTAATTTACTTAGCATATAATATTTACTATACATCTTAAAATTCATTTTTTTTAGCTATATCTAGTTGATTACAGAAATTTGGAAAGTTATTAAATAAATTTATGATTTATAACAATATCGGGTAAGATTATCTATGATAAAATAACATTTTATAATAACTGTTATTTTCATATGCTAAATTTACATGTTTACTCTTACTAAAACAATTACGCAAATTTAACCACATTTAGGCATTTCTAATCAAATTTACTTGAGTTTACATACAATTAATACATTTGAATTTTAGAGGTACTTCTAGACAAAAATATTCTAATTATAATGTCAACCGCCATTTATTGCTGTAGTATTTTCAATACTACAATAAACATTTGTTTTTACTTGAAAAACAGAGGTTTTATAAGAAGATCAAGCATTTGGTTCAATAGGAGTAGGTTTTCAATTTATTGAGTCTACTGTATATAATACAGGTATCCTAGAAGGATTTGTTCATAGAAATATCTTTGAAATAGTAAAAATAGTGAATTGTTTTTTTGGAACTCGCAAATCTAAGGACAACAAATAATTCATATTAATATACTTTAAAAATTATTTTGAAAGCCACTATATAGAATTTATTTTTTGAAAATACTGACGTTTCAACTATTTTATTTCATTAACTCATGACTTTTTACAGTTTCTAGAAGAATGCCATGATTACTGTACCATAATTATCAGAAAATGAGATGAGCTATATAGTATATATTGTATATAATAATAACAAATAATAACAGATAATAATTTATATGAATAACAGATAATTTTTCAGGAAACTTATTATTATTATTTTTAAATTATAAAATTAATGAAAATAAAAAGTTTAAAAATAAACTCTGTAAAATAGCTGTCTTCTAATTTTCGAAAAAAAAGAAGTTATTTTTAAAATTTTTACTAAAACATTAAAACTAATTAAAATATGAATTATTTGTAGTTTTTATATCTATGAGTACTTGAGAATAAAATAGTATTAATATTTTTATTATTATAATGTTTATTATCACAAGAAATGTCACAATGAACTAACACTCCAACACTCATAAGACACCTTATATATATATATATATATATATAGTAAATTGGTAAAGATGATTTTACATTTTGGTGTGAGATTTTTTAAGTTAGAATGTGTAAAAATAATTTAAATATAATACGTCACAGGATTAAACCTTATTTTTCATCCAAAATTTGTCAGAATATAGAAATGTTAGAGATGTATAGAAGATGTCAATCAACTCTACAATATACCATATAAGTTAATTGACTGAAGCAGTAACAGTTTGGAGTGTGATAACTGATAAGTAACCATGGCATCATTGATTTTTGACTTTTAGTAAAACAGGATCACCATGAAATTTAACTGAGATTCATACATAAACATGATCAACAACTTTTTTGTACCAGAACTGAAGAGTTTTTCACTTTAGCAATATCTTCCATACGTAATATTCTTTTAAAGCATGTGATAATGTATCTTTTTACATATATAAATGTTATTTTGCTCAAAAATAAATGGTGAACTACTTATTCCAAAAAATCTTGTTCTCATACACATTGTATAATAGTGTGCTAACACATTGAATAAAATACTAACTTTAGCCTTAAGTTCATTTATGATGGATTCATTTTCAGTTTTTTGTTCTTGTTTTCCTTGTTCAATTAATTTTTTACGTTCATCAGGATCTATACATATTTTACTACCCCCTTGCTGTAGTTCATCAAATTTGGTCTGCCATGAAATTCTTTCTGTATTTAATGTATTAGTCAACTCTTCACTTTGTTGTTTATAACGTCTAGCCAGTACCTTGACCTAAAAATCAATTGTAAATTATTATGATCTCATTTAGTATTAAATTAAATTCAAATCGTAGGTATTTACTTTATATATTTCTGATGCAACACCGGTAAATTTTTGTCGATAAGTTCTGATTATATTTTTGAATGTCTCCATAGCTTTATTGTTGGAAATAATTTTAGTTTTTATTTTGACCATTTCTTGTTTGTTTGTATTTAGTTCTTCTGAATGATCAGTTTCTAGTTTTTTTAACTAAGCATAAAATATAAAAAAATGATAATATAAAATGATTGATTTTTCTTAAACATAAAATAATCAGTTTCACATATTACCAATTCTTCAAGACATGATTTATCCGATTTCATAGACTTTAGTTGATCCAACGCAGTAGTCATTTTTCCTTTTTCTCTTTCTAATGTATTCAAAAGTTGCTTATACTCGGTGTCAGAATGAGTTCCGTTTGATCGTTCTTTCCATCTTGCAATATTCTTTTGAGCAGATGCAATCTACATAAAAATCATTAAATATTAAAATTTAAATAGTTATCATTATTTTACTATGACTTAATTTTAATTATATAAATTAATTATATAAATATATATTATTTTATTTAACATGTAGGTAGAAATTTGTAAATATATCGATAAAAGAAAAAGAATAGAGAAACACTTAATAATAATTGAATACATTTTTTTTCAACAATTAATTTTTTTTTTCCTAAGAACACGGTAAATTAAGCTTAAATAATAATAATAATAACTATATAAATGAGGCTAAAAAAAAAAAAAAAAAAAAAAAAAAAAATGAGACTAATATAATTAACTTTGTACAAAATGTATTCACTATATTCAATATGAGTTTCACACTAGTTGTACTTATTTATTAGCTAAAAAGTTACATAAATGACGAGAAATCAATCAATTCAAGTTTGGAATAGGTTAAATTATATTTTTATATTTTAAATATTAAATTACTCTAAACAAGTTTGAATTAACTCCTTGAAACCTATATATTTTATAAATGATTGCATGTTTAAAATTTATAATAATAACCTAACACTAGTAAACTAAATTATACCTCTGCAGTTTTTTGATCAATTAAACTTTGCATTCCAGACATATCATCTTTTAAAGCTGCTATCTCAGAAGTTTTTTTAGCATCTACTTCTTGTAACTCTTTGAGTTGGCTGGATAACAGTGCATTTTCTTCTTCTAAGATCTTATTTTTTTCTACTATCTGATTACATAGTTCAATCTGAAAATAAATTCACTATGAATAAAGTTACTAATTTGAAATTATACCAACACAAATGTTATTATATATATATAATATATAGATATATATATTATATATATATAGACTCCAATAATAATTAAAATCCATAAAATACCTTTTCTAAAATTTTTGAATGATTATTATCTATAACTAAACCAGATGAATGTAATTGTCTTAGTTCTTTCATTTGAATTTGCAAATCATCAACAATTTTTGATTTGTATTGTAATTCAGATTTTAACCTAAAATTATTTATAAAATATTATCATATAAAATTGAATTCAATAAAAAGTTATATTACTTATTGCATTCAGAAGTTAGTTCATTTAACTCTAAAATGATAGTATTTTTTTCTTCTTTTAAAATATTTATCAAATTTGCCATTTTGGTAAATTGTTTATCAAATACATTTGTTACAGCAACAGTATTGCTAAAACTATCATCTTTATCTGATATCTTACTATTGTTCTAAATTTAAATAAAAATTATAGTTAAAATAATTATAAATGTAAAATAATTAGTATTATTCAAAGAATAATCTGATTATTTTATTACCAAACTTTCTTGATTAATTAATTCCTTAGTTATTGACTTATACTGTTCTGATAGTAATTCATTTTCAAATTTCCATCGTTCAATTGTCTGTTTAAGACCATTAATTTCATCATCCAATTTCATTAATTGTGTTTTATGCATATCTTGCATTTCTTCTATAGATTTTTCCATGGCAGCTTTATGATTTTTCAAATGATCTATTTCTGCAGTTTTAGCTTTATTAAATAACTCTAACGCATCTAATCTCTGAAAATACATATTTATTAAAACTTATAATATACATACTACTGCAAGTCATTTTAACAAACTTCTAATTTATTTTTATAGTGTGCTAATTTATGGTTAAGTCCCTTTTCTAATATGTCTTTATCGTTCAATGATTTCTTTAACTCTTCTTCAAGTGTTGTTATTTTATTATTTTGTTCAGTGATCTTTTTTAACAGCTCACAATTATGATCTTTTGCTGCTTCTAATTCTTCTAAAATTTTAGTATTATTTTGATCGTACTCCGATAATTGATTTTGTAATTTACTTATATGATCTTTCTGAGATGAGTTAAACTCGCTTAATTCTTGCATACTATAATAAATAATTTTAACAAAATGTTAATAACAGTAATATAGTTAAAAAAATTATATTATATATAAATGTGTTCAAACATTTTGAGTTTTAATTAACATATGCAATAATAATAATAATCTAACACTAAAGAAATCCTTTTGTTACAAACCATAGAATAGCTAAATAAAACATACTTTAAATTATTTAATTCAAGTCCAATTTTACATTAAGTTTATAATAAACACTGATAAATTAATTGTAAACAATCATTTAATCATAATAGCTTATTTCAGGAATTTGTATTCTATTTCAGCACAAAAAAAAAAATTAATGCCTTGATGACGTTAATATCCTTGCGAATTTATCAGTGAATCGAACAGTTGAGACCGAACTGTGACTTTAAATTTGGTAGGTTTACTAACAAGGGAAACCTACTGAAACTTATTTTACTTCAAATTTTAATTATCTATACAATCCCAATCACCATTATACAAGAATACTAGGCAAATAAATTTTTTTATTTTTATTTTTTTTATTTTTACAATCCGAGGGTTGGTTTGCAACTAAGAGAAGTTGTAATTAGGAAGGAAGGGTTAGGGTTACTATGCAGTGGTTTCCCGTTGCTTTCTGCACAGGGGAGATGGCGGCCACTCTCTCTAGACAGTCGCCTGCCCAGAGAGAGAAAGCCGCCCGTGACAGAGGTTTGAACCGGTAACAGTGTGCGTTAGCAGTGACGCCTAATTCCACTTGGCCACTCCGTCACCCAAATAAAATTAATCGATACTTATTAAATTTGACTTCAAAAAATTAATTTGATCTTGTGATTTAAAAAAAAATTATTAATAAGATTAAAATTAACAATTATCTAATAAAAATAAAAATAAAAATAATTAAATAATATTGGTTTATAAAAATAAAGAATTTGACCGTAAACATAATGTTAATATTTAAAATAATAAATTACTTACGCATTAATTAACTGTTGATCTTTTTCTAAATATTCTTTTTTTTTAATTTCTCGTTCATTTTCCAATTGTGAAGAATATTCACTCATTTTTTTCAAATTTTCTTCTAAAGATTTGTAAAGTTGTTTTGTAACATTAAGTTCTGATTTTAATTGATTTTTTAGTTGATCTATAAAATAATGTTGTTTTTATATCATTATTTGTAATAGTTTTTAGTCATTTGTTTGTCATTGCCTCAACTTTAAGATGTCAAAACTGATTGTTTTATCATAAAAACGTATTTATAAATACGCAATGTATCTTGAAAATAGATAATTTATTAGTATAATGAAGTTACACTAAGGTTAATCACACTTATAATTTTATTAACAGGATACAAAAGGATACACTTGAAACATTGCGGGGTTTTGGGGTTCATCGATAAAAAGTAATCAAGAGTGATGTGAAACCAACTGGAGTTTTCTGAAAATCGTAAGCTAATTTATGTGAAAGATACAATTTAATAGTAAAGTTGCATTTAAAACTTTATAACAACTAATTCTGAGTTTATATCACTAACAAAATTATTATTTTCATTTTAATTAAAATAACAAAATTTAGTTAATTATGTATTTTTATTAACAGTTGATAAATCTATTTTTGTAGTTCATCTGAATTATCATCTTAAAGAGGGATAATAAATTATATATAGCTGGATGGCAGATCAACAACAAATAACTAATAAGTATAATTTAGTATATAACATTAAATTAAAAATTAAAGGATACATTATTTTTCTTCAAAAATTGGATAGATATGGATCAAAAATAATTACCACTTTCAGTAAGTTTTGATTTCAAATTTTTTACTTCATGTTCAAGCTTACTAACAACAGTTTGGAAGTTTGATATTTCATCAGAGCATAAACTAAATGAATTTGCTCTTGATCGAGACATTTCTTTATAAGTACTCATGTCTTCTATAGCTTCTAGTTTTGAAAGTAAAGTATCTCGAACATCCTTAAAAATTATCCATTATTAATAGAACTTATATACTTAAAAAATTAAAACAATTAAATACAATTATAAATAAAATACCTTTAATGTTTTTGTTAATTTTTTATATTCTTCTTTGAATTTAACTTTATCATAATCAGTCTCACCAATGTTTGTCAATGTTACGTTCCAGTTTAGGATTAAAGAATTCAATTGTGAGGTTAAAGTTTTTTCAAATTCTTTTTGTAATTCAGATTTTTGTCTTAATTCGCGGGAATAATTTATATTTGTAATATACATACTATCATTTTCTTTTTTCAGATTATTATATTGATTTTTAATTTTGTCAATTTCAATTTTCATTTCATGATTTTCCTAAAATGTATACATTTAGCTAATAAATATAGTTTATGTTAAAAAAGTACAACAAAGGCTATTAAAATGACCAATGTCAATATACATGTACAATAGTTAGTAAATTAATTGATCCATTAATTATTTTTTACAAGATTCCTCAACAAGTAAAATATTACTTAAAATAAATATTTTGAACAGGTACAATATACCAAACCAAATTCGGATAAAAATAAAATATATTATTAAGGACTGAGAAAAAAATCTCCCAATAAAATTGAATGAAAATATTTGTTCTTAATAAAACAATTTTACATATTCCACCTTTTTTTTTTACAAATTATATGATAATTTTAAAAATATACACAAAAAGTAGAGGATGATTTATGTGATCATCGATACAAATCTTATGTAATTTAGATTTCATACGATTTAAGAGAACAAATAATTAAATAATCCCACAAAAAAAAATTGATTAAAGGCTATGGGTCTAAGGATCCAAATGTGATCAACATATTAAGCAATCAACCAAAATATTTTCACAGCCCAATAATAAATTAGATAAAAATAAAATTTACCTATATGTGTACAGGCGATTAAGCTATTTTTCAGTATATTTACTATTTATATGTATTCATAGTACATGAATTAAAATTAAAATTTTATATTTTAGTAAAAAAATACTAAATTAATATTATAAGTGATAATGTTATTTATGATTAAAGATATCATAAATATAAAAAACAATAGATTTAACAAATTTTTTTCTTTTTTTAAGTTCAAACCTAACCTAATTTATAAAACACTTAAAATATAGTGCATGTATATTAACAAAATTATGAAAGGGTTTACAAATATAATTATATAAATCGCCACTGTTTTTTACTATAAAGTAATACATCCTACATTTTTACCAGTTGTATTTTTAATTGAACTAGTAACTTACATAATTTAATGTTGATATTGTAGTATGTAAAGTAGCCAACTTTTCTATATTTTCAGAATTTTTAATGTTAGATGTTTTAATTTTCTCCAATAATTCATTGATTTGATGATTTAATTCTTCAACGTGTTGATCCAATTGTACACGAGCAATATTATTAGATTCAAGTTTTTCTTGAAGTTGTTTAATAGTAATATTAGCAGTAGTAAGTTGACGTTTAAGACATTCTACATTTTCTTCAGATTCTTTGAATTCATTTTCTTTATTGTTTTCAAATACGATGGTAGGCTAAAAAAATGTATTTTTGTAAATATTTGTTCAAATAATAAACTCTTTTATTAAATTTGTATTACTTACAGGACTTTTAACATTATTTTGTTCAACACCATTTAATGATTTTAATAATTTAGGCTTTACATCTGAAAATTGCATTTTAGATATGTTTTCCTAAACACACAATTTAATGAGTATTAGAATGTTTTATTTTTATAAATACTTAATTAAAAATAATTAATTTATTTAAAATTAACATTAACTACTTTTTTTTATTATTTGGTATATAAATATGATTACAATGTATCACAAAATAATTCGCATGTATATAAAAAAAAACTAACCTTTTGTTGTGTTATTAATTGAGTTTGTGCTTCAAGTTTTTCTTCCAAAATATTTATCTGAGTCTAAAAACATAATTCAACATAATTAAAAATAAATTTGAATACATATTACATTACTAAAAAGTGTTAACACTAGAATTAGAACTGGAATAAGTGAAAAAATGTATCAATTATTATCAGTAAAATAATTAAGACATTATACACTTTAAATACCTTTAAGTCTTTAATTATTTGAACTTCTTCTTCGTCTTTCTTTTGAGATAAAGAACGGACTATTTCAAGTAATTTTTTATTTTGCCTCTGTAAACCTTGAATGTTTTCAAATGTCACATAGTTATTTGAAATTATCTATAAAAATGATGGTTTTGTTATGTATAATATCTATTGATATAAAATTTATATAATACATACTGATTGAGGACTCATATCAACCCCAATATTTTGATTTTCTAAACGTTTATTGCATTGATTATTTCGTAGTAAGAAACAAATCTAAACATATCACAAATAAATACACATCCTTAGTGTTAATTTATACTTTTTTAATACTTACTTGTTTGCTTAAATCATCTTCAATCCTACAAAGTTTTTCATTTTCTTTTGATAGTTGATCACATTTTAAATTAGAATTTTCTAATTTACTACTAATATCTTTTAATCTAAACTCTAATCTTGATACGGTATCACACAGCGTTTTAACTTTTTCATTTGATTCAAACAAATTTTTTTCCAATTCATCAACATCAGGTGCAGCGTCCATAATTTGCTACACAAAATATTTTAATATTCATAAATCATAATTTGAATAATTAAGATATTAGAACACCTTAATAATGAAATACATATTTATCAATGATAAAGAATTATGACAATACATTTTCAGCTGGGTACTTTTGAAATGACTTAAGAGTCACGGAGAACTTAGGAAATACAACAAAAAACATTTTGAAATAATTCATAATTTTTAATTTAATTAATGTGGGTACACAATAATGCACACAATAATTATCAATTTATAAAGTCTTTAAGATTCTGAGTGAAGCGAAAAATTTTATGGTTTTACAATGATATTTTTTTTTCTGCAGCCACTTTTTAGGACACTTAACTTTGTCCAAAAGTTTCATCCAGCAGCTCTATAGATCGGAAACCAAATGTAGACAGTAATATAAGGATTCAACTTTTTCTCTTCACAATACTTTTACCGAGCGTGGGAAAAAACTGAGTAAAAAAGGTAAAATTTGACGTAAACAACACTTTTACTAAATTGATTTTAATTATTTAGTAATAATCCGGAAAGTGATGTTACTAGAAAATTGAAATGTTCACTATTAACAGTATATTACTACATACTTTAAGAAATGTTCAAAACAATTCGACACCTTTTGAGCTAAAAATAGAATTTTGGAAATACTTTTTTTTTTCTAAGGCTATCCCTAATTCTGTTTTCAAAATTTGACGAAAACTTGAAAATTTAATATGATCATATTCATACACTTTAACTAACAATATTAAAAATTTCAAAAACGGTTAGACAGGATTATTTTTTATAATCGTTGAAGTAATTTAAATCACAATTTTTACAGAACTGACTGTTTTTATGTCAATTTTCAACTTAAATAATATATTTATAAAAGAATATTGATCCATCCAATCATAATGAAACATTGGGTACAGATAGAACAACATGTTTTGAATCTTATGGTAAAAAAGCCTCTCATTGGTGAAACAAGAAAACTTTACACAGGTTTGATAAAAAAAACATTAAGACAATTAAACTAAAAACTGTTAAATTACTTGTTCTAAAATTATAAAGTTTCTCTTGCTTTCTTCAAGTTCTCGGGTAGTAGCTTGTAAATTTAAACAAGTTTCTTTATAAATAGCATACACATCCGTTATTGTAGTACCACGATGAATAAGATAATTTGAATCATTTGTATTCACTAAAACATTATACAGTTTAAGTATAAAATATCATACAAAATGTAATATATAAAATACAACATTCAAAAATCATCAACTATTTAAAATTGCAGAAATCAACATTATTGACACAAAAAAATTAATTGGTTATAGCTCAGGTATTAAAATTAAAAAATTAATATTATTATAATAATATATGAAAAAATTACAATATCCAATGGAAAAAAAAAAAAATAATAATAAAATAGAATAACACAGTTCATTTTTTCATTTTGATAGATGCTTAAGAAATAAGGTGGCCAAAAGAGTATTGGACAGTAAAGTGAAGAGATAAAAGAATATATTAACTATAGATAAGTTTCAAAATATTTTCAGCAAGTATATTTTAACCAATCATTATATATAATCTGATAAAAATATAACTAACATAAATTTAATACCATTTAAGCAAAATTATATTTCATACTTTTGTTTTAGAAATTTAAATTATTGATAGATACAAAAAAAGTAGAAAATTAGTTACCTGGAAATATTTGTTTAACTATTTCTTCTGAAGCATCAAGTTTACTTTTTAATACAGAAATTGTATTTTCTTTAGTGATCTTGTATTCTTCGTAATCCTTCAAAAGTTTTGACAATTTACTTTCAACATCATTTAAAGATGTTGTTAATTTGTTTACATAATCCTTATTTTCTATTATATCATTGGTTAATTTTTTTGTCTGCACAGTTTCTTTTTCATAACATTCTACCAAAGTTAAAATTGATTAGTAGATTATAAGTTTCTTTTGTATTCAAAACATGAATGTGTCCAAAAGTATTTATTGAAAAAAAAAGTAATAATGCATTAACTTTTGTTTTATTCAATTCTTTTTTTTTTATTATGACTACTATACCTATAGTTATATTTACAATTACTATAATCACAACAAAACAATTTAATAAAAAACATTTTTTTCATCTACTTTTTAAGTTTTTTAAATAATAACAATTATTTATAACATGAAATATTATGAGAAAATGCCTTTATAAAGCAATTTTAGTATTTTAAGCTAAAAGTATCAGTGAAGAGAAAAGCCTGGGATACCCACAAAAATGTACTATTACCATTCTGCTACACTATAAATATTTATATATTCAACATAAGGTCTAATAAAGAGTGTTAAATTATTTTTAACATGAAATTGTTGCGTAGTATCTAGTGAAGTAAAACAAATTAAAAAAAAAAAAAAAAAAAGGTTAAACAAAATTCATGGCATAATTAAATTTGTCAAATAAATCTGAAATATTATATATACATAAATATTAAGATATGATTGACTTTTCAATATGATAAAACAAAATAATAAGTACCCTTATAATGTATCATCAAAGTTTTATTATTTGTCAACTCTTTATTAATTTGTTCAATTTCACTTGCATGTTCAAGATTTAAATCTTCAATTTCACGTTTCATGATATTCATAGAATCTTCTAGATTTTTTGATTTAATTTGTAATAAATTTACATTATTCTTCAATTTCAAATTCTATAAATATACAACAAAAGTTTAAAATAAATTGGTAACAGAATATTTGTCAAAAATCATTCTTAATTTATTGTCATTAAAACCATATTAATGAGACATTCTTGATTTTTTTTTTTCTGTTTTTAGAATTTTTTTGAAATGTTTTCAATTTAACAATTTGAAGAAACAAGATATTAAAAAAATATTAAATAATTAACCATACTAGTTATTAAAAACTATCATACAGTTAAATAACTTGTGAACTTCTTATTTCATAAAAATGAAATTAAAAAACATCATGAACTAATCTAGTTTAATGCACGTTCATTTTATTAATAATTTCCAAGTAAATTATTTTTACTTGTTCTTATTTTAATAAAATTACTTACATTATCTAATTTACTATTTAAAACTATAAATGAAATATTATGTATCAGAGAATGACTATAAATAAAAATAAATAGGCAAGTGCACTGCTGTGATAACATTTTAATCATTACATAGACCAGTGTTTCTTAAACTGTTCCGTGGAACCCTGGGGTTCCGCGGAGATCACTTCAGGGTTCCACGATGGCACTAGTAGAATTTTGGTGCAGTTTAAAAGATGAACATCCTCAACTGTCACAAAAAGCCGTGTTGGCACTTTTGCCTTTTGCAACTACTTAAATGATTGAAACGGGGTTCTTCACCTATACATAAACAAAATACCGCAACAGACTTGATGCTGAACCTCATAGGATCATAGAACTTTCATCAATAGAGCCTAATTTTAAGAATATTTGTAAAAATAAAAAGTAATTTCATTCGTCTCATTAAAATTTACATTTAGTCTAATTAATGTTATTATTATTAAAGTATTATTATAATTGCATACAATAATTATTATTTTTATTTTTATTATAACATATTTTTTTGAATTAAATACCTATAACACAATATTATTATAAGATTATAATTTATTTACAAATAATCCTAAAAAGCTAAAAAAAAAAAGTAAGGTTCCATGATAAAAGTTGACATCAAAAAGGGTTCCATGGATAAAAAAAGTTTAAGAAATGCTGATATAGACAACAACTTATTACAATTCTCCAGAATGATGAGCTAGAACTAAGAAATCAAGATATTGAAACTACACAATGACACCTATTTTCAAACAATTATGAAATGTTGAATGAAAATTAACTACCAAGTTAAATTTTAATTCATTTATAATTTGGAAATATGAACTTCATAAAAATTAGTAAATATATCTTTCTTTAACAGAATGAATTTAATTATTAAAAGTCTGGTATTATCTACTTGCAATACATATTTTGTGTAATTGTTTTAGAACATTTTATTAAATTTCTAGTATTTATTGATTTATTAAAATCAAACACTATTTAAAACAATTGAAGCATCAATATTTAAATTTCTATAGTTAAATTGTATCTGTCCAGTATTACAATCTGCTTTTCATTTATATTTTAAAAGTACTAAATTAACTTATCTCAATCTCAATATCAAAAAATGTCACACCATGCCCTTTTTCAGAAGTTGTTCAACAACGATAAGGTTCCCCAATTAATTTTGTCACTATTATCAAAGATCAAAGCATTTAACACCTCTTTTTTTGTAGCACTATATTAATATCATGGTTAATAGAGCTCTCCAAGACTTACAATTTATATAGCGCAAATGCTCTAATTTAATTTCAAATACTTGTCACCTCACTTTATTTTTCTTTTAGTGTAGCATAATGATAAATATAAAACTCCATGCCTGGTATGCAAACAGCCATACATCGAGTCAAAAATAGATTTCAATACTTTTTTGCCTTTTTACTTAAAATCACGGTATATACCGTGCTTAAAATCAATCATTTATTGCACAATTATGAATTTCAACATTCACTATTTTTTTCATGTATACATTAGTATTTTTTTTACAATAAGCCATATCACTAAGCTATTGTTCATTCCATTAGTAATGCCACAAAACTTTTGTCATGTGACAACTATCAACTACACCAATAGTTGTTTCATATTAACTCAGCTCTGTCCAGGTTTTTAAACTTTTATTAATAGTTCAGTTTATTTTTATGCATTAAATCAATGTCTATCACAACATTTATTAACACGTTGACTGCAACAAGGTTATTGTTTAAGTAAATATCTGTGTAACATAAAAATTATGAAAACAAATATTAATGAAAAAAAATTGGGAACTCGGAATGGTAAATTGTTAAAAAACATTTAACACATAGGTACCTGTACGTAGGTTTAAAATAAAAAGTATTAAAAAAACTGGTAATAATAGAACCCGTTTAAACTTGTACGAGGGTTGTCAACAACAGAGTAAGAGAAGGAAATATGTATGTTGACGACCCGTCATTATCAGCAGTCAAGACGTTAATAGAATAAAATAAATGATTATTTGTTTACCTCGGCTTCTTTCTGATCTAAATTTGGTTTTAATTCATTTATTTCTTTATGATATTTAGACTCAAGATCAGATATTTTATCGGTACATTTTAATAAACTGTCAGTTAAGGTCTTGATTTTTAAGTGTAGTATTCCATCATCTGTTTTAATCATTCTTTCTCTAAAAGAAAATCAGGATTAATTAATAATATAGGCCTGTTTACATTAGACATTTTAAATTACCTAATTTCAGCTTCATGTAAATTCTTTAATAAAGCTTCATTTTCCAGCATTAATTTATGTTTTTGCTTTAATGCATTTTTAAATTGATCATTAACTACCTCAACTTCTTTTTGCAATTCCAAAAATTTTGCTTCTCGAATACTCGTACTATTGTTAAGCTTTTCAAAATCAATTTCTGGTTTGCTTGTTGGTTCTAATTTATAAAATTCAATATTAACTTAAGAACATTCTAATTATTTTTAAAATTACTTACCACATAAAGTATTTGTTCCAACTTCATTCTGGGCGATTGGTGGAGTATGTAAATATTGTTCAAACTTACTTTTAGTATCTTCAGATAAGGCATTATAACCATCATCCGCCAAAATAGAATTTATTAAACTAGATACATCCATATTGAAAAGTTTAAACGAATTAAGAAAAATTAAAAATATATATTTGACCAAAGATTTATGCTATTAATAAAATCCAAAATTATGGCGACAAGTAATATAATAAGTTGTAAAACAATAGAAAATTGGTTTACAATTTTATAACATTATTTAGAAAATTCAATATCGAAGAATAAACAATAATCAAAATTATCCAACTATGAATTAAGTCCAAAGATTAAAAAAATTTGAGCCATAACTAAATGTATTATATACAATTACGCTATGAAGTTTCCAAATTCCAAAATACGAACAATAATTTTGATGCACAACGAACATTCTCAACACTGCTACATATTATGTACGTTCACAATTGAATACAACGTTTTTATAGGAAAAAACTACACAAACACAAATAAACGTCGAAATATTTATCAGTAAATTGTGACCACAGAATTATCCCACAGAGGTTATAATACTTCATGACCTGACATTACCATGGTTGTTCCAGTGATGAGGAAAATTGGACGTCCGACAGTGTCGACACATAAAACATAACATTATCGAGATTATTATTTCTTTTCCCCCGTTAAGCTAAGAACTATGAAGAATTTCGCATAGAATTTATTATAGTTGCACCAGCACTACAGAACAATAGGTGATACTAGTGTGCTGTGGAATGTAGACACTTGTCACCAACACCATGATTAAAACCTGTTTGATTAATAGTTTAATCATAGTAGGAACTACCCAGAAAAATTCTTATTAGATAACTGATACGTACACGATGTATATTTTTTTTTATAGAAAAGATATCACCTTTACATAATGGTTTTTATAGTATAAAATACTGTATATTATGTTCTGTAATTCTTCGTGGTTCGCATGATTTAAGTTCTTTTGTCATGGTAGTTCGTATCCAGGGACGCCCGGAGATTTTTCATGTCAGATACAAAATTGGAAGTTTTATTACATGAAGTCGGTCTCACTCAGGGTTGGCAACCGTCCCGATTTTAGCGGGACATTCACGATTTTAAAGTTTTTTTCCCGTGTCCCGATCAAAATTTATGCGGGACACAATTTTCCCGAGACATCAGGAAATTATAAATTTACCCTTTTCTACGATTGTACAAACAATAATATTTCATTTGTTATCGAGCACAGCAATAACCAATTTGTATTCTCTATATTTAGATTCTATACCGTTTTAACATAATATCATTGATTATAAATAGTTACCTTTTATTTCATAAAAAATTTAGTCATTAAAAAATATTATATTAGGTACTTATTATTATTTCATTAATCATTATTTTTATTAAATATCTATTGTAAAATGTCTGTTAATAAAGTATTTACATAAAGAGAGTACCTAATTATTATATGTGTGTTTTATTTTTATATGTTTTGTCATTATGCCATCATTTGTCAAATTATTACCTTTATAATTAAATTAAAATCAGAAGAAAATGTTCTTTTATTAGAAAATTTGTCCCGATTTTCCAAACTAAATAGTTGGCGATCCTGGTCTCACACAACTAGGGCACTCAGTGACTTTCCGACAATCATTGTACCATTAATTACGAGAATAATATTATATACCTACTCGTAAAATTAATAGTTATACTTCACGAGTCACAATTTTTTTTTGCCTCCCCCCCCCCCCCCGCTGAGTGACATATCTGTGGGCGTCACTGTTCGTATCCCTTGAAAGTAGATACATTTAGTATTCCACTTTGTTAAGAATTATCCTAGTGGATTTTGATTATATTTTAGATTCTGAGTAAAGCAAAGATTTATTGGTTTTAAAATGATATTTATTATTTACTAGCTGACCCTTCGAACTTCGTACGGCCTAACAGTCAATGAATGTTGTCAGGGACGGATCCAGAGGGGGGCACGGGGTCCCCCCCCCCGAAATATTGAAATGAAAAAAAAAAACAAATATGAATATAAAATTTACGATCAGTTCAATATTTTGATAATCTTGTATGCAAATAAATTTAATTAACAAAGCCATTCTGAAATCGTATATATATGATATCACTACGATATCCCCTGAAGTCATAAAACCGTGATTCAAATAACGCGCCGATTTCATCTAAGACCTCAGACCTCAAGATAGCGACTATGTCAAATTCCTTCTACAAGTACTTTTGAACTTTTCTTTAGGTTACTGTGGACATGGAGTATGTTAACTGCTCATATTATACCTTTTTAATTACTATGAACTGATACTTGTGCGCAGAAATGCAATATGGAATTTCGTAAGGGACTGAGGGTATAATTTGAAATATTTTGATCGCCCCCCCCCCCCCAAATATTTTCTAGATCCGTCCCTGAATGTTGTGATACCTTTTACCAAAACTGAATTTAGTATTTTAATTAACGAAATTAAATGAATACGAAAAATGTATTAAGTTCGATAGTTCATAAGGATAATATATATAAAGAAAATAAATATTAAAAAAAGTACAAAAATCAAGTATTTTAATAGCAGGTCAGAAAAACATTTCCTTTGATGAAGCTATGCATTTTGCTGCATGGGTTATACTTGGGTTGATTTTCTTCAGTGAAGCACCTAGTGATATAACGACATTATTTGCTAAGTTATCATGTACAAGAACAAATAAAGTGGATGGTTTGCCGACACGTGAACATTGTACGTGACTACGTACAATTAAAAATGAGAAAAACGTGCATTTTCTAAATTCAGACCATAAACACTCAAGAATAAAATTGTCCTTTTGATTTGTTAATCGTCGTGGTGAATTAAAGACGAATCTTGAATTTAATTCGTTTAAACATAAATGGCATATTGGTTGGGATCATTGGAATCCTCGGAATGAGAACTTCCCCGCCTTTGAATTTTCCTAGGAGTGTTGTTGCGAGAATCACATTGATCATCAGCTTTTTTATAGTTTTGGTTGGTTTAGATTTCGAAGTATGATGAGTGATGACTACTAAGCCTAGGTATCTTTTGTTGTAAATTGTGCGGGAGGTAAGCAAGGCACATCAAGGAATTAAAAGTAATATTATTATTACACGAGATTTCGGTAGTGAACTCGACGAGAAGACGACGACGTTCGCACGGTTATAAAATTATTTTTCACATAATGCCATTTCAGATTAATATTGGTCGCGATAATAAAAAGCCGTAGTTCTCGCTCGTTTTTTAGGCTACACTGCTACAGGGAATCCTGTCGCTATCCGCTGTCAAATTTTGATTTTTGAAGAATACATAGTGACCCGTTGGTCGCTATTGCGTGCAGATCGTGAACGGAAAAAAATATTACGTAACTTTAATACGGCTTAAGGGCTATTTCCAGTTTCCACATATCTGTGACGGGTCCGTGTCCGATCCGGGCGCCACTGGCGCTCCTATTTCCACATATACAGGACGAATGCGGCACATATCTGTAAAATTTTTATTTTTACCATATTTTTCTATTAGTTTCAATCTGGCTTTTAAATGTGTGTTTTATTTACTCAATTTATTTTCATAACTGCAATGTGTGTTATAATACACACTTTTAAAAAAAATAATTTATTGAAATGTAATTGATTTTAAAATAATTGGCATTCGTATAGCAGGTGATCTACTGCAGTAGAGTGATCTGCGAATTTAGGACGAGTGATCTACGCACAAATTAAAAAAAAAAATTGTTTTAATAATATAAAAACACAAAATATTTTTTTATTACGAGTAGGTACTTATGTCATAATATTATCATACAAATATTCGTCAGTAAACATTTTTAGTATCATTTAAAAATTAAAAAAACGCATCTTAAACATTAACTGATCGCCACCACTCTTCAATCAGACGATGTAAGAGTTCTGATGTAGTGCCATGCATTTTTCGAAGTATTTTCATTTTAAGATGTGACCAAATTCATTCTGTTGTCTGGTGTTGGTTCCTGTTAGCGGGTCGATAAAATGTTTAGAATGGTTTACTTTCAAGTGATTATAACCTTTATTTTGTAAAACTTTAGAAACAAAAAAAAAAGTGTTTCCATTCGTTTGACATGATAGTTGTTCCTGGAAATATTTCTTTTTATATATTTAAATATATAATATATTTTTTTTTAATATATTAGAAGGTTAGGTTATTTTATTTCCTTTTTCCTCATAGTAATGACTCGTCAATTTGAGCACATTCGTTAGGTCCTCCCATAGGTTTCCGATTTTCATAAATACTACAACACACATCACGGCATAAATTGTACCAATCTACTACTGTTTTATTAGACCGTCCAGTAAGCCGACAAACGGTTACTATGCTCATGTCTTCTGACCATTAATAAACCAACTCTAAAATTTGTCTTTGTGACAATTTAGAATTAGAACCAACTGTGTTGGTGAAAAATGTATTGTCTTGACGCGGAGACTGAAATGTTTGACATCCTTTTAGAACGCATCTTAAAGTTTGGTAGTCACGTTGTTCACCAGAAGCCAGCCGTTTTTTCTGATCACAATTTTTGTTTCAGAATCACATTTTTTACAATTTGGAGTTTCACTGTCATTCGGAAGTAAATTGTGAAGTTGTAAAAAATGTACAGATGATTTTTCATCAATAATTATTTTATAAAATTCAGACGCACGCATTTTAGGTAAACTCCGACCAACGAACAATTTAAAACTAACGGACACGTACTGCTTCTCATTTCATTGTACAATTATTTAGAATCTAGATGTCATAAGTTTTACCGCAACTATTCAATTGTCTATATTGTTGATAAAAAGGTTGATTATTAAGCGAAAAAGAGACTACCTATCGTAAACATACGTACGTGTTAGATACAACAAACTACGACCATCCAATTATGATTTTTCCCGACAATTTTACGTTTATAAAAATAAAAGTAATACAAAATATGTAAAAATGTGCAAATTCAAATAAATTTATATCTCACCTAGAATAATATAATGTAATATAATATAATATAATATAATAATAGGTAATAATATTATTAATCATATAATTGTAGATCACTAACCTAGTCAGGGGCGCCGAAACTTATATTGATGTAGGGCAATTGCCCTAAATATTGAAAAGAGGTGGGTGGGTGGGTCTGCCAGTTGATGATAACTTCAAGAAAGAGATATAAATAATTATAATAATACGTTGGTAGGTAATTCAAATATTAATATTTAAATAGTTTGGAAATAACACTATTACCTACATAAATAGGTGCTAGGTAGTATAATAATTAATAAGTAATACTTGAAAGTAATTATTAGGGCCAGGACTTATATAGTTATATGTAGGTAAATACTAAATACATATTTTCACAGTAATATGATAAAATATGATAAAATATGATTTGCCTTACATTTATTTTTATACATCGGCGCCACTGAACCTAGTATAACATGATAGATCACCTGATACATCTATAACGAGGTAGTAGATCACCTGCTACACGAATGCCAAATAATTTTTGCAACTAGCAAATTTTTCTTAATATTTATCTCTTAAAACAAATGGTCTTTATCAATTGACATTTTAATATCATTAGATTCAAATCCGGTGAATTGGTCGCGAACAATTGATCGCCGGTGAATTGATCGCGAATAACAATTAACAATTGGTCGCCAGAATAATTGATCGTCGGACGAACATTTTTAGTTTCTTAGTTCTTTAATACCCTAAGGGGCTAGGTATATTTCATGAAGAATATTCAAATACCTACTGTAACTATTTTTAAATAACGGACAGTTAGTCTAATTAATATATACTATTATAATATTATACTATTATATTATATTAAAATGATATAAAATAACAATTTGTAATTTTTGATTGATTCTCTTGGTAAAATGCCGATGTTTGGACAAATTTAAACTATAAAATACTCGCCTCACAAGATAACTGAATTGTCATCTTAGTGTGGGTTAATAGTTATTACTTATTAGTTATTAGGTACTTATTAGTTATTACTATAGCCGATAAACTACTACGATAGGTAAGCTTATACGATCGTTATCGACTTATCGTCATCTATTGCATCGGCTGTGTCAATTAGTCATTATTTGTTGATCCATGTTGATGCAATATTGTATTAAAAACTTTATGGATTTTTGTAAAAATGATGTCGATAATTCCTTTGAAAATGAATTAATTCAATTTCATGAGTATTTGATCTTAAGTAAATCGCCAAAGTGTGTGAAGAATAAAATTTATATAAATAATGGAATACTTCATTTGTGGAAGTGGTTTAATAATAAATCATTGGCGGGTGTGTTTCATAATTTAAATATAGCATTAAAAATCTATTTAACTCTATCAAGTAGCAGCTACGGCAGTTTTCAAGCAGAAAGGGCATTTTAAAACTGGCACGCATAAAAAAATAATTACAGAACTACCTCTACTCTAGACAACTTAAATGCACTTATGATGCTATAATCAGAAAATGACATTCTCCAGTCACTTGACTTTGGTCAAAGTATCAAAAACTTTGCATCTTTAAAAGCAAGAAAAATATGATTTTAAATAAAAATAATGTTCTAGTTTTATATTTATAAAGTTTTATTTGTGTGGTATTAAAAAAAACATTGTTTTAGAAAAAAAAATACTGTTCTTATGAAAAAAAAAACTACTGTTTTTATGAAAAAAAATATTCTTGGGGCCCTCTATAATATCCGGCCCCAGGGCCCCAAATATGTATAATCCGGGTCTGACTCTTTTCATTTATGGTAAAAATAATTTCTCATTTGTCAAACTAAAAAATTAAAAACAGGTTTGTTAAAAAAGCGGTTGAATATATAAACGGTATATATATTTTTTTACATAGAAGCTTAGCTAAAAATCGATTAACTGTTCAAATAATCCATAAATTCTTTAAAATTCAATACATCCGTTTTCATTATCTTGTCCGAGGAGCAAAGAATACCCTTAGTAATTATTGAGTACTATTACTCATCCACATAAACATATATATATATATATTATATAGTAGGTATAAATGTATGCATACAAATTGTATTATAGACAGTTTAATCTATATTATGGTCCATGGGTGTATAATTTTTCAATCTTAACTGTACTCCTTCAGGCCATGAACTAAGTGTTTGACAGAATGTAGAAAATAGATAATCTGTGAACTTGGATGGAAAAAATTTGAAGGCAACTTCTATTTCCTACCCAGACCATGATAAATTTTATCCAGTACCACAGCTCTAAAATAATAAACAGATGCTACTTACCTATTTATGCATAGTAAACAGTCAAAGCACTGAATAAAATAAAGTCATTAACTCATAACAGTCATAACTTAATACAGTACAATTAATAGTATACAATACACAATTCAAGACAATAAGTCTTAGGAATAATTGTTTTATTTATTGTAGTGATTAAATATATTTATAATGTAATATATAATATTAAGTAAATTTAATTTAAAGTCTTAAATTAAACAAATGTGACTACATATACTACATACATTTTAACACTAATTTAAATAATATGAAAAATATTACAAATGTAGTTTTAAAACTGTTATAAACAATAGGTACCTAGGTACCTACCTACTTCATTGTTAAATTTTATAAAATTTAAAATGATAAAAAATATTCTATTCAATTGGTACATTATATTGTGTAAGAAGATTATATTACAAAAATAATTAACTACCTACAACTAATACAATTTAAATATTCATTAATTTTTAATACAGTTTTATTGCTTGTATTTTAGATCAAAAAATAGATTACACAGAATCAAAACAAAAATAAATATTCAATTGTAATAATATTATTTCAGTCTCAATGAATACAAATTTTCAAATAGGTGTAAGGATCTTAAATTAAAAATAATAATTATTGTAGTTGATTAATCTACTAATGATAAAATGTTGATTTTACATTTTTCAACTTCTTTGCTAGAATCTGAAAATACCTTTTAATTATAAACTATAAAATTAATTTTAACAAATGTATCAAAACTTTTTAGGATTCAATAATAAATAAAATTATTTTTTACTTACTTCATTTTTTTTTATTATATCTTTATTTTTTCTTTCTCGATTAATTGTTGAAGTGGCTTTTACCAAAAATGTAGAAGGATTTTGAATCAGATAGGCAGATTTCACTCCATGACTTATTTTGTTGTGTAAAATTTGATTAACCCTATTAATTTCCCAAAGTTTTTGACCAGAAAATGAAATGTTTTTTTGTTTTTTATTCATTACTTTTATATGATTGTTTTTTTTACTATTTGTCTGAATATTGATTGTATCAATTTTAAGTTTTCTACAAGCATTTGTTTGACAATTTGAAGTAACACAATCACAAGGAATATTGTTTTTAAATTGAATTATATTATTTTTACACACTGAAGGAGAATCAATAATATTAATATAGTATTTATTAGTATAGTTTAAATCAGTGTTTGGAATATTTAGGGTAAGATTTTCAACATAAGTTATTATTTCATCAGTATTATCAGATGGAACTATGACTGTGTGTTTCTTCACGTGTTTCAAAAATGTAGTATTTTCTAAACTTGATAATGAATTCATATTAACATTTGTATTTACAATGCACGTAAATTAAATGATTATTTTTAAATGAATAATTAATTGGAAAAATACTTGTGTTAACTTAGTCTTTTATGAGTTTTTGTGGTGTGATAATATAGAAATTGGATACAAACATTTTGAATTAACAAAAAAAGATACTATGATTACAAACATATAACAAGTATAAAAACTGATTGAATTAAAGTGTCCAACTTTTTGACATTAAAATATAAATATAAAACATATATTTGAAAAAAATACTTAAGAGTAATTTAGATAACCCATAGAACTTACTTAAAAAGTAAGAAAGATAAAATATTGTATTATAATAACAACGAAGTACAGATATAGTAATATTATTTAGTATTTACTATGAATATGATAATTACCATAGTTACAAGCAGAAAGTACATAAATTATAATTATATTATAGTTAGTTTAGTTAGGTTATTATAGTAAGGTTAATGCATTTACTAATATATTTTTCTATAAAATGTGACTGGTTAGTTACCAATTTACCATAGATTAATTATTAATATCATATATATCGCAGACATAATATATTCCAAATGCAACAGATTTATTAATTATTGAACACTTTTTAATTAACGGTGCATGTATAATGATAACTCAATCATAGCCCATAGGTACTATAAAAATACATGATATCCATGCAACCAAAACCATACTTATAGATACTAAAATATTTTGTTTGTTAATGGGGATTGTAGAACAAAAAGCCTGAAGTATAAAATGATTTAGACACCAGAAAATATCAGCATAATTACTATAGGACATCACACCAATCAATTAACCAAATAATTAATCGCATCTGGTTTATATAAATATGATATGAAATATTTTAACTCCCATCCACTCTTTTTGTGTTGTTTAATTATTAAAAGTGTTTTTTATTATGCACCCATTTATACTTATAATTTTTTTTTAATTGTGTAAGAGATTCGTTTGATCGTTTTCTTATTATTATGAATACGTTACCTGTTAAAATCATTATGACCAAAATTATCTAAAGTATAGTAATTAATTTTTTTAATAGAAATGAAAAAAATATAATAAATAAAACTCAATAATGATACATTTAAAATTCATCAATATTTTATTCAATTTTGTGCTTTTTTAACTCAATTGTTTTCTTACATATCAATTAATTACCATTTTACAAGTCATTAGAGTGCTCTCATTAGAGCAAAGATTGATATGGTTGTTGTTTTTTGGCTCCACCGCCTTGTCACATCACAAGAAATTAAATTCACTACAGGCAAGTTGTCTACGCACTGCGCTCGGGTTGCTAAAGTCAACCCCTATCTCTGTACTGAATGTTGAGTCCTCTTGCCCACCACTTCCAATCAGATATTGTTGGCTTACTGGTAAATTTATTTTAAAATGCTTATCTTTATCAAACTCTCCAATAATTGATATATTTAACTCGATTAATATCAAATGAAAATTCATTCAAAAGGGCACACTGTTACTCCATCCATGATTCAAGCATTCTCGACGGTTTTTCCATATGTTTACAAAGTCCACAAACAACCTTTATATGACATAAACTTTGATGTACTAACTCTCATTCCAGACGTGATGGTGTCACCTAACTTTCTGGGCCACAACCCTAATGATTTACGCCTTATGCCCCCATGCATAATTAACAATTTATTCAGACAGTTCATCGCCGACAATTTTAATTTGTGTACCCTGGTATTCACTGATGGTTCAGTCACAAAATTAGGAGCGGCTTTTGCTTACTTTTTCCCAGAATTATATATACAGTCATCCTCCAACTTACCTGCTTTCGTCTCTTCATTTACGGCTGAATGCTGGGCTATCCTAGAAGCTCTCACTTATATAAGTTTTCTCCTCGGCGGAAATTTCCTTATTGTCTCAAATTCTCAAGCTAGTATTTTAGCAATCGTCAACAACCCCTTCCTTTCTAAGTGCTCCTCCATAATTCTAAAAATCCGTGCATTACTACTATCCCTCATTATCAGGTAATTTACCATCTCCTTCCTGTGGGCTCCAGAGCATATAGGTATAAAAGGTAGGTAATGAGCACGCCGGTTCGTTAGCTGGCTCCACGGCCAACTAGTCTAACTTGGACACACTATGGTGTCCCTATACTGATTTAGTCACTATACATCGCACATCCATACAGGAGGTATGGAAGCTGGAATGGGATTCCCTCCAAGAGTCTTATGATTTTGGCTATAGGTCATTATTTAAGAACATCTCTATTCAACCATGGTTTCAATCCCTAAAGATGAGCCTTGCTGCCATAACCAAATTCACCAGACTATGCACTGGTCACAGCCTACTACCACAACACTCTTTTCAATTGGGACTCAAAGTAGTACGTGTTGTCCCCTACCTTACGGTGGTGGAGAATACTGAGACTTCCAACACCTACTCCTAAATTGTCCATCACTCTCTATCCAAAGAAATCAACTAAAGAATCTCTTTTCCAATATTGGTACACATTTTTCCCTTACTGACGCTCTTTCAACCAACAATGTCAATATTATCATTCATACGCTAAATTGTATTCTATAATCAGGCCTCCGAATTTAAGAGTGCGAGCTTTACCAACTCATATTTACTAATATAATGAACATAATAGTCGAGATATTATAATTTAATGTTGAAATCTCATAAAAAAAAAAAATTTTTTAAAAATTACCATGAATTCAATGGTCATATTTTTTTATTATATATGAATTGAACAGAAAAAAATATCAAATCTATGTTATGGATTTACTCAATTTAATAATTATTTATTTTGATCACTGGCTTCATGGTAATAAATTAACAGAAGTTTGTAAGTGTATAATTTGTATCATACTATTTGACACTTGAGAATAATTTTGAAAAGAGGATCATAAATTAAAATAAAATTTAAAGTATTAGTAGATTCTGAGATAAACCATTTTCATGGATGTTAAATCTGAGTATGGGATGAACAGAAAAAGAAAGAACTATAAATGACAATTTATTAATGCACTTCATTGTATATATGTGTGTGTGTGTGGCGACAATCAATAACGCGTGACGCTTACCGAATTATCTATATATTTCGAGAACATTCGAGACCCAATATATTAATCACTTATCATATCGAGATTGTTCAAGAATAATCGAGCAGGTTATCGCCTCTATATATACTGGGAGAGCTAGCCGTAATGAACAACAGTCGTTTAGTATCCGACGACACGGTCTCACATATACGTCATCGCCGTACAAGTTGTGTTATCGCTATAAATATTATAATCGCCGTCGACACGTTCACTGTTTGCAATTTAATGTATTATTAGTATTATTATTTCTTTTTGTATTGACATTGATTACGTTACTATTTCTAATACATTTATACATTTTTTTTTTTTTTTTGTGAGCGTTGTATTTGTATTAATTATTTAAATTAATAAATTACTATTCAAAAATAATTGTGTGTACAATTTATGAACAACCCACATATATATATATATATATATATATATATATATATATATATATATATATATATATATATATATATATATAAACATATACATAATTTGAATACATTTAATAGTATTGCAATTTTTATTTCATATAATGAATTAATTATTAAATATGATAAAAATAAATAAAAATATGAACAAAATAAATAAATAATTAAAATGTATTAAAATTTTTTTTTAAATTTTTCTATAAGAATAACAATAAATAAATAAAAAAATTTATTTAAAATAGGTACTACAAATTAAAGAGATACCTACAATATTCATTATTTTGTGTTTAAATGTGAATAGGAGATGTTAAACGGTTAGTTGCTGAGGTATTTCTGGAGGCTTTATGTTTAAGTTCTCGACGATATTCATCTGATATTTTCATCAACTGCATTTTCATATGCAAAAGTTCCCTTGTTCTTTGGTGTATAGGTTCCTGAAAATAAAATAACATAAAAAAATAATCATACTAATAATATGTTATTGTTAAACACATTACTTGAGGTCTCATGCTTGGATTCCATCGGCAATATAACCCTTTCCACATTTTAATATAACGCAATGAGGCAACTGGTTCAAGAGCATGTTGTTGGGGCCAGTATAAAGGGTTTTTATATAAGTCTTGATCATTGTTAATGTATGACCACAGCGAAACAGTCTTTTGTTTCACTTCCTTTTGTAAACGTTCCTTTTCACTAAACAACAAATATTATGGTTTGAATTTTAAGTGAAATTAAAGTGTTACAATAAATATATATCAAGCGCAATTGTACAAAACGTAATTTATTAATCTCAGGAAACATTTATTGTTTTTTAGAAGTGAGCCAACAGAACTAATTGAGGTACTCAAGTACTACTATGATATAAATCATAAACAAAAACCAACACAACAACATAAAATAGATTCTTCTTTATTGAGACACATTGGCCACGTGTTATTTTGTCGAGTAAAACTTTTCCCCCAAAAATCCCAAATAGAAAATAATCATACGAATTTGCTGGTATTTAAAGACTGATTCATTGGTATGGAAGAATATTTTTATAATTTTTGTAATTATGTAATAAAGATTGATGAATAAATATAAAATAATACAATTTGTATACTACATGTAAAAAATCTAATTATACATTGAAAAAATATTTGATTGAAAAAAGACTTAGCTAAAAATAATATGCTCTATAACCAAAATAAATGGTGAAATAAAACTTGTCAATAAATTGGTCGTGATTGATAATATATTAAATAAAAATACATAGCCAAACTAAGCAGTAATCAGTTATTGAAAAATTTGTCTAGATTAAGCAGTTGCCTTAATTAATCGGTGTACCTATTACGTAAAATCTAAGGAATTTTCAAGTTTTTATTATCTTGTCAATAAAAGTAATATAAATAATAAAGTAAAAAAATATAACTTTTGAAAAATTCAGGGTGTCTAATTTTCAGTTCATATTTTACTTGCTTACATTTATAAAAAAAGAAAATAGAATTCCAAAAATTTTTTCATAAAAAATAATTGAATTATGTTTAAAATAATATTTTAGGCATGAAGAGAGATTCAAGAAAAAACATTGCTAATGTTACTTGTTCAATATTTAGCAAGTAACTTTTCCAAATTTACTTAATGTATATTTTAGAGTAACTGATTGAGTTATGTCATTTAATTTTTTTAATTAACTAATATTAATTTTGTTGACACATTACTTTATATGATAGATAATAACATCTACATAATATATATATATATATGAATGAATATTTTATAAATTAATATACCTGTTAAAGAGAAATGTTCCAAATCTACAAGAATACAAATGATCAACAATAGTTATCAAGAATAACTCATTGAATTCAAATGCATTTGGAAACATGCATGTCACCTGCCATACGCAGTCTATAAATTGTAAAAACACAGGTGATCTATCAGCATCTGAATGGTGATCATCTCCATGGCCTATTCTCTAAATATAAATACAATATTTAAACTATTACAAAATTGTTTCAATATATAGTTTTCTGACCTGAATTATTATATAATTAAAATTATATTGATAACTGTTATATCTGAAACTACTCAGTAGGTGGTAAAATGAAAAGTTAGATACATTTTGAAATTACTAATATGTTAGTTAAATTCTAAGTTTCAACTACTAATGAATATACATTTTATTGTACTTACATGTTGAAATTTGTGACCAAAACTAAGCCATTCTTTTTCAATCAAAACTTCAAATCCTTTTATTGTTCTATAATATGGATCTAAAAGTACCATGGCTAATGCAGTCAACTAAAATATAAATGTAGAAGTACAAATTCAGGTGGTGTATATATTAAATTATACCATAGTTTTGTTAGTATTACCTGAGCTGTACGATCCCATCCATCAGAACAATGAACTAATACTGAAGTTTTATGATTTTCTACTTTATCGACAATACGACAAGCTCCAGCCAGTATACATTTAATATGTTTTAACCAATAAGTAGATTCAATTCCAGATAACCATTTCGATTCATCAATACTTGGAAAGCATATTTCTTAACATATAATAGATATAAATTATTAACAAAAAAGAATAAATCAAAAATAAAAACAAACAAACCTTTCAATTTCCTCAAAGATTCTCTCATGACATGAATGTTATGTATATCAAGAAATATTAACTCTGCATTTTGATAAGCATCTTCAGGTTCATAACCACCTCCTTTAGCCTTATTAGCAATTGCATTTGCACTATAATACAACAATTTGATAATTAATATTCTAAAATAAAATTTTAAATTAAATGGTTTCACCTAGGTCTTGCATCCATAATAAAAAGTTTATGTGACTGTGCATTTGCATCAACTATAAGTTGAGTGTATCTTTCATCATCACGACACCTCTTTCCGCCAACGCCTACCAAGGGTTGAGATGCTCTAGTTATAGTAGCTTGAGATTCAGAATGAAGCCAGCTTAAAACTGGTATTCGGCCTCTACTTCTAAAAGCAGCAGCATTTCTTATAATTTCATCTGTTGCTCCAGCTGGGACAGCTAGAATAGCTGGGTATGTTTCACAAAGATCATAGCCATCATTGAGTTTAGTAATATGCCATGTATCATTAGGAACACCCTAGAAAACATCCAAAAACTATTAAAATAACTGTATTGTTAATTTAGAATAATGTACCATTCTTTTGAGTTCAGCCATAGGTTCATAAACATTCCAACCATTTTCAGGGAATGTTTCAGTATATTCAAAAGCAAACAATGGAATATTATGTGATAATGGAAATGCATATTGCTGTAGTTTTTCAAAAACATTTCGTCTAGAATGATTTTCTTGCTTATGACCAAACCGTAAATTGCGCATATCCTTACAAAATAATTCTATACCATATGAATTTTCTCCTCGACTTGATTGACCACCAACTTTCTCTACTCTACTGACCTAGCCATTCAAATATAGTCTTATAAATAAGTATAAAGAATATTTTCTTTATACAGTGCATTAAAGTAAAGCCATATTAAAATGGCTGTTACTTTTGGATACAAGTTATCATACTTAGTATTAAGTAGCAATAGTTAAATATTATGATAATATTTAACATCACTAAATAAAAGTCAATTTTTCTTAATTAGTTGAATTTATATGAATGAGATCTTATAAAATTATATAAAGTACTAACCACGCCCAATGGTACTTCAATCACTAGTTGAGTATCACGCTCTAAACTCTTAAAATATAATTTGTAGTTAGTCACAGATAGCCAACCTCTTGCTGGACCACTAAATGGACATAAATATGTGACATCACGAGCAACACCTTGCACTTTCTCTCCAGGTAATAATGGTGGATCATCAGATCGGCCAGGAGCAATATTTTCTGATACCTTAAAATTTATTTTAATATTTTTAATCAATTAATATGAATGTACACAAGTATCTGCTTGAAATGTAAACAAACAGTATTACTTTATTTCTTAATTTTATATCTCCTACAGTAGGAATTTCATTTGATGTAGAACTTGTTGATCTACGACTTTTGGTAGGTGAATTTGATTCCTAAAATATTTAAGTTATAATTATGAATATGATATGGTAATAATTAAAATATTACTTAAGCAGGTAATTAAGATTGTCAAATTAAAAGTTATTCATATTTAGTATGAAATATGAAAATAAAACTAAGAAGTTAATTAATGATAAATGTATTACTTATATAATATTAAAATAATAAAACAATAATTCATAACTTCAGTAGGTATAAAATTATTAAGAATGGAAACAATTATCTAAACTAAGAAACGATAAGGATAAATTACCCACAATAAAAATATATTTACTGTAAAATTGTAATGCTTTAAAATCAATTTAAAAATAAAAAACTTACCGATTCTTGTTCAACTTTTGAATTTAAAGAGCTAGATTTAGAATCCGAATCTGAACTCATATTTTGAAATTTGTTGTTTAAATCCATCATCAAATAACTTAATACACTCTATTTCAGCTACACAAAAGCCAAATTACATTCATTTGTTAGCTGTTCGGAATAGATTTCATAGCAATTAGTATTTCTGGTATATGATTAATAGTTAAAATAGTTTGAAGCACATAGATAAGAATAAAGATGCATCGGCTATCGTCAAAAAATTATTTATTAATCACTAATCAGTATAGCTACCTTTAAATTTCACTGTTTAAAAACTAAAAAGTGTATTATATTTTCGTATACCTACCTTTCATTCTTATCTAGAATTAAATGATAAATTTCACTGCAATGCAATTATGGTACATACCATTGTTAAGTACCCGTCTTTGACAGAAACAGGTTTGTTCATTTACGTATAAAAGATTTAATAGATATAAAAGATATAAATGAATTTTATTGATGATGATCACGGACCATTATTTTAAAAATATTTAAAAAAACGAAGAATGGTACTTACTCGTTTAGTTGATACCCGCCAAGAAAGAATTCTCCCGCATTTAGATTTAGCTGACGCCCGATATTTGTATCTGTCATATTTAAATTAAATTAAATAATAACTAATATATTTTAATGTTGGTTTAGGTAATTTAGGTATTATATAATATTCATAAATATTGTTTCTTAAATTTGTGTTAGATTCTGAGTGAAGCAAATTATCTTATGGTTTTACAATAATGCTTATTATTTTTACAATGATATTTTTTTTTTCTGGAAACACTTTTTGCTCAACTTAATTTTGTCCAAAAGTTTCATCGAGCAATTCTTTAGATAGGTAGGAAATTCGATGTAAATGGTACGTTGAGGGTTTATTAAGCTCTCATTTCAATAGTTTTTCCAGGTGAGCAGAAAACAGCCTAAAATAGACCAAAAACGACGAAAATCGCCGTAAACGACACTTTCAATAAATCGACTTTAGTAATTTCGTCATTACTCTAAAAGTAATGTTGCTAGAAACATGAAAATTTCACCATATATTACTGACATATTACTACATACCTACTTGAAAATAAATTAAGAAAAATTTTACAACTTTTGGGCTAAATATAAAACTGAAAATACCTTGTTTTTTAAGTTTATTCTTAATAAAGATTTAATTATTTGATAAAAAATTTTTAAATGACTTGACTCGTACACTTTTCTAATGATTCTAAAAAAATTTCGATTCCGCCGTGGATAGTCGTCACGCGCACATGTGCTCCGTAATGAGAAATATTATATCTCTTTTCTGTGCTCAAATTTTCAATTATCTACTTGTTTTGTGTACCAAAATATTCACCTAAGTACCACCGATCCGTGCACACTACTCTCAGCTTCCGAGAGGCCCAGTCCTCCAAGAAAAATTGAAAATCAGGGAATTTTTAATTAACTGGTAAGAAATCAAACCACATTTTCGTGCGCAGACGTCGGACCTGCACACGTAAGCGCTCCGTTATCGCTTCCGATAGCGTGTCGTGTGTCCAGTTTTCGTCGTGGTACCTTCGGTAATGTATTACTTACCTACATCATTATGAGTTCTAATCACCCACCAACTCCTATCGCAAAAAATAATGCCAAATTAACAACTAATAAGCCAGTCTCTCCTATCACCATAGTTAATCGAAATAAAGTCATTAAAAACAACGAGCTAAAATCCGATAGTGAAAAAGTTTCAGCCGACGACTGGACGGTTATACCTACTACTCATAATAAAAGACCGATCACCTCTCCTGGTGGTTCACCGAAATCAAAACAATCGATCGATAATCCTTTTAAGTCGGACAATCGTTACTCAGCCCTTCAAAATGAAAATGATGATGAACTCGACATGGAAACCTCAGACACGATTTTACCGACCATACATCGCCCTCCTCCGATCTTCATTAAAACTGAAATCGATTACCTAAAATTCTGTACAGCCATAAAATTACTTATCGATTCTAATGAATTCACTTGCAAAAGCAACATATCAAGCCTAAAACTACAACTCAATTCACCAGATGACTTCAGAAAAACTGTTAAATTGTTAAAATCCAAAAATATCGATTTCCATACTTATCAAATCAAGCAGGAAAAATCCTTTCGGGTCGTTCTCAAAAACCTCCACCACTCGACACCAATCGATTTCATAACCGAAGAAATCGAGCATCTTGGTTTTAAGGTGAAACAAGTCATCAACGTTCTTCAACGGCTTACCAAAAAACCACTACCCGTTTTCTTTATTGACCTAGAACCCAACATAATCAATAGTGATATATTCAAAGTAAAATCAATTTGCCACTCTGTGATCAAATTTGAAGAACCTAGACCTACCAAACAGGCAATCCAATGTCACCGCTGTCAAAATTTCGGTCATACTAGGAGCTACTGCAACCATCAACCCCGATGTGTAAAGTGCGATGGCCATCATTCAACCTCCGAGTGTCAGAAACTCAAAGATGACCCGCCCAAATGTACCTTGTGCGGTGGACCTCATCCTGCCAATTTCCGCGGCTGCCCAATATTCAAGGATCTCCAACGGAAAAAAATGACCAGCTCTAAAAACACCACCAAAACCTTTTCTAATCCAAATTCAAATGTATCAAATGATAACTCTAATGTTCAAGCACCCATTGGTATCACTCCCATCCATGTTCCCCCCAACCCAACCCTTAATCCCACTTACGCTATGATTACAAGCCAAACCACCCCTCAACCTTTCCCATGTAATGATGCTCACGTCAATAATACTACCTCTGATGCCATTTCCCAGAATCTCGCATCATTTATTTCCGAATTAAAATCCTTAATCAACCCCTTAATCTCTCTCCTCACTACTGTTATTAACAAAATACTACTCAAAAATGACTAACAATAACTCAAACATTAACTCTCCTCTCAGGTTATTCCTCTGGAACTCTAACGGCCTCCACCAATACAAAAATGAACTCCAGACCGTTCTTTACGACCACAAAATCGACATTGCCTTACTTACAGAAACCCATTTCACTGCTAAATCCAGCTTCAAAATCCATAATTATTCTTTGTACAGATCCGATCACCCTGATGGAACAGCTCATGCTGGATCCTGTATACTTGTATCCAATTCTATCCAACACAATGTTCTTGTTCCTTACCATAAACCCTCCATTCAAGCAACGAATATTTCTATTAAAATTAACAATACACCTTTAACAATTTCCTCGGTTTACAGCCCTCCTGGTAATCCCATTCGTCATGAAGATTACGTAAATTTTTTTAACTCTCTAGGTAATTCATTTATTGCTGGAGGCGATTTCAACGCTAAACATCCTATGTGGGGCTGTTTTTCCAACAATCACAGAGGGAAAATTCTTCACTCAGTCATTTCAAACTATCACTACTCTTGCGTCTCACCAACAGGTCCTACATACTGGCCCGCCCATTCAAATAGAAACCCGGATATACTGGATTTTTTTGTCACAAACACCTCTAATTCACTGAGTAAAAATATTGAAAATATTTGCGACATAGCCAGTGACCACTCCCCCGTCATCCTTACAGTAGGGGGAACCCCTTCCTTATCTACCAGACCCTCTCTCACCCAAGGGCCGATCGTCTGGGAAATGTTCAAAACCAATTTGGACGACACTATCGATCTCAAAATCTCCCTCAAATCTACCAACGAAATCGAAATAGCTGCTGAAAATCTCATTAAATCAATAACCAATGCAGCTATTAACTCTGCAATCCCAACCCATCAGCACCGTAATTTTCCAAACAATACTCTTCCTATATATTTACGTCGCCTCATTAATGAAAAAAGATATGCTAGGTCCGTTTGGCAACGCACCCGCCTTCCCAGCGATAAAACCAGTTACAATCAAATTTCTAATAAACTTAAAAAACTTCTCTCCAAATATAAATATGAAAACTACGCCACTTACCTTCAATCGTTAAAGACATCCGACAACTCTCTATGGAAGGCCACTAAAAGATTAACCAAAATCAAAGAGTCATCTCCACCTCTCCTAAAAGAAAATAATACTTTAGCAGTAACCGACATTGAAAAATCTATCCTATTCGGCGAGCATTTAGAATCCACATTTAAAAACCACCAATATCCAAGACCTGATCCCAGTCATTCAGATAAAGTCAACAATTTTCTCTCATCTCCTTTACCCATGTCCCTTCCCACCAAACCCATATCTCCAGGTGAAATCAGTAATATCATTAAAAGACTTCCGATCGGTAAAGCTCCAGGTTATGATCTTATCACCAATAAAGTTTTAAAAAACCTCTCTAAGAAAGGTATACTATTATTAACATTTATTTATAATTCCATGCTGCGATTATCATACTTCCCTGCCATCTGGAAAACTGCTGTCATAATTCTTATTCCGAAAGTTGGTAAACCCAAAAACCTGGCTACCTCATATAGACCCATTAGCTTGCTGCCCACCTTAGGTAAACTCTTTGAAAAATGTCTCCTCAAGAGAATCAGACCCATCTTGTCCGAACATAGTATTATACCTAATACTCAATTCGGTTTTCGATCCAAACATTCGACTTTGCATCAAGTTCACCGCCTAACTGACATGATAGCATCTGCGCTCGAAAGTAGAAAATATTGTACAGGCCTTTTCCTCGACGTCGCACAGGCGTTTGATAAAGTATGGCATAATGGACTTCTGTTCAAACTAAAACAATTCATGCCAGCTCCACTTTACCTCATCCTAAAATCTTATTTAGAACACAGAAAATTCATGGTTAGACACGGAAATGCTTTTTCTCCACTGTTTGACATTGAAGCAGGTGTCCCTCAAGGTAGCGACCTCTCACCCGACTTATACAACATCTTTACCATGGACATCCCTAAAACTGACAACACTCTACTTGCTTCATTTGCTGACGACACTGCTATCCTATCAAGTAATATTGACATAACTATAGCTGCTCAACACCTTCAAGAACATCTTGATCTTATAGACAACTGGGCCAACAACTGGATGATTAGTATTAACGAAAGCAAGTCTTCTCAAGTCACTTTCGCTCTACGCCCAGGCACTTGCCCAACTATCAAACTAAAAAATAAAAGCATACCTATCTCAAACGAGACAAAGTATCTAGGAATAATCTTAGACAAACGTTTGACTTGGAAACCCCACCTCCTGAACAAAAGGAAACTTGCCAACAGTAGACTCCATCTCTTCCGACCCCTCCTTAAATCTAAACTTAATCTCAAAACCAAAATTGTATTGTATAATACAATGATCAGACCTGTCTGGTCGTATGGCATTCAAATATGGGGTATGGCTAAACCCTCAAACATTCGCCCCATCCAATCTTTCCAAAATATTGCCCTACGTACTATAACTGGTGCTCCATGGTACATGACAAATCTTTCACTACACAACGACCTCAAAGTAATTAATGTCACTGACTACGCCAAAATTCACTACCACCGTTTTCACTCCAAACTCAACTCCAGTAATAATCCTCTCATTAAAGACATGGCTTCACTGCATATTCCAGGCAATCCCCCTCGCAGGCTTAAACGTAATTGGAATCGCGATCTTCTTAAGTGATCGTAAATCCAACTAAAAGTTCGTAGGTGCCACCAATGGGTGACTTCCTTAAAAGTTATAAAGTTATTTATTATTTTGTAATTATGTGCTATTATATCTAAATTACTAAATGTGCTTGCTTGTACAGATTGTTTTTTACTTAATAAAAAAAAAAAAAAAAAAAAAAAATTTCGAAAATCGTGACACCAAATTTTTTTTATAAGTGTTAAAGTAAATTATTATACGATTTTTATGTAATAAACTGTTTTTACGTTAATTTTCAACTTGTACAAGTTATTTGAAGAAACTAGTCGATCCAAATATAATAAAACTTTGAGTTCAGATAGAAAAAAGAGTTTTGAATCTTTTTCATAAAAAAATGTGCTTTTTGTAAAAAAAAAAACTAGATAATTAAAAAAAAAAAAATCTTCTGAAAATTAGACGAAAGTTTATGAAGTATATGATTGGTATATTTTTAATATTTGATGAAAACTTCTGAAAATTTAATTACTCGTATAGCGCACTAGTGAGACTGAAAAAATTTCAAAAATCATGACATAGGTTTTTTTTTCTAAGCGCTGAAGTATATTATTATAAATTAATATATTATTATAAATATATTATTATATATTATTATTATTATTTATATATTATTATAAATTTATTAGGTAATAAACTGTTATTTCGTTAATTTTCAAATTTAAAAATTTATTTGAAGAAATTGGTGAATCCAATTATACTTTAATTCTGAAGCTTTGCTCGGAATCGTTTAGTTAAAGAAATTACCTATCATTTTTTTAAAATTCAATACACCCATTCCAATTAACTTGTCCAAGGAGCGAAGAATATTCCATGGGGCGAAATGCGTACTTTTTTTTAGAATGGATCTATGCCTGTAGAGAAAGCTATATTGAATAAAATAAACTTTTTATTGATATAATGTGAAACTTCCCTCAATGGACACCTCCAAAATTTGGGTTAGGTTCGCTATTTAATAGCGGACGTTTTTATGGGGATCGGGGACATTTTCATCTCTTTTTATTTGTCCCTATAATAATGGACAGTATATCGAAGATCAAGAGTGTCCTATATTTAGAAGTCGTACTGTAGTTAAAAATAACAGAGTTTTTAGATAAAAAAATTATGATAAGTTATGAACGTTTTTAAAATATATTATTATATTGTTTTATTAAGTGTCGTTTATGAGTTATTTTGTTCAATATTACCAATTAGTGGGTAACATGTTTTATACAATTACAAAATAAGCATGTATTTATACATTAAAAATATTTATTCAAGAAGAAATCATTTTAAGGCCTGTGAAATAAAGTTTTCTCTGTTCGGAACGTTTTCATAGTCCGCTGACCGTCTTTGATGAGTTCAATTTATTCTGTACCGATACATGGCCTATACTTTTGGTATCGACATTTTTAGGGTCAAAATTTTGAGTATGTTATTTTTGGATGCATCGCTTTATCTGTGTCCACTCTTATTTCTGTAGATATCAATATGTATTAAGTAAGACACTCTAGGATTGGATCAATCGAAATCACATACTTCGTAAGAAATATACAACATTTGGTACGAATAAATAAACAGTGCATTATTGAAAGGCATTCAGATATGGCGAAATTAATTTTGGGATGCATTTTGGAAAGAGTATGTGTCAGTGGCTTTAGATTAAGAACCATGGTGGATTATAAACTATTGTGAGTTGAATATCGATGATAAGTTTCTGCAGCTTATGAATTCTTAGTGTCAGCCGTCAGGTGCAGCGTTTAATTGTAATTAGCCAGATACATCAGTCTTAGGTACACATTTTCTATTAAAATTTCAAAGATGTACATAATTTTATGCATTGTAAATTTGTAACCTCCCCCACGATGGGATAACACTGAAAACAGTGATACACGTATTCAATGAAAAGGCTTAACATTTTTTCAAAATGTTTGGTTTTTTATGATGGGTACTCACATAATAAATTTAAAATTATAAAGTACACACAATTTTTTTATTCGCTAAAAATTGGTCACTGAAAAACTATGCAGACAATTACCAAAGAAAGTATTATTAAGTATAAATTAATTAAAATTTGTGTATTTCCATAAAATTTATGAAATATCACTGAGTGCCTTTTAACTAAATGTCCTGGGTGCATTATGCATAGATCTGCGAAGACATAAGTTGCCTTATGAACCTGGAACAATTAGTTCCCCCAAAACTTGGAAAGTGCCCTTAATTTTTTTTTGACACATCTACATTCATGACTCTAAATTAAAATCAATAAAAATTGTGTTGTATAATCTATACGCATACAGAAATAAGTTTTATGTAGCTACTTACATCTTTCAACATTAATATGTAGTATTTGTAAATTATTTATTCATAGTTTTGATGTTAAAAAAAAAAAAATGCTTTTCTTAAAAATATATGCTATATAACTTATATAAAATAAGGAAACACTTTAGATTGGAAAAATCTAAAAATTTGAAAAAAGCTTAGTTTAATAATTAAAAATTAAATATATAAATACTTGAAATGTTAATGTTAATGTTAAATAAACACAATGTGTTATGGTCATAGATACAATAACCTATTAATTAATCTCCTCATTATTTTAAATTTATACATTCAACCAATATTATCAATTTTAATTGTACTATCATGACAAATACAATTTTAACCATCTCCATGAACATAATGTGATTATTCTAAAGGAAATTTATTTAGGTACATTATAATAAAATGTATATGCGAATTTTGCTGTGCCAACAATTTCTGGTACAGCCCAGGCTTGAGTTGCTCGTCCCGTGCATACGTCTTATACCTGGTTGGTTGGATAAATGAATATATTTTCATATTACATTTATAAATATACATTAAAACATAATAATCAATAGAATAGCACGATAATTAAATGTTATAAATTTTTTTTAAATTGTAAAAGTACAATATTGTAAAACTGACTTCAGTTTAAACAAAACATTTTACTCATAATTTGCAAATTAATAAATCACCATTTTCTGCACTCGTACACATGGTACTTATGGTGTTGATGCTAAATTATTGGTTTAATAAATTGTACAGTTGATTAATGTCATCCTTTAGAATTCAACTGAACATTTTTTTCAACTCAGTCGCACATGATTATTCTAGCACTTACGGTATTACATATTTGTTATTAAAAAGAAAAAAAGCATTTGATTAATTATTAATTAATGTTATAATGTAAACTGTAAAAATAGTTCTGAATAATTTTGCAAGAGTGTAAACTAAATATTTCATTAATCTTATACATTAATTACTGTAATCTATTTTAATTTACAGTATTGACTATGGAAATATGTAATCATTGATTTTTGACAAACCTAAATATCACCTCATTTTGAGTACCTATTTAATACTCCAGAAGATTTCCAATATCTGCTAGAATTGATTTTTCTATTTACTATCAGTCACAAAAACATAATTTTATTCACCACCAATTTATTGTATTTTGTAAATACTATGCTTTAAGGTTGTTTAATAAAACACACATTCTGTGTATTTATTTTTTTTAGAGCTAATACTTTTAATTTATTGTCCTAAAGGAATTTCTAAGTAATTTGATAAAATATCAAGTATATCGTTTGTTTGCTACAACAACGTCATAACACAAAAAACATGATTTTACACAAAACGAATTTGAAAATTGTATTTACAATGAAATCATATTAACGCAATAACTTAACAACTGCAGTCTAGCGGCTAATTTTGAATGCTCACTTATGTTGTTCTTGCAGTATAAAGAAAAACACCAAAATTATTATTATTTGCAAACAACTCAAAAATGACGATTTTTGTGTTATGTTGTTGTTGTAGAAAACAAGCGATATATTTCATGCAGTTTCATGTTCTTCAGAGTAAACATATTTCTGTGTCATTAAAATTGCAGTACACATTTATCTCTAATAATTAAGCAGTTATTGCTTCCACTTCCTAAATAAAATATAAAAGTGAATAATTATTTTATTTTACTTAAACAATCTGGAAAAACCTTTACTTTCTTATGAACACAAAAATTGATTTTGAATAGAAAAAATGGTCAATTTCTTTTATATGGGTTATACAAGTGTGTGATACAAAATATATAACATTTTTATTTCAACTCATTTAATTACATGTTTATACATTACAATACTTATATATTTATTACTATTTAAAACATTTTATTACATTCATTAATTCTTTCAACTATACTAAAAAGAAATGAGATGTCAAACTCAGTAATTTTTTTTCTAGGATTTGTTCATTGATTGATTTACTATATAATTAAATAAATCGAAACGAAGGATAATTTTGAGTATTTTAAGTGCTTATAAATGTTTTATTAAATAAACTTGAATAAATTTTAATTTCTAAGTATTAATATGTTTAATGAATCATTTTCAAAAAAAAAATAGTAATAATAGTTGAAAATATTTTATATTTAGTGCAGATAAAATTATTTATTTAAAACAAAAATTCACCTATACCAACTTAAGAATACAAAATTAATTTTTACATCACAATTTTGTAACCAACAAGATTGTTATTATACATACAAATTTTGTTCAAAATTCCTAATAATTTGACAATATTCTATTTACATTTTACCAAAATTTATTTATGACTGGTGAAAACAAATTGATGGCTTTAAAATGTAATTAAGGAAAAAAATTTAATATCAGTTCGAATGTTGACCAGGAGTTATATTTCCTGGATGATCTGGACTGTGCTTTTGTTTCTTCTTCTTTTTCTCTTTTTTTCGTTTTTTCCGTTCCTTATCATCATCATGGCGTTTTTGTTTCTTATGCTTCTTCTCATGAATATCACCTAATCCTAATTCGTTAGCTGCCATATCTTGTGAAAGGGCTTCTCCACTTTTGTATTTGCTTTTTTTATGTTTATTTTTATGTTTCTTGGTAGGCGGTTGATTTGCATAACGATACTGTTCCGGTAACTGATATAATACAAAAAGTTTTAAAGGAATATTACAAAAATGTATAAAACAAAAAGCATAAAAATACTTACAGGTCCAGGGTGTAATCGAAATCCAGCTAATTGATGAGTGGTTAATGGCAAAATTTCTTTTCCTCCAATTGGAGGTTTTTCAATGACTGAACGTAGTGAACTGTAAATATATTCAACTATAGTTATAGTTAACTTAAAGTAACAAATATTCATTGTGTGTGAAGTATATAATATGATCAACCAGATAATAATATTACTCATTTAATGTTATTAATCTTTATTTTATGATTATGTTTTGGTGAAATAATGATATTGTTTAATCAAATTGAAATGAGATAACTAGTAAATTAGCTATGAAGGTTTGAACATTTAAAAATTGTGTTAATTATTTTATTTGAAATATGTTTGTACCACTAATATACAGTATTTATATATTTTAGGAACATTTTAAGAATTTACCTTTGATCATTATGTCCAGGGGTATCAATTATACCAGGTAAATTGGGTAAAAATGAAGATAAACTCTCCTTGAGTCTTTTTCCACTGAATTTACTATAAGTGTGTTCTAGACCATAATAGGCCATTAAATTGACAGATCCAGTTAATTCACTTTCACCTAAAACACAATAAGATAATAAATAATATTTTATAAGAAAGTGTATTTGTGGCAAGTGCAGTGAAGGTTTTCAGTGTTGATTTTGAATTTCAAATATGTGTGTTAAGCATAAACATGTTCAACCATAATATTTTTGGTATGGTTTCATTTTGCATCATACAGTACAACCAATGTAAGTGTTCAATTGCGTATAAAGCTTTATTTACTTACATGGTGGTTCTTTCATAAGATAAAATGGTCCACTATGTACAATCGATGGATTCTTGCCCAAAGAGATGGTTGTCTTGAGGGTGCCAGTAGAATCCTGTCTGGACACGACAGGAGACCTGGCTCCTCGTGGCGAAGACTTTGGTGAATACGTTGACGGGAAACTAGACATGTAGACTAAGTAAATGCGTCAATTAAACAAGAATAAAGTGTAACGATAAAAACAAAATTATAACTAGTTAAGTGCTACGTTTTCAGTAAAATTGTATTTTGAACGTTATCAATTTCTTGTTGTTTTTTTATTTCTGTTTACGTGAATTTTGATAAGTAAGTTGTGTTGTTACCATTAAAATACGACTGTGCTCGAAAACAGATGGCATATTTTTATACTACGACGAATTCTCCAAATAATAATACGTCACTAATATCCTAGATGGCGCTAAATATAATATGTTAATAATGTTAGTTTGACGATATTTTTTTACATGTATTGAGCCACGGTCTTAATATTTACCTTTTACAGAGATTTTTTGGGACAGTTCGAATGGCATCTGGGGCTAATGATCACCCTGCCACTCCTACCTTCTTACAAGTGTATAAATTGCTTTCTGTATATTCCATTCTAAAGCCTCCAAAATATGGTAACTGTTCTATCAATACTATTGACCCTGGAACCAATCTAATACGTTTATCAGATATCAAAAGTATATATAATGACAACAAATCACCAACAGCTTTAGAAAAATTAAAAAATAAACTAGATACATTAATTGATGATGGAAAATGGGAATTTATTGACATCATTGAACATGATTATGCACACGCACAAGTGATTGACTGCTTAAAATATTATATTACTGGTTACTTGTGTTTTCAAATTGGCAAAAGAACTCAATGTGTTGTGTGTAAGCAAGCATTTGTCACACATTTGCCATTTGGAAATAATATACCAGAAGCAGAATTAACCAACATAAAATCAAAAGGTAAACTCACTCATCCAAATGTTATATTCTTCAAGTTTATAAGTGCTGTAGAAGATTGCTTCATGAAAAATATTCACAGTCCAGACATCTATGAAAAAACAGTAGATGATTTAATTGACCGTTTTCAAAAATTTAGTTTCCCGTGTCCCGATCACAAGAATGACATTTTTGCATATTCAATAAAATACTACTTGAATATGCGAATGAAACAGTGGTCAAGGACTGTAAATCGGGAAATTATCAAAACGAATACAAAGAAAAAAAAAATAGCAAAATTTTGTATATCATAAAGTTTGTTTTGTCACAAAATATTATATTAATTATTATAATATTATTATTATATTAAATTCTGGGTATTTACTTATTATATGTATTTAATTTTGTTTAATCCACTAGAGCGCAGCACAGCGCCAGTTCCTATTTTTTTCCGTAATAAAAGCGTTTTTGTTAATATGTATTTTCAATTGAGTTGCACGGGCCTGTATTGAGCCATGTTTTAAATTAATATGAAAATATGATAATATAATAATGTTATAATAATTATGAGTTATGACACTTCGTACGATTCATAAAATAAATATCAAATGAAAGATCCAGGGTTCAATAAAATCTCACTAGCGTAGTAGGTAACTACTCGGTATATTGTGTCGGTAACATTAACTAAACATATATATTTATCATACTATAAAGTATAAATAATATAAATCATATTTTACTGACTTTAATCGGTAGCACATGTTTATCGACAATACATTTGTATATAAAGTTGAAATTTAATGAATTTCCAAGAACCTAAATTAAATTATGGGCCTGATGAAAAATATGAGCGGTGTTTTAATGCCAACGTGACGTGTCTTCTTAAAATTTAACCTATTTAATTTTTGGATGATGCTACCGATATAACCGATGTCAGATATACTATTAACCTGGGTCAATCATTATATAACAATATAATATTCAATTTCCAAAATATTTCCAAACTTCCAAAAATTAGATAGGTACTTCAAAATTTTCATGGTAAAATATACTCTTAAATCAATATATTATAATATTAAATGTACTAATGGTAAATATATTTCATTTTTTTCGAAAGAAATGTTGAAACATTCAGTCAAAACATTAACGGTTGATTGAGAGATAAGGAACATGGTTGTTTTAAACGTTTTATACTTTTAGTTCCTAAATAAAAATAATAGTACCAAATTATTTAAAAGAAAGAAGCTATTTTTTCGATTTTAATTATTTTTATAATGACTATTATCAACATTAAACTTGAAAGGAAATATATTTGATATTTTTATGTTTTGTTTTTTATTTCTACAAATATGAGTGTATATTTTTATTTTCAGCTATATGTTATTTAAAGTTATAAACATGAACAAAAATGGTTTTGCTTCAACGAACTATTACGAATATAGTAAATATAGACTTAATGTTTAGGATGGAGAAATATTATAAATGTTTAGAGTACCAATAAAAACTATGTACTTTTTAATTTCGATGCTGATAATTTTCAAAAGTATGTATTTTGATTATAAATCATATGAGTTGAATAATGTGGTACCTTCTATAAACATCTCGGTGAAGTTATTTCTATAAGAGCTATGTCAATCATTCCGGATGGTAGCAATGAAAAGGTGTGATTCAAGACATTCTCACTTCTGTGTTAAATGCTATAGGAATAATTTTTTCCATTTTAGTCTATTTTATTTAAGCTTGAAACAATATTATTTCTATAGGTACTTTGGTATTTTAACATTTTAAACAATATATACATTAATTTAAATACTTAAACAATTAAAATACATAAATATAATCAACATTTGTTTTCAAAATAACATATAAAAAATGCGTCACGCAGATTATTTTACATTTACCTTATCAATAGCGTTGATATTTCTGAGTTAAATAATTTAAAAAAGTTGATTATGATGATTTAAATTATTTATTTCAAACCATTATAACATCAGTAAAAAGAGTGGCTCTACCGTCAGCACCTATATATAAGCATCGATAAAAACTTATTACATTATTATAATTTTTTTTTCTTATCAAAAATTATTTTTTATTTACTAACAAGATATCAAGAATATTTGTCGGTATGGTTTGATTTTGACTCGATTTATCATTGATAGCAACGGAGAAATTTTAATTTGAATAATTTTTATAAGATAACAATTTTGTTTTCAAGTATTTTATTTTTGTTTTGTTTATCATATTCCATATTTATTCATCCCTGAACTTAACGGTTTTAAAAAATTTTATAGAAGTATATATTGTCTGTATAAGGGAGTTACAATCCACTCTATTTACTTTTTTTCTTAGCTTATTGTCATAATCAATATAACGCTTGAAGAAAAATTGAATTAATTACCTGCAATAGGCAAAAAAAACTAAGAAAAATAAAAATCCTTTTAGAAATAAAATAATAACAATCATTAAGCCAATACTATTGTACAAATATTCTCCTATATAAAATAAATATTTCTTGTACTGTAAGATTTTAAATGAAGTGAAGAAGAAGCTATTGGTTTGATGTGCTAACTATTTTTAAATTTTTTTTTCGGGTTCCTAAAGTGAACTTCGTTCAAAATTTGTGTTTAGCTCCTTCATAAATCAGAAATTGATTACTTGGTACACACTAGATGGATAATTTTTTTTATTCTTAAAAATATTTCTTATGGTTAGGGAAAAAATTTGTGAAAACGGTAAAATATATAAACAAGATTTTAATGAAATTTATACCTATTAGCATTGACTATAAATAAAATGTTATTTATAATCAATGCTATTAGTATGTGACTTAAATTGATGGAACTAAAAATTTTCACCAAATATCAGTTTTCAACAATATTTTTACTCAGATTTGTCAATAGTTTCAAACGTATTTAACATCTTTATTGCTTAATTTAAAAGAAATCTCGTTTTTGACCGTTTTATCTAATAATATTTTTAATACTTAATATCAAAACTTGAAAATGTAATATATCCACGGGTGTTCTAAGGGGGATCAAGAGAGGGGAGTTGCCCTCCTTGATTTTTATTCTGTTTGCCAAAACATAATCTACTTTGGCCGCATTAATAAACCAATTTTAAAATAACTTCTTTCAGAATCTTATCTTATCGTAGTTTTTGATGTGATGTGTTTGCTTGGCAATTATCATTTCATGATACCTAATATTAAATAACTAGATTGGAGATTCTATCTAAACTTTTTAATTTACCATACAATCGAATAAATTTATAGTAGGTAGGTACCTACTCGGGTACTCCTAAAATTACAGTGCAAACGCAGTTGTCCTAGTAAAATGTCTGTGAACGCCCATGAATATACCTAATACTAGTATGTATTATGTATAATATAATATAATATACTTTAAAAATGATAATTAAAAATATCAAAAATCATAGGCGCAGTTTTTTTTAAAGCTTTTAAAATTACAATTTTGATACAATTGTTTATTTTCACACAAAATTCTAATTTTAAACACGTATATAACAATTAATTGATGTATCCAATTTTTATTTACTTTGAGTTAATGATAGGCTGATAGCAAAATAAGTTCCAGATATTTTGAGATTCAGAATTCAAAATTTTATAAAGTTTTGACTAGCAAAACTTTCTGACAATAATATTTTTGAATCACACTAAAACTTTGTCCCGAATCGTTTTAATAAAGAAATAATTTATCGTCTCTTAAAAATTAAATTCTTTTATCAACTACCAATATCTTTTCCGAGAAGTGAAGCGACAAAGAACGAATTTTCCCTTCCATTAACTTATTCAAAATATTAAAATTAATAAAATATTTTAAACTAAATGTAATGCTGTCAAATACGAGTATATGAACTTTATATTTTGTACAATTTGCAATTTATTCTTTGACATTAAATATTTGTCAAATAAAGTATATGATTTATACTTTTATTTATTGATTTATAAAGTATTTGTTTAGTATTCTATTTATTTAACTAAAACATTAGTTAGTTTAGAAGTAGGATTATAAAAGGCATATTTTATAATAAAATAAATACTTATTTAAAATATATTAATATTGTTCAAATTTAACTAACATGTGTATTAATTGAAAATTTAGAACTTTATTTTCCATATTACCAAATTATGAAGTCAAATTATCATACATATTCAATCATAACGGATATACTGTCTGCTAAATAAATGAATAATACAAAATTACTTGAGAGTTGCTATTGTTTTTTCATATTATTTTTTTAATTGTGAATATCTATATAAGTGATAATCAAAGGCGGTTTGACATTTTTCAGTTGGTGGTTCAAAAATAGATAATACCACCCACCCACATACCTACCAAAAAGTCATACTACAAAAACTTACCTAATTTTAATTATTTTTTTGACACTTATTAATTATAATAAAATTTGCTTAAAAATATCAATGATTTGACATAATAGTGCGATTTAGTGGTTGTATCTATTTGTTGATAGCTATGACTTGGATATCAAATACTATTTTTAAATTACCATCGGTTATCAAAATCAAGAACCCATATATTACAATTTAAAATGACACCCACCCCAAACTTTTTGGTGGTTCAGTGAACCACAAAATACATGATCAAGCCGCCTCTGGTGATAATTATGTCATAATGAATGTAGGTGGATACATACGATTAGGCTATTTGTATTCCGCAATACATTTAACCGTATGATACTTTTTTGCGTGTTTATGATAACTTCTAAACAATTTCATGACTTATGTAGGCTTATGGTTGGTTTTCTGGTTAGTAGGTACCTCATTATGTGGTTTTTACACACGAAACGTGCAATTGTGCCCAAAGCTTCTGTTTGTCGAGTACAATAGTAGGTATATAAACAATTTAGATCGCGATCTATGTTGTTGTTATATGGTCTAAGTAGGTAATTATTATTGTGAAGGGCATCAAACTGCAGGTGTAGCACGGAGACAAAATATACAAAGCCATATAAATACGAAGAAACCAGGATGTTTTAGTGCAAACATGAGTTTGAATTAGGCTAAGTAATAATAAAATAAAATAGATAATAAATTAATAACAAACTTGTAGAAGTAAACATATTTATTTGAAGAATTTTTTTTTTACAAATTATTAATTAAAATATTTTAAAATATTATAAAGATGGTTTCATAATAAGTAGGTAAATATTGAGGTTATCCAGTTACACATACGCTTAACTTTTAAGTATGTTTATTATATAAACATCATACGATTTTTGGAAAACAAGGAATGTATTTGGTTATTATTTATTATATTATATGTTGGGAAATTATACAAATTTAACTCAGACAAATGACAATCTAGAAATAGAAAATCGACCACAGTTGGCACTTTGGGGACATCAGTTTTGGAATTTTTCAACAATGTTCGTAGTTGAAAAAAACAAAAATGTGAAAACACTATAAAAATGTCTGTTATATTCAAATCACGAAATAAATATTTTTTCGACTTGATCAAAAAATAATTATATTGCAAATTTGAAGTTATAGTGGTTTAAATATTTAGGTTTACGTATTCTATAGACACGCGTAATATGAAAATGTTGACAACATAATAATATGTTGTATATTATACAAATATTGTACCTTGGAAATTCATAAACTTTCTTAGTTTTTATTTTATATAATTTGTTATTTTAAGTAATTTATAATTTAATTTAATTCGTTTATACGTTGATTACTGTATTCATTTTTGATATTATTTCTGCATAGATACAATTATTTTTTTGGCTATAATCGTTATATCATTGATTATAAATACTAGTATTTACTACTACTTAGTATTTATAATCAATGGTTATACTATAAATTAAAAATGTACAATGAACCATGTGCATGGGTATACAATTAATAATATTGCAGTGATGATAATGATAGAAACCCTTTTAATTGTTATTTTGGATTATAAGACTTGAAATAAAATTGTAACCTCCACAAGGTTATTTAAGCTATCAACCTATATTCAAATTAATTTCATTAAACACTTTAATATTTCTATGAAATTTTAGTTATTTTTTAATATAAAACGTTAAAAGCTTGATAAACGTGCCACAATCATGAGTTTCTGAATATTCAATGACTCTCAAAGAACTATGCAATTTGTGTCAGCCACTATTAGGTAAACCTTTTATGTTTTAAATGTGGTATATCGCATATACATTAATTAAATTCAACATTGTTTTTGTAAATACTTGCATTGTAAGAATATCTGACATAAACATAAATGTCTTTAATTAGATTCAGTGACAATTTTTGGGTAGCAATAATAACAAAAAGCAATAAATTATTATTTATTATGTAGTATAAGAATGACACGGTGTGTAGTGTGTACAGGAAGTCGCGATAATATGAATGTATTAGGTAGATACAGATACTAGTATTCACTATTCGGTTTACCAAATGGTAATCCCAAAGTTATATTTTTATTGCTAGATTACCTACTATAATATTATCTATTTTACATCTCATATCTATTTGTAGGTACTGTTATTAAGTATAGTGTGTCACAGGGTATCTTGTGTTTATTAATAAATACGATACGATAAAAGTGAAATAGACCATTCATTTGGAAATTTGTCGTTTTCTGAGTAAATATTGATAACTTAAATCTTAATGGCTGCATCCGAGTTGGGTCCCGAATTTAAAATTGCTATACTAGTTGGGTCCGGGATTTTCACAGGTAGTACACTAGTTGGGTCCGGGATTTTCACAGGTAGTACACTAGTTGGGTCCGGGATTTTCACTGGTACAACAGTAGTGTTGCAACTGGGTGCTTAATTTTTCTTTTGGTGAGTACTACATAAACACAATATAACATTTTCCTTAACAAATAAAAATATTAAAAATGTTACAAATAAAATATAATAATTCATAGGTACTGTTTATAAAAAAAAAATATTGTTTAAAAAAATCACACGTGTTTTGGTAAAAATTTATACGACATTAATTTTACAAAATCAAATCGATTAATTATCCCTGCATTTTTTTCATCCATTTTTTCTTTTATAAATTTTTCTTTTAGTATTATACAATTTCTTTTTTTAATTATTTCCGAGCTTCTCATTTTTATATATGTGTCAATTTGTACGTTTTTTAAAACTTCTAAAAACTGATAAATATTTGGATGAGCTGTGTAGAACATAGAATACAAAATTACCTTTTAATATCTGTAAGAGAAAAGAAGAGGAAAATACCAAAAAATAATAACTAAAAATATAGTTAATGTTATAGCTAATTCTAAGGCTGATGCTATAGCCTATATACGCCTATACACGGCATACACCGTGGATTTATTATGTCATTAAAACGTGGCGTATCACATCCGTCATGTATAGCTACTCCGATATAAATGGCCCCGGACCCAACTAGTATAGTACCTGCAAAAATCCCGGACCCAACTAGTGTAGTACCTTTAATGAAACCCAATGGATCGGGACCCAACTCGGATGCGCCGATCTTAATAATATACCTACAACCATTGATTATAGAATAGAAAATGTATCAATGATACAACTAAACATTTTTTTTTTTTTAGTTTTCAAATAATTTATAAATTTGTATTTTTACAACCTATTTGTAGGTATAAGTCAATATATAAATACAGCTCATGGGGGATCTATCCCCCATATCTCCCCGCAATTACGCCCCTGGATGTGATTCTGACAAATTATTTACCTACTATACAATTTCATAAACATGAAATAATTGAGGAAAATTATCGACTATTTGATTTTTTTTCTAGGTTTATGAATATATATTGTTTTCAATTAATCTTAAATATTATTTAAAATTGTACACAATAATATGTTGTTATATTTTAACGTGGTTTTACTTATAATGTTCCATATACCAGTATTTCATATAAAAACAATTATGACAAACTGTGACGGATTCTGTGTTTTATTTAATTGATATTTTTGTTTTTTTTTTTTATTGCGGTAGGTAAATATATTATTATTATAAAGGGTTGGGATATGTGCATGCTACTTTCATTTATTAGGGCGAAACTGTTGTTATGGCAACTATCAACAAAACAAACCGTATGCTTACATTAAGACATTAAGTAAAATGATTCAGTAAGCATTGAATCATGTCGATGTTTGTAGTTTATAGTAAATCATCTGGAGTTAAGTACAAGGCTTCTGTATGTTCTAAAGCATTCATTTTATATGTAGTTATAACGCTATTGTCTTTTAGTTTGCCATTTCTATTCTGCTACAGAAGTAATGGTAAGTTTTATAGTTATAAATATAATTTAGTTTCCAAATAAAATATTATTTTAAATTAAAATTTCAGGGTTATGGTTGAAGTATGAAAAATATAGAGAACAGCCTAGAGTACAATTTAAATTGCAGTATTTATTACATGCTGAAACATCTGATCCTATGTCTCCGATAATCTGTGGGAATTTTCCACATACATTGAAAAGTACGGGATTTTGTTCCACTGTAAAGGTATTGTACTTATTATTTTATATTTTAAATAGCTACTTCTGTCGGAATTTTTAAAATTAGGTTTTAGAAGAAGATATTAACATAGACGGGAAGAAAGAATTTATTGATTTGGAGGTATACTTAACCACAAACGAAACTTTAGATATATATTCGATTACTTTATTATTAATATTTGATTTCAAAATTGAGGTAAATTGGATTATTTTGTTTATACTTGTTATCTTGATTAAATATATATATATATATATATATATATATATATATATATATATATATATATATGTGTGTGTGTGTGTGTGTGTGTGTGTGTGTGTGTGTGTGTGTGTGTGTGTGTGTGTGTGTGTGTGTGTGTGTGTGTGTATTTATTTATATTTATCAATATGTGTACATTTTATATGTAGCTATACAATATTTTAAGAATTATATAAGTACCAACTTACATTTGATTTTAGGATTTGTGTTTGTTTGAAATGGAATCTATGGCTGTTGTTAGTCATAGTTCTGTAATGCCGGGTGGAAAACTAGATGTTTTTGGTGATTTGGACTTTATACAAAAAACACCTTTAACTTGTTCAACGAGAAAACCAATTCATATGAATAAACCTATATTATTATTTGAATCTCCTGACTGGTTGGTAAACATTTACGAGGAATACTCAAAACGAACTTGTAAGTTGTTTAAGTTTTTCACATGTACCAAGTATTAATGTCATTCATAGGTATTAGATATATAAATAATTAAATTTGTTTTTAGTTTTTACTCAACTAAATAATGTTTTGGTAAAATGGACAAGAGGTCGATCGTATCAGCAACCATTTTCTATCAAAACTAAAATAAATTACAATTCAGTTGAGATTTTTTACAAACCAAAATTTTGGCAAATTATGAAGTGGGCATGGATACAATATTTTTCAATACTCGTGTTATCAGTTTTTATATTTAAAAAAGTTAAGCGTTTTTTGTTTACAAATCATATTGTTAATACCAAAATTGAACTATCAACATAATATTGTATTAAAAATTGCAATGTACCTAAAAATAAAATATATATTTTAATAAATTTAAATACATTTGACTTTTGAATGTTTTAAAAATAATCATAGGATTAAATATAATCATATAAATATTAAATTTAAATTTGGAACATATAGGTAGTGATATTAAGATTAAGGACTTGTGTACTGTGTGCGAAATTCATAAGATTTTTATAGCTTATATGAAGGTCGATGTATTGCGAAGACCTAACATATGAAATAACTTTTGCTATATTCATATTATTTTTAACATACTTTTTTATATTAATACTATAATACTGCGCTACCTACACTAAAAATATATTAAAACTTAAAATATTGTTTTTGTTTACAGAATTCAATTCGACAATTTTTTTTCTATATCAAAAGTTAACTACAGTTAAAAAAAAATCAAAATTCCAATTTCGTAAACTAGATTTTTTAAAGAATTTTCAGTTTCCTAAAAATTTTAATAATGATTCCAATGTCCATCAATATTGAATATTATATTTCATGGAAAAATAAATAATATTTTATTAAATAGGTACACTTCATTATCAAAAAATTCGAGGAAAATATTCGGATGAATCTTTTTTAGAATTTCTAGCATCTAAATTTTAATAAAAGTCATATTCATAAAATTAATAGTTTAATTTTTTTTCGTTTGAGTTTGGCTTTATATTCTATAGCAGTGTTGCCCAACCTTTTTCCTTCGGCGGGCCACTTTGGAAAACAATTATCTTTAAGCGGGCCACAGAGTAAAAGAGTACAAAAATAATTGTACGTATTAGACTTGTTTTCATACCTTTTATTGCCTATTGAAAAGATTATGGATTGAGGTACACTTCGTAGGTACACATTAGTTTGATCAACTTTGAGGATATGAGCATTTGAATTTCAAACAGATTTTTCATTTTTAGTTAAAGAAGTACAAGCTCAAATTTCACATTAAAAATAAGTGTAAAACATTTTTATATAGTTTTTAGTTTTATCATTATCATTATTATTGAATTTTTGGAATATATATTTAAAAGAATTCATAAATTAATAGAAAAATTATTTTTTAATTATTTTACTTTTTTTTTAAAATTGTTTTTGTTTTAAAAAATTCGTAAAGGGGCCACATAGAATACCTTCGCGGGCCACATGTGGCCCGAGGGCCGCGGGTTGGGCACCAATGTTCTATAGGGTATTTCAAAACATGTAGGTAGTTGACATGAGTGGTAATGTCGTTTTGTTTTCATAGGAGCACCATAGAGTAATTATTACTCTATAAACAGCACTTGTTGCAAATGTAGCGTTTAAATGCCGAACAAAACATTTTGACATTAGAAACACTTTACAAACATGGGGAAGTGCCGCAGTAACTACGCGTAGGCGTGCGAATATGGATCGATTATTGACTAAATCGGAGGATATCTGCAAAACATTTATGTTATATATATATATATATATATATATATATATATATATATATATATATATATATATATATATATATATAGGTTATTCACTAAAGTTTCCTCTTAACTATTTCCGTCCATGTTTATGAAACATCTATCAAAGTTTTGAAAAACGAATTCAAAATTCAAAAAATATTTTGTTTTCAGTGCCTATTCTATGTTAAACATTTCTTAATTACACCACATGAATAAAATTGTGAATAATTCTTTCATGCCCTCGGTAAAACATTTAGTTATTAATAACCTATGTGTATTAAGTCAACTATAGTATTGGTTACTGTGGGGACGAAATGCACGAATAAAGAATACGATGACGGGCGTATACTAATATACGTTCAGCATATTACGAGGCATTCTATAGTTGCACACTAGGTATCATAAAACTGAAGTATTGTGATCGTCTTATTCAAAATCTACACTTATTATAAAATCCATAATTTTTCTATGAATATAACAATGTGCAATGTAACTGTCTTGTAAAAAATGCAGTACGATTATAAGAATAAAAATAACAATTCAATCGGTAGACATTAGTATAATTTTAGCCAGATAAGAAATAATTTTACCGTTAGCTCAAATTGGAGAATACGAAAAGAAGTCTTTATTAAGACGATGTAACAAATTATTCATTCACATTCATACACAACAATCAAATGTAGTTTCTGTCATTTTTGACGTCTATCGAGGGAATATGACATGTTGAGAAGTTCAATAACTGCATGCAAGCGTTATATAGGTAGGTGTACACTTATTTACATTACATTATAATTTATACGTAGTACTCTGTGGATTTAAATTTTGGATCTTTTCTCGTTTAAATAAAATTTTTTTTAAATTGTCCAAAATGTCATATTATAAAAAAAAACAATGGAAATATCTTAAATGTTTCAAATGATTATTTCGACTTCAATAATAATTTGCACACCCTTCATACAACTCTTACAAGTATATGTACCTAAAGTATCAGGTATCTAGGCCGATATTCGTCAGAGTAAAATGCAAATACGCTTATACAAACGAATGTTCCGATGCTACACGCAATCACCTATCTACTGCCATTACTAGGTTCTCAGTATACACATAACAGGTGATTATTTCACTCTTTTCTCATTTGACTGGTAGATAATTTTACAGAATGCAAATAACAGCGTATCGCATTCACCGCAAGGCCGACAATCACGGGACAATCAACTTGTGGAGGACGTATTGTCAGCTTATGATCTCTCTGATTGACCAAACACCTACTGTCAGCGTCAGGTGCTTGGTTATATTATACACACATAATAACGTTTTAGAGTAAGCACGGAAAAGCAATTTCCTCGGGAAAGGGGGGAGCGGGCATTTGAGGAATCGTGCACGCACGACGCGCATATTGGACCCGCTGGACCGCGTCCGCATGTAATACGCGAATTTCGGCACCGCTGCAATAATGTACCATCAACATTTAAAGTGAAAAAAATTAAAAAAACAAATTGTATTGATCAAGTTCACAGGGAAACCAAAGTAAATTAATTATCACATGCTAGGTTCTAAGAACAAAGTGAACATTATATAATACATTATATAATACCTATATACAAATATTTTTTTTTTTGTTTGCTTTTAGCTAGTAGAATTGCTAACAGTAAAATGAAATAAAATAAAAAAAAGTGAGAATAACGAAGAAAAGGTCATTGTATTGTACAAATTATAGTAAACAGATTTAATATTATGTTCAGAAGATGTCTTTCGTGGAACCAATTGGAGGCATTTTTTCGAACGATTCCATTAAATGCACGTCAGTTAACGCAACTGCGGAGTGTTTTTGTTTTTTATTTCAACATGAAGCATTTAAACACTTAACAGAATATCACAAAGAAAAAAACGAATCTTCATCTCCACAGATTATTACAGTTTACAATTTACGAGTTATGTTGTTTTTATAGGTCTATTGTATGGACGAAAGACTTTTATTTGTATTTCATAAATTCTGTTCAAACATTAGAATTAAATAGTGTGTTAAAAAAAAAAGTTATACACACGTATAAATGTACAGTTCTTTTATTGTTTTAAGGTAGAATTCTTCATCAAATGACCGGAGTCTTTGGTATAATATTTTCACACTTACATGTATTGTGCAGTATTTCAATGTAAATAATTTTTTTTAGCTTTCATCACCTATTATTATTTATTGATGTAATAGATAAGAAAATTCGGTAACTTATATTCTAACTATTATCCTATATTAATTAATTTACATTTATATATTTATATTACTCCCTACACCACCACAAGTTTGTTTTATGGTGTTTGTAAATTTGTGTTTTTTTTATAAAAATAAAAAACATTTTTCAAAAAAAAAAATTAAATTTTCAAGATTGACATTTTTGTTTTGTTTTATTTATTATAGATTCATAGTAGAGCACAATATAGTGTGTCACATACTTGCATAAGTACTTCTACCAGTTATGGTATTTTATTGTTTATGTAGCTTATATTATTGTTATTTATTTTTCGATTAAATTGTGCTCGGACGAAAATTTTTATCAGATATATTATATTTTCTCACATAGTAAATATTTTATATTTTATTTTTTAATGTAAAATTTAATTCAAGGACACAATTTAAAGTATTTTTTATTTATATTATAAGATTGAAATAATTTTTTATAAGTTAATAATAGAAGCACTCATATAATTATACGGGTAAGTCAATAGTATCTAGTTAATAAATTGTTCTACAACATTAAAGCGACGGTATATATTTTTTAATAATTTTTAAAACTTTTCGTCCGTACGTGTTAGAACATGATTCCTTTGTCTTTAAATGTACGTAGATAACTATAGTTTTGAATAATATACTACTATCATAAAATACGTTAGATTTAGTTTTTTTCGATACTAAAAATGTCATATTTCTGTTAAAATATGTGCAAAAAAGAAACAATCGTAGCCATAGAGATAGTTTAGAGACTGTATTTCTTAGATTTCGTGTTCTTTTTTTTATCTGGTTATTGTTATTTATTATCAAAATTGTAATTTACGTATATCGGTTTTTTGCAGACGCACGATTGAATTCAAATATTCGTGAGAAGAAAAAATACTAGTAACGTTAGTTGAAACGGGTGATAGGTCAAAAAATATTTATACCTTCTACTTTTTGTAATACCTATCGTATCAACGTGTATACTTGCGTTCGTGACAAACTATGACCAGTCATTGCGATCGTTCAACCATACGGAAATTCTAATCAGTTATATTTTTATTCAAACGACTCAATAAACGTACACAGTAAAATGGAATTCTCTCTGTTGAATACACGTATGCCATCGTACGTCTTATGTTAATGCACTACACTGTGAGCATTGGTACATTATACATTTAAATATGTATTTCGTTACATTTTTTACAAAGCTTGCGCTAAACAAAAATTAGAACTGCCCAACATATTCTTGAGCATGCAAGTTAAACAATTTTACGCTCGTTTCACAGCCATTCAGGGCCGTCCGGAAAGACAAATCGTGGGGGAGCTAGAGTCATAAATTTGCCAACTCGAAAAAATTTTCTCGCTGCGCTCTAAATTTGTTTTGATGGCATTAAACAATACCTTTTTAAAATTTCTTAACTTTATCCACAAATAATGCAAGAAGAACATTTTATTATTATTAAATACCATTGATGAATCAACCTCTGCTGTTGATATTGTCTAACTTATTAAGATAAATATGAATGATAAAAATGATTAACTCCTAAGTCCTAGTGATAGATGTAATTTACGCACTAATATATTGAATGATTATGATTTTTAATCGCTAAAATTATAACAAATACACACTAAAATAAGTTAAAATATTACAATTATTTACACAACTATAGAATTAAAATACTTTAATAACTGATAACATTTTTTTACAGAACAATTTAATTAGTTATGAATTTTATACTGAATAAAACAACGTATCATACAAATATACAATGTTTAAAATGATATTCTTCGATGTTTTAAAATTAAACCACTGTGTCCCTAATTTATTTACATCAACTTCATCTACAATATCTTTTTCAATACTTAAAAGTATTAATGAATCTAACCTATTATCACCTATTGTTGACCTTAGGTGATTTTTAATAAGTTTCAGTTAGTTTCATCTAATCTGTGGTATTGTGAACATACCTATAATATATTCATATCTTGATTAATATTATATTATTATACCTTTATATACTTTATGGATATATTAGTCTGTTATTATCGCTCATTGTAAAATATTATTAGAAAAGTAATGACTGGAATGGTGATTCTGTGATGTTTTATTTGGCTTTCAATGTACATAAATTATTAAATACCTATTGCCGACTAATCGAATGTGCCGACTCTGCGGTGACTCAGTGTCAATGTGCCGACTGGAACACCCCCACGCCCCTCTAAGGACGGCCCTGCAGCCATTACTACCTTAGGTACTCTAAAATTAACTAAACATTATATAAATACATTTTCCTTTTGTTCTTTTCAAGACTTTATGTTTCTTTTTCCCTAACCAATGATGAACTATATCTCTAGGATCTCTAGGTGAGTGGCATATTAAAATTTACGTACAAATTTTTGTCTCAACTTTCATTAATAAATTACTGGCATGAAGTACTAATATTAAATGACACAAAATGTGTTCGGTATATTTTTTGATTCTAAATTAAAATTTGACTGTCATATTAACAACGTGGTTGCCAGCAGGGCCGGATTTACCTACAAGCAAAATAAGCATTGCTTACGGCCCTAGAAAAAATTCGGCCCGTAAAATGTCCGGTACAAAAAAAAAAAAAATATATGACTAACTGATCCTGCAGCGTATTACCAAACCCTCTAATCAATCATAATGGAAATTATCTTGGAATATTGGAGCTTCTTTCAAAATTTGACCCATTTTTAGCCCAACATATATCGCTGTACACGGAAATCGAGGGAAAGGACACTCATCTTATGTGTCCAAAACTATATTAATTTTGTCAAACTTTTAATTTAAAAATTTATTTGTTAGATTAAAAGTTTTCAATTCAACATTTATAAAATAATGAAATATATTGTCTTATTTGTAGTATTCACTCCCACTAAATTTGGATAAATACTATATATAATAGAAAACAATAATGTTTTGTATATTTTATTGATGTTACTTAAATTTATTAAGTCATTAATTAGGCCCATCTGAATCATTTGCTTACGGTCCCCAAAGTACCTAATCCGGCTATGGTTGCCAGATCCAACCAAATCTTGGGTTTTATTCGTCGAAATTGTAATGACTTTCATGATATATTAGCCATAAAGTCGATTTATTGCTGTCTGGTACGATCGAATTGTGAATATGGATCAATAATATGGTCTCCTTATACATCCATTCATAAGTATAAAATTGAGAGCATACAACAAAAGTTCTTACGTTTCGTTTCTTTTCAATGTTCCATACCTAGAGAACCACACTCTTCGTATACCCCATTTTTAACGATGCTATCTATTGAAACGCTTGAACAACGCCGTTTACGATTAGATGAGTACTTTGCGTATAAACTCTTCTCAGGAAGTTTTGACTGTCCTACCTTTTTGTCCTATTTTTCTTTCCATATCCCTATTCGTAACACCCGGTCATTAAACACATTTTATCTAAAAACAAAAGTAACTAATTATATGAGCAATACTCCCCACAATAGAATTATGAAAACTATAAATGAATTAAAAATCGATCTGTTTAAAACATTTTACAACGTTTTACAAGCACGTTAGGGGTATAAAATCGTTTACCGCATGCGGCACTACCGGATCTTGTGGCCAAACTAGATTAAAACAATGTAAATTTCAGATTCGTCCGGTAGCGGTGATCCGGTGGCACCGCAACATTTTAACAAAAAATTTACATTGTTTTAATCTAGTTTGGCCACACGATCCGGTAGTGCCGCATGCGGTAAACGATTTTATACTCTGAACGTGCTTATAAAACATAAATAATTTTTTTAAATCTCATAATTTAGTCATCGACATACGATAATATTCAACAAATTTCTCGGGAAATTTCCGAATATTTTCATAAAAATGAAGAAAACTATTTTCGTTTTCTCTTTTTAAATGAACTGGATGAACCCAATATTTTCTCACTTTAGGAGTAGAAATAATTGGCTCATCCAGTTCACCGGCTGCCTCCGCGTCACATATAACCATCAAAATATTATTATCACACATAATTGAAATAATAATTATTAATTAGAACTGTACGGTACGCAAGCGAAAAGTACACTGATCTATATAGTGCGTTGTCGTAGGTACTTATCCTACAGGCTCGGACAAGAAAATATTTTACATGAACTATGTATAAATAAATGTATGTATAATTTTCAGTATTTATAATTGATTTTATGATATATTACTATGCCGTATCCGGTAGTACCGGATCGTGTGGTCGAACTTGTGCCATCCGGTACGGCCGGATCGGGCATTACCGGATCCCACAAAAACGCATCGTGTGGCCCGACACTAAATGAAATTGTATCATTATCGTAATTCTAATTGATAAACGTCAGTTTATCGATATTTACATTTATATTATAGTATATAAAATACTTATACGGAAAACATGCACCGTATCTATACCTCACTTTATATTTTGTATGCTTGGTTCTTATTTACTTCTATAGTCGAATAGACTTTTATTTTCTTCATTTACTAAAAACTACAATTTTTTTCTTCTAATTGAAATAAAATGGATAAATTTTTGATTAAAAAAATACAATTAGTAAGAGAGAATACAGATGAAGACAATTCCAAAACAGAAAAAAACTTTTCATCTTCTGTAGATGCCTCGTCAAGTTTTAAAGAAAAATCAGAAAATCCTTCTAAAAAATTCAAAGGTAAATATCGTCAATACAATGAAAATTATTTAAAATTAGGATTTTTTTGGGTCGGCGACGAACACTGTCCTATTCCTTTGTGTATTATATGTGATGAAAAATTATCAAACGAATCCATGGTTCGCAATAAGCTAGAACGCCTTTTTACCACAAAACATCAATCATTACAAAGTAAACAAATTGATTATTTTCGAAGGCTTTTAGATTCTAAAAACTACAATCAAAACAATTTGTAAAATCAGTGAAAATTTCGGACAAGGTACAGGAAGCTAGTTTTCGAATCGCCCAATTGATAGCTCAAAAAAAAATCGCATTTAATTGCCGAGAGTCTTATTATGTCAGCATGTCGAATTATGGTAAAGACTATTTTAGGAATCGAAGCAGAGAAAGAAATAATTAAAATACCATTATCTGATTCTACAATTAGTCGAAGGATTATAAATATGTCAGAGGATATTGAGGAACAGGTTATTGAAGTTATAAAAAGTGGAGAATTATTCGCCTTGCAAGTTGATGAATCAACAGGTATTAGGGGGAAAGCTCAATTAATGGCATTTATTAGATTTATTGTAAGTTCAAAAATAGTTAATCAATTTTTTTGTTGTAAAGAATTATCTGGAACAACAATTGGTCGAGATGTTTTTGATATCATAAATAAATATTTTAAAAATTATGGTATATCGTGGACTTCTTGTGTAAGTATTTGTACGGATGGAGCGCCATCAATGACAGGCTCTATTAAAGGATTTGTTACAATTGTCAAAAATAAAAAATCCAAATATAAATACAACTCACTGTTTTTTACACAGAGAGGCATTAGTTGCAAAAAGTATTGTTAATGAATTAAAGATTGTACATTTGTACTTGATCAAGTCGTAAAAATGGTGAATTTTATTAAAAGTAGGCCTCAACAAATTCGATTATTTTCTCAGTTATGTGAATCAATGGAATCTGACCACTATACTTTGATTATTCATACGGAAGTACGCTGGTTATCAAAAGAGGGAGTTTTATCACGGTTTTATAAACTTAGAGAAAAACTATTAGTATATTTTACAATGGAACAAATGAAATATTCTGATTATTTATGTGATGAATTTTGGTGTTCAAAACTAGCATATTTAACTGATATTTTTGAACACCTGAATCAATTAAATTTAAGCATGCAAGGTGAAAATCAAAATTTATTAATATCTACAGACAAAATGGCTGCATTTAAAGGCAAATTATTGATTTGGAAAAAAAGGGTAAATGATAATAATTTAGATATGTTCCCTTTAACTGCTAAAACTAAATTTACTGATAAAATAATACCAATTATCAATGACTCAATAACATTATTGGACCAAAAACTTGATCATTACTTTTCATCGCTGGATTTGAAATTGTTTGATTGGGTGAGAAATCAATTTAATCCTAGTTTAGAAACCACACATCTTTCATTAAAAGAGGAAGAAGAACTTGCAGAGTTAAAAAACGACCGCACTCTTCAAATGAAATTTAATGAACTCGAGTTAGACGAATTTTGGATTTATACAAAAAAAGAATATCCGAGTTTAACAAAATTGGCTCTTTCCGTGTTATTACAATTTTCAACGTCATATTTGTGCGAGGTAGCTTTTTCTGCATTGAACGAAATTAAAAACAAAAAAAAGGAAAGATTAATTAATGTCGAAGAGGAATTAAGAGTCACCTTGTCGAAGATTTCACCACGTATTGATACATTACGTATGTAAGAAATATCAGTCACAAATTTCTCATTAAAATGCTGTTTTATGTTATATTTTTCTTTGTTATTTTTAAGTTTACATTATAAATTATTTATAAATATTTAATATTACCCATTATTCGTATTTTTATTATTGTGTGCATGGGCGTCGGGTTTCCCAAATTTCACGGGGTGCCTAAAATCCTTAGATATTAATAAATGTCAATTTAAATAAATAATAATTTTTTTTCAACATAAATTGTTACCTTATTTAATACGACCTTTTTTCATATATTAAAACTTTTAAATACATATTAATTATTATACATAAAATTATTTTCATTTCATATACGTATGTTAGGAACGAGTTATCAAAACATCCAAAATATATTGTTGTCATAAATATTACACAACGAAAAAATTATTAACGTATTAAATTACGTATTGCTCTTTATTTTTATTTCACGGAGTGCAGAGCACCCCATAGAATGATTCATGGGGTGTTTGAGCACCGCAGCACCCCAATAGTCGGCGCCCATGATTGTGTGTGACAAAGTATGAAATATTTTAATAGTGTGTCGCCATAATATAAAGGTTGAGAAACACTGCTCTAAAATAATAAAAATATATTACATTTAATATGTATATAAATAAATAAATAAATATATATTATATAAAATTATATATATATATATATATATGTATATATATTTACACTTCGAGTTAAATATATAAATTTTCCATACGAAATACTGTTGGTAAAACAGGGTCTCAAAAATGTGTCGGCAAGTTTTTAAATGACAATGATAATAAAAATTTCAGCGATCCCGAGATAGCAAAAGTCGCAATAGTACCTACGAGTTGCTACGAGTTCAAGCAGTTCACTGGCGTACGTGATCAAAACATTTTCTGTTGAGTACAGACCAGGGACGGATCTAGAAAATATTTTTGGGGGGGGGCCCGATCAAAATATTTCAAATTATACCCTCAGTCCCTTACGAAATTCCATATTGCATTTCTGCGCACAAGTATCAGTTCACAGTAATTAAAAAGGTATAATATAAGCAGTTAACATACAAGATTATCAACATATTGAACTGGTCGTAAATTTTATATTCATATTTGTTTTTTTTTCATTTCAAAATTTCGGGGGGGCCCTGAACCCCCGTGCTCCCCCTCTGGATCCGTCCTTGGTACAGACGAATGTGAAGTCGAGTTATAAAAAAAAACGATGTAGCACGTAGAGATGCTCGCGTCACCGCGTCGCGCACACCGTAACACATCTCCTCCGCAAACTCCACCAGTCCAGGACGTCGATCGACCTCATCTGTCTCATCGAATCACTCCTAACCGACAAAACGTTACAGATTAAATTCGGCGGTCAGCTCTCAACCGCCAAACACAACGAGGCCGGAGTCCCATAATAGGATCACATTTCTCCTCTCTTGCCACTGTACGACACGTACATGAACGGCATCGCACCGACTGTACGTTAAACAAAGGAGACTATGTTTGTGGACGACATCATGTCTTACTCGAACACCATAAACGTGAATGCCTGTTTCCAAAAGCAGCTTGATCTGCCGATACCGTGGATAAAACGGAGGCTCAAATCAAACGTGACAGAAGCGGTACAAGAGGCTCCGAAAAAAAAATCCCCACAGGCATATGATCACAATCCGAGTAGAAACCGAATGCGCGGTAAAAGCGTTCCTCTACAAATCGTGTACTCCCAAATACCCTCGTGCTCAAAGTATAAAATGACTGACGAGAAACTCACGAACGTAAACATTCAGAAACAATTAACAGCGCATCCAGTCAAAATCCACGCAAGTAAAGACACGGGCGAATGCTTGAGATTTTGAACAGGTTCCAAGCGGCCCACCCAAAAAGGCGAAGACGAAACGGAACGGAACGCTCGGTCGTGTGAGCACCCGTGGAGACCGCAGAACGGCATCGCGGCGACCACAGTCTTTGCGCAGACGTCGGCCTTTATTGCGCGACGGGTATTTTGCATGCTCGTGTCTCGGTAGTGACCTCTGGGGAACTGCACAGGGCACGGCTCTTCGCTGGGACGCGGTTTTGTAGCCTGACGGGTGTGGTAAGAAGGACAAATCTTCGTTAAAATACGACCGGTACAGTGGCGAGCTGGGTAAACGCGCCGAGGCGGTAATAACCGAAACGTTAACCGTCCTGCCGGTCGACCGACAACATTAACAACACGCTCGTCCGCAAGTACTCGAGTACGGTCGACGGTTACCCTTTTGTCGCGTAAATACAAGTTTCACTGGCTCTGCCCGTTTTCGCGGTCGTGCAAGACAACGGAAATCGACGGTGTAATTATTGCTTTTCTTTGACCGCGATTGGCTATAGGCGGCGAGCCGGCGTGGTTGAAACCACAGACGGGCGTTTATGTTTATCGGTTTGATAACGAATAACGATACTTGTTAGATTCTGCATGAAACGAAGAATGTATTGGTTTTACAATGATGGGTTTTTTGGTGTGTATGTAAACAATTTTCAGGTAGTAATTTTGGTTTAAAAGTTTCTTCCATCATCTTTGTAGATCAGAAATTTGTTCTCGTTGGCATTTTAAAGCAGTCATTTTTTTCTATTCTCAACAGTTTTTCTAAGCGTGTGAAAAACTTCCCACAAATAGTGTAAAAATGATAAAATTTGGCGTAGACAAAATTAAAAAAAAATATGTTTAGAATATTTAGTTATAAATTCAAAATTAATGGTGCTAGACACTCGAAATGTTCAATAAATATAAACAAACCTTTTCTACAGATTTGATTAAAGTCCCGAAAAAAATAAAAAATTTTCGGGCTAAATATGAAACTTTTAAATGATTAAAAGTCTTTGTTAAATAAAATTTTTAATTTTTGATACAAAACCAGAAAATTGAATATCATCTCATTCATTTGCTTAAATAACAATACTGATCAAGTTTCAAAAATCATTGGAAAGTTTTTTTTCATGCGCGTTTAAAATTAGAACTACTGAAGAAATCATTGTTCACACGTAAATTAGAGATATTTTTTAATAAAAAGCTTTTACAATTTGAAATTAGTTAACTGGTGAATATTTTCTTTTACCCATAGACTCGGCACATGTATTCTTATCTACGCTTCAATTTTCATAAAGACACATTATAAATTATTTTTTACACACGTTTAAATTTGGAATTTGAGCTCAAATAAATTTTTTTACGTCAAATGTCAGATATATTTTTATTTTACTAAATTTTTAATTTTAGGTTATGAATTTATGAGTTACGAAAATTTGTATACAGGATTATTTATGCGTTATCCTATAGATAGAGTTTCGTATTAATCATTTTGAACAATTTCTCATTGAAAAAATGATAACAAAAAAATATTCTTCAAGTGGTATACTAAGAAGAGAAAATTAGAAACAATTTTTATTTTCATGTATAATTTTAACTTACTTAAATATTCTCAAGAAAACAATTTTAACTCATAAATTATAAAGGGGTTAAATACGAATAATCATGATTGGAAAATACTCGTTTTGTGTTATTTGATACTCATAAATTATTTATGTATCATATTTACATATTTTATTATAATCTATACATTTTTAAGTATTGTTATTAGCAAATGAAATCATAAACAATTATTACTCGATGTTTACAATTTAAAATATGTTCGTATATAGTAAATATAGTTATATAAGTATAGTATAGTATAGCATAAATATAATATAGTTATATTAAACAGATTTTATTTCTTTTGAAAACATACATAATATTTTGTCTAATATACGTAGAATATCGAATCATTTTAAAATTTTAAACAGTCGTAGTCTTTGAAAAGACTTTGAAAAAATAATTTCTTAGACACAAGTACATAGTTATAGTCGATTTGTGAATCGTGAACAAACCGTTGATTACTTTGTAAGAGAGTGTGCCACAAAATTAAATTTTTAAATTGATAATACCATAAAATCAGAAAACCTAACGTTACTTACCAGTTTTTTGGGAAACTAATATATGAAATTGAATGGAAGTGTTAAGAAAGATAAAAATTTGAAAATTAATCATATATATTAATCAATTTTTAAATAAAGTATGATTGGTGTCATGTCAGGATTATGTTAAAGGACATCACAACACTGAAAACAAATTTCATTAGATTTGAAGTATATCATTACCTAAGAAGTAAGAACTATGGTGTAGGTCTCACACTTAAGTATTGATATTATTCAATCAGATACAGAAGTTTGAAAATATACGTGTAACGTCATAGAGCCGTAATCTGAACGTTGGTGTATGTTAAACGTGTAAAAGTATCTAGATTAATACAATGATTTCAATCGTATAAGAAATTATTTTTTAAATTTTTTTTAAATAACCATAAGTGCTTTTTCGTGTTCATGATTCAGGTGTAGTTATAATTCTGATATATTTTCTAGTTTTTTTTATTGTAGATAAAACTATTTCAGTAAATTTCGTATTATTTTGGTTTGTGTCACTGCTTATCATTGTAATTCACCGCGGCGGTAGTGCACATCAGCAATATTGATAACAGTGTTCAATAATAGCATAGATTAAATATACTAGTATTATTTAATCTACCTATGATAATTGTATGTAAATAGCCTAGAAAGGTAATATCAGCCGGTGCCGTCAGCTACAGAAGTGTGTGTGCTTGAATGAATGACATCGCGCATCAATGAATCGCAAACTAATAATTTTACTTAATTATTATTATTATTTTTTAAAATGTATTATTAAATACACGATTTGTAATTATGATTTTACAATAAGCGTATGTGATGGAGAAGACATGGCTTGAGTAGACGACAGGAGATAAGAAGCCACCCATTGGAGGCACTTAAGGGTAGGAGTTTATTTCAAATGTGCTTGTGAGAGAGAATTATAATTTAAAATAAGTATACAAATCAAGAAAAATTAAATTTTAAATCACACCATCGTCTTAAGCACATAAATATACTCAGGATTATGAAAAAAACAAATCTTAAATATTATTGTAAATTATTAAATCATTGTATTAATCTAACTACTTTTACACGTAAAACATGGGTGGCTGCTCACTCGTTGGCTCTAGGACGTCACACGGCTATTCATCAATTTTCATTATCTCGTTGGATAATCATTTTTGAACTTCGGGTTTTTATCAAAACGTTTTTCATTAACTTGACTATATTAATACACCAATAAACTTAAAAATTGAAAAAAAAATGTTGTGTTGTGATGTCCTTTAAGTATGTGATTGTTAGGTAAGTACGAAATTATTTGAAAAAAATGATGCTCCAAAAAACCAAACACTGCCTATAAATTTGAAGTCTGTAAACCTAGATAATTCAATTATAGAGATCATAATATTTGTATTACTGTTAACAATATGATAGTTTTAAAGTTTTTCAAAATAATGTTTCATTATACAATATTACATAGTAGATAATGCAACGTTCACATCCCACGGTTAAATATTCATTCAAACTTCCTCTGATGTGACCCAAATTCATGTTCCACGGGGTCATAGTTGTCCCATCACGAATTCTTTGAGTGTAGAATACAGGCTTGTTTGCACGCAAATTGAAAATATAGTAATTTATTTTTTTATATAATCTGTACATATGAATATTTAATATAACGAATTGTTAACTTATTGTAGTATTTTGAAAATCTATGCTATATTCGTTCACACAAAGTCGGTAGTTATTATTGTAATTTTATTACAACGGTGTTACGGTGTATTATCCTGAATAATTTTATGAACATATATATTAACAATTAATATTTGTTTTAGGTTTTTAAATGGCACAAACAAAAAATGGCCGTTGTATGTAATATAAGTTATTTAGTTTTTCAATAGCTTCTAAAAATATGTTCCAGCCTTTCAAGTATAGCTATCGCTCTAAAACTGCCCAAAGGTTATTATTACTTTTTAAGATAAACTATGAAAAATGTGATTACTGAAAATATATATTATTTTCATTAAATAGTGTATTGTGATATTGAGTAAAAATTGTAAAATATATTATGTTTATATGATCAAGTTCTGTGGGTAATTGTAATGAAAATCTCAAGTAAATGAATCCTCCACGTATATTTAGGAACAGAACGCTAGAAAATTTCTCAAAATATAACTTAAACATGTGTACAAACTCTAATTAGACTGCATTGGCCTAAAGTTGTCTCATGTGCTGAGATAAGTTTAGGAAAGAAGGATTGGAATTCTCATTTTGATAATTTTTTTCTTTTATATGCTAGGTTGAAACTGTGTATAAAACTATGCATATAAATTATCATTTGACAGTATTTTCGATAATCATACGACTAAAATACTCTCGTATGATGATTGGAAAATTACCGTATGCGCATTACGTATAGATATACATATTTGGTATTAATTCCTTAAAAAAAAAAAAAAAAAAAACAAAACACTTTAATAAGCATTAAAGGACTTTGCAAGTGTAAATAAATCTTAAATGCTTTTTATGTAAGAATTTTAAAGGAAATAAATACCAATATTGACCAATTATTTCATTGAACGGTTATGATTTTATTTTTAAATAATGCAAACTTAACAATTACATTAACATTACACCATACATAGTTTTATGAACTTAATATCTAAGAGTGAGTTTTTCATGATGGTTATTTTAAGTTTGATCACTTTTTTAATGCGATTTTTCTGTTTCAAATTATTTGACTGAACAAACATTTAGGTTTTCAATATTTTTGTTTCGAAAAACTAATGATGTACAGACTCTTCATCATTGTATTATTATGTTTCTTTGCTATGATAGGCTTAGTTCGCCTATTCGAGTTTTTTACCGTATTCAATATTATGTACATTTATTGTATACTCAGAAATCAATTTCATACATTTTTGAATGCACCGTTGCACGTAAAATGTTATAGCCAAGAAACATTAGATTTTTATCCGTGAAATTTTACATTAATTTTGTACGAAAATTATAGAAAATCGTATGAAATCACGTTTTAATAGGAAACGTTGTAACAATATTTCGGTATGTTGCTACTGTTAACATCGTGGATTTTGTTTCAGAGAATCGTATGAAAAATGCTGTACTAGTTTCATACATAAATGACAAATCAATTTTCCAATTTCTCCTAATATTTACGTATTTATCTTATTGATGATACTCAAAGTGTTATTTAAACGTAATCATTGACCGTCGTTCGGGTGTACTATTAAAGTGTTGTGTGTGTTTGAAAACTGATTTACGGGAATATAGGAGTTCCTTATTATTATATCTAACCATTACTTATTATAATGTGCGTGTAATGAAATTTACCTGACCCTCGCGCTTTGGTCCTACATAACAACTTATCGTGCTAATGAACACAACTAACGGTTGTAATACACTGCTGGCGTACTGTTGTAGTTCGTGTTACATATATTATTTTATCCCATTCCACTGTTGTAGTTATCCTGCAGCTCAAGTGTTTAAAATGGTAATGATATGAAAAAAAACGAACTCTTAACACGACTCTCAATCCATGTCTTGAACGTCTTTTACTAGACTCTATTCTTGTACGTATACATACACACATGCGTGTAATAAATTGATATCAAAATATGTGATTACGCTCGTCTTATACTACATGTTTTAAAATATTTTAATATTATTTAACAGACAATGGAAAACTATGTCATGTATTATACGTAAAATAGTATTTATAAAACTATGAAATTCTTTTAGTTTTAAACCGGTTTGTTTAATTAACACATATTGATAAGATTATGAATTAAAGGGTTAGTTGCTTTCAGATTCCGAGAAAATCAAAACATAATAATATATTGGTCTTATTACAATGATGTATTTTTGCAAAAGAAAAAATACTGACAATTTAAGAATACTCTGAAAGTGCTAGAAACTACAAATTTATGATACCGTCATATCGATTATAGTTATCTAGCTATTATTCTAAAATAACAAAGGTAGAAAATTAAATTATTAGTAATTAATGTAAATACAGTGTTGTATAAATTTGATAGCATTTTCAAAAATTGATTATTTTTGGGATGAATATAACATTTTTGGAAACAAAGGAAATATCTTATTTTTGGTACGTTTTTATGAAATAAAATATTTAATTTCATTAACTACATTTTTTTAACTAACATATCAACTATTTTTTTTGGGGGATTTATGCGCCAAGATTTTTTGTCATTGACTTGTTGTTTTACATGATTTGGACGCGTTTTAAGAATAGAAGAAAATTACGTGTTCTAAGTACCATTCACATAAAATGTCTTATCATTAGAGTGGTTCAGTGGTTGAACGTAATATTTTTGCAAACACTGACCAAAAAGATTGTTTTTCAGAAAAAAAACATTATTGTGCAACTAATAGATCTTTTGTTTTACTCAAAATTTAAAAGTCAGATTTCATTTTCCTTACAGGTGATTCGTAAAATTTGAAATGTCTTGTTTTAAGTGTAACTATTTTGGTTGCATCCGAGTTGGGTCCCAATCTATATTAGTTGGGTCCCAGATTATTTTAGATACTACTCTAGTTGGGTCCCGTATTATTTTAGGTAATACTCTAGTTGGGTCCCAAATTATTTTAGATAATAATCTAGTTGGGCCCCGAATCATTTTAGGTACTATATTAGTCAGTAAATACTACAAAATACACTAACATTTCCCTTCCCATTTAAACAGATTTAGGACTGTCTATGATCTAATTTTTGACCACAGGTATGGTTGAAAATGTTTTCTTGTTTTAAAAAACTTATTTAAATACATAATATAAAATATAATAAAAAAAATTCACTTTTGTGTTGGTAAAAATTTATAAGACATTAATTTTATGAAATCGAATCGATTTATTCTTTCTGCAGTTTTTTCAGCCATTTTATCACTTATAAATTTTTCTTTTAGTAAAATACAATTTCTTCTTTTTATTGCTTCTGAACTTCTCATTTTAATATATGTCAATTTGAACATTTTTTAAAATTTCTAGGAACTGATAAATATTTGGATGTGCTGAGTAAAACATGGAATTAAAATGTGAATGAAACTCAACCTTTTCACTCAACATAATATTTGAATCTTCCATAGTGCTGAATACAGAACACTCACCGTCAATATGTAACTAACTACTAACAATTGTCGCCAGATAACTTGGCAAAGCGGTTGCGGTATAAGACCGGCGTTTAAAACGTGCTGGGTATTTTATTATGATAGATGTTAAAATAAATGAATTTGTCTATTTTCTATATTATTATTTGACTATTTTCAATAAGTTTTTTTGTTTATTCAATTTTTGTTTAAGAGCTTGAGTTCTTTTAATGTCAAAATATGGTGAAACGGATTATTTTTTACAAATAATTAAATCGATAAACTTGAAAATTTCACTAACTTTATTTTAGAGTTTTGCTTTCCCTAAAAACGAAACCAGGTGGTAATAAAATTATCCATGGACTTAACTCCGCTCAGAATCATTTTCCGAACACCGTAAAGATTTACTACTACTTTTAAATTTAAAATTATACCATTAAACTAAACCGTCGTGAGTCAAATGACCCAATCGGAGAAATGGTTTACCTAATGTGTTATACACTCACCATTAATTTAGATGCCTTAGTAGCGAAGCGTTTCAGCACAAACTTCCACAACCGTTATCTTGCCGGTTTTGAAAGTATTACCTTTACAATGTTTAGTATGTAATATTTTTCTCGTTATAATTCATTAAATTGATAATGATAAAAATTGTTGGATTTAATGAATTATATTATATTGAAGAATTGAAATATTATTCTCTTATGTTTTTTATTAAGACATAATCATTCGTAGGACTCGATCGCTCGCATAATAACATCTACGTCTTATATTTAAATAAGTGAATTGTCGTGGAACAATAGGTATAATTAACTAGTTATAGGTACCGTTGTCGCTTTGGGAAGTTAAACATTTAATTTGCGTAGTTTACATCTACGTTTATCGCCGTAGTGCAATCTAAACATTTCTTCTATCTTATAGATTGTTATCTAGATTATTGGTTAACAACGCTTTAAAACTTGAAGGGTATACTGTTAGTATTTTTCAATCGTGAATTTTACTTACACACTATTGCACGATATAACGTGACTATATGGCGTATCACGGAAAAGAGGGTCGCAGGTCAAAAGTATCTCAGCCACTTCACAGTTTTACTAACACATGTACACTAGTATCAAACGAATACCGTTGAAATATTATTATTATTATTATTATTATTTATGTCAGAGGTGTACCATATACGTGTCTGTTTTAGGCAGTTGAAGGGCTTGTAATATAGTATTGGAACATCGTATACATTGTTTAAGACAAAACAAAGAAGAAAAAACTGAGACAGCAGAGGGTCAGTGGCTATTGAAGTACATTTTATTTTCATTTGTCATGTTTATCGTATAGACTTCTACAGGTATTATGTACTATATTATAGTGTGTGTCGTATATTATACAGTCATACTTACGATGTACATGAGACGCATACACGCGCGCACATCTCGTACGTATTTGCATGTATACCTACGTGCATAAATCTGAATACCATTATACGTGAACTCTAATAATTATCAACAGGTTAAATGAAAATCACAGGACGAAATGTATTAATTAATCGAGCCATGTCGATTGAGGACGGCATGCGACTGTGACACGTGTTGAGTAATAATGTACGGGTAAAAGACGGCAGGTATTTGAAACAATGCTTGAGTCATGGAAAATGTTCTTATACGGGCAATCGTCTGCAAAAAAGTTGAGCAACAACAATAATTACTGAAGACCTTCACCGATGTCTGATGCGGGCACGCGGAGACACCCAGAGATCGAAATAAGTGGCACGTACCAATGTTCCCGTTGATGTATAGAGCATAACATAACTATTTGCGCCATTAAATTCAGTACGAATTACGATAATATTATGGAAATTGTTGCGCAAAAATACAATGTATTATCGACTATGATAGGTTGAGATATATTTAAAGTGATGCTCTTGCACTATGACAATACTAGTAATGAATTTAACTAAATCAAAATTAGTATTCAATTGCGTATGCTTAGGATAACATTTATTTTTAAAAAATGTTGAGATTATTCATTTTTAATAATTAATGATATTTAGTATTAACTATAGGTGAATTATTAAGATTATGTGTCTCAGGTGTTTTGTTTTAGATTTAATTAAATGATATAAGCAATAAAAAATTCACTAAAATTTTATAAAATAAAAAAAAATACATCAATAAAAATAATCAGTAATATTTTTTATAAAAATTGACTAAATTAGTGATGATTTTAATTAACATATAATTTTACTTCATTCAACTCCGGGATAGATATACAAGATAATTATGAATAATTATTTTAAACGTATACAAATGTCTATTATGACACCCAAAACACTTTTTTTCAGTTTTGTATTAAGCATAATTATATAGTTTATATAATTTGTATGAGTACAGTTAAAATCAGAGCAAAAAGAGTAGAATATAAATAATAATAGTAATAATCATAATAAAAATAAATAAAATAATACTAAAGTTAAGATTTTACGTGAACGTTTGAAAAAAAAGTCATCCAGCGGAAGTACTACAGCGGGAGTATGTATGATAAAATATCATAATTATTAATAAACGTTTTTTTTTACATTCAGACAATAATAATCAATTAATAATACCAAAGGAGTTCGGATACCTTAAAAATAGTAAAGTTCAAAGTTTTTTTTATGGATAGACATGCTTGCCTACCTATTGATTGTTTTTATTGTTGTAATTCGCAATTTACTCAAAATATTTAGGAAACTAAATTATATCATGTCTTAAGATCAATTCATTTAGGTCCGGGCCACACGATGTGTTTTTGCCGCATGTGGCGAGATGCGTTATCACCGCATGCGTTGGGTTTATTTACATAACGTATTGTTTTTTATCGAATGGGCCAACACGACGCGGTGTTACTGTATGCGGCGAGTTTTCACCGCAACATGCTGCGGTGATGCGGCAGTGCCGCACGTCGTTATCAATACAAAACTCGTGTATTTAAATTATACCGACCATACGACGCGGTAGAAACGCATGCGGTGAAATTATTTTTTGAATCATATATTTTTAATTTTGATTTGTCAAAAAATATAAAAATATTTTATTTAATTAATTTTTAAATAAATTATTATTTAAATGAAATTTTAAAATGAAATACAAATTCACTTTTTTTTTGTTTTGAAAAGGGTCCAAAAATAAAACAGTTATTGAATGTCTGTATATGTATTTAAGACTGTAGCTGTAACTAAAATTTGTATCTTAAAAGTGGATTAATTGATGATTTTATGGACATACGATAATACTCGAAAAACTTTTCGGGGTGTTTACGTATATTATCATAAAATTCTAAAAATGTATTTTTTTTTACGGTAGGAATTTAAGGGATGTACCCAATATCTTCGTTTTGAAGACGTTGGTGCATCCAATTCTCCAGCAGCTTCTGCTGCACACAAAACTTTCAAAAATTTTTTACTTGGCATAATTAATATTTTAGTACGTTTTATTGGACATAAATCATCAATAGACTTTCCGACACCGAGTGAAGATTGGAACTAAACAATATTTTCATTTGAAATTTAAAATTTTTAAGTTTAGAGTTGAATATCTTAGAAAATTTTAAAAATCTATTAAATATATCTGATTACTACACAACGCATGCGGCAATAACGCATCGTGTGGCCCGGTATATCATTGCGGCGTCACCGGAATTTATTTCGTCGCATGCGGCAAAAACGTATCGTGTGGCCCGGACCTAAGTTATAATTAATCTATGAATTTCTAATTTTCTATTTAATAGCTAATAATGTAAAATATTAATTTATTTTAAACCTTTTTTTTTTTTAAATGTCATTTACTAATTATTAAATAATTAAAAGTATAAGAAGCGATTTATACGTATTGACTATTGTATGATTCTTAAGAATATTTTGCAACAATTAGGTATGGACAAATAAGTACCTCGACAATTATAAACACTTTCAATTATTATATTTATGTTCAACTAATCTGTTATAGGTGCATAATATATGCTAATATATAATACCAGATAATAGTAAATTTATATAAATATTAATATTACATTTTTATTCAGTTTAAAAGAAAAAAATATTTATAATTTAGAAATATTGTTATAAATCATAAAATATATGTATTAATTTAGAATTTAAATGAGGTAGGTATAGGAATTTAAATTGTATAAGCGTCGTGTCGTTGTGTAGATAAAACCCTATATTATTACTTTTATTTGAAGTTGTCGGGTGTTGCATTAAACTATAATTTCCATAATTACTAGGCACGGTGTAAAGATGCATTTAATATAACAGTTTTATTTTTATGGTGTGCTCTTAGGTTTGAGTCAGCACTCATGTTTTCTATTAATCATAACGGGTTAAAATTCACTAAAGAAAAAATACTGACGAATATAAAGTTATTTAAACGTAAACAGATTTAAAATTTGCGAATTTTGTTAAAACTTAACTTGTATATAACGATAAAAATAATGTATATTTTAACTATGTATAAATAAATACAATTATTGCTTAAACAATTTTATTGCGGGCTTTGTCTTTCATTGTAACACTTTCCGAGCAGGCAAACAAAATTATTATATCATTATTTAATATTAAATGCAATGTTAAATAGTATTACCTTCTTGTAAAAATGACTCTGAAAAGTTTTTAGCAAACTATAATATTTATAAATGATTTTTTTATTTTTATGTGCTCATAAAAATAATGCTTAAATGATAGTTTAAACATTAGTTAAAATGATCTATTACTAGTCTATAAACATGTATATCATATCATAGCTACGCATATCATAATATACATGATACAAGTTCAATTATATAGGTATATATAAATTTATACACTAATAAAACGAAAAATTCTAATAACTAAAAGACATCCGAATAAATCATTTAACGCGTTTCAACATTTTTATCATGAAGTTACAGTAACATTCGAAGAAGCTTATTTGTATATTTTAGGTTTAAAAGCCAAAAACTGCAAATCTTTTGCGATGAAATCTAACGAAAAAAAAAAGATTTAGTTCAATATTTAAGTATAACCTACATTATTACATTATTACCATTTTTAATATGTCTATATAAAAAGGCGATTGAGTGCATGGTTAAAATTTGGTTTTTTAGACTGATCAAAATAATTAATTAGAAAAAATGATTCCACAAATTTCACCATTTTTTTCCAACTATCGATAATTTACCCATAGGTTTGGAAAATTATCTATGTGAAGTAACTAAGTACTGATTTAAAATTAATAAAGTTAAAAACACCGTCTCTTTACAAACCTCGGTGAATGACAGTGGATTAATTAGAATTTTTAAATACTCTTTTTACAGAAAGCATAGGGTAGAATGAATTAAAACATCATGTTCCCTTTAATTATGAAAAAATACAAAACTGTAGACGTTGCAGCGTATAACTGGTCACCAGATTGAATATTGATTTCAAATATTAAATATGGCATATCTGTAGACATTTTCTGAAATCGTTGACGTTGTAGAAACTTTGAGTATAGATGGTAATAATATTCGATAAATAATAGTCTATTTTATAGATGTGCATAAGTATAAGTAGTACAATGTTTATGGATATTTATACACTTGAGTTACAACCAACAGGTATACATAAATTATGCAACTAAGTGTATCTAACACAAGCGTAAACGCTACATCATTTTAACGCTGGACATGGTAAGTTTATCAGGAAGTCTGCAATGTAAAAATTCACTATTTATTGATATACCTATGTATTTTTTTTCGTGTTATGAGGTGCCGTAGAGGGAACTACTTTCGCATAACTTCCTCGAACTATTTATTGATATAAATCAATATTATTGTACCTCCATCACTGGACTACTGGAGTGTGAGTTTTAGTTACATTTTTTGGGGGAAGGGGGAGGTATTTTATCGACTCGCAATTTATGAAAAACACAACTAAAATAACCTATACCAACACTAACCAACCTAACCAACACTAACTTAAAAAATATTCACCCATAAAAATCCACGAATTCAATAATATTTATAAAAAACAAATCTGATTAAACAAATTTTAATCTAAAATCGAAGGTATTTTGTTTAAATTTTTTTTGATGTTTTTTTCTTGAAAACGATTTAAATCAAAGATCTTGTTTAACTTAAAATGCATCTAAAAGTACTACATATAAATATTGAGCTTATTGAGATTGTATAATATTCGAAAATGATCACATGTAAAATCACTAGAGTATTTCTTGGTATGATTATACTTAAGAATATAAAATTAATGTACATCTGATCCTCATACGCGTCTTTGTAAGAAATAATATAGTACCGGTTCTTGTATCTATAATAATAATATGTTATTGATATTTACTTGCACCAACACATGTCTCATACTTGTATACTTTTATACTTTTATTAAGGTCAATGAAGTGTATTGATTTCACACTCGGGATTTATGTGTATGCGTAAATAACTGTAATGTATTAGAAACATAATTTTTCGTTAGAAGGTGTTAACGAGATACACCCGTAACTTAGAAAGTAAATACCAAATGTTGTCGAAGCATTTAAAAAAAGACTATATTTACTGTTTTTAGATATATAATACTTAAGGTAATTAAAACCATCGTGCACGTATCTGCGTAAATGCAGCATTCCGGATTTGAATAAGCCGATAAACTGAGTGGCGCTCCTTATTTGAAAACTCGTAGTAATCGGCATTGGAGATTGTCACTGATACGGCATGTATTTTACTGAGAGAATTCAATTAAAATATCACTTTGCACATTTTTAATTATATTCAATACACGTTTCATTGTCCTATGATATTTTAATAAATGTATGTATTATCTTCTATTTACGTCCATCTCTCTTAGCTACTGTTTCGTGTTTTAGTCAATCTTTTTGACGTTCACCATTACCGATTCCAATTTACAACGTTTTCCTAATATTTAGTTTATTTTCGATCTTTAATAGTTTTTTTCTTAAATAATGTCCGATGAGCTAGTCAAGGTAAAATATTTTTTACAAATTAAAGAATCAGGGAAATAATTTATATAAATATCTTGATTTTCAATTTATCAAATTAATTGATAAAATGAGGTAAAATAATTTATGATTTTTTACTTTTGTCATTATACTTTGGCAATTATCTACTAAAGTTATAATAATATATCAAGACATTTTTTATTTGTGATTTTAAGGCACAAAAACCTGTTAATGCTATTTATGGTAATAAGTAATGACAGATGTATAATAATTATAAAATAAGATAACAAAATTATTTTGGACGGGAAGGAGTTATTTGAAGCATATTATGTAACATGTATTAAAGATGGAAATTAAAGTTAAGAAAACTTAATGATGATGTTTAGTAAATATGTAATTTTGTATTTATAAATCGTGTAATTTTGAGTGCTCTCTCGTCATAATTAATGAAAATATAAATATTCATGTAATCATATAATTATACCATTATTTCTCATAAGTCGTTACTTAATTTAAATTGAAGTCTTGATAATGAATTATCTGTGTGTGTCTCTTCATTTTGTTGGTATGTATGAAAAAAGGACTTACTTCACACCATCGTGCAATTTTTATATCACTATTTTCTATTGTGCTTTTACAAATAAAAACGTTCAACGTTTTTTTAAATCGTCAATTTTATAGCATTTTTAAGCTAATGGTAAATTTTCAAAAAATCTCTCTTTAAAATGATTTAATAATTTTAGATTTTTTTTGTTACTTATATTTACTTAGGTTAGATTAAGTATTAAAGATAATTATTTAAGTTCATTGAATACTGAATAGTAATTGAATTTATACATAAAAATATTAAGTAGATATTTTTCTACCTACATCAACAATTTAGTTCAAGATTAATAAAATTGTTATAACATTTTTGGATTAATTAAAAATAAAAAATAAATATTAGTCAAATATTTTTAATATGCTTATAATGAATAACGATAATACATATGATTGATTATTCATTTTATATAGATATCTATTTAATGAAATGTGTAAATGTTAATACTTGTACGAAATGTATTGCAAAATTCAATTACTTTTTCTTTATCTTTATTCATAAATTATTTTAGTCACTACTTAATATTTTAATAAATACCTATTTTTTTTTTTTTTATTAAATTTTGAATCAGAAAAAATCGTATTCCTTAGTTCTCATGTGATGCAGACTAATGCTGTTTTGTCACACAAACTACAAATAAGAAAATAAAAACTACCACAGTTTGTAAAAAACATATCTTCGAGAAAATCGATTTTTTCTTCTTTTTAATGCAGATACACTTCTGAGTCTATTAAAGAAAGCACGATTGCAGTAAACGTGATCTACAGGAATATTATAACAACGACCACTACTTGGAAAAAAAAAGTTGATTTCTGATGGATTGGAGGGGCGTCACGTTTACTGGGTATGGGTGTACATTACATATACATTTATTATTATTATTATAAAATGTATAACGGTGGTATCGTTTTCGCGTGTGCTTCAATCCGTCTTTTTGTTATTCACAGTGATCGTGGCGGATGGCGTGTTTAATTAAAACACCGCTTGTCATGTGAAATAAAAAAATACCCGTTATATTCGATTTTTATCGACTACTCATAATATCTGGCGTATGAGATTTAAGTTATTGTCAAATACTTATAACAAATGTGCATTTACCTATCTGCTATTTTTATATATCTAACTTGTAAAATTCTTAACAGACTAATGGATAAACGTCAATATCATTTTTACAAATTATTTTTTTTTAAAGTAATTTATCTCTTTGATATTAATATGATTATGAATAACAAATTGCCATCATTCTAAATTTAGCGTAAAATAGTTTAAATTAATATTATGTATATTTATGAATGATTAGTTAAAATTAAAGATATGTATAGTAATAATACAAATGTTTTTGATTCAATGTTAGCATAGTACTTTGGTTCTTCGGGGCTGCGGTTCCCGTTTAAACTATTTTATGTATGTATAAATTACTCTAAAGACCATCGATGGATTCACCGATCAGGAAAGTCAGAAAATTTCAACCAGGCCTCCTTTGATAAAGCAGAAAATAAATATGGTAAATAACAAATATATATATATATATCGGATTATTATGAACCTTACTTGTATCTAAATAATAATTTATATTATCCGATCACATTGTTTGACGTTTGACTTATTGATTTAGATCACCATATTTTTCGTTTAAATAGGTATTATATTATAATTTATAATTCAGCGAATCCCGAAAATTAAAATTATGATCGGATCTTTTCCTTTAGATACGTCACTGCTAAAAATCAACAAGTCAGCTCAAAATTTATAAATTCAGTCCCTAAAGACATTATAAGGATTTGACACTTATGGTACGATCAATTTAAATCATTTCAAGTTGAATAAAAAACACATAAAATCATAATTTGTATTACTTTATAATTGATAAATTTAAATACCTATTTCATCGGAAATAATGATATTATTTTTATAAATTAGTTATTGGTCGTATGTACATTATCTGTATGGAATTAATATACTCAAGATATACGAGTACCTACGTGTGCTATTGTTTCATAAATATTGAATTATATAAATAATTTACTCTAATTCATATACCTATAAATTTAGGTTTAACATATTTGATAAATGTTTTTATAAATACTTTTAATTTTGATTTAAAAAATTATAAATAAATTCGATATAACTTAAATGTTAAAAAAAACTAACGTGATGATAAAAGTATAAACTAATTTTTAACTACCAATTTCTGATATCAACCATTTTATTCATTATTTTGAATAAAAGCTTGTAAATATTTTTTAAAAAAAAGTTTAAAAAAATAGTATCAAAAATAATAGTTTATTTTGTATAATATAAATAAGTATAATATTTTGCTGTGTTTGTGTTAACTATTTATTTTTTAAGTTATATTATTAACATTTTTAGTACAATATGAATCGCATCTCAAAAAAAGGGTTTATAGTTTATACGGATTCTGAAGATTTTAGGAGACGTGAGTATTATTTAATAAATAATATTTTCCATGTTTTTCAACTTTTGTGAGGGATCCGGCAATCGTCACACCGAAGAACAGTGTTCTTACTCGTAATATAAATACATTACCTTAAACGAAAAGAGTGACGGCTTCAAGGTCCTTGAACTTCACTATCAAAATCTAATACCGTTAATTATTTTAATTTAATTTTAAGAACTCATTCAAATACTGTTAGACTAGGAACGTACTTATGGTATTAAGAAAAACAGAAATGTAGGACAAATAGAAATGATAGACTTGTAATATCATTGACAGGTAACGTGCGATTTAAAAATAGAAAATATTTTCTTAAATTTTAAATATTTTGACAGGTTTAATCTTGATATGAGGGTAAAAAAAAAGTATGGTTTTATATTCAAAATACACCATACGTATAAAAAGTAATTTTATATCTAACAGTTTCGCGACGGATGATCAAATTTTTATTAATACCGTCACCGGTACATTCGTGTTTGCTTGAATTCTTATTTAGGAATTTTGACAAATCATACGTCATACCCAAGAGTTAACGCACAACATTGCGAATATTCAGGTCATAAGAGTTGAGCCATCACGTTCACATGTGTATTGTAGTTATAGAATAGGTAAAACAATATTTGCACTCTGTAAAAACAGCACACCCACGAAACTCGCAAACAAACTTACTCCTTAATGGTTGGTGAATTATCGTAATAGAACGGGGTTAATTATTATTAACGTAAAACGTTAAAGAAAAAAAATGCATATACTGTTAACGAAGCGTAAAATGAGTGTGTTTACAATACGTAGTCCACTGTTGATGGCGATACGCTCTGGTGACAATCATGAGACATATACGACCGTTATACACGTCAGTGTGCACTCTGTGTCTCCTGCAGGCGCGTATTTTAACACCCGTCGCTGACTTCTAAATCGGGATTTGAAAAAAAGTCAGTCGTTAAATTACAATTGACAAAATCTGAGATATACATATAAATTATTTCGGTACTTTTTATTCATTTCCTATGTTCATAAATTATTCAACGATATTTACAATATACATCGTGTAAATAATAAAATATATCATCTACATCGTGCATCACCATGTTGTCATAATTTGTTGAATGACTAATATATCATAGATTAATATTTACGTTTATACGCAGTTACTTAGTGGGCAAAACAACTTGTAGGGAATGAATAATCAATATGCACACTTTAAAATATAATTACCCTGCATTTAACTTTTCAAACAGAATTTATAAGCTATAGCCGGGTTCGTAAGCGACACTTGACTACTAGGGTGGGCAAAAATTAATAAAAGTTTTCAAACGCATGCAGAAATATAATCTCACATACAATCAACCAAATCAAATATATTACATTTTTGCTTATTCAAGAATCAAATAAAAACCATTAATATTTCATAATTATATCATATAGAATGCAGAATGCATATACTTTATCAAACGAGGAGTCACGCATTTAAAAATATACATACAAATTAACTTTATTATCTCATTATATAAATATTTTATAAAACAGTGAATTATGTAACTGTCAAACGTTGTATTGTATTTAATCTCTTATTACCGATTTTGAGTAAAATCTATCAATTATTTTTTGAAAATCTTTAGTATATTTTTTATGTATGAATAACATTGTTGAATTGCTTGAACATTATTGATTCATAGTCACCCTTATGTATGTATTTAATCGTTATCAAGTGGATATAACTATGTTTACAAGATGCTGTGTTGGTTAAGTATCATACAATCATAAACTAAAAACCTAGGGTTAAATATGTCTGTAATATTTATATATTTTAAAGACGGTAATTATACATAATTATTGTTTTATATGCATGTTCATATGCATGTTGTATATAATACAGGATATATTATGATGATTCAACAATGGCAACAACAACTTGTAAAATACAATACTTTTCAAATAAAAAAAAAAAATCAATACCAGATTACGGCACTATAACTACAACAAATTTAAAACATTTTTAGAAAATTTTCTAACTCAAAAGGACTGTACCCCTATCTTTGAAATTCCACCTATGGCTGGGTTTAAAATTATTTTTATTTTGAGAGAAATTTTTTTAACAGTGAAAAAAATTATTCAACATAATATTTCTTTAAATATATTCTTATTAATATAATTGTAATAAATGACTTTAAATATAATTAATATCTTGCTGCACTGTTTAATTTAATATTAATACCATTCAATTGTATTGTATTACCTTATTTTATTTATTGCATTTATTAACAATAATTTAGATCTTAATCTTAATTTTGACGAAAAGAAGTACGTAAAAATATATATGACATATCATTGTTTTGAGTAGGCCACACGCTGACATGATTTACTACTGGATGTCAGAATCACATGGATTAGATTAAGAGATAACATTTTTTATTCACGGTTTACAAAAACGATACTAGAACTAATTCATAATTAATAAGATCTAATATATTTAATTTGATTTGTCTTAAAAATACAATTCAATCAGTATTTACTTTATAATTAGCTCTACAAAATCTCTATTTCTATATTTTTAAGTAATGATAATAATAATAACCTTAAAACGATGAGCTTTTACAAGATTTACAAATATCAATTAATATTTAGAACATTATTAAATATTTAAGTTTGATAATCTTAATTTTTAATCGATGATAATAAAGAATATAATATATAATATATACACAATAAAAAATAAAATAGGTATGGGCAGTTATGTGTCACACTAATATTAGTTTTAAATCATTTGATTCCTCATTTCATCAAATGTGTAGATAATTTTTTATTTAACTAATTAATTTAATATAATAATATATACATTAAAATTTGAGAACATACATAAGTAATACTATTGCATTTAAAATGGATATATAGTAAGTTAAGTTGATTATTTCATTAAACTTGTTAAATTTTTTCAGTTTAAACGTGATTTAAATTATATACTTAAATTTAAAGATACCTAAATGGCAATATCATAGTGAGAGTAAACACAAAACAACTCCACATGATTTTTAATATCAATGGAATTTGTTATTAGTGTGGCCACCCGGTGAAGGACAATTATTGGCGTTTTTACAGTCAAAAACATTGCTAATCATCAATCAACCTCTATCCCCAAACACTCAATTCCATTATTTATTGAATCGATATAATGGAAAAATATTATAAGATGTCAATTTTAATGGTTTAAAAACATATTAAAACTTTTAGGGATTATACTGAGAATATGAAATATTTGTAAACTATAATATTGTGTTTCATATCTAGATTCTTGTACAAGATTGTCCATTCATTTATCATCATTGGATGATCAATCAATAACCATGTCACAAACCATAGGATAAACCCAAAAATCCATATAAAATATTACAGCTATATTTTTTCAGTTGTAGGTATATATTTGTATACTGTATAATTTGATTTAAATTAGACATGAGAGCTACAGTTGCACGCCAATTGCCTAGCCTGGTGATATTATAGTAAATATTATTTAAGAGAAAATATTTATTTTTATTATAATTATTTTTTTTTTATATATCACTCAACGTGTACGTTTAAAGAAGTAAGAATATCTATATAATTTGTAAAATATGATAGTTTTTTCAAAATTGACTAAATTTGAAAAACAAACTTGTAAAAATTTGGTTTTAAAACTCATCATTACCTATGTAAAATTAATTTAAAAATTTAAATTATCTAACTATAGATTGCAATCTTAGGAAAAAACATGTACATTTTACAACTTTCGAGCCCTAATTAAAATAAATGTATTTACTGTATTTATGATATCTTTGATTTAAACCTTACAACCTTATTTTACTACAAGTTATGATATGATTGGGGATTGAGATTTATGAAAAAATAATGAGTTTAATACGCGTAGTCTGAAATTTGAACTATAATAGATTCAGAACTAATCGCAAAATACAATACAAATCAATACATGATAGTATTAAGAGGTTATTAATTTTCAATGATTTGTTTAAAAATTAATACTTATTTAAATTCTGAATTCAACTCAGAAGAGGTGTAATATGTTAATTTGTTTGAAAATAATGTTCATCTAAATCAACATAATGACGAATAAAAATAATTAATGAATATTTAAAATTAGATTTAATTAATATTTATAAATTCAAAATAGAATATTTAGTTTTTTGTATTAGTGATTATTAGTACCACAAATTTCATAATATTTTTCTTAATTTTCGGTAGCAATATCTTAATTATGTAATGCAATATTTAAAAAAGTTGGTTACAGATGTCAAGAAATAAACATTTAGGTGATTAAAATAATTAATTTTTCGAAATTTACTGAAAATAGACGATTTTATTTATTTATTAATTATTTTATTATTGCTACTTTGTTATCCTCATTAGATTTATCATTATTTCATTAGAAATTATATTATAATTTTTGTAGTTTTGACAAAATTATATTATACTGGATATTTATTGGGTATATGGTGCAATAAATACATTTAATGTTATCTCGTGTAGTATAGGCCCTCTTTATATTGTAAAATTTTGAGCATGCCGTTGTTTTTAATACCTATTTTGTGTAGAACTTTGAAATGTAAATTTATGTAGTTTTATTTTTGATTACATCAGATTGCCAAAGCAATACCATATCTATAGTCTATAGATCCGCAACCATAATATAACTGCAGTGGAAACAGTCTACGGACCTAATCGAACGGTTTATGGAAAAAAAAAATTGCATGTAACTCACAGCGGTATTAGTCAGAGGGCAAATACCCTGATTATGATTAGTCACCATTATCTGTCAAGTATTTGGTATATACGGTAAATACCGTATATACTCCATATAACCAAACGAATAGTTAATTGTAAATTGGATGATTAGTTTTTAATATCATTTAAGACAGTGATTTCACGATTGGTTTTTTCGGTTTCCCAAGATTTTAACTGTTTACTGACTATCATGATATAAATAAATATACTAATATTAAGTGCCATATAGCTTAGTAAGTATTATGCGTGTTATGAAAATCAAAAAATAAAATCATATTAATATTATGTAAATACTACATTAATACGTTAATACTACATTAAATCTTAAATATATTTAAAAGTAATATAATCGACATTTTTGCTCATTTAAAATATTGCTTGACAATTTTAAACTGAAATAAAAAGGTAAAATGAAGTTTGATTTATTTAAACAGTGTTAAACACGAAAAAAACTATTTTATTAAGTAACTTGAAGGTAAAAATAATAAAAAGTTAAATCATGTCAAAAAATTAAATTGTATTTGTTTAAGAGTTCATCACGACTATGAGTAGGTACCATGCACATTTTATTTATAAGTTGACATTTGATTACATATTGAATTTAATAGTTTTAAAGTCTACATAATGATTCATTGTACATAGAGAAGTACATGCATTAAAAATTGATACGGTACAAATTGATTCTTTTATCGCATTTCGATACATTATTAAATTATTTAGGTGTATACATTATAATAATATTTGAATATATTACACCTATCTATGCCGTGTGGTTGATACTTGATACCACACGCCGGCAAGTATACAACATACATAACGGTGCTGGATGAAAAAATCGTGGCCGCATGGAAATCGTGCATCTACGGAGTCACATGCGATAAATCGTATAAGAATGAAGAAGATAACAGAAAAAAAAAGAAGAAAAAGAAGAAGAAGAAGAAGAAGAACATTATTATTACAAAAACTCGTCGCGTGTATATTTCAGCTCGCGTACTCGTTCACGCGTTAATTTGCCAATCTATTTTATGAATAGAGACTGCATTATTATTACTATTATTGCAGTAGAGAATATGATAAAATATGTACACATGCATCTTATTAAAGATCCGGTCAGGACCAGAAACGTGCCCAAAGCGCGTGTACGCCGTGTCAGTTCACGTCATGCCGGTCGAGAAGGCCGTGTTTGACGACGGCCTACTTCCCTCCCACGAAAACAGGGACTTTGACAACGCATGAGGAAACGCATAGGTATCCACGCGAAACATCTGATGACGGGCTTTATTGTTAACAACAAATAAAACCTACAAGTAAACGTGTACGTGATGCTTTCAACGTTATAATGCCTTATTTACGTAGGTAGATACTAATACATAGTACTAATAATGTATTAATATACTCGTAGATATTCATAATATTTATTTCAAAGCATCCTTAGAAGAATTTTTTTTTGTATGTCTTTTATAACCACGCTGAAAAAAATAACCGTAGTTTGAAAAGTATTATATTATAAGTAAAACTTTTAAAAATGTAGTAAATTTATCTATTCAAAGTACTATCTAGATGTAATTCATTATGATCTAAAAAGTTCAATGTAAATTTCATACGAAAAATACTACTCGAAAAAATGGTTCTTAGTAACAAAATAAAAATAAAATAAACATTATAATAAAACCAATGGATCATTTGCTCTATTCAGAATCTTAAACTGTAAAGAAATGGTATAATTTTCGTTTCATTGAAGTCCAATCAGGTTTTCTATTTTAATGCAATAATTATCACGTTATGATTTAAAATAACAATAATTCAAAGACTCAAATGAATTGAGCGAAACGAGACAAATGTCCAATACTGCATGCCACAAGCTAACCAAATAGTATTTTCTTTGGTATTTTTATTATTAGGTATTTGTACAAAATTTGCATATTTTTTAATAATAGTAACTTTTGGGTCCCGTGTTATCTTTTAAAACTTTAAATTGTATTCAAAAAAATATTATCATCACTCGAACGTCCCCGATTTTTTTTATAATTTTTATTAATTAATACGTAATATTATGGTACTATATTAACTTAAAAATGTTGTTCAGAAAATCGTGTTTTCGTGTTGATTACATAAACTTATTATTTTAAAGTCACGTTTATTCTCAACAATTGAAATATGAGGAAATAAACTTAGTATGATACATCATCAGAGGTCGACGGCCAGCCAACTCGGTTTTTTACTTGAAAAAGAAATAATCACTTTCTGATGGTTTATTCCAGTGGTGGCCAAACTGTTTTTACCGCGGGCCATAAAAAAAAAACTTTTTTTACCGCGGGCCATAAGGTGAAATTTTACTTTAAAGTCATCAGAATTTTAGATGCAGGTATGTAATTACACATTCAACGACGTTTTTATTGTACTCTCTAAGTTCAATGGCTTTAGTTAACACTTAACTTAATAATTATTACTACAGATGAAAAAAAAAAGGCATAACGGTTTACACTTCCGAAAAATATATTAAAACGTATTAATTTGTTAACGCGAATTACGAGCTTGTTTCTGTTGACAAAGGACATTAATTTGAGGTTCTGATTTGGTAGAATTTACACGGAGAACGGCATGGAGATGTTCATTCGTAATGTGAGCTGATCGAGTTTTACTTTTATTGATTTTCATCGTTGAGAATACTTGCTCACAAATATATTACGTTGAACAGTCATCGTGCTCGTACAAAAATAAGATAAGATACGGTAATGCGATATATATATATATATACGTATATTATTAAATGACATTGTAACAACAAAAACGGTACGGTATGGCGATATGGAATTAAATGTTATGAAAAATGTACACAGTATTTTTTAATTTTTCGATTTTTTTTTAAACGTAAGTATCAAATATTATAGCTACGTAAACAAGTGTTGTGATGTAGAATACTTTCGCGGGCCAGATTTTAAATGATGGCGGGCCGGATTTGGCCCGCGGGCCGTAGTTTGGCCACCACTGGTTTATTCCATAGAAACAAAAACTCTTAACTGTGCAATCAACCAAATGATGATTTGTTGAAAAAGTAAATTCAGTTGTATAATTATTCAATGAAGCCGCCTCAGACGATTCAAAAACTAATAACTAGGAAGTAGGGGAGGTAAAATGTATTTTTGGCTCTAGAATAAATCAAAGAAATGCGATATGCCTAGGTATAATTATTTATTTCTAAGAATGCCTACATTAGAAACCTATTCAATTTTAACGGTTTATTTAAAAATATTTAGAAACTTTAAATGTTTATTTCATGTTAATATACTGATCTGACATAGATATTTGGTTATATTCTTATGATGTTGATTGTACTGTTACAATATTTTTATAAGTTGATATCGGTAGGTCAAGTTTATGGACGTCTAAAAATTAATGTGAGTATCTTAATATTGGTATAATTTTATCGTCGAATCATGTTTGTAGTTAACTGACAGTAAGCACATACATTCAATGTTAGTTGATGTTGAAGTTGTAAATTAAAACAAGTTACACTAGGTAGTTATTGTTTAAAATCGTATAAAACATTTAAAATAATGAATATTTAAAAAAAACATTGTTCCTATGACTTATTGTGTAGAGTAGACGAATTGTGACTGTGATAATATTAATCGCTTTCAAATTTGATATCAATGTCTGAATAGTTAAAGGGCATTGTATCATTGACCTATTTACCTCATTAATATAAAATATTGTTTAATAATAATATGTTGACAATAGTAAATCTGTACAATGACGGAATAATCTGTTTTTCTGCCGTAAGGATAAAAATGTATGTAATCTCAAAACGAAATGTGTTAGTAATTATTATATGCTGCTTCTCTTACTGTTTTCAGTTTAAATTTCTAATTTATCTGTAAATTAACTTACCTAAACTTATTGTGTTTTTTTTATTTATTATTTAATTCTATGTAATTACAATGATTAGGTTAAAATCACATTTAAGATTAGAATTAGTTTCTTATAATTATAATTCTTAGTAAATCTATCTTCAAGATCAAACAATTATTTTATAAATACTTAAAAAAGAAGAGACACAATTTTGTTTCTCACTAGTCACAGTAGTTTACAGTACGTAACTACTGAAAAAACAGTAAAATGTACGGCTTATCAATTTTTTACAAATTTAATTTTAGTGGCTTTGTTGCAATTTTAAAAATAATTCTAGATATTTGTTTATAATTGGAATATAATAAAGACAGTTTTTATCAGACGAAATTGTAAAGATTATAATTATGATGAAAAATATATTTTGAAGATTACACGTTATAACTTACATTATATTTTACTTCAACATAAAAAGTTGAGAACGACTGATATATTAATTTTATTATTTATACTATGAATAATTTAAAATATCTATTACGTTTACGTTTTTTAAAAATTTAAAAAAATAATAATTTTTAATCACATGGTTATTGATTACACGAGCACATTAATATTAAATAGTACCTACTATTAAAAAAAACTATTCAGGTGTTAAATTGAATTTGTAAATCAATAATTACTTATTCGATTGTTCATATAAGTGAAACAAAAATGGTGTTTAAATTTAAATTTTACTATTCGTAATTTGTTAAAGATTCATTGATTTTTAGATACTAATGTAATTGTGTTTAGATGATTTACTAATTTATTTTCTCATTTTGTCGAGATATAATATATATTTTCATTACAAGATGTTATTAAATGTTGGTTATTAAACGTATTTACGCATATGAGTATGATTTGGTATCTTATGTATGAATGGTGATATCTTTATTTGTTTTGTTATATCTGAAGTTCTACTGAACAAACGATTTGCATGATATATTTGTTCAGTTTAAAAGAGAGCAATTCAATAAGAAAAGTTTAAATATTAAGTAAATAGATTTTATTTATATTAATTTAATTAATTATCTGGCTGGAATAATATTTATTTGATTGTTTATTCTTATTATCCTTATAAACACATACATAAGTACATTCCATGTTACAAAAAGGAACTAGGAATTATCACGTTTTATATTTCAGTTTTTCATTAAATAATTTCAGTTTTTGACTCATGATATGAGCACACACACACACACACACACACACACACACACACACACACACACACACACACACACACACACACACACACACACACACACACACACACACACACACACACACACACACACACACACACGCACATGCACATACACAACAATGCACGCACGTGCACACACACACAATTTAACTGTTTTAATTTTGTATTTAATCAATATTGATTTTTTAATTCCATAAATGTTTCCCAATAGTAGGAATTTCAAAAAATTTTATAGATATGGAATATAAAATGATATCTTACATTGATATTCCAATATACTATCGACTGCATTATTATAACTTATTTTTGATACCTTATTAGGTAGATAATGTAAAAAAAAGCAATGATAGATTTGTATTATTTTCTAAAAACGTATAAATTTTTAAATGTGCATATTATGTAATATATTACATATGCATTTCATTAAAATATACTTAGATTTTAATCGTGTTCTCATGGGCCCCCACACGATATTATTCTGTGAGGTCCATTATCAGAACGGATAAATAGATAAAATGTATTATATATATATATATATATATATATATATATATATATATATATATATATATATATATATATATATATATATATATTATGAAGTTATAAATAATCGTATGATAATTATGAAATTAGTGATTTTTTATGTTATTACGATTAAATTATAGGCCTAACTAGTACCATAACTTAAAAGCATTATGAGTTAAAATTTAAAATATTTTTGAATAAATGTATTTATTTATGTAAAATAAACAAACGATGTATTATTTTTATGTATGTGGAGTTATTTATAAGACAACCAATAGTTTTTCATTGTTTACAAAGTTATAAAATAAAACTTTATTTGAAGTAGCCAAAGACCAATGGTATTTGAAATGTCTACACAATAAATTATACCGACAATAAAATAGGTATGACGCCTTAGTACACTTATAGACTTTTATTCGTGGAATTTCTTCAGAAATGCTTATTGTAGACGTTATTCGAATAGAATGGTCGCAATAAATTTGACGTCTAAACAATTTACACCGCACAGGCACAAAAGTATTTAGAACCTTTGCATTTTTGTGATTTCGCATTTGCAGGTAATTTATATGGTAGGTATTAGTTTTTATAATATACGTGCAGCATGTACACACAACAGCTGTATATAATACAAGATAATTGCAGCAGATCGTGTTATTTTAAAAACGTTCCGTGCAAAATCTATAGGGAATATATTAATTTAATTAGACACACACTCGGTGGATGGTCAATGCACTCTATTTTTCTCTCTTCTACCGACTATCGATCTTTTCTATTAACCGCTGCCGACCGTTTTATTCGTATCGATCGCCGACACCGCCATGCCGTGTGTCTCCGGCCTAAATTTCCATACGGCATAATAACGACCACAACGTTGAATGTACCTTCGTATATGTACGTATACCATTAGCAACGGCAGTGGTTGTTCTCCGAAAGAACACGCGGCCAATGTTGGATTGAAAGCCATTAATGCAGCGATCGATAAAATTCCGAACGGGGTCTGAAAACGATTGGGGCGACTCGATTATATTGTCACATGCGTGTTTTACACTTAATGCGATTTCCTTTTTAAAACATTGATTAGTGCAAAAGAGTATTATTATTTTTATTTTTTGTATACTAATACTAGATACTAATATATGTATGTGAAGACATTACGAATATGCGAATTCTCCTTAACTTTTGAGTTACATTGTCATCACCACTGTCTTTAAAACAAATGTAGAATAAATTATAAAATAATCGTCAGCGCTTAAATACAAAGTTCATTTCCATTAATAAAAAAATTATTGTTTTGCTTTTTTATTTCAGTATAGAAAATCGATGTTAGCAAAATGGCCAATACGTATGTAAAAAAAAAAAAATAAATAGAAATAAAACTACAAAAATAAACGAACTGTAAAACCAATTGTCATTTAAAACTCCGTTCAACATAATTGGTAGTCTTGGTGGTTTTATCATTTCATCATTCATTTAATTAGTCAGCTTAGGCATTAATTACATTTGACTGAGGACCCAAAATAACATTTTATTTACGTGTATTTTGATACACATGGTTGGAAAACATTATGAGACACAATAATTTATACGATATTGTTGGTTTTTATTATACAAAAATGTAATATAAACATTTGAAAATACCTGTGATTACGAATTTAATGTTTTATTTGTAGTCATAATAAATGAATATGCGAGAGACTTTAACGCTAGATGTAATGAATGTATGTAAAATAATTTCGAATGAAAAACATATACACTATGTATTCATTACTTTTTAAATTGTTGAATGGTATTTTTCATATCTTATGAATCTTAAATTATCGATTCAAGTAAACATTTAAACCTACAGCTATATTAATCCAAGTGTTTTTTTCTTTGCAGAACCATTTTACTGGTAACAATTGTATTGTTTGTTGAAAAAACTCTGAAAAAATTTTTTTACGCATTTTAAAATTTTTAGATTATTGAAATTGCTATAAATAATCATTTAAGTTTGAAATTTTCTATAAAATGTGTCCATAGAATTTAGTTGTGTTAGAACTCACTATATACTTTTTTTTACTAAATATTTAAAATATGACATAAATGTTTTGATACGAAAACACGTTTTCTATAAATTACAAAAGTATTCACAGCATAACTTTAAATAATAGTAATAATTAATAATCAAACGCAATCATTATTTAATTCATTAGTTCCATTGCACTGTAATTTCTGTGTTTTAAAATAATTTATTTACAATGGTATATTTTTTACGTGTTTCATGAATACGTTTTCGTAAAATTAAAATGGAAAACGAATTATTTAAAAATTCTTAAACAATATTTAAGATTAAGTTAGTATTTTCACTAAAAATACTTTGGCAACGTATCATTTATTAATTGTATTATTTCATTTTTCTATTATTTAAAGGTATTATTCGATTACTAAATCATCTGGTGCGTACCAAAAATTATACATTTTCGTTCAAATATGAAAACCTTTCCTGTACAAAAGCTCTAAATTGGTTTATACGGCATAGAATTAATTAATGGGTATATATATATATATATATATATATAGACACTTAAATAATATATTCAGTATACATAAAATTATTAAATTAGATTATAGATAAACAAATAATAATAACAATCGCAAGATTTGTATAATAAATACCAATAGATTAATAACAATAAATAAAACTTTACTAAACGCTTTTATTAATATCCTATCGTTGGATATGAGTAATTCCTTGATCGTATACTTATTTTTTATAATGTTTGAAGAATATATAGAAAAAAGTTTCTACAATAAGTACCGTATATTTTGAGTTATCTACATAATGTGGTGTATACCTACGTACACCTTACGTGTTCTACGATATGTGTTGTTTCGTATTGGTTAACCACAATGTGTTGATCAGTCTCATTGACTCTGTTTTCGTGACATTGGGTCAAGAATGAAACCGTAACATTTTCTTCGGTTATTAACTACGTTATTCGCATTTTTGACCGGTTGTAGATTTGAAAAAATTCAAAGACCACATTTAAGCTGACAGCTACAAAAAATATAACTTTTTTAATGTGAATCAAATTAGATTATATTTAAATAGCAACAAACAATAATAAAATAGTGTGGTAAAATTTTCATTTTATTGATATTTATTATCATTAATGTATTAGTTGAATATCAAAAAGTATGGCTTAACTGTGCACATAATATAGTTATTGGGGTACGAAAACCGTACGGGTGTCATAAGAGATTAATGTTTGGCTTATCTAACCCGATCATAATAGTTGACTGGAAATGATTATTGTCCATTTTACATGTATTCAATTGTAATTTGAACTACAGTAATAAAATATAATTAATTTTTTAAAGTATTGTTCAATTTTAATTTATTTTTCTCATATTTGGCACGATACCATAGAAGTTGTTTTTATTTATTTTAAATTGGTTTTTCAGTTATTAAAATCTGGGTACATTAACTGAATATTGAAAAAGTAAAATGTCAAAGATTAGATAGCTAGGCTAGGGTAATTTTCAACTGCGTACCATGTGTACAAAAGATTAATATCAGTCTCAAAGTTAATTTATAGTTTCTGACACGTATTATTATTTTTTAATTATAGGTAGTCAAATATATAGGATCTTTTAATGTAATGAGTGTCAAATTTTACTTTTTAAATTACTGTTAGTATCTTTTGTGATAATAAATGCACTATTAAAAAATACATTTGCTTATTCAGTATCTTCATTTAACAAGAATAATTTAAAATTATAAATTAATAAATAAAATTATACATTATTAATTTAAAGAAGAAAAAAATGTACGTATATATAAGTTTCTATAAAAAATAAAATAAAATATAGTTAAATTGATTATAATTCAACTAAATATATTTATAGAATATATTTAGTTAAATATATAATATGTATTGGTACATATATGCAAACATAATGTAAATATTAGTCATAAGTCGATGCATTTGTTTATATTAATATATTTAATAGAAGTGATGAGCGATAAACGCAAGTGGGAAGCAATTAAAAAACATACGTTAAATATAGAAATGAATTAATTTTTTATTGTTTTAAAAATATATTAGCCTTATATCTTAAAATTACATTTTTGAAATTCTTTTCAAGGCTTTGACACAGTTTCGAATAACTTCCGCAGGCGCTATATTATTAATAGAAGTTTAATTTTTTTCCCTTGGAACTTGTTTTTCGCAGACGAACAACTGGCGTGGTTAGTAACGGTACACTACTGAGTAATAAAACTGGACAACTATTTCTGCATATTCACCTCCATTCATATTCATGTTTATATTATATGATTATTATTATTGTAAATATGTACACGGTCTTTAGATTTTTAATTCATTTTATACATAATTTAGTAAAGAAAAATTTTGAATTCTTATTGAAGATAAATAAAACATTTATTTACTGTATTGAACAATAAAATGGAAATAATATTAATTTTTAGTATTTGTACTTATAATAATGTTGTGTGAAGGAAAATTGTAGGTACATATATTTCATATAGAAAATTATTTAAAAATATTTCACAAAAAGGGGATTTTTATTTAATTTAATAGATAAAAAGTACTCAAATATTTTATTAATTATTCTAAGGTTATACAAAATTATAGACTGCTGAAGTTTTACCGTTATGCTGATGTTTCGTCATTCATCGCTAGATATTTGTTGTTTCTGTATCTGTATTTGGAAGATCACGACCCATGTATTTATTATTGCAACTTCCAAGTATTAAATAAAAATAGGGCGGTTCAAGTTTCTAATAAATTCAATTTTAGATTCTTTCTTCTCGAGCATTAAGTAGTAAATAAAAAAAAATTGTAAAAAAAAAAATTAAAATTAAAAGTGTTTATTTACCATTTAAGTTTTAGTTTAAATTACGTGTAGGTAATATTGATTATTATCTATTTACACTTTTATTTAATTTCTAATAAGTTGCTAATTGAATAATTTATTAGTTATCAAATACTTTTATTTTCATACATGTCTCTTGTATTAATTACAAAAGAATTAGAAATTCACATCAATATTTTTGTCACGTACTATTTATGATTTCTAATTCATATTATATTTAAGAAAATAAATTACAAATAAAACAATTTTTAATTTAATTTGTCTTAAATGCCGATAAGAAGTTAGATGAGGTCTTTCTTTGAATCACTTCTTTTGCAGATATTGGTGGGTGTAAAGTATGGCGGGTCAACTATTTGTATGATAAGTAAATGCATAATATTACTATACAATAATGCCAATGAAACATTTTTAATAAATCATAAATTTATGAAATATTAATCAAAATAAAGCATATACATACTTATGCTAATAAAAAAGATTATTTGAGCCGTAATTTATGCTTTGAATGAAATGATTTTTTTTTAGTTTCAATGGAATATTAAATGTAAATAAAAAAATATCTGGTAAATTTTTTATGAACATTTTTTCACTAGATTAAAATTTCAAATTTTATAAGATTTTGATTGAAACTTATTGTAAGTTAACTCGAATAGAATCAAATTTATCAACATCTGGTAAAAATTAATTTGCTCGTCAATATTGATGATAATTAAAGTATAGTTCGATAAGTGAATGGTGAATTGTTTGGTAAAGTAAAATTTTTACCACATTAAAAATTTTAAATTTATTAGGTATCAAAATTTTCAAAAAATAAAATACTTTCAAAACTTTTTAAGTTCTAAATTTAGCTATAACCAAACTAAGTTTAAGTTTTTGAAAATATTATTAAGAAGAATATTGTAAATGGTTATTAAAAATTGAAATTTTCTTCCAATTTTTAGGAGTTGAGTTTAAATACCTAAAAGAACTTTATAAAAATCCTTATTTTTAGCATATTTTACAATTTTATTCAAACTTTGGATAATTTGTCCGTTCGCATTGCAAAAACATTGAGAATTTTGAAAAATAACTTTTTAACGCACTACGTTTACCTAAAACAAATTCTGATAAGTAATGATGCTTATCAAAGATTGTGAACAACATTTAATAACTTAAAAATAAATAGCCACATAAACAAATAAAAATGAAATTTACTAACACTATATTAAAGTATAATCATGTTGATTTTCAAATTATAGGTTGGTACATATTGTTTTCAATATTATTTTAATTTTAATTATTTGGTTTTTATAATTTTATGAAAATATTCTAATCACGTAGTTTCATTTATTTTAAATGTATATTTATATCAATACTAACAAAAAAATAATCATGTTTATTTAAACAATTATAAAGTAATGATTGAAGGATAACATATTTGGTATATTATATTAAAGTTCAGGTTGAAATTAATATTTGATGGTTATTATAATACATCAAAAATAATTGTGTATTTATATTTCCTAATTTGAGCGCTTTCTTATCCTAAATAGATTATCATAAAATGTGTACTAGATCTGTCTAAATAGTCATGAACTAGAACTCATGACTTAGATTATATTTTGATTAATTTAAATACACACATGAATGACAAACAGGAATGTAATATGGCACATCGTTTATGAACAATATTTCCAAAACGTTATATTAATTGAGATTCATAAGCATGTTCACGTTTTCAGATTTTTAATAAAGATTAAATAACTCTATGTATGTATAAGTATATTCACAAAACGTTTGATAAATTGAATATACTTGCTTGAAATGCAAATTTTATTCCGCAATTCACAAATACCATGGCAATGTGATGAAAAATTTGAACACTTGTTCAAGTTCAAAAGTTTTTCACATTTATAATTAATTAAATTAATATTATCAACTGAAAACATATGAAATAAAAAATAATTTTGTATGTTATATCGGAATAAAATATTTTAATTTTAAAAATATATCGAAACAAAAGGTTTACCGAATGATTGAATAGCGAACCTACTACGGGTTGTGCCGAACACAAATTGATGATTGACGATCGTTAACGCGGCTAGAATTGTATGACATCTACTTTTGTTTGGCTGTGTGGTTTTGTCTATCCGTCAACGAAAATACGTACTATTTGGTTCGTCCCACTTACATTTACCTTTCCGGGGCGGTATGTGAGTACACAGAATTAAAACTCGCCCATTATTTACAATATAAGTCTCGCGTGGACGTCGGACGATTCAATTTTTAATACACGTGTCGCTCTATTAATAATTTAGGTTTTACGTTTTTGTGCATGTACGCGTAACGTGTTGGTGCCATTGCCACATAATTTCACGATTAACTGGCTATCGTCGTCGTGATTACGGTGACGTCTGGGTCGACGAATTCTATTGCAGTCATGGTCCGGTCGCCGTTTGTGTATTTATCCACCGGAAAATAATAATTGTGAACACGGTCTCTTAGTACGCAAATTCGCATGCGTAGGATGTATACGTATGTATGTATGTATGGATGTATGTATTATTATGGTCTATTCGTACGTGCGTGCGTGTGCGTGTGCGTTTTTATACACGGACATCACTGCAGCTGCCCTTGACCCAAACCGTGAAAAATCCGTTCGGTCAGACACGCCGCCACGTCTCGTCGTAACCCCTTGTCAGAGGGTCTCGTCGGAGGTACCCGAGCGGCCGATTTAATGATATGTAGGTTCACACGCAGAGAAAATCTTCAAGTCCTAATACTCGAGGGAAAGGCCTCACCTCCACACGCCTGACAATTGCTCGAGGATTTTTTTTCTTTTTCTGTGAACCAACAATCTGCGCGTATGTATCGAGTCGCGTACTGTGCACCTCATATTATTTATTTTTTTATATCATGTTCTTTCGTTCACAGAAATATTTTTCATATTTATTCGTATGTTATGACGTATAATCGTATAAGTGCAATATTATATTTGTGATGGAAAGACAGATTACGTTATATGACGGCTATCGGCTGCTTGGTGGCAGTCGATTGTTCAAAAACTTGCAAAAAAAGAGTGAGGGCGAACAAAATGGTTATATCCGAAACATTCGAAACGGACACAATATTTACATACAAACCTGCCAACTGAACTCGGGATTTTGCCTAAATACTAGCGAAACAATTTAAGAATGGACGAGGACATGTCATACTCGTTAAGAACTGTACAGTCCGGCCTACGCAGTTTTTTCTTTCGGAATTTCGGAAAGGATTTTCGGCCTGCGCGGGCTGACATAGGACATAGGACTCAAAGCCGACCCTACTCTCGTGAAGGAAGTCCCCAAGGTTTGGACTGTGCAGAGAATTCCATCAGCTGCGTGTGTACACAATGACGGCCGGTATTGTGATCGATTGTCGGCTCGGCCGTGTACACGCTCGTGTGCGTGTGTACGTACGAAAACGGCACGGACGCGAGGCCGATCTCTGACGCGGCGAAATCGGTTTCATGTTTGCAGTACAGTATGTTGTGTAAATACTTTATGTTTATTGCCTGTATAAACGCAGCAAACATGTAGGTACTCACGCTATACGACACCGACCGCCGTTTGGCTAGAGACCGGGCCGCGGTCCAGCGGCCGGCGGCATACATCGCGTGTACCTACGCGTTACAGAGTTGTGAGTACCCCATATAGCTGTGGCCGGTGTGTATCGTTTCACTAGCCGGTACGAGACGTCAGTCTCGAGAATACGCGTTCTTTACATTAAAAAAAAAAATGACATAATACATGAATTATCATATTCGCGTGGCCGAGCCGGAGAGTCGCGATTACACACATCACGAGAAATATTCGCGAAAATCTATTTTAAAATAAATTATTGTACGTATAACTATGTGTTAACGACGAGTAAATCTGTTTTCGTTTCCATCGTAAATCTTAATGTTTTCGTTATTAAGTAGGTACACACATTTTGTTTTCATTTAGTACAAATTAATTACATTGTAATATTATTTTTTAAATCCGACCTATTTCCGATAGGATTATCGAGATCCTCGTGCAGTGTGTTGATTATGGGAAAAAACCTAATATTTTGAGAAATTTGAACTTGCTAGATGTGGTTAAATCGATTTAAATTCGAGAACTAGGTACCAGTCCACTATTTCGACCAATTTAATTTGACTGTCACGCGTTAATGAATCATATCAGGGGTATTTTTAAATTTTGGAATTTTCGTCAATGTGTTGGCGAAAGATGATTTTATGTAGCTTATAACAACTAGCTAGACACCGCGGAATTTTCAATGCTCACGTGGCGTGTCTGTAATAATTTGGTATAACAATAATGATTGAAATCTATACAAAGGGCATCATGTTTTTTTTATTTTTTTTTATTGATATAATTTTCATTTTTATACATTGTTGCAGTACAGTTTGTACCAACACGTATTTTTCCAATTATCAAATTTAATAAGTACACAACGTCCGTCTAGTAGTCCCGTTTTTTCCATAGACAGAAATTATTACCCGAAACTTGCGACGTCTCACGTTGATGTAATATGCGTAAAATTGGATTTTCAATTATTACCTTATATGCATTTAATATGAAAGGTTTATGTACACATTTTGAATATTCAAATAATTACGTTAAGCCTATCAAGTGGTCACTGCTAAATGTTGGATCCTTGTATAGTAATATTATTGCTAATGAATAATGATACTTGTTAAAATAATATTTTAAAATATTAATTAATTTTTGTTGTTAGTTGATTGATTATATTACAAAATTATTAATAAGATATACGATGTATTGAAATATGAATAGATAGATAGTCAAAATCATTTAATTTTTTTTTCAATTGGATGCTAATTTTGTTATAATATAGTTATTAAATATAAATATACATTTATAATAATATGATTGTTATTTTTTTATTTTATTGTATTGTTAAATTGTAGATATTTGGTAAGTACAATGAACTCTTGAGAATAGTTTTCAAAATATATTACGTATTATATGTATAATGTATACCTGTATATAACTATATGAATTTATATTTTATCATATGAAATAAAAAAACAGCTTATTTAGTTAATTATTTTTTGGAATTAAGACTAAGTAAAGTAAATAGTTAAATATTTTATCCCGTGTTAACTTATGTACATATTACTACTACAAGTTATATATATATAACTATATAATCTTGAAAATATACTCAATTAAAAAATTTTGAAGTTAAGCTTTAAGTATTTTGAAGAGGTCGTTGCCCATCCAACAAAGTAATGATAATAAACTTGTTTAATGTCTTAGAACGGTCGATGGGCTCGACAAGATTGTAATTATCTGTAACGATCAATGCTTATGTAATAATGCATTTTTGAGTTCCAAAACATTAGACTGAATGCCTTCTTCCATTTACTGAAAATAATCATTTTTAACATTCTGCTTTAATTTTGAAATAAAATCGCATTTTTTACATTCAACGTGACAGATACCTAGAGTTTATTCGCCAGAATTTTAGTATTTCTATACACGTACGTTATGTTTGCAATACAGAAACTAAGTAAATCTTATACGTTATTTGGTATTGAAGTTTTATTTAAATTGTATCTCATATGATTTCTCATATTTTTAAAATTAAATGATAGTTAAGAATAACTGAAAATTCTTGATTCCCGCTTATTTTTATTATTAGAATTTTTATATTATTATTATTATTTTTATTATTTATTTTATTATTAGAATTTTGTTTAAAATGCCAGATTTTTAATTTAATATCTTTATGAAATTATTATTTATGTATAATTGTCAATTTATAATATTTTAAAGTAAAATAAAAGTCAAATTATAGATATTTTAAGAGTTGTATTTCTGTACTATACCTATACGACTTCCAGCGTTTTACAGCAAATAATGTCTTTATGATGATCAGGACTAAAATTGCGAATTAACTTGGAGCTCTGGTGCTTATCGTTACCTAAAACCCGTATGATTTTGAAATCATAATCGAGTTTGGTACTCGTACTGTGAACTCAAAATTACATGTTACGTGACTTCATTATATAATTATTTTCATTTACAAACGGTATTGTATTCACCGTGAAAATTTGAAAAACTATTGTGTTTTTTAAATCCAATACAACACAAAATAAATTTTATTAAGTAGTTTTTTTTTAAAGACTAATTCAATATATTAATTGAATAAAATACTTATTCAGCCATTTTATTTATTATTATTATCATTAAATAATTTAAATTACATTTTTTTTCCACACATTAATAAAACAGTATCTTAGTATTGTTTATTAGTATTGTTTAAACATACTGAATAGGAACACGTTATTTTGGTAATGCATTTATTTTTTCAACAATTTGGTTCGTCGTCATTTTAGTGTTCTAGTTTCTGAATAAAAACACAATAATTATGTGGTGGTATCATTTTTAAATTTTTTTTCTTCATGTATATTTTACTCTTATGGATTTTTGCGGTGTGCGTAAACGCATTAATGTTTATGGTTAACGCCCAGTGAAGTTATTTTATTAAAATGATGTTTGTTTTTCAATGAAAATTCTTAGTCAGTGAACTTGTTTCAGTTTTCTAACGGGAACAAAAAGCCACAGTGGAAACCTAAGGTCACAAGTTATTCGAAATTCATATTGTTTGGTATTTAGATTAAATTATAGTTTACACCTGTCCTGGATTTTTTTATTGAAGTCTCGTGAAACACATTTGACTAAAAACTGTATACCTAGTTATAAACAAAATAAAATATGTTTTTGTATATAAATACGATTTTTAGAAACAAATATTATTTACATCTGTATTGATTGGGTTGGTTAAGTATGTTTTTATTGACGCTATCAAATTTAATAATCATACATTTAAAATAACTTATTAGATAATGGTGGTGGAAGTTTATCCTTCGTTTCTTCGGTCCATCGACAAGATAATGGAGTTGACTGTAAAAAACTTAAGATGAGGTATTTTTACGATTACCTAAAAGTAATGTACCAAACGATACATGTAGTATGATATATTTATAATCAATTATTTATTATTGTTTTTGGAAAACGATTCTGAGTGAAACTCAAGTTATAATTTTAGTGTCATCTAGTAATGTTTTAGAAAAAATTTAATTCCGTATGAGTTATGACAAATAATTTAAGTGATTTTCAAGTTTAGATAGTAAAAAAAGTACTAGAGTAATTACAAGAAAAATCCATGACAATTTAATAATATTCGTAAAAATGCTTCATTTCGCTTTTATTAGATTATTTTTAAAGAAATTTACATAAAAGTGTTGGATCTAATAATAAAAAATGACAAATTTTATGTAATATTAATACACCTGACATTATGCGTGTAAAGAGTCATTTGAAGCATAATCCCAACTTAAATGGTGAATGAAAAATAATTTATCGATTCGATCTTTACGAAACTTGAACCGAAGATAAGAGTATATTTGTTAAGTTTCTTGGTGGAAAAAAATCTTACCGGATAATCTATTTGAAATTTGAATAAGGTTATTATAGAAAAATATTGCTAATTTACGTCTTATTCATCACTTTCGTCAAGAATTGAACTTTAAACGCGTTTCAAAAAAAAAAAAAAAAATCCCGATCAGAAAATTAAAAAAGTGTTTCAGTACTGTTATTTAAGCATATCAGTGATATAGTATAATGTTTTCAAGATTTTGTGCCAAGGATTTAAAATTGCGTTGGATAAGAACTTCCAAAAAAAGGGATACTTCCAATAATTTGAATGTTCTATATTTAACCCGAAAGTGGTCTAATTTTTTGGAACTTTTTCAAGTTTCTATAAAAGTCCTAATTTCGGTGAAAGTTTTGAATGTCTTAGCGCCATTATTTTTGGATTTATAACTCAATATTAAAAATATATTCCATGTAAATCATGTCTACAACAAATTTTACCATTTTCACTCAATTTCTAGGCAGTTTTCCATACGCTTAGAAAAACTATTGAGAATAGAAAAAATGGCCTGCTTCAAGTGTCAAATAGAATAAAGTACTGATCCACAAATTTTTTGGAAGAAACTTTTAGATTATTATAACTAATTTAAAGAGTGATTAAAAAAAAAAAAAAAAAAATGTGAAACCATTACATTCGTCATTTCACTAAAAATCTAAAAACTATGTCATTATTTTTGTTTATGAAGATACAGAATTGTATGAAATCTAAATGTATACCAAGTGTTTATTTATAATTTTATGTAACAAAAATAATTATAATCATTAACTTACTATAATAAAGTTATAACTAATAAGTTATGTGTTTAAATATTATATTAAAGTTGTGTATACAATTCAGGTTATAAAGTGAAAAAAAGTAGCTGTATAAAATAAAATATGAAAATGTTATAATTTTTTCTACATATATAATTTAAAGGTGTTCAATATGTACGAATCAAAAACCCATGTACTTGTATTTCATGTGAAAATATTTTCATTCACGTTGAATACCCTATATACATTATAAATTATTTTATTAGACAACATAAATTATGATGATAGTTAATGTAAAAAATGAATAAAATATTTATTATTTCATGAACATTTTACAATTTATACTAACAAATATTTTTGTATATGAATTATGTGTATGCATATTTTTTAAAATTAGTTTTTCTTTTTAAATTTTAAATACACAAAATATTGTATTATTTTTATCAATAAACTATTATACAATATATAATATTATAGATATCGATTTTTGTCTATTATTTCAACATATTACGAGTATTAGAAATAAATATATAGTTTTAATAATATGTAATATTTAGTTTTAAAGACTATTCTAATTTCGCTGAAGTAACATTGTACTTATTATTTTTTATTTAAAATAATATTCTTCTACAATACACAAGATATTAGTGAAGAGGATGCGTAAGATCCGGGTAAAGTGGTACTTGAGGACAAGAAATTCCGTCCCCAAACAAAAACAAAAGAAAACAAGAAGAATTTTTCAAATATTTTAAATTCAAACAAGTTTTTGAAAGAAAAATGTTAAATTTTCGTTTGTTATTTTTGTAAATATTTTTATTTTTTGGTAATTACTGACGTTGTTGTTGATAAAAAGGTGAACATACATTAAATGTTTCTCTAACATGATCTACAGTTAGTAACATTACAAACGCTCTTAATATTTAATAATCAACTATACATTACAGTATTTTATTGGTTCATTCAATGTCTCCTAACACTGTAATACCCAGTTGTTAATATCTCTTCACTACTGAACTACTCATTTTTACTTGATTATTTACAATACAGAATAAAAAATTTATTAGGACCTTACTTGATTGAACAACTTTAAGCATTACTTAGAATTACAAATTAATAAAACAATATGAGTTTAGTTTTTTGTTATTATTTATTATTATATTTCATTGATTACGCAAGTCTGCAAATTGAGAATGAACTCGAACTTAAAATAATACCAAAATAATTTTTCTTAATATTTTGTAGGTACTCTCTTCACTTAAGTCAGCGACCAATATAATACAAACGTATTTATTCAACAAATAAAAGTGCACAAGGAAATTATTTTTTTTGTTCTTCTTACTGAAAATATCTAATTAAAGTAAACATTTTTAAATGTTGGATATACGAGTAGACGTGTCCTCTTCTGCAGGCTTTTGAATTTTTATAATTAAAAAAAAAAGAAGATTATAGCTATATTAGTAAGAATTTTTTCTAGGTCTCTGTTTGGAAGTCTAAGAAGTTTAATTCCTACTGTTAGTACCTTATAGTATGTTGTATTATTTACTATTATTATTATTATTATTTTGAGAACGAACACGTCTAGGGTGAAGCAAATAATGTGCAGTGTTATTGTTAATACTTTCAGATAGAAAAAACACATAAATCCATTTTACGATAATGGTAATGAAGATAATAACAGCGAGCGAAGAATGCGAGTACCTACAAGAGTACTTGATGCACTAATGATAAAAAAAAAACGGAGAAGAAACGAAGTAGATGGAAAATGAACCAACCGTACGTAGTGAATGCAAGTGGCTGGTCTAACGCGCGTTCGGTGGTAGGGAATAAGTTATAAAAGGAACCGGTGGCAATGATCTTGGACGCAGTGCAGTTTACCAGTCCTTGACCGATGCCGCGTCGAGTATAGGTGTCATCACTACTGTTACGATCACATAATACCTACGACCCGGTCGTAGAGATTTTAACGCTTCCGCGTATTGAAGTTTTTATTTTAATTTGTTTCCGTTTTTAATTTTTATTAAATCGCTACCGGAGTATTACACGATCGGGTTTACTGCATCGGTATAAATATTGTGAATATAATATACGTAAATTGTGTACAATTTAAGTGTGGATATTAGTGGAACAACCAGATCTATCGGGTGTATACCCATACGGCAAGTGTTTAAGACGGCGGCACGGGAAAGCAGAAATTGTAAGTACGATATTAATTAGCTGATTTATAATGGTTATTGTATTATCATATAATAATATATACTTATACAATTATAAAACTACAATGACTGACTTAAATAATTTAATAATTTTATTCTATTCGTTATGATTTACATGGTTGTTAAATTTAATTGTATGATGATCTATCTTTTTAAAGTCGAGGTTAAGCTAGAAATAGAGTAATAAGTAATAACACTCCTCCAAATAAAAATAATACTATTAATTAAGAAGTATTTAATTAATGATGATTAAAATAATGTCTAAATAGTTTTTGGAAAAAAATACATGACATTTTGATTTTATTATGGATATTAATTTTTACCTAATTAATACACAATGTATGCGTTTTCAGTGAACAAGTCATAAAATAAAATAGTGGACACCAAACGTTATAATTTTATTTAATAAATTGAAAAACATTGCAGCAAAACTTATTACAGCAATTTCATGTTCTTTGGAAATTATTTTTATAAATTTATTATAATAAAATATATATGATGATGTATGTTATTTGTAGTTGATATTGTATAATTGTAAAAAATACCACTAAAAAATATGCCTATGAATTATTATTAAGTATACATAATTAAGTAAGGGAATTTTTTTACAAATATTTTAGATGTAAATATTCAATCGTTTTTGTGGATATTTTCTCCCCTTGCAGTGTAGATCTATAATTACTCAAATTATATAGTTTTACATTTTACTATTTTAAGTGGACATTTGACTATATATTAATAAATTTATCTTTTAATATATTTCAAGTTTACTTAAATCACTAGTTATTATTTGAAAACAATTTGTATGAATTTTTATTAGAAATTAATTCATATAAATACGAGGATTCCAAATGTTATAAAACATAAAAAAATAAAACATTTTTTACAGAAAAATCAATGTAGATCATTCAGGAAGTTTTGATCTTAGTAATAATATAAAATAATAACAACTTGTATTTCCTTTGGCATATTTGAAAACAATAAAAAGAAAAAATCATCATTGACACTACCGATGTTTTCTTGTAATATTAATGATAGTTTCTGGGAATTGATGAAAGATGATCTATACATAATCATGGGAACCACGATCGTTTAATAGTAAGTTCCCAAGGTTTAAAGTTGTAATTATTGGCATGCATATAAATACAAAAGAAAACTTAAAAATTAATTTGTATGAAACGAATTTTTGTTCAATAAGCATAAAATTCGTGTTATTAATTAGGTTCTATTAGTTACTATATTATTAATATTTACAACGATCAATGAATTTTATTATGATAATAATAAGTGCTAAATATTAAATTATATTAATAGTAAAAATGGGTTGCAAACACGGTTGACCTACTACACACGAATGTGCGTTTTCTAACTGTGTTGACAAACTGCCCACATCGTTCGCCCACATAATTCACTCGCATGCTAATGACATACGCAAATGAGAATTCGATTACACCGTCGCATCATTTACCGGAACACTTTCCATAGTGGTGTCCTCTATATTCAGTGGCGTTTGGTGTAGGCAAATTGCTAAACCGTATGCATTTTTTATTATATTATTATTATCGGTTTAAAATCGATTGTATGTTTTTCCAACATGACCTAGTGCTGGAGGTGAAAAAAAAACCGACAAAGATAATCCGATCCGATCGTTAACCATACACCGACACTCCAAATCACGAGTAATTTTGGTTAAAATGCTCTTACGGCACTGAGAATCAACCCAACATTATGTTTACATGCAGTGTTGAAATTGTGCCATCGTCATTATATTTACTTTCAGCCCGTTAATTCCCACTCGTCTTTACATAGCAACAATATTTACAGTTTGGTTAAAATATATTATAATTGGACACATATACCGTTCAGAGTATGTTTTCTTTGAATACAAGAAGACAATCGTTTAGCGTTAAAATAAAATAATAATGAAATTATAAAACTATTTACTTTTTATCAATTGTATACTATTAACTGTGAATAAAATCTTTTTTTTTCATTAGAATTTACATACTCCTTCGGTATAATTGTATTTTATAATTTTACTTTGGTTATGTATAACTAAATTATTATCATTCCTTATGGTCGTCAGTCATCACTATGGTTTTATCAAATAGTCATTAAAAATCGAGTTTTAAGACATTTATTTCAAAAATAAAAGCAAAAATTAATTTCACTTTACTTATTCAGTTTATGATATGTTATTAGTTCATTACTATTACATCAAATTATAAAATTAATGTTAAAGATATTAAATTTTATGTATCTTAAATAATTGCAACTGTCTTCTATGAAAAATGATTTTGAATTTATATTTGTATAGTAAAAAAAATAAAAAATAAAATATATCTGAAATGTAATTTAATATTTTTATACCATTGATTGAATTTCTAGATTAAAATTGATATTTGTTATGTAAGTCAATTAATTTTAATGTAAAAAAAAAAAAAATTATACATAATTTGTCTAAGATTCAATAAAAATGCTGCCCAAACCCTAAAAAAATGCATTTGTCAATGTTATTAAAAAATAATGATAGTTTGTTATTTTTAAGTTCTAGAATCAATATATGATTCATTTGAAAGAAATCTGATACTCCTATTATTATTGAAGAATTTGTTATTGGTCCATAATGTTATTTCAGTTCTGATAGTTATTTAATAATTATCCTACATAATTAAATTACTTTTCATAATACATCATACAGATACAATGTATAGCTTTTAGATTAAAAATAAAATTAAGACCCTAATGGTTATACATTAGTGTTTTTTTTTGCCTCAAGTCACGCTTTTGAGTAAAAGACTTTGTTAAAAAGTTACGTTTAGTCCCTTCATAGATCAGAAATTATTGACTGATAGTTGACACTTTAAACAGGTAACAGGTCATTTTTTCCTTCATTTCCTTCATTTTAAAAAGTTTTTCCAAACTTACGAACAACTATCGATCAAAATATTGAGTAAAAACGGTAAAATGAGGCGTGAATGACATTTTGGTTAAATATATTTCAGTTATTCAGCCATAACTATAAAAATGATGTTTCTAGAATTTTAAAATTTTACTGTGCATTATCAATATTCACAAGCAAACTTGATAAAAGTTTGAAATGATTCGACTTATTTTGAGCTAAATATGTAACTTAAAAATTACCTTGTTTTTAAATAATATTTTCTTAACCTTCTCCAATTCACAGTTTTTTGACCTGAAAATTTAACTTAATTTTATTGATATTATTAACTAGTGATACTGAACAAATTTAAAAGGCATTACTCAGGATATTTTTTACAAGTGTTTAAAATGAAAATTTTAGTTCTTGTAATTACACTGAATTTTTTTATAAAATAATACTACTAAAGATATGATTAGTTGTTTCTTTAAAATTCAATACACTCACCACAAATATCTTGTTGAGGAACGAAGAATATTCGTAGTGAGAAATATATTCGATTTTTTACGCGTCTTATATGTACGACTTCATGTACGGTACATATATTTTCAACATTGATATTTCTAAATGGTATTGATTTTTACGGATGGATATCTATTACACAATAGTTATAATTTATGAAGATTATTTTAATTACGATTAATTCTAGGTACATTTGTGTAGAATTAAAATAGGTGACAATCAAAAATGTGAAATAGTACGAATTTAAACACCAGATACGCCATGTGGAACAAACATCAATGAACGATTATTATTAATATTTACCGTTTTGCGGTGTTGTAGAGCAACTTCGTATGAACATCCCAGGAAATAAAATAAGAAATGCAAAGTCATTGACTTTGTGGTTTGCGGTATTTCACTTTTTCCTATTTTTTTTTTTTTTTTTTATAATATTGTTTTATTATATTTTAACACATCGAGTGTACGGATTGGAAAAAAGATCATAACGAATATCCCTGACTTAAAAATACTGAGATAGTTAATTCATGTAGGACATCACGCGAATATATTTATAAACTTTTTTGTTTTGACCACACAAAGTTAGAGTGCACAATGAGTATAGTAATCAGAATCTCCAGAAGGCACAATGCGGATTCATGTGGTGACTATTGTTGCGGTCCGCTTTTAAAATCAATGGATCTGTTGTGTATGTATACTCCAGTAATGAGTTGAATCATCACTAATTCATAGTGCATAGGTAGCATACACATTATACACATACACACACACACACGCGCGCGCGCGCGCGCGCATAATAACGTATACATTCGAACATATGTGCTAACACGGTGCACAATGCAATTTGTGGACATATATTGACACGTGTTTTTCCGTCCTCGGTCTAAAATATGTGGAACAAAATGTACATAGGTTTTTGTTAGGTTTGTAATGTCCCAGAAAAAATCAAAATTCCATACATCAATTGAAATTGGAGATTCAAACAAACATGTGACATCGTATGTAAGTTGCGTTATAGGTATTTTCTACTCATACGACTATTAGACGATAATACGATGTTTGAAAAAATGTAAAAATTGGATGAGCAATCCTAACGTTTGAGGTACAGTATACTAATATTAACGTGCATATACCTACGTTTATTCTGAATCCAAAATGTTTTACTGAATACTGAAAAATTATGTTTTTCATAAGTTCCCTCCAAATTAATCATTAAGAAAAATAAAAAAATCAATAGGTTTTCATGTTAGTTGTTTACCCTTTTATATAAATTTACAATTAACTAAGTTCATCGCTTTACTGATAACATAACATATGATTTCCACCTTTGTTTTTGTTTCATAGCGAGTGATCTAATTAGTTATGTTTATCTAAAAATAACATTAGTACTATTTCAAGATGAACTCTTTCAGTTTATGATGTGCATAGAATGAGGTAACATGCAAGCCGGCAACAAAAATAAACCGGTTTGCCGCGTTTTCAGTGTACGTATGTTCTCTCGTATGTGAAACTTTGACGCCCGCGGGGGTAATTGTCTAGTTCACGGTACGCGTTATAAACCAGTTGCAATACATGGGTCCCGTTACGTTTCGGTTTCGTTCTAGCGTTTCCGTATATTTTTTTCTATATTTGCGTGTGTTACTGTGGTCACCTTAAATTAAGGGTTTTGGTGATATACAAAACCCCGTAATCCTAAAGCGAAGACAGATAATTATATACACTCGGCATAATTCACTCGGATGCCGTAAACGGTGTTATTTCATGGGACATTTTATGCAAATATGTATTTATATTCTTCCATAAACCCTTATTACAACATAATACACTTATTTCACGACGCTTAAATATTATATTAAGCCTATATTTTTAGAAAAATTTCAAACGTATATTTATCGTGATTGAGAATGCCGAAATCCTAACATTTAAATTTTAGTACTTAAAATATACTTCCACCGTCAATTTTTTGTTCGAAATTTCTAAAAGCCAGTTATTATATATTATATAATGTACGTAAACCAACATTTTTCTTTTTAAAATGATTTTTTTCCCATTTGACATGTCATACGCATTGGTGATTGGTGCTTGCTACTTTATCAATACTGAAATCGGTGGCACGTGTGAGACATGCGCTAAAATATGATCAAGTACAATAACGGAAATTAAAGAGTGAGGATCTATGTTTACAACTATAATAATCTTATTTGAATAAATTCAGTTTATAAATAATTAAATTATGAAAAAAAAAATGAACAATATTTATTTTAAAACGTTATGGCTATATCTCATGTATAAATAACAAGAATATTAGTTGAACGCATTTCATACGGTGTGATATACTATTGCTCGAATGATATTTTGAAAAATTAAAAATTGAAAACTTTTGTATTTAAAAATAATAATAAAATTCATCTATCTTAAATAATCTTAAATTACATTAAAAACTTTTATTAAAAATTATTCTCAAATGGAAAATAATTAAAAATTAATTTTAATGACAATATTTCAAATATTGAATATTGTGGAATGCAAATCGTGAAAAAAAACACTTGATTTATTTGTTGTTCTACAATTCGCCGATGTTATATTTTTCTTCTATTTTTTGTTTTTGTTTTTTTTTTTGTTGTTGTTTATTATTGTTACGATAAATTAAGGCCAATGAAATCGGTTTCGCAAACGGTCGTCCTGAATAATATTCTAGTACAAATCCATTTTTTTATATATCATCTCATTCACACAGAAGGTTTCGATGTATTATGCCAATTAATCCGAATTCATCAGTTTTCACTTTTGAACTAAAATTATTTATCGATCAATCTTAAAATATACACACAATAGGAAATGAAATATTTTACAGTAATTTATTTGATATTAATCACTCACAAGTTAATAACATTCAATTTTAAAATGACTGTTTTTTTTTTTTGTTACAATACACATCAAAAAAAGTGGCGGCTTTTCATGGTCCTTGTTGACTTCTAATGGTGGTTCGTAAATAATATAAAAATATATTTACACTAATATATATATTAATATAATTACGTCTCGATGTTCGCCATAACTGTAGGTTCGTGAACAATGAAGCTGTATGATTCGCGCTAGGGTGTAGACATTATGCTATATAATGTTTTTACAGGAATGGAGTTACTCATGAGAAGCACCATTTTCCTGTCTGAGCGTCACAATCCCGAATGAACATTTCTTACTCTAATTATTATTATTTAAGACTTAAAATTTTCGATCAATAATATTTCTTTTGTAAAGTGTAAAATAAGGAAACCTATACAGAAGTATACATACATGCAATATAGTTTCAAGCAATTAGTAACGGTAAACAAATATATCCATTCAGTCGTGGAATGCGAAGTTGTGTATGGAAAAATTTAACGGGTGTTATTATTTCTTCCCGGGGAAGTATAAAAACTGACAGTGGTGCGTGTGTATATGTGTGTGTGATTAGGTACACAAACCACTTAATTATATCTCGGTTGTGGAGAGATAATCTCAAGTAGTTTAGTCGCGGCAGCTAACCACGAGAAATTTGCGGCGTTAAAGTGCACAGTTTTTCAACCATCTATTATTATATATTATATACTCGTATGCTTATGGTTAATGTCTCTTGTCATACATCGGCTGCGATAAAACGGACAAAGCTTTAACCAACTATTATTTTTTTCTTCGGCACATAAATTTATACACGATTACATTTACCTGATATAAAATGATTGCACGTTTAATAATTAATGTGGGAATCTCGTTTTGGACCGCAATAGTATACGACACACATTGTTTCCAGAGAAAAAAAAACAAATAATTACGTTATTGATGCAAATCATAAGTGTATTAGGATGTATGAAAAAAAAATACAATTAGTTTCGTTTATTCGAATAAACCTGCGGGAGACTTATAGTTTAGACCCCCTGGGTGGTTTACTTGATATTCTCTATCCGTCTAATTAGCTATATCGTATGATAATAAAGAAGAAAAACAGGAAGCTTTCTATCAATCAATATTTTACACTCATGTATAAATTGACTGGTGATATTAATAAGATAATTGTTATAATTTTGATTTGATGCACAAAAATCTAATGAAATCTGTGCATTGTTGTTAAGTAAATTATAAAATGCAAACGTTGAAAACTATACCTAGACATCTACTCGTATTTTGATATACGTATGATAGGATTGAAGCGAAGTCTTTGATCCGGTCAAGTAACTATTTTACGATACTAATTAATTTATCACAACTGAATACAAGTATATTTTTTGCTTTAGTTAAAAAAAAAAAATAATAACAACATTAATAAATAATTTTATATTGTCATTAAGCATTTTGTATGGGAATTTTTACACGAGCTTATATAATGACAAAAACACTTTGCCGCGTTCGTAATGATGGGTTAAAACATTTTTAACGATCTTGACTACAGAGCATGTTTTACTTCAACACAATAAAAAATGAAGCCAGAAAAAAAAATTCATACCATCATAAATAAGTAGGTCTCGACGTTCTCAACATATCGCACATTTCACAATACTGAAACCAAATACATACAGATATTATTTTCGATAATAATATGTCAACTGCTGTATTAATACACAGTATTCTATTTAAACCAATGTACACAACAGTACATAAATGTAGTGATATTCGCCAATGTGTTTTTAGATTCTGAGTGAAGCGAAGGATCTTATGGTTTTACAATGATGTTTATTTTTATTTTATTTTTTTTTTATTTTTTTTTTCTGTAAACTCTTTTTCGTATAGAAATCCTTTTTTCTAGAAAAGTTTCGTCCAGCAACTTTTTAGATTCGAAATTGAACTGAGATGGTACTTTAGAGAGGTTATTTTTCCAAAATCTCCATAGTTTTTCCACTGATCAAGAATAACGATCGAAAAACTGAGTAAAAACGGTAAAATCAGTAAAAATCCGCCGTAAACAAGATTTTCACTGTCCAGATTTTAGGTATTTAGTCATAAATCGAAAAGTATTGAAGCTAGAAACTTGAAAATTTTATCCAATATCAAATACATACTTTTTTATATTGGACAACATTTTCAGAACAATTATAGCACTTTTGACTCAAATATAGAACTTTTAATTTACCAAATTGTTTGAAAGTTTTTACGTAATATAATTTTAAATATTTGACAAAAAGTTCTGAAAATTTAATATGACCTTACTCATATACCTACCTAATTATCCTAACAAAAATTCAAAAATCGCGAGTCAGGATTTTTTTTTATACACACTTTAATAAATTATTATAACTCACCAAAAATAATACAAATAACCGTAAAATACGTAAACAGTATTTAAATAATAATATATTATATTACACTGAAGCTTTGCTCAGAATCGTTTTATACTAAAGAAATGAGTCATCATTTCTTTAAAACTTAATACATTCATCACCAATATCTTGTCCGAGGACCGAAGGGACGAAGGACGAACTTGTACCACCATCATCTCACTTACCAGCTTTTTTACTAATACACCTTTTGTGCAGTATAAAATTCATACTCAATATGTACGCGGTAAACCTATTCATATCCGTTCGCATCACAAGTGTTATTTTTATTTATTTTTTAAATTTAAAATCCATAATATAGTTCAGTGGTCTCTCTCGTGTAGTTAACGAGTGTAAATTGTCTATTTCATTCAGATTATTATCGTAAAAACTCAACATAACGATCAACTTGTAATACTTTTAAACAAAAGGCGTATTAGGTGTACCTTGAATAGTTTAGCAAAAAAAAAAAAATCTTACCACCTATAATATCGCTCTCGTTATTCACTATCATATTTGCGTGCAATCAAACAATTATTATCCCATAAGACACGGACCAAGTGATATCTCAGTCCTTGCTACAAGACAACAATCGTTATCACTTATAGTTGAATACGCGTGAACAAAACGTACATACAAATCACATTTCTCATTCGTAACACGTCTGTGCACGCGTTACGTTCGATTCTAATCGAGTGTACTGCGCCCTTTCAACAAATTAAAACGGATAAACAACCCGGTCGATCGGTTGTGTAACTCTCGTCGTATGCCTACCGTCCACATACCGTATGGGACAATAGTAGGTATTATTTACGCGGATTCCGCGACGGCGGAGGAATCTCGCGTTTTGTGCGCACGTCGCCGCCGCGGCCGATTTGTATCGATTCAGACGCGCGACCAAGCGCTGCGGCCACGCTGTTCTTCTTAATACGGTAGTGGTCGACGTCGAGCGCGTGCGACAGAGAACATAAAAGTAATAATATGATCTATAACGAACGGGCCACGAGCGTTCGATCGGCAAACACACGCGCGTACGTCGTCGGTTACATTGGCCGCGCGTTCGCCATTATTATTATTATCGTTATTATAAGGCAGGTACGTCGGACACGTAATAACGTGTTCTGAGAAAATCGCTCGGCGGTTTCGGATGACGAGCGCACACGTGCGCGATTAGACAGGAATCCGCGCGGATCGTTTTCGGATTCAATCGCGCGGCTCCGGCTCGCCGCGCCACCGCGGCACGTGTGTACATAATACAAACGTAAAACACGGTGTTAATGCTCGCGCGCTCGCTGCACATTACGAACGTCGCGACGGTGTCGTGGGCGGACGCGATCGCCGACGACTGACGACGAGACGGCGGATCGGCCCGACGATCGATTGTTCCGCCGGGACACGGACGTTCACGTCCCCGTCGGCGGCACCGGTTGCACGCAGTCGGTCGGCCAGAGACCGCGCGGATACCAAGGTTGTCTGGCTGACGGGATCGCGCGCGATGGTTCGTTGACATCGTCTCCGACCGCGTGCCATCGACGTCGAGGTGGTGCGAAAGACTAGGCGGAATTATTATCATAATCGGTTTTGCCCTCGACGGTCTCACCGCCCCGACACAACGGCCGGCCGACCGACCGACGACGGAGCAGCCGCGAACTGCTTGTTTCTTTATAATTGATAACGTTATGTTTGCACTCTCCCCACGACGGTAACGTGTACAATTACTACTTGTGTCCACTCTGTACGTCCCGGCCAGTGACATATGACAGTGGCAATTATTCGTCCAGGACAACGGCGGCGTGTAACGATCGATTGGCAATAATCGCATAATTCAATATGATATACACTCACACGCAATATATAGCATAACAATATGAATGTAACCTGCGCTGCGAATAGATACGTGCTTGTGTGTGTGTGTGTGTGTGTGTGTGTGTGTTTGTGTGTACAATATGCAGAAATTACGCAGACGTTGCGCGTGGACATCTCAGGGGGTTAACGTCCGTCAGTTTTTTTTTCTCTGTGGTACATTAGTTCTTGTGGGAAACCGGCGATAACGGAGGCGGCGGCGGAGACGGCGACGACGGACACAGTACCAGTCCGATTTTATGCTATCCGGCGGCGTGTGTACGTACGTTTTTTCTCAGACCGCAAATCGCCGGAAAAGCGAACGTTTAAACACACACACACACACCACTTACACCGTCGTCGGTGACTCGACGGAAAATCATTAAACGCTGTCGGATCACCGCATTATCCACGGAGAAAAATAAAAGTCCGTCAGTACCAATATACGCCTAACCGTATATTATACTGTAATGGTATGATGTATTATATCCAGCGACGGTTGTGTGAATGTAATTCTGTTATATACACACTGGGTTAATATTAAACACACACGGGTGAATATTCAAGAGATTTGCGGCATATTGGAGTATATCCGCAGCTACCGCCAACGGCTAGCCGTTAAATCTCGAACGCCTTACGCCGATGACTTACGGGTTAGTACGGTAGGATATCGACCAATACATCCGATGTTCTCCCATTACACCACGAAAATATATACCAACTTTTGTACATTAAATCAAAACTAGTTTTGTTTACATTCCGTAAAGCCGTGATTTATCGAGATATAATGAACACTGTATACACTGCACAGATTTTGTGTTTATAGAAAAAGAAAATTAAAAAGTCATAATTTCAAAACGTTTAGACGTGGAGGCGTATTATTGTTTGCGTCAACGGTGTATGAGAAAACGTTCATGGTCAATATTATTGTCGATCCGTACATATACATAATAATGTATGTATATAAATATTTTCTACGTGCGTATGTCAAATATATCATATTTATAAAAATACGTGAGATTACATTGTATTATGTATTGTTGGGCATAATAATATTAAATAAAACATGGTTCACCCATAGCATGTCATATGCATATTCTGGCACTTTCTAATTTTATTGTAAACAACAATGATTAAGTACTTTTACTGTAGGTACTGATTATCGATGGAATAATTTGATTCAAACCGCAGCGTTTTTGGAAGTATATATAAAACATATAAAAAATACCCTGCCAAATCATCATTAATTCGACCAAACCGCAAAATATTTATATCGTATTATAAGAACGTTTTTCAGCGTGTTTGCTCAATGATCGTGGATCACGATCAAATGGATTGGATAAAAATTGATTTCTATCGGAAACGTATGCACGCAATGAAAAAATAATTACAATGTATTATGGTTGCAAAGAGACGTTCTGCAACCTCAAACTGCATACAGCGTGATATGGTTAATTTTTTTTCATTTTTATTTATTTTTTTTTTTAAATAAATATATTCATTATATGGGTCACTACCTTCATAAGTTTATTATCCAATGCGTTCTAGTGACAATTTAATGCGGACTAATGAACAAAAGACCATCGGGAATAATTCGGAACGTTTTACTTTCTTCTTCCTGACAGCCTTTATGCGTGTTGTAAAAACCAGAAGGCTCGTCGCCATTATAATTGTCCGTTATATTTGGTATTTCACTTATTTCTTTTCATCCAGAAATACATATTAACTTGGCGATGAGCACATTCTAGGTCACTGTAAAATATTGTTCGCGTTTTGATTATGCCCACGGCGTGTTAAATGCGATTCGTGTGATTCGTGACCACGGCGGACAGCAAAAAACAGACGGTATTGACAGGCTTTACAAATTATGACGACATTTCAAAAAGGGAAAATATACCTAACTGCACGGATATTGTATGTTCTAATAAATAAATGTTAGTTCTATAACATTTTCAAAAAATACATTGTATTAATATGTATATAAATAATAATACTAGCCTCTTTCGTTTAAAGCGAAATGAAACGAATGTAAAAAAAAAAAAAAAATGTGGACCAAAGGAATTCTCGAACCACATGATAACGAAACACAACAGATATTCTCCGTCGATGTGCATCAAATAAAAATAATTATGTTCATATACTTTAATTTGATGGTATTGCTTTATCATATCTTTGACTGTGTAGAGCAGGGGTCTTCAACCCGCGGTCCGCGGGTCGCATGTGGCCCGTTTTGTCATTAAGTACTTGCGGCCCGCGATCACATTTGAAATATAGCATTTCTATTTAGATAACATTAAAATGACCATGAGCCCAATGAAAAAATTGGGAAAAAAGCGATAAAACAAATTAAATTACCTACTTACATGTTATAAATGTTAAAATTACATGTTAAAATTTTAATCATGAAAATTATGATAGTAAAACTGAATTTTAGAATAAAACATATGTTTTTACTACGGATGCGGCCCGCGAGGTTTGAAGAAAATAATGCGTGGCCCACTACATAAAAAGGTTGAAGACCCCTGGTGTAGAGTGTATCATATACCCATGGTCGTTTACAATTTAAAATTATTAAACTGCTATATTTAAATTTACATGCGCTTTTTCGATCTTGTTTTTTTTTTGTCCAAAACACTCAAGTGTTGCGAGTTATAATGGTATTTTAACGGTGCATTGATTAGTTATTGATATCCACTGGCAATTGTCAATTGTTTCGTTTCAGTAGCTACTACTCGTATATAGCAACGGGAGTTGTATGCGGTCGCTAAACGATGCGAGAAGAAATAGGTAAATCGTGGGGGACGTCTGTGTCGTTGTGACCCAGTAAATGAACACCGAATAGTTAGACAATAGTTATAAAAAAAAAAGAAATACAACTGGACCATAATACGCATGGCAGATGCCATTTTAATAATGTTGCCCGCTGTATTCAGTAACGGATTTATTGTGTGTTGACTAAGAGAAGAGACGATTATAGTGTGAATGAATATATCATCATATCAGATTAATTTGTCACGCAGTAAATAAAGAAGGGCGATCCAGTCAACTTGCCGACCCCGAGACCTTCACCCATATTTATTTTAACTATTATTATGTCATTATATATATTATAGCTGTAGTACCGTTACGATATTCGTATTAAAATTATCACAAAAAGTGTTGAAAATCAATATTGATCAATTATTGATCGTATGAAAATATTATAAAGTAAATTGATTACGATAATGGTAAAGGATCAGGTTAAATTAAATAATAAATATGTTTATTAATGTCTGTTCACATGTTAGTAAAATTATATCGAAGTATTTTTGGTTTATTTAAGCCTTCTTTTTTCACACAGATTTATTTAGGTAACCGTGATGATATTTGTCGGAAACTTGGTTTCAGTAAGTTTTATGTTGAAATCTTTCTATGTGAAGTTTATATATCTATACATAATTACTGACCATAAACTATTTTAGATGTTATCATTCATATTGCTCTCTTTGGTCGTGAAGAATGCTTTGCGTTCACTATTAATATCGCTATTCTAACTAAAATGATCATCTTTATATATACTATTATACTTTATATATATATATATATATATATATATATATATATATATATATATATTATATATGTATACAAGTATTGAAGTATCCAGTAGGCATACTATTTTTTTATTTCGTACCACATTCAACCTATACGCAATGGCTGTTCGTGTATTATATAAAAAGGTAATCGAGATATAATTGTGTTGATATCGAAAAAGAAAATGTAGAAATTATTATAAACGATCGTAGGTCAACGCGTGTACATTCGTAAAGTCTTGAGATCAGTCTGGAGATATAACATATTTACAATGAACTCCATCTCCGAGTATAGTGACTTGAACTACATGCAGTTTTATAATATCCACTTATTATTGGTATCTATTTTATCATTTTCTAACGAATCGAATAGCGTGATTATAAAATGCTGATATTGTAAGAGTCATCGAGTTAGAACATTATCGACGAGGATATTATATTATTATAATACGTTGGCCTGCGATTTAAGACCGTTAGCCATATTCTTTTTAGTCTGGGTTTCAAAAAAAGAAATTAAAATTAAACTACAAAAACCATAATTCGTTTAGATGGTTAAATAACACGGTCATAATAAAATAGGTGTTATAGCTAATCGTTTGGTACCTCCTACTTAGAAGTTAAAATTGATGGTAATAATCAATAATAACAGCAACTCGTATGATTTTCCGCTTCGAATCTTCAAAACAGTCCCTACAGTGAACATTGACATCGTACCATAGCCATAGATGTACATGAACATGATATGTATACATATAATCTACCATTTATATCCATACATAATCACTCATGCGATAATATAATAAAAATACATATGCGGTTTGCCGTATACACGCGAAACCGTATAAGAAATCCGTTAACCGTTAATTCAGCTGATTATAATATTATATATTTATCGTTATTATTATTATTTTTGTTTTTTTTTTTTTTTTTTGTCAAATCGATACCATTGTTTTTTTCCTGATAATTTGTTCATCAAAATATTAACAACAACAATGGGAAGTCAAGGAAAAAAATACTAAAAAAATTGAGGATAAACACGGTGACAAAAGTTTTTTATAATGTTCGTAGTCCGTTTCGCGTGACTGGTAGTAAAGAATATTGGGGTTAATAAGAAATAATCACGTGTCAGATGGTTGACAACAGGTCGGTAGATTATATCATTTATACTTACTTGTTGGTCACGAGAATCGTTTTACTACTTGTAACAAAAAAAAAAAGAAAGATATGCTTTAAGATAATTAAGTTAAGTATGTTTTTATAGTTGGCGTAGCAATACACACATGTTTTCTTTTATATTTAATGTTTTATTGGTATTTTTTCTTTTACCCATTGTTAATATAAACGATACCTATCATAAGATAAAATGCACAGACTTTTCAAAATTCACGGTAAATACGAAAAACAAATGTTCAAGTCGTTCAAACCATGACAAATGCGTGTAATAACAAATGTGCAAAATGGACTTGCTTAGTGTAAGACATAAGTATACTACATTATTCATATATTATATAAATACCAATGTCTTTGACTTTTCAAATTAACCACCTAATTAACTTGTTCAGCAATATTTTATTTTATGGTAAACTTCGAAAATTAAATGTTATTGAATATCATAGTTTTATTAGCCACAAACAAAGACTTACGAAGAATTGCGACTGTCCATCGACTATTAAAATAGACATTACCTACGCATTGATGGAATATATGGACTCGAAAAGAAAAAAAAACCAAGATTCAATTACGATTTATCCATAAATATATTTATGAAATAAGTACGTTTGTGCACCACGTAGCTATTAAGGTAGGTACTATTAAAGTACCGAAGCCTACTGCCTACAATAATGGATATTGTTGAGAGCGGAACCTTATGAAGTTATGAAAATGTATATCCTATGAAGATTGAAGTTGTAAGAATGACACATGATGGGATTTTTAAATCCAATTTTGAATTAATTAAAGATGATGATCTGGGAATAGCAGATATAATTGTTAATCCAGGTACCGTGGGAAATTAGGTGATACAATGTTAAGAAAAAAACATAAAAACTAATGAAGACATTAAATGTTAAAAGTATGGATTGTAATATACTGAATATAAAAATACAGGATGCGTTTAGCGCATTCAGTTATTTAGAATGTACAGCGGTTCTCAACCTTTTTTCATTCACGTACACCTTGACCTAACACCACTATTTCACGTACCCCAAATATCAGTTTGGAATATAAATAACGGAAAATAATAATAATATTAGTTTTATTTATTATTATTTGCATTATTTATTTTAATTAGCTTGCGCCATACAGTGTAAATAAAAATAATAAATTATATCAATTTGACAATTTAATTTTAATGTGAACCTTGAGCTTGTTTGCTTGAACTTAATTTTTTGAAATCTGGTTCCACACATGACAAATAAACCCATAAGTCTGAACTCACATAGAGTTTATTACGATACTCATTTTTTATGAACACGTACTTGTGCTTGTGAATGGTGGCAGAACATTGAATGCTTTGCATGATAACTCAGGATATTCTTCTTCACATCAAACCATAGGCAATAATAGATTTCTTTTCAAATGCTGCCTCAAGTGAAGAATCCGTTTTTAGTTCTATTAGTTTTTCTTTTTCTTGTATTGATAAAACTGCAGACTTGAAGTCGTTTTCACTAAAAGGGAATGCGATCCAGTGGTCTCCTTTTTCACATTTAGGAAAGTATTTTTCAAAAGCTGCTACGAGTCCATTCAAATGTTGAATAACTTGTTTTTTTATGTCTTGTGATATTGTGTTATGTGATGTGATAGGATCATTTCAGTTTCACGAGGGAAAATTGTGCAAAAATAATATACAAAAATTTATCTACTTAAATTATCTACATTCTATAGAGTTCATATTATTATAACGATAAAATTGTATCACATTAATAACAGACAATTATCGCAGACTATTTGTACTGTTTCCAACATTCAAAATCGGATAGGCACCTGAAGAAGAAGAATTTGTACTGTAATAAGTACACAATTATTAAATGATTAAATATTAATATTTCATCTATAGTAAACTATTTCAGTTACATTACATTTCAATTTTTCCGCCATTACTAATTTTTTTCTCGCGTACCCATTGAGATCATGTCATGTACCCCTAGGGGTACACATGCACTAGGTTGAGAACCGCTGGTCTAGACGATGGTAATTAATGCCTGAGGAGAAATGTGAAACTAAAATATTATACATGTGCATCTTAGTATAGATTACGAGAACGAGGCGCTTCTTCAAACATCCCTTCTAGGTAAATCAAAGTCAATATAGTATTATAAATAATGGATATTTTATCAATGTGGTCTTTAGAACAACAGTTTAGATTATATTTTATGCAATTCAATGAAATTGTTTCTTCATAAATGGTATTATGTACCTATATTGAACACTGTGAAACAGTGAATGCATTATACTATAGATGATTGCTTTGTAGTCATATGTCATATATTATACACAGTTGTATTTAAATTTTATAAATTCAATCAATAGATACATATTATTATTTAACTACTTATTAAAACTAGAAAACCATTGATGTTCTAACTATCGCTAACTACGTAAAACAACTGACTTTCACACACTGTTATACGTAGTGCTTGATTTGGGGGGACGGAGTCCCCCTTCTTTTTAAATTTGTTTTTAGCGTAGGTACCCCTTCTATTTATTTGAAACGGAGCGCTGGGAATGCAACATTTACTATAGAGAATTTGTAAATCATCAGTTTTTCTAATGCAAAATATACTTATAACCTATCATATATACGTATATAGCCATAATATTTGTACATTTGAATCGAAAATGAAAAAAAAATTGTTTGTGAAATTAATAAGAAATTATATTATGCCCACATAAATATAAGCATATATCTGTGATTATGCCATATGTATATTTAATCTGTAGTCAAATATATTTTTTTGTATAATAATTAATTAATAATTTAACATTTAATGTCTTAAAAAAATAATTAATTAACCATTTTTTTTTTATATACTTTTGTATAGTAAATTTATTTATTATTTTGGATTATGGGTGGATGAAGGGGGTGTGGGCGCTTTGTCCCCCATGGTAATCTGACTGTTAATTTTGTGTGGGACGCTCGTTCATCATACATCCGCTGAGTCCCCCTTCTATTTTTTTTCCAAATCAAGCATTGGTCATACGTTGATAATACAAATGTAAACATTCTTTAATAATGTACCATTATCGAGTGTATTTGGCTAAATCGAGAAACCTATGCATCATCTGTTCCAAGCTACGGAACATAGATGACCTCGTCAAATTCAAATCTGCGCCAACGGTATTGAGCTACGTGCCCGGGTCTGTTCGGTTCTACTGTGTTACAATTACCGACGATCGAGAAAATCTAATTAAATCAACAACGGACGTATTTCCTCCGCCTTCTTCAAATTTCCTCGATCTGACCCATTTTTCCCGTCTGCCCACCTGATGACAATTGCTTATCGTGGCAACAATGCTTCGCACAGGGTGGACTATGTCTATGTAGTGTCACCATTGTCTGCGTGAACTCGATTTTCCGATTGACAATTATCGTTGAATTTATAATTTCCGACGCTATTAGTCATCGTTAAAACAACTTACACGGGTGAAAACGTCACTAGGGCGATAGATAATTCATTCCAATAAAAGTCTACATCTGCACTATTGTGTTTGATGTATATACCAACACGGTATATTTCGGTTGGAAGGGTTCACCGTTCGCTTCTTTCCCTCCCCCCATTTTGTACATACAATAAAATACGTTATTACAGCGATCCTTGTGTGACAGACGAACAATTATATATGGTTCTATTATTGTATACACGCTGAACGGAGATCGTGTAAATTCTGATTGCTACTAAACAGAAAATAGTGACGAATACAACATCCCCGCCCATTATGTTATTATTATTGTTACATATAAATATAGACGGCTTAACAACTCTCGACAGATCCTCCAGATTAACGGTATCGTCATGTCCGTACCGTCGTAAAACAATATCTGGTACGCGTGTGGCTCGAACAATCCAGATATCATTACTAGCAGTGTGCTTCTTCCACTGTACCTATAATTAAACGAGGGAAAAATAACCGTGTCAAATAGATGAAAAACATATGGCGGGTCTTCACTCTTTATCATCTCGACAGCCGAATACTATTCAGGGCAAATTCAGAAAATGACGAAATTTCTTGTCGTGGAAATGGCAATTAGCACTATCGTTTTTATTTGGTCTAACAAATGTAATAAAATCTATGATTCTTTAACTACCTGGGCACCAGACTGTAAACTAAACGTCGATTGTTTATTCTTCATGTATTTCCTACATTGCCAATTTCATAATAAAAATCACTACGGATTTATCATCTGTGATGACTGTTGTCACAAAGCAATTTCTAACGGCGATTTTATGCTTTTATTCGAAATTTTATAACACTCGCGAGATGCTTTCGGGCTTTTTTATTATGTTATCCACACGAGTAGCCAGTGCACTGACCCAGTTCAAAGAGAGTTTAACGCCCCGTCTACCAAAATAAATACCCGCATGTCACACGTCAATTATTAATGCGATTCAAACGCTAATGTATTCCATGCATGGTTACACCTTCATAAAAAAATAAAAAAATAAAATCCATATAATTTAATAGGTTTGTGTATTAAAGAAATTCAAATCGATAACTGAGAACTGCATCCCAATAATTGAAATGTATTAATATTATGTTGATTGAAAATAAATTAAATACATGCAAATATATGATGTAATGATAAGTTAATTAATTTAACGAACCCAGTGTGAAAAATATAAATGTAAAATGTTAATTTTAATTTACTTGGAAAGATAAGATAATTTTAACTTGTATTACAAAATAAAAATCTACAACAGCTGATATAATATTAAGTATAAGTCATTACTATATTGGTCGATTTGGTTGATTTGAAAAAACTATGAGTTATGAATACACTAGTGTTATGAACATGTATATTATACTCATAAAATATAATTGGTATCAATTTACACATGCTTTTTTTAAATCAGCGATAACATGTCACATTCCGTTATGTTGTACCTAGTACATTCTTTCACATAATATATATTTAAACTTTTCAACAATTACTGTAATTTAAACATTATATCATGACCAACCGCTATGATAATTATGCCGGTACTGTTGTGATTTCATGTTAGAATTGACCAAGCTAAATATTTATACTGAACTTATATTATTATATTTTAATTAAAATTGGCCAATCTTATTTTATTGGCTATCACACAAATTAAATTTAAATCTATATTGAACAGTAGAGTGTTCAATTATCGATTTGTCCAACTCGACAAAATAGGAAGCTATACTTTTTAGCAAAGACATTTTCTGAAAAATAATTTGGGTGATCATCAATAACAAATGTTCCAAGTCAATTTGATGGTTAATTTAAAGTATTGGTAATAGTTTTCTTGCGATTGATTTAATACAAATTTAATTCATAATCATTGTATAGTAACCAAATAAAATCAACAATACACAATTAATTATTTACATGGAGTCATAGCGTAAAAAATTATATCTATCGTATTTAAAAATGTTTGACGAATCGAATTTTTTTCATTATTAATTTAGATTTGAGTTATTACGATGAAAATATCACATCATAGTTTACTGGATAATATAGTGTGTTGTTAAATTCACATCATATAATTAAGAAAATATATGGATATACGTTTTTGAAGATTTTACTGTAGATACCCACGGCCGCCCACCGTGTTTAAAAATGAACGTAAAAATCAAAGATAGATGATTATAAACGTGTAGGTACATGCAGTTCAGTTACCGGAAAAACATAAAAAAAAATTACTCGGTAGGCTGGTTGAGATGTCTGCGTGCCTGTTGAAAAACATTCGTTTGGTCACAAACGTGAACGGATGGGTAGTTTTTATTTATTTATTTATTTTTTTATTAAGTTTTGCATTTTCATTAATATTTCTTGACGCGAGAAAATTGATTTTTTAGAAGCTTCTATTACATGCTATTATTTTTTTTATATCATACAAATTTTGAGCGGCATTACACTCATACGTGGTTCACGTATACGTACAAATAGAAAATGACATACGCGACTACCGATTTTCTGAGATAGTTCTTTGAACTCAACCCAACGATTCGACTCAATTTATACGGTTGCTCCGGATTCGAAACATTCCGTTGATATGTTATATAAATATATATATATATATATATATATATATATATATATATATATATATATATATATACTCACACATAAGGATAGAGAAGATACGAAATATCATAAGAAAAAAATCACATAGTTTTTAACATAAAAATGTAGTCGGTATTTCGATTCAAATCATATCATAAGACGGTTTCTTATGACACAAATATTCTAACAATATTTCAGAAGTATAATAACCTCAAGGTTAAATGTTAAAACTATATAGCTCTTACATAACTTGAAGTCATAGATATATACAATATTATTTCAATGAAATATGTGCGTGGATACTGGACATTTTAAATAGTATACTGATGATAAACAACTAACTAAATAAAAAAAATTACGTTCTATAAAAGAGACAACATGCCTGACAACATAGTGATCTCTTTATCTTCAGGTAAACATAAAAGTATAATATTTTTGTCATTGAACATTATCATCTTGATTTATTACATACTCGTTGAGATATAGGAAACTAAAAAAAATAATACTTTTAACTGATTAAAAGTGACTATTGTATATAAATATATAATGAGTACAAGTTTAGAATTATTAAATAACATTAATAATAATTATATAAAAAGTCAACAATTACAGTTTTAAAATCTGCAATACTTAAAAGTGGTTATTTTTTTTTTATTTCAGGAGTCTTTTGAACATGAGAGCTGCCGGCGTAATACATTCCGGTAGTTGGCTGAGAAGATGGTCATTATTTTTGCTCATGTGGACAAACTTGGCCTATGCGCTAGGTACGTACACAAATTTTATGTTTCGCTAAAAATACATTTACAGTTACTATAAGAGGTTAGTACAATTGTCATTGATTTAATGACGATTTAAAAAAGAGGAGTACAATCAATCATTGTTTGTTTGAAATATAATATTGCGAATCGATTATTGTTTATTTGGTAAGCAGTTTATATTACCGAACTTTTATTATTGCCATTGGAGTTATTTATTATTTCTGTTGTGATGAATGTATATAACGGAAAATACATATAATTACAGGCATTTAATTTTTTATTTTTTGCTTTACTTAGTATGTCATTCAGGACATGCCGGTACCTGTACATTTTATATGCTATTTATCGAACGCAATATTTTTATACTTAATACGAGGACATATTATATTCAACACAATACGCGGATGTAAAAGGTTTTCACTTTAAACTTTGGTAAATCTCGTAAATTGTATTTTACATTATTTAGTCATTACGGGCGTGTGACACAAAGTAATATTATATTGTTGTCGTCCGATAGCTGTACGACACGACGAAGACGATTGTCGGCGGAAACGCCATCAGTCTAGCCGTTATAACCACTCCTGCAATATATATGTACACATACGTATAATATCTAACAATAGTAAAAGCGTGTATGTGTGTGTGTGTGTGTGTGTGTGTGTGTGTGTGTGTGTGTGTGTGTGTGTGTGTGTGTGTGTGTGTGTGTGTGTGTGTGTGTGTGTGTGTGTGTGTGTGTGTGTGTGTATTTGCGTATGTGTACAATGTGTACATGTGTGTGTGTGTGTATGCGTGTGTTTATAAATATACACGCTGTATATATACATACACAATACTAGCTGTAATTTAAAAATTTACAATTGGATTGTGTGAATCGAACTGGGAACAGAATCTGACACAGAAGAATAACGAGAAGAAGATGGCGAAGAAAAAAACAAATTCCAAATACCTATACATAAGTGGCTGTACAGTACATAATACACATATATACGAATGCGCTTATTAGCAACGTCCGATTGTATGTGCAGGTGACAGATGGACGCGAAATCGAATGGGAATCGATGAAATAATACCGTCGTGTCGGCCGTACCTATATCATCGAATTACGCGTTATACTACGTATTATATCAGACGTATCTATCTAGGAGACAATTGTAGAGACGGGGACCGCCTTGTCGGGACTGCCGTATTACTATTGTACTCGGTGCAATATACTCATGTATATAATATGTTTATATGTTTTAATATTTGCTCGTGTACGAATGCTGTAGACGTGACGGATTTATATTAGGAAAAACACGACTTAAATGCGACGGTGATTAAGTCCGTTGACGACTGTATGCGTTATTATAACGGTCTCATATCGGTATTTATAAGCATATTATTATTATTATTTTATTTTTATAAAAACACAATATGTCATTATTCTTTTCCCCGCTTCAATCGTTCCTGAACTAAATTTATTTTCATCGCAATTCTCTGACACTGCGCATCACATAATATCTTCAGATTATCGTTTTCATGTCTGAGACGTTTATCCTATCATTACATACCACCCAACTTCGTCAAACTTCACTCGCCACACAGAATGTATCATTTATACGTAATCATCCGTGGCTCGAGAGTTTCTTTAATCTTAAGAAAAAAATAAGTACATACTCAACTATAACTTACATTGGGAGGAAACAAATTGATAATTTTATTTTGTTGTAGTCATACAGTTATATTACATAAAATCTCATTAATTTTGGTTGGGTGGCAAATATTACAGCATATAATAAGTTTGGAAAAGTGCAATAAAATTATGAATTTATGCTGAAAATAATACTATTTTTCATCTACATTAAACTTAAAATTTTTCAGTTTTTTTAAATGATATCCGCTATAATTTATAGTGTAATATTATGAAAGAGAACAATAATTTTTCTTTGATATTTAAAAGTGCATCGTCAGACTAATAGTTCAAGAGATAAAAATATTTAAAGTTTTCAATTGCAAAGTAGAGTCATAACTTTGCTGTTCTCAACTTTAAATACTTATAATCTAAAATATGTGTCCAAAAATACAAATTTAAGTAATGAAGTTTCCAAAAAAGTATTCTTTTTCATAGTATTACGATGTTCATCATTGTTGCCATTTAAAAAAACAAAAATATTTAAAATCTATGAAGATAAAAAATATCGTAAAAATGTTTGACTGTTAATATTTTAAATTGACATGAGAAAAAAATTGTATATGCATTTCACTGGTTAAATCGCGTTTTTTAACTCTCCATGGAACACTGTACAGTGTTATGCTGTGGCTTCTAAAATTACCTCAACCTTCTAATCAAGTTCTCGAGGTAGCCTCTACGCGTAAGGCGTATATTGTATTCATTTATCATTGCGATACATTTTTATTGAATGCATGATAACTGTTCGTCTTTTGGTCAATGTCACGTGGGAAACAGTAATTCATGATAATTGGAATGTTTTTGATTTTCAATAATTAATGACGTGAATTGAACACCATTTCAAGTCGGACCCGTGTAGCAGGTGATAAAATGATATTACTAGATTTTTTTTTTTTTTTTTTGATTACGAGTATTTATCACGGATACATTTACGTAACATTTATGCACGATGGTGACATATTCATATTATCATGTCGTATAACATATTATGCTAGTGTAATACATTTTGTATTAAATTATTATGATAACTATTATTAAATAAGTATGAACTTTATTAAATATTCGTACAGTGGGATCAAACAAGAATAAAATTATGTCCGTGAGTTGTTGCGAGTTTAATTGGGTGAATTGTGTTGAATTTTCGATTTTATTAGAAATATATTTCAATAAAACAAATTTAATCCTTAAATAAATGTTCGACCGATATAAAAATAATTATTCTCTGACTTTTATGGTTGATATATCTTCAATTTGGTGTTTTTGCACTACATTGAATTATTTTTGGTGATTGCAGTATACTAAAAATGTAATAAATAAACTGTAACGTTCGAGATGTCATGAAAAACGTTTTTCGCGTGCAAGATTTATGTTTCGGATTAATCATAAACCTTTTAACAAACACAATACATTAAGTTCTTACTAAAAAAAGTTATTATAATAAAAAATAATCCCAGGCATTCTTGCAGTATTATGATAAACTTTATTTTTCTATAACCGTCCGAACATCCGCCCTGTAAATGGGAAGACATTTTTTTCGCTCAGACCGGGAAAATTTTCACGGTGACGTTACCTAGCGTTTTGTGTAGTTTTTTATTTCTTTTTCATTTCTATCATCCGTGCATCCGTGTCTGAAGCGATACTGACCAAAGAACAAAGCATAACTGCCGCGTAGACGACTGACGGTGCCGGCAGATCAATAGTCCTTCCAATTACATGTAAAACAGGAATAATACCAAAATCGTGTTTTTCTCATATTTCAATTCTATTATAACAATGTTACATTTTATTAGCTCTAGTGATCAGCCAGATCGACTTTACATATTTTATATATATAAATATGAACACACACGTATGATGGTTTCATAAATGCTTTTTTTTTTATTCGTAAAAAATCAATTCTTCGTATTATATTTTGCATGAAGACTGTTAGGTGAAAAAACCCGTCGTCAGATGAGGTAATCGAACTCTCTACTGTAGTTATCCACTGATGCATGCTAACAGATCACTTTGAAGGGTTGATAAATGATTGTTTATTATTTATTCCCTTTTAAAAACAGCACTTGTTTTCGTAAAAAAATTTTCTAATATTTTTTCGGTCTTGCCAATACAACGGAGTGCGGTGTCATCACGGTCCGATTCGACTCGGTGAATCTCGATTCCAACATTTGTTAAATAATTATAATTACCAGAACAAAATACGTTACGCGCAATTAGTCGGCACCTCGAGGTTTTTCCAACGAAACTGACAGTTACATTTGGAAATTTGAATTACCCATCAATTTAGTTTATTACATTCAATACAGATAACGAAAACGTGATTGATATTACTACTCGGTTGAGTTTTTAGGAATGTTTCATCCATTTTTTGATCAATTATTATAGTACTCAAAATTATTTTTACTAATTTAAATTTAAGTGATACTCAAACAAAACCACTTGAAAAACAAAAATTAATTAACACCTTTTTTTTCAAAAATGCTAACATACATGCTAATAATTATCTATTAAATTAAAATTTAAATATATTTGTTTTTAAAATTTATCAATCATTTCATATGATACTTTTTCATAAAAATAATTTACATAGTATGTGCATCTATACACAAAGTAGGCAAACAAGTAAAACGATAAAATTATTTATTTACACAAATCTAACATGATGCATATGAGAAAGGTCATCCATAGCCAGAACCAAATCGTAAAATATTTACAAAACAATGCACGTCATTAGTATTTATTTATTTGTAAAGAAAATGTTCAAATGCAATTAAAATTTTTCCAGTCTGTTAATAATATAATAGAAGCGTTATTAATCAAAAAAAATATTGATATCATCCCATTTTTATTTATGTATAAATTGAATAATGTAAACGGATTTAATATAAAATACCATCTATATTTTTTTCAAAAAGTGTTTGATTGTGTACTGAATACATTGTGGGATACTTTTCAGAAATAAATCCAAATATAATTTCAGATGAGGCATTTCTTTTTTCGTGAAATAGATGAGACATGAGTGAATGAGCACAGATTTTGCAGAATTTCAAATAAAATTGTTAAAATTTTTTGACGTGTTCAAGTGAGTAACTGTATAAGTATATTTCATCAAAGACCATATACGCAATTTTCAATTTGAATTTGATATGATCTACCTATACATCTTGTTGTACGTTGTAATCTAAGAATTCTAAGACATTCACAATAATAATTCCATTAGAAACCGTCAATAACAATACTCTCGTCATCATCAACCAATAATCTAAACTAGGTCAATATCCTGAAATCACGACGAAACTAGTGCGAATTCTTTGTCACACATGGACCCGAAGTTTCGTAATGTTTAAAATATAAATACGATACGTGAGTAGTGAACATAAGGAAATGAATAAAAAAAAATAAAAAAATTTAAGCAAACAAATAATATGTCTATACTTATGCATCATGAAAATAACATACGTACTAAAATAATATTTCTCTCGTCGTATGAATAGGTCTGTTTTTTTTTGTACTTCTAGGTATAATTTACTATTTAGTCTGTACAGGTAAGGAGAATAGCCAATTTTATTTGATGTGTACCTAACACAGTTGTATTATATTGACTACATACAGGAAAATTCATAAAACATATTAATTTTATTATATTATCGTGTAATATAACTATGTACGGTTCAAGAAACGCTTATTATTTTTATTTACTATTTTTTTTTTATGGAAATTGAAAATATTCCCTTAAGAATTTAATGTAGAAAACTCAATTTTTTTTAACACTTTTGTTAGCAACTGAACAATAAGTAATTCAATGCTATAAGTAAATGTACTACTATCAGACTACGGACGAACTTCATAATATGTCATTTATTAGCGATTTACAGAATTAAATGTTTCACTTACCTATACTTATTGTAAGCAATTTACTTTCAAACGGAATAATTTTAATGATTCATATAATTCTAAAATCGTAATTTTAAAATTTAAAATTATGCCCAGACATGTGACTGTAATAATTAAATGTTGAATTTTTTTTTTTTTAATTGAGTAGGTGTCCTCTCTATTATTTACCAATCTTACAATGTTGTGTTTTCTTTTAAAAAAATGGCGTCCAATTCTTTATGGATTTATTTAGTTTACTTATAATTTTTTTCCCATGACATATTTGAAAGTACCTGTCTATGATGGAATTTCAATTCGAGAACGAAATTAAAAACTAAGACAAGCTCTTATATTTTTAATTAGGTTGTAAATATTTTCTGTTTCTTGCAAACAATAATTATTGTTTCAAAAAGTCTATAAAAATAGAAAATAAAATAATATCAGCTTATAAAAAGAAATGTTATGTTTTTTCACGCGATATTTATGTGAGATTAGATCTGGTGATTTTACTTACTGTGCAAATATATTCTAACAATAATACAACGCAACCTTTTGTTATTAAATGGTTATAATATATCGTTTTTAGTGATGAATGATGATTTTGTACATTCACCATACTTTTATATTTTCGAGATATTTGATTCGAAAAAACATGATTGTAGATTTAAAAGCAATGGCGCCACAAAAAGGTAAACAACATTTAATTTAACTGATACTAAAAGGTTTTTATTATAATCAACTTTATAAATCTTTTTCGATAACTCCTTTAATGTTATGAAAAAAAAAATCAAACGTTTCAGGAAATATTTATTTTTAAATACATTTATATTTCTGGATAATGTAGTTTTAATTATACTTTTTAAAATTACGTTCACACAGAGTATTCTAGTTTATAACCACTATTTATTTATGTTATAAGTTTATTTGTATTATAACAAAATTATAACTTTGTTTTTTTTAATGTCGTTCTATAAAAAAAAACTTATTTTTTAAAGATCAATAATACATCATTTTGGACACTGGAAAAAACAAATTATAATATTACACCCTACTCGTTTACCATAAAACTAGAAAAATAATTTAAAGATTATTATACATAATCAAAAGTATGTTATATTTTATATTTAACATTAAATAGGTGTAACACTTCAAGTGTACTGAAAGGGGCATTGACATATATGATAAGAGGAAAGAGACCTAGGGGAAGACCACGGAAAAGATGGAAGGATAACGTCAAGGAATTATTAGAAGAAATTGGAGGAGACTGGGAACAAGCATACAATAGAAAACGATGGAAGGAATTATTTTTAGCGGCCAAGAGTCTAAATGGCTCGTGAAAAGCCCCCCCCCCCAAAAAAAAACTACTTATTTAAGTAACTAATAAAATCAGTCAAGAGCTTCTTAGTATTTTATTATAATTTGTATCGTTTTGAATGCGAAAAAAAACAAAATAAATCAAGTATATTGTATATTTTTCGACGTAATGTAAAATACGAATCACCGGCCTGTTTGAACAACGAGTGTATTCGAAGTGGAAGTTTGATGAACTCAAGAGACATGTCATTTGTCTCGTCGTCACTGTTTTAAATAAACAGCCTACAGTTCAATATATCATAATACCTATTACGATCGCGCCATAGTAAAGTTTGTGTGTACTCGCACCGAGAAGTGTAACCGATTTTTTTAATGTGGAAAAAAACGATTTGCTCATCCGAATCTATTCAGGACGTACGCATCGGGATCACACTTGCGGAAAGCAAATCTAATTTCTGGTGTTTACCTTTTTTGTTTTTTTTCCCCTATGACGTAATCAACGTAATAGTCTTCCTACTATCACACTCCAACGCCACCGCCGAATTTACAATGACTTTTGCATTACAGTGTATATTATCCGTGTCCAATGATTATGTGACAATTAAACGCACAAATCCGTCATGCAGTACCGCATTCCTGACGGGTATTTTATACATGCGTATTTTCACGATACCTCAGCACACCGATGCGATGTGACACAAAAAAAGCATAACGACACCGTAACGTATAACGTTCTACGTTTGTTTCTCGGTAATACCACGTACCTACAAAAACACCCTCGCTGCAAGTTACATTGTATTGTGTATACATTTATGTGTACGGACGTTCTTTAAGTTGTTCGTATGATTTGTCGTCGATTTCGCGAGTCCGCGTGTCGCGTTTCGGATTCCGGGTCAAAAGTGCCGAAGTATTACAGTCGAACGCCAACCCAATTCCCGGCGCGAATAGGAAATGGATAATTTTCTCGTCGGGGCGTCGTTTGGCTGCTCAAGATGCATAAACCAATTTGGCCGCGTAAACACCAATCGATCTTTACTCGTACTCGTAATATTATAATGGGACATCTTCTCTTTTCATTCGAGGCCGCGAAAACAATTAGGTTAGATTATTAGCGTCGTCTCATCGACACATCATACTCGGTCTATAAATTTCCTGGACATGAAATTAATAAATATTACTCACTTTCTCCGTTTTCAATACAAAAGAGAGCACGGATTTGTTTGTAGAGTAAATCATAATTTACCTCGACCGGCTGTAAATCCTGCGAATAGTTTTCATACGCCTCTTTGTTATGAAATATTGTATTTAAAAACTATGAACATTTTATATAACCTTGACTAAAAATGTTTGTTATGTTTTCAGGTCGAACTGCTTTTGAAAAACTCACTGAATTAGATTATAAAGGCACAACGTACTACACAGTAAAAAACTTGACGTTATACGAGTGTCAAGGATGGTGCCGTGAAGAACCTGAGTGCCAAGCAGCTTCGTTTAGGTAAAGAATTTATAAAGAATAATGCAGTGTCGAAAACAAAATGTGTTTATGAATCTAATAGTTTAATGTGGTTAAAATTAAACGAAAAATACTAACCAAACATAATTATTTTGAAAATAACGTAGCTATTTACAATTAATTTTTGTATAGTTTGCAGTCAACCGTGATATTATAATCAAGTATATTTACAGTTATTTTGATAGTACACAATCATTTTTTTTAATTTTATTCACGATACAATATTAACTGTAAAAATCAATGAGAATAATTGTCTTATTAGCATTCGAAATCCTTTCTTAATAGATCTAATTGATTTAAGTATGTGAAATTACAGTAATAGAGGTTAAAAATGTCAGAAAATAATTTCAAACACATTCTAGACTTACAACTTTTATCACAATTATAATTTTTTTTTTCATTATAGTTTTGTTTTAAACCCGCTGACGCCCATACAAGAAACAGTGTGCCAATTACAAAATGAGACGACTGCCAATAATCCTGCGGCAGCACCACAGCGCTCTGTCAACTTGTATTACATGGTTAAAATGCAAATACGATCGGGTTAGTATTTAATTCAACTCATCCGTTATTTTTATGCCTGAATAATTTTTTAACGATCACCTACAAGTGAGTGGATGGTTAATTAATAGGAACCTTTACGTTTTACCGCATTATTATAATATTGTTGCTGTTTCGTTGACTCTTGGAATTTCCGTATGGTCACTTTATATGACTTCCATATGTCATCAATTTTCAGATTATAGTATATCTTAACAAATTTTCTACCACCTACGGTGGTACAGTACTATGCTAACTTGAAAAAGAAATGTATCTCAGTCATATCAACATTATTCATTGAAATCTTAAAATCCATAAGCCCTTTGGCCTTTAGACTTTAATGTAAAATCGTTTAGATTATATTATATATTATAACTCCTGATAAGTTTATTAGACATAAGATCGAATTATCTTTGCCCTCTAATTGGAAGAGGGAAGCACATATTTTTAATTTTAATTAGATCGACAATTACTGTTTTTATTCATGCGTATTTCTGCTTACTATTTATAATAGCACTAAAACATTAATAATATATGAACACCAGTAAGTATCATGCAGATTTTGCCTTGCATTAGCATGAAGAGAAACGAATCGGCTGGGTTTCGTGTTACACTAACGTAACAACGAGCTGGCGCATTGTATCTAACAGTGATTTATTCATAGATCTGATATGTGTCTTAACGCAGGTCTCGATAGATCACAAAAAATAGATAGGTAGGTACCTACTGTATATTATGCATATAACTTACATACACATTAATACACGAGGACATAAAAATGCCATATGAATTAATCATTAAATTCTAAAGTCTTTGTACTAACTATAGATAGTTATAGTAATTATAAAGTATCGTCGAAAATAAATCGTATTTTCAAAAATATAACAAGGTCTGTGCAGAGCAAGTTATATTAGTATCTTATTACATGCTATCTTAACTCTAAGTGTTTAGTCGTTTAACGTGAGCAAAAAAAGTACCATTCTAAGAAAAATGTCCGTTAGTTTATAGTCTGTGATCGGATTTAACGTAGCGTGACATTATAATAATGAACATTTAAAAAACAACCGCTATATATGGTTGTTGTCTTTGCACGAAGTTAAACACAATAGACTGTAGTAATGACCGTAAATTAAATTATTTAACTAGCACACTAGTAGGCGTAAAAAATTATTTAGACATTCATTGCATCTACATTTTTAATTTAGATAAAACAATTAAAAATAAAAATGATTTAATTAGAGTTAAACCGAGTAGCTATCAAAACGCACGTCAACTTATGGCCCATGTTCCAAATATTATGGTTGTACTCCCTAATAAATTATATGAATATAAAATATTTCCTAATACTCCGGACATAAATATATATTTTAAAAACTGAACTCGTTTTTTGTAGATAACGTGTGTTTGCGGCCATGGGCCTTCGAGAGAGTTCCGAATAAAATGATTCGAGGGCTGGACAATGCGTTAATTTATACGTCGACAAAAGAAGCGTGTCTAGCAGCTTGCTTGAATGAGGTGAGTACTTTATTAAAAACAATGAAATTTGGTTGTTAATTTAAATATATATTCATTATTATATATTTATACACGTACATGTATCTAATATTTAAACGTTACTCGTGAATTTTAAGCTACATAATTTGTGAATGATTCGATTTTTTTACAGCACCGTTTCACGTGTCGTTCCGTGGAGTACAATTACGTAACACTTCAATGTCATTTGAGCGATTCGGACCGAAGGACCACGGGTCAATACGTGCAGTTTGTTGAAGCTCAGGGTGTTGATTATTTTGAAAATCTGTGTATCAAAGGTAGTTATTATACTCAGTTCAGGCTGTTGCGTTTTATTTTTCTTGCTATCACACAAATATAACGAACAAATAAGTAGAGATAACGCAGCTATCGTTTATATTTTTTTTCAGGCAATCAAGCTTGCAAAGGAAATCGTGTTTTCCAAGTTCCCAGGATTGGAGTGGCTGATGATAAAGTGGCACAATACGCTGCGTTGCATTACTATAACGACAAGGAACTGCAGGTAACCTTTGATCCTAATTAAATAGATTACGGAAGTGTGTGTGTGTGTGTGTGTGTGTGTGTGTGTGTGTGTGTGTGTGTGTGTGTGTGTGTGTGTGTGTGTGTTTGCAGCGTTCGTACAAATAAAAATTCTGTGTTCGGAACTTGCGTTGTCACAACAATTTGTAACTCTCAAAGTGCCTACTGCAGCTTATACGTTCGGAATAATTTATTTTCGCGTTCGTTTGGTACATAGGCTACATTGTCTACTTAGTACTTATACAAAGCTTTTGTGCGTATACTGTTGGTGAACAGTTACATCCTGGCTACCTCCTATGCCGAATGAATTCAAAACATTATAGAAAATGAATAAAGGTCAATTGAATGCATTATTGTTATTATTATTATTATTACTATAAATGTATATCGTGCCATTGGTATGCAACGTAAAAAAAACATGAAACGAGTAATAATAAGGATAAAAAACCTTTTTGTATTATAATATACGTTGATATTGATTTCTGGAATATTATTGTATGGTTTAATATTACATTAAATTTTGAATACGAATTCTAAGGAAAACCGCATACATATAAACGGTTAACTTTAGTGGTATATTCATATTCGAATGTAACATACTATGTATAACAAGAGAAAATGATCATTTATTTTATATTTTTATAGTGCAGTGTATTGTATGACGAATATGTTTTGACTTTCCTACTATAATTTCATCTTAGTTATTAGAAATTTTGCACGAAATAACTATCTACTGTACCTGCAATCGCAACTTCGACCCAAAATTCAATAGGATTATTGCAAATTTTATTTTATTTAAATAACTTACGAGGATGATAACACTACGCGTTCAATCGAACTATTGGACGAATTTGGAGTTGGGGGATTTAAGCCTCAAAAAAAATAATATTTTCGTATAGACGATGTTGAGTACTCCGCGCGTCCGACTATGCAACACATTATTTTCACAACCTCTAATAAAGTAAATGCACGTGACATGATGGTTTACATATCGTTATATTTTTTCAAACTGATTTTACACTATATGATATATATGCTGTGTCGTAGGTATATTTTTGAGTGTTGAATGATATTCGCAACTCTGCGGGGCCGGTGTGAATCATGTGTACGTAGTTAAGACTTTAGTGCCAAAGTAAACTGATAACGACGGATCGATAATCTCCAGACCGTTCTTGTCCTTCACCCCGTATATTGGCCGTTTTTCGCGGGGAAACGCGTCCGGTCCGCACGGACACGAAGAATGATAAATAGAAAAAATGTATAATCCCGTCGTGTCCGGAAACAGGTGACCAGCGAGTCGGCGTGCCGGCTGGCCTGCGAGATCGAGAACGAATTCCTGTGCCGGTCGTTCATCTACAAGGGGCCGCCGGTGGGCACGGCGTACAACTGCGAGCTGTTCCACCTGGACCACAAGACGTTGCCGGACGGGCCCAGCACTTATCTGAACGCCGAACGGCCGCTGATCGACGACGGACAAAAGATCGGCAATTACTACGAGAACTACTGCGAGAGTAAGCACTTTTTTTTTTAATTCGGTTTTGCACAGCGTTTATTATTATAAACGAATAATTTTTAAGTATATATATATATGTATACACGTAATAATATAAATTGAATAAAAAAACATCGACAAATAATGCCGTAACTAAACTGTATAGTTAAAATATTACATTGACATTTTTTGTATTCTTGAAAATATAAAAAAGTTAAAGAAATATTAAACTCTTATAAATGGTTTCACGAGCAATAGTGTAACTGACCACTAGAATACAATAGTGGAGTTTTAAATTCGGAGTTAATCGACCGCGAGTTTTGACGTATATACTCACAGACGTAAACGTTTTTAACGTCAGTGTTTCGATGTTTCCGACATTTGACTAACATTTTGTTTTCCTCAAATACAAATTTCTTTAAAATAATACTATATGAGACTAGGACCCGTATTTACATAAAAATGATAAACATATTTTGCACTATAGGTCCCTAAATGGCAAAAATATACGAAGTAAATGTTCTACTCGTGTTTATATCATATTATTCCGAAATAAATTTGTGTCCTAGTGTTCTTCTCTGGTATTATTTTCATAGGAACTGCAAAAATATGCAAATTTTATAAAATCCAAGCCCAGATTTATCATCAAAGAGTGGCGTTGCGGGTGGTACTTACATTGTTTTTTATGAGTCGTGGTATACGACCTATTATAAAAATATAAAATTGTTAACTACTTTTTTTTAATAATAATTTTAATAACGGAAATATTTTACGATGATCATTACAAATTAATGTTCTGATTGAATTTTTATTTTTTATGGAAAGCGTTTTTTTTTTATTGAGCCGTGATTAAATTGTGATTAATTCTAAATTAATATTTCGAGAAACATTATATTTTAATAACGATGGCCCAAAAACGTCGAGTGTCAACGGAATCGTCGTTTTCTGCGAGATGTTTTTCATCGCAAACCGGAGTTGTATCGTCGTGATCGATAAACATTTTTGTTTGACGATCAAAACGGTATCGAGAGATTACATTCCTGACATCCGACCGCCACCGGGTAAAATGTAATAACTAATAACCTTCATTTTACTACATACATTTAAAATAATGTATGTAGAAAAGCTTTAATAAAGCTCGTTTTTTACGCCACACCCAGTATATGTTCGGTCGGTAGTCAGTGCCGACCACCAGACCGACGGCGGCGTGACGCACGTCTACATATTTTAAAACCCACATGCAGTATCGAGTAACCTCCTGACCCATGACCTCTACGTGTTTGCAGAATCCACGACGCCGCCCCACGAACAGCTGCCGGTCGTGTTCGAGAGCACCGACGATTCGTCGTTGAACCTGACCAGAACCGACTTGAACTGTGACAAAACCGGAACGTGCTATGACGGTCAGTATACAATATTATCACATAAAATGTATTACAATTTATAATTCACCCAGTAGAGTGTAGACGAATATTGCGTCAGTTTGCGATCGTGTGCGCGCACGCTCGGAACATTATACCGGCGGAGACGTGCACTTGTGCGGTGTAGCGCGAGGTCGGAATTTTCCTTACGCGTCTCGTCGAACTGACAGCGACGAGGCTGAATTCCGATATGGCAAACGCCGGTTTGAAGAAACATAAAACTTTAAATGATACAGTGTTGATTTATGCGCATAGTCACGGTTTTATGAACTCGGCATTACTGTGCCATGAGCCCATGAACGCAGAGCACTATACCTACGACGCTCTTTAATATTACGCTTTACTTTACTTTTCTCGGACTTTAAATGTTTACTGCTCGTGCCGTTAAATGAATATCGATGTATTCAAACACTTTAAACATATTTCCTGATTATGATAAACACGGAGCGCTGAATTAATAACGAATATTTTTTTCATGAGCTGCTCAGCTGTTTCTAGAATTACTTTTTGAAAATTTCCATATAAATTGAAAATTTAATACGGATATAATAAAGGTACCTGACACAATTAAGAGTTATGAATCACGATTGCTCTCTGAAAATTCATATACATCAGAACACGGATAATCTTTAATGAAAACCTATGACTCCGTGTTAAATGCACACCTGAAAAGCGATTAGTACTTAGTAGTGATGTATAATATAAGATTATATACGCATCGTTGTTGTATTTTTATTCATTAAAACGCAACAGTAATAACGGAGTGTGTAAAACAAAATGAAACGTTTGCGTTTTTCCGATTTTCAGTGTCGGTCCATTGTAAGGATACCAAAATAGCCGTACAAGTACGCACGAACAAACCATTCAACGGTAGAATATACGCGCTAGGCAGATCGGAGACGTGCAACATCGACGTGCTGAACAGTGACCAATTCCGATTGGATCTGACAATGGCCGGTCAAGATTGTAATACCCAGTCGGTGGTAAGTAATTTAAACCTAATACTGGAACACGAAACAGTTTTAATGGTAGATTAATCGGCGAGGAGTTTGGGAATTATTTAAGTGCAGATAATATTTATTAGTTACACTACGAAAGAAAAAAAACAGCGAATGTTAGGAAATCCGGTTTATTGAACTCTCTCATTAAAACAGCATGGTTTTTTACCTTGATAAAAATGACGTTTTCTTTCACGCAGACCGGGGTATTTTCCAACACGGTCGTTCTCCAACATCACAGCGTGGTCATGACGAAAGCAGACAAAATCTACAAAGTCAAGTGCACGTACGACATGTCTTCAAAGAACATTACGTTTGGGATGATGCCCATCAGGTGAGAGTTTGAACACGATAATAATTGCGTCGAGTCAATCGATATTTTTTCTCTGTTTTAAGATTTTCTTTCTTTACCATTTTTTGCGGTAACAGTCAGATGACGTTTCCGAAATATTTATCGAATGTTATTATTTCGTCTTATTCGATACTGTTTTGATAATATGCGCACAATACCTACTGAATATTTTTGTCATAATAGCAAATCAATATAATACCATGTCATCATTTATAACATACGATATTACGTATACCTTATTATTAAACGGAGTATGCGCATTTTTGAGATTTGAGTTAGACGTATAAATTATAATTAAATGGGTACCTACCGTTGTTTTGAGAATTTAGGCAGTGTGTGATTGAAATGTCGTGTTAAATTTAACAGAGACCCAGAGATGATAAGCATTACATCAGCACCAGAAGCACCACCACCAAGGATCCGTATTTTGGATTCTAGGGCTAGGGAAGTGGAGACCGTGCGCATCGGTGACAAGTTGACATTCAGGATCGAAATTCCCGAAGACAGTGAGTGGATAAATCTATAAATCATCCTTTACGGTTACGATTTTTTTTTTACCGTGTTCTAAACGATTCCTTGTTTTCACGTCATTATCTCCTTCCCAAACGTCCGTGACACACACTCACACACACACACACACACACACACACACACACACACACACACACACACACACACACACACACACACACATATATATATATATATATATATATATATATATATATATATATATATATATATATATACGCCCAAATTCAAACATACACACCAATAACGACGTGTACCTAACGCTCTATTCGTGTTTACGTCTAGCACCTTACGGTATATTCGCGAGAAGTTGCGTGGCCATGGCCAAAGACTCGAAGAGCACGTTCCAGATCATCGACGACGAAGGGTGTCCGGTGGACCCGACAATTTTCCCCGGGTTCTCGCCCGAAGGCAACGCACTTCAATCCATATACGAGGCGTTCCGGTTCACGGAGTCGTACGGTGTAATATTCCAGTGCAACGTCAAATACTGTTTGGGCCCGTGCGAACCGGTAATGACCGCTCTTCCCTACGCCGCCACAAGACGGCCGTCGGCTGTCTCGCATGCGTATAATGTTTCGCGACTCTTATTATGATATTATTTTTCACGCGCGTGTGTTTTTGTCGTTGTTCGCGTACAGGCCGTGTGCGAATGGGGCAGAGATTCCATTGAGTCTTGGGGACGACGCAGGAGGTCGGTGTCCGCCGCGCCCAGCAACAACGACACGTCCGAAAACAGCGAGGACATGACGCAGATCAGCCAAGAAATATTAGTGTTGGACTTTGGTGACGAAAAACAATCGCAGTTTTTGAAGAGCAACGAGCCGCAGTACACGGACTTCAACAAAGGTATGTCGGGCAAACAATGTGTTGGTTATCATTTCGTGACCTAATGTAATGCATTTCGATCGTATAAGCTGCTGTTATATCATCTTTCGATCTATGACCTGTGTGCACCGGCACGCGCGAAAATGTCGACCAGTTATGACGATCTATTACTCACGCAGCAGATGACATTTTGAACAATTGGGTGACACAGATTTTTTATTTTATCGACTGATTCGAGAAATGCCATTATTAGAGCATATTAAGAATATTATGATAAATCCGAGTAAAAATAATTTCCCATAGTAAAACTTATAAAATAAATCGAAAAAATACTTATCCATAACTGATATGAAAAAAAAAACATTCATATCGATTAAATTAGCGCTGCACGATGCTTCGTGATAGTTAATATTTTTATTTTAAACTCATTCAGTGTTCTATCTCATGTCATTAAGCTAAACTTTCTGTGATCATTTTGAATCGACGATTTTTGGGATTCTAAAATTTTTGAATTTTATACGATTTAAAGAATCAAAAATTGGAATACTGTATTAAAGCAACGGGTAATGCTATATTTTCTTCAATTAATAATAATAATAATAATACAAACAATTTGAGTGCCCACTTTCAATAAATATCAGTGATTGGTATAGGTACCGATTGGAGTTGATCGGTAAAAGATATTTGCGACGTTCTCTTGCGCTTCTTCGGTTTAGTACTATAACTTTCGGTTTAGTTTTTAGTTTTTTTTTTTTTTATGTTAACCGCTCTGCGTACGACGGCCGTCGCCGTTGTCCTAATATCCTTCTAATAATATGCTCAATCGTGAACGTTTCACTCTTTTACAGATAAAACGATTACCATCGTGGAGCCATGTCCGACGAAAACGTCGGTGCTCGCTTTGGGCATCACTTGCATGCTGCTCATATTGATCTACGTGAGCACGGTGTTCTGTTATTACATGAAGAAATGGATGACGCCGAGAAAAATGATGGCATAGAAAACGCTGTCAACAAAACAAAAAAAAAAAAAAAAAAAAACAAAATAAAGAACAAACGTTGTCCGCTGTCATCGTCTTGTCGATAAAAGCCATGGTCCATGTATCTAATAATATCATCCACGTCGGAAATATAAGAAAAAAAACCGCGACATTCGAAACTTACGAAAAACCAAAACCGAACCACTTATCGATGAAACAATAATTTCACAATAACATAATGTCTACTCGTACGAGAAAACCAAACAGATTATTCATTAACAGTGTCGCTCGTGTCTCGTACCTATATATTTTTATGAACTATATAGTAAATCACACATGTAGGTATGAGTGGTGAAAACGGTGACCTGACCATTCCGCAGTTAAAATATTACCTACGTACCTACCCACCTATAATACTCTACCCATATAATGTTACTCTCAACGATATATCGAATTTTTATAAGTCGACTCAAATTTTATTCACGAGTATTCAGCCACGGACTTAGCATTTTTGTAAATAAAACACATATTAGGTTTTCGTACCTACGTCGTAATAGATTAAGTTTGATTTCGTGCCTTTTGGAAATTTTCGCACATTTTCCATAAACAATATTTAATTTTAAACATATTATTATGTCCGTGATTTTTGTATACGTTTATTATATTTATATAACATATATACATATAAATTTTATACAATTATTATAATCGTCTTTATAACACGATTGTATATAAATGTCACAGGCATATGATGTGCACGTACTGCGTGTATGGTATTAGATGTGCGTGTAAAGTATACTTGTCATGAAGATGAGAAACTTGATTTCGTGAAATATAATTATTTATTTTAAAATCAATTATATGTTTAAGAAAATCTCAAGCAATTCAATAAGAATTAAGTTTTTCCTCTTCTTGATGAGTAGTACTTCATATTAAATGTAAAAATAAGATTATAATATTATGTATGTCTCAATCTAGGCGCTCTCTACAAAGCCTAATTTTATGCGTTTTCAAATTAACTCAACCAATTTTCATTAAAAAAATAACTATTATAATTTATTTTCAAAAATGATTAACAATTAGATAGACAAACAATTTATAATTAAGTTAATTTAGATGAATAAATTATTTTATTAATTTATATGAAAATGTAGTAATTAAATATTATATAGGTACCTATTTTAAAAATTGTGTATTTTTAAAATTATATTTTATAATATAGAAAAAATCATAGAAATACACATTTATATATTGTACTTATTTATTGATACCAATTATTTATCCTCTGTATTGAATGTACATTTCAACTGTTTGGTTAAATTATGCTGTTGTCTTCAAATTTATTTATGAGGACATTATTCAGAGTAAATATCTCATCAATTGAGTTTAGCCAAAATAAATTGAATTATAAATGTAATATTAAATTGATCAAAATTTGACATGGCTCAGCAAGTTCAACTCAAAAGTGATTTGGTTCTATTCAAGCTTTGCACACAAAATAATAAAATTCAGGTAGAAAAACAAATTGCTTAAGTCTCCATTGTTGATTTTCTTGAGAAGACTTCATTAATATAACACTTCTGTAGTTTTGCATAGTAAGTATAGTAGATACATTAACTTGGTTAGAAATATTTGGAAAGGAAAGGAGTTGATTATTTGCTTATCAGTTATTATATCTTATTTCAATAAGAAAATATTGTATAAAGAATTTAAGAGCCAAATCAGTTGCATAACTGAGGATCCACAGACCCAACATCACGGGGAGGGGGAATAATTTGAGGCCCTTGTGTATTAATACTTCACAAAGTAAATTGACCTTTAAGAAACAAATATTGAAGAACTAAATTTTTTTAAGGTTAAATTTGTTCAAATCCATATCTATTTTGAGTAAAAATACAGGGAACTTATTTTAAATGCAAATTCAATGTCCAATAGTAAAAAAGAAAAAAAATTCAATATTAAAATGACTTTTTCCTACTAGACATTATTTCTATTAACACACTTCTATGTTTGATAATAATAACCAATTAGTTCAATGCAGTCAATAATTTTATTTATTTATTATATTGGTTAACTTGCACAGAAAAATTTGTATGAATGTAAAACTTAATTCAAGATTACATGTACATTATTATAATTATTGACAAATTTTATGACGCCAAAGGATTAGCATGAATTGTAACATATTGAATTTTCACATCAGTCACTGGTTTAACATTTTTTGAATTCACTGGCAATTTTTCAAGTTCATCTAAAGCTTCAAAACCATCGATTACTCTAAACATAAATATATTAAATTAGTATTAGTAGGTCAGTTATAATTATAAATAAAATTAACAACTATGGTATAAAATTAAAAAAATTATAGATGAGACATGGAAATCAGAAACCCAGTATGAACATCACTCATTTCATGTCATGTACACCTTGATATAAAATAGTGCTTATAATTATTTTAGTTGAGAAAAATAAACCAATCACTAAATTGAAGTATAATTCCTAAGGAGAGTTTAATGCATTATTACAGTAAATGGAATTTAGTCAATTTACACAATTTTTTAAATAAAATTTATTGTTAAAATAATATAAAGTAATTAACCATACTCTTTCAGAAAAAAATTTAATAATTCTCAGATATAGTGATAGATAACTAAAATTAATACAGTAATTATTACAAACTACTTGACTAAAATTCATTTTATAATGAATATTTATTTAAAAGAAATCCAAAAATAATCTTTCTTAGGAAAATTGGAAGATAATGTTTATTAAGGAGTTTTTGTTAGACAATTTTATGATTTTTATGAGTAAAGCAGTGTGTTTAAATGACAAATATGAAATAAATGATCATTAGTATGTAAAGAAGTGTTTAGGATCCTCAAATACTCGCATGTGCATATACATGTCACCTATTCGATTACTATTTGAAATATGAAATAAAATTGCATATTTAACACATAAATTGATCTATTAATGTGATAAGGATTCTAAAAACATTGTAAAGTTTATTTCAAATCAATTTCCCTACTTTTAAAAATATTTTTAAGTTTTTCAAAAATTAACTTGAGTTTATTATTTAAAGGGTAATTTATTTAATTATGTTATAGGAAATTTTGGATATCTAAATTATAAAAGTGAGGAAGTTGATTTAAAGTAGACTTCAAGAAAAATTCAAATCTATTTTCAGAATTTTCATCATATTAATAGATTGATTAATTAATTCGAATGCAAATACATTTATTCTGCTTGTCTGATAGAGACAGAAAATTATCGCTTCTAATCTCCTCTAAAAGCAAAAACATAAAAAGAATATAATATAATTTTTGATTTAGAAATGTTATTTTATTAAAATATTGGAAGTTTATCCTCCTAATTTTCATAAAAAAATATTTTGTTACTTTAATGTATGCAAAGTTGTTTATACTAATGCATTCGTTGATTTCGCTTATAATCAAAAATACAATACAATATAGCTATTAATTAATACTTTGTTACTTATAATACCTATTGGCTATTACTCATAATGTTATCTAAACCACGATATCAATTGAGTATGTAGATAAAAGAAAAAAAAATATATCTTAGTAGTCAAAATACATATTTCTTTGCAATATATTGTTATAATCACAGTTGGGAATTGAAAAATATCATTATTTATGATATATCAATAGTTTCAATACAAGTTATAATATAATATTGTATTACATTGAATACTTGAAAATAATAACAGTATTTTATTACCTTCCAAATATTGTATACTTTAAATCCAAATTAGGCTGAGCAGCATAGGTTATAAAAAATTGGCTACTATTAGTGTTAGGTCCATTATTTGCCATAGACACAGTTCCTCGTTCTTTGTGCTATAATTGAAATAAGACTAATTACTAATCAATTATTATTATTAAGGTAGGTAATTAAATATATAAATACTTTTAAATTTTCTTTGAATTCATCTTCAAATTTCCGACCCCAAATTGATGTACCTCCTTTTCCTGTATGTGTTGGATCACCAGTTTGCACAATAAATCCTTTTATATTACGATGAAATAAACATCCATTATAATAGTCACTAGCACACAGTGCCAAGAAATTCTAAACACAAAATTATATTATAAGTGATGACAATACTTGAGAAATTAAAATGCATATTTGTTAAACTCACTTCAGCAGTTTTTGGGCATTCTTCACAGTATACTTCAATTTTTATATCACCGACGTCTGTGTGTAATGTGACAGACTTGGAAAATAATAATAATAATATTATGAATATAATTATTGAAATGATGGTTCTATGATTTTTAATATCACTAAATATTAAATAGGAACAAATAATTCAAATTGAATAAGTTTATATTCATACCAAATATTTTAAATGTTTTATTAGGGTTACAAATTATTTGATTCGGTTATTACCTTTACAGTTTAATAACGGTATAGTTATAAACAATTAATAATATAGGCATGAGGTCAGAGGTACCTGTTATAAAATATTTGTTAAATTTAAAAATAAAAATAAAGAAATAACGCTCTGATATGAATACCTTTAAAAAATTTTTTTTGTCACTTATTGAAATTATCAAAATATGATGTAATATTTACAAAATGTTTACTAAATAAAAATCAATGATAGACAGTTTTTTTTAAATTTCTAGTCCAAATTTTGAACTTAGATAAATTTAAGAACTTAATCGATTTTCAATAGACAGGTAAAATCAAAAGTAAATATTTATACAACTATAGAATAAATAGAACAAATAAGTCATTACATTAAAATAAACTACCTATATAAAAATAACTAGGTTGTATTCAAAGCTTTTTTATCAGTATTTAATATCTGTAGTAAGCATGCCATATATTATATACTCTCCTACTGTAGATAATATATTTAAACACATCTGTTATGAATTTAAACAAAACAATATGTTTTATGTAAGTCATTATTAGGATTTAAGATTACTTACCATAATTCATGAATGATGATTACGCTTAGTAGATGATGTAGAATATATATAATGAACAAATTTAAATTTGATCAAAATGATATTCAGGTTTTAATTTTTTTAAATTATAAACCGGTAAAATTGAAATTAAATTATGAAAGTATTTCTAGTCAATGAAAATTTAAAAAAAACGTCTAGTAAAGTCTATTAATCACACCAACTCGAAAATTCCAATTAGTAAACCATTTGAAAGAATTCTTTAGACTATTTGGTCATTTAAAAGTTGAAAAATATTGGCAGTCGTTCACTTTACGTATTACGAATTACTATAATATGTACAATTTTCCATTTTAAAATTAACGATAACATATCATTTATCAACTGTAATGCGTAAGTATATTGTATAATCTTATGACTACAAGACTATAAACATGGAATGTAAATAGCAATTTATCAATACTCTGTGATATCATATTATCTTTTTCAACGAAATCAACCATAGACCTATTATCTCAGAAAATCTGAGATAATAGGTCTATGAAATCAACAACCGCCAGTTAAACATATTATTTAAAGTTTAAACCTTGGTAATACATTTTTGTCAACTGAAAAAAAATTTTTTATTCTGTGACTGAATGGTAAACAAATAGGTAATTGATATTTGTATCTGACGTCTGTTACCACAGAATAAATACAATTCTGTTATGTCTTAGTCAGTAATAATTAATTAATAATTGTTCATCCCAGTACATACTAATATACTATATAGTAGTAAGTGTTTTTTTTTATAGTAATTATTACTTACATTACTCACATTACTGTTAAAAATTTAAATTATCATTCAATAAATAAAATTTTTGTATTGCCTAGTCTAATAATCATATTTAGGTTTCTCATAATATCCCATAGATATTGATGTTTTAAGTTGTAACGAGTATTTGCTTTCATAAACTTTGTTCTTAACTTAGAAAAATTTATCAAAGGGTTGGTTACAATTTAATCCCCTAAAATGTTAATTTTAGGTTATCTAGCTCTCCAAATTGTACTCATTAGTGTCATAATTTTACTGCTTAACTAAAATATTTACATATATATGTATATATATTTCTTATTTATCCTGTAAATATACCATGTTGTACACTGAAAAATGCGATTCCATATAAAGTATATTTAATTCACATTATTTAAATAATAATAAGTAATACAAACAATTTATTAAATTTTGTTCAATTGTTTACAAAAAGAAAGTGTTTTGACAAATTTTAGATGAATTTATGAATGATTTGGATATTTGTTCAGTATCTATAATTTTGGTTCAATAGTCATTTGCTAAAATTGTTGAAACTTGGATATAAATACAGTATACACGTTATAAATTTGCATTATTCTAATGGATGTTCAGCACCCCATAATAATGTCAGTGGGTGCCCGAGCCCCCATGTATGTACATAGCCTATGGACATAAATTTATATATATATATATATATATATATATATATATATAAAATATATTGTTAGACGACATGAAACGTCAATTTTCGATGGAGAGTACTATTAGGTAAATTATCTACCAAAATTCTTTTTACAATTAAATATTTTTCTATTAAATATTTATACTTGTACACAGATCTATTTTTTTTTTAAAAGGAACAATAAAATTAGTCATAATTAAAATTTGATAAAACATAATTCAACATATGTTGAACATACAGAGTTAACAATCTGACCACAAAATATTTTACAATAGGTATTCAGAATATATTATTTTCTGTAATAATAACGTGTGATATTGATAGTTAAATCAATATTTTAGAACACAATATTGAATGATCTGAGAGTTAAATTTGCTTATACTCCACATTTAAAAATGTTTATTTAATAATAAATAAGTCATGGTAACCACTTTAATTCTTGATATACAAACCTCAATTAATTAGAAATTAGGCACTTAGCAATGATAAGTGACACATAATAAATGTTATAATTAAACAGCACGCTAAATCTTATAAAATAAGTAATAAAGGATTAGGCATAAACTGTTATAGTAATATTATACTACAACCAGTTATAGTGATTAACTATTAAACAATTTCCATACAACTTTTTTTAAACAATCAATTTTAATACTTTCAACAAATTGTATATTTTAAAACATAAAAAATATAATTACATTCTTGTATACTTCGTAATCGTAATTAATAAACATAACAATCTTAAAGGAATGTTTAATACTGTTTATCATAAGCACTTACATAAAAACTTGGTATTACAAATTGTATGAACATGATAACTTCAGCCTTGATGATGAGATTAATATTCATCTAGTTTTCATCATCAATAGTATATTACAAATTAAAATAATTGAAATCCATTACATTTATATTGTCAATGTTATAAAGTTGTTTACGAACATTTTGTGCCGCGGTAAACAAACCAGTTTTATCTTAACTTACATAGTCAATAAAATAGTTTAAATATTAAGTCAAAAGATATTTTTAAAGATATTAAAATACATTAAAAGATGCTACATTTCAAAAAGGATTAAAATTTTAAACGTACACAGTAAGATAAATCAAGAAATAAAAATAGAATAAAAAGGAATATAGTTTTATATATAAGTAGATATAGAGTATCATTTAGGACGGGACTTGTGTCGTCTTTGAGCCAGCTGACTTAAAACTACAGGTCCTAGGTTAGGTGTAGGTGGTGACTGACTGACTGCTCGATACGTTGCTGCCATAGCTCCCTGAAACACATAAATAAACAAAACGATTTTAACAAACTCTGATTAGAAATCACATGCAATTAAATTTCACCAACCTTTATCTTGTATGATTCTTGCAATTGTATCTGATGCGTAGGTAACTTATCTCTATTCACTATCCACGGACTTGATAAAATCTGACAAGCTGTTGGTCTTTGATGAGGGTCTATGTGCAATAATTTTTTTACCAAATCCTAAGAGAAGATGTACATTTGGTCAAACATATACAAACATACAAACTATTACCATAAAACAACAAAACCTTACCTTAGCTTCACTCGATATTACCGTCCAGTTGCCCGACTTCAAATCTAGATTACTGTTGCCTATACGATGCAATATTTCAGTGGGCGTATCTTCAGGACCATTGGCAAATGGAGTATGGCTGCACAGTATTAATGATCAGTAAAATATTATAAAGCTTATTTTTAAGCATTTGACAAAACTAACCCAGCTAATAATGTATATAATAAAATTCCCAATGACCAGATATCACAAGCAGCATCATAACCTTGTCTTTTCAGTACTTCAGGAGCAACAAAATTGGCAGTATAACAAGGTGTCATTAAAAGCCCATTATCTGCCCGTAGCTGTTTGGCAAAACCAAAATCACATATTCTTAAAGCATCAGGTGATGCACTTTCAGTCGCATAAAGAATATTAGATGGTTTAAGATCTCTATGTACAACCTATAATAAAATAAAATATTTACCATGAGCTGTATGTAGAATAGTTTTTATAAGGGAAAAGTATACTATTCATGTTTTTTTTAAAGAATTTTTTTCATCAAGAAATAAATAACTTACTCCATTTTTGTGTAAATAACATAAAGTGGAGGTAACAATTTGAAGTATGGCACTAGCTTCTCTTTCTGAAAAATATTTCAACTTATGAAGCCTGTCAAGTAATTCTCCACCTCTCATATATTCCATCACTAAATAGACAGATTTATCATCTTCATATACCTATTGAAAAAATAATAATAAACAATATAAACAACCTAATTACTTCAAATTTAGTTAAATATGAATTATTTATTTTTAGATCCATAAAAATTGTGTGTTAAGAACAAAAATAACAATCTAAACTAACTCCACACAACCTTTGAAAAAAAAAATGTGTTTAAATAAAATACATAAATAGCTTAAAGATATTTCAAGGAATTTATTTTATAGGTATTACTTTTTAATTTATAAGTTAAGTATTAAAAAATACAAACACTCACATCTCTTAATGTTACTATATTATTGTGATGTCCATAACGTAGAAGTATTTCTACTTCTTCTTGACAGTCTTTTTTTGATTTATCTATTATCTAAAAATAACAAAGATGCATCATTGATTAATTTAACTGAAAAAAGTCTATAGATAATGAATGTAAATACCTTAACTGCATACTCAATACGAGTTGTTTTATGAACACATAATCTACATGAGGAATAACTACCACGGCCAATTTCATGTTTTAATTCATACTCATCAGCAGCATTTCTCTTAGCATAAGGTAACTAGATAACAATGTAAATACACAAACACATAAATATATATAAGGTTAGGTTAGTTATATAAGTATTTTCTCAAAGTAAAATATAAACACCTTTGAATATGGTTCAGTTGCTTTAATTGGAACATGTGATGATTGCGGTATATTATCAATGTCCTCCTCTTCACCCATTAAACATGGAGCAACAAAACTGAATCCTCGAAATAGCTCGTGAGCATTAGCACTTGGTGGAACACATGGAGAGTCTAAAAATTATATAATTATTTTGACGTTGATTCAAAAATAATTTCAATTAAAACCTTTGGGAGTTTTAGAAGTGAATTCGCTATCAAAATAAAATGCATCATCAGCTCTACTGACAGCTGGTTTAAATGGAGGTTGGATTTCTTTATGATATAATTTGTCCCAATTGATAGATGCAAAAAAAGCATGATCTTTTAGTTCTTGAATACCAGCTAAAATTAAAGTATAAATAAATATTACAAATAATATTTCATCACATAATGATTTTAAAACTTTTTAATTGCACTTACAAGCTCCTAAACGATTGCTAGGATTTCTTTTGAAAAGTACACGTAATAGAGCTTGGGCTTCATGAGATAAGAATTGAGGCATACCAAGTTTAGCACGCAATATTTGAGACATGGTTTCTTTACGATTAGCTCCTTGGAATGGCAAGGAACCAGTTAACATTTCATACTAACGGGGAAAAAAATGATTTATTCATATTTTTAATATTTACTAATGCTGCATGGTCTACCATTAAAACTCCAAATGACCACCAGTCAGCTACAAATGAATGACCTTTGCGATTTACTACTTCGGGGGCCATGTACTCAACAGTTCCACAAAATGAATACGCTTTTTGATCATCTAAAGGTAATTTGCTGAGACCAAAATCAGTCAATGATATATGACCATCAGCATCTAATAATATACTAACACAAAATACAGATTTTAACATTAATAGTTTTATCATTGACTATTAAAATAATTCTAAGATTTTAAATTTACTTTTCAGGTTTTAAATCTCTGTAGATAATTCCTAAACTATGAATATGATCAAGAGCTAATGCTAACTCTGCTAAATAAAATTTAACGTCTTCTTCAGTAAACATAACCTGAAACATAATTATTTTCATTAACACAATAAAAATTACGTAACTGGTCACTAATTAAATAAAAATGAATGAGTAATTTTTACACCTATGTATTTACGTACCTCTTTTGAAAGCCTCGTAAAAAGATCCCCGCCACGTAAAAAGTCTAATATGAGGTAAAGTTTCCCTTCAGTCTGAAATGCATAGTGTAATCGTACTATAAATGGATGGCGAACATCAACTAATATATTACGCTCCATTTTTGTTCTAATTCTGTCTCTCACTAAAATTTAAAAAAAATATAAATACTATATAAGTTTAATTTACTTAATAAAATAATACCTTTTAAAGTTGCTTTTTTTAATACTTTCATTGCATATAGTGTACCATTATCTGGACCAACAATTTTTCTCACTAAAAAAACCTAAGAACAATCAATTTTTTAATTTTCAATTATTTTAATATTAATTACAGTTGCATCACAAAACTTAGAATATTAAGACAAATGTTAATATATTATTTGATATGTTAATAGTATGTATAAATGATATGACACACAATAAAATGTTTCAATTCATTATATTGAATAATAATTTTTACAATGAATATTATAAGTAGGTTATGTCATAACAAAATTAGAATTTATCATTTATGTAGTTTGTACTTGTATAGGTATAATTGTATTTATTACATGATTTTATAATAATTAGATTTTTTTTAGATTCTGAGTGAAGCTATGGTTTTACAATGATGTTTATTACTATTATTATTACTATTTTTTTTTTATAATTGAAAAAATAAATAATATACACTTATAAAACATAGATATAAATACCTAATTATAACAAACATATTTACTAAAATAATAAACTACCAACTAGGGTCACCATCATTTTTCAAATGTATAATTGGAAGGTTAGTTTTAATGTTTGTCCCAATAGCCAAAATGTGTGTGATATCACTAATTAATAGTATTTACTACTTACTTTTCCAAATGATCCTTGTCCAAGAACTTTTAACAATTCAAATTGAGATCGATCAGCTCTCTCATGGCCTTCTTTTATAAGTTCTTTAAGTTCGATTTCATGGCCACTGTTCTCATCAGAATCATTTTGATTTTCATCCTGATCATCCTCAAGTTCTTCAACAATTTCATCATCTTTATCCGGTCTTATATTATTATGAATACTTGAGGAATTAGACGGAACAAATGGTATTGGTTTTGATTTAGATGAACCAACAACCATAGTGTTGGTGTTTATTATATTCTAAAATTATAAGCAATTTTTGTTAATAAAAATACAGCTAGAACGTTAAAATTGTGTATGATAGAATAAAGCGTCAGAAGAGTTGATGAAAAGCCTACAAGTGAAATGAATTTATTTATTATTGTGAGAACGTATTTTAAAGTCTTAAGTACATTTAGTTGCCTATTGGGATTAAGAAACCTACTAATAACAACACTACTGAAGCCATTCTAATTATACTTATGATACAAAATTTGTAGGTACCTAATAAACTTTAATATTGCAAGCACTTTTGTTTTACTTGATCTGTTTTTCGCTGCGAAACAATCAATTTAGACTAGATTACAACACTACATTTTCAACTTTCATATCCTGATATATAATACCCAGTATCATTGATTACAGAATGTTCTATAATCAATGTTAGTATGCATTTTTATTTCAATTATATTATACTTATCAGTTCCTGTGCTACAAATTTTCTGTCAAATTTTTTGAGACAAATTTAAGTAAAGAATTTTACCAATAAACCAGAAAACTACAGACGATAGAGTTAAAAAATGTGTATAACTACACAATTTAGATGGGCACATGTTGAAAATGGGCACAAGTTGTTAACAACAAAATTGAGAAAAGAACATATTCAACAATAAAATAGTTACAATGTTATCAAAATTGAAAAATATAATTATTATTTTATTTATTTATTTATTTTGTGGGTTTAAACCCTTGTGCATACAAATTATTAGTTACATAAAGTTATATAATATTGGAGAAAGATAGTATGAAGTTATACAGAAAAGCAGAAATTTTGAATAAATAATCTTTTTACACATAAAATTGTCATAAAAGAAATAACACAAAGAAAATTAAAGCAACATTTACTTATTAGCTGGTATAATTTTAAAGTAAAAATGATTTTTAGAGGTACAACATACTGTAGTATGGTAATGTTTTGAAAATTGGCAGCAGTTTTTACAATTTATTAATATCTAAAATATATTGCATCTTATTTTTTTTAAATTGGTTAATGAACAAATGTACCTAATAATAAACATAAAAATACCAATAATAACTCGCTATTCAGGAAACGGGATCAGATTATTAAATATGAAAGAATATTAAACAGATTTCTTTTGGTAAATTAAATTTTGACTATGATTACAATATATTTAAGGTACTCGAAAACAAAGTAAAATACAAATTATTACAAATTGATGAGAAATTAATTGAAATTCAAAGGCTTTGAAAAAATAACAATCATAAGTAGTTTAATCCATAAAATAATAAAGAATCCTTTGATTTGTTTTAAAATAGCAAGACAAAAGCTGTCTCAGTCATTGGTAGATGATAGTAAACAATTAAAAAACATAGGTATAAAACAAATCGAAAACAATTTAACACAAGGTTGTTTATAAATAATATTACAAGATGTAAATAAAGTGATAGGCACTCGCTTACACTTTTCCTCATCTTTTAGAACAGCCATAATAAAGCATGAATATTTTTAAACTACAGCACTACAGCCAAAGTGAACGCGTAAAAACAAGGAGTTCTCAAGGTGGTGGTAGTAATTTGCAACAAGTAGTGTTTTACTTATGTTAATGTCATGGTTTGGAATGCACGGGTGGTTACACAACAACCATGTTGACGATAGGGCACGACTTTCATTGCGATTTAATGGCGAAAAAAACAAAAAAAGTTTACTCGAAACAATCATTAAACAGAACGTCGTTCAGAGTATTGTGTGCCCACAAACTACGTGCAATCGTCCAACGTATCGGAGGAGTAGGGCCCCCCTAGAGATCGAAAAGATCTACGTATCGGAACACCGGTCTGGCCGCAAACCAATGGTACGCTCGAGACGCGTTCGTCAAACGCGTGCCGTAGTCGGGGAGACTGCGAAAAAACCCTCGACGGTAACGGCTGCTACACCGTCGTCGGGGACGGGGAACGAGCCCCTGGAACGAGCGACGCGCCGAGCCGACGGTCGTCTGGCCCCGGGGGGAGCGAGGAGAGAGGGGACACGTCGCCTGGACACTTACATTGGACTCGGTCGGCGGCAGCGGCACCCGTTTCCAAGTTTCCACCGAATCTCCGAGACCGGCTAGTGGCATGTTATCGCGGTGGAGAAGACTCGCGGCGGTGGCTGCGACGGAGGAGACGGCGAGCGGGATGTCATAAAACGGCGAAAAAAACAATTACCGACGACGTGCGATCCGCGGGCGCTTGGGTTTACTGCGTCTCGTCGTCGGCGGCAAACGCGGCTGTAGATAACGACGTCGACGGCGGCGGCGGCGGCGACAAACGGCGGGGACCCGCGGCGGCACGCATCAATCGATTCGCGGTCGCGTCGATGGAACGTCGTCGCATCGTCCGGTACCACCACGGCGATCGCGGTGTATGCTCGGAGACGACAGGTTCTTTATCGCGACGATAACGCCGCGTATCGACGTTAATAGTAATAAATATGATATTACGTCGTGTCACACGTGACCACCGAGCGTTTTCGCGTCTATAAATACATATAATAATACGTGTATCGTGATCATAATAATAGCAATCGAACGAAAACCGAGTGAAATCTCGTAGATAAGGGACGGCGGGGGTGGGAGTCGGGACGATTACGGTTACGCGAATGCGCGCGCGCCCGCACCGGTGTGTGTGTGTGTGTTTTTGTGTTTTTGTGTCGACGTACCGTCGTTCCGCGGCGGAGGCGGCGACGACGTGATTTCGCGTTGCGAAACGACGGCGGACGGTCGGCGGTCCGCGACTGATAAACAACGTGAATCGAATCGCGGCGGACGAGTGGACCGTGGCGGTGGTGGCGGTCGGGTGCTCCGAGTGTACGGCCCAACACCGCGGCGGTAGAAGATATGCCACGGACGTCGCGCACGCGCACGATCGCGGCATCCGTTTCCGCAGTGATAACGCGGCGCGGCGGCGGCGACGACTCATCGTGTGCGTGTGTCCGCGTGCGCGCGCGCCGTGCTCGTTCGCGTGACAGGTGTTTTCACGGTGCGCACGCAGTGCGCCGCGCGTCACGGAGCGTCGTCGGCGTTCGGCGAGATGTCGCCGACGAACGCTCGCGCTGCCCGCGTGACGTCAATACGTCATCGGCGCTCGGCGATGTCGATTTGAAAAAAAAAACCGTACGGAACACGGATAGATATCGTTTCGCTCCGGATGCTGTGCGACGTGTTTCGCACACCACAGAATCGCGCCTACACCAACGTGGGCGTGCGTATAGATAGATTTTCGACGGCAGCAAGTAGGGCGAACGATTCGGTTTGACGCCTATCTCCATACCCATGTGGGTTAGCGTCTGCGAAAAATTTTTTGTTTTAGAAATGCAGGGGAAAATTCTACGAATCGAAAAAGATCATCATAGCAAAGAATATACGTTCCCAAAGTCCCATCTCGCTATCCTCATCTCCGAAACCCATCTTTATATTCATAATAACCTACGATGGTTTTGAACCGACGTTTGTTTTTAAATCGGTTATTTTGTATTTTCATTGGAGCTTGTGAAAGATCAGTTGCCATTACACAAAATTGTTTTATATTATTATTATCAAATAATAGTTCGATACTCCTGGCTCCTGCACGTTTCAAATTAATAATAGCGTCATAGCGATACAGGCAATTTTTATTTTTATTCAATTTTCAAGATTTAAGAACGTCTGAACAATGATTAACTGTCAGATATTTCTCTATTTTTATACACTGTGTTTGGAAAAAAATCTTTCAGCTATAAGGGGCCACGTCCCGCACTGCCCCTCCCGTGTGCACGCCTAGGCCGGAGACCGGAGAGGCCTCTCTGTCACCAGCTGCGCCGGAAACGCGAAAGGTTCAACGTCACGTCGAGTGTTGTGTGCGATGGTGAGCGGGAGCTCGGAGAAGGGAAGTACGCGAGCCGCGAAACGTTAAAAACAATATTTCACCATCGGTCGCCGCTGACGTGTCTTTTCCGTTCGCAGGTGTTGGGCCAACACGTTATTTCGCGAGTCGCACCCGTCGCGTCGCGTCGGTACGTTGCACGTGACGACGACGTTTCTTTCCGTTATGCTTCCGGTGCCAACTGCCTACTTGTCGGCACGTCGTTCACCTGTAATCAGTGGCGTGGGGAAATTTTTTCACGTAATATGAAGATACCTCGATTTGGGACACTATCCAACCTGTTAACTTTTAGGAGCGACTATATTGTGCTATTAACGTATTGATCATTATGCCGCGTTTAGCTCAGTGTAGTTTTATTTATTTATTTTTTTATTTAGATTGTCATAATAATAAAATATAAAATAAAAATTAAGTTTTTTTTGTTTTGATTTTTTTTTGTCAGTCTGAATCCAGGATTAGATAATATAAATCATGTACAACAATCATCATCTTATCAGAATTTATTATATATTCAATGACAGTGGCGGATTATGCCACCGCCCGTTCAAGAGTTTTCCTGATTGAGGTCTGCATTTAAAAAATAACTTTATATATATATCATTATATTTATCATGAATTACGGTTAGATTTAATATACTTTTATTAGTACAAAATGTGAAGTATCTTTAAAAATAGTGAATTATTTTGAATATGCCAACAATTTACTCAAGTTAGATATTCAGGTAAAAGGGCCGATGATAAATATTAATTCCATATTGAGTTTATTTAAAAACTAATATGAGCTTATAAAAATAGAGTCATAAAGTTAAATTACATATTTATATTATAAAACAAACTTTTACTATTTCCAATTTTAGAATAATGATTTGAGCCTTTAAAATTCTAAAAAATAAATTATTAAAAACTAATCATAGTCACCTAGTGACATCTAAAAAAATACTCTGCCATATTACTTCACACATTCATATTTCTTAGTTTTTATATCTGTAAATTTTTTTTTTTTACTTTTACGTTTGGAAAGATTATACAATTTTCGAATAAATTATCTCCATCTTTCAAGTAATAAGTAGGAGAAATTTTTTTTGTACAAGTAAGGCCGAATAACACATTTAGATCTTTTCTACATCCCGAAAACGTAGTTACCGAAAAAAAAAATGTAAAATATTATACGATTATATCAAACATTTGAAAATAGTATGGTACAGTCACATCCAGACATCCTGCATGAGTAATACCTGGTTGTTAATCTTGTTGTTTTTATATACACGTTATATAATTTATTTTTTTCTAAATGCTGAAAATACGATATTATTTTGATACAGTCATACAGATGATGTGTAATACTTAATAGATCAATAAACGGTTTGCAACTTGAGTAAGTGACATGAAAATGAAAATTGATTCACAATGGACTTTATTCATTGATACGCTTTTACAAAAATAAAAACAATAATAAGTTCTAAGTTCTATTTTTTGTTTCAGATATGAATAATAAAAAGTTTTTAATGACTATTCAGTATTTATAAATTTGACCTGACCACTTTTGCCATCCGATAATATGGTTGAGTAGGTACAGTAATAAAAAAAACACACACCATTTGTTAAGCCTGTATATTTTTCACTTCATTTGGAATGTGTTGCCAGATAAATCATAAAAAAAAAAAATAATTAATTAAAAATCCCAAATCAACCAAGAAAACGTGTGTCTAACCGGTATACAATCTTCCATTGTATAATATGTAACGTTTAATTTATTAAAACATTTGTTTCTTTATATTGTAAAAAACCAAGGCAGGTTTCTTTCCGTAGGCCGAAGTGTCTCGTCAATCCGCTTCCGCTCTACAACGACCTACCACAGTACCCGCATTCACCAGTCTACGTATTATTAGTATTCAGTAGCCACCCTGCGACCGCGGTGGTCTCTCGAAAATCCTTCTGCTACGCCACCGTGGCTGTAACTTGTAGGTACACGTGAATTCGTTAAACAAACGTCCGCGTCGTGCCGGTATTTATCGACTATGTCGTTTCGGCGTCGTGCTCGGAGCGGCGAATTCGCCGCGAGACTCGTGCACGTCGTCCCGCCATTTCGTTACCTACGATTTACCCTCCGTGCCCCATACTATAACGTTATCACGATTAATTATCGATTTCAGTAGGTATCTCTACACGGTTGCCACGATTGAAAAAAAAATAGTAATAATAATACTAATAAAGAAAAAGAAAAAAAACGGCGGTTCCGACACACACGAGTGATCGTCTTCCACCGCGGCGGCGCACATAATAATTTATTATTATCATAACATCATCGTAATGACATGTCCTGTGCACCTGGTATCGGCGGCGGCCATTGAAACCCTCCCGACGAGCAGTGGCCCGTTATTGATTGATAATCGTCATGCACGCGCGTTCGCAACAATAATCATTATTGTTCGTCGGCAATTCATGCTACGTTCGCGTATTTCTTTGTCGCCGTCCCGGGCCCCGACTAAATCCCGAACACCGTGTCGCGCACGGTCGTGACGCGGGCCCGTGTAACCGACGTAGAAAATAAATCAGCATCTATCCGGTGTTTATGCGTGATCGACGAGGCGTTTCCGACACTGTCCTAGTCGTTTATCTGGACACTGTACGCGTCTGCGGCGACACCGGTCCCGTTGAAATTTTAAAAAAGTTCGATATTTGGTTTTGTAAAATTTATTACGTCTAATATGATATGCTTCACAAGATTTTGGCTTAATTCTGCAGATAGGAATCACGACTTTCAGAATGACTTTTACATAGAAACCACTTGTTTCTTTTAATCGGGTTGTATATGCGCTGCTTTGATGGGTGTTTAAAATTAAAATTTCAACATTAAACAAGATCAAACAATCGAGGGAAAAAGGAAAAATATTCAAAACATCGATGAAATAACATTATACTTCATTAAATGCGTCAAAAGAATAAAAAAGTATAAAAACAAATAATTTATAAAATTGGAGTTTAAAAAAAAATATGATAATAATTAGTTATTAAGACTATCAAACTAATGAATACCTATATAGATGTATCATGAATATGAAGAAAATAAATAGAAAAAAATGTTTTTGGACCTATGAGAATCACTTCTCTGTGGTACCCTTTGGGTAACTTTAAAAGGTTTTCAAATTATAATTTTGTAGAAACAGGTTTGATGTGAACAAAAATCGACCCTTTTATATTTTGGGAAAACGAATAACTTCTGTCGTGGGCGGGTTTCCAGTTTGATGGTAGGTTTACGTTCCTAATACTTGTATATCTACTTTTACATTTTTATACGGAAAAATTAAATTTATAATACATAAATATAATTTATTAATAGAGTAGCCGAAATTTGAATGCGAAGTGATATAGTCGATATAGTCCTATTTCCACGGGATCGACAATCGAGGCCACTTGTGAATAATTTGCCGTGTAGTAATATAAACCTATTATGTTAAGACCCTCGCTTGCTGTTGCACCGACACCGTATCATTAGGCGTTTGACGACGCATAGGCGTGTAATGACTGCAATAATGTGTCACGTGTAGTATTACAACTAATAGTATTAGGTGTCCACGTAAGGGATTTTTAGATGTATACCATTTATCAGTTCAAGACTGAAGTTATTAATATATACAACCCTCTGGGTTAGCAGTAACCAACCCAAAGATACCATACCTGAACCTGATGTAGATTATTCGCTGACATTTCTCATTAAATTTGTATTCACACTAGCGTAACTTCAAAATTTTAGCCAGTAAGTAAAATTTTCAGTGGGTCTTCTGCATGAACAGATGGAGTAAATACTTACTCAAGCAATCATTGTGTTAACATTGACAATTAACTCGTTAAATTCTTCAACGTTCTTGCAAAGCCGGATTTAACCATTATGCCACCTTAAGCACACAATAAATTGCCGCCTTTTAATATAAATATTTTTCTAGTCTAAAAAATGTTATTAAATCGTAAAATTATTGTTTTTTTTTATTACTTAAAATTTTAATGATGAAAAATAAAAATATACAGCTGTTATAAAAATGCATACATATACATTCATATAAAAAAATTAATTATAAAAAATGTGATAGTAATAAATACTTAAATAGTTAATTATTGTATTCAAAATTAAATAGTTAATGTCTAGTACTCATTTCTGCGCGACTTTTGAGTCGCAAAATCATCTATTATGACATCGAAGTCCATTTTGTTGTAATAATACCATTGAGTCGGCTATCTAGTTGTTTTATATATCTGTGGTTGCTCTACAGTTTACAGTATTTTTTTTCAATCTAATTAAAATGGACGTTATGAAAAGTGAAAGGAATAAAACGTTGAAAATAATTGATGGTTTCAAATTGCGTTTTCATAAATTTCTAAACAATGATATTCAACGTTGGTGTTGCACAGTTAAAACGTGTAAGTATTTTTTGAAATTTGATGATAATAATATTTGTATAGATAGTTTAAAGTCTGTTATAGTTATAGTCCTAAGTCTGAAAAATGGGAAGGAAAATATTGGTTTTGTGGAAAAAAGGCTTAGACGTAATTTACATATTAATAAGAAATAGATAGACATATGTACAAAAATATACCCGGGCCGCAATTTACGTATGTATAAAATATACCTGGGCCGCAATTTACGTACCTATGTATAAAATATACCCGGGCCGCAATATACATAAAAAATTTGAAATGGGACGCAATTTACAGAGACCCCTCTATTGCATTGACTAATTACTGAGTTTTTTTTTGTGATTAGGTACAGAGATAAACACACAATTGTCAACCCATGTTATATAAATAACTTATTTTAAAGTTTTTAAAGTTTACTAAAATAGTAAAAATTTAATATTAAAAATGATTTGCCGCCCTTGAGAAATTGCCGCCTTAAGCACTAGCTTATAGTGTTTACTGGTAAATACGGCACTGCGTTCTTGGTTTTAAATCCTCAATTAACTCCTATAAAAAAAAAAAATTAAATACTTGTAATATTTTTAAAACTATCAATTATGTAATATTCAAATCGCTTATAGAGTTCGTCCTTATCTAAATAGCTTCTTTGTGAAGTAAAATAGGCAGGTTGAATAAAGTCAAAGAAGAATCGTCATTTAAAAAAAAAATCCAAAAATTAGTTGTACCTATCCATAAATTTTAGACTAAGTACATTTTTGAAATGGGCCACGACAGTATTGGTCTCTGTATCTTGGAATAAATATTTAGAATACATATCGACTTGATAATAAATATTCAATAAATATTATAACATTGGCAAATTAGTATTTTTGGTTCATGGCCCATGGGTAGGTGCATGTATTATATGAATTAAAATTAAGAAATGTGCACTTAAAAAGCTTATATACAATAAACGTATTGGTGAAAACACTGAATAATTTAATTGACATTAACGATATCACCAAGTGGTATTCTAGCATAAATTGTAGTTTTCTCACAGTATCGAAAAATATATTTCTTATATCTTAGTTTCTATACTATTAATTAAACGTTACACGTGCATGAAGGAACGCGGAGTTCTGATTTCCCAATTGTTTTAGTTTTTACCAAAAAATAGTAATTTAATGATATTTGCCCATTGCTCCTATTTACCAATAAAGTCTAATTTTGTATGAATCATTAAAATGATTCAAAATTTAATCACATTGATTATTAATGATATTAGTGATAATGCTTTTTCTAATCAAAATTGTATGCTGTATTTAGCACATTATATATAATGTTCAAAAATTATTTCAGAAGACTAAAAAAACACAAAGAAAATTTCATGTCATGATAGAAAAATTAAAATGGGACCATCATGGTCAAAATAAAAAACCAATTAATTGGCCCAAAGAAATTAGTTTTGAAAAAATGAATAATTATGTCAGGTTTTAAAGGGAACAAAATTATGCTTTCTACTCCCGAATAAAATCTGAAGACAACTACTTCTTCGTGACCTTCGTCATGTTGCTGTTTTTGCCTTTAGTGAAATGTATGTTTTTGACTATTTATCTTTTCTGTAATCCCGAAAAATCATGTTAACGCCACGGGTTGGTACTAAACATTTACTCATGTTATTATTTGTAGCATCAATTACAACACAGCTTTTAAATGTACGCCATGTTTTGACTAAATTAATATTGTATGTAAATATTATTGCAGAATGCTAGTTGTGTAGAATATACAACATTGTATAGCATTGTGAAAATTAGATTTTATAGTTTTAGGTGTAGGTGCTCAAATAAAGTAATAAAATAATCGAAATAATAATACATTAATATGTTCAAGTTTTGTATCAGTATATGCTATTTTAATCAATTTAATTTTATCATACGGATAAAAATTATGTCTCGTTCTAGTAGAAAATATTAGTTACTTATTTCTTAGTGAACAACAGTTTCACTATAAGTCAGGGCAGTAATTATTTTCAGGAGAAAAATCGAGAAGCAAGCAGATTAAATCCCTAATATGCTTTAATTATAGCGTTAATTAATATCATCAATTAATAGCATTCAGTAATTAATGAATAGAATTTACAAAAAAAACCTTCCTATTTATGTTTATTAATTTCATATTTTTCTTCCTGTTTTGTTGCTAAACAGCATTATTATTTTATTATAAGTTATAACGACTTATGAGCTAAGGCTATAGATAATTTTTCACACTGTTATTTGAAGTGTAAATTATGTATACTTATACATTTCAACATATACATTATACACCTAATGGTTTATTTATTAATTTTGCTTGCCAGTAAAGATTTTAAGTGAAAGACAATACTAATTTTCTTTGAGATAGATTACTTCAATTGTATAAATCCGTCATTTATGTCTAAATGGTTTATTTACTTACAACGTACTTTTATTGGAAGTATAGTAAAATATTTTTATTTTCTCATTAAAACCGTGAAATCTATTACATACGTAATTGAAAAATATATTTTCTAGTGGCCAATAAAAAACCGTTAAATCTGAAATAGGTACTTGCAGTCATACGTTACATGTCCGGGTGTAATTTAAGAAGTATACATTTTAAACAAGTATAATTACAATAATTAAGGTGGTTACTCATCTTTCAAGATGAGTTGGGTTTATAATTAGAGAAACCTGAGGTTCACTGAGAATATTGTAAGCGGATCAGACAGATGTGTAAGGGTGAGAAATAAATGCTATTGCAAATAAATGCTATTGCTCAATGCTTAAGCTATTACTGGTCTAAATATAGCTATACTTTATGTTATATATCAAGCACTGAACTGTATATTATTAGTATTTATCAACAAACGTGTAATTTGGAATATACATATGATTTGATAAGTTTTAGATACGGTGTAATTCTCAACTTGTTACATTTCGAGAGGGGTTCGTAGATTTTTTGAAAATAGAACAAAAATTGATTAATTCTATATATTATGTATGTATGTGTGTGTGTGTGTTTGTGTGTGTGTGCGTGTGTGTGTGTGTGTGTGTGTGTGTGTGTGTGTGTGTGTGTGTGTGTGTGTGTGTGTGTGTGTGTGTGTGTGTGTGTGTGTGTGTGTGTGTGTGTGTGTGTGTGTGTGTGTGTGTGTGTGTGTGTGTGTGTGTGTGTGTGTGTGTGTGTGTGTGTGTGTGTGTGTGTGTGTGTAATAAATCGTAATTTTCATTTTGAAGTTGAATATATATATATATATATTCATGTATACTTATAAAAAAACACTTTAAGTTTTGTCATGTCTTAAAGTTATTAATCTATACTATCTTTTAAATAATACTACTTACTATTTATCTTATGTACATATAGGAACAACATTCATAATTTTCAAGGATTCAGTACAAAAAATTTAGGTAATAGATTTTATTACATGTAATAAGTATTACATTTTCCCAAAAAAGCTAGATGAAATTTACACTTTTCTATAATATGAAAAAATTATCATTATTTATAATTATTTTTATGCGTATCACAACCGATAATACAAGGAAATATTAAATTGTTTTTTTCGTATGATTCTATGTGTGTGTGTGTGTGTGTGTGTGTGTGTGTGTGTGTGTGTGTGTGTGTGTGTGTGTGTGTGTGTGTGTGTGGGTGCGCGCGCGCGCGTTTATATTTATCAACCTCTCTCAATATTGAAAACGATCTATCATAGATATGCAAAAATATATTTGTATTTCATATTTAAATTTATATATTTCATATAATCAAATATCATTATCTGAATTTATTTCCTATTTGAAACTATTTAAATAATCATTCATCCGTTATACTCGTAATATGTCGATACATTATATTATATCAAATAATCCGAAATACAATTTGATAAAACAGAATTACTATATAGTGAAGAGGGAAAACAAGGACATTTACCCTGGGCCACATGGTTCAATGATTTTTTAAAGGGTTCTGGGTTTTTTTTTATTTTGTAAATTCTATATATTTTCAATATTAACCAGTTAATTATAAAAAAAGCCGATAAGATAATGGTGGTGGAAGTTCGTCCTTCGTCGCTTCGCTCCTCGGACAAGATAATGGCGAGGAGTGTATAGCACTTTCTATCATGGGATCACCTGGTTTACGATAGTTTAGTTGTATGGTACTTTACATTTGAATGCAATGATAAATCATTGTAAGTTAAGTACAGGATACAGTAGTTGGGTGGGATACACGAGATGCATTGCTAGATTAGGCATTATTGGATAGATTTTGGAATTATTTTATACTATAAAAAAAAAAACGATTCTGAACGAAGATGAAGATGTCAGCCTTAAATTGTAATATATATTTTATTTTAATATCCTAGATTGGGTTAAATTTACATTTGTCTATTCATGTGACTTCTGCTCGTGAGCATTGGACAAACCAGGATGTGCATAGATAGGGCGTAGGTAAATACCATATTATTTGTCTAAATGCACTATCGTGACGGTGCCACCCGACCCCGCCGTCCATATATGCTGAATGCTCCGTGGCTACGTCTATTTAAATATTAATAATTAATAATAATATATAAAATCCGCATGTTTATGGAACTGATACACACATTAAAATAACTGGAAATTGGAAGTTAGTAACGTTCTATTCAACCATGTAAAGGTACGTTATACACCTTGTGTTTACAATCTACCAATATTTTGTAACTTATTCAAAACCTTCTATTAAATTTTCAAGCGATTTAGTAGGGCCAAAAAATTGTTATCGACTTTTATAAAAAAAAATCTAAGAAAAATCGAATTATTCAAATGCCTATAAATAGCTAAAAAATAAACGAAATATTTTGAAAATACAACTATGTAAAGAAAATGCCTATTTAAACATTTCGTAAAAGTTTTAAGTTTCTACGACCTATACTTTTTGAATAAGAACAAATATCAAAAATCAATGATGCCTAAATTGTTATTTTACGCGATTATGTGAAAAAATTGTAATTTCAAACACTCATAAAAATTTTTGATTTTATTCCAGTGCAAATTTTTTTACAGATAATTGAAGGAAAACGTATGTCAAACTTTGTACCGAATTTACAATTCTTAGTTTTGAATGCTTAAAATTTTATAAATTTTCAACTGAAAAATAACTTCAAATTTTCGCGATTTTCTACACATTTCGTAAAAATATGAACTTTTTATGCTTATAAAAAAAAAATTGTGCATTACGCTTTGAATTTTTTTTTTATACCGATAAGTTCGACATATTAGGTACCTTGTATTAAGTTTTCAAGAATTTTTGTCCAGTCAAATTTTTTTTATCCACATTTTAGAAAAAAAAACAAAGAAAAGTTGAAAATTTCAATTGTCTATTCAAAGCTCAAAAAAAGTCTAAAGTTTACAAAAATTGTACTACGTATAGATGATTCCAATATAAACATTTGGTGAAAGTTTCAAGTTTTTTCGACTTATACTTTTTGAATAAGAACAAATATCAAAAATCGTTTAAGGCTAAATTATTATTTTACGCAATCATGTAATTATTTCGTAAACGTTTGAACTTTAGATGCTTATAAAAAAAAATTGTGACTCACGATTTTTGATTTTTTTTAATAGCAATAAGTACTTCTAATGAGGAACCTTGTACTAAATTTTCAAAGTTTTATGGCCAACCAAATTTTTTTTATCCACATTTCAGAAAAAAATAAGTTCAAATTTTCGCGATTTTTCAATATTTCATAAAAATTTAAACTTTTTATGCTTATAAAAAAAAAGGTGTGCATTTCGCTTTGAATTTTTTTTTTATACTGATAAGTACTTCTTATGAGGAACTTTATATTAAATTTTCAAGATTTTTTGTCCAGCCAAATTTTTTTTATCCACTTTTCAGAAAAAAAAACTAAGAAAAGTCAAAAATTTAAATTGTCTATAAAAAGCTCAAAAAAAGTCAAAAGTGTTCAAAAATTTTACCACGTATAGATGATTTCAATATAAACATTTGGTGAAAATTTCAAGTATCTACAATTTTTGGTTTTTGAGTAACGGCTAAATAAAAAAATCGATTTCGTCGAAAACGGGTTTTGCACAAAAAGTACCGTTTTTTCCTCATTTTTTGTTTGTTTTTCCTGTGGCATCTGAAAACTTTTGGGAATTTTCACTTGTGACCTCTCTAAGGTACCTCCGATATTCGTTTTGCCACCGAAAACATACCCTGAAGTTCAAAATTGAAGCATTATTTCGAGTAGTTATGGTGTACACAGACACAAAAACAAAAAAAAAAAAAAAACACACATCATAGTAAAATCAATACATTCTTCACTTCGTTCAGAATCTAAAATAAATAATTATGAACATTGTTTTGTTTATCATCAAGATATCAACAACAAAATACTTATGAGGCAACAACAGAAAATTACGTGTTTATTGTATTGGTGTAAATTTATATTAATAATGTTCAATTGAAATAATGCAGAAAATAATCTATAAATTAACATAAATATATAAGTCAAATGACTTGGTATTTTGTTTTCAGTAGTAATAGTATTGTGTCAAACCCAGTTTTCAAAGTTGATAGGAGCCTTTTATGCTTGATTAGGTGATTTGTGAATACGTAAATATAACACATCACTCGTAGATGATCTTTAAAATAGCTTGACGCTACCAGTGGCGTATTTAGGGGTTTTCCAAGGGGAGGGGGATCAAAATAAAAAATTTTATAGGGTCCCTTAATTAGTATTAGCTTAGATATTAGCTTTAATGACTACGGGACAAATGTATGATTTATATAGGTACCTAAGTTAGGTACTGCATTAGTATAAATTTGAGGACTTAGCTCCATGGTACAACAACAAAGTTACAAAAGAGTTACAAAATACATGGAAGTATGAGATCACATATTTAAATGAGATAAGTTACAAATAAACCACGTAAAATTTTGATTATTTTTACTCTTATTTTGCATTTAAATAATTAAATATAAAACAACAGTACATGTTTTGATATACTGTTATATATTATTTTTCTAATTAGTTTTTTGTGAAGATGCTTAATTTGAATATGACCTTTTTATCACTGGAGATTTTATGAGAAGTATTCTTCTTCCTACACTCTATACAATTATAACGTATTTCAGATATTTCCATACCCTCATAATACTTTTGGCACAATTGTAGACGATACTGGTATCTATTATTTTTGTCAATTCATATCTTAAATCCGCTCAACTCCAAAATCAACTAAACCAACTTTGAAATTGGTTTTTAAAATGACAATAAAAATAAATTAATCTAAAATGATCCATATGCATTTTACTCTACGTCTTGCAGTTTCCATAACTGTTCATTAGTCTAAAATCTAACATCAAATAAATACTATTTGAACAATCCAAAAAATATCTTTAAATGTACTTAAACTGATGAGTTACACGGGAAACTTGTATTGAATACTAAGAAAAAATACTAGACCGTAAATATCAATTATGTTCCTAGCTATGGAAAATTCAAACTATCGCGGAAAAAAAAATATCAATGTATAAATAATTTTTTTTTTATGACTTATTAGTATCTTTTCAGAGAGATAATCAATGCTCTGTGGTATATTTTAGTAATTCAACTTTTTATAATAACCTACATATCTAAATTTTACAAAAGATTCAATAAAAAACAAAAAAATCTTTGAAATCATCCTACACTGGTAGCCATTTTAGTAGTGTGGGTTTTGTCAACCCACCAATCATGTGCATTGCTGCATTGAGGTGTTTAATATAATTATATAATCAAAAAAATAATAATAAATAATAAATAATAATAATAATAATACAATTAGTATATGAATAGGTAAAAGCGTATAAGTATTTTAAGTCCATAGCAGCGGAGTAGTGGCAGTACATTTCTCCGGGTACCCATATTTTTCTTCTTCGCTTAGGTGCTTAAATTCTATAAGTATATAGCTCAAAATATTGTTCTAATTATAAAAATTTTAATGTCTAAATTTCCTTAAAAAAGCATTCCTTTCTATTATAATATAATATGAGGAATTTATTTTTGTTAACATTTGAAGAAACTTAAAAATCATACTAATAAAAAATAGCGAATATTTTGATTTTATTTAATAATATTGAGATTTAAATTATTTAAATTTCTAAAAGAAAAAATTCTAACATTGACAAGAAAAATAAATGTCAAACAATAAAATAGAATTACCTGATATTTTCATAAAATATTATAAGGGAAATGTTTTAGTTTATTTAACCATCTTGAATTTTTGCGTAAAACCAATATAAATACATACATAACATATTGGAACCACACATAAAATATATTTATTGTCTTAGTCTGTATTGTAGAATTCGGCACTGACTGGTATAGGTCTTTTCTCAATAATATATATGATAGTCCTTGAATTTAAGTATGATAATTAATTATCAAGTTCAATTTATTGACTTTATTTAAAGTGTTGTAATTTAATATAATTCAAAAATTAATAATCAAAATAAAAAAATAACATCTTCTAGTTGATAGGAATTGATGAGGTGATAAACACTTATAATATACACAATGCATTATCGTTGCACTATTAGATAAATAAACTGAAAGTCATCGGTGCACTTATAAATGTGATAAAATTAATTTTTGAGAAATTCATATCTATCTATAAGATATAAAATACGTACTTATGAAAATAACACAATAGCAGTGTTATAAAATATTTTTAAAAATGTACAACAATAATTTAGTGAGAATTCTACTATCGGTCGAATTCCGTAGTGGTTAAATAAATAAGTACAATAAACGTAAATTTCTTGCTGGCGTATTACGTACAATAATTGCTTATATCGTAATGTTCAAACTTACAGAAGCTCTGAGTATTTCGTTTTTACGACGTTCGGTTTCTGCTATGACCAGCAATTTGTTCAAATCCTCTGTTGCGAATTTCTTTTGGGTTTAATTTTTTTCGGAATATCTTAATGTTTTTGTCTCTTCTTAAGATATATAAAATACAAGTATAGAAGATTTCATTTTATAGCATTATTTTATGGTAAATTTACTCTCTACAAAGCTGATTTCGCAGGCTTCTTATGAAATCAATGTTATGCTCTTTTTGTTCCCGGCTTGCCATATTGTACACAATATACTATTTTTTTTTTTATTGGTAGATAACTCACAATTTTTATTGAAAAAATAAATGTTGTAGACTATGTTAAGAAGTTACGTTAATCCCATCTATAGATCAAAAATGGATTCCTCTGTGTATTTAAAAAAAAGTAATTTTTCTCTACTCTCGAATGTTTTCTAATATTGAGAAAAACTACCGTGAAAACGGTAAAATGTGCTGAAAATAAGATTTTCATATAATAGACTTTAGTTATTTAGTAGTGTTTCCAAAAGTAGTTCTAACCTGAAATTTTCATATTACATAAACTAATATAAACTTGAAGACAATATTGAAATATATCAAAAATAATTAATTAAGTTTTTTTTAAGTGTTTAAAATTAAAGTTTCAATTATTATATAATATTAAATTATATAGTTTTACAACTTTCTTCAATGCCAAGGACCGTTTTACTAAAGCAATGATTTATTATTTCTTTAAAATGAAATATGTACGACACCAATATTTTGTTCGAGGAAGAAATACCGAGTTTTCAATAATTGAATGTATCATAACATGTTGTGAGTAATAGTAAAGATATGAAAATAAAATTAATTCTTTAGAATTGCGTACTATACTGTGGTTCTAAAAAAAAGATATATAAGACATTTTCAAATTTTGTGTTTAATAATCCTTGAGAATAATTATCTCAATATTGAAATTAATCTATGCATAGTATTATGAAATTATGTTATTTTCAACTATAAATTATAAAGTCCATAAATAGTTGAAATTGCCTACATGAATATCACTTATTAATTTTGTTTTAATTTTAATTTTCTGTTCACATGAACACAACTTGAATTAATGCTGACTTTTATTCACGAATATTTGCAGTATCTTCCATAAACAAGATTACATAATGTGCATGATTAAATAAAAATATAATAGAACGAGTGTTTTCTTTAAATACAAACACCATGAACCAATTATGTTATAGTAATATAAATTTAATACCTAATCTAATGTTTATAATCAATTAAACAAGTTAATCACTTTTCAAACACACTTAGAGGCGTATAAATTAGGGGTCCGACTCCCACGAAATAGTAATTTTAATAAATAATTTTAATATAAGCCCGAATACACCTGTATATTAATACCATCCTTAAAAAACTTTATTATTCTTGCATTTTACTGTTTATTTAATTTTGAACAACTGTTGTGTTAAGATTCATTAGTGCCTAAATAGTACCATGTATGATGTTATATAATTGTATTATACTTATTATTCATTTCGTCAAAATTCGAATTTTATTTTTCATGTGCTCGTCGACTAAAATTAAATAATTATTTTTCGATCTGGTGTTTGCTTCTATATTTTCTATTTTTTCATCAAGCAAATTCAAAGCACATAATTTCATAATTTAAGTATTGGACCCAAATCAATGGAATAACTTAGACTTACTTTTTTTATATTTCTTCTTGTATTAGTTTTTCATTTTTTTCAGATATGATCCTGACTGTTTCTGTTTTTATTTTGTTACATTCTATTTGATCAAATAATGCATGCTTCGATTTTATTTTTTCACAAATGGTTAAAAATGTTTCTGAATTAATGAATATTATTTAAACATTGTATTGCATATTTTTATAACTTACTATAATGAATATTTTTTATCTGAATAAAAATATAATTTTCAACGTTTCTTATGGTACACTCTTTGATTGTTTATTTTTTTATCTGCAACCAATAATTTGTTAGCAGTAATATAGTTATAATTGGATATTTCTTTTATTCGATTTTTACGTTTATTTTAATTTCCAAACTATAAAAATTTAATTAATTATCACTATAATTAACTGTTATACATATTTCAACACAAACTGATTATAGATCACGTACAGAGTTTATTAGTTTATTGAGTAAATTATTTTTTTTGCATATAATTATTTGCACTATTCTTAGGAGATTAATTTAGTTTATATTTTATATACATCCCATTACCAAAACAACTTTTACTTTAAATCTAATTATTAGAAAAAAGCATTAAGTTACATGTCTTTTAAACATTTCATTGTTTTTAATTTTTATAAGACCAGATGGATTTATTAACTGTTAAACTTTAATACTACATAAATAAACAAAATTATTGAACTAATAAAAAATAAATATGTTTATGTATATGGGTTATACTGGCGACACACATATATATTTGGAAATGACGTGACTTTTAGGTATATTGGTTATTTAAATAGTTGACGTGTATAACGTTGAATTATAGTACAAGTACAGACAGTTTTATATACATATGAGACGGTTAAAATATATTTTCAATGAATTGTGTGAACTAGATTATTTTTTGAATATTATGTGTGATTATTATATAAGATAAGGAAATGAAAATATGTAAAAATATGCAAACATACTAAAATATTAACATTATTTAACTGATACTAACACAAATTAGCATAATGTCTATTTGTATTTTAAACCCTAAAGCCTGGTCGGGCTTTGACGAGTTACTTGTATAAGTTAAGTGGAAAAAATACGCTAATTTTGTCTTCTAGTTAATTTTTTCAATCAATTTTTAACAAATAACTTAACTAATTACTTTTTAACTTTCGTAAAATCAAAGAATTTAAATTTTAAGTAGTGAAGTTTGAACTTCTTTTCATTATTTTTTCTTACATATGGTCAAAATTGGTTATTAATAGTTAATTACTAATAAGTATGCGTTACGACTATTTATCTTGAAATTATTTTAATTTATATTAATTAGTATAAAATTAAAAATAGATTGTAACTATACTTTGATAGACGTAGAAATTTAGTGGCTAAATTTAATGAGATGAAGTGAAATGATGAAAAAAAATGGTTAAAACTGTAAGTTGGAAATTTAATTTCGATTGGCGTACGCCACTGAGATAATCGTAAAATTATAAGGTGCTCATTTGAAGTTTTCTATTAATTACTATATATATATATAATATATATATACTCATTTTAGTATCTAGTGGTTTTAACTAACAATTATTTGACGCCGTTTGCCTCGTTTTACATATCATAGAACGTGATTTCAACAATTAAGAATATTGTAATTTTTAGACACTATTTTTGTATGAAAGAGTTAAAAATGTTTTATTCAATGTAAAAATCATACTTGCAAGTTGCAACAGATCTACAGAAAAACTTGGAACAAAAACAATAACCATTTATACGATGATTTCTAAGACACCCAACGTACAAAAACATAAAACCAATCAATGCGTTTTACCCTCGATTTCTTCTGAATAGATACTTTAATCATAAGATATCTAATCATGTTTCACGTCCAAAGTTTATCACATTAAATAGATGCACGTAGCATGACAATTCATAGTCACAATATACGTCCAGCATTTAAAATGTAGGTATGTTACCAAATCAGTATACGCACATATAGTTAATATGCATAACGTAAATGTCTGAACTCTTAACTACCATAGTGAATGCATCTAGTGAATACTACAGTCTGCTACGCGTTACCGAGCTAGCCGTTCGTTTTAATCGCCTCCGTCATAATCTGCTGTCCCGATCTGATGATACATCTTCCAAAATACGTAATTTCGCGCATTTTGTACAAAAAGCCACGTTAGTTTAAATGGTTAAGGATTTGAAAAAATCGACCCTTGGACCCGTTGAACCCATTTAGAGGGTGTATCTTTATTTAAATTAGTTTAGACTTAAAGCATCTCTTTGATAAGAACTGTGATAAAAAATTAAACAGTCATTACAAATAGTACGTATCTATTCACATCAATATTTTTGTTATCAATGTTTTAAATAGTTTTTTAAAATTATTTATATTATACAAACAATTCTAAACTAAGTATACATTTTTTATAGTACCTATGTAAAAAAAGAAAATTTAGTTTCAAATAAACATAGATTTCTCCGATGTTTGGTACCTACTAAAATATATTTGGTAAATATGATTAATGCGATCCGCAGTACCCCACGAAATTCGAAATCGTATGTACGAGTATACAGAGTGTAACAGGTCTATTTGACAAATGCAATAACTTTTTTCTATTCATTTTAAAAAATTTTTTTTTTTTAATAAATACTAAGGCCTTGCGCTACAACAATATTGTCTTCTAATATTTTTTTCTTTTGAAACTCAAATTTGAAAATTTAAAATTTAATTTTACCGATTAAAAAAAAAAATTCAAAATAGCCATTTTGTAAATATGATTTTTAGAAAAATATCAGTGTTTAAAATTCTAATAAAGGTTGATCCATTTATTTTCTATGATTTTTTAAAGTTTGTGAAAAAGTTAAGAATTTTATTGTATACCACATAATATTATAACACATATTATTGTTATACACTATTAATTAAATGGCTGATCGAAATTTAAATTTTATTCCATGATTTTTGTTATCACTTACATCTTTTATCATTAAATTGATATTTATTATTATGAGTCAAAGTCATAATTATGAATGGAATATTTTTAATCAAGTGTATGCTTTTATGGAAAAGTTAATCAAATCACCGACTTCTTGATAGACCCATACAATATTAATTGTACAATAATTATAGTAATTTAATTCACATTTTCAAAAAGTTTAAAAAATCATAAGAAATAAATGACCAAAATTTAATAAGATATTTTAATACCATCATTTTTCTAAAAATCCCGTCTACAAAATGGCTATTCTGATTTTTTTTTTAAATGGTAAAATTAATTTTTAAATTTTCAAATTTGAGTTTCAAATGTACAAAAAAATATTTGCAATCGAAAGTATTGTAGCGCAAGGGCTCAGTATTTATTTGAAAAAAAAATTTAAAAAAAATGAATAGAAAAAAAGTTATTGCATTTGCTAAATAGACCTGTTACACTGTATATGATAAAATATATAGTCAGAGGATTTCCACACCGGTGGGCCTCTTTCGTCTTATTTTTCCATGATTGATTTTTTATATGTATTTTCATATAAACTAATTCAATAACAAATTTACACATTGTAAATACTCTATATTAAAAATAAAAAATATTTATATTTAATTATCACGTGACGGACGCGCAAGCAGGTAATTTTTTCTTTTATACAACGTACAGCGGATTGCGCTCAAGTTATTTTTTAGTACGAGAACGCGAACAACAAAGTTGATTTAACACGATGATTTTTGGTCGTTGATATTGTATTTGAGTAGAACCCACCGTCCATACGCCGTTGTCGTTTTGAACAATGGCAGAATATCTTCAAACTCGGTGGTAGATCTGTATTTTAACAATGACTCGAGCCAAGATACATGCATACAGCTATCGTTGCCGAGTAAGGTATTTTCTGAGTACATTGTGCATTTTAGATTGTGGATGAAGCGAAGGATCTATTGGTTTCACATTGATTTTTTTTTTTTTTTTTGAGACACTTTTGGTAGCAGTTAAATAAGTTCAAAAGTTTTATCCAATATCTCTATAAGTCAAAAATTGTATATAGATGATATTTGAGGGTTCATTTTTCTCTCTTCTCAATAGTAATTCTAAGCGTAAGGGAAACAAGACTTTTGCTGAATTGATTTTAGTTATTTAGTCAAAACTCTAAAATTAATACTATAAGAAACGTGAAATTGCATCATGTATCAATAACATATTTTTACATACTTTAAAACATAAAAAAATAAAATATTACAGCTCTGTTTTAAAAATATGAGTATAACTTTCAAAATACCTCGTTTTTTTAGAGTTCATTTTTAATGAAATGTTTGCTATTTAAACTAGAAAATTTAAAATGACTTTACTCATACACTTACTTATCGATACTAAAAAAAAAAATTCAATTTTAAACTAGCCGATATTATTTTTTATAGTAGTTATTGATTTCAAACAAATTCATTTAAACTGTACATAGATATATTTTACTAAAATTTACCCTTAATTCGATTTCTTTTTTTAATATTCCTTACTTCATAAAGTTAATTCCCTACTCAAATGGGCAATGTTAATACAAATAGAAAAGTAAACCTGTCAATTGAACATTAAAATTTCATGGTATTAAAATACAAAAAAGGTTTTCAAAAGGGCAGTGCACATGAAAAATAAAAATGTGTAGGAAAATAAGGACCAATAAATTAAAAAAAACAATATCTATTAAATTTACTAACATGATTTAACCGGTTGAAGTATTAACAAAATCAGAACAGAGTAATTATCAAAGAGAGAGCTAAATCCTGATTTATTTAAAATTTTAATTTATTATAAATATTGCAAGAGAAACAAGGATTTGAACTAAACACTTATACATTAAACACGAGAAAATTCTTTGGGAATAATATACTTCCTCGTAAATATTTTTCTACACGTTCATTTTACATACATAATAGAACCCTATAAAAGGTTTTTCATCGTATAAAACAATAACAAAACACGTATTTATAAGCATTCATTTTCATTCTGCTGAAGAAAATAAAAATATACTAATGTATGTGTTCTAATAAAAATGTTTACTTTGTCTTGGTTATGCAGTTTATTATTCATTTTGAAACACATTCCAAAACATTTGTAATATATGTATACATAGGTGCACATAAAAATAGCTGTTATTCATACTAAGTCTCTGTGAAATAAACAATATTTTAATGTTTTGTTTAATCATTGAAAAGACTTGCTTATCTATAAATGTGTATTTTTTTGTCTATTTTCGTTTTAAAATTATATACCGTTTTATTTACGTCTTATGAACCGCGAAGTAGTTCCTATTACATTCGTTAATCACATTAACATAATATTTATTTAATCCGATGATGGCTTAGAATCAAAACTAGTTATGAAAAATATTTATTTTACATTATATTCTTGACTTTAAAAAAATGTTCAATTAGTTTCAATATTATTCTTTAAAATATTATACAAGTAAGGATATAATCTTAGCATATTCTTGCTCCCAGTAAAATACATCATCAAGTTAATACTTTTAAGAGATCATTTTTCTCTATTCCCAATAGTTTTTCCAAGTATAAACCTAGGGTTATTTAAGCTTGAAATAAAAATGTATACATGATATAGAGTTAAATTGTAATAGTTAAATTTTTGTGTAATTTCTTATGCATTTAAAAGTTATGAGAATATTATGAACCATAAATACAATTTCCAATTATTGTATGCATTGTATTTCGTTTATTTATTAATCTCTATTATGCTGCATGTTAAAATTAATGTTTTAAATAAATACGCTATGCTTAAAGCATGATTTGATTTTCTTTGAATTATTATGAGCATAATAATAGCAGGTTGTTGACTTTAATGAGTAATTTCTGACTCGTATTATTATATTAATAGATACGTTTAATTTGATTTCATTTTACTTTAATATTAATTGTAGACAATTTGAATACGAAGATCGAGATAATTTTAGGATAGGATAATATTATGTTATTAAGAATGAACAATGCAGGTACATGTATTCACGGCAATCTAATTAATGGTATAGATGTAGTCGGTTCATTTGAGGTCAAAACCTTTTTCATTTCAATTAATTTATAATTATCTGTAAACGAAATTATCATTGCTATTTTCGACCATTTAATACATATTATGATCAAGTGCCAAACTAAGAGATTGCTTACTTACCCGAAATGTATGTATAGAGCCTATACGTGACGTTTCACTAACAATCAAGAGGTAACCCTTTTATAATATTAATTAGTTACCAATTTATCATCATTGAAATTAAATGTGAATTCTGATAGTTTATAGAAAATCAATGAAACTTAATAATATCTCTTTGTTTTTAATTCTGAGTGAAAATTTTATTAGTTTTACACTTATGTTTATAACTATTTTTTTTGTTTGAAAACAATTTTTAGGACAGTAGACGTCACAATTATTTTAAGTCCCTAAAGATTAGAAATGCTTTCTAGTTTGTACCTAATCTAGAGATGTAATTATTTCTATTCTCGAAAGTTTTTTTAAGTATCCGGGAAAAATTACTGTAAAAGTCGAAAACTACCGAGAATGATATTTACATGAAATTAATATACGTTATTTAGTCATTACTCCTAAATTAATGGAACTAGATTAATAAAATGGGAACATTTCACCAAATATCATAAACACTAATACAAAATTGTCAAAATGTTCAAAAAAATTTGACGTCACTTTTGATTTAATAAAAAACTTCAAAAATATCTCGTTTTTATCTAATTAAATGTTTAATACTTAAACTTAAAAATTTAACATAACCTTACTCATATAATTTGCAATGATACTGAAAAAAAATCTCAACAGTTATTCGTTAAATTTTTTTTACGTGTGCTTGAAGTACATAATTGTAATTTCTGTGTAATATTACGCTAAAGCTTCTTTATAACGAAATTATTTATTGTTTTTTTTAAATTTTTATACGCCCACTATTATTATTTTATCCAATCAGTTAAAAATACATGTAATGAAAAGTATTTCCATTATTTTTTAGTTACTATATCAGTTATACATATCAATCAAAATTTAACATTTACAAAATGATATTCTAAAATAAAATTAGTTTACAAATTAAATAGGATATCAATTATACATTACTATATAAGATTATCATGTGTTATAATGAGTGAAAAATGTAGAAAATATATGTCATAAAACTTGAAATAAATTTATATATACAATATACATCAATGTATGATTATATTATAGTATAATATATGTGGACAACGTTCTCAGCTTAAATTATCACTACTATATATTTACTCTAATCCAGAATAAATATTAATTATTTGTACCACTTCGTGTTTACAAACAAGTATAATAATAAAAGCAGAAATAATGAGTTTATTGATTTTGAAATTTTTGGTCAGTTGTAAATTAAAAAAGAAAAAAATATTACTGTGAGATAACACTTAAGTTTGAAGCTATATCACACGCAGGCTTTTGTTTGACATGAATATGTTTTTGCCAGTTTGCGTCACTCAAACCGAAAAAGAAATAATGCTATATTTTTCAGTTATAACCAATATAAACCATTGGCTGTTACTAGAGATCGATAAATTGAATATAGTTTCAACAGCAGAAATACTAAACTTGTATTCACAGTTTGATGTTTTACACTCTAGTAAAAAAATAGTTAATATTATATGCTTACTAAATGAACACGAAGAATACTCAGTAATATGTATTACACTTTTGCTATCTTTTGGTTAAATTGTTTTATTTAATAAGTTCATTACGGTGACACATAATTACAAATACCTAATTATTTCGAAAGAAGTTACTATCATTTTATCAACTCTTAATGTATGCTCTATTTTACTGTGGCACAAGTCTTAAATGTTAACTTCTATTTATACGTAAAACAGTCTTACCAATTACCAAGCCATTAATTAATGTATAACTTTGATTCATTATCTCTATTTATTACACAATAGCGGATTGTTCATAAACATAATATACATTACTACCGATAATATTATGCATAACATTCATTTTTATTATATAATATGAAAATTCATGTTCTTAACGCTATCTATGAATTGGTTATAATATGTAGATAAAATATAATTTACCCAGATATTAAATTACATTACCGAAATATTTCGCCAGAGGCCACTCAGGTGTTTTTAAGGACAAAATTATTGAAAAGCACATTATTCATAAAAATAGAAATTTAAAAGAATCATACACATTCAATATGCTGAACTTATTTATATTATTAGTCCTACATATATATATATATATATATATATATATATATATATATCAAAAATACGTGATGCAGCTAATTTCAACTTTTGTCTGGTATAACACTTGTTAGTAGATCTAACGTTCTCAATTTAAATTACCCAAGTTTAAATCTAAGATGTTTATGTAACATTAACACACGCCAAAATCTTGGAGGTAGGTAGATCACATAATGCGTGCTACTTCTAGTGTGGATATGTTAAAACCACAACATGTAATTATTAAATTTTAAAACAATCAATGTTGCTTCCTGGAGACAATTGAAGGGGTCCGTGCAAAAAGCAGGCACTCCATTTTTCGTAATTGTTCAGGAGACATAAAAAACTATTTTAAAAATATTGAGTTTCAGGTAAATCTTATGTTGTTATCAATTTAGATATGTAATACCACGATAGAAAATATGCCATAGTACGTGATTTGATTTTCGTTTTTGATTTGATATTAGGGCTAATATTAATCTAAAATGTTTAAAGACCTGGTTTTTTGCCCAGAAATGTATGTTAAAATTTATATTTATATTTTTAATTAATTATATTTTAAATTATTAACTCTAATTTATATGAAACTTAGTTTCATTTTCTTAAACACAATGAAATGTATAATTTAAGACACAAATAGAATAATTTGCATCAGTACAATATTGGAAAAATGATTTTTTTCAAAATATGTTCAATGTTAAATTTTTTTATCTATTCAAAAATATTATAAAAATATTATATAACATAATACAACTACATTCTTACTCTGAATGTAAAAATTATATGTACTCTTCATAACCTGTACCTTAATTCTATGGTGTATACTTATCTGTGTGATAACGTAATTTATTATCTAATTATCTCTAACTATCCAATTTTTAAATTATAATATTTCATTGTACAATTGTATTTATTTATTATTATTATTATTATTAATACGTAGGTATAATAATATATCGATTTTAAAAATAGGTTCGCCCCCCCCCTTGTAAACTGTCTAGGGACGCCCCTGCGTATGGAAGATGTATCAACTAATATAACAATGATTAAAATCTCAATAACTAATGTCTTTGGTTTGATAAATTTGTCAATTACAATGTAGAAAATAAGAGATAAAAATTAGAATGAAGTATTTTAGAAAATATTCCAGCATTGAAAATAAGAATGAAAATAAATCAGACATACGAGTATAATGAAATAAAAACTGACATTATTATTTACTAAGTTCTTATACGTAATATATTTAAAAAAATACGAATCGGAGAATTCCAGTCGAATAATAAAATGTTCAACGAGATTAAAACAAATGAATGCGAAAAATTCAAAAATATTTCCTATAGACGCGTTTGTATGTGCTGCGCACATTCACATTTCATTCCAGGGTTTTCGTTTAGATAGGTACTTGTTTTAACAAAACATGAACTACATTATGTGCAAAACTCGTTTTATTCGAAACGCCACTTTGTTATTCATCTGCATAACAATCAACTCTAGACGTCGGATTATCAGCCATTGTATATCGTCGCGTTGTCTATTTCAATAATATAAAATTTAATCGATACGGCAACGACGACGAGACGACGTCGCGTCCGTTTCGCATTTTATTGCGGAACATCAACGTAGGCGTAATGCAAGCTGCACCACAGCGTGCACATTACGCGTTCGATTAAAAAAAATGTATATTTGGTGACTCGATCGTAAACGACGTGGTGTAAAGTAAATGTTTTTGCGTTTCGTAGGGCGTGTTATGTCGTTGTTGGTCGGTATTTTCACCCGTGAATTCGTGACATAATTTTCCGTCACGGGAGGGGGGGAACTTTGGCCTTATGCGTGTCGTATAGCCCCCGTGACAATAACGCTGCAGTGTCGTAATTATTACAGTCAATACGTATAACGAGGACGTGATCCGGTAGGAATATCATATTGTATATGTTATTTAATTTTATTAAAATTAATTTTTTTTTTTTTTATTGTTTCAAATGGGATCCGGCGCACAGTAACCAATCGGTTTTCGCGAAAACGTAACGTTGAAAACCTCTTACCGCCACCGCTTCCGTCGACCGATGCCGCGGGATCACCCGTGAATGCAACTGTAGGACTTTAAAACAGGGCGATGGCGGGTAGTGTGGCGCAAAGGTTTTTATGAATGGTCCGGACGGTACAAAAGTGTGACGTAGCACGCGCGGCATGCGAGGGTGGCGGCAGGGGTGGTGTGGCGCGGTGGGGGGCACCGGCGTCTCCACGCGCTACGAAATTTGGGTGGCTAGCGGGGCGGGGTGGGGTGCGCGGGGCGTGTGAATGGCGGTATACGTGTGTATATGTACGTGTATATATATATATATTAACGTGCATGAGTGTGTGTGTGCGTGCGTGCATATATATGTATGTAGGCGGGGGTGGTGAAGATGTGGTAGGAGAAGGAGGAGGAGGAGGAAGAACGTGGAGGAGTGGGAGGACGTAATAGATGAGAGGAAAACGAGCGAAAGATATTACGGAGAAGACGGGCCGCGGCGATCGCGGGTGGTGGTGGTGTGGGGGGTCGTGACGTGTGGGGACGCGGGTGGGTCGGGACGACCGAGTGTGTGGGTTTAACGTGGACGGGTGGTGGGGGCGGTGACAGTGGTGGTGGCGGCGGACGGGTGGGGTATAACGCGAACGCGAGTATAGAACCACGCGCGGCACCGAGCGAACGGGGTCGGTCGTGCAGGGGGTGTATGCGGAGTAGGGGCGCAATCCATATTGAGGACGCAAGGGTCGGCGGCTGTGATGGCGGCGGCGGTGGCGCGGTACCATGAATGAAATCGGGCTGCTCGGTAGTGCGCAGCGCGTACGCCCACGCTGCGCGACACACATATCCGGGCGCCTCGGCAGTATCCCGATTCGCGTGAGTTTACGCATAATACATACACACACACACACACACACACACACACACACACACACACACACACACACACACACACACACACACACACACACACACACACACGCAAGCGCGCGCGTCTGTGTGTGTGTGTGTGTGTTTGTAAAGGTATCGTTGGGTATAATATAATACCGACACTCGCCGCTATTAACCCGGTGGTACTCTTAATAATATTGTTATTATTATTATTATTATTACTATTATTGTTATCATCATCATCATCATCGTCATCGGTTCTCCGAAAATGTACCCGTCCGCTCCGCGGATAAATTATATAGTTCGTGAACAGGGTGTTAATATTTCTGCACTAACCTTTCACTGGCGATCGTCGGTGGTTGTGCAACGCTGTTGACCGGTTGAAAATTAAAATTTAAAATTCGTCTTTAATACATTCCACACGATAATGCTTACGAATAACACGCATATCGTAATGCGTGACACGACGGAAGCAGGGCTTATTTTAAAGTTTTTTTAGAAGTGCGCAAACATAACGCCCCTCTCACACTCCCAAGAAATATTCCTTGTGTATAAACAAATATAAATAAAAAATATACTTTTAAACACACACACACACACACACACACACACACACACACACACACACACACACACACACACACACACACACACACACACACACACACACACACACACACATATATATATATATATACGAAATCTATAAAACACTCGTGACCATCCCCCTCAAGTATTATTATTACTTTTTGTCGATAAACAGTCTATATCGTATCATAGTACTATTTAAATTGTAAAGATAGACAATCCGATTACGACAACTTGGATGCTACGCTAATCTAAAATCACGGAAATCTCACTGTTTATATTACGTGTATGTAGGTTTATTTGTGTGAATAAAAACAATATTCTAAATATTAATCTATACTAAATCCATATTGAGTAATGTATAGACTATTTTAACAAAGCATATTAATATCATGAGTTACAACTGCGCGTTTCTTAAATTAGAGCTGCGCATTTTTCAATTAGAGTTACGCAAAATGTGTTAAAACGCACGTTAAAATTAGCCCTGGACGGAAGTCAAACTGCGGCGCCGTTTGGAAACGAAAATCTGTTAGTTTTTCCGGGTACTCCGGTAATCGGCACGGCATCACGCCTACGGATAGGAGATCTCAGGGCTTTAGGAGTCGTGCGAGTATTCTTCGCGCGGATCGTTACGACTTACGAAAGCCGTTGCATTGCAATAATATGTACACTATGTACAGTGTCACGTGGAAACGCGTCGGCATGCGGCGAAATGATTACACGCGGCATTACGCGTAGTGGGAGCAGAGGAAAAAGAAAATTTGTTCGGAATAAATATTTTACATCGTATAAGTACGTATGTGCATACGGGAATGCATGTCTTGGGGATTTTTAGTCCTGGGGTTCGTGATTGGATAGTCCCTGAAAATCAATCGATGAAACGAATAAATATAATATGTATATTGAGTTCTGTGTATACACAATACACATAGACATGCACATAATGTTAAAGTATGGTACACATACGTATAGAATTGAAAGGCAGGTACGCGAACGAAATGGATAAACGCATTTGAATACACACACACACACACACACACACACACACACACACACACACACACACACACACACACACACACACACACACACACACACACACACACACACACACACACACACACACACACACACACACACACACGCACGCACGCACGCACGCACGCACGCACGCACGCACGCACGCACGCACGCACGCACGCACGCACGCACGCACGCACGCACGCACGCACGCACGCACGCACGCATGCACACACACACAAGCATATCATATATTATATAAAACTATTTTTGTATGAACAAACTATTTAGTTATTAGTGTTAGTACAGGAATGGCCGACGACGACGATTCACGTATTAGACTCGCTTTAGATTTCGCGTGGCAAACAACAGTATGGATTAGCGAGTTAATATTTTCTACCGTCTGTCTTTCACGTAATTAATTTGCGTATTCAATTTATGAATCAATTTAATGAGACGGAGCATCTTTGTTTTCAGTCCCGACCCCACAGTCATGAATAAAGAACGGATCTTTAGGTTTTTAAATATTTTTTTTAGCTTTATGCAACTTTACGAGGGTGCAAAATGGGGATGATTTATCTATCACAGAGTTCGTAGAAAAAAATTAATTTTGCATATTGAAGCATATTTTGGACATTAGAGAATATTTCGCCTATTTTTCATATTTTAGAATATATTCTATTATTATTTTAAAAATTAGTATATTTTGTTAATTTCTCGAAATATGACTTTTTCTAGTAATATTTTTTTTTAGGAAAAAAATAATTTGACTATAGAGTGATAAAAATTCAAAATCATTCAATTATGTAATTGTCTGTATTCGAATTGGTTATGTTCCTAAAGAATAGTGTAAAGTTATCTGTTATTTTTTTATTAAACTCTTATCTTTTTTTAATTATATTTAATTATATTTATATAGCTCTGTATCACCTGATTAACATTTTTTGTAATTCAACAATTTACCTGTTACCAAAGGAATCGTGAAAATTATCTATTATTTATTATTAAACTATTATGTTTTTTTTAAAATTATATTTATGTAGCTGTGTATCAACTGATTTACATTTTTATTTTGCAATAATTTACCTGTTACCAAGAGAATTGTGTTTAACAGTTATTTATTGTATTTATTGAACTATTTTAGAAAAAAAATCATATTTGCATATTTACAAATTTAAGGAATATTTAGAGAATATTTTAAGGTTTTAAGAACCTGAAAATCCGCTCTTTAGTCATTAACATAAGATATAACGCATTTATACTATTATAACCCAAGTTTTCATTGCCATCATCGTAGTCATACTACTCATATTAAAATGTCATGTCATTATAAAAGTATTCAATTTTAGATTCGGAGTGAAGCAAATAATTATATTGGTTTTACCGTAACGTGTAGGTACGTGTTAGAATAGGTTATCAACTTAATATAAGTATATTCAGAAGTCACAAATAATATTTTATCCAATGAGTGAAGCAACGAAAGCAAATTTCATCTAACATGACAAATAGTCTTTTTTTAAAGTTTTTAATCAGGACAGAATTTAACGTGATGAATTTAAAACATGAATATATTATAGACAATGATTACTATTTTGTGAAAGGAAGAGGTAATGTTGATGAAATATACCTTTCTCAAGATTTGGAACTAAATCTATCTGAACCTTAACCCTTGCAAGAAAATCGATCAAAATCTTAAAATGCTGAGAAGAAATAATCCTCTTCTAAGAATACACAACATGTATATTGATAATATGCAATCACGTATCAAGCTAAAAAATATTGGAAATGACTCAATGTTATAAATGAAAAATGAAAAGAACCATTTTGTATTAATATCATTAAAATTTATAGGATTGTGAATAAAATGAACTTATACCTACGACTTGTTGAATATGCACACAATCGATAGTAAACTAAAAATTTCAAAATCTATGTATTTTAATACCTATTATAACATTCAAAATATATAATAATTATGTATAGTAATTTCGTAAAATAAAAAGTTTAATTTTTCTTGACATTTTTATATGTCAAAGTAAGCAATGTACAGTCATGGCAATAGAACAGAAATCGATAAAATGACAGTTATTTAAAAAATAATTAGATTACATTTTTTCTTACACTAAATAAAAACAGCCAATACCGACGATATAACAAAAACAAAAAAAAAAAAACGTCAGATGCAATTCACAAAATGATTTTCGAAAAAAAAAAAATACCAAAAATCAAAATAGAAAGAGTTTTAAAGCATTTATTTACTGAAAATTTCAAAAGTACTAATATTATGTTCGGAGCACAAGGGCCATAAATACATTGGAAAGTATTACGGTAGTTGTTTTATCATATTATTTATGATATCTATGATCATCGTATGATCTGGAGAAGCTTAAGAATTTCGCAACTATGCTTAAACACGGACCGTGGTTTTAAGTTTCCGGACTCGTGTCGTAAAACTGTCAAAAAAAGTCAAACGTATGATATTATATGTATCATCACAATTACAGCCGTTAAAACCGTTTAAGATACGCAATAATTACATAGAATTACATTTAAAAGTCTTGATCGGTCTTTTGTTGTAAGTTTGTTACTATAGAATCATGTCACACCCTTTATTATTCCAGACTTTTCAGTTCTGTAATGACATATTATAGCAGTTAAATTAAAAAATCAGAGCTAAACAGTTAACTATTTATTACGTCGTTTCCAAATTACATGTTCATAAACAAGCTTTTTCGTTTATATTTACAATGTGTAATACGTTTACACGTGTATTAGTTTACTTGTGTTTCTACGTTTGAATATTCACGGATAATGTTATTGCTGTGTTTCATTAAAAATGACAAAATATTATAAGTTAATTTATTTTCCAAATTGCAAATAGACAAATTGAAAATAAATTCAATAATTTTTTCTCTGCAGATATTGTCAATTACTCGTATGTCGATAAATCTGCGTCAAATACTAATCATATTATTGTTTATGATAATTTACATTTAACTGATAACATTATTGTTCTGCATTGTAATACTTTTATTTTATTACTTTATTTTAATGTCTCATGATCACAATTTATTATAAAATCTTTCGTCTAATTTAATTATTTCACAGATTCGCTGAATTGTTTTGCCTGAAATGTATACATTCTATTACCTTCGGATTATATTCATTGTTGAATGTAGTTTTTCTGCGTTTTATTTCTTTAATACAACTAAGAATCTTAAGCTCTATACTAAAGTATTTATGATAAATTATTAATACAAGTATTATGAAATATGATTACATGATTATGTTATAAATTCATAGCGAAAAATATTCTTATTATTTCTAAACTCAAAAATAATTTACAAATTCAATATCTGAGAAAAATATTTTGCAAGAGCATAGATAGATGAGATTTAGACAAAGTGTATACTATGTTTTTATAACTTGATATTAAGTTAGACGAATTCAAATGTTTGTACTTTTTTATAATGTTTGAAATATTACGTGTGACTCAAAAGCTATATGTATCAATAAATAATATGAATGACCTACCATTGACATCGAATAGTTTATAAATATTAAATCTGGTATTATTTTTATTTATTAACAGTGTTTTTCAAAACATTTTACTAATTGTTAGTGATCAAAAAGGGCAAATGAATGAAAAATAATTAAATACAGTTTGATGTTTTTTCCATCGTGTATTTTGAGACCGACGAAGTCAACAGTTCTTGCGTCATAATAAAACAAACATTAAAAATGTAGTGTTTTATATATCGTGATAGAATTACGTACAAAAATCAAATAATAAAATGGCATGAAATAGAAGTCGAATGAAGCGCAATTAAACACAAGGGAGTCAATCAGTTTCTGATGCCAAAGAAAACAGTGCCATTGTTACCATGTTTGAAATTTTAATTAAATATTGACAAATATAACTTTTTCTCTAAAAATAAATGTCATTCTGTACATGTCAATAACTTACGCACGACATTTTTACGTTTTTGGTCCATTTAATCTTTTCATTATCACATATTTTTAATTTTAAGAAGTATGATTATCGATATAATTTAAATATGAAAATGAATAAACTCGTAGTATCTATATAGGGCTATATCAACATATTATACTATTTAATATTTAAATTCAAATAGAGAAGGAAAGTTAAAATAATTTGATCAGTAACAATAAATGTTTTATTGTGATTGATTTTTTTATATTTCAATATTATTTGACCTATTTCATTTGTCGAAACTATTTTTTTTTTGTACATACAACATACCTAAAATGATTTAATCATAACTTATCTATATGTAAATATTATTACCTAAAATAGGGGTTGGGGTTGGTCTCATGTTCGAATAAATTATAATCGAATAAAAATATATTTACTCAAATTATATTGATAAAAAAAAATAAGTAAATTATTAAAATACAAAAAATATTTTGTATAGATTTGGTATAAATATGCCATCTAATTAAAAATTCAAATGATATGCTAAACTTCTTAAACAATTTACATTTTGAGGTTTTTATATTTTGATAATATAATCTCGATCCTGCCTTCAACAATTTGTTAAAAACTTGATTGTAAATTCTATGTTATAATTATTGTATAAAGTATTAATTGTTATCTCAAATGTTTATATTCAAAAAGCCCCAGCCCGTATATTTAAATAAATAAATAAATAAATAAATAATTTATTATTTTTATGTCTTAAAACAATACTTTCTTATTTCAACTCTTTCTTTGTGTTATGAACAATAACGAGTAGAAAGCTCGATAAAAGCTCAATAACATACAATTTTCTATATCAATAGAATAGGTAATCGGAAAGTTTTCGAAAAAATATTCATTCTCACATATATATTTTCAAACATTTTTTATTTAAATACACCATTTTAGATTTTGAGTGAAACGAAGGATCTATGGGTTTAACAATGATGTTTTGTTTTCTTTATTTATTTATTCCAAAAACTCTTTTTGGTGCACTTAACTTTGTCTTTAGATAGGAAGTCATATTTTATAGATGTTACTTTGAGGATTCTTGTCTTTGTTCCCTCAATAGTTTTTCCAGGTGTGAGGAAAAAATACCGAAAAACCGAGTAAAAACGGTAAAATTTGTCGTTAACGATACTTTAACTAAATCGTTTTTAGTAATTTAGTTATAATTCTAAAAGTAATATTGCTAAAAACTGGAAATTTTTACCATATATTAATGACATACTCGTATAATAACAAATTCGATAAAAATTTCAAAAACATTTGATGAAAATACCTCATTTTACAGAAAAAATGTTAAACGATTTTGATAAAAAATAACTTACTGACAATTATACTAAAAACGGTTAAATATATGAATGTTATATTTCATACATTTGCCCAAAATCGTTTAATTAATGAAATGATTTATCATTTCTTTACAATTCAATTCACCCAGTTCTATTATCCTGTCCAAGGAGCGAAGAAAATACTTATGGTGTTAAATAAGTCCGGCGTTTTGAATATACGTCCCTCCGTCGAACGTAGCTCTGTTTGGCGTAGTCTTGTAAAATTCACTTGAGTTGTAGCAGAATCAACGATATTGCATTGTGAATATCAGTAACTATTCCGCACTGGGATCCATCAAGATGATTGATTCTCTGCTCTAATGTTTTTGGGTAACAGTAACTAATTACCATTTACGTTTGGCAGTTCGAATGGATTTTAAAAATTTGTTTGTGACGAAGAATAATCATGAGTATGAGTAAACAGACCATTAGTCTCAGGTGTTCCAAGTGACAAGAGAATAATCTCTTTGTGCATCATTCGAGCAAATACGGTGCCTCTAGGTTCTTGAAACTCCTATGGAATTATAACAACATTCTAATTGTTTCACTTTAATGACACGAGTAAAAGATAATCATTCCTCTTCCCTGATATGTAGATACTACAGTAGTACAATGTCACCGTTTTAATCAAACAAGTTTGTGGAATTTCAAGCTCACCTCTCCGAATGTCGTCTGGTGCTCAGTGCAGACATGACATATATAAACTTAGTACCCATTCAGACGCATACATTTCTGAAAAAACCTGAATTTATTTATGTCTGTAATAGATGTCACCAGTGGCGGATTTACGGGGGGGCAGAGGGGTCTGCCCCCCTCCCCTTGGACCATAAGATGTGTAAGAATATAACTGTGATGTAAAACTTATAATCACAAGATGATACAATGTTATATAATTTTAAAAGTTAATTTTAAGTTTAATAATATTTGTAGTTATAATAATATTGGCAGTTACATTGGGCTAAACAACCAGAAAAAAAATCAAAAATCAGCACGGCTATGGAAGCGTTTAAAGAGAATGAAGGTGGTTATTTCCCAAACATACGGCAACTATTACTTATTCTTGCTGTATTACCTGTAACGGCATCAACAAGTGAGAGATCTTTTTCTAGCTTAAATAGAATCAAATCGTATTTGAGAACGACAATGGGAGAAAATCGTTTAAATAGGTTATCATTATTAAATATTCATCATCAAATTGATATAAAACCAGAAGAAGTAATAGATTTGTTTGCAAAACAACATTCAAGACGTTTACAATTTTGTTTATAAAACACTACTTTTAATCATATTTTTTTTAAATACAAATATTTAAAATTTTAATACTTTTGTACTTTTTTTATGTGCGTACACTTATATAATACATTATAGATAACTAATAATATATTTTAATATACCATTATACTATTTATACTACTTAATATAAGTGTTTTTATAAATATATGTTCTGATGTAAAAAAATATTGGGCCCCCCCCAAAACAAAATCCTAGATCCGCCACTGGATGTCACATTCAAGACATATTGACGTCTACGATCAGCTATAAATTGCTGATAACTTTATCAGCCGGTTGAAGCGATGATAAGTTCCACAATATGGACTATGATGATCGGTGATATAATCACTCTAACACATATATTCAATGGCCATAAACTAATATTAAATAAAGACATACATTTTCAAACTGTGTAAGAAAATTCGAACCAGATATTATAAACAAATTACAGTATAAAAAAGTGTGTCACTATTGATAAAATCTCATATTAAATTTATATCCTCCTTTAAATGGTTAAAATTATTAAAATGAATCAATCGTAAAATGAAAATCAACACCGATATAAAACAAAACATTTTTTATGCTTATTTTTTTATTATAATTATCAGTTATCACTTATAAGTTATAATGAACATAACCGATGTATAAAAAGAGAGAAATGTATTTTAAAATGTAAAGAATCGTCCTCAAAAACTTGCCAGAATTTTAAAACAATAATAACGTTTTCTATAAATTTGTTCATTATCTTAAATGTGTTATTAAAATAATGATAATTAAATAAAATATATTTAAAATATTAGATTTTTTTGCATTAATTCATGTTTCGTTAATTTCTTTTTACATTGAAAAGTTAAAAATATGAAGTACAAAAACCATTACTTTTACAATGTGTTATTTATAAATATACATTTTATTCAATCTGGTATCCTGTAAATATTGTATATTATAATTCTTATATTATGAATATTAAGTCAACTATCAATTCATTTATAATGTAGTATAAGTATGTAGTTTAGTTTTTTAAACTATATTTGTTATGTTTGATGAAATAGTATTTTGTTTGTTTGTCTGTAGCACAAACGCGTCAATTTTATGAGATAATTGACATATTATAGAGCTGGTTGTTACATTATGAAAGCTATTTTATACCTTTTGAAATTTATTTTATATTCGGAACAACAGCTTGGCTCGTTTATGGTCGTTTTGCTGACGTCATATTTGGCAGTGAAGTATATTGATCGCGTTCACGTCAGGTAAGATTTTTAGGTGTAATGTACTCATAACACCAAATAAGCTTATTAATAATAATATATATGGCATGTGCATATTGATAAAGTATATTGCCGTAATATTTTGACCTAAAGTAAAAAATAAATTACTATATCAGATAAGTATTAATATTGAAAGGTATGTCTATTTGCGGTAGACAAAAAATGATGATTACCTTGAGTCCGTTTTTGTAAAGAAAATGCTACAGGTGAATAAAGATGTGAAATAGTAGAGAATATAACAGTTTGTTGCATGGTCGTGTTTAATAAATGTATAAATTAATGTGTTGTTTACGAATAAAAATAAATATTCTCATATACGACAAATCCTTGTAATACTTGACGAATTTGTTAACGTGCAAAAGTTTATTTTTTATTATTAGATTATTTTATTGCCATCATACATGCATTAAAAGTTATACCCTAAGCAGGAATGACGTCATACGAAAGCGACTCGATACAGTATACATTTTTTAATTATAAATATATTTTCTAATGTTCATGTAATTAAAAATAAAAACCTTCTTAAACATATTTTTAAATTAATAAAATGTTGTAAGTTATTTTGTACATTTTATATTTTAACACATTTATTATACCATAATGTCTTTGTAAATTAATTTCTAACAGTTTTACACATTTATATATTACACTTCTTAGTTTTTCCATTTTATAGAAAACTTTTCATAGTTTCATTTTTCAATATCCGTTACTCATATTTAAATCCCAATAAATTCACAATCTCACATATAGAGGCATTATATTATACATCGCATATTTACAAGTGGGATTATTACTTTACTTGGTTTTACATTTTAGTGATACAGATTACTAATTATAATTATTTTTAGTTAGTTTATAATAATATAATTATAGGTGTGTATACATATATCTTTTATAGGTAATGAAGGACGTAAGAAAGAATATATTTAATAATAATGACTTTCACTGTGTTTTAAAAATTAAATAGCATTAAATATTTTATAAATAGCCTAAATATTATCAAGTTATCATTATTTAATTAATAGTAAGATCAAGTTGTACACATTTAATTCAGTGAAAGTTCCACGTTAATTTATATGCTAGTAGAAAAACTAATAAATTAATAAAAAAAAATTTAAAAAAAACTGGTAAGATAATGATGATGTAAGTTCCAACTATAAACTTAAGTAAAAAATCGGTTTTTTAGTTTTAGTCTTTATGAACTTTAATCATTGATAGAAACATATATATATATATGTGTGTGTGTGTGTATGTGTGTGTGTGTGTGTGTGTGTGTGTGTGTGTGTGTGTGTGTGTGTGTGTGTGTGTGTGTGTGTGTGTGTGTGTGTGTGTGTGTGTGTGTGTGTGTGTGTGTGTGTGTATAATGTATATGTATGTATCCAATCCATTGATAAAAGACTATTCTTACCGTTTTAAACTTTTATGAGGTTTATTTTTATTGAAAAATATTGCTTATTTAGGTGTAAATAATGGTTTTAAATGCATATAAAACAAATCTTGACAAACGATTTTGAAAATTTGTTCAATATTATTTTTTTGAATGTAAGAGTTAATTGATATGAAATCCACAAGATTTTTTTATTAAAAACAAATAATTTTATTACGTAAATAAATTAGGTATTTCCAATAATTTAAAGATTCTTTTCGTAACCCGAACGATTCCTATTCTTTTTGAAACTATCGTCCAACCATTTTTAAGAGTATTATTGATATTTGGTGAACATTTTGAGTATCTTCAGTATCTAGCTACATTATATTTAAATTCATTGCGAAATATCAAAAAAAAATTTTAAGAAAATCTCTTGTACAGTCATTTTTACCCTTATGAGTTTTTTTAGTAGTTTTTCTATAGGCTCGGAAAAACTATTGAGAATGGAGAAAAATATTCTATTCTAAAAACCAACAACATGCAAATTTTGACTATGAAGTAGCTGGACGAAACTTTTAAACTATTAATACTACCTGAAAAATTGATAATATACATACAAATAAAAGAAAAAAAATATAATCATTATAAAAACATACATTCTTTGTTCCACTCGAAATCTTAAATGATAAATTCATAATATACTAAACTAAATCCTTAACAATTTTATACTTATAAATTATAATACTACTATTGAATTTCCAAGCGAGTTAAGTAAAACGGATGTTAGTTTTAGAATAACTTTCCACGTTTTAAATATTGAATATTTTAATAATATTTTTTCAAGAAAAATTGACTTTTTTAAAATTTAAATCATGGATAAATATACCGATGCTTGTTAACGATTGCTCATTTATTTGTCTCTGAAATGTATTGTTCAATTATTGAACGTAATGTTTTTTTAGTTTGACCTCGAAATTAATAAAAAAGGAAAAAGAAACGATATTTTGTTTTTATTGATTGCGTATGAATTTGAGGCTTTAACCTCTTAAGCACGCGATATGATACATAAAATATTTTGTTTGACTTTATTTTACATGTTATTTTTCAATTAGGTACTAATATATTAGTACTTTTATATGTTTTTGTTGTGTATTTATTTGATTCTCACAATATAATGGTTGAGATATAATTTAGGGCCAATATCTCTTATAAAAATAAATACATTTTCGGCTTTATTCATAATGTATAAAGGTACCATTTTTTATTTTTTAATGTTATTGAAAGTAATTACGTTATTTCTTGTACAGATGAAAGATAAGATTAGGGAGTTTAATAAAGTTCCTTCAAGTAAAATTTAATTAAAATTATTGTTTCAATAATTTAAGAAATAAGTCATAATATGTAATACTGAATAACTATATTTATAAAAAAACCGGGCATATTTGGTACCATGGGTATTCTTCTTTCCTGAGACATGATAATGGAGAAGGGTGTATTAAATTTTAAAGAAACAATAAATAATTTCTTTTACTAACCGATTCTGGGCAAAGTTTCAGGGTAAAATATATCATTCGTTATATATTTAATCGTTTTTGGTTAAATTGTTGCTAAGTTTTTTCGTTACAATCGTTTACAAAAAAAAAAAAACATTTCTGGACAAAGGAGAGTTTTTTTCAACAGATTCAAAAAATGTTGTTCTACTAATATCTAAAGGTTAATACTGAATGGATGGTCTAATAATTTATTAAAATCATTTAAAGTTAGATATTTATGTAAAACAGTCTATTTTGTAAAAACCATATAAAATTTAGATAAACACTTAAAAAAAAAACCTGCCATGCGATTTTTGAAATTTTTTTCTGTATCATTAGTGGAGTAATGGAGTATATAAGTAGGGTTATATTACATTTTCAGTATTTTTGTCGAATATTAAAAGTTTAATTAGAGATAAAGTTTAAAAACTAAGATATTCTCAAAGTTCTATTTTCAGCCCAAAGTTTTCAAATAATTTTGAAACTTTTATCAAGTCTGTAACAATGTGTAATTAACATATGTTGCAAATTTCAAGCAACATTCCTTCTTAAGTTATGGTCAAAAAACTAAAATAAAAAAGTGAATAAGTCGTTTACGGAAAATTTTATCGTTTTTACTCAATTGTTCGGCAATTTTCCAATACGCGTGGAACGTATATAAAGGAGAGAGAAAAATCAACCTTCTAACGTCAAAATACTATCTTTATGCAATTTTCGATCTATCGAATAGCCGGGTATAAAACCAATAGATCCTTCACTTCACTCAGAATCTAAAATCACTAAAATAATAAAGATATAAATTATCATTGGAATTATGTTATGCAAGCATATTTTAGCATACATTATATTTACCTAGGATTAATCATTCTATTGCCATATTTAATGATTTCCATATAATCGTGTTCAAATGACTTAAAAATGTGAGTTGCAATAATCAATTTTTATATAAACGAAACATTTTTATTAAAAGTGGTTTTTAATATATCAAATTGTATAAAATCCGCTAAAAATAAAATAAGACAACACAAAGGCGATAATTCGTCTTCTATCACTTTGCTCATCATATTATTATTGGTGTTAAGTGAAAAGTATCTTGGACACCACGACGGATACTTTAAGTACATACAGTTATATTGTCTTACTAGTATTTGCTATATTAATTTCAATGTGGTTAAAGAAGCTAGGTATTTGTGAATTATATTACTATTTTTAATTGTAATGCAAATAGTTCTGATTTTTCAGTTATATCTAATATAAATCTATAATATTGCAACTTTTATAGTGCCCTGTTAATGGTTTATTATTTTTCGTAAAATTAACTTTAAACTTTAATGATGTCTCACTTTAAGTGAATATAGCTATGAATAATTTTTTTTTTCATCTAAATTAAATATCTAAAATAGTAAATTTCATCAAATTTCTAAACCCTAAATGCAATCGTAAATCATTATAATTTGGGAAAATAACTGTGAGTTTTACTCAATAATAGTGACAAAAAAAGTAATTTTTTAGTTTAAATTGTTTTATTCCAATGAAATTGAATAAAAGAAGTTCTACAACAATACATTTTCAGCTTTCTTTCAATTAATATATAATATATTAAATTAATAAAATATTGAAAACAATAAAACGAACATTTTATAGTATACGTGTAAAAAAAAAGAAAAGAGCTTTATAATTTTCTAACCTGCCATTTTTTTTGTTGGAAATTTTATAATTTCTGCGTTACAATGTAACAATGTATTTAATTATTGATAAAATTGTAAAATATTGAAAACCGTTTCATTTGGAATTGTATCAGAGTAGGTAACTAAATTCGATTTCATCAAAATTTGGTTGGTATACGACAAGTTTGATCGTTTTTATTCAATTTTCGATTGTTTTTCTTTACACATCACAATGTTTGAAACATTGTGAAAATAAACTATAATAAATACCGATGACATTACATCTCTCATGTGATTGTTGGACTACTTTAATTTTCCGAAAATACGATCACATGTATACAGTTAAAAAAAATAAACACATCATTGTAAAAGGAAAATATTCTTCATCAAAATACAAAAGGAAATGATTACATAACTACTTATTTATTGAATAACAATTGTGTATTTTATTAAAAACAGTTATATTATCAACTAGAAGGTGCATGGATCCTAAGTGTGGTTTTAGTATATTTAGGCTAAATTAGATAAGACTCTCTACGTATCGTTCAAGATACGTATAACCTGCATTTTATCTTAAACATTTCAAGAAAATAAATACAATTTCTGTTAACTGTTGTTATTTGTTTTCCTTAAATATTTGTCAGTAACAATTGTGCTTTATTTTCGAATGAGGGTATGTTTATTATAACTTCGTTTCTATTATTATTACTTCCTAGATGTCGTCCCTAAAAGGAATACCCTTCATAAAATCCATTTTTATAAGTGACATTTACACATTTAACTATTACTTTAATCAAAATTTACTCTGAAAGGAAGGAAGAAGGAAAACAATCGAATATTTAAAAACTCTAGTTATAAAAAATAATTATTCTCGTAGTTCTATTGATAGTCTATACATATGATTTAAAAATTTACAAACTATACATATTTTATAATTTAATACCTTCTCAGTTATAACAAATTATTGATTTGAAACCTGACAAATGTGGTCTAATTTTAATATTTTATAATTTATTTGAAATAAATATATATATTTTTTAAATTTTAGATTCTCAACTAAGCATAGGATGTTCTAGTTTACAGTAATGCGTTTAATAATTGTTTTTGTGTATATGACTATTTTTTTGAATAATATAAGTGAAGGGACATAAAAATATGCATTTTCATCATTATTTTTGCCTGAAGGATAGTTATGCAGCATACTTTCGTCAATTATTATTTAAAGAATAAATGGTAAATGTTATTTATATCGAATTGATATTTCCATTAGATGATCGATGATTTTCGAAAATAAAATATGAATTCGTTATAGGAATCAGTTAATCAAAATTAAAAAACACATCCTATGTGTACAAAACTTTACTATGATTAGACAAAAACGCGTATACATAAATAAAGAAATGACACAAAGGTAATCCTCGGAGAATAATAAATGATACTGTGTGTGTGTGTGTGGGTGGGTGTGGGTGTATGTGGGTGTATGTTGTATGATTAGTACCTCGTTGGAAGTAATATTATTCACGTTATCATTTTTGTTGTTAGGCGTTGACGGATACCATCCAATAAATGTGATAGTTGAAACCCAGAATTTTAGGGGAAAAAAATAAACCACACGATAAATGATGTTGAAAACATTGTCCAATAAAATTTGGGGAAAACTATGTTTTTTTATTTTGATGAATACGTGTCAATGAAAATTGATCGTATTGTTTTTTTTTTCGTTTCCTTGTAATAAGAATAATAATGTTATGGTATTCAGGGTGAATTTGTTTTCCAAATATAAAAATAGTAATAATAATAAAAAACAAATCATAAATAATTTTTGATTTGTTTGTATTCCACGGTCTTCTCCGAGCTTACATACGTATTTGTGAAATAGATAAACACTGGACTATTACATACTTATATTATGCTTTTGTATCTACAAGGATAGTGGATATGGGTAAAAATTACTATTTATTTTATAGTATGATAGGTTCGTGTAAGTGTAATTGAAATAATAATACAACACATGTTGATGTTTGACTGTTGTTACAATACAAACGTCACAAACTCATTAAATTGCCGATACTAATTTTTTTCTACATTACAATATATTTTTAAGTCATAGTTGGTAATCTACTTAATACATATTTGACTTAATCGCATGTAGTTTTAAGTACTAATAATAGTGTCTATTTAAAAAAGAATAGCCACCTGTTAGAGTTTTACTCTGTTATGACGCCTCTGCTTCAATACATATGTCAAGCAACACATTATAAAGGTTTGTGTAGCAGTTAAAACTCCACTGAAAATTCGTTGTGTCTTGTTAGTATTAAACAAACCAAAAATAAAACAATGAATGTCAATCTATAATAAAAACTTTTTTACGATATTGCGAGTTTTCTTGAAGAAGATGATACAATTTTATTTACACACACACGCATCCACGCGCGCGCACACATCACACACACACATCAAACACACAAACACACACACACACACACACACACACACACACACACACACACACACAACAAAAAACACACACACACTCAATACTCACACACCCACACAATTTATTCAACAGCTCAGTACTTATCCTTTTTCTGTTTATCTTTCTCATAACCGCATACAAGGATATCAAACTTACTAAAGATGAATTATTTTAGTATGCCGTCAGCTCATTTTGAAAATAAACAATAAAATTTATTGTTACAGGCCAAAAATATTTTATTTTAATTAATAAATATATTTAAAATACACATCAAATTTGTACAGTAAGTAAATTGGGGGAGACGGATTGGCCGAGTGGAACTAGGCGTCACTGCTGACGCACAATGTCGCCGGTTCAAACCTCGGTCACGGGCGGCTCTCTCTCTCTGCGCAGGCGACTGTCTAGAGAGAGCAGCCGCCATCTCTCCTGTGCAGAAGGCAATGGGAAACCACTGCACAGTAACCCTTTCCTTCCCTAGTAACAACTTCTCTTAGTTGTCCAACATTCGTGATCGGATAGGTACTTGAGGAAGAAGAAGTAATTTGATGTAAATTAAAACTTTTCTTTTTTCCTAATTAGTTTACTGTAAATGGTTCAATTCTATTTTGAGAATTCGTCATTTATAAAAAAAAATGGGTTTAAAAGATCTTACTGAATTTTTGATAGACTATGTTTAGTTTGCGTTAGTTGATTACATAGACTTTTTGGTACTTTAATCAGTACTTTTTAGTTTTTTCCAAGTGCCTTTGTCATTTTGTTCTACTTTCGTGGTTGTTGCGATTGATATTAAAAATGGCAATGTAACTCCCAATTTTGACATGTTCTCATCTGAAAAACAAGTTTATATCACTCCTGATCACATATTTATCACAAAAATATCTATAATCAGCGAATCTCTCAAGTTAATAGTTCTCAAGAAAACCTGCAAATTTTTCGACTCGTGTGTCCCATGATTAATCTTGACTTCTTTTTGTTTGGTAAAAGTGTGTTTTACTGAAAATTATAATGTGACTGGCTTGAAGTATTTAAGTGAATTTGTGATTAAATTCTCATATTGCTATGACATATGCTATGTCATTGAATTTGTTAGTTCATACCAGAAGCGTGCCGAAGAGAGATTTTTTGTGGTAATCGTCTCAGGACAATTAGTATGGTTGGGTGGGTGCCAAGTGGCCAAGAAGTTATTAAATTTTCAGAAGTTTTCACCTTATATTAAAAACTTAAAAACCCGAACATGTTAAGTCATTTTTAAAATTTTCAGTTTTACTCTTTTCTAAAATTTTACAATAGACAATTTTAATTCATAATTTGAAAAATGTAGAATAGAGTACGTTGAATATAGTATAATCTTCATATGATTTAAATGGAAAGTTATTTTTTCTGAGGCTTATAACGAATCAGCTATAGTACAATCATAATCGCTTCCAACACGCTCTTTCATCTTTTTTTTATGTCCAACACCGCTTCCATATCCAGCTGCGGGTAGATTTTCTTCAAATCCTTTTCTACTGAATCACGCCATCTCTGCTGACGCCCACCTATTGGTCCTTTTCCCATTTACTTGTTTTCGATGACTTTCTTAATGGGTGAGTTCTCTGTTCATAATAGTAGAAAGAAGTACTATATAGTATACAACATACATACAATAAAAACTTTTAGTAAGATTTTTTTTGTATATTTATCATTTTATTATTACACATTCTTTTTTCACTTTCATTCCTCTGTAAGTTTTTTAGATTCTGAATAATGTGAAGGATCTATTGGTTTTACAATAAAATTCATTTTTTTAAAAAACTTTTTTTTAATAAATACATATTTTATGTGTAGAAGACTTTGTTCAAAAGTTACTCTCTGTTTTTTTATAAATCAAAAATGTCCTCTAGTTGGTGTTTGTATGATGTCATATTTTTATCCCTAAAATTTTCTTTTGAGAAAACTGATGAATAAATAAATTAAATGATAAAATGTGCTTGAAACAAGATTTTCAGTTATTCAGTCATAGAGGCAAAAATTATATTGCTAGAAACTAGAAACTTGAATTTTTTATCAATAACATTTTTATACCAATTCGATGGAAGTAACTAAAAAAAAAAATTGATTATTTTTAGGAAATATGGAACTTCGAAAATACCAACTTCCACCATTGGTATAAAACCGATGATTTTATAACTCTGTTATTATTTATTGTTACTCGTATATTTATTAACTAAATTAAGTTTAAATATAAAGAGTAATATCCTAAAAATCTAATCTTACATTCAGTCTTTCGTGATTATGTATATAAGATATATTATTCTATATCACATATAATTTAGTTATCCACCTAACTTTTTTTCAAAAGAATTAACAAATCATTAATTGATATTTATTAATTTATATTTTCTCACCAAATCAAATTTAAAATTCAATTTCTTTCAGTTCCATGAAAATGTATTGATATGAATATTAAATTTCTTATTTTGAACTTTTTAATCGCATAATTTCCATATACTAATGTTAATGGATATTCAATATCAAAACTATTACAATGACCTGATATCATTTTTAATCGTTTTAATTAATTTAAAAATAAATTTACATTATACATGCCAGATCAAAGTTTTATGCATAATTTAAATTAAAAAACAAAAACAAGAAGCATCTAATAGTATTGTCAGTATATTCTGTATGAAAACAAAAATTAAAAACATATTAATTATACCCATTACTCATATACTATTTCAGTTCTTTTTTATTATTAAAAAAAATATGGACAGTATATTATTTTTCATTTTATAATTAAATTCATTTCTCTATTTTTACTTTCCAATTTTGATAATGTATGTTATTGAAAGAATAAAGAACTTTCATTTGTGTCTCTCAAAGAGCTCTAATTTCTTCATTCGTATAGCGAGACATTATTGGACCATTATTTAATTTCCAAGAAAGTTAAAAGTTTATTCCATAAGTTTTATTCTGTTATTAATATTCGAAACAAACCAAAACTAATTTAGAACACACTCTTGTCATTGTGATAATACAAAATAACTTAAATTGCGCGTATATATTATAATTGCATAAGTTATTAACGTCATAGTTTCATTAGAAAAGTATTCATCATAAACATTTTAACTCACATAAAATAACAAAGAAAATTTAAACTCTGGTAGTGTAATGTCTAATACGTATTAGTTGAACAAATTTGTGTTTAAACTTCATGTTTGTAGATAGGTATACGGTTTTATTTCCCATTTCAATATTAAAAAAACGTAAATCCTTATTTGATTAATAAAAAAACAATTACATTAGTCGAAGTGTTACAGATATTGTCAAATGTCAGACGATAATAATTTTTATTGTATCGATTCAAAAATATATCTCCCAAGTTAATATTTGCTGTCCTAATTAAATCTTGTGCTAAGTTTTTGATTACAGTTATAGTAAAAACGATTCTATAAAGTTATTGTTTTGTTACCTATTTCATAAGTTATAAATGTATATTTTAAATTATTGGCACCGAAAAATTTTTACTCGAAATCCTAGAGCATCACACTTTTATCACACTTGTACCACTCTGATATACTAATGTAAAACTCATTTTCCAATTTTCTCGTATAGTGCTCATTATTGGTACAGTGATGTACATATTTAATTTCAGATTAATGAAGGTTTTATCTAGTAGTAGTAGTAAAAGTAGTAGTGGTAGTGCTTAAAAAGTTTTTTTTATGTAAGTTCTATAAACTGAAAATTCAACACAGTTGTTGCTTTAAAATAGGAAGTTTATGACATTTTACAGTAGTTTCCCGAGAAATTATCTAAACCACTGAAAGCTGTGAGAAGCTCAGAAATTGAAATGTTTAATGATTACACTCAAGGTGCTGTTTTTTTTTTACGGCTGCAACTGGTCTTTTATAACAGAGATTTTTAATGAAAAAAAGTATTATTTAAAAAACACTTTTGTTCAAAGTATTCAGGGCTGGACAACTTGTATGTAAAAAACTTTTGAATAATACTATATATTATACATTTAAATCCAAGGACATTTTCAGTTCGTGGGAGGTTGTTTATAGTTAAAACTTTAAAGTTTATAGTTTAAAGCTTTACTCAGCAATACTTTTAATTGTCCAGATAGTTACCACTGGCGTAAGTACTGTATACATTCGAAATATGTCCGGTTTTCTATTTCAACACTACGAGTATCTGTAGGTAATTTTACTTTCATAAACTTTAAGATGTGATACATTTATTTTTAAATTAAAGAGTAAGTCCATAATAAACGTTAGCATTTTTTTTTATCTGTACCTATTATATACTATTTTACATGCGTCATATTATATGATATACATTACATACATAGTAACAAGTTTTATAGAACAATTTTGATTATCTAAGTAAAATAATGTAGGGAAATTAATATTTGTTTGTTCATTACAATATATAATGAATCAACATTCAATATAGATCATTTCTTATCTGTTTGTTACATTAATTAAGACATTAAATGACAAATTAAGACGTTTAATCACAATTGTTCTCTTATTAAAGTTTTCATATCTCTTTAAAAAAAATTTTTTTTAACCATAAGATTTATTAGCTACGGTTTATATTTACCCAAATTGCTATGAACGTTTAAGTTATTCCCAGAATACATCTAAATTATTTTATGGAGTATATTATTTCAGGTAAAGGTGTATTTAATTTAAGCCCAAACATTTTAATTAAAACAAATATTTTATCATTGAGTTGCTACAAAACCTACATCTTTACGGTACTTTTTGTAGTGCCACTGTTAGGCCACTACAAGCTCAATTTATTTGTTTCAAGAAGCGTAATTTTGTTTTCACGCTCATGAAAGACAGTAAAATAAGAATTTTAATGTGACATCCACTAAGGGTTTTATTACAAATTAAATTAACACAATTTAATGTATAAGAATTACAAATATAATATAATTATTTTATAGCTGTTTATGTTACTTTGCTTATTATTTTTACCAATTGGATATTTTATGGATTAAATAAGTACCTATTGAAATAAACCTACAATATAACTTGAAATAAACTAGGTCATTCATTCATTTTTCTTAAACTTAAAAATGTCTTGTTTTGCTCATCGATTTGTTTAATTTCAAATATTTTTTTCAATGAGAATCCTAACGTTGAATATTATTCCTTATTAAAATGATGCAAACTCAAAAATATTGTGATGGTTTTTTATTTGAACTTCAATGTCTAAATATTGATTTCTATTTTTAGATTCTGAGTGAAGCGAAGGATCTTATGGTTTTACAATGATGTTTATTTTTTTATTATTTTTTTTTTTTTTCTGTAAACACTTTTTCGTATAGAAATCCTTGTCCAAAAGTCTCGTCCAGCAACTCTTTAGATTCGAAATTGAACTGAGATGGTACTTTAAAGAGGTCATTTTTTCAAAATCTCCATAGTTTTTCCAGTAATCAAGAATAACGATCGAAAAACTGAGTAAAAACGGTAAAATCGGTAAAAATCCGCCGTAAACGAGATTTTCACTGTTCAGATTTTAGGTATTTAGTCATAAATCGAAAAGTATTGAAGTTAGAAACTTGAAAATTTTATCCTATATCAAATACATACTTTTTTATATTGGAAAAAATTTTCAGAACAATTAAAGCACTTTTGACTTAAATATAGAACTTTTAATTTAACAAATTGTTTGAAAGTTTTTATATAATATAATTTTAAATATTTGACAAAAAGTTCTGAAAATGTAATATGACCTTACTCATATACCTACCTAATTATCCTAACAAAAGTTCAAAAATCGTTAGTCAGGATTTTTTTTATACACGTTTTAACAAATTCATATAAATTCGTATATGAATATCGACTGTTTTTACGTTAATTTTCAACTTAAAATCTGTATAAATCTTTTTTGGTGTGTCCGATCACAATAAAACTTGGAATATAGATATAAAAACATGTTTCGAATCTTTTGGTAACAGAAAATTTCTAACGAGTTAAAAATTGAATATTTTATGAGGGTTTAATAACGAAAAAACTCACCAAAAATCAGACAAATAACCGAAAAATACGTAAACAGTATATAAATAATATATTATATTACACTGAAGCTTTGCTCAGAATCGTTTTATACTAAAGAAATGAGTCATCATTTCTTTAAAACTTAATACACTCTTCACCAATATCTTGTCCGAGGACCGAAGGGACGAAGGACGAACTTGTACCACCATCATCTCACTTACCAGCTTTTTATTATCTATACCTTGACAATTATTATACTAATTTTGTTTATAGAGGTTCAAACTTAGTTTAATCTTAATTTTCGTGTCTCATTTTATTATGTTTTAATCTCATATTTTGTTTTCAAGCGAGACTATTCGATTGAAAATATATTTACCCACGACGGAGCGTATCGAATGTGTTTAGTTTTAAGTATGTTAATATGTTTTTTATGTTCTCTTTTAGAGCCTTAAATAATAGACCTACCTCAATAAATTATATTTCTATAATATTTCAGTAACTCATTGGTGTTATAATTTTTTTTTAATTGAAAAATACTTTTTAAATTTGAACATTCTTTGTGTAATATTGTCATTTGAATCATTCTGTATGCAATTTCACGAATATCAGTAGAAGGAGAGTTTCTAGGAATCTAAAGTAACTACTCCGAGGATTGAGACTCTAAGAGATATGAGAATCTCGAGTTAACCAATTTTAGAGAATTTGAATATTCGCCAGAAGCTCACCTAACCAAATACGTGAATAAAGCTAATGTACAATAAAGCTTGTCCATTGAACCGTTTGAATGTAATTCTAATAATATAATCATTGTTATTTCTAACTTTAACAATTATAATAATAATAATTACCTATGTTGTTTAGTAAAAGCAGTGAAATAAAATTTCTTTAAATTTCTTTTTATATTATATTTCTATTAAAATTGTTTAAATTATCACGCTTTTTGATGTTGAAAATTAGAAACTAAATCTAATAATTATGCTAGAGTTTTTATACATATTAATTAAATGCTTAATAAATTGGTAACAATAAAATTCATTATTGGTAATTAAATATAAATTTTTTGTTCGTTGAATCGTTTTCCTGTTTTAAAATAATCAATTATTCTCTAGACTCTAGAGCGAATACTCACATTGATACGTACTGACAAATGTCCTAGACGACAAAAACAACCAAATTAATTTTAATTAATTTTTTAGATTCTGAGTGAAGCAAAGGATGTTATAGTTTTACAATACTTATTTTTTTTCTGTTCACATTTTTTACGAAGAATATCCCATGGGATGAAGTACGTACTCTAAATTAAAATCAAGATTTTTTTTTGTTTTGAAAATTAATTCTAAATTTGTAATTTTAAATTAAATTTGTATATTAAATTTGTTTCAATTTCAATTTTAAGTAGACACTGTTTTGCTATCTATCACGAAGCTTCGCTACTAGCATTTGAATACACTTTTAACGAATGTGCGAATGGCTTTATTTTAGAGTCCCTGAAAACTAATTCACGATAAAATAATTTGTTAATCCACCCTTGGAGATTACTGAATGTTGGAAAATTTAAATGGTTAAATGCAAAAATTAAAGATAAACATTGGATTTGTAAAAAGGAATTGCCGTATTGTGATGAATGCTGACCATTACCGAAGCCTGTTGACATTCACCGATGTGTTTACTGGGTATCGACGTTTTTTTACAAATATAATAACGCAAACAACCACCAGTGTTTGTTGACGTGTACAATGTGTGTTTGTTAAACATTTACATTTCAATTTGAACAAATTAGATAAAATTAAATTATTTTTTTGTATATAGTTATTGATAAGTGTTGTTAATTAATGTTTCTTTAATCATAGAATGTTTTCACACGTGACCTTACAAAACAATTTTTTACTACTGTTCTTATATTATAATGCAAATAAATATTTTATGAATAGTCTTAGATTAAAATGTTATGTTTCATTTAAATTCATTGTAATATATTTTCCATTCGAATACTTTTTCTAACCGAGTGGAATCTGAATTTGATTTAAATTCAATAATTACATAGGTAGGTACTATAATATTATAATTAATACGATTTTCTTTTTTATTTGGCAAGTAAAAATCAGACTCAAAAAAAATCTATTGGTAGTCTAATCTAATTATACTCTACGAAGCGTTGTTAAAATATGACTACATTAACACAATTTTTTAAATATTGCAATACATTTTTGAATTATGACACAATAATAGCTTTTAAAATGTATTGAAAATTCAAACAATTGGTATTCTTAGAAATATTTACTACTTAATACTACTTAATATTTTGAATAATACTGAATTATTTACTACACACTAAAAGTAGAAAAAGATTATCTTTAGTTGAAAGATTCACAATAATGCATGTTACGAGTATTGCGTATTTTATATAGGTATTTTCTGTAACAACTACCTAGTTTATAAGATTACACCTTTTATGATTTTAATTAAAGTTCATAATTTCCTATTAAGAGGTTGTTAAAATATAAAATATACATTAAGTAATTTCCGTAAAAATATCATAAAACCATTACAAGCATTTTTTATGGCATTTCATTTTATATACAATATAATTAAAATATTTTGTGACTCTAAGAATTGACATTTAAATTATGTCCATATTACTTTTAAAATATAAACACGTTTTAAAGGATTTTTAAATTTAGAACTTTTATCATTAAACACTATTGAATATTATTGCTTCATTAATTATCGTATTATACTTAATAATTAATAAATAGTAAAATATAATTAATAAATCTCGTATTAGAATTAATTATACTTAACATTTGATTATCTTATCATAAGCACGGTCATAGAAATTTATTTATCGATGATTGACATTAAACTTGCTTATCGAAACCAATGGAAATGTACCAAATATATATTTCATATTATGTTTATTTGTAAATATGTTTTTATATTTACAGAGACATACAGTTAATGACCATAAGTTATTACAATTTACTTGTACGCAGTCTTTAGTTATTAATAAATACATAATACGTAATCGTTGTGTACAGGATATATTATTCAGTGGAATAAGTTTGATTTGCGTTCAATATTATTATTATTATTTTATAATTAAAAAGCTTGTTTTTTACGTTTTGTGGGGAAAAATATCAACGAATCATGGACGCAGTGAAAGGTTCTTTGTGGTGTCTGCCGGTCTGAAAAGATGATACATCTAATGCATCGAAAATAAAAATAAAAAATTTTTTCGGTATAAAATAACAAGCTACGAGACTGTACCTTTATTCTGCACCCTCTAAACAACACCCACGCTACTATAACATGTACCCAGTACCTAAAACCATGTTTTCATAGTTGTGTAACGATAAATATATCGCGTACACGTGTGCATAACTGTCACTTAAAACTATATACACTTCTCGTTATTATTATTTCTATCATGCATGTTTATGTACATACTATGCCAAACCAATGTTGATAATATTATCCTGCTTACGGCGATTAATCCACATTCATCCCATCTCTCTAATTAATCCGTGGCGCACGTCACTTGTGATTTACTCTGTTTGGGTTTCCATTCAAACCGAAAATTAAAAATCACAATGTCAACAGAAAATATACCATTAATCCGTTTATTGGGTATAGGTATTACGTCATATACATAGTTCCAATCACCTTCAGTCGCGCTAGGAAAAATTCGGTTTTAGATTCAGAGAGTGGACCGGTAGTACCCTATTATTTTTACACTGACGTGTATACGGGGTTTTTTGCTCTCATCATTTTCTGGTCCTCTAAATACATTCCGTTTATCGAGTTCTTCTATAAACAAAATTAATAGATTTTACATTTACTTTTATCGATTTGAAACTACATGTACATGTACAGTAGAACGTAGAGAAATTCGAATATAATAGACTATTGGTAGTATAAACCATTAATATATTATGAAATTTTCAAGTTTCTAGCATTATTACTTTTGGAGTTATGACTAAATAACTAAAAACGATTTAGTTAAAATGACGTCTACGTCAAATTTTATCGTTTTTACTCGGTTTTTCGAAAATTTTTCATCTCACCAGGAAAAACCACTGAAAGAAGAAAAAAATGAATACTCCGAGCACCATAGTCTCATCTATATGCGATTTCCGATATACACTGTATATTATACAGAGTAGCTGGATAAAACTTATTACTGAGTTAAATGTACCAAAAAAAGTCTCCAAAAATAAAAAGTAAAATAAACATCATTGAAAACCATTAAATTCTTCGCTTCACTCAAAGTCTACAAGAATACTGAAACTCTTTTAAAATTGCTGCTATTACTTTTATTAATTTTCATTTGTATTCATTTTAATTATTTTATCATATTGTTTTTAATATAATGATTCCGATATATTTTTGAAAAAAAAAGGTGAAAATAACTAGATTCTGAAACTTACTTAAAAACATTATTAGTGATAATTTAAATACACTTAAAAACATAAAGAATAAAAATATGCACCGAAACCCGGATTATATGAATTCAAAAACAACAAAATATGTTCTAACATCAGCAAATTTGTCATATACTTTTAATTAAAAATATTTCTAACTAATATTTATCTCTCATTGGTAAAAAAAAAAAATATGCCTATAAATAATAACATATTAAAGTTTTTTTTTCAGTTAAAATTTTAAAATAAATTTATTTATGTATTCAGTTACTTTTTATCGAGTAAAAATAAAATAAATACTTGGCTACTTCATAAATGTGACATTTTTCACCGTATAGTGTGTAACATGTATGAATGCCTTTTTTTTTTTTTGGAAGCCTTCAAGAAAGTTGAAAAAAATGAATTATGTACTTTAATCATATACATAAGAAAAAATTGTAATTGAGTACGAAAAAAATACATAATTCATTTATTAATATGATTTTTGGCGTCGAGAAAAAAAACTATAATACGATCTATTTTAGATAAATATTAAGAAAAAAATCCCATTAGTGCGGTAATAAAAGCTAAATTTGGCACAATACAGAGAAACAATTTATGTTTAGTCGTAAATTACTGTAGTATGCCTACGAAGCTTTTTCAAAAAGCTTTGACAGAGATCGCGCCTGGATACATCAAAAGATGAAAACTTTTTATGTTTAGCACCGAGTGAATGAAAACGTGTAAAACGTGTATCTGAAGGGTTATAAAACGTGATCTTGCGAATGTGATATGTCGTTGAAAAAATCATTATCAGTCATAATTATCATAATCATTATCATTATAGTTGTTAACTATTATTACATAAAATCACACTTTAATTTATAAGAGCATATAATATAATAATTTTCGACGCAGCAAATACTCAATATTAAATATATCATTTTAGATAATATAGCCACAATTAAAACGCTACTAAATTATTTTTGATAGGGGTAATTTTTAATTTATTTTCAGAATTTCTGTAAGATTTCCCTAAGTGATTCTTATACTAACTGATTATGTTTTATTTTAATATTTAATTTTATTATTACTAAAGACGTATAATTTTTTCCGTATAGAAATAAGGTGACGTAACACTAAAAAATAAAATTATAAAGTTCATTGAGTACACGAGTACATTGAGTTCAGTAAATAATATAGATACCGATAAGAAAATATTGAATGAAATATCATATAAACTTGGATCTGTGGTAAATAAAACCACTTTTTTATTTTAAATTAAAACAAACATAGCGGACAGTAACTGAATATAATTTCATTGACAACCTTCAACACGTTATTGGTTTTCATACCTAAGTTTTTTATAGTGTCATGACAATTTCAAAGAAAAATATGTTTTTACATTTGTTACTAAAAATGTAATACATGAGAGTGTACTACCAGGTTTATAATAAAGTGGAAATGCAACTTACTATAAAATATAAAATTAATGAAAAATAATAAAAATACACATTGATTTACAATAATTAATATGATAATATACAATTAAAGAGTTTAATTAACCTATGTATAACTAGTTATTTATCTTAAAACGATTTGAAACAAAACAAGTTTTACGTTTGGTTGTATCAAAAAATAATATTTATAATAGTTAAATTTATATACATATACATACTTATATATATATATATATATAAACTCTTCTAAAATGTAATTATTAAAATATTTTTGTTTTGTACCAATCGCAAAACTTTTGTTTTGTTTCAATAATTTTCTATATTCTACGTTACGTTTATTTTATTTTTTTATCGATTTTATATTTTTTTATTCCATTGAATTAATTTCAGTTTCATGTTCAATTGTGTTTTATATTTTATTACATATCGCGTGATGATGGCTCCAGCTGAAATCAATCGGATTACAAATACCTATCTTAATAATATTCAAAGCTTTTATATCTATTTTTTAAATGTATTTTAGTAAATAAATGTTGGTTTACATGCTCAAACTGTAATGTTTAATTCTATCAATTTACACACATTTAATATATTGATACATATGTATTACTAAGATTGAGATGAATACTAAAGTAGTCATACTTCTTCTATTATATAATATATTACCTATACATTTATCTTTATTCAAAATGCTTCACAAAAGTTATAAATATAAATGTCCGTTAGACATTTTTACTTTAAATTTAATTAAACAACAACTTCACTAGAAATTAATTTTATTTGACAGTAGTAAATAATAACTGTATTCATGTGCATAATTCGTATCATAACAAAACAATTGATTAATACATTACAGGTGTAAAACAGAATTTTTTTGTTTTGCTCTATTTTTGTTCGAATTTATTGCGTGTATACGATGTGCATTAAAATACTAAATAAAATCTAGATCTGTTGTTTAGAAATTCAATAAGTTATGTTTTGAGTTTCGATTTGTATCACTACGGCTTTCGATTCATTCAATTTTGGGTCTATTCAACTAGCCGATCGACAATTATACTTAAGATATATAATATTATTTTCGAACATTTGTATTTTATTGTCTGTTAAATTAATTCAATAAATGTTATCTATTCTGGACTGGAATATTACAAAAGTCTATAAATAACCGAAATTTAGTTTGGGTTCTTTCAAAATTATAGTAAATAGCTACACGATTTATAATCATACTCTATAAAAACATTGATTATTAATACCCATTCGTTGACAGTTTTCATTATTTTATACTTTATTAGTTTTAATTTTAATTTTCTTCCGAACCATGGATATCATGCTTTTTTGTTTTATTTAAGATTATTAATTATTAATGTTGTTTGTTTTAAAATGCAAACCTTGAATTCAAGAAGTTTTGACTCGGCCAAATCTTGGAATTTTATTTTTAGGCTGTACACTTCATAGTCCATACAGCTAATAAATATGTATATAAAGATATACTTTGAACCAAGTTCACAAAACAATTTGTAATTTTATTTATTTATTTATTTTTTTATTTATTTATTTAAAACGGGACGAACCCAAGTTAAAAGAGTTACATCAGTACATATTACATCATACAATCATCAGCGAAGTCACAATGAAAAATGGAAAAACAAAATTATCTTAAGTATCTGTATTATACCAATGTCTTTTCCTCGGTGAAAATATAAAAACACGGATAGTGTACACGCGATAATTACCAAGTGAACGAAACTAATAAAAGTTTCACGCTAGAATAGTAATCTAAGTTATTTATATACCTAAATCAGCCTGTCGAAGTTAATTGAATCGTTGTACATTTTAAGTTAATTATTTAGCAACACTGTAAACGAAGTCGTCCGTCGACCGGCTAGGCCGTATGACGTGAACGTAAGCTTGTACAAACCCCTAAGAATATTCGTCGAAAATAATTTTTGAAGTATTTTCACGTGTTTCGGAATTAATCCTCTCGGTTGTAAATAATTAAACGAGTGCCGACGACGTTTTGAGTTCATTCGCAAAATAAGCGGACGTTATTTCCCCGTCGTTTGGCATAAATCACGTGCGTTTTCAATGCACACGTGCGTGTATATGTGTATATAGCACCATCGTTGTTGACATCGGATCGGGGCGCTCGCAACATGACGAAATAATGATCACGGCGGGAGTAGGGGAAGACTAGTCGGACGGAAAAAAAAAATCACAACACGAAATTGATTCTTAGGTGTATTACACACGAGACAGGCGCCGACTGTACAATATTACAATGTGCGATGATAATAACGTGCACGGGGCGCTTATCGTCGGCGTTGTGCGTGTGTATTATTTCGAAACGGTCCATTCGATATAAATCCAATTAACTGTAGTTTGTTAATTAAGTTTAATTAACCCCGGTGATTAACAGTGTTGTCACGTTACACCCACGGACTTAACTCGCGTCGGGCCTAATGTATACGGGAGTTCGTCGCCCGTCTCGACCGCCCGCCGCGGTGTGTCCGCATGTCCGCGACGACGACGACGACGACGACGGGGTAACGGAGAAATAACAGCACGCGTGAGAAGAGAGAGCAAGAGAAAGAGAGAGAGAGAGAGAGACATACAGGGAGACAGAGGGGAAGAGAGATCGCCGATGGAGGGAAAGAACGAAAGAGATATGATGGAAAGAGAGCGAGAAAAAGAGAACGAGTGAGAAGCGTGAGCGAGTGTGAATCGAGAAGGAGTGAGAAAGTGGAAAAGAAAGAAAAAAAACGGCGTGCGCGAGTGTGAGTGAACGAGCGAGCGCGTGTACACGTTTATACGCACGCACACACAGACAGACACACAGGCACGCACGCACGCACACACACACACACACACACACACACACACACACTCACAAACGCACACGCACACACTCACACGGGCGCGGCGCGCGCGCGTATATACATATTTCCCACACGGATGACCCATTTCACTTCACCCCGTGCGCTGCGCGCGCACGCCGGAGCCGGGCAATTTTAAGGGATGTCGCATACGAGTAGGGCGTGTGGGTGTGTGGGCCAGCGGCCTGCCGGCAACACGGGGCAACGCACACGCAGAGTCCCTTCAGTCCGACACATTCCGAACGCGCCGGCAGACGCGCGTCACGCCAACGACGACCGAGCGGCGCTCCCGAGAACATCTGTTGAAACCGCGCCGTACGTATACGCACACACACACATATATATCGTGCGATTCCCCGGCAACGTTTTTCCTCGAATACGACGCACCACCGGTGGTAATCGCCGTCGTTATCAATAATAATAATAATAATACTAATAATAATAATAATAATAATAATTTTTTTCTCTTCCTTTTTTCGCCTTACGGCTCTACACCCAAGTCCGATATCGTTATTATTATCATTGTCATCACTACTATTATTACTGTTACTATAATTATTATCATTACAACCCTCTCGTCCGCGTTCATTCAAGTTTTCGTTTCCATCACATCCGCGAAAGCCCGCACACGCACGCCACCGCGTCTCCCGTACCCGGCCGCCGTCAACTCGTCCGCCCGGCCGGTTCCCGCTACAACTGCTCCGCCTACTCCGGCGGCTACCCGCTCCGACCGTGCACGCGCCGCGGCGTCTCACATCGCAGTCGCGTCGTCGACGTCGTCGTCGTCGTCGTCGTCTTCCCGGTCTACGGATCGCCGTCGTCCAGGTCGTCCCGGTGCCGGTCTCCAGATCGCCGTCGTCCAGGTCGTCCCGGTCGTCATCGCCGCCGGGACCATGCAGACGCTGCTGAAGCGACGGCTACGGCTGGGCGGCGGCCTGTTGGCGCTGGGCGTCGTGGCGCTTTTCGCGGGACACCCGCCACCCGCACGTGGTGACAGGACCGCGGGCGCGCACAACCTGGAGAGCCACCAGTACAAGGACTCTAGGAAGTGTTTGCTGACGGCCGCGGCCCTGTGCGGCGGCAAGCGCGCGGCCGTCACAAAACGTTTCGCGGACAAACGACAGCACGTCAACGGCGGAGGAGGCGGAGGCGACGGCGGCGGCGGCGGTGGTGGAGGCGATAGAGACAACGACTTAGATCAAAACGTCAATTTCGATTACAATTACGATGGCGGCGGCGGCGGTGGAGGCGGTGGAGGCGGCGACGGAGACGTCGGACAGGACGGCGGACCCGACGGCGTAGACGACTATTACGAGCCGGACCCGCCGATAATCACCGATCCCAGGGACAGAATGTTGCCGGTCATCTACAACCCACGGCCTATGTACGTGCCGCCGGCGCCGATCGTACCGCCGGACCAGCAGCAGCAGCAGCAGCCGCCGCCGTACAACAGGTACGACGAGGACGTATCCCGGATCAGCCCGTTTGAGGTGCCCATCATCGGTGAGTCGTCCGCCACGCGTGCCCACACGTGCTGATGTTTGTTTTACTTTCACACACATATATATATTTTTTTTTTTGTCTTGCGTTCGCTTTTTTATGTTTTTTTTTTGTATATGATTTTTTTCCAACGATTATAATTATTATTATTATTATTCGTTGCGTGATTTTGTTTTTTTTTCTCGTTGTTTTTTCACTCACCATTCGTCAGTCACTCACAAAGCTTATCCCTCCTGTCCCTCTTCCCCACGCGTCGATCCGATCGTACAGCCGCTGGAAATCACGGTACCGCGTAAAAGCGCACGTAGCCGGTCGACCGATTATAATAAATTACGTGTGTGGGTAACAATACATACACGGCGCATTAACACGGCTACGTGTAGAAAAAAAAACATTTCGCCTTTGGAGTCGGTCGTTTTTTTTATCGCGAATGCGCGCGCGTACACTCGAAATCTGATTATTTGATATTTTTAATTCCACCGCGAAAGTACGCGTTTTCCGAACGTCCAGAACCCGCCACGGTGACGGTTCATACCTATACCTACCGCTGCACGTACGTCAGTTGTCGTTATACGATCCACTGCTGCTGCGATATATATAATATAGTATTATTATATAATGGTCTTGGACATTTTACGATCCACCACCGACCCAGTCCCTTTCTATCTCTACCTCTCTCTCTCTCTCTCACACACACACATTTGGTGACTATAACATTTTCACGACCCGAGTCCGTGTAATAACGCGAATAACACCGCGAACGAGTAAAAGTATATATATAGGTACTCGAAAACTCAAAATATACGTCATATTATTATAGTTTTATTTTCCCGTAAACATTTTCTCGTTCGTTCGACAACAACGCAAGAGTTATTACTATTATTATTATTATTATTATTATTATTATTATTATTATGTTATTATTATTTGTATAGTAACCTGCACGTACGTTAATGCCGTTACGTAACCTCGTTATGCCATGACGCGATTCTTGAAGTCGAAACAAATAAAGCGTCTACAATAAATACGAATCCACCCGATTTCAAATTCGAACACATCCCCGACATTGGTAGTGTTAAAAGCGTGCGTATACGCCGTATAACGCTGGGCCGCACGAATCGGCGGGTCAAAGACCGATGAACAATAAAATATGTTATTTTACACTGAATTCCAGATACATATGCAACTCGAGTAGTGTACTATATTTTATCACTACATACACATACACATACACACACACACACACACACACACACACACACACACACACACACACACACACACACACACAAATATTTATACATGCGTGCGCGTGACTGCTCGATCACGATACTCTTGTGCAGGGTTTCTTGGGGAATTCGCGTCAAGAGACGCTTGTCATTTATTATTATTACTACGTTCAGCTCGGAGACACACCGTGACGGTCATTTTACTCGCGGTTTTCGTGGTTGATTTATTTTACTACGAACGCCGTTTTTGCCAGCTAACCGTCTCGCCGACACGGAAAATCACTATCTAGCGTCTCGTGGTGTATACTTCTAGGATAAGTTGGTACGTATTATTGTTCTCGGTTTGACCGTATTTAACTGTATCGGCCGTTAAAACTAAGCGCTAAAATTTATGTAACGACACATCCGAGCCGCGTATATATAATCGTTCTGACGGCCCACGCGAAACTCCAATTTAAGGGTGCCAACATCATTCGTTGTTCGACGTCAGTCGGTTTTTACATGTTACACTCGGAGAACAGAGGTAAATAATATCGCATTTTTACCGGTCGGGCGTAATCGACGACGCTAATTTCCACAGTGTATTTCTCACTGTTCCTACGAGTCCCATTAATGCATCAACATTTAATAAATTATGGATGTATGCGCGTGGATTACACGTGTGTTGGGCGTCTGGTGATATTATGAAATTTAAAAATTCATTTTTTGCTTCGTGTGAACTGCCTTTGAGTAGTCCAAATTGAATCAGGTAAAATCGGAGGTCATTTTATTTCGTTTAGAAAAACGATAAAAAAGAAAAGAATAAAGATACGTTTTTTCTCATACCTGTTGCGCGCGTAATAGTAAAAACCAACAACGAAAATATTACCGTTATGACCATGATAATTTAATTCAATTCATTTGTAAAACGGTCCAAAATAATTCTAAAAATTCAAATCAATCTATTGTAAAAAACGTATTAAAAAAAGCCGATAAGATAATGGTGGTGGAAGTTCGTCCTTCGTCGCTTCGCTCCTCGGACAAGATAATGGTGAGGAGTGTATAGCACTTTCTATCATGGGATCACCTAACCTAACCTCGGACAAGATATTGGTGATGAGTGTATTAAGTTTTAAAGAAATGATGACTCATTTCTTTAGTATAAAACGATTCTGAGCAAAGCTTCAGTGTAATATAATATATTATTTATATACTGTTTACGTATTTTTCGGTTATTTGTCTGATTTTTGGTGAGTTTTTTCGTTATTAAACCCTCATAAAATATTCAATTTTTAACTCGTTAGAAATTTTCTGTTACCAAAAGATTCGAAACATGTTTTTATATCTATATTCCAAGTTTCATTGTGATCGGACACACCAAAAAAGATTTATACAGATTTTAAGTTGAAAATTAACGTAAAAACAGTCGTTATTCATATACGAATTTATGAAAACGTGTATAAAAAAAAATCCTGACTAACGATTTTTGAAATTTTGTTAGGATAATTAGGTAGGTATATGAGTAAGGTTATATTAAATTTTCAGAACTTTTTGTCAAATATTTGAAATTATATTACATAAAAACTTTCAAAAAATTTGGTAAATTAAAAGTTCTATATTTAAGTCAAAAGTGCTATAATTGTTCTGAAAATGTTGTCCAATATAAAAAAGTATGTATTTGATATTGGATAAAATTTTCAAGTTTCTAGCTTCAATACTTTTCGATTTATGACTAAATACTTAAAATCTGAACAGTGAAAATCTCGTTTACGGCGGATTGTTACCGATTTTACCGTTTTTACTCAGTTTTTCGATCGTTATTCTTGATTACTGGAAAAACTATGGAGATTTTGGAAAAATGACCTCTCTAAAGTACCATCTCAGTTCGATTTCGGATCTAAAGAGTTGCTGGACGAAACTTTTGGACAAGGATTTCTATACGAAAAAGTGTTTACAGAAAAAAAAAAAAAGAAAAAAAAAAAAAAGAAAAAAAAAAAAAATAATAAACATCATTGTAAAACCATTAGATCCTTCGCTTCACTCAGAATCTAAAACTAAAAAATTAGTTATAATTCTTTATCAAGAATAAAAAATAAAAAATGTAAATTTCATTCATTTTTCTATTCGTAATGGAGTCAGGTAATTCAACGTGAAAAACCATTTATAAAATATAAAGTGGAATCATTACATTTAATATCTAAATTATTTCCATATTTTATACTTGAAACATGTTGATATTAAATTGCAAATTTACACACACACACACACACACACACACATATATCCACAGTTTGTTGAAAAATATTATAGCTTTAATCAAAAGAAAAAACTTAAGTTTTATTAAGTCATCTATAATTTGATATTGATAAATAATTTGTATTCAACACATTATATTCAACATAAAATATTCAATTTTAACAAGAATTAATATATTTAAAATTCATACTTATCATATTGTAAATACGTTCTGTATCTAATGACCAAAATAAAAATGTATATAGTCTTTTAAAGTCCAATAATTTTGTATAAGTATTCCAAGTTTCAATAAAATACTTTAAGTGATCATTTACTTTATTTTTAATTTTCAAATTAAAAAAAATAATAATGTATGGGGAATAATTTCAAAAATGTCTTTAAAAATTCAAGAATGTTTATTGTTTAATTACAGTTAGGGTAGTAAAATATGTTATGTTTTAAATTATAAACCACCAAAATACTTTCAATTTCGTCATTCTGTATAGGTACAGATAAACAAATAATTTTTTTTTATTTGATTGCATAATTATAATTAATACAGGTGAATTTAATGTTCTTGTTTGAAATTTGCCATAAAATAACTTTTCAAGTTAAATTAAAATAGGAATAATCGATAAACAATTAGCTCGAAAATGTTTTTAGCCATTTTGAAAAATCGAAATTAAAAAAAAAATTATCTCTCTATAAAATAGATACTATTTGTGTATAATTATTTTAACCTATTATAATCTACTAAATGGAGAGAATATCCATATCTCCGAAAAAACAGATTCATTCACGAATTAAATATAGAATAATTATGACAACGATACTAACAATTATTATATATAATAATAAATGCTTCGTGATAACATGTATAGTTAATACCACATAATATATAATACTTAAAATTTAAATTTAAAGTCAATCAATTCATAAATAATGATTTCAAAAATTTGGATTAATCATTTACTCACACTATTTACGTATTATACACTCGTCTAGTAATATTTGTATGCCATTCAGTAAGGTTTGAAATTTTAATTTAGCGATAATTCAAGGCATTTACAAACTCTTCTGAGCATAAATCACAAAAAAAAATGGTTAATTTTTACTTATGATGTAATGTTATGCAAATGTCTGGATATTTTTTTTCAACGGTTTAGGAATACGAAAAATTACCTCTATAGATTATCATAAACGTTATATTTTATTGTATGGAATTCTAAAAATGTAAAACATTTAATTTAGTTTTTGAATATTTAATAATTATACACATTAAAACTACGGTAAAGAAATTCATAATAATAAATTATGCGTTATGAGATATGACTATTGTTAATTTAATAACTAAAATAAACTCGTGATTAAAATATTTAATAAATACAAATTAAAAAAAAAAAAACTAGTATTACACTAAATACAAACGCTTTTGAAATGGATTAAAAAAAAAAATGTTTGATTGATTACTTGAATAAATATTCTGAATATGAAATAATCAATATTTAAATGCTGACATTATTACTTTAAATTCTAAGTTAAAGCAGATCTTTCCGTAAATTTCTTTTTTTAAAGCTTTTAATCAATAAAAATTTAAAATTTTTGATATGAAGACCTGAAAATTTAAAACGACCTTACTCAAATACTTAACTAATGATCCACAAAAAATCTTAAAACTTTTTTAAGATAATTAATTAGGTATAATGCATTAATAAATGTTTAACCGAAATTTCAACAAATCAACAGTATATTAAATTCCGCCTTCATATGCTAATGCAAATAATTAGTCGATCCAATCTAAATGAAATTCGGTGTACAAATAAATTGAAAAATATATTTAAACATTTTTATGAAAAAACTTTGTACCGGATTAAAAATTAAAAATTTCATTTAGAAAAAAAAGAAAAAGTAGTCAACCAATAATTACAATAAAAATAGAAAAATATGTAAACTCTCTACAATAAAGTTTTGTTCAGAATTATTTTACAAAAAATATGATTATTACTTCATTAAAATTAAGTATACACATGATACATCACACATTGTCTAAGAACTGAAAGAATGAAGGACAATGATTTTTCACCAACACCATTTTTTTATTGTTGGATGTATGAAGTACAATAAAAAAATAAAAATCTGAATTATTAAAAATCATTTTCAAATAAATAAGAAATCACATCACGTCCTAATTCGAAATAATACACTTGTCTCTGATAATATTCGTCTTACGTCTGACACGAAATAATCCAATAGACATAAATAATATTAAGCGTATTTATTGGTTATTAAGCTGATGATTATGGTATTTTAATATAACTGAAAATGGTTACAAATAAACCGATTATCCTAACATAATGTATTTATCTTGAATTCACAAGTCAAGCAAAATTAATTAACCGTAGTAATTATAATATTATCTAAAATTATATTATAAATCAACTATATTCATTGAACTTCTGAATACAACTCGTAAGTTGTGTGATATACGATATTTTTAATACATTATTGAATCAAAACATCTTTAATATAAATCGTATTGGATAACTATATAAGTATATTATTATTTATTATTATTAAAAATTTGAATGTTTTATATGCATAGAACTTGACTTTTTCATCAGGTGTACAACATTTTTTTTTCCTTTCGGTACATCAATTCTACATATTTTCTAATAACTCAAAATACATATTTACGATTATAAACAAGGTTAAAAAAACTAAACATTGCTAAAAAAGTAATTATACGAGAAAACTCTTGAATGTATTATGGAACAAAAACTAATAATTTCAGAAATAAAACAAGCTGCAGTTCATAATATGAACATTAAAAATGAAATAAAATGTATATTATATTTTATTTCAGGAAATATATATTTTCCAATACATTCTCAATGATAATTACATTTCTTATTAAATGTTCTTTTAATATGTGAAAAGTGTTTTATTGATATATTATGTGGAAAATTTCAAGTTTCTAGCTACATCACTTTTTGAGTTAATGATTCTTTGACTAAATAAATAAAAACTACAAGTGAAAATCTCGTTTATAGCATATTTTACCATTTTTCACAAATTTTCCTTATGCTTAGAAAAACTATTGAGAAGAAAGAAAACGAAAAATGTCCATCTGCATACGAATAAAAAAACATCATAGTTGAATCAATTTGCTTCACTCATAATTTAAAACTTGCAATTTCATGAAAAAACAACAAAACTAAATTTGTATAACTTTTCGTAATTTATATATACCACATCAGCTGCAAGTCTAACTTTAAACACTTTTATAAAATGATTCATCAAGCCAATCATCATGAATAAAAATTGTCGAACATGTATAGAAAAATATGCAGTGAATCTTTCAGCAAAAATTTTCATGAATATTTAGTAAATTGTACATTTTGTCATTTATTCCGTTTCTGTGTGGTTATCCTTTACATTTAATAAACTATTGAATTCTGAAAAATCATTTCTTTTAATTAAGCGGAAAAAAATTCAAATTTATAAGGAGCAAAATGAATTTTTACCACCTGAAAACTAAATCACAAACACAAAAAAATCATACAGGTAATTGTAAAACTAATAATTTTTTTTTTATAATAATAATAATACTCTTTATTACGGAAATAAATTCCAATTACAATTATTTTTCTACAATATGACAGTATTTCAATAATCTAAATCTGAATTAAACCTTAAATTATCTAAATTAAATATATAATATTTATTATAATATAATACTTGGTGTTATTCCGTGATTTATTGGTAGGTATATTGAAAACATTATTTTATTTTCCAATAATATTATCTTGTATATTTACGAAAATTATAACGATAAAAATAATAACGATAATGCGCATATTAATTAATAATAATAAATAATGGCTCTTTTAATAATATTTCTATGATATCATAAAATGTCGATTTTAAAATTAAATGCCTTTGATAAAGTGTAGTATAATAATATTTTCGTATTATCATAGCACGGACGAAAGTAAAATTTCTCATTAAAATACGGTAGATGGAGTTATTGAATACATTTAATTCACTAAATGTTTACTCGAGAACCACAATAAATATTGGTCTAAAAAAATGTTGGTAACCATGAGATTGTAATGTACTGATATGAGGTTTTGATTGAAAGTTTTTCAATAACTTTGCTTCATATTTCCAATTCTTTATATACATAGGAGCATAATGATATGTTAAACATATCTCAATTACTTCTATAAAAAGTTTATAATGGTGTAACAAAATGTTGTGTAATATACCAATGACACGAAGAATTTCCTCGATAGAAAACTAATAATTTAACCCTCCAACAATAACTTGATAACGAAAAAGCAAAAACATATTTCACCCGCTGGGAATAGGTATATGTTTTTATTTATTTTGATACAAAAACTTTTATACATTTTAAAGTCATTTGAATTTTTTTCTCTTCATAATATAGGTAAACATGTGTATAAACACGAATTCCAAAGGGATATTTGGGTGATAGCGGTACTATAATGTATAATGTATACATCAAATATGTAATATATAAATAAAAATATATACACACGCACACTCCCATATTTAAAAGTTAATAACTTTACAATGCCCAGGATTTTTTCTAGCTATAATAATAACAGACATGAATAATAGTTGATTATATACATACATTTTAAGAAATTAGATGAAGTATAAAGAGCACTTCGTTACTTACTTTCTCTATTTAAGTTTTCAACGTAAAACCAGTGTTGCATTATTATTATATTTTTAACTCGATAAATCACTGTAATCTGAACGCAATTCTAAACTTGGGTAAACGTTAACTGGACATTTTTAAACAAGAAGTGCTTATAAAAATATCTGTAAATATTTTAAAGATTGAAAGATAATTGTAATCTAATCCCACGTCGGTGACTTTTGGCTATGTTTAGTACTTCTGAAAAAATTGAAATTTACTATGAACATTTTTATCTATATTTATTTAATTATAAAATGCTTCTTTTAATTTTGAATTAAATTTTACACATATGTATATAAACAGGAAATATTCGCAAATATTTACTGTATTTTTAATCCATAAAAAATATATATATAAATAATGTGTTTCTTTTATCATTGTAGTTCGAAATATTAATTAATTTGATGTAAACAATACTTTAACATATACGTTCTAGAAAAAAATGTTATCTTATTTTAAGTCTATTGAAATTTTGAAGTCTACAGAATTAAAATTGCAAATTGTGTATTATAAAAATTAAAAACCAACTAATTATCATAATTTCTTATTCAATACAATTAAAATCAAATAGATTTTTAATTTACGATGTCCGAGTCTTTTATCACTGAATATGATCATGAAAACACCTGGATATTTTTAATTTCTTTCGAAGTTTTTTCAACATCAAATTCAAACAAAAATAAAAAATAAATAAAATTTCAAAAATAGTTGTTTCTGAATATCGTTTTTTTTTTTTTTTTTGACATGGGTAGGTAATTTTATCAAAAGTGTACAGTGGAGCGTTAAAGATATAACGGAAAGTTTTTAATTGAAGAGTTTAGATCTTGTTTATGTATGCGATTTTGGCAGCACCTCGAAGCTCAATTACGTATGCCCACGTGAACTTGATAGAGAATTTGAAGATTTTTAGTTAAAAGTGTAAACTATTTTGCTGGTTTGTTTATTAACGATTGAAAGTTTATGAGTTTCAGTATGGTCGTATGGATCTGGAGAGATCGCATTAATCATCAATGAAAAATTAGATTTGAGTATTTATATTTTTCAGTGGTTGATATTTAAATACTATTTGCTGGGTGTTACCACTGGGTAATCTCCCATATTCAAAAGACTCCCATTAATTTATATTCTTATATCCTACCTACTTATTGTACATAAAAAATTTGTATAGATTGTAGATTACTTTTACCTAATAAAAAAAAAAAAAATACTATTAATAAAGTTCGTGAAAAGAAATTGTATCGTAGAGTAGAAATTATGTAACGTTATATGTTTTCGTTCAATTTTACGATATTTTTATGATCCAAATATACATTCTATTGACTTTAACTAAATGTTTAAAAAAGGACAGTGTTAGAATCTTCAGTCAATATTTAAAAAATCATTAAACTACATTCATATCTTATTATAGTTTGTATCGATTTTTCAATAAAATATGCTATAGGTACGACGATAAGAATTCAGTAGAATTTATAAATTTAATTTTTTGCAATGTTTTGTTTAAATTTTAACACAGTAAGACATCCTATATTCTGTCATCTATATTTAAAAATGATAAAAAGAATATAAATATTTTGTTATACAATTGCATTTAGAGAAAATTAATAATACTTATGATTTGATAATTAACTAATTAGTAAATGGTTGTGAATTTCAAGTTTAACAAGAGCGTGTTCTCGTCTTAGATTACATTCGTGTAGTAGCCCTGTATTAAGATGCGTTACGTCATATAGATATATTTAAACTTGAAACTTATAATGTTAAATTATTGATTTTTTTTTATCTATAATCAATCATGTATGTTTGATTGAATAAATGCATAGTATATTCAGGCATAAAATCCATAAACTTTATAATAAAAATGAACACAAACTTTTTTGAAAAAGTGCATCAAATACTTTATTAACATTCAAACTTTAACATGACTCACAATACATGTATCATTTTTTCAGTCTTAAAAGTAAATATATATTTTAAGTCCGTATATTTTTGCTTTTTTTTTTATTCTAAATTTAATTTTAAAAGTTTACATAAATAATAAATATCAATAGTGACGTAGTGGAATTTATTTTATTTATTTTTTTAATACTTGAGAAAACGAAAACTCACAGCTGACGTCACTGAAGAATGAAAATAGGTAGTTGCAAAAAAAATTATAATACAACTCGACACGCAGAAAAGCAGTAATTATTAATTTGCGTTTTATTAATTATGTTTCTCCATTTCTTAACTTCGTTACGTTTTACATGAAAATAGTTGAGCCAATAAAATTCTTTATAAGTGTATTCATATGATTACAATTCACAGACATCAATATTTTAATCGTACTAAAGGTATGAATCGTAAAAAATATTGATCCAAATAAATGTTATAATGTTAATGTATGATAAATTTTCAGAGCCCACTTATACAAACATGCCATGTCCAAGTTGAATTATTTTATTCGATTAAAATGGATATTTTGTACAATATGACAAACGTCACTAACATTAATATACCATAATGAGTGACTCATACATAAAAAATGAGTCATATAAAAGTATACATATGTTTACGGTGTATATTTTAATGCATCTAAGTCCAATGGCTATGTTCATGATTATTAAATCACTGTTTCTTATGCAACGACTAATACACATCATCATTTTAATATATTTAACAATATGTATTATTTTTCTAGTAGGTAATTTATTAAATGAAGAAGATTTTTTCAGTTGAAATTCAAAACATTTTGAACAAAATGTGCTTAAAAAAAAAAAAAAATATATATATATATATATATATATAAAAATTTCGTGTCACGATGTATGTTCGCGATAATCTCCGAACTACTGGACCGATTTTGATGAAATTGTTTACACCGTGTGTAATTTGGTCCAACTTAAAAGATAGGATAGGTTTTATTTCAATTTTTTTAATATTTTAAATATTTTAATTAACTTTTTAATAAATTTGTATAATTGCATGGTGTATTTCGGGTTTTCCCGTGACCGACCGCGACAGTATCTATATAGTTAACTGTAATCTGACTTCTTTTCTATTGTGTGTGTTTTATCGTCGGTGGCGTGTAGATATGAATTGTTCCGAGAATTATCTCCATAATAGGATAGTTTTTATCTCAATCTATATATATAAAAATTTCGTGTCACGATGTATGTTCGCGATAATCTCCGAAACTACTGGTAATATATAGGATAGTTTTTATCTCAATATTATTTTTTGCATTGCAATTATTGTAATAAAGAAAGTTATAGAATTTTCGAGAAATGTTCAAAGGTATAAAATGCGAAGTTCGGTACGACGCATTCATCAGTTAATATAAAGCGCCACAATCTGACCGAGTCAGTCATTATCGAGTTAATCGCGCCGTCTCGAGTTTCGTTTGTTATTTTTATTTATACAGTTTAATTTGTATTGGTTTAGTGTAAATGAACTAATTGAGAGTGTCTTTCCGGATATATTGAATTATTATTTAGATCATAATTGGCTCTGTAATCGTGCTATTTTGGCAGCAAGAAATGTTGATGTGAACGAAATTAACTTCCATATACAACAGATTTTGCTCGGTGATTTGATGTCTTTTAAATCAATCGACACAGTTATTGACGAAAACGAAACCGTAAACTTTCCAACTGAATTTTTGAATTCTCTGGGTTTACCAGGAATGCCACCACACAACCTTCAATTGAAAATTGGTTCACCAATCATTCTTCTACGTAATTTAAACCCACTTCAATTATGTAACGGTACACGTTTAGTCATAAAAAAATGACCGAAAATATTCTTGAAGCAACAATTTTGTCGGGAAAATTTAAAGGAGATATCGTCCTGTTGCCACGTATTCCACTGATGGCGTCGGAATCTCCAATACCGTTTAAAAGGCTCCAATTTCCGATTTGTTTAGCTTTTGCGATGACCATAAATAAATCTCAAGGCCAAACAATGTCTATTAGCGGTTTGGATTTGGAAAACACATGTTTCTCATATGTTGCCTGCTCACGTGTAGGAAACCCATCAAATCTCTTCGTGTTAGCGAAAGACAGGTTAACCATGAATGTTGTACACAAAGTAGTACTTAGATAATTTTTAATTTTAATAATTTAATTTATTTTTGTATGTTTTTAATGTATATAGTATATTTTGTAAGTAGGTCACTGATTATAAACTATAATTTAATGTAAGATGAATAAAATGTAAATTCAGAAAATACATAAATATATATGTTGGTTTGTGCTTAATTTCAACATTTAGATACTTTACCTATTACTTTTAAATTTTCTCATACATAATAACACTAATACATAGCCTACGAAAATGCCAAAAAACCTACTAATACGCGGGCAACGCCGTGTCGGGACAGCTAGTATATATAATATATATATATATATATATTCCGCTACCAACTTCTATATCGGGCTCTCGTCTCACTATACTTGCGCAGGTCAATAGGGTACACTTTTTCTAAACAAACACGTAAAAATTGATCGGAATCGATTCTGAACGGCGAAGAAGCTATCCAACAATATTAAATAAAATTAAATTATAGTAGACATTTCCTAAATTTATTTAGTTATTTTAACAAATTGTGGGAAATCAAAAAAACGCAGTGACATACTTCTAACTTTAGATAAATTATTTAAATTGAATGTAATTTGCATAAGTAATATATATTAGATTCAACTCTTCAGAAATACCAGGAATATAATTATAGGTACTGGATAATAGTTAAGCAAATATAATACGAAAGAAATAATATGACATAAAAATATATTTCAAAATAACAGTGTTTTTAACATGCACATGAATACTCAATTATTTATTTAAATTAAATCCATTAGTACTAAGCGCATAACATGTCGCATGATTCGAGATACAATCAACTATATTTTACTTACTCGATTTTTAATTAATTTTAAGCTAACATGACATTCGAAAAATACTTGAATTCTGTCATCAAATTGTAAAACCAATTTAAATGTTTGATCCAATCAATTTTTGTGAAAGTAATATAAACATATTGAAATGAAGAAAAAGGTAGTCAATAATGTATGTAGGTATATCATGTAATAGACTCAACATAATATTTGTTTATAAAACTTATTTACTTTTTAAATATTACATAAAACAATATATATTTATTTCCATAAAATTCTTATTAGTAACAAAATTAAAAAAAAAAAAAAAAATTAAAAATTATTTGTATTTTTAAGGTATAACATGTAACAAATATTTATGAAAAGACTGCGATTAAAATGGAAATGAAATGTTTATTTACATTTTTCAAAGCGGCTATTTTTTAAGATTCTTTCAGCCACATCATCTTTCCACATAAGTTTAGTGTTTCAATTGTGTGTAACGGTTTCATCACACTTGTTGCTCACTGGTCCGGGCGATACCGCGCGCGCACACAGACATACACACACAGACACGCATGCTCATACGTTCATACACACATAGACACTCGCAGACACATGATGACACACGCACACACACACACACACACACACACACACACACACACACACACACACACACACACACACACAAACGCACACAAGTTAAAACATTTTTATCACCACTGACGTAATCACCGGTATCGTATTTAATTTACCATGAGCACTCGAAAAAAAAATTGTATTTTCTCGAAAAAATAACAGTAACTAAATAAATACATGATCATTATCATTACGGCTGCTACGAAAAATAACATAGTATTATAATGAATGAAAGTATTATCATTCATGAATGATGATGATTACGATAATGATGATGATAATGACCTGTAGTGGCGAAAAAAAAATAGTAATTATATTTCGAAAATTACGAATCCGGGGTGGCGGGCCGGAAAAGGAATCCAATCAAAGCGAATCGAGGTCATCCTCTCGATGACTGATGACACTGGGATGTTGCGATGACGATGAATCACGTTCAAACAAGCAAACAGTAAACAGTCCGTAAACCCGTACATCAAAACATAGAAAAATACAATTCGAAACTTATTAAATTTGTTAATCTTTTTCTCATTTCACCAAAGTAATTTTCGTCGTGCACGCACACAGGACAAAAACAACACATGATTTTCACTCGTCGTCACGGGATTTGCAGTCGGCCACCGTTGTTTTCGTCGTAAGCACACACACACACACACACACACACACACACACACACACACACACACACACACACACACACACACACACACACACACACACACACACACACACACACACACACACACACACATACACCCAACCATGTCGCGTGTATGTACTGCAATATACGTGTGCACACATATAAAAATATATACATACACATACACATATACACGGGTGTTTACGAGTGGTGGTGGCGTCGGCGGCGGCAGTTCGCAATATAAAATGACTACTACGAGTCGGTGCGGCGGATCGATAGTCGCGGGGAGGTTGGGGAGACTTCGGGCGGGCACGCGGGAAAAACTTGCTTTCGGTTCGTTCCCGGCAAGTAGGTACGGTGGCATCGGTGGCAGGGGGTGGCGGTGGCTCTTGCGCCGCCACGCACATTGTAATTCTGCTGCGTCGCTACCATCGCCGCCTCCGCCGCCACCATCGCACAGTTGGCTTTAGAAATGAGCGACAGAGACACTCGGGAAACAATGGCCATTCAGAAACGACCGAAGATGACGGCGACCAGATATTGTTATGTATATTACGTGCGTACGCAGGGCGGTGTATGTATAAAACACGTGTATATATGTATATATATGCGAGTATGACGTGTACATATTTATTATAATCGTATACGACCGCTGCCGTGGTGGTGGTACACGTCGTTTAGACGATGGCGACGACGACGAGTGGTTACGAAGTGGTTACGAAGTGTGGGAGAAGGACGAGTTGGGAAAAGTCCGACAGGAAGTAATTTTTTTTCTATCTTCTCGGTTCGGTTTTTTTTTCTATTCGCTCGTGATCGTTTTACAATATTTTTCAAAATGAGAAAATATAATCGTTTTAATCCATTAATCGTCATACTTATCGCTCCGCAAGTGGATAAAAGTCGGTTTATGTTTACTTTCAATTAATATACACGGGAATGGACCCCATATTAACAGTTATACAGTTGTGTACACAGAGTAATTCATAGTACATAAAAAACGATACAGACTGAAGGAATTAGGCGTAAGGCTCGAAAAAAGTCACGATTGAAAAGAAAACGGATGAGACTGACGTTAGAGATGCTCGTTAGATGCGTACTGACAGCGCGTTTGATTGGGAGTTTGACGAGGATGAGGAAATTTAAAAATAATAAAGAAGAGAACGAATTAAGTAAGCGGGTATTTATAAATTGACGAGAAAATATAAGAATGGACGATGAATACGACCGGATAGAAGATCGTAAGGCCGATAACGATGCCGCACAATTGCCGAACAGGTGTAAGCCTGGCGGTCGGTCAGTCGGTCGGAGCACTGTGCGTGCATCAACGACATGAATGACAAAAACAGTTCATCGACTAATCGTAGTATAGTGGTATGTCCCGGGCACACGTCGGACCCCGCGAAACCGCGCTGCTGCCGTTGGATCGACTTTATTTCGCAAAACATAAAATTTATGCAGTACACGTGTATTGCACAAGAGTGAATTCCGATCTATATAGTATGTAAATATATTTATTTTAATAAACAAGTGTGTGTGTGTGTTTATGTTACACGCGTACGTTGCCACTGCCTAACTCTACGCGATGTTTCTATTTACATGGATTGCGTATTACGTGTAACAGCAGTCGAACATAATAATTTGAAATAATCCATCACAGAACTTGTCACAACGTCAACACATTTACAAGAAAAATTTAATACATCCCCACCTCACCTTTTTTTACACTCGAGCAATGGTTTTGAACTGTACAGGTAAATTATATTTGAATCATTGTGGGTCATGGAAATAAATTAGTTTACTGGAAATTAGAATGAGCTTAAAAACATTTTGAATTGTTTTAATGGCCTTAACGAATTTACATTATTTAATAACTACTCGTTCCATAGTCCACGTGATCAGTAGACCATGGCAATAAGCACAAAAATTTACTGAAAACTGTAAACAAACTTTTAAAATGTTTAGTGTGACTATCTTTGTATAGATACTTTTAAATAATTCCAACGAAAAACTTTTTTCTTGGCATAAACCTTTCTTACTCGGTTTTCCCTAAAACACTATTAAATACTCTTTATAAAAGATTAAATGACACAAAAATTATCATTTTTGAATTTAGTTGTTTAAAAAGCAGACACTGGATTATTTATGAAGTTAAAAATGCAACAGTAACAGTTTTCCGTGCCTTTTTAATTTCTTTGATCATTTTATACTATTTACTAACGTTTAAATTCAATAAATTTAATTTGTCATGTATTATACATATTTCATACATTTATTATATTGTTTCGTGATATTCAGTGTAACAATCGTAAATGTTATGGTATTTTTAACAAAATGGAAAATATTTTCAATTTGTACTCAATGTAAAAAATGTACATTTTTATATGATGCAGACCATTTTTCATTTTATAGAGTTGATTAATATTTTCGATTCGTTGGTTTTTTTCCTTTGCGCAAATAGAATCGGGAAACAATATACTATAGCTCCAGTGAATTTATTTATCAACATTATGAAAAATATTTTTATACAAGCAGATGGAATAATATGATCTACGTGAATCCACGACATGAAATTGTTAATTCTTGTGGGTCATGATGTACATTAAGATATATTTATTTTATTTCATGTTGTTAATACCTAGAAATAGATTATTTGATAGAAGAAAAAAAAGCACCAACATTATTTTAAAATCAAAGATTATTTCCCTACGGGAGTCCCAAAGCTTTAATAGTCCTGTGGACCCTACCAAAAATAATGTGTGTCATCATCATAAATAAAACAAAAGTATGTATAGGAACTAAATGTGTAGGTTGATAAAGGGCCTGTAGGTACCAACTGTTTTAAACAAACAAATACTAATTTCTTAACTGTCAAGCAAGTTGATAACAAAAGAACCTACTATTTGACAAACATTTGTTACACTTTCGGGTGGGTTGTTGAGATTTTTTTACACTTGGACGTGAAAAATCCCTTTTAAGCTGTTAGATGTACATGTTCAAAAAACTTTTAGGTAACTGTTGCTTCCCTAATGATGGTGTTAATAATCAGCGTAATTTTAGTACAGATAATGGCTTATTAATGAAATTAAGCAATATGATGTAAAAATAATCACTTAATTAAAAAATGATGGAATATTTATGCATCATCTTTTATACATGAGTGTACATTAGTGTTTATAAAAGTATAAAACGATAAATATTAGCACGGAAATAACACGAAATGCAACTATTTCAACATTATGTTTTCTGTATTATCCAGAATATTCGCCGTCGCCATACAAATAAATAAAATATAAATAGCTAATAAATTCGTCAGCAAAAACGAGCGTCGGTCTTGGCAGTTGGGGGTAGTTGGGACATAACCACATAGGCGCAAATATGAAGGAGATTTAATGATTCATCTCCTCCAAACATTTTCTGCATTTTTGTTTCTATTTACTGAATATTCTTAGAGTTTACTGTACAAAGTAAATTATTTGTTCTGTGAAAAAAATTATTGCTATTCAATTCAATTCATCATCAGTGAAATTGTATTTTATTATAATACTTTATCATATGAGTTTTACTTTACTCTGAATTTTAACAAAAAATTAGTGATATCTAAAAAAAACATTTCGTCCACTCTAAATAAGAACATCAACAAAAAAAAAAAACAGGATAACTCAAGTTAGAATAGTTGTGATATTAAAAAGGGTATAAGTAACTTCATAAATTCATTAGTATAACTATGAGTATTTATAGTTTTGTTTAATCAAACATTATCATTTGATATAAAAATTTAACTGAGCTTTGTTGGCTTTTATCATATTAGAACTATTTATTTTACATCATATTTATTAGTAGCCACCAAGTTGAGTCAAATTAGTTGTGTTAAATCAACATATTTCATTAAATACAATTATAATTAATTCTATTAATTTTAACGTATTTATAAAACTACTTAGCCCGTTTTTGATAAAACAACTTTTCGTACATGAGTAATATTTTTTTTTTACTTACCCTTGTTTTATATGGAGTTTACAGCGTGTTTTTGTTAGGATATTCAATTACATAATCATTTTACGACATTATGAATACCTCCTCATTATTTTATTAAATTGACGTAAATTAATCGAAGTATGTAAAGCTTCAACTAAAGTCATATAAATATTATTGTATAAGAAAACCGTCATTCATTAATAGTACTTATTGAAATTTCTATCTAATAAAGAAAAAGTGATTGCAATTACGATGTTGAATCTGTTCATTTCACAGGGAAAACAATAGATTATTCACTTCACTCAGAACCAAAAATTGTATGATCTCTTTGAAAAAATGTTACTCATAAATTAATTTTTAAATCGCGTTTTTTTAATATATTTACTAAAAAAAAAAAAGTATATTTGGTAGAAAAAAAATCTTCAGCTTTATCTCACATTAAATTATTCTACTGGATACCTAAAAACTGAACAAAAAATCAATAACTTACAAAATCGTAATTTTTTATTTTTGTTTTGTTTTCCAAAATGATAAAATTAAATATAGTGTATATACAATATATATGGTATATATGGTATATGTGTGTGTGTGTGTGTGTGTGTGTGTGTGTGTGTGTGTGTGTGTGTGTGTGTGTGTGTGTGTGTGTGTGTGTGTGTGTGTGTGTGTGTGTGTGTGTGTGTGTGTGTGTGTCTCGTATAAATAAATAAGCTTGAAAACTTGCATACGTCTAAATTAAATATGATTGAATATCTAATATAAATTTCTAAAGAAATAATGATAAATATTTCTAATGAAATGCTCATTAAATGCTCAGTGTTAGGAACATCAAATTTTCATATGCATATTTTTATTTTTTTTAAACATATGCTTTTTCACTGGAAAACTCGTATGATATCTATCATTACAATAAATAAAGATATCATTAAATTCTCATAAAAATTTATGAATCTGAAATCCTAAGAATATATGTATTATGTAAATAACATTACTAGTACTTTACTAGGAAAAATGTACAACTATTTATTTCAAGCAAGTTTTTATACACATAACAAAGCCCATTAAATAATTTTAAATTATATTGTTTTTTAATGCAACATCTATACAAAATATACGAATTAAAAGTCATGTTAAGAAATATCATTTCGTTCATTTTTATACCGAGCAACATAATATATTGTTTTTAATTGAATACCAAAGGACAAATTCCAAGACATTAATGTAGTGATATTGCATAATCAAAGCGCCGTCTTGCTTATCTTTGTAGTATGGTTTTATCTAACTTTCGTTATATATTTAATATATATTAATAATTAATTACTATTCACTAAAACCTAAATTTTAAATTTATGTGTATGTATTTACTATGTATTAAATTCGTTGGTCTATAAATAAATTTATGAAGTCAACATAATATTATACATACAAAATATGTGTAATTTATTATTTTCTTTTTATTATTTTATATTGCGAATTATTGTCAACAAAATCTATGTAATTGGGCTCGTCCCGTATTTAATATAAATAAATAAATAAATAAATGAATGAATGAATAATATCTAAAACTAATTTTTACTAAAAAAATAAAAATAAAACGAATCATTGCATAAATAATAATCATACAAAATAACTTTTATTTAGAAATATATTATTACTTTTAAATCTAAGAGAAGAAGTTTCCTTCTATCGTGTTCAAAAAATTGAAAAAGAGAAGTAATTTTTAAATCTTAAATGTATTCAAGTAATTATAAAATATATGTATAAAATGAATAACCATAATACTATTTATTTGATCTTAAACTAAAAATGAACAAGTAAATACGCTTCTAAAAGATTTAGTTATTTTAATTGTACTATATAATGTTTCTAGGTAGTTATCAAAACGTCGACGTTAAACCGAATCAAGATATGCTCGCAGGTAATCGGTTTGAATGTGTAGGCTTCTAGTGATGTAAACATAAAACCTTGTACATAATCCTTGTAAAAATATACTAGAAAATAACAGTTTTTAAAAGTAGTTCCGATGTGAAATCATTAATTAATGTTTGTAGTATAACCTACACACTTTAGAGAGAAAAATGTTCAAAATAAAAGCATGCCAGTTTATCACATTTCAACATTTATACTAAACTGATAATATGTGTTTATTATTATTATGATTATTATATCCACGGGATTATTAAATTAAACAGTTGTAAATAAAATTGAGAATAAAAACTACATTACCATTGATTATCAACTTTACCTATCCTTAAATATTTTTTAAATATTTAAATTTTTGAACATTGACAAAATCTAAAATACAATAATAAAATGTTGTACCTTTACAAAATCATTTATTTTAAATACTTAAAACACAATTTAAAACATAAATAATAGAAAAAAATTAACTATCTAATGATTTGTATTCAATATTTATCCTATGTTTTATTTTTATTTTTTTTTTCATACATATTAAATATGTTCAATAACTTAACAAAACATATTAAATACTGAAATTCATATTCTAATGTGATATTCACCAATGAATATTATATTTTAATTTTTAATTTTAATAACCAAATATTCACCATGAATTGATGAAACTAAAGGTTCTGTAAATAATATTTTAGAATGTTGTAAATTATGCTTTATAAATGCAATACCTATATGCTTATACATAATTCCTGAAATAATCATGCACGATAGAAAACTAAACTCAAAACACTTTCATGAGACAACTTTTTTATATTATGATGTATAACTTTTCATGGCTCATATGAAAATTCTTTTTCGTATTTGCTGTTAATGACTGAAAATAAATTTAAATACTTAAATATAAAATAACCATTCAAATTATAAATGCATATGAAACTTATTATAATGCTATTATAAATTATTATTGTAATGAATGTATAAACAAATATTACTTAAACTAACCATTGTAAGTAATACATAATATAGCTTTCACCATTTAAATTCAATAAGCTTTCATTTTAAATTTTATTGTTGATTCTATCTTTTTCATATAAACTCGTACAAATGTCTTTTAGATTACATAGATTTCATTGACACAATAACAATTAAAGGACAAGACAAATGTTATGCTGATTCATTTCTTTACGTTGTTCAGGAAAATAAAAATAAAACACTTTGAAGACTTTAGAATGATTTTATGAATTTTAAAATACATTTGGTAAAAATAAAAATAAAACATTAATTTCACAATGAAATATAAATGAACTTACTTCCTTATATTCATACAACGATAAAATAATGAATAATACATTTTTTTTTCACTCATGAATTATCCGGCTAGGTGCATGTAAAAAAAAAAGGTGTACATATATAAAAATAAATAAATTACACGGCATATATAAATATTTTTATTTTTGACATGCATATTAAAAGATTTTGGCATGTGATATACATTTTTTTTTTTTATTGTAACGTGCTACTATAATACGTAGAAAGAGAAACTTTTAACATCGTATTCATCAATGATTTAAGAAAACAATAATTTTCTTTAAATTCTGTTTAAGACAGATAAGTAATCTATAGGAGCTAAGAAGTCATATAATATCTTACTTTTCCAGTGTCTACATTTTTAGATATATAAATCTCGATACTATTTAATAATGGTTGGTATAATTTTAAAATGCGTGGTGATTAGTTATCACGTACATTTTATAAACTAATTGTAAATCTTTTCTTTCCTCCCAAGTTGGAAATCGACTGAAAATTTACTTCTTATTTAATGCTTTAAAAAAAATATTTGATAGATTAGTTGTGGTACACATCAACAAAAAAAATACTTCAAAGAAGATATTGCGCAAAAGTTTACTCAACGCTCTCCAGACAGAACAACTGGAAGAATAGAGTTCTTAATTAATAATAAAAAAAAAATGTTATAAATAAATTAAAAATGAAGTGTACCCATTTTAGAACTATATCATTAATATTAATTTAATTTTTCCATATTTTTATTTTCTACAAAGTTTGAGTGAAATCTTCTTCTTTCTGTTCCTTTATGATAGAGACAGTGAACCTTTTAGCATCAGCGTGCCAGCGCAGCAAGTAAAAATTTTCTAGTGAGTGGTTTGCGGTTCATAATTATAAATGATGATTCTTTTTTTCGCTTATTTGCATGGTGTGGAAATAAAATATAAGTACGGAACATCATATAATAACTACTGACTATTATCATTTCACTTGAAAATAAATACTCTATTTTTGGATGTATAAAGCACAGTATAGCTCTCAGACATGTCAAATTTCTAACTACACTACTGATTTAAGGTGACCGTTAAAATTATCGGTCACGTCTATGTGTTACAATATGTTGCATACAAATACTACCAGTTCGATCGTAAAAATTGACTACGCATATTAAATGTACACATGTGTCAATGGTCAAAAATCATTTTTATAGTGTTATGTTTCAACATTCCCGCGAGACAAAGCTTTGTATGATGTTTATTGATCTATTCAAACAACATCTATATTTAATTTATTAAAAACCTAATAAATCACGTAAATTTAACAAAAAATAATAAGAGAACACAAAAAAAAAGAAATAAACAAATCTAAAAATATTTTATGATAATAATTGGTATATTCACTATTTTCGTTGCCTTTATAATAGATGTTATATAAACTATTTTTTGACAAACTATTAATAACCTGCCATTAAACCTTTGAGCAGGTAGTAGTTACATTCATAAGTTATTCACGCGAAGCCATTAAATTCTTTTTATACCCCTAGAAACTAGTTTTTCGTCAAATATAAAACGTGACCCCCATGAAGACATAATTACCATTGTCATTATGAACTATACGTTTACTATCAACTATGTCAATATAAGCTCACTAGAATGATATGAAATAAAATAAACATTGCATTGCGATTAGGTAAAATAATAATGACGAATTATTGAAAAGATACAGTGTCAGTTGAAATTAAACTTGAAATCAATATTTTCAAAATAATTTACCTGATGAGTTTTGTACTGCACTGGTTAACTTAATACTCTAATATATATTCCTTATTCTAGTGATCAATTAATGAAACTTAGAGTACAAATATATTTTTTTATGGAAAATATGAACTCGTACATATGTAAACACAATCAAAAACAGATATACATTTTTTCTTCGTAGTTTAAATTAAATCAATGGTCAAAAATTAGATTGAAGGTACTTATATATTATTTATAAAATTATCCATTTATAAAATATAATACATTTTGCCACGATTATCACTAAATATTTTGTAAAATAAAATGGCTTGAAATATTATACGTATGATGAATAATTTCGAAATCACCTGAGACATATTACTTATTAGTCATTACCACTTAATATACTGTATAAAAGTTCGCTACAAATACTTCTAGTTTTATACTTCAATTTCGTGTTCATGATTAGTTTATTATTTCTAAGCTATGTACGGAATCGCTAACATAAGCTAATATGAATATTTTACGAGGTATAATATAATTTGGATACCACTTACTTTCCTGGTGTAAAAATAACGGTAAATTCGAATTGATTTGATTAAGAATTCAAAAATATAAAATTCTTAAAACGATATTTGTATTACCAATTTTTTTCAGTAATAACATTATAATTAATAAGTACAAAATGCCTAATTTTCTATTGAACCAACTACATTTCTACTTTCAAATTACGCATTCTTAACCAAGAAAATTATTAATTATATTGTAAAATCAAATCATTTTATTTTATTGAATATTACTCAAAAAATATTTAAACTAAAATAAATATTTTTGAAAGAATATATGATATACATATGAAAGAAATATGAAAAGGTTTACGTAGATTTTTAAAATAATAATTGAATTTTATTAAATATGTTATTAAAAGTTTGAACAACAAAATAATGCCTTAATTTTGCAAATATTCTTATTAGATGTAGTTTTTATCATCATATCCTAATTGTAGATAAACATTATATAAAGTATTTAAATAAAAGCAAACTAAGCAAAGAAAAAAAATATATGTATATAAGAATCATTAGAGAGTTTAAAACATGTTTTCCTCAAATTAGAAAAAACCGCAGCGAAAGTAGGATTACGGTGTAATGAAGGAAAAACAGCATATATGTGTGTCGGCAGAAGGAAACTGCACCCACCTACTAACATATTGAAAATTGGAAGATATAACTTCAACAAAGTGCAACAATTTTAATATCTCGGAACTACAGTAACAGATATAGCGAAGGAAGTAGCAGCTAGAATACAGATAGGCAACAAATATTAATGTGGACTAGCAAAGGCATTAGGACCCCGAGTATTATCTATAGAACTATAAAAGCAATTATACAATTATACATTACATTGATCCACCCAGAAATACTATATGGAACGGAAACGTGGCCGCTAAGAAAATCTGAAGAAAATAAATTTTTAATAATGGAAAGAAATATATTGAGGAAAACCTATGGACCAGTTAAAGATAACATCAGCGGTGAATGGAGAAGGAGAAAAAATGCAGAGCTAGAAATATTATTCCAAAACACAACCATTACAGAGGTGATAAAAAGGCAAAGACTCCAATGGGCAGGCCATGCTTGGAGGAGCCAAAATGAATTAATTACAGCAGTGTTAGAACAAAACTCTTGAGGAAAAAGACCGCTGAAAAGACACAAAACAAGATGGGAAGACCAAGTCTAAAAAGATGTGCAATCGCTAAGAGGAGGAACGAATTGGGAATAAAGAGTAGTGGATAGAGAAGAATAGAGGAATGGGTGTGAGATGGGATGGTCTTGAATGGCCTATTAACCAGAAGAAGAAGAAGAAGATATATATATATACATATTTGTATATCTTAACTGATTGATAAATCAAAATTTTTCTGAATTATTCTTTAAATTGAATTTTTAATACTACAAATTATTTAAACATGAAATTTAGAAGTATATATGATGAAAATGGTCACAAAAAATTTAAATAAATTCTGTAACTATTGTTAATTATAATTAGTATAAATAATAATTGATAATTTAACGAAATTCATAATATGTGAATTAATATCATTAAGTTCACTTTAACAACAACATGTTATTCTTCTTCTTCATTCATACTAATTTTCCTGACAGTTTTTCATTTATAACAAAACGTTTATAGTTGAATGAATTATCTTTATTCATAATCAATTTATTTACATTATATTTTCCATTAAACTAAATAAAAAGAAGAACACTAACATTAAACTTTGAATTTTACAGAGTATGGATCCTTGTATCAAATGAATATGTTTTTTTTTTCGGAAAACAAAATTCAATTTATTCATCTTGTCATCAACAAAATCAACATAAGTCATAACGAGAAAAATATAATGATAGTTCATTAAATATAAATTGCTCTCACTGTAATTCCTTTTTAAAACAAAAGTGAAATTAAATCTTATAAACAAATTAAATTTAATGTTTATTTTATTTTAAAGGAGTACATATTGATAATAATCTTAAGATTCTACAATTCCAAAAAGTTTTAGTACCACTTGAATCACACAAAAAGTGTTATTATTATTTTCAAACTACAATTTGTTTATAAAGAACTTAAATAGTTTATAAAACGGTATTTACAATATTATTCTATACCGTCAAATTATATTTTAGCGTGAAAATAAAAAAATGTATTAAAAAAAACAATAAACTTAATGCAAATAACCTAATGTTATTTGTGTTACATTTAAAATTCAATTAAATGAACACAATTTCTTATATATTTTATAGATTTCTAAAATGTTGATTTCTAAGACATAGACAATAAATGACGAAAAATCATTATAAAAATTAGATAATAAAATTTCGAAAGATATTTAATTTGTTACATAATATAAAATTGAATATTTGATTGATATAAATGATGTTAATAATTGATTGTAATTTTATCTTTTGAATTAAATTAAATTAACAAACATTAAAACAAAAACGAAAAATGTGTGAATTTAATAAGTGTTGTACAAAGAACTGTATTAAATAGAGCTATTAAAATTCAAATACTAAAAATAATAGTATTTTGAACCATGTAATACAAGTTAATCCTATTATAAACCCTTTATATTTATTTTATTATTACATTTGAAAACGAATTAATGTTTCAATATAAACAGTCATTTTTCTTTTATAAAACACATTATTTCTTTTATATTAAATATGTTATTAAATTCATAAGCTAAACATTAAAATATCTTTAAAAATTACAATTTTAATAAATTGTTATACTATAAAGAACCATGTATATAAATGACATGTTTAATGGCTTTAAATAGTCGATTTAAGAGCATTTTGAATAAAATTACTGCAAAAAAAAAAAAAAAAAAAATCCAAATTGAAAACGTCTAGACATTATAACAAAAGCTTTGCCAACGTATCATTTTATTTATGATAATTGCTCATACACTTCGCTACCATATTTATCAGACAAACATAGTGAATAAATTATATGTGAAAAAAAAATAGGATGCACAAAATTATTTTGGTCTATTAATTTTATATTGTCAGAACAAAGTATAGAGATCATAAATCACGTTACTTCATAACTTTAAAACATAAGTTGGTCAAGAATAGTTGCAATAGATGTTATTCTACATTCAAAACTATAGAAATAAACAGTCTTATTTTACTGTTAATATTAATCACAGAAATGTAATTTTTACACTCACTATAAAACATTAATTTTATTATTCATATAAAAGTTAATATTTTTATCAAACTTTTGTAAAATACTTATGTTTAAAACAGCATACTACTTCATTCCATCAGTTATAAACTCACTTATTCACTAACGTTTTCATAATGTAAAGAAATCATTTATCAAATCAAATTTATAACGGAATTTGAAATGGCTACAGCACCAAACAAAATGATTCGTTAACATTTTTACGATTTCGTAATCAGTGGTTCTTAACCTTTTTAGAGCCACGGAACACTTATAATTTTTTAAGATTTTCGCTGAGCACTAAAACAATAATTTACATTTTTTTTTTTTTTAATGGCATTACATACATAATGATGCTCATATTTAATCAATATAATAATATAATAAAATTGATAAATGATATAAAATAAATACAATTTTTAAAGAAATTTTTAGATTATTTAATATTTTAATGTTATATTTGGGTCTGATGACTGTTGCATATATTTTCAATATTTGGTCTTATATGTGAAAGCGCTACTCTCTTTTCCTCTTCCATATTAGTTAACCTATATTATTTGTATATTATTTTACAATAATAATTTTCGGTTTTTCCCAAAAGTACTAATATAATTCATTGTGTTGTAGTAATTACAATTATTGAAAACAATGAAATTAAAAATTAAATTATCCCAGTAATTTTAATTAACAATAATTTTTTAATTTTTTTTCGCCAATTTTGAAATTTTGGCGGAATACTTAAGCCAGGTTCAAGGAGCACCAGTGTTCCGTGGAACACCGGTTAAGAACCACTGTTCATAATTATCATTATTTAAAATATTAAAAACAAAATACATCAAAACTTGACGATTTCCACGTGCGCGCGCAATACACAAATAAGTTTTATAATTCATAGTACTACATTATATTTTATAATTCATAGTACTACAAGGGTAGATAAACCTCATTATACCATTCAGACAGCTCTATCTGAATTTTTACTCAGTGTTATTGATTCTTGAAGTTTTACACTTGGCAATTTAAAACATAACTCACAGTGAATATAATCCAATTAAGGTTGACATAGTGGTAGTGGTTATCCCATTTCAACGTCGACAAGTGAATTCGTGTCAAATGATACTAGATTTCGAAATATTTAACCAACTTGGATGTTTTAAAACTTACCAAATTTATTTTTATTAGTAACCAATTAAACATGTTTTTGATGGTTTAATTTTTATATAACTATTTTAATCATATTTCACTTTTAAAATATGATTTCATTTTATATTCGTTTTTTGTTCATTTAGATAATATATATATATATACATATATATATATATATATATATATATATATATATATATATATATATATATATATATATATATATATATATATATATATTTGTTAGAATATAAAAATTTGACCTTTTAAGAAACGTTATACTATTCAAGCTTGAGATATTTTTAAATGAACAGACAAAAATTCAATGAAAGGATCATAAAACAAGGACATTAAAAAAACGATTATATACATTATTAAATAAATTTTAATATACTCTTTTATATTATATTATATAAAACATTATTTTCAATAAATTGTATAAAAACGTTTAATTTATCGTGTGATTTAGACATGTCATCAAAAACACTATTACTATAATGTATATAAAATTAATTTAGAAGTAGGTTTTTTCCAGATTTTTAATTTCCATGAAAATATATACTTAATGATTTTCACAGTTATATATTATAAAGTTGAATAAATTTATTTTGTCTTTTAGTGTAAAAACTTAAAACATTGGACTGTCCATGAGCTCGAGTGGGAGAAAATAATTTGAATAGCCATGTGGTCTAAGCACGCAAGGATAAAAACATTTTTTTAACGGAGGATTAAAAAGTATAATTCGAAAAGTATAGCAAATCAATTACATTTATTTACATTTTATAAATATGTTTAGTAATACTTTTCAGTAAAAAATACATTTTTTGATTATTATGAATAATAACTTTGGGTTAGAAGATGTAATATTAGAATATTATTATTCCGTACGTTGGAAGAATGTATAAATGTGGAATCTTTTTAAATATACGCTCCTTAGGAATAAAAATTTATCCACCTAAAAGAACTGACCGCTAATGGAGTGTGAAATATGCAGTAAATCTTGTGGCAGGTGTTCAAATATTTTTATCGTTTTTCAGCCAAAAATAATTTAAATTTGTATATTATTACATTTTCGATGGTAAATAATTTATTGAATTACTTGAATTAAATGTAAATGTAAATTTAAAAATCAATTAAAATGAATCAAAAACAATAATGAATCATCAATAGACGATTCTGAGTTCAGTTACGTTAGTTTCTTAAAGATTTTCCTCAGCAATTAAAAGCTTACATTTTAAGTATCACTTATAATACCCAACTATGAAAAACAACATATTATTGTATGCAAAAACAATAATGTATATTAAAAAGGTTAAAGATCGAACGCTTTTCCTCCATCTATTTTTTTATTATTCTCTTTTGGTTACACTTTTAGGTGATTCTTTGAACATGTTTTTTCATTTTTATGCATGTAAAATTTATAAATTTGAATTTTCTTTATGCATTTTTTTTTAACATACCGATACTTATATCGTCTCTTTGCCACCAATATTTTAAGAAATAGAAGCATTTATAATATATGATTATAGTAAAAAGATTCAAGGGAATAGTGTCACTATTCTGGAAAAAAGGTTTTCTTTCAGAGGGTTAAATTATAAGTAGGTCATTTTTTTGGTGAGCATACTTAATGAATCACCATATATATATATATATATATATTTTTTTTTTACATTCATATTACAATTTATTTTATGATCATATTACATTTGCATTTATTTGAAATAAAGTTATAAATTTTATTAGTACGTTTTCTAAGATTTAAATTTTTCTATAGAGTTTAAAAATAACTACAATTTTCGAACACTACATTAATGTTAAAGTAATTAATGAAATATTCGTACATCTAAAAATTATCTAAAAAAATTATGTGGCAATGCACATTTTTCTTCTTCGGGTGAAATCAAACTTGAATGTTCTTTACAGATGCTATTTTTACTTGCGGAACGTATAAAAACTACGCATAAAACCAATATAGATTCCAATTTTCGATTATATTCCGCAAAATGTACTATCATTTATAAGTTGGCAGATAAAACAATTCATTTTAGGAATAATGTGCTCGCTGACGAAATGGCATGTGAATCTGTTCCATAAACCCTCCTACACACCCCTTCTTCCACTGCTCTCTGCCGTCCCAATGACCGTGGCATTAATAACCAAAGAAGTCATCCGAGAGATGTTGAATAACAGTACCGAAATAAAAATGTGGTACGATTGGAATGGAATAATAGCGTAGACACGAATGGATCAATTATTAGAATAAAAATGTACGTTTGTTAACAAACCGTAGTGACATCACACAGATGTGTAACATTATCGAACGACAACATTCACCCGAACACGTAGTGCGATAGCAGTGTATAATATACGATGCGATGTACAGAATGCTAAAAATATTTGTAGAGTATTTCCCTGCTGGATTCGCCGATCTGTAACACCTGTGGCATCCGTGTAACAATGAAACTCACATTAACCGTACGTCCAGAGTTTTCATCGATCATGCAAAATACTTAAACGAAACTCTGTAGAAAAAGAAATGATGAACACATTTTCTTCCCGTTCTTTGTTGTTTTCAGATACCTATGAGTTTAACTCAAGTGATAAATAACAAACGGTAAATTTAAAAAAAATTATGTTCACTTTTTTTTATACCCTAGTATGAAGGTTACTAAGGTAACGAACTATTATGATTGAAGGTGCACAATTTCGTAAGTTGTAACATTGTTGAACATAATAATATATAAAATAATAATAATGAAACAGATAATTTCTTCTTGACCCAAAATCAAAAATAATTACAAAAATATAATAAATAAATAAATAAATAAATGTATATATATATATATATTTATATATATATATATATATATATATATATATATATATATATATATATATATATATATATATTAGTAATAATAGTATTATTTTTATTAGTATGTAGTCGTGTATGTGTTCTATAATATTCTTATATTACACATTACAAGTGTACAGTATAAATAATATATAATGTACAAATGTTTACACAAACATCTAAAAATAGCAGTTTAATATACATTTTCGATGAATATTTTATTTGAATAGTTGATAATATATTTCACCGATGTACTTTTTATTTATTTTAAGTAATTGTTTTCAATATTACGATCACGTTATGTGTGCCCAACAAAAATGAAAAACTTTAATACAATATATAGTGCACAGTTAACCCACGTACGTATTGACAAGTGATTTGATGATCAATTGTAGACAGTATATAAACAGATGAGGAACATAAGTTAGATATCAATAATGATGTGTTCATGCACGCGTATGTGTGAGAGAGAGGGAGAATAGAGAGGTGTACAAGTGTATCATGTGCAAAATACACGTCAGAATCGTGTGTGTCATTAATAATAATAATAATTATGTTAACGTAACATTAATTAAATATATAATCATGCCATTTGGCCGGAATGAAGAAATATATCGATAGACGTATTGATAACAAAGGGTTCATTAATAATATATGCGCATGTACACAACCATATTTTATTATTCATCATGTAGTCGATGGGCATTTCGTTTAAAGACCAACACCGCAGGTAAAACGCATAATTACAAGTAGGATTATGATTTCTACGATTGGAATTAAAAGCATATAAACGCAGTTGTCATAGCAAGCATTTGCATTAATCATAAACCGTTAATCTTTAAGTTTTTTTTTTTTTATTATTATTAAGACTAACCCTCCGAAACATAGGCCATTGGGATTCTTTAAGTTTATTTTGTAAGATGCAATGAATGTTTTATTTATTATTATTTTTAGAGAGGAAAATGTTTTTTTAAATTATGTTAATTCACTTTTATAAATAGAACCACGAGCTCAACCATCAAATGTAATCAGGCGGTAGCATGCTTACTAAAAAAAGATTAAGTTATGTACTTGTCATCTACCACGTGTTAAAGTTATATAGTAAAGGCTTTAAAATATAAATATACATATATACGAGTATATACTTATTCACGATTAACATTCAGTAAAAAAAAAATATCCAAAAAACACGGTATCCTTGGTATTGAGGTAAGCTAAATCCCTAAAATAAATCCACCACATTCCTGAGGACTATAAGCTCTGATAAGACACAGTATTATACTATTATCCTACCTTCAATATGAAAAAATATAAGGTCCTTAGTATACTTTGGTCCCAACATACTCCTTATAAAATATTTATGTAGGTTCTCAAACTTACAATAGTTAGATAAAATCACAAAAATTAATCTAATTTGAAAAAAAAATGTATGAAACTCAATATCATAAAAACTTTTTAAGACAATATTCAATAAAACATCAAGTTCTTTTCTTACGTATAACAACTAAATATTAAAAAATTAAAGACTATGAAGTTCATATTAAATTAAACTAAAAATATTTTCAATCAATTTTTGTTCAAATATTTTAAATTTGTATCATATTGGTAGCTTATCGCTATGTGGTATCATTCCCCTGAAAATCGAATAAGTCAATCGAACGGTTGCACACCATTCATAGACAATGTAAATGTTATAGCCACAGTATCTCTTATTACTACAGATGGTACAACCATAATTGTAGCAGTAGAACATATAACAATCACTGTAATCTATCCACAACCGTTGAATCGAAAAAACTTTCTGATTCTTATTCGATTTTTTTTTTTTTAATCGATTATTATTTATTATTAACATGTTTTTGATATCCATTTCCACCCAAAAAATATAAAATGTGTTTATTTTTTATAAAATTATTAATAATAATAAAATAGAAATGTGAAATGAAACAAAGTTAACAATATCCAGGGTTTTCGATTGCTCTATCATGTATACGCCCCTGTACATACGTATTACGCACGCACAATGAATTATAGGTTTTTCACAATTTATATGAATAACGTGGGGAAAAATGGAGTATTGTTTTACGTTATCACATAATCAACAAACACTTAAGGTAAATTTCCCAATGCAATCAATAAAGACTATTTATTCTTTTCATTTATATAAGAAAAGTATTTTTATTTATTCATAAGGTCATCGAATACTGACATATAGTGCTTGACAAAAATCGTGAAAATACAAAACGAATACGTACAACCATAATTTACATATATGTTTACGAATTAATCACGGTGCTAAAATGTTTTCGATCTTGATAAAATGTAAATAAAACAATGATTACTGTCCACATCTGATTGGAAGTAATACAAATTTTAAAGAACATAATCTGTAAATTTGATAAATTTCCAGTTGCCACATAACCATTCATAAATGTTTAATTGAAAGTTAGCGCTTATGGTAGTATTCCTTATACAAGACTTAAGAATGGTAATAATTGTTTACTTATACACGCGTTTTACATTGATTCATAGGTAATTAAAATTTTTCATAGATAATATATTTCCTCTCCTCCATCATGACTTAATTTATGTTTGCATATTTTGCATTTATAATACAAAGAGCTATTTTTGACTGTTTACTATTACATATAATTGTTACCAAGAACTTCTAACATTACAAAAAGAGGCATTAAACAATAATAAGAACATTATTTTCAATTTATAAGAACGTAAAAATTGTATTTTTTTAAATGTGTATTTTATGATTGTTTTAGATCTTACTTTGCTACCCACCTTTTTTTTTTTTTTTTTAATAAGGAGAATAAATTATGATTATATGCACTATATTTAAAAATTTAAAACGATCATAATATTTATAATTTAATTTCATAGATGAAAAATTACAGTACTTAATTATATTTCAATAAAAGTATTTTATTTTCGAATATGTAACCATGAAAATAATTTTTTTATTCACTGTTGTGTTTTTTACGAAACAATGTAACACTCACGAACCTAGTACCTACCGACCAAACTATGCCCTTAAATAATAGGAAAATATCTACATACACAGGTTATAGTACCCTTGGGACTATATTAAAAATTAAGAGGAAAATAAAATAAAATAAATTAACCTTTTTACCTTTTTAAGATATATATATATTTGTAAATACAACAATTACTGCCTACGTATTCATACTTATATTACATAATTTACATAATAACTATGTAGTTATATAACACAAAAAAATCTCAATATATATTAGTCAATGTATTCTTGTTGTATTGAAATGATTACAGAGTGTCCACCCACCGAAGATGGATTCGAACGGTTTGCTTGTCCTACTCCGGACAAAGAAGGGAGATTTAGATGCATAGATGATCACGTTCTGTGTGACGGATACATTGACTGTCCAAACGGTGATGACGAAGATAGAAAGAATTGTTTCTTCTTCAAAACAGTAAGTAATACAACTATGGTCCAATATTTTCCTTTCAATACGGTCGTGCCAATTTAATACCCATTCAAATGTCACATAAAATTATACAATAATATACGGTAATACGATTAAACTATAAGAGCAAAGCAAAGAATAATAAACATTATAAATTAATTTATTTATACTTGCCAAAATTTTAAGGACTACAAAAATGTGAAACACATTATTTTGAAACTAACATAAAGGTAGGTACAACATTTTATGATCATTTTCTTATATTCATATACATATACTCGGGCTACTTAGGACAATAATTTTGCTACTGTGATATTAAAAAAGACTCACTTCAGAAAGATACTTTCGACGATCTATTAAAATCTAAAAACTTATTTAACCATGCACAGATAAAATATTTTCTTTAAGTACCTGTACAGTAAAGATGAAATCATTTTCGTTTTATCTTCATTAAAACCCGCAAAATTCAAAAAAACCCGTTATTTAATATTTATATATTTACTATGCATGAGTGTGTTTGTGTATAAAATATATTTCTTTTAAATTGCCCTTTAGATATTTACAAATTTATATTAAATACACAACAATAACATTTTGATAACATTCTATCTATAAAATATGTACAAAAAAAGTCGTATAGTTTTAAAAAGCATTTAAAATAATTTACTTCATTCACAAACAACATATTTTGCTTACAAAGTTTTGTTTTGTAACTAAATATTTCAAGCTTTTAAATTGAAAACGAATTAATATTTGCCACAGATATTGAGTCGGTTTATTGTCACGATATAAAAATTATTAAAAAATTATTTCACTGTATTTAAAAAAAAAAATAACTCTTTTTCAGACTAAAGCTCACTTGGACATACTGGCAGATGCTCTTCTACGATGGGCAAGAGGACGCTAATCCAAAATGTAATTTTAAAATTATAACTTGATAAAAGGCTACGATATTTTAATTTCAAAAACCCGGAATTCATCAAAATAACTCTCCTCCTTCTACACATTAAATTAAAAAACAATATTGTCCCCGAAACTTATGTAAGATATACCTACTTACAAATGATTTAGAATTAAATTTCTTGCTATACATGTTTGCAAGCGAATGACATAAATAATTTGCAAAAGCAAATAGAGGGTTGAAAATGAAAAGTCTTTGGTTATACTTCAACAAAAATTACACCTATAACAATTTCAAAAATAAAATTCACTAAAAACATTTTCCTCTTTTTATGCTCATAACGTTATGATTTCATTTTAATATTACCAAGTTCCTACAATAGTTGTTGTTACCAAGCATGTGTCATGTTGATGTATTTTCATACAGGTTATATATTAATTTATATTTATTGTTTTTTTTTTTTTTTTTTAATTCTATCTGTGGTTAATCAGATCTACAAAAAGAGATCGCAATAAATCATTATGTGTTTATTTTAATCATGAATCATAGAATTTGTAAATATTATTATTATTAATATTATTATTACTAATATTACTATTATTATTACTACTATTACTATTATTAATTTTATTATATTTATTACTAAATTGTATTGTTCAACCGATGCTTCCGCATGTGTTTTTATTGTTTCCACAGCCATTTTTAGATAATAATACACTAGAAATCAGACAAAAAAAAACAAAAACAAAAAAAAAAAAAAAAAGAGAGACAAAATATTCAGTTTTATTAAAACTATTATACACGACTGTTTATGAAAAACAAATCAAATACTTCTGTGTTATTATTATTATTTGTATTTATTTACCCCGTCGTTGCATGTGCCTGCTCTATTCCAGTTTGTGTTTACCCCGAATTTACCATAGATATCACATCACCTAAATCCTATTTATTATACATGGATCGTACTATAGCTTTTGAATGTTTCTTTAATAGTCGCAGGGATGGACAGTCAAAAACAAAACAAAAATACAATATATATTTTTCACGTCACATAAATAATTTATGGAAATATTCATGAAATCATAAGTGCCCAATGCCCATCCCTGTTGTATATTATAATATTTGAATACAAACGTTTACATAAAATAATACCCGTTTACCTATCACACATTGTGTGGAAATTACATCGTAAAGGTAAGTTATATGTTATCTTCATATCCTACAAACGCATGACATTTATGTATTCAATTCTTCTAGTGTGCATCGTTTTTGTGTAAACTCTTAGAAAAACACCAATAATACCTCATTTTTCTTTTAAAGAATCAAACATGTTGGTACCTGAGAAACATTTATATTAAGATTTTAGAGTGTATATTAAATAATAATAATAATAATAATAAATACATGTAATATTCCGCCAGTTCAAATGATAATTCTAATAAACTATTAAAAGAAGTGCACGTATAAAATCACAGCACATCTAAATGATACCATTAAAATTCTACAATTGATGCACTGGCACACTTTGAATTGCATATTATTATATATATATATATATTTTTTTTTAATTATAAATTTGTATTATCTCTTTAAATTTTCATCCATATTGATTGAAATCAAAATATCACTTCTCCAATAAACTTAACCCTAATTTTTAAACTCATTATTCATAATTATTCAGTCTTAAAAAATAATAATAATAATTCAAATCATGAAAATAATTCTAAAATATCACATTACACATTTCTTTTTCGAACACGTCAAATAGATATATATTATTAAATATATTATTTTAAAAAATGATTCACTACTAAATAAATATAATATACTATATTTTTTAAAATTGTGTGCTATAATAATATGTGATTTTTAGATATAATATTATACCTACATCTGGCACATTATTATCATAAGTATCTATTTTATATTTGTGGAGAGGGTATCAAGTAAGGCTTAAAGTGCTAATGTACTGAACATTTTGTGTTATATTATAAAGCTAAAAATTGTTTCGTTATTTATCGCGGACGTAAAAGGTGGTGTGCAGTGTTACGAAATCCATTTCAGTAATTTAAATCGTTCCCATTAGTCTATGTTCATAACACGTTTGAATTCGAGTCTTGTAGGTAAATGTTGCACTGCGATGACACTCCCAAAAGCCCGAAACATGGTAGTTGCTGTTACAAGAAACGTTCACTTCTTAATATGGAGTTCTTATATGATATTCGGAACTATGGTGTCAAAAAGAATAGAACTGCACGTCTGCACCGTAATATTAGTGAGCACAACTTTTAGGAGACGAATGGCGGGAAAAATCTCTCTACCTTTATTAATTGGAGGCTGACGATATACTTCAAACAAAACTTTTAAGGGTTTAATTTAAGGGCAAGATCTATCATGTGTAAACTGCTGATTGGAAGCTAACAATAAAATCATCGAGTATTCATAAATTACATCATATTTCTTGTTAATAAAATTAAAGTTTACACATAGCCATTAAGACATACCTGAAATTTAATCCACATTCGCACTATAAAAACTATAGTTTTTAAATGATTTATTTTACTGTAATATGGTAATAGGTACTCGTTTTCTTTTAGAGAACAATATAATATAATTATTATGTCGATTTCAAAAACTATCAAACATATCACTCAAAGTGTGGCATATAGCCACGGAAGTTGACATATCCGTTCTTTTTTTTTTACATATATATGTCGATTACTTGAAAGAAAACCCTCGGTGGTTATTACGTCGATTGTTTTGTTAAGATTTTTAACATAATGAGATCTGTTTCTCTAAATATTATTTTGAGGCTTGTCCTTTTATGGCCGTCGTATAAAGTGTCATTATTGAATTATAGATATAATCAATATATCCGAAATCGTCAGCTCAAAATTCGTAATTAGTAAAAAAAATTTAAGGCTAATACATACAATAACACACAGTTTTTTATTAGTAGAAAAAATGCCATGAAAGTACTCCCTTGGAGTGCTTTCATCTAACAGAAACGTTTTCGGTGACATCCCCATGTGTAACATTACGTATTTAAAAACATCAACAATTTAATAAGTATATATTGCATGCCATATTATTGTTACGAAATTGTCTTTTTCACTAAACGAACTTACATTTCATGAACTTCGATCAATGTAATGGAAATAATTGTTACATATTACAAGACACGGAATAGTGTATTTTACACTATGTGAAATACTTTGAAAACTACTCGTACGTTACAGACATAACTTTTCGATAAAATGGACCGCCCGAAATCATTTTTTTGTGATTGTGTATGTTTAACGGCAAAAACGTTTCAATGACAGTTGACGAAGATAAAACCAAACTAAACGTCATAAATATTTTAATGCTTTGACAAAACATAATAGTCGCTGCCGCCATCTATTAAGCTGTTTGGGTAATAAATTGTTACGTATCGAGATCGTGAATAAATTGTGATAAATTATGGTATAATATAACATTAATGTAGTTGCGATAGCCAATGATAATAACAGTAACACAGAAAAATGGAACACATGTGATTTCCAATGTCCGTTTCACTTGAATGTTCATCTGCATACAGATAACGATGGCGAAACAATTACACGATGCGGTTTATTGTTTTCATTGAACACATATATAGTAAACATTAACGTATGGGCTGTCTCGGGAACAGCAGTAGGTGCTTTATAAAACACACGACTTGGATTTAAAAAAAAAATAGCATTTCACATTATGTAAAAAGTTTTAACGGATAATAATTCCAGTGCATAGAGTATTCAATAATTATTATGTCCATCAAGTACGCGCACAAGGCATTACGTTACATTATTTTATGAGATCATGAAACGGACATGCGTTAAAATACACTAAATACGATTTCGGATTATGGATGCTACAAAAAGCACACACTAAAATCAAAACACATTGATATACGACACATGACAGAAGACGATATCTCACTTATTAAATATTACAATACTTACAAAAATCAATGTGGTCCGTTTAAAGTCAGTTCTTACACACCTTACAAAATATCCGTGTATTCTCGAGTAGTATGTTTCACAATCTATGTTGGTCAAATAATTTCGTAACATTATACCGTGTGAGTCACACTTGTGCGATAATAATGTTCATTTCACGAAAATAATGTATAAATGGTAAATATCATAAACAGCTATTATTAATTATTTCAAAGTTGATTTATTTTCATATGATATAATACTTCGAAGGGTTCAAATATACTGTGGTATAAACAATTTAAAATAACAAAAAACTATTAAATGATTTATTATAAATACTGTAATGTAACTACCTATAAAACAAATTACAATTTGATCGATGTGTGAATTTTGAATGTCACGATGACATAAGCTCGGTTTTGTTTGTTATTCAAAATTAATTTGTATTCAATAAATTGTCAAATTGACAATAAGTATTAGATTTGAACTATACTGAGGAAGTGTTTAAGACCATGTTAAAAGATAATAATCATATATATATACACATAAATGTAACAAAGTTACAAAGCTTCAAGAAGTGTCAAGATTCAAAGCCTTTTCTTACTATACGAGTATTTGAATACCTATTAAAATTTATACAAGAAGTTTTGAAGTCAAATATCTAGTTATGTTAAAATATCGACTACATAAAAACTGATGGTTAAATTACAATCAAATGTTAAGATTAAAAGTTCTCGTTTACGAAAAAAATAAAAAAACATACGCAAGTTTTTTAAATCAAAAAAACAACAAATATTATTGTGTGCACATTTTGAGAGACAAAAATATTAGATCTCAGGAGTTTTCAAGTTAAATTTGAAAACATTACTGTATTAACAGCGAATACATATCTACGAGTACGTATTCGAGTAACCCATGTTATTGTTATTAATAATTCAAAGTCACTTTATAAATATCTGGATTAACATCGGTGAATAAATCTACTTATAATAAAAATTTAAATATTACAACAAGATACATCGAAAAAAGGTTTCAATGAACTCTTCTATTATAAATAATGAACCAATTAGTTTTCGTGATAACATTATTATATTTACATGTTTTTATGAGTTTGAGAACAAAGTAGTTCAGTCGTCTGTGTGTAGTCAAACCATTTAGTTACCATTATTTAAAAATGCACACCGCATAATATAGAATGTTTATTTTTGAATACGATTATAATGATGTCGGATACATAAGTTTAATGCATAAATCATGCATGATAAATATGAATGTTTTGAATTATTTAAAAGAAAATATTGACATTTGAATGTTACCCACAAACGTAAAATGTATTCCGCATGTACCCACGAAATGTATTCTTTAACAGCTGGATACCTAAGGTAGGTGAACATCGATATGGTAATTTTGTTTTCATAAATCATATTTTATAAAAAGATGTTCAATAATGTATTTCAGAAAAGGGCTAACCTTAACATACGAAACTGTTAATATTTCAAATATCTATAATTATTATATTTGTACACCTATAATACACTTCAGTGAAATTAATATAAATTATATTTATAATATGTAATTAATATCTTACAAATTATATTCAATGTAATTCAATTGATAACTAGACGGGGGAAGCAAAATTTAATTAAAATAAATCACTATATTTTTTTAATATAATTATTATGTTGGCGGCATAAATAAAATAGATGATTTTTTTACTATCTAATTGGAAATATAAAAAAACACATAAATTTTAAAATATTTACAATATTGTGTTAATATGTATCGGAGTATATTATATTATATAGTATATTACTTGTTATTATGAACTGAATATCTGACTGAATTTGAGATTTACTTGTAGAATCGATTTATAGTTCAAATTTCCGTATATATTTATTCACTTAAGAGAATGCCAATTATATTATTATTTATAATTACTACGTTTGCTGTTTGTGACATCAAAAATGGATAATAAGATTAATGTACAATATTACGTATTGTTATGATTATTATTTATTAAGTTTTTTTTTTGTTTTTTATATTCATCATTTAAACAGCATTTTCTACGTTGCCAACACGATTGTTATCATGCGTATCGAATCTTCAAAACGATTTACTTATCGGTCACATTATTCTCGTACGGTGGCAATATTCATAGTAATTCCGTAACATCAAATATTTGTAGGCAACTATTTCACACGCACAGACGTATATTGTATCGGTACGTAGTATCTCGTAACAAAACACATTATAATGATTATACACATATTTTAACTGTAACGGAAAAACGATATACACATTGTTGATCGTAGCGTATTACGTACTGACATGGTCGTATGCAAGTAAATTTATGCAATAGGCATGAGCACAGTAATATATATATATATATATATATATATATATCGGTTATAAGTACACCATAATGATGTATACAAACGTATGACAACTATTGTTCTGTCTTGGTCGAGTGTCAGTGCCCACAAACTAGAGTTTTGTAGTTTTTTACGAACGTTTCCCCCATCTGCTCGTCAATTATTACGAATACTTTGAATGTTATAATAACGGTCCTAACCCACAAACAAAATGTGATTTAAACGTCCTAAATAGTATTTTGACTAATTTTATTATTCTTATTATTGTTAACAAATTGTAAAATTTTATGTGTTTTTTGATGTTTTATATAATATAATATCATTATATTAACAGTAATTTAAGTAATATTATTATTTTTTGTTTAATTAATTTTAATATTGTGATATATACGCCAAAGCATTATAATTACTATATTTATTAATTGTTTGTTAAACCTATACGTATTTTACCACACGGTTAAAGGCGGATTTACACTGTTAGGTATTTATTTTTGTTTTTAAATAAAATGCTTACAATGTTATCATATACACGGAGTTTATGATCCCAATGATGTGTCAAACGACCTAAGTGCACCGATGTTATAATAACACCTATATAGTCTATACATGATACATTTATTTATGAATACGTATTGTGTATACTCAGTGTTGTTCTTCTTTTACTTATTATTATTATTATTTTTTTTTTATTATTATTATTATTGTTATTATTATTCACTATTAGTTTTAATCAAATTTTAATATTATACGTATAGTGATGTACACAAATGTATGCACTGTGAATTCGCCATTAACCATGTGCAACTCAATACATATCAACTCCTTCGTAAACATATCAATAATGGAATTTAAACTGTTTTTTTTTCTTTGAAATAACTAAATCTATGATACATATATATATATATATATATATATATATATATATATATATATATATATATTGATGTTGGTGACACTATACGCCACATCGTAATATTTTAAGCATTTACTAGGTATTTATGTATTATTGTATGTACTAAAAAAAAAAATGTTATTAATAAATATTCAAACTATCAATGATGATAATGTTTTTATTTTGATTTCAACGCGGTTTTCGTCAAACATTTAGAATGCCGTTGTGTTTTAACTCTCACGACAATAGTTTTAAAATAAAACTCTTGTCGTGTATCTACGAGCTACGGTGGTGTACGAATCATAATAGAACGACTAAAACGTTTTAATATAATTCAGAAGTGCACATTCAGAATTCACGGGTTTTACGGCGTTTTTGTTTATTTTTCATGGAATTCAACAAATTTTTAATCATAATTTGTCCTAACCTAACGGTATTTCATTTTTGATTTGTAACATACCTCGTTGTAATTTATAAATTATAGTTTTTTTTTTTTTTTTTTAATAATAGATAAGACTCTTGACACTGTTCCATACATAAACCAATAATTTGTGCTATTATTAATTTTTAACCAAATTCTTGTGCTATTTGTGCCATATTATTATGGAATACAATGCACCTAATAATGACGGTTGACGAAAAAGTCTCTTTTTTTTATAGATTTACAATTACACAACAATTAATTGTTATTCTCATTGTTATTCTAGTATAAAAACACACAACATATTTTTAAATTATTTAAGCGTAATAATAATTGTACAATATCATAAATATTACATCCACATATAACCTTTTAAAATGGTGTCCACTTAGAATTCAAATTTTAATTATTTAGCCACGAACAAAATGAACGGGTATACCTATTATCTTCAAGCTTGGAAATCATTTTAATTCATCGAGTTAATTTATTATTTTCTGTATACATTTTAAGGTAAGTCAAAAGACTGTTCCAACAAAATATTAATTGTTTATGGTCTCTAAAAAGAAATTGTTTTTCTTTTTAATTAAATCAAAATATAAAACCCTATATTTAGGGTTAAATTTAAGTTTCCGTGAGTGGTGAAAGTAGAAAGAGGTGAACTTCTAATTAAATTTTTTGGTACCTTTTATTATTATTATTATTGTTATTATTACAAAACTTGAAATTATAATATATTTATAGTACTATAGTGCATATTGCCTTACATTACAATATTACTCCTTTTTATTTTTTTATTACCATAATATGTAATGAGTAAACAATCACAGTGATGTTATTTACGACCATAAATTAAAACTAACGTATTGTTCTTTTTAGATAAACATTTAATGGTTTTCAATACAAAACAACATTTCATTATACGTTTAATGTATAAATAAATAATTAAATATATAAATAATTAAATATATATATATATATATATATATATATATATATATATATATATATATATATATATATATATATATAAATTCAAATTTAAAATGTCTAGATATCGTGACATTGTGACAGTAATAAATGCTCAAGTTTCTAAACCATCTACCCAAGCATTTTTCGTGATTTTATTCTCGTGGGAGTCTCATAAAAGTTCATTGGCAATGGCTACAATAGGTACTCTGTGCAATTATGTCAACTGAAATCACTAAAAACAAGGTGTATGGGAGGGTATCTCAGTAACATTTATAGGAGGTCCACTGTTTTGGATTCGCGATGTTAGTGTTCAATACCTATTGTTCGTTAATACTGACAGGTACATGGGGTTCGGGGAATAATAGTCGAAAGTGATTGGTGACTTGATGCCGGTAAGAAGACACACTGTCTTGTTAATTCTGTATTAAGGTAAGATTTATTATTAGTATTCTGATAATTTGACATTGGAGATTAGTTTATAAATACGATGAAAAACACTGGATTTATATTTGCGAATCTTTCGGAATTAAAATAATACTTGTGATTTTTATTTTTGTTAGTTGTCTTATATTTTGTTATACTTTTAACACAAGATTACAATAAATTAAATTATGATTTCAATGGTTTCATTTATTAAATTTAACGGTACTGAAAATGGAAAACTTAATAACATTAAACTTTTGATACTTTCAACTCTATGTAGTACAAGGTCGTAAGAAGGATAAAATCTCTCCCGGTGTGAGATCAACAACAAGTGTTAATTAGTTTAGAAATTAAAATTGTTTATAAACAACGATACTATCCTTAATTTTTTTATTAAATCCCACATATGGGAATCACCGGTAAATCATGTTTGTATTCTAACCAAATAAACTAACATAGAGCCTAATATATAATACATAAGTACTTCTCTTTTCACAGTGAGAAAAATTAAACCTATATGATCTTACAAAAAAAAAAACTTTTTTTCTCGTGTCTATTAAGCTTTTCATTTAAGTGTGATATTATTTGTTTGTAAATTATTAATGTTAAATAAAACCAAAATAAAAGGCCAGACATATTTCACTCCACGGGTATTTTACGCTACTCGAACAAAATATTGATAGTGGATGTATTAAATTTCAAAGAAACGATAAATCTTTCTGTTAGTAAAAGAATTCTGAGCAAAAAAAAAAAAAATGTTCAGTAACATATTTTACCGACTTTTGTCAAGTATTAAAGTAGGTTTTTTTTAATCAAAGCATTATATACTTTCAAATTTTGAATCTGACAGAAATTTGATTTTACCAAAAGATTTGAAATTTATTTTTCTATACATATGACTGTACGTCACGTTTTATAAAAGTTGTGTTAACCAATCAAACTTCATATACATTTACACATATAAAATTGTAATTTCATATAAAAGCGGTCTATTACAACAATTTTAACTAAACGCTAGTAAAAAAAAAAAAATTATAAATCACGATTTATGGATTTTTAGATTTTTAAGTATCAGAGAAATATGAGTATATTGAATTAATATGTAATGTATGAAGCCATACTAAATTTTCAAGTCTTAATATCAAGAATAAAAAATAATATAAGATAGAAACATTCAAAAACATTTGAATGAAGTCTATTACCCGAAAATACGTCTACAGGAAAAAAAACCTGTAGGGTTAATGTGATACAATTTAGTCCTTCGTTCTAAACCTATAATTGTTACTTTTGAATAATCTGTAGTAGGCTACGAGCTCAAATTAGGCATCGGCCCCTATTTCTTCTAGTTACGTCTTAATCGGAAAATACACACATACATCAATAATTAATCCTAAATTTTGTTTCTAATCTGATACCTGAGTTCAGTTTTATCAAAACATAATAAAAATCTATTAATTCAGTACACCCATCCCTAGTAACTTATCCGGGGAGCGAAGAATACCACATGGTATGAAGTACATACTTTTTTACTATCATTTATTGATTAGGTAATATACTTCAAAATAATTTCGAAATTTTTAAAATTGGGATTTAATATTTAAAGAGAAAATATGTAGCTTTCAAACAAAATGACCAAAATATTGATTTTCAAATCGTATATACGAATGTTTATAAAAAATGTGAGTGGAATGAGTAAATTTATTATGCATTAAAGCAAATAATTTATTTTGAGTATTATTTATAGACTTCATACGTAGTTAATACAATATTCAAAAAAAGTTTAAGTCAAATAGTATAGAATTTTAAAAGAAGTAATTTTTTATAGACGTTTTTACTGAAAAATATATGCATTTAGCTATTGGTAGTTTATATGTAGTAGGTACTAATTACCAATATTTTGAAATTCAATTTTGGATAGTAATATTTAAAATAATTTTAAAGTGTTAAAGTCAGAGTTATTAGATTTAAAAATAGAACTAAGATAAAATATCAGATTGGGCTTTTAAAGTTAAGAACTTTAAAAAAAAATCTATCTTAATAACATATTCCCTTTTATATTTCTCAATAAAACTGTCTTAACTCTTAACCAAAAAAAATGCCACGTTTGATTAAAGGTTAAACTACTCGCACATTTTTGCTTAGTTATCTCTTATATTGAAAACCCCCAATATATGTTTTCTGAATTCCAAAATGTTCTTTTAAATAATTGGATCAACCTTGTATGTTTACTGCATTACCTACCAATACAGTCTTTCTTGCTATTGTCAGCAAAACTCACAATATTTCGGTTTTCATATTTACTTCCATTCCAAGATCCTATAAAGAGTCTTATAGAAATCTATTTAATAATTAAAAACGTTTCAAATCGATCACACTTGACATCTGGTAGTGTTGCGTTCCGATGTTCAAGGATGGAGATCCTGTTCAGAATCGTATTTTTTATGGATTCTAATAAATGCACTACAATCAAAAACATAGATTTCATCGAGCTCTTAAAAAATAATTAAGGTCCCGACCCATACCGATTCAACTACAGTTCGCGGTACATTATGTATTTATATTTAATGAAAACCGACACGTATTAAAAAAATGTTCTTCAAATATTTTCAGAAAGTTCTAACTACATTTTTAAATGTTTCTATAACATTCCCTTATGGTTATTTGTCCACAAAAATGTTGTTCTACTAATATTAAAATATTAACATTGTTTTAATATTAAACCAATGTTAACAGAATATTATTAACACCATCAAAGCATATGATGATAATATTGTTAAAACATTTATATAACATTTTTTAATTGTTGGTAAATCATTTTTAAATATAGAATTAAATTATTAATTCATTTTTAGTTTTTAACTATTTTTTATACATATTTTTAAAAATATTAAAATGAATTATAAAAATAGTTCTTTAAACAATGAACACATATATTTTACCTATGAATTTGACTACAACTCTCATATAAGAAAAATAAATTTAAAGAAATTCTATTTAATAGAAAACAATTTTATTAAAATTGAAAATGACTTTCATAATGATTTTGTATCTTTTATTCTGAATGGCGCATGTGATAACCATGTTCCCAACGGTTCATCGATTTCTTTCTCGGTACAATTTTGATACTTTGAATGAACTCTTAAAGCATCTAATAACAATTTGTAAAGAAACACAATTAGAGAATATTGAAATAAAAATAATAAATGATCAAACGGAAACAAGATAATTTTGTAAACGGCAGTTTTTGTTTGAAACCATATAATGAATAATTTACTAAAAAACTATCAGCAAACAAGCGGCCCATAATACGTCTTACACTGTTTCCTACATCCTTCTTCCCAACAAATAATGAAATTTTTCTAACCTGAAAAACAATAAATTTAAAAATTTAATAAATTAATTATACAAAAAAAAAAAAATGTAAATGAATATTACTAATGAACTTCTTAAATCTTTGTCTTTAATTTTATCTTATTGAGCTAGCAAGTCTTCGATATTTTTAATGGGGATTAGAGATTCATTATCCAGATTATCATGGCCTGAAGAAAGTAAAGTTGATTTATCTTTCATGAGTGTTTCAATGTTATGATTCATTGTGTGACAAAACATTTTTAAGGCTTCAATTTCATTTTCAAAAATGTAAATGATGTACGGCACATATTGTAAAGATCTGTAAAACACATTTATGAATAAATAAGATAAATAAACTCCCTAAACATTAATATCTAATGAACATTTAAATTTAATACCTGTATTTTTGTTTTGGTTAGTTTCGGAATACTGCAATTGTCTCTGGACAGTCTTAACACTATTATTTTTGAGTGCAGAAAACTTTGAATTTGTTTCAGATATGTTTGTTGATATTGTTTGACTCAATCTGTTTTTAGGACTATCATCTTTGTCAATTTCACTAACTTTCCAAATTCCACTCGGTGATGATATATTTTTAGCATTATCCATGGGCTTTAATGGAGTGGTTTGCAATGCAGATACACCAACTACAATTGTCAATTAATATATATATAAACAATTTAAGCAAATCAAGTGCCTATTCAATGTACAATTTGATATATTTTATTATACTTTATAATAGTTACATGCAACAATATTTTAGAAAATTGACTATAGGTACTCTAAAGAGCAATAAAACAACAAAAAGAATTTTAGAACATTAAAATTATAGTAACAAGTCTTCTCCCAAATAAATATAGTAGACAATAGTTTTGTGTAAGCCATCAGTTAAGTACATTTTGAGATGTTTCATAATTCTTAAATTATTATTATTTAATAAAATGTTTAATAGACTTGTTTGCAATAATTAGAAAGTGCTAATTGATAAGTTAGATTAATTAAAGTGCGTATTAGATATACATGTTATATATTTAAAAAAAAAAAAAAAAACATTAAGAAAATAGTCCTATTATAATCAACATAAAACTATACAAGTATTCTTAGAGAATACAATTATGTATTTCTACAAATAATCCAAAGCACTCAGAGAAAATTCCTAATGCTCAGATTTAGAAGTCAAAACAATTACTATTTTAATATTTATTAGAATTACCATTTTCTTGTTCCAAATCTGTAATTGGTTTGGACACCCACGTTGGGTCCCCATCAGAATCCTCAAGAATCGAGCTATCAGAATCAGAAACTTCAAATGCCTGAGTGACATTAATACGATTAACATATTGACCAGAAATATCTGAAACAAAAATATTTTGTTTGAGGAACAAAAAAAAATAATAATAAATACAAACGGACAAGATATTGGTGATAAATGTATTAAGTTTTAAAGAAATGATGACTCATTTCTTTAGTATAAAACGATTCTGAGCAAAGCTTCAGTGTAATATAATATATTATTATTTAAATACTGTTTACGTATTTTACGGTTATTTGTATAATTTTTGGTGAGTTATAATAATTTATTAAGGTGTGTATAAAAAAAAAACCCTGACTTACGATTTTTGAATTTTTGTTAGGATAATTAGGTAGGTATATGAGTAAGGCCATATTACATTTTCAGAACTTTTTCTCAAATATTTAAAATTATATTACATAAAAACTTTCAAACAATTTGGTAAATTAAAAGTTCTATATTTAAGTCAAAAGTGCTATAATTGTTCTGAAAATGTTGTCCAATATAAAAAAGTATGTATTTGATATTGGATAAAATTTTCAAGTTTCTAGCTTCAATACTTTTCGATTTATGACTAAATACCTAAAATCTGAACAGTGAAAATCTCGTTTACGGCGGATTTTTACCGATTTTACCGTTTTTACTCAGTTTTTCGATCGTTATTCTTGATTACTGGAAAAACTATGGAGATTTTGGAAAAATGACCTCTTTAAAGTACCATCTCAGTTCAATTTCAAATCTAAAAAGTTGCTGGACGAAACTTTTGGACAAGGATTTCTATACGAAAAAGTGTTTACAGAAGAAAAAAAAAATAAAAAAAAAAAATTTAAAAAAAATAAACATCATTGTAAAACCATAAGATCCTTCGCTTCACTCAGAATCTAAAAACTCTCGAGTAAGATTTATGTTGAGGTCAACATCAAATGTATTGGTACCATACAGAAACAGATGAACTACATTTTCGTTACCTACTGGAAAAATTCATCAGTACTGGGTCAATTTTTGTGTGCACTCGAGACGATTTTCTCCTTTCATACCCCTTCGAAGTACATAATTCGATACATTTAATCATGTTTGTACAGGTAATATGTTTATTTGTATCGCATGTATAATACATACTTTTTATTCCGTGACATTAGTAGATATAGAAAGTATAGTGAACACAGGACAATTTTATAAAAAAAAAAAAAAGAAGAAGAAGAACCATTGGGAAAATGGTCTCTGCCGGGATTTTTCTGGTATTTCAATGGACCTATCCAATTATGGTTCGATAGGATTCCCAGATTTATTATGGGATTGGTATAAAAAAACATAACTCGAAAAAAACGCAATTTGCTTTTTCAAGAATGGTACACAGTACTAAAACGTACTTAAAAAAGGAACGTATTTCGCACCATGTATTGAATTGTACCATGTATACCATTCTTCGCTCTTAAAACCAGATAATGGGGATGGGTGCATTGAATTTAAAAAAAAAATGATCGATAATTTCTTTAGTTGAACGGTTCGGAGCAAAGCTTTAGTATACAAATATGATGTATATGTTATATTTTACCATTTTTAGTCAAATCGTCACTAGTTTTTTTTTCACCAAATATTACAAAGTATGTCGTTCTATCTATACCCAAAGGTCCATAATGGTTTAATAGTCCGATAACTTTTTGTAGATATTTTTAAGTTGGACATTGATATAAAAACTGTCATCGTAAAATCGTATAATAATTTACTAAAACACTTCTAAAAAAAAAACATCTGAGTCACAATTTTCGAAAGTTTTCGAATATCATTAGCTTAGTATATAATAAAATATAATACATATATAGAAAAAAAAATCACATTTTAGTAAAATAAAGGTATTTATAGATTATTGTAGAACCAATTTTTTAATTTTAATTTAAAATATAAATCATTACTACAAACTAATATTTCCTTTGGAATTTCATTTAGAAACCTTAATCCAATTTGTAGGAAAGACGTATACTTTTTTGGTATGAACAAACGGTATTTCAAAATCTTTTTTTCTTAAGTTATACATTTGTTTTTTGGTATTGAATAAATAATTTTTGTAAATAAAACATATTGCCTGTTTTTTATATAGATTTTCTATATCGAGTAATCTTAATAATTTAAATAAATCACATGAAGGGAAAGTTTTAGAATTGTTTAACATGATTTTTATTAAGTATTTTTGTCCTATTAATAATTTATTTTTTAAACTGGCATTGCATCCAGCCCATGTAATTAAGCCGTATTGCATTATTGATTGAGCCATTGCAAAGTATGTGATTCTGATTAGGTTTTTATCTAATATTTTTTTGCTATAATGAAAAAGTAAGGTTAATTTGAGTCTAATCATTAAATTGTCTATTTGAATATTCCATTTTAAATGTTGGTCTATTGTTGAACCAAGGTATTTAACGAAAGGGTTATTTTATTAATTTTGGACAGGTACATATAATGTTGTTGCAATTTAGTTTTTTGTGGATAGTAATCTCGTTTTTTTTAGAGGTTCTGTTCTCTTATCATTAGAAAAGGCTATAAATTTGGATTTGACATAATTTATTCTTAAATTATTATTTGAAAAGCAACTCAATTATTGACATATCTGCTTCACACTTTTGCCAAACTGAAGAAACTACAATGGCCGTGTCGTCAGCGTAAAAGTAAATCTTTCCGTTTATATTTGAGTAATAATGTTATATTAAATTTTCAAAACATTTTGTCAAATATTAAAAACTTTATTAAAAATAAATTTAAAGAAATGAGTCAATTCTGTAATAATTGTCTAATTATTTAATTAAATGCTAATAAAAAACTAACTAAGGATTTTTGAAATTTTTTTGTGTCGTCTGTTCAGCATGTATGAGTATGATCATCATACATTTTCAGACTTTTTTGTCAAATATTAAAAATTGTATTAGTGATAAACTTTTAAAAAAATAGAAATTTTCCAAGTTCTATTTTAGCCTAAAAGTTTTCAATTTTTTATTGCAACTTTTATAAACGTATAATTATCTACTATTCTATATTAAATAGTAACTATCGGCTATTTTATATATCATGGTGAAATTTCAAGTTTCTCAGAACATTACTTTCTGAGTTATGACTAAATAACTAAAATCGATTTAGTGAAAGTGTCGGACGCAAATTGTACAGGTTTTTGGAAGTTTTTCTTCGCCCCTGAAAAAAACTAAGAAAGAAGAGAAATGACATAACTGAAGTACAATCTACTTGCAATTTTTATCTATAGTGTTGCTGAATGAAACTTAGGGCTACTCCGACTACCCGAAAAAGTGTTTACAGAAAAAAAAAAGTTATAAAAAAATAAAAATCATAAATAAGTAAAACCAATAAATCCTTTGCTTCACTCATTATCTAAAAATCCAAGTCAATTTTTCGAAATGGAATCTTTAAACATTTTGAAAAACAAATATATTTAGTAAAACTCAAAGTGACTTGCTGGTTTTCGACTACACTTACTTCACATAATTATTCTTTTCTGACTGGGTTACCTTTTTGGAATATATTTATATTTATCTATGTATATTTATTTTTTTGGGACAAAATAAAACCCATTTAAACAACTAGTTATGTATTATACTTTCTTCATACATCAATAACAAATCATTTAAATGAATAGTTTAAGTGTCATTTAAATATGTTGTACATGGCTGTAATCTTAATTTCATATGGACAAACAATACCACAGACTCCTTTACAAACGTACTTAAATAATTGTACATTAAACGTGTTAGGAATTCATCAACAACTGCAATATCATTATTTCACAACATTTTTTGCATTAATAATTAATCCCTAGAATTAAATGAATATTAAAACGATATTGAAATATATTTTTCTTAGAGAAAAAACCTGATCATTTGTAATTATATATGATTAATTTTTATGAAAAAAAAAACGAATAAAACTCTCGACCTTTGGTCGACCTGAGTTTAGTGGCTTGGACGGCCACGGAATGTCCGAGCGGTCACTTAAAACCGTACGCCTCTGAGAGCCGCTCTACAGGTGTTCTGGGACTCGGGACCCGGGGTCGGCCAGGACGTGTGCGTTATACAGTAGCCGCATTACACAGGTTCCAGCGGCCGTGTCGCCCTGGTCGTCCGCGTCCCCCGGGCAACAGACCACATCCTGCGCCACCGCCGCCCCGACTCGCAAACGCCAAGCCGACTCCGGCGCTTGCGGTGTACGTGAGAACGGTCGGGGACGAGTGAAAGCACGACGCGGTTGCAGGACACTGCGCGAGTGTGAGCATAGTGAGTGTACCACGATGAGGTTAGTTGGTGAGGTTATATATTATACCACTTATAACGCGCCCGTTTTGAAAATGTTCGCGTATAATTTAAAAAAAAAATATTTTTCGTTTTTTTTTATTATTATTATTACCGTATCCGGACGATTTCGCTGCGCGTCTGTGATTCTCCACTCATCTGATTTAAATTCTAAACGCGTATGTATCCGAAACTATTGACTCGGCGATAAAAATGTAAACACCGAGATTTCCAAACGAAAATCTCTTTATAATATCGTGTTATACACAGCAGTCTCTGTTTGAGAAAACTAAAAAAAACTTTTGAAAAGCTACGTAGATGAAAATCAAAAGAAATCATTTTTTTTCTTGAAAATCTAGTTTTGATTATAAGTGAGAAAATTCAAACTCGTGTTCCGGTGTGCCTATTATACTGAATCGAATTCATGGATGCACGTCAACAATATCATAAGCACACGGACAATTTCAAGCAATGGATATCTTAAATCCAACTTCGATTTTTTCGTGAATAGTTTTACACGTGAAATAGTGAGCAATACGTCGTGCAAAGCAAGTGTGATAAAATATTTGTAAAAAATGTGTTTCCCTATACAAGCAAATATTTAAAAAAAACTACGCAGTTTGTATTTTTACTTATGTTGAGATGAAACCTGAAATCTCCTGTGATCTCAATTCCGGTCGTGTTGTAGACGTTTTTTCTTAATTATTAAATTTATTAATTGCCTTAATTGCTTCAACTACTATGTTTCTCGACAAAATGAATAATCACATGAATGATTATTATTGAGACGGTCAATTTCTCGATACAGTTAGATTTATTTTACTTTCGGTGAATCGTCCAGACTCCTACCTACACACTGTACCAATATTATGCAGTATTTCTGACGATCGTGTATGATAAACATCAAATGTGTGTCGAATGTTTAGTTTCAATTTCTTTTTTACAGCAGGTAGCAAATAGACTGAATAATTTTTATCGGAAATAAAGACGAATGAGGGCAAATTTCCTTTTTAGATTCTGAGTGAAGCGAATTTAGAGAGGTCATTTTTCCAAAATCTCCATAGTTTTTCCAGTAATCAAGAATAACGATCGAAAAACTGAGTAAAAACGGTAAAATCGGTAAAAATCCGCCGTAAACGAGATTTTCACTGTTCACATTTTAGGTATTTAGTCATCAATCGAAAAATATTGAAGCTAGAAACTTGAAAATTTTATCCAATATCAAATAAATACTTTTTTATATTGGACAACATTTTCAGAACAATTATAGCACTTTTGACTTAAATATAGAACTTTTAATTTACCAAATTGTTTGAAAGTTTTTATGTAATATAATTTTAAATATTTGACAAAAAGTTCTGAAGATTTAATATTACCTTACTCATATACCTACCTAATTATCCTAACAAAAATTCAAAAACCGTGAGTCACGATTTTTTGTTATACACACTTTAATAAATTATTATACGATTTTTTACAATATTGTCTGATTTCTTTTGAGTTTATTTCTAATGAAATATTGAGAATTTGTTAGAAAGTTCTGAAATTTTAATACGAGTTTACTCTTATACTAAACTATCAATACCGAAAAAATATCAATAATCGTGACTCAAGATTTTTTTTCCAAGCATTTAAAAAATTATACAAATAACTGTAAAATACGTAAACAGTATTTAAATAATAATATATAATATTACACTGAAGCTTTGCTCAGAATCGTTTTATACTAAAGAAATGAGTCATCATTTCTTTAAAACTTAATACATTCATCACCAATATCTTGTCCGAGGACCGAAGTGACGAAGGACGAACTTGTACCACCATCATCTCACTTACCAGATTTTTTTCAAATTGAGATCATCACAATTATATTTATTTAATTATATTTATTTTGTTAATAGGTATAACTTTTGTGTTTTATTATATTTTCAATACGATTTTCTATTTCATGGAATCAGTAGAAAGTGCAGTGCAAATGTAAAATTGTATACCAAAAATTACCTACACAGAATAGAGCCAACCGAGATTAACTCTGTGTCACGCCACCCCGGGGGACCAATTTTCTAAAAGAATGAAATCTCATAAATATTTTATTTAAATTTGTTTAACCATTCGCAGATTTCGACTTATGTTTATTTACGTACATTTTATGGAAATCTTTACAATGTGGATTTTTTTCCAAGTGATTACGTGTATTGTTAGAATTGACCGAGTAAAAATTATAATATTTTCGTGGGCTGATTAAGATTAAAATATTTATTTTAAACAATACAATATTTACCGAGATCCTGTCAGAATCGTTTTCCCGATGCAATCACACATCAATCGCTTTCGAATTAAAAATAATAATAGGTAGGTACGCCACAGTGGAGCATGGGTTGTTGTGCGAACGACACACCCGCTTTCTGCCAACTTCTTCGTAGTGTATGATATTGAAACACCGAAATGCTTTCGTTACTGTAGAGCTACGCGAGAAGCTTAAAATTCACTGGCAAGAAACGAAGGGACGAAGTTCCAACTTACATCCCTTCGCCCGCTGAACAATTTCCACCCCCTACAGTATAATAATTGTGAACGGCCGGACTTTCGTTCGTTATTCAAACGGGAAGGAATATTCTCCCTCGCCGGAAAATCCCGGGAGAGTTTTTGTAATCCATGTTTTATTATATTAATTAGGTACCTACGTTGCGGTGTACGTTTTTCACGCGGCGGCTACACCGTTTCGCGGTAAAACGACGGGACGCGGGGTGCGTCGAAATAATCACTATGATTGAATTATAATAATGTCCATTACGGTCGAAAACCAATGGGGTTTTTATTGGTTTTTTGTTTTTCGATTAACGCCGAAGGTCACCGCGGCGTCATCACCTGCGAGTCGCGCGACCGTGCACAGTAGTCCTCGTCGCTCCTCTGCCGCCGTCCACAACGATCCAAATATGTATGTATAATAATACATTATATCACCGTAAGTGCGTATTACACATAATGAACGCGTGGGGGCGCTCAACCGACACTGAAATATTTCCAGGTCGAACACGTGATGGTCCTATTTGCGCCACGACCGTGTAGGTGCCAGACATAAATTGGTCGCCGATCCCCGAGGGCGCATTCATTGTAGGTATATACTTCTAAAATGTCCTCATAGTTCCGAACTCGATGTAATTTGTTTTGTTCTCGTAAATAGAAACACGCGATTTCTATTGAAATACTTTATAAAAAAAAATGAATAATTTAGGTCCTATATTTTCCTTTTTAGATTCGAGTAAAGTGACGGATCCTTCGTTTCACCATTGATCTATTAGTTCTACATTAGTGTTTATTGTTTTTTTTAACCACCATTTCGGGTAATAGACTTCATTCGAAAATTACATTCAACCACTCTTCAGATCAGAAATTACTTCCGCTGAGTACTTCAAACGAGTAATTTTTCAAAAGTCTTTAAAGTATTTCCAATATTTGGGAAAAAGTACTGCAAAAACATAAAATAACGAATAAAATGAGCCGAACTCGAGATATTCATGAAAATTACATTATTTATTAAGTCATAACTTCACAAACGACCTGTAGAGTTATAAACTTGAAATTTTAACCAAACATCAACAACGCCTACTCTCAATTATGCTCGGCAAACGTTTTAATATAATTCGACCACTTCAAGAATAAATGTAGAACTTGAGAGATATTGAAAATATCTGTTTTCTTTGGTAATAGAATTCCAATTTTTGATATCAAAATTGTCTCGATCTGTTTTAACGTCGGATTTTAAATATATATAAAAATAATGTTATGTGATAAAAATAAAAAATAATCGGTTGATCCAATATTTATGAAACTAGGTATATACATAGAAAAATATGTTTCAACTATTTTAGTAAAAGAACATTCCAACCAAATTCAGAAAGAATTTAATATTTTATAAGATTTTGATATTTTTTTTTTAAACCTATCAATAATATTGTTAAAAACGGTAAAATATTTAAATGGTATATACCGCACTGGCATTTTGCTTAGAATCATTAAACTACAATAAAGATTAATCCGAGGGATTAAGAATACTCACAGTGAGAAGTATGCCCAGCTATTTTATTTTATAGATGTAAAACAGAGGGGCTATAATCGTGATTCAAGGTGATAGCTAAATCTAAGGTCTAAAGGGGATGGAGCCGTGAAGGCAGCATTTAAACCCAAACGGAAATATTCAAAGAGAATAAACTGATTCCCTGTGAATGCGATCTTGTCGAGAATACCATCTATACTGTTAATCTGCAGCTTCTCACGCTAAATGACCATGGTCTTAATGTTTAATAAAGGAATTAAAGTGATTTATTTCATAAATAATTTATTGACTTTTCCTACATAATTAACGTAAAGGTTTCAGTAATTATGCTTATATTACATTTTATATCAATTATGGTGACAACTAATTAATTTTTTTAGATGTGATATTAAATTTTATTTTTAATTAAGGTATTTGATACATAAAATAAACTACATACTAAATCAGATTAATGAAAGAATTAATTTTAATACCTACCTCATTAATGTTTTAGGTATAACCAAACAAAATATTAAAATTGGCCTGCTTGAATATTCAGACTGGATAAAACCGCAATAATATCCTTGGTACACGTTTTCACAGCTTTGATTTCCTAGCCCTAGTTTGAGGGAGCAAAATTTGAAAATAAGGTCACTAAAAGTTAACACCTGCTCTTCTTCTTATCGTGTCCAGTTAAAATTTCCAACACCTGATAAAAACACATTTTTGCGTTAATAGGTATCCGCGACACACAACACAATAAAACTTCACTTAATATAATTATGTTTTAATTAATATGTATAATATTAATGTAACATTTTGTTAGTATTTCAAAGAAAGTTGCACACTACGTATTGTTGGTCACACAGAAGTTGTCAATCATACGCTCACTATTGAATCATTTTTTTTAAAGATACATTTTGCATCTATGTGTTTGTATGTATGTGTGTGTGTGTGTGTGTGTGTGTGTGTGTGTGTGTGTGTGTGTGTGTGTGTGTGTGTGTGTGTGTGTGTGTGTGTGTGTGTGTGTGTGTGTGTGTGTGTGTGTGTGTGTGTGTGTGTGTGTGTGTGTGTGTGTGTGTGTGTGTGTGTGTATTTGTAATATATAACAGAGTACAGTTGAAAATAATTTAAAATTTAAAGCACAGATTTCATGTATTATAATTACGATGAACCGACACTGATTTTGCCGTTAAGTATTAGTATTAGTATTAGAATAATTGATTACGAATGTATGTTTTATTTTTTTATTTTTTTTTTATTGCCTATTAAAATAAAATAAACTGTTTACCAATTATTAGATTAATGTCTATAAAATATTAGGTATGGAAAAATATTCGTTAATTTAAAAACGTAAATGTAAATTCTCGATTTAATTTTTAAAGCAAGTCATTTTGACTTGGATTTAAAAACGCTTTAAAGATTTAGTTACTATGAACATACGTACATACGTACGTCAATAAATTAACATTCTTTAGACTTTTAAGCATATATAATCTACCATATTTTTCTGATGTACGATTTTTATAAAAAAAATAAATAAATATATCTTTACTATAGGTAACAGTTAAAAATATTTAAATATTAGTTTATATTCTTTATTATCTTATTGCGATTCCAAATCAATTACGAAATGTACATACAGATAATATTAGAATTTAAAGCACACATTTACATGGTATTTAGTACGTGAAACTTTGTAAAATCTAATTATTTCCAATTACCTTCCTGACGCCTAAATTTTTTTGTCAAACTTACTCTTGAGTAATAGTTAATCGTCACGCGAATACAGAGTTCAGAAGCATGTATAGGTCACCTATGAATGTATAGAGGGTTCTCTAGGTTATAGGTAATAAAGATTTGTGTGAAATGGTTATTGATTTTAATACTCCGTTATCTCACCCACCAAGTGTTTCACTTACAGTATTTAAATAAAGCAATAATAAAGTAATCAGAATACAAAGCAAATGGTTATAAATCTAAGACCTAGCTATAACTGTCTGAACTAGAAAAAACAATTAACACAATTATTCTTTTTTTTACCTATTTATAAGTTAAAATATAAACATTTAGAATTCAGTTAATATAGCAGATTAAAAAACCCTTCTTTCATCACCATCCAAAAATGAATTATTTTTGTAAATAAACTACTACTTTGCTACACTAAATTTTAAATGCTTATATCTCAGTTATTTTTCAAAAAATGAAAATTTAACTTTACGTTCTTTCAGAAAATAATTTTATAGGAATATGTGAATATGTCATCTAAAAAACTTAAAAACTCGAAACTGATGCGTATAAAAGTACAATTATTTTCAAATCCAGATAAGTAATTATTTTTATTGTGTGAAAAATCAAATGTTGTGAATCTCTGTAAAAATGCATTTGTCAAATGCAGACCGTATTAAGCAGAATTTCCCAACTTGTGCGTCGCAGCTTCCAGAAGCCAGGTATTGTCGAGGCAACGGCATCTGCAATACGAGATAAAAATAGAACATAAACGATATTGCTCCGATTACTTTTCACATCACGTTAATTATTTTTTCGTATCAAAACGAAAGCTACCAACCGAATAAAACCGTTTCATCCTTCACTTACAGTCTACGAAACACCGCTGAAAACAAATCTAACACGTTCTTTATCGGCCTTCGTAATTTCGCCACTGACCGCGAGTGTGCGCTCTATAATTTTGCATCCCATTCACGTGTTATTTAAGCCTCCCGATCCGTCAAGTCAAGTGTTTCGGTCAGAAAATATCAAAAACAACATCGCACAAACGTATAGCTGGCCGAAACCGCGTGCCAAGACGACCGGAGGAAAATAAACAATATCCGTATACGTGTGGTGTTCGTGAGACCGTCGAATTCATTCGTCTACTGACACTTCTGGGAGACAGAACTTCAACAGTCGTCTAGCAGAGGAGAAAATAAAAATAAAAATGTCTTTGAGCGGTATCGCGAAATACTTGCGTATTATTTACGGACGGTGCGATTCATTGACGAACGTCACCAAAAGAAAGCGAGGACACGACGAGGACGATGGCGAAGAAGAACGCGTACTGCCGCCGGCCAAACGCCAGCGGATCCACGGCTCTTTCGGCGCCGGTGCCGGCTCCGCGGAAGCGGTCGGTCGCGTGCCGATCCAAGAGATGACATGGGTCGAAAACGATGCGCCGTTACAGCCCGTCAGTGCGCCGTGCACTCAAGATGTCATCGACCTTACGGGGTCCGACGACGAGGACGACACGGTCGACTTGTGCGGCACCAGCGTCGACGAAGGCAGCGGCGACGATGGTAGCCATTCGGGCGCAGAGTCGCCCGACCTGCGCAGCAGCGGCTGTTCGGACGACGACTCAGACGACGACTCGGACATAGTAATACGAGTAGTAATATGTTCGAGCGGCTCGTGGTCGTCGTCCGATGAGGACCTGTGACCGCGCGTGCGTGCGCGTGCGTGCGTGGCCGGCGTTCGTGGCTTTGACGTTTGCGGTCCGTCGACTTGAGGGCGGTGTATCTTCTCGTCAGGTCGACGGGCCGGTACCAAAGCCTCCCCCCGGGTCGCAGCATTCGCGGACCACGGCCGATCCCCGGGGCTCGCCGGACGCGCACGGATGACGTCGTCCGACGAGGGACCGTGGTGAATCGTGGTGGCTTCGACAGCGCGGTCCGTCGACTCGAGGAGAACATCCCTCCGGGTCGACGGGCCGGTACCGAAGCCCCGTCCCCCGAGCACGGACGCATCCGCCTTGTCATTCGGGCAAACGTCCGTGATGAATGTTTTTTTGACAATTTTTGTCCTGTTTTTGTTTCATTAAAATTACGTTTGTAAAATAAAAACAAGCTTGTTTTTTTTTTTTTAATATTTTTAATATTTTTAAAGCAATTTTTATATATATATATATTATATCGTATTGCGTGATGTAATTCTTCGGAAGCCGCAGCCAGACAAATCTCACTGACTAAATAAAGAGTGCTCAGTAAGTTTGATGGTATATTATTTATATGTTTACAAAAATCGAATACCGATTTCTCTGATCGACGGCATCGGTGACTGATGTCACTGAGTGATATAAGTTATCTCTGTTCAACGCGCCCCCGATTTTCCCCTCGAGGGCGTGTTCCGCGGAAACGAGAATTTCCCGTATTTCTCTAGATCAGTGGTGGCCAAACTACGGCACGCGGGCCAAATCTGGCCCGCGAAAATATTCTACACTACAAAACTTATTTGCGTATCTACTTACGCTTTACCTACTAACGCTTATAACCTACTTACGCTAAAAAAAATTGATAAATTAAAAAATACTGTAAAATTTTTTCATAATATTCAATTCCATGTCACTATAGCGTACCGTTTTTGTTGTTACAATGTCATTTAATAACATAAATATCATTATCGTATCTTATCTTATTTTTGTACCGACGAGAACGATGACTGTTCAGCGTATATTTGTGAGCAAGTATTCTCAACAATGAAAATCAATAAAAGTAAAACTCGATCTCACATTATTACAAATGAACATCTCCATGCCGTTCTCCGTGTAAATTCTACCAAATTAGAACCTATTTTTAATGCCCTCTGCCAACAGAAACAACCTCATAATTCGCATTAACAAATGAATACGTTTTAAAATATTTTTTGAAAGTGTAAACCGTTGTGAATTTTTTCATTCGTAGTAATAATTATTAATTATTAAGTAAAGTATTAAATAAAGCCATTAAAATTAGTAAGCACAATAAAAACGTCATTGAATGTGCAATTACATACCTATTCACCTAAAATTCTGATGACTTAAAAATAAAATTTCACTTAATATCCCGCGGTCTAAAAAAGTTTTTTTTATGGCCCTAGATAAAAAAGTTTGGCCACCACCACTGCTCTAGATCATACATAATAGTTTCTCTAAACTCTAAATACACTTTTAAGGGATAATAACTAAGAAACAAATATTTTATCATGGATTTACTTATTATTTATCAAACATAGTTTACACATACTAACTAGTATTTTAATTTTATTCATGCAAATTTTTACTCGAAATATTTCTAAAAACAAAACTTCCTTTATTTTTATCAAAATATACTATTTTGGTGATAACATAATATTTTAATATATTTCCGTATAATTTAAGTTTCCTGATTAATAATTTACTAACAATAAACGAAAATCATATTAAATATTAATTTGGTACTTTAGACAGTATATATGATTATTATTCAACTTTATTGCACATACAAACACAAGCTCTACTTATAAAATGGATTTAGCATTGTATTTTGTCAATAATAATCAGAAAACGCTACCAACAGAATTCTTAAATTGCCTAAATATTGACACATTGTCTGGCCATTTTTTCACAAAACTTTGAACTTGAATAATACAATTTTGAGAAAAGCCAACACAATAGGCATATTCAACCAATACTATATACTTAAACCGGAAAATATATTTTCTCGAGTAATTCGTCTAATCAACTTAGCTCTTTAATCATATGACCATAACACCACATTATACAATGTATAAAATATTTAAATTGCAAAGTTTATTTTAATACATTTCGATACAATATTGTTAAATATAATATGCTCACCAAAAATATTAGAGTTTGAACTATTGATTTATAGTATTTTTGGTTTGCGGTATTTACAAGGTTAATACATCTAAATGTGTGATCCAATTTATAAATAAAATTACAAATAATAACTAACAGCCTACGGTATATTGATATTACATAATATAAAAGCTTAGGTATAGATAAAAATTAACAATAGACAAAAATTTTTAAAATCTAACCAAATAAATAAAGTATAATATTAAGTATACAAGACATTACTTTCAAAAAGCTATTCTACAAAAAAAAAAAAAAACATATATTAATGAAATAGTAAATGAGTCAGAAACCAAAAGGTTCAAAAGAAAAACAATTTTGAATTTGTAAATTATTGCAAACAATAAATACAAATTAAGTCTAACGAAAAGCAAATAATAACAATGTTAAAAATGAAATAAATTAAAAGTCAATTAATAATACTAACAAGTAATGATTAAGTATTACCTATTATAGCCTGTAAAACTAAACAGAATTTAATAGAAATCAAAATGTTGAACAATTATAACTGAAACTATTTAAAATTGTTTATTTTAAAAATATTGTAATTCCAAAGTTGCTATAACATTTATTTTACTGTACACTTATCCATGCATTTCGTTATCAAATATTGAAAACAAACCAGATGTGAGACATGTTAGTAATTTATGGAAACACATAGATCTTGTTTGGCAAATATTTTTGAGTATTATTAAATGAAAATACAATTTGTTTGTGTAAATCGTACAATAATTTATAAATAGTTCTTTTTTATTTTGTTCATAATTGTATAATATGTCAGTACTTTAAAGTCAATGTCATATAAAAAAATATAACAAAAAGAATCATGATTTCCTTTAAATTATATATTTAGAAATTTGTACCTGATAAGATACTATTTAAAATATAAACCTACTTTTTATATTATAAATACATACAAAATTAATAAATTAAAAGTCTAATAACCAAACTTCTGCTTTTTTAGCCGTCTTTTAGATTTCTGAAGTTCACCATCTGATACATCAGAATTTTCTGATCCTGACACATCTAAAGTTAATTCACTAGACTCCATAGCATAATTGCCAGTAGCCTTGGCTCTCTCTAACGTTCTTATTTGAGATTCCAAAATATTATTTTGTCGTTTGAGATCATCAATATCTTGTTGGTGAGATACATTTTTGCGCCTCATAAATTGTATGTAATCAGCAGCTTTTTTTAATATCTGTGCTCGGCTAGCAACTTTTTCACCTTGGAGTGATGGAACAGAATCTCTTAGACTAGTGAAACTATCTTTAATGTGATCACGTCTTTTGCGCTCTAATGCATTATGGTGTGCACGCTTTTCAGCTGTTTCCAACTCAATGTCACGGTCATCGTCACTCATTTTGAGTTTATTGATTTAATGTGATACCTAAACGAAAACACATTTAAATTAATTTTATGTTATAAATCAACATACTTTAAAAAATACAACTATTCTAAAATTATATTTTCCGAAAATTGACAACTTATTTTACCCCAATTAAAATTATGTTACAATTACAAAACACTTTAGAATACATACAATTTTGTTTGCGATTTTATGAATAATAACCAAATTATTTCAACATCAGGTATAATATGCTTAATACAAAATATAATCATTTTAGAATGTATTTTTTTTTTACATTTAATATATGTAGTTGCCAATATATTGCATAAAATTCTTATTTATATTTTTGTGATTTGTGACTGATAACATTTGAATAATTCAAAAATTGTATATAGTAGTTTATTCAGTTGTTTTAATTCCTAAGATACACAATTGAGTAATTTACAACATATAAGAAATACATAAATTAGAATTTTTTTTTTTTTAATTTTCATCTATACTACATTGATTTAAATCAAATAAATAATAGCTAAGTAATAAGTGAAAACATAAAAATGTTTAACTTTGGTAATCTGCAGGCGCAATAACCAAATTGTTCTAATCTAGTAAGTCTTGGATAGCAGAAAATTAAATGCTTTTGTTATTTAATAAACTAGTAGTTGATTATTTCCCGTAAGAGCTCCATCCAGTTGTTATATTATATCAAATAAATGTACCTCTTAATTTTGAGTAAAATAAAATAAGTTTATAACTCTATAATCTATTTATACATTAATTAGATGTTTAAAACAAGAAATTAAATTTCACAATGCGAAAAATATTCATCATAATATATTTGTGTTTTACGAATACAAGAACAAATTACAAATACATCGAAAATTCTGAACCTACTCTTTAATTAGATACAAAGCACACAAATAACTATTATTGTATAGGGTAATGCGATCGTGTATTAATATTCGACAAATTCAAGTCTAAAAAAGAAAAAAAAACTATATCCGAAATTAGATACGGCATAGGTAGATTAGTTTTACTACTTATTTTCCAAAACAGTTAAGCATATAGGTCAATGTTCTTCGATAATTGGGCCCAAGACGGTTGCGTCATAAAAAAAAAAAGATTTAGCAACACTACGACGGCGTATTACAATCGCAGACTGTACGTCTGCAACTACGGGTGTTAATGTTATTGTCATTGAAACACGAAAACTATTAAAAATAGCATCCGAACACACTCACAAGAGATTGATCTTTGACGGAGGTGTTTAACACCGAACGGCTCTGGTAGTCCGACGGAACGCCCGAGCGATAAATGCGTCGGCAATTGTAAGTAGGCACGCTGGAGAGAAACGTATCACTTGATTTCGCGGTGAATAAATAATAAAACTCCACTGAAAAATCGGAAAGTTTTGATTTTGATCAACAAACAATGCCCTTATCACATTGTAAAAGAGCAACCTGATAATCACGTGTCGCCGTCGCATTGGCCGCACTGGCGGTGCACGTTTCTCCGTTCTTTCCGTTTTGTTGTTCTCGCCGCGAGCACTGATGGCGCAGAGCCACGGACAATGCCGCGAATCCATGCCCACTTCACAGTGCTAACGCCAATGTCCTGCCCTTCTCCCGTCAAAATAAAGATACGTTTAACGGTTTTCGGTGTGTGTCTGTCGATTCGAAATCGCGAGTACAAATTTGTTTTTTAAATGTGAATTTTTACCGTTTATTTTTTTAGTATATAAAAAATACGAAAGTAAGTAATAAATACATAATTTTAAGTAACCATCTTGATCATTTTATTACGTGATTTTATTCATTTGTTACTGGTTTACCCGTCTCCGTTGTTTACTTACAAACACCATTAACGATTGTAGTATTTGACATTTCGGTTTTTACTTGTAATCCTATTTATTTCCATCCGTTTAAGTAATAAGATGCACCTCGTTACGTTTTTACTTACATTTCCTCTATATATCCATGTATATATATTTTTTTCACTTAAGTGCCTCAAAAAACTAACTCATTGATTACAAATTTCAAAATTAATTTAAGTTTCAAATTCATACTAACCTTCACGTTATGAATTCAATGTAGTTGTAAAAACATTTCTAACATTACCTTTACATATCTATGTTAATTTCAAGATGAAGAGAGTTGGAAACCAACAATTCAAAACCCAAAAAAAATCCAGAGCGGATGATGAAGCCAAAGATCCTATTCAAGTATACTGCCGAATTCGGCCTGTTCAGGCTAATGTGGAGTCATCATGCATTAAAGTTATATCAGACTCTGAATTGCAAATATATTGTCCACCCGACGAAAGAGGAATATCTAGAGAAGGACAATTCAGCTACAAAAAAATATTTTCTGAATATGAAACTCAAGAAGTAGTCTTTCAAGACTTGGGATTACCCCTTATAGAACAACTTTTAGCAGGAAAGAATAGTTTAATTTTTGCATATGGAATATCAGGCAGTGGAAAGTCTTACACAATGACTGGTAATCAAGAAGATGGCGGTATTGTTGGTAGATGCTTTGATGTCATATTCAATTCTATTCGAGATTATCAGGCTCGAAGGTTTACTTTTAAGCCTGATAAACTCAATGGATTTGATGTGTTTAGTATAGAAGATGCTATGATTTTTAAAGCTGAAGATTTCAAAAACAATGTTAAAAACCCCATGAAAATGCTTAAAAAGTAAATATAATCAAATTAAAATTAATTTATTTTTACATTCAGTATACACATAATTATGTTTATAAATTTTAAATATCTAGAAAGGATGGAGAGCCAGATCGCATACCTTTTGATTTTAAAGTTATGGATATAGATCAAGATGTAGCTTATTCAGTCTTTATTAGTTATGTGGAAATATACCATAATTATGTTTATGATCTTTTAGAAGATGTCTCTGATGGAGAAATACGACGGTGATTAGAAAATATACCATTGTCTACTTGTAACCCAGTTTAATCTTTGTAATTCTTTTATAGAAACAGTAAAATAATTAGAGAAGATTCAAATGGTAATATGTATGTACATGGTGTAAATGAACAAGAAGTTTACAATGCAGATGAAGCGTTTGAATGGTTGAGAAAGGGTCAATTACGAAAACGTACTGCACCAACTTTTTTGAACATGGACTCCAGTCGTAGCCATACTGTTTTCACTATACGAGTTGTACAAGTGAGTGTTATTTAAAATGAATGCATTCATTTATTTAAGAATTTTGTTCATAATAACAAAATATTGAAATTGAATGTGATCTAGAAGTAGTATAGGCGAATCCCATATTAGACCTCTCAAAATTTAAATTGTTTTTACTTTGAGACCCATGAAATCACTTTATTTAATTTCTTAGCTAACTTAAATAAATTTGTATCTTACTTCGGATATCCCAAAATATCTCAAACCAAGTATGCAACTTTTACAAATAAGATCTAAATAATCTTCATAGGATGGAATTGTTGAATAATCAATACATATTTGTTAAAATACTTAAAATAATTTTTATGATTTATTTAGGCACCACTGGATATTGATGGTGTAAGTATAATTCAAGATAAAAAATATACTGTTGTGAGTCAATTGTCATTAGTTGATTTGGCTGGAAGTGAACGAGCTGGAAAAGCAAAAACTACTGGACAACGCTTACAAGAAGCTGGTTAGATTTTGTTTTTTTTTTTTTTTTTAACCCCTTGTTTAAAACTGAATATTTTACAGGAGAAATAAATAAGTCGCTATCAAATCTCAAACAATGTCTTAAAATATTGTATGAAAATCAGTCTTCTAGTAATTTAAGAAATATAGGCGAGAAAATACCTTATAGAACATCTCGTCTTACACATTTATTCAAAAGTTTCTTTGAAGGTTCAGGTTCAATTAGAATGTTAATTTGTGTTAATCCTTTATCTGAATATTCTGAACTTTTGGTTGGTATACAATTCAATACTTTAAGTAATCATATCAATGTTAAAATAATATTTTTGTTTAAAGCCTGTGCTACAATTTGGTGAAATGTCTGGAAGTGTACAAGTCAAAAGAATGACGCCATTACGAATGGACCTAGGTTTAACTCCTGGAAGAAGAAAAGTTGTTGATGTAAATATTTTTTTTCACTGTATGCGTCACGAAAACATGCGGGTTACCCCAGCCATGTGGTGATTCCTCCATAAATCAGTTGACATTAACATATACTCGTACTGGTTGGAATGCCACTAATGTATTTGTTATATAATTATTGTATATAGTTAAATTTGATAGGTAGTAGTTAAGGTGAAGTAGTTAGCCAAATACTGACGATAAATCGCCACACCTGGAGTCACCCACACATTTCTATGATGCATACTGTGATTCAACTTAATCATTAATGCATTGATTTATTATTCATATTTATATTTATACATATAAATGGAGTAAATATTTACCTTATATTTCTTATAATTATTTAACCTTATTTCTTATAATTTAATTTGAATGTGCATTTATTTGTATTAACTTATGAAAATTATAATTTAAAGAAAACTTTTCTTTTATTCTTATAAAAAATATTTGTAATACTAATTTTTGAACTTCAAAGCACTTTTTTTTTATTTTGCTTGTGTAGTATGTTGGTAATATGAACACTGAGTCATAATTTCCTAATACTGATGTACATTTCTATTATTCTAAATTATACAGTATATAGAATATTTTAAATATATCAACAATATTAAACCTGGTCTATTTATAAATATTTTTCGATTATTTTGGAGGTATAATAAATTCAAATGGATTATAAATTATTTACTGTTAAATTTGTATTCCAAATAAATATATATGAATTAATTATTTACCTCGTATATATCAAAACAAATTCAATAAACTTAACAAAATATTTTTCTTTTAGATTCAATCACTGAATCGTATTCCATTTGTAATTGAAGAAGATACAAAAGCTCCGTTAGACAACAAAATGACATATGAGTCAAAAGAAGATTGCTTTGCAAAGTAATTTTTTAATATTTATCATAATAAAACCATCATTTTGATAAAATGTTGACCTTAAAATGGAAATCAAAACAGTTGTTTGCACATGAACGTAAATGTCATAATCATCAATTATTATAAATATTACATTTAAATTAAACACAATTTAAATCTTCCACTGTTAGAGTGTTTATGTTTCTATTTCTAATAAACTTTATCTTGGTTGATTTTAACTTAAAATTATACAGATAAATACACTATAAATTATCCTGGTCTATAAAGATTTTATCACATTTAAAATAGCAAGATAGTTGAAAAATATTACTCATTTAAGAAGTGAACAATGAAAACAGATATTGGGTTATGATTTGTACATTGTCCTGCAAGAGAATCCCCAACTTCTTAATGTCCACTAAACAAATTCACATTAGTGTATTCTTCCTTGTCATTTTGTACATTTAAATTATGTTTATTACAATGTCACTGGAATAAAAATTATTATACACCAAATCATGTTATTCAATAATATAAATTTCGATTCGAAAGTTGTTCAAATAGTGAAAAAAATGTATAGCTGCTCCTAAATTTGCGGGGTTAATTTCATAAAAAAGTGACTGTTTAATAAAATAAAAAAAAATTGTATCACCGAGTGTAAAAAAGGTCAACATATACAATATATATGCATGTTTTTGTGTAACGTAATAATCTTTATCCACCAAACATTTATGATCTACAGTTACTTGACTTTGGGTCCTCCGTTGCCTGAATTAGAAGTTAATGACTTACTAGATGAGGAGAAAAGACAACAAATTATTATTGCTCTTGATCAAAGGATTAAAAAGAAAGATGAGCTCCGTGATTTGTTAATTAAACAAAGTATGATGTGAAAATATATTCATTACCTAATAAAGAAAATTAAATATATTCTTTTGTTTACAGGTAATGATATACGATCGCAGATAATACATTTAGAAAATAATTATTCTGGTGCTAAACAAGAAATCACTTCATTGCAAATTCTGAGAGATCAAGATACTAATAAAGTATTTTATAAACATACTTCATTTTAATGTTTTAATAAATAAAATTTTTTTCCATACAGGTCAAACAATACCAAAATAAAGCATTTTTGTTAGAAAATGAAATGACATCATTAAAAAGAAAATTAGAATTAATGGATAATGAAAACAAAAGACTTAAATCTGATGTAAGTTTAAAAATGTTTCATAATATGATAAAAAAACAAAATTATTATAATAATGTTATACAGAAATTATAACAACTTGTATACTTTATAATATATTTGGCAGTATTAAGTCATAAAATAATTTAAAATAAAAAATCTTGATTTATAGTTAAATGCAAAAGAAAATATGCTTAATCAAGTTTCGGCAGATAAAGATTTATTAAAACAAAAATACAATACAAAAATTGTCAAAAAGCAAGAACAATTATCCAGAGAATTTAAGGATAAATGGAAGGTTCAAGAAAATGAATTTGAGGTTTGTACAGTTTATATATACAGGTATATAATAGAAAATTCTTGATTCTTCTTTATAATAACTTATTAAATAATTGTTATTTTCTCCTAAAAGAAATTGATTTGAAAACAGGATTTAAATTATCTTTAAATTACAAAATTCAAAAATGACATTACTTTTCTAAAATATCAATAAAATTTCAGTTTATTATATTTGTTAAATATTAGTTATTACCATTTTAAGTATAACAAAAATAATTTTTTTTAAACGTAATAGATCTGGAAAATGATCTGTTTTATAAATATTATTTTTTTATTTTTACAAATAAAAGCATTTTTTAATAACTGTCTTGATTTAAATCTTTATAGAGTTATGTAGATGATCTTTAAAACATTTTTATGTCTTAAATAAGTTTTAATTTTAAGATTTGAATATATTTTAGGCAAAACTACAAGACAAGAAACGAAAATTAAGGCACATCAAGAATATTGTAGAAAGCACAGAAAGTATTCCTGGTCATTTTTCCCGACGCCCTATTAAACGAACTATATCTGATGAAAGTTTATGTAAACCAGAACCTATCGTGAATAACATTAAACCCACTGATGTAAAATCAACAGAGGTTAGAAATCACAATTTATTTATAATTAATGTGCATACTCATGTTTCAATGATATATTTATTATTTAGCCTTCGCAAGACACATTAAGGTATTTACGATCGAGACGGTCAAAGTCTTGTGATCCACAGGAACGTTGGATTGAACACAAGCCTCCTGCACCTACTCCTTTACAAACTATCATGCAACCAAAAATGAAGAAACGTAAATCTGTTTCCAAATTAACAGACGCCAAGACTGTGTCCAATAATGGAGCCTCAAAATATTGTTTATTGACTCAAGGATCAGACGAACAAGGCCTTCCAGAAGCTAAATTATACAAAGTATGGACATTTTTTTTTTTTTTTACATCAGTTGTGATCGAAAGATTATAAAAATTATTTGTTTAATCGTATTGGATATTTTCAGGCTGATATCATACAAACCTTGGGTGGAGGTGCACAGGTTGTCTTTAATGACGTAGAAACCTTAAAACAAGACTCACCAATTGGCGGTTCTCCTGTAAAAAACCGTATTCAAGCTTACAACAATGAAGTTAGGGCTCACGGTGGCGGTTCAAATGACTTGCAAGCAAAATGTTATGGCATACAAGGATATACTCCTGTGTCTAGAAAATAATATTAATATTTCCTCTTTTATAGAAATAACGTTATGTGTATTTATATTAAGTATTAATATTTTATACTATGATATGCACTTTTAACTGTAAATAACCATTTTTTTTTATATAAATATAAATTGTACATATTAAGAATCCTGTTATGTTTACATGTATGAGCTTAAATTCAATTAATATTTTTATCCCATTGAAAAATAAAAATAGTCTATTATGAAATATATTTTTATTTATTATTTAAGATTCTACTCAAAATCACTAATTGACGAGCAGTTCAATAAATGAGTAAATTATTGATCAAATCCAGTGTCGCAGAGCGAAGTAAAAAGAGAAGAGCGCGCGAAGACTGTTTATGACAGTATATATACTACGACTTGACTTACACCATTTAATTCTACAACAATCAACCCTCTGACTTCCAATCGTTAAATTAAAAACCATTTCCAATTTCTAGAAACAGAAACCCTTAATACATCATTGGCTGCTATTTTTGCTTGAGTAATCATTATTTTTTCCTTTACCAAGGTGTAGGAATAAAAAATATTAAAAATTATGATTCGCATAAAAAGACATTTGGTGAAAATTCTGTGTTCTCCTTGAACTTGTTTCAGTGACGCGCTAATTGCCACCAGAGGCATTCTCAGGATTTTTTGTTGGAGGGGAATATGAAAATGTATTGTCTATATCTGTACACCGATCGTTATCGAAATAAATATGAACGCAAACGATTCACATAATTATTTATTGATTAAAATATATTATTTATCTATCAGATGCCATAATAATGCCTCCATCATTACTTATATTTTGGACTAAAACTAATGCATGGGGGAGCCTATCCCCCATGCCTCCTCTAAGAACGCCCATAATTGCCACTGTTAAGACAGTCAAATCATACTAATTTCAGTTGGATTCAGTGTCACAAAAACTAGAGAGCCTCAATAACGTCTAGTTGGTCACTGTCCGATTAATTAAGATTGGGCTTTCTGACACGAACCAATTACACTGAAGTTTTCGGACTAGTGATGGGCATATCCGGATTTCAAATATCTGGATTTAGGAAATCCGAATAATTTTTGTTATTCAATAACTCATTTTTATATTTTTCATAAAATAAATGATATAACCATTTTTGAATATAGGTTCGATTGATACTATTTTTCCCACGTATTTCAATAATGGTTGCGCAAAATAATAAAAATAATTACCTATGGAATTTAATGGTTTTTTTGAATTGGCCAGCACATATTTTATTTATAAAGATTAATTATTATGTTTTATTAACAAACTAAAAAAAATAATGAAATAATCTAACATAGGTACCATTTTACAGGGCTATTACAAATTAATAACTAGTAATTGATTTAAAATCAAATTAACAAAATAAATAAAAATAAAAATATCATCCATCAAAAATAATTATGAGTTACATAAAAAGCAAATCCATATATCCGGATAATTCAGATATGAATTTGATTCAAATCCGGATTTGGATATCCATATATCCGGATAATTCAGATATTCGTATTTCATGCCCATCCCTAACTCAGACCTAATACGACACAATTATGAACAAAAGCCATTTAATTTTACAAGTAATATTTATTTTCATACGTACATAATATACATATATATATATTGGTATGTATTATTTTCAAAATGTATCTTTCAATTGTTTTTCAAAACTTAAGAGGACAATAGTCCCTCAGGTACAGACACTGAACACTAAATACATAATAGGACTGTTCTTTGTATAAACACGTACACATACAATTTATGTATATATATATATTAATCACAAAAACATTTATTGTAACTAACATCAAGTATCAACAGAACGCATTTGTACAATACACATGATATTGATTTTATTACATATATATATATGTGTGTGTGTGTGTGTATATGGTTCATTATAATTTTAACTTAACCTAGTCCTAAAAATTTGGTTATATTCCATCAATTTCAAAACTATTATTAAACGAAAACGTATACAATATATTAAGTACAATAATAAAATAAAAATAAATAATAATAATAATTCTATGATCATATTAATATAAAGTATTCTTCCATAAACACCGAACAATATGAGTGTCACAATCGATGAAAATTAAATGCTAAATTTGAAACATATATTACACATATATTATATATATATATATATAACATAGTTTTAGTAATATTACATTTTTATATGGCTATGGTTGCACTAGTGGTTTAAAAATTAAACGAATAATAGAACATCACAAGCTAATAACATTATGCCAGTTTTCATGGAAAACAACAGACTAGAATCACAGACCGGCAAGGAAAAACAAATAACATCTCAACTTGAAAAATGTAAACTGGAATTAATGGGTGTAAATGTATTTTAATCCAATTTATTCTTAATGCACTTTTTTTATTAACGATAAGCGGGGTTGTTTGGTCCCTAAGCATTGAAACATTATCGGATAAAACATTTTTTTATAATACACAAAAATTTAACGGTCAATTTTTTTTTTGAGCGCATATTTATGACATTATTTTCTATGGCAATGTAATAAATAAAATGGAAAAACAATTTCATAAATTTAAATATTTTAAAATATAAAGAGAAAATAGGAAAAGTTAATCAGAGAATAATTATAATTATTCATAAATATGAAAATTAAACATATATGTTTATATGTATATATATACATACAATGTTTCTAAATAAACACCCAAGTTGCACAGGTTCAGCTTATAATTGATAATTTTTTTTTTTTTTTTTAATTCGGAATCCTCAACACAGCCAAATCTAATTTTAGGAATGATTTTCCAAATTACTACCACCAACTTTACAAATGAGAAAAAAAATTATCAATTAAAAACCAACATATAAACACCGCCCTGCTTTTGCTACTTGCTGGGATATTACTTAAAACTGTGTATACTGCATACACAAAAATATATTAATTCCAGGAGTTTAAATCAGGTACAACATAGAAAAAGTACAACAGATAAAAATAATTATTCTGATAATAAATTATTTAACTAATATACTTAAGAATTTAAAGATACATTAGTGCCTGTTATTTTATTGAAACATTCCCAAAATTGTATTACTAAATGTTCTATGCTGCGTGCAGAAACTAAAAAGAGAATAAAATTGATTTCAAGCAATTTAATACTAAATGGATGGCAAGAATTATCGCAATGAGCATTGTGCTCATATTTAATTATATATTTACAATACTTTTTTTATACTGAACGGAAGGGTGAAAAATACTTTCAAGTTATAACAATAAAAATCAATTGATTCGCGAAGGCCGACTAAAAAACTATAACAGTAAAAAACGAAAAATAAAACAAAACAAGACATTAAATAACAAAAGTAAAGAGCTTTAAACATACTGCTGGAAGGGTATTTACTGCTAACAAAGAGGAACAAAATAAAATATTAGGTACTTAACTTAACAGATATATAGATGCAAATTTTAGTAGATTTAAGCAATAGGACACAATCAGATAACATATTATGAAGATGAAGATAATAAACAATGTAAAAATACAATGGAAATGGTGGAACAAAAGAAAGTTAAAAGCTTAATTTTTTCAGTCAACAGATTTTTAAACTAATAACATAACCAATGTGTTATTGATCAAAAACAATGATAAATGACAATAGTGATAGTAATAATAGTAATCAATAACATGGCCGCTTACATTTACAAAGGGAATAATTATGACAAATTTTGAGCGTGATTAAATTTGAGACTCAGCAGCTGACAAAATGTATACATATGAAACTTAATAAAATATAGCCAAATAACTGATTAACACTCATTCATAGCCTTGTGAACAGCTAAAAAAATTAATACTCAATTTATAATACAAAGTTAATATTGCACTCCGAATAGATAGTGTACAGTATATAGCAGGGATGGGCAACTTTAATTTATTAGAAGGCCAATATTCTAAACTTTTATATTTAACAGACCATAAAATGAAAAAAAGGCCTTTAAATTACTAATAATTGGTATTTTTTAAATATATAATTAACTTTTTTTTTGTGATACTATTTTTACATTGATTTGAAAATGAAAATAATTATTAATTTAGATATATTAACACCCTTAATTCTACAAACTATATAATTTATAAATATAAAATCTATATAAATATATTATATAATTTCAATAAATACTTTCTCAACATATTTTAAAGTACTTTTAATTTTGATAATTTAAAAGGTAACATGAGCCAGATTAAAAATGGTACACAGGCCGGATGTGATTCACATGCCACTAGTTACCCATCCCTGGTATATGGTAACAGAATATTTTTAATTTTCCTGTACAACTAACATTGAATTTTCAGAACTCATTTTTTAAATTACTCCCAATCAAGTATTAATCATTTAATTGGAATTCTAAAAATTAATAACAAGAAATCTTACACAATACATAACATTTAACATGCTCTAAATGAAATGTTTAGGAGGAGGTGGCGTTTTATATGGCGACTGATTAGGTGAACTGTCACCCAAGTCCAATCTCAATTCAGTTTCAGGACCAAGAACTGGACATAAGTTTAACTGATCTAAAGAAAGTGAGACGGCTGCAACATCAGGCATAATTACTTGTTCACCTCTATCATCAAAATCTTCATCATCTTCATACTAAAAAATGTATAAATATGAATTATGAAAGTAAAAATGTTTATGATAATATTCACTTACTCTAGAATTACTAGTATATCTTAATGATGAAGCCATATCATTTAAAACATATGGTCTATGCTGTTTTCTCAATTTTGGTTGCGCATATACTGATGGTAAGGTGCTAGTTCCTAAACCTTTTCGTTTTTCTTTTCTTGTGCGATTGCTTCGAGATCTTGTACTATCTTTAGGTTTGTCGTCAGGACCTCCACCACAATAGCAAACAGAACTGGCAGCTTTCTAAATAAAAAAAAAAATAAACACAATATAAATATAAAAATTTTCAAACTACACTCAAATATTCATAATACTTCTAAAAGGTAAGCAACAGGATCAGGTAAATTAAATTCGCGCACAACTCTTAATCTGATTTGGTGATTGATCTCTTGTCGACTAGATAATGGCAGTGATATTGCACGTTGACAACCTGGAGCTGACCTTAATTTTTGATCACGTTTAACCATAGCATTCATGGTTGATGCATCTGGGGCTACAAATACATCAATGTTTTTAGAAATATCTCAACCAATTGATGAAAGTTCATATTCATGTACTTGGTATTGATGCTGTCAAAACATCAAGAGATGAAAGACCATATGATGAGGGAGTGGGTTTTTCTTCTATCATGTACAAAGTGTCAGGAATACCATCTGGCATGTATCTTGTTCGTCGTACAAGCTCTTCATCTTCTCTTAACATTTGATCTTCAAATAATGACTAAATCAAACAAAAAACAATCATAATTATAATTTTTTTCATGATAAAAGTATTAAATTATTTACCTAGCTGCTTTTTTAACAACAGTTTTACTCAAAAATATACAATAATAATAAACAAAATAGATATAGTTTCTCTCATTGACTTACTTTTATTTCATCATAGTATGGAATAAATAGCCTAGGTCTCACATAAAGTCCTGATGGATGTCTAATCCAAGCATTTATACGAGACATATGATGAGATAATATTGGCGAATCATTTCCAATCATATGACTTGGCGGTGAACTCACTAAACCTCTTCTTATTGCCTGTGTGAGTGTTTCATGTTCTGTTGGGATGACATGATCCATACGCACCAAAGGTAAAAGTTCAGATAATATTTCACGAAGTTCTACATCGCTTAAATCTCGTTTTTTCACACCTTTTCGGCTAACAGAATGCGTTGTTTGACTAACTAAATTTGGTTCTAAAATAATTAAATTTATTAGAAATTAAATATCAATTCAATATTAGAAGTTCAACAGTATACCTCTATCTTCCATACGCCTAATCAATTCATGTTCACCCCATTTAAGAACAGCTTGTAAAACTTCAAGTTCACTAGCTTGTAAGAAATTACTCTTTAAACAGTCTATAAGATGAGCTTTGTCGAGTTGATACAAGACAGGACTATTAGCTATTTGAGAAAATTCCTCTCTCAGAAAATGTTTTGCTTGACGATGAACCCATGCTGACCCATGAGGCAAACTTCCCCACCTAGAAATTTGAATGTAATTAAATTTAAAAACTAATATCATATATTATTTAACATTACATAATATAAATAAAATTACCTAAGTACTCCTGGAAGTGACTCTAAAGTAAGCCATTCTAGGATAAGATCTTCACAACCTTGGGATACTATTTCTAATTCTAAGAAACGACCAATTTGATACAATTCCATTGCTTCATCCAGAGGACTAGGTCTAACACGTCCAGTATTAGTGAGAGCTTCAACCTAGATAAATTGTAAACATAAGTATTTGAAAGTTATTAACATATATATGATTATATTTACTTCGCTCAAACTGCCAGCAGAAGAACCGCACCCAGAACCTCTTAATATCAGAGACAAATCAACTGTATCTAAATAAATTGCATGTAATAGTACTCTCGCATATCGTTTTGGAATTACTGATTCATCTAGTACTATCCTAAAATTGTTGAAAATATAAAATTTTAATTTAAACAATCACTGGTAAATAAGTATAAATAATAATAATAAATAACAATTCAACAAACCTTGTAGGAATGTGTAAAGCTCTTTCTGTATGTTCTTCACCAGATTTAGTTCTTCGTTGAATAAGATTTCTAAAAAATGGTGACCTAGCACTAAGTATAGATTTATGGCAAGGTAATTCCAATTTTGGTTGAAAACCATATTCAGATCCAGTAGATTCTGGCCTTCGATCTGAATATCCTTCAGGAATAAACACTAGAGCAGCATCTGCATAATCTCCAGTTTCTAACAGGTATCTTAAATCATTTTCTAATACATTTGGTGTTCCAAGTTCATCACCAAGTCTTCTCAATAAAGCTAAATCTATATCTCCATCTCTTGGAGCTATATCACCTGTGTATAAAAACCGCAATAATGCCGAAAACATTTCTATGTCAACACCAGGTGTTCTTAAATCTAAACAAATACGTGCTCCATATCCGGGGCACCCTAATAACAATTCGCGGAAATATGGACATCGAGCTGACAAAATTGCTCTATGTACTGGGAAACAAACACCACGAAAAATGAGATCGACATCTGTGCAATATTTATGGTCGTATAGAGTAGACAAGTCTTGTTTAAATGTAGCAGCTGGAGGCCTAGCAAGTTCTGCTTGTACAGACAAATCTTTAAGGGCAGCCAATGCTTCATATTCTTCAAGTAAAGCAGTAACTTCAGCAGGAGACCAGTCAGATATTAACTCTCTAATTACACGACCATGATTACACACTTTGGAATACCGGCGACGCTTTATAAGTTTTTTTCGCAAAGTAGCAAAACCTGACATACGCATCTTACGTCTCTCCCTGCAATGACACAAAGTTCATTTCAGTAAAAATAGTGATACTTAAGAAAAAATTATAATCATTACTTTATAACTCCAGGATAATTTTGAACATCCATATTCGGATATTCATTGGAAGAAACCCCGGCACCCATAATGTCTTCTGGCCAGATCCTTTTCGTCATCCCATCATATGACCATACACAAGGTAACAAGGTGAAACATATGTTCATCACATAGTTATTTACTCTGCAAGCATCAAAACAGTGAAATATACAAATTACATTAGATTAAGAAAAAAATAATGATATAAACCAAAGAATACTTTTATGCACAGACTATTGTCTATTCTATTTCTTAATAAAAATGTATGTATAGAATTAACATGTTGAATTAAAGTAATTTAAAATGATGTACATAATACTAATAAATAAAAACAATTGTAATATTTGTAGCTTACAACAATCAATTAATTTTAAGTAATTGAACCAAAACATTTAAAATTGACTTGATCTACAATAATTGTCCAGTATTTGAAAGTAATAACAAATTCAAGTAATTACTTATAATTCATGAAATTCATATAAACAAATTCACAAACTCTACCTGATTAAAATTGGGTCAAGTCAATAAATTATTGTAAACAAGAAAACACATTCATAATATTAAAAGCAAAGCATAGAATCATGATATGATGATTTGCTATTATAACACAAATAAATTTACTTTGACAAGAAAGCAAGAAACGAAACGGAACATGTAGTCAAAAAGTATTTCCTAAATATTGTAGAGGTATCCAAGAAAAATTGGCTACTTACAGTTTATGAACATTTCTTGACTCGCATTCCTAAGACCCTTGAGGTGAACTGTGATATGATAATACTTGTTTGAACTTAAAGAACAATAATGGATGAATTCCCAGTTGAAATTTCAATATCGAATCGACATTTTATTGTTTGACTAATTGAAATATGTGGATACAAATTTCGCTTAACTGAGAATATTCTGTTCTATTGATAAAAAAAAAACATCAACACGCCTACAAAACGGGTTATAACGTCTTTGGAAATAAGTTTCCTAATGAGATCACAAATATGGTAATGAAAAACATAAATATTCAAAAGTGAATTCTACACTGTTCGAGATGATCAAGTTATATTTGATTTTCACTCATTGAAAAAAATTATGTTGAATACATTTATTATGAATGTCATATGTTATAGAATTTATTGTATTGTTTAGCATTTTACCCAAGTTGTTTACAATTCGTATTCACTTTGGATATCTCAATTAAACAAAAATGATTGATAACAAAAACATGTGATCTAAGATAAAAACCAAAAACATGCTGTTGCTGTTCGTAAATTTAAAAATATCTTCGTAAGTTTAATTTCAAGTGTTGTATAGTTAATTTACTAAACCGTGATCATATAAATTTATTTGTTGATTGTATGACTAAAAATTCGTAAGCCATTCCAGTTTTGTTTTGTTTTTCAACTGCATAGCCGATGTCAACGAGTTAAAACAATTGTAAGTAATTGAACTAATTATGTTGAGTACTTTTTATATGGATCATGTGCTAAACAGTTATAATTTGATAATTTCGAATTGATGTCGTTATATTTAAAAAATTAACTTGAAAAAATTTGATTACAAAATACTGAGATGTTCAAATCAAAAGTACCTAAATTTTAAGATCTATTATTTCCACCCAACATATCTATTTATAAATAGTTTTTAAACGATTTTACCAAAAACTAACATTTAACTATTTTATTAAAGATGTAATGTAATTGAAATTATGTAATTCTGTTGATTAGAAGAGTTTATATTGATTTATTTTCAATAGTGCAGCAGCTTATACATACCTGTTATATATAATATTAATTTTACATCTAAAACTTGGTTCTCATTGTTTTTTTTTTGTTCTCAACTGCTCAACTGATACCAATGTTTTAGATAAAAAAACAATACTTATTTTAATCAATCATATAAAGTAATTACTTATTAAGAACTAGTGATATGTACTCATTTTATTAGGCATATCAACATCAAATTTATTTATCATAAATCTATGAATAACTTTTTTTAATTCAAAATTAGTCATACTTTTTTCAAAAGTGTTAGCATCTGTTTATGAAACTAGAATATTATAAAGTACCTAATAATAATACAAATTCATACAATTTAAATCTTTTAATTATCTTATTACACCATTACGTACGGTAAATATGTCTTTTTTGAATTTTATTGTTGCTATGACACTATTTATTATTAAATGTGATATGGAGTCATCAAAAAGATTATAAATTTTCAATTAACTGTAATAGTGTAATATAATAAATTGTACTTTATCAATTATTTTTTAACTCCATCTTACATTTTTTGGTTCTGAATGATATAAGTAACAAGTTTTATCAAAAATAAAATATAATTGTGTATAATAATTATCTATTATTTTAAATAAGTCAATATCTGTCTTTAAATTTGTTCTTTTGTGAATGTTAAATTAAATATGCAAACTAATCTAATTAATATATATAAATCAATATAAATTAATTAAATTTCACATGCCAAAAACTCTTTTGGGGATAAAGGTTTTTGAAAAATTATAAAATTAATATTGTCATGAATAGTACATGCTCACATGTGAAATTAATATTTTACATTTTTTATTCTGTCAACTTTTTACTTAAATTATTTTTATATGTTTAAAATATATTTTAGGGCCTCTATTTGCAAGTATTCTGAATAATTATAGTTTACTGCTGAAAATAAGAGTATTTTTAAATTCTTACATTTTTGAATTTTTCAAAAATAAAACCATATAATTTTTTATTTATACTAAATTTCAAATAAATCTGATCAATTATAGCCACATTTTTTGTGATCCTAATTCAGTTTTGTTTTTGTGTATTATAAATATAAATAACCCAATAAATTTTGGAAAATTTTTGAGGGAAGAAAAATGGAAATCCCCAAGATTCTATTTTGCATATTAAAGATTGTATTTAACATTTTGAAAAATGCCGTGTCATTTTGGACATTTTAGAAAATATTCTGTTTAGTGAGACACAAAATTATATGTATTTAATTATTTTTTATGATAAAAATGATCTTCAGTAAATAAGTTAGTTGCTGACTTCATCTGGTGGATTTATGGTACCTATTCAGTTGCCAAATTAAAACTGCCTCTGGGAATCAAATTCCTTGATACACTACTGATTAGGTACTTATAAATGTCATACATTGTATGAACAATTTTAAGTTCAGTATGAAGTATAGCACTGAAAGCTTTTGAATAAAATATTTATTTATGATGTCTAATTTTTAGAAACAACTACATTATTTTAAATAATTTCTAAATGTTTCTTTGTTGAGTTTGTATATATTAATATTAACAATAGTAAAAAAAAATTAGAAATAGTAGGAAAATATTAACTCTTTCTTAAATAACCCTAGTTCAGAAGTGCATTATGTTTTAATAGCCATTTGCTAAATCATAGTTAAGTATATATAAATAATTAAAAAATAATATATTTATGTACTGTTTATTGCTGTGCTTTATGTCTATGTTCAGCTGTCTCTAAACATGATTTTCAGTACCTATATCATTTTTTGTAATTTGATTTATGCTTTTTTGTGAAAATTATCTTTTTTTTTTGAGTGTAATAATATTGTCTTTATCTAAAAGCTATTAATATCATAAAACAGAAAAACATGTTTGGACTGATTATCAACTTATGAAATTACATTTATTTGTTATGTTAGTCATTTATATAATAATTTTAAAAAATACTAAGTATTTTACAGACTATGAATGCAACTATAGAATAAATTTATCTTAAAGTGAAAATACAAACAATACCACTATGTTTTTTTTTTAGAAACAATTGGTTTTTAGTTACATAATTGAATGTCTTTTATAGAAAACTGATAAGTTTAATTTTTTGTGTAGCATACTATTTAGAAGTGGTAACTTTCATAATAAGTATTAAATAAATAAATTTAAAATTATAAAATTGTTAATAATGACATAAAAATGGTATTGTAATAAATATTCAACCTTTTCTATACATAGTTATTAAAAAAATTATCTGGCTTTTATTTGAGTTCTTAACTACTGTAAACAATAATTTACTTATAAAAGAGTCAAATTTATTTTTATTATAATATAAATCTTACAGTAAGATAGAATGATATATCATTGCACATCACCCATGCAATAGAATCTAGGATTTTGTAAAGAGTATAGTATAAAAGTAAAATTATTACTCGTATTAAATCAAAAAGTTAAATTTATTAAATAAAGCATAATTTTAAATAATTAATATGCCAATCGTTAAAGTTTGGAATTTAATTATATTAAAGATAAACATTTCTAGTCTTCTATTGTTTATTAATTCTATAAGCAATGATATATATCGAATACTTATCAATAATTATCATGAATTTAATACTTTAATATAAAATAATTTTCAAAAAATTTATATTTTAATTGTACAATTATCTTGTCTAGATGTCTAGATAAAAAAAAAATATATATATATATAATTTTTTTTTTAAGTATAACATTTTTGGATATCTTGTTATTAAACCTTAATATACATCACAACAAAACAAGAAATTTATTTTGGTACTTTTGATTTATTTCAAATATTTTTGACTTATGTATGCTCCTTCTGTATATGTTCCAAATGGGTAAAATATTAAATTAATACAACTTATCTATAATATATAATAAATATTTATTGTCATACCTCTTTTTTGTTAAATTACATGCCACTAATTCATTTTGAAATATTTTTATAAAAATGTTTAATGGAAAATATTTCTTGTTTACTAATTTATTAAAAATAACTGAAATTTGTATGACAGTAATTTTTCTTGGACCAGTACTAAGAACTTTCTAAAAAGTTGCATGTTGTTCTATTATTGAGTTTAATACATATAAATATAATATACTAATTTTATTACTCTTTACTAAGAATAAATTACTATGACAATTATTAATAATAAATTATTGTTTACTTTTCAGTTTGTACAATGTTAACTCCTAATTTTGAATTGGATCAATCTGACGATTATCTAATCATTAAGATTAAAGCTAGATTCGCTAATGTAAATGAAACTGAAATAGACGTAAATGGTTCTGAAGTAACATTTTATTCCTCACCATATTATTTACGGCTTCATCTACCTGGTGAAGTGGCAGAAACTGATTCTTCATCTGGGTCTTATGATTGGGATTCATATGTTTTTACCTTTAAACTGAATAAAGTTAATCCGGGTGAACACTTCCCAGATTTAGAACTCATTAATAAATTTTTAACTCCAAAAAAAAATTCTCATACAATCAATCCATCTATAGAAATTCTGAATGAAAATGCTCATAGTGACAATAATGGTGATGACGACGATGATGATATAGATTGTAATTTTTTTCAAAAACCAGAACCTGCAGAAAATATCATTTCTGTAAAGTATGGATTTGCTAATCAAATTCAAAATGCATTTAATAGCTATAATGAAGAATTTTTTGAAATTATTGAAATTAAAAATCCTGATGATTTAAATTTTGATCAAAGAAAATCATTACAAGATGATAAGGAACTAGCAGATTTTTGTGATGATCATTACTTAGCAGATTTAATGATTGAGCCAGATGAATTACAAAGCATACTGAACTTCAAACCATTTTGGCTTACCTCAAAATGTATCTTAAATGATTCACATAAAAGTACCTTAAAATCATTTGGCAATAAAGAATATTTACTTAGCAAAGAAGATAAAAAATCAGCTTTACTATCATTGGTTGACATAATTTATGCATATTGTTATTGCATAAGAACAAATTTGGGCGAAGAAAATGCTGAATCAGCTTGGGTCATCAATAAGCTATCATCTACTCTCTCTTGGTTCCGTAATTTTGACACATTTGACGAAACTGTATTGTCGTGCATTAGACGTAGTTTATGTTATCCTTTGTACAGACGATGGGATTTAAGCGTTTTAGTGCTTTCTGATGTACGTAAAGTATTTGAAAATGGATGCATTTGTTTACTTACATGTTTATTAGATATTTATAAAATATTCAACGCCAGTGAACCTAGATATGTATTGAATCAACTGTACATTAAAGATTATTGTATATGGATTCAACAGTTAAAGAGTACAAATTTTGAAAATATTTCAAAACTTTTTGATGACAATCAAATTAAGAAAGATCATTTAAAATTAGATTTAGAAGAATTAGAAGTAGCTGCGATGAGTATAGATGAAGATATAACGATTTTGGAACAAACACAAAACATAAATGATGACAGTATTGTATCTAAAATACAACAATTACAAATATCAAGTTCCGAAAGTAGTTTAGATTCTGATGATGATGATGAAGAAGAATCATAATATTTTTCAATTTGTATTGTATTATAATTATATTTTTTTCTGTGTACTTTTTTATTTAATACTAGACATTCAGTGAATCAAATTCTGTGTAAATAATTGTATTGAATAATTATTATTTAATTAAAATAAATAATACTAAGTTCAATAATACAAATGTGCGTTACTTTTCATGACAATAATGCCTTATCTATTGTATAGACTTACTTTTTACCTACTTTTTATTCCTATTGCAAGTTCCAGCTATTAATAATTTTAATGTAAATTATATTATACTAATGTATTCTTTAATATACATCAGTGTTAATCCTTTTTTACTATTCTATTATTTCATGATTACCAATATTTATACCATACCTGTGTTACAATCAACATTAATTTCAATAAATCATGACCTATTACCTACTGAGTAATTTAATGGTTACAATGCAATATTAATAAAATTTTTAATGTATCTGTATATCTGTACTGAGGTAAATACTTGATATTACCTATACCTTTATTATTTAGTAGTGTAATTTCACTGTAGTACAATTATTGTATTACCATTATCAAACCTATCATTAAAGATCTAGGTATTAAAATTTAAAACGCTTGAATTAAATTAAATATTTGTAATTTATTTAATACCCTAGGCTAACATCATAAGTAAATGTCTTTTTTTTTTTTTTTTTACAAATTTGCTTTTTTTTCTCTATTTGAAGAATCTGATGATACATTATTTGAAATGCGTGTATTCTTTAAGTACAATTTAATTTTTAGTTAATGGATCATATATTGAATAAAATCATCTAATCAGTACCTAAAATAAAATAAATGATACATTATATGACCAACAAAAAAAAAAAAAACAATATCATTGTTGGCATATTTATTTTAATAAAAAGACACTTCTATAGTTCTACATACGTAGGTAATTATTACATAGAATAGTACTATAATGATATTAAGTCTTTAAGTCCTGAATGTAAATATTTAGTTAACAAACCATGCATAGATGGATTTAAGGATTGTTTTTACTAGTTACCTACTCAACATTTTAAGCTTTAACTTGGTAATTTAATTATAAAAACCAATATTATCATAAATAAAAGGTATCTAAGTAAAAAAAAATACTTAAAATATAATGATTATGATATGTGATGTTTATTTTTACTCAATATTTTAATATTATTAAGCTTTCCCTTTTAAATCTTATATAATGGGTAAAAAGTATAATAAACTATGTTAGAAAATTTTAGTACCTAGGTAATAAATATGAAAAATAACAAATTTATAATAAGCATAGAATTAAGTGACCCTTTCATGTTATATACCTTATTAGTACACAAAAAAAGTGGTTAGTAGTTAATTGCATAAAACAAGTACTTGCCATATAAAATCAAGTATTTTATTTCATTGAGAATTGAGATTGTATCCTATTAAAACAATCAATGATTCAAATATATAAATTGTAAGATATAGGTCATTGTGTCAAATTAAATATATATTTTTAAACATTTATGTGATATCCAATTACCAATACTAATTGTGTTTTACCCATGAGAAAAATATATTGTTTACCTAGTTGGTAATGAATAATATAAATACACGTGTAATGATTGTTAATTTTTAATAAAATAGTTTGTAACTTTTAAATACTTTCATCGAAATTTTAATATTCTTGCCATTTTTTATATCCATGGACTTGGACAAATTTAACGTTTCAAATAATTTAATTAAAGTAATTACATTTTGAAAAAAAACTAGAATATTCTTAAAAAAAAACTTTATCCATCTGAAACCTGAAACAAATATATTTATTGTCTTTAGTAAACCAATGTAATATAGTTTATAATTATTATTTTTAATTTATAATATTAAAAGTTTAGCTCCAACCAAGACATTTTTGTACTTTCACTGGAATCAAGAAATATTAAATTTTCAATGTAATATTATATTCTGTTCTTCAATTATATTAAATTTATTTTCATACAAAATATTTTGAATGCGTTAATTATAAATTTTTATGTAAGCACATTCACTAATAATACGAAGTTTTTGTTTAAAGATTGCATGGGACGAATATTCAAGGGAGTCACCGAATGAATGTCTTAATATAGATGTATGTTTAAAAAAAAAGGTCTAATCTTCATGCAGTAATTAATCATCCTACATTGATATACTTTAAAAGAAAACGAAAAAAAGTCTGCAATTAGCTGCTTTTATTTTGTTTAAAAGATAAAGTTCCAAAATCAAAGCTTTATGAAAATTATTCCGAGGTATTAGATTATGTTTTAGACTTATGGAATAATTTGATTGTTTAGTTTTATTTCGGAACATCTGTCGAATTTAAGAGAAAGAGAGAGCAATTAATAAAAGATGACTTGCTTTCATTAATTTTACCACCTAACTTTTGGACATGGTATCAACAATAGAAAGATGGTCTTTGGTTTAATTAATGCACTGTTGTAATACTTTTATTGTGTTCATGTTGCCGCGTATTATCGTCAAATGAAGCTTGCAAAGAATTACTGGTTTTGGAAATATCGTAGAGATGATATTACGTATATGGGTCAGGTGGCTGGTGACTCTACCTTGCGAGACTCCCGCTTCAATGGCATAGAGAGGTGAAGACGTGAAGTGACATTGTCGTGTCACATGACAATTTTCGGTCATATACATAATTCATGAGTGACCAGGATATTTACATTTTCAAATATGAAGTATAAAAATCTAGTATTACGTCGCAGGCTCGAAGCGCATTTTGTTTTGACTTGAGAAGCAAATCATTGTTACAAAGTGACCCTAATAAGTGAAAATGCTCGAACGGCGATTAGAATAGGGTGACCAGACGTCCCGTTAAAAACGGGATTGTCCCTTTTTTGATCACCATGTCCCGTTGTCCCGACAAACTTCGGACGGGACGCTTTTTGTCCCATTTTTATGAGATGGTCCCGTTTTAATCCCGTTATTTCCATATGATTATGTTAATTTTATGAAAAAAATATTGATGTACTAAACGAATATAAAACAGTAACTAATAAATAAATATCGTTATTGATCAATAAAGGAAAATCTGGGCTATTAGAAGAGAGCAAACGTATTACGGCCGAAGAAGGTATGTTTGCTTTTCATACTATCAAGCATATTCATTCGTTTCGATCTATGGATTGTGTGTTAAAGAAAATTCATAATAACAAATTGTCTTGCGCTCGAACGAAATATGAATTGACTAAATCAAAAGTAATTGCCGCTTTTGCAATGGAGCAAGTTTTAGAAGCGTTAAAAAATACTAAATTTGCAACCCTTATGAATGATACATCAAATAACAAAAATCTAAATTTGGTATTTTGTTTTTTTTGAGGGGGGAGTAACGACTGTCCCGTTTTTTAATTTTTTTAATATGGTCACCCTAGATTAGAAATATTCCGCGTACGCCGTATCTTTTATTTGTTTTCAAACCTAGAGACGATCGCATCGGTTATTTGGACAGCGGCGTCCGACCGCCGGCCCCGTGACAACTTTTAGTGCTGGTCTCGCATTAGTTTCGAATCAATCGATCACTTATATTATACAAAGCAATTACGAAAATAAAGCTATTACCGCCTATTATTGTGTCAGGGACCACACTAGTAGGAAATTATAATCATTGTGACGACCGTAAATTATTAATGGTGCTTGAGTTATTACTAGTTTTTATATATATAGCAAGAACACATTTAGCGTTACATTAACATTGAAAATTATACACTTCAGCAACGTCACAATACTTACAAATGTATTTGACTCTGAAAAATATATGTATTTTTTGGTGAAATATATAGGTATGATATATATTTGTGTAAAATAAAATCAGAACATTTTTTGGCAAAATGTAATAGGAAATATGTATGTTAATACGTTACCTATGTATTTCAAAATTAGAAAAGGTTATAAAATTTAGGTAGGTACCATACCTATATGGCCTACATATTATTATTTGCCGTTTATATGCGATGTAATTTTCGATTTGGGTTTATTATGTATCTAAAATAATTAATTGGCAGTATGAATTTCTCTTAAATGGTATCTGTACTGTTTTTCATTTGATCAATATAGGTATTAGAAATATTCACATTCTCAGTGAACCAAAGTTTAAATCGAAATTAGAATGTAAATCAGTGCTATATGCGTGTTATAATTTTACATAAATATATAATTTATTGATTGTAAAATATTATACCCATTTTTGGTTCGAAAATTAAAGATGACGTAAGCTTCAAGGCCATTGAAAAAATTAAACACTCAATTCTTAAAACAGATTTTATAGTTTATCTCGAGACATTTTATGTGTGTGGTACATAAAATGTTTAATGCATCCTGCGTCTTGTAATTAATCAGTGATTTGACGTATTATTTATGAATGTATAAATTAAAAATATTTTAATACGCTAGGAAAATATAACTGCAGACTGAGTAGTATTTTAACAATAGGTATAATTTATTTTCCAAGGCCTGCCGCATAATTTGAAAAATATTAGTTTTTAAGAAATAATATTAAAGTCTTGTTTACTTATAACACCTACTTATTTATTGATATTATTTCTCTGTAGTTTGTAATTACGTAACTATATTATTTTATATTATTTATAAAAAAAAAACATGATAATATAGGTAATTGCTGAATTTATTTTGGTTTCAAAACATTTAAATCGAAAATGGGTAGGTACACAGAAGAATTTTGCATGTTAAATTTAAAAAAAAATTCAAAAATGCATCATGGTCGAATTCGGCTAACTTTGTCAATACACGAATATATTTTGATTAATTTATTTTTTAGATATCATATACCTATACAGTATTCACGGGAATAATTATCAAGGGGCTGCAACAGCAATTCCTAAAATGTAGAAACTAGGAGAAGCCAGCGTATTGTTTCATAACCTCAGCCCCCAGGTACCTAAATTATTTAACTTTTATGTTTATAAAAATGCTATGCCAAAATATTCGAATATAAAAATATTAAAGTATACTGCGTCAAGCAAAATACACCTCGGTATTTTTAAAACTTCAATAATTGTAGGTATTTAATATTTTTATCTCGTATTTGTATTAACAATTTGTTCAATTTAAATCTAAAATTACTGTAATTTAATGGCAGTTTTAAGTAAAAATAATGGCAAAAATAATCTTAATAATGAGTATACTAACTTGAGTAGAGATTTTGTGCACTTGAGACTTTACTGATGATGATATCATACATAGACTTTCAAATATTATTCACCCTGGATCTCCAAGAGTCTAAATCCGGCCGTGTTTATAAATCGCACCTGGGTACATTATATACAATTATATTATATTATTTCATATTATTATATATAAACGTATGCGATTAGCATAATAGGTACATATTATTATAAAATACTAAAATAAATGATCGAATAGTATTCAGCATAACACACCAAGAAAAAATTATTTTTTCCAACACTGTTCAAATATACCTAATAATTTCACCTAATCTGTTTGCATACCTGTGTGAGTTTGTATGTGTATATGTGTTTGCCGGTATCTGTTTGCTTAGGTATATCTACGTGATACCTATGCCGTTTGGCGATCTGTCATTGACATTCGTTTAGGTATGCGTGCGAAAATTTCTATTCCTATAAGTATATTATACTAACTGGCTACCGTATAATATATTATCATTCGAATATTTTAATACAGTAACTCACAAGGACGTTTGTCTTCAACGGTTTTAAGGAGAGCTTTGTGTTGTTTTTATTTTTTTTTTTTCATCACTACATTGCAACTTAATATATTACAGCAGCCAGCTACATATATGATTTACGTTACCTTTCACATAAGATGATCAGGGGTGCCGAAACATTTATTGATGTAGAGGCAACTGCCCTACATATTGAAAAGAGGTGGGTGGGTCTGCCGGTTGATGATAACTGCGAGAAAGAGATATAAATAATAATAATACGTTGGTAGGTAATTCAAACATTAATATTTAAATAGTTTGAAAATAACACTATTACCTACATAAATAGGTAGTATAATAAGTAATTCTTCTTCTTCTTCTGGCTTTTATAACTCTCCAAGAGTTTTCACCGCCATCACCAAATCACTCCACTTATCACGATCCTGCACAATCTCCCTCCAATCCTGTACTCCAAGATCTTCCAAATCCTTTTCCACAACATCCATCCATCTCTTCCGAGGACGACCCCGTGGCCTTTTTCCTTCTGGTTTCCAAGGAAATAATAAGTAATAATTGAAAGTAATTATTAGGGCCAGGACTTATATAGTTATATGTGAGTAAATACTAAATACATATTTTCACAGTAATATAATACATTTTGGGGAGTTAAACATTTGTTTCGCGTGATTTTCAATAAAATGAGCTACATTTGATATAATATATTTTGTCATACATATATGTTTAAGTTTATATATTTCATAATTATTCCATTTTTTCTCACATATTTAGACAATATTGACCATTTATATGTTTTAGTATTATATTTTTCAATTATTTCTAGATCATTTTTGTATTGTTTTGTAGGTGATTCTTATTTGATTTTTCTGTTATGTGTATAATTTTTCGATTCTTCTTCTTCTTAGGGTCATCAACCCGAGGGTTGGTTTGCACCTAGAAGAAGGTGTTACTTGGGAAGGGTTTTTACTGTACAGTGGTTTCCCGTTGCCTTCTGCACAATTTTTTGATTATAAGAGCATATAAGGTCATATATATTTCTAAATCATAAAACAAATCAAATTAGTATGGTAAATATTTTGAATATATTAGCACATATTTTGATTTTATAAATAGGTACATAATTACATATACAACTTCTATGCTACAGGACAGGTTAGAAAGCTTGATGAAAATTAGTTGTGAAACAGACTTGGATCCAGCAATTGACAATATAATTTTATCCTTAGCAAAAAATAGTTCCTGTTTATGTAAAGCCTTACTGTATTAGTTATGAAAATTTCATATTTGACCAAATGTATCATCAATATAATATATACACGTAAATAATTAATCTAATTGTGTATAATTACCTCTATGCCTCTGTAGATTTCAATTACTAAATATTTATAGGTTGTAATACTTAGGTTTATTTTGTTGAATCTCAATTGGTTATACCATACTACCATACAAACCATTTATAATTTTTGTGAGTCGTAACGTATTATAGGGCATACTGCAGTAATAGTTGTATAAAATTTGTATTAAGGATATATCTATATAATAAATGCTTCCTAGAATGAAACTAAGAAATAATAATTAACTTAAGTAGGTATTTCGGTAAGGTGGGTGGGTGGTAGGGTAGTCAAATATGATTTGCCCTACATTTATTTTTATGCATCGGCGCCACTGAAGATGATGGCTAATTATTTAGGAGTCAGATTTCGATTTTAGAGACTCGGGACAAACAATATATAGAAGTCGTGAAAAATAATAACAATTCATTAGAATGTTGGTAAAAAATTATAATTTGAATCCTTAATTTCTTCAAAAACACATTGGACAATAATGGACATAACCTGTTCGACTGCAGTGGCGTATTTTCAGACTTGTGTTGGGGTCAGATGCAGAATGCAAAATTATTGCTCGCTATAGAATGGCATTCAACATGTAAAACAATTGTCTATTCAATTAAACATAAATTACTATAACAATATCAATTCATTCTTAGGGCCGGATATAACAGGAGACATTAAGGGCACTTTCCCCTAGTCAACAAATTTCTGGGCACTCAGCAATTATTATAAAACGATTCGATTTTCAAATAGCAAAACAAATTGGTTAGTATTAAAAAGTACCTTCTATTTACCTAGATACTTAGACATATATTTTCATACTAATAATAAAATAAATTTTAAACAGACAGTATATTTATACAAACAAGTTTTATTTAGTTAATTACCTGATTAATTGATGTTCAATTTCGTGCATGATTGATATACCTATTATATCACCAATACATAACAAAAATTGAAAAACCAAAATCCTCGTTCAGAAAATGTACTTTGTTTTCCAGATGAATTTTAACTTGATTTAGATATTACCCCACATATGTAACTTGAAATTAACACGTTCAGTTAAAAAAAAAGAAACTTATTAATTTAAAAGTTAATTTGAAAAAAAGTAACGTTATTAATAACTTAATTAAATCAACTTAACATTTTACCTTCATTTTAATTTTTAACTCGTTAATGCCTAGCTTTACCTTTATAGTATTAATCATCAGTCATTATTAGAACATATATACTGAGTTGTATTATGTGTTGCTTAATAATAATATCATCAATATTTTTAACCATATCGATATATAATTATTCATCTAGAGACGAATAAGTGTATTTTATTAGTTATATCGGAAAAAAGGTTAAAGGCCCACAGAAAAAAAAAGCTTACTTCTCTTGTTTGTTTATTCAAGCATTATAAAACATTAGTATTAAAATTTAAGTTAATTTTTCTTTACGAACTTATACAAAAAATATAAAATATAAATAATGCTTATATCTATTAAATTATTGGAACTTATAGAAATTAAATTTATATTTCATGAGGTTAAATTATTTCCGGTGTAGCGTCCTCTTAATATATTTTTAATAATAGACATATGATTGAAATATTTCGTCAAAAAAATATAGTTTGGGATTTTTAAAATCACAATCATTAATGCCTGATGGTGTTTAACATTTTTAATTTCAATTTATATTAATGGTTTATTCAGTTTAAACCTAAAATTATTGTAATATAATGACGATTTTGAGTTAAAAAATGGCTGAGATACTCTTAAAATGGGTCTACTAATTTAACTAGAGATTTTGTGTAAAAGAGACTTTTCTGATGATAAGAATGAAATTTAAAATATTGTTTGCTCTGGACCCCCAAACGACTAGTAATTATATTGTTAATTAATTAGTAACATAATTTGATTTTCCCTGAGAGACAGACATTTTTGTCATGATAGTGACATCTGGCATAATGTGAAAAAGGATGTAGAGGGAGGTCTACTGACCAGTTATAACTGAAGCTCAAGCACCCCCTTGCTCAAATGTCTAGTAGCGCTTATGCTTAAGACACACTTGTAAACAGTGGTGTTTTGGTGAAAAAACTTGAGGGTATACGCGCATAATAAAAACAGTTGACTATTGTGTATTGATTGGGATCAAAACTGATCTAATTCAACCGTTCAAAACGACGATCGCTTCGTGACTATTCTCGTCTTATAAATATTTCATATTCAGAAGCATAAACATTTTACGAAACGAAAGTGTATACTCTATTTTATGCCATTTTGTTATTTAATTTATCTTAGAATTTAAAACTTTTTTCTGAGTTAAATTTATCATGAAGTAAAAAGTAATTACTATTTAGTAAGTAGGCACTGACTTGGTAGAGTACCTAATTATACTAAATAACATCTCACACGAACAGAAAAAGTTACATAAACTCATTAACCATCTTCTGATTCGCTATCAATTTTTTTAAATATATCATCAAACAAACATTTCAAAAAACATTTGGTTTAATTTTTTTGTAAATCTGTTACATGTAAGTTTATAAATTAAATTAAAACAAAAAATAAAAATGTAAAATCCAAAGCAAAAATATGTAGTAGGCAAGTAGTTATAAAAAAAAGTGTTAACTATTTTTATTATTATTAAATGATATTTATTATTTAATCTATTTTCAGTTTTTCTCTTGATTAATTCAATGAACAATTACAAATAAATCTATATTCGACAGATAATAATATACATCTACAATTGACAACATTTATTATTCAATATTATTTTTTTTTTATATAATACGGATTAGCTATTTTTTAATTTTTTTTTTATGAAATATATGAGCGTATACGTGCGTATTTGTGTAACTTTTATAAAGTATACGCCAAATTACTAAGTTTGCCGGCGGGTATACGTCGTATACCCGGGTATACCCTCCAAAACACCACTGCTTGTAAACTAATTTTATTAAAGATTCTTAGCAGACATGTCTCGTAAACTGAATGGTGATTAGTAGCCTTAAACTCAGTGGCGCATATAAGGAGGGGATGGTGGATCGCCCCTGCCTTAGATTTTTTAGAAGCGATAATATATAAACTATAAGTCAAAAATAATTATATATAATAAACTATTGTCATGATTTTCATAATTAATTATTTATCGGGTATTTTTTAATCAACGTTTCTAAATAGTAATGATAATGATACAACATGTCATATTTGTCTTATCCATGGCCCATAGAGTAGTAAACCTTTTACTCTATACACAGATAAATAAAACAACATCGTTGTTTTTATATCTGTGACTCTATATTACTCTTATCGTGGCCTATAAATGGTATTCATATAATCATCAGTGAATCTGAAATCTGGAATCAAAGCTAATATTATTAAGTTATATACACGGATAAAAGCCGTGTTCTTTTTATCCGTGGTAATATATTAAGTAATTTAGTTCTGTTGACACAGTCATTCTGTTTTCTTAACTGTTATCAGAAAAGTTTACTAACAGTGTTCACTTTATACAAATAATTTAAACACTCGTTTATATTATTTGCTTTATATTATTAATTGTATTTCATTCGCATAAACTAAATTAATTGTTGCAACTTTAATTTTCAAAAAAATATTTAATATTATTATCATAGATGAATTTGTCAACAAAAAAAGAACAATTTTGCTATAAAAATGTTTTAATGAAAAAATGTACAAAAATATTTTTTTATTTTAATAGTTTTTTATATTGTATTGATGTACCAATCAAAATTACATTTGTGAAAAATAAATATAAATATGTATAATTTGTTGTAAAATTTTTAATTCAGAAAATTTAAGTAAACCAATATTAATTTAATTTTACATCTATTTTATCATAAAAATGTGGAAACTGCTGACTTATTTATTGTGATGAGGGAACTCTGCGACGTTTGAAGCCCCCCCCCCCCCAATCTGACTAAGCTTCAGCTACGCCACTGCTTAAACTTACTAAGCATTTTATTCATACATTGTTAGAAAACATTAAATAATAATATATATTTTTTTTTATTTGCATATAAAACAAAACCTATTTTTCGTGGTTTCTAGAAAATTTAATTAAATTTCACTACATTTACTTAAATGTTTCTATGGATGGCTATTACAGTCAGCTTATTCAGCCTTTGCAATAAAAAAAAGAAAAAATGTGTTTATTGTTATTGCATATCTATACTTACTTCGCCTATTAAATTACGCAAGTAAGTTTTTATTCGCTTCAAGCTTGAGAAACTTCACTCAGGTGTGATAATGGACACTGGGAGTGTACAAAATATATTTGAATGAAAATAAATATAATAATTTGGGTTTATTTCTTTAACACAACTATATAATGCTTCTAATCCACTTTTCACATTAGCTTCTCCATTCCCTATTTTTAATGCATGCCATAGAGACTAGAGTCTTATCACTTGTATAGTTTTATTTTATCTTCGAAGACAGCGGATATGTCACGCTAATTAATGTTTTATACTTATAATTTATGTATGTAAATAAATTGAAAAAAAAAGAACTTGGGGCTAAAGGGCAGATCTATCTGCGTCATCTACCCCCATAAATACGCCACTGTGATTGAGTAGAACGAAGCGACATTTGGACGGTATACTTTCCCAATCTGATCCAGTTCAATGCTACTCTTGAAGTTTTAGTTTACTATTACCTACCTTAACTCATATAGTGTTTGAAATAAATATTAATGCAGATACCTACCTTATAAGTCATACCGTATTATAAATTTTTATATACATTTATAAGAATATTTCAAGGATTTCAGCTACAAAAAAAATAAAAATTATGCAGGTGCCACCGACAAACCTTTTTATACAGGTTGGGGCTGGTGATTTGTGTAAAACTAATACGTACCTATGCTCGATTTGAATGTCATTTTATTGAATATACGTCTATCGTAGGCGATTTAGTGAAATCAAAAAAATTATTCAACTCCCAGACTTGGAGAGTACAACAACTCTACTCTATAATCCAACAATGAATTGATCCATGGACCGTCCTCTATTTACGAGGCAGGAAGAGTGTTTTATTATTGATCATGTTTATCATTACATCGTGTACTTTAATAGACTTGCCTGCCCACCTGTATGTATAATAATTACACGTTTCAATTCTATATTATATACCTTACTTTTTTCTGCTATTACCTGTACTTATCTATGGTCGTATTACAGTTGAGTCCCATGGCCCAAATGTACGCCTAATTCAGTCTGATAAATAATTGAATCCAAAAAACACCAATTTTACAGACTTAAGGCTGTCAGTATATATTTAACTAAAAATACAAGTATATTTTTACCGGTATGGTTAAAAATGTTGTTTATTTTTTCCCTGCAAAAACATTTTTTTCATCCAAATAGTTTTTGAAACTTACTTAATGGTTTAAGTTTGTTATAACAATGAAATATGTAATATGAAATAAAATAATTTTAAATATAAAATAAGAAATGTACGTAAATGTGCTTATTGATTAAAAAAATTATAATATATTGATTTCATATTGATGTTTGAAAATTATAGCATACTTTTAAACAAAATTGAGTCGGGTTAATTTACTTATTTTGTTTATATTCATTCATTTTTTCTGCAACAAAATATTCTTTATTCAAATTAATTTTACGTTGAGTACCTTTCACAGTTTCACAGAACGTAATTTTACATAGGTATGTTTCGCGTACGCATTGTAAAAGTGTGTCGATAAATTAAAAAATATTCAGACACGCAGAATAAAATGAACCACAAATGTGTATTTGTATGAAAACACTCAAACATTAGTACTTCTTTCATATCAGCAATAAATTAGGTGCGTAGATTACAGTGAGAAAATTCCGAACTCTACTAGCTGTTTCATCGGAGTACATAAGACGCAGAGTCGGCGCTAGCTTTTGCGAGGCCCTGGGCGAAGTATACCACGAGGCCCTTTTATAAGAATGGCCTACCAACTATAGGCGCCCGAAGATGGGGGCAAGATGGGGCATTCCCCCTTGGAATTTTAAAAACCAAACATGAGCCATTAACATAAGGCAATATTTTGAATTGGAATTCATTACATGAAAAATTTTAAAAATAATGAATTTTATCATTACTTTTTACCTATGTCGACTTAGTTATGTTATTAAAACTTTTTTCTAGTCATCCGTTTGTGAACAGTATAATAAGTATTATTTTGATCTATTTCATAATACTAGATATATTACATAATATGCGATTATTGAGTTTTGGATTGAAATGCCTTTCAAAAAATGACCCAAAAACTACAAAAAAAAATTGATAAAATGTAAACAATTTTCAAAAATTAACATACAACTATTAATTTAATTTTTAATTTCCAAATTAGTATGACTTATAAATGAATTCGGGTATTGTTTTATTTTAAAATATGATTTAATGTTCTTATAGTGTAAAATTACAAGAATACAAATATACAAATAAATTATGTTTGATAAATATTGTTGGTATTTCAATCTTAAGCCATCTTTTTTTTTTTTTTTTTTTTTTGTAATTTTACTAAAATAGGTTAGAAATTTTGAAAACGCATTTTTACCAAAAATGCATAAAAATATCCCTAAACAATATCCTGATTAGCAATTTGTTTACTTGAAACAGTTGAAAACACATTTATATTTATGCAAAATACCTTGCACTGGATCAAGCATTTTAAAAACAAATGTATTGAAATTTGAATTACCTACCATAAATATTTTATAGTAAATAGTAAATACCATATTTCCTAGAAATGTATTGAATTTTATTATTATATAATATTTGTATACATTTATACTATATTTTTCTACAATAATTAAGAACATGAAATCTTATTTTTATTTTTTTTACTAATGGATTATATAATTATATTTTTAAAAAAAATACAATTTTCGAGCCACGAGACCCTAAAAAAAAACGCGAGGCCCCGAGCAAAGGCCCTGCTCGCCCCCCTCCCCCATCGCACCGGCCCTGATTAGACGTATTATCAGGCTCATACGATCTAACCTACCTATGTCTTAAATTATTTGTGTAAACATGTGTAGAAACAAAATTATTCTGTAGTTTATCAAAAAGTGAATTTATAGTAGTTTAACTAGTTAATTTCAATTAAACTTGGGTTCTCACACATATCAAACGAGAGTGGTTTCGGTATCCACGGAAAAATCATCGAAATACGTTGTTTGTAAATAGTGAGAACAATGCTCAACAGCATGATAACATAATATTATAATATAAAATTATAAAATATTTTAATATTTTATCTGCTTTTTATTAAATTAAGTTACCTATATTTCTATACCCCGTTAACGATAATTTTGTATATATATATATCTATTTAATGTCACTTATCACCGATAAAATTAATCCTTGGCGACGGTCATGTGCAAAAAAAAAATCAAGTACAGATAGATAGTAAAATGTTAACGTGACAAATATGGCGGTGCCGTCGCGTCGTCGGACTGTTAAATAATTATATGACAGTGATAATGTCGATATATAGCCGTGCTCTAAAGCGCGTCTAAAACTCGGACACACTCGTAAAACCAAAATGAAAAAAAAAATAACAAATAACCCGATTCTACAGTATCGTTGTTGTGACGGTCGTGGTCCGCGCACGACGCGACGCGTCAACGGGTCGCAGCAGCCGGGGTAACGTTGGGTCGTCGCGGTCGCGTCGCCGTCGTCGTCGTCGGTAAGGTTCGGCTCGCGGCGTACGTAATAAAACCGTACGGAACGGTCCGGTTCGCACTCGACAACCCGCCGCCGCCGACGACGCCCGATCAGTCGTCATCTTGGACCAGTCCTGTACGAACGTCGCTCGCCGCCTATTTGCCCGTCCGCACGCATAACATTAATAATTATTGTTATTATTATTATTATTATCCACCTACCCGTCCGACGGTCGCACGCGCCATCAGTCAACCCGCCGCACCGGTCCCCGTGTACGTTTACCGTCCACTACAGTTTTTCATTTTCCAGCAACTCGTTAATTAATATCCCCGCGAAAATGGCAAACAACAGGGCCACCAAGTCTGGTTTCGCCGCCGAAGCGCAGCGCAAAGTGAGTACCTCTTCCGAGCATAATAATTATTAACGTTAGCACTTTTACCTACTGCTGTAATATTATTCGTGCGGTTGTCGTGGTCGTTTTTGTTTATTATTATATATATATATATACATATTTTTTTTTGTTTTTCTAATTCAAACTGTTCAAATTCATATGGTCGAGAGACGTCGAATCGTTCAGTAAAAACAATAATAAATTGACGGTGTACAGCTGCTGCTGCTCTGGCAACTGTGTTTGAACCGTACACCTGTTCGATTATTATGCTCCGACACGCGCTTCGTCATACTACCATCTGTGCCGTAATGTGTGAATGTAGTTAATACATAGTTTATACATCGATGAATATAATTAACGGTACGTGCCGCGTACTCTCCGTTCGAATCGTTTCGACGCAGGTACGGCGCGGTTTACGCGTCCGAGCGACTCGCGTTTCCGCGGAAGCGAATAAATTCTAAGTATCTAAACGCGGGATAATCATAATTTGATTATGTCTATTTTAATTAATGCAGAATAATCTTCGAACTCGGTCGACAAACGGCACACTTTGTTTATCAATGTAGTATAGGTTACTCCGTCCCGTTCCGTTTTTGACGTGGAGCGTAAAGAACGAAAACGCTGACTGTTTTAACGTGTTCCTCTCCCTCACCCTCCGGTCGTCTATATTCGAATTGATATGCGCCCACGCGACACTCTAGTGCACGAGAGACGACTATTATACCATTGTATACAATATCAATAGAACTCCGGCAGACGCGTAACAACAGGTAGCAGCGTTCGTTATTTCTGCTACGCACAGGAAATCGCCGCCTCGTAATGTCTCGCCGAAACCTCGTCGCCGCCGCAGGTGGAAATTTGTCGTTATTTCGCCTATACGAAATTATCATTGTGTGTATCGTCAAGGTTGATAGTCGAGTTTGATTTGGACGCGTGCAACAAAAGGACGCGGCGCAGCGGTAGTATGACGAATTTTTTGTTTTCCGACGCCAAATAATTCCAAGGACCGTTCGTTCGTGTGCGTATTATACGTCTGGCGAACACATCGCAGACCGTTCGTATACATATGTATACATACATAGTGACCTCACGCACCACACGAGCACATCCTTTGGCGGTCGTAAATAAATTATCGTATTATATAGCCGGGCCGGGTGGTCGCGAAAAGTTTCGGACCCGCTCTACTCCGCCCCGTCGCCGCCCCGAGGGTTTTGCACGACCGTGCCCGCCGCGAATGTGTACGTCATGTGGGTCAAACGCGCCCAGACTCGAAGTCCAGGCACTCGTTCCGGTCAAAAGTTTAAAACCGATTAATTAATTTGTTTACACACTATACGTCGCGAAATTCGCTGGCGATTGCACTTTATCGATACGTATTTATGTAATACGTGTTACAGTCGGCCGTTATATGTGTGTATTTACTATTTTAATTGGACGCGATGACGAAAAAATACATTCCGCGAAAAATGATACACGTGACATGCGTGCATATCCGATTAAGCGAATAAATAAAGGCTCGGTTTGCTTGTGTACATTGTACGCATCATCCGCCGCGCCCCTCGTGAGCCTCGTAGTGACCCGATAAGCGCCGAATCCAATTAAGTGAATTAATTCTCGACCACGTCATCGGTCGTAAAGTTTTGTGAAACAGAGCTTTTTGAGTTCCCGTGATTCCGATCGATTCCGATGACATTTCCGATCGACCAGCTACGGCACGAGAGTATTTTAAGTTTTCTAGACCTAGAGCTAATATTTTATATGACATTATTTATAACTGTATTACCTATATTATAATAATTGTATAATATATAACTTTATCACATGGCATATATTAACGACTACCACAGTGATTGTTATATAATATGGTCTTTTAAGAAACTATAATATATGGATAGGTATACTCTTTTTAATGATTTTTTATACTTTAAAAGTATAAAAACTATTTAATACTGCTTTAATCGGAAATTAATAGTGTTCGATAAAACAAAAGTGATTTTATAATGATATTAATAGGTAGATGAAAATTCAAATTAAATCAATATAAATTTGTTTGAAAAAAAGTACTAATTTGCTTAACGATTTTTTGTCATCATTTTTTGGATTTGCCACCCAGGACTATATTATTTATTCTTGGTTAGCCTGACGGATGAGGGTACAAATTCGTCTATGCCTGATCGTATACTGGGCGTTTTGTAATTAAACATTACTATTATAACTACCTCTGTTATAAGGTCAACACGGTTTCCATATAACTCCGTGATTATGGACACACAGTGCTTTATCGCCGTAGTGTGTGGTGACGAATAGATTAGAATAAAAACTTAAATAATACTAATTATCGATGGGACTGAATTCCTGTGCGTTGATAAGCAGTTAAATGACCCGCTTCGTTGACCACGCGTCATACAGCAATCGAACCACTCATTAAGATGTCCGATATCTGGCTAGAAATTCCAGAAGTTTTTTATTTTAAAAGTTCTCTAGTACTCTCGATGTTTCAGGTAGAACTGATCAATCAATAGCTACGAGCTGACGTTCGCGCTCGGTGATTTTCGCATTATATTTATTTTATTACAAACGGCACAAACGATATGGATGCACGTTCGCAATTATTACTTGTTCGTCATCATTGCGCATACATGCCTACATATTATTCATTCGTGTTAGATTATGTTTATGGTGTTTAAAAAAGAAAAATTACGTAATTTTCTTTCGACGCGCGACGATAACACTCGAGTCATACATTCATACCTAATAAATCTCGCTACATAATTTTCGTTCGATCGTACACGACCCGCGTTATTTAATGTCTTATACATTTCATACACAACTGGATGACTCGAATACCTCGTCGATAAAATGTCGGTTATTTTGTCTTTTCAGACGATATTTGTGTGCGCCTACACTCACCTGTAGCCGCAGCGGTAACCACAAACCGGTTTTTCCTACTAGCACAAAGATAATGCGTCCTTTTTGAACAACTCGACATACCAAAGTTAAAAAGTCATTGCGTAGGTGTAATTTAAATTTTTAGATTTATTCCGTATTAGGGCTATCTTTATAGTTGTTCCTAATTAGTAAACACGTAAAAGAATTGAAGAATAATAATGGCAAATTAATTAATTATGATTTTTGTTTTTTGTCACTGTCGCTTAAGTAGGTGTGAATATTGATAATTGCAATACTGTATACAGGATCCATTAGGGTTGGTTTCATTGTAACGAAACTATGATGAATTAAATTCAGATCCGTTTTATTGCAATACATCATGTGAAAATGATCTTGTTATTTTTCAGTCATTAAAGTGTTTTTTTTTCAACAGGTACTTGTATACATTATAATTAGTGTATTCTAATCTTAAGAAATGAGTAAAATATAATCGTAATTATCCTCATTAATTTTATAATTTCAAAAATTTACAGAATAATCCATAACGATATTAATTTTTTTCTTTTGAATTAGTGCCCACTATAATCAGATTCCGTTATAATTTACAGCGTATGATGTATACATGTATAATTAATTTATGCTTCAAATGAATAATAGTTCCTTACTGTTAACCGATATTTGTTGTTTTAGTTTTTATAGTTGATTGATGAATAAATTGTCATCTATTTATGTGTCACCAATTAAATCGTCCATTATTCTTCTTACATAATTATCTCATCGTTTGTATTTTCTGCATTCAAAACCTTTTTAATAAAAAACTAAATTAGCCATTAGCTTAGTTTTTTCGACAATTGTTGTCGACTGAGAGATATTTTCTTACCTTATCAATTAAAATCGTTTGTATGCCATAAATTATTAAATATTTTAATTATTTTATTGCTAAGATATCAAAATGTTTGTAAAAAGCACAACTGTGTTTTATATAACTTAGCTAAAAACTCAAATAAAATAAGATACTTGGTTCCTAGTTTAATAGTGCACTTTATATAGTTAGTTTAATTTCGTAATTATTATTGCATCCTACATCCAAACGTAAATTGTATGTATATCTTTAGAAACTTGTTGTATCTTTTTCCCAGCGTGATTTTCAAAAAAAAAAATTGAAATAATATGTTTTAATTTGCCAAACGAATGATGATGTCTAACACTCTTATAATATGTTTTCACATAACTATAGCATCATATTACGAAGACTAAACTGTTATGAAAATCTGATTTTTATCAATAGCTATGTAGATACGTCTAACTCCAAACTATTATTCTATATCGTTTTACTAATTTTATTGTATAAAGATTTTTGATAATTCTTCATAAATATTTGAATCATTTTGTTTGAATATTTTTTTTAATTACATTTTAAAATTATTTAAAAAAATGATTTTATCGACTCATTATAATAATATACATTTCTACCATCTGGTTAGTGTAAATGTGTACATTTTTTTATAGCAGGAAATAACTTCTTCGAATACATATACTTAATTGAAGTGATCAATTTAGTTCTTTCTACAATTCCTTATTTAGCTTGATATTGTTAAATTATAGTAATAACTGATTATTCCTACGTGATGAAGGGTTTTTTGACGAAATCCTTGATTCTGATATAGTACCAACAGATGGCCTCATATATCAATCGATGATTCACCATTGTGTTTTTTCTATATATGGCCGTGTCGCTTTATCAAATAGATACCGTATATGGCCAATGTGGGTCGATCGGTTTTTGCCCGTTTGCGTAGATATCTCGCTGTTGCGTACTGTTTATATAGGTCAATGGGTTGTCATTTTTGAAAACAAAAGTACTTGAAATAAATCTCACAAGATGACTTTTATTAGACTTTGAATTTAAATTCAAAATAACATTATTGTCTATAACTAACACACGTAAATAGTTGAAACGTATATAAATATACAGAAAACCAATCAATGATATTTAAATTAATATTTTATAAGTGGTATATAATACGTTTCTATTTTCTGCCCATGGATATCCAAGTGTTTACAAAATCATAAATTATCTAGATATTTTTCTTAATTCATGTTTATATTTAAACAGTATTTTAATATTAAATGTTATTGTTAAAATGTATTAAATATTTTCAAATCTACTAAAAATTTATTTATTGAAATAAAAATTGATTATGATTTCATCACTGATTTTAAATTATACATTAGCAGTTAAACATAATTCATATTCATACATAGGGATGGGCACTGTAACTTGAAACACTTCGTTAGACAACATTTAACACTAATGAAAATTTAATTCTATGCATTTAAACTTTCCTACGATTGTAATAAAGTAATAATGCAAGTACAATATTCTACTTTATCAATAACAGTTTTTCAACTTAAAAATATTATTGGTGACATTTTTAAAATTCATAAAAATGCATTCTTACAAACAATAAACCACCAGTAAACATTTAACTAAATATCGTCCTTTTCATGTACTTTTAGTAAATTTAATACATTTTGATTGTTTCGTAAATGAAAATTTATTGTTTTTAAACATTTATCTGACTGTAAATTTATTTTTAATTTACCTTATAATAATATAAACAAATTGATTATGTCGTGTTAATATAGAAAATTAATAGTTCACAAAATATTTTTACTGTGTGTTGTAATAGTAAATTATTCCATTCAAATGTTTAAAATTGCCTCTAAAATTGTCATTGTTATATTGTACTTACTCATGATTCCGCATATAAAATTACGTATTTATACGTGCCTGTTTCTTTATGGCTAGAAATTAAAAATAATAAACAGTAGAAACGGGTTTCTGTTGGCTGATTTTACCGATGACATCAGCACCTAATTATTCCACGTTCGGCACATTCTCTAGAAATGCATGAAGCACTTGAATTTAAAGTGTTCCCCATTGGTTAGAATACAAAAATTAAAACAAACAAAATACTTCAAACGTCAATGTACTAATTATTTTGTTTATTCATTTAATTATACCTAAGGCTATCTCTATATAAAAAAATTAAAATGATAAACCTTTGAAAATATTAGTTGTTTTCTTTAAATTTATCATTAATTCATCAAAATCAGGCATTTTGATAACATCAATCCTAATTATAGTATATTCACTGAAATGACTATAGATACAATAAATAAGTTAAAATTGTAATAAATTATTTTTTATATTATATTTGATATGCAGTATTTGTAACCTTGATAGGTACTATCTTTATTATTAGCAATAGAACATTTAATTTTTAATATTTCCTTTATAAAAATATGAAATAATTATTTCAAATAATCTGAATGAAACGATAAAAGACTAAAAATTATTAATATGAGGAAAATATTGGACTGTAGAAAAAAAACTAAAAAGGCACTTAAATTTTAAAATTTTGCTAGTAAAATAATTACAAATGTTCTTTTTGAATTAAGTAAAGAAGTACAGAATTATATATTTTTATAATTTAATATATAAGTCATATATTTATAGTTTTTATTATCTTTGATATAATTTGATTATATTCTAAGATAAGATAATTATTGTCATAAATCATAATAGAACCTAAAGATACCTAAAATAAATTATCTCTCCATAAATATACTCCTAAATAGAACCTAGGCAATTTAAAATATAATTTTAAATAACTTACAAATTAAAAATACTTATTTTTAACTAATTACAAATACAACTACTTGAAATTCAAACCATATTCAATAATTTATTATTCATAATTTGTTTAAACTACATTTTATGTAGTATAGGTACATATGGTAAAAATACATTTAAGGTAAAGTTCATTGAAATACTAATATACTAATGGGGTGTAGCGTGAGAACATCATAAAAAAATCATAAAAATGTGAAGCATTTAAAATATGCTATTGATCTTGTTCAATGGCTCGAAACAACCATTAACTATTAAAACATTTATTTTATTACAGATCAACAGCAAGTACAGTGAAGAGCTAGCTCAAGAATGTTTAGAGTGGGTGAGCAGCGTTACTGGTTTACCATTGAACACATCTGGCGACCCGGACAACTTTTTCGAAGTCCTTAAGGACGGACAAGTATTGTGCCAGTGAGTCATATCCGAACGTAACAAATGAAACATTACTTTCGAACATAACATACGCCCTTGAAATTTTCATAAAGATCTCGTCACTTTCATATCATTTTACTAGTACATTATAATACAATACGCGTATTAATTTACACGATTATTATTTATATTTTTAAGTAAAAATACAATTCAAATAAGTATCTGTTCCAAAATAACATTTGATGATTAAAACAGAAATTGAACGTGTTTTCCGTGTTTTTCGATATTGTTCAAACATGTAACTTTACACATATTCGGTTCATATTTCTACTTTGAAAATAGTTTCACGTACATAGGTCTTTTATGCATACATTTAACGTGTATGGTATGCTTTTCTTTTATTATATGTGCCTACTATTATTACAGAATGCATTATTACTGTATAATATCATTCATCCATATTAAGATGGGTATCAATTATTAACAATACACATTATAATATTAAATTTCCTGTAGATTGGTGAACACTCTTATTCCGGGATCCGTTAAGAAAGTGAACACAAGCCAAATGGCCTTTAAATGTATGGAAAACATCAATAACTTTTTAGCTGTAGCCGTATCTATAGGTGTACCCTCCCAAGAAACATTCCAGTCGGTGGACTTGTGGGAACGTCAAAATTTGAACTCTGTGGTGATTTGCTTGCAGTCATTGGGTAGAAAGGTAAAGTAAAATATTTTTATTCAAAAATTACTGCGGCGTGAAATAATAATTAATCGTTAAACATAGGCTGGTCAATTCGGTGCCCCGAGTATCGGCCCGAAAGAAGCAGAGAAAAATATTCGTAACTTTAGCGAAGACAAACTTAAAGCTGGTCAAACTATCATAAGTCTGCAATACGGATCCAATAAGGGAGCGAACCAAAGTGGTCTCAACTTTGGAAACACCAGGCACATGTAAAGACTTCTACACGCGTTTTGTGCCCGATACGATTTATAAAAATTTATACCGACCAATTTACGCCAACATTCTTTTTAATACATTCCATGAAATATTTAACTGCCTGCGATACAATCATACCACAACACCAGTATTATAACGTGTACTTATTATTGAGTTTTAATTACATTTATTTTATTCGGGCATACAATTTAAATCATTATGAATACGTGCGTTTTTACGTTTTAAGAGAATATACTAAATAGTTAATACATTTCCCCGTTTATGAAAAAAATCATACCATGATTTTGTATTTTTCAAATGATTATTAAATTATATAAATTAACACGTTCATTATTTTTATTATTATTATTAATTTATTTATTTTTTTTTTTTTTTTTGGTACATAGTTGAAATATTTATTTTGTTTAATATCTATTCATGTAAGGTTAATAAATTCGTTCGGATATTATTAATACTCGAATGATCTATGTAATAAGTTATTAAATTAACATATGAATAAAAATTATTATTTATTTAAATCGTGTGTTTACATTATTATACAATATTATGGCTACAGTTTATTATATAGTATATAATATAAAGCAAGTTTAATTCTTCATTTATGTATATATTTTTTTTAATTTCATTTTTAGAAAATTATATTTTTACCGTTGAAAGTTAAACTGAAACTCAATATATTAATAAATAAATAATATTTTTTGGATGAGAAATTTTTGTGATAACTGGCAACTGATTATACATATTATATCGGATAAATCGGATTACTGATTAGTGAATGCTCTATGATACGCAAAGATGGAACATTTAGCCCGAGGAATGGGTGACGTAGTCGTACCAAATGAATGATGGAACGGAACGTACCTGTCGAAATGGTTACGATAGGTCATTTCCATAGACATAATAGATTGTCTATGGTGTCTATGGTGTCTGTTCTATTATGTCTATGGTCATTTCGTCACAGTGTTGCCAGGTCTGGGCAAATTTCCTCTTTTTGGGGATTTTTGGTGTATTATTTGGTTTTGGAGATTTTTCTGGGGAATTCAAATATTCTGAGAAAATAAGTGCTAAGACTGGAGATTTCTTGCATTTTGATTTTTTACTATGTTATGGAAAATTGTATACGTTGTTATGTTGGTCATAAGTCGTAAACTCATAATACCCTACGGACTTTTTGCCGAAAATGAAACGTATAAGCAATGACCATAGATATACAACACTTGTGTGTGGCAATATCTATGGCAATGATCAAGAAAATGCGACGCATACACGGGTTATAAGCGAATATACTCTAGATCCTATAACCTAAAATTGTTATTCGTCGGCCGTCGCTTCTTACTGGTGCAGTGCGTAACTTGAATTATTTTGTTTTTTATTATTGTGGTTATAAGCGACAAAATGAGTGACAGTGAAAACTCTAATGAAGGACCATCGTTTAAATGGCCTAAAAAAAAATCATATAAGCATACGTTTCGTCAAAGTTGGTTAAAGTCCACAGAGTTCAAAGCGTGGTTAAAAATTCTTTAATAAAAGTGCTTAAATAAATAATAAAAATGCGTTGTTTTTTATGTCTAAAAAAATGTTTTTAATTGGTGGGGGTGGTTTACTCCTCTTAATATCGCCCCCCCCCCCTAGGTGAAGGCTCAAATACGCCACTGTTCTATAGTACGTATAATATATTTGTGTAATAATTATGCAAACGCAGTAAGAGTATGGCTAATAGTCATTATTTTTAAGTATTGTTTTACAGATACATGTAAAAACACTAACAGTTTTCCAGTGTCTAATGATACAAAATTCCATTTCGTAGTTGAATTCAATGCTGCAAACTCATTGTGTTGTACTTAAAACAATGTGCTTGTTTTTAACGGCATCGTCATTGAGAACCAAGTAAATTACACGTGTATACTTTTTTACAAGGCATTTTTAAGGTTTATAATCTGCAAGTTACAATAGCACTTGCAGTGTAATCTAAATCCATATCATAAGAATAATATTATGTTATGATTCGTTGACGTCAAAGATTTACGAAGAAACTAAAGAAAATATATTCCTATAACATTAAACTGTTTTACAACGCATGCAATAAACTAGCGTGATAATAACGTTTTCAATTTTTTTTTTTACACACAATAAATGCTCATATTATAACACAATTATAACTCTTACAATTTGTCTGAATCGTTATTTATCTCTCTTTCTCTCTCTCTCTCTCTCTCTCTCTCTCTCTGTTTCTCGCTTTCAGAATTTTTCTTAAGTGAGCTAATCATATTAGCACAAGAATAATTCATGTTTATGACTAAAACGGTTGAGTTATGGTCTTCAGATTACTATATAACCTCAAGTTGAATTATATGAGAGTTCATTCTGCGATTCGTTCGCTCGACTTCACTTGCACCTGTGAATTGTAAATTGCAATACTACCCATTAGAAACAAGACTACTCGGGTAATTGTGTGTACATAACTTCTAGTTAATAATTCACTGTTGAAATTAAATTCGTCATTTTGTTGTTTGAACAATATTGTTGAACCGTGTCCAGAATTCGTATACCATATGACTTCTGCTTTTGTTAAACCTATAGCTGTCAAATGAGCCTGTAGATTTTTATTTTATCAACAATCCAACGACCCGGCCCTAGCGATCAACTGTTATAATGTATAACAGTTATGGGATAGCTGGCCATGTGTTTTTTGAATGTATAGGATTATCGGTGTATAGATATTGGACGGCTCATGTTATATCATACGAAAAAAATAGGTCTGTTGCAATTGTAAACTGAGGCTATGCGGGCTAAACATGTACCTCACAACAGTTTTACCGACTCTTCGTCACTTTGATAATCACAATATTCGCTATATAATCATGCACGTAAATAGGGAGGAGCTTAAAATATCTCAGTCCTTCCTAAACCATTTCAAGCCCTACACACAATATTTGGTTTTTTTTTTATAAAATAGTTTCAACAATTCTTAGTTTGAACATTTGAATTCATTAAGTCGTAAAGTTATTATTAATGTCGTATTATTGATTATATTTAAGATTATTTAATCTTATGCTTTAAATTTAATATCTGAAAACTTTTTTGGCAATCCATGTCTAGTGATAAGAATAGTCATACATTTGAAATTACGACAAAATACAAATGATAGTACCTAATACTAGGTATTAGGTGTTTTTGTTATTCTGCAATCTGCTTCGATACTCAGCTGATGAATAAAATTGTTGTCTATTACAATTAGTTTTGTGACACATGAACGATCGTTTTCATCTATAAAAATGACCGATTCTCATAATAGTTCCAATATGTTACTGGTAAGATACGATTTTCAGATTTTAGAATATTACATATTGAAAATGATTTATTAAACCACAATTATTGTAGACATTAAACATTATCATGAATCATGATACATATTAGATGAACAAATGCTTGAAACATTTACCTAAAAAGAAAGAGGTTAGGTTAATTTTTATTTTATTTATGAAATACAGTAAAACGTCGTTAATACGCCCTCGAAGGGGAAATCGTAAAACCGCGCATTATGCGGGATAGCGTTATAGGCGATATCCTGTCTATTACGCTCTTGAAGCGTTATAGGCGATATCTCGCTTATTAAAAGCGTTTTGAACGTGATAATAGATAGAATAAATAAGAAAAATTTTCATAATGTGACTATTATTATGTATTACACAGTAACATAAGTTGTACATATTTAAAATTAATAAAAAAACATCAAATATACATACAAAAAAATTATCAAAAGGAACATCTTTTTTAATTATTATTTTGTTGGATTTGAAAAAAGTGGTAATGAATGTATTAATCGGGTTTTTTCAATTTTAAAATGTTTGAGAAGCCAGAAATTAGAGCGTATTATGCGGGAATACGTATTATGCGGTGGCTTATTAAGCGTGTTTTTTTCCAATATTAAAAGCGTACAAGTACCTGGGACCGGGAAAAATCCGCGTGTTAAGCGGGATGGCGTATTAAGCGAGAGCGTCTTAACGAGGTTTTACTGTATAGATATTTTTATGTTATATACACAGTCAATTTTTGACTATTAGAATATAATAATAGACTTTATTCATTGTGTAATTATTTAAAAAGATAGATATTTTATTGAAAAAAGGGATAATAGATGTTTGTTTTCAATCCGAGTAAAAAAGTGCAGTGTAAATATTAATTATTTTGTATTTTAATTTGAAATATAAAACCTAACTCTTCATTATACTCGTATGTAGCAATCAACAACATTATAAGTATAATCTTGTGTGGAGTTTATTGCTTATCAATCGTTGAAGAAAGTATTACATTTAATATATTTAATGTCTGTAATGTCTAAGTCTACCAAGGTATAGATTCGGAGTATGAAGTAAGAGTGGGGTGTTAAACACATTTTTTAAATGAGCTTGTTATAAATTGACGAGAGAAGCGAGAAATTTTTTGTACATATAGCTAGCACTGCTGAGTCATTCATCAGTTTTTTCACTGTAAAACCTACTGGGCTCTAGCCTTATGTATTTTCAGACCTTACTTACGCTCATGGTCATAATATGTGTACTTAATTGTACTCATTCGCTGACAAATATAAATATATTTTTATCCCATATCATACACGTATAATGTGCATATTTGGTGAATTTAACTCGTAACCTAACCTGATTGATTTTGCGGAGACTTTTTATTGGTCTTAACATTAATACTATTTATTAGAAACACCAAGGAGACCAAATATTTTATTAAACTCGTTTGACCGGTGGCTTGTTTAAGTGATGTGTTGTGTCAATAAATAATTTAAAAGGGTTTTGTTGTCATTCAACTTTTGCCATAATTATATTTACTGTTTGAAAATATGTATTTATTATGTCTACACGTCGACTCCCCCAATGAAAAAGGAAGTAACTCGAATTTTATAATTTTTCAGTAGAGCTATATTATAAGGTTTAACTTAAATTACTATCGGTTTTTAACTAATTTTTATATGAACTTTGGTTGTTTGATTGAATATAATATTATCACCATAATTTTTTGTTTTTTAACTTCCACAGTACAATGTATGATGAAAAATAAACTTAAGTTACTTCTTTTTTCACGGAGAAAAAAGTTATTCGGAGAAGTAACTCGAGTTACTTCTTTTTTCTTGGGAAAAATCATTTATTATAAAGAAGTAACTCGAGTTACTTCCTTAATCTTGGGTAAATATTGATAAATAATAATTTTATTGTATTAATAATATTATTACTGACGGCTGACACTAAACAGTCAAGTTTATTGAGTTTATGTATGTATATCATTATGCATGCTATCATTAAACACTATAAATACAATAATTAAAATAAACAATAAATTATTGTTGTATTTCAAAATACAAAAATGAGTTACTTCCTTTATCTAGGGCAGTGGTTCTCAACCGGGGTGACTTGTCACCATTGGGTGACATGTATCCAGTGTAGGGTTGACAAAAAAACGTCGGGGAAAAGTTTAAAAATATGGACATTTTTTCGAAAAAAACATATTACTATAACGGCCGTCATGTGATAGCGACTACTGTCAAACAACACATTGTCTCCACACTATTGACGAAAGCTATTGAAGTGCTACTTCAATTTTAAACGTCCAGGCTATGTGAACATGGATTCAGCGCGCACACGAATATCAAAACGAAAAAACGCCAACGTCTCACAAAAACAACACTAGAAGACGATATGAGAATCGCTCTTTCAACCATCAACCCTCGAATTCCAGAACTATGTAAAAATCATCAGTGTCCAATTCTTTTTTTTTTTTATAGCACTTGTATTTCATATTATTATTATTATTATTTTGGTGTTAGGGACACGTAGTATTGGGTTCTCGTGGATGAGGGTGACACAAATCAAAAAAGGTTGAGAACCACTGATCTAGGGGAATGTTGATTTAAAAATACAAGTAACTTAAGATACGTCTTTCTTCGCCGGAAACTTTATCACGAAAGATTATAAATATATTTTAATATTATGATTTCTAACCTCTTTGGAGTAGTAAAGTTACTGCCGTTTTCGCGGGAGGTACAGAACATATTCCTTCATCACATTTCAACAAAAAGTGAAAAATGATAAAATTCGAGTTACTTCCCTTTTCTTTGGAGGAGTCGACGTATACTATTTATGACTTACGAATATTGTATATTTAATGACAATATTATAAATAACTGAACTGAGCTCAAAAATATAGTTTAGATTCACAATGTTTGATGAACTTCTATATTATATGGGGCAATGTAAGAAAGTTGGGTATTCACACCAAATATAGGTGGACAATGTAGAAATTATCACACAAGAGGTCTGGGCATACTATACAAATATACAATGACCAAAATCTAACAGACATAATATATGCAGTTATATGTCTAGTTTTATTTAAAGCTAATTATAAAAAAAAAAAAAAAAAATGACTTTATAAATGTAGTATATTAATATTTATTACAAAACATTTTTTTTTCTAATAAGATGATTTTATTTTTTATTATTATTTATTTAAGTATGGATATCTGCCATGACGCTTTTACGAACCAACAAAATCATCCAACAGCTTTGCGTTTGCATTTTTTTGTTATGCATATTCAGCTACGTATTATTAACGTAACAATTATCTGCGTTTTATTTATATAATGCCCTGATTTTCTACACGGCCCGTAACACATACATATTATATTTATTATGATCCATAATAGAATTAATATATTCAGTTGTATTTGAATTAGAAGAAGGACTCGTAAAAATTATGAATACAAATGCCTATCTTATTATATCATTTAGATCACAATGCTGAATGTAAAAACCGGCCTTGTTTAATAACGCACTTAGCCTTTTTTTACTTTTAATTTTTAAACGTCACGGTTTAAAAGTTATAATAATAAAATTATAAGTAGGGAACGGACTTTAATGTCTTAAAAATTAAGAAAAATGTCTTTAAAAAATACGACATAATGCCTTAAAAAATGCACTAAAAACCATTAAAAAATTTATTAAATTCAATAAGAACAAAATTTCGAATATTTTTGTGTATGTAGAATATTGTTAAAACTTAAAACTTATAAAAAATACATTATTTTATCGACACCAATTAGTTTTATATCGCGTATCGTAACGTTATCGAGATTATTTGATGGGAATTTCGTATAGTCGTATAGATAGATACAATCAGCCGGTCTTCGTAAAAATAACTGATTTACGAGACAAAACCAAACATTCAAAATAATTTACATTTAATGTGTAGATTGTAAATTTTCATAAATAAACGACATTAAAAAAAAAAAAACAAAATTGTATATTTTTAAAATTTTTATAATTCCAAGCATCAAATATATATAAAAAATTACCTAAAAATGAAAAAATGCTCTAAAAATGTCAAAAAATTCTTTAAAAACTGAAAAAGGTTAAAAAATGCAATAAAATGCAAAATAAAAGTTTCATTTTTAAATTCTCTGATGTATGAATCGAATTATACACTTAGAAAGCATTACCCTATGCTACCCACTAAAAAATGTATTTTGCATCAAAGTCCGTTCCCTAATTATAAGTATCTTAAAATACTGCACTCGTTAACCGTCGTCTCGAATCTCGATCATTCAATAGACGCACGTAACGTTGAACTAAATATTTTTATGAATCATGGCAATTATGTGTTTCAGGAACTTATCCTCATTTTTATATAAGAGATACGTGGGTTTTTTTTTTGCCATACCCACTTCCTACAACCATTTTCGTTTACATATAAACTCATTTTGTACGTCATGTCCACATGACCTCCAGTACATTGCGTTCGCCCAACCCTTTCAAATTTATACTAGGCTATTGCCACCCTTCAAAGCTAGGCTCGAGGCCACTGAACTAGTGTATACAATAAACACGCGTGTAATCATAATAATTATTTATTCATTTGAACTTAAATCAAGCATCGTGTGTGACGTACGAGCTGACAGCCGGTAAGACGAAAATAAAATATAGTGCCTTTTAATTATTATTAGGTACATGGCATTCATATTTTAGTAACGTTTGAATTGTAAGTGTGGAGTACACGACGAGTTTGTTTTGGAACGCAGCCGATATTTCTGTGAACGAGTATCACCTGCTGAAGACACCGTTCAGTGACAAATAATAATAATTATCATCATTTTTAGGTCGTTAAGCCGTGATAAGAATCTAACTGTCATTTTATGGCGTATAAAATATTATAGACTCTATATTGGTACGTTTTAAGTAATTCTACCTATAATATTATTTTGACAGTTAACCTTTGATAGCGCAATCATAACACAGTTCAACGATTTTCTTTTTTTTATTGTTTTTTTTCTACTCTACAACAACTTGAAGATAGGTTTAAAAATTATATTTTATTACTATATTGTGACTGTCATGTATGAGCGATATACCGACGTTTTTTATCGTTAAATTTTACATTCCTTTCTGTCCATAAATCGATATTTAACGTTAACTTAAAGAAAACAATTTGGTAAATACCACTTGTAGCAATTCTGTATAGGTACAATTCAATATTATTATGTCCATCACCTTATTTTATTAAGAAAAAATCAATTCAGTTTACTGTTCGGACAAAAAAATTAATCATTTTTAATTTTATGGTATATAACCTCGATAATTCCAGTGTCCTATTAAGCATATATTGCTTTGAAACTTTCAGACCAAGAGATTAAAATTAATTAAATGTGTGTTAAGAACGTAGGTACATTAGGTTCTAGAATCAAACGCAATCTAACAGTTGAAAGTTCGTACTACTAAATTGCAATTATATTATATTAATTATTTTACTTTTAATCGATAGCAATTTGAAACTTTCATTTGATGAGTTCTGTACATGGAAAAACTACAGCGCATAATTTAATAATAATTATCGTGGGTACTATACGAAAAGTATTTACCAAAAGTTTGAAAAAAATTTTGTGTACAACATATTACGTCACGCACGTCCATTGTAATTTATAATTATATTATTTTAGTTTCGATTTTTTTTAAAATACTTAGTAAATAATAAGTATGTATTAAATTGTCAATACCACAGAATTAAACGCATACACTTGAACAGTAAGTAACAGACATATGTCAACCAGTTATGTATGTTTACGTTTGCTTTATGTATGAGTATCATTGACACATTTAGTAGATAAAGTAAAAAAGGCAAACACGTCGATTTCCCAGTCACTTTAAAACTGTATAAGTGTCGACAATATTAAATAACAATATGCACTATTTGTTATTATAGTATTTTATTTAGTTTAAGTAACTAATACAATATAAACTTACAAACATAGTTAATTATTGCGAGTATACTCGTAGTGTAAGCTTTCAGAATGAAACCTACATGTTAAACAAACAATTTTAAACAAACAATAATAGATAGTATGTGCTGCATGTTTTATATAGTGTACCCCTTTATTACTGTTTAAAAGATGAAACGAAATATTTCTCATGTAATGAGTAATAATGACCTCAAAAACTCAACTTGAATCGGAAAATAATTATATGCAGTTTATTTTAAGAGGTAAGAATATAATAATTGATAATATACTTATTTTAGGGTGCGCGCGTACACCACACATATACACACGTATTTAAATAAATTTATGTAGGTAAATTAAATAACTAATGACCTATATAGGACTCTTTAAGTGATTATTGTAAGTTTGCAAATACTAAATCTCGGCTTAAGACCAAAATGTTTAAATATTTTACAGTATACTAATCAAATCATTATTATAGAAATTAAAATGTCAAGTTAATAAACAATATAGTATATATAACACCCAACAGGCAACGGGCACACTAAAATAATTATTATTATTTTGAGGTACCTATAATTTTTTTTTAATTGGAGTTTTTAATTATTATTTGCTGATACTTTGGAATATATATGAAGTTATTAACATGCCGTTCTAATTATTATGAATTTGATTCCTGCAATTTTTTTCTTTAAGTGTTGAAAATTTAAACTCAATTATGTTTTATAGATATGAGTAATAACAGTTAAATTAATTACTATCATAAAATAACTAATAATTTAGTTCGATCATAGTATTTATACAAACAGATACCTAGCATAATCCAAATTTATATTTTTTTTTTTTAGTTTCCTTAAACTATGAATAATTCAAATGAATTATTACGCATCAAGAGAATACACGAATTTATGCATTTATTTGTCTTGTCTTAAACACAGGCGAGTGACTGGAGAAAATATGAACCGTAAACCAGTGGCTGTAAACTGACTAAAATGTAGATCCATAAACTTAATATCTCGAAAGATGGCTCCCGGAAATTTAAAACAAATATTTACTACCAGTATATAATTTATATAAACCAATTTACGATGGTGTCAACAATTATTGAAATATAGGAGATGTAGTGATGGAAGCTTTGTAAAATATACATAATACATATAAATTAAAAATTAAAATTAATTTAGGTAACTCTTACGTCAAATTTGTCCTCGGATGCTTACGATTGTGGTCTTAATGTTAAATGTTTCCTATATTGTTTGGGAGTAGATTAATACACAAACCAATTATAAAAAAAAAAATATCAAAGCGTATCAATAGTTAATTGATGTATAACATCGAAAAAGTAGATTTTTCCTTCGTGGTAACTGTCGGTCAAAGAAAGGCTACCCCGATCGTGTCGAGTCTTTTAATATCCTCGAGTATTGTTACAATTTATTATAGTCACAATTAGCGTTTATTGAAACGACAGAAATAATCGTGTTTACAAAAATCACACGTAACATGGTTGTATATAATATAATAATATCTTTGGTATTTAATTAATTCCGAATTTATGAATGATAATTGAATTGTTGATGTATTGATATGAGTGATTGATTTAAATGGTTATTTTGATCTTTTAAAAGGCAGTAATAAATGAAAGTATGTATGTTTCCACACGTAATATTTTATTTTTATTAGACTATTAATTACATTACTTATATGTTAACTATAATTTAATGTCAACAAATAATTTTATTTACATTTGTCATTTTCGTTAAGTGTGTTAAATCAATCTATTATATTTTTATCTTAACTGAATTATACTATAATATCTCAGTCTAAAGAAACAATTTTAATTCATTTCTACGGCGGGAGCCTAAAATTTCTGCGTTACGCTACTGACATCAAACACGTAATATAAGGCATTATAAAACTTTGAAAAAACAAGGAACCACGATTTGTTGAGAAAACATTATGTCATCGTTGAACCTATCCATCGCGAGAACCATTATGTCAAACTTCTACAGACAAGTACTTACTAGTTGCTGCTGTCAACTAATAACACTAATTAGTAATATTAACAAAATCCTATTTGTCGTGCTATTCACCGTGATTAATCTTCTACGAATTTGTCTACAGCGCATTCTGGCGATTTTTTACTGGAACGATTGCCATAAATAGAGTTATGTTTTCGTGTTAAGTCCTATGCTATTTATTTTTATCACTTATATATGACCAATAATAGTTACTTTTTAGTTTTTAATATCTGTAGTCTAGTATTCTTGTGATTGCGATCTTGGATAGTTCACGGTACAAATATAATTAAGTACACAAATAATTTGGTAAATTATGTAAAGCAGAGGCATAATTAGACATTTATTCTTGAAGAAGCACGAGAAGGGCTGAAGGATATGTTTCACACGCGTAGACTAAAAATTAGATAAAAAGAACTATGAAATTGACACTCCTTGAAGTCCAAAATGCATCTTAATGTTTTACTATACATGCAATTTAAAAATATAGTATTTTAGTAAGTGGATACTGTAATATAAAATATCAAAGTTTTAATCTAAAATATACGGTATATTAAAAAAAAAAAAAAAACTAAACCAATAAAAAGAATTCCAATTTTCGGAGCCTTGTCGTCAAATCTTCAATTACAATTTACTATCTTCAAATCAATGACAATCTAACGTAGAGTGAACTTCATTTCTACTCGAATTTTCAGTAGTTTTTCTTAAGTTTGGAAAAACTATTGAGAATTAGGAAAAAATATTTCTTTAATTTATGATTTTCTCGACTGAAAAATTCAAAAATACAATCTTACTTGTACTCATACTGTAGTAAAACCAATTAATACATTCTAAATTTAACTCAGAGAGTATAAAAAAAAATTCTGGGAGGATCTGCTCTAATCGTTCATCTTTAATTATGCCTCTGATGTAAAGGGATATCCGGAATTTCGTATTTCAATAAAATTAACTTTTAATAATAATTTCAATAATTTAATTGGCGTACAAAATTTAACCATATCGCCTTAGTAAACCGCGTTCCAATAGCCACCAGTACAACACATACAACATAGCCCTTAAATTGCCTACTCTAAACGCCGTGTCGTCTGAAATTCATGTAACTGATAAAAATTGGAAATGTCTGAAGTAAAATTAATAAACGATATTACTACACGTATACTAACTGAATTTTCTATTAAATTATTGGACCGTTATCAATTTTATTACTCTTAGTTTCTCGAACAAAATGGAATAATCTACAATCAATTTACTACACTGGAGGTGATAGTATTAGCGGACTCTTCAATCAATTAGAAAAATGTGTACAAAAATTATTTTTATTTTTCTTATTTCAGATATTTCTTTTAAGTTGAAAATGAATCGCAATTAGCTTATTGTTTTAACAACTTCATAAATTTCAATATAAATTAATTAATCATGCATTAATCAAATGGGTAAGAAGTATTATTTTTTTAAAACGAATAGTTAAAATCACACATTGTTCTAAAATTCATTAATCTCCACGGCACGCTGTCACGAGAACATTGCCAAAGAAGTTTCATTCTTTTTTATTCAACAATATTTTACCTAATGGACAAAATGTACTTATAATTTGTAGACAACCCAACAATGATAAGTTTTTTATTGTTAAAACTTAAGATTATTAATTACAAATCATCAAATGCCATTTTAATTTATTGGATGATTACAATTATACTAGAACGATTAGATAGTGTTATATATTCATAATCATATACTATATGTTAATGTTATATGCTATAATCTGAACCTTTTAATATATGCATTTTGTGAGTTTCTTTATTTTCTTATTGTTCGATAAATTTATCGAATGGGTGGAGCACATTTAACACCTCTCCCGTTCGATTCATTATTTGCTCTACTTAGTTTGTTCAAAGGATTAAAGATATCCATTATCTGTGAACATTATAATGGATAGTTTAATAAGCTGATATTTTTTATTTACTTCATGCAACTTCGTTGTGAAGTGCGATTTAACAGGACATTTAGTAGAAAACTATATATAAATATATGCTAACCCTGATACTGTACCTACAAAATTTTTAAATAATAATAGGTACTATTGCAGTATAAAGTTTATTTTTGTCTTTTACTTTATTTTTTTGTGCGAATTAAGAATAAAACAAAAACCTAGTATACTAAGTTTATTAGTATACTTCCTCTGTTGAATGCAGTTTTGGATGTATAACGATAAGATAATATTTTATCGTCAAGGGATATTAATTTATGATCTAAGCTTAATTGATTAGAAAATATATTTATAATCATGAAAATAACTATAATAACTATAGTCTACAGATAGATAATTTTGCTACGATGTAGAGGAGAAAATTGTATTAGATCCCTGTAAAGTGTACATGTGCAGTGTAATTATATAGTTATATGGTCATATATTTAAGGGTGAGGAAGGAAACCAACAAATTGAGTACACCCAAGGTTGTTCTCAGGATTTTTCCTAGAGGAGATATGAAAATAAATTGCAATGTGAGTTTATCTATGCCTCTATTTTTCTTTTATGCTATCTTCTAATTACAAATCAGTTATAAATTTCAAGTACCTACGTGAAAACACTATGTTCGTCATACTCGTGGTATTGTACACCGTCAATTTTTTGATTGATTGAAAAACATTTATACTTGGAAATTAAATTGTTTGTACCTATGTAAATCTAACTCAACATTAGTAATATCTTTTAGTTTACATGGTTGAAGGAAATCAAACAGTTTATAAAGAGACGTAAAATTTGTAGTTCTTATTTCTAACTCGTTTATCATGTTATCACAAGCCTGAAAGTAGCTTAATCCATGTGTTTCACGAACGGAATATTCTATTATTAATAACCCTATTATTTTCGCCAAGGGGGCCCACACGGCCGGGCCCCGATCGGACATGTCCAGGTTGTCCAGGTATTAGATCCACCACAGAGTGTGTTAAATTAAATATTCATTTAATTTTTAATTTTAGTTCAAACAAATTATTTTAGACACTTAATATCTAAGTTCAATTTATTATTTTTTCAATTAAATATGGAAAATGTTGATGAAGTTTATCGTTTATGAACGAATTAAATTGTAGATTCATTGTATTATTGAATCTTTTAAATTGAGTCAAAATAACAGATAACTAATATAACCATTAACCATACACGTAAAGGCCCCCATACACGGTCAGTCTTGAATGACAATCAACGCGATTGACAGTCAAGACGAATCATTGACTGACGATTGATAACTTCCAAACACAATCAATCAAGAATGACAATCTACAGTCATTCACTCATTTTGTTTTGATAGGTATTGAAAGTATGGTGTATAGTGTCATATAGTAGGTGTTCGTTTAAATTAAAATTTAAAATTTAAATTCGTTTCAAATTTTAATACAAAATATTTAAGTGCACAATGGATGAAGAAGCCATCATTGGTATTGCCATTTACCTTGCGACTGATAAAATGAATAAGACAAAGAAGAGGAAAAAAAGATTTTGGATGAAGGAATGGTTCAAAAAAAGGAACACATTCACCCATCATAATCTTCTCAACGAACTAATGTTATCTTCTCCATCTGATTATAAGAACTATCTTCGCATGGACCACTTAACATTTTCAAATTTATTAAAGATGGTTACACCAATGACAGAGAAACAGGATACCGGTATGAGAGAACCAATTTCATCGGCCCAACGTTTATCGTGTACGCTACGATATCTGGTGACCGGCGCTAATTTCGAAGAGCTTAAATTCATGACCACAATCGCTCCACAAACGATTGGAAAAATTATAATTGAAACATGTGAAGCTATAACAACTGCACTAAAAGATAATATAAAGGTAAGTAAATCATAATTTTAGATTCTGAGTGAAACGAAGAATGTATTGGTTTTAAAAATCTGTTTTTTTTTTTTTTAGTTTTTTATACATATTACAAGAATAGTACACTTTTTCTCTTTTGATAGCAGTAATTACATTTTAAGTTATTTTGTTTAAAAAAAAAATATAAATATAAAAAGAATTGAATTTACACCTTATTATTTTATTAATCAAAATTATCTTCAACCAAATTGTGTTGTATAGTTGAACAACGCGAACACACACACGAATGATTGATTTTCACAGAATTACGATGAAGCGTTTTTAAGCGACCTTCAAAAAGGATATCGGATATAGCCTTTTGAGCAAACAGTTGTTGTTCTGTATCAAGTTTTTGTAACTCAATTGCCCAACTCTTTGCTAAAATGTCGGCATCAGATGAAGTTTGTTGTAGGCGTTCGCATGCTAATCCTAGCAAATCATTTTTTCTTTTTTCTTCAGAATTTTCCTTTTTTTTTTTTGTGGGTGGTTGGTCTGGAGTCGAGAAAAGAGTTTCAAAATGGTTTTTTGCGAAAATATCTTCCTGCTAATAAAAATGAAATAAATTAACTATGATTATAACCTATAAATAAACATAAAACTGCAATCCATTACTAATTATTGTATTATATTTTATTAGATGCCTGCTTCAGAAGAGGAATGGAAAATAATTTCTGAAGACTTCAAGCCAAAATGGAATTTTCATCGTTGTATGGGGGGCGATCGATGGCAAACATATAGAGATAATAAAATCTCAAGAATCTGCAGGCTCATATTTTTTTAATTACAAACATACGTTCAGCATTGTTTTGATGGTGACGACCCGTTTCGCCCAAAATCGACCTTTCCCGTTTCGCCCACAAACCCGTTTCGGCAAACGAATTTTTAGTCGTTTAAAAATTAAGTTGGCAATGATTTTATTAAATATTATGATATTTTAGTTTCATTTAGCGTTACCCAGAGAACACGACGAGGAGGCGAAACTCGTTGTTCTCCAAAAATATATTTTGCATACAGACCTTATCTGTAATTGTTCACAAATGTATTATATTAATTTACTTCATCATTTATATTGTTATAAGATTACATTAAGAGTTATTGATGTTTTTTTAAATTTTCGCACATAGCTTTGATAAATTCAAATCGAGTCATTTGTTTATTTCTATATTTAATTATTAATTTTTCATTACGTTTTTGTCTTTCCATCACTGTTTTGTTCTTTTTATTATTTGGTATTTCTATGCTGTTCATTTTTATGTACGTTTCAGTTTGAAAATCGTTCCGTATGATAATTTAATATAGATGGAGAATCGGAATAAAAGTTTTTATTGAAAGTTGAGTGAAATGCTTCACACGCATTCGTCGTCAATTGGAAATTAGGACATTTTACGATAGTAAGAGTCAAGATAAATACTTGTTATCGATAAAGCATTGAAAACTCTTATATATTAATGTATATACTAAAAATAAATACTCGGATATAATAATATTTAATAAAATCATTGCCAACTTAATTTTTAAACGACTAAAAATTCGTTGGGCGAAACGGGTTTGTGGGCGAAACGGGAAAGGTCGATTTTGGGCGAAACGGGTCCCGCCCGTTTTGATGGCCATTGCAAATGCTAACTATAAATTTATTATGGTGGATATTGGCGCAAACGGACGAGTTTCAGACGGAGGCGTATTTTCAAATACTGTATTTTATAAGAATTTTCTTGAAAAAAAATTAAATATTCCGGAACCGGATTACCTACCAGGAAGAAATGAAAAATTCCCATACGTATTTAGCGGATGATGCTTTTCCACTTTCAAATTATCTGATGAAACCCTATCCGCTAAGAAATTTAAGTAAAGAGAAACGTATATTTAACTATAGATTGTCGAGACCTCGTAGAATAATTGAGAATACATTTGGTATTTTAGCATCACGATTTCGTATACTTTTGAAAACAATTAATTTATGTCCAGAAAAAATCACTATAATCGTTCGTGCCTGCTGCCATCTACACAACTTTTTACGAAAACATAAAATGAAAATATTTTTGGAGGAAACTTTGGACATTGAAAATATTTCATCGGGAGACGTGGAACTGGAAAGTTGGAGAAGTAATGCCAATTAGTTCAGATACAAACTTATCAAGGAAGAAATTCAAGCTCAACAGCCAAAGAAGTACGAGATAACTTTTGTGCATATTGACGCCGGAGCAGTCATTGGCAAGACAATTTATTCGAAAATAATATTAATTTATGAACTTAATTTGTAATTATTATTATTATTTTTAGCTATAAAAGTTTTTGTAATCAAAAATATGAAAAATATACAACACTCTTTAATAATTTCACTATATATACCATTACAAAATATATAGTTATGGAATTAATTTCCAAAAATAAAATATTATATTATTACGTACGGTATTTTCCAATGTTATGTCTTGCGATTGCTGCGTCGCCGTTGTCGTATTCAAAATTGTTTCTTCACTGTCTTCATCCATTTTCGATGTTCCACTAATTTGAATTCCGTGGTCCCGTAAAAATTCCAATTCTTCAAAATACCAAACTGACGGCAAGTAGATATCATCGGTACTTGCACCTGATTTTTTACTAGCTATCACTTTCTTTAACTCACGACGATAATTTGATCTCAAAGTGTTAAGTTTTTTTTTAGTAGTATTGATATCAGCGGATGGATCAATTTCCTTTAGTTTTTCTGTTAATTTGATGTAACATTCTTGTTTTAAAACTCTGTCTTTGTACATGTCACTTTTTATTTTCCAAGTAGCCGGTAAACTGCGGTATAAACGTATAAACTCACGCCAAAAATCTTCATTATTTATTTTATTAGCCATTTTATTGTTATTTTTATTTTATAAACTACGAGGATGGGAAATATACAAAACAGAAACGACTCGTCTACACTGTTCGAGTTCGACTCGATGACTGATATATTTTACATTCATAGACATACACGGTCTGTCTTGATTGACAATCAACGTGATTGACGGTCAAAATTTCAAACATGTATTGAATTTCATCAGTTAAGGGGCCCATACACGGTCAGTCTTGAATGACAATCAATGTGATTGACATTCATGACTGACCGTGTATGTGTATGACTGATAATGACTGACAGTCAAATTTTATGACTGATGAAATTCAAACATGTTTGAATTTTTATCATCAGTCAAGATGATTGACATTCATAATTGACCGTGTATGTCTATGAATGTCAAATTTATCAGTCAACCAAGTCGAATTGTGCGGAGCAGTCGATTTTTTTGTCTTTTGTAAATTTTATATATTTGTTCAAAAATGGCAAATAAAGTTAATGATGAAGAATTTTGGCTCGAATTTTTACGTTTATACCGTAGTCTACCTGCTACGTGGAAAATTAAAAGTGATTTGTACAAAAATATAAAAATAAAAATCTTTTTTTTCTCTTAGTTTTTTCGTTTTTTTCGCACGCAAGGTAAATAGCAATACCAATAATACCTTCTTTATTCATATAATTTGTTTTCAATAAATTTAATATTGAATGAGAACTACGTACACGATACTAACCTAACCGCACTTTTGACAATTGTGTTGACTAAAATAAAACAACCGAATGACTGAAGATTGTCAGTCTTGATTGACCGTGTATGGTAATTATCAATCGTCAGTCAATGATTAGATTTGACCGTCAATCACGTTGATTGTCATTCATGACTGACCGTGTATGGCTTTACGAATATCGATTGTCAATCATGTTCAATCATGCAAATACATGATCAGTCTTGACTGTCAATCACGTTGATTGTCATTCAAGACTGACCGTGTATGGGGGCCTTTAAGGTTAATATTCACACACTCATTATGTTTCAACAAATATCGTGACTTTTGGTCATTTTTAAAATTCTGTGCACAAAGTAGAATTAAGTTAATTAATTCTATATGTTGTGTATGGATACTTTTGTACACCATTACTTTATGAATATCTACATAGTCTTTGTATTTTTGTTGTACTTATAATCGAGTCCTATATCTTTTATTATTTCAGATATAATAATTTAATTGGCTAGATAAACTACTTTTAAATTTAATTATCATATATAATTATGCTTGAATAAACAAACGAGCTAGATGAGTTTTTTTTTCTGATGGTCTTCTTACCTTTATTCAAGTACACCTGATAAAACACGTCCATTTGTCCCTGGATAACAAAATAAATATCGATGTTTATAAATATTGATGATATTATTATTAGGTATGACCAATGGCCACTGAAATAGATTATTTACCTCAGTGAGTATGACCCAATACAACTCTATATTTATGCACTAATCGTGATTACCAGTACTCAGTCTTAAATTGTCTACAAAGTTGTATTATGTCGAAATTAACTATTATATTGTAATTATTCTATTGAATTGTCGTGATTTTATTTTATTTTATACCAGCCAGATCATTTTTGCTATTCTAAAATCAATAATATTTTAATGTTTTATAATTTTTGAGGTCTTTAGGAATTAGGAAGCCCGGTGCAAGCGTCCCGAATGCCCACCGTTAAATCCGGCTCCGAAGCAAATAATAGCTTATGAAGTTATAGTAGTTAGTACGTCCATATTCGATATTTCTTCATATCTTATCATGTTTCAGTTTTAATCTGACGTTTCAAACAACAGAGTTTCAAGGCGTCTTGCGAGAAACACAACCACGGTTAGAGATTTTATGATAACAAACAATAATAATCCTTGGTCGTAAATTCTTATCGATTCACTTGTAAGTTGTAACTACATTCTACATTCATGTACCTATCGAGATTCGAGACAATAATAATTATAGTCTGTAGTTTCTGCGCATAATAGTATTGTTAACAAAAATGATAATAATAATATTTAATATACAAAAAGTCAAATTTATGATTTGTATGTAAATTTGATACGAATTTTGTATGTTTTGATGGTTCTTTAGTATTTAATTATTTGTAAAAAGAACTTGAAATGTGTATTTTTTCATAGTTATTTTTATAAAATTCAATCAACCAAAATAAATACAATAACATTATTTACGTAAGTTTTTGCAAGTTCATACTTGTTTTTAAGGTCATTTTTATATATTGTTGTTATCTAATTGTTTCACATTAGTGCTACTTTTGCGCGTACTTTAAGCTTTCAAGTTTTATACTCGGGCTGTACAATTTCACTGTAATATGTTTCAGTTTAATTAATTTAATTTTAGATATTTATTGTTTTCAGTTTAATTTACACTAATGGAATCACAATCAATTGATTTAAAAAATGAAAGTAATAGATTGGGTACATTTGCTGGTTGGCCAGTGTCATTTATTATTAGTCCAAAAAGTCTAGCTGCTGCAGGCTTCTATTATACAAAACAAACTGACAAAGTAACTAAAATTTTTAATAAGTAGTTTATTCTGTGTGAAATACAATTTGTATTACTGTATTATCAAAATGTTACTATTCCAATCTGTCTGTATTGTTTTTCTAATTGTTTGTAACTCTATTTTTATCATAGATTTCAATAAGATCACATCATAAACATTTATGTACTTCTTCTTATACTACTTAGTATAAGATCTGTGAACCACATTAAACAGTTCAATCATTTGATTTTAGGTTAAATGTGCTTTTTGTGACATTTGTATTTGTCGTTGGGAATTTGGTGATAATGCTGTTGATGAGCATAAACGTCACAATCCCAATTGCAGTTTTATCCTTAGTCAAGACTGTGGTAATATACCTATTATTGAAGGAATCCAATTAAGAGGAGAATTTGTTGAAAACCATAAGGAAACAGGTGTGATTTTGAAATATTAAATATTCTTTGTTTATTTATTTTAATTTGTTTATGAATTAATATTATAAAATTTTTACATTAAGATCCAAAGCATTCAGCTAGAATTTATAATTACTGTTTAATTTACTCCAAATTATTTTGGAGATTCTTTAGATTAGAATTGAAAATTATAACTGTAGCTTCTTTATAGTTCATTTTATGCTTTTCCAGTACGCTAGTAACTTACATATAATTTAGAGTATAATAACCAACATATTGTCATTCATTCATGATAATATCTTGTTATTAAATATTGAATAAGTGGGTATAAATAATAAACAAAACTATCATTATTATAACTACTGCTTTTGGTAAAAGATACCTTAGCATAAAATATAATCAATTATGACTTTTTTCTAAAATTAAATTATAATAAAAATATTCTAATACTATCTTACCTAACCCCTAACAGCTTATATGTATTATGGTATGTATTTAGTTAAATCATTGAAATGAATTTATATCCACACTTCAAATCAATTTATTCTGTGTTAAAATTTTTATTAATTTTTAGTATAATATATTTATTTTATTATTATTATTAGACTAGACTATTACCTATATAATTGGATTTCATACCATACTGTGAATAGTGTAACAATCATTTTTTAAACCATAATAAAATCATCATGAATTTTTTTTTGTGTATCTAATTATTTAAAAAATATACCAGTTTAATGTTAATATTTTTTATTTCCATCCACGTCAAATCATTTATTTTAATATTTTCAACATTTCAGTTACTACTACTTATAAATTGTATTCAAAAGATTTTAATTCATTAATATTTAATTTGAACAGGTGAACCAATTGACATTCGAGGTTTGGGTGTAAGAGCTCATAGAGTAGCTTATCATTTAAATTATAATTCATACTGTGCCCGATTAAAAACATTTAGAGGTTGGAAAAATGAATCACAAAAACCAGAAGATTTGGCCACAGCTGGATTTTTTTTTACTGGTATGTAATTGATTAGTATGTAAATAAGTTAATTTTATAGAACTTTTGAAAATTCTATACACTATTATCAATATGTAAATTGGTATGAAAATGAAAAATTATACAGGTTAATTATTCAATATTGTATGTCATAATATATAATATATGTATGTTTGTATACTAAATTATATAACTTTGATAAAAAATAAAATTTAAAATTGCAGGTAGTAATGATGAAGTTCGCTGTTATTACTGCGATGGAGGCCTCCAAAACTGGGAGGTAGTAGACAATCCATGGGTTGAACATGCGAAATGGTTTCCAAATTGTGGATTTTTAAATTTAGTCAAAGGTGAAAAATTCTTGGATGGAAGTTTGGTGGAAAGATTCAATGCTCTTTTAAATAGACCCAGGTCTGATGATCCAGCATCATCATCTCAAGAGGTATGTCATATTTTTTATGTAATATAGGAGACATTTAAGTAATAGTTAATTTTCATGATAAAATCCATTTTTTCAGCAAAAAAAAATTTAGAATATTAACTTATAAGTTATGGTATTATTTTAAGAAAACTTAAAAACCTTTATTTAATCAAAATTGTTTTGATAAAACAAGTAACAGTTATTTTTTTAAGATAAAAATATATATGTATTTGTGTTATAAAATGATAAAAAAAAAAAATATTTGTATTATACAATGTTAAAAACAGCATAGGCATACATAAAAATGTGTCTCGTAAATACTTGTATGAAATAATACAGATATTAAACAGTATTAGTTTGATGTGTATTATATATACTGGGTAATTCAGCATATGCTCTAGTAACTTTATTACATAGATATTCAAAATAAAGTGAAAAGTTTTTTATGAGTTTCTTTATTTTCATAAATCTAAAATGATAAGTATACTTCATATTTTTTAATACCCTCAAAGGGTAATTTTGAGATTTAACTTTTGAAAATCAAATGGGAACCTGTAATTTATCTCAATAAAAAGTAAAGATTTTTTTAAAATAAATTTTGGTGGTTGAAAAATATCAATTGATGCAAAACTCTTGGTATGAGAACTATTTAAAATTTTGCGGCTTTTTACGTGTTGAATGTATGACTGCACAAGCAAAGGTACATAGACCGTTTAATGATCGTAATACATTTCTAAAAAGTTAAAATCGCTCTTAAACTTGGAGATTTGCATCAATTAATATGTTTCAATCATTAAAATTTGCTAAAAAATACCTTCAAATCTATAAACACACACACACACACACACACACACACACACACACACACACACACACACACACACACACACAATGAATAACTTTTAAGTTGATTTTAAATTATTCCTTATGAAATTTAGGGTATATTTTCTTTTGAGTGTTCTGCATTATACTTTCAATTTAAGATATTAATTTTAAAAATATTATTCTTCATAGGGACATGTGGTTAATATTCATCAAATAGATAATGGTTCTCCAAGTGATATGAGTTCTTCAACAAGACGTAATGAGACATCTGATCATCAAATTAGTGAACTTATGTTATCACCTCCAGCACTTGTAAGATATATAATGATTTATAATGTTTATTTTCTACTATACTGCATTAGTTAACTTTTAATTTGAATTCATTAAAATGCTGATATCCATTTAATTTTACAAATAAATTACTAAATAATTGCATTCTATTTAAAATGTATGTAAAATGTTAACGTAGTAAATACATTATCAATACTAATTTTACTCTACATTTCAGATGGCATTAGAGTTAGGATTGCAACCATCTCAGATTAGGCAAGCAATTAGAAGCAATCTACAAGATATCGGGAGGCCTTTTCGTTCACTAGATAATTTTATCCAACAAGTTTTAACTCAAGATCAAACATTTCCTACTGATGGGTTTGTTATGAAAAAAATTAAAAAGTTTAATTTAGTCTCATAATTTAAATATAATTTAGAGATTCAATGACCCTGGAAGAAATTCTTCAGAGAGAAAGACCAATGACTAGAACAAATAATACTCGTCATCACGATACCTCATCTGATGAATCTAGTGAATCAAGTGAAAGCAATGAGTTAGTTAATTTATCAAAATTTTTTATTATTACATGTTACATATTTAAATTTACCATTTTTACAGAGATTTTGACTTTTTACAACACAGTGAGTTAGAAGATTCAAGTTCTGGAGAGGAATCTACTCCTGAATCCCCAGTCCAAATTATGGATAGTCAAAATGAAAACGAGACTTCCAACAGTCCTGAAATTGATGAATCTATGATTGCTGATAACACGCAATCTAGTCAATCTAGTCAATCTAATAATATTGAAATTGAAGGTATTTAAATAATTTTCATGATTAAATTCAAACAACTTAGAAAAAATCTTTGTATTTTTAAGTTGATTAATTTTGTATTTACCTATTTTAGAAAAAGTGACCATACCAAATGTTGTACCTGAAAGCACCAGATTATCTCAATCAGGTAATTATGTTTCTATTAATTTAATATCAGTACTTAGTAACCATGGTTTTGTCAATATCTTCAGACATAATAATTCTCTTTATTATTGTGTTTAATATATTATGTAAAACTATTTATAAAAAAATAATTTTGTGTTACATCTGATAAAAATGTTAGTGACTTCTTAGTATTATAATTTTAAATATATGTGTGTATATATATTAGTTCTGGCCAACAATATCGATATCGAATTAAATGTTATCGATATAAACCGATATTGTAAATAAGTATTTAGCTATTAGTGTATAACGGATTATCTATTTTTTTTTTTTTTTTTTTTTTTTTATTAGCGTTTTGTAAAAAAAATTATAGCTCGACAATTATGATATCTATTTTATTATAGCTATTAGATGCCAGGTGGTATTATAAATATTAAACTATATATATGTATATCTTTTATTTTTATTGAAACAACTGTACTTGGTGTCAGTTGGTAGATAATTCCTGTACATTCAATTTAGTTCTAATTATTAGTTCATAAATGTAGTACATGTTTTGTGCATTGTGCGTTTATTATTGTGTGATTATTTTATAATATCAATATATCAAAAACATCGATATATCGCGATACAATATTGAGGAAAAATAAACGATATCAATATTGAAAATTATATTGTTGGCCATCACTAGTATATAATATATATATATATATATATATATATATATATATATATATATATATATATATATATATATATATATATATATTTATTCATTTATTTTTTTATCATTTTTTTTTTTTATTTATTTATTTAGCAAAACAATTATTGCATTTATAAAACATTATACATTCTGTATTCAAATAGCTGATCCAATAGCTAGATTTCTCATTTTTGTGTGAAGTAACACTATTTTTTTTTTATTTCAATATTTTCTGTGTTACCACAAACAAAGTTTTATAGGTTAATGTATAAAACCATGAAGGATAATAAAAACATGTGGAGATTAGAATGTTCAAAAGATCAAAAGTTTTTTTTGAGCGTCTGTAAATGGAAGTTGAGGACTAGAGAAACTAATACTAAATAGCTGTATATAGCAAAGAGAAAATGGAACAAAGATCAAAAAAAATTTTCATTTTTTACTTAAACTTTTAAAAAAATTCAAGCATTAAAATGTTGAATTTTTTAAATTGAAACTAAGTCTTATGATTATTACATATTTGTATCAAATCAGATTTTCTTTATTATGCATTCTTTAAGAAATATGCTGTTATGTAACTATTCATGTTAAACCTTAAGGCAGTAAATATTAATCAAAATATTATAAGTTTTTTTAAATTTTAAACATTAATGTATACACTATGCGTAAATGTATTATATGTTCTAAAATGTCAATTGTTAAATTTATTTTTATTTTAGAACCTATTCACTAATATGACAGATTATTCTATGATAGATATAAAATTTTAATCAAATAATTTTGAAATTTATTGAAATATAATAAACAGTGTGTAAAATCACAATAATTATTGAACTATCCCAATTTTTTAGGAAACTATACAAGTTTAAAAATAACTGATATAAATTCTTAATTTATATTATGTATCATTTTTAATTTTATTTAGATTTAGAAGAAGAAAACCGCCGTTTAAAAGAAGCTCGCCTTTGCAAAATTTGTTTGGACCAAGAGTTGGGCGTTGTTATGTTACCTTGTGCTCATTTAGTTGCTTGCATTACGTGTGCTTCAAGTTTACCAGACTGCCCATTATGTCGACAGACAATCAAGGCTACAGTCCGCACATTCCTTTCTTAATATTTACAGGATACAAATTTAATTTGCACGAAATGCACAAAATTTGTTTTGTGTATGAATATTCAGCAAATGTGATGTATAAATTGTCTGTTGCTATTTATATAATTTATATTGAATGTTAACCCCCCCGCGTATAAAAAAATTATATATTTTAATGTTAGGTATTACTGTTAATTTAGTCATTCTTTTAATTGTACCAAATGGATCTTTTTTTTCTGAAGTATAGTACAATGTATTGTTTTAAATAATAATAATAAAAATTTAAAACATTTCTTTAGTTTTTAACAACTTTATTGTATTTTATTACTGTTCTAAATAATTTATATTGCGTTGTAATAAATACTCATTATGTAGTTAGAGTTAAATTTTAAATATTTTTTGTGGTTTTGTTTTAGTTTTAAATATTATTGAAATTAAGACTAAATTCACCTGCTGTATCACTGAAAAAAATTAGTTTACTTGTAAAAACCATTACTTTGAGTACAAAAATCAAAAAAAAAAAATTCTTTGAGTATGTAAGAGCAACTTTTGGAGCATGAAAAATGTTGTTTATTTATGACAGCATTATACAATAGTTAAATGATTTAGTTAATACTAATAATATATTTTATGGAAGTGTAATACGTTAATCATGGTGAATGCTAAATCATTGAAGTATACTAAGGTTGATTGTTGTAAATTGTAATTAACTATAATTGTTTTTATGTGTAATTTGTAATTTATTGTTTTTAGTTCTTTAAATAATTTGATGATTATTATGTATTCAGTTGTTATTTAATTCCCTCTCTTTTATAGAGAATATTTCCAAAAATAATCTAAAAAATATATCAATCAGGTTTTGAATAAGTCGAAAAACTTAACACAGAGCATTTAAGTATTCATTATAATTACTCAATATTATAATGTTTGGTTAATGTGCTTTATATTACTGGATGGACTGGTTAAACCCTTGTTTGCAAGACAACAGCATTTTCTCTTTTACCCACATGACATATTTTTTGCTTCTCACCTCCTTCATGAGCACTTTTAATTAAATTATGGCATAATTATTTATGTAATACTTTCAAGTAATTATTTTTAAAACATAATTTTTGATTTCATGAAATATAGTTGTGAAGAGAAATTATCTGCAAAATTATATATATATATATATATATATATATACATATATATGTCCTACAGAAATAATATGTCCCAGTGAGCCTGTGTGTTTTATGATGATTCTTGCATTTATAATTTGATAGAAACTTAATTTTCATTTATTTTTTCACCTAAAACACAATCAAATGTATAAATGTGCTCTCAAAGTAACATTTTATTAGAGATAATAACTTAATTAAAAATTAAAGTAGTATATAAACACGGGCTCAATTATTGATAACCACAACAAAAAAAAAAAAAAAAAATAGTGTTTACTATTGTACTATTGGAGTAATGTTGATAGTTCCTACTTCAAATGGTATTCTGACTTGAAATATTTTCAACCAAATTGTTTGACAAAATTAATCAAAGAAATTCTTAACATTCTTCTTAAAAATTTTAATTTATTTTAAATTATCTTTAACGAGTTTTAAAGAATCCACTAATCCACCGAAATATTTGGTTAATTATTTTTTTTTAGTTTGAACAAGTTCGTTGTACTTATATGATGATTGTTAAGAACCAAGAAGAAAATGGTGGGTAAAGTATGCCATCGGTTAATTAGTCACAGCTATCTACACGTTTTAACCAATTATTTCAACCTTTCAACAATAATTATGTTGAAGTTAAATTTGTTTATGCCTACAGTAAAAAGCGCAATTTAAAATAATATAATGAGGTTATGTACCTATTGTTTAGAATGTTAATTTTTCGTATTTTGATTTAAAGTATTCATCCAAAAACATCACTTATTTAAGCTGTAAAAGTGTAAAATATGTGATGCACGTAGAGGATTATAAAGCAACAAAATCATTGAACATAGAAATCCATCAATAATCACAATCGTTTTACATAAATAAAAATGTTAAGGACACGTAAAATAAATACTTTACGAACCCACCTCCATACGGACCAGTGAAACGTAATCATGGGTTGTCCAGTGTCCACCCCTCCTACCTTTCACTGAAAAATCGTGTTGAAATAAATCCGTATTTTTTTGCGCAACACTCCCCGCTTTTACAACATTATGCTGGTGCGAACGTTGTATACATGTTAGCTGTACCCGAGCATATACAGAGCGATTCGATTATTGCGATTTGAAACTATCATGAACATTTTATGTTGCTCATGAATCACGATTAACCATATCCAAACTCAGAGCTAGGAAAGGTGGACCAACAGCGTGATATAACCAGGAGGCGTTTTAAAGCGCAGTTAAAAAAATATGCAGAAAACTTGTGTTTATTTTATTTGTTTTGAGACGCACTATCTTATAGGCACACCAGTATAGTGCACGCTGCTAGCCAACGGCTTATTAAGTAACTTTTCTAGGAGGTGAATAAATGATAGAAAAATTGACATTCCAGGAGAGTTGAGTCCTTAGTAAATGTTTCATACACTATCGAATGTAAATTACGATAGCTAGGTATAATATACCTAATAAATTATCGCTTTTTTTCAATTAATTTTTTTTAGACGGCTTTTTCCACGATCCACCGCCAGGCGAATATGATAAGTACCTATTTTACCGCCATCGCGACAATACAATACGAACTCGAAGTTTAAACGTTTTTATTCTGATTTGAAATGAATTTTTTTTTTTTTTTGTTAAGGGTAGCGTGGATATCGCTTAAATTACAGCGCCAAGACACGTAACGTCCTCGCAATTGGAATGAAAAAACAAATACGATTACAGTGTTTTCACACACTCCTCCACCCCACAAATACACCAGTGCAATAATAGGTAACAACAATTTTTGGGTTAGGAAAATACGCCTGGTAACAAATATCATGACGTTGGAGACTCGAACACAGTAGCTCGGAGAGAGGGTTATAGATCACGGGGTCCCAAAGACCATAAAACCGTTAGGTTTTATCATAATTTAGGTTATCATTGTTTCAGAATATTTACGTGCAGCGCCGCAGTAAAACGGCGCAAGTAAAGTGACAACACAACAATCTCATCCAAGTGTGTATCAACTATCAGGGGAGTCATTTCGAGTTTTAGTAATAGAGTTTAGGTTAATAATAAAAAAAATACATATATCGATATTATTAAGAAGACGAGTATACTTAAATATTCGTAAAACCAACCGAAGACACACGTGTGCAGACTAATAATCGTATAAAATAATACCTACTATGCTTGTGTACACCAAATATTTTCAAATTAAATATGATAAATTAAGATGAAAACATTATTGTGACAAAGACAATGAATAATATTATGATTATAAAATAACGAATAATTCGTGTTGGCTACCCTCTCAATACGTCAAGTCGTCAACTACAGTTTGTGTGAAAATTCATAAGCTATTGTTTTTTTTATTGTTAAACATAGTTCTACTCGACGGACGAAAGCAATAAAAACACACATAAGTAGCGCCAAACAGGGAAGGTAACAGCCTATAGAGGTTTTAGGTAATCTATAAACGCCACGCCGGGTCCTCGCTAGTGGAGATTCGGTAAAATGTATTTGAAAGCTTCTACAATAATTGTCATACCGAAACCAATGGGACTTGACTTATTCAAAAATATTACGTGCTTGGTACACACACAATTTAATCGGCCCGAATTTCGTAATACCCGATGAGTTTCGCTGGATAATTCGCCCGGCCGCGGCCGGAACAGCGCGCCCACATCGAGGGTACCTACCGACCTATAATAGGCTGTTTAAAACGCGAGACTAATAATTATTATTTCTCGAAATCCCATACGTGCGCCAACTGGAAAACGAAATCACGACGTTAAAAGTCAATATTTTTTTCAACGCGAGACAAGAAATTATAATTGTCGACTGTTCGTGTTCGTCTATGGTGGCGGATAAAACACCACGGTGTGCTCTCACTCCCCCTCAAACGACGCCCCCGTCGCGTTTGTATCACGTCGGAGTGCACACCATAACGACGTACCTACGGTATAAATTACCCGCACGTCGTGGACCGTACGAGCGAGCGGACGCGGCACCGGTGCACGCGTAGGAAAAATGTGAGTAGTGGGCGTCGTCGTGCGGCCGTGCAAAACACGGCGAATAATAACAATAATAAAAATAAGAATAATAATAAAGAGAAAAAAAGTCATAACACGAGACGACGACGCAACAGCCGCCGCCGCCGCCGCCGCCGAGACGTCACGATCGCTCTGTACCGGTCGCGCGAACGCGAACGACCACAGCAGACCGGGGACTCTCTCACAGTCGTCTCGGCTCTACCAGCGATCTCTCCGCCATCGTCCAGCCGCCGCCGCCGTCGCCGCCGTCGTTTCGTGAGAAACGGTCGGCACACTTGAAACGCGGGACCTGCCGTCGAGACGCGCACGTTTATTGTGCACGCGCGTGCGTGAGCGTCGGGAAAAAAGAGAATATTATTATTATTATTATTATTATTATTATTATCGTTACGCGGCGCTATAGAATACGAAAACGGGGCCCGGTCTCACGCGCCGCCGTCCGTGGGATCCAGCCGAGGCCGCATTCCTCGCCCGTCGTCAGACCGTGTCCGCCGCCCCACGCCGACCTCCCACACCGGCACTAATCCCCCTCCCCTCACCACCCACTCGGAGACCGATCCGCCCCGCCGACCCGCCGCCACACCGGTTTCCGTCGGCGCGTTCACGACGACTGCGACGTCGACGACACTGGAAAGACGTAACCGTTTTTCGTGTCGGCTACCGCGGGAACCGTCGCGGCGAGGGGTCGTTCTTTTGTGTGACCGCACGAGTGTGCGTAGGTGATCCGTGTGTGTGTGTGTGTGTGTGTGTGTGTGTGTGTGTCGTGTACATTATCACGTAGTTAGGTATTTAAATAAGCGCTGTGTGTTGGTACACCGTTTACGCGCGTAGGTATCTCGGCTGAGTCTCTCTTGCGTGCGTCTTGGCGTGTGTATAATGTGTTCGGTTTATGTTTGTTTTTACGATAACATTCGAACGCAGTGGAAAACACCGGGTTCCCGAGCCGCCGCGCCCGGTTTAGAGCTGCAGAAATCGCGCAACAGCGTACCGTCGTCACACCGTCACGATAACGCGTACGCACACTGCAGTTTCGCGCGGCCGTCGCGAAAACACCCGACCGGAGGCGAACTCGCCGACCGTGAAACAATCGTCGTCGTGCGACTCCGTAAATCCCGTCGGGGACCGGACCGACCGCGAGATCTTTGTCGTCGTCGAGATCTTTGTCGTCGCCGAGAGCTCTTCGCCGGGTCTCGGTTACCGACGACGGTTGGTGCTTTGCGTACTTTGCGGTACTTTGCGATGGGGAGATCGTCGTGTCCTCTGCGCCACCGTCGAAAACCCACCCGTCCGCGCATACAGTCCACTCGTGGTCGGCAATAGTAACGCCGTGCACTCGACCCGATGCATCGGAGATACCCTCGTCTTCTCCGACAGAGCGAGCGGCGACTCGCGGTCGCTATGGGGGACCGGGTCGCACAAAACGTGTGTACCGTACTCGGGGAGCTCCGAGAGCGTGTATAATGTTGTCGTTCGCAATGTTCGTATCGAGACGTACTATTTTCAAGTGGTGCAGTAAGGTGTTCTCGTTTCCGTTGATGCCAATGATGCGAATTGTTCATTATTTACTATGCCACTTCACGGTCTGCACGGTGACTGAACATCTAAACAAAAAATGTCATTAATTTCCTCTTTGAACGGGATGCCTCGCCTCAAACACACACACACACACACACACACACACACACACACACACACACACACACACACACACACACACACACACACACACACACACACACACACACACACACACACACACACACACACACACACACACACACACACACACACACACACACACACACACACTCTTAAAAATGTGTGCAATACGCATTATGTATGATACTGGTTTAAAACAATGACATAGTATTTACGTATAGAACTCAATTGAATACATTATGTATACCGTAAACATTTTGTTACGTCGTGATCATTACATAAGTTTGTGTTTACACTAATAGTACGCAGTCTTTCCTGTATCTACTTGAAGTTTTACGTTCTATGCTTCACGTCGTCGGAATATCGAATACTTTATTATGTTTTATGTTTGGAGGACGATATAAGGTTTGAAATGATTAAAAAAACACGCGTCGCATTCGTTTATCAGTTGTTGGTGTCTTTTATCTTAATTTTTTTAATCATTTCACCAGAAACCCAACACGAAGTCGTTTCGAATATGATGCATTATTATACGAATATATATTATATAAACATTATACTTCCATTTAAGATGTAGATCGCATGAAAACATATTTTATTACTAGGTATTACGTTTTATTTTCAAAAACATATGCGTACAACGCGTTATTACGATGAGTCACACTTATCACGTGAGGTCACGAAACAAATCTTCGACTTTGTTGGTTCATTCGGTTGGATTGTAAACAGTTTATGATTTTAAGTACGAATACTGCTACTAAATAATATTGTTTTAGATTTCATTTATATATATATATATATATATATATATATATATATATATATATATATATATATATATATATATAAATGAAATCTAAAAAATATTTAAATTTAAATTAAATTTAGATTTAAAAATATTTAATAATAAAAATGTTTTACTAAAAAAAGGACATACTTCGCACCATGGGGTATTATTCGCTCCTTGGATAAGATAATGGTAATGGATGTATTATTTTTTAAAGAAACGATTGATCATTTCTTTTGTTAATGATTCAGAGCAAGCTTCAGTACAAAAATATATAGTTGTTTGACTAAGGAAATTTTTTTTTTCACCAAAACATTTAAAACATGATGTATTTATTTAATAATATAAATAATAATTTATTTAAACGCGTGTGAAAAAAATTCCGAGTCACGATTTTTTAAATTATTTTAGTATCGTTAGATAAGTGTTTGAGTTGATCATATTCAATTTTCAAAACTTTTTATCAAATATTAAAAATGTTATTAGAGATAAACTTTTACAAATTAACGTATTTTCAAAGTTATATTTTTTGGCCAAAAGTTATTATATTTTTCCGAACCTTTTGTAAAGTAGGTATCAATACGCCGTTAATATATGATGAAAATTTCTAATTTCTAGATTCTAGAACATAACTTTTCGATTTATGACTAAATAATTCAAATCGATTGAATAAAAGTGTCGTACACAAGCTGCAATATTTTTAATAAAAATAAATTTAAATATCAACTAACTGCCTCATGTATTTTGCAAAAATCTGTATTTTCATGGATTTTTAATATTAAAATTTGGGATACACTTTGATTATTATGTTCACATCTCAATAATTTAAAATCTCTGTCAATTATTGTTACTTAAAGTCTGTAAATAATAATTTAGAATCCAATAATGTAATATATGAAGCATAAATACATTTAAATTTAATTATTACATTATAATTCAACTTGTGTTTATAAGTGAATACATTTGGTATTGAGATTAAACATAACATATATGATTCAGGAAATGAACTCTCGTAATTTATTGATTTTGAATATTATACGTACTCCTATGTGGCTATGTACCTATATTATAATATATAGGTAGTAGGTACGTGATGGTGATTGAACATCATTTTCCATAGATAGATTGAAAACATGCGCCATTTACTCTTGGTAAAATTATATTAACGGAAATTACTCAATATCCTGTCCTCTTTAATAACTTAACGCACGTTTTGCAATTTCTAATAATAACGTATTTTATTATTCAATGGTATATACCACTATACCGGTAAACAGTGTACAGATTAATGTAATTAAATTCCAACGTGCAGGTTCCGACTTGTTTTCAAGTAGTTAGGTACTTCGGATAAGATAATTTTATTTTTCAATGTTCAATGTTTATCGGTATAAATTATATTTATTTAAAATTTTAAACTGAATGTGCTATGAGAATTGTGCATATTAAAATCATCTCACACTTCTCCTTTTACATTTTTGATTTTAATGGAAAACCACACACAATTACTACCATAGTCTATGTAAATATCTTTGTACTCTTTATTCATAAACATTAATGAATTACTTTATTCTTTCAAATGAGTTTAATAAATATGTCATTAACAGCAGTAAATCCAATATAATTAATGTGTGGGAACTAGTAAAAAGTTTAATTTAAAATCTGAACACTAACATTGACAAATACTCTTAATAATGAGAATTATTATCCGATTTAGTGAAATGTCAACTCATTAACTGGTACATATGCATCTCAAAACTGAGCATTGATCCATTTTTAAATGAGAATTATGTTCTTTATTTTTATGGCATTAAATATAAAGTATATCGTCCTTATGGTAAAGTTTATATTCCGATGTAAAATTTGACTATTCAACGTATGGCATAATAATTCATATAATACCATTAACAGCTGCTATACGAGGGATACAATCGCTCTGTCTTCTCATAAAAAAGAAGATATTAATTCAATAATGAAAAGATGCAACAATACACCGTGTAAAAAAGCTATGTTCATGATTTAATGTGAAAAATTATCGAAGGGCTATGAGAAAAATTACTGCGAATTGTGAAATTTAAAATTATCCAATGTTATAGTTCTTTGACGAATATAGACTTCATTTTCGGTTTGATGAAATAATTGGGATCCCATTTCTTAAACCCGACGCAGGCTATACGACACCACACCCTGCAATCTGCAGTATAATGCATACCCCGAGCGCACGCCCATGCATGGGAGTGAATGACAGGATGCGTTACTTGTTGCCAACTGCAGTAGTCAGTGGGTGTAGGTATAAAATTACAACGTAAACACAATTTGGTGTTGGTCATTTTTGACCTTGAGTACCTATGCAGTTTTTTAGGCCTAGTAAACTGCATTTCTCAGTGTCATAAATATTATGTGGGTTTTATACTTTTATTTGACGTCATCCGAGGACGATTCGCGCGGTGCACTCCAATATAATTTATCTATGCACCGATTATTGCTCATTATTACTGTAACTCCCTAGAGAATACGAACACAACAAGTGACAACAGACTGCTGATTGACTGTACTTATGAAACCTATTCATGCTACGAGTTTCGGGTAAGTTTATTAAAAATATGCATCAATTATTATTTATTTTAACTTAAAAGATAAATATGCAATTTAATTAATACTGTTTCTCAAATTTCATTGAGTTAAGTATATTATTTTATTCTAATAAACGAACAAAATTAAAATACCGTAGTTTAAACAAATTTCGACGTATAATATGGGTAAGGAGCACAAAATACTACTGTTTAACAATAATTAAAATTTTTAAAAATGAATCAATAATAGTTATGAGTTGGGTCCACGGTATTATTTTATAATACTCGAATTGGGTCCGCGGTAATATATAATATATATATATATATATATATATATATATATTATTATATTATTTTTATAAGATATTAAAACGTATAATATGACGTTTGCAGCAACCACAAATAGTTGTGAAAGTTATCATGCCAAATTAAATGCTAGTATCAGTGCATTTCACCCTAACATTTTTGTTTTAATAGAAATGTTACTTGGGATTCTGAGTGAAATCTATGTATCACTTCGGAGCTCAGCCACACAATCAGAAAAAACCGTAGAAAAAGAAAATTTTTTACGAGAAAAGATGCTTTCTTTTACTGGTGGAGAATTGACGCGGTTAAATTTTCTAAAAGAAGTGTCATTTAAATTTATTCCCTAGCTTATATTTATTTTAGTACACATATTTATTACTTATTTTTTATTTTAATACAAATATTTATTACTAAATAATATATAATATTTTTTATTTTCTAAAATTAATCATTCTAGCCAACCTCCACGTGGTGTCTCCTGGGTAACGCAAATAGGCTAGTCCCAACTCATGTACTCCATAAAATATACCGGGACCCAACTAATGTACTCTATAATATATACCGGGACCCAACTCGTGTATCACATAAAGTATACCGGGACCCAACTCATGCTGTTTTTGAAATCTGGGACCCAACTCGAGTTTGTCCGTTATAGTTCAGGATTTAGATAATTATATAATAATAAAAGTATATATTGAGTGTACCTATACATGATAAAACTATTTTATATTTTAAAACCAAACCATTCTTGAAAATATTTTTTCAAATTAACAATTTATACATTAATGTATCTTAATACTAATTGGGCAGTTAATTGTTGCATTGTACCACCCCAAATATGTTTTATTCAATTATTTTTTCGTAGTCGTTATGTGTCCAAAATAGTATATTATATTAATTAGGCAAACATTATGTGACTAATTTAAGTCGTACAATTCATATTATTCTTTAAGTTATAACTTTCTTTCTTTAAAAATTATCTTATTTTTAATACTTTGTAAAATAATAAAACTATATTTTTACAAAACATAATATATTGTGTAATATATTATACTATATTTTCATAGAAACCACTGCATTATGTCAAACCAATAATACTATATTTACTATTCCTGTATTACTTTATTAAATGATTTTGTACCCATTCGACATAAATAAATTAAGAATAAATGAATATGATGATGGACACCATTAGTCAAAAACTCCAAAGAATAAATTCTTAAATGGGTTAAAATTATAAATTCTTAAAGACTTTGTTGGATTATAATTTGAACTTTTGTTAAATTTCTGCAACCCTAAAATATCATTACCTTTCCTACTCCCAATTAAAACTCAATTTTAATCTGCTAAAATTGTTCAAAAAATGATCGAAAAGAATACAAAAATACGATTAAGTTCTTGAAACGACCTTGGATACACATAGCCACATAGGGTAGTTTAAATTAGAATATACCACTAAAAATTTGAATCTATACATATGTTCACCCAGTGTTAAAATCTCGTAAACCTTCGGGCATAATTATAATTCTAAAGTTACGAGTGCTGATGAGCATCATGTGTCTCCTAATCGTAATCTATACTCGTGAGCGTACCATAAAGAAAACTTGCCTCGATCCGTACTCCACTGATCACACGGGTATCCTATCTACACGCCTACACTCATACAATGATGTAAGAGATCACTTCCATCGTTTTTTATACGATTGAAATAATCCCAACCGTGTTATCTAGGCACCAAATACGGAGCAATGCAATTGTACCACAGAAATCAGAATATATATTTACCTCGATATTTACATATAATCTAAACGCTAAGGAATTGCATTTCGAATGAATTCTACAACACTAATGAGCGAATCCATTAATATTTTATACATAAAGTACATTGTATCTTAAATTCTTAAAGATATAAATATTGATAATATTTTATTCATATAAATTTATTTACTATAGATTGGTTTACTTTTAATATAGGTATTTTTATTTACCAAAGATATTTGATTTCAAGTAGGTACAAATAAATAATAAGAATTTTGTGTTGATAATACAATAAATTATATATTAAGGTACAGTATACTAATTAGTCATTTCTTATATGCTTAAGTTCAACTTAAGTTGCAAAATACGCTAAAACTTGCTATAGTTAGAAATCCAATGTCACACAAAAATGAAGGTACTTTATACTGTATTACGCAGCTAATAGTAATCACACTCCTAAGTATTGGTATGGTTTCGTTAACCTGGATAGTATAGTTAAAACTATTTTTCTAAATAACCCAATGAATTTGTAAACAACACGTATTAAATCAATAAGTAACGATTTTTTATCATTTAATTATTTATGAGTAATAATAGTTGAGTATTTAAGTTCTAAATATTGAATATCAAACTTTTTGAATGTATTTTAAGTCAACAATAATTATTTATCTTATCCCATGGATAATTTATACAGCCATGGACTTGACGTATATTAAATAATTTAATGATAATTAATTGACGAGAAAAAATAATGTAATTGTAAGAACGTTTCATAATATTACAACAGAAAAACATTTATTTCGAATTAAATTTCAATATCTTTTTGTTTTTACAGAATTACACGCACATATTTTAACATTAACACAGTGACTATTAAAAAATATTAAATGAGTAATGCGTATTCATTTTTTCTGTAGGTACTTGCAGATCATATATTTTACGAAATAAATGAAATATATATATAAAGCCATCACTATGTATTATAATTTACATGTAAACACCAATAAGTAATACCTGTATACCTAAATGTATATTGTATAATACAGTCAAATTTAATTAAATCATAAACCTAAGATATGTTGTGATTTTCCGAAATAATGAGTATCATCTCGATCTAGTTATCATGAATTATATTGAATAAATACAAAACTATATACTAACTTAATATATCTATCGAAGTACGAGTAATTGTGTTGAACATTTTTAATTTAAAATCGCTTTAGTCGTAAGTTAGTATACAGCCTACAAAGTAATGAAATGATGTGCAATAGATGTATAACAGGTATAATAATATAATAAAGTGTCATATTGCCTACTGGACATTATCCAATCGTTATGCCTTTTTATAGAGAGTAAATTCATATTCATTAATTAATATAGCAGCTGTTCAACCTCAGCAAACAGCAGTGCTACTAGTTTTGGATAAAATTATACCTATAATTGTAATTTTCCCTTACACCTGCTGCAATAATGCAATATGTAGTGAAAAAAAAAATTCTCTAGTACGTAAATATTGAATAATTCATTAAAAATGTTTGAAATAGTCGTTTGAAAGGGAAATAGATGTGTTTTAGATAAGGGAGTTTGATGCCTTGATTGTAATTTAAATACAGTAAAAAGCTTATATTTCTAAAAGACTGTTATAATAATTTTTTCGGGCTTTAACTTGAAAGACCTTCCTATGTGCAATAATATTAATAAATAATAAGAATAAGATATTATGTACATACATATATTTTATTCTAAATCATACGAAGATCAACTATACAAAACATTTTTAATGTTTGAGTGCCTTATAGTTAATTTTGAGACACAGGTGAGAAACAATTGTACGATAATTTTCAAATGTGTAATATCTCAAAAGTAACCTGTAATACTTGGTTTCAGTGGCGCAATTAGGGAGACTTGAGGGGGCCAAGCCCCTCTGTTTTGAGTTTAGGCCCCCAGATAACGGAAGTGATTTAAAAATTTTTATTTAAGCTAAATATTAAATGATTTTTGTTTTGTATATAAAATACAACTCTAACTGAGTAACATTTGAAAATTAAAAAAAAAAATTAATTGTGAAAATATTCAATAGTTTTGCTGTAAATGTGCAACATTATTATGAACCATCGGAAGTAATTGACCGATTTGCCAAGGTGGAAAGAAAAATATCTTTAAAATTATAATTTTATAAATGTTAATCATTAATACTAAATAATATGTTTGTTAATTGTTATTTTACTCAGTAAATTGAACATAGGTGATTCGTAAATGTTTGTTCTTGATATTGTGTTAGCAAGTGATACATTTTTAACCTACATACACAAAAATATACTGGTAGTTCTAGAAGTCCTCAGCCTCTCCAAGAGTTCAGTCCTAATTGCGCCACTGCGTTAGTTTAAACACGTTATCAACCACAACGAGTAAAATAGATCTAAGGGGCGTTGATCAGCCAAGGTCAGATCCAGTTTATTCAATTTGCAGTTATTGGATAATATATCAATACGTAACTTATACTCTAAAACTTTAAACATATAAAATCATTGTTTTATCAAATGACTAATTATTGTAAGAATTATACAAGACTTAAAACTTACAATTAATTAAAAATTCGTTAAGTCAATAATGGCATTTTTATTCTGAATAATAACAAAATGTACCTATTACTCAAATATAATTTTACTTTTAGTTTAATGGAGCTAAAAATAACACTTCAATGAAAGACGAATAGATTAATGAAAAATGAATAAAATGATCATCATCTGTCTTTTTTTTTTTTATTCTTAAAATATGATTATGTGCGATTAGTAATTTGATTGGATTATTAAACTTCTGTTAAAAAAATTAAAAATTGTATTTGTTTGTTTTCTTTACAATGGCATTGAATATACTATTTTCCTTTAAAAATCTTGAGCTGAGTATAATTTAATGATGCAGTAAAAGACGTTTATAAAGCTGCATGTTTTTACAAACGCAAACTAGTTGCCAAATATCTTTACACATGTTTGATCCATATATTCATTTACCCTCAGAGTTCAGACCAAATATGGTAATCTATGCAAAATGAAATTTAAAGTACAAATTTCCAGAAACCAGTGTAATCAAATTTTAATACTGATGATGAAATATTGTTTTGAACAACCTATAGAATTTTTTTAAAGTTAAAATTCTTCCGATTTAATACAATTATTAACCAATTAATTTATAGTTAATTGATACCTATTAGTATCTATAAATATAGATACGTCATTTCAAATTTAATTGGTACCTATTGTCTAATACAACTATAAACTAACAACAATAAACAGTATTTAATAACATAAATAATGTTATGCAATAAAAACAATTTTTTGTTATAAGCGTATTTTCTATACCTATAGTTGATTTTGTTTTCTTATACAAATTATGTGTTAAGAAGACGTTATTTTTAGAATTTCTTTCATTGGTAAATGAATTATTATATAAATATGTGATTTTTAATATTAAAACTTAATTTATCTAATTTATTAGGTAGCTTAAAAACCACAAGTGAATTTTATTTAAGATTATTTTAGTATAATTTTCGGCCACTTCTATTTCATATTCAAAATATAATGCACACAAATCAATAACAGTTAAGTTTTGTTGCATATAAGTGATGATTAAAACATAGTTCATTATTAGCTCATATGTAAGTGCAGGATTTGAATAGACGTTCAATACTTGGACGACTCAAAGCACAATTTATACGAGAGGAGATGTGATTAATCGTAAGAAAAAAAATTGACTAATCTAAAAATAAAATACTTCTGAGTATCTACCATGCCTTATACCGACATAAGCATATCTTATACTTAAAATGTGCTGTTGTTGAGTCCTTGGGTGATTCATTTGTATCATAAGTTACTTCATGCTCGTGCGCGTTTAACCACTAAAACTACAGATGTCAAAAATACAAATTATGCTTCTAGATATATAAAATTAATTTTATAATAATGTGTACATGCGTCTCATTTTTGTTTGACGGGAAAATTATTCATGAATGAAGTTATAAAGGTATTATTTTAAATTGATTTTTTCATGAAGTTTTCGGGCCTAAAGTACACATTTGAAATGACATATTATGACGTCATAATTTGAATTGCAGATTAATTTCAAGGGCGTTTCTAAAAATTAGTTTATCAACTACACGATATTCTTGAAATGTTTGATGCACTTGAAAAAAATTCTGAAATTCTAATTTTATTGGGCATTGTTTATATATTCATGTTTTATATGTTTATATGTTCATATTACCTTAGCAACATAATCTTATTTTCAATTATTTTACTTAATCATTATACTTTATCGTTTTAAATTAACACATAATGTATTTTATACATTTAAAATTCGGTTACTTTTTAACATTGCCTTCAATATTATAAATAAATCCTCTTATTTCAATTAAATTGTAAAATTGACTATTAAAGTATCATAGAAATAACTACTATTTAATAAGGTTTTAAAAATATCTTATTTACTTCTTACAATTTTTACCGCAACTGATAATTAATGAATATTATTTGTTCATTTCATAACAATACTTTATGTTTATATAATTGTTTCCTAATGTTATATTTTGAAGTTTAGCAAAACAAAGTCATAAACATTTATTAAACATTGTATACCTGAAGATTCAGACTTTAACTTACTTGGTATATTTTTGTAATCTTAAATGGAAAATATCTCACTTTTCCAATAATAATTAAAATTATATTCATTTTGTTCTGTTAATGCTGATTGTTTAACGCCAGGGGCTTAATTTTTCAGTTAAAACTTCTACGTTTTGAAAACGTGACTATGTGATAATACAAAGAATGAATAACCCAACTTCAAACGAACCGGTCTATCAGAGGCAATAGTATAGGTACGTGCATACATATTGAATGTACTATATAGTGTGATAAGTGGAAAGGAATGCAGACCACAAACGTGACCTCCTCCAGGTTAACAGTTTTTAGATTTGTATTATACGTTTATACGTAGGCAGTACGTGGTGGTGGGTCTGGTATCTGGTAGAGGTAGAAGTACCTATATAATAGGTTGTAGATGCACGCACGACCAGTAACCGCGGAGTAAAAGAATGCAGTTCTTTTCATCTGTGGTCTTTATACTGTTAAACAATGTTCTTCAAGGGTTTAAACGTAATCTCGAGAAAGATTCTTGTTGAATTTTACTCAACGCGCAATAATGCACATCTTTTATGATCCAAAGCTAAAATGTTATGCATAAAGAATATATAAGGATTTATATATTTTAGTGTACTAAACAGAAATTTAAAACAATTCTTATTATACATGCATTATCATTAGTCAACGAGTACATTTGTATTCATTTAGAAAAAATATTATTCAATGTTAAAACTGTACAAAAAACTAGAGACGATAAAATATTTTATCAGTGTTCAAATAAAAAACAAAATTATTGACTTATCATTTTTCATAATGTTTATTATTTATTAATCATCCATAAATCTATATAATTGTACTTAACTATGGACTTTTGAGTCATACTATGAGTCACTTCACTTAAATAAATTGACGCTAACTATTGTTGATAAATTTACTCGACATACCACCAACTGAAAATGTCAAAAACCATTTAATGCTTTATGTTATAAATTATATTCAACCATAATATAATAGTTATAGTTGTTGGCTATACAATTAAAATTATTTTTGATTTGAAAATTGATTAAATCAAAGTATCATTTATTTGAAAAAAGCTTGTTGTAATCATTTATGAGAACCGAGAATTTAAAATGAATAATCATTTCTTATATAAACTATTAAATGTTGTTAATTCCACAAGTAATAGCTCCATGCACGATAACATATCAAATAAAATATATAATTATTAAATTTTATATTGAACACTTTTGTTCTCAAAAAACTACGAAAAAATAACGACAAATATTTTGCCCACAAAAATAATTAAAAGGTCCCAATTAAAATGTATACAAAAATTACACGAAATATATAGATAAATGAAAGCTATATAAATATTTGTTTATTTAAATTCGTAAAATTATACTTATAAAAATGTGTTAGCACAAGTTATAGATTATACCTAGCTAAAGTATATAAGACTAAATATTACTTTTACCGTTGATTATAAATATTTGTAATATTTATTATCAATACTTTTACTTAAAAATATTAATTTTAACACTTAGGGTAACATGCCTGGCGTTATTCATTTCCAGAACTAAATATTAGTTGAATCAGGTTAGAGAAACCGAGTTTTTTTCTTAACTTGGTTCACGTCGGCACCAGTTCAAAATTGTACAACCATTGTTGAGAAATAAACTACAGATTATACATGCAATTAGAATATCTATCTTCCGACCAATATTGTTTTCAACCGACCAAACTCAAATACGTAATACTCGCATTAAATGATTAATGTACAATTGAAAACAATCAATCGGTCGTCAGATATTCTTGTAGAGAGTGATTCATCCGTCTATATTTTAAAATTAATAGTGATTGCTGATTGGTAATAGTAATCATGAATCATTCGCATTTGAATAGTGAATTTTCATTGCGTCTACTCAAAAATTGTCAAAAATTTTTAATTCATTTAGTGCAAACCGCAAATAATATTATAAAAATGTTTTCAACGAATCATACACTTCTAAAAAATGAAAACAAAATGTATCTTTCTAAAGTAAAAGTGAACAATAATTTTGAGAACTCCAAGCAATTTGTTTATTTGTTTCGAGTTAATTTTTTTTTTTTTTTTAATCAAGCTTTAATTTCTATTAGTACGCTCGATTTGTTATAAATAACACTTTTTTTATGGAACTATTTTCCTACCGATAAACTGCATGACTCCTAAAAATCATATGTATCGTAGATTAACCAACGAAAAGGGCCGTGACGTATACCTACGCGTTATCCCGCTGATAACCGACAACAACATTGGTCTTTGTTTCCAAGCCGCTGTTCACATAAACAGTAAACACGTCCGTTTCTCAGGAAAATCAACAGAAATTTCTAAATGCGCCTGCTGTCCGACAAAAAGGTCTCTCCCTCGCCGCAGATTCGGTTAATGCGCGCGTGTCGTGCGTAGGATTCGCGCACAAAGGGTGTCCCTTTTTATTTCGCCGTTAATGACGAGCTGAAACGCGGGTGGTCCCCACTCCCTCGGAGGACCGCCATTATATTTTACTGTACGGCATTCGTTTTCCGGGAGTATACTGTCGCACATGCTATGTGTCTATAAACATTATAATATACGCTTAAAGTTTAACCATTGATTTTAAAACTTCGTCTTATCGTGTTTTCAGTTTGGTTCCAACGGCTCTGTGACGGAATCGTGGTCGCGTCTCAACATTCGCGCGTTCCAACCAATGTCTGTGAGTATATTTACATATTATTATTATTATTATTTATTATGTGATAATTATGAAAAATTTAACGGAGACAAGCGTGAGCGTATGCGACGCCCGTTGTGATGCGTGTGTATCGTACGTCTGTATGGACAATATGAACGGCGTTGTTTTTCACGAGGAAAAAATGCGTACTGTATACGACTGTGCCGTGCTAGTAAAAATAAAAAGGGTCCGCACAATTCGGGAAATATTTCTGGAAAAAAAATAATAAAAATAAAATATATAGAAAAAAAAACGGGGAGAGATAATAAACAAACGCGCGACGTCAGCGGCGGTAATCCGTCCGTCAAAAGTTTTTGTGGAATGTGGCCCAGCCGACCCGGCGGACTGGCTCCGTGCGACGTTGTCGTCTCGCCGCTGCGTCAATAGACCGACCGGTTTCGGTTCCGCGCTATCAATCGGCAACGTGGCGGCACGTTCCCCGTCGGCCGCGTGCTGCCGAGGGCAGATGGTTTTTACCCGAACAACTGCTCCTCCTAGACATTTTGTAATGCAAGTATGCACCCCTTCTCCCCGCGGTCCTCTTAAGTATAAAGAATCACTGTGCGTACAACAAACACGTACCGGTGCTCGGTTCAGCTGCTGCTGCTGCTGCTGCTCTTATTATTATGCGATGTTAATAATAATTGTTTTTTTTCGTCTTCTTCGGGATTTTCGAACCGACACAAAGAAATCTAGCCGGAATATTTAATGATAATTTATGCGCGGCAAGGCGCTCTTCCGTGCGTTTATTTTTTTTTCGATTTCCGGCCGTCACCGGATGTGAGAGCACGACCCGCGTGGCCGCGTACACTCAAAACATGATCGTATGGAAATACGTGGTCGCACTCTGTATTTCTGTCCTGTCGCTGATTGAAACGATACGTTCCGTGCCGGGTTTAAAAAAAAAAAAACAACGTTTTTCAACGAATCCGAATTTTCGTGGTGTAGTCGTAAAGATAATAAAATATATTATTGTTGACGGCGTGTAAAAAAGTAATAAAATAATTTCGGATTTTTCGGAATCGTCGACCAACCGAAACAAAATACGTTTGACTGTCAGGTCAAAACGACAAAATCCCATTCTCGTTTTTATCTCGTCGTACAGAATCGTTATTTATTTCTGCGAACTGTTCGCACCGCCCGTCCACGGCCTGATTCGGGCGAACATAAACCGTGTGTCCCGTACCACCACGGATGCCGTCTGTGTCTGTGTCTACGGCGCGTACGTACGTTTCTCGCGCGCGCACATATGGTTAACGTTATGGTCGTCACGCCCGTACGCATACATGTACATGTACAGCGCACACGGCTGCTGCTGACACAGCGAGTCGTCGAAACGCCCGTGTGCACTTTCTCTCTGCCGACGAGACCGCTAAGCGGATTTTTACGCGACTCGTTGCTCCGTGCGCCGGCGGTTTTTTACCATTTTATCCTACACGTTCGTCTCTATTTAGGTTGGAGCAGGTCAACGACAGAATGACTCTTACGCCGATTCCGGCTAACCGATCGCTTTCTTCTGGAGTTTCTCGCTGCAGGAGAGCCTTATTTCTTTTTTCTCGAGACGCTAGTCACACAAACGTTAATATACTGTATACGACTTAAAATTATCGTTGTTGTCGTCGTATAGCTGTGAATAAATGTAAAAAAATTGAAAATACGTTATTCCTTATTGATAACATAATTCATTTTTTATTTTGTTTTATTATTATTTTTTTTTTTTGTTTGCCTACACCACGGATTATATTGTTATGAAAAAATTATATAACCCACGCTCAGGTGCTACTCTTGTTTCATTCCCCGGTAAAATCGGATTTTATACTTCATGACTACACTGATTACCAGTAATTTAATTGCGTTTTACAAAAAAAAAAAAAACTGCCAAGATTCCGGATTCGCTTGAAACAGCTCTCGTTTTTTTTTCTGTTTATCACTGCGTAAACAGGCTTGATGTTCAGGTAGTAGTTTCTAGTTGGTAAATGGAAATGGTGTATATACGCATTTAATATATAAATTATTTATGTAATATGAGTCTATTGTAGATTATTCAGTTTTACTATACACTCGTGTAAAGAATTGTAATGTTTACATCCAAGATTTTTTTATTTACCCATATTATAAATAACACCACAATTCTCCGTATTTTATGTATTTAGTAGGATAGACTAAATAAAGCGTACACTTCAGTATAATATGTAGGTACAGTAACTAAATGTTTTTATTTCATTAGAACATAAATTTCCATTTAGTATTTACGGTTATAGTTTTTAATGTTAACCTACGTCTAAGTAGGTCTACATACGTCATGTGGGCACCGGGTATTACAATTAAACAACTCTAATAAGTAATACTCAATGATCATTTGGATTCGAACGTTTTTATCAGGATACATAGACTTTATCGGTTTGATTACCGAAGGGTCCCCCACTGTTCTAACCAATAATGTTTATAGGGGTCTAATTTGGAGTATCGTACGGGTTTTGTATGCATCGAGCTCGTATAAAAATGTTCCATTTTAACCGTATACGATTATAACTTTTATAACCAATACGGCAATAACGTTAAATAATGAGTGTGCAAGAAAACGTTTAGGTAATATAATATGTTCAAAAATTGCGTAGGAAACGAAAAAACGTATATAGAAATGTTTACGAGATAAAATGTAGATATCACTATTTATTTCATTGTGTTTTAGGTTTTTCCGTATGCAATAATTTTCCTTTAGACATATCGACGATTAATCAGTACAGAAATAGAGAAAGAAAATGTAGATACAACTAATAAATTACATACTTATCTATATATTTCTATATCATATTAATTAATTTGTATAAATATTTCTGGCTGGCTAGCAAATTACAAAAACGTTAAATCGTATTTTAGTTTCCATAATATGAGTATTCATCGATAAAATGTTTTAAATAATTTTACTATCGAAGTAGATTGATTAGACAATTTTTATCTTCACTGATAATATAGCGTTGTGGTAAAACCATAGATCATTAAGATATTTATCATTATCAGTTTATTACCTTTTATATCTATGGATAAAAATAAAATCGATGATAAATTGTTGGCGAAACACGAGAAGAGTGGAGACCGACCCACGGATGGAAATAATTTAATTGTATTTTGTTTTTGTCTAGAATCGTATATAGTTCAATCACTTCAATCTAGGGTGTGCCCACTGCCCAGTAGATACCAGTTAACTCTACAGGCATTACATTAATTGTACCATATATAATGTAATACTTAAAAATAAAAATCTACAGAGAATTTTTTTTTAAATGTGTAAAAACCAAGGGATCTCTAATTTTAAGACTTAATGTCCTACCCTCACCCAACCGACATCAGCCACAGTTAGGGTTACCATAAAAGTTAAAATACTGAATTGAAAATTTACGTACTTATCAAAATAATTAAACCATATTTTTTTTTATAAATTATTTATTTCATTGTTATTTAAAACATTTTAAAATAAAGAATTTACACAGTTAATACTAGTAAGAGTAATTAGCGACTTGCTTCACAGTCTTTTTTAGATTTTTAATTTTAACGTTCATTTAATTAAATGCTGGATTAATATGATTAATTAATTGAAATATTGTATTTTTCTGACTCCTTAATTTGTTATAGAAGTTTTGTTTTACAATGACGTACATTCGAAAATCTGAAAAATTATAATAATACTTTATCATCACGTAGGTATCATATTATTTTTTTAGTATTTTGTACATTTTTTAATACGATAAATTTAAATCGTTCCAAACAATATATAGCATAATAATTAATAATTATCATCATGTTATTATCTATTCATTGATGTCGAATGTCCGACATGAAATCAAATGAGTTTAGATAAAAGTAGCTTTAAAAACATATTTTAATAAGTATAAATTATGGTACTTTATGTACACTCAACCGGGACTTTCGGAAGGTATAATGGGTTGACCAGGAGTGAAATTTTAAGCCGGCGCATAATCCGGTGAACAGTCTATCACAACAACACCAAATGATATCAACTAAACTAAATATCAATAAAATGAAGTGTTCTGATGGGTAACTTCACAGTTCAAACTTCATAGTGTAGTTTATGTACAATAAACAATTATGTACAATATATACAATAAACGGTATTTACTATTTCACGGTAAAAGCAAGGAATCGGCCCCAAAAACGTTCCGGACGGTTCGTAAACAACGACGGTATTTACGAATCGTTAATGAGTTGTAATTACACATGGATAATAACACAGTGTGTTTTCCCACGTCCAAACTTCCGGTGTTCAAGGCCCGCCGACCGACCGCGGTAAACCACACGCTATCGTACTATCGTCGAATTTCCGCGCTCGGAGTTGGTATGTGAAAAACAAAACGTGGCAACACTGTTCTGCCACAATGCCGAACAACACACGGAATTACTGAATGGTTTTCCTCCCGCCTGTCCGTCGTCGACGCCGTGGGACGTGGCCGGGTGGCTTGGCTTGGTATCTCAGCTGACGGGCTACGCGTTAGGTTTACGTTGGCCTCGTGGCACGACGTGCCTCGTGTCTTTGGTTAGGAGTATTATTGGGGTATGGGGGTTATCACTGTTGACCTTTCAACGTTTAATTATTCGGATTTCCAAAATTTGTCTTGACTCTTGATCTCTCCGATAACTATGAAGACTTGGTAGGAATACCTATTACCTACAAAGTTAAAAAAATAATCCAACGGAAAAAATTTCCGACAAAATCACATTACATTTCGTAAATTTTGTGAATTATATATTTAAGCGAATATGTTTCTTATCAGTTTATTACGTTTATCATTAACATATAATTTTGTTTTCACGAAAGTAATAATGACGCGATTGACAAATGGCAAATCATCATTACACAATTATAGATAATGTACAAAAACATTCTTGTGATACTTATGTCAACTATTTTATATCAACATGTTGACTAAATACTGATCTAAATGACTAAATAATAGACGCGTTTTTACCACATACGAATCATAGTTATCTGAATATGTGTTTAATCACTATGAAAAAATAATAGTATATACATGGTATAAAGTATGTAGAATATTTTATAAGCAATTTGTTATCATGGGAAAATTTAAGAGTTAAGTCACTCACAATATGAGCTTTTTTTTTGTATTGATGAAAATTTATTAAAAATGCAATTTAGAATTATCGAATTAGGAGATTGAAAACACATTATGAATTATGATGTAGAATTTACTGTTTATCGTTTATGAATGAATATAGTACGATTTTCTGTATCTATTTTTTTGATTTATAATATTGTGACCTTTGGAATGTCTGTATCGATTGTCGAATGCTGTAATAATGACTAATGTTAGTAGTTACAACTTTTTCAAAAATAGATTATTTTATGATTGATATTTTTGTTTATCATAAATTGATACAACCATTTATTTTTATTTATCAATGAATAATGATTTATTTTTGTTCAAATACAACAAATGATTATACTTTATAGTGAAATATAAATAATATGTATTTCTCAGTAGTCATATCATGAATAAAACAATTATTATTCATCTTATAAATTCATAAATTACGTAATAATATATTGTGTGCGTTCAATTAAATTTAATATAATATTTTACAGCCTTACAGGAGCTAAAATTAAATTTTGTATGTTTTCTCGTGGACTTATAAGTACTTGAAATTAGATATGAGTATAACTTTCATTAATAATTGAGTATTATTTTGGAGGCTTTACCTTTTTTATGATAGTTTTGAAAAACAAATATCAATTAGAGTAAAAATATCATTTAGTATCTTTTAATTTAATGGCCTTTATATGTATCCAAAAATGTAGTTGTTCAGGTTAAATACGTTTGATCAGTTGGCCCGTATAAACTGTAGAGCATTCTTTAAATATTAGTATTGAGATAAACTATAAAATATTAAACATGACTAAAAGTAAATAAAACTATTTTATTTAAAAATGTAATTTTTACTGGAAGAAAGAATTGTTAAATCAATGAAAATTGTTTGTGCTATGGCGGGTTAAGACTATTCTAAAGTAGTTACGCCATTAATTTAAAGTATATTTGTTTATAAGTAAACAATTTGTGCAATTATTTTTTATTCAATTTGTGTTTACTTCGTTTCTAACACGATAGCTGTATAAATTACAGCGTATATACGTAGGTCTGCGTAAACACACTGACACACTCGACTTTCATTCGAATAACAGATATAATTTTATTTACCTAACACCGTACACTGAATTAATTAAATCCAATTTTGCCGTAATTTTTTTTGATAATAGAATTTTAAACATTCTTTTCTCCCAAACGACATCATGAAAATATTTTTTTCTTGTGAAATACTCCATTTATTTTAAAAATGTTCAATGTGGTTGATGACGATATCATATACGCCGTACGTGTTTACTATTGTTCCGAAAATCTGCTTCTCTCAAGAAACTTTTTAGTCGCGTCCCTGGGACAATTGCCACTTCTTGCCCCTATAAAAACCGTTGTATTTTTTCAAACGATTCTAATTGCGTTTCGTCTTACATCGTCGTCGGTACACCACGTATTAAAAAACGAGAAGAAAATAATACAAGTGTAGAAGAAACGTTATATTTGAATTCGCAAATGATTCAATTTTTGATTTTAGCGGGGACTGGGGAGGTCCGATTTTCACACCAAGGCGAACGTTCCCACTCATCATATAGAGTGGTGCCTATATTAATTAATCTGTGCCTGATTGCGAGTTTATTTCTTATTCTGTTATATTTGAATTCGCAAATGATTCAATTTTTGATTTTAGCGGGGACTAGGGAGGTCCGATTTTCACACCAAGGTGAACGTTCCCACTCATCATATAGAGTGGTGCCTATATTAATTAATCTGTGCCTAATTGCGAGTTTATTTCGTATTCTGTATGGTAGGTTATAAGCTAGATAGACTGCTAGAGCAAGGACGATGTACAGTGAACGTACGAATTGTATTTATTTTCGACAACTCCGTTCTAATTTAATTCTCTATTCTCGCACAGTGCGGTGAGCGTATATTATATATATATTATTACGCGATTTCGGATACGTTGGCCTCGGACCGAAAACGTACATAATATACTACACGCGTGCGAACCGTGGAATCTGACGACGTCGTAGTACCCGTGATAACATGATATTTTCGGTTAAAATCGCCGACATGACAGTATAGCATTATTATTATTATTAATATTATTATTGTTGTTGTTATTATTATTATTATTCGACGACACGCGGCTTCCACGATGTGGAGCGCACGTTTTCGGGTGGAAAGCGTAAAATACTAGCGGGCAAGGGAAATGGTAAAATACGGTATTTCGAACACCACGGCCGCCGCCGCCGCCGCCGTCGGAGAGTCCTTTTCCTTTTGTGAATCGTCCAATCGACCGCCCGCCGCCGCGGAACGGTACGCCGAAAGGCCCCGAGCGCGCGTTCGGCCGCGACGTGGTAGAGGGGTGATGACGACGACAACGCTGACGGCTGCGCGGTGGCGCTGGTTTTCCTTGTCTCGACTCTTCAGTGTTGTAGTGCCGCGTACGCTTGACTACAACTGCGTCCCGATTCTCCCGTTTTCCGCTTTTGTCCTCCTTCGTATCGCCGACCCGATATTATTACTATTATCCGGCCGCGCACGGTGTGTGTGTGCGTAAACAACGTCGTGTTAACCGCGCCGATCGCTATGAACGCATCGTCATCGCACTCGCTACAGTCGTCGTGATCTCGGCCCCGTTTCGTCCCCCATCAAGAAAAACGCCCGGAAACGCACTGAAAACAACCTATTAATAATTTTCGTCAATTTTAAATTCCGACGACGGCCGTGTGCTTTAATTAAACATGTCTACCGCCATTATTGTTGTGACGCTGGTGCAGTGATCCGCGCGCTAAAGTTTTTCTCGCCAGTCTTTCGACCGCCGCCCGCGCCGCCATCACGCTATTTGCACCGCGAGAAACGACCAAAACACGAGTTTCGAGGTACTGATAATACTCAATAATAATTCTGTTTTGTTGTAAACGTACATCTCCGCGTGGTTTTTCACGACCGTTGTTTTCGTGTCGGGCACATTTCTGTTCGCCCGCGCCATACGGTCGGTAGCCAAGGTTATTTCACTCGATCGCCGTAAAAGGACGCGTCCGTTCCATCTGGTAGCGGTCGTCACCGACTCGGAGTCGGTCTGGCCGACGACATATCGTAAAATTATTGTTTTCGCCCTTCTCCCTCCCTACGCTCGTTATTTGTAGATTTCATTCATTACTACTTTCAGAGTGGTTTTCCCCCCGAATTGTACCGAAAAAGGTTGTTAATGTTTCTTTCTGAAAATGATCCGATAACAGTAATTTAATTGATAAACATTAGTAAATGGTATTGTTATGATGTTCGAAATGAACCAAGATCAACCCTATCCGTTGATCACCACAATTCCTACTCGGTGGGGGAAATATTACATTCTTTTAATTATTTTCGTCGTAAACTATAAGAAAAATAATTACTAGTAAAGTAATAAATATGGTGTACGCCCACAGTGACGTTACTATCATTTATTGCTGTATATGACGTTGTTATCGAACTGTTTCTTAGAATTTAGAAACAATATAGTGTCTAGACTCTAGATACATATGTTACTTGTGTAGGTACTTTACGATTTTTAAATTTAGGTACTTGTTTTTCAACTGTTCATTAGTGAAGTCGATTTTACAGACATGTAAAACTTGTTTTGTCCATTGTAGATTTATGGGGGAAAATAACATTATTGATTAATTATTATCAGCTGTGAGTCTTGTGTATTTTTTTGTTATTGTACCTACTGCCAATGGTTCAAGTTTTTATTGCCACGTAATGAAGGTCTATAATGAAATAAATAATAATTATCTTGATTATAGGAATCTAATCGTCATAGTGATAAAATATGTCTTATTCCAGCTATGAATTGTGTATTTCATTTTTTTTAAAACAATTTAATAGCTGTCACATGCCACCTTCGATTTTCACTGTGGAAATCAAATATTCTGTCTAATTTCATGCCAAGAAGCCTTTCACAAATGTGAAAGATATCATTCATATTTCTCTACCAATATGCATTTGTTTTGGTTATAGTTTTTTTTTTTTAGTTTACATGAATTAATGTTAATTAAGTACTCCTTTCTACATGTATGGGAAATTTAAATAATTAGGTATATTTAATTATCTATTTATTAATATATCAATGAATAGATATAAATAAGTTACAAAATTAAGACATATGGTTATTGTATTTCCTTGTGTATTTCTATTTAGGTATCTTGATTTATCCTACTGAAGGTACCTACTGTTTATTCTTATTTTTCTATAGAATGTTTTTATCAGTTTTAACCTGGCATTGTTTACTTCCATTGTTTTACCTCACTTCTACCATAATGATGTCTCACTTTAATGCTTTTGTGGCATAATATGTGTATATTTATTTATTTATATGATGTATTTAACAAATGATTCTACCCTTTAAATTAATTTATTGTATTTTATATTACCTAATGCTAGATATTTTTATGTTTGATTCATTATATTTATGTAACTGTATTGTGTATTATAAATATTTAGGTACTTAGCATTTTTAATCAGTATAATTTGTAGACTTAATTTAAAAATATGTACTATGCCAAGATTCATAATTTATTTCAATGTACTAACATCTATCTAAAATGTATTTATACAAACTTTTTATAACTATTTAAATTTTGAGTATGTACTTAAATAAGTAGTTATGTACTACTATTATAGTTATTTTTTATTATTATACCTTGATTACTTTATTAATAAATGTTAATTTATATTTTTTTTTTAGATGACCCCATCTCCAAGTCAAAAACCTGTAGTACATACTTTAAAAAATATTGCAAAACATGAAAAAAATGTCATTCACATGGCTAATGGATGCCCCATTATTCTTAACACGGCATTTCCCATTACAGAATTAATTTCTGGAAGCCCGCCTGATCCCTCAAATATGTCCTCTGAAACACCAACTTGGGATTTGACAACATATAAGAATCGTTTGAGAACATTTAACGGTGAATGGAAATTAGATTTTATAACTCCAAGCCAAATGGCTAAAGCTGGATTTTATTACTTGGGTAAACAAGACCGAGTAAGGTGCATGTTCTGCTCTCAAGAATTTGATTATTGGCAACGTGGTGATGATCCATTAGTCGAGCATAAACGTAAATCTCCTCAATGTCCATTTTTTAATGAAAATCAAGGTAAATTTAATAAATCTAGAACTATATATTTTTATTCTGGTTATTTTATCTATAGTTACTGTCTTAAAATGGAAAAATTATAAGTATTATTTATTAGAAATATAGAATTAGTAATTATAATAGTGATAAGTAAAAATTAAAGTTAAAACATTGTACAAATAATGTTTTAATAATATTTTTTATATCATTTATTTTTGCTTTTTATATTTTGTTGAAAATGTTTTACTGTTGTATTAGTAATGTTTTGCTTAAATAAAGTTATTTAGTAGGTAGATTCATTGTTTAAATCCTGTTTTAAAAGTTTTAATTTTAAAGGGTATCATAAGTACCTAAACATTTGTAACATTATATATATAATATATATACCTATAGTAATTTAAGGTTTTTTTTCAGTCTGTAAAACACGAGATGAAACATTATTCTTTTAATTTATTGATGGGTCATTAAGGGGAGCAAATTATCTCATATTATTGTTGGTTACTGGAAAAAATAGGAAATATTGACAAATATGTATTATAGTTCCATTAGCTTTGTCAAATGTCAATTATTACCTACAATCACAGTTCTTGGATTTTTATGTTAAGCACTGATAGTACAAAGATAAATATAAGAATACAATTTATTCATTTAGAAATAGTTTCATGTACATATGAACTTAGCTTAGATTTAAAAGATTATTATTAATGGTCAATTTCTTTTTTTCGGTTAGTTTTATTTAGATAAAATATTTCTATTTATTGAAGATGTATACTTATATTTTTAAAAAAAATTTTACATTTTTATTGATAACATTTTTTAAAATAGGTTGAAATTTAATATAGGTACTATAATGGCTGGTACGCTTATAATATTTTGTTTTAGTTAGATAATTACTTTTAGTATTTGGATATTTAATAGGTAGTAGTTATATTGTTATATAGTGTAATGGTTTTAAATTATTTTAAAATTCAATTTTTCAGGTTATGATGTATGTGGATTATATGGTGGATCTCCTACTACCGAATTGAATGAAAACGAGGATACCAAAAAAATTGAACACTTTTTAGATTCTATTGGTGTTGTGCAACAAATAAAAACTCCTATGCATAAAGAATATGCCTCCTTTGAAACTCGCTTAAAAACGTTTGAAAAATGCGAGATTAATTTGAAACAAGATACTCATTCCCTTAGTGAAGCAGGATTTTTTTATATAGGTACTTAATTGAGCTATATAATTACATTATTCAATGAATACATTTTTATGTATAATATAATTATTTTTTTATTTTAGGCGATGGTCATAATGATCAGATGTTATGTTTTTGCTGCAGTCAAGGTCTGAAGGATTGGGAGGATGACGATGAACCATGGACTGAGCATGCTCGGTGGTCCCCTACCTGTAGTTATGTTTTGTTGAGCAAAGGCAAACGTTTTGTTGATGAAGCATGTGGTGTACGAGATGAAGTACCAAAAATTAATCAAGAGGCAAGAATCCTAGTATTCACTTTTGAGACAAAATTAGAAACTTATTTAGTAATTAATTTACAGGAATTATCCAAGTTAATTGCTGATCATAAAGATGCTTCCATACTTGAAAATAATATTAAAGTTAATTCTGCAAAAAGGTAAATTTAATTGTGAAATTTAAAAAAATTATTGAAATTATTTTTCATTTTAGCTTTTCTTTTTAATTAAATCTGACATGTAGAAATTATTAATTGATCAACCTGTTAAAGTTATTAAAATTTAATACTTAATTTAAAGAGTATATATTTCGTACCTAGAATAATATTAGACATGACTGATTTCAACTTTTGTCATTTTTATTTTTATTTGTTTCAATCAGGTATCACATCGTCTATCAACGCCATAAACCGAGGTATTATACCTTGAATGTCATATTTTGGCTTTAACTAAATTTATCGCTCATCTCTTTAATTTTAGTTTTTTTTTCAACATCCATTGCATTTTTTATGCATACATTAGTGTAAAGTTAATTTCCAGAAACATTTATTTTATGTTAAAGCCTATTATTTCTTTAAATTTCAGTAGTTTTTATTCTGGTTTATTTATGTGCTGACTTCATTAATGTTGCCTATCATTTATTTGCTAAGTCAATATATACGATTCAAAGTATTCAAAATTCTAGTGTATAAGTTTGTGTCAGTATAATACTATTATTTTAAATTAATCATTCTTTCCTTGGAATAGACATGTTAAAATAAAAAAAAAAAAAATTAAAATTTTAGAGAAGCAGTAGAATTGTTTTATATTTTTCTAAAACATTTATTCCAAAGCATTTACTATGCACAAAAATAATTTATGCACGTCCCTAATATATTTGAATTAATTCACACGCATAACTTTTATTGATTTATATGTATATGCACATTTTTGTTTTTGTAAATTAATAATTATTTTAATTAAATATATTTTTTTTTATAATGTATTATTTTTTTTCTTTTAGAAAACTTGATCATCTAGAAATAACTGAAAATAAACAAGTAACATCATTGGCTGAAGTGAATTCACATCTTTCTCAACAAGATCCAAATACAATCCCAGATAGTATGTTATGTAAAATTTGCTACAAAAATGAAATGAAGGTGGCTTTTATTCCTTGTGGCCATGTGATTGCTTGCATTCAATGCGCAATGACACTGGACCAGTGTGCTGTATGTAGACAGCCGTTTAGTATGGCTATGAGGGTACATGTATACCTGGATGAACAAAAAGATGAAGATCTTGACCAGCTCCCTTGTAGTTCATCACAGTGTTCTGATGATATAGATCCAATGTTATGTAAGGTGTGCCATAAAGAAGAGATGGAAGCTGCGTTTATACCTTGCAGACATGTTTATGCATGTGTAAAATGTGCTACCGAAATGCACGATTGCCCAGTATGTTCAGAAGCATTCTGTGCTACTATGCAAGTATACCTATAAGGCATAACTTTATGATAATACTATGTGGTGGAGCATGGTGATTTCTATCATTTGTAAAAATTTAAACCTTGTAAAATTGTGAAAGTAAAAATCACTTATTGAGAATCTCATATTGGCCAAAAGTTGCCAACTTAGGAAAAAAATGCCGAGTTATTCGGTAAATACCAAAGATTTTATTTCTCTGACAGTAATTAGGATGTAATTAATTGTTACGTAATGAGAAATGGTCACTTATTTTTATTATCTTAGATTCTTACTAATAAGGCAAATAATAAAGTGACTATGTTCATAACATGAAGAATTTAAATATATTGTGATGAATTAGCTGTTAATTAAATGTACCTTGAGACTTAAATGAATCACTTTGCACTCTTCAATTTCTTTGAAGTAATATTATTTAATTATCATTATATTTCAAGTTGATTTCTTCTAAAAACATATTAAGTATCAAAACTTATGAACTTCCATTCCAAATGCATTTCAAAATTAATAATAATGGTGTTACATTTAAATGAGTTTTATTTTGCAAGTGATTAATTATTTATTTGTACTCTTTGTAAATATAATTTTAAAGTGAAACCATTCTAGTCCTTATTTTTAATTTGTATAATTAATTTTAATTTTTACAATTTAATTTATAATATCACATAAGTTGGTCTAAATTTGGAATTGCTATGCTGTGTTGTTAGATTTTACTATATAATACACTTACAATGCATTAATTCATAGTACAAGAGACTGATTTATTAAGACCAAATTTATGTAAGGTTAATAATCGTTACTTTGGAATATTCAATCTTAGGGCTGTTTTAATAATATTTTTTATAATCATTTGATTTAATATGTTTATTATTTTAATTTCCATATTTTGCACTTTGGGCTCTGGCCTAATGAATTATGGTTATAAGGTAATTAATCTAAATCCATGTCAAGTTTATTTGTAAATACACATTTTTGTTTTCCTTTTGATTGCTGTTATAAAGAATTAAAAAAAGTAAAATGAATAATTTAGTGTTAACAAAACTATTATTAAATAAATATATGATTTTAAAAACAGTGTTTATTTATTTCATAATATTATGTTTAAGGTTACCTTAAATTCTACAAATAATAATAATAATAATAATAATAATAATAATGTTATGTTCAGTAATTTATTCTCGCCATCTGTGCCCACAATGACAACATTTATAGAACACAGTCATAGGTTCATCAGCTGATCTAGTTTGAACCTGTAAAAAGTATGCTCGTCCATGATTGCATGCACTACAGACCACGTCAATTGAGTCTACATTATCCCACGCAGCTTTCCCTCCTAAAACTGAATCAATTTCCTAAAAAAAGTAATAAAAGACATCAAATGTTATTAAATACATAATTTATTGTGAAACTTGTACTTAAAAATAATGATTATTATAAAATCTATTAATATAAGTAAATGAATGTTTCTCAGTCACTCTAATAGTCATCAAAATATTGAACATTTTTTTTATAAAGAAAAAAATTTATTTCAATTTTATTATTAGAAATCTTGGATATGAAACATTGATTTTAAAATGTTAGTCACACTTCACACTTTCAAAAATGCCGAAGTGCACCATGGTTGTTAACCAGTAATTCAGGAATAATAAGATAATAAGATAATATGCAATGAAATGTCATATGAACGAAAATGTATGTTTTTATTTTATTGTTATATTTTTAATGTAGAGATATGAATTTTACTTTACTACATTTACTTTATAAATATCAAATGAAGGAAAAAATTGAATATGTACTGTGAATGTATAATAAATAATTATGCTGGTGTCCCTCCCCAAGAGTCTTGTAAGAAATTGCCCCCAAATACAAATTTTAACTTTCATCTGTATGAGCAAAACAATGCAGTGTATTTATAGAAATAATACTTAAACTTACAAATAGTTAGGTAAATATCTTGCAAATGTACAATTTTTATCATATATTAATAGCATATTGATACATATTTTGCAAAAGTTCCAAAAAAGTTTGACAACTTTTGAGCTTAAAATAGAATTTTAAAAATACCTCATTCTTATAAAGTTAATCTAATAAATTTTTTTTTTTATTTAACAAAAAGTTGAAAATTTAATACGATCTTACTAATAAATTTTACCAACAATACTAAATTTTTAAAAAAAATCGTTCTTCAGGACTTTCTTTTTAAGTAAATTTTTATGGAATTGACTATTATTAAATCAATTTTCAACTTAATATGTTTATAAAAAAACATAGGTCTATCCAATCATTATGAAACTTTTGAGTTATGAGCAAAGAATGGTGCAAAGTTATGGTGCAGAGTTATGATGCAAAGTACGTCCTTTTTTTAATAATTATTAAATGGTAGTTTGCCTCAAGTTAATTGCAAAATATATTTTATTATATATATATGACTATGTAAGTATGAGCAGTGGTTTAACAATAGTATAGCGAGCTGTGCCTGCATCAGGGACGCATAATTATGATTCAAAATAGGTATTTTTATTTTAGTAGTATGATAATAATGATACATGACATATGATCCTTGTAGGCTATGGCACAAAAACGAATAACAATTTCCATTTGCAATTACTTTTTTTCCCTCAACTTTGTCATTAGCTCACACAAAAGATATATAATTTCTAATGATAAATAATTTTACTATTGATGAATTAATTTTTAATGTAATGAACTATGAATATCTCAGGTTAACTTTTACGATATTTTTTTAATACTTCTTTTATTTTTATATGGTGTACCATTCATAGAGCACTCAAAACACTCAAATAATTAAAAATAACAATAAATTGTGCTAAAATGAGTATGCGTATATAATAATGTTTCTATAAGAGAATTTTGTATAATATCCTAGTAATGTTTTGGTACAATTAGAAAAACATAATAGTTTTTTAAATAGACATTTTTATCAATGACACTTTAAAACAGCGATTCCCAAACTTTTTTTTCCGCGGTGCCCTGCTATATATAATATGAAAGACAGAACAAAAAAAGTTTTCATTGATAACCAATTTTATTAATTTTATTAAACCTAATACAATCTAAGCATTCTAAGCTACACAGCTAATTTTATTATAAATGAATGCATTTTAAACTTAAAAAAGGATAAGGAAATAAAAATTATTGTCATTACGATTGTAATTATTGCATAAAAAATATTAAAATTGAAAAATATTCACATTTGAAATTACATTTACGAATTCACTTATAAGGTTAAAATTAGAATATCAGAATATACAATAGAAAATATTACATTATTTACGAAAAAAATCAATACATTTTAAACTATTTGTTATGAACCATAGACCGTGGTGCCCATAGAAAGTGCTAGCGGTGCCCCTAGGGCACCGCGGTGCACAGTTTGGGAACCGCTGCTTTAAAACATATTATAACTGGTTTAAAAAAAAACCTCAATTTTTAATTAATAAAAAGGCAGTTTTTTTTAAAGTTTGCTAGGGGCGCTAGTGAGACTTCCTACGCCACTGAGTATAATTGATAAGTTGCAATTTCCACAAATAGTTTCTAATGCCGAGTATTATGATGGGGTAAAGAGGCAGATTTTTAGGGCTCTAGAATAAAAATAACAACAATTCCTTACCTTAAAACAAAATATTGATGGAATAATTTTTATTTCTAATAAAGATTTGGGCTAGAATTATCTAATATCACATCCTCACTAATGTTCATTGGTCAACAAATGAATTTAACAGAAGAGTAATAGACCTTTAAATTTTATTGACTGATGTGATGACTAATTATAATTATCTGTATATATTAGATTTAATAAAAATTTACATTAATTCCAAAACAAAGAACTTTCAATTGAAATTTATATAAATTAATAAATTTAATAATAATAATTATGAATTAAATATGACTTTGTTAGAGTTTATTAGTAAATGTCATTTTAACTTTCGAGTGAAGCAAAGGAAATATTGGTTAAACAATGATATATTTGTTTTAATCACCAGTCATTTTTTTAGAAAAATAGACATTATTGAAAAGTTATATTCCGCTTTTTTATAGATCAGACATTGCTTCCACTTGGTACTCAAGAAATGTCATTTTTTTCTATTCACAAAATGTTTTCTACTTTTTGGCAAAAACTACCATTAAAGTGATTAAATGGATTTTCATGAAATTAATATGGTTTAAGAGATTTAACTTTAATTAAACATGTTTTAGGACAAATAACTTAGATCTAAGATAAAAAATTCTCTTATATAGACATGACAACATTTTTGGACTGAATATTAAATTTTAAATATATCTCGGTTTTTTTGGAGTTGATGTGAAAAATAAAAAAATAATTGCACGGGGGGCACATTAACAGTGATAATGATTTCTTACTTTTAATTTGTAAAACGAACGAGAGGCGAGAGTGACGTTCTTGATTGGCGAGAAGTACGGACAGACTTGGCATTTATGTCTCATCTCGCCCATGTACTCGTCCAAGTGTAGCATGTTGGAGCAGTTTGGACAAAAGTCCATGTAGAATATGCTACTCTCGTTCACCACTTTGGTGCTCATTTTGAAAACGGTGTGATTCGCAGCAATTCAAACGAGATTTTACGGTTTTTAACCGACGTCGTCTGCGGCAACGTTAGCCGGCGGGCCACTATCACGAGTCACGACTACAAGTTGCTGCAATTTATTAATATCGCACTTTTTCCCTTATCTCATCATTGTTCACCGTGACGTCTTTTCGTCGTACGGTATGCGGTGCACGTTCGCTTCGGACCACGGTTCCGTGCAGAAGCACGTCACAGCCCCCCGCCGACACCCCAGCGTAAAACCGTGCATTGTATTGGCTGCGCCGTGGCCGCGGCGTTGGTCGCACTGGTCCGCTGGGCTCGACAACAAGCGATCCCGGTGGCCGGCAGACTAGCCGGACGTGACGCCATTTTATGTCGGTTGCCGACGTACAGACTTCGTTCTCGTATATCGCCGGCCCGTTTTCGCCGCGAACGTAACATTTCCACCTGACCCGTCCGCCGTTCGATTCCCGTCGAACGATTCCCATTGCCCGTCAGCGTCGTCTTCACGACGTGTCAACCGCCGCACGGTCGCCGGTGATGCGCCACTGCTGTTGATTAGCCGCCACCGCCGATTCGTCCGACCGTCGTCCCGGCGAATTTTCCCGGTACAATCGATTCGCAGCAATGGCCGCCAACAATTACTTTGGTTTCACGCACGGTGGCACCCAATACGCGTAAGTTTGTTACATTTTATTCGGAACGTATCGGTTACCCCGGGCTGACGAGTATTTCTGTTTGCGACAATTATTGCACAATCTCACAGACGCGTAATTGTCGCGTAATTTACTATATATTGTAAGGACATAGGTTATAGTAACCGCACGAGGTCGTTGCGAAAATCGTTTTCTCGCTGATAAACGATTTCTGTCGCGTTGTTCAATATTCTCCTGGGTGTGCATTCGAATCAATTGCATATCATCTGTAACGCATTGTTCTTAAGAAAATATAATTATTTATTGTCTGAGCGTTTTCATCAGAAAATACATCTACGAGAAAAAAATTATTTCAATCATGGTGTTGGTTTTCTCATACATGCTTTTTATTATTCGTCGTACCAGAAACTTATAGTTTCTTTATTTGCGTCCCGTACTTAAATTTTCGTTATATTTGCTTTCTTCCGTTCTTCATGTCTGGCGTGACACCTGCCTTACTGTTTATCACTAAAAAAAAAAAATTGAATGTTTCTCTGAGTACATGCGGTTTATAATAATATTTATATTTTAGTTTTAACTATTTTTCAGTATTTTGTACCCATCTTATGTTGTGTAATTTAAGTTTTCATTATGTATTGTTAGTTGCTTTGAAGATTTGATTATTGATTATTGATTATTCTAAAACTCATTGAAATTCATTCTTTGAAGTATAGGTAGTCTTATTTTTCAATTTATTCCTTAATTTTATTTTTTGAAATTGTTTATTTTCGTCTATTGCAGTATTTAGTGTCTGCAAATTCAAATTTATTATACCAATTACATTGAATTCTGACTAATTGTTAAATAGTTACAATAATAACTATAAATATACATATTGTATTAGATACTTCAATATTTATTGATTTAAATAATTTTCACTTGCATTTTTACATTATTCAGTTATAATTCTTGGTTTCTATTTTTCTATAAGTCATTTGGATTACAAATGTATTTTTTCTTTATACTTACGTTTAATCTTGATGATAATGGTTTCTAAAATTTATGGACTTTTGTTTTTATATTAAAATTAACTTCAGCTGTAACTTGGTATACTTATTTTAGTATAGTGCCTATCTATTAAATACCTAGGTATGTTTTATTTAGTCAGTAAAAAATGTGTTTGTATAGCATTTCGGTACTTACCTATTTTATCGACTTTGTTAAATTTCAAATTTTTAGGTAGATATTTGATTATTAATATCCTCATCCTTTTAAAGCTATAAAGACAGACATCTTTGTATCACTAGATAGTGTATATTATTAATATGTTAAATACTGTATTTCAATATTACAATTTTTGTCATTTGGTACTATACACAACAGTATACCTACATGTAATAATTTAAAATATCATATATATATATATATATATTATAATATGTATGTATAATATACATATGTTTTATTCCCTACATATTATTTAAAATGTGTATGAAATGTTTAGTACGTTTAAATTAAGAACCTTAAAAGTTAAATCATCGCTTGAATACATAAATATTATTTCAGTACTGCTACTGGTTATCAGCCTGCTCCACAAGCTGGATATGCTGTACAACCGGCTACTTATACAACTCCCCGAGCTGCTGCAACGGCATATGATGTAGCGTCCTATCAAACAGCTGCAGCAACACAATCTGCTTACGGTATGTTTAAATGAATTTTTTGTTTGTAATTTTATTGTATTTAAATTTGAAAATAAATGATTCACATACCTAATTTAATTCATTACATATATTTTAATGATTTTATTATTAGTAGTATTTGTAACATTGTAATACATATAATTGATATATCTATGATTTATTTTATTTTCATGTACTAGGTATTCATTAGTGACATAATATTCATATTCTGTGATTCTGTTTAGTTTACTATTTTTTTAACATAAATTATCTGTTTTGTATTTTATGAATATGATTTTTAAAGAATTGTAAAATCAGAATGTGGTTTTTAAATAATCAAACTACAAATATCTCAAATTTGTTTATAGATTTCTCATATAAATTGATATGCAACTTCATTGTTATTATTTTGGTACCACTGATTTGTCTGTGTAAAAATCTTAATAGTGGTATGACATGTATATTTTGGTCATGTTTTCCAGTTCAATTTTGTAACAATAACAATTTTTTTGTTAAAAATTACATGACATGGTATTTTTGACACTTAGAATAAATCATGTGGTATCTAAATGGCAAAAATGACATCCCATACCTATAATATATCAATTAGTATGAGAATTCCGAGGAGAATTCTGTACTCATAATAATTTTAAAAAATTTTAAAAACCTAAATTTTTACCATAAAAACTTTCGATATTTATATTGATTACAAATATTACCATATAATACAAATATTACAAATATACCATGTTTTTTTCATACTTGGTACATTTAAATTACCTAGATAATAATATTGTTGACAAACCTTCAGTAATTATTTATGATTAGGTATGTGAATGATAGTATATATATTTATAAAATTTGAACTTAATATATTATATTTATTAAAATACTTTTTTTTTTTTATATATAAATATTTTTGGTAAGTAAATAAAATATCATTATTTGTATAGTAAGTTGGAATTTCAAATTATTCAACTATTAAATAAAGTTAAATCATTATCAATCAACATTTATTCTTGAAATATTCTATTTTAAAATAATTTATGATTTTTATGAATTCACTTATGGTATAAATAACTAATAATTTATGTTTTTAGCAAAAGCAGCTTACAATAGTGCAGCATATGATACAAGACAGAATGCATATGCACAACAAACCTATCCTACTCAACCTCAATATGCACCTTATCAAGTAATTAACTTATACTATAAATTATTAAAGTTTAAGAAAATTTATTTTGTTATTACTTGATATTTGTGTATTTTAATGTGGATTGGATTTGTTTTTCATTGTTTTTGTGATTTTTATATTTATTATTTTTCTATACCATCTAATTTTATGGTTATTTATACATATTATAAAACATTGTTAGATTTAATTGTATTTAATGAAATTTAAGATTTTTTAGTTATTTTTGAAAATTAATTGTTCTGACATCCTTTTTTTATTCAAATTATTTTTTTTTATTTGAACATGTTTTATTATAACATTATTCAATGATGAATAAACAAGATATGAATATTGTGATTAATAATATTGGCTTAATCTTTTCTGAAAATTAATGTTATATTTGATATTTTTATAATTTATCAGCTTATATTTTTAATACTGAAGTTATTTTTAGATTTATTTACTAGACATTGCCATTCTATTATTTTTAGATGTCATATGTACCTATATGATGTTCAAATAGACAATTTAGTCTATCACTTAGAATCAAATATATTTTATAAATTTCAAATTTTTATGATGACACTTATTACTTATGATATTTACCTTTGATTATTATCATGGCTTAATCTTTTCTGAAAAATATAATTTTAGTTTTTATTTAAACTTAATATTTTGTTAGTTAATTCATTTTAGTTTTAAAGTGATTACTTAAATGATGAAAAAATTGAATATGAATATTATGATTATTAATATGGCTTAATCTTTTCTGATAAAATTTATAGTATATTTATGTATAATTATTAATTTATATTTATTTGTACCTAATTTAATAAACAATTTTCCTTAAAGTAGAAGTATAGTTTAATTTATAAATTTAATGATTAACCTAACTTTTTTAGGCGGTTACTACATATACCACAGGAGTTGTCCCTAAGAAACAATGTCAAGCTAATGCCGCTGCATATGCTACTAGTTCTGCTATGCAACAAAAGGTCACATATCCTATTCAGTCTACTGCAGTAACTCCTAACCAGGCTAATAATAAAGGTATATGAGACTAGTTCACTTAAACATATTTATAGGCACTTTAAACTTCATTATTGAATTATTTTTTAAAATAACATTTCTATTAATACTTTTTCAGCTCCTACGGTGCCTGGGTATGAAGCCGTATATTCTAACACCAATTTCCCTACCCAAAATCAAAACCAAATACGACCTAACAATGCGCAAAAAAGACAGAATTGGTTTAAAAAAAGTACGACAGGTTTTGCTGGAGGTGCTAAAGGTAGCAATAGAGTAGGTTTTGCTAGTCGATCTCAGGAAATTCATTATTGTGAAGTATGCCGTATCAGTTGTGCTGGAACTCAGGTAATTATAATTAATATACACATTTTTATGTATTATTATTAACTAAAAATTTTAATTTATTTCTTTTAGACTTACAAAGAACATCTTGAAGGGCAAAAACATAAAAAACGTGAAGCAAACTCAAAGCTGTCTACTACACATGTTGGTAAACCTTCAACTAATCCAGCCACAAAAGTGTACCATTGTGACCTCTGCGATATTTCTTGTACTGGTGCTGATTCATACGCAGCTCATTTAAGAGGTTCAAAACATCAGAAAGTATGCTAATTATTTTAATAAAACGTACAAGTTAGCTAATAACATTAATACAAAGTGATGATATGATGCTAACCCAGCTCTCTGAAGCATTGTGCATGTCGATGAAATTTATCTGAGTTAATTTTGAAATATGTTTATTCTAATCCTAAAGTTGTAAAAAAATATTGTGGATCATAAGTATGATGATAAAAATACTATACCCAGCTCTCTGAAATTACATATTATCCTATGTTGAGCTTCATTACTGATAATCATTGATTGTCCGGGAGTGTAGACTCTAGGGCAGTAGTTTTCAACCGGTATGCCGCGAGGGCCCTTTAAGTGTACCTCGATAAATCTTATTAACAGATTTATAATTTTGTATTTTGGTTTCGGATTTTTGAATTTTAAATTGGGTTTTCAAACGGGTGTATAAAGGTGTTGGATAATTCGGGTTTTGAGTCCCCACAAATAAATTTGGGTATAGAGGTATTGACCCATTTGTAGATATAAAGTGGAGGTAAGAATTTTTTGGTATTATAATGTTAATTTTTTTTTGTTTACTCTTTTTAGGGTAGTAGATTTGGTCCAAAAGATTTATCCAGTATCTATAGATTAGAAATCACCTCGAGATGATACTTTAGAGATGTCATTTTCTAATTTCTCAATAGTTTTTCCAACAATGAAGAAAAATTCATGTTTTTTTTCAGGTTTCGTGTTAATTCGGATGCAAAGCCTTGGAATCATGTTTCAGGTTTTGCGTTTGTTGTTCGGGTTTTTAACTGTTTCTGGTGTTTAAATTATTCCAGTCTTATGGAGTCCAGGTTTTTGAAATAATTCGGGTTTCGGGTTCATTCGGGTCCTTGGTAAAGACTGATTAATAACAAGCATAAAGGCTGGAATCATTAATCATAGATACATAATTAATATAATATCGTTTAATATTAGTATGCCCGTCGCAGCCATCTCTTATCGTTTTTCGTCGCGTTGCGGAAAATTTTATTGTTTTATATAATGTAAATGCTATTATATGGATGGTGTGCCGCGAAAATTTTTTATGAGATAAAGTGTGCCGAATTGTTATAAAGGTTGAAAACCACTGCTCTAGGGTCTACAGTTCGGTCGGATGCCAGTTTGGCGGAATTTCTATTGGGGCCACCCGTAGGTTTCTGCCATGCCCCAATGATCTTAAACTTAATAGACATTAATGATGGATGTATAAAATATTTTTAACTGGTACTAATATTAATACATTTTGTCAGGATTTGATTATTGAGTTGTTCATAATTTTAATGATGATATAATTTTTCTATACCCAGCTCTCTGAATCATAAATGAAGAGATGTGTTAATCTGAAAGTTATAATTTGTACATTAGTTTTTACCAAGTACTTAAATGATGATACAATATTTTCTATACCCAGCTCTCTGAACCATAAATGAAGAGATGAGTTAATCTGAAAGTTATAATGTGTACATTAGTTTTTACCAAGTACTTAAATGATGATACAATATTTTCTATACCCAGCTCTCTGAACCTTAGATGAAGAGATGAGTTAGTCTGAAAGTTATAATGTGTACATTAGCGTTTACCAAGTAATTAAATGATGATACAATATTTTCTATACCCAGCTCTCTGAAAAAACTTAGATGTTGAGTTTTATATCTGATAATTATTGGCATGTTATCATGAAAGTACTGTCTAATAAATAAGAAAATGGTATATATGGTGTTTTTAATTTTACGATAGAAATGTGAATTTGTTATGAATTTCGATTTTGAATTAGAATACATCATTACACGTATTTATACAGCTAAAATTGTATATTATGTTTATTTGTTGGTAAAATTTTTACTTTTTTCTTTTCAAATTTGTTGGTATTTTATGATATAGCTATGTTGATTTTTTTAAATTTATCTGTGTCAAACCATATTTTTCTTAGGTATATAATTAATTTTCATAATAGTAGTAGTTGTATTCTATCGAATTTATATGTTAACTTATACAATTATATTTGAATTTTGTGTTGTAACATTACTTCGGTATAAATATTTAATGATTAAAGTATGATGATACAATTATTCTATACCCAGCTCTCTGAAGAGATAGTGTTGATAATAATATCTGATGGTTCAACAAATTATTTTATATTTGTATGGCTTATATGGTATAATTTATACTCTCAAACAATTTTGTTTAATTAACAATTTATTTTAGGTGTATAACTTGCATACAAAACTTGGTAAACCAATTCCACCACCTAATACTGAAACGGCTGTTGTTTCTAAAGCTGCCACACCTAAAGTGAATTTTATTGCTGGTATGTATTTGTAGCATAACACTAGTTATTTTTGGATTATAATAGTATGTTATTTATAAATCTTGATTTCAATTTTTTTTAATTATTAAATTACTAAAATTATAAGTATTACTTATGGTTGGCAATATGGTAATATTCAAACTAATTTTTATTATTAGTAACCACACATTAATCTAATTCCTTTGAATTGATAGATCAAATTTAGTTAAATTATTGTTAAAATATTTTTTGTGTTAACATTTATTTACTATAAATCATTTTGTGTTATTTATTAACAAAGAGTATAATTATAAGTTTACAATGTTTAGTAAAAATATCAAATAATATTTAATATATTTTTTCTTTTTAGCGGGAAAATTGGGAACGGTTACAAAAGTAGAACCTGTATCCCCTGTTGTTACTGTTAAACCTGAATCTAAAAGTCTACCTCCTGTAGTAACTCCAATTACAACTGGAGAAACTGATGTTTTGTTAGTTGGAATGGAATATATTGAAGAAATAAAAGATGAAACGGGTATGTAAAAATTAAATTTATAGAATAGGTACTGAACTAGTTTTTCTTTATTAAAAATTAATTTCTCAATCTGTAAGCTACAATTTTTACTGTTACTTTAATTTATTAGTTATTTTCAAAATTAAGAAAAATATTTTTATCCATGAACTATTTGAAATTTATTAGTTATATATCATTTCTAACAATTTATGTATTTTAGGAAAAATGGTAAGTTTCAACTGTAAATTATGTGAATGCAAGTTTAATGATCCCAATGCCAAAGAAATGCATATGAAGGGTAGACGACATAGACTTTCTTACAAGAAAAAAGTTGATCCTAGTTTAGTAGTTGAATTAAAACCGAGTTGGTTTGAAGCTCGTAGAATGCAAAAAGACAAACAACATGATGGTTCTAGAGTGAGAGATGACAGGTAATTGTTTTATTATAATTTGGTTTTTTTTTTTAGTTAAGTATCATTATATTATTCTCTACTTAAATATTGAAATAAGGTGTCCTTATATTATTCTTTTACATAAAATATCTTACATTAAAAATTAATTAGAAAGAAAATGCAAAAGTAGAAATTGTTAGGGAAAGAAAAACCAATAGATAAGTGGTAGAGTTAGTTGTGTGTGTGTGTGTGTGTGTGTGTGTGTGTGTGTCTGTGTGTGCGCGTGCCTGCGTGTGTGTGTGTATATAATGTATATGTATGTATAGAGGAAAACCAATTTGATTCACCAAAAATTACAAGTTATCAAAAATGATGTTATTATTATTATAATAATGAAATTATTGAATTTTTAAGTAAATTTTTATAGTTAACATCAAAAGAAAAAAAAAGATAATTTTTTCTTATATATCTAGATGTTATAATTTTTTTAGAATTGGTTTAAGGTTAATTTGGTTTTTGTTTATTTAATGCACTATCCTCATTCTTATTTTCGAAAATATAAATTTTCCATACATTTATTGCCTTTAATATATTTACATAATGTTTCTAATGCAAATGTTGCTGCTATGGTGGATTGTATATATTGGTCTTCAAATTCTTTGTTATCACTGTCCATTATATTGGAGATAATATTGTTTTTGTAGTCCATACTCTACAAATTTCCAAATTTTCATTGAAATTGATGTATGATGTAAAAATTTCATCAAGATTAAGTTTCTCTGTTAATTAACACGTTCACTGCCACTGCTGATCATGGATCGGCACAAGAAGTATTGCGTTGACGGCCGAAGACAATCCGTGATCGTCACTAGCTATAAAAGATATAAAATTTAGATATGTTTATAAATCATTCGGCCATAGAGAAACTGCTTCAATATTTATCATGGCCATTCAGAAGGTATTGATAAACAATGCTTTGCAGTTGGTTTGTGATTTTTGTTAAGTTTTATTGAAAACAACTACAGTATTCTTGCAATTAGCACACTGTTGTTTTTCTTGACATATTATTCATTTTATAATTCGTATTCTATTATTTTCTATCGATTTATTTTATACTGTTAATAATATGAACCTTCCTGCTGGTCCATCAAGAGTTGATCGCTCTTGAAGACCCATCAAAAGTATGAAAACACATAATATTATCGGATGCTGAGCTACTTGATATTTTGGAAAACATTAACGGATATCATTGAAGACAAATTTGGTGATGAAACAGAATGTAGTAATAGTTCTGATGGCGTATTTCATATCCATCAAAATTAAAAAAAATCTTTATAAATGGCCGCCGCTAGTCATAACTTACACAGCATGTGGCAATATGGCACTAGACTAGGAATATATGTGCTGATGTGGACGTGTTAAATTGATCCCATTCATCAATACATAATTGACAATTATAGTGGGGTTTTTCAAAATAAGTTATGTGACAAATAATTGAGGAGATTAACTATTTTTAGTACTAAATTTGGATTTGAAAATCTGAGGTATTGAAAACTTGTTCAGTTAATTTTCAAGATAAAAAGATTATTTAAAAGTTCAGTGTTATTCAATTTCGAGTTGACTGTATTTATGTATAAATAATTAATAATTAATACCAAACATTATATAAGCTATGAAGCATAAATGTATTAATTGTGGTAGGAATTAATTAATCATTATATGATTACATAGGAATCAATTAGTATGTATGGTGTAAATTGAGAATCGGCTGATTTAGTTTTTTAAATAGCATTAAAAGCAATTTATGATATATCTATATCTAGATTATTTTAAATAATATCTACTTAATTTAACAGAGTGCATTCTTAGAAAATTGTATAAAGTTAATCTACAAAAAGTATTTTAAGTGATGATTGAAGTAGATGACGAGTCTGAAATGAAATTTTGTAATCTATTAGAATCATGTTTTTTGTTTCTCATGGATAAAATTTCTTATAATTGAAGTCATATATCAATACTGATAATAAACAAATTTACTATGTTAATAAGCCATATAGTGTTTTTTAGTTAATTTTTTTCATAGTTTTTTGTTATATATATAACATATATATATTATATAATTGTATTTAATAATAATTATCTAACTATGTATTGATAATTTACATCATGATGATTCATTTAGATGACGAGTCTGAAATGAAATTTTATGCCTAAAGAATCATGTTTTTTGTTTCTTATGGATGAAATTTCTTTTATTTGAAGTCATTATAATATACTGATAATAAACATATTTACTAAATTAGTAAGTCATATAGTATTTTTTGTGTGTTAATATATATATACACACAGTGAAACCTTTAAATACAGGACACCCTTGTTCGCCAAAATATTGGCCGCTATTTGTAGGAAATCATTTTTTTCAATAAATAAATAAATTCAATAATTTTATTTTATATTATTTTTACATTAATTAAATATATCTTGAAAAAATAAAAGCTAACATTTTTAAAAAAAATCTGTTACTTTGGTTTGTTCACTAATTGCAGGCGTAATTATGTTCAAACTCACCTAACATGTTAGAACACAAGAGTACAGTTAAACGTTCTTTTGAAATTTTTTCTTGAGTACATATCTCATTTTTGAATGCCATGGTTTTATCAGGTAGAACTCTATAAAATTAATCCCATTTCATCCGTATTGAAAATATCGCATTCTGTGTAATTTGCTATAATTTTGGGTATTTTTGCTTTCCAGTTATCGACGGCCTCTTCATCAACACTTGCTGCTTCACCACAAACTGATTTAAAAGAAATTTTATTTCTTTTCCGAAATTTTCCAAGCCAGCCATTAGAGCCTTTAAATTCAAAATGCATGCATCCTTGCAATCCATGCATCTCAGAGATTTGCTCACTTTTTTCTTGAAGTATCCGTCATTATTAAACCGGAAGATTTTTTTCTCGTAATTTTGAAAACCAGTTTAATATTTCATTTTCGATTATAGAGTATTCTGTTTTATGTAGCTTTGTCCATTTTCGTTTCTATGCTCCATTTTCAGCCCAAGTTTTGTAAAGAGCATCTTTATTTTGCTATAATATCCGTAATTTGTGTTTTACTTACACTAAATTTGTCTCCTAATGCACAAATGCCCATATTTGTATTTGATGTTCGAAATTCCAGAATGTCTTATTTTTTCTATCGTTTTCTTTTGCTGGCCATAGCGCACTACAATAAAAGTTACATTAGTTACAATATTTCGTTGATGCGATAATATTTCAATGACTGAACGGATAAAATAAGACTTTCATATACAGTTTAATAATGTACACATAAGATAACTTAATAATTGAGGTTTTTTTTCAGGTATTCCAAAATAATTCTTAATTTAAGATAAAAATTATTAATATCAGTGTCATAAAAGTGTTATTTAAAGTGTCCTATATTTAGAGGTTTTCCTATACATAAATGCCCTCGTGAAAATGTCCCCGTCCCCAAAAAAACGTCTGCTATTTGGAGGTGTCCCCTATTTAGAGGTGTCCGTTAAGGGAGGTTTCACTGTATTATTAGTTTTATTATTATTATTATTATCATTATCGTTATCATTATATTTCATTGTAATCACTAATCAATAATTATCTAATTATATATTGATTATTTATATCATGATGATTCATATAGATGACGAGTCTGAAATGAAATTTCAACCCTACAGAATCATGTTTTTTGTTTCTTATGGATGAAATTTCTTTTATTTGAAGTCATAATAATATACTGAAGAAAATATTTTCTTTTCTTTTAATATTTTATATATTATGAGTTTTAGTTTAAATTGTAAATTATCAGGGCTTTTGAGTTCATGCTCTAAAAAATGCCTAAATAAGTATGCACTTATGTTCTAAAAGCTGGAAAAATATGCATTAGAAATCTAAAAATATGTATAAAAAATATGTGGATTAAAAAAATAAAAATACTGAAAGTAATTTTTGTAACCTAACCTAACAAAAAATGTCCATTCATATCATTAAAAGTTTATTAAAAGGTATATTTTATTAATGTACCCAAATTTATTAATGTCAATCCAGTCCAATCAGTCAGTCGCTCATTTTAAATCTGAAAATTTTAAATCCGATTTATTAAACAATACAAAATACTTAATTAAATGATTTATATTTACTTAAGGAGTTGCACTGCACAATAAGAATTTTTTTTAATGAAAAATCCCATATATTTTATGCTGTGTAAAAATATAAATTATTGCTTTTTTATCAAATTTTGGTGTAAATATGCACAGTAAAATGGAAAAGCGCATAAATATATCAAATAGTTAAAAAACCTCTAAATATGCATAAATATGCAACATAAAATTTCACATACATAACCACAGTACCTAGAAATGGATTTCTATTTCACCTAGCATTAAATACGACTTAGCAAGATTGATATGAAAATGCATGAAGTCACGAGCCCTGTCAATTATAAAATGATTTATTATTCTATAGATCTAACTTTTGGGCTGATCGTTTTATGGATATGGAAGATCGTTATTCATGGGAAGATCGGAGGCGTTACCAAGAAGAGGTTGAGTATTATGATTGGTGCAGATCTATGGGTCCTAGAAATATAGGCATGGGTCCACCACCACTCTTCGGTCCTCCAGCAATGATAGGTGCTCGACCACCTCCTCCTCATTTGGTATGTGTCTTGTAATTTATTTTAATTGTGAAGATTATAATGTTGATTATTGATGACATTTAGATGAAGTTTGGACTCGGTGTAAGACCTCAAATACATAATTCGATGCGTCGTTATGATACTGTAGATGACAAACATATTATGGCTAAACATTCTAGTCTTTTCCCTAAACAGAATTCTTTAAAAACTTTACAAAAAGCCATTTCAGATACAGAAAAAGCATTAAAACTTGCTGCTGAAGAATTAGTGAAAAGTGGTAATTATTTTTTATTTGTTACATTTTGATTTTATTTTATTTAAATAAATAATAATTGTGTATTTAGATTCAGAAGTAGTAATACCAGTACAAGAAATAAAAGTTGAAGAAAATACAGAAGTAAAAAAAGAACAAGCCAAAAAAACTACTGCAAAAGAAGATGGACGTGATGGTTCAATGTGAGTATTGACTAAATTAATAATTCATGTGATGTTTAGAACAGTTCATTATTACTTTTTGGTTTAGGTTTACTTTTACTACTGAAAAAGATGACACAAAAGCAATTAAAAAAATGACTGGTTCAATGCGTGTTGGAGCACTTTCTAAAGGATTATTATTAGTTAATGAAAATGAGGTAGATTTGGTAATTATATGTTCAATACCACCAACAGTTGCATTGTTAAATTCTATTGTTACTATTTTACCAGATAAGTTAAAGGTAACAACTTTATTTTTATTTAAGATGTAAAATATGATTAAAAATTATTTTCAATTTTGTTATTTAGATTGTTGCTAAAGATGAAATTTATATTGTTAATAAATGTGAAGCAGAAGCAAAACTAACTATTGAAACATCTTTGGAAGAAGAAAAGTTTGTTGTGAATGTTACTCTCACTTCACCATCAATCAGAGAGGCTATTTTGAGTGCAGCTGAAGGAGGTAAGTGTATTAACATAAATTTATTTTTAGGAATTACTTTTTTTTTTCTGAAATCTTAAATGTTATTTTAGTTTATAAAATAATCAGGTATTAATGGCCAGGTAAATAGGATACATAAGAATACTATTGGCATCAAATTAATGTTAGTGGTCAATTTACTATGGAAGTATTTATTAAAAATCAAACCAATTTTTTGATAAGGGTTTTTGACCATGTCAATGATTATTATATGTTAAACATGTATTTGACTTAAGTTCTTTGATTTATTCTTGGAGTATGATAAAACAAAAAATTCTATTTTGTTTTACATTTGTTAACAAATGTTGTATTTTAAAGGTGTATGGTGTATCTTCAAGCTGTAAATATTAATGCTAATAACTATTTTAGATTCTGAGTTACAAATGTATTGGTTTGACGTATTGACCTTCTGTTTGTGTATGAGTAAAATTTTTTTTTATATAGTAGGAGTATATTTAGACTGCCTATATCAGGGTAAGTTAAAATGTCATCAATACACGGAAAAAGTATTAAGATGACAATTTTAACTGGGTATTTTTTAGCAAATTTTCATTAGTTTTCCAACTATGTGCTGTAACAATCATCACATTAATGTTATTAATTTTGGAAGAAAGATTTTTAGTCTTATAAGAAGTAATCTCAGTAGTCCTCAAAATTAACAAATATTAATATTTTAGCATTATAATATTAATAATTTTGAATTTTTATTTTGTTGGTTTGTGTTTTAATATTTGCAATTTCCATTTTAAATATCTTAACAGAAAGTTTTAGTTAAATTATGTCATTTTCAATTAATTGGTTTTTTTTCTTAGTTTTAAATGTTAATTTTGATGTTATTATTTTGTAAGTTTTTATTGTTGTCAATATGTAATATTTAATTGACTTATAAATTAATAAAATAATTCTTGAATTTACCAACATGAATATTACGTATTAGTATACATTTTCGATCAGTTTGAAGTACATTTTCATTTTCAATAGATAATTTTGGTCATCAATATGTTCTATTGATTTTATTTTATTAATTATAAGAAGTATGAAAAGGATATTTACATAAATTCTCACTAGTTATAATTGAGTCCATTTTTGGTCTTGCGCAAATAGTTTCAATATTGGTTTTTATTTTTCTATCAATTAAGTGTTACAATATTATTGGTGATCCAATTTTGAATGGTGTATATTTCTTATTATTATTTACATTAAAACGTAGTTACAGTAAAGTGATCACTGTTGAAGTGTATACTAACAATTTAAATTACCTAATACATTTAATTTAGAAAAATTCTTTATCAAATTGGAATGCATTTCTTTTATTTTATCTATATTACCGAAGTAAGTTAAGGTATAGTGTAAAATCAATATATTTATATATGTTTTTATATATAAAATTCTTAATGTTATTTGTGTATATTTATGTTAATGGTCAAACACTCTTTGGGAAATAACATACTGAGCACATTTTTTGTTTTGTTTGGGGTTTTTTATTGTAGAAAGCCAACAGACGGAACCAGTGGCCATTGTGCCTGGCGAACATGTTTTGGACAAGACAAAATGTTTGGAAGCATTGGCTGCCATCAGGCATGCCAAATGGTTTCAGGTTTGCCTATTTATTTATTACTTTCCAGCTTAGCGAAGTTTGTCATATTTGCCATCAGCAAATATGATTTTTTGTTATTTAATAAATTAAATTAAAAATAAAGATTTTTTTTAATATATATTTTTTTATTGTAGATTTTAGTATTTATGTTGTATGTATATTACATACATATATTTATTGATTGTTTATACTTGAAAAGTACACAAATGTATAATCGTGTGCTTTGCGGGGCACCTAATTTATAACTAATAGTCAACAGGGTGGTGTCCCTACAATACACGAATGTACAAATGAGACGGATGTGTGCGTATGTATGTACGTGTATGCGTGGGTATCTGTAAGAAAAATGTGTTAAACAGTTATTACTGATTGGGTATTAAAAATTTTAATTTTTATGAGATATCATATTGCTTTCTACTTATTCTTAAACCATTCCTTCTTTTCTTGTCTTGCATTCTTTATACTTTGAATATTGATCCCAGAAATGTATCCAAAGCATTATGCTCTCTAAGTTTATTTTTGTTAGATGGTGTTGAGGTATGAAATTAAGCACACATCCTTAGTAATTCGGTATAAACTGTTATTTTTTGAATTTGGAATGAAATAATTAATAACCGAATGTGTAAGGCTGGAAAGTACAAAAAATATGCATATGCTGCCGATACATGTGTGTTAGAAAGGCTCATTTCAATAAAATATCTAAATAATGAGAAAATTTTATATTGTTGTATTCTTACTTAATTTTAAAATTGTATGAGATGAGCCAACTACAAACAAAAAATTCAGACAAATAACTTTTCTAAATTGCTTATCTAAAAAGAAAAAATACATAAATTTATTATTTAAAATACTGTTCAAGGTGTAATATATACTGTCGATTTGTATGAATGGCTCATTTCAAATTTAAATTATTTTATTTTGATTTTCATTATATTTTTATAATATTTTAGGCTAGATTGGCTGTAATTCCTAATGGTCCTTTAATCATTCGCATTTTAAAAGACTTCATCATGAGAGAACCAAAATGGCACCCTTTTACTCCATGGGTAAGACAGTAATGTCAATTCATATTTTCAATTTTTCCATTTTTATTATAAATATTTTCCATTTTAGATGTTAGAACTGTTTGTTGAACGTGTTTTGACTAGTGCTTTTCCACCCAATTCACCTAATGCTGCTGCAGGTCTTAGTCCTGCTGAATCATTAAGGCGTTTCTTGGAAGCCATTGCTAGTGGTGCCTTATTGCCAGGTGCTACTGGTATTCATTTAATAGATCCATGTGAGAAAGATCCGGTTGATGCCTTAGCACCACTTACAATACAACAACGCGAGGATATTACATCTTCTGCTCAGGTAATATTATTTACTAATATTAATTATTCAAGTCTTAAATAAATGATTAAATGATGATTTCATACCTAGCTCACTCTGATTAACTCTGTTATAGTTGTTTGATGTTTCATAATTGATTTCTGATTTTCGTAAAGTTAATTTTATTTGTGGAAATGATGATTTATTTAACCTAGCTCACTCTGATACACTGTTGATGTTAGTTAATAATTATCTGATCAAATAATGTATTGTAAATAATTGTTAAGTTATAGTATTACATATGATGATTTTTTAACCCAGCTCACTCTGATTTTATCAAATTGATGTCATATACATTTGTATTATCTGATAAATTTGATGTTATATTTAAATTAATTTTATAAAAACATAATTTATGTTTATAATTTTGCCATGATGAATGTCCTATTAAACCTAGCTCACTCTGATAATTATGGTTTGATGTACCATGACACTTCTGAGCATAAATATTTTTATTTATCAATAACTTAAATTTAAATGTTAACATTTTTATTTTTAACTGTTCCTAATGTCATAGATTGTGTATTTTTTATAATAATAATTGTGTGACGATTAATTTTCAATTAAAATGTAAATTATCATCAATCTAAAACAACTTTTTCTCATCAAGATCCTTTAATAGATACATTTTTTATTTTTTTTTTGTAAATGATCTCTAATTTTTGCTGAAATATAATCTGAAATAAAATATCTCAATTATTGATTTTTTTTTAAAACTTGATAACAGTTTTGATTTTTCTTAAATTTTTAGTTAAATTATTTTTTTAAATTAACTGAACAAGTTCAAAAGATTTCACTGTAATTATTCAAATGATTTTGATTTCAAAAGTACTTAATTATTGCTTAATTTTATATTGTTATCATTCTTTATAATTAAACTTTGATTTACTGTTGTGTTCGTTTCCATTTATTTTATTGATATTAATAAGTAATAGCTAAATATGAAGTTAGTTCATCAAAATAATTATATTTTGAATATTATATTTAGAACGCGTTGCGATTGCTTACATTCCGACAAGTGAATAAAGTACTTGGAATGGAAATGTTGCCTATCAAGCAACAACGGTTCACTCGCAAGCGACGTCGTGAAGGATCAACTGGAGAAGGGAATGAAACTGAAGAAGGTATGTGTTGTAGTGTCATAAACCATAATCAATTATTTTTTTTTTTAAATTATTTTTAATTTCAATTAATTTTGATTTCTTTCAAGTAGGTGAAAATAAGAAAAAGGATAAAAAAGAAGATGACAGTATAATTCAGAATCAGTCTAATGATTCTATTGATACGGTTGATGAAATTTCAAATGGTGTAGTTGCTAATATGGAAACTGAGAAGATTGATACTAAATAGTATATAAAATTGAACTAGTCTTGTACATTAATTTCTATTTTTATGTTTAAGGATTTTAATTTTACAATTTAACTCTAATCAATTTGGGATTTTACTTGTTTTCTTACTTCCCAATGACTTCTTTGACCATTATTTTGACTGTGTAAGTTGCAGTCTATCATTTAACTTATGCAAGTACATAGATAAAATATGAATTTTCTCTATTCTAATATTATTTATCTTGAATTTGATTTTACTTTTGTTTTATACATATATAATGCATAGTAGGTATTATTATTATTATTATTATTATTATAACTATGGTTTAAATTAAATGTTTTATAATTAATTAAACAATTTAAAATTATATAATATACATAAACATATGTATCGGGACAAACAAATCATGTTTATTATTAGAAACCTTGTTTTCATTAAGATAATTAGAATTGTCAGTTATAAAAATTTTAAGTGCAATATTTTATTTTTTAATTTTAATAAAAACTACTGTTGGATTTATCACAGATGAGTGTTTAGGTAGTCCTAGCTAATCCAAAGATCTTCAGACACGTTATGTATGTGTAATAATATGATATCAAGCATGTATTGTTAGCCACTGATTTTGGAAGTTCTTCTGTTTTCTTCTGATACTTATGACACAAATATTTATTGATTTGCAAATCTTTATAATCTAAGTAATTTTGTGAATGAATATTATGAAGCAAAATTATCTTATAATTAATCTAAAATATTTAAACATTGTATTTGGACAACTCTGTCAAAGTGAGCAAAATAAAAATGAAACAATTATTCGAATATGTTAATATTATTTAATATATTATGTAGTCTTATTTTCCTTATCATCCACTCTGTTACATATAATTCTAATGAATGAAACATTCAATTTATTATATTGTTGCAACAATTATGGTCTACTTCAAAATTTGAGAAATTAATGGTTTACTCTTTGTATGTTTGTAGGTAGAGATAATTATCACAATCTGATTATGTTCATCTCAGTAAGTTGGAATAATTTATGCAACAATTCAAACTCTTGTTTCATAGTATTCATAAAGTAGTTTTTAATTAAAATAATTCATGTTTGCTTGTTATATTTGGTACTAATTTCTTTATTTTTCAAGAACATTTCATTTTGTTGTACTTGCAATAATTTGATTAAAATTAAAACGTAACCAAAGAAATGCAGTGAATATAAGTGAAACACACAATTAATCTAAATAGTTAAATGGTAGAAATTTAATTTTGAATGAACATTTTATAGTGGCAGTATCGAGAGATATGGATGTTAAACAAAAAATTTTAATGCATTTTGAATTGCTCTTAAAGATATGGTTCTTGTTGGCCAATATGGACATAATTTGAGCCAAATCATTGTAGACGTCTGATTTTTTCCAAGTCGTGCAAAACCTGCGTTTTTTAGTTGCTCCCTATGTTTTTTACATGATAAACTCTAATAACAATGCGTGTTTATCAAAGTGTTTTTTGAAGAAGAGACATAAGTGATTATTATTATAAATATTTGCATATCAATTAATTCTGATGTGAGATTTAATCGTTTCAAAGCAAATGAACTATTCCTATGCACCAAAAAATTATATTCATACTTTGTGCATCAAATAAAAAACTAGGATTTTTCCACCAAGTCTTTTTTTTATAACATGTTAAAAGAAAAAAAAATTGAAAAACAACCACTCCTTTTTTTAAGCCAACTGATATGCAATTTCATTTTCACTATTTTGATACCTATCTTAAAGATACTTGACGGTGCAGATAATCTCCATAATAGTGTGACGCTTGATTTTCGGGTAGAATTTGTGAAAAACACCTTGGTGTTGTAAAACCGCAAGTGCATACACTTGAAGTTCGCGTTAAAATCATGCGTCAATTTTTTTGACATTTTTAACACCGGAAAATCGCTATTACGGAAGGGGTTTGTGCAAAAAGCAGGCAGCTCCACTTTTTTTCAAAATCAGATTTTAGTTAAATTTGGTAAAGGAAAAAATTACGAGTTTATCTGTAGGTACAAGAACGAGACAAATCGAACTACCAGTTTGGGAAATATAACGTATTTGGAGTTGTCTTGTTTTTTTTTCCGTGGAAGAACGGTAGCTCTGAAGCTATCTGGTTTTTGCCACGAAATTTTGTTACGTTAAATATTTTTACTCTAATATTATATTATTTAAAGTTATGGTACCTACATATATTATGGTACAAGTTATGAAGAGTACATAATATAATTTTTAAATTCAGGGTAAGAATGTAGTTTTATTATGTTATAATATTTTCGAGTAGATAAAAAAATATAATATTGAACATATTTTGAAAAAAATCATTTTTCCAATATTGTACTTATGCAAATTATTCTATTTGTTTCATAAATTATACATTATGTTTAAGTAAGTGAAACTAAATTTGATATAAATTTGGGTTGATAATTTAAAAATATAATGAAATATAAATATAAATTTTAACAAACATTTCTGGGCAAAAAACCAGGTAACTCCAAACATTTTAGGTTAATGTTAGCCCTTATCTCAAATCAAAAATGAAAATCAAATCACTACTACAGCATATTTTTGATTGTGGTCTAACGTATCTAAATTGATAACAACATTAGATTTACCTTAAACTCAATATTTTTAAAACGAGTTTCTTATGTCTCCTGAACAATTACAAAAAATGGGGCTGCCCCTGCCTGCTTTTTGCACGGACCCCTTCGGTTCCGTAACTGCGAAAATGATGTCTCGTGTCAATTATGGTATGTGGATAAATATGCATAAAATCCTGTGATCGTAATGTTAGTCTGAAAACTGTTTTCCGTCGTTTAGAATCCAGTGGTGTATCTATAATAACACTGGATTTGACGGTCAAGTAGCCGATGGAAACAAAACCCTCTAGTTTCGGAGTATGAACAGCGGTTTGGTGTTTATGGAGACCATGGGTTTTTTACTCGTCCGTAGATATCGCTATGTCGCATCGCTAGTTATTAATAGGGCCCGGATTCAAATGCACTTAAAACCATACAAATATGCTCTAAAAAATAGCCAAAAATGCCCTTGAAAAATGCATTTTCCCACAAAAAAGACCTTAAAAATGAAAAAATGACTTTAAAAATGACATATAATTTTTATATAATTTGTAATTTAGAAATAAGATTAAATTATTTTTTATTATTTTATTAAAAAAAAAAAAAACTGAAAAATTGATTTATGTTGACTCGCATATGTTCGCTGAATCGAAATTTTTTTTCAGCTGCGACTAATATTACAAATTTTACTAAGTAAAATAGTCCCAACTGTTGTAAAGTCGTCTTTTCTGAATTCATTTACGTAGTCACACTAGCGAGAAGAAGTAGACGATTCTATCTTGGGCATTATGTGTAACAGTGTAACACATTAAAGTTACAAACAACACGAGCAATGACCACGACGAACACGAACTGACTGATTATTTGTGATTTGATCGAATACAGTCAATATTAAATTAAGATAAAACAAAAATTGAATAGAATAATTTATTTTCAGATAATATTTTTGAATCGGCTAAATTAGTTTAGTATATTGAACATATTATATGCATTAAAAACCAACGAAATGACCCAATAATGCTAAAAACGCTCTAAAAATGAAAAAACGTCGAAATATGCAAAAAAATGCAATATAAAATTTGTAGCTATCGTTACCCTCGTTACATGAAACGAATTATGTACTCGGAACGCATTGTGTAAGATCAACCAAAAAAAAAAATGCATTTTGCATTGAAATCCGGGCCCTAGACTTATTAACAATATTATGATGACTCGCTCGTGCGGACTGCGGAGTCGGTGAAGTCTAACCCGTCTTCGCCGCGATTCGGGTTTATCACGCTGCAGACATCGGCCGATAGTGTTCCAGGGCGATTGTTGTTATTGTTATAATATTATAGCGACGGTTAGTGATATACGATTTCGAGATAACGGCGTGTGCTTATAATGGGCAAAGTTCGCGAATGTGTGTTATCGTAACGGGGTAGCGCGTGTGTCCAGTAGTCTAACCTATCTGATGAATTATGTGTTATTCCGGCCGACCCCGTGTACGTTGCAGGCGCGGATCGACGGATTTTTCTCCGGGAGAGAGGCACTGCTCTATTGGTGTTTGACGCGGCAGCGTTTTTGAAAAATAATGTGCGTGAAGGCTTGGTTACACAATACGAGTTGCTGACCCAGGCCCGTCGTAAGATATCATCCGCCCTAAAGCGAGAATTCGAATGCTGCTCTTAAATACTAAATTGAATAGGTACATGAATAATATCGAAATTAAAAAATGCGTGTTAATGTCTCGATTAATAAATTTGAATTTGACATCACCATAAATAAATATACGACTAAAAACAAAAAAAAAAAAATAGAATAAAACATGAGTACCTGATGTATACATCATACATAGGTACTGTTTGTTTGAATGTAAATCAAAATGAGAAAAATATTTGTAATAATTATAATAACATTTTGAAATAATAGTGTGGCATTATAAATTAACTTTTCTTGCCTTTTTTGTCGCAAAATCACGTGCTAAATTTTCCAAGTTTAGCATTTGTGCCAACTCTGCTTCAATGGACGAAATTAGTAGGTAATACATTTAAACACATTACTCATTGTAAATCTTCGACGACTTTTCGTAAGTTTCAGTTTAAAAAAAACTTCTTCCAGCAGACGCTACAGTCACTGGAATCATAAGAACGGTTCTTAAACCGGTTGCAGTATTAAGATAGATTTTCTGAAGTTGATGACTGTAAATATACTCAAGATTTTTTTTACCTTGAGAAGTATTTTTTGAACATTCAATAATTTAATTTTGCCGCCTCGATTTCCTTAAAATATTTTGCCGCCCTAAAGCAACGCATGGCTTGCTTGTACCCTAGCGACGGGCCTGTGCTAACCATAGTATTCTTGTCTATAGTGCTGACCTGACAGTGGACAGCTACTGTACTAGTGTACTTTCATGACAATAGCTCAACTCGCCTCATCCGGTCACACAAGTGCGAGTTGATGGCGAGATTGAATACGAGAGCTACTGTAGTGCATGTTGCGGCAGTGTCGCAGCAATGTCTCGTGCAATGTTGTCACAAATTACAAAACTGATTAATACCGTAATAGTTAATACCGTAATAAAAGAGGTTACAAAAGTACTTTGCAATGAACTACTTCAAACTGTAGAAAAAAAGAAGAAAAAAAGAACGATTTGGGTCAGGAATTGGATGCAAAGGAAATGGGGCAACGCATACAATACTTAAAAAGCTATATAATGAAGATCCTCGAGAGTATAAAGCAGTAATGAAAATGACACCAACACAAGTGGAAATACTTTTAAATTTAATACCTCCAAAAATTCAACGTGTAGATACGCACATAAGGGCTGCTATAGGTACCTGCAAGAGTGAAGTTAGAAATAACTCTCGTATTTCTTTCATCTGGAATATCTTATAGATTGTTGTCGATAATGGTATATGATCTAAGGTAAAAACAAAAAATGTTGTAGTAACTGGTATGCGAGTCACTGGCCGTATTTCAGATAACAGTAACTCGTATAATGTGCTGCACTGCAGTAACTGACATGGAAACTCGGTCGTCTAGCTCGCACTGTGTAACCGAGGCTTGAGTTTATGTAGGTTAGGACCGGGTTAGGTTACTATACTATTTGGAGACTTGAATTTTTATTCGAAATAGGTCGCGGGTAGGAGGATACAATTGAAATAATCTTTTCATTAAATTTGTCTCGGAGATTTCATTTATTGTCATTTTCGATACTCGTCGTGTATTTTCGACGATACCCACCGACTCACGGATAAAATTATCAACATTAGTCGTTAAAATTGTTCTAAAAAAACGTTTGGTTGTTTCAAAAAGAAAAAAAGCAAAGGGAAAAGGAACACCGGCCGACCGTTTTCAGGTATGGGATTTTAACTTGAAATAACTAAAGGTAGTAATGTTTCGCAAAGATGCGAGATTTCGAGAAATAAATCATTTAAAAAAAAAATTTTTCACTACAAAGAGACATTACATTTTTTGATCACTCCCAGATGTTTGTATCCACGTATCGACGTAGATATATAGGTACGTAGATAATTATTTGTGTGTTATTCCCCCATAACCGTGACGAATTTATCTCGCCATAGCGTATTCGCACATACGCCCCGTACGCGCATCCATGTGCCGTACAAGGTCGACGAGATTGACCTCGATCGCCGAAAATACCGTATCTACGGCGCGGCGCCTTGTCGCCGTGTCGTCGACCACAGATATATATATTAATTTAATATATATATATATATCTGTGATGTATTGTAAACGTTTTTTCCGCAAAACTTTGATTAGTCGACCGTCGACTAATCGAAGTTTTGCAGAAAAAACGTTTACAACACATTTCGATTACACACGAGCCGAACGAAGCGGCTACGCGTTTTCGGTGTATTGTTCATAAACGACAATGCGTCGCCGGGCGTGTGACGATCACCCGTAGTATTTATTACCTATGATCGGGGGTCGGAGGATGGCGAACAGAAAAAAAAGCCCGTTGACGATTCGAGTTTATGCAACATTTATTTTATTAAACTTAATTGGCTAAACGTAACATAGACAATAGACATACATCGTACACGGTGTTCCAAAAAGCATGGAATAATAATAATAATAATAATAATAATAATAATAATAATAATTATTTCCGTAATATTTACAATAATACATAATATTATAATATAATATATTGAATTTTGTTGTCGGGAGATTATCGTACACGTAGTGTCGTCGTGTCACGTCTCGTATAGTTGTCGCGTCGTCGCCGAGGCACGCGTAATAGGAGTAGGTATAATAATGATAATAATAATAATAATAATAATAATAATAATAATAATATTAATATATACATATACAAGATGTTCCACGGAGGTACAACCGTTGCGACATTTCCCGAGACGAACGAGATAGTCGAATTGTGTTTTTTTTTTTTAATTTATAAAACTGGGCTACGGACTGCGTATAATCACGGCATTTTTGGTAGATTTAAATGTCTGCGAAAAAGAAAAAAAACATTTTATATTAAAATTTTCGTAAAAATTTTAATAGAGTTTATGTCCTAGAACATTTTCACGTTTTAAGTTTTTTTCGGGTAAAAACGCTATTGGAAATTATAAGTTTAATATAAATCCAACCGTCGAAATTATAAATTTAAAAAAAAAATTATATTAATTAATAAAGTAACTCATGACTAAAATGGTCGTATTAAAATTTTATAAAAATAATTTTTCAAAATTTTCACTTTAAACGTTATGCCCTCTACGCGCCTTTAGTAAAAAATCAAAAAATCGTACTCCTTAGCCTCGCTAGCCGTGTAAATATTAAAAATAAAAAAAAGAAAAAAAACGAAACAAACCATAACATAATTCGATTACCGCCTCCGACGAACGCACGCCGGCCGCCTATGTCGGAAACGCGCGACTATCTCGTGGGTACACCTTCGTATCGTGTATGTAAAATACTCTATCGTTGTAAATCATTACTCGCTCGTCGGAGTAGAAACGTACCGCACCGCCGCGGCCGAGGGACGGTCGTGGCCAGGGGCGTATTTATGGGGTGGGGAGTACTGAGGGGGCTTCAGCCTCCACCCCCGGAATCCAGGAATTGTTTATGAAGTCTACTTATTATGTCCTATCAGATGTAAATCGTAAAAGTTCAATATAATTTTATAAAGAATTATTAGTAACAACGAACAAGTTATTCACGTAATGTGTCTGACGATTTTGATCGTAACGATTATACCTTTGAGTTCGGTTTAACAGGCTGAATTGGGGAATTCCAGTTGGAGAAAATACCAAAGCCTCCCCCCCAAAAAAAAAATCTAAATACGCCGCTGGTCTTGGCGGGCGTCCCGGATCGCCGGAAATTCCGGTGGTTCGGACGACGCGTACGTACGCAGCACAACTCGCGACGTCCTACCGACCGGCGCGTCGTGTGTGCGGCGAATTCCATTTCGATTTCATTTCGCACCGCCCTCGGCGTACGTGAGCCGCGTCATTACAACAACAACATCGTCATCAACAAGAACATCAACAACAACAACAACAACAATAAAAACAACAACAGTAGTAAATAATTACAATAATATAAAAAAAAAAAAATAATACAAAAAAAAATACGAGGCAAAACGCAATGTCATAATAATTATTATGTTATCATAAATAGGTATGTATGTATAATATGTGTGTGTGTGTGTGTGTGTGTGTTTAGGGGTGTGTATACATGTTATGTTGGCAAATACAACGAGTACGATCACAGTAGACAATCCAGTCTGTTGATGAGCGAATACCTATAAACCGTCGCGAATAGATATTCATTTTATACAAAATTCATAGTATAATTGAAATAATAAAAAAAAAAAAAGAATGAAAAAAAAACACAAAACAAATCAATATCATTCGAAAACGTATGATTAGTTTTTTTTATTTTCGTTTTTCTCTTCGCGCGTTCATTGTTCGGTGTTTCACGACGACGACGGCGACGACGTTCAGCCGATGGCTTTGGCCCAGACCGCGGTCAACGCGGCCACCGTGACGATGTGCATGTGCTTCGGACAAGCCGACGATCGGGCCACCTTGTTCTTCGAGCTCTTTCCGATCGGTATGTCGCCCTGGAGCTCTGAAAGAGAGGAAGAAAAAAACACGTAAACGTTAGTTTTTCACAATAAAAATCTACCTGTCAAATAAACGAGTCAATCAACAATCATTTTTTTTCCTTTGCCCTATTCGAAATATTTACTCGCGGAGAAAGCGAATTTTTGTAAAATGAAAAAACAAAACGAGATTTTCCTATTAATTTTTTACGAGCGAGATATTTTTAAGTAATTTCGATTTTCTTAAATCATAGCCATTTTTTTTTTTTTTTAATTCGGAATTTTACATTTTTATTTACGATCGAGTCGCATGACAAGTCAAACCTCAGTACCTACTCGTAAATCGAAAATCCGCGATTCAGGACTATCTCCAAGAATCTAAATATTTTTCATGAAGTCATATTCAATATTTAACCCGTACGATTTTCTCTTCGAATCAGATTTATCGCGACAATCGCAACAAAATGCAGTTAAAGAGCACCGGAGTATTGGCAGTGAATGTGTGCGGGGTATGTGCGATACCGTTGTCGCTCTAATCTCTGAGCGCTTATATTTCCGTGTAAAATCTACAAAAGACCTAATATTTTTGCAACGCATTTTTTATATCTTTGTGTGTTTGTGTGTAAAACAAAATTGTTTTACTGTGTTATATTTTTATTATTTTTTTGTAAAAATATTTACAAATGTGTAAAGATAGCCAAAGGTGACCCTGACTTTCACGGCGGATTGCTACATCCGAGTCTAAGGGCACGTATATGAGAAGCACTGCGAGGTGGGAGTAATTTCCTCAAATAGACTTCAGGCCTGTGTGTGTGTGTGTGTGTGTGTGTGTGTGTTTGTGTGCGCGCGCGCGTATATCATGTACTGGCGACAGGCTGACCGTTTGACAAGTGGTGTAACTGGAGCTCGATCAAAGGGGGGGATCTTAAACCTCAAAATGTCGCAGAATTTCTTCGTCACAAATAAGTCAGAAAATTCAACATTTTCATGATAAAATAGGTGTAAAATTAAATTAATATCGGTGTACTTAAATTTTCCGAATTAAACATTTTGCAACAAATTATAAATATTTATATTTCTTTCTTCTTAGGGTCACAACCCGAGGGTTGGTTTGCACCTAGAAGAAGGTGTTACTAGGGAAGGGTTTGTACTGTGCAGTGGTTTCCCGTTGCCTTCTGCACATGGGAGATGGTGGCCGCTCTCTCTAGACAGTCGCCTGCCCAGAGAGAGAGAGAGAGCCGCCCGTGACCGAGATTTGAACCGGCGACAGTGTGCGTCAGCAGTGATGCCTGGTTCCACTCGGCCACTCCGTCTCCCAATTTATATTTATTTGTGACAAATGTGATTTTGATTAGTACACCGAAAAAAAAATTAGAAAATTATTACAATAAAAAAAAAAAAAAAAATACAATATGAAAATAGAAAAATGTTTTTTTTCGTTGACAAATCCGGCTATGATAATAATAACGAATCTTTATTTTACGATTAAAGTTTAAACGATTAATTCACAGTTTTTACGAACGAAACACAATTATTAATAACACAAAGCAAATAACACTATGTACGAGAGTTTATATTATATTTTGTATAATGTGAACACTTCTAGTAAACTTTGCTGAGAAGTGAAATCTGTCGAGAAGACAGAATGATCGTGTCGACAGTACCTACTTAATATTACTTTATAAATAACTCTAACGTTTTGGTTATCTTTGGTTCTGGATTTCTGACTCGCTGACGATTCGATATGAATACCGTTTATTAGGCCACGATATAGAGCAAAAGGTAAAACTCTACGGGCCACGGATAAGTCAGATATGATGTTACTATCGCCATCACTACTATTTAGAAACGTCGATGAAAAACCAACCGATAAATAATAAATTATGAAAACCATGACAATAGGTAATATTATGTTATGATTTTTTACTGCTAGTTCGTATAACCGCTAAGAAATCCAAGGGAGGGGCGATCCACCCATCTAACCACCCCCATCATATACGCCACTGCGTTCGACTCGCCTATTATACGCCTATACGCGTTCGTGCGATGAAAAGACGCGGGCCATTCCGCTCTCAAAAGTTAATGACGACCGCCGTCGGCTGTGAATATTTTATAAATGACGGTAATAATAATTAACGTATTACACGACACGTTTCACGGCGAAAAAACGCCGATCGATGTCTCGATTCGCGTAATTTATTGAAGACCACGGAGCAACAACAATCGACATCTCAACTATTTCAAATTTTTCAGCAGGAAAAAAATTCTGTTTTAAAAATTGATAAATTGTTTTCAAAATTTACAAAAAATATATTCAAATACCTTGGTGATAATATTATAATTGATTTCATAAAATAAAATTTCAAAGCCTATTTTTAAATACCCCCCCCCCCCAAAAAAAAAAAAAAAAATTAAATAATGGCTTGGAGATTTCTTGTTGTTGCACCGTAAAATTATATTTTTACTTATAAAGAATATAAAATAATGTGATTTAGAGTGACACTCAATAACACTGCGTTTTAAGAGTAATACTGTACACGAGTTGTACTCGACGTTTCGACTGTTATTGACCGTGAGCGCGGAACGTTCGAATACAAAAACGTCCTGCGCCAGTGCTTACTGCCAGATGAAGTCCGATATCGTTCAAACATAAGAGTACCATATCGTTGTGTGTTTTGTTCGAATCTGTATTAGTTTGAAAATAAAAACGCCACCGATTTTGTTCGAACGATTTCCCGTCTTGAGTCTAGTGGCGTATTTATCGGGCAGGGGGGGAGGCAAGGACTGGGCTGCACTTTTTTGGGGGCAGCAAGTCGACGGCGTGGCGCGCCCGCGAGACGACGACGTTTTATGACCGTGTGACTCCGTATGGAAAATACGCACACAAGCGCGCGGCAAGTCAGTCGGACGCGCTTCATGGTTGGGGGGTTAGGGGGTCGAGGGACCGGACTACGCCTCGCAGAAAGTCGACTTGATGTATACGCGGGACTATAGTGATAGGCTGTGGGTAAATACCCAACGGGTAAGAAATATATTTCGGGTAAATACCAGGGTATTTTCCTTTGAAAAATTGAGTATTTTTTTTTTTAATATGGCTATACTGTTTTATCTTAAATTGTGGTTGTAACTAAGGTGGATATATCTCCACCTTGGTTGTAACATAAATATCAAAGTATATTAAAATATCACATGACTACAATACACACACGGTAGAAATGTAGAATATAGATATACCGTTACGCTTACGGCATTAAGAATGCGTTGGTAACGCGGCATATTAGTCTTGCTTTTGCGCTTTTTTTCGTTTTTGCTTTGTTAATGAAATACAAATTATTTATTTTTATTGTTGCTTAAATTTGTGAACTATAAAATAAAATTATGGGAAGAAAAAAGGACATAGTGCGTAAATACTTTGAACAATTCATATCTAACGATAAACGTCAGTCATGCTAGTTTTGTCAAAAAGAGTATAATATGAATGTGAATAAAATGAAAGCACATTTACTTAAATGTTCAAATTGCCCACAACAAATAAAACAAAAATGTTATTCAAATACAACTTCTAATGTAACTGAAGATCAAATACAAACAGTTGATGAATATGATGCTCATTTAGCTGTCAATTCGCACAAGCCTTTAACCATCAACAAATTTTTTGATCACATGAATAAATCAGAGAATGTAAGTAAAATAATTAATTAAAACAAATTATATTAAATAGTAAGCTTATTTTGTTTATCATTTATTACCAATGTATTATTATTATTTAAATACAATATTTGCTTGTTTAACACTAAAAACTTGGTACCTACCTGTGTAGGTATAATGTTTGATTATATAAATTGACAAAAACATTTTTTTTTAATTTTACATCATTACATATGTATTTAAAAGGTACAAAAAATCAAAATGTTAAGGATAACCTATATACTATATGAAAATTACAACTTATAATAAATTAAGTACCTACATAAATAATATTGTATTAATGGCTATTATAATTTATATGAATATATATACAAATTATAATTTATTATTTTAATACTGGTGTTGTATCTTTCATAATATTTTATATTTATAAATTTATAAACAATCTATGCTTATTAATTTATGTTTTTTTTTTTTTTTTTACTTCTACTTATTATAATATTTTTTCATTAAGTAGATATTTAGGCTTAGTTTATATCTATTTGAATTAGGTAACATAGTTCTCTAAGTTGTTATATAATAACATTTATTAAACTTATCTGTTTAAATAAAAATTATAAAACTATACTTAATTTAGGTATTTTGGCTTGGATCACCACATTTTAACATTTGTTCGTTGATGAACAAAATTTTATTGAATATTTTTTGTTTGAAATAATTACCCAAATTACCGGGTATTTATTTTAAATATCGGGTAAATAACTAGGGAATTTACCAAAAATATATTTACCGGGTATTTGCCCATCATTGCGCGGGACCTCCGGTTAGGTTCTGTAAAGGCTCTCGTCGAAACGAATAAATTAAAAGAACGCGCACCGTGCGGTCGGTCGAATCGTTCGCGAGGCGTGTGATTTACCGAGGCAAATTAAATAAACTTTTCCAACGGTCGGGGAATTTTCACGGGATTAAAAAGAAAAACGTTTAAGAACCCAGCGGAGGGGCACGAGGTCGCGTACAGCACTCGAACGGATCGCATTGTTTCCGCGGAATATATCTGCAAAAACTTTTGTGCGAACACGCCACCTCCCCGCCCGCTCGCCCGCCAGCAAAAGGCCACTCGACACATCACTCGGTGCACGCGTTTCGATTTGACGCGAACGTTCGTATTGAAAACGCGTTTAAAGACGCGTCCACACTACACAACGGATCTTCGCGAAGGCCAGAGCTGGGCATTATTTAAAATCTTTTGGATTTTCAAAATCCAAAATCCATTCCGGATTTTAGATTTTAACCCTTAATCGGTATCCTTATTTGTATTCACGTAATTGGTATTGTCGGGTCAAAAATGACCCGAATTTGAACTACTTATAAGTTATTCAATTTTTTTTTTTTTCATTATATTCTATGAAATGAAATGAATATTTTTAACTAATAACACAATTTTTTTTCAAATATAAAATATTTTATACAAATTTATTTTAATCTTGCTAATTTACATGATTTTTTATATATGTTTGAATATTTCAATAAACAGCTTTTTTTTTGAACGAAACACGTAATAATTGTTGATAACGAAAGATGTAATATCTTGTTTGAAGTGTTGTGATAAAATACAATGCATTCTACAGCGAAATAAGAGCGATTTATTGTAGAAAAGTTAAAAACAAAATGTCATGGGTCTGTTTTGACCCGAGGATACCAGTTAAGGGTTAAAAATCAATTTAAAAAGGATTTTGATTTTTAATTTTGAAAATCATATTTGCAATGATTTTGATCTGATTCTAAAATATCGTTATAATGATTTTGATTTTTGATTAGTCAGTTTTTAACACGGTTTTATGAAGACCTTGGTTTTTAACAGTAACTAAGAGTAACTTTAGGATCTACAAAATCTTTTTTTCTGTAATTTTGGATTTTGATTTTAGAAATCAATTTTCTAATGATTTTGCCTAGCTCTGGTGAAGGCACATGTGCTGACATGTCCCGATGTCCGGCATCGTTCGTTACAGTGTAGACAAGCCTGTGAACGTTTATCGAACTTTATTGAATGGTTTGTTCGTGTTTATCTTTAAGAGCGGTATAGGTACATCAATCTAACGCTTTGCAAACAGCAAAAAAAGATATATTTATTTTGTTATACAACATATTCTCATATTATTGCTATTTTTTAGTTGTTAATATAAATATTCTGAATGTTGCTATGTAGATTCAATAAAATTATATCTATTTGCATGTTTTTTTATTTATTAAAGTTATACTGAATGCATTTAAAAGAAATAAAAACTGCTTTTAAATAATTACTTAATTTATTTGCTTTATGCTATGGCTATGATAAACTATTTAACTATGGCTTATTCATTATTCTTTAGATTTCAGTCAAATTTACAGAGACTCTTTTAGAATTCACTAATTTGTAGTAAACATGATTACAGGTAAGTGAAATTCATAGTATGTTAATGAAGATTCCATTAAAACTAAACTTTTTAAAATATGAAATAAAAAATAGAAGTTACTCGTCATTTATGATAGAACCTTATCACAAATGTAGTCTTTATTAATATGTGTAACAGTAAAATATTGGTAGGGACATAAAAATACTGAAAATCGCCCCCCCCACTTGATGTTTTATCAAAACCGCCACCGCCACCCGTTTTATATTATCATACGCAAAAGTACTCGGAGCCGGTTTGAAACTTACGAGCGTATAAGCACATTCACACAAGTGGCCTACGTACGTACGTCTTTATATTTGTCTCTTCAAACGTTTTGATTTCACTTTGTCGACTTGGTATTTATTTTCGTTCTTTTCAAGTAACTTTTACCCTGAGAACGATCGCCCTTCTCGGAAGGGTGTATTGGAATACACGCGAGCGTTATAGTTACTTTAAAACACGATTGTTTTTATTTTTATTCAAAAATAAAAATGAGGAGTTGTTGAATTTTTTCTATTTTTTTCTTTTATTTCGGATCGAATATTTCTCCGGCCATGGGCTCACCAGACGGACTAACCGTACGTGTATGACGTATCGATGCGTCGTATACGAAATTTCGTAATGATATTTATTTTAATGTAATACGTCCTCGGAATCGTTTGCGTCCGGACGATACGAACCCATTTTCGGACAGGTACGGTCTATGCACGAGGTGTTTTTTCCTACTCGTGGCCACACAGAAACGTTCTTAAAGATGTGCACGAAACGAAACTGCATGTATCATACATAGATGGGTTTTGGTGAGTTGGTCTACGTATACCCACGATACACGATTATTTCATAATCGAAAAAATCATAATATTGAAATCAACAAGGTACCTACCAATATTATTGGCTACTTATTTATGTATTTTTTATCTTAAAAATTTCAATCGCTCACACGTTTTTACAAAGTACAATTACTTTGTAAATGAGTCTGAACACCGAGTGAATATTCGTAAGAAAATAGTGCTTTTCATTCACACGCTTCACACTTGGGTATTTTTCAAATTTTTTTTAATAATTCTATTTTTACGATGACGTCTGCATTAACCAAATGTGATAAGAAATAATCATATAATATACTTACTTTTCAATTTTATCTCCTAAACCTTGTTTGTTTTTAATATATTTTATCGAATTAAATACCTATGTATAAAAGTTTAATATAACTTGTATAAAAGCTTTATCGAATGAATTTAAGTATATATATTTTTTTATTTCACTATATTACACTGTACTCAATAGTTTTTTAATATTGAAAATGATAAATAGAAGAATATTTAAAATCGTATAAGGGTTTGATTAAAAAACAGTCTACTGTTACGATTATTCACGTATTTTATATTATTTGTAATTTGACAAAAAATATTTTTATTTTTTTTTGTTTGGAGGAAGCATTTAATTTGTTTTGTTGGGCTGTTGGGAGCTTATGACACGCGTGGTTACGTGATCGTAGATGACAGACACGATTTGCCGTGCACGAGCGAGGAGAATTTAACATTTTAGATTTTGAGCGAAGCGTAGGATCTTATGGTTTTACAAAGATGTTTATTGTTTTTTTTCTGTTAACACTTTTTCAGGTTGTAATAATGCTCCAAAAGTTTCATCCAGTCACTTAATAGATCAGAAATCGCACGTTAACGGTATTTTAAACAAGCCATTTTCTCTATTTTCGATAGTTATTCCAGGCGTAAAGAAAAACGGCGAAAAAACCGAGTAAGAACGGTAAAATTTGCCGTAAACGACACTTTCACTAAATCGATTTTAGTTATTTAGTCACAACTTGGAAAGTAATATTGCTAGAAACTTGAAATTTTCACTATATATCAACGGTATATTGATACGTACTTTACGAAAGTTTCGAAAAAAGAAAATTGACAACTTTTGAACTAATAATAGAACTTTAAAAGTACCTTGTTTTATTGAAGTTAATCCCTCATAACATTTTTAATATCTGACAATAAGTTCTGAAAATTTAATTTGATCACATTCATACATTTCGTAGTACCTCCGCTGGGAGGCCTCTACACTCAGTCAAATCTGTCGTTATTTATTTTTATTTATTTTATTTATTTAATTCATCAATTGTTCTTATTGTTCTATTTTATTGTAACAGATTGAATAAAAATCCTTTAATAACAAAATAAAAAAAAAAAAATAAAAAAATATTCATACATTAAAGTAACAATACTGAACAAATTTCAAAAATCGTAACATAAGATTTTATTTATAAGCATTTAAGTAAATTATCATACGATTTTTACGAAATTGACTGTTTTATATCAATTTTCAACTTTGACCGTTAATTAAAAAAAAAAAAAAAATCGGTCCATCTAATCTCAGTTTGAAATTTATTTTGAGTGCAGATAGAAAAATACGTTTTGGATGTTTTGAAAAAAAAAAAAAAATTCTTATGTATCAAACAAGAAAACTTTACACGGGTTTGATGAAAAAAAAACCTACCGACCACTAGATTAAAAATGGTTAAATATATAAACCGTACATATTTTTTCATATTGAAAATTTGTTCAGAATCGTTCAACTTATAAAAAACGAGCCATCGTCGCTTCGAGATTCAACACACCCGTCCTCATTATCTTGTCCGAGGAGCGAAGAATACCCCGAGAACGAATTTACCCTGAAATCGTATACTATGTATCACACGCAGGGGCGTATTAAAGGTCTATATTGGGGGGGGGGGATAATTTAGCACCACACGCTGTGTTGATTTATATATAAATATATGTTAATAAGAATAGCCTAAACAATTTTCCTCTCATTGCTCGGCATATGGCTTATTTTTTCTATTTCTTACAAATTTAAATTTTAGTTTCAGAACGGACCGAAGAGTCTTGTGGTTTTACAATGATGTTAATTTTTTGATGTGAAACATCTAATGTGGCGGGTTAGACCGACTGTCAGCGTGGCGACGCGTTGCCACGCACTCTGCTGTCGACACGGGTATCCCCCTCTCCCTCACCGAAAGTTTGTTATGATGATTATTACTGACATAGAGGCTGGCCGCAAACAAATGGATCTATGTATTAATACATAGATATTACACGAAAATAGATGTAATATACTGGAGTAACTATGGAACATTTTTATTATATCGTTATTATCAGAGTATCAGTATTCCATGGCCAAACGAATGAATATTACTATTGTACATTCCAACTGCAAATTTGTCACGGTCGAGTATCCGGCGATCGCGACCGTCTTCCCTCTACGTGCGCGCGTCGCGCCCGATAACCGGTTTGCGCGCCGCCAGTCCGCGGCACCGCCGGCTAAGGCTCGCGGCGGCAGCGTTGCGCATAGTAGTTAGCTGCAAGTCTTGCTTAACAAGCCATACGGCACGGAGGTTGTCACTTTATTAATTGTTTTAATAAAAATATTATTTTCCACATATTCCCGAGGTGTCTTTTTTTTTTATTTCATTTGTTATCTCTCACCTCTCAACACCGGACACTTCAAATTAACAACAATCCAAAAGAATGTACCACCAGAAATGGAACAACAATAGATGCAGTCTTATAAGACACCTTAATAATGTCATGTCCAACATTCTTGTAACATCATTCAGTGTAACAATATTCATCAATAAATTCGCACAATAATACCATCAAGGGTAACTTCGAATATTTCTGTTGCAGAAGTATATGATTAAGCAGTTTCGATTTGTCAGAAATTATTAATTTTTATGTTCAATTAACATTTATTTTGAAAATAAAAAAAAATTTTTCAAAAAAAAAATTTAATATTTTGTTTTTATTCGTGCCATATTTTTTAATTTTATCTTATTTATTTCCTTTAATAAATCATCATTTCGTTCATATTTTCTACACGAAAGAGTTTCGGTGTTTCACATTTGCCAGGCGTCCCACGACGGCTCAGTTTTTTTTTTTTATATTTGTTTTCTGTAACACTTTTTCGGGTAGTTAGAGTGGTCCAAGAGTTTCATCCAGCAACTATATAGTTCGGAAATCGCATGTAGATGGTACATTAAGTTTTTCTCTCGATAGTTTTTCCGGGGCGGGCGTGAGGAAAGCCTGCCGAAAAACCGAGTGAAAACGGTAAAATTTGCCGCAAACGACACTTACACCAAATCAATTTTAGTAATTTAACCATAAGTCATAACTCGGAAAGTAATGTCGCTAGAAACTTTAAATTTTCACCATATGTTAACGGCATATTGTAACATACTTAGCGGAAGTTTTAAGAGAAATTGACAAACTTTCAGCCCGAAAATATAACTACGAACCGTCACGGTCTAAGCAACGACTTTATCGTTGTCCGGCGGTATAACATATTATACGTGTACATTTCGACGAGACCGATCGGAGTTGCACCGGAAACGGACGTGCGTCTAAACGACGTGTTGTTTTTCCGATAAGCCATTCGTTTTTCACGGTCGTAAATCGCTGTCGTAGGTCACGGAGGTTCGTCCGAGGGTAGCACACCGTCCGCACGCGATACCGCCGTCACATCACGGAACTCTCGTGACGGGGCCCCGGTGCTCACGGCGCGCTTTACGAAACGTCGCGAGAGGCGTACGTCGAAGATTTATTTTCAAAGGGTTCCAAAGGATTCGTGGCGAAATCGTACATTGTGTGTATCACACGACATATTATAATCGAACGCTCGCAGCGTCGGCGGATTCGAAAACGAAATAAACCGATCGAAGTGGCGCGTACGGTGTATCCGAGTCGTATGATAAAATATATAATACGTTACAAATAAACGTGAGTGATTACGAGTGACGACAGGGGAATTCGGGATGAGAAATTCAACAAGCCGCGGTGAAAAACGTTGTTTGCTTGTAATGCACCGTGCAGTCGGCGTACGGCAGCGTTTTCTTCTATTATTATTATTATTATTACTATTATTTTATTTTTATTTTTTTTTCTTAGTCCGAAACGAGGTACCTCGAAACAAATGGCGTCGGAATAATAAAAAAAACGGAAAAATCTCGGAATAACAACCCTTTTTAAAGGGATACCGCTCGTTTATAACTCCGGACGTGAACGGTCCCGGTACGCACGCAATAACACATCATGACGTGATGTTGCGCCGCACCACGACGAGACACGATCACGGTTTTTATGAAGTCCCATCGCGTTGTTGTTTCGCGCCCAGGCCCCGGCGAATTTATTTTTCTCGAGACCGTAAACTCGTGTTACTCGGCCGTAATGCGTTTCCGTGAATTTTTCAGCGCGCCCGGTCTCGTCCCGTACAGGACCCGTGCAGCCGTGCCGCGTCCGTGCGAGATCTACGGTTTTCGATCATGTCGTTCGACGGACCGACTGCAATGAATCGTCATCGGCAAAACGTTTGTGTCCGGTTAACATGTGCGTATTTATGGGGGGGCGAGGGGGCTTCATTATTCATGTAATGTGTCTGACGATTTTGATCGTAACGATTATACCTTTGAGTTCGGTTTAATAGGCTGAATTGGGGAATTTCAGTGGGAAAAAATACCACAGCCCCCCCCTCAAAAAAAAAAATCTAAATACGCCCCTGCCGGTTAATTATTATTTTTTCTTTTATTCATTTCAGCACGTCCAATATTCGCATTCCGACCAACACGAGGCTCACGGAAAATGGGATACACAATTATTATGCGTCGTTTATGTGGAGATGTGAATCGTCTGCGATCGTCGACTGCGTCGGAGCGGGACGCGTTTAAACATACTGTACATTTTTTCACAACCGGTCGTTTATGATTGGCCCATTTCAAATTCCGCGCGCGAAAATATTATTATTAAGATTATAATCATACAATATTCATTATCGCATTATTCGTTATCATGAAACAACAAATCAAAAACATTTCTAAATATTTAAATTAGGAACAAAATCAACTAAAAATATGCATCATTATTTTACAGATTTATTATAAACATTATAATAATTCATAACACTAACGAACACATTATTTTTGTTCCAGATGGATTTGAGTTCCTTACAATCCATTGAGTGTTTGTCAAAAGTTCAAACTCCTTAACCCATTGATTTATAACATCAATACTGTTTTTAAATCACTATACAGACTCCAATATAATTTTACTTCTCTTCGCTCACTATATTTTTAAAGTTAGTCGAAAGTATCACTTTTTAATATAAATGTTAACAATTAAAATCGGAATTAACAAAATAATTAAAAATAATAATATTTATTAAGTAATATAATAATAATATTTATTAGGTTATTTGGTGGTGTTTATAATTAATATCGTGACTCGTGATTATAATGTGATGATGAATATTTTATAATGTATTTTCTAAATTATAATCCTAATAATAATATTTTTACGCGCGCAATTTGAAACGGACCAATCATAAACGACCGGTTGTGAAACAATGTATGGTATGTCAAAATGCGTGCCGGTCCGACGCAGTCGACGATCGCAGACCATTCTCTCCACATTAAACGACGCACAATAAATTGTGTATCCCGTTTTCCGTGAGCCTCGAGTTGGACGTGCTGCCGACATACCTGACGGACATCTCCGTTTCCCCCGCATCCGTGTCGGTTCCGACTTCCGATTCGACAACGAATACGTAACAATGCGTATTGCGTAAAATGTTATACGACTTCGTCGGAAAGTCAGACGTCTAATCTTCCGCGAAAAATAGAAAAAACCGTATACGTGCGCCGGAAGTGTGCGTTTCGTTTTAAAGTTAAATTATCTTCCGTCTATCGGAAATACTGTTTGAACGATTTCCGTAAAATATACGGAAATTTTTCGAAAATTTGCTTGGCATTCACCGAAGTCTTGGGTATAATATACGAAACACTCGTGCGCCGAAAAAGTTTTGCGGATAATAAGCAGAAATGAGTAATGCGACTTGACATAAATAATGTATTATTTTGTAGAACGGCTTTTTATACTTTGTTACACGCATTGTATACACCGGTGGTTTGATGATGATTTCTGAAAACGGTCATAATACGAGTACTTATCTGAGAATTATTATACCAAAGACTTCAATATATTTTTCGTTACGTTCGTGTAATTTTCACTTCAAGTAGTTTATTATATACGTTTATGATTTAATTTCAAATCGTCGAAATATTATCATTTTGATATAAACCGTTTACGTCTGTCGTTACCGCGGATTAGCATTTAGTTGGTTTTTATGTGATTCATATTATTATGTAATGGAAATGACATTATATTTTACTAAAATGTCTAGATTGTCATGTCGACTAAGCTAATTTTTTGAATTGTACCGTTAGTCGTCATTCAATTAAGCAAATTATTTTTATTCAATCCGATTAACCGTAATCTTTGATGTTTAGATTAAGTCCTTTTCTCCTAAAACAAACACATTTTATCGTTTAAACAATTAACGTTTTGTCAATCGTTGAAATAAGTCTGTTCATATTATTATTACGAATTGCTTTTCTGTATAAGAAAATTAGTGTCGTCGAAATGTAATTCTCCGAGGAACTTATAAATAGTTTTTCTCGGCAAAGAATTACAACGGTTGTTTGTTAATCCTAAGGGCATTGATATCAATAAGACGGCGGAAAACACACTCGGAGAATTTTAATGAATTCTCTACGCAACATGTTTTCTAACTAACCTGTATATTATGCTCGGGACCTAAAGACGTTTTGAGGTTATTTGTGTTAATTGAAAATTAGTGTTTACGAAGCTCGTGTTCATTTGGAAAATGGCGGCGAATAAATTTCAGACTGAATATTTGAACGGCTGTCAGGACGAATTAATGTGTTTTATAGACTACCTAACGAATTCGCAAAACGACGCAGACTTTTCGAACAGCGATTAATTTGTAAACTTGTCAGCCGCTACGATATCGGACAATGTCAGTGGCGATTCAACAGGACTTACCTACGTTAAACTTTTAACGGAAAATATCCTTGATTCCCAGAGATAGGTTAGACTGAGTTTTATTTAGAGCAGTCGACTCCCGTCAAAAGAAATTGTTTTATTATTATTATTAAATATTATTCAGAAAAAAATAATAAACCCAAAAACTCCGTGTTTATGAAAGATTTCATTCATTTTCTACAATAAAATTTTTAAATAAAATAGCGTACCCACATTTAAATGTTACACATTTTGAAGAGAGCGATTGATACAAGTAATAACGAGCACCTAATTTAATTTGGATCTACCTTGTTCAACAATAAAATATGTGTATATGTCTTTTATACCTATTTATAGCAAAATTATCAAGACTAAATACGCTTTGAGTATTTTAATTCCAAAATATAAGTAGGTATATGCAATTTAAATATCAATTCAAAAATATTTTTTCCTAAACGAATCGCCCGAAAAAATAGTCGATACATTAAACATATTGACGAATATGACGTTAAGTAATTATTTAAGATTCATTTAACGCACAAATCGTGTTCAATATTTCGATATTTCGCTGTTTTTTTTTTTCAAAAAAGGTTCTGAAACCGGGGCTCTTCGAATTTGACGTTTTTTATTTTTGGACGCCGGACAGTTTACAAAAGCTCAAACGGCAATGTCGTTCTTTATGTTCTTGACGCTTTACACCTCTGAGTACCGTTTGTGCCGGGCCGCCGAAAGCCTAAATCCGGGTCTGTTGATCTGTACGTAATGTCGCGCGCGAATCCCACGCTTGTTAAACCGTAATCGTCGCGACACGCAAACACGGCAAGTTTATTTCGCAGACCGTTAATGTATTCTCTACGGTCGTGGGATTACGCGCTACAAACGACCACGGCGCAAAGGCGGTACTGGGTATTATATCGCGGAGTTAAACCAATAAAATTATTATACCGTAGTATTTGACGAGTGGGGCAATAATAATGGCAGTTATTAGAGAATCGGATTATTCGCGTACCGTTCTAGAAACATTCGGACGGCGGCGATTGATTTACGACACGTTTACACGATATTATTGATCGCATCGATTGGTGTACTTATATGTTACGGGTATAGTACATTAGTACAACATATGGTTTGTGTTCACATTACCCGGGTAATGTGTACACTACCTGTACCTATTGGATAAAGTAAAAATACAAAAAAAAAAAATCTTCACGCGAAATAGCTAATGTACCATCTGTTTCCGGCGGTCAAGGTTTTAAGAAGACGTGTTTATGTGAAATTAAATGTTTAGCAAATAAATGTAAATGCAAATCCGGGGGAATACTTTGTAATTATTCTAAATGTCATCCGGACTCAAATATTTTTCTAATAAATAATTGTATTTCATTTTTAAATTTTAATTAAGTAAATAGTAAAAATTGTTCAAATATAATATAATTTATAGTTAAATAGTAATGGTAAATAAATAATTTTTTTTTTTACATTAGTATAATTTGGTTTTTGCTACTAGAAAGACCCTGTATAATCTGTACCATTTTAAGTGTTTGATGCGTTGGTCATGTAGTACTGACGTTATGAGTTTACGATTATAGTTATACGATTATTTTATCCACAGAACACCGGATAATGTATAAATTGATTGGACACTACATATTTAAGGCGGATAATGTATACATTATTCTGTACATACGGAAAAGGTTCACATTACCCGGGTAATATGTAAACTAACCGTTTTTGTATTTTACCCGTAACAAATATATTATATTAAAACAGTGAAGAATATCCTGAAAACGTCGTTGCCACGCAACATTACTAAATTATTGTTTTTTTGTCGTTGTCTACGAGATGCAGATTTCCGCGTTGAAATTGTGTCACTGCGTATTTATATTATTATTTTTTGTACACGCTTTGTACAGGTCATTTAGGCCTCTTGCCGCAAAATACCATTCCTCCTAGTCGTCTTTTGTCACTTCTCCTGGTTGTCTCGGTCGTCCTAGGGGTCTCTTCTTATCCGGTACCCACGAAGTTGTTTTGTTTGACATTTTTCCATCTGCGTGCCAGACACGTGCCACCCATCCGATCCTTTTGCCCTTCATTACTGCTATGACGTCCGATTGATCGTACAATTTATTCAAGTCGTCGTCATTAGCTCTGCGGCTCATGTTCACCGGTTTCCTGATTCATTTCGGTGCGAAATATTTGTTTTAGTGTGTTTATTCCTTTCGAACGTTGCTAACTTTTTTCATCGGTTTTTGTCAAAGGCCATTCGACTCACGTGCACATAACACGGTTGGCCTGATAAGCACTTTGCACGTTGTTATTTTTGACTTTTTCGACGCGAATTTAGATTTGAAAATCGGTTTTAGCATTCCTAAACATCTATTTCCTGCACTTGTTCTTCTTTGTACTTTATCACGTCCACCACTGGTTTATCCGTCCCTACTCCGAGACACGAAAAGGTTTCCACTCTTTCAAATCTCAACTGTCTCATTAGCATATTTTATATATTTATACATTTTATATTTATGTATAGATTACGGTATGCAAATAAATGCGTATAACGCGTAGGTATAATACTGTATAGGGGGTCCCACCGAGATTACACGGATCGATATCTTCCGTCTTAATAGAGATAATCGAATTCTGTTTTTTTTTTGTTTTTTTTTTTTTTTGTAAGACTCACGGAGCATTTTAGCTTCATAAATGTTTTTACATTTACATTACATTTATTTAGTAATTTAAAATTTTTTATTAAAATAATTAACTTTTTGTTACATAATTTTTTTCGAAATTCGAAGATAGCCATTTTACTGGGCTTGTTTTTCTGAACATTTTGACGGTCCCACTTGTGAACTGATTATACAACGTTATTGGTAAAAAATAATTAAAATGTATGCCCCACACTAGACTTGATTATATTGTTTAAATGTAACTGAAATTCACTATCTATAAAATTGTATACTATGCGTGGGCGCGCTTTTACGTAGATTTCTATTGCATGCGTTGAATAATGTTTTTGAATTTTTTGAATTTTCCTTGCTCCGCTCAAGATTTCCATTAATTTCATTTAAATCATAGCTTATTATAAAAGTTTAGAAGCTTCTGATTTCGATTGTTATTTTTTTATATTGGTTTTATGACGTGTCTACTGTTGATAGAAATTCATTAAATTAAATGTACAAACAATTTAATCAAATTTAATTTGATTGAGTTTTGCTTATAATTAGACTTTTATCGATAAATGTGTACATTTATCTATCTATAGTTTTAAAATAACGTTTGAAGTTCATATATAAAACGAATAAATATTTACTTATACTTTTGATTTTATTTTATAAAATCAACAACTTGAACTTGTGAAGTTTTAAGTCCGGAAAGTTATAAAAGCTCATTGATATGTCCTTATAGCTATAACCTGTAGGCTGTAGGTGGTACTAAAATTATTTAATGAATTTCTGCGTCAAATGAAAGTAATCACAACGTAACATTCAATGGAAAACACGGACAAAGTGAAATTTTTATCATCGTTACAAATAATTATTTTCACGAATAATATAACAATTATCGATGAATAATAAAATACGATTCGGCACAGACGTCGGTATTAATCGTACAATTTTCGTTTGTTTTGTTTTGTTTTTTTTTTGTAATGTCTACCGAGATCGCAGTCGGAAAACGCCATACTTTCAAACCATGATTTCGATCCAGAAAAACAACACGACATTTTTGACTGACATAGAACTCGGTGTGGATACTCACCGTACACCCTGAGCGTGCCTTCGGAGTTTCCAATGGAATTGGTTGATATGCAGTTGTACGTTCCCACGTCTGATTGGTCGAACGTCTTGATGACAATGTAGTAGGCCGCTTTGTAGCCAGATATCGTCTCTCGGAGCACGTGCTTTGGCCTGTTGAACAACAACAATAAAAATAATACTTGTAATAATAATAATAATAATAATAATAATAATAATAATAATAATAATAATATCAAGTCAACAACAGTTATGATGTGTTTGACGTTTCTCTAACGCGATATTAGGTTAATAATTTTTAATCAATCATCGCGTGAAGAGTTGATGTGATATTTCCAGCGTGGTGAGGATTAAATCGTGAGTTCGGTTGAATTTTAGAGATTGTCGATTTTCCAATACGCAATTTAGAGAGAAATAATACGTTTTCGAATAAAATTTTTTTTTTCATCATACTTCGTAATATTACAAACTATGTCGTGTAAACTCTTCGCCGCTTCGCTTTCCGTCCTTAATCACTTGCGCATCATTATTTTTTTTTACCATCCATCCATGTCAGCAGGCGCACCACCCTTCAACTTTCTTTTCGAAACACCCACAAAACAATAACAGTAAAAATATGTTTACGAGCCGAGGTGTTTTTGAACGAAATGTTTATATTAACACCACACACACACACACACACACACACACACACACACACACACACACACACACACACACACACACACACACACACACACACACACACACACACACACACACACACACACACACACACACACACACACACACACACACACACACGCCGTTCCGAGTCATAACGTATAATTAACGTTAAAACAAGTATTATTTAGAAGACAAAACTGCGGCGAGTAAAAACGGTCGTCGTTTGGCGTACATACTTTTAGATTAGGTTTTTGGTTGATAAACATCGTAATAATAATAAGAACACTATTGCCGACTCGGTTTTGGAACTTTTTGAATAATAATAATTGAAATTTGCTCGACGTGTTCGCGGTCACGTAAATAAATCAATAAAGCGTTATACGTTTTTTTTCGTCGAAAATTACGCGGTTTTCCGAACGTGCAGTCACGAAGAGAGCAACAATTTTCCTGGCCAATTGGGAATCGAACAGCCATCTTCCCCGAAGTAATCATGGAAGCAACTTTTCGCAGTGACACAAAGACAAGAAAGACGTGTAAGGACTTTTAAGTTTGACATTATGAAAGTGAAAGTGCGCGTGGTGATAAAAAATGAAATGTTAAGTATGAGATCATCTTCGAAACTCGCGTTGAAATATGAATACTGTAAAAACAACTAATAAACCCTACATTTATAAATACATTTTTGAAAATCGTTCGATTTTCTAATTTTCTCGCTCATAGTAACTGATGTTATATACATTAAAAAAAAAAAAAAAACAAAAAAAAAATGGGAATTTCTGAATTCATTTCTAATATCGGGTTCTTAATTCCGAACAATCGTAAAAAGGATTTAAGCGGTTCTCTAACTACCGTACGCCGGAAGTTTGGCTATAACTTCTGCGACAAATTGCGTACACATTTGGAGGCTAATAAATAGCCATAAATTATCCAATAATGTACAAACATTTTATTACATGTTCCAATACCTTTACTTACGTTTTGATTTATTTACAACGATTGTACTTTATGAAAAAAAAAAAAAGTAAAAGTACCGTGCTCTGTAACTTTACGTGGTCATTTTTTTTTTATGAATTTCATCGGGTGATATATAGGAAGACATTTAAAATCGATCGGTTGCTTTTTTTTTTGCCGCGTAAACGTATGGACTCCATAGAAAATCAATTGAAGTACCAATCTCCCAAAACTAATTCTTTAAAAAAACATTTATTATATTTTTTTTTACCAGTTTTTTGAAGGGGTTTTAGGATCAAAATTATGTACCTATAGCGAGATGGAGTGGGCGTAAGGTTTTAGAAATATTTTCTTGCAAAATTATAATCCGACCTATTTGAACTACTTGATTTTTATTTGATTTGAATAATATGATACATATATTATTTTTATCTCACGAATATTTTGCGATAATTCATACTGTTAAGCTTACAAGCGTGTTTTTTTTCCAAATTTGTTTACTCAACACAATTAGTTCTCAATTTATTTAACGGTTATATTTTAAAATAACGTTTTGTTTTAATTTTTAGTTTAATTTATTAGTGTTTTTTTTTTTTTTGAATTTTAAGGGAAATAAACATTTCTATAAGAACTGTCAGCGACTAAGAGTAATATAGCCTTTCGTTTAGCATAAATTAATAATATTGTATCGACGTTTTAGAACCCTGCTTCTTTTTTTTCTTTTTTTTTTTTCCGTCTATAAGAAAAATACTTACGCACACAACGTCACTGCATCCGGCAAGACAATAGAAGCGATTAAACGGTACATATTAATATGATGTCTAAAACAACATGATATTATCATTATAGCGTGAAAAAGACATCGTTTTTCCGTCCTGACGACTGAACGCCACTGTTTAAGGATTCTATAAAAGCCGAGGCACGGACCGTTTATTTAAGGTGAATCGTTGTGAGGTCGGAAGTCAAGTGTTTTAATTCATGCGTGATACTCGCGACTCATCTGATTATTGTATACCATCGGTATAAACAAGTCCGTAATACTGGTAATTATTATCGGGGGGGGGGGGTTCTAAGGTACAAATTTGACATGTTCTAACTTTATTATAATATTGTATAGGTAATTTAACATAACATAAAATCCATAATATTGTTGTACTAATATTTATTAATGAAATTTACATTTAAAAATTTGTATTGTTAAATTTTAAAACAATTATTTTAACTTAATTAAATTAGTTTAACTTAACTATCATAATTCTATACATCTAACTTGGGAAATGGTTTACATGGAAAACTCTATATTTTTTTGTTTTTCATTTGAAAAGCGATTAATAACTTCTTCTGTATCTACAACAATATTCCTATGTACACTGAGTAATGCCAGGCTAGTCAATGGGTCTTTTCTAGTTGCATAAATATATGTTCTTTGTCGATTACACGTTCTGGTGGTAATGTACTAACATGTACAATATTATCAAGAAATCCGGTTGATCTACACGAAGCGAATTTATCAAGTACAGTTATTTATAACGTAGACCATAGCTATTAGTTGTGATTCGTATTTGCATGAGACTGTAGGAGTCGGGGTGCACAAAGCAATATTGACTGACCGTGTACACTGTACCCATCTTGTTGCGATCTTCTCGAAGATGAATCGAACATTTTGAAAGTTTATATTTGTTGTATTTTATTGACAAGTGAACATGGATTTCTACAATTTTAATTTAACACTTTAAAAATATGTACTCAGTGTTAACGACAAAAATACAAAATATTCCTACATGCGATAGAGGACTTTGCGCAATAAACTCCAAGTCATTACGGTCAGGCGATATTTGCGTTAGCACTTGAATAACACGAGAGGCGGTGTCTTGAAGTTCGGGATCGTCTCTCCTTCTATTGCTGTATTTATGTTGAGCCTTTCATTGTTTTGACCATTGCTAGTCCTCTGGTGTGGGTTTCCGGATCTTGTCCTGGTTTTGGCATGGCCTCGTCGAAAGATGTGTCCTGTTACTATAATTTTTGGAGACAATGATTTCTAAAATTGCTTAACCTCGGACGTGTTAATGGTCGAGTGTTTTACAGTTTACTAATTTGAACATATCTTACCTTTGGCAAGGCACCACTGTCACACACGTGCTTTATACATTAAAGTACTTATTTATATTTTACAGAGTTTATTCGTCATACGCTACAAAAACTCAAGAATATTATATTTATATTTATTTGACATGAACACTAAATGTTTATCGATTGTTCTAGACTACGACATAATATAACACGAAAAAATTTCGGGGCAGAGTGGGTTGACCCCTCCCCCAGGTATGGCCTTGGGTATAAGACATAATTTACTGAAATAATTTCGAAATCGAATTTACATTTTCGTACCGGACTCGGCAATTCGCGTCTAATTTCGGTCTCAAATGTACCGATTGAAAAAAAATAAAAATATGTCAATCGCATAAAAATTAAAAACGTACATTATGTCCGGACGATTTACGTATAGAATCGCGACAGAATCGCCCAAAACATCGGTCAAAGTATCGATTTCATTCAATGATTGAATTCGCAGCGGTGTTCACGACTAATCAACTGTAGTCGTTAAAATGCAATTTAGGCTCAGCCATTGTCGGGAGCCCAGTATTATTACGCAGGAATAAAAGTCAGCCGATTTTTAATTCGATTTTAAAATAATGTAATAACACACGCGAACGGCGCCTGTCTTGATTTTCGAAACTAGAAATAATGTTTATTTACCGTTCTGATTGTGAAAAAAAAACATACCGTTACCTTATGAATAACATTCACGCGTGAAGCGTTTCGAAATTAAAAAGGATAATTGAAACGTTATTAAGTTACGCGCTTTTTTTTCCCCGGCACGGATTCCGTACGACATGACCAATTTCGGAATAAATTAATAATTCATTTTTTATTCAGTTCCGACCCGGTTTATCTACGTACGCCGTTGATATTAATATGTTAGCAAATGTAACTGGATTGAAATTTAGGAAGAGGACAAGTGCCATATATTATCCCTGCCGTTTCACCTAACTCCGGCGCGTCGGTATCGCTTTCGGACGTGTACGTGCGAACGAGCGCTATTTTATTATTTTTTTCAACACATACGAATATAATCGCTGTTTGGCAATCATCAAAATTATTATTTTATTATTATTATTATTCTACTGACCGCCACTAACTGTTGTTAATAAATCGTCGACAGCAGGTAGGTTCGCGATGTGCGATTTATCCGTAGTATAAATAATTGTGTCACGGTCCAGTGGTACACCTCTTTTCAAGCTCTCTAAAAGAACAATATAGTTTTATGAGGTCGGGCCACGGCTTTTATGTTGTTTCAGAGATCTTTCACGACGGTGGCCGGCCACTTAAGGGTATTTATTAGGCTTAATTTTCGAGCTCTTTTAAATTAATAATAAAAAGTAATTTTTACTACATTTTTTACAAAAACCAACGAATAGTGTGCGGGCACGTCAAATATAGACACGCGATATCAGTTAGATCGTTAGGTAGTTAGAATAGTTAGACTTTTGCCTGTGATTTAAATTATAAATTTTATTTCATTTAATTACCACAAAAAAAAAAAAAAAAAAATTCTTACTAATCGAGTTTGTTTACGTTGTCGCACAAAACACGCGTTATATTATTTATAATAAAGGTTGACGGTTGACCCATATGAACGGTCTACGTACGTGTCATCATGTTATGAACAACTATTTTCATAAAAACTCAAAACTTTGAAAACACACGTCAATTATTTTTTATAATTTTTTTTTTTGCTTCTGAAATTATGTTTTCTATTTTAGCAAAAAAGCTTATAGGTATCATTTAAAAGTTTAATCCAATATTTAAAAAAAAAAATGTGATTTCGAGACATAAACTTTTTTAACGTATTTTTTGATAATATTCTGTGTCCTTAGAGTGATCATTATGTTTCGATAAATGTTATTTTCATACAAATAAAAATTGTTTAGTAATAATTTCTAAGGGTCTCCTCGCACTGTTATTTCTGACCGCCGCCGGATTTCGATCACATTTCTCGTTTGTACGAAATATAAAAATCATTCTTTAGAAAAATATAATATAATATATTTATTTTTTGTGTTCCTAGCCAAATAAAAACATAATGATTATTTATGTTATTGTTTGAAAATATTATTTGTTCGAAAACGGTAACTTCAGGTTTTTCTTTGATACGATTTGAATGTAAGTATGGTTGAACTGATCGAGTGTAGTGAATTTTGAAAATCACTAAAATCAAAATGATTTTCATTCGATTAGTCACTCATACCAACACGAATAACGTTCGTCAATGAAAAATCCTAATTTGAATATGTAGTCGGTAGTTAATCGATTAAAAATGTTATCGCGGTCTGTAGATACATTTTTTGTTTGTTTTGAAATGAAAACTATGGTTCGCTTCGAATCATCTATGTAATTTCGGGGAAAATAACATACATCGCTATAAGTAATGCGTTTTCCATATATCGACCCGTCGTGAAAAGATAGTTTTTCACTCTACTGGCGGATGGAATGACCTTTGTTTAATTATTAATCCATTTGAAAACACATACATTTTTCAAATGTCATCATCCAAAAGTCATGAATATATTTACAATTCAATTTCGAATATAGCCCTCATAAATTAACCTGTCTTATCTTATCAAAATGTTAGTTTTTTACGATTTCACGACGAAATTTTCGTGTTGTTTTTTCATTAGAAGCAAAATTAGAACTTGATTATTCAGCTATTTTATGGCCGTTTCTATGGACCAAAAGCGTAGCAGTGTTATTTTACAAATTTTTTTCGTATCTATACATTAACCATTCAAAAATACATTTGAGGTCTATAATATTTATCATTTTAATAACAGTGTTTTTATTTTCAATCTTTAATCTCTATAGTTGGTTGTTTTAATTTTATAATAAAGAAAAAAAAGAAAAAATCGTTGACCATAATCGATCATGACTATAAAAAACACACATTCGGTATAATACGACTTATGGAATCCGGGAAGTAAATCATTTACGTGAAATCCTTTTTATTTGTGATACGTTTAATCATCATATTATACTAATCGTCGAGGTTCAACCACATTTTTTCGTCTCTTTAATGTGTTTAGAATTATAAAAATTTCGTTCCGCACAATTACAATTTTTTTTTTTTTTACAAATTAATTATTTGAAATACTTGTGTATCTGTCAAATAAAAATAGAAAACGGTAAGTACAGGTAGTAACATTTTAAAATATATTAAAAAGTGGTTTTTTTTGCCTGCGTTATGTAGGTAAATGACATAATCTTAGTAATTTTCGTTCGAGCTGTATTAATAATAATTACAATAATTGTGATATTGTATAAACAAGTTACTAGAGAGGTTTATCATTTACCGACAGGTCATTTGGAATACAGTCATCGAGTGACGACGAGCGGCCAGTACAGTAGATGTAGTAGTGGCTTTTAACCCTGTGAGCCTGACACACACACACACACACACACACACACACACACGAGTTCACTAAATGCCACAGTATAATAAACGTGCAACAACAACGTCGGAGTACACACTGTATATATATATATATAAACATACATACATACACACACTCACATTTATGAATATATGTAAGCCATATGATTTGTGTGCTCATTCCGCATTGTTGGGCTGGAAATCTATGATAGTTTGACACACACACACACACACACACACACACACACACACACACACACACACACACACACACACACACACACACACACACACACACACACACACACACACACACACACACACACACACACACACACACACACACACACACACACACACACACACACACACACACACACACACACACTCACACACACACACAAACACACACTATTGTCTCGAGTAACGAGTATCGTTTGCCAGATGATACGAGTAGGCTCTTTAGTGGTGTTCTCGTAAATTGCATCGATTATGCAAATTCACTCGGGTACAGATTATATTATATACAGCGGCGGTCGTTGTTCACGAGAGGTGTTGCCTCGTGCGCGTCTTAGTCTTTACCGCCGCCGTCGTCTGCGCGGACCGAAAACAACAATGTTTCGAACCAAACCGATCTAACCCTGCATTAATCTTTGTCCTTTAGTAATGACGGTGATCAGGTTATTGTTAGTGCTATTGCTTATTAACATAATTACGTCATCGTCGCGTTTTCATTGAAATCAGTAGATATTCGGTACGCGTCAAGATTAGGTTCAGATAACACTTGTTACGTACGATGTTTCTCACGATAGCACATGATTGTGACATGTTGAAATCGATAGATCTCGGTAGAGAGCATTCTGTGCTTTACGGCGGCCCGGTGTCGTAGCACAGAGCGAAGAGAGAGATACAGTGTTTCACTCAAATGGTAACACGAAATATCTCTGTTCAGCGACCTCGGATTGAATTTGGGGTTTTTTCGAGGAGTTAGGGAATACTAAAATACACATTTTGTGATCATTTTTGAATTTTTTATAATGTTATTTTGCGCATGCGCAATAAAACTTACATTTTTTTAAATAGCAACACCTATTTTCAACACCAGGTTTCGATAGAACTATTTTTTTTAAGCAACTTTGATAAACAAACTTTTTTCATATCTCAAAAATTGACTGAATTACAGCAGTGTATTATGTGTATTATGTGTATTCCCTAACTCCTCGAAAAAACCCCAATTCAATCCGAGGTCGCTGAACAGAGGTATTTCGTGTTACAATTTGAGTGAAACACACTGTATATACAGGAAAACGGCCGTTTTTTTTTTTACATGCAGCGTTTATGGAGAACGGCCGAATTTACCAGTTTTTCGCTTTCGCAATACCGCATTGAGTTGCGACCATGTGCGCATGCGTGAACTTGGTTGCTGCGGTGGTGGGGGTCAGTGTGACACAGAGTGCGGACTACGAAACTACTGTTCATTTGATCGCTAGCCGACAGCCGTCCTGCAGCTCGTAGCCTCGTTGTTATTTAATATTCATATTTCATATTACAATAACAGCCATTTACGAACGGACTGACGACCGTTTATGCATCTTCTTTTAATAGTAATTATTAATTATTATTATTATAATAAAATTATTATTACGTTACAGTAGTACTGTATATTTTATATTATATTATTATTTATTATACGTCGCGCGTCGCCGCATTTGCCGTTTCGCGTACGGCAGAACAATATTGTTTTTTTTTCGGTTATTCCACCGCTGACCGCTCGATATTCGTATTAAAATATCGGCCATAAACGAATAGACGGTTAGGTTGTTTGTTTAATCTCCATTCTCCACTCGTCTGTTATTTGAATATTATATTTAATATAATATTTAAAATTTATTATTACGTATAATATATAATATATATAATATATATATATATATATAATTTATATTATACAATTCACAAAATGCTCATATATTAGTATTAGAAGAAAAATTATATAAATATAAAATTAACATAATGTGATGTCTCCTGCTTCAGAAAAATAGCCGAAATCTCCCAAAAAGTAATAAAAGTCTTCAGTGCTTTACTTAAATTGATTGGAGTACTTGAATTTTGAGGTGAATAAAGAATTTAAATCAATATCGAAATTCTGTGCCTGAGAGACAAAGTTTCATAACACGAGAAAAAAAGATTTTGAATTTTGAGGTAAATAAAGATGTGAAATCAAACCTCAAAATTCAAAATCTTTTTTTATGGAACTCTGTCTCTCAGGCACAGAATTTTGATATTGATTTAAATTCTTTATTTACCTCAAAATTCAAATACTCCAATTAATTTAAGTAAAGCACAGAAGATTTTTTTTACTTCTCCGAAGTTTTTTGGGAGATTTAATTTATTTTAATATCGTTTTACACAATTTTTTTCGCGTTTAGATGCTTGTTGATAAAAATTCAAATATTCTCGTTTCATAATGTCTCATTACGGAATATCATTATTATTTTCATTAATCTATTTTTATATTGTGTTAGATTATAGTTTATACTACCTATATTACTAGGTTATGATACATATTATAATATAGTACTGAATAGTTTTCATTGTATTCGAAAGTTTCATATTGATTTGACAAAATAATTTATAGATTTGCGGCCGGTTTTATGATTTTGATAGATTTTAGAAATTATTGTTTAGAATATTATCAGTTGTTTTATATATTATTATCATCTATAATTATAATATGGAATATTAATATATTAAGTTCTGTTTTGTATTTTTAGTGCATTGACTTAACTGTTATTATATGTTATTAATTATTATACTCAATAAAGCGTACGTAATTGAATAGTTGAGAACAAATTTTTGTCAACTCAAAACACTTATTAACAACTGTTATAAACGCACGGAAAAAGGTGAACTCGTGTCAGTTTAACTTTATGTTCGATATGTCAAAGTTCGTCTTGTCACGACTCCTGACGATTTCGAAAAATAATGTTATTATTGTTATTAAATACTTCCGAAGTCGGCGAAGAAACTAACTGTGTAGTGAGATTATTTTTAATTATTAATTTATTTACGTTGTATCGAGCCCAAGTAAATATATTGATTCTGTTTGTGTTAGGTACTTGAAAATTTTGTTCAATTCATGTCAATTAAACGAATCAAATAAAAAACGTCTTACCATTGTCCGTCGAAAAGCATCGTCGGTAAATTTATTCATGTGATTCAATGAATTGCAAGTGAATTACTTGCACATTTTATAAGTAGACTGGTGTACATTTATTATTTAATATGCATCGCGCTATCACATCGTGTAAAACGGCAGATGAATTAACGAGTAAATCAGCTGATATTATCTAACGTAAATCATATTATATTCGTCTAATTGTGTAGTGAGGACTTTTTGAAAAAGTTTATTTTGAATAATCGTTTTTTTACTATACATGTATAGTTTGAATTCCGTAGGCTGATCGCAATTCACTCGATGACAGTACGGGTACTGCAAGTTTTGGCATTCATTCAAGTCGTGTTAAAGTTATTATTCTAAATATTTCGTCTAAATAACGGCCGGAATTAATTACTCCGAGGCAAGTTGTCCCCGCGTTCTCTCTTAATTCGCAAACGCACACGAGAGACTAATAGGAAGTATTTTTATTTCATCGCGTTAATTAATGATTCATACCGTCAGTATTCATCGACGGAATTGTATGGAATTCCGGAACGTGATAAAATTGCTCGATTCCAACACGCTCAATATGTCGTTAATTCAACAGAAATATTTATATTGTGTTTACCGCTATCGGATTTGCCACATTAAGTCGTATAAAACGAATTCTGTACGCGTCGTAAATATCATAATAATAATATATTATTGAACGCGTGGTGCGGTCGACTGGCGTTTTATATGAATGACAAAAAAAAAAAAAAACAACTTTCATTCGACAAAAATATGACGATTTATCGTTGTTGTCGAAATGATTTTAATATAAATACATTTAAATTACCATGTTATTATTATTGGGGGATGTTTGTGTGTGTGTGTGTGTGTGTGTGTGTGTGTGTGTGTGTGTGTGTGTGTGTGTGTGTGTGTGTGTGTGTGTGTGTATTTACGTTTTACATGCGTGGCATATCGAAACGTCACAGGCTGCATTACCCGTTGTTTCAGTCGGGTTAGAGTATAAAAAAAATTAATTATTAGTAAGTAAATACGATGATATTTTCAATTTAAATTTCTCGGTAACCCGTTCAAATGTTCAAAATTTTCGTAGTGGTTTAAATTTTGCTCTATGTCAATAAGTGTATGTATTAAAATGTATTTTATGTACCATAAATTAAAAAAAAAAAAAAAAAACATAAAATATTTGATTTCCAATGATATTAATTTCGAATTCGTCATTTTAAAGCTTAATTTTATCGTTAATTTTTTTCAAACTTCAATGAGATTTGTGTAATACCTATTTTATTTTTAATACATTTTACCACTATGGTATGTAGACGACTTCAATTACAAATTATTTAACGAATTTAACTTTTTGAAATGGATAATGATTTGAATTGAATAGAATTCGTGTAATAACTAATATTCATTTGTTTGGCTGTGGAATACTGGTGCGACGGTAACTATATACAATGCCGGCCTGTCCACTAAAGGTCTCAGGCAAGGACCCAACCTACCTTATGCGATTATCAGCTCATATTCATGAAATTTAAAATTATACTTAATGTTTTAATTTATCATATCAATTTATTAATAATCTGATCGCATAAAATAAGAACATAATTTATTTTTATTTATTAAAAGTTAAATTAAATCTTTATTTTACAAAAAAAAAAAAAAAAAATACATTAAAATTATTTTTTAAACCTTTCATGTAAATATATCTCTATATTCTTTATACTAAAATAATTTTGCTTTTTATTTATAAGTTACAAAATGTTTCAGTACACTTGGTGCTATTACACGTATTTGTGTTTTGAAATTTCAAAAGTTAATTAAATATAAATTTTATTAAAAATATAGGTTGATAATGATAATTATAATAATAATACTATATCAACAGCGATATTATAAAATCGATTATAAAATTATTGACAAAGATTTTCATTTTCTGATCTTTGGCATCTAAAATCACCCTAATAAAAATTAAATTTTAATTTTAAAGTCTACGCATTTTTGTCTAAACTTTGCTATAATGCCAATCACTTTGGCTTTGTCAGTTGTCCATAATATAGACAACTCTTTGCATTCAACGTCATGTCTTTTTTAATAGCTATAATTATTAGATGCTCCAAGTGCTGTCGATCAAGAAATGATCTTTACTTTTTTTTAACTCTATTTTAAATTTTCAACATTCTAAATCATTATTTAACAATATAATAATTCTTCGGTTATACAATTTTATATTATCGGGTAAATCATAGAGGTTTTTACGTTTTTAGTGATTTTTCATTATTTTTATACACCTACCTTCATAAATTAATTTTAATATTTTAATACTTACTCAGAAAAATTAAATTCTAAATTATTAATAACTTGTTTAAATTTTCATTAGTACATTTATCTGTGTATCATTTATTTATTTCTGCGTATGATAATTAAAATATCACTACTCGTTTAAAAAGAAAAAAGTTGTACAGATACATTTTATAAATTTTCAGGAAAAATAAAAAAAAAAATAGCGAACGCAAACATTAATTCACATGACGTGTCCAATACTGCCGTTATTTATTTCGCTAACAAATAAAAAAAAAGGTGTAGGTATTTTAAATTATATTACATGCACAACGCCTTAATTACGATTTGTTAACAGTGAAGAACCAAATTTAATTTTTGTTTGTTTGGGATTTCTGGATTACTACTAATTTTTGCTGTTTTTTTTTTGTAGCTTGATTTGGAATTTCTAACAAACATCGTGACACAAGCCAATATAAATAAGGTTTATAATGACACCAATATGTGTTGAATCATAATTTGAATCGAAATATACATCGAATGCTACAAGAAATCGACGCACAAAAGATTACGTGTTGTGTAATATTTTTAAATTAATTATAAATTATTGTCACCGGCCGCATAAAATTGCTACGTGGGCCGCGGGTTGCCGCCCCTTGATCTAGAACAATATTTTTTCGACCCGGATCCGGCACGGATTGATATAAAATCAATAAGAGAATATTTTTCTAGAACCCGGACGGGCTCCGGTATAGTGGGAATGGACCAGTACGAGTCAAACGTAAACGCTTGTCGTCAACAAATTTGGGGACGCGAGATGGTCCGGGAACGAGAGCTTATCGGAACGCTGACGCGAGGGAGACCGGAAATTGACGGTGCTCGCGATCCGTCGACGTGGTTTGGCGAGCGAGCGTGTGTGTGTATGTGTGTGTGTGTGTGTGTGTGTGTGTGTGTGTGTGTGTGTGTGTGTGTGTGTGTGTTTGTGTGTTGTGTGAGGGACGAGGACGGTAGGGGAGACACGGCGTCTTTGGAGCGCACCCTCGCTTGTGGGGGAGTGACGGAGAATATAGGATATTGCTCTCATGCCGAGAACGGAACGGAAAACGTAAGAAGGTGGGGAACGGGAAAAGGGCTCCCCCTTTTGGTGAGGGAAGATTTATAGGAAAGCGAAGAAAGCATAATATATAGAAAATGAAAAAAAGAGGAGGAAGAAAAAAAAATTAAAAAAAATAAAAAATGTTATATTAACACGGTTCATAATTATTCACGTCGCGAGTGTCCAAAACAAAGTCGATCCATCAAGATCCGATGTGCGGCTGGAACCCGTTTTTTCCCCGCCCTCTCGGTTTTCCGGCGGCGGCGGCGGTCCGACCGTCCGCTCGCGAAAAGCCACCGCAAACGCCACTTGACGGGTCGCGCGCGCTGAGAGAATACGTAGACACACGGCGTGTCGCCGTCGACGCCGCCTCCGTCGCCTCCACCGCCGTCAACGCCGCCTCCGTCGCCTCCACCACCACCGCCGTCGTCGTCGTCGTCGTCACACCGCCACGGCCGCCGCAGACTTTCAATTACCCGGCGCGCGAATTAAAGGAGTCGCGCACGCGCCGCCCCCCCCCGTGCGCGCGTGCGAGGCGGAGAAGACGCGCCGGCCCGGGGCTCGAAACTTTCGTCCGGCCATTAATCACGCGACAGATTAGTCAAAAACTTCTGCGCTCATCGTCGCCACTACCGCCACCGTCGCCGCTGTCATCGCAGCCGTCTGATGGTTTTTCAAGGGGTCGACGCGTGCGTGTGTGTGTGTGTTTTATTACATGTGTGTGTGTGTGTGTGTGTGTGTTTTATTACATGTGTGTGTGTGTGTGTTATTACATGTGTGTGTGTGTGTGTGTGCGTGCTCAGAGCGGAGAGTATAAAAACGATATCTTTTATATAGACGACGTTTCGCGCCGGGGAAAAGGTCGCCCGGTTCCACGCGTGCGACGTGTGCGCGAAAACCCCGTGTGAAAGGGGAACAACACGGACGACGTCTACGGCGGCGGCGGCGGCAAAGGGAGAGAAATTAGGGACAAATGTATAATTAATGACTAGAGCGCGCCGGAGACTGTCGAAAGAGGTTGTTTGTTTTTGTTTTTATTTATTTTTTTATTTCACCCCGCCTCCCGACCCCCGGCTGCCCCGGCCGTTTCATCCCTCGCAAAGGTTTTTACTTTACGCGGTGGGCATTTTTCTTTTCCCCCGTCGTCACGTCCAGTAGGTTACACTCTTCGCGGGGGCGAAAAAAAAACGTGTTTTCCTTGTTCTTTACAAAATCCGTCTACCACTTCCGCGACGGCTTTTATCCCGATCCCGACTCTCATTAATCGTCTTATGTGTATTTAATGATTTCGCCTCCGCCTCCGAAGAAAAACACTCGGCCGCACAAAAGGCGCCGCCGCCGCCGCCGGGGTCGGTTTTCTCGCCTCGCGGCTAATTATTAATTATAATTATTACTATTACTCGTCCGGTTCACTTTGCGTTTTGTTGTTACGATTTCGTTTTGGGGTCCGTGCGCGCGCGAGTGTGTGTCGTCGGTCTTGTTACGAACGCGTTCCCGTGTCTTCCAGTCTTAGGTTTTTTTTTTCACCGGACTTGCGACCTTCGTAGTTCTTCCGATAATTATTTTTTTCTCCCTCGACGTTCTCATACACACCGAAACGTGGACGCGCAGTGGCGTTCGCCGTAAATTGCATTTCAAACTTTTGCAAATCTCGTTATTTCCGCAGAAAATCATGTAAAAAACTTCGCAAAACGTTGCGTAAACAACACTCGGTTTTCGTTTCATTCATTCCGGACGTCTTTGATACGTAAAAATCCAACGTTTTCCAGTTGACGGGAAACCCTTCGTCGAGAATCGAAGTCTTTCGATTTTTTTATTGATCGTATTAAATGTTATTGAAAACGACCAGACCGAGCGAATCAGAACTAATGACTCGGTATGACGTAATCGAAAATAAACAACTTATCAGATAGAATTCAGATAACTCAATTTTACGAAATATACTTCCAAATTTTTCAAGAAAAATATATATACCCAATTATGTGTGAATGATTATTATGAATGTCTTATATATTGTTGTTTTTTTTTTTTTTTATGTCAACTGAAAAATATAAAAGTATATATTTATTTTATGATAATAATAAATAAAAAAAGATTATCTACTGAAGTAAGTCAATTTTCTTTGCTTATTATTTAAGTTATTTTCTTTATGAATATCAAATTATTATGAGGGTGCACATTCAATGGTTCAAAAAAAAAAAAAAAAATTGTAATAATAATAAATAAATAAATAAATAAACAATGTTTTTTTTGAAGAGCCTTTTCAAATTTACTTTGTTGAAATTAAATCAGTGATTGTTTTATTTTTCCACAGAACGTTATTTTAATATAATCTATGCATTTTAGATGACGCTGTACCTATTATGTATGGTATAACTGTTAAACGTTTACACGTCACTAAAATATTTGTCTCAAATTTAAATTTGTGATTTTTTTTTAAATATTGCTTTTTACGTTCATTATAATCACGTCTCTAATTGTATTCGTACTTTATTTTTACATGAGCTCAGACAACAGATTTCAAAATAAATAACTTTGATATTTCTTAATATTGTTTTTGTATTATCCATGAACAAATAAACATACCGATATGTGTTATATTGTGAGATATTTTTCAGCAGTTCAAATACATATCTATGAAATAATTTTTTCCTTATTCGGAAGGATTGTTATTTAAAAAAAATAATCTAAACGATTACATCGTGCGCTATAATAAAAATGATATTATAATAAGGGCTTAGATGTTGATACCCTAAAAAGAGCTTTTGTTACCTAAAATACGAGTATATCTAAAACGTACAAAATTGTTCTTAATTTTTTTTTTTTTTTTGGCTTCAATAATTTAAGTATGTGAAGTAAGCTTTGACTGAAGTATGCATTTCAAAATTAATTTAGATGCAGCAATTTTTATTTATATATTATTGAATTTAATATATGCATATTTAAATTGAAAAAGTCGATATAAAGTGAAATTGGGAAAAAATAATTAATTCTTATTTTTCATTTCAACAAGTCAACCGTGGTTCAAATATTTTCATGACCAAAAATGCAAAATTAAAATCAGTTGTTTACATCCGTAATTTATTGAAATATATTTTTTACCTGAAAGAAATAATACTCTGGAACGTAAAAAACGCATGAGTCATCAACATGTGGGTTCTGATCACAATTATGAATAGCTATTATAATAAGTAGACAATTTTTACTTTGCTTGATGTATATCTATATTTTATTTACGAGTCACGAATTGTAAAAAAATAAGTTTCGTATCATAAAATGAATTGACTACATAATATCATTTGTATCAAACATAAAAGTAATAATATATATATATATATATATATATATATATATATATATATATAATTATTTTTATATGAAAAGAACGACATTACTTGAATTACAATAAAAATTATTTTTTACTTTTAGAACTTTAATAATACACTTATATGCATTTTACTACTTTAAAAACAATCTTATTATTATTCTTCTTTATAAAAAAAAAAAGAATGAAAATAAAAATATACATCCTCTTAAATTTGTATTTTTTTTTTTTTTTTGTTAAACTCTTGTATATTTTTAAAAGTATATAAGAAATGCAAGTATAAAATTCTTCAAATGGTTAGTAAATTATTTTCGTTGTTCCTGCTGATATTTAAACTAATATTTGATAAGTGATTTATATTTAGTTGTTTTATGAACTATTAGAGTTATGAGTTCATTATCGACGGAAAACGTTTTAATTTAAGTACCCTGTTTAAGCTGTGTCTCTTATAATTATTATAATTTATTATTATTTATATATGTGTGCATGTATGTATATGTATGCAGTATACATCTCGTAATGGGTATACTTATTATCTATATTGTTATTTTTATTCTATTATTATTATTATAATTCAATCGCACGAAATACTGATTAGCGAAATACTGAATTTCTAATTAGCATGTTATTTTAATATTATTTGTATCATTATCGGCGATTGTGCTTTTACGGTTTGTCACAAAACACGAGACCGCCGAAATCCAACCGCCGATAAAACGGGTATAAAAGACCACACGACACATCACTGAACAACAGTCTTTCACCTGACGTGTAGCAAACCCACCCGGGCAGACTTGCGCATTGAAGGTGAACAGACATCCCTTCTCAAACTACCTTCGCTTTACGCCCTGGTGAGTGCCCGCAAGTCTCTCTAAACCATTCTTTTATTCCTCAAACATCTCAGGTCAAATACTTGGGCATAATATTTGATAGACGCCTAACTTGGTCAGCACATCTTAAAGATAAAAGAAAAAAACTTAATTCACGTCTTCATTTACTAAGACCACTACGTCACTCCAAAGCTTCAGTTTCCATCAAATTACTGCTCTACAAAATGCTGCTTAAGCCAATCTGGTCCTATGGTATTATAATATGGGGATCAGCAAAACCTTCAAATATCAAAACAATCCAAGCCTACCAATCCATATGCCTTAGAATAATTATCAAAGCACCTTGGTATGTCACAAATAAGGCAATCCACCATGACCTCAAAATCCAAACGGTCAACGAAACTGCTGTGTCATTTTACAAACGATTCCACACAAAAACACAATCACACCCAAACCCACTCATCAGCCAGCTCGGATCAAAAACTCTTCCAGACAATCCTGCGAGACGCCTAAAACGTAACTGGTCTAGGGATCTACTCCAATAATCCAACTCAAGCCAATTCAGGTGTCGCAGCTGTGCGCCTTCCTGCTCAAGCCCTCATGTCTCCAAAATTCATGTATATCCTAAATTTTACTTATTATACAAAACAAATGTATAGATTGTAAATATTCTAATAAAAAAAAACAAACTTAAAAAAAAAAAAAAAGTTGTTGAGAATACTAGACATATTTATGTGTGATATGCACATAATATTACACAGCTAGTCGTATTCTTTACTAGAACTGTCGAAAGCCACGTTGGCAATATTTTTCACGGGCCACTTGTTCCTGAAAAATGTAATTAAATAGAAAAAAAAACAAATAAACTTATTTCAGGCATCACCTTACATCACAATATTATTTAGTAAGTACAGTTCTTTTTATTAGAAAGAAAAAACATCCACACAATTTAATTTAAATTTATATTATTTAATAAATAATATTATTATTTCACTTTAAATTATAAATTTAATTTATGAAATTTATTTATTTTATGCAATATTTAATTTGTATTCATTAAAATTTCAAAAATACCCTTTTCGTCGCGCAGTCTTCAATTAGGTCACCGTAATTAATAGTTTTCGCCATCTTATTTTCTATAGCCAAAATAGGCAGACCGCTTATTCTTATGTGGCCCACTGTGGCGTCTGGCGTATTATCAATACGACTACACACAGAGTTTCATTTGCACGTCACACCATGTTCAAAAAGCGTTTATCGAATTTAAACAGGTATTCTCCGGGCCCTCCGGGAAGTCCGGGCCCCGAGGATAAATCCCCAAGTGCCCCCCCCCCCCCCGCCGTCTAGTTGGGCCTGGTCGTCACTGTGTGCTGCTGTTTCCATTTCAATTATTCCACTCGGAATCGTTTTCAGTAAATCACACGAAGTCGTGACGTTATCACACGAGTACCTTTAATGTTTCGAAAATTTAATTATAATCTTAGTTCAAAGGGTACGATGGTTTTCCAAACTTTTAGTCGCTTATGACATAATATTTGACTCGTGACGTTTTTTCCCGACACGTGAGGATAACTTAGTACCTACTTCACGGTCACTTCAACGAAAATGTTATTTCCATGCGAACAATTTTTTTTTTTGTGTTTTGCATATTTCGCATAATACAACACACAACCCTAACAATGTTAACGTGATTCGTTCCCGAGGTGATGATGTCGAGACGAGATCGGATGAACTGGCTCGTGACGTCAGTATATAATAGTTTCATTATTGTTACGTGCGCTCTTTGGGAGGCCGTAATTATCCGGAAAATAATTGGCCGGAACGTTAAAATCCGGAAAGTAAAATGTCCGGACCGTTAAATTCCGGAATGTGAAATTCCGGAATGTTAAATCCCGGACCGTAACAATTCGGAATTTAAAAGTACGGGAAGTATAAAATCCGGAAATTAAAATGTCCGGACCGTAATATTCCGGAATGTGAGATACCGGAATGTTAAAACCCGGACCGTAAAAAACCGGAATGTAAATCCCCGGACCGTAAGAATCCGGAATGTTAAAAACCGGAATGTAAGAACCCGGACGGTTAAAACCCGGAATGTAAGATCCCGGACCGTTAATATCCGGAACGTAAGATCCCGGACCGTAATTTTCCGGAAATTAAAAATCCGGAAAATAAAATAAAAACAATGGTTCTCAAAATAGTGAACTCAAAAAACTAAAAAACGAGTTTTAAAGTTTTTAATTGGTATTTTAAATCACTTTTAAATGAAAAGGTTTTAGTATTTACATTTAAGGGTTGAGTAAGTTCAAATTACACCCACTGTGCACTGGATGTTTCAACACATCCCAGCAACAAGCATTTTATGTTATACAATCAACGTAACTTTGTGATATGTATACAATGTATTAGTTCTGTTTAAATAAAACAATCATTTAAGATTTATCTCGGGGATGTTATAGATGGTATGGACCTATAATATTATAAATTATACATCGAATGGTTGTTATATTATTGTGTTCAATTACAACATTGAATTGTTTCACTTGAAACGTACCAGAAACAAAATATGGTTGTTTCAGTTTTCCGGAGATGTATGACGTCATATGACAATTTAGACCTATAATATAATATTATAAATCATACGTCGCATGGTTGTTATATTATTGTGTTTAATACAACATTGAATTGTTTCACTTCTAACGTACCAGAAACAAATTATCGCTGCCAGATTTTCACACCAATACTACTTTTAAATAATTATATTTGTATTTGATAAAAATACACGCTCGGTTTTACCCATAAGAAAATATTATTATCTCTCTAGTCCCCGCAAGTCGCAACCACTCCCGTATCAATTACTATCATCCCGCGACTCGTGGTGAACTGGTGATTATCGAGTGTTGAGTGTTGACCACAAATTGACTATTTGACTACGACTGTTCAGTGCAAATATTGCAATAGCGTATTAGCGTATTTAATTTTATAATAATACATTTTTTCTAAGACGCAATTATTAATTAATTATTATGATGTCAACATATAAATTCCGGAGAGGGGTATAGGCGTATAGCCCCATCAGCACACCAGTACACCACCTTGAAAAATCTACTGTCTACATTACTATGATACATTGTGTTGGATACAGAAAAAAAATAATCGCTTCCAATTCCTTTAAATACCGTTAATTTTTCTAATCTAACAAGATTAGGATAGGTGCGATAGGTTGTAGTATTTAGGGTCCCCAAATATATAGGTAATATCGGATTCAGTGGTCGAAGTTCGATACCCGCATACGGGATGTTATTTTATTATAAATTTTCCTTGTTAATAGAAGTTTTTGAGAAACATTAAATTGCTGTTGCTGGTATGTAAGAATTAAACAGATCTAAAATGTTGATAATTAGATCGCAATCACCGGACATTAGCAGTACCTGGAACAGCCTATAAACGTAAAATCAACATGCAAATTGATGTTCCAATGTTATATGAAACATACCTTGTATGTTTATAGTACATACTATTGCACAGTGGGCATCTAAGTAAGTACAAAGTTTAGAATGAGATTTCTTTGAAATAACTATACAAAAAACTAGAGCGTCATTATATGAACAATTTTTAGGTATAAGGGTCTGAAATTAAAATTTTTCGAAATCGCATAAAAAAACTTTTTATACTCAAACGAATTTACTACCTATATTATATTACTATATTACCATATTACTATATTATATACTATACTATATTAGATTATACTTAGGTATACTATATTAGATTTTTGATATAATTTAAAAGTATAAGTCGTAAAAAATTGAAACTTTCACCAGTTGATGAAATTGGCATTGTGTTCACAAGATTTTATTTTCTAAATATTGCACTTATTTATTTATATTTAATTATAGGCGTTTGTAATATTTAATTATTTTTCATAAATGTTTTCAAAGCCATGTATTATGATAAAATAATTATTATAAAATATCGTTATTGAAGTTATTCTATATAATATATATACTTTTTGGTTATTTGAATATTTAGGCCTAATATTCCTATATTTTATATATTTTTTTTAAACAAATAGATCATTATTTATTTATTTATTTAGAATTCAACGCCCTTTTTCCAAAATTGAGTGTGGTATAATGACCATTAATGGATAAAATATAATAATTTTAGAAAATATAGTAATTATTATGTACAACACTAAATCATATTAAAAAGTATGTATATACATATATAAGTAAACAAATAATTAAATATATAAAAATATTAAGAAAACACTGAAAGACTAATATAAAATTATAATGTTTTAAAAAAAATATAATTGACTTAAATTTAAAAGTACCCAGAGCAGGGGCGTCATTTGAGGGATTCAGACTATACATTGGCAGCCCTATTTTTAAGTTCCGCTTAATAAACAGGATATATAAATGGCCTGGTGGAAGAAACAATTGACCTGATTCAAATGTTTGCATCCCTATTGAAAATTTGAAATGTCGCCCCTGACCCAGAGTTTTATTGAAAAAATCTAAGGTGCTGGAGACTAAATTTGCAAGTTTTAGAGCTCTAATAAAAAAGGAGTCGTTACTTGAATTTAACTTGAACAATGGAATGGCAAAAATATCTTAATTTCTCAGGTAGAAAGAGGGAATACAGCAATAAAATTGACCTGAGCTAAAATTTCAGGGCATACAATATTATAATTTAACAAGTCGTCTCCGAACATAAACGAAATAACTGACGTCTTAGTTGGAGAGAATCTAAGTTTACTAAATTTTGAATTGGCATAATTGAATCTTTAGAAATAGGTACCTATTCATATGGGCAATTCTTTTTAAAGTTTTATATTGGATATTATCTAGACCGTGAATGTGAGTGGTTAACGATTGACTCCAAATTAGTGATGCGTATACAAGAACACATCGTACAAGCAAGCAATAAATTGTTTTTATTGTAGTAGGGTTATTAAATTGTTGAGTGTTCCTATTTATGAAGTCTAACATTTTATAAAATTTGCCGAGCATATTTTCATGATTTCGTTTAAAGCATATATCTGAACTAAAATGAACACCAAGATCTTTTATTGAATGAGCTCTATTTAAAACTGTATTATCTAATGAATAATTGTAAACAATAGAATTTTTACCATGAGTAAAAAAGACAACTTTACGTTTCCCTATGTTTAAAGGAAGAAAATTATTTTTTTTTCAAAATTAAAAATGTATCCATGTTATTTTGCATGTGATAAAACTCGCCCCTGCAGAGTAGATAACATTTTATATTCATAGTTTAGAATTTATAATTTAATAAAAGGCTGCTTACAATGGTCAAAAAATCGAACCTTATTACATAAAAGAATTTACGAGCGTCTAGTTTTGATTAACACGAAATCAAAAATTTTACGCATACGATAACGGTTTACTATCAAATTATTTCAGAATTTTGGTTAAAATTAAAAAAGTACTTTATTGTCGTAGAAACTTGAATTAAACAATTATATCATAATATGTGTAAATAATATCAATATAAACATTTGGTGCAAATTTCAAGATAACGAAAAATAATTTTTTGAAATACTTAAATCGTTTGAAAAAACATTGTTATTTCATATTTGACGCCCGAACTCCAGAAACACATACATTTTTTTTTTAAATCTTGTTACATTTTCAAACTTTAGGTATTATGTATATTTAGAGGGTTAGTTTTCTCAAAATTTTAACTAAAATGGTCATTTACAGTTATCGTGAAATAAAACTGAATTTTGAATTTTTGATTTGCAGGGATAGTATGTTATGACTTATATGAGAAACATTGTAGTAAATTATCAAGCATTTTTGAGGAATCTTAGATTGTTATTCATAATTATAAAAAAAAAAAAAAACAGAAAAAGTAGAATAATTTAAATGTCCATAAATGCTTTAAAAAAAACTCAAAATATTTTAAAAGTTATACCCTGTAGTTTGTACCTATAGGTAATACTGATTAAGATATTTGGTTAACATTTCACGAATACAAAATTTTTAGTTTCTTAATTACAACAAAATAGCTAGTTGCATTCAAAATATTATAAACTATTTTCTCGGAATACAATTTATTAAAAGATCTACAGTTTGTAATTGTAGTGTGACACTAGGTCACTAGATATTTTTTAAAATGTACCATTTAATTTTAGTACAGACCACAGTACCACACAACATATTTTGTACTTATAAATAGGGCACGCACAGTTACTTTTATAGGGATTGGGTTTAGGGAATTGCGATTATATTAATAAAATATTATGATACGCTATAATATAATATAATATAATAGACACCCAAAAACCTCTAATTTTACATTGACATTTAGACTAAAATAATGATACAAGAGTATACGCTACCTATTTATATATATAAAATATATATTTATAATTTTAATATACATATAATTACTAATTACTATAATATAATATATAATAATATTGTTCTTGAGTAAATAAACTGCCTTTAATAATTCTGTTTGTCTATTTTTATTCGATGACAAAATAATAGATAATCATATCATAATGATGTTATTATTTTCACAATGAAATAATAATGACATTTTTAGATTTTCTTGTTGCTCTTAAAATAATATTATAAGTGCATTGTAAATAAAACGATACTATAATGTTTTAACAATAATAATAATTACATTATAAAAAAAATAATAATATAATATGATTTTTTTTCCATTACTCGAATAATATAAAAAATGTAACGATAATTAAATAGTACTATATTATTTTAATTATATTATTTTAGATGTAATGCATTAATAATATTTTAGTATTATTATCATAACATTTTTGCTATCTGGGCTTAGCACAATTTGAAAAAAATCATTTATAATTTTCTACTGAACATTTTGAGAACCATTGTTATTTATTCCGGATTATAACGGTCCGGGAATTTACATTCCGCAACTTTACGTTCCGGATAATGACGGTCCGGGATTTTAAATTCCGGAATTTTACGGTCCGGATTATTACGATCCGGGACTTTACATTCGGAATTATACGGTCCGGGAATTTACATTCCGTAACTTTACGTTCCGGATAATGACGGTCCGGGATTTTAAATTCCGGAATTTTACGGTCCGGAATATTACGATCCGGGATTTTACATTCCGGAATTTTACTGTCCGGGAATTTACATTCCGTAACTTAACATTCCGGATTATTACGGTCCGGGATTTTACATTCCGGAATTTGACGGTCCGGATTTTTACTTTCCGGATTTTTATAGCCCCCCCGCTCTTTAACCGAATATAGATACAAAAATAAAAAATAAATAAAAATCAGTGGATTTGAATGGAAATTTCACTGCGGCGGAGAAAAAATGTGTCGGAAAAATGTTCGAATCGATGTTTAAATGGTGAAAATGCAGTGACGTATTATTTGTGACGGTCGACACGAATGGGTTTCGGTCGTTTCAGACTACAAACGGTCGAGTGAAACCTTCGGCGAAAACGTCGGGAAAAACACAAAGCCGTCGTTGTTTTACTCGCACTTTTTATTTAGGATAATGTGATATATGTTTTACACATCGAGAACTTGTATAACGTTTTACAACGGTGAAAAACGGAATTCTTTTTTTTTCTTTTTTTTTTTTTTTTCATACACGCATACACTGTTCTCGCGGAAGGAGGCGCATAAAATGTTTTTTTCCATCTGGCTTCTCACGTGTCACTGTCCATTCATGCATATTGCACCAAACATTTTTGCACTCGCGCGCGTATCGTTTTTCCGCGCTTTAAACCCCCCGTTTATATATCATTCCAACATTTTTGAATTAAATTTTTCAAGTGTGCAACTCAGCTCGTGCATTTTTCATACGTTTAATTCACGCACTAGACGGACGTGCTCTCGCGACCGCGCCTCTCCGCCCGAACAAAGTGATGCGTAATAAAGTAGGCGCTCATAATATTTATCAAACATTTAAGAGCTCGAAACGGGGTAATAAGTCGACACGTAAACGTGACAGCTGTCACTGACCGTCATCGCGTTATTTTTATTACTATTATTATTATTATAATTTTTTTTTGTTTTACGACCTATACGCTTGGTAAATAAGTGAAAAATACGAAAAATCCGATGTGTCGGGACAACGAAACGTATACGTCAGGGGTGGCCAAACTTTTTTTGGTCACGATCTACTAAAAATATACCTCACCTTTGAGGATCGACTTTCATAGAACATTTTTTTGTTAAAATTATACAGATAAAACTTATCAACAATTTGTTGTCTACAACCTCGATTAATTTTCGTTCGCGTGTCCCTAAAAATAAATTCTAACATGATCGACTTTTAAATTGTCCGCGATCGACCGGTCGATATACTATATACTATACGTCATAAAAGGGCCATAACCTGTGATCAGTAGATCGATTGGGGGGAAAAAAAACAAAACGAAATCGACTCTTCGTGATATTTCACTGTTTTTCCGGGTGGAAAACGCAAACGCGCGGAGTAGCGCGACATTTGCGTTCAGGTCGGACGCCCGTGTTGCTGGTCGACGTGTCTATTATACCGAGGGTGTTTGCCGGAACGGTTTTCCGCGGGATGATAACAAAATAATAAATTACGCCGCCGAAAAAGACCGGGAAAATTTTCGCACAAACGCCGCCGCCGGGGACTGCGGATAGAGCACGAGACGTGTGGACGGAGGGGTAAAATTTCAGCGACGACGGTCCGGTCATTATGCATTCCGACGGCATACGAAATCGAACGGCAACGCGAAAAACGGCGTTCAGAAGAACGAAATAATTGGAATTTCCGCCGTCGTCGCTCTCGACAATCTCCGCGCGATAATTTCACCGACACGATAACAGTTTGTTGTCGAAAAAAAAAAGAAAAATAATAAAAAATAAAATAAAAATTAAATTAAGTAAGTTCGACTCTCCTCCGTGTACGCTCCGTAGCCGAGAGCGGTCGCGTCGTGGGGTTGTCGGCAACTGCAAATGAGGACTGCAAATGAGCACATTTTCAAAAGTATCCCGACGAAACGTTCCAGTGTAATAATAATTAGAATCGGCAAAAGAATTCATAATACAATTTTTATTTTCCGAAAACATTCCGTCGCGCTGGGAGCGTTTCGGTGTCCTTGTGCCCGTCGGTTTTCCTCTGTATCACCAGTTCTTGTTTTTATATTAATTACAATTATATTTTTTTTTTCCAATAAGCGTATTTTCGATCGATGTTAATTATTTCTACTATGGCTGCGCTCTTCGCTAATTGGGACGAAAACAAACAAAAAAAAGTAATAATAATAATAGTAATAATAAGCCACCTCGTTTTTAGTTAGTCCGGTAACAGTAATAATAATGATAATTATAATAATAATAATTGACACGAGACATTCTTATTGTGAATTTAAATTACGGCGTTACTTTACCCGTTTTGTCGAGACTCAACCGATTGAGTATTAATCATATTTATCTCGTCGCAATACATCCGTTTTTTTTTCCCGTCGTGAAACTTGTCGCGTATCCCTGCTGTATTAATAGATAAATCGTATAAATCCGAAATATAACGGTGTTTCAAGGTAAACACCGACGTTCCATGGTTTATCGGCCGTCGAACGAGACGTGATCGGCTTACCGGTGCAAGTAATGCCACGAAGAAAATGTTTTTTCGAAAGAATCGTCTTTTTGTCAATTCCCGGAATCTATCAAACTTACGTCGTATATTATATATATATAGGCGTTATATACGATACATTGCGACTGTTCTCGCAAAGTATACATTTTTAATGTTAGCTCGGTCGGCCCTTAATGGATTCTGTTCACAATATTCTCAGACACATTTATATATTATGTAGAATTAATAGAAAATGATAATCTCGCGTGGTATATTTTAGATTCCGGAGTGGAGGAGCAGGGACAGTTTTAGAATTGTTAAGTAGATCTCATTATATAAATTTTTTAAATTTCAAACTATAAAATGTGTCGTCTTATTTTGTTTTGTGACTCAAAAATACAACACCTTGTTTATTACCCCGTAATATGAGGTTGATTAATTCAAAAGCATTCTTTAGGGTTACACATAAGTGGAATTTGTGTGTGTTGATTATCAACGTTGATACTTAATGAATAGAAGGATAGTTTTGCAATAGTATTTATTTTTCTATGTATATTTTACTAAATTTTCGAGTTGGAGGAAAAATCTCCGACAATTTGAAACGCACGTATTTTAACGTAACTTCAAAAATATCAGTGCTAGAAGCGTAAATTATCATCGATTGTCACGTCATATAGACTTGATTGTATATCAAAACAAATTCGACATTTTTTTTTTCGGATTTAATACAGAGAGTAACGAATGTTAGAAACGTTTCGTATCGCGAAAATGCCTAACAAAGACGAGTGCTTAATAAATGAAACTGAACGAGTGTCTCACACTCGGTCCACCGTGTGGTCCACCCGGACAGGATTAGCGCATCATAATTACTACAAATTTATTTATTTTTTTTTCATTTATTCAATTATGGTTTCGTACAATGGAATACTGTGCCCCACCGAGAAGACTCGTGTGGGGGCCAAATACATCAGCGTTCTGCAAATGGCTCATCCGAGGTGTCACGCGGTGACGACGGACCAACACCCGTGTCGGGTCGGACTTATATTGTTTTATGATAACATATTATAACGATGATCTTACCCGTCCATCAGCATTTTCGTCCGATTTCTGACCCAATAGTTGATAGACTTTGGATAGGATTCCACGTGGCACTCGAGTGTCACGTCCGTGCCTATGGGAGCTCCGAGCAGTTGATTGGGCACTGCGATTACAGGCGGAACTGAAAAAAAAAATAAAAGAAAATCATCAAATTAAAAATCGTAATTTTAATAAATGTGATTTATAGCGTCGTCGTTTAGGACGTGAGAAAAGTGTGCGTACGGTATATTCAATGCGACATCACAATGAAAACGAAAACAATGGTAACGAATATCGAGGAGAGAACCTTTGTTCAAAACGTGACTGTAAGGGAAAATCGGCAAAAATATTCGACGGAATAATACCCGTAAAATAAAATACCCGAAGAAATAATATTCAAACGAAAAATATTACACTGTTAATTATATTTATTTTTTTTTTTCACGAACATTTTGAATATGCGTCACGAAGACACGTGAATGTACAGATTTTAATATTATGAAAATCAGTGAATGAGTTTAATACGAATTTTTTTAGTTCAAGTCAATACTTAATAGTTAATTGAAAATTTCGCGCATATTCACAAAATTTAAATTGTTAAGGATAACGCTAAGTTGAATATAATATACAGTTTCAGAGAATATTGAAATGGTATTTAATTGTATCTATTAATTCGAAACTTGTTATAATTATTGAAAATTAGTAATACACGTAATAAAAATTTTATTAGTTTAAGTCATCACTTAATAGTCAATTGAATATTTCGTATATGTTCACCAAACTTAAATTGTAGAGGATTTATTAAGTTGAATATAATATACAATTTTTAGGCGATATCGAAATGATATTGAATTGCGTCTATAAATTAAAAAATTGTAATAATTCCAGTGTCGAGTCAAAAATAACTCACAAATCAATATTACGTTAGTTAAAACATTTATTTCATCTCTATTTTATAAATGTCAATCAATTCTCTAATTTTTTTTATGCCTATTTAGTGTTCACTTGTTTTCGTCGATCCAGTCGATGAACAAGAGTATCAAAAACCATTAATTTACCGTGACTTTCATATTTGATGTTGAAACATGAAATTATAAAGGTATATTTATTGCAATATGATCTATACGATGGTTAGGTACTGTCTTCAGTGATGTTTCCATCATTTTTTGTTAGGGTATACTACGATGAATGAGGCCAAAATAAGAATATTGACTAATAACAGTATTCTTAGGCTCTTAAAAATTTAAGTACACAAACCATATTCCTAAGGCTAACTTGACGTTTATTTTTAAAGACCGGACAAAGTTTTGGTACCTCTTGGAGAAAATTAATACGGGTACTGCAATAATGTCTACCTAGAAATAGGTTATATGTAATATTGTTATTTAGCTCCCTACAAGTTTTTCGCGAAAAATTAAGGCTATTTGTGCCTAATAGTATTAGATGGTCATTGAATATCACAAATATCCTAATACAAATTAATTAGCAAGCAAAGTGGTCATTTTTGTTTTTTTTTTTAGTCATATAGGCCTATTAAAAAATTTGCTCTACTCTAACAAAAACTGAAATGACGTCACTGTCGCCGACAGATCGGTAAATGACCACAATAATTTTATTTGTCATCCGAGCTCCTATAATATCAAATAGTATTTATTATAATATTATACTACAACAGTTTAGGTATAAAATAAACCAAAATGAAAAAACAAAAAAAGTGTTTTTTCTTTTTTTAAGAATTTGTTTGAGAGTATACGTAGCAGGGGCGTATTTTGATTTTTGGGGGGGGGCTGTGGTATTTTCTCAAACTGAAATTCCCCAATTCAGTCTATTAAACCGAACTCAAAGGAATAATCGTTATGATCAAAATTACGTGAATAACTTGTTCGTTGTTACTAATAATTCTTTATAAAACTATATTGAAATTTTGCATCTGATGGGACATAATAAGCAGATTTCATACACGATTCCTGAAACCCCCTCAGCCCCCCCATAAATGCGCCCCCGGTACGTAGTATAATCAAGCCTTTTTATCAAAAGCCTGAGAGTGTACGGCGTATATGTAGTGTACCTAAAGTGACCATATATTTGTTAAATCAAAACGGTACAACAAAAAAAAAAAAATCAAAATTATTTGTTGCAAACAAATATTTTTGATTTAATAATATTACTAGCAAATTTCTGTGGTACTTATAATGTTTTTAAAGGACAAAAAAATTAAATTAACTTATTAAACTTACTAGGTAATTAACTTATTATAAACAAAATGTTTTCGTGTAATAATTATGAAATTAAATACTTGTATATTTTTCTAAAAACGATATTTCGTCAAACAATATTTATTTTCATAATTTTTTTTGGTCTACTTTTAGAAAACGGGACATTTTAGCGTCCCGAAGATTTTCCAGGGGACAACGGGTCAGAGATTCGAAAAACGGGACTGTCCCGTTCAAAACGGGACGTATGGTCACCTTAAGTATACCCAATAGGAACACTACTGACTGTCTTAGCAATCGACAACGTCATCAAAGTGTAATACCATTATGATTTATATGATGTTATACATTACACGAAATCATAATATTCCTTCACAGATAAACACAGATGCACTGAAACTGAAAAGTGATAATATTCGTGCGACAGTAGAGTAATACCAATGTGTCATTGTGAAAGTACAAATACACGCCTGGAAGGAATGTGACTATGTGAACGGTCTGAAATAATCCGTTTCTCGAGAAGCCCCGACATTTTTCGATTTTCGAGTTCAAATTGATTAAACATACTTTGCGGGATATTATTGCGCCGGACGTTATTTCTTTCGGGTGATTTTTCTTCGGGTTTTAATGATTTTCGAGTAATGCTTCTTACGTTTCCCCGGATATTCCGAGTATTTTTTTCTAGCGGATATTTCTTACCGGGTATTTTGATGTGGATATTTTTTCCGATCACCCTGGCTTATTGCCTAAGAAGTAAGCGGAAAAGCACTCCGGCGTGTATTATTTTTAATTGTATTTCCATTTTGTTCACGTTCCGTACGTCGACGACGAAACGTATTTACTCACCGTGTAACGCACATATGTTTTCACATTATTTTATTACGTATTATTATAATCGGTCGAGTAGAGTAAACAATAAGACTTCTCTCGAAATAAAAAAGTCAACTTCAAAATAGAAACGTGAGTCACTCGGAAGAGAGCATTAATTGTCACATGTTTTGCTTATCTGTTTTCTTAATAGTACATAATACAATAATAATTATGTGTTAAAACAAAAAAAAAATAATAATAATAATTAATGCAATTTTCACATTTTACTTCTGAAACGACAAATACATATTTAAAGGATTTTAAACTTTTTTTATTTTTCCATATCGTCTGGCCTAGTTTAGGATATTTTCACTGTTTCACTGACATATCGGCTTGTTAGGGACGTGTCTACGGTTATTTTAAAACGTTTGAGCTATTGATTGAAACGAAAGAGAGAGAGAGAGAGAGAGAGAGAGAGAGAGAGAGAGAGAGAGAGAGAGAGAGAGAGAGAGAGAGAGAGAGAAAGAAAACGATTATATCAAACGCAAATGTATTTCATCCGAACATATTATTTCGGTGACGATAAACCACGGAGTGTATCACGCGTGCATATTGCGTTCAATGATATTAATATACCGTCGGTCATGTTGCGGATATTGGAATCGGACGGTTTCTCAGAACGGAACACCTGTGCCTCAATCCGTGTGTAGTGACAGATGACGTTGCGCGTGGCTGGCAAATTGTATACTGGACTGGACTAATTTCACCGGAAGTCCCTTCGCGAGACAACTATCGAAATTATCAGCTCTTCCGGCACGGCGTACACGGTTTGGGCAAGGGAAACGTGCGTAATTCGTAGTTGGCAGAATTCAATTTCGGCGCGACGTCGACGGGTTGCCGGGTATTCGGGGTTTACGATTTTTTCAGCCCGGTGAACCTTTGTGTCCCGAGTAGAAATACGATATTGAATCGGAGGTGTGAAGTCCGTTTCGAATACCACGAAAAAAATAGCGAAAAATCAAAAACAAGTCAGTGTGATATCATATATATAATATAATTATTTATTTAATCTTTTTCGATTGTTGAAAGTTTACATTACTGTTAGTAAATTTGTTTAATAACGAATAAGTGACGTGTATTTTACAGTAACATGTAGAGCTGTTGTGAACATTTATGTATCTATTTAAATATTTAAAAAAACGTACTGCAGTGAATAATAATAAAGTTACCAACGTATTCAAATCTAATTACAATAGTCATACAATTTACATCTAATGTATAAAATTAAAATTTTACAAGAAAGCTTATCATTTTAAAATTTTTTACTACCACGTACCTGCGTAAGTTCTATAATTATTGACTTGTTACATCTATAAAATTTATAAACAGAACACTTTCGATGAAATCAACAAGTAAGTTTTGACAAATTTGATGATATAAAAAGCTAGAAAAATATAGAATTGTTGTATGCGAGTTAATTGTGATGATTATGTATTATACATTTATTTATTAATAACGCACGCGTACCAGTGTGTGTGTGTGTGTGTGTGTGTGTGTGTGTGTGTGTGTGTGTGTGTGTGTGTGTGTGTGTGTGTGTGTGTGTGTGTATGTATTGACACCTTATATGTAAAACAATATAATGGGAGCAAAACAGTTCATTTATATTATAAACATAAATTAAATATAGTTAGAGTTCGATTTAAATCCAATTATGTGCATAAACTTAATTTCAAACTTTTCGTGGTTTCTTCCATTTAGTGCAGTTTTCTATTCAATTCGATTTTAATGTATTTAAAGATTTTGAAAACGGTATAAAGTCTAGTAAATTTACATTAAAGCGTTAAAAACGGTAATTACACAGAAATTGACATACTTTGATAATTTATCTCTCGTAATGTGTAAATTATTCGTTAACCTACGTGTTATATACATTATCGGATATGCCACATGCATTATATCCGTTACATCTCACACTGTTTAGGTACATGTCTATAGTTGACGATAAATAATTATGCGGGAGTGATAAATAATATCGATGATTAATTATTGATCACGCTTTATTTCAACATGTACGATTTACAAACAAAATAAGCGTTACACGGACAGAGTATACAAGTCAAATATTTGTACGCAGACACAGCATAATAATTAATAACTTAAAAATGGGCTTAATCATGAAATATTCCGAAATTTAGTGTATATGAAATTCCGATGTAATATGTAAATTAAACCTGTGGCGATGACAGGTTAATTTGAATTATGAAGTGAAATTAATCAGTTAAAATCAACGTATTGATTTTAATAGTTTTAGTCGGTTGAGCAATTCACCAGAACACCGATTGGCACGGTGAAACAACATTTCCGGTACGTTATTACCTTTTCCAGTAAGAACTGTTATTATATTGGCTACTACTCGAAACGTTCGATTAATGACCGATTCGAGTACCTTTGATGTCACTTATTCGTGTGCATTTCAATTAGCAATATCAACGACTAAAACGAAAGTTGTCTAGTGGAGTTTTAAATAATTGTAATTTATTTCGAATGTCATAGATTGTCGTACTCGTATTATTTACGGTTTAAAATATTTATTATGCAATATTTCGTTGGTTTCCAGAAAACTACTCGGTAAAGCGAAGAATATATCGATTTTACAATAGCTATTGTGTGTGTGTGTTTTTTTTATGTATGTAATCACTTTTTTTTTTGATAGTTATAGTGGTGCAAAAGTTATAGCCTCTTTACGGATGAGAAACTTCACCGGTTTGGTGATTTTTTCTATTCTTGACGGGTTTTCTACTTGTATGGAAAATCATCGAAACATTTTGTAAAAACGACACGATTCGCTGTAGACGAGACCTTCACAAAATTAATTTTGATGTTTTTAAAATTGTTTTTTTTTTTGAAATTCAAAACTTTTGTAAAAGTTTTGTTCCCAATTTTGAGCTGAATCTATATTCAGACATTAAAAACTATCGGGAAGATCTCGTTTTTTATAAATGTTAATGCGACGAAACGACCAAAGACGAATTTCCACCACCATTATTACACAAGCTACAAACAAATATATCTAGCAATAAGTGACGTTTGATAATAATCGAGTTGAGTACTTTTGTAAATCAGGTTTGTCGTAAAGGCGAAAGAGTGCCGGGAGAATCAAACGGAGACCAGTCGTAGCGTAAGGCACTTATTCATCATGAGAAGTGCATTTTGGAAAATCGTCTCGAAAACTGATTTAATACTATTATAAACAATATTACATTTATATATATTTGTGTGTATCGTGTGTTACACGGATTTATACGATTCCATTTTGATAATTTTGATACGGCCGAGGGGCACGCGCGTTATCGGTTTGCCGGCAACGCAATTACACCGTCGAACAAAACAGAATGCTTTTTCCTGTTCGCGCAAATGTGATGCGCCGCCGCTCTTGCGGCCGTAACGGACGTCCAGTTTTTCATCGATCGGAATACGGTCCGGACGGGCACGGTGAAAATCGCCTCATTTAATTACATATTGTTCGTCGTCGTGACTCGGAAAATCCGCGATTTCCGAGTGGGACCCCAGCTATACTGTGAAGTACAGTATTTACAGTGTATAGGTTTAGTACGGTACACCGGCGAAACGTAGTAATTATAGGTTATCAATGTTATCAATGCCATTATTGAATCGTTGCAAGTTTGTACGGTTTCAATTAGGACAGTGGTTCCCAACCTTTTAGACACTTAGACCCATAAATCAGGTTGGATATTTACAATATTACCCCCCACGCACACACAAAAAAAAATGTTCGAGTAAAAAGATAATGATATTATCAGAGTCATTAGGATCAGGACATAAGGTAATTTCCAAAACTATGAACGACAATTATATTATTATAATAATAAACATCGTTGCAATAGTTGTACACGTGATCGATGCACATCTAATAACAATGAGTATAAATTTCACAAAAAAAAAAGAAATTAGTCTAGTTTTCACCCCCGAAGTCCTCTTTTACCCCTTGAGGGGTGATTACTCCCAGGTTGGGAACCGCTGAATTAGGAGATTACAAACTTGGGTTCGTTCACGAATCGGGGTTTAGTTGTTTGCTCACGACGCGACGAGCGGATTCATTATTAGTGTTGATAAAACAAAACGATTTATGAACATTATATTATAATAATCTCGGTAGGTACGTAAACAACGAACGGTAATGGAAATTATTTATGTTTGTGATGTTTATGATATTTATATGTGTATAATATTTATGTCCGATACGCGAGGTGAAACATTTTTTATTTTCTCTGGTTCATAACGGTTTATAACCTAACCTAACGGATTAAACGTGTTCAATCAAATTAAAAAATAAAAAAAATAATACATTTTGATATTTCGTTTTATTTTCTTTATCTGCAAATCTCCGTTGATTGCTATTTCCTCGTATTTACTTGTTCTAAATTTAATTTGTACCGTCACGTGTTGTCTTTAGGGTTAATCAAATCAAAATCGCCGCCTGTGTTCAAACCAATAGAACAAATACGGAATCGCCAAAACGGTCGAGCGTGACATTTGTTGCAAAAAAAAAAAAGTAAATAAAAAAAAAAATAAGCACCTTTATCGAATAAAATAGCGTTACTTCCGAGGCCGCTTTGCTCGATAATACTAGCACGGTAGAAATTGACGGTGAAAACGTAGTACGGCCTCAGGCGCAACTTGTATTATAACCATTGATTAATTGAGTCCCGAGAACGAGAATAAAAGTATGCGTGGCAGTAACTTAAAACATAAAATGGCTTCTACGGTTTTGTTTGATAACATAAAAACGAGACGCGGGCGAGAGATGGTAATTTTTTAAAGAAATTTCAGTGGGATAAAGAGAAAGACAATAGAGAGCCGGGAGAAAATAAGTTCCGAGTATTTCGTCGGTAAAGGATTGTGTTGCACATTTTACACACGGGTATGATTTTAGAAATGATAAATAGTATGAGCGCTGAAGAGCCGTTTTATATAAAAAAAAAAAGAGTCCATCGTTTATTTTATGGTAACCGAGAATAACAAATTACCGACCACGAGGTGTCAGTCATCTCTTCACGCGTACGAAAGAGGAAAATATTCAAACTTTTCTAACGCAGAAAACAAGTTCAATGTGACTTTGAAACATAAACCCAGAGGCTATTTCGGAGAGTTGATGTGATTCGCTTTCGAGAAAAAAAAGAAAAATCGAAAAAAAAAAAAACGTTCTGGTATCCAATTAATCTGGGACGTTTAGGCGTTTTCGAACATTCGTCATGATGGATCCGACCGGGAACGACCGTTAAAACGAGACCGTGTGCGATGATATAAACTAGCCGGGCAAGTGTTCGAAAATGCCCAAAGTAACTTCGACTCTGCTCTGATCCTTTCCAATAACGGAAAAGTTTCGCAGTAGACTACTCCCCTCACTTAAGTGTACTCGCCACGAAATGTTCGAGCGTGCAAGAGACCAACAGTGTGTACTCGGCGAGACGTAATATTGTAGTTGCTGAGGTAACGCAATAAATAACCGAGCAGAAGTTCTTTGTCGCCGCAGAGACCACTGTAAATTCGATTTTTTTTTCTTTTAATGATTTCGACTTTTCGACGCCTTCTGTGATATTGTTATTGAATAATTTGTGTGTGTGTGTGTGCGAGAGTGTATTGGTGCCGACGGGTTAAGTTTGGTAAAAGAGCGACGTAATATCTGACAAAGTTTATCTAATTTATATATTCGAGTTGGCATTATGCGATTTGATTATCGGTTTCGGCAAAATACGATCGTTTGGCGTTCCCGTGAATTGTGCGATTTTCGTTGTCATTGTTTCTTCCATTGAGTTGTTATAAATCAATAATTTACAATCGATTTTAATCACACGTTAAACATGACGGCATTGTGCAAGCCTCGAGTGTTGAGCAATTAGAATAAAATAATGTTCTAAAAATATGTACGCGGTATTAATTTATGTTATAATCGTAATCATAATATGTATTTATATAATATAAAATAGTAACGCAATTATAATAAATAAATAGTTTTGCAATACGTTTCGTCGTCTAAAGGACCGGATAAAAGTCAAACGGTATTTTTATAATCTATTTTTCGGCCTTACTAACAGTATAGAAATTTGATCTAGTATGCTTATCGCCGCGAAATAAAATCCATATGATTTAATTGTTCCCTTTTTTGTATTGTACTTTTATGATTTGACGTAGATATTACTTTCAGCGAATCATATCGTTTTCGTTTTATTATTCGTTCGGCAAACACCGAACGAATTCGCACTTTCGACCGTGTGCGATGAAACAAAACACATCAGTCAAAACCGAGACATCTCGTCAAACACGCCCCAGAGTTGTTTGGCTAGTTTACTGTCACGGTAGTGTATCGCAATATTGTGTCCCCGTCGTACGGGCAACGAAAAACGAGAAAGGGAAAAATGCGCGGCCCAGGTAAATTTGTACAAATTGGAAAATTGCTGTTTCCCGGCTAAGTGACATTTACAATAAAGGGCGATTAGGAGAAAAAGGGACGCGAAACAATTACTGGATTACCCGGTCCGGGGAAAATACGGTGCTCGTGTTTAGAGTCCTTTGGATTTTCGGAATGTGTTATAAATAGGATTAATGGAATTTCGCGACGGGAATGATTTTTTTCCCCCTTTTTACAGTGGATAAAAGAGACCGAGAAACTCTTTTGCATTTAAACAAAATTAAATTGAACTCGGCACAAACGTTTATACCGATTAGTGGAGCCGGCAATGACGAATAGACGCGCCTGCCGAGAAAAGAAGAAAGTGAATTTATAATTAATTATCGTGGACAGATTATGATAGTGAGAGTGGTCGTCATCATAACAATTTTCGGTAAATAGCGTACAAGACGATTAAAAAAAAAAGGTAACCAAAAAAAATAAGCACACCTACCATTAATATTAGCTTCCGAAAAAATGTAAAACCTCGGTAAAAAAAAAAAAAAACGCACCTAAAATACCTTTTCAAACGGCAACTTTTTTTTCATCCTACAAACTATACGTTACATCAACGGAGTTTGTAACGGCGTTATATTAAATGGCTATGACACACGTAGAACCACGCACAAAACTATAAGACCAATTATTATGAATAAAATAATATAAATACGCATAAAATTGACGTGCGTCGTGCTACGACACTGAATACTTATTAATGAATTCAATTGGTTTTTTTTCCTAAGTAAAATTCATTTTTTTTTCTCATTATAATATGCGCTTCCTTTGTACGTTCGAGAAACGTCTACAAAGTGGCCAGAACGAAAAAATGAAAAAAAAAAACAAACGAAAAACGTATGGGATGTCGTCGTATTGTTACGAAAATTTGCGTAGATAAAATATTATTTTTCCGTCCGCGCCGAGAGAGTAAATGAAAAATAAACTCGTGTTCGGTTTCCTTGCCGCGTGCGTTTGTGCAGCACATACTATTCGTTTTCGTGCGATACCACCTAAGGATACATAGGATACATATCCTAAGATACAAAATTATACAGTCCACTAAATCAATTAAAAATAACTTTCCTCGCCGGAACACTCTCTAATAACAAAATACACATCCGAGTCACAAGCCCCGACGACGACGTATTTGATTAAACGGTAAGTACGTAATTTATGAGTATCAAACGACTCCGATTGAAACCGTTTTTGCTTTTCATTTTTTCACGGTCGGGCAGTGACGTGTCCCGTAAATTTTCTCAACCAAGGCTCAGGCTGATCGGGCATTTACAGTTTCCTCGCCGGAAATCTCACTTTACGCGTGTTTTTATTTTTTTTTTTTATTTTTTTTTTTTTATTTCGAGCGAGTAAAGCGTACGCGGGCGACGGTATTTAACATCGGCGTGTTTGCGTGATTTTAATCGAATCTCCAAACGTTTTTAAAACGAGAAAACGAACGTAGGAACTCGCCCCGGTGATTTATTCGGCGCAGTAAAGTCTCTGCGATCATTTGTGTTTTAAGTTGTTTTCGGGGCACGAAAAAAACGTCATGTGACTACTGTTAACAGTGCCGGCTCGATGTTATTTTGGGGCCCAGTGCAGAATGTTTCGGGGCCTCGTATCCATTAGTAAACCTTAAAGTCATATTTGGTATCTAAATTTTAATGTAAACTAATAAAAATCGACTTTTATTTATATAAAACACAAAATTAGTACCTGCCTATGTATAAATAATACTTTTAGTAATACATGAACACAGTTAGATAAATACGACCTAATAGTTATACTTTAACTTACAAAAAAAAAAAAAAAAAATAAATAATAATAATAACAAAAATTATTTAAAAAATGAATACTGCTTAGAATATACATATAATATTAGTTAAACATTATTTTTCTCGCTTTTTTTCCTGCAAACATGTCAATCAATTGTTTCATTTAAACTCAAAGAATCTGCAAAGTACCTCGATACATATTATAAGAAAATATTAAAATGAAATCTCACTTAATATTCCACTGATAATATGATCATATCAATTACATTTTGTAAAGTTCACAGATCGAAAATCATATGAGAGAAAAAACTAAAATGATTATTTTTTTTTTTTCGTAGTAATATGTGAAATAGGTCGGTACACTTTATGCGGGGCCCAGCAAAATCGTTAGTCTCGGTGCAATCTCACGGCTCCCCCACCCCCTTAGGGCTGGCACTGACTGTTAAAACGTTTTTCATTTTATGAAATAACACGTTTTGAGAAAAAAATAATTAATTATTTTACGTTACGACCACGTTTTCACGACGACCATTATGATGTGCGTTCACACGAATACGAGTCGTACGAGTGTTATTGCGGGCGAGTGATTTCGAAACGCTAAACACAATTCAAAACGGTGTGGGTTTTCGACGGGGGAAAAAACGTACGGACTAATACGAACGCACTAATATTCTGCGCACGGATGTTTGATTTTCGACTCGATCGAGTGTGTTTACTTTAAATCGCACTACGACTGTATAATGTAGTGCGTACACGTATAATGATTTTTTTCACAAAGTAATTATTCCATCAAGACGAAAAAAGGCCGTACCCATTGAAAAATATGCGATTTCGGTGTATGACGAACGGCGTAAAGTCAAATCGATCGCAGTGTAAAACATTCGTGTGGTGAAACGTCATGTCGAGATTATGTCTAATAATAATTAGGGACGTCCGGAAAAACACGAAACGACTGCAGATTATTTCGCGTCGCTCAGGGGAGTATTTATGGGGGGGCTGAGGGGGCTTCAGCCTCTCCCCGAAATCCAGGAGCAGTTGTTTATGGAGTCTGCTTATTATGTCCTATCAGATGTAAATCGTAAAAGTTCAATATCATTTTATTAAGAATTATTAGTAACAACGAACAAGGTATTCATGTAATGCGTCTGACGATTTTGATCGTAACGATTATACCTTTGAGTTCGGTTTAATAGGCTGAATTGGGGAATTTCAGTTGGAGAAAATACCACAGCCCCCAAAAAATCTAAATACGCCCCTGGCGTCGCTAAAATCTCAATCGACCGACGTATCTGTACTGGTCTCTCCGGTTATCAAATCGAATTAAATTCGGTCTCGCCTCTTTTCAATCAGTTTATAATAATTATAAGAGAGGATTTTTTTTTCCGAAACTTTTTTCTTTTTTACCACTAACGAATTTCGAATGACGCTCGAGAAGCGAAGAATTTTTAATACCGTCGACGCGTTGAGCGGCACCGATGACCGATAAGTGTGTGTCGGTCGGTTTTACCCTGTCGGACGCCTGCTCGTCGAGCACTCGGCCCGGAACGGTTAGTTTGATTCATTACGGACACCTACTCGGTTATTTTCCGGAACGTAAAAAAACACTCGGTCTTATAAACTTTTCGGTTTTTATTACGCGCGCGGGTTTCACGCGAATAACCGGTGTCGCCCCGTAAATCAGGCGCGGCGCACGAGTCCCCCCGAAGTACGGCTGCCGGAAACGCCGTCGAACCCCCAGGCAGTGCGTTCCGGTCGAGTTGAGCGACCGGCTGCCGGGCGGCGTTCGTGCGCCGTGGACCGGCTGAAAAGCGCATTTTAGACCGATTAAACGTCCGCGGACGTTGTCCCGATCCATGTGTTGGACGCGATCGGACGTCTGGCTCAACTGCCACACGTGTACCACGTGTATTTCACGATATAAACAGATTCGCGAAATTTAGTCAGAGCCACACGCGCCGTGATATTTTGCAATACCAACGATTTGCGAATCCGGTCGGACGATTAAGGCGGGTCTCGAGCGTTACATTTCGAGTAGCGACTGCACGCGTGCGCAACAAAGGACGCATGTTAATTCCACCGATTGCGACCTTTTTAGACCTTTTTTCATGTAAATTCCACCGGCACGTTTTTTTTTTTTACCAGAAAAAAAAATGTAAATTCCGCCGGTACGTTTTTCCAAATCCAATCTATAGTTAATTTTATAGTCTTTTTTCTGGCATCATATAAACTTCTCTTAGCATAATTCACATCCCTATTACCTGTATTTTACTATTACATCCATCCGATGAACTTTCATCAAATGTGACTTTGATTATTTTTCTTGGTGCTTTACAATAATTGTCCTCTATCGCCCTTCGTTTTGCACCAGTATTGAATACTTGCCGTTGTAGTGTATTTTCGTTTAATGCTCTGTGTGTACGTAGTGTTCGTTGGAAAGTTATCGTTCGATTTTTTCCAGAATTAATCCTTTTTTAAAATCGTGGTACGCGTTTTGTTTTCACACCGCCACTTTTCTTCATCAGACTTTAACACTATTTGTTTGTCAAACTTGAAACCATTTAAGCAAAGCAAAACTTGGCCACGTTCGCTGATTATTTCGGTTCATTCGGTGTTCATTTTGAAATCAACGGACGAACTCACGAATTAAAATGTGCCTTCGAAAATATTTTATCGAATGCATTCGTTTCGTGGTATGAGTACCTATGTATATTATATTATGATAGTGTCTGCGGTCGTTGAGATGTCGTTTAGATAAGACTGTCAAAAGTTGAGGCAAGCATCGTTAATTGCAGATGCTCACCAATATTATCTCGACTTGACAGTAATTAAGACATTCTCACACGAATCGTGTATATTTGTGGTTTCCCCGATTATTTACTGGCAACTAACACGATTTATAAATAATTATTTTTAATTCCTTTGAGTCGTGCCGAATTTTTACCGACAACCGATGGGAAACCACGAGTGACTCGGCGATTGAGAACCCACTGACATTATTATGGGGTGCTGGGCACCCATTAGAATAATGGAAATTTATAACTTTTATTTATATCCGAGTTTCAACAATTGTAGCAAACGACTATTGAACCAAAATTATAGATATAAGTTATTGATACTGAACAAATACCCAATTCATTCATAAATTCATCTAAAATTCGTCATAACAATTTTTTTTTTTGTAAACAATCGAACACAATTTTAATACATTTTTGTATTACTTATTATTATTTAATAAATGAGTTATACATTTTGTATATATTTGTTTTGTCGTATAATTAATATATTTTATATGGAATTGCATTTTTCACTGTAAAACATGGTATATGTATATTATTTAATGTAAATATATATAAATGTAAATATTTCATTTAAGTAGTAAAATTATGACACTAATGGGTGCAATTTGGAGAGCTAGATAAGGCAATTTCTCAAATCGTACGGGGACATTGAATTCATCAGGGCACTAACCCCCCTCTCCCAAACAATGTGTTTATGTTTATGATACCGAGGCACCCATAAAGATGTTTGAAACCTGGCGCCTATGTCTCCTACACGGCTCGTCAAGTATAGCGTTTGCCGAACATTCGCCGAGTTCACGAGTCGTGTGGGACCGACTTTAAAACGCACGCCCAACGATAACACATTATTGCATACGAATGCACGTCTGACCGTCGAACGCAATAATAATGTATACATAGGTTTTTATCACCCGCCGTCGTGCGCGCACCGAGTCCGCGTCGGCGGCGTAAACGCACGGAATACGTCATATCGTATACACGTCGGCCGTGTGCGGACGTAAAACCGTAATACGCGATTTTTATGTACTAGAGAGAGCGAGAGAGAGAGAGAAAGAGCACTAAAAAACTCAAATGGAAATAAGGATTTATTAGTGTACATTATATTTCACTTATAACGTCGAATAACGAATCGGGTCGGGTACTTGGCAATACGATATTACGCGTTATAGTGATCACGTGCCACACATACACACACACACACACACACACACAAATACACACACTCGTACACGTGTAAAATACATGCAGACGAATGCATTTTATTTATTGTTTTTTTTTTTTTTTTTTGTTCGACACTGCAGAGCAGCATTGTTCGTCAAACGGCCGATTCGCGATTCGGTCAGAAAGCAGAACAAAAATAATAATAATAATAATAATAATTAACACTTTATTCGCGGTTTATAATAATACGATCAACACTGCGGCTCGTTGACGACGTTTTTTTTTCGAGTTCGTTCCGATCCGTCTCTTAAACACGTTTTGGGGAAGAAAAAAAAGATACGGCTTACGTATGTCGCACGTACACGTACGCGATACGATGAATAAATGAGCATGTAGTGCACGGCTATGGCCTAGCCACGTCTTTAGACCGAGTTTTACGGGCGTTGGACGTGCACTTTTACACACGTTATACGTGCGCTTGTCAGTCCGTTCGATTCGTATCCACCTGCGTATACGTATAGTCTATGACACGGCCGCACATAGGTACACCCTATTACGGCTATTACACTTTTATCGACCGAACGAACTGCCGCGAACGTGAATTTCGGCGTTAATATATTTGCACGGTCCGTATGGAGATTTATCATTACAGTTTACGTTTTTATCTCGACACACGCGTGTATGTACGTGAGCGCCGAAAAACCCGTTTTACGGAGGTTATTTTCTTTACCTTGTTTTTTTTTTTCTGAAACTTTTTCAATCCCCACTTTTTGACGATTTCACTATTGATTCGACCCGTTCGCCCTTTGTCCGCCGACGGTCATCGATCGTTCGTATCCACTGGTTTATCTGCCTCGACGTGATTAAATAAATTATGTTACCGTTCGCGGAAAATACAAAGTTTACGAGAGCATTCAATGTTTCATTAGTGCATATTTAAAACGAAATATCGAAAAGGATAAACGCAGCTGCGAGTTAAAGCCATAGACTCGGCTCATTTAAATTTAATAACACGCTATCAATGCCGCGGACAAACAGTGTTTCCGACGTGAAATTAGAAAATTTAAATTTTTTCGCTGTTCGAAATATTAGTTTCCGCGCGAATAAATAAATAAATTAGTGAGAAGACGCAAAACGTTTAATATATGTATGACAATCATTAATTCATAGTGCCTAAATCACGGGAAGTTATGCAATTTAATAATTTTATCCGTCGGAAAAGACGTTTTTAAACGTTTGAATTGTTTTAATTTTAAATTCCGAACAAGAAATAAATCGTGTTTACAGGGAAGTATTTGTTTATTGTAATGAGTTTTTTGTAATTATAATTTATGTTTCATTTTTTAAAATATGTAAGCGAACGGTATTATTTTCCGGAATAACCAGTGATTTTCCTCGGGTGAAAACACATCAGTAGATATTGTATTTTTCTAGAAGAAAATTGTTGTTTCAACTACAAACGACATGTTCGTGACATAATAAGGGTGTTGTGTTTTGGCTATGCTAAAAACTGCGACGGTTTATCGTCTGTTGCTGCGGTGACGGGAAACGTTGAGAATCACGAATTTCGACCCATCGCTTAAAAGCCCACGTGCACGTGCTCACACACGCGCGATACGGAGTCGATTGTTTGACTGCATTGTAATGTTTACAAACCGGACTTTGTGTCAAGCTGATCCCGTTCGACCGTCGTGTCCATGTGTATAAAATATATCAAAGGCTCGCGTGCGAAAACAGCGTTACGAATCAGCGATTCAAAACACTTTAGATCACCTTAGATCATCCGATCGATCTCGTGACCGCGACAGAGTGCGAAACGCGGACGATCTTTTGAACCGGCTTTTGACAACTCGTGTCATGTGGGTGGGGGGTGGTGGAGATCGAGGGATTTTTATTTCCAGCACTCGTAATCGCGTTAACGGATGGATTTATTATTTGTTCTCGGAGTTACGCGATGAGAATATAATTCGCGTCGGGTTAAGCTCGCACGACCTCAGCCGCATGCGCCCGCGTCACGTCAAATCGTGTTAAGCGTCGAGCCCCGTAGCGCTCGTTCCCGCGTCGTCGTCGTCGTTGTCAAAAGGCGGTTCCACGGTCCGGTGGCGCCACGGGAAATCAACTAGGAATAAACCGTCGGGACATCGCGGCGTACGATGAATACAATTGTGACGACGGTCAGCAGGAGGAAAAAAAACCAAAACGTGATGGTCTTTAAATCTAGTTTCTGTGCGCGCCACGTCGAAAGGGTCGGCGAATCGGTATCACAGGTGCACGATACGACGAGTCTTCTCCACTCCTCAAAATCAAATCCGGTGACGAAAAAATGGAAAAATCCCGTAGGAGAGGCATATTTTCATATTGATTCAGTCTCTCCTATTAAAGATTTGGGTATTATCTTATCGTCAGATCTTTCATTTTCGGAACATATTTCATTTATTTATGGTAAAGCAATGCGCATGTTAGGATTTATCAGACGTCATTGCTGGGATTTCAATGATATTAACTGCCTAAAAATCCTTTATTTTTCATAGGCGCGTTCTAATATCGAATATGGTTCTATTTTATGGAATCCCTCTCAAATTGGTCAAGTCAATCGTTTAGATAATATAATATCTAAACGTACTTTTTAAGATACCCGTCTTACAAATTTAAAATAAATTGTCCTACCAAAGATATTGCTATAAAATTAGGTATACGTTATCTTTACAACGATATCTAGTTTGTTCTTAAAATTATTAAAAGTTCAGTAATATTTCCTGAAATGTCAGGACAAATAGGTTGGTTAGTCCCGACATTTTATTCTAGATCTAAAACTACATACTACGAGTTATTTCACAGGCAACAATATAATTTTAATGAGCCTAAAAGTCGAATGCTTCGGGGTTGCAATAGTCTGGGTGATCTCGACTTTAATTTTGACAACGAACCAAAACTTCGGAATCTATGTTTAACTTTTAATTAACAATAACACTGTAATTATTATTATTATTATTACTGTTATTATTTATTTATTTATCTTTTTTTTATCGTATAATTTTAAAATTGTATAATATATTACCAACTTGTAATTAAAACTAGTTACATTTTATTGTAATTTCGTGAGAGAAAAAAAGAAAAAAAAACACGTGCACTCCATTGCCCGCAATAATAAACCCGTGTTAATAAACTTGTTATTATTATTGTTATATTATTATATCACCACATCACCCGACCCTCTAATCCGGCGGTGGTGTTCTACGTGTCCACGTCGACTGATTCGATGTAATTGTGTTTGACACGATGGCAGACGACACGCGATTTCATTGTTGTCGTCGTTGGAGACACATGTCACGCAGTTTATTTTCATCAAATCTCCAGTACCGAAGTCGCGGGCCCGTGTCGGCGAGGGGAAAAAAAATCGGCTTTTCGGTTCAGACGTGACCGTCGGGAATAGCGTACCCGGTCCGTCCGCAACAGTCTGCATAACTGCACATACGTACGTCGTGTCCGCCGTTTTCAAACGCACTTTAATTGTGATCGTTGCCCTAATATACGACGGGCGATTGAAATACGGCGAGATCGACCCGGTGGACGGTGGACGGTGAGCTCGTGACTGAGTCCGCCGGGCGAGCGTTACGGCCGGACCGATTTGGTGAAACGCGCGGGGGTCTGCGACCCGAACGTAGCGGAGGGAGAAATGACAAAAAAAAAAAAAACTTAATCAAAAGGGGAGAAAATATTCCGTAGGGTGAACCGCGTGCGGTCATTCCGGCGGAGACGGTGAACGACATAAAGGTGTATATATTGTGTACATATATGTGTGCGGAAGTATATATAATACGATAAAGAGACGGAGAGAAAGACACACACACACACGCACACATAAATGTATTAGGGGAGGGAGCGTATGCCTGCTGTTGTCGAGGGTTCGGAAATGACCACTATTCACCCTCTACCGTCGCTTCGCCGTGATGGTCATCGTTGGTCTCGCGCGGTGGCCGTCCGGTCGATACGCGACGACGACGACGACGACGACGACGACGCTCGTGTAAACGTAATACGAACGTGTGACGACGACGGCAGATCGTCGTCTTCGTCGTCGGTTTCATCACTAAGTTCGATATATTTCCGTCGTGTATACCTGTCTCGGGATGATATACGCGTCACGTATGGTACTTAAACCGTCGTGAACTCGAGGCGGCCGCAAATAAGCGTGACCGAGATGCTAAACGCATTAAAGCGAGAAAGAATTTTAAACTTTTTTTTTTTGCGAAAAAAACGTCTTTTTATGTATTCACTTCAATTCGATAATAACACCAATCGTTGAACAGTTTATGAATGTATCAGATCGATTTAATGATAAAAAATCTAATAAGCGAAAATAACCGCGTATATCTTATATGTTAAACAAATGTATGAAAACTGAAGTCAGTCCGTCTGGCCGTTCTATCCGGCCGATTTCCTTCATTTTTTAGATTCTGAGTGAAGCGAAGGATCTTATGGTTTTACAATGATGTTTATTTTTTTTTTTTTTTTTTCTTTTTTTTTTTTTCTGTAAACACTTTTTCGTATAGAAATCCTTGTCCAAAAGTTTCGTCCAGCAACTCTTTAGATTCGAAATTGAACTGAGATGGTACTTTAGAGAGGTCATTTTTCCAAAATCTTCATAGTTTTTCCAGTAATCAAGAATAACGATCGAAAAACTGAGTAAAAACGGTAAAATCGGTAAAAATCCACCGTAAACGAGATTTTCACTGTTCAGATTTTAGGTATTTAGTCATAAATCGAAAAGTATTGAAGCTAGAAACTTGAAAATTTTATCTACTATCAAATACATACTTTTTTATTTTGGACAAAATTTTCAGAACAATTAAAGCACTTTTGACTTAAGTATAGAACTTTTAATTTACCAAATTGTTTGAAAGTTTTTATGTAATATAATTTTAAATATTTGACAAAAAGTTCTGAAAATTTAATATGACCTTACTCATATACCTACCTAATTATCCTAACAAAAGTTCAAAAATCGTTAGTCAGGATTTTTTTTTATACACACATTAATAAATTATTATACGATTTTTTTCGATATTGTCTGATTTCTTTTAAGTTTATTTCTAATGAGTTAAAATTGTTATAATAATTGAAATTTAAATGAGTTATATCTAATTGAATATTTTATGAGGGTTTAATTACAAAAAAACTCACCAAAAATTATACAAATAACCGTAAAATACGCAAACAGTATTTAAATAATAATATATTATATTACACTGAAGCTTTGCTCAGAATCGTTTTATACTAAAGAAATGAGTCATCATTTCTTTAAAACTTAATACATTCATCACCAATATCTTGTCCGAGGTTAGGTTAGGTGATCCCATGATAGAAAGTGCTATACACTCCTCACCATTATCTTGTCCGAGGAGCGAAGCGACGAAGGACGAACTTCCACCACCATTATCTTATCGGCTTTTTTCAAATAAAAGGTATTGAGACACAAATATGTCATCAATCATTGAAATTTACTCCCACCTCACTCAAGTTATACTCAAACGCGATTCTTCCCTGTACATTTCTGATGGGACACATTCACTCAAGCAATTCGAATTCTCATAGCTCCTCTTCTAATGAATGGATCTTGATCGTTTTACTCTCACAACACTCAGTGGATCAAGTTCTTTTTTTGAGCTATTAACTGCTTAAATTCGTTGAGTTCGAGGAAAGGTATGCGTGCACAATCAACTTTACATTCAATTTTTCAAAATTTTTTCAAGATTTTCCTTCACTCAAACCTCTATAATTATTAGAGTTCAAACTAACGTAGGCTGTTGACACAAGTCTAAGAACACTCGGTGGGTCAAGCTTTTTCTTTTGAGCTATAAACTGCTTAAGTTCGTTGAGTTTGAGGAAAGTAATGTATCGAGTTGGAATCTATTTGCCTGATCCTGTTTTTAGCCACGGACTATTCAGAAATGTAAAGGTAGAAATCAAACCTAAGGGCCGACGCACAGCTAATATTGTCTGGAAAGAAGTACTGTAAAATGATTTTATGTAATGATTACACACTCTTATACATAGTCTATCCTAATGCTGCGGAACATATATTTTAACGAACACTTTCAGTTATTTCGATATGTCTTTCAATGTTCGATATTACACTAATTTATTGATTTGTTAAAATGTGTTTATGTGTTAATTATATTGCACCTATACTTTTTATTATAGAAATAAATCATCTATTGCGAATTTTCGCAACGGGTATACTAGTATACGTATATATAAAACGAAATCATTTATTAAACTTTTGTTGTCATTTCCTGAAATCAGGACGTAGTGTATTATTTATCGGCGTAGAGTTACTGAAATCCAGACTGGTAATGTTCGTTCGAATATTTTTCTCGGCCGATTTTCCGCACTTTGAATAACAGAACATGCTATTTGATCTAGTGTCTAAGAATTTTTCAGGCACTCATCGGAGGAGGAGCGAGCCAATTTTTCGTATTGTTCCGGAACAACGATCTATTATCTATTATCATTCTCAAACAGTGTTCCATTAAGTTTTGCCGCCGCGTCGGTTCAACATTGGTTCCGTGTCGATGCACCCCACGCGTGGTAGGTATGATTCAGAAAAGGCATCTCAAACATTGGCGACATCTAGCCATTTCACGTTTACAGGCGATAGAACGGCGTGCGGAATAATGTGAAATTCCGCGTGATCTCATCCACTCGCACTCGTGGCATTCAATTTTCGCCGTATAGGTAATCTCCGTGAATAAAAGGTCTTTGTTAAGTTTTCTAAAGCTCCGGCAGCGAAAACGCTTTATCGTGATCGCCTGATTTTTCGTTGTCGTTGCTTCCTTTTTTTACACTGTTTTCCGCATCGAAAAAATTTGGATTTCAATCGTTGGGTTTGAATAAAATTGTGTGTGTGTGCTTTTTTACCATTAACGAAAACTGTTTTTTCGTCAAATTCGATTCAACACGTGAGAAAAGTTCAATTGTCGTTCGACGCGTCAAAATTTGGAAACAGACGACTTATATTCGAATATTTTTGCTGCGCGTTCGTATTCGTTCCGGATTGTGTCTATGTTTGTGGAGGTGTGGATGGCTGAGTTTCTCGTGAGGTAATGTGTTCCTGTAATTATTGTTCTAAGGATGGTGTTTTGGACTGCCTCGATGATTTTTGTCCAGTTTGTGTTACTGACGAATGGTCCCCGAGCTGTTGCCGCGTACACGAGTATTGGTTTGATGTGGATTTTGAAGATGGTCAATGTGTTAGCTACTGGTAAGACGCTGTTTCGGCTTAGTATCGGGATGCACGGGCTCCCTTGGCTTTCTGTATGGTGTTCTTAACGTGGATGTTGAATGACAAGTACTTGTCGATAGGTACGTCCAAGTATTTGGCTTTTGGTGACCAAGCAACGACGGAGTCGGAGATTTTTATATTTTTTGGTGCTTTTGATTATTATTGGGCCGTAGAGAACAGCTGCTACTGTTTTTGAAATATTGAGTTTGTGTCTCCATTTTATGAGCCACCGTGTAATGTTTGGTCCGGCCGTCTCTGTAAGTGCGCGATTGCGTATTTTGCGTTTTCGTGTTTCGAGTAGAGTGTCGTCGGCGAACAGCGCCACATTTGTTTGTTGTGTGTTGTAGGTATGTCACTGGTGTATGCTACGTAAAGGCGAGGGGAGAGACACGATCCCTGTGGGAATCCGGCTTCAATTCGTTTGGTGGTAGAGTAATTGTTGCCGACTTTTACCCGGTATGTGTCCTGCTGGTGAGGAACGATGTTTCGCACCTCTGTTTCAGTTCCACGACGCTTTATCGAGGTACCGCGATATCACCAACGCCGCCGCCGCCGCCGAAATAAATAATCGTGTTTTCAATCCTCGCCCACGCGTGTCGGGTTAGGTGGCCGCGTCGTTAGGATTTCTCGCGAACCTTCGAGATTTTACCGTTTCGTTACGTGTATTATTATTATTATTATTATTATCATTATTCAGTACGACCCGTCGTAGTCGTCGGTCATACGTCACGCACCCGGTCGTGGTTATTATCACTATCATTATTTTATGTTACCGACAAAATAACAAGACTGGAAATTTATCGCACGCCGGCGAAAAATAAACCATCGTACGACGTGTATAAGTACGACCGTTCGTCCGGAGTCGAAACGTCATACGTAGCGTATATTATAATATATTAATATATATATATTTTTTGGCTGAAGACGCGATTACGCCAAGTGATGCAAATAATACGTTCACATGTGTGTATGTGTGTGTGTGTTCGATTTCGTATTAGTTATTTTTCGTTATTAACTTTCTTTTTTTTTGTACATTTCATTTTCAATAAACGAGTGCGTACGAGTAAAAAATAATTATCTTTTATATGATGTGACCGAGCGTCTAAATCAAATCGATTAGACGTCGACGACTGCGTTGTCTAGTTGTGGTGATGAAAAACGAAATTTGTGGTTTTAATTAAATTATATTTGAAATAAACATAAACGTACACGCACACGCGCCTACTCGAATGAAAACGCGCGTTTTAAAATGAAACAAAAACGACACGAAATAAATATAAAACTCGCAGCAGTTGTACCTGTATGTATTATTCTCATGTTTGTGTATGCAAATTAATAACGACGGTCGCAGTAAGAAATGTGTAAGTTTTCCTAAATAATAATAAAAAAAACGAAAATGAAAAAAAAAAAACGAAAGACTTTGACAGAATTTTGAATACGTCGGGAACGGTTGCGGAGAGAAAATTACGAGACAACTCAATCTTGTCAAATTATGTTCTCATATGTGATTTTTTAGTTTTTCGTCTTTATAAAAATGTTTATTTTTCATATTGTTAGCTTGTTTTATTTGATTCAGTACCTGTCAGAAAATATAATATGATTGAGGACAAAATACATGTGTCAGCTATTATATTTTCATTGTCAGTTTTTATTCCACCACATGACAGTCGTACATCTGTTAAAATTAACAAAAAGAAAAACAAATCAAAAGGTGTAAAATTGCATGAAATTAAATAATAATGAACAGTTCAACTTATGAATTGGTATCGACGAATAAATATGTATTTGAAATAATAGTTTTTTACAAGTTTTCAAGTAAAAAAAAAAAAGTATTATTAGTATTTACAAAGTCATTATGATTGTACTTGCTGTTTTTAGCAAATAAAAAATTAAAACCATTACAATATGCAAACCACTCATAATTGATATCATTAATAATTTCAGCGAAAATTGCAATCATTTATTATTAAATTATATGACATTTTCATTAGCGATTACATGAACAACAACAATTAAATGGCTATTTAAAACTATTTGAATGAAAGTTTCCGACGAAAACTTTGATGTGTAAATTAACTAGCTAATGACTAATAAAAAAAATATAAAACTATTATTCAGTTATTCATTTTTTTTTAACTTTTCTATTTTTTTTATTAAATCTGTGTAATTTAATAGTTCCATATTAGAGATATGTCAATATTCTGTACGGATTCGAGTTTAATAAATTATTTTTCTTATAGTTTTTTAGATTACAAGAAGTTTCCGTCATTTTTTGATGAATGACTGAAATTAAAAAAAAAAAAAAAAAAAAACATTTTAAAATCAACTGATGTTGATTTAATTTTACATTAAAAATATAGAGGAGTGACGCATTGAGATTGCAACATGATTCTGTAAAGTGTTTTGCACTGAAAAAACTCCGAAGTCAATTCAAACGTTTGATGATGGGTAATTTTAAATTGTAATATTAACATCGTCCGTCAAAAACACGAATCCACTATGTTTTAAGTTTTATTAATTTGTTTTCTCATAATCTTCTAAAAAAAAAAAAAAAAAAAGAGTAAAAAAGTTCATTTTGAAGACAACTCACATTTGAATAATAAAATAAAATATGTACGATTAAAAAAAAAAAAAAAACGAATGTAAAGTTACAGATTTAATGCGTCTTACGGTGATCGATATTACATTTAGTCACAAAATGTCATAGTTTCTGACCATTTATTCTACACTTAAATCTTGAAAATAATTTTAAAAACCTTGTTATTATAATATGTGTATAACAATAAAATTTATTATACAATAATGTTTAATATTATGTGCAATAATCATTTTCACACTATGGACATTACAACAAACGGTGTCTGATTATCGTCGCAATTTTACTTTTTGACTTGGTTAGATCTACGGAAAACATAACCGTTTCATCACCGCCGTTGAAAAATCAATAAAATCAATACTCGTCAGATAAGATCCGATCCGACCGATCGAAGACTCGATCGCGTACCGCAGTGTTTCCCGAATTCTTTTATTCCACGCCTCTATTGTGGATTTTCAATAACCGTACGCCCTCGGTCTCGGGTTGATTTGCGTTTTAAAATGTGGAAAATTCGACTTTTCCCAATAAGTAAAAACGAAGTTATTTTTTTTTTCGGTTCAAGTACGTATGCGTACAGTAGTACCGACTTTTTACTCGCGCATTTTAAATACATAATAAAATAACGCGTCTCAATATATTTTCGTTTGGAAAAAGTTTTTACAAATAATGACCCCTGGCGCTTTTCTAGCAACATTGACCCCCACCCCCCTTCCAGGTCGAGGATTACCGACGTACACGCCAGACGGTACGACGCCGATAAGACGCGACGAATAATCGAACAAGCGGTCGACGCGACGGGATGATAATAATATACAACACCGGGCTCCGACGGCAACGCGTGCGGTAATTAAACCGTTTTAATTTTTTCCCGGGCGAACGCTCGACTACAACAGCTATTGGCAGCACGATAAAACGTCGAAGATAATCCATGCGTTGTAAATACGCATTCGATTTGTTTTTTTTCCCGTCTCCCTCTCTACCCGTCGATTGTACACTCGGAATTAATACGACGCTTTAATTTCCATACATTAGTTTTTATACGGGGTATCGCCGGCGTTAATTACACATCGATTTCGAGAGCGTTTTTATAATTCGGCACGGAGAGGGCGAAAAAAAAAATAAAAAAAAAAACAAACAAATATTATTTACTAATTCCTAGCGCGCGCGCGCGTCTTCCAGCGCGATAAATCGTAACGATTGTCGAACGGATCCGCGGCGGAAACGTGCGTGCGTTGCGATATTACACGAAACACCGAAATAAAAACGTTAACGTCCGGTGTGCGTATCGTATAACCGTACAAAGCAATCGTACGAAAATGAAAATTTTCAAATTTAACCATTCAGAACATTGGTTGTTCGCCGATCGAGTATGGATAGAATCCACACTGATCTCGTTGATAATAATAATAATAATAATAAAAAATTAATTAAATTAAATGTACTCTCGGGATGCGTTTAAAAATTAAAAAAAGAAAAAAAAAATTATTTTTATTTGTTGATCGTGATGGGTTTAAACGCTAAAACCCAGTTAGGTTTAATCCGGTTACTCGAGGGTTTGAAAGTGATTATTAAAGTAATCATTATTGTTTTGCTGTTTGCAGTGTCTGTTCACTAATGTCAAATTGTATTATAACGCCATTAAGAGTTTTTACTGTCAAAATTACTGTTGAATCGGGTACTGGTAAATTGTTATACATGGACATTAGATACTTGTGGAGTGTTTCACGAAAACCTAGTTAGAAATTCATAAACCGAAGTGTACGATACACTGTACCGTACGGTGTTTTTTTTTTGTAAACGTTGTGCTAATTACAATATTCGATTATGAATGCATATTTATGTGAGCGGTGTTTTTTCTCGAATAATTAGTTTATTAATTAATTAGTAATCGTTTGGTAAAATCGATGCCGGGTGTTCGGTAAACACTGTTTTGTTTTTCGAAAAACCGACGGCGAGAGACGCAAAAACGGCGGCGGCGTGCTATTATAAATTATGACGTTACGTACTCATTAAATAAGGGTACTCTATGGAATTATGGAAGTTTTGAGTACACGTCGAAACGATCACGTTTTATCGTAAACGCGGTTGGCCGTATGGATTCGCCGGAGCGGGGAAAATGTTTTTCACGGAGAACCTTGAAAGGATTTCGTGATTAGATCGGTCGCTGCAGAAATGCTGCGAAGAAAAATCGTTCGTAGACAACTCGAATTCAGACTCGGGCCGGACGCCACGAAATCGTTTTCGATACGGAATATCGAAATAAAATCGTAACCGGTAGGTACACCCAAGTGGATGAACGGTCACGTGTGTATGGGTCGTTTGCGATTAAAACGTTTTGTTTCCGAATTCGTTTCGCGTGCACACGTGTAATGAGCTCACCGCACGCGTGTCGTGTTAATTATAATTATATTCTCACGGTAACCAAAGAGCACGCCGGACGTGGGAGGATTTTCGAATTCGACACTCGGGTGTCGGGGAATATTATATTGTTAGCATTATTTAATACTCCGGCATCACTGCTGCTCAGGCCGTTTTTTAGTAAATAATCGCTGCGTGTCCACTCCTTCTCCCTTAAAAACAAGTTTCATTCGTAAAAAGTCTACCTTCCCTAAACGCAGTAATCTCCCCAGTTAATCCCCTAACATTGACAGTGTTACCTACAATATAATATTATGTTATAAAACTGTAAATATTTATCTAATAAGTACATCTCTGATATCTCAAATAGTATTATAAATTTATAACTACTAAGTTTTTAATATTAACATACATTAACTTATAAGAATTATAAATAACAACATGTATGTAATCATGTGTAGGATATGAACCAAAAGCATTTGCTTTTGATTAATTAGTAAAGTATATTTTATAGTTAATGACAGATAACAACTTGCATGATAAAAACAAAACTTATAATATTTTAACTTTTATAATTAATAATCTCACCTTATAACTATTTGAATTTAGTCTCAAATTTAAATTTATATTTTATTGATAAAGCCATTATTTTTCCTAAAAAATTAACTCACTAAGTCACGTTTTTGGTAAATACTAAAGTCTGGTTCTCTATATCTTCGTTCTTTTTTATATAAGGTTTGGGCCTTTTTACCACAGAATAGGTGAAATTTCATCTATTTCTGTTCTGTGTTATCACCAACAATTAATAGTATTATTATTAGTTTTTGAAGTTCTATCATTAAAATACTACGTATGATAAATATATTTGATTTTTATAATTATTCTAATGATAAATAGGTAGGTGTATACATTTTTTTTTATGAAGATTCGAAAAAAAAGTACACTATAATAGCTTCAATTTATTATTTATTTTAGTGGACACAAAGTCTCAGCAAAATATTAGTCTACAAGGTGTCCATTGGACTTTACTGAGTGTCCATTTGGACATAAAAAAGTTTCTAAAAAAATGGCCTGCTGCGTACTTGGTGGTTAGTAAATGGTGCGATTTTTTTCCGTCGTTTTCACACACATCGATCGCCGTGTCATACGAGCTGGTCGTCGGTTTGAAAACGTAAGCCCACCTCTCGATATTTAACGTACACACGACTCGATGAAATTGTTCACTTGAAATTTCGGGCCAACAGCGTTTACGTACGCGAAAATCGGAAAACCGCCGAGAAGCATGCGAGTCCGGTGTTTTCCACGTCCCGTCACACGTCACGATAAAACTTGTCCTCTCTCTCTCTCTCTCTCTCTCTCTTTCTCTGTCCGTTTGCCATCAAGTAGATCGCTAATGCGTTTTCGGTTCATAACTGTTCACTCTTATTTGCGATCGCGCGTGTTTGCAAACAGAACACGAACCCGGCCACGCTCTATTCAAAAACATTCTGCGTAAGCGTCACCGACGAAACGACTCGAGATCTATCGTAATGCGTTGACACTCGTGTTTCTTTGTGTGAATACTCGCCACTTGGTTAAAGTTTGTTTTTTTTCAACGCAGACACACACATATATATATATTTATATAACGCTATCGAAACGACCAATACCGGCGTGGATATAAAATCGATTTGACTTTTTTCCAGTTTTACAAGGCACGACGTACGAAAAGTGGATTGATTTTGGGGGGAAAAAAGTATTACATTTGTATAATATATTAAACAGTTATTTTGACATTTAAGAAGACCACAAAGATGGTTGTGGCCATGCAGTGAGGGGAGGGAGGGAGATGAGTTAAAACTTTATTTTACTTATACGATCGTATTTTCTGACTTCTGAGAATCGATCTAACTTGTACATTTTCGAAAGAAACTCTTTACCCGATTACCCTGTCAAAAATGTGACTTTCTGCCAACTACAGTTGTTTTAATGTCGGAGAAAAGTTTAACTGTAAAACCCGTATTCGATTCAAAATAGAAATTTATGCGTGTAATCAAATTTATGTCGTTTGAGTGCGTTTACGACCTACGTATACGCGAGAAAAAACAAAGTAAACATATTTGTATTGATGACAATTTTTTTTCTTGTCATCGTATTTTTTTCGAAAAACTTCTAAAGAACTTTTCTTCGTTGTACGAGAGAAAAAAAAATTCTCATCCATTACCACATCTATAAAGTTGTGAATTCGTATTTTCTGTAAATGGTCAGAAATTATCTACCTTTTGTTTGAGTCGTATTTGATATTATTTTAGCTCAATTTTTAGATTCCGAATGAAGCGAAAGGATCTTTTGTTTAGACTCTTTAGACTGTTTAGACACTTTTTGCCTTTTACTACACTTAATTTGAACCAAAAGTTTCATCCAATAAATTAGATGGATCTATAGAATAGACGGGAAATTGCAAGCAGACGGTACTTTAAGGGTTCATTTTTCTCCAGGCGTGAGAATAAACTGTTGAAAAACTGCGTAATAACACTTTAATGACACTTTCATTAAATCTATTGGAGATATCTTGCCATAACTCATAAAGTAATGACGCTAAACATTTAAAATCTTCAAAACTTTATTAATGACATAATTGTTACATACTATACGAAAATTTTAAACCAATTTCATATCTTTGAGACAAAAATAAAACTTTGAAAACACATTGTTTTTTAAGTTTATCTCTTATACAATTTTTAATATTTGACTAACAGTTTAAAAAATTGATATGGGTCGAGTACTTTTTTCAAGTACATTATAATAGGTAATGTTGAAAAATTTCAAAAACCACGACTCCAGAATCCGATCTCTGTGTAATACACTGTTTTTACATCGATTTTCAGCTTTGAATGTTTATTAAAACGAATTGGTTCGTCTAATTTTATAATGGAACTTTGGATACAGATAGAATAAAATTTTTTGAATCCTTTGACTAAAAAAAAAAAAAAATGGCCTTTTGTCAAACAATAAAACTTACAATAACTTTGAAAACAAAAACCTACCGATAATCAAGCGAAAAATGATAAAGCGTATGAATGGTATATTTGAATTCTGAAGCTTTGACGATCCAAAAAAACGATCTATCATATTTTCTTAAAACTCAACACGCCCAACCCAATTAAAATATATCGTCCGAGGACCGATAAATATCCCACGGGCCCAAGTATCGTACACATTTTCATTTATTTTTTTCACATCGATATACGTTTCCGAATAAATACACGACTCGTAAATTAGAACGGTATTTTAATTTTTTAATTTTAATAAATATCAACCAATTAAAGATACGTATTAATCATAGGTATCGTGGCCACCGATCGCGGGCAGCCCTGTCGCGCCGGGACTGCCCGGCGGTGCCACGATACGCTCTTTGGGCAGTCTGTGCCATGACGCCCGACAACTCCTGGAGCACGGACCGGACGACGGCGTGCTCGGTCACCTGCTGCTGCTGCTGCCGCCGCCCGTGGCCATTCCTGCCGGACGGCGCGGTGACCGTGACGGTGATGGGCGCCACCGTCACGTTGAAGCGGTAAGGCGCGGCGCGGTGGTGCCTCCGGCCCTGCCGCCACCGACCACCGCCGCCATCGCGTCCACCACGGCCGCTCGGGCCCGTGGCCGCACCTGTGCCGCGACTTCCGGCCGCCACCGTCGCCGTGGCCGGGCCGTGCGCGCGCCGCCGCTTGCCGGACGCCGAGCCGCCGTGGCCGGGCGACGCTGGCCGTTTTCTGGAACCGCGCGCCCCGCCGTCTCCGTGAGCCGACGACCGGCGGTACCGAAGCGGTTGTCCGTGGCCGTCTCCGTGAGCCGCGTTCTCGGCCGCCGAGGTGGCCGCGTCCCGCTCGCCGTTCCGTCTCCGGGCCCGCTGCCGGAGCCGTCGCAATCGCCGACGGCTCGCGCCCGTCGTGGTGTCCACGGCGGCGGCGTCCACGTCCGCCGCACGACGGTCCTCGCTTCCGGCGGCCGGCGACGACCGCCCCGGCCCGTCGGCCATCCGCTCGAAATCGCGGACGCGGCGACTGACTCGGCCGCACGTGTCCGCGCCGGCCCGCTCTTCCGTGACGCGCGGTTCCGCGGCGTCCGCCCCGCGCGCCATTCTTTCGAACCGTCGCACGTGACGGCCGACGCGGCTACAGGTGGCCGCGTCGTCGGCGCCGTCGTCGTCGTGCTCGCCACGTGGCCCGTCGTCCCGGGGTTCCGGCGTCTTGCCGCGGGCTTCCTCCATGGCCCTCGTCTCCGTGGCTTGCCGGAGCGCCGCGATGTACAATTCGGCCGGAAGCATTTCACGACTCATTTTCGTCGAAAAAAACGAAAATATTTCCACGAGAAAAACAATTGACTCGATGAGAAACACCAAAACACAAAACGTTCACGCTCGAGTTCGGAAGAACGAATGAACGTAAACGCGTACGCGATATCGTCCGGCGGCGACCTATGGCCCGTAGACATGACGACGTCGGTCGCGTCGTTTCAGCCGACGCTTATTTTATTTTCATCGATTAAATACGTAGAACCTTCGTCAACTTTTGTCTAGTGAAAAAAAAATTTAGTTTCTTTTTTTTTTTTCAAAATATACCGTTTCGGGAGCGTGACTATATTTGAAAACAAAGTTCTTAAATATCCCAGTACCATGCTGCAGCTGACTGTAACCCTTGAAAGTCCATGATTAGACGCTGCTAATTATTATGAAATTATCGAAAACATAACAAGCTAGTTAAATGAAAACGACGCGAGGAGTATCCAAAAAGCTAAAGATATTTTATAATGATTTTTATCAACCCTCGTTTGAAAGCAAAAGTGATTTTTTCAATTGTAGTAGTTTATTTCCTAGTTCGATAACATATTATTGTACAGAAAAACAAAGCAAATTGCAATCTGAATCTATTTATATAGTGAAAACTATGTTTAGAAAGATAAAAAGGGAAATTAATTTATAAAAAATTAGAAAATACACCGACTAAATAAGACAAATTTAAATTTTAGAATTAATTTCTAGTATTTTAGAATAAAAAATGTTCTTGTAGGTCGATGGCTTACAAAATTATTCGCTCTAAGAACACCACTTTTTACTTAATTTTTTTGAGTTTAATAATAATTACTCAATTATAAATCTATACGAGTTTGATTTTTTTACTTGTAAAGGAAAGTTAAAAAAAAATTAAAAATTGACTTTTTTTTTTATTCGAAAAAATACAATCTGTATATTTATTAAAAAATCAAGGTACATAATTATGTAATCATTAAAAAGCTGGTAAGTGAGACGATGGTGGTACAAGTTGGTCCTTCGTCCCTTCGGTCCTCGGACAAGATATTGGTGATGAATGTATCAAGTTTTAAAGCAATGATGACTCATTTCTTTAGTATAAAACGATTCTGAGCAAAGTTTCACTGTAATATAATATATTATTATTTAAATACTGTTCACGTATTTTACGGTTATTTGTATAATTTTTGGTGAGTTTTTTTGTTTTTTAAACCCTCATAAAATATTCAATTAGATATAACTCATTTAAACTTCAATTGTTATAACAATTATTATAACTCATTAGAAATAAACTTAAAAGAAATCAGACAATATCGTAAAAAATCGTATAATAATTTATTAAAGTGTGTATACAAAAAAATCCTGAGTCACGATTTTTGAATTTTTGTTAAGATAATTAGGTAGGTATAGGAGTAAGGTCATATTACATTTTCAGAACTTTTTGTTAAATATTTAAAATTATATTACATAAAAACTTTCAAACAATTTGGTAAATTAAAAGTTCTATATTTAAGTCAAAAGTGCTATAATTATTCTGAAAATGTTGTCCAGTATAAAAATGTATGTATTTGATATTGGATAAAATTGTCAAGTTTCTAGCTTCAATACTTTTCGATTTATGACTAAATACCTAAAATCTGAACAGTGAAAATCTCGTTTACGGCGGATTTTTACCGATTTTACCGTTTTTACTCAGTTTTTCGATCGTTATTCTTGATTACTGGAAAAACTATGGAGATTTTGGAAAAATAACCTCTCTAAAGTACCATCTCAGTTCAATTTCGAATCTAAAAAGTTGCTGGACGTATACGTAACCGGTATATTTTTATATCGAAGTTTTTCTTTATCATTAAACCAAATAAATGATCTATCGTTTATTTAAAATCCAATACACCCATTACCATTACCAGGTCTGAGAAGCGTAGAATAATATCCCACGGTGCGAAGTACGTACGTTTTTGCTAACGCTTCTCAATACAAATTGAAGTTTAAGCAAACGCAGTATTGTTTCAAAGTTTCACACTTTTCTTTTATAATCTTCGATTGAACGACATTCGGTGTGTTTCGTTAATATAATTTGTTCTTATCGAATTTATAATTAAAACCAGCACATTAATCGCATTTGTAACGTTACGTTTCTTTTCTTTTATTATTTTTTTATTTTTAAGTATCACTCTATAATAATAACGAAAGAAAGTTTGGTTTAGAAATAACCGTCGGACCGCTTCATGTTTTTAATTTCAAAACTTAAACATCGAACATAAAGAAAGGCGGAAAGTTTTCGACGAATATTGGTACTAGAGTTTGAGCACCGTCAGCAATCGATTGTACCGGTTAAGTGTTTTTTCTTTCGCTCAGTTATATTATTCGGAGTGTAGTTTTTTCAACAATAATGTAAATTGTTTCTCTTATTTTTCTTTTTTTTGTTCTTTACACAATCTCTCTTCTCAGCTCTGCCGCCGTACTCGAAATGTTTTACGGGGGTAGGGGGGGAGAAACCGAAGAGGAGGTTTATTTTTTCGAAACAGGTCTTGCCAATTAGCCTCGGTGAAACTCAAATAAACGTATACACTTCTCGTTTGAACGTCAAGTGGACTTGGACGGAGACCGGTACTTGTGTAGTTTACGTATAGTTTCGAGAATTCGTTAGACGGCTCTGTTCCTGTCGGCCGCCGCATTATAAAGGCGTATCGACAAATAGGTAAACATAAATCGAATTTCTGTTAATCGTACCGACAAATGGTTGACAAAAATACTCCACAGTGTCTATCGGGGATTATTAAAATTATTAATAACGTGTGTGATCTAAGACGCGGCGAACGGCCTTGGTTGGTTGGATGGCCGAAGGGACCATGACCGTTTACGTAAGTTCAGTGTCGGTGTTCCTTACTTGGAGTAGGGGGTAGGAGTGAGTTGGTGGTTGTCTATCAGGGTTTCTGGACGAAGACGGATTAGTTCGGTGATATGAGTATATAAGGCACGGCAAGGTTAATTTAGGACTTAGTGATTTAGTGTTTCCCGACTTTATTTTTTTCCACACCTCTCTTGTAGATTATGATAAACTCACGCCTCCTCATATTAATTAAAAATAAAAATTGGATGATCTTTTTTGTTTCGGTTATTATCAAAAATAGTGAAATTTAACAAATTATAAAATTATAATAAGTACATTATACATTACATAAGTAATGTAACCCAATATATAATAATTTATTGTTTTTTAATTCGCACAATTTATATTTTATTCTTCCGAATTTGCTATAGTGTCCCCACGCAGTACTAAAATTTCTCTCTAAGAAAGAATTCCCCCCAATGGAGAAACACTGATTTAGGTGGTCGAGGTTCAAAAATTGTGCTTTTTCGAGTACCGATTCAATCGCTTCTATTACCGTCTTGGGTACGGAGATTATTTTTGTAGTTTTTTCGATCGTTTCGTTTCGTACAAAACAGGGAGAAGTTACGATGGTTCTAAGCATGATGTTTTGATTGGCCTCGATCTTAACCCAAATGGTTTTTCAAAAGTTGAACAGCCCAAGCTTGACTTGCGTGGGTAAGAATGCTTCTGATGTATATTTTGCGTACGGCGAGTTTGGAGAAGATTGTTAGTTTGATTTTCGGCATAGCACGGGGTAGCGATCGAATTTTCGGGTCTTGGAATATGGGGTCGATTCATAGCGACGAACAGTATAACAATGCAAGCCGAGTATTTTTGGATCTAAAACAACGGTTTACAGACAATGGACCTACAAATGGACCGAAAACGGAATTTGTTCTCTCTCTCTCTCTCTCTCTCTCTCTCTCTCTCTCTCTCTCTCTCTCTCGCTCTCTCTCTCTAAATAGCCGATTTTTTCCGTGAACTTTAACGTTTACAATAACGGCCACTTTTCGATTTAATCGGCCGTTCCCTTGCTACTCCGTCCCAATCAAGCCGAACATCCACTCTGCTAACCCACCGATTCCTCTAGCTACGTGCTTTAATCGACGTCCACCTTGACGTCACGTGTTTGTTTCACTTGAATCGTCAAAGATGATAATCATTCCGTAATAATAATAATACTAATAATAACAACAACAACAATTATAATAATAATAATAATAATAATAATATTAATAATAACAATAATAATAATAATAATAATAATAATAATAATAATAATAATAATAACAATGATTCCGGGTGACGTGATACGTACATCCGAACGAAACGCGATCGTCATTTGAATTTCGACAAATACACACGCTTGCACGTACTGCGAACGTTCCGCCGGCATTGCTTGTCACCAGTCAAGCGATTCTCGATAACAGTGCCGATAATAACGATAACAATAATAATAAATTATGTCTTATAACACCACAGAGTCGACTGTGCGTCTGCAAACGCCGCCGATTGAAACACGGGCGGTGAAAGGGCGAAAACTCGCCGTGATACGATTGCATTCGTTCGAGGGTCATCGTCTGAGGACACGACTCACGAAGGTTGGTCGTAGACTCGAAATAGTTAGCGAATAACTGACGGAAACGTGAAACGGAATCGAGATAAACATCAGGTTTCCGTGCGATCGGTTAAAAATCATTTGATTTCAGTGCTACGAGAGTATTGCAAACGGTGTTATAAGATCAACGATCCCGAAGAAATTGAAAATTTCGTAGTTCGTGCGGTCGGACGATCGTCGATTGTTACGCCACGGACAACAGAACGCGTTATAAAAACGAAAAAAATAAAACAAAATAAATTCAATAAAAATAAAAAAAAAAAAAATAATAAAAAAAAATCACCGATTTCACGATTTTCTACACACCGTGATCGAGTGTAATTTATCCGAGTGATATATTTATAGGTACTCACAGTAAACGCTCAGCGTTATCCTCTTGCTGACCGCGGGCGGTATACCGTTGCTGGCTATGCAGAAGTACACGCCGGTCTGTCTTCTGTCGAGCCGCCAAAGTTTCAGGTCGTTACCGGTATACGAATTGTCTGCAAACAAGACAACGACAATAATGATAACAATAATAATAATAATGATAATAATAATAATAATAATAATGATAATAATGATAATAATAATAATAATAATAATGATAATAATAATAACAATAACGACAATAATAATAATAATATCGTTGGTTCACCCCTACCGCGGGGGGGGCAGAATCGGCAGCAGCAGCAGCAGCTGCTGTGGTGCAGGTCGTAAATGGTACGGAATACGTACGAGGTAGTCCCGCACTCACGTGTATACCGTCGCCACCGCCGCAGGGTACTTTCGCTCGTCCGCTACGGAAACTGCAGCAGCGGAATTCCTGCGACACCACCCTCGCCCCAGCCCTTCCACCGACCCGACGATCGTCCCTCCGGGCGACGTTTTTACGATCCGCCGGGAACGCCGGGCGCCAATGCTCCGGGGACTCGTTTTCGCACGGGAGAAAAGAGGCGACGGGTTTCGTTTTTGTTTTTTTTTTTGTTTTTACCCTCTTGTTTTCGACGCGTCTAAGTGCGTGCGCGCGGTGTTTTATGCGTCGCTGGCCGTTCAAAGACGGCCGACGCGAAATCCGGGGGCCGAGGTAAAAACTACCCGTGTGGTTATCGCTCGCGCCGTTAGGTTTTAGGAAGACCGTTTTGGAAAAAAAAACAGCGGCGTGTTCTAAGAACCCACCTGCTGCGATCGTCTTTGACGGCGGCGGCGGCGGCATTCGGTGATCGTAGACGTGTTTTATTCATTTTTTCCGTCGAGCAGCAACCGCCGCCGCCGTCGAATTTCAAAACCTTTTTCGGCCTTCCGACCACGGTTTATTCGTCTGTATATTACGCGAGTGCTCGGATCCAGCGGCGAAGTTTCGACGCAGCTGCTTATATATATATATATATTTATTCAATGGTCGCCGCTTAATGTAAACACTTTGGTTCGGGACATAACTGATAACATTATCCGATTGTTAACACTAAACGAAAGTTAAAAAAGTTATGAAAAACAATGAAACCTACGTTAAATAAAAAAAGATAATAATGTAGTGTCGCATCAAATTTTATAATCATAGTACATAGTTATTAAAAATATAATTATTTTATTTAGCTATTATTATTTATTTCTAATTAAAGTACACAAAATAATAAAATGACAAAAAATAAAATGTAAATCAATATGTATATGTATGTCCCATTTTTGGTAAATTGTCGTAACGTTGTAATATATTGGCGTTTTATCGTAAATTTTTAAGTCGTTTCTTTTTCGTTTTTCACTCGTTTTTACGCACACACGACATGGATGCACACAAACGCGATACTGGTCGACGGGCAGCGACGTTACTGTCTTAATGCTGTACGAACGAAAGGTAGATATAAATGTGATATCAATGTGTATAGGCATTTGAATCTTTATTAAAATTTTCATCTTTATTATGAGCCATTCGACGAAAAGTTGGATTGTATGTTACATAATGATGATTTTATGACCTCAAATTGATAATATTATGCGGCGTATTGATTACAATAGCCGACATAATTTACACATATAAGTACATATCCGGATAGTACTTACACTTTTCGATAACAATAAACGTTTGGTAACATTAACAGTGATTATAATAAGCGGCGACCACTATATATACGTTATATATATATTATACGTACCTATACTTTTTTTACGTTTTCACAGCACTCTTTTTAATTATTTTCGTTCGGACGGAAGAGAGACGTTCTTTTTGTCAGAATATATATTTTTTTCAACGTACACCATCGGCGTCGCAGTAACGTAATTCTCGTTTCGTAAAGTCGCGACGGACCAGACGTTTAAATGGAATTTAACAAATTATTCCGTGTGATAAGTAGACCGAAAAACAATGCTCAGGCTGTGCGAAATCATAGCGAGGGGGGGGGGGCTATTTATTTATTTGTTCACTCCGAGAATCCGTGTTTTTTCGTTTTTCCGATTCGAGCGCGTCGTCACGTCCACTTATTGCACACCGTGCAAACACGATAGGCGATCGTGCGTCCCGATGCGACATAGCGATCCGTACCGGACGCCGCGTCGCATGACTATTTATTGATTTGCGTTCTGCCCGGTAGTCTGTTCATTGGCTAAAAATTGGTTCTAAGTCAAAAAATGACCGAGTTATAGCAATTTGATTTTACGTTATTTGCACGAGTATAACAGATTATAAAATACGTAGTTGATAATAATAAAAAGTTTGAACAATTTGTTAGGTAAATAAAACTTTTATGAATAAAAAAATTGATATTTGTAATTTTATTTTTATTATTCACGTATTTATTATTATCAACTACGTATTTTATAATCTGTTATACCCGTGCAAATAACGTAAAATCAAATTGCTATAACACGGTTATTTTTTGACTTAGAAAAGAAATTCAACCACTAAAATTCATTAAAAAATACCAAAAAAATTAATTTGTGGTCAAAAATGGATCATGCCATTTAAAAAAAAAAAGTTATTGTGCGCATGCGCAAAGTTAACTGTCAAAAAAATAGTCTAACTATTTGAAAATGTGTATAATAATATTTATAAGTTAGCCGAAAAAGCAGAATTGAGATATATGAAGCCTGCACATAGTTATTGAGTGTTTCCAGTGTTTCCACTTATCGTGATCACACTGTATACACTGTGTACGTATGATAATTATGTCAGTTACCACTGTACAGTGCCAAATAACACATCGTCATTTACACTCGTGCCTATAAGATATACGTTTTACCGATGTAAATTTGTTTTCGTTCAAACTTCGATCGTGTTTTAATTTATGTTTTTTAATTTTGATTTTTCGTTATTATGGAGCGTTTATGTATAGTGAAAACGGAACCAAGTTTACGCACGACAAACGGCCGTGATCTGCCGTCTCGCGAATACAATATTAAAACCGTCCCCGGTTCGCGGGATAACGTAGGTAAAGATCGCGTCAGGTTATTGCGATCGGAAAAAGTCGAACGAACGGCTCGGGACTTTTTCATAGTTTTTTTAGTTTTCGTACGATAAAAACACAACGACATCTCGTCTGGTGCGGGCACGAGAGCCGCTCTACGGGAGGGTAGGAATCCGCGATCCGTAGGCAAGACGTGTACGTCGCACTGTTCGGTTGTAAAACACGAAAAACGATAAGAATATTTTATGCTTCGTAACGAATAAAACGAGACGAATAATATATCGGATTGCGTTCAGATCGATTCGAAAATCGCGTAGTGTTCCGATAAAAACACGCGTGAAAAAATAATTCTATTCGAAATGCCGACGTGAAAATGAACGGAATGTTTACATGCCTCGACCGTGGATGTTTTTTCGTTATATTCGAATATTCAACACACGATATTAGTATCGATCACTGTACTATATTTACCGTTTTGAATGGCTCAATAAACGCGATAAATAAATAGGTAGTTAGAGTGAAATCGAATAATACCATTCCACCGTTTACATTTTTTAAATTAGGATTTCACGAAACTAATGGGATTTCCCGTGAAATCGCCGTCGTGTTTCAAAGTTTAATTAATAATTAGAAACAATAAAACTAACTAATCCTAACTACTTTATAACTGATAAATATTTCAACTTATGATCTGTACACAGTGTGCACATTAACCTAGATTTGTTACGTACGAGTTAAACAATTCGACGAGGTGGTTTATAATGTCGTCTACACGAGTCTTTCGACTTGGTTTTCTATACGGCGGCGATACGTGAAATAAACAGTGATGGAGTTTCATTCAGATCGAGTTCGATTTAAAGATCTGCCAAAAGTCAATGATTCCTGTTATGGGAATTCGTTTCGCTTCTGTTGACCACTATTCCGTGAGGGACGAGTGCTCGACAATTATTTAAAATTCGAATGTGCAACAATTATCGTGTTATGAAAATCAGAGTTTACATTATACGGTATATATATATAAACAAGATTTTGCTAAATTCACGGTGGTTTAAATATTTTCATTAGTCTTCGCACGCATGCATTAACACAGCGCATACACACACACACACACACACACACACACACACACACACACACACACACACACACACACACACACACACACACACACACACGCACATACACGCAAATACATACGAACAAAAAAAAGTTTGTGCATATTTTAAAACGAGATCTATAGTTTTCAAGTCAAGTTTAAAAACTTTGAAACATGCAATTTATGTTTTTATTATTTATTTGACTTTGGTATATGAGCGACCGAGAATTAATGGCTTTATTTTATGTGACAAATATGATACGTAATAGTCGTGATGCATAAATAATAGATATTTCGGTTGGATATAATACTTTAATGTTTTTATCTCGACGAAAATTCGCACGGGTGTTTTTCGTTTTTTAAATGCACTGTTGATACGGGAAATGTTTTTGATTTCTGGATGGAAACAAAATATCCATTGTTCGTCGTGTTTCAAAAGAAAAATGAAAGTAATAAGTTTCTGTTCAACCCGTAGCTTTTGTTTAAGATATCTTAATTGATGCGGACCGGACTTTGCGTAAACATAACGTCGTCTTTTCGCATTTATCGCGCTTCAATAAACTCGAGTTAATACATTAAACAACTGTTTCGATAGTATATAGTCGCGTCGACATAAAAATAAATTGTATTTCGAATAATTAAAAACGTATCCGTATACAATATGTACCCGAGTGTAGATTATATACGTCGTAAATCAAAACTCCCGCAGTATTCAAGAGGTAATTCTTTTTGTTTTTTTTTTTTGTTTTTAATGCGAACTACACTTCTTACAGGGTACTTTTACGTTTGTTTTAATTTATTTCTTTTGCCGTGATTTAAAATTTTTAGAGCGGTGATAAAACTCGGGTTTAATTGTATTTTGTCAGACGAATAATTTCTGTCTCACAGTCCGGGTTTATTGATTTTTTTTTTTTTTTTTTGTCTACCGAATCCGTTAGGCGTCGTACAGTAGGTACAATATTCGTGACGTCGAAAACGTAAAAATTTTCCGTTTTCGATTTCGGGAACGATGCCGGGGAATAGGCGGGAAAGCGGTGACGGTGAAACGCGATACGTATGTCGTTCGCCGTCCGCCGCAGTTACACTACCTAATAATAATAATAATTACGGTTCCGACGATTAGGCGCCGCCGCCGACTCGAACGCGCACATAAAAACGTCCGGAGTGAACTCTGAAACGCTTAAACGTAGTTTTATGGAAGTGCCGCTGCGCAAAGGTGACATTTTAATATACGCAAACGGTCTGAGAGTTTTCAAAGCCGAAATACATCAGCCGCCGTTATCTATCACGGACTTACCGTCGGCTGCTCGGCGCACAAAAATACGCGGGCGGAAACCATACACACACACGCACACGCACAAACGGGCGAGTGTGTACGAGTAGAGTTAGAAACTTTTATAAAGGGCCGTATAATAACGGTTTTGCGTTACTCACTCCTTCGCGGCAACGACGACGTTCGCGCCAAAAAAACGCTCGACGGCTGTTGTGAACATACGTATTCGTTTTTACGTGCACGGGCGTAAAATGTAAACACGAGAGGTTGAATCACTGTTGTGTTTGTGCGGTACACGGAGCACGACGCGATGTCTTAACCCTTTCGGTCCCATTCCTAACCTACGCGGGTAGGCCGTATTATAAATGGTACGATATAAATATCATTTAATGCTCGATAACGCTAATATTATTTAATCGTTACGAGCAAAAACGTATTATGTTTGATCTTTGAAAATCACTTTCAAAGCCATATTATTACTTTTTCTGCCACGAAATTGGGAAAATTGGAAAAAATTTCCAAATTGGAAAAAAATCGTCCAAATTGGTGTTTATTTTTTTTTTGTCGTTTTTCTCTTATCATGCAGGTGTAACGACTGACCAATTTTTTGGGATTTTTGCCCCGTGAAAAAACACGTGACTGATTAAAAACCAACTATATATTGTCACATTTGTAATAGTGATGATCAAACAGCTTGAATATTGCTTGTTATCGAAATACCTCCTCGGGCCTCCGGTAGTCGAGGACTCGACGGTTATTATTTTGTCTACCGGCATGGGTAGCTCAAGACTAGATGGTTCGAACTGTTTAGTTTTTATGTACTGTTACCGGTTATTACAAAAAGGTGATTTTAATTATGATGTTTTATTTAATCACCTTATTTATTTATTTCGTATAGCTGGTATACAAATCGACCACAATTAAGCCACAATATAAATCGAATATAAGTCATAACATGAGTATAAAATGAAGTAAAATAACTACAAATAAAAATATAATCACCTAACACGCGTATGAAACTCGATGTTTAATACAATTGAGTAGTAGAATATTAAAAGATCGCGAATTAACTTCATTATAATATTGTATTCATTATATTATGATAGACCACTATATTAGTCCCAAACTACCTATTTGGGTAGACACAATTGATGTGCACCGATACTGTTGAGTCCTTGTATACTTCTACAGGTATGCGACAATTAATGGTGTGCCATTTGTTTGAAAATTACTAAAATCACTTCAAACTTTATATTTGTTTTATTTTTAAGTAGTAAAAAAAAAAATGGAAACGTCAAAAAAATTGTTTTGAAAAAAAAAATTCTGGGACCGAGAGGGTTAAGAGTTACGACCTAATCGTCTCTCGGACGAAAGTGCTCAAAACGGCTGTCGTAATCCGAAGACAACGAAATGTTCCCGGTTTGAGTGACAAAAATAAAAAACAGCCTTTGCAGGCTATCACACGGCACGACTGACGAGTGGACGAATAATGTTTTAAAACCCTGAAAAATAATGTACCCGTGCTTACGGTATGCTTACTTATAACGTGAATTTTATTTACCAGAGACGGTGAGTTTTAAATTGACAGGACGACGCTTTAATCCACAATCTCAAAAAGATAATAACGCTTATATATTATATATATATTATTTTTTTTTTCAAAAGTGTAAACCGCTTTGAACGATGTACGTCAACAACCAAAACACCCATTAATTGTAATCTATTGCCGGATGATTTCAGATTTATCCGATTTATCAGTATCAATCCAATTTAATAAGAAAAGAAGACGTGACAAAATTGTTTAACTAACATTTCCGTAAAAACTTTTCGAATTAATTTCGTCGCCCCGGCCCCGTGCTTATTGACATTACGCTCAGCTCAGTGATTTGTGCGATTTTCAAGATGAGCGGAGGGCGAAAGGGACAAACAAAACGTGGTTAAGTAGCCGAAATGCGTTTCAATAACTCTGCCACCGCTGTGATTTTGTTTGAATTTTTGATTTGTTGCGTTCCACACCTATCGGTGGAATAATAAGGAAAGCGAAACCCGTCTACGACAGAGTCTCATTCCGCGACGACTATATTTCATACAAGTCTCGCTTTATGCGTCGCCGAAACATTGAATAAAAGTTACAAATAGCGTTTGTAATTTAAATGAGTATTTAGAATCGCCGAGAAAAGTGGTGCAAAGTAAAAAGTTTTAAAACTACAATAATTGTAGCGTAAAGTACTGATGTCTGCCGCATGTTGTTTTGTGTGTAGGTGTATAGGTACATGTACAGCAAATGCAATTGTAAACCCGTGACCCAAACGTAAGACGTAAAAAAAAAAAAAAAATGCCATTATTCACTTAGACCACCGTGTTAGCTTTTATTCGTTTTTCTTTCTTTCTTTCATTTTTTTTTTAAATCCGTTTTCTCTTAACAAATTAATAACTTCTTGATCGTTCAGCGACATTTGCAATTTAAAATCACAATCATAATAATATGTTTGCGCTAAGAGCACAAGTTAAAATAAATCAGTTTTTCTTATTGAAACTGTTTGTAAAACAATAAAATAATGTACATTATTCGATGGTATTATCTATTGATGATTGTTCGTTTGCAGGCCCTGGTGTAATATCATACAAATTATGATAGTTTAATAGAAAACGTTAAAAAAAAAAAAAAATTAAATAACTCTACGCTTTAATATGTTTCTGTTCGAAATGAAAAAAACAATTAATTTACTCTCAAATAATTTGGTTGATTTTCAAACGATATTGAAGAGGCGACGTTTTGTTTTAAATAAAACAACGGATAAGTTGTACACATACCTAATCGTTAATCAAGAAGATGATTGGTTTAAATTGTCAAATTGATTTTTAGATGATAAATATAGCCCGTAAATAAGATGTGTACAATTCAACAAAATATTGAGTAATACGTAATTCGAAGATCAAGAAATTGTTTTCGTTTTGTGTGTAATTTATAATGGATATTTTAATTTTTAACAGGTTTTTTTTTTTTTTTGAATCAATTACGAACATTTTCTTAAAATTAAAGACCAAAATCAACATCATTGATAAAAGTCAAACATACAACATAATTAAGACTTGATAAACTCAAACAAAAACTTTAATTTGTTTAAATAATTTGTATTTGTTCGTTGATATATTTCCATCTATTTGATATTCTCATTGTGTGGGGTTTAGTATACAGTCAGCAAAGTATTAAAGTCATTGTTTTTTTTCTCACAGGAAATCGTCGGATTCTATAACAGCGTCTCCATATTACTCTATGACCGGCACGCGATTAGTCAAAGGTCGGGGGTGTCGAAAATTAAACGACGGACACTGTACGGGGATGAAAAATAAATTGAAACGCCGAATTTACGAGTACCGTTTTTGTTGTGCTATGGATACGCCCGGTTCTTTAAAAATTAATAACACCGCGGCTCCGATGTAGTTACGAAATCGAATGCCGTGCAAATAGGGTTAATACTTAGGAAAAAAAAACATTATTATCCATTGGCGGCGGGTCGCGACTTGTTTTGTTCGACCGGAGTGTTTGTTTTGACCAAATAATTTACTCTGAGGCACGTTAACAAGCTGTCAAACAAAAAAATATTTTCTTTCGACCGATGGTAACGGTCTTCCAAAAGGGATAATTGGACAATAACGTTAGATTTTTCAAACGTAAATATTTTATTCGCCACGTACTACAGTCTATGTATTGGATTGTTTAAATTTATCAACTCTGGCAACTATAATAAGTATTGTGATGTCAGTTTCGCATTAGACTCTCGGTCACTACCTATAGGCCTGACGGTTTATTGATTTGTCTACACAATAATAATTTTAATTTTTGAACTACTTTATAGTAATAACACGATTATAGAAAAAAAAAAACACTCAGAATTAAGGCAATACAAAAAAAAAAAAAAAAGGATTATTAAAATCTTATTGAAACCGATCGGTTTTTTTTTTCAATCATCAACCTTAATCTATCGAATATCGGGGATGGTTAAACGGATTCCATAAAAACAAATTATAAAAAGTTCTTGCGGTGCGAGCGTATAAAACATTTATAAGTTGGCGCTTTATTAATGAGGTAGGCCTTTTTAGTAATGGCGCTATTAAAAGCCAGTCCGTGTGTACGGAAACTCGGTGTTTAACATCTCGTTGCACCTCGTTTACCACGATGTAGGATATTGATGTATTATAATACATTTTGAAATCAATGATAAACTGGTGTATTTGAAAAAATAATTCTGAACTAAGCTCAGCGAAAAACAGTTTTTATATAACATTTATTTTTTTGGTTCAAAATATACGAGTGGAAACGAGAAAAAAATGGTGAAATAGTCCATTGACAGAAAATATTTAGGTACTTCCTTAAATACAATTACAGAATATCGATTTGTGATAGTGAATCGTTTTTAATTAAAATATTTATTAGGTATACCATTAGAAACGTAGTAATAATATTATATTTGAGAAACTCAAATATTAAAATTGTTTCAGATTTCGTGCAAATTACCCGAAAAATATTGTTACGATTTTTTTTTAATGTATAATCTACACATATATAATTGAAAGAGATTCTGTCAAATGTCAAAACTTGAAATCGCTGTTTTTATTTAATGAAAACCTAGAAAATCCACTCGAGGTCTTGTTCGATAATGATCGAATCAGTATTCTCCAAGTTCGAAAAAAGTAAAACAATACCATATTACAGCATATAATGACGTTAAAAATGTAAGTCTTAACAATTTCACATTGTACGGTACCACGGCGCTTCAAACAGTTCGACCGCTTCGTCGTCTATTATGTTTTCGTTGTATTTCAAAAAGTTTTTCAAAACGGATAGATTACGTATACATGTACATTCTATTAATAATATTAACGTCGGGATTCGGCGCTCGCGCCATTGCGTTGCTATACGATGTGCCTTTTTTTTCCTGTTTACACAACGATTAGTACATATTTCAGAAAACTTATCGAACTTATGGCGGTACGAAGAAATTATAAGCATTGTTTACGCAACTATTAAACATCTTGTTAGCTCTCCGCCGCCGTACAGATAAACTTGAATAATTCTCTTCGAAGAATGCGAACACAAAACGTGGGCAAATGTTTTTCACAAACTATGAAATTCTACGAGAATAATATAATAATAATAATAATAATAATATTAATCATGACGATCTGTTCTGAAAAATTCAAAATTACGAATAAGATATTACAGAAATTTATTACGAACCCATCATTATTGATCGTTTATTAGTTTTTAATATAGTGGCAAATATTTTTAATCGCAACACATTTTTGCTGTAGCATTTCGCTTTGTTTGGCACGAGACGAAAAATCGATAAATAAAAATAATTTAAAAAAAACGTAATGACATTCAATGTAAACATTATTATCGTAGCCGTAAAAACATTTTAAAAGTAATTTGTAGTTTACATAATTGTTTTCTTTGGTCTCTGAGAGTTATTCCAACTTTATTCGGTAAATAAATTATATAATTGTAAATTAATCGACTACGACATTGCACCGTGTCATTGAACATTGTTGACAAATCAAAATCGTTAACCAATATCTCAGTGACTAGTACAGACACAATTTTTCTCAAATTACAGGACCAATTTATTTAATTTTCCGTGCTCGGTTAAATCCGATTAAATCGCAATGTTCAGATGCATCGGTTTCACTTATTTAATTAAAACCGTCGCTATGGTATACTGAAAGTAACAGATTTGTTTTTGAAGTTATAAACTGTGGGAATATGAATATAAAACCGAAAAAAAAAAATCCGGTGAAGAAAACGTGCACAATTCAACAGTAAAGCAAAGTTAATTTTAGGTTTTACGTTTTGGTTTTCTCTTATCGAATATAGTTTTCATGATTTTTCGACTCTGAAATGTTTGTCACATTATAAATATGACAAATATATTTTTATCAGGCGAAAATATCGTTTTTACTTTTCTACTGATGTCACTGGTCCAATTAAACTGGACGATATTGGTAAAACATTTTTTTTTTTTTTTAGCCGTTTTTTTTTATTCCGCTTACGCTTAACGTTTTTCAAACGCCCGTACTCTAAAAACAACGATCCGTTGTCAGAGGCGCACCCAGGATTTTTATTTATTTTTTTTGGGCGGGCTAAATAAAATTATCTTTTAACGGTCATAGTATTTATTTTTCAATATGTACGAAAATCGATTAAATTTTCTGCTTTGCGAACTTATTTGCTGAGCTTTAAAAATATAATTATTATCGGGAACCCACATGTTTTGAATAATGTTTATTTTTTCACGATCGCTCAGTTTTTTGTTAAGTGTTTTACATATAAATATATATATATCATATTTCGATACTATGTTATTACCGTAATTTAGTTATTGGATATTAGATTCATTTGATGTAGCTGTAGCAGTGTTATTTATTATTGATGAACTTTCTGCTGCGATTGGTGGTTTTTGGTTTTTTGATTCTGGTAGTTCAACATTTGGTGTCGTGTTTGACTCCACTTTAAAATAATTTAACAGTGAACCAAAACGACTGCGTTTCCGATTCATTGTACTGAAATCCTCTTTTAAGAATAAAAAAAATAAAAAAAATCACTTTCGACTTAACCAACGACGTTGACTTGTACGGTTGTACGACAATAGCCTAACCTAATCTAGCGTATAGTTATATTAAACAATGCACTATAATAACACAACACAATATTATTACCAACTATTTATTTATTTTTTTGGGGGGGGGGCTTAAGCCCGTTAGATCCCCCCTTGGGTGCGCCGTTGTTCGTTGTACGACATTGACTCTCGCGAGTCAGACACACACGTTATGTGCACTACAAAAGAGCGTTGATTTTTTTATTTTTTTATTTTTTTTATTTTACGTTATCGACCGACGCATAAATGATTTTTTCGTGTATAACTTTGCTCCGAGACATCGCCAGAATATGTTACACGTATAAACTCCGGGCGATTAACCGAACAGATGTTTAATGCGGTTGGCGTAAAGTTAAAACAATAAAAAAAAAAAAAAAAACGAAAAAAAAACCGAACAAACTACGGAAAACTAAAATGACACGGCTAATTACAACGTTTTACGACGGGAAAACAATTGTAAAACGAAAGACGAGAGAGAGTCGCGCGGGATACAGTCAGGTGAATTTACGTTGGAAAATATAAGAGAAACGTTCCGCGCAAAAGTTTTCAACATCATAAATAACGGTTAAGTATAAAAGTTTACTAGGTAATATTATGTTCTGGCGTATAAACCACGGCTAAAATAATAATAATAATAATAATAATAATAATAATAATAAAAAATGATAATAATAAATAAGCGGTCGAGTGGATCACGCCGGGGTATCGAGCGTGCCCGGAGTGGTTTGATGTTGGAAACGAATACACGAAAGTGACGACGAACCGCCACGAGATCGAAAGTTAATCATTAATCGATGTTGAGTTTAAATACGTTATGTGTGCGTTTCACGAGACTCAAAAGCATACGGACGACGACGCGACGGTGAAATATTTAAAGTCGGCCCGACGTTCTTTTGGGAATACCGTATTATCCGGCGATGTAGTTTTAGTTTGTCGAGACGCCGCGACTGCTATCGCCGAGGACGACGAGACGTTTCGATAACTGTTCATATTTTAAGTGGAAAAATCGGTCCGCAGTGATCGTCCGTATTAAATTCTCTCTAAATAAATAAAAACTCGTTTTATTTTTAAAATCCGATAAAAAAACTTTTGTTCAGATCCGAGTCACTCAGACTTGAATTAAAAGTTTGCGTTAGTAGCAGAACGTTCTAAACAATATTTTCAATAGATTAGCATTTTTTTTTTTTACGAGTTCTCGTCGGATTATTTTGTTTATTTCGATCACTTTCATATATATATATATATATATATATATATATATATATATTTACAGTGGCGTGGCGAACTTAAAATATTGTTGAGGCAAAAAATAATTTTTCTAAGCCACCCCCCGTTATGAGTAAGTTTACCCATGTATTTAATATCTATAGGGTACTTAAAAAGTTTTATACAAAGAAAACGAATGATACATGATGATCGTAGATCACTAAACAGTGACCACCAGACACCCACCACCCCTTAAATTGAGGCACGTGCCTCAAACTAGGTTCTTCACCACGTCACTGAATAAATATATATAGTAAAACCTCGATAAGACGGAATCGCTCGGGACCATGACATGTTTCCGTGTTTACGGGGTTCAAAGAAATTTAAATTGAATCAAATTAGAGATAACATATTTATTTTAAACCCGTTTATATTCAACACAATACACACAATTTATATTTTTAACGTAACTTTATATTTATATGTATTTATTTATTTATATTTTTTTTACATGTTTATTTTTAGCCGGTATACATTAATGATAATTATATTTTTTGAAAAAAATCGGATATTGATTTTTGTTTTTTATTTCGTAAGTAATTGCGTTCCACACACTCCTTGGCTTTGGAAACCAAATCTAAAAGTTCACTGTTGGACACTGAGAGGGAAAATGTTTGTATTTCCTCGAGGTAGCAGTTTTGTGATTTTTTACCAGATTTTCTGGTTCTTCGTATTGGTATATAGATATATATATCTTTATTATTACAACGAGCGTCGGCGCACTGTACGCTAAAATCAGACGATATCGTACGCACGCGTATTGTACTTGCTCGGTGGCGGAATCGAAATATGGAAAAACGCAACGGCAACATCGATCGGTGGAATTTTTTCTCGACGACGATGACTGCAGTGAACGCAAAAGCCGTGCGCGACGTGACCAACCACGGTATACCTACCTCGGAGTCACTCGGACGTTTTAAATTGGAAATATAAAAAAAATAAAATAAAATAAAAACAAAACCAATTTTTTTTTTACATTCCAGACCGCTCGGGCGGTTTGAATCGAACGGATAATCGAACGGAGACGATTTGTATCGTTTTAAACCGACGGGTCGGGTGATAACGGTTTTTGCGCAGTCAACGGTACGAACGGTCGATGGGGGGAAACAAGGCGTGAGCGGTACTGCAGCGTGTACGGGAAGACGGGTCGGCCGAGTGTGAGTCAAACGAGTATAAGAATGAAACGCGAACGTTTATTAGAGTTCCGACGCGAGTGCAGCAGTCGTCTCACTCGGACTTGCCACAGGACTCCAGACATAATATGTACGCAATGACGTTCTTCTAAGACAACGGTCGGCAACTGGCGGACCGCGGTCCAAATCCGGACCGCGGAAGGCAGTGATCTGGACCGTCGACATATCTTTCTTTGATAGTTTAATTAGTACGTTATTTCAATTTCCAATCGTGATTATTAAAACATTTTTTTTTTTACGACGTCAAATTTGATTTGTTTTTCGACTAGAGAAATCCGTTTACAAATCGTAAGTTTTATGATTTAGAGTTGCGATTCGGACCGTAAACGCGTGCGTTCACTCAAAATCGAACAGTTACTTAAAACTTAAAGTAACTTAAAGAACCAGTACGCGTGTGGTTAGTGAAAAAATGCGAGCGTTCAACGCGTGAAAAATCGTGAACAATTTTAAGAGAGGCGCATCGGACAAGTGTGTCTACGGGCAGAAAATCGCTAAATGCGCCACCGTGACGATCGTTCCGTATCGGTCGCGAACGACACGAACTTTACTGTCCACCGCCGCCGTGGTTCTCGTCGTCGTTCGCGTCGGACGACGAAACCGTATCGTCCATTGGCCGCAGTACGGTTCGCGGGGTCGCGAAACGGACGGTTCTCGACCGCGGCGGCATCGCCGGCAAAAGTCATATCGACGCCAACCCGTCGTCAGCGTCACTCGGCGACCCGACCGGAACGCGAGACGCGCGGCGAAACTTTGTCGGACCCCACGGGTCATCCATCAAAAAGCCGCGCGGGCGAAATCGCGTTCGTCCGAGTGACGATTGCGTATTATTACTTTAACTATTACTAGTATATTATGACACGGGACCGCCGCCGCCGGGTCTGTCCGAAAATCTTCGCGGCGCAAAAGCTCGACCATCGCATGGGCTTAGGTCCAAATTCCTGCGGACGCGCGGGTTTCTAGGTCGAAATCGTGTCGCTCAAACAAGTCGCGGCCCCGAGATCCCTGGTCGGGAGCATACACCCCGTCTTCGGTGAGCATTGCACGTCCACGTGTCGTTATGTTATGCTCGAGATCGATTTCCGGTTAGCGGGTAAACCGTTTTCCGAGGAGTTTTGCGTTGTTCAGCAGCGAGTCGTTATTTATTTTTTCCCATTAAAATCTCGTACAGCGTGTTTTTTGCGAATCAGTCGCTCATAGTGCCTTGAGATAATAATATTATTATTATTATTTTTTTTTTTTATTTTAACGTTGTACGGCGACAGCATAAAAGGGTTTTGGTGTGCTTTTCCTCCGCTCGCATTATGCAAATGACTAAATGATTATTGCGGCCGTCGATCCCGATGTATTACAGAGCTTTGAAGTTGTTTTTAAGTGTTGTTTGTCACCCTTCAATTAATATTTTGTAATTTCAGTAATAATGAATTATATAACGACTTGTATATTCTGATTTGGAACAGTCGAATATTTACAAAGTGAGCGTTCGATATAAATTATGAATAAAGTCGCTTTTTGAAATTCTGATTTGTTACTCAGTAATACATAATATGCATAATACCTATTCTTTATAACAGAAGAGAAAAATCCGTCGAGTCCATGAAAATACGATTCGGATATGGTTGACTTTCAAATTTAGGATTGGGCTTACAAATGTCGACCGTATCGAAAGTAAAGAATTAAATAATTTTAGATTTTTATGAAGTTGGATTAGCTGCAAACCTTTTTCGTTTGTCAGAGACGGTTAGCTTTACAGAATTTTAAATTTTGTGGACTTGTTTTAATATCCTTCTTATCTATGTTTGACGTGGTTTTTATAATTCATTATTTTAATGATTATTTAAATTTCTCCAGTAATGAATCACAAACATTATTGCGGGGCTTAGTGATAATTTCGGGTATTTTTTGTTTAACATTTAAGTATTTGAGTCGTGAAAATCTTATAGCATTTAAGATGATGTTTATTACAGTTAAGAACATTTAAAGAAATCAAAGCTTTTATTTGCACTCAATCGCTCACATCGTACATATCAGTATAACGCGGTGTACTCAAAATATTTAATATTTTATCAATAATTTAATGTTTAACAAACATTCCGATCTGTCTAGTGTAGGTATATAGTATTTTTTCACGATATCCAAGAGAACACTGCATTATGCGCTTTACTGCCGTGAGAGGATATGTTGAGTTCCGATAAACTTTGAATTAACGAATCTGATACGCCGAAACGTTACATTATTCCACCGTATAAAAAATATGATCTGGCGAGGCGATAAATAGTTGAATGGAAAATAGAAGGCGCGAACAATAAAAAAATAAAATAAAGTTGAGAAATCCTACGAAGCTTTTTCACGAGTAAATTTATTAATCACTGTTTTTCCGTATCACGGATTTAAGTTTTGGGCCACGTGTTGAAATATTGAACGGGCTAAAAACCGCTTTTATTATTTTATTACTCGTAATAACTCACGAAGATTCTATTTCCTCCCCCTTTTTTTTCGTTGTCTTCTGTGCGTTACGCGATATTGCGATGTATAAAGTGTCGGTGTGTGTGTGTGTGTGTGTGTGTGTGTGTGTGTGTGTGTGTGTGTGTGTGTGTGTGTGTGTGTGTGTGTGTGTGCTCCGCGTAGTGGCCGCGCTGTGACGGGGTAGAGTTCAAGTACATTATTGAGAATTTCGGACGATGAGAAATGATGGTAGGGGGGGCAGGAATCAATAAGAGTGAAAAAAGTTCCGCATGTGTTTGGCCACCGCGACAACAAGTGAAAAATACTACAAGTCTATATATATAACCTCGCGGGAACGACAATAAAATATGCATATAATATGAAGAGCGAAAAACGAATTATGTGTTTTGCTTTTCTACGCGGTAATGTTTTTTTTCTCGTTTTTTTTATTTTTATTTCACTTATTTATTTATTTTTTCGCTTTCCTCCCGAAATTTTTTGGAAAACTCTGTGGACACCGTCGATTACTGCGGTAAAAGTGGCTCGGGTCGGGCACACACGTGTATCGGAGTCGACGGAGACGGCGCAGGCGGCGGCAGCGGCGGCGACGAAAAGAAATAAAAAATAATAAACAACCCTTGGGAAATCTAACGACAAAGCTGACGGTTGTCGGCTGGTGTGTGCCGTGTGGGAATTTCAGAAATTTATAAACACGAGATTTGACATTCAGCGTACACACGCGCGCGCGCGCGTGCCGCGAAGCCGTCCGACTCGAGACGTGTGTAACTGCGATCGCGACGTGCCCCTCCACCCCGGCAGCACGCGCTCGTGTATACTTTACCCCTCTTGGTTTTTCTATTTTCGAATCGGGTTTATTTTTTATTTTTTTATTTTTTTTGTTTGCACGGCCCTTATTCCGCGCGCACACACTCGTGATTTGTGATTTCTGTGCGTGCGTGTTCGAGTAAGAGAATATTATTATTATTATTATCATATCGGACGACCCCGGTGACGACGGTTAATAAGGGTTGTGCGAGACGCGTGGAATTCTCGTCGTCGATAAGTCAACGTCACGTGCGCACGGCATCTCGCAGCAGCCTTCCGGAGTGGCGGCCTTCAGACGATTCGAGAGCAAACCTAAAGTGCATCTCTTCGCCGGCATAACGTGTAAACGCAATACGGCACCCCCGTCGTATTTTACCTTTATTCCGCTCTTGCAAACGTACGGGCGACGATTTTTCCCGTCTGAGTGCCCGCCCGAATCGATCGACTCGTGTCTGCGCGACGTGTTCTGCCCGAGTTTCAGACGGCGAACATCTGAACACGACAATCGAATATTATTATCACGCGAAGTGTCACACAGCGGTGACGAGTCGTCATCGGTGTACGGATAACGTCCGTCCCGAATCCAGAGGAAGACTATAACCTCGGAATTTTCGTTCTAGAGTCAACGGTTCGGGCGCGCGTAGATCTCCGGTCACAAAGTCGGTAGATCTCTCCGTCTGACACCACCGCCGCACAGTGGTTTAAAAATCAAATTAGTTGGCCGAAATTCGATATTTTTAATTTGAAAATACACAAATAAAGATAATAAAATTGTTTCGTATACTACTCGAGGCGTATAAATATGTAAAACCTATTGCAAAATATTATTTGGCGTACTCATAAAACATTTTAAAAGTATATTAAATATAGTTTTTTTCTTAAAAACTATGATATTTTGTCATAATTCGTCATATAGTTTAACTGTGTACAATAAATTGAATTAAAGTGTTTAACAATTTATCTATGTTAGATAAGTTTCAAAGATAGTATTTAATGACCTAATTATAAAGTCATGACTATTATTGTCCAGCAATGGGGTTGTTGGAAATATTTAAAACTTAAAAATAAATAATTCAAAGCAATATAATTTGTTTGCATTGACTTATGTTTGATTTTCTGGTTTTTTTTTTTCAATGCACTCTGTAAGAAATGTTTTTCATTCCAATATATATATATATATACATTTATATATCGAAATTGAAACTTCTACGAGACTTGAGAGTTTTTCATTTAAGAAATGTTTTTGATAAAAACAACAGGTCACATACAGTCCATTTAAGTCGGTATAAGAATACGAATTATTATTTTGATAATTATTATCGAAGTAATAGATCATTTTAGAAGATTTCTGAGAAAATTAGACTTTCGGACAACTATTTTGATTTTTGAACCACTTTACGCCGCGGCCGTCGACCTCGATCCGGCGTAATGCTCACGCGTAGGTGTGATCTCCCCGTACGAATTCCACACGGCGACCCGTACCCAGACGAACTTTTCCGTCGACGATTCGGCCACTCTGACGCGCTGGTACGATTAAATAATTGAATGTTTTCTTTACCTACCCCGTTACGTAAACGTTTTGTAAAATCATATTTCGTTGCCGTTTTTTCGTCGAAATCATAACAATAATCGCAGCCGCGGTCAATGGTTTGGAGAATGACCCAGTAAGAAGACTTTGGCTCGTTTCAAACTACACGGGTTTGATCGTACGGCAAAAAACCGGACGGCAATTTCCGGATCATATTTGGCTCTTTACGCACTACGAGGTTTTGACCGTACGGCAATACATGATTTACGCGCGGTTTCCAAGTTTTGTATGATTTTGTACATGTTTAGTAATTATAAGAACACTCGAGTCGTGCGTCGTTATAATTGAATTTGTCCCACAACACTGGCCTCTATTGCACGAGGGTGATTAAAAATTCGACATCGAATCCCGCCATTATTTAAACAATAAATTATTATATAAGTTTAATGAATTTAAAACATTAAGTTGATATCGAAATGACTGATTGAATTCTACCGTACGAATAAAATCGTATAATGTGAAAACACTAGGGATGAGTTCTCGAAATCTTCGAACTCTCGAACACCTATGACCTTTAAAAAATTCGAACAGTTCGAAGTTCGAGAAAAAAGTAAGTTTGAATTCGAACATCCCGAATAGTTCGAGTTTAGTGTGTTCGAATTTTCGATTTTAATCAGCAGAATTTTTGAAATCAGATTTTTATTGATTAATAATATTATTGTTATTATTTCTAAATTTTCAAATGTTTTAATTTTTAAAGTTCGACAAGTTCGAAAGTTCGAATAAAATTCAGATTCGAGTTTGGGCTCGAGTTCGAATAGTTCGAGAAAAAATGGTAGTTCGAGTTCGAAAAAATTAATGTTCGACCCATCTCCAGAAAACACGCATTGGGTCACGTACGCCACTAAGCTTTTCGCGCCGTACGGCCTGCCGTATACTGTAGTGGCAGTAGACGGTTGCTACACGGCACGGCGCCGGAATTATGCCGTAACCGTATAATATGAAAGCGTAAGTATAATATGCTCTTCTTCGCGCAAAATATCGCTGCCCTTGTTTTTTTCCGTACATTTAAAACCGTGTAGTGCATTGGCGTAATTCTCTAAAATTACAGCAGGTGCAAAACTTTCATAGATTCAAAAATCAAAAAATCGAATTGAGTCGTTTTCAAAGCAGTTATTGCTTTGCTCGCGTATTATTTACCATTTTAAATTTGATTACATCCAAACATGAAAATTGTTCGCAACACAATCCGTATAATCTTCATGTTTTAAACTTTACACGAATATTGAATATATAATTAAAATATAAAATTATTTTATTATATAATTATTATATTTCTAATAAAAAATTTAACCATTTTTTTTTTTATCAACTAATAATATTGACTGAATAAACAATAATTTATTATATTCATATATCGTATTGATATTACAAATATTTTGATGAAATAACACAAAAAAAAAAAAAAATCAAATATTATCATTTCATTTTCATTATAAATTATTTTATTATATTACCTATTTATTTGCACACGATTTAGAAGCATGACACTTGGAATTGCATAATCTGTCCGCTTTTCTAAACTTACAATTATTTGTTTTGCAACCCTGTGTACAGGTACAGACAGCTATTCATTTTATCACTTCGATATGGCCATATGCGTATGGAAAATTCATGATTCTTAGAAAGGCAGTGCGATAGAGAACAAAAACAAGTTTTTGCAGCGTGTTTTGAAAATTCCGTAGTTTATTGTGAAATTTAATTGAATTGAATTTATTATAAATGACTTATATTATTTAACGATTATTATTATTATTATTATTAATTAATTGATTTAAAATATTCGTTATATGATAAGATTTAATAAAATTAATAATAGTATAATACTTTTGAACACTATAAACTATTATAAATGGCTGATATAAAATTACAATTTATAATAGAAATAAAAATAATATTTGTAAAATATTTGGTAAAAAAAACATTGTGGTTCACGTTGCCCGGGCAGAACGACATTGACCGGGCAATGTACACGTTGCCCGGTATTCCACATCGCCCGTAACATACTATATATATTATAATTTATAATCACGCGTCAGTCAATTTCGTGCGGGTTTTAATATGCACGTGTTACGAAGTGTAGATGATGCGGCCGCGCGTCGTAAAACGCGACGACGAGTATGTTGTGGCATATTTAATGAACGTCACTATGAATAATGAAAACGGTCCCCGAAGAGATGAAAGCGATCTAATTTCCACGAGTTTTTATTTCCCGGACAAAGTGTAATTTGACAAACTATCGGATTAAGTTTTAAGTCTTTAAATCCGTTAAAATGCTAAAAGGCTGAATTCTATAGTTTCCGCCACCGCCGCCGCTACCGGCACGTGGAACGGACGGGACGCGAAGGGATTACGCGGGGCGTTTCGTTTCGTAATTTCGTTTTGAAGACGCGCGTTATTTTCGCAACAGAATTGAAAGAGAGAGTGAGAGAGAGAGAGAGAGAGAGAGAGAGAGAGAGAGAGAGAGAGAGAGAGAGAGAGAGAGAGAGAGAGAGAGAGAGAGAGAGACAAGAAAAAAGACGGAAGAGACGAGAAAAATGTATAAAAATCCCAAAAACCCGTCGTGGTTTTTCGCTGTAACAATCTGTCGGACTGTGCGGAAAAGTTTACGTTTGTACACTCGTGTGATTGATAAAACGAGTGCAAAATATATAATATATATACGCAAAAAAAAAAAGAAAAGAAAACAATAAAAAAAAAAACAAACGTATACCTAGCGAGTAAACTTAACGGGGTGAAAATCGTTTCGCGCCATCGTATAAATCTCGTGACTGTAGAACGTTTGTGATTATATTATTATTCGATTTTAATAACAACTTCGCGGAGACGTCAGATCGCACGAACAATTTTCACCGAGACGATTTCACGATTTATTATTATTACTTTTTTTTTCCGCGGGAATAATACCCATAAACCGAATAATCGTATAATTTATACGTTATATTATATTCGATCGGGTTCGATGTATATAATATATTAAAATATATATACGTACGTAGAAACGGCTTGCCGCCGACTGCAACAACCGCGCGTTAAAAGAACACGTTTTGCGCGAAATAATATAATATATATTCGCATGCAAATCGTATCGTGCGCGGCGGCGTGTCTTTTTATATTTGACAGTTTAGATTTCAAACACTGTCCCCCCGTTTTCTCGTCCCGGAGTCGTTTCGTTTTCGTATCCAACAGCCGCGCGGAACAATGCGAAACGACCGGCACACAATGGTCGGAAATACAAATTTAGGCGGACAAAATAGAAAAAAAAAAAGATTAAAAATTAGATATTTAGCACTTTTTTTTTATCAGTACAATAAATGAAAAACATTTAATAGGAATTGGGTTATTATAAAAACGATAACCACTTTAAAACGCGATAACTTTAAAACGATTAAAGACAAAATCTACAATATCTACGGTTGATTAAGAATATCAATTCACTTCTTTGTCGGTTTTAGTTCGGTGTGTTTGTTCAATTTTATAAAAGTTAAGTTATTATTTTAAAATGGACATCAATACAAATGGTAAGTTAAATTTAAATTCATTCATATTATTCTAATGGATGCATGGTGTATATGTATTGCATCAATATCAAACATTTTTTTTAGTAGTGGTTTTACATTTTTAAATACATTATATTAGAAGAAATCTAAAATGATCATAAATAAATATAAAGGTATTACTCAAAAACTTCTTAGCTTTTCAATGACATAATTTTTATCTGCGTCGAGTTGCGTCTATGTTTAGCATATCTGTTATTAGATTAACATCTAAAATTAATTTAAAATCACTAGATGAAGATATTAGGGCACTAATAATTGTTGAGGTAGACACAAATAGTGACTCTGATAGTAACAGTGACAGTGACAGTGTCAATGAAGATGATTCCGAATGAAACAACAACAATTTTAAAACTAATATTATAATATGGTCTGTTTTGTAAAAACAAAAATAAACTTTCTTTCATTTAAGTACGTTTTCATCATATTTGAAATTTAGCAATAATTACAATTGAAAATGTAATAACATAAGGAACACATTTTGCAAATAAAATAATTTTGTCCGCTTAAATTTGTATATCCGACCACCGTGCGGCAGACGCGCGGTATTGGTTTTTCGCCCGAGCGAGCGTTCGCCGCGTGCGTGTTTCCTATAGAGAGGCCGAGTTTTTCTATCGGTTTTGTTTCCACGTAATATAATATATATCATATTACCTACCCCGTGCGTTTCGATAATTTTACTATAATTCCCCCCCTCCCCCGTTTTGGGTCTGACAGTGATTTATGCCCGTCAAAGGCTAAACAACGCGGACCGAAGGTGTTGTGTGTGTGTGTGTGTGTGTGCGTGTATTACGCCGTTAATATTGCGTTCGAACGCCAATTTATTGGTTCGGAAAAGTTACGTAACAATTATTGTTTTTATACGTTGACAAATAATATTTTATCCTTATCGTTTTTCCGCGAAAACGATGTAAATGCGAAACGGTCGTAATTTTCACATTTCGTTGTACCTACCGATGTCGCCGTGAACTTTACCGTCGGCCGGCGATTTCGCAGTCGGAGGAGAAGTTTATGTCGGGGCGCGAAGTTTTATGTGCGCGCACGGTGGGTGTAAAATTTCCGTTTTCGCCAAAAAGGACCGACGCGTTTCCGTGGAAATGATTAAAATTAAAAACGGGTTCGCAATAATAATAATAATAATAATCGTACGCGCTCGTGATGACGTGATAATACGCAGATAACGTCAATAATGGCGCGCGTTCGCCCGCGTTTCGGAAGGCAAAACGTTCTTTGCCCGGAAACCGTTCCGAACACACCTTCGCATGTGCGTGTGTCAAAGTCGGAGGAGATGTGCGCGCACAGAAAATCGGTTAGCCGTCGCGACGGGACGAGCGTGGCAGGAGTGAGTTTTCGTTCCAAAAGATACCGATGACGAATCACGTGGCGTTCGGAGATCGATACGGCGGACGGGTGTGAGATACGTTCGCATATATTATTATTATTATTATTATTATTAGGAGATGCGTTCAACCGATAAGTCTACCTCGGGATTTCCGGTTTTGAAGTAAAGACATTTCGCTCGCTTATTCGTAGCCCAGAGTTCCGCGCACGCGCACAGTGTACACACGTATTTATAGTGTGTAAAATATACAACATTATGTTATAATCGTAACGGAGATTACGGAATTCGCGTGACGTGCGTGTCTGAGTTTTATTTTACGAAAAGTTTTCGTCCAACGGAAGAAAACGATATTTTTCGGCCGTAAAATCGTTATTTTTTTTTCTCTACGCGTAATCCGATTTCTCCTTTTACATAATTTCGCCCCGGACGAATCTTTTAAAGTGTTTTATTTTTCAATTGGTTCGGAAAGCGTAAAGTTTAAAGGGGTGAGAAATTTCATGTAGACCGTTCCGGGCATGTCGAACGTTCTACGTTTCCATAATTTTCCGAATAAGAAAACAAAAGTCGTTTGTTTTCCTATTACGCATAGTTGAAAATATATCGTATTCGTTGGCTCGGTCAAATCAAAATCACCTAGACAATATCAATGTGAAACGTCGCATTTATGTTATTATTCTTTCGAAACGGCACACGTTTTCTTTTGGGCTCGCGCGAATCGATTGTGATATTTAAAATTAATTTTCGATAATAATAACACGACTGAGGAGCGTAAACACGGCGTAAACTGCCGACGAGAAACGTTTAACCGAAAACAAAGGCGTAACACGAAAAAATAATTGGCCCACGATATTCGTTCGTACAATGATAATCAGTCGAGTTTTCTACATCGGTACGGGCGCGCACTGCTTTTCGAACGTTATTCAACGACGATAATATCTCGGCATGCCGCCGCCGCCGCCGTGTCGACTTACCGAACGTATTCAATAAGTAAAAATTTCATTTTTCTCTCATTGATACAACTGAAGGTATTACGGGAATGAATGGACGCGGCGGCGGGACGTTTCAGCTTTATTAAAATGCGCTTAAGGGTCGTACTTATTGAAGTATTATAATATTACGTCCGTGAAACGTATTGAAATCTGAGCCCGTGACGAACGTTTGACGACCGAAGCGTTCAAAGTGAAATTATTTCGAATTAAATAAAACGATGAGATTCAAAAAACGTAATTATAAAATGTTAAATTACCGGCGGAATTCGCTTTGTTTACGTATTGATTATTTGTAATTTATATCTCGTGCACACGTTGATATTATATGCGTACACGGCGCGGCAGCTAACCCACACGCGTCTAATGTGTTTTGGGAAATCGAAACGACAACGCTGGAAAACAAAAAAACAAAAAATAATAATAAAAGCGAACGTGACGAGGAGAAACAGTATATCATACTTCTTTCTCGTGACAGCTTCGATCCATTTAGATAATTATTTTACTATAGTAATTACTGTTATACATTATGTACGTCAATATAATTTTTAATCCAAAGAGGACTTCAAAAGTTTCGCGTAGACCGTTCGTACCGAGGTCAGATACTTGTTTTGGTTTTTTATTAAAAAAAAAAAAGTTATTCTTGGAATTGTTCAAAAAAAAAAAAAAATCAGTAAATTTTACCGTGTACGATTAGTAATTTTTCTTCTCTTTTTTTTTCAGAGAAAAGGTTTTCGATCGTTATACCTACGTCGTGCTAACTTAATACAAGTTTAACGACCTCAAAACTTTCGTGATTCACGCTGATTATTTACCCGAGTTTTAACCAGTGGACGTGACGTATCTACTGCAAAGTGACGTGATATAGTTTTCGAATCGTTTCGATGGCGATTGAACGTCGAAAACTGTTTTCGTTTAACGAAATACCTGTTTTATTAGCCGAGTCGATGAGATTTGCGACGTCGAAGGTAGAATTCGACCGTTTGACCGTTATAAAATTCTTATTTCTACGTGTAAGGTCTTCAATAATAAGGTTCTAGACTTCAAAAAGATATGTATCACGACCGGCACACGGAACCGCGTTCTTCCAGACGCGTTTTGTCGTTTGACCGTGGCCGATTCGGGCTTTTATAACCATTCACAATCGTGTAATTTTTCGCACCGAGTTTCATCACTGATTAAAGGGAAGAGGCGCCATCGTGTTCCCGACAACTCCCCGAGTCGTGTTTTACATTCGGCGTCAAAAATTTTGATTATCATCACATATCATTGAACGCAGTGGCGGATTGGAAGCTTATTTAAGGGGAGCGAATCGGTATCATGGATTCTTAAATAACAAGGACGCAACTGAAAACGTTATGAAATTTACAAATTTATTACAAAAAAACAAAATATCTAGGGGGGGGTCGATCGCCCCACACAATTTTTTAAATTTTAGAACGCGAATTTAAAAATTTTAAATTTCTATCTGTTTGTAAATTCGAAAAAGCCATTTCGCGAAACGGATTATTCGATAAATGTTGACGCTCAAATCTCTTATAAACGTTAATCTGTTAATTTTCTATGATATTTTTAAGTTTGTGAAAAAGTCAACTATAATATTGTGTTTTGCATGATTTCATCACATATCATTGTATGCCACGATCGAGTAAACGGCTGATTGAAATTTAATTGATTCCAAGATTTTTGTTATCACTCGTAGTTATTACTCTATTATAACTAGGTAATTGAAATTGATAGGTATTTATCACTATTAATCATCGAAATCACTGACTTAAGTAAATTTGAATTTTCAAAAAGTTTCGAAAATCATAATTATTCATTAATGACCAAACTTTTATACTACAATGATATTACTTTGATGATACAATTTTTCTAAAATTTTGGTCTACAAATGACCATTTTGATTTTTTTTTAAATTTAAAATTTTAATATTTGAGTTTCAAAAATCAAAAAAAAAAAAATAATAATAAATTTAATACGCAGTGCTATGAAATTAAAAAAAAAAAAAAAAAGTTAAAATAATGAATAGAAAAACGTTAGGTATTGTACTTCTCGAATAGATCTGACTCACCGTGTATGATAATAATATAACATGTATAAAATCACATATTTAAAGATATATCGTGCGTAACGATACGCGTTCTCGGCGAAACCGATGACAATAGAAATGGAAATTTCCAAAGAATCGTTAAATATTAAAATTATAATTGCCATGCGAATAAGGTCGAGTTTGGGGACGACGAATTCTCGCAGAGGCGTATTTACGAATACGTACGTCGGAACACCGCACGTCAACGGTATCGTTTCGCGTGGGATGAAAACAAGAAGCGTGCTGTTCCGGTGCACTACTAATCACGATTATTATCGAGGGTCGATCGGACGTAGTAGAGCTCTGCGAGCGGGACCGGTCGCAGACATTTGGGGAAACGAGTGTTTTGCCGCGAAAATTGATACGTTCGGTCACCGCGTATCATAATATTATTATGATAATTCGCGTATCGCGTGAGGCGCCACGGCGGTACGTGTGCGCCGTAATCGATAATCACACATTCAATAAATAAATAAATAAATAAATACGTAGAAACGCGTCCGTCGTGGATTTCGTTTCGTCCCGTCATTATTTGCGTATTAGCGCTGTAACTGTTATCGTTGTTGTGTTAATATTTAAAAAAAAAAACAAAAAGAAAAAAAAACACGGCTATTTGAAGAAAAAAAAAACAAAAATGAAAAGTAAAAATTATAAAAATAAAAACGATAACGAAACAAATAATATCAGGGCCGAACGACGACGATTTGGCGTCGGTACGGGAACACCGACCGGTCGACCGACTCGGCGGCCAAACACCACCGGGTAGTACGAAATCAGCATTCCGTGTGCGAGACCGTCACGCGTGATTATTCGCGAAAAAAAAACCCACCCGTAGGCGCGACGTACACGCGGTGTGATCCCGAAACGTATCGCAGCGGTCGCGCGCCCGTGCGTGCGTGCGTTATGTTTCGACGTTTTGTTTACTGATTACGGCGCGGGGCACGCGTCGTGAATAAATAAATCGTTCGATACTATAAGCACGACGGTCGCGTAACACTACCCATTATGATATTACGTATTATGTTATCATTCGGGAACGGCGTTTTGGCCCGTAAAAAAAAACAAAAAAAAAACAATAAAACGCTGACGTAATTAATTGAACGACGACGTACATAAATATTTCGTTGCTATTAATTAAAAACTTAATTCTTGAATTTATTTCGATACTTTATATAAAATGTTACTATGATTAGTTGGTTTTAGATTCTGAGTGAAGCGAAGATCTTATGGTTTTACAATGATGTTTATTATTATTTTTTTTTTCTGTAAACACTTTTTCGTATAGAAATCCTTGTCCGAAAGTTTCGTCCAGCAACTTTTTAGATTCGAAATTGAACTGAGATGGCACTTTAAAGAGGTCGTTTTTCCAAAATCTCCATAGTTTTTCCAGTAATCAAGAATAACGATCGAAAAACTGAGTAAAAACGGTAAAATCGGTAAAAATCCGCCATAAACGAGATTTTCACTGTTCAGATTTTAGGTATTTAGTCATAATCGAAAAGTATTGAAGCTAGAAATTTGAACATTTTATCCGATATCAAACACATAATTTTTTATATTGGACAACATTTTCAGAACAATTATAGCACTTTTGACTTAAATATGGAACTTTTAATTTACCAAATTGTTTGAAAGTTTTTATGTAATATAATTTTAAATATTTGACAAAAAGTTCTGAAAATTTAATATGACCTTACTCATATACCTACCTAATTATCTTAACAAAAATTCAAAAATCGTGACTCAGAATTTTTTTTTATACACACTTTAATAAATAATTATACGATTTTTTACGATATTGTCTGATTTCTTTTAAGTTTATTTCTAATGAAATATTGAGTATTTGTTAGAAAGTTCTGAAATTTTAATACAAGTTTACTCTTATACTAAACTATCAATACCGAAAAAATATCAATAATCGTGACTCAAGATTTTTTTTCCAAGCATTTAAAAAATTATACAAATAACCGTAAAATACGTAAACAGTATTTAAATAATAATATATTATATTACACTGAAGCTTTGCTCAGAATCGTTTTATACTAAAGAAATGAGTCATCATTTCTTTAAAACTTAGTACATTCATCACCAATATCTTGTCCGAGGACCCTTCATCTATTCTTTTAATTATCTTTTTTGTTATTCTAATATTTCTTTTCATCGTAATGTACAAAATGTATTTAATTTTATGTTAAATATCAATTTGAATGTAACTCGGCTCCGTCACAAGCTACGGCTTATAGGAAAAGATGTATTTCTTACATATAATATGTATGTATTTATAAGGTAAATAAATGAAAAAAAAAATGTTTTTTGTAATATTATTTTCTCTTGATTATAGTCGCGTCATAATCATAATTTATAATTTTTCGGTTTATTTATTTATTTTTTGATTCCAAACTTTCTCATCTACGTGCGTTCTAGAACACCGACTTAAACCACGTATTCGATATCTCTCGTAGACGTCTTGTACTTGTCGGGTTTCTCGCAAAGTCATAATGTGCTGATTGAGTGTGTGTGTGTGTGTGTACGTGTGTGTAAATCTGCTCGTTTATTGTACGCGCTCATGTAAATAATAGGTATTCGGGCTGCGATAGGGAGAACGTAGTGTTTAGTCGACGAGTATAACTGAACATTATAGTTTCTGTGTACGTTTCGAAACTGTCGGCGGATCTCGCGTAATATCCTACGGGGAAATCGGAAGGGTTGTTGTTGGACAACTTGTATCGTCATTTTGAAAACAGATATTGTCATCACGTAAACACGGCTTACTTTCAGATAAGTAAGTAATTATCAATACCGCAGTTATCCCACCGCCGCCGCGCCGCTTCCGCCGCCGGCGTCGGCCCAGAACTTTTGTTGCTAAAGCTCTTCGCGTAATGCGACGAAGACTACAGTGCAATTTGTCTAAGTCAAAGATGTTGTGTGTTGCATAAATGGTTTCCATCAGCGTTTAAGGTAGCCTTCCAAAATTAATGAAATCTCTCCTCTTCTCCCCGCCCGGATCCGCTACCCTCGGGGCACCGGTTCGGCTCAGGCTTCAAGACTTCAAAATTGAACTTTCTTACTGCTCATACACACGGGATAATAAGCGATTAGAGTGCTGTCAGGAACACCGTATCGGAAAGTTTATCGCGTTTGCTTTAAATCCGTGTAACGTACACTTACCCGCCTATCATATTTGCTTATCATGTGCAGTCAATTTAAATTGTTTCAAGACGATAATACATACGAGATACTTCTGCTGCACGCAAACACGAACGAGCGTGGGTATAAGTATTACAGTCGATCCTCTTCATATATTTTGACGGGGCGTTTTGTTTCCACGAAAAAAAGGAAACGTTTAAACGTCTGTTGTCTATGGTTGAAATCGATCTAAACTCTTTTCTCTGTACGAGTGGCGAATAACGAAACTAATTAAGAAAAAGAAAAAAAAACTTGACATAAATCCGATAAACATGCAATATAAGTGAACAATACTCCAGAGCAAATTGATTTCGTACAGTAAGGGTGTCAACGCACTCTTAACACGACGTATTGTGGTTAGTGGAGCGTGCCGAGGGGGTGGTTTCGGCAGCTCAAATTACTTCTATGCCGTTTTGGTTGTTTTGTTGGCTCATTTATTAATTTCTCCAAAGACATTATGCCCCCCCCCTAAACAGGTTCGTGTGGTTCCCTGGGCAGAGTCGGTCTGCACCAACTGGCGGTGGCTTTTGGATATTTTCTAGTATTAGAAACCCATAGTGAATCGATAATATTAAGAAATCAAAATTTGAAATAACATTGATGTTTACGAAATTAAAACGTATCTCAACTCTAATATTTCCATATATTATATACTACACACGCCTGCGTGCGGACGTACGCACACACAAGATCCTTGGCATAGAATGATATTTTTATTCATGATAAAAAGTTAATTACTAGCATGGATGTATAGATCAAGAGTGCATGCAGAATTTTATTTAGGAGGGGATAAATATTTTTAAAAATTACGCCGCTAAAAATAAATTATAGCCCAGTATTAATAATGATATGAGCTCAACCTTAAAAACCAACCTTTCAGAATAGTTTACACTCATTCAAACGAGTATTTAGCTGATCAATAAAATAACTTGACAACGGAATAAAAATTTAATAATTGATTTTGCGAAGCACTTATTGGTAGTATGAAGGCATTCCATAACAATCTGTTTTCATTAAAAAATTCTTGAAATTGAAGTATCAATACCAAAAAAAATTAAATTTTTCTTCTAATTTTATCAAGAAAATTGCATCAATTTTTTATTAGCCTCAGATGCATTCACATCTTCTATGAAATCAATATATAAAGGTAAGTTAGGCCTAAAATAAATCTGAGTTAAGAACGACTTAGAATGATGTGTTATAGTAATAGTCAATTTTAATTTCTAATTGTTTTAATTGTTAGGAAAAATTGATGGTAAAATAATTCCCAGCGAAGATCTTAACCATAACGTGGACAATATAGATCATAATTAATTATACTTGGGATAATATATTTTCAATTTGACATGTAGTCCATTTTCCAAGATAATTCAAACTTTTAAAATTTGGTTTCATCGTTTATTATTAAAAATAAAAAATAAAAATAAAAATATACATATGGTATTACATATGTGTATTTAAAAGAAAATATTAAAAAAAAAAAAAAAAATGAACAGTTTTTTGCTATTCATGAATGTGGTAACTGGAAAGTTTCAAATAGTCCAATTATTATAGTCCATTATATACATAAAAGAGTTTAATTCTCAAATAGGATTTAAATGTTTTTTAAAGTACAGACTAAGTTTGTAGTGGACTAATTGAAAATCAGTATGTCAGAGTCCCAGTTATGAACTAGACTGACTCTGGGCGCTGTGTCATGATCAAGTATCTTTTATAAGTCACGAGTAGCACACGTTTTACTGTCGTTAAGTTTAAACCATACATGCGAGCAAAGCGTTTAAAAATAATTTTTGACGACTTCCAATAATGTTTACGACACGTGACATACAATCGTGTATTGGTTATAGATGTAATAACTACGTCGATTTTTTTTTGGTAATTTACCAAGGAAGATTTACGTAAATTTACCGTAAATTCTGTAAATTTGGTAAATTTTGGTAATATTTGTATGTCATAATAGAGACACCCCTAGGAACTCTTGGTTTCCATTTTTTCATTAATTTATAGTTATTGTAACGCTTATTTTTATTGTTTACTGGATAGCAGGGTGTTCATGGTATTATAAATTTAACATACGATTTTATACAAGCACCTCGTAGTGTATTATACTATTATTGACATTTATTTGTATTTTAAATCATTTTATATGAATATAAATACTAAACGTGTACCTAAAAAATAAATTGTAAATTAATCAAATCAGATTCATTAGGTACCTTGACATAACATCGACAGCAAAAAAGACAAAATAAATTCTGCAGTCTTTTAGTTTTATTTGTATTTTTCTCTAGTTATAAATTGAACGTTTGATGTTTTAAGTTTTATTATATAAACTATTCCATTCGACTGATATGTTATGAATATGTATCTTGTTAAGACGTTTAATTTGAGGTGTCACATTTTCGGTAAAAAAATTATTTACCAGTCGAAAAATAATTGGTAAATTTACCAGTAATTTACCTTAGCGGTAAATTTACGCGGTAAAAATTTACCGAGCTTACATCTCTAGTATTGGTGTTTAAATCTTTTCATCCGCATAAAGAATATTTATTATTATTATTATTTTTTTTTTTTGACGTGGTACTTGTATTTGTAGTAACAGATTGTCAATCAAATGGCTATTGGCCAGATTATAATCCACACAACGTATTATGTTTTATTTACTATCGATGTGTTTTTATTTCGTACGTTTGTTTTCACAACATTATTGTTAGCGATCGTGTTAAAATATCGCCGTGACGACGTGGGCATAGCCAATCAGAGTGTTGATTGCAGTTATTGACGTATTATTATTTCCGACGGCTATGATGACGGACGACGGTTCGTTCCCGTTCTCCCGTGTATAATTTATAATATCCAACCGTGTAATGAACGGCTTATTAGTCATACACGCGGTAATTCGCCGATGTGATTGGAAGTATAATATTTTACAGGAATATTAGTCAGACCGAACAGAAACTCGACTATTTCATTCGTTTTCGAGACCGAGAGGGTAAAATCGCTATGCTTCTATACGGAATCGAAATCGTCTGGAATAAAAAGCAATAATTGTCTGTGAACAGCCAATTTAAAAACGTCGCGTTTTGATAATTTCACTATCGTATTTTCAAATTATTTTCAAAATCATAATATTTTCAAATGTCTTTTATTCGTCGGTTTGTAATAAGCTGACGTTAAGTGTTTCGATATATTTCCAAATACGATTATTGTGCGAAAACGAACTAGTTTTTGTTCGGGACTAAGCTCTGTACGCTTTATTTATCCATTAACGCACGCTTAATTAAAACTCGCACTGCACTCGCGAAACGAAAACGAGGCAGCACCAAAACATAATCTAGGAGTTTAATGATGTTGGATATCATTTTCATTTGGTCCGTCTATTTAGAACATTTAACTGCGAGTATACCGAATTTCCGTCGATAGAGGTACAATGTACCTACTTTTTACGTGTGGATTTATTCAGAGACATACCGTAATGCAGCTTCCTAAATCGTTAACGACGATATGAATAATTATAAATAAAATAAAATATAATACGTTTTTTTTCCATTACAGTGTGATTATATTTACGATTAGCGTTTTTCAAAATCTGAACTAAAAATCAATACGATCCGCTCGGGCTGATCATAAATGGTAAGTCACTGTGAAATCGAATAATATTCGAATTTCTATGCATCCAACTTCTCGATAACTGTAGATAAATCTTAATAATTGAAGACTATTGGATATTGTCGTTTGTAAACGTATATCAAGAACACGAGTTAGCGGTGAAATCGTAATAATAATAATTGGCTCGTTTATATCACAACTTTATTACACAACCATTATAATATACTAGTGATATTTATTTTTATTTATTTGCAAAGCTCACGATTTCCCAGTTCGTATTGTGTGAGATCAACAGAATCTCGACTTCTTCGACATGATTAAAAGTTCGTGATATTTACACGTTTACAATATTGATAATTTACCGCACGCATAACACATTTAAACAAGTGATTGAACGCGTTAAAATTAAATCCGTTGTTTTGTTATTGTTTCAAAATATCATATTATTATGTATATACCAAACACGAATTCGCCGTAGAAATTATCGTGTGATACGTTGATTGTTTGTGACGGATTTGAATATTTTGCGTGATGAATCGTGTTTGAAATGCGCGAGCGATGTTAAGCGTGGTTTTACAGAGTAAATTCAAGCGTGATCAAACTTTGTTGTCGGTGCGGATATTTCGGATGTGTTTTGTGTACGTGTTATAGTTTTCGCTGTCGAACAATAATTGGAGCGGGTTAATAAAATCGGGTAAAGCTACGGTAAGGAGCCACGGAGAGAGACGATAAGATTTCATTGTTATTATTTTTGTTATTATTATTATTATTATTATTATTATTGTTTTTGAATCAAAAAGGAACTCGCGTTTTCGGTTATCTTGCACGAGGCGTTAGAACTCGATAAAAACGTGTTGAAATCTCGATATCTAGAGTCCGGTGGATTTCAATAATCGCAACACGGCCGGTAGCCTCGCGGGGCTACCATCCGCGTATAAGTTTTCGGAAATCTCGGGTGTTCCGAGTCCTAGTGAACCTAACACCGGGTGCGGGGGCAAGGGGAAGGACCCTACAGCAGCCCGCGTCGTCGTAGTCGTCGTGGTAAACTAACCGTTGACCCGATATATCGCGGGCGCGTGCACACACACACATACGCACACACACTAGATATACGTATCGCCAAGCTATAACAACTATAATACACACGTACACGTACGCACGAATTTATGGTCACCGCCGCGTTACAGGGTCTAGACGCCGGGACGGAGGAGAGGGTAGGTACGGGGTGGGGAGAAAATACCCTACGTGGGAGAAACAAGGATTTGTTCCATCGTTACTATACTCGGTATTCCGTGTACACTATATATTATTATTATACACTGCCTGGTCGAACGTACACATACAGGGTGTTTCACGAAGATGTTGAATAACTTTTGTTCTATTCAATATTTTTAACTTTTTTTTTTTTAATGACTACTATAGCCTAGCGCTACAACAAAATTACATAAAAAATTTTTATTTTTTATTTTTAAAACTCAAATTTCAAAATTTTAAATATTTAAAATTTAATTTTAGAGTTTGAAAAAAAATCAAAATAGCCATTTTGTAAACATGATTTTTAGAAAAATTTTGGTGTTTGAAATTCTTATAAAGGTTGATCCGTTAATTTTCTATGATTTTTTAAAGTTAACAAAAATGTAATAATATGTATCGTTTATCAGTCATCAGATAATATCACATAGTAATAGTTGAACTATTAAGCAATTCAATTCGATTTTTTGTAAACTTTAAAAAATCATAGAAAATTAACGGATCAACCTTTATAAGAATTTCAAACACCAAAATTTTTCTAAAAATCATGTTTACAAAATGGCTATTTTGATTTTTTTTTCAAACACTAAAATTAAATTTAAAATTTTGAAATTTGAGTTTAAAAAAAAAAAAAAAAATTAATGTAATTTTATCGTAGCGCTAGGCTATAGTATTCATTAAAAAAAAAAAGTTCAAAATATTGAATAGAACAAAAGTTATTCAATGATTATTCATGTTCAGATCTTCGTGAAACACCCTGTATACGATGTACCTATACGGAGAACCTCATGGACGCGTCGACTAACACACATACACACACACACACACACACACACACATTTTATTGTAACCGAAGCCGATAACATCCGAAATTCACGTGCCGTAGCTTCGGGTCGATGAGTGTACTAGTGCACGAGTGTTAAACGTTGTTGTGCGAAGGAGGTAAACAGGGTGGATATAGTGTGCGGACGGGTCGCAGGGTGGAAAGAGGGTAGTGCGACCGCAAGAGATAACGAACCTCTCGGCCTCACGTAATTATTATGCGTCCGAAAACAGCGCAAGGATCGAGGATCGTCCTCGCCGACTCGGCGGTGGGCGTGCGCGCGAGGGGAGGAAACGCGAGTCAGGACACGTGTGTGCGGGTGTGTGTTCACTCGTTACGCAAATCAAAAGGGATCCGCGTGACCATTTTTCACGCGGTCACCTACGACGCGCGCGTGTCGGAGCCGGAGGACTCGCCTCGGGCTCCCGGCGGCCGACACGATGATGAATGGACCCCGACGACGACGACGCAACCGGCGCCGAGTCGACGGTGACAAAGGTGTTTGCCGCCGGCGTTTCGTCTCCCGGTAATTGACAAGTTTGCGCGGAGGGAGCGAAACGCGCGGCGAAAATAGGAAAAAAAAATGAATAAAATAAAAATTGACACGTCCCTGTCGTGGCGGAAATTTCCATATCCGGGCGCGGCGGGTCCCGTGCGGGACGACCACTGACTTATGACGGGACCGTTCCGCGGCGGCTGTCACCTCCCCGGGGGAGGCGAGTGCCGGCAGACCACAAAAAAAAAAAAAAATAAATAAATACAATATTTAAACGTACATGTAGTGTCTAACTGGTCGTTATCACATGGTCGTACGAGCGGTTTCCGTCGCAGGAATAACCCGCGCCAAACGCTCGTTTCGTCGTGTGTCGTCTGTATCTCGTCGTTACGGTCGAGTCGATCCGGCGGCGGCGCTAACGAAACGAACACAGGGAGATACGTAACACGTCCTGCGGCCCCCGACGCCGGAGGATTCGTCACGTGCACGAGGATCACGTCACGTACGGCCTTACGTTCGCACGGGTTCGACGACGATATATCGCTGACGGATCGTTCGCCATTGTCGAGTGGACGAAAATTAATAGGCGAGCGATTTTTGAGGTGTAGAAAAAAGTGTTTTGAAAAAAAAAAGTAGTCGATCATCTGCTGGATTAAAAATTTTATCGTGAACCATATTCTGTGGATTCTGTGATTATTGAAACATTTTTGAGACCGAGATAACGTTTTTGATCGGTGAAAACTCGACGATTTTATCGAGAAATAACTCGAAAGAGCAATATATATTATGAGCCTACGCCGAGCTTACGTTGCGGTTTTAAATTGTTGAAATTCAAACATATAAATAGATTTTCACGTATTTACAATTATTTTAAACACGTGTGAAGAGGTCAATGACGATTTTAATAGTTGTCTATACATTTATCAGTTAAACAAAACATTTGTTTATATGGAATATTTATTAGAGAATCTATAAAATGTTACTATTTAATAACACGGAATTTATCACGTTTATAATAATGTCACGATATTAAATCAATAAGTTTTGAACATTTCGGAATTTTCTATTTATTTTATTAAAAAATATTATAAAATGCTAAGAATAACATTGAAAATTACTGCATTACATTTTTTTTTACTTTACCTATCAGTTATCCTATTGTCGAATACTTAAGAATAGTGGTTACAATGAGCTAGGAAATAAGAGTAAAATCAAAATGCCATTAATTTTATCTGGATCTATTTACTATGATATTTACACATTATGTTATTTTTTTGATATTTTTATTTTTTAGTTATTAAACGCTATGTAAAAGCGTAAAAATTAATACTTTTATACAGAATCATTTCAAATTGAAAAAAAAACAGTAATAAAACATGTACTTAAAAAACAATAAAATTAGTAACTAAAAGAACCCATATAAATTTAGCACATTTCGCACCAAATTTATTGAAAAAACCAGAGTTATCAAGTATATATTTTGCACCATTGCATAGTAACGATATAGTACCTACACTTACTTTTAATTTTTAACAGCTTTGATTCACTGTATTCGTGTTTGTTGGTTTAATATCTGTGCGCTGCGTAATCGGGACATTTAAAAAATGCTTCTAGTGGAATATCATTTATGAATACATTTATAACTCACTAATCGCAAATATTAAGGCATAGGTGTCTCTAATGTGATACTTCCTATTATGCAATCACTCAATCCCAAATTTTTGTCTTCATACTTATTATTTATCGTGAAAACTGTGTATAGATCGTAATATTTCAAAATAAAGAGAAAAATATTTGTCAAAAAAAAAAAAAAAACTCGCAAATCGCAATAGTCTATTCGCACCGAAATAATTGATGCGGTGGATAAAATATAATATATTCCAGTATTGAAGTGTCACTTAACACGGAACGAAAATTGTATTATAGAATTGCTACAACGATTCGCACTTAGTAGGAAATAAATTAATAGTAAAATTTCCGGGAACTCTGTGTACGTAATTTAAGTATTTGGAGAGAGATAGAGAAAGGAACAACTTATTTAAACGAAAGAAGTAATTAGATGGATATGTCAGTAGTGGAATTACACTGTATTTCCTTTACTTCGGCTGCTATTTATTTATTTGTTGTAATGGACGACGAAATAACGCAACGAATATAGCAAATATACTCTACTTGTATTTTAACCCGTGTTTTTGCATGATGAATATTTACTACGAGTAAGATATTTCGATTAATTTACGAAACATCAATGAATTTCAGCGAAATAAGACACGTGTTGAGTAAACACTGTTATTTTTGTATTAATTTTACATCGAAATGAAAAATATCACATATTGATTATACACTATTATAATATAAGTTTATTACTTAATTAATTTCAAATAATGCTTTAATTACGTCAAAGACTATTTTACAAAATACGTATACATCAAACGACCTTAAAATCTCCGATTTGACGGACAACGTTCTATTTACTAAAACGAATATCGTTTTGTTTCCTAGAAATGTGTTTTTAAAATAATATACAAAAAAGGGATAAATTTGTTTTAATCGTAATAGATTTTCACTCAAAGCGGTCGTTGTGTATGTATACGAAATATTGAAAAAGAAGAGAAGAAAAAGTTATGTATACCTATCGAGTTTTACTTAGGTTTATTTTTATTTCTAGGCCAGAAGAAAAATTCCGGGATGTCCATATGGTGTTATAGCACGTATAAACATTGATAATTTATTTTTGAAATATTCATTATGTAATGCAATATGATTTTTTCAGATAAAATTAAAATTAGTTTATGCGATTATTGTTTTCTGATGCGATAATTTTTTGAAAATCACACGTAGGAGACTACTACAGACGCGGATACGTGTATCGTTCAGTGTTGATTAAACGTGAACGTGTGCAATCGTTTCGGATAAATATATAATATATATATGATATTTCTAGCGCGTGTTACTGTCGATGTGGTACGTAGTACTGTGGAGGCTGACATTCAATTCGACCTAAATCGAAGAATTTTGGTTAATTGAAAATTTGTAAGAGTTTTTTTTTTGTTTTTTTTTTTAAGTGAATTTACACACTTACTTAACGATTTTGGCGAACGTGCACTTGCGCACTTGTGCGTGCCACGTTTTTGCGAATGTTGATAATAATATATAACCGATATGGCGTTTTCTGTTGAATTATTCAATAACTCGAACGCATTTTATGTATTGCATTTTTCGCATGAGCAATTTGATTTTTTCAACCAACTACAAGCCTGGAAATCGATTCGCAATCGTTTTTGTTCGGTGTTTAATGTAAATACCGTACGGAACGTTTACCGATTAATTTTAGGATTAGTTAGTTGACATTGTTGTATATTATTTTGTATCGATTAGTGTCCGCACTCAATTGGCGATGTATCACCACTACTATTTAAGTATCGAAATTCACGCGAATACCTCGTAAACGAAATAAATTACATCGACACGTACTTTTTGATCGATTTTTCGATATACGAATATTTTGATTTTTATGTGTGCAGACATTGGCCGACTTTGTACACCACCGTGATTCATGTGCATCAATACGGAGTATCGTTTTTTTCCCTTTTTAGCCTTCGATTATACGAGACCGCTTGTTTTTATTTTTTATTTATTTTTTTTCCCTCCCTACGCGTTTCTCTCGCATAACGTTTCAATATTCTCACTCAAACGACCGCAGTAGTTGAATTATTGTTTTATCGCGGTTATATCCATCTGCCCGGCCGGCTTAGTGCAATATTGTGTTCGATAACAAGAGTCTACCCGATACGTTTCGCCGAGTAGTATTACGTACGTCATGAATCAATTATTTCATACTTTTGAGACGAGGGGGGAAAAAATAGTATTTTATCAAAGATTTAAAATGCGGCACGCTGAAGTGTTCCGTTACTCTCGAAGTATTGTGGATATTATTTGTTCGAGAAGTTTTTATCTCGAGGCTAAACAATTAGCAACTTTTCAAGGAATAACATCGGAAGACTGCAAAATATAAGAAAAATATATAGCGAAAAAGAAGCGAAGGGATAATTATGTACATACCGGGTTTTACTAGGGTTTTTAACTGAGGTCTTTTTTTACAAGGGAAAAACAGAATTATTCCGCAGCGTCGATATACATCGGCTTTCCAATACTCGTGCGAAGATTTATTACAATATCAGTGTTATCACCGTCGGTTGTACCGTGTTTGCTGTGTTCCGTTTTGTATACGTAGCGGTTGCCGTGGAGAAAAACGATTAAAACGGAGGACCGATGTCAAATAAAACGTTTACCGAGATTAGGTAAGTTTGATGAGCAAAGGAATAATACAAGTAAAAAAACACAAGTATTCAATAAAAAGGTTATATTTAAAAACGTATTTGGACGGCGAGGTAAAATTTGTTGTTTGAATATTTCGTGCTCGATAAAACTAACCGTTGTAAATACGTATGGTAAACATTATTATCTAAATGCTCGTGGATTAAATTCGAAAAATGTCCGTCTGCGAGAAACCCATTGCTCGTCGGATCCCGATAAATAATACAAATAATAATAAATAATTTGAGCGCTCGGGATATTTGCGAACCAATAATCTTTCGAGTGTTTGCTTTGCCGAGCAATTTTCTCTGGAGACAAATCGACGGTAGACGTGACTGTTGCCGAGCACGGACATACGGTGTGGCACCGAAGAACGAGTCGTTCGAGCGATCGGATACGCTGTTCTCTCGCTAGTTTTACATTGGTTTTCGAAAATTTCGTTCAACGACGTGACTAGGAAACAAGTTCAACGCAGGGAACGTTCACGAAAAAATTGTCAATCTGGCATTGTTTCGATTTGTGCGTCGAGTGTGTGTGTGTGCGCCGTACGATAATTTGATAGCACCAACACCCATAGCAAGAACCCACCCAGAGTAGTGACACCGGTTCAACGTCAATTTTTTATTTTTAAATATTCGCCGAGTGCAACGTGTACGATGGAACAGTGGTGACGTCATCGTCGACAGTTTGATATCGCGGCGAGTACCGACACTCTATTATGCCCCGATTTATTAATCCAATAAGACACCCAGACCACAATAACAGGAACAAGATCCAAAACTGTTGGTCCAAAGTCAAAAAGGATCATAACACAAATGGTATCATCTTATGTATCAAACAAATTTATGAAAACTAATGTCCGTTCGATCCGGCCGATTTTCTTCATTTTTTTTTAAAAACGAAAGGTATTTAGACACAGATATGTTAACCCACCTTACTCGAGTTATACTCAAACGCGATTCTTCCCTGTTAATTTCTTATGGGACACATTCACTCAAGCAATTCGAATTCTCATAGCTCCTCTTCTAATGTATGGTTCTTGATCGTTTCACTCAAAGAAAACTCAATGAATCATTCTTTTTTTTTGAGCTATTAACTGCTTAAATTTGTTGAGTTTGAGGAAAGTTATGTGTGCGCAATGAATATTAAATTCAATTTTTTTCAAGATTTTCCTTCACTCAAACCTCTATAACTAGAGTTCCAACCAACGTAGGCTATTGACACAAGTCTAAAAATACTCAGTGGATCGTGTTCTTTTTTTTTTGAGCTATTAACTGCTTAAATTTATTGAGCTTGAGGAAAGTTATGTGTGCACAATCAACTTTACTTTCAGTTTTTAACTTTAACACATAAATAAATTATCTATTGCGAATTTTCGTAACGGGTATACTAGTATTTATCATTTTATATTGGTATTTTATTTAAATGTCATATTTTACCTACTAATGCACTATTTTATGTCAACTACCTACACAACATAGCTATCTATATAGGTACCGTAATTTATTTTGTATTTGGATATAATAATGAAAAGTGTTATGAACACGTGCGAGGAAAAAACGCACGAAAAATCGTTTAGGCGTCCCGCATAAAAATCTGTAGTGCACATCGCGAGTGTAAAATCGCAGAAACGCTCGAACGCAGAAACGCAGAATCGCTGTATGAATAAAAAATCGAGTAGTACAAAAACCAGACGTGATATTTATTCATTTTTTTGCCGCGATATCGATCAATTCCTTTTTCAAAAAGCTCATGGAAAATAAAATATCATAAAATTTCACTTATTTATATTTACATATTTTTTTTTTTTTTTTTGAAGACGTCGGCGGTGTCGCTCTGTCACTTGCGTTCTCGCGGGTGCGCTCATCGCGGGTCGTCTACAACTGGTATATCTCGAGTTGTTGCGCGTACGGGACGAACAGAACGAAAATAGTGAAAAAAAAAACAAAAACAAAAAACCGCCATCAATAAACGGTTTTCACGCAAACGAATAGATCGCGATATCAGCGCGGGTGCGCGGGTCTGCGGCGGCGACGAATCGTGTGCCGCCGCCGCCGTCGAATACTCATGCGAAGGAATTCGTGATTAAGATCGCCGTCGTCCAACTTTGTTGACATTCCGGAAATCCGGAAGTCGTGCGGAAACGGGTTACGACAACACACCACGTACACCCGCCCGCACACACGCACCCGCTTAGGGATCACACATTCGCGTGTGTGTGTACGTGATACGTATACATATACAGGGTGTTTCACGAAGATCTGACATGTTGAATAACTTTTGTTCTATTCAATATTTTTAATTTTTTTGTTTTTTAAATGAATATTTATAGCCTAGCGCTACAATAAAATTACATTAAATTTTTTATTTTTATTTTTTAAACTCAAATTTCAAAATTTAAAATTGTATTTTAGAGTTTGAAAAAAAAATCAAAATAGCCATTTTGTAAACATGATTTTTAGAAAAATTTTGGTGTTTGAAATTCTTGTAAAGGTTGATCCGTTAATTTTATATGACTTTTTAAAGTTTACGAAAAATGTAATAATATGTATCGTTTATCAGTGATTATCAGTCGTAAATTGAACTATTGAGCATTTTAATTCGATTTTTCGTAAAATTTCAAAAATCATAGAAAATTAACGGATCAACCTTTATAAGAATTTCAAACACCAAAATTTTGCTAAAAATCATGTTTACAAAATGGCTATTTTGATTTTTTTTTCAAACTCTAAATTAAATTTTAAATTTTGAAATTTGAGTTTTAAAAATAAAAATAAAAACATTAATGTAATTTTATTGTAGCGCTAGGCTACAGTATTCATTAAAAAAAAAAAAAGTTAAAAATAAAGGAATAGAACAAAAGTCATTCAACATGTCAGATCTTCGTGAAACACCCTGTATACGTGTTGGCCATCAGTCGCCGGAATCGCCGCAGACGGTCTGTTGTCGCGTACGCAACGACTGTCGATGAAATATAATTTAACGATATCGTAACGATAACGCATTGTGTCGTCGACGAGTCCGTGGTCCGGGTCGCCAGACGGCGGCGGTCAGCGTGGACACAAAGCGTATCCGGTGTCGAGAGAGGAAAAAAACGAACGGAGAAAAAAAAACGGACGTGAAGCAAAACTTTTACCCGACCGTACACGACGCGTAATCATAACGATATTACCGGCCGTTGTTACGGTCTTCGTATCACGCGCACGGTGCTATAGGAGATAATCGCGCAAGTTTTCGTTTGTTATAGTTAACCCCGACGTCGACGAGCCCTGTACACGACGACGCGTGTTTTGCCGACGTTTCGTTTTTCGTGCCACGCCGCCGCGCCGGTGGAAAACCGACGACGGTGTGTGCTATTCTCGATCGTTATTTTCCTTCGTGGAAAACCCCGGTTCCACGCCATTTGCATATTTTAAAATTAATACGACGTTGACGGGAATCAACGTGCGTATCGAATTGCACGACGACGCGACGGATAATAACAATAATGACAGTAACTAGTATACCCGTTGCGAAAATTCGCAATAGATAATTTATTTAAACCGTAAAAAGTTTACGTGAAATCGAATCAATACATAAACGCATTTTAACAAATCGATAAATGAGTGTAATATCGAAAATTGAAAGACATATCGAAATAACAGAGAGTGTTTATTGAAATGTAATTTGTTAATCGGAATACAGTATTGTTTGTGAGTTGTTTGTTGTTATATCACTGGGTAAGAGCCGATGAGAATGCAGTAGTTGGAAATAGTTGAAAGTAAAGTTGATTGCGCACGCATAACTTTTCTCAAACTCGACGAATTTAAGCAGTCAATAGCTCAAAAGAAAAAACTTGATCCACTGAGTTAGTGAAATGATCAAGATCCATTCATCAGAAGAGGAGTTATGAGAGTTCGAATTGCTTGAGTGAATGTGTCCCATAAGAAATGTACAGGGAAGAATCGCGTTTGAGTATAACTTGAGTAAGGTGCGAGTTGAGTAAATTTCAATGATTGATGACATACCTGTGTCTAAATACCTTTCATTAGAAAAAAAAAAAAAAAAAATGAAAGAAATCGGCCGGATAGAACGGTTAGACAAACCGAAATTACTTTTCATAAATTTTTTTTATATATATAAGATGATAATAACAATAATGTCCGTGGTCGAAACGCACAATAATGACGTAGTGGATATCGAATTGAAACACGTGATTTCTGTGTTAGGTCAGAAACAAAAATCGCGTTTAGAAAAATGGCGACGACTAGATTGAAGAAAATTGTTGTTTTTTAACACCTAATAGTTGTAGTTGAGGATACAGCGAGCTTTGAATGTCGTTCGTCGTGAAAACAACGAGGAAAACACGCAGAAAATACTCGGAAAAAGCAGAAACCGAAAGAACGTTGGTGCATTTCCGATCTCCGTCGGCAGCGTTAAGCTGCGTCCACGCCTAACAAACGATATTAAAAAAAGTTTGTCGAACGTCCGACGAATGTTTTTCGAACGTTTGTTTGATGTAGACGTGTTTTCAAACCAATTTGTTTGTCAATAATCCAAACAAAAATGGTCGTTCACTAAGCGAAATCGAAAAATAATATCACAGAAATAGTGTCACGACGATTTGTGTTTTCTTTTATGACATTTTTTGGTCAGTTAAATTGATTAAAAATTAAAAATCCATACTTGACGTTCTGGAAAATTACTGAATAAGTCACCGGCATGTACATCTAAAACGAAATTCTCACCGCTGTAAGTATTTCTTCGCCGAAAAAGTTGTCTTTCCCACCACCTTTTTTTTTTTTTTTTTTTTTTTTGTAAATTTTTGTTTTGAAGTAATATTCTTACGCATTATAACAAACGAAGCAGCGCCAATACAGCATGCGACTCGTTCTAGATCTAACATGTTCACGAATGTTGACTAACAATTTTAGCGAACAACTAAATATTATGAACAAACGTTTGTGGTCATTAATAAAATGTTTGACAAACGTTCGACAAATGTCTGACAAACTTTTGACAAATGTTCGACAAACGTTTGACAAACAATGTTCCCGCGCAAACGTTTGTTAAGTGTGTACGCAGCTTTACGAGCACGCCGGAGATTCGAAGAGAAAGCGTTTCCGAGTGGCTGCGATCCGTCGACACCGGTTCGTTTGCTAGTGTCGTCTAATCGTACGCCGCTGATTGCCAGGGGATTGAATCGCGAACCGGTCCGAACGGTTAGCCGTTCGCGAGAGGAAATCGCGACGAGACGACGAAAACAACTACACCAAACGATTTCGGCTCGTTCGTGGTTCCAGTGCAGCGGCGTAGACGCGATCGATTTTCGTCGGGTTTTCTTTTCTCTCCCGTATTTGCGCCCTAAAAATGATATTTCGTTTTGAACGTTTCCACTCTGACTTCGCGTAGGTCGACCTTTCTTTCCGGCGGCCCGGACCCTTTCGAATGTTTTTATTTCCCAAACTCCGAACAGCGTCCGTATAGAAGTTATAGGTTTCGTCGTTTTCCAAACGGTAGTCGTCCTCCGCCCTTAACTCAACGGGTCGTAGACACGTCGTCCCTGCCGGAGGATCAACAACGGACCCGCTTATATTACACGTCGTCGTTAGTTTGCCGTTTGCGTCTCACGCGAGTCTCATAAATTATTAATTTATCTACTGTTTTTTTTTTTTTTAATTTTATTTTCATTCGCCGAGAGCGTCCGATAAAATTTCTATACCACATTGTGCTTTTATTTTCGCGAATAATACTGTTTTATTATTTTTGACACCACAAACGAACCGATTACGTTATAATATTATTATCTAACAAAACGCTAGAAAAAAAAATAAAAAAACCAAATTAAATCCAAAAACGTGCATGGGTTTTTCTGTTTTTTTTTTTAAGTCTTCTCGTTTTGGACGAATATCCGCGTTCGATCATGGTATTATAATACGTGTTATTAGACTACCCGCGTGCAGAAAATAACAGACGTCCGCTTTTACGTTTTGGATTTCCACACATTTAACGGGGGCCGAATCGCGGAAAACCATCGTGAGGTTTATTGGTATTTATTTATTTATTTCACGTACACACATGATGGTATAATATTAACGCGCGGGTCGGATATCGAACACGGTTAATAAATATTTCAATCGTATTCTGTTCATGCGATTAATTACACGCGCTCGCGACCAGAACGAGACCGTGTACAATAATATCGTGATATAATGTCACGACATATTATGATATAATATATATTATCAGGCGCATACAACAAAAAGGGGGGGTTAGGGGTATAAACCTCCCCCCAAAATTTTAGGAAATGTATTCAATATTTAACGAAATATAAGTGGTTTCTATCAATGCGGGAGATATTAGATGAAAATATGTTGGTTTTATTACTATTTATTAGTTTATTACTATATTCTTATTATTGACATTTCTAATTTTAAAATTGATACGGTGAATACGCACAGGCCGCATTGTTATCGTAACATTTTTTATAAAAAAGAAGGAAATAATGACGAATAAATAATTTTTCCATTGAAATTATGTAAAATTGTTTATAATATATAAATATGAAATTATAAAACCGTACCCCCCCAAAAAAAAAAAAAAAATGTGTGACGGCGTCGTCGGAAAAACGTCCGTACGATCCGCATCACGCGACAAGACACACTTTTTCGACGACGTACCGTCGAATATTATTTTTATCACGACTGCGTATTGTTTTGCGGTCGCCGTTTTCCTCCCCTATCCGCCCCGGGGTAGTTTCACGTTCGTCGGCCTGTTCGGTTCTCGAGAGATTCGAATAATAATAATCGACGTGCACCCTCGAACGGCGATCCTGGCCGAGACGGGATGCGGACCGAAGGGGGAAAAATCGAGTGAGGAATGCGTCGTCTGCGACCGTTTTAATTGAGCTCGAAATAATTACACTCGTCAAACGCGCGACGCGGGACTCGACTTTTTTAATTTAGTCTACGCGAACGAAAAACGAACGACTCGTCGTCGTTTGACTTTTTGTTCGGGATTTCTATTATCTCGCCCGAGAGAGATACGTCGTTAACATGTTTCGGACGGGGGCGTGAGCTGCGAGTTTTCACATTTCATTTCGTTCGGCGTGTAATGAATTATTATTATTATTAATTTAAAGCAAGGACTTTGCACTTTCATGCACTAAAAAATCGTCATATATGCATTTAAAAATATGCACTTATGCATCAAAAAATTTAAAATATGCGGTTAAAATGTGCCCTTAAAAAAATTAATTGATTTGGAATCTTTTTTGAACGTCGGATCATATTTCTCTTAATTATTACTCTGCACCTAATAAAACAAAAAAGGAATTTTAAAATAATTGTTGAATTATTCTCAAATATTTACCTTACCTTAATTAGAATCGCACTGAATTATTAACATTTCTTTGATATTTTCAATTTACGTACTATTCGTTAAATAAAAATACAAAAATAGACATAATAAATACTGGCCATTATTAATATTTCAAGATAAAATTGATCTTTATCGTCTTTATAAGTTTATAACAAATTGTTGACCTTGATTCATGAAAAATATTCACCAAAGCGCTTGATTTTCGATAAACCATCAAAATGTGCACTAAAAGCTTAAAATATAATAAAAAATAAGCCCCTTAAACCAAAAAATGTCCAAATATTAAAAAAATATGCACTAAAAACTTTTAGTATTTAATCATAAACGTTATGAAATGTATTTTGTACTTATAATAAGCATACGATAAAGTTAACCAGAAAAAATATGCAAATGCATGAAAGTCCTTGCACTAATTATTTTTATTATTATCATTATTATTATTATTATTATTAATATTATTATTACTATTGTTATTACAACAAAATACATTTGCACTCGTGATTGACGCCCGACGATGGGTTTCTTCACTGGAAACGAGTGGTAAGTAAATATATGACGAGAAAAAAAAACAATTGGACTGTTTTTTTTAGTTGAAAATAGCTCAACTAAAACAACCGACCACGTGTTCGACACAAGATATGAAATCGATAATAGTATCATTTATAAAACACCGCCGAAACCACTACCAATTTCAATAACCGTTGGGCGTTTTACAATTAATTTAACACACTCCGTCGTGCGCTTTGAAATTATTGACACGGTAATAATTTAAAAATAGATTTGATTTTAAATAAATGGTTAATGTAACAGACTGCGGATTTAATGAAAACGTTAAACTAGTATTTGTCGATTAATATTACATTTATCTTTTGAACCGATTCAATATTAATTTATTATTTTGCATTTACTGTTTTACTTTCTAAAATATTATTATCATAAGTACCTATTTCTTCGTAAATCACTTACAACGTATAAAAAAAAAAATATACACGGATAAGTTTTACGCTCAGTCGTGGAACTTTTTAATCAATTGGAATAATTATTGATAAATTAGAGTAAAATAATTATTACTTGGATGTTTACTCCTCTCACATAAAAAAAAAAAAAAAAAAAATACGTATCTTCAAAGGCGGGCATTAATTTGTCAAAAAGTTTAAGTTGAAAAGTTAATTTTTTTAAACTTTTCAACTTAACTAGTTATTAATTTTTAACTTATTAACTTGTACAGTTAAAATTTATATTATTTTTATTAATCTTTATACCTAAATATCAATTTCATGCAATTAAGTTAATTGTGTTTTTTTTTGTCGAATTCTCAAAACTGTAGATCTAAAAATGAGTAGGTAGGTATAAAATAAATATGGTGGTCTTTTGTTTTTCCCGTTTGAATCGATTGCCGGGCGGGAATTGCCAAAGTATTATATCCGGGTGACAAGAAATATCAGTCTACAGATAAAAATACTAGGGCACTTAATGACATAGGTATTATGTAGCTTGAACAATTTTTAACTTTTTTGTAACCAACTAAAGTTAATTTTATTTCTCATCTTAACTCTTAACTTATCGAGTTACATTTTTTCGTTGTTAACTTTTAACTGATGGCAATTTATTAGAATTAACTTAACTCGTCAAAGTTAATTATTTTCATTAACTTGCCCACCTTTGCGTATCTGTACGTATAATAATCTAATATCGTAACAATGGCCGTATCACGGCAGGCGTAATTAAACGCAATCGTCACCAGGTGACTTCATTGGATGAATCGTGAAGTGTAAACGAATCGTATGGATTCTCAAGCATTAAAGTGCGTCACTTCTGAGTCCAGCATTGTGTTTTAATTTCACTCTTCAAGTGGTCAGGTAATGAGAACGCCGTGCAAATATTTTATATTACTTTTTAAACTAATTAAATTTATTTTATAAAGTAAAGTATAATTTTCAAACCAACGGGTCGTACTGACGGAAATAGCTATTTTTAGAAAGAAGGACAGCTGTCGAACTAAACTTTCAAACGCACCCAAAAAAAAAAAAAAAAAAATAAAGGGTTTTTAGTGAATAAAATACCAGCTCGAGAGTCCAGCGACTGGGAGTCTTAATTTCGGTTTCTATAAAACAGTGAAACTAACGGACACGTTTTTCGAAATTTAATTCGAAATGTGTAGTTACGTATCCGTATGAACATTTGATTTTAATGATCGACAGAGTATCATCTTAAGAATCCATAATGTGGCTTAAAAAAAAAAATATATAAGTATATGTATTTTGTTATCTTTTTTTATTCCGTTAACACGGCTGAGTCATACGATCACCACACGGTTACAATCAATCGGATTGGAGTAAACGAGAAGTAGCCTTAAAATCGTATTTTGTGAAAATCGACTCGTCTGACAACAGAGCTTTGCTATTACACCGTAGACGAGATATCAGATTTTGGCCCGCGTAGCAGCCAGCGCTTTAGAGAAGCCACCACCACCACCACCACCATCATTACCACTAACGTCATCACCAACGCCACTACCACAACTACCGGATATAAAGTTATTTCACGTACGGAGCGAACAATCCGAACAATTATTAACAAGAGCTGAATTTGTTGCTGGCGAGCGCGCGACGGGGTTTAGTGTGTAAACACTAAGCCGCGTCATGTTATTTTTTTCGTCGACACGACAAGATAAAAATATAAACAAATAAATAAATAAAACAGTAATGATTCGGTGGACGCTTGTGTTGTACGCGAACGTTTTTCCGAAAAAATGTGCCGCAGACGACGACCGTAAAACCCGACGAGTACGAAAAAAAAAACTGGTAAGATAATGGTGGTGGAAGTTCGTCCTTCGTCGCTTCGCTCCTCGGACAAGATAATGGTGAGGAGTGTATAGCACTTTCTATCATGGGATCACCTAACCTAACCTCGGACAAGATATTGGTGATGAATGTATTAAGTTTTAAAGAAATGATGACTCATTCCTTTAGTATAAAACGATTCTGAGCAAAGCTTCAGTGTAATATAATATATTATTTATATACTGTTTACGTATTTTTCGGTTATTTGTCTGATTTTTGGTGAGTTTTTTCGTTATTAAACCCTCATAAAATATTCAATTTTTAACTCGTTAGAAATTTTCTGTTACCAAAAGATTCGAAACATGTTTTTATATCTATATTCCAAGTTTCATTGTGATCGGACACACCAAAAAAGATTTATACAGATTTTAAGTTGAAAATTAACGTAAAAACAGTCGATATTCATATACGAATTTATATGAATTTGTTAAAACGTGTATAAAAAAAAATCCTGACTAACGATTTTTGAACTTTTGTTAGGATAATTAGGTAGGTATATGAGTAAGGTCATATTAAATTTTCAGAACTTTTTGTCAAATATTTAAAATTATATTACATAAAAACTTTCAAACAATTTGGTAAATTAAAAGTTCTATATTTAAGTCAAAAATGCTTTAATTGTTCTGAAAATTTTGTCCAATATAAAAAAGTATGTATTTGATATTGGATAAAATTTTCAAGTTTCTAGCTTCAATACTTTTCGATTTATGACTAAATACCTAAAATCTGAACAGTGAAAATCTCGTTTACGGCGGATTTTTACCGATTTTACCGTTTTTACTCAGTTTTTCGATCGTTATTCTTGATTACTGGAAAAACTATGGAGATTTTGGAAAAATGACCTCTCTAAAGTACCATCTCAGTTCAATTTCGAATCTAAAGAGTTGCTGGACGAAACTTTTGGACAAGGATTTCTATACGAAAAAGTGTTTACAGAAAAAAAAAAGAAAAAAAAGAAAAAAAAACAAAATATAAATAAACGACCGTTTCGATAAAATATCAACACGATGTCGAGTGGAAACCGTGACGTTTTCTAGACCGTCGTCACGTGACAATACCTCTGAACGTTGAACTTCGGACGAAAACGTTTTCGCACAGTCTTACACACACGGGAATTATTTCGTGGCTAGCCGTTCGTTGGCGGAACACAACTCACATCACTCGAAATCGTTATTTATCCACAGTGTCGCGGATAGTTGTCTACACCTTTTTTTTTGTTCCACGCCGATCCTCCGCCCTCTGACCAGTCACTTTATCCTCGGCTCCGACGCGTTTAATCATCCGATTCGTTCGACCCGATCACCCGTTTTTCATTATGATATTGTGATATTGTCGAGGCTCAACGGGACAATGTCAAAGGCGTTGTTGTAAAAATATCAAACTTTATTGGGATATCGATTCCGACAATATTTCAAAGTAAAAAACGGAGTGCGAGAGAGAGAGAGAGAGAGAGAGAGAAAGAGAGAGAGAGAGAGAGAGAGTATGAGTGTGGGTAAGTGTATATTGTAGTCACAAGTCAAAACATAGATGAACGACTTTTCTACATAAGCATATTTTGAAGCGTGTTGTCCTACACATGATTATGACTAGGAGTTCATAGCAATAAACGACGGTAAGTAGTCATGACCGTTGGTCGTAACGATCAGGCTGTTTTCTTAAGTCGTCTATCTCTCCGGTGTGCTGAATCCCGTATCTATGACGGTCTGTTCTTTGTACAATTGTCAAACTCGACCGAACGGTGGTTTCCATATCCCGGTAAATGATTGACTTTGTTTTTTCGGGCGTGCTTGTTTTTCGGATGGTTACGTTTCGAGAACATACTGGTTTTATAAACGACCACAGTCTACTAATTTATTTTTTGCGATAAAATTTACATTTCATACGTCAACGACTCGCAAAAGTCAATTGTGCAAAACGTGCGTGGTGCAATGGTGCATGGTACGTAGAAATTACGATTTTCGGACACACGATTTTTAATATATTATATTCCGGCTTTGTGAGTGATTAACATAGTGGTTTACACCCACCCACCCACTCACACGCACATGAACGTACACACATTTACACGCGCAAACACGCAGAAGCGTACACACACACATCTCTATGGCACACATGCAACAATATAATACCTAACCGCGTAGTGTCGTACCGCCGCTGTATAATACCGTGTGGCACGACGATTAAATAGAACAATAACCGCGGACTGCACCACTCGACGCGTACTCAGTGACTGTTTAAACCGGGTTTTAACCAGTCGTGTTCACCATCAAGCATGATTCACACTGTTCAGACACGTACCGACAGACACCGTACCGTACAAATATACTATTTTTTAAAAAAATTTTATTTAAGCTACCAATATAAAATTATTACAGCTTTACAATTAAAGCTAAAAATACATTAACAAATAACAATACAAGATATATAAAATCCCAATAGAAATATATACTGACAAAAAAAAAAAAAAAAAAACAACAACAAAAAAAATAATAATAATAAAAAAAAAAAATTGAACAAACGTTCGAGGAATTTTAAACCAATATAATCGAATTAAGAATCCAGCATTTTCGAAGAATTTCAATATAAAAATAACAATAGCGCTTGAAAAGAAATGATGGATAATTGTTGGTTCTATAGTGACATAATATTGTTATTGTGTAAAAAGCGAAGTAATTTAGATCGGGAGCAAGAGAGTGATGGGCAATCGGTGAGAATGACAAATATACTATACCGACCATTAATTATTATTGTTCCTATACCCACATTTTTTTTTTTTTGGTATGCATTTTAAGTTTGAATTTTTACGAAATACGTAAAAATCACGAAAACTAGTAAATATTACCCTGGTATGCCTAGCCTATAGAAGTTCCGTTCCGTTCCGACAAATCATTCTCCGGCACAATGCCGGACGAACTCTGTCGGTTCGCTGTGTGTATGAACGGAACGGAAACGTTTAAATGTGAATTACTGTATTTAAACAAATGTAAAAATATTTTACGGAACGGTACGGTACGTTTCTGACTAGTGTGAATCTAATGCTTCATATGTACCCCGATCTCCGTTCTAAATCGCGCGTCTTAAGCCACGTCCACACTATGCAGAGAAAAGTAACGATAATGCTAGCGAAGACAATTAATGTGCCCGGACGTTCGGATAATATTATATAATTAATATTTGTCTACACTTTTCAACGAAATCTGACGAAATGTATTCGTTTGCGTTCGGTCGATAGAATTTCTTTGATGTACCGGTCTTATAGCGAACACGAACCTAACCGTTCGATAAAGTTCGACAAACGTTCACGAGCCTGTTGTAGTATAAGGCAATAAATAATAATAATAAATAATAATAAAATTCATGTAGTTCATTAGAAATACAAGACACAAAAAATGTTGAAATAGACGAATGTAGCATTTAAGAAAACAATAATTGTAAAATGGTAAACACTGTAAATTAGCGTGTAAGCATTGTTTTATAAATGTAAGCAACGGTATGTTTAAAGAGGTTAAGTCAAATTATAAAAAGAGAGGAGACCAGAAAATAAACGTTCTTCTGTGGTGGTCGTGTGACTCGACCACCACAGGAAGAACGCGCGCTATTTTCAAGTTTATACTTGATTTATTGTGTGTGTGTGTTTGTGTCCTGCACGATGAAGTAATCGGCGCATACGACACTGTCTACACTGTAACGAACGATGTGGAACACGTCAGCACAATAATATGTGCCTTCGCGAAGATTCGTTGTATAGCGAGCACGCGGCTTTACAGAATGTATCCGCCGCCGAGCGTAGGTCTCGCGTCCGTATATAGAGACGCCGCCATCGTCGTCATGTCCCCTGTCGTTTATACCTAAGGTGATCATACGTCCCGTTTTGAACGGGACAGTCCCGTTTTTTGAATCTCTGTCCCGTTGTCCCCTGGGAAATCTTCGGGACGCTAAAATGTCCCGTTTTCAAAAAGTAGACAAAAAAAATAATGGAAATAAATGTTCTTTGACGAAATATCGTTTTTATAAAAATATACAAGTATTTAATTTTGTAATTATTACACGAAAACATTTTGTTTATAATAAGTTAATTACCTAGTAAGTGTAATAAGTTGATTTCATTGTTTTGTCCTTATAAAACATTATAAGTACCACAGAAATTTGCTAGTAATATTATTAAATTAAAAATATTTGTTTGTAACAAATAATTATGATTTTTTTTTTGTTTTGTCCCGTTTTGATTAAAAAAATACATGGTCACTTTATTTATACCGTGCACGACCGAAAATCGTCAGTGCCACGCAGAACATTTTTTTCCCGGTAGCGTCGAAAGGCCATCGATTGAAAAATGCTATTATTTTTATGCGTGTGCCAATCGAAATGAACGAAATGATATTTAGTTTGCTAAAACCAGATAACTCTACTTGATTACTTCTATTATATGCCATGCATACATCTTAAAAACCATCTGATACAGTCATTAGTTTTTAAAGTCTCGTCGTTTTACCGAATTCACACGCGTTTTTCAATATTACTCACACTCAATTTGTGTTTTTTTGTTTTTGAGCTCCTATTACAGTATACACCGTTCGTTCTTATAAGGTACGACTTTTCCGGTCGCGTTCCCAAGCGGTTTCCACGCGATCTGCGGTCTGGACACGCGGTTTAGATTTTGTCAAGTGATTTATTCGTATTCTATCTTTAGCTTTCGTCTTGGAAAAGCGTCGATCAAAATGCACCGTCCCGTCCGCTGAGCTACGTCTCAATAAATAATGAAAACCGAGTATCGCGTGCCGGTAACGATAATCGTCGAAATCTTTTATTCCGTTTTCGACGCTGCGGCGGCGTTTATGTCATGTTTCCAATTAGCGTGCCGTAATCAGACACACACACACACACACACACACACACACACACACACACACACACACACACACACACACACACACACACACACACACACACACACACACACACACACACACACACTTACACACACACAAAAGCCCATGACTACAATACATGTACAATGTATATTCGTACACAAATATACATTTTCATATTTAATTTATACATGTATTAAGGCCCACACATTATACAGTACGGTTCGCCTATATAGCATATTATAATGTATGCATAAATATTGCATACACACACACACACACACACACACACACATACACACACACACACACTAGCACACGTATTATATTATTTCATATCGAGTTTCCCGATCGTCGACATGTCATTCTATTTAATTAACTAACACATTTTGTACGGCTCTATTCAATTCTTTCCTTCGCCCACCATGTCGTGTTAACTCGGGTATACACACAAACACACACACACACACACACACACACACACACACACACACACACACACACACACACACACACACACACACACACACATACACACACACATACGAATTAATTGTCATACTCCTCCAACATGGTATACGTGTGAACTCACGCCTCGCGTGTAATAATACTGTATTGGAGTGCTGACAAAATAAACTCCACAACGGGTGATGCACGATGACGTCGACGAAGGTTCGTTTTATTAACTGCAGGAAAACAAATAAAACGAGCAACGATCGATCTCCCCCTATTTGAGCAACTAATTCATAGTAAAATCATACTTGGTGGAAACGATTCGAAAACATCATTGGTAGAATTTTTATTTATTTATTTATTTGGTATAAACGCCCAAGAGGCTCAAGTACAGTGATATTGAATATATAATTATAATATATAATAATAAATGATTAGGTACATGATATCAATTAATTTTACAAAATAGAGTGATAAATTTAAATGATATGCATCGGGTATTATAAACAGTGCTTTAAGGAATAAAAGTTATTTATATGAAACAAATCAATTCGTTTGTCGAAATCGTTCTAAAATGATCACTTAACAATCAAAATAAGAAAGTCTAAGTAACATATCAAAAAATACATCGTATTCACGGGTCAAGGATTCAAATTGATGATAACTTTGACGAAGCAATGAGCTTTTGATGATCGAATTGTATAATTAGACGAGATGGAAGGTGTCGGGGGGAGAGATTCGAGGGCTTCTTAATGGAAATTTGCATTTGTGAACCAAAGAAACCTACGTGTTTTAAAAGCGCGAGCAAAATAACGAAGAAATGGCTAATAAAACAACACGTGTGTAAAGTGTCACTCTATACGGACGCGGAACTTAAGTGCCGAAAAAGTAAATCAAAAGTTTCTCCAAAGTTTCAAAATTACAAAAGAACGACGACACGAGTGACCTGTAACCGGTATCGAACGGAGAACAAATGACGGTATACTATACCAAGTGAAGTAAACGAAACCAGGAAGACACGCAAAACTACTAAACGAATAATAGACGGAATGTGATTGGACGTGCATTCGGAGACTTCGGGGAACGTCTTACATCTTGATGACGATATCCGAAGAGAGACTAAAACGTTTTATAAAATCGGTGTGGCTATATATTTGGTAACAGAGCGGAAAAACTATGGAAAATGTAAAAACCTAACCGCAGGTGTCGAATACAAAAAAAAAGAAAATAGATATAAAAATAAAAATAAATGTTATGTTTTTGAGACAGTAGCGGATTTGAGGGGGGGGGGCGAAGTGGCGACCCCCCACTCCTCCTCAGAGGATTTTTTTAAGTTACCTGAACTATAGCGCCGTATCATATAATGAATATGAAATTCATAACTCATAGTTATAAATTATAACTATAACGTCAAACTTGATAAATGATAAGAAATGAATGGTATCCTTTTGAATATCTTATCAAATATTAGTTATTATTTGATTATCAACAGGTACGGATATCGAATTTAAACAGGTAACAATGTCATGTTCAGAACAAATTAGTCAGAATTACAACCACAATTTATTGTATTAAACACCGGTTATAGTTTTTGATTATATTTACCGCCAAGTAGATACACCGTCGTAGATTATTGAAGTATTAATTTTCAGGCTTTTTCTATTTTAGATAGTTGGAATTATTTAGTCAAATAATTTATAGATGAATGTATATAAAAAAAAAGCCAGTAATGCGCTCTTATTGAGCAATAAGAAATCTAGTGTATATTATCTTTGCGTTTTCTGTGTAAAATTGGGTAGATGTATTTTGGCTACGTGATGTTTTGTCAAAATCAGTACGGCATACGCGTTTGTCTGTTGAAAATAGTTTTTAACTCTGACAAGGAGAACTATAATATTGATAAAATGAAATTCTAATTTTCGGACACGTCCCTGTCAGTGGAATTTTTCGATAGGACGTTTAAAAAAAAATTTTCATCGAGAGTATCCACTAGTGATGGGCATGAGTAACTAATAACTACCGACTTAGTCGGTAGTCTGAATGAATAAATTAGTCATGACTAATATTTAGCTGAATAATGAATAACGAATACTTAGTCGAATAAAGAATAACTATTCGAATAATGACTAACGAATAATTAGTCGAATAATGACTAACAAATAATTAGTTGGTTAACATTATTTATTATGAATTTTATAACTGGTATACTGGTATATTTATTAAATAATTTACAAATGATCAGGTTCATGTTTCAGTATGACCAATAGATGCAGCACAAGTCATTGATCAGCAACTTAAACACGACAAAAAATTCACTTGAATCTTGAACCCCTTCCCACAAACACCGTTCAGTTAGTTATTCACTTGTTTTTGATAAAATATTAGTCGAATAATGACTAATGAATAATTAGTCGGTTATATGAAAAAGTATTAGTCGAATAACAACAAACGGATAATTATTAGTCGGTAGTATATTTCTAAAACCATAACTAATAATCGATAGCCTGACTTATTCGGTCATGCCCAAAATTAGTCGACTTAATTAGTCGGTAGTATTTTTAAAATTATGACTAATAGTCGGTAGTTGAATTATTCGGTCGTGCCCATCACTAGTATCCACTATTTAAATGTTAATTAGATTTAAAGTAGTTGCGTACAGAAAAAATGCACGTACATTATATTATATTTTATTAAAACTGTTTTATCGTATTATCGAGTTGCGCACGAATTTATTCAAACGCGCGATTTACTTAAAAATGTTGTTTCGAATATACTTTTACGCTAATGCTTTACAAGCTGTTCTACTGATTAAATTTGGCCGATACGTTTTCGTGCGTTACGAGGAAAATTCTTTGTTTTCTCATAAGTGAAAGTATTAAAAAAGAAAACACGAATGTTATAACACACGCTTACACGGGGAAAGGTTGTTTTCGTCTTGTTCTTAGAGAAACAAAGAAAAAAGTCTCCAGACATTTTTTCCATCGTATACCTTTGTGTTGCGTACGTACACTTTCACACACGCATTAAAGTGATGGCGAGGAACAAAAAAAAAAAAAACACACACACACGAGTCCAATCGACTCGAAACGTCTGTCCGCAATAAATCAAACGTTTAATCGGCCGGAATCGAGCTGTTGTACACATTAGGCGGCATAATTGCAACGGTCAAATGGCCGAATGAAAAACCTGTAGAAAAAACCACAGAGGGATTATTATTATTATTATTTTTTTTTTAAATTTGAACCGTTGATTAAATCGATCGTGCACGAGGAGCAGTGTTACCGCGACGTGAAATAGTCTCCGTAATTACACGTAAGAACCAAAACAATTTAATCGCAACGCCACGAAACTCAAAAAGAACAGCAGGACGACTTTCAGCCGACGCAGTCACAGTTTTAGTGGTGATTGTACACGATTTTGTTACATCCGAAAAAATTCACTCGTGTTCGTTCCGAAATACTATACGTCGGGGTTTTTTTTCCCGTATCCAACGCAGAGGATCTCGCGATTAGCCAATAATAATCACGTTTTGATCATCGATCACACAAAGTGTCGAGTGCTGGCAAATGATCTTCATTGCGTGATTGAATAATGTATATAAACGTTAACACGTAATCTATTTTTAGCTTAACATTTTTTCCCACGATGACGATGCTACCGTCGACGACGACTATTGGGCAAACAATCAACATTCGTACTCAGCGTATCGACTAAGTTTGTATCATCGTGGTTATTTCATAAATGTCATAATTATGTATCAAAAACTATATGAATCGCTAACTGCAGAAACGGGACAAGTCCATTTTTATCAATTTTGATTTTATTATCATTTTTCGTTAAGCACGCGTAAATACATCGTCTGTTTCTTTCCCTACATCAATAAATAAGATATGAAAACGATGTTTTCTGCAAAAAGGAGACATGTCCATAACTTAAATTTATTAATTAAAAAAAGTTATACAATTTTTTTTTTTACAAATTAAATGAAATTTTTCAGTGATTTAATTAAATATATAATCTAAAATTTCGAAGTTTTTATATTAACATTTCATAAGTTGTTCAGTTTTTCATCATTCCTGAAAAATTAGGAAAAGTGGACTTGTCCCGTTTCTGCAGTTCGCGATTCATTTGATGCTCCAGTTTAATAGTGTTTACAGAGCGTGGTTTAATATTATTTTGTGTCAAAATTTTTTAAATCATTGTTTGAATAATTATCTAGATGAATATTCTCAGATAACCAATTTGTATTTATCTAGATAAGATTAACAGATACTTTAAATAATTTTTATTTAGATAATATAAAAAGATGATTAAATTTTATCTAGATAATGCACAACACTGTCGGCATTGTAATGTTTGTAATATCGGTACGATGTAAGCTGCACCGCCGAGACTGAAAACGAGAGTTTCGAACACGCCCTTTTACACGAAATATAATAATGACTGTGCGTCTGTGTTACGCTGCAGTACTTCTACTATTATTATTATTATTTTCTTTGCGTTTTGTCGAGTCGCGCGCGCGGTGTGCGTGCGTGCGTGCGTGCGTGTGTGTGTGTGTGTGTGTGTGTGTGCGTGCGTGCGTGTGTGTGTGTGTGTGTGCGTGCGTGTGTGTGTGTGTGTGTGTGTGTCACGTTTAACGGGGTGTACGAAACGAAAACCATCCGTGTGTGTCACTAACAGCGTTCTTCGGGAAAATCAGTCGGTCGAGTTTTTCCCGAAAAAGTCGTCGTGGCGATGACGAATTATTATTATACATCGCGAGCGTTGTTTATCGTTGTGATGATTTACGCGTGATTAAAATTCTACGAGTTAATTTGTTTTGTTTTTTTTTTTTACGTTGTCATATTTCATCGGTTGATGATGACCGCTGTAGAACACTTTTTAAAAATATCGTTTTACGACAGCGCACACATATCGTATAATATTGTGTACGGGATTAAAAAAAATAATAATAATAAAAAAAAATAAAACAAAAACCCATGAAAACTTTTATTTTTTATTGTTTTAATTATTAAAGTTTACGCGAAAACTTGTAGCTTATGACTATAGTATATTTATGAATTCGCGCGAAATGAACGTTCAAAACATTACACACAATACAGGGTGATTTTTAAGCACGCCTACCTCATTTTTAACTCTGCGTAATACATAATTTGAATGATTGTCATTTAAAATATAAATGAACAATAAAAACTAAATTTTTATGAAAAAAAAATTCTTTTTATTCTTTTTGATCGACATGATTTTTTGAGTTCTTTAGTTTTGTTAAAATTTAAATAGTAACCGCTGTTTATAACATGACACTATGCAAGTGAATACTTTTTTTTTAGAAGTTTCGTTTTTCCAGGCCTGATTATTGGATAAATAGTTTGAAAGAGGTAAGAATACCGGAGTTTAAAGCTATGGCGTAGTGGCAACACGTTTTTGCGGGGATCCCTATCGGTACTCACCACCGCAACTTTAAACTTAAACGCTCATATGACTTTTACAATATAGGTCTAATAATAAATCAAATCCGTTGTATCATGCCACAAGTAGCGATTACAACTCGTGAGACGTAAAAACTAAAAATAAAACTTAATATGTCAAAAAAGGAAAGAAATAATTTTTTTTTATAAAAATGTGGTTGCAGTATGCGTCTTACGTGAACAGTATTCAGAACACAATTTTTTGTTATACGGGATTAAAAACGAAGTGAGTATTGTTACGGACGCTTTAAAGTGTCCGCGAACAATTAAAAGAAAAAATAACAAGAAATTTGTATGCCCGGTGATTAGTCTATTTATTGGTTTTTAAGTTTTAACAAGTAAACCGAAAGAGAAACGAATGTAAATAATAATATCGACTACAAAATATATAAATGCTCCGATTAATAAATACTTCGTACAAAATATGCTCTGTAACAATGCGAAATAGTGACTGACTGGTCTGCTCTACTGCGTGCAGGCTTACGCAGTGACGTATTTAGGGAGGGGCTAAGAGGGGCGATCGCCCCCAGCGGCACTTTTTTAGGGGCGTCATTTCAATACACCTTTACATTGTCCGATTTCGGAAATATTTTTGAACCGAAATAAAATTCGTTATTAATCTTATAAATTTTCTTCAATGATTTTCTAGCAATACTGAACATAGAGTCCAGTGTCACAAGTGACTTAAATTATGATGATATCATTTATGGCTTTAGTAAATTAAGAGCACGCAAAATGGTGTAAATTATCAGGAAATGGTTATTGGTTATTGACGCGTCGTATACGCGTAAAAAACTACTTCCAAATTATTATTGTTAATGTACTTAACAAAAAAAAAAAAAAAAAACTGATGAATAATTTAAGCCAATATTGTGTTGATTGCTAATAACAATGAAATTATATAACTATTAAAATATAACTGTAAATATTTGATTTTTCTTATCTTATTTATTGAGTTTATAATCGTGTGAATGTGTGATTTCCGAAGACTGTGCTCTTTCGGGAAACACCCAATATTTATAGAAGGGAACAGGGAGAGGACGGAAAAAAAAATAGCACCCGGGCGTCAAATATCTGAATACGTCACTGGGCCTACGGCCGAGCCGGACGTCGAATCCCTTAGTCAGCGATTGCCGTCGACCAACACACTCTTCCTGATTGTCAATATAATATCGTACCAATATTAATATTATAACGAAATAATATTCAGGGGTTCGTAACAGTGTGTTTAAGAAGAAGACGAGAAAAACTCCGTACAGTGTTTAGCACGTTGCGTTCGTAACAGAATAATTACTGCACGCGGACGTGGCCATAATAATAAAACGATTGTTTCCGGTGAAAAGTCGCCATATAGTCATTATATCGATAGTGTTCAACGACGTCACTTGTCTGCGGACTCTGCGTCGTCTCGATTCCGAGGGTTGTTTTTTGGGATTTTTATCGACATTGTTGTTTGTTTTTTTTTTTTTAATAATTCAAAGCGAGCTCGTTGACTGGGCGTTATCGTCGAGAGCCGCGGAATAAGGTCGTGCGTCGTGTATACACGCACGCGGGGCGTACGCCTACCAAATGCGAAGAAATCACTGTGGGGACGAAAAACAGGGAGGTCCGTTCGGTCGTGGGTAATATACGACATCACGATAGTAATGTTACGCGGCGTTCACGTGCGATCGGCCGGGCGGCGAGTCCGTCTCGCTTTGATCACCGCGCGCCAACGACATTTCGAGGGACGACTCGAGGTAACATAATATTATAAAGAACATCCGAGCCGTCTAATTTACGATACATTCAAGCGTTTCAATCGATCACACTTTGCTTGACCGATGACGGGTGCATTTTTTTCACACTTTGCGTTCCGACCTTCAAATCGACTCCGTGTCCACAACTACGTCCAACTTCTACAAACGATTCTTAACCCGCTTAGCTAACCCCTAATCACTGAACTAAATTCAATTAACACCCCTCCCCCCCCCCGGAAATCCTCCTAGACGGTTAGATCGTCTCCGGTGTAGATTCCTCATAAATCGAATAACCCTTAACAAAATATGAGCAATCGAAAATGTGTCACCGCCGCCGCGTGGCTTTTACTATCGTCCAACGTACTTTGTAAATGTTTTAACCTCGTACACTTATTGTAATGAATAAAGTACAGATTACAATATTTGCACCTACTAATAAAGTTAAAAACAAAAAAAATGCAAATGGCATTCGGGGACTGCCGCGATAAAGCTATTGCATATTAAATAAATAAGAAGTTGATATAATTTTAAATTTTTTTATTATTCTAGTTATTCAGGAATTTGTATCAGAGAAACTATAGGCCTATGATAACTAAAATATGAAACATCATTTTTTTTTCTCATAAAATGAGTTTGTTTTGTTGGTATGACAATACGGTTCGCCGTGCGGTAGACTGAGAGGGGGATTACGGGATTTCACAGGTAGTGGTCACGCTTTTTCGTTACGAAAAATTTTTTTTCAGTCACTACACCAGACCTGCGATAAAAGCTATGCAATAGCTTAAAAAAAAAAAAAATTCCGATCGATACGTCGTTTTGTTCACGACGGATTTTTCTCGCTGAAACTATCGGTTTTCTCGTCACCCTCACTACTTCCTGTTTCGCTTTTCGCGTCGGAAATAAATTTCGCTCATATCTTTCGGGCACGTTAATAATAATTACGTTGAAAAAAAAAAATAGTATCCAGCAGATGAATATCGTTGACGACAATAATTTCAATGCTTTTATTTCTTGTCGAATCGTGGAGGTCGCAACACGTTTGCGGTTGAAAAGAGTGCATTGAAAGTTAATATTCCAGTCGGAATTTGACGAAATCACGTGACGACTGACGACGAGACGTTTAGAAAAATGTTTATTTAACTTCGACATTTCTCCGAGACGACTCTTCATTCGGTTTTTACGGGTTCGTACCAAAAATATTCCGTACAAAAATATTTTACGATTCATATTCTGTGATTACCATTGTTCGCTGCTCAGCGTCGGTCGTCGGGGGAAGACATTATATGATGTTTATGTGTTGTAGCGCACGTATTTTGTAGCAGCGAATTAAGTTAAATAATTTAAATCATATTTTATTGTACAGTTCACTGAATAAATGTTTTTTTCTTGTTTTTATTTTTTGTTTTTTTTGTTTTTTTTTTTTTTTACTTATAATATTTATGCTGAGATAAGATTCAAAATAGAGAATTTTAATTTGTATCTGTCAATAAATTTTATACTAATTAAACTGTAATTTATCGTACACGTGGCTCGTTGGCTCGTTTTCCATAAATAAAAATAAAATAAATTCCTCAGAAAAAAAAACAGAAATATAAGGGATGCTCGGTGATATTTAGAAAATTATTTTTAATTATTTCTGTCAATTATTAAAAAAATGAACATAAAATATGAAGTAGACAAATTACACGATTTGTTATTCGTGTTCAGCTGTTGATTATTATAATAATTATATTTTACGTTTTTTACCGATATACTCGTGGTGTGATGTAACTACCTTTAAATGAAAACTCAATCACCAACTGACAATATTGTGTTGCTATCTCATAAAAGCAACATGGATATACTTTTGAATGCCGTTAAAAATAAAAAAAAATAAAAAAATGTTTAGTTATTAATTTCGATAATATCATAAAAATCCTCCTACCCTCTTATAGTCGACGTTGACGTTTTGACGGACGGCAGAATAAATAATAAAACAAAATAGCTCCTGGCGTCGTTGTCGGGGGAGCGGAGGGATCTAAGAAAAGCGGTACGTCGTATCTTGATTCATCTCGCAAACATCTTTCTTCCCCAGATCGTACACCGATTTGCACGAGCGTCCGCGTCGTCGAACAAAGACTCGCCCACGCACCGTTGCACGACTGAAAAATTAATTAGCTGAACGCAGTCGACGTGCGCGAGAGGAAACACATTTTAATTGATCACCCCCCCCCCCCCCAAGGAAAAGTACTTACCACGTCGTCACCGTCCGAGGGTAGTGCCCGGCGGTGTTACAAGGAATGTACACGTGTGTGTGTGTGTGTGGAAATACCACCACGTGGCCATAAGGTCCTGATCTCTCTGCAGCCGTCACGGTCCGCAGCCGACGGTATTGTTATTTATTTTTATGGCGCAATAAAAGTAGGATTTTTTAAAATTTTATTTATTTTCATCTGATTTTCGTCGGAATAAGCGTTTATTATCGTTATCGTTAAGATTACTTCGCGATCTCGCGCTCGGGTCCGGGGTCGAGCCGCGACAGCGTCGGCGACGGGCTCGACGGATTACCGCGAGTCCCGTAAACCTTGGGCCGTTTCTTCGGAGACATCGCAGCACAGGGCTTTAGCCGGTGACCATAATAATCGGCGCCCGGTCACGCCTCTCTACGCCCGCGTCACTCTCTCTCTCACTCTCTCTCACCGTCTTTTTCGTCCCTATTCTCGGCCGTTTTACACGTCGAAACGTTCGCGTCTCGTTCCGATCGCCGCAAAGCCGGGTCGTCGTCGTTATTATTATTATTATTATTATTATCATTATTATTATTGTTATTAATGTGCGGGACCCCGACGACGACGGCACACCGCGGAGCGTACTCGTCGACCCGGCGGCGCGGCGGTTTCACGACGACGACGACGGGACGGATTTCCGCGGCCATCTCGTGTACATCATCACCCCGCCCCCCATCGGTGACGTTAACGACGCATTTTACTGGCCCCGGACTTCCTCTCTTGTGGTAGAATTTTCAGAACGCCGTTTCCGTTTACGAAACCGTCAGACCGACGTGAACCGTCAAACACTGTGTTCTCGCCGCCGCGCCGACGCAAAAGGGACGGAACGCCGCGCTTTTGACTGTTAACGCGGTTTTGATTTTAAACATTTCTCCGGCGATCATTCGGAATAATAATATATCGATATCAGAATGGCTATAAATGGCGTTTTTAATATTGAAAAAAAAAAACCGAAAACGACGTGCAAAACCGACGAGTATACACATAGCGGATGTTTAATAATTTAATGGTCCGGTGTATAAGAAGAACCGGATATCTCCATTTTTTTTACGAAATTGATATTTTTCACTTTTTGATAAAGAATAACTTTGTCCATGTTTAGGCGCAACGACCGGTATATCCATTTTTAAGATAAGCTATAATATAATACAAATGGAGATGCCTGGTTACAGTGTCCGGTGCAATAACCCGGTATCTTGGGATATACCCGGTAATTGCTTCGTAAGACGTGCAACACTGTTTTCTTGCTGCATGGTATTGCAGTTTTGTATTATTTGTGATTATTTTCACCTTGAATAATTATTAAGTCAAAATATGAAGAAAAAAAATACCGTATCGGTGCAATAACCTAGTATTTCCGTGTTTTTTTTTTTTTTTACTAATTAAACAATATTATTATACTTAAGATAATCTAAATAAAATTTAAATATGTATACCATATATACACGAATAGTCAGCTCTTCATTTGGAGAATTCGAGTATTATGTTTTTACAACATTTTTACGTCCATCAGAAATAAAATTATTTGGTTTTTTGTACTTCCTGAATAATTTTGAAAAGTTGAGATACCTGGTTCTTGAAGCGCCGGGCCCTTCAATTGAAAATTTTACATTAAAACCAAAATTTACGAATCGTTTACTGACTCAGTATTTTCAAAACCGAAAATCGCTCTAGTGTTTTTTTTTTTTTTTTTTTTTTTTTTTTTTTATCCAAAAATAAACCGATATCTAACAAACCGAAATATGAATATTGTAAATACTAACCTAACCGCGGGTATACGATTCGAACGGTATACTCGTGTTTGGTAGTTGACGAGTGTGTGTGTGTGTGTGTGTGTGTGTGTGTGTGTGTGTGTGTGTGTGTGTGTGTGTGTGTGTGTGAACGGAGCAGAACGGCGGTGTAGTTCCGTTCTAAAACATCGACCTAATCGTACTCGACCGCGGTGCACAGACACTCGACTCCGGATTATCCTTGCGGAGATCGTACGCCGAGAGGTCGCGGCGGAACGGACGTGGTGCTGCTCCGGGGTGCAAACACATATCGCCGGAAATGGCGGACGGCGGCGCGGGCACCTGCTGCGACTAATGTGGCGCACACCGACCGACCGACCCCTACCCCCCGACCGCGACCGTCTGCTCAACGCAGAGACGGGTCAATTAGGTCGATTGGTCGTACCGAAGCACTCGCAGTTATGTAACACGTGTATATATATATATATATATATATATATATAGATATTTATAGCTGCCGTGTGCACACAATACGGTTCTATTTGTTCGGTAATACGACCGATCGGGTAAAGGTCAAAAGACGATTTCTCTTGTTTGTTTCAGTCCTCTTTATGTTTTACCTATATATGAGGTTTTTTCGGTTTTTGTTTTTTTTGTTTTTGACACTCCTGTCGATCCTCCGACGAGAACACACGACACATTCACACACACGCTCGACGTCGAGATTTAGGGCCGACTAAATACGGATGAAATGATTAAATTTTCACTCAAATTCACGGGCTTATTAGATTAAACAGTTGTAAATAAAATCGAGAAAAAAACCGCATTTACCATATCAAAACATGAAAAACTTTACCTATCCTTAAAATATGTTCCTTTGATATTTAAATTTAACATTTTGGAACGTTGATGAAATCTAAAATAGTAAAATCGTCATCGTCGTCAATGTTTGAAATGGTTCGGGCATGTCGAACGGAGAGAAGCAACAAGCGAAACCGGAGCAACCGTGGATTGGCGACCAGTAGAGAAGGGACCAAGGGGCAGGCCAAAAAACGTTGGATGGATACAAAGACGTTGGGTAAAACAAGACCTAGAAAGGTCAGAAATCACGAACTGGGAAGAGGTGGTCCAGGATCGCAGACTTTGGAGAGCATTGACGGAGGCGGCGAACAATCTAAAGGGGCCCATACACGGTCAGTCTTGAATGTCAATCAATGTGTATGTGTATGACTGTTAATGACTGACAGTCAAATTTTACGACTGATGAAATTCAAACATGTTTGAATTTTTATCATCAGTCAAGATGATCGACATTCATAATTGACCTTGTATGTCTACGAATGTCAAATTTATCAGTCAACTAAGTTGAATTATGTGTAACAGTCGATTTTTTTGTTTTTTTCGTAAATTTTATACATTTGTTCAAAAATGGCAAATAAAGTTAATGATGAAGAATTTTGGCTCGAATTTTTACGTTTATACCGTAGTCTACCTGCTACGTGGAAAATTAAAAGTGATTTGTACAAAAATAGAAAAATAAAAATCTTTTTTTTCTCTCGGTTTTTTCGTTTTTTTCAAACGCAAGGTAAAACAGAGTCATGAAGCCACACGACGATGACGAGGATGATGACGATGACGGTCGATCGTCCGACGAGCACACACACACACGACACACACGCTCGACGTCGAACAAACGCCCGTGTAGGCCGCGCGTGGCACGAACGCGTTGGTCCGTGTTCATCGCGTCTCCCGCGCGGCCAGTGGCGTTATCGATCGAGAACGATCGCTGTCCGAGAAACGCCGGAATCACCGCCGCCAAAGCGTCTTCTACCCGTTCGCCGCGACAAGTCGCCGTCGTCGTCCGCCGCCCGTCCGAGCGCGCATGTCATTATCTTTTTATACGCAATCAACCGGGGCCCACGGAGTATTTCACTTCGACACGCTACTACGCACCTCGTCGATTATCATCACGTCGCGCACGGGTTTCGCCGAACGTCGCGCGTTAAATAATTAATGTGTAAATCAGCGACAGGTCAGACTTTGGTTTCGACCCACAGACGGACGCGGGGTCCCGATATCGGGTCGCCCGGGCTTTGGAACCAGGTCACGACGCGACGGGCTCGTTACGGCACGGTGTTGTGTACACACATAATATTATACGTGTAATATTATGTTATATTCACGGCACCGGGTCGTACGCAGCCGATTAGATTCGGGTCTATTATAATCGGGTGTTGCCGTTCTTAGGCCGACTGTACATAAGCCGGTGGATGGCGGTTATAATAATAACACGCGGGACTCGGAAGTGTATTCGACACGTTTTAAGTAGTGATGGGCATGACCGGATAGTTTACAGTGTTTACACTATCGAATAGTGTTCGATAGTTGGAATAAACTATCGAATATCTATTCGAATGTTTTTTTTTACATAACCGAATTATAGTTTTTAAATAAAAACTATCGAATAGGTTGATACACTATCGAATAGTTCGAATAAGTTTCAAATAGTGATGGCGTGGGCCTACATCGCCAGCTACCACTTAAGCCGGGTCTGCGCGTAATACGATTTGCCTCTTAAGACGCTATTTTAACTGGTCTCTCGGAGAGCGTCTTAAACGGGTTCTACTGTTTTCAAATTCAAATAACTATCGAACGTAAAAGTGTATTCGATATAATAATAAATTACTTTGATTCTAAGCGAGTTATATTATTTATTTCATTGAAATAAATAAATGTTCCTAACAAATATCCACGTTCGACTACGGCGAACCGGTGGTAAGATCCCGTAATAACGTGGTTGGTTAGCGACCTTGACTACTGGCCAACCAAAAGAACTCTGTGACTTGCGGCTTTAACCGGGGTTACAACAGTAACGTAGTACTCGTGGGGTACTCGTTGAGTTGAGATTAAAGAAAAAGTATAGTTCGGTCTGAATAGTTTTTCCGACGTCGATACGGAATAGCGACCGCAAACATTGACGAATAAGCGAGATCACAGTGAGCCATAGAAATGTCCCAAGTCTATACCGGATTCTCGTAGATAAATATCTCAGACATCAATATTTTACTACTATATTATAGTCTACTCACGTTTGACCAAGTCCCTGGAACCGGTGCGTAGCATCAGCGGCTGTCCATTCTCGCGCCTCCACGTGATCTTTGGCTCGGGGTTGCCGGTGGCGTGACACGACAACGTTGCGTTCTCGCCTTCCATCAACGTCAGATCGGGACTCGACTCGTCGGTGATTATGTCCGGGGGCACTGAAAAAAAAAATATATATAAACATGTCGTTTTAGAGTTATTCATATTACTACGAAAACGAGGTGTACACTCGAGTGTTATGTCATGAAAACACACCTCATCACATTACGTGTCAATGTAGGTACATGTTACTATTGTTTTAACAGTATATTATTATGTTTCCTCACCTGGCCGGTGCGAAAAACGTACTCGAGGATGGAGAGAACACGCAGGGAAGACCGCAAAATATTAAGTCTGTACCGGATTAAAAAGTTTTAGCAATATTCATGATTTTTTTAAAAATTTTTTAACGTATTAATTATTTAAAATTTGATAAGCTTTTGATTGAAAAAAAATCGTTATTTTTCACGAGACTAATGATTTATTTTCAATCTCTATCTACATAAAAATACTTGATTAACGATTCTTTGAGATATGTTCAATACCGTGAGTGAACCATATCAGTAAGATAAAAATACATTTTCAGGACATTATGCCAAGACTTGAAAATTTCACCGAACGAAAACTCCGAAAAATGAGTTGCTACAAACACTTTTAAAGTTCTGAATTCGGCCGAAAAGTTGTTGGATTTTTTTCGAAACTTTTGTCAAGTTTACGTTGTTATTTCTATAAACATAATATTATGCGTTGTAATCACGAGTTACGACGACGTCGCAAACACACGGTTAGTATACATACACGGGAGTCAATACACGGGAGTCACAACTGTTGTTAAACTTGAATACGTTTTTAAATTTAATATTTATTTACATAGAACCAACAGGAGGAAACAGTTAATACTTTTAATGGCATAACTGCGATGTGCGTAAAAAAAAACGAATCTTTCGATTCACTCAAAATCTAAAATACCACCGGAGAGCTGAACTCTTAAAAGCCCGTTATTGCGCTAGGCCTCGTTATGCGTGCGTCCAATTTTCTGAGATTTCTGAGATCGGAATCCGCTGTTACGCGATGACATCAAAACGCGTTACCTAGTTTTACTCACGACGTCGGAAAAATCTTCACTTTTCAATGATGAATCGTCAGTGGACAAAAAAAAAAAAAGAAACAGCTGAGCACATTTCTCAAGTCGCATTATTCTGTTTGAGATTCATTGTGATATTATGTAATTGGATATTACGCATACAATGAAATATTACATTGTATCACGAGTGCAGCGAATTCGCTATGTTTTCGTCTGTCGATTGTGAAACGTCTCTCGGGAACATTTCTAAACGTCCGATCGGGATCACGATGAACAGCGCCGTCACTGAATAGCGGACGGATTTCCATCCGACGGCGGCGCGCGTCGTAATTTTCCTCACGATTATGATCACAATCGAAAATTGAAATGAATCCGCCCGGACTCCGGTCAACGCGATTAACCTAACCGTCGCAGACGGCGTCTGTGAGCCACGCCGGAACACCTACGCCCATGGTCGCGTCGGACGCATCAGACGCGTCGAAAGTTTTCCACGCGTGTAAGTCATCCGAATTTCCCAGCAGCCCGGCGAAGTAGTAAATACGATTCGTACTCGACCGCACCGTTTATTTCCGAATCAACGATTAATACGTTTATATTTTATAGGTAATAGTATACCCGTTGTGAACATTCGCAATAGATAATTTATTTATAAAATAAAAAGTATAGGTGCAATCGAATCGATACAAAAACACATTTTAACAAATCGATAAATGAGTGTAAAATCGAAAATTGAAAGGCACACCGAAATAACAGAGAGTGTTTATTAAACTATGTGTTCCGAAAAATTTCTTCAAACTCAACGAATTTAAACGGTCAATAGCTCAGAAAAAAGAGCACGACCCACCGAGTGTTCTCAGACTTGCGTCAACAGCCTACGTTAGACAGAACTCAAGTTATAGAGGTTTGAGTGAAGGAAAATCTTGAAAAAATTATATGTAATATTCATTGTGCACACATAACTTTCCTCAAACTCAACAAATTTAAGTAGTTAATAGCTCAAAAAAAAAAAAAAAAAAAAAAACAAAGAGCATGATTCATTGAGTGTTCTGAGAGTGAAACGATCAAGATCCATTCATTAGAAGAGTAGCTATGAAAATTCGAATTGCTTGAGTGAATGTGTCCCATTAAAAATTTACAGGGAAGAATCGCGTTTGAGAGCAACGTGAGTAAGGGAGGAGTTGAGTAAATTTCAATGATGAAAAAAAAAATGAAGGAAATCGGCCGGATAGAACGGCCAGACGGACTGACTTTAGTTTTTATACATTTTTTCAATATATAAGATGTGTGCTCGCGGACGTCTGCAACGCGCGTCGCTAAAACGCGTCGTCCTCTCTATTGGGAGCGAGCGTTAATTTTTTTGTGCGTTTTTGCGAGACGAGAAAACCGTATACACACGCGTTCCCGACGCCGTTATTCGCTGCGCTATTAAAGATCTCGCCCCCCCCCCACATTCCGTCCCGTTTTTCATGCGGTCGGCCGAGTAAAACGACTCGCTCGTCTCCGGGCCGAGAATCGCACTCGTAAAATTATTTTCGTAAACCGACGATTACGTGTTCGGCCTGGCGGAAGAAGACGTACTAAACTTAAAAAAAAAAAACCGTCGCACAAACACGGCGACCGTAGGGGTTTTTTTGCCGAACATTATTATAATTTAATTAACTTTACACAATGAGCTTATTATGTAACGTTTAATTTTCTCTCGAGATACGCGACCAGGCGAGAAGACGGAGGAATGTAAGGTTTCTCTTGCCAAACTTTTGGAGGTACGCGAATATTTCGGTCGGCGGCGCACGTACTTTGTAACTGCGGCGGCGCGATTGATGACGTTGCAGCGCGTTGCACGATTTGGGCTAAAACAATAATATAATATGTTTGACTTGTAATTGTTGTTGTTCGTGTGAGCCGTGAACGGGGGCTCGAAAACCGATAGTGATATTACGTTTGACGGTTGAAAATCCCATCGAGGTTTATGATTTATTTTTTTTTGATGTGAAACGGTAGTAAGACCGGCTTGTGGCTCGTAGGCTCGATTCGCCGAAGCTCGGCGATTTCCTCTCTACGCGCGCAGTATCTACCGACTGCTTTATAAACGTATAATATGTACACCTATATTGTTACGTATAAATATATTGTTTGTATATTACGTTGAATATATTGTTATGTATATGTATGTGTTGTTTTGAGCGGAGCGTTGCAATAACGATATATATAGGGTTCGGATTTTAAAGCATAATAAATAACAAAAAAAGCACAACATCGTTATAAAAAAGCAAAAAAAAAGCATGACTAAAAATTAACATTAATTATTAATAGTTTTATAAAACTGAATAAAAAAAAAAAAAAATTAAAAATTAATTTAAGTTAAAAAAACAATTTACTACCATGTATTTAACTAGGTTTTCATTACTGAAACTGACTCCATTGTCCTATAGGATGTTTTTATAAATAGGAAACGGACGCTCTACATCCACGAAGTGATTGGTGCATACTTCATACAAGAGGTTTCGTTTAAATCAAACCCATGATATTTAATTTCGTTTGATGAAACGCCACACGGTATAGTATTAATGTCCATTAAATGTTTCCAGCTTTTGTTTTTCAAAAGAACTATAATTTTAATATCTATATTTATATTATAGAATTATTTCTATTTAATATATTTTAACATTATTACAAAAAGACAATGTTTGATGTTTCACATCTGCCAGGAGTCCAGCGACGGCTCAGTTTTTTTTTCTGGTACGCGGTCGATTACCTCGAAGTTCCCATAAAAAGAAGGAGGAGGGCACTCGCACTGGGCATGACGTTCCATTTCGTCGTTTTTTTTATTCGGGGCGCGACGTTCGGACAAGGGCGTCTTGGACCCTTTTTTCAGGAGGGGGCGACTTTTAGACTTGTAATGTTGAGGAATACAAAATAAACAAAAATAATTTAACTGTAATATTTCGGATTAAAAATAAATAAAAATTCTTTTAAATGAAGCACAAACTAATTAAAATTATTATTCTATAAAACAAATTCTTTGAATCGTTTGTGTTCTGCAAATCTATCTATTATTTTGCACGCATCTAGTGTACTACGTGAACTGTATTCATGTACTACTACTGTGTATTACTACTGTGTATTCATGTACTACAATAATATCATTACTATTTCGTGTTTAACAAAAAAAAAAAAATTATCGAACGTTCAGTATCAGATAACGTATATCTCCTAGTATCTATCGTTATAAAACTATACGATACGAGCTGGGTAAATTCCGAGCGCTTCTAACATATCAATATATTACACACCTATATCATAATGTATGACTTTAAATAATTTCGTAATTTTTTTTCTAATGATTATTATAATAATTTTATTATAATACAGATAATGTAAAAAAAGTAAAAAAAAAAATTGAAAAGGCCCAGGGGGGGGCAATCGCCCCATCGTTACCCCCAAAATACGCCCTTGAGTTCGGAGAGACCTAGTGGCGCGGCGTGGGGGAGGAGGGACTGTTGCGGTTTGGAATACGTTTTAACGACCGCAACGTCAGAACTGTCCGCCGCTCCGATTGAAACGAAAACGTGGCGTTTTCGTTGTCGTGATACGGGTCTTATGTTAATTTCGGTTCGAAACCGAAATTACGTGATTCGACCTCACACCGAACACGCGACGATTACGCGCGCCCGTACACGTGTGGCCGATAACGGGTGAATCTAGAAACGCGTACCGATCCTCGCCCCGTCATTCGTCCCGGCGGGCGTTGGCCGAATTATGTGTTTTAATTAAAGTTTAAATACACTGCGATTAGTCCGGCTCGACGTGAAATTTTAATAATAACACACACACACACACACACACACACACACACACACACACACACACACACACACACACACCGCCGGCCGTCGGAAAATGTCGTTATTATTTCCCGTGTAGCCGAAAACAAAATTGAAATTTCGGGTTGCTCGGAAATTGCGAGTTTATCGCCGTACGCCGAATCGTTCGATTTTCTCTGACGCGATGAAAAAAAAACATAAAAAAAAAAAAAAAAAACGAGTCTGGTCGCGTTCGGAGCAGGAAACCAGTGGCGTATACTGTCATCTCATTACGTTGGACTCGAAATTAAATCATTGCTTTTGATGTACTGTGTACAATGATTATTGGACGTTTTTATTACTGTCTCGTAGAAATAAGAAACGAGAAAAAAGTGAGTAGAAATAAAAAAAAAAAAAAAAACGAAAGAAAGAATACGAATACTCGGTCACATAACTCTATACGTTGATCATTAATCGATATTCAAATTATTACAGTAGAACCTCGATTATCCGAACTAATCGGGACCGCACCTAGTTAGGATATTGGAAAAAAAATTGTTTTTTTCAACAGTTAAATACTTTATATTTATTATCATTATTATGATTACTCATGTTTTAACATTAATACATACATTACAATACTAAAAATACATTACATGCATAGGAACATAATATTATGTTTATTGTGTTTTTTTGACAAAATTATCGATTTTCATTTGACGACGAGTTGCAACGTGTTTTTTTGCAGCCAAGTCTCGCAAACGTTTCAGACGAATTAATTGATTCACAGAACATTCATATATTATGTACGTATAGTATACGTCGTATACTAGTAATAAACCAAAAGCGAAAGTTATGATAAATTCGATAAACCGGCCGCGGATACGAGTGCTTCTACGAGTTTTAACGTTCAGATACTCTAATTATTGTAGTTCGTATAACAGAGGGTTCGTATAACGGAGGTTCGGATAATCGAGGTTCTACTGTATTTTAGAAATGTTAAAAAGAAAATCATTCTCAAAGTGTTGGTTACCAATTGAGTATCAAGACGGATATAACGCAATATATTTGTAATAGTTATAAAGATATAATAGGCTAGTCCAGGGGTCGGCAAGTGATTTCTACTGGAGTCCGGAAAACTAAAATAATTCGTAAACGGGATCCGTAGAAAAAAAAAATTGTATTACATTACCTATTCAATAGTTATTACTAAAATGTGAAAATTATTTGAACAGTTAACATTCCTCGTGATGTTATATTATGAGAAATCGCATTTCTCGTCTTTGGCTACTAACTTGAAATCGAGAACTCTTGTGGAACATCTAATACGAAAATTATGTTCTCAAGGCTCAAGGTGAAAATTCGTTAACTTTGTTCTCTACTTGTTTAAAAAGAAAAATGTTTCACAAAACGACGCCTTTTTTAATAATCACGATGGAAATTGAAATAACGTTCTTATTAAACTATCAAAGAAAGATATGTCGACGGTCCAGATCTCTGTCTTCCGCGGTCCGGATTTGGACCGCGGTCCGCCAGTTGCCGACCGTTGGGATAGTCATTAGTCATTACATCCGAGTAATAATTTAGCTGCTGTAATAGTAAAACCAGTATAATACGATTTCGTTGTATATATAATTACATTAAATGTCTAAATTTAGCTACAAATTTTAATGTTGCGGCTATTAGAAATATTGTCGTATTTGTATCGGTTGATAACTACGAGTTAAAAGTCAATTTGTCAACGGATTACTATTTTTTTTATGATTTAAGTGCTGACTCGATTACTTAAAAAATTTAGTTTTTTCATAATGTATTATGAATAACAATATAGACTATTCATTTTTATTTGGTGACCGTCTAACTGAAAGTGAAACACACATTTGACCTTTGGTGACACTTGAAATGTATAGAGATTTAACAAAATGTAATATTTTGTTCTCGCGGTCATTTGATGTGAAAAATCTATCACGTGAATTTAATCAAGAAAAGAAAATCACCAAATCAAACGTTACCGATTTAATTAAAAACACAATTAACGTGTTCTAAGGTTCCTAAAAAAGTACGCATATTTTTTTATTATGTACGTATTTTTTATGATTTTTATTTATTAAAAATAATGATTGTTTTCCGAAAAACGCGGATACGTAAAAAACAGACAGTTATGTTTCAATAGAACATATTTTTTCGCAACAGTATTTATTAGTCATTTGGGTGATTCTTATACGTTTCGTGCTATTTTACGTAAAACCCAAAAGTCCCAAAAAAATTTCTATAGGAAGCGGTGAAAAAACGATGTTTAAACATTTTTATATCACAACGTATTCAGGGGTTTATCATATTTTTTTAATATATATTAAAAAAATAAAAATATGTATACGTTTATATAAATGAGTACACGGGGTTCCACACGAAAATTCAATTAAAATAATTATTCAATTTATGCGGACAGACGCGTAAGTGTAAGAGTTGTAAACGTACGTACGATCCGACCAAAAACCAATGCGTTCATTCATCACGCTATGTGTTCGTGCGTGACTACATTTTATAGACTGGTGTTGCACAGACATTTACCCAGTAAAAATTAGCATAAATTTCAACGTTTTTCATGTACAATTGAAAACACTTATTACACTCGTAGTATTGTGTTTTTTCCAAGAGAATAATTTGTTTGCTGTTTTCGTCAACGAGATTTTTTAATTTTTTTAGTTTTCTCGAATGGTAACCATTAACTATAACGTACTAGTAAGAAAAGTGAAAAATTTTTAGGAAATTTCACATATTGAATATTGCTAAAATTGACTCAACAGTTTTAGAGATATCTGAATTTTAAGTTTAGAGTAGCGAAGAAACGATAGTAAAATGTTGCGGGTTACATTGGATTAATTTACTTTGCTTTTGCTAGTTGCAAACGATTATATGTTTGAACCAGAGGTTTCAAATCTTTGTTGACTTAAGCGTCTTCAGACGTTTTTCGAAATTCTTTACCCAGTATAAATATTCTATTTATTGGAGTTTTTTTTTTTATGTAGCTAAGTACGCATAATCAGATGACAAACGATCGATCATTATATTTCATAGAAAAATGAAATAAAAAACAAAAAAAAAAAAGGTTATAATTATATGTTTAAATTGGATGAATTACGAGACTGCGACGAGGCTCTTGAACAATTTTTTTCGCGCTATAATAGACGATTTTAGTACGTATGGCATGGCGGTGGTATAAAAAACTCGGTCGATGAATATTCTCCCTGTTCATTTTTCAAATTATTAACGTAGTTTTTAAGTGGTTCATATTGTATGCGAGAAATTCGAATTAACGCATCACGCTGGGTTTACGACGGGTGCTTAAAAATCACTCTATTCACGTGTTGTACGAGTATGACTAATTCACGACGTCGCCGTTGGAAATTATTAATTTACGGAACACATGTACAGTGCACATTTTTCGGTCGTCAAAATAATGACGATTACGATACAAATCGAAATCGATGACGACCGCGACGTTTCACGGCGGCGCACGCAGTTATTACGGGTGACGTGAAAATACGACCGAACACATCGTTTTCAACGTGAATACAAACTCGACACAATTTAACCCCGTACAATTTAATTCATTCGAGTTCATTATTTATTCAACACTCAAGTACATCGAAAATAAATAAAACCCGCGCGTCGTTCTTGATCGAATCTAACGATGCGACTCCGAGCTTCATTTGTACGCGCGAACATAACGAACAAGGCCCGTGTCTGCGAAGGGTCCACGGGGTCCGCCCTTCGCGATGTTTTTTCAATATTTTACAAATTCATAAAAAGTGATTTTCGCCACAATTTTTTTTTTTTTTTTTTTGACAAACCACTTTGTTTCTAATCGTTATATATTTCACGTATAAACTTATCAGTAAAGCCCGGATTTATATATGCACTAAAAAGCATCAAAATATGTCATATAATATGCACTAAAAAGCATCAAAATATGCCATATAAGTGAAATCATTAAAATATGCAAAAAATTTGCAGTAAAAATCATTAAAATATGCAAAAAATATGCAGTAATTTTTGTTTTCTCAGACAATCCACTCACGTATTTTGAAACTAAAAGAACTACTAACTTTTGGCTACTGACTACCAAATCTAGTTATGGAAACAAAAAAATTGCCACGGTTGTAACTTGTAAAGTTGTAACTCGAAAACAGTTGACTAAATCTTCATTTCATAGCCTATATATTCCATTATAAAATGTTACGTATTACACATCGATAACGACGATATAGCGATCACTGATGACTGATGACTAGATTACGATTGGTGATCTATTGCTTTTAATACGACGGGATTTTACGATGGATAACTAAAACTGTGTCGCTAATTCGACGTACTACCAACCGAATTTTTTTGTGACAGCGAATTCATTGAAATATGCTACGAACATGCATTGCACGAACAATTTATAGCTAAATTTGCACTTATGGTCAAATATGCAAAAAATGCAAAATAAAAATTTAGCTGTGAATTCCAAATAGTATGATTTGTAAAGATTATTAACGGAGATTTAAAAAAATGGAAAGGAAAAAAATATGCAAAAACCTACAAATCCGGGTTCTACTTATCAGTATCGAAATTTTAAAGTCGACTAGGAGTAAATCACACGCTGAATATACGCAAAGCGGTATATTATTTATTTAATTATAATTGTCGAAAACATAAGAACACTTGTTTTTGTCGAATTTTGAACTTAATTTTTAATATCGACGAAAACCAAAATATATTCATACTTGAAACCCCCCCTCCTTCCAAAAAAGTAATTCAGATACGGCCTTTGTGGTGAATGAAAACAGTTACTCAGGTCTGGTCGTACTCACGTTCACGTTACATCTGACCGAGCCGGTGTCATCGACGTTTGAAAAAAAAAAAAAAAATTCGACCCCGACGAGTGATCCATACTCCAACAACTGTCGTCGCGTCTGGATTAGAGATGGGCAAAAGTGACTAATAACTACCGACTTAGTCGGTAGTATTATATGACTAATTTAGTTACTCGAACATTTTTATTAGTCGACTACTTTTATTATTCGACTAATTATTATTATATGTAAATCTTTGTAGTGTATATGTGATTATCGGTATTTTTGTTTAACCAGTTTAAAATAGGAATACGACTACACACGACTACAATTTTCTACAATTTCTCTGAATTACCGAATAATCAGTACCTACCTAATTTTAGTCGAATAATAATATAATAATAATAATAATAATATAATAATAATATTATAAGTCGACTAATTTCATTTATTCATATTAGTCGGTAGTCAACATTTTAGTCGAATAATTTCATTTATTTATATTAGTCGGTAGTAAACATTTTAGTTGAATAATTAGTCGATTAATTTCATTTATTTATATTAGTTGGTCTTAAAAATTTTAGTCGAATAATTAGTCGGTAGTACGTGATGAAAACCGACTAATAGTCGGTATTATCAAGTAGTCGTTCCTGCCCATCACTAGTCTGGATCCGTGGCGCCGACGGACTCGAAACCATCGAAACCAGTTTTCACGACTCATATCGTATTACGATCGGAAATCCGTCGCCACCAAGCCCGCCGCGGACCGTTTTCTCCGGTTCGCTCTGTCGTCTCCGCACGTCCGCGGCCTACGGCGTGCCCACACGTGTTGAATATTGCTCGGCGATATTAAGGCCGTCGAAAAGCGTACGCGCACAGGTATTGGACGCGCCGTTTGTTTTTTATTACTGTCACGCGGCGGTGGCGGCGACTCGTAGGCACAATATCACGGCGACGCCGTATTGCGCGAAGAGCCTCGATTATTTCGTGCTGCGAGCGCGCGACGACGACGTATAAACGGAACGATTTCGTTCAGCGTCCGCCACGCCGCGCCGGAAACGTTATTTCTCCTAGCGCCGCACAATAACCCTTCCCCCGACCATCCCTTAGCTCGTATAAAAATATAATGTGACACTCACGCGGACGCGGAAATTCGTACGCGTGTCTATTATAATATTGTGTATATATGTTATACTCGTGAAATTATGTACGATTCGAGTGTCGGGAAGGGCACGGGGGGCGCAAGTACGTTTTTCTCTTGAAGTTTTCGTCGACGTGTTTTATCCGAATACTTTTTTGTCGTGCCCACGTTTTATAACGCACTGTTTTGTGATTTTAATGCTCACGCGCACACACACACACCTACACATAGTATATTTGTATTTAAATATAATAAATAGCAGACTTGTTAATTACCGGTAATTAAAATGTTCTGTCTTTTTGTCGCGAGCTTCACTCTAATTATTTTCGTACATATTTTTTTTTTCAAGATGTAATTAAAACGTTACGTTTTGAATTTATGCACACTGTTCAGAAGGAAAAAAACGTTTATTGTTCTTTCTCTGGTTCAACAACAATGGCTTTTAAAAACCCGTTGTCGTTTGGTGTCCTACGGAATAAAAAAAAAAACACCGTAAGACGGGTATTCATCATTCTCCGATCGTTGCGAAAAAAAAAATCACAAAAAAACAAAACCCTTAAAGCCTATAAACGAAATTGTTACGAGTGTACGTCGCATGATCCGCGGACACGCCTAATGAATTAACTGTTTCAATTGTTATGTATAATATGTTTCACGAGCGTTTTGAACGGTTTTTGATCGCAACGTCGGGAGAATTCCTAGTATAATCGCGCATAATCTACTCGCGAACAATAACGGAAGCGGATTAATTTTAAACCTCGAAAACGCCGCGTGTTTCAAAACTAAATCACGTTATAATACGTTGTCGTGTGTTTAAATTGAATTCGTAACAATAGTTATCGTGCGTCAAATAACTACTGTTTCAATCATACACTACGTGCGGGAAGATTATTATCGTCCTAAAATATATCCGTGCATTTATATATACGTTTTGATCATTTGTGAATGTAAAAGTTACTTTAAAACGTGAGTTCATAATCAGTCAACGAATTTTATTGTAATAATTAGTTAAATGGAAATAATATACGACACGATTCGATTTCATTAAAAAAATTTGATTTTTAAAATTTATTTTTTTTTAATTAAGGTAGATGCTTCAATTACAAACATTGTTAGCCTAGAAATTAATGTAAAATGTAATATTTAGAGGTCGAAGTAACATGTTCTTTATAATTTATGGTTTAGGTTTACATTGTGGAAGAATTTGATGACGTCAGTGGTGTTTTCTTCTTTGAACGCTTGGTGAAATGTGAGAGGATCGCTGAGTATCTTTCGTGATTCTGTACCATTTGGGGCAGTTGATGACTATGAGGTATAGTTATTATTTCTATGCAAGTGTCGCGTACTGGTGCTGGTTCTTTTTTTGTTGAGATACGCGTGAGTTAGGCGAGAATAGTGACCTATTTTAGTCCGGGTGATGTTTATTTCATATTATCTTCTTTTAATGTCGGGGGGATGCTTTAATTTAATTTAGCTTATAGTTTTACATCCCTAGGGTTTTTAAAGAAAGGAAGGTTCGACCAAAACGTTTGCCGAAAAATGTGATTATGTATTGATATTTAGGTTTTTCGGAACGTTTTCAAAAACGTGTCGCGACTTTGATCGAATCAACCATTTTCTCTGGTTGTTCGGTGTTTTTCGCGTCAAAATTTACGGAACGCGAGTAATATTTTAAAATATAGTAAATCGAATAGACCGCGTTCGACATAAATAAATACAACGCACGGTGAAACGTGTAACAACGGACAGATCTCAATGGCGATTACCGTTCAATTACGGATTTTTCCGAAAATCGAACGGAGAGAATAATATTATGACGCTCGTACGGTAGATATTTCTGCGAATAGCGAACAATAGTATATTCTTGAAAGGTTTCCGTCGCGGGTTTGAGGTTGCACTGTATATTCGTAAAAGGACGGTCGTTCAAGCATATTATTCAACCCATTTATATATATAACCCATAAGAATACATAAATTAAAAAACTGTTTTATGTACTCGTGCTATTGGAAATATGCATTTTTCTGTGAAAATAATTGTTTTTCTTTATTGAGTTTTAAAGAAATTTTTTTTTTCAATCACAAACACTATTTTCAATTGTGTATTGTGGAAAAAAATTTTTTTTCAAACATTTTTCTTGAAAATGTTGATATTCGTGTTGAGATTATCGTACAAATGTTTTCAAATGTTTATACATTTAAAATCTAGAATACCGAAACGGACAAGCAGAAATGGGCAGTCGCCACTATTCCGCTACTTTAAACTATAAAATAGGCTTTATTTTCTAAGCCGTTCGCATAGTTATGGCTAATAGCTATTATTTACTACAAAATAAACCAGAATCGATATCAATATTAAAATAAAAATAAAAAATTTAATGTTCGAAAAAAACATTATATTATTATGACGGAAAAAATAAAGTTTTATAAGTATCTCGAATTGTTCGTAAAAAGGTAAATGTGTTCTTTATTTCCGAGAATCGAGCTGATTTAACTGTGCAATATATGTATCAACTTAAAAGGCGTCATACTTATATATATATATAAACATAAATATCACTACACAGCCAATGTCCGTTCGAGTTTTTGGCGTCAAGTATACAGTTAATATAATGTATTGTTTTTGTTTGCGAATGTCATTTTGGTAGCACGGTGGGGGACGTGCGGCCAAAACAAAGCGACTCCGAGGCGGATCGTGAGAATATTCGAAACGCATAAAGAAAAAAGAGAGCAAAAAAAAAAAAAAAACAAAAAAGAAAACCTAAAGAGAAAAAAGTTATGCTCGCCGGGAGATATTCGGAAAAGAGAAAACAACTACGGTTTCGCGTTTCTCGAAAGTTTCGACCAAGTTTGCGTTTTAGAAATCACTTTGACTGTCAATGTGATTCCGATAAGAACAGACGGCGCGAAATCGGTTTTGAACATTCCACGCCGGCACAACAACAATTTCGAATTGCCGACAAAAAGCTCGTTCCTGTCCGCTCCGTTCGTTCCGGCCATACCACTAACGCCGCCGCCGTCGGTCCTCTTGTGTTCGGAACACTTTGGAATTTCATTTTTAAGGTAATTAAAAAAAAACTATTTATAATTTTCAGAACCGGTCGGCTACGACAATGGCCACCGTTGCTCAGTCCGTTATTTCTCGAACGCGCGAACACGTGTTTTCATCCGGTAAATGTAAGCTGCGTCCCAAAAAAAAAAAAAAAGGTTCTGATAACAACACAAGTAAGTTGCGGCCCGTGTTTCTGACATGACGTATACGTTGATTGCGTCCGACGGAAAATCCGTAAAACTAAAATTTATAACGTTTTTATTGATGGCTGGGTGATAACGACTCGTATCAAAAGAGTATAGATGTTTTAAAAAATATACGAATTGATACTTATATAGCGTTACGAATACAAGAAACAGAAAAACAATTTAAAAAGAAGGATATATTAAAAAAAAAAAAAAGAAAGAATTAGAAACTAAAAAATTACTCAAATTGAATTTTTGAGGCAATTGTCGTTCAAATTTTTACCTACTTTTATATAGACTTATGAGTTATACTGAATAAGTTCATTAGTGGCAAAGTTGAGATGGAAAAATTCAACAGCTTAGTACCGATAAAAATACGCAATTTCAAATAATAATAAATAAATACAATAATAAATATTTTTAACCATACCGGCGTTATAACAGTAATGTCGACAGTCCTGTTCACAGACGTGTTCGCCGCTACCGAGGTTATGAATAAATATATATGTACGCAGTATGTACAGTTGACGCGGCCGCCGCTGAAACGCACCGCGGTTGCGCTCTCTGTCATGCGCGAGTTTCGACCGGTTTTTTTGCGCCGCCCGGTGCTCTCTTATTTCGATACGAACAACTATTTGTCAACTCGAAAGAAGGGGGGCCCTGACCCTATTTTCAGAGGGGGGGCACTTTTAGACTTGTAATGTCGAGGAATAAAAAATAAACAAAAATAATTTAACTATAATATTTAGAATTAAAAATAAATAAAAATTCGTATAAATGAAGCACAAACTAATTAAAATTATTATTCTATAAAACAAATTCTTTAAATCGTCTGTGTTCTGCAAATCTATCTATTATTTTGCACGCATCTAGTGTTCTACGTGAACTGTGAAGACGTATTCGTGTACTACAATAATATCATAACTATTTCGTGTTTAGCAAAAAAAAAAAAAAAAATTATCGAACGTTCAGTATCAGATAACGTGTATCTAAAAGTATCTATCGTTATAAAATCGATACGATACGAGCTGGGTAAACTCCGAGCGCTTCTATCAATATATTACACACCTATATCATAATCCATGACTTAAAAATAATTTCGTAATTTTTTTCTAATGATTATTATAATATAATACATCGCCCCCCCCTCCCCAGAAATACGCCCTTGCTCGAAAGAGTTCTGCAAAAATTTTTAAAATTCGCCGCTTTTGTTTTAGACATTGGTTGCGTACCTCATGAGCATGAACCAGTGTTGCAGCGTCTCCGTTTGCTCACACGGAGAAAACAGGGCAACTTAACGTTCTCTTCTAAACTTATCAACGGCGTAGTTGATGCCCCTGCACTCCTATTTAAAGTTAATGTCGGAGTTCCTTCTTTTTCTTTCGGGTCCTCTTTCCCATCCCGTATTCCTTTCAACAGCTGTTATTATTTAAACAATCACTATATTGCGCGTATAATGAAACCGGCCAACGAGGACCCACAATTCCTTGGTATTCAGTGTACTCGTCGTTTCTCGTACATAAATATTTGTAATTTTTTCTCGTTAATTATTTTTAATGCAAATCAATGTGTATGTAAAATTAGGCTCGTACCGTATTTAATATAAATAAATAAATAAATAAATAAATAAATAAATAAATGAATAAATAAATAAATATAGACTTGGCGGAACGACGACGTAATACAATCGTCGTGTCCGTATCGAATGATTTACAGCGAGGTTTAAATTTTCGAAAACGATCGCTCGTGAAAAGTCCGACAGAGGTTTGGTGTGAAAAATATTCACTGATTAAAAATAGTTCGATCACAGCACGCGATCGCCTGGTTCCGTCGAATGGGATTTTTAGATTTTTTGCCCCCATTGTCTTTGTTTGTTCAATTCTTACTATCGTGAAATAAAAAAAAAAAAAATTAAAAAAAATAAATAAACAGTGACAAAAAAAAAAAAACATTTAGAATAATACTCGCGTACGAGAGTCGTCGTAATGAAAGCGCGGCGGTTCGGTTACCCATTTCACGGAATCGGCGGAATATCATTATTTCGTATTGCCGCGGAACGCCCGAATTCGGCAACGCGTTTTCGAAAACTTTAGCGTGTCCGGGGCGAGAAGATAAAACGAATAACGTTTCGGTCGTTTTACCGCGTTAATTATGTGACATTTTTTGTTTTTTTCTTTGTTTTTTTTTGTTTCCTACTTTTTCGATTCGTGTCTCTGACGCCGACGATATTACGATATCGACGTGCGTCGTGTTCGGGAACAATGCCGTTTCGCGGAACGTGTGTTTTAAAATTTGCATTTTCACGTCGCGTTCATCGTTTTTTTTTTTATTTTCCCGACGTTGAAGTCTGTGCGCAAATGTTTTCCCGTCTCGATGTAAATGTCATATTTTCACCGGGGTATTCCGCGGGGTTTTGACAGACGTTCGCTTTTGATTACCCCGTCGGCAATAAATCAGATACAATCGTCGGTTTGTCGAATAACGGCGTACGCCACGGACGACCGTCGGCGTGGTGTAGCGCACCGTTTCACTAACACGTTCGGGTGTCTACTGACATCCCGGTGGTTTGAAAAAAAAAAAATCGATTTCACTCATGCAACACAAATATTATAATATTAACGAATCGCGAATTAATTTATGATTTCTACGGTGAAAAAAAAATAGGAAAAAAAAAACGAAGAAAAAAAATGGATTTAGGTCATTGTTATGAAAATATGCGCGTGTTCTTCTTTTTTTTTCGCCGGCAGTACCGTAGTTTTTTTTTTTTTTTTGAGGTCATCGATAATATTATTTTTCAATAATACTGTTATTCCATAGGTACCTACTATTTTTCGCGTATCGTTGTGTACGCCCGTCGAATCGAATACACACGCCATGCCGTGTGAAAAAACCTCAAGACTCTTCGTGTGTTATTACTGTTCGTTTGACGGCGTATTGTATTTTTTTTTGACGTTTATTTTCGATTTAATTACCCTCAAAAAAAAAAAAAAACCCAGTACCCGTACTCAACTCCGACACAATTAAACGCGCGTCGCGAGGCCCGCGATCGATTTTATATTTTATTATTATCACTAGTACACCAGTTGCAAAAATTCGCAATAGATATTTTTTTTATATAATAAAAATATATTATATATTATATTATATAATATATTTGGAAAAAATTGAAAGTAAAGTTGATTGTGCACGCATACTTTCATCAAACTCAACGAATTTAAGTAGTTCATAGCTAAAAAAAAAAACAACATGATCCATTGAGTGTTCATAGACTTGTGTCAACAGCCTTCGTTAGTTAGAACTCTAGTTATAGAGGTTTGAGTGAAGGAAAATCTTGAAAAAAACTTGAAAAATTGAATGTAAAGTTGATTGTGCACACATAACTTTCCTCAAACTCAACGGATTTAAGCAGTTAATTGCTCAAAAAAAAAGAGCATGATCCATTGATCAATGATCCATTGAGTGTCTTGAGAGTGAAACGATCAAGATCCATTCATTAGAAGAAGAGCTATGAGAATTCGAATTTCTTGAGTGGATGTGTCCCATAAGAAACGTGTGGGGAAGAATCGCGTTTGAGTATAATTTGAGTAAGGTGGGAGTTGAGTAAATTTCAATGATCGATGACATATCTGTGTCTAAATACAGTAGAACCTCGATTAACCATCAGTTTCTGTTATCCGTCATCGGTCACCGTCAAAAAAAAAATTTAGAAAGTGATAAACAAGATGGAGGATTTTAAATTTTATTTGGTTATCAAATTATTTTTAATGCCACTACCGTCGACAAAGAAGTTGATGACTATGTCGAAGATTCAGTGCTTGACTTAAAACCATCAACTAGCCACGCAGAAGTAGAAGCAATGTTATCAAAATACATTGATTGGTTTGAGGTACAAGAGGAGGCAAACGCAGGTCTTATTTCTTCGTAAAATAAGAAACATGGCCGCTCAAAAAGCTGGTGCATCAAAAAAAAAAAATAATAATGAGAAGAAGATGACGGATTTATATTTGTTTAATATTTTTTAGAATGGTAGGTACTTTTTATGTGTTATTACATATTATAATATAGTATAATAATTTATTATTTTATTATTGTTATTATTATATTTATTATTTTTGTCTAAAAATTACGTTGTAAAATATATAAGTTCATTGAAAAATTGTTTTGTATTTCTGCACAAACCGTCTATTCGATTAACCGTCATTGTCCCGGTCCCGACATTGACGGTTAATCGAGGTTCTACTGTAGCTTTCATTAAAAAAAAAAAATGATAAAAAAATGAAGGAAATCGGCCGGATAGAACGGCCAGACTTAAGTTTTCATACATTTTTTTAATATCTATATAGAATTATCGTTACTATTTTTTATTTTTTACGAGCACGTTAAAATAACTACTGTTGATGGTATGATCCGTTCGACTCGTCAACGATCCCGGCGTTCGAAAACCCATCCGTGCGTGTGCTCGTCTGCCGCACGTGAACCGGGAGACAAAGAGATCGCGTGGAAACTTAAACCCGACCGATTTAATGATTGATTCCGGCGATGCGAACGGAATAATAACAATACTCACGTCGTCGTCGTTATCGTCCCGTGTACCGTTCGGCGGTTTGGAAATATTTCCGTGGTGCCTCGACACACCGATGCCTCTAAATTGCATACCCGAACGCCGGGTCGGGGAATAAATACGTCATATAACATTTACAGCGAGAACCGGGTCGTATGACGTATCAATAATAAAACGTGGTACGTTATCATTCTAGTTTTTTTTTCGTCACGTGTTTTCAGTTTACGTCTGTTTTCGACTAACCGATTCGCTGTCTGAAGCTAATACGTATTACGTACATATTATATTTTGAAATTTCAGTAAAACACGTTTTAATGTTTAGAACGGAATGAAAAATATAATTTTCAACGAAACGCTTTTCGTTTTTTCACGACATTAATCGGTGATGTTCGATGAATTGAAATGTTATGTCGTTATACACGAATTATGTACAATATCTCGATCATTTGAATGATTACTTTTTGTCGACGATCTTAAGATGTGTGTATTTTTTTACCCTATATTAAGATGTATGAGGTAGTAAACTCATTAGAAGATGTGATAAGTTGAAAGATGATATTAACCGTTTTAGTAAGTGGTGTAAAGATAACCATTCATTAATAAACATCGATAAGTGTGCTCAGATATCCTTCACTAGACGGAAAAACTCTGTTATGTTTAATTATTCGATTGATAATCAAGACCTTAATTCAGTTTCTTCCGTTAAAGATGTGGGTATCATTTCGTCTGCTGATCTCTCTTTTTCTTGACATATTTTATTTATCTACAGCAAAGCAATGCGCGTGTTAGGATTCATCAGACGTCAATGCTATGAATTCAAAAATATCGATTGCCTAAAAACATTATATTGTTCGTTGGTACGATCGAATTTAGAGTATGGGACGATAATATGGAATGCTTACCAACTTAATTACATTAGCCGTCTAGATAATGTTCAATCAAATTTCTCGAGATATTTAGCTTATAAGTTTTTTAATGAATTTTTCCACAAAAGAACTTGCAAAAAATCTTGATCTGCACTCACTCTTCTCAAGACGTACATTTAATGATGCATCATTTATTCTTAAAATTTTAAATAATAATACTCAGTATCCCGGAATACTTGAAAAAATCGGTTTGTCAATTACAACTTTTTATACGAGATCGATAACTGTTTTTTACGAGTCATTCCACAGTCAATCATATAGTCATAATGAGCTTATATTCAAATATTATAGCTTCGACTTTAATTTTGATTCTGCATCGAAACTTCGTCATTAATGTTTGAATTTGAATTTATAATTATATTCATTATCTTTTATTTTCTTATTATGTATTACCTCTATATTAGTAGTGAAACTGTATTATAATGTTTAAAAATGTATTTAATATTACTAATCATAATCTTAAGGTTATAATATATTATATTTAATTCTGTGTACACTCTTTTGTCTTCGGGCGTTAGCAAATAAATACATATAAATATGAAAAAATATATAAATATAAATAATAAATAAATGGACAAAAATGACATATCAGCTTCGGCCGTCACACACACACACACACACCACAGACATACGATTCGGTGTTTACGTCTATTTTTTTGGACCGCGTAGGACAAACGATTCTCCGAAATCGCGTCCGACGCGTGCGCCGTCGTCACGGCCCGTGTTCTCGTACAAGTTACTACATCGCGTTCACGACAACCAACGCGCGCGACGGAATAAAGACTGAGTGACACGATTTCACGGTATAGTAGTCGTGGTGTTTAACGAGGACCGTAAAAGGCTACCGGTCATAAACGACGGTCTTGGCAGTATTTCGGATATCATCGCGTACGAGTTCGATGCTTCGTCGTCGTCGTCGTCGTTGTATCAAGTGTTAAGACGGCGCCGTCGAATTTCGTATTGCGTTTTAATTTTTCCTTGAGATTTCAAAAATTTAACAAGAGTATCTCACGTGAAATTTTTACTGATGGGTGGTTGCGTTTCTCAAAATATTCTCGCTTTATGTACGTTATTATTTAAAGACGACGTATCTTTTTTTTTTTTTTTTTTAATTTAATGCACGTATATAAACAATTTTTCAAATCTACTTATTGTGCCATAGTGGTATAGATTGTGGATATCGTTTGTAAAAAAAAAAAAAATTCAAAATGTACACGTGACGTGTACGCTTTAACCATAAGAAACTAATCGACAGGAGTAAATTCGAAAGCTCACGACGATTAAAAGCACTCGAATTACATATTACACACCCTATGCATGTGTGTGTGTGTGTGTGTGTGTGTGTGTGTGTGTGTGTGTGTGTGTGTGTGTGTGTGTATGTGTGTGTATTCGTGAATGTTGACGGTTAGCGACAAACTGCGGCACACGGCGTCTCTTCGCCTCGGTTCAAAGAACCTTTCCACGACGACCGTCTCCGTGCCCGTGATAAATGTCTACCTCTCGGGTGGTTTTCACGAATAATCATCGATTCGAATAACACGACAGATTTCGTAGCAAATGTATTAAAAAAAAAAAAAACAAACAAACAAACAAACCAACGAGAAAGTTCAGACACAGGGGTGGCACAAAGGACCACCCCTGGTCGTTTCGACGTCGGTCGTGACGGTTATGTAAACGCGGTCGTTTAAACCGAAACCGGGTATCCGGTATTATCATATTAATCGTACGTTTTAATTTCTCTTAACGCGTCCGTCGTTAATTCCGTTCTTTTATCGCCCGCCGACCTTCGAGGAAACGACGCGCACAAATTTGACGATTTACGAAACGTGTACGCACCGCGATAACGAGATGTACTCAGGTCGGGTTTACACAAGCGAACGGTGGTGGTCGGCGGAGGCGAGACTAAACATTCGGAACCCTTTTATTATCACGCCAGTGTGGCCGTCGTCGGATCCTGGCGGAACGAAAATCGGAAACGACCGGAGAATTTTTCCACACTATTTTGTTGCGGGTCACCGTTGAGTTGAACAAATGATTGCGATTTTTTGTTTATTATCAAATATTTGTGTATTTTCTACAAACTAATGTAGGGTGACCATATAAAAAAAATTAAAAAACCGGGACAGTTGTTACTCCCCCCCTCCAAAAAAAAACAAGCTTTAGATTTTTGTGATTTGATGTATCTTAGCATTTTTTTTAACGCTTCTAAAACTTGCTCCATTGCAAAAGCGGCAATGACTTTTGATACAGTCAATTCACATTTCGTTCGGGCGCAAGTGAATTTTTTATCATAAATTTTCTTTATAATCGAGGACGTACAATCCATAGATCGAAACGAATGAATATGCTTGCTAGTATGAAAAGCAAACATACCTTATTCGGTCGTAATACGTTTGGTCTCGTCTGATAGTCCAGATTTTCCTTTATTGATCAATAATGATGATAATTTATTAGAACTGCTAGACACGGCCAATACATGTTTCCGTTTTTGTAGGTGTTGTCTGATATTTGATATCCCACCATACTTGATTGAGAAAATAGATTTATACTCGGTACACAGATCTCTCCCTATTTCATCGGATTCGCTTAAAAAAAGGAATTGAGTTTTTAATTTAGAAATACTTGGGATATTTGTTTCGTACATCAATATTTTTTTCATAAAATTCATAGTGTAATTATATGGAAATAACGGGATTAAAACGGGACCGTCTCATTAAAACGGGATAAAAAGCACCCCGTTTGAAGTTTGTCGAGACAACGGGACATGATGACCAAAAAAGGGACGATTCCGTGTTTAACGGGACGTGTGGTCACCCTTGACTAATGAACACTTTAATGTAACAATAAAACGCCATGTGAAAAAAGACGTCTGCTGGTAGACTCGAAGAGAGACTTTCGATTTTACACGCAGAGCAATAAATCCGTATTTGTGACTTTCGTGTAGTACTCTCTGTTGAACCGTAAGGCCTCATCTGATTTCGCTGTGTTGAGGACTCCGTATTTACGTTGGTCCTCATGACTGGATTCGCCAGGCTGCATACTGATTGCGTTCCGAAGATAACTACGAAAAAAGGTCTAATCCGAATTGCGGCCCGTGTTTATTTTGGGTACAGACGAGTTGCGGCCCGGGTTTTTTTAATTCAAGATAATTTAATCTTGACTGATAAAATATAATCACCCTATAATGTAGATACTAATAACTAATAAGTAAACCTTAGTCGTCGCTTTACTACCGCTAAGAACGTTCCGTCGCTTTTCGAGGCACTAACTTAAATACTCGCAGAACAAATATAATTGAAAAAGAAACATGTATCAGAAATGCTATGAAACGGTGAAACGGTTAGAAGAAAACCAAATTGACAAACTTGAATTTATACAAATACTATCATACAAGTTTTTACCAGTGCCATAATATCTACGAGTTTTACTAAATTATTCTAAAATTTTCTTAATAATAACAAAACATTAATATCAGATTTTAATGTCAAAAAACATTTTTAACCTTAAAAAATTATATAATATACGTTTTTACCATGTGCTAATATTTTTAAATAAAAACAAAACATCATTTTTAACCTACCTGCAGTATCTACTGATGCTACAGACAGTCCTAAGTCTGTATACAAACGTGAAGGAAAATGATTGAATTAATTTTAAATTTCAGGCCGCAATTCGTATGCACTCCAAAAAACCTCGGGCCGCAATTCGGAAGAAATTTTTACCGCGGGACGCAACTAGTAGCCACCCATTCGCCAGGTGGCAGCACCTGGTCCCGGACGCCGGACCTCGTATTCGGGCGTATTCGGTACTTTTGGCCCGACTCTCGAGTTTGCCGAATTCCGTTAGAGGTCCCGAAAGAACCCGACCGGACGGATGACCTGGCTTGCAGTTGATATTTTGCAAGATTGGTTTTTTCGGCAATCGCATTTCGGCACCTCGGATGGCGATTGTTGTTCGTGCACATTGATTCCGAGTGAGTGTTTTCCGTATTTCTATGGAATATTAATTAGGGTTTGAAACGTGCGTTTACCACCACCATTGCGTTCGGTTAATAACGAGTAGCTCGTCACACTCGTTTCAGCCGTTCGCAGAACACGTTATTTTTGGCCGGTGAACGCAACACGCGAACCCCTGTGAATAATAGACGAATCTCCGAATGCACCTCGACGCCGCCGTCGCCGATCAAACCGTACCGTTCGGTGACGTACGTCTCCGTGACATACTTTCTATCCATCGGTGGCGTGGTGATCGTTACTTTCAGGGGCAGTTAATACGGATTTTTTTTTTTTGAAGTGGGTGGTATATCTGGTTATTATATTATATGTTAGGCACTTTGGTACTTGAGGTGTGAGTGTTGTTGGTAAGATATTAAACTTTTATTCGTACGTATTACGTGATAACGTAGCAATAGCTGCAATACCGAAACTTAAACATTCAATTGATAACTTCTACAGACCACATAGTAGATAATTACACAATGTGGAATTTTAACTACAAACACGGTAAGTTTAGTGCCAGCCTGATTATGTTCTATACGGCAATATAAATGTAAATATATTTTTATGATTACTGATATAATACATGGATATTATTAAAGTAGATTCTTGTTATGTCTGACGTCGCTATCTCGAATTTTTCGTTATATGGAACCACATTTAATTTCCCTTGAAACTACCATTACACTTAGTAGCGTTTTTAATAAAACTTGATAACTCGAAGTTTTCGATATCTCTAACTCATTCCTATTCCCCTTGAGATTCGAAATGACGAGAATCTACTGAATTTTACAGTTTTTAACACTGATTCGGGATGAGATGACTTTGTTCATTATCGGGTAAAATATTAATATTATTATTTATCACGCATTTAATCGTATCGTACTCGTATATGGCGTATGCCTTCTCTTATAGCTTGCACAGTTTCTAATAGTTTTAACTTATTATTAAGGATTAAATTTAATAATAATAGTAAAATCTTTACCCAGGTTCATTATTTTACATTGATTATTATTATTTATTTTTTATGTTAATAAATAATTAGGTACATTGTTTACCCTTTTGTGTATTTTTATACTTACGAGTATCTTTTCAAAAGATTATGAAAATTGAAAGAAAAACGATTTGATACATATTCAGAGATTACATTAGTATGGAATGAGGGGGGGATCCTCAGTGAAATATAGTGGCCCGAAAAATTTTAACACTTAACCACGCCACTTCTTTCCATCACGTAACCCACTCCTGAATATTTATTATGTTTTTTTTTTGTTTACTTTTGAAACGATGGCGCACCCCTGCGTCATAAAATCACGCTCTAACTGTACCCTTCTCCCTACTCCTGTCCACCCGAATCGCGTTTTCGGCCATACGACACCTGTCGAATACACACAAACACACACACACACACACACACACACACACACACACACACACACACACACACACACACACACACACGATAAAACATGAAATACGTGTGTTTTTTGTCCGGGGAAATCTATCGGTTTTCCGCGTTCGTTCGAGACCAGCGTAAAGTCGGCTGTACACTACCATGTATGTCACCGGTAGCCTAAGTCGGTTGACAGACTATTTTGACACGAATGTCGGTCACAGGCCGTTTTCCGTCGAATTTCGGCAAACGACCAGGTAGTACGTTTGACCAGCTTTTATTCGGCCGACCCGGTGACGACCGAGTTTTAGCGGACGTTCGAGATCGGCTCGTTTCGTGACAACGAGACCCGACCCACTCTGTCGACGACGCGCTTCATACACTCCACGACGGTATAAAATCGTCAACGTTAATTATTACGCAATTTCACCCGGCGACGATTCGAGTCGAAACGAACGATAATATAGCAATTATTATTGTCGAAGACGGGCGCGTATATTGTTCGCGATGAAAAGCCCGAGCGTTCTCGACGAGAAAGAAACGTTTTCTCGAACGGCCAAACGGTTCCAAAGAGCGTACGCACGTGCATTCGAATCTGGACGGATCATTAAAAATATTACGTTTTCATTCCGATATGCAGTCGTCGGGCGGGTCGCGGAAACGCCGCGGACGGGATTATTATTGTTGTAAAAACCGCAAAGTTATTATTCGCCGCGGAACTCGGATTGATATTGTGCGACTCGAGTGACAATGGAGAATCGGAGTATTCGTCAAAATGTTTACTTTACGTCTAATAACGTCGGCGACAGAAATAAAAATACGAATTTTCAAGCACCGCCGAGTCGAGAAAAATAATAACGAACCGTACACCGTCATCGACCGATTTTGCGATAATCGAATGAAAAAGTCTACGTCGGCGTCGTTACGGCCCACATGATTCAGTAGTCGTATTGTTCCGGCGTTTCAAAACCCTTTGTAATTAGCAAAAAAAAAAAAAAACCATTACACAGGTTACGAGAATTATGGTGTTTAATATTGTTATCAGCTGCCAGGCTCGTTATTTTCTGTTTTACTTAAATTTAAAATTTCGACTTTTGATTTAACGTGTTTTTTTTTTTTTGTTTTCTATGTATTTATCGTACGTATAGTATTCGCTAGACACATATATTTTACACCTTTCGAGACGTTATGTATAAGAATTTTTTTCATATAAACATATATATATATATACAGGGTGCGGCATAATGGACTCCCACATTTCCGAGGGAAATAAAAAAAAACTATACAAGATAGGGAATTTTTTTTTTATTTATTGAAACTACATTAAATAAGGTTTTTTTTAAAGTCATATTTTTTAAAATAATGTCGTCTAAATGATTGCCTTGACGAGCAACGCACATATGGAGCCGTTCTCGAAAGTTTTCCATCACTCTCGCCAGCATATCGAGTGGAATCGCGGAGATTTTTTGACCGATGGCCTCTTTTAGTTCTTCGATGGTTCTAGGTCGATGTTTGAAAACTTCAGCTTTGAGGTATCCCCATAAGAAATAGTCACATGGACTCAAATCAGGGAGACGATGAGGCCATGTAATGTTTTGTCACACATTCGGCGTTTTTGAAAAACGCCTCGATAACGAAACCACGTTGTTCACCTGACCACGACATTGTGACGACTAAAAATCGTATTAATGACCTAACCCAGTGAAACAAACCGCTTTTATCTGATCAGTTTAATTACGTGCTAATGATGTTTTGAAATATTGTAGTCAATGACGGATTTTTTTCTAGAACGGCTCCAAATGTGCGTCAATTGAAAAGGCAATCATTTGGACAATATTATTTTAAAACAAACAACTTTAAAAAAAAACCTTGTTTAATGTAGTTTTAATAAATAAAAAAAAAATGTCCATATCTTGTTTGGTTTTTTTTTAATTCACCTCGAAAATGTCAACACTGACAAAGTTATCACGATATTTGTTTACGGCAACATGATCAAATATAAACTACCGAAAACATTTTGTTTTGGGATCAGTGTCGCTTTGCTACAATCGTATAATATGATTGTGTGATAGCCACACGTGTTACCTCTGCTGAATGGTGTGTGGCACGTAACAATTGAATGAGAGAACTCTGCCAATTTGTATCAGCATTTAGTTGTGTTAGTGATTAGATTGAGTTAGTGTTTGATTTATATTGTGGTTATGTTTAAGAGTTTGGAGTTTATTTTCTAGAAAAAAACAAAAACAATTAAATAACGAACAGAACCGTTTAATAATTTAAGTATAAAAATATTACAAGATCATTATTAGATCAGTGGTTCCCAACCTTTTAGATACTGTGACCCATAAATCAGGTTGAATATTTACAATTCCCCCTCAACACCAAAAAAAATAAATAAATAAATAAATAAAAAATAAAAATGTTTTGAGTAAAAAGCTAATGATATTATCAGAGTCGTTAGGATCAGGGCATAATTTAATTTCCAAAATTATGAACAACAATGTTATATTATTATAATAATAAATATCATTGAATTAGTTGTACACTTGATCGATGCACATATCATAATAATGAATATAAAGTTCACAAAAAAAAAAAATAGTCTTGTTTTTACCCTACAAAATTTCCTGTTTTACCCCTTGAGAGGTGATTATCTCCAGGTTGGGAACCACTGTATTATAAAAAGATACGAGATGATTTTTAGAAAAATTTTAATTCTTCATAGGTCACGTACAAATAAATTATCGATATTTTTTTTTACAATTTTCAGACTCATCATTCAACTACATCTTGCGTGAGTAGTTAAATCTTTTCGGTTAAAATGGTCGATAAAAAAAAATAATAATAAAATGACATTTTTTCGTATTTGGTTTCGAAATAAGTAATACTAAATGTAATTTAATATTTTACATTTAAAAAATACGAAAAAAAAAACGAAATATTTATAGAATTTTATTAAAAAGACAACGTCGCGCTGAAACTCGAATAATCAAACATTTTATTTGAAATTTCGTTACCATCATAATACACCGAAACACACCTATTCGTCGCGAGCGAAATACGACCGTGGTTTAGAGTTTCGATTCGTGAAAACTCGTGACGTCTCGAATCCAACGTCGCGTCGCGATCCGTCTCGGAGAGATCGCAACGAAATTGGTTTCCGGCGGACGAGGACATTTCGTTAGCAACAATAAAGGAGTTTCGCCGAAAGAATTTTGAATAATCGCGTTCGTATTCTGGCAAAACGCCGCGTCCAGGTGAAGCGTTCGTCGGGGCACACGGAAATTCTCATTTCTTTGAAAGCCACGTGTATTGTTGCCGTGCTATAATTATTGTTGTTGTTGTTATTATTATTTTCCGCTGCCGCTACACGTTCTCGTCCCTCTTCTCCGTCTCTTTTACCTCCACCCCGTCTCTTTTACCGCCACCCCGTCTCTTTTACCGCCACCCCCGTCGTTAACTCGTCGCGCTAATGTAAACGTTTCGAGTGAAAAATCGCGAAAGATTTTTAACTTTTCCCGCGTCTCGTCCCGCCCGCCGCTCCACTCGGCCGGCGCGCGCTTTTTCCACCGGTGCCCGCCGTTCGGCAGCGCCGCGGTGTGTGTGCAGTCAAACGTTCCACGCGGCAAAAATAATTCCATACTTTGTGCGAGATTGCGACTTAATTGAAGAATCGCGGAAACGAAAAAAAAAAAAAAAAAATGCAATTTCCCTACGATTTTCACCGCTTTGTTAGTTTTGTTTCCGAGCGGGGGAAAAAACGAAGAAAATTCTAATCTTTTTGAATTTTTTTTTCTTTTTTTAATTTCAATTATTTTTGTTTTTTTTTTCCCCAAAACGACGTTTTTGAACTCTTCAGTTTAGGTAATTTTTGTTTTTGTTTTTTTTTTAAGAAGTTTCGATTCTTAAACGTCTCGGGAAGAAAACATGTTTTTATTTAAACTGTAATTCACGTTCGACGTGATGTTATATTTCTATTATTATTATAATTACTTTATTTTTTTAATTTTTTTTTTTTTTTTTTTAAGAAGTTTCGATTCTTAAACGTCTCGGGACGAAAAGATATTTTTGTTTAAACTGTAATTCGCGTTCGACGTGATGTTATATTACTGTTATCATTATTATTATTATTATTATTATTATGTTACGACGGAATAACTTGTAAATTAAGTGTACCAGTAAACGCGCGTACGTATTATTTTAATGTACAGTAATAATTACGCACGTTCGACGATCAAACGGGGGAATACAGTGGCGGCAGATGACGGTGTATAACAATAATAATAATAATAATAATAATAATAATACGTAGTACGTGGAGATAAAATACCCTTCGCGCGTCGTTCTGCCACCCCTCTTGTCAAAACTTTGAACAAAGCTTATTGCACGCGACTTGCCGCATAATGCACGGGGCGCACGTTATTTCGCTTGTTACGCTAAACTCGATTATCTAAAAATAATAATAGCAATGATAATGACAAATCGTACTCGCGCAATAAAAAAATAAATAAATAAATAAATAAATAAATAATAAAAAAATAAATAAAAATAGGGCAAAACCGTCAAATTAATGTAATATCGTGTCGAACTTTTGTGTGTGTGTGTGTGTGTGTGTGTGTGTGTGTGTGTGTGTGGGATGGACGACGAGGGAGATTGTAAATATTTTATTCGATCAAAAGTTATTTAGAGAAAAAAGGAAATTATTTCGTCGGCCGTGTATTTTTCGTCCATGTTAATTTTTATTTTCGAACCGAAGTATTAAATTTTTGCGAAATTCCTTTCCCTTTAGTCCGGTGAAACAATATCAGAAACTTTTAAATTTTACGGCGTCACGATGTATTTGCGAAAACGAAACGAACACAATATCGAGATGCCCAGAGCCGTAATGAGAATTTCAAATTCTTTAAATTTCTTTCGTTATTGAACCTCAGATGTGATATTTTTTCGGATGTTGTCGGGCTTGCCATTCAGAATATTTTATTTATTATGTATTTTTTTCTCCTCCCCCCCCTCCGTTATAATATAAGCTATATATTTCCCGTTCGGTTCGTAGCCATGACCTGTCTTATATTTCCCCGCGGTGGCGTGTGGCAGCTGTACTTATCGCGTAAAATATGTACATTACAAAGACCGTCGAATCCCGCGTTCTTTTCCGACTTCAATTATAATACGACCGTGATTTCGTTTTCAGTTATTGAAAAATTGTTTGCGAATAATTGATTCGTATGTAAATATTTGTTTTCCATTGCAATTTATCAAAAACGTTCGGGATATCATAATATATTTCGTCTCGGACGAGGTAAATCACCAACGAAATTCCCGGTCGGCGAAATCATGAATAATTCGCGTTTAAAAGGTCGGGGTTTTTTTTTTTTTTTTTGTAGCATTTGAACCGATTGATTGGAAACGGTGGATCAGCGATGATGTTAGAAACTAAACTGGACTAATTACTATATATTTTAGTATTGACATTTTAACGTTATTCGAATAAAGTTTTTAACGAATTACGCGATTTAGCGGCTTTAATTTATGATTTCCGTAGAAAATAAAAAATAAATAAAAGGAAGCTGATCCGTCGATAACGTGTATGTCGATAACGATTGTATAATCGTTGCACGTTCAATAGCATTAACCGTTGTTTGACTAAAAGATTATGTTTTGAATGTGTATTCATTATGAGTTTAAGTGCTACGAAGTATTTAATTACTGATCTTACGAACATATTTGTTTTATTTTATGAACATTTTATGTAAAAAGAAAAATGCAAAAATGTAAATGCACAACTAAAAGTTTAAACGACAATAAGTTGGTAAAACTTTAAAACTTAAAAACATTAATAAATATTCATTTTCCCAGTGTAACTGCGAATTCGGTCTAGCTCTTAAGCAATTGTTATTGTGATTATTATTATTATTTTTTATTTTTTTATTTGATACATTGTTTTTATTTATAAAAACAAAACAACGGATATAATAAGTTTATGCGCTTGAAAAAAAAAAAAAAATCTAATTTAATTTCACACACCGTACCGTTTTTCCCGTTTTAAATTTTAAACTCGAGATAGACACCGTATAAATGTTTCGACGTCAATTTATTTGTATTTCCATGCAAATTATGTAGTACGGCGTGTACAATATGCTTTGGCACGGAAAATGTTTATACCGATGAGCGAATGTTCAAGAAAACGTGTACGAACTTTTGTAGCGATTCCGGGAAGAGATGAAATGTTATTTTGCTTAAAACGCTACTACACAGTAACTCACAATCGATTTTCGAGATTTTTCAAATACCGTCGGTATAAAATACGGACGTGCTTGTATTACTTTTTCATTAGTTCGAGTTGTAAACCGAAAATGACGCGTAGACGAATTATTCCAACGGGCACGCACTTGGAAATCGATTGAAATTAATCGCAAAATAGTATATGATATCCATAACTCTAGAAAGTACTTAGAGGTTAGAATGTAAATTCACTCTGAAAATGTAAAAAACGTGAAAAAAAAACGTTTGCTCGACAGTGATACGAAAAATACGAATAGTATTTCATTATTCATTAATTCGAGTATAAGTGCCAGTTATTGTGACAAAATGGCATTTTTTTCCATATTGTAAAATTCACACTGCCTATTAGATTCCGAGTGAATCGAAGAATGTTTTGCAATGACGTGTTTTTCTTATGTACGTAATCACTTTGTCGGACCTTGGGGGTATATTTTTCTCTTCTCTCCATATTTTTTCTAAACGCAAGGAGAAATTTCCCAAACAATCGCGTAAAAACGGTAAAACTTGGCGTAAATACGATTTTCATTTAATCGATTTTCGATATTACTCATAATCCAAAAGTAACGTTGCTAGACATTTTCACCAAATATCAATGAAATATACGAGTATATATAGAAATTTGAAAATACCTCGTTTTCATGAATGTTTATTTCTTATAACTTTTTTAATTTTCGATAGACATTTCTGAATATTAAATATTCTCTTACTTGTCTAACGAAACGAAGAATCTCGTAAACCGTGAATCAAGATTTTTTCGTATGATCACCTAACTAAATTCTTGTACGATCCTTATAGAATCGACTGTTTGTTTGCCGATTTCCAACGTAAATTAATATGGGTAAAACATCATTGTTTCACAATTATTATGGAATTTTTGAACCTTTGGGTGAAATAATACTTCTTTGTTTCAACTAAGTAATAATTATAAATGATTTTCGAGAAAAATAAAACCTATCAATAGTTGAAATAAAAACGACACAATGGTTTGAACAATATAATTTCAGAACCGTTTCCCGAAAACAATCGTTTAGTATTGATATTAAATTTAAAATGATTTCCGACTAAATCATCGTACGTCAGCCGATCGATTTGTAAAAACGACTCATCTAAGTTTCTTCAGACCCACTTCCATTATTCTATTCCTACGAAAAACATTGAACATCCGTGATACAAAGTATGTACGGCTTTTTTTTTTAAAAAATTTTACACCAACTCGATTCGTGCCCGATAAAAGAAAACAGAGTGAATCACGTGTTATAAAAAAAAAAAAAAAAAAAAAAAAAAAATATGAAAATTAGATTAAAAAGTATATATTTATGTTTAAATATCTCTATTAACACCGTCGTACGTCGTGATTTATAAAAAATCTAGTGAGTCACACGGAACCAACGGACATACGTATATTATGTATGTTTAGGTATATACTTTGTAATTATAACGTTGAACCTATATATTATGAATAAATACGTGTGTGTACGAGCTTTTTTTGTGTGCACGAGCTTATTTAAATTGTTGCATCGTAAAGTGCGTCCGGCGCAATAATTAACTATAACACTTTGTGTAATAAACAAACGAAAAAAAAAATAGAAAAAAAATAAAAAAAGCTTTTGTTAATTTACGCGTACGCGTTTTATTTCGTTCGAACGTGATGTCCCTATTAGTTTTTGCGCCCGGCCCATTGTAGTCCATTAATATTGTCGGATTAGCGTTTTTGTTCCTCGCTGTCCGTTTATACGCAGTGATCACGATAACGCGTACACGCGTTCTATATATGACGATATAATATCATTACGTCGTCGTTTCGAGTTGAACGCGTTTTCCTTGGACGGAGGATAAGATGCTGCAGTCGCACGAATGCAGTTCGTGAACGCGAAACGCGTAAATAAAATCATAAAACCCGAGACCGTGGATAGATCATATCGATATTTATATCAAGGGTGTTTTTTTTTTCTACACTGTGCGAGGTTTCGATTATTCTGTTGTGAAATTTCACCGCACAATACGAAAATAGATAAAAACTTATTTACAACGTGCCTTATTTTACGTTATCATATTTTCATTTTTCCCGTTGATCACGGATCGCATTGATATAAAAGGTAAAAGCTGTTTAAAACCTAAAGGATCGTTGACAATAGAAAAAACTTAACATGCGACTATGCGTAGGTATAACGCCCGAAGAAGACAAACGCGGTGAAAATAAAACAATACAAATAAAAAATATTTATATTTCTAAATTATCTCTGATCGAGTTTCATATTTTATATTTATAATAATTGTTGTAACAGGAAAATTAATTAAAAAAAAAAAAAAAAAATTAATGAAATAAAACAATGATTTTTGCTAAAAAAAAATATATATTGTGTAAATTTATTTCAAAAAGGCAACTGGGATAATTTTGAAGACAAGGAGTGAAATCGCACGCCCTGATCTTCACAAATTATTCTTCTAATTTCTATAGAACGCGATTAATTATTTGTTCAAAGTCGTAATATTAAACAATTCCCAGACATTTAGCAAATAAATCGCAATGTTTTAATACTATCCTATACTAGGCGGGGTGTAATCATTTGAAAAACTAATTTTTTTTTTGAAAATAAATTTTCAGACGGGAGAAAAAAAGGCGAAAACTGCGCCGTTTTCTAATCGATGTGACACTGTTTTTTGGTTTTCACAAATTCACCCGGTCGTCGACGAGGAGGCATTTTACGAGCCGTCGAGATCGAAATCGTCGAGATCAATGGTCTAGAATATGAAGACAAACAGACGTATTGAGCAAACTACTTGCGGAGGAAAAATCGATCTAGAACATACTTGGCCGCGATTAGAGTTCGAGGCATTCAGTCCGTAATTGCGGGAAGGGTAAAATGAAAATAATAAAAAAAAAAAAACGTTTTAAAACGGATAGTTTTCTATTGGCGAGCCAATCCCGGTGACGGCGACTTGCCGTAGACCAGGCCGCGGTCGTTGGGAATTTTAAGATCGTAAACACGCGCGCACTAACCGTTTTATCGTCGATGGGCTCGCGGAGACGAGGTGTTTTTTAAATCGCGTGCGTATAAAAAAAAAAAATCGGTTTTTTTGTCGAACGCACTTGCGCCTATGCTCACTCGCCCTCTCCCCCGTGCCCCGGAAACGGAGCGGCCGCATAATAGAACTCCGTGATTACTTCTTTTTCCCTCACCGGACCTTTGCGAACGCTACGCAGGTCTCATAATCTAGCCGCGTGAAATGGGCCGAGTACTTGCACACTATAAATATACGTGCAGTGTTGTGCTCAGATGACAAAAAAAATATCTAGATAAAAATAAGATATATGAAATTAAAATTATCTAGATAAAGATAGATAGTACAAAAATTTAATTTATCTAGATATAGATAAATAAAAATTATTTTTATCCAGATAAAAATGAGACAAAATGTTTACATTAAGTATAAAATAATGAAAATAAAAATTTAAAACAAAAACATGTTTTTTCTGTCAAAAAAACTTTTGAGTCTTTAGTTTACATATTTTCAATCAAATTGTAATAGCATCTTGTATAAAATATATGAAATGATACAAATTAAAATATATTATACCATTTTGGTACCTTTTTGTGGTGACCGAAGAGGGGCGACAACATTCAGATTCAAAGTTGATTGTTATCTATGTTTAGATTTTATGGAATCAGCTTACGGTATCATTTCACATTAAAGCTATTTATTGGAAAATACAAATAATTATGGTAATATTTATATTTATAGATTATGTCTCATAAAATATATAGATGGGCATTTCATATTCAAATTTATAATTTATTTTATTGCTATAATCATCGCGAACCGATTACATTAAGTGCAGACTTCGCTCTTTATAAAATATTTATCTAGATAAATTTATATAGATGACTATTATTTTCATCTAGACGAAAATTAGATGAAAATTTTTAATTCTATCTAGATAAGATAGTTGTATAAAGTTTTTATCTAGAACATTTCTGATCTATAGATTCGTTGTATGAAGTTTTTTTAAGTATTATTATTACCCGTTATGACATACTTAAAAAAAAAGCAAGAAACATGTGATTAAAAAACCAATACATTAAGTTAGGTTAGATTAGGTCTTCGTCACACTCTGAATCTTAAAACGCAACATACCAAGCAAAGAAAACACAACGCATTTCGTTTCAAAAATTTTTTCTTTAATTTAAAACGCCATCTGTACAAGCTACATTAAACCTTATCGATGAGCGCGATTATTACCGCTAATTTATTTATTTATTTTTTTTTTTTTTAAACAAACAATCTATGCTAGTGAAACAAAATCAGTAAATATAATGATAAATGTACAGGTGCGACATTATTAATATGATGAAGGAGGCCATCCATTGATAGAACCCAATGTGAATTATTTTATTGCGGATTTATTTGAGTAAGTCTCTAGACCGTTTTCGTTTAAACCTACGTACAGGGTTTCCGGGAAGAGTTTTGCACGAGAGCGATGAGATTTTTGGGTTTGTATGTGTAGATGATTTAGAGTGGAATCTAGTGTAGTTTTTAGAAGCTAACTGACGGCTGACTGTTTCAATGTTTAGATCGTTATGCTGTGCGTCGTTAGATGCGTACCAGGGTGCAGAGGTGACTGGAATTCTCGAGTTAACGATATTGAAGTGGCCACTGTCATTTAGTACCTTTTCTGGAATACACAGCAAATCTAGAAACAGGCTTATGATTGAACGTGCAGCAAAATTAACATTTATTTCGCATAATTGGAAAATATCGAAAAACAATGAAGAAGAGATTGATTATGATGTTTATGAAAAACCACAAGTTCGTAGAGCCATTTAGTGATGCATCAGAAACTTCGGTAGAAAAGGAATTTTCTTTTCAAGACTCAGATTCCAGATTGGGATTTTCAGATGAAAATGACGATGAGGAAGATTAAAAAAATAATATACACATACATAATCGTATAATGAATACAAATTTTTTACATAAAATTATTAATGCAAATCCTAATACCTGATTACCCATTATATAATTATTTTTAATATTTTAACTACTGTTTATAAATAAATTTAGTATCAGCTATGTAAAAGTATGTCTAACTTTCCCTATACTTTTCCCGTTTTGGGAACATTTCCGGAAACATTCCTCGGAAATTCCCCTAATTTATTATTCCCGGGAAAGTGTCCATCCCTGGACGAGTCTAAGTGCTATTGATTGGAAAACCTGTACGGTGCGGACTTGCGAGGGTTCCGCGCAACCCCAAATTTGGATAGCATAAGCCCACACGGGTCTCAAGAGTGATTTATATGTGATATTTTTTGTGCGTAAGGATAATTTTGGATTTGAGTGTTGGTCGTAGGAGGTGTAGGTGACTGCTAAAAAAAAAAAAAAAAAAACTGATTTATAAAAAAAACTAGTCTCGGCTGACTCTCGATCGTGTTGATAGTCGTCACTAAATTGGAGACCCGAGCGCCCTCGTATTAACACAATCTCTCTTTTTGCCGTCAGCTCGAGCGCGCACGAGACGTTCGATTGTCATCGCGCGCACGGACCGATTAAACGGCAGCTCAGACGGCGGTGTCCCCGGGACAACACGCCGGTAGAGGAGCGGGCCCCGCGAAACCGTCGACTCGGTCTTGGCAACCACCCGAGGTGTCGTGGCGGTACGACGACGACGTGTGCGGACGCGCGGCGGCGGCGGCGGTCGAGGTGAACTGCGTGGGGCGGTTGGCGGACGGCCAAACGCCGCGGCGACGACAATATTATTACAACACGCGGTGTCGTCGGAGTACGTAGTTTATCGCGACCATCACCGGCTCTCGAGGTCTCGCCGGGAGACGCAAAATAATTCACGGAGGAAAAAGCGTCGGGCGTGCGCGCGTGTGTGCGTGTGTCGTTTCGATTTTCCGCCATGTTGTTTTCGCGCGTTAGGAATCTCGGCTCGCGCAAATCTCATTTCCCACCTGCGGCCGACGCTCAGAGGCCGCCGACAGTCGAGAGTGGATCCTGACAATTTTTCTATAAGGGGGCCAACGTTATTCGGCCCCATTCGGTTTTTCGTACCCGATACCACTCCTCCCCTTATCAGACGATATCCATGAAAAATAATACTACTTTTTACAATTTATATCGACTGTATCAATTTTATTATAATACATAGCCAAGTAGGCTTAACTGATAAAATCGAAAAAGTTCAAAGACGTTTTCTCCGCATAATAGCTCACGAATTTTATCTAAATGGTCTTTCTATTTCAGAAGTTTTCGAAAACCAGTTCAACATGTCACCATTGAAATCTAGGCGGCATTTTATCGATGCTTATTTTATTCAAAAACTCTTAAATGGCCTAATAGACAGTCCAGAATTATTAGAATTAATTCCATTTAATGTACCACAAATCACCTGCACCCGTAATTTTCATTGTTTTTACACTAAAACACAAGCAACACATTTTGTTCTAAGTAGCCCTTTATACCGTATGTTAACATTATGTAATACATTTTAAAAGATTTTTATTTTTTGGTAGATGATAAGGCTAAATTAAGAAACCATATATCCAAAATATTATAACTTATAGAATATTACTACCTATTATTATTATTATTTTAATTAATTTATACTATTCATATAGTATTTGATTTATATTGTATAAATGTATTATCATTGTAATAATTACGAAACTGTACTATTGCCCCTCGCGGGCGTTAACTCTAAAAAAATAAATAAATAAAATTATATATTGATATAGGTGAACAATATACATCTTAAACGACTATATTAATATATATTAGGCACACTGCCTAATTCGTCAGAAACGAAATCTTTATAAACGTATTTTGATCATTGTTAAAAGTCGATTGAAAATAATTAAAGATTTAATTTGAATTACGTAAATACGGTATTTATCATATTTTTCAATTACATTGAGAAGATGCAGCAGAAGCATTGGAGAAAATGTACGAGGATGGTTTAGAATCTAGTCTTGGTAATGATGGGTTGGTTCAATTTGTGTCTTTGGTTGTCTCGTACATAAAGGATTACGGAAAAGACCGATCTCCGGAACTATTTTATTATTCTCGAAGATCAAAATTTCAGAGCTACATTCCCAAACCTTGAAATTGCATCGAGAATGTATTTGCTTTTGATGGTACCAGATTGCACTGGAGAGCGCTCGTTTTCAAAAACTAAGATTATAAAAAATAGGCTTCGAACCACGACGGGACACGACCGTCTATCAAAACTTTCTCTCCCGAGCATCGAAAGAGATTTACTTCGGGGACTGGATTTCAGCGAATTCATCAACGATTTCTCGGCGAAAAAAGCTCCGAAGGTTTCGTTTGTTAACGCTTTCTCGTTTCCGATCATAATTATATATAATTATGTTTGTCAAATACTAGTAAAAGAAAACGAATCTACTTTGAAGAAAATTTTTCGTTTTATTTGGAAAATAATTTGGGACCAGGGGGCCCCCTGTTCCTTTGATGCGCCGAGACCTCCACCCCTCTAAATCCGGCCGTGTCAATACCGACAATAGCTGATACTTTTTGTTTTTCCTATTTTTGAGTGTAAGCAGTGCTCACAGTGCTCACGTGCACGCTACGTCCCTGATATGGATACATATATGCATATACGACGGTTCGATTTAACCGATGCTGTTGAGTGATGTTCGTGTGTAAGTCACACTCGAAAGTATCAAACGTTCGCCGAACACGGGCGATTCGTAAAACACACAAACCGCGCCGGGCGTGTATAACTGTCCGCACACGCCGCCGCCGCCGCCGCCGACGGTTATCCCTCTCGAGATGTTCAGCGCGCGTTCGGCCGCAACCGCGCGTATAGTCCGTCCGAAAACACTCGAACGCACACAATCACGGCCCGGGAGGAAATCAATTATTGTGCCATGCAGTCGTCCGCCCGCGGTCGAGTGTTTACGGGCCGCGCGGGTCCAGTTCACGACCCGGCGGATCCGATTAATGCCGTCTGCGGGCGACTTCAAAGTGTACCGTTGGACCGGGTCAAAAGTGCCCAAAAAACTACTCTACACACACACACACACACACAAAGGTACGGTGTCCAATGCTCGCCGCGACAGTTACAGCCTCACCGCTTCTTTGAGTTTTCTATTCCACTGGTGTCCAATACGCGACAGGTAAACTTGTCGCCGCGACCCGCGACAATATCGCGACAAGAGCAGTGCAACGCGACCGATCATCCGAGTCAAAATGTCGGCTGTAGTATTTTCACTGCACGAAGATGACATTTTTATTGAATTTGTCAGAAAACACCCGATTTTATATGATTGGTCTCACATGGAATATGAAAATTTTATAATAAAATACTCAATGTGAAAAGAAATTTCACAAAAACAATTGGCGAATCCAGTAAGTTAATGTGCTTATGTGAATTTTTCAATAAATAATGTTATATCAAACTAATTAATAATTATTAGTGATAAATTAACACTGAGTTAGTAGTAATTGTATGTTGAAATTGATATTTTTGGAGAGTATTTTTTAAACTATGAAACAGTACTATTTGTAAACATCAACATAATACACATCAATACACAATATTAAAATATTTGCAATTATATTCACTGCTTACAGTCGTAGGTTGTAAAAAAAGATCATCAGAGATCCATATAATCGAAATAAAAGACAATCAGGTACGGATTCTGAAAGATCGATGAAGAAAAAATGGTCTTTGGCACCCCTTGTTTCTTTTCTTGATACAGTAGAACATGAACGAAGGTAATCTAGAAATTAATCGATATTTAAATCTGCGGCATTGTGGGATAACGTGTGTCCCACTTTAAAAATCAAATTTCCTCCACGGTGGGACAACAAATATCCCTTCGGGTCCTCTGTTTGAAAATAGGGTGTCGATAGATTTCCGTTTTTTAGGCATTTAATGAGAAAATAATAATTCATTTTCTTCCAATAATGTCAATAGTGGATGTATTATTATACGTTATTATATTTCCCAGATAGGAGAACTGTTCGACTTTTTGGATTACCGTGTCGTTTAATTTTATAACTGGGTTAGTATATATTTGATCTCTTCGGGCTGTCATTGTTTTTGTTTTGGTGACATTAATTATTTTCATATGAAATTTGTCCATAACCCTTGACAATGTGTTAATGACATGAGATTCATGTTGTCTTCGCTTTCTGTCACCAGTGCAATGTCGTCCGCAAATCTTATACTGTGTACTTCTTCTCCGTTTATTCTTACGCCGCCGTTGGTTACCTCTTTCGTTTCTTCAATGGCTTCTTCATAAGCGTAGCACGGGACAGCAGTGTTTTCGTGTCGACGACGGTGCGGATTTCGACGTGTCACTTCGTATCGTCGTCCCACGCGTAGGCGTAAACGTCGCGATGACGTGATAATACGCACTCGTGGCACTCGTCGATCAAAAGCGTCCGTGGTGGGAGGACTTTTTGACGTTCGAACGACGTCGGGGAAAACAAAGAAAACCCACTCGCGATTTCGAGCGGAACAGAAATAACGCAAAAAAGTGTTATTACTCGTTGCCGACGGAATTCCCGCGCGCTCTGTGTGTACACAAGAATGTGTGCGGTACAACGGTCGTACCGCGGACGGGGTATTACACAACTAAACTGTTCTTTAGGGTTTTATTTTTTTTTTTTTCCAACAAACGATTCTGTACCCACACCGACGGCGGCGCAAATAGGTGTGCCGGAACGAGAGCGGTACGAGCGGCGACTGGAGTTTAGTAAAAAAAAAAAATTAATTTTTAATTAATCAAAAGCGCGGCTCTCGAGTGTTTCATTGAAGTCTTCTTAAATGAAATCGTCCGAATGAAATGATGACGCCGTACACGGGGAATTTATACGAAAAAAAAAAAATATATAAATTAAAACAATATACATATACATATTGTATCCGAATACTTGGCGGATTTCACTTATCCTTTGAAGAGGGAAGTACCTATCAAACGGCGACCATTTCGTTTGCGCGCTCGGTTCGAAATGCCCGTGTACGCGCGTATTGTGCGGCGCGTACCGCACGTACACACTTGCGGTAGTCGAACGCAAACTATTCCGTTGACGATGAAGTGGGACGAAATGAAAAAAGTACTGAGATAATGCACGACGTGATATCGTTTTTAACGTTTGTACAGTGAGCGGAATCGTGAAAAACTCGATGTATAAACGACGGTGACGAGTTTATTTGTAAATAAAACTGGAAATCAGTACGAATTACTTATGCGAATCGATCAGTTTAATTTTTGAAATCGTATTAATTAATTATATTTCAAGTTTTTATCGCCATTTATCATTAAGTTACCGTACGGACTTCTGAAGGGGTTTTTGATGAACTATTTAGTTTATTATATGCTATGAATTTATCGAATACAACATTTTTCCAGCCGAATCAGATACGATACAAATCAATTTATTAGTTTCTATTTACATTGAATTTAATTTACTTGATATGAGTAGTTAAAAATCAAAACATTTCAACGAAAACTTTTACCGATGAACGGTAGTCAGTTTATTTTGGTTTTGATTTTTACATAACACTTCAACGTAAAACAAAAGCTTTTTCAATAATTAGAATAGTGAAAATCAGATTAAACGGGTTAACAAATCGTGGAATTTTTTAAATGGTATTAATTGAAGTATAATCGTTTGTGGGCGTGATGATTTATTTATAGCTTGATATATTATTAGAACTTAAGACTCGTACGTCATTAAAAAGAGATAAAGGCCGAAGGGAAGACTTTCAGTCTCTCTTCTTTACCAGTCGTTTACGTTTTTATTGTTGATTTTCAAAATAAATTGAATACCGATGTAGGAATATTATGGTTTATAGTCGAAATTTTCACACCGTTAATAACAGACCACCCGTTGACGTAGAACTACGGAATAACGTCTGTGTTCAAACACGATCGGCCGAAATCGGCTGGAAAAGACGTGTTAGTTCGCGCACGCCGAAAATACCGCAGTGTTTACCGATTTTCGAGCGTATTTTCTTTTCGTTCTATATAACATATGCAAATATCACAGATACACAGAAACACACACAAATGCGTGCGCACTCGCGCATGAAACAAAACCTTTTAGCGGCACATCGATCGGGTAGTGAGTGACATTCGAAGAGTTTGGCGTCATTCCGCAGAAAAAAGATTTCGCTCGTACAGACGATTCTGTGTGTTCGCCGTTTTCAAAACGGCTTCGGCCGATCGTACGTAAACGACGACGTGACGGCGATCGCGAGTTCGGGACGGAGACTATACGCGTTCGTTTCGTCTGATTGATCTCGTTTGTGTTTCGGGTCCAGGCGGCGCTCTTAAACACTTGGCCCATAGTTCACGCGCCGACAGTTGGTGTCGTTATTGACATTTAATTAAGGGCATTCATTAAAAGACCGACGACGACGACGACGACGACTTACGCTGATTGGATTTCGTTTCATCAAATTTTGATTCGTGCCCAGACGAAGTTTGCGGTGCGCGTGCCGATGTTCGCACGCCATTTTCCCTCGGGTACGCACAAGAGTACACAAAATCACTAATATACCGACACACACACACACACAGGAAGACTCACACACGCACACAAACTCACGAGTATGTGCGTTTAAAGTTATAGTGTAAACACCGTATCCACATCAAATACACGGATTCACACCCGAGCCCCGTGCGTACCGCGTTTTATTCGATTCGTCGTCAAAAACACCTCAGAAGACGTGGGTCCGCACGAAGAGGGTGTTGTTTACATCATACTTTTAAGTAACACAGGGTTCCGGTGCTGTCTACGCGTTCAGTTGACCTTTCCGTTTTTAGCGACACGAAATCCGTCCCGGTGACGTGTGGCTTATGGATTGTTTTAACTCGGGGAATATCGTGCGATTCACGCAGGTCTCGATTCGATTTTGGACTCGACAACTGTTTAGTGGGTGATTGGTTTTTTTACACGCATGTGCGATCGATATATTTCGTACGTAGTGAAAAATTACGCGAAATCATTTATCACACGGGCCGCTAAACTTTTTCGACAAGTGAGCTACAATACAAATTTGAGGAACTCTAGGGATCGACTAATGTTTATTTAGATTTTATGAATATTATTATTATTACATGTCCGAGATAAAGAATGCGTTCGTCAGGTTACGTTATATTATTACAAAGGCTCTACTATGTCATTTTTCAGATATCGTCGTCCTTTTGAATTTGACTATAATATTAGTGGCTCTAAGCTCACCCGTGCGGCCAACACGATCAAAGACTTAGGCATAGTATTTGACACGAAGTTAACGTTTTATCCGCACACCGAAGTATCTTGTTGTAAGGCACTAAAAATCCTCGGTTTTGTTAAGCGTGTTTGTTCTCAATTTAAATTAGTTGCGCCTATCAAATCTTTATACTGTGCACTAGTGCGCTCCGTTCTGGAATATGCGTCTGTAATATGGGATCCTCATACCATTTCGCATAGCTATGCCCTAGAGCGAGTGCAGCGTAAATTCTTGTATTTTACTGGTTACGTGCTTGAAACAAATCATCCACCACACGATTACACCCCTGTTCTTGATTCGCTGAAATTTTCCTCACTAGCCGATAGAAGAGTTCGAGCGAACCTTAGTTTTTTCAGAAAACTAATTTCTGGTCTTATAGACTCCCCGTCCCTTCTTCAATGCATTAATTTCAAAGTGCCTTCTTTTTCTTCACGTTCTAGATACTCTTTCTATGTCCCTGTCTCTGCAACCAACTATGCTGCCAATGAACCCCTTACGAGAATGATGAGGATTGCCAATGCTGAACCCTCCTTCTTGTCTTAATTATGTTATATCTTACTATGTACTTTTAATTTTATTTTTCTCTGTTTTTCACTTATGTTTTCTTCCTTCCTTAATTGTTTGGTTTAAGTTAAATTGTAAATTAACCATTGGGCTTGCCCGTATTATAATAATAATAATAATATAATATTATATTAATATTATAGTATTATATTGATCGCAGTAAGCGACACGTTGTGTGTGACCACCAACTGACGAATGGTAATAATAAACTATTTTTGATGACAACAATAAACAGTATTTCTGTTAGACGCACGACAGACCGCGATCGGCCGATGTCGGTTGAATTAACATTTACTACGATCGACTAAAATGGTCCTAAAATGATCGACCGGTCGATCGCGATCGACTGGTTTGCGACCCCTCATTTATCGGAATCGACAATAAACGTTTTACCGAACCGCACGTCAGCGAACTCGACGACGTGTCGACGAATATCGGATATCGGTCGGGCCGCGCGGTGTGCCGGAACGTGTGTCATGGCCAATATTCGTGTTGAAGTCTTCAAAATCGGCAAACTCTCGACTCGAGGTCGTGTGATATACATATTACGGCCGGTGCGGTCTGTGAACCGTCGACCGGCGCCAACAGGCGTTTAGGGCTGTTCTTGAAAACGCATTTCGAAGTGTTTGCAGTTTTTTAATTTTCAACCGAGAGGCACCCCCCAATGCCAGTGTTGACTGTGCGTAGGTCGTAATTAGCGTTCTTATTATTGCCGTATATAGAATTCAAAATGTTCACACCGGACCGCTCGTCTGTGCGTTCTTTCGCATCGCATTATTACTTTCAGACCACTGATCAAAGACCCGATCTGAGTTTCGAAATAATTATTAAAACGTCTTTTTGTTTTTGTGCGAGTGAACAGGGGGTTCTCGATCAATGGAATCGTGATCGGTATCTTTGGACGCGTTCACTACACGAGTTTCGGGGAAGAGCGCTCGTATCAGAGTGACGACAAACACATTGTGCTCTGTTAGGGTTCTATAGTTTCTGTCAAAGAAGACGCCGGGTGGGCGTGACTGTGATTTTCACTCGAAATATCGTACCATCACTCCGAACACTCACAGTAGCCCGATATTCGAACGATCGGAAGCCCCGAGTATAATATGCCACGGTCTAAATACTATCGATATTGTATTATGCAAATAATCGTTTGATTTCGTTCAAATCTATACGTATACATTATAAAACATCAAAGTATTTCATAGTAGGTGAACCGTGCACACCCTGTACAATTGTAGAGATACAGCACCTTGCCATAGGCGTAGCTAGAACCAAATTTTTGGGGGGACTGCAGTCCCTCCCGTAAAAGAATAAAATTAAAGGAAGAACACTGTTCGGGCTACATGGTCGGTACACTGTCATCATTAAATAATATATTTGAATTAATTTTTATACCTTAAAATAATTGCTTAAAATTACTATAATAAAATGAATAAAAATAATTATGAACAAAACAACATTTACAATTTAATTTTTGTTGTTTTAGTACTTTTAGTATCAGTGTCCTTTAAGGCACGGTTTTTGTCATTATCTAAATTTTTTTTTTTTTTAATGTTGAAAATCGAGAACACTTTACTGTCCATAATGACAACGAATGAAATAATTTAAATTTAGTATTGATACAACTCTGCAGTTTTGTGCATTGAACATTAGAACACATATTTTATAACCGTAAACTCTAGGCAACATTATAAATTTAGAACCTTCAAATAATAGTAACCAATATCGGCTACCGACAGACGAAAACTTCGTGAGTTACTTTTATCTAATTGTTCAGGAACAACACGGATGTACGAAGTTTTTACATTGATAATATAGATACGAGCATTTCGTTTTTGTACGATATCTTTTGAAATTACCGGAATATAATACGATATTATGATATCATAACTTGCACAAAAATACAGTGGATCCAACAGAAAAAAAATATATGAAAATTTATGACTCATGAGGTTTTCGTCCGTAGCGTCTCTTCAAATATTTGGGGGGGGGCTATTTAAACTTTTCGGAGGCTTAGCCTCTAAAGCCCCCCCCCCTAGATACGCCTATGCACCTTGCCCGCAATGGTATGATCGAATAGGACGGGTGAGTTTACGTTATATACGTATAGTGACGATACGATCGGGGGGCCATTAATCGAAACTCGGGGCGATCGACCCTCGGTAATAGGCTCGCCGGACCGGAATCTCGGTCGAGCCGCCGCCGTGTGCTCGTGTATTGGCGGCAAAACTGTACAACAACGTCATAATAACGGGCCGACGGCGACGGCGGGGTGGAATCACCACCGTTGAAAACAATCATCGTGTTCTGCGGTTACCGGCGGGCGCGGTGGCGTGGAGGTAAGAACCAGGTATCGGGGTAATGTACGCGAGAGTGTGTGCGCGCGGCCCTCTTCCGCAGCGGCGGCGGCGGCGGCGGCGAAGACGTGCTCGGCGAAACTTTCGTTTTACTCGACCAAAGTTTTGCGTGGAGGTGTCGTCGCGACCGGCAGGGGTCGGGTTATAAGCGCAGCGACGGATATGGCGTGCGCGAGGTGGTTCGCACATACTACTTGGATCCGACGGCGCATCACGTACGATGACTAGAGGACGGAGAGACTAGGGGAGTGAGAGAGAAAAGGGGGTGAGACGGGGCAGAGCTCCGACGAAGATAATGGACCAAAACTAAGCCGCCTAAACGACGACGGGCTCCATTAACAAATTAACCTTTACTTTGTTTGCCGACAACAGCCGTACACCACTACTCTTACCCCACCGCAGCCGACACTCACGCGGTCTGTGCCGCCATCACGTATTATTATTATTATTATTATTATTATTATTATTATTATTATTATTATAACTATCGTCGTTGTCGTCGTTATCAGAGAATATATCGTACGATAATATTACGATATAATCATTATAGCGATCATTCGACACCGGCGTATACGACGTGCGCCCGGGCTCTGCGATGAGTGCGGACGGCCACCACGCCGGGGGAGGCGGACAATTGCCCGCGGGTCGGGTTATGGGTTGATACGGGCCGTGCCGCTATGTAAGAACCTTTGTTGCCGACCCAGTCGTCGTCGTGCATTGTGCATGATGGCCGGAAGACGCCGACGACGACGTGCCGGCAATGTCTTGCCTCGGAAAAGCGGACGTCAGCAAGAGCCGTCGCGACGACGTCGTTGTCGGGAGTACCTACCCGGTCAGGCGCATTACCTAATAATAATAATAATAATAATAATAATAATAATAATAATACCCAATCATTACCTAAGTCCGGTTAACCGACTACGTGCGCGCGACCAGTCGTACTCGGGTACGATAGTAATAATACGTGTTGTTATAATCGTGATTATTGTTATTATTATTATTGTTATTATTATTATTATTATTATTATTATTATTATTATCCTTCTTAGCGGTGTGGCGGGGCGAGACGTGACGACGGCGATATCATTATTATTAAAGAGCGGATCTTTGGGTTTTTACATGTTTTTATTGATTTTATGCAACTTTACGAGGGAGAAATATGTGGATGATTTATCTATCACAGAGTTCACAGAAAAAATTAATTTTGCATATTAAAGCATATTATTTTGAACATTAGAGAATATTTCACTTATTTTTCATATTTTAGAATATATTCTATTATTCTTCATAAAAATTCGTATATTTTGTTTATTTCTCGAAATGTGATTTTGTCAGGAATAATTTTTTCTAGGAAAAAAAAAATTTGATTAAAGAGTGATGAAAATCCAAAATCATTCAATTATTCTCTTGTCTGTAATCGAATTGGTTATGTTCCAAAGGAATGGTGCAAAGTTATCTATTATTTATTATTTAATTCTTATGTTTGTTTAATTATATTTAATTTGATTTATATAGCTATGTATCAACTGATTTACATTTTTAATTATTCAATAATTTACCTGGTACCAAGAGAATGGCGCTCAACAGTTATTTATTGTTTTTATTGAACTATTCTAGAAGAAAATCATATTTGCATATTTACAAATTTAAAGAATATTTAGAGAATATTTTAAGGTTTTTTTGAAGCATATTAGCATCATATTTTAAGGTTTTAATAACCTGAAAATCCGCTCTTTAATTATTACCTTTATCGTCATACGACGTACGCGGACGGCGACGCGTTAAATACGAAAGGCTCGAGCACACAGAAAGCGGTCTGTCGCGGCGGTCAGCGATTATTCCCCGCGGCAGTAAGGCGGTTAAGTTGTATTACGTAATATCGCGTTATCCCCGTCACACGGAAGGCGGGACAATTCTGATGACGACGACATGCGACAAACTCGTACGAAATTAAAAAATTTCCGCGCGGGCGACTTCCGATGTGTTTTTAATTACCTACCTGTATGTTAAATATTATATTGTGGAAGAAACTGAGACGCTGATCGAAGAAGTCGAAAAATACGTGTTCTTATTCGATACATCTCACCAGTATTGCAAAGACGTTGTAAAAAAAATCCGAAGCATAGAATAAAACATCCAAAGAACTGGGAATCACTAGTAAGTGTATAGTCCAATATAGTATTGTAAAATATAATAGAATATATGATATATATATATACATCTAAATTTTATATTCATTGTATTTTTTTTAAAGTTGGGTGAGTGAGAAGGTCATAGGAGATTGCACCTGATGAGTATGGAAGAGAGCAGTGGACATTTTTTGCTAATGGTTTTACATGATCTTCGATTTCGTGGATTTGAAAGTCTTTATGGAGATTTGCATTTCCGACAACATTTCGGACGCCTCTAAACGGCGAATTTCGACTGAACGTCGCGGTCGGTATATTTTGATTTTCTTATTTTTCTTTGCGCTTTGTAAAAAAAAAAAAAAAAACAAAAAAAATACAAAAACTAAACGCGACCCGCGACGTGACCGTACACGCCGGGGCTTCGACGCGACCGATGTCACGAACTAAATTTGAATTTAGAAGCTCGTCCGGAGCTCGACTTGTTTATTTAAATTAATGTAACGTGTTTTTCTTTTTTTTTCGTTTTACTCTCGTCTCGGATACGTGTCGGTATTTTAGCGTTACAACGTTAACGCATTAGACCGACGCCATAATATCACAGTAGTTATTCATCGTGAATACGCATAATACGAGACGGGAAGACACGTGCGCACGCCGCCGCGCCGTGACTACAAAAACGTCGCGTATCGTTATTATGATATTATCATAATGTGCGAGACGACTCGTCGGCGTGTGAACCGTGTGAATAATACATACACACCGCGTAAAAACACGGCGATCGATTTCCCGTCGTTTCGACTGACCCGATTAAAAAAAAAAAAAACCTTCCGATAAAAAATCGTCTCACCCCACCCCGTTCGGATCGTCGAGTTTAAACGACTCGATTGTAACATTTAATTACGTTTTAGTCACACAATAATTATGAATCCTACACATTTTTCGGCTGTCCGAATAAAAATTTTTATTTTTTCGATTATAACAATACGCTTTTAATATGGACGCGGGCTAATATAAACTCCGAAACGTCATTCTCAAAGAACCCGGGTGATTTCTTTCGGAATTCATCCGTAGTTTTCGTCCAGCCGTCTAATGTGTCTCGTTTAAACGGTGTATATTCGAATTTTCGCGATTTATTACACGTATACGTACCGTTTGCCGACGTCGACGTAATTGTAATATTTCACGAATCAACAGTTTCTGTAAGATGTACAAACGATTACGATGAAACGGTCAAAGTTTAACTCAGCATAATATAGATTACGACGAGACGGTAGCGTAAAAATCGAAAACAATTTTAGCGATTAACATAATATATAATGTGGGAGGGAAATTTTTCTCAGCCAGTGAATCTGTACGAAAAAAAAAATCGACCGACGATAACCCCGGTATTTTGAATAACAGTGTCTGTCAAAATTAAAGGTAAACAAAAATAGTTAATAAATATTGTTTTTCCTTACCTCGAATTAAACGAAAATGCAATATAAAATGTTTATGGTCGTGGAAAAAATAAATACAATATTTACACAGCAATAACTGAATAGTCTTATTAATAAAGAAATACCAGACGGGCGAATAATATTTACAACCGTCCTTGAAATACCATAAATTATATCGATATACCTTTAATACGAATTTCTTAATTGAACGAAAACGTTCATAAATGCATTAGCGACATTCCGAAACACGTGCGAGCGCGCCAAAATATTATACACGCCCGAGTCGGACAAGCGCGAGCTGCTCTTTGCGTGAAAAACAAAACGTAGGAATCCCCCGTTATTTCGTCGAACCCCTCACGGATATACATATTATATAGAGCTCGTAAACCCGAGTCGTTTTACCTCGGAACGGACTGTTTTACGCGTCGTCGAAACGACGTCCAATATCCCGCGTCAAACCGCTTAACGTGTCAAAACGTGTCAACAACTGTTGCGTACCCACACCGTAACTCGGAACAGAGGTAGAGAGGTACCGAGTTCGCGGTTCCGGTGTCGGACCGATGTGAAAATCGTTGGTTTTATTCGGTCGATTTTTTTTTTCGTTTTTGAAATATTCCGTTTTCACAAAAGAGTCACAATACGTTTAAAATAGTTTGGGCGTAATAATATATAATAATATTATTGGAATCCCCGATACGTTACCGTCTGTCGGGTCCTCGCGCCTGATAACATTTGTGGTGCTACGCATAGGCGACGATGTTCAAAAATTCATTTATGACATTACGATTCGCTAATTTACCACCCATCCAATATCGAAATATCTTTTCATTTTACCCACTTTTTTCTTGAATTTATTTTTGTAATTATGATTTGTAATTTGGTACTGTTGCAATGGGTGATTTACCAAACGATTTGGGTAGTTGTGTTTTATTAACTTTATTGTTGCTTATTAATATTATTAGAATTTTAGTATTTATATTATTCAAGACATAATACATATTTTAAAAGTTATAATGCAGCAAGAACAATTTTAAATTTAAAAAATTGATTTTTTGTTGTTGTAATATTTATATAAAAAAAAAAATCTTACGTTGTTAAATTTTACACAAATACAGATAAAGAATATTTATTTTTCAAGTTTTATATCATGTTACTGTACTTATCGTATTTCGTGAATCAAAACAAAACAACCTACATGATATAACTTTATATTTTAAACCGGAAATGTGAAAATCAGTATACCTTTGATTTTAGAGTTTAATTTTAGTAGAATTAATTTTACTATTCAACTAATTATACTAACTACATAATATGAAGTGTTAAACAAGTTAACTGTTGAAATAATTATACCTTGGACACCACCCGCCTATTTCGTCTATGACATTTAGTCATTACAAAAGTATTAGTCGGCGCCTCAGCTCTGGTGCTACGCGGTGATTTAGGAGTTTCGCTGTCGTCGAAGACGACGGGAGCGTGTGCAGTGGTTACCGCCAGTGGTTATACCGTAGGAATGCCGGATCGGCAAGTTTAGGATATTAGATTGGCTTCGGATGTGAATTAGACGGGAAAATCGACGATTCGTCGAGAGATAGACAGCGCGAAAAAAAACTAAGGAGCAAAAACAAAAACCAAAAAAAAAAAAAATAAAATGAACCAGGAATTTTCAAACGTCAGCGCTCGATTGTTACGTGTGTTGTTAAATAAAAAAAATTTGGTTCGTGCGTACAAATGCTGCGGCCGAAAAAAAAAATTACACACCGTTAAGTACAGTGTACTCGACCGACCCGTGGCCGACTGTGACTTTGTTTGTTTGCGCTGTATGAACGCATCGACGTGGTGACATATTATAATGTGATGACGGTAAATAATACGTGTAAGACTTAGGGTGACCAGACGTCCCGTCAAAAACGGGAATGTTCCTTTTCGATCATCATGTCCCGATGTCCCGACAAAATTCAAACGGGACGATTTGTTTCCCGGTTTTTTTTTTTTAATCCCGTTATAATTATATTAATTTCATGAAAAATATATTGAAGTACGAAACAAATATCCTTAATATTCCTAAATTAAAAACTCAATTCCTTTTTTTTAAGAGAAGCCGATGAAATTGGTGGAGTTCTGTATACCGAGGGTAAATCTATTTTTTCATTCGAATTTGATGGGATATCAGATATAAAACAGCACCTACAAAAACGGAAACATGTATTGGCCGCGTCTAGCAGTTCTAATATAATTAACAACATTATTGATCAATAAAAGAAAATCTGAGATATCGGATGAGAGCCAACGTATTACGGCCGAAGAAGGTATGTTTTCTTTTCACGCTAGTAAGCATATTTATTCGTTTCGATCTATAGATTGTACGTCCTCTCTTATAAAGAAAATCCACGATAAAACATTTACTTGCGCTCGAACGAAATGTTAATTGATTTTTTTAATTTGATTTTCAAATTGACTTTTTTAGTCATTGCCGCTTTTGCAATGGAGCAAGTTTAGAAGCGTTAATAAATACTTTTGCAACCCTTATGGAAGATACGTCAAATCACAAAAATCTAAAACTTGTTTTTTTCAGGGGGGGGGCAGTAACAACTGTCCCGTTTTTTTATTTTTGTAATATGGTCACCTTAGTGTAATTGTGCAGTGATGAAAGATAATAGTAATTACATTGATTTTGATTAATTCGCTTACGGATATGGGCCATTGTGGTTTTTTTTTTTTAATTTCGTTCTTAAAATATTTACGAAAGCGAAAATTCGGTACATCCCGTGGAAAATTTACATCTTGAACATTTCAAATTACCGAATTCGTATCAGCTGAAAAATTGGAGTGTAAACGCGAATGTAGAAATATTTTTGAATTATGCAAATCACAACTTACTGAGAATAATTCATTTGCAAATAAATTGTATTGTGAACAAACCGTCTTTTAATGTTTTTTTTTTCATTTGTATCTACTCATATTTTGCATATATATATTTTTAAATTATGTATATTATATTCTATTCTCGAAATTGTTTTCCTCGGTTCGCTTTCTGTGTATTCAGTGCCATTATAGATTTTCGAGTTTTTGAATAGTAGAAATTTCCATAAAGAAACAAAATTTTTTTTAAACTGATATTTTAACATCAAATATTATTTGCCGCCATCGAACCGACCGGATTTCGTTGGTGATTCCCCTTTTTTTCCTATTCACAAGCGTTCCCGCTGTCAATTTTACTGTTGCTTTCGTTGTTGAAAAATTAAAAATATTATTTTCAACATTTATTAACACGTTCACGTTGGTCGACGTCGTTTTCGAAATCGGATTTTCGTGCTGCTATCAATTAACCACTTGACGAACTCACAGCGTGTGAAACAAACCGGCGAATACGGGAGAGTAGAACGAAAACTTTTGAGTCGGAATCGAAGCGGTATTATTCGGAATAAACGTGATTAAATCTTCTTTGAAAAAAATTTTCTAAAAAAATACTCATCCAAAGACGACAGTTTTACGTGAATTTCCGTTCGCATTAATTCGAGATGCCTATATTCGTTGCCGTAGGACGTTTAATTAAATTATATTGTTTGCATATTTACCTATGTATTTATACTAATGACGGAGAACGCCCGTACCCTACAAGTAGAGCGCGAGTCACGAGTTTGTTTAGGAATATTATTAATGGACATCGAGGTACGAGTAAATCGTAAATCACGGATTTACGTTTACAGTACCGATAGATGTTTATTATTATCACTATCGTAATTATTATTGATTTTATTTCGATTTTATTGAAAATAACGCGGCATAGCTTTTGTAATGTTATTCGTCGTTTTGTTTACAGCGCAATGCATAATATGCTAAAAATTAGTGTTGAAGCGGTACGCGAGTAATCACGTACCCTTCGTGAATGAGTAACACGTGGATTATTCAGTATTAAGCTCTCTTTATTGATCTTCAAATGCTATTTACAAGTATGTACAGATATGATTAACAACGGGGGGGGAACAGTTAATCCGGGCCGTACGGCGGACTTCAGTAAGCGAGCCGTACGGGCGGTACCGGGCTCCAACAAGCGCGGCAATAAGTACACAGGGCAAGTAGGCCTATATAAATACGGGGGGAGACGCCGGGATACCCCGGAAGACTTCAGCAAGTGGCCGTAGGTATCGCGGGACTCGTAGCGTGGCCTCAGCAGGCGCGCCGGGGGGGCCAAAAGTGGCGGCCCTGAAAAGGGCCGTTTAATGTTGTCCGCAGTCCTGACGGTATCGGCGTCGTCTCTTCCCGGGTAACAGGGCTTCTGCTGGTTGCTAACGGTATCCGTACGCCGAGACGCTCGTATCCTCTTTCGAGAGTTACTGGTCTCGGTGACGAGAGTGACCGGATTGTTGACGGTCGCTGGATTACCGCAGGCTGGCCAGGCCGTGAACGTCGTCTGGATCCCGGGTCGTCAGAGAGCCGATAGGCACTGGATCGTTGCGAGCTGGTTAGACCGTGAACGTCGTCTGAATCCCGGGTCGGCAGAGAGCCGATAGGCACTGGATCGTTGCGGGCTGGTTAGGCCGTGGATGTCGGGTCGATACCGATGACGGTAGAGAGCCGATAGGCGCTGGGCTGCTACGGGCTGGCTGGGCCGCGGTCGTCGGGTCGATACCGATGGCGGTAGGAAGCCAGTGGACGCTGGGCTGCTGCGGGCTGGCCAGGCCGTGGACGTCAGGTCGATACCGATGGCGGTAGAAGGCCGGCAGCTGTGTTCAGAACGCGGCTCTTGGTTGCTCGCTATAGTGTGGCTCCGGGCTTCAAACTGAGTCTTGGTTGATTAGTTGATGTCAGTTTGAAGGTATTTGATGGAGTGACTTGTGGTTGAGAACGCACCCGTATTTATACTACCTGGGTGCGTTCTCATTGGCCCAAGGAATGTTGTTGGTGTGATAAAATGTGTTTTTTCTTAGTCGTTATCGCTTTGCTTCGTGATGTTTTTCCCTATCACACTTGCGTGTTGTGGTTATCGCGATAGGCGTCCCGGTTCTTTCCGTGTGGCCGTCTATCGCTAATAACCACTTAATTACTGTTTGTGTCGGGCGTACCGTTACAGTGTTAAACCGACCGAACGCGAAAATTATTATAATAATTCGTATGCGATACAAATTAAAACAGTCGATTTAACGCGTCATCGAGTTTCAGATGTACAAAAGTGTAGATTCGATACGTTTTCAAACCGTGATTTCGATCGCGTCACGTCCGAGTAGTTACAGGCATGTCAAACTCAAAGTATCAAGTGGGCCAAATATATTGAAAAGTTTACTACGCGCATAAAAATTAAAAAAAAAAAAAAAATGTATACTCATTTTTCAATTTTATTCTTAACGTTTACGAATACAGTAGATACAATTAAATAAAAAAGTTTAAAAACCAAACGTTTAAATAAATTATTAATATTAATTATTTATAAGATAGGTGTTATTTAAACTGCAAAAAATATACATATTTATAATTCTTTTTGGACGACGATATTTTTACATCTCTTTTGCCCCGCCAACATTTCAATGTCGGCAGAAATATTATTCGATATATTAAGCCGCTTTTAACACAACATTTAGACGTGTGTCGGTTAATCTGGATCTAACGGGTGATTGATTACTGTTCATTAATGAAAATAGTTGCACACATTGATTAGCACTACACTCAACACAGAATTGATTTCACAAGCAAATTTACGTGTTCTACGTGTTCTACTGACACAAAATTGTGCAATTAGAAAGATCAGAACAGAACACAGTGTAATAATGTATACCGAATAGACCATTCTCTAAGATTCTAAGATGGTTGCGACACGGTTTTAATATTTTATTTCTTATTTTTCAATTGTGATTGGTAGCCGCGGGCCACACAAAAATGAGCCGAGGGCCGCGTGTTTGACATGCCTGCAGGTGTAGTAACGATACTCCGACATACGGCCTGATCGCGCGATTTTAGTCGAAGCCACAGTAGTGCAGAACAAAAAAAAAAAACCCCGCAGAGTTCTTTCTTTGAAAACGTTTTTATAACTACGATTTCGAGTCGTCTCGGAATGTCGAGTTTCTTACGGATTCTTACGGACTGTAATGAATTTCGATTCGTCCGCGACGCTGTATTTCGATGGAAATAATAATAATAATAATTATTGTTTACTATGCGCGGAATCTCTGTACAGACCACGAATGAGAATTTCGTTGCGTTCGTTTCGATCGACGCGAACCGGAGCGATCAGACGCGGTTTTCTATGAAACGTTTTATTAAACTGTCAATTAGAACCATAGACCTTATACTACTAGACAAGAAATTTGTATGACAACAGCATTACGAAGTGCGTGGAAACATATCGCAGTGATGTAGCCCGCCTTGACACCGGGTTTGCTAATTTTACAATAATACGAAAAAGCAAATTATTGGAGATGGTAAACTGTGAATTTTTTTTACATAAAAGTGTTTATTATTATTTGTATTTGATGAAGTAGGTATAGGTATAATGATTTTAAATTTAATTTTACAATAAATCCGTGATAAAGATTAGTTTATCATGAATATCATGGTTTATCTTTTGTTTTACTTTTATCACTTTTATGGTATATCGTATCTATTTTACGGTATATACGATAATTTACAGTCACTCAGTCACTGAAAAGCGCCCCCTATGTTTCCACGCTCGGTATGCAATCACTTCTTGTCTAGTAGTATAAGGTCTATGATTAGAACACACTTTGCGCCGCCCTCCAGTCCGAATGCAGCGCGTCGAATAATTATTATTGTTATACGCTCGTTTATACGTTTACAGTCGCGTTCAAAAAGAAATTAATACAGCAGTAATGCGCGCGATATATAAACGTATATATATATACATATAATATATATTTATTTACAGTTTCACCCTCTCGTCCGCGCGGAAACTAATAATAAACGTTCGACTTTTTTAATGTCCCGCCGGATTTCTATAAAATAGACAGCGCGTACGCGCGTTTTATTAAAATTCTTCGAATAATTCGAATAATCGCCAGAGTCACCGACTCCCGCCGCCTCCGTCCGCCCGATGAGTTATCTCGCGTATGTACATTATCCATATAATAATAATTTATCAGGTTCGGGTTGTTTCAACCCCCTACCCCCCGTTCCCCGCGGACCACGTTTAAAACCGTACGAATCGCAATAACAGTACTGCGACGCTTCGTTGTTATATAAACATATTGTATAATTCGCGTGTGTGTGTGTGCGTGTGCGTGTGTGTGTGTGTGTGTGTGTGTGTGTGTGTGTGTGTGTGTGTGTGTGTGTGTGTGTGTGTGTGTGTGTGTGTGTGTGTAACATAACGGCGGGTTTTCCGCGAGAAGTTTGCTCTCCGTACGGACAATGATCGTAATGCGCTTCCGCGTATGGGGGGTTGGGGTATGTGAGTGTGCGTTATATATATATTATGGGTGCGCGTAACACATTATTACACGCGTTGGCCGCGAACAGAACGATAAAAACTTGCGTCGGTGACGTTAAAGAATTGGTGATATTAAAAAAAAAAAAAAACACAACTGTCTCGATTTCACTATAGTTTTGTTTCGCTACATTTTTTTTTTTTTTTTTTTTTGGATCGACACCAATTCATTATTACAGAGAAACTTATAAATCATAGGCTTCTATCCGTTTCTGAAATATGGGCCCGTTTATAACGTAATGCAATTCGAACCGCCACCAAAACAAAAGAAATAAAAAAAAATGACAAAAAAAAGATTATATTTCTATTTTGATAATTTATTGTTTTTAATGGTAATACGAAGACTTAATTAGTAGGCAAATTTATAAATGCATAATATTATGAAATATTACCGATACGTTCGAGCGGTGTTTGTGATTTCGAAAATAACAAATAAGCTTACGACAAAGTGCGCAATACACATTTACATCGAAAACATAAAAGTCTCTACGATTCTAACCGACGGTCTCGATATTTTCTCGAATAACTTTCAATCGTTTTGAACGAATTTTTATTTTCGGGTTATTTAGAAAAACTCACAGCTACTCTCCGTGGACGCCCCAGTAACCATCTACGGACCACTTCGGCGTCCGTGGACCACGGTCGAGAACGTTCGTTCGGAATAACGGACAGCGTCGGCCTTGACCGAAACGGTTTACTGTACGATGTTTGGCGGGCGAGACCAAGTGCATTTTATCGTATTTCCGTGTCCGAATAAACGTCCGTTATTCGGAGGTGTCCGCTAAGAGATATAATTCTTATGGCTACGTATTATAATTCTCATAATACTCGTCGACACCCCGTGTGAATCGTTTTGTAATAACGTCACAGGCTGTTCGTTTGCTGCACGTCCGAAAAAAATTCGCGTGGTACACTCACGCCCGACGTAGATTTTCGAACTCTACCGGAATAATATTTAGCATCACGGCCTCCACGACCGAGTGCCGTCGTACGTCACGACGTCGTCCCGTGAAATCGTATACCCAGATGAGTGTGTTGCTGCGGCACGGACCTGTACTTAACGCGTCATAACGATAATAATCGCACGCTCGAGCGCGTGTTTTATTTAAAACGATTAGTATGAAACGTAGTCGTCGTCAACCGCGTGTGCGTCTGTGTGTGTGTGTGTGTGTGTGTGTGTGTGTGTGTGTGTGTGTGTGTGTGTGTGTGTGTGTTTGTGTGTGTGTGCGTGTGTGTACGTGTTTGTACGTGTACGTGTACGTGTACGTGTACGTGTGTGTGTGTGTGTGTGTGTGTGTGTGTGTGTGTGTGTGTACCGAGAGAGAGTGTATACAACAAAATATCAAAGGAGGCGTATCGTGCGTAATTGTTTAGAGCCCGCGTCGTACATTGTTATTATTATTATTGTCATCGTCGTCGTAGTCATCTCGTATGCAAATTATTCGGCGCACAGTCGACAATTAAGAACTCGAGTCGTCGCGGGTAAACAGACACACACCCACACACGCACGCACACATTCGCGATTATCGCACGCTCGTACATCGGAAACCACCTATGGCTTTTAATTAAACGGCACTCATCTCGATTACGAATCATCCGTGTGCGAGAACAACACACACGCGCGCGCGCGCGCGCGCCGCATGGCGTTTTAAAACGATCCGTGGGCGACACGTTCTCCGCTATGGAAATCAAACGGATTTCATCGTTTTCGACGGTTTTTATAATTTCTTTGAAAGTCGCCAAAGGTTCGAATAATAATAATAATAATAATAATAATACCGTATAAAATCATCTGTGGCGTGTGTGTGTGTGCGCCTAACCTAATCTAGCGGGGTTCACACGGAGTCGTGAAATAGGCGAGAGCACTACCCGTAAGTGGCGTGACTCGAGAGAAATTCTAGTGGGTGGGGGGCAGTATTTATATTTAACCAAAATTTCGACGACATAGCGAAAAATTCCAAAGCCTACACTTGTCCAATTCGAGAACTATGTGCATCATATTTATTTTGAAGGGCTGTAAAAATTTAGCTTTGCTTTCTAATTTGTACTTACACTTTTACATTTTATGCTCAAATGTCGTCAAATATAACAAGAAACATATTGCAATTTTTCGAATCAATAATTACTGAATCGACAATATAATAAAAGAATAAACGTTATAAACCTAGTTTAGGTACACATAGATACAATTCTATGATGTTTCATATCAAATGTAGAAAATATTATATGTTAAAATGTTTAATGTATTTAGAAATAATGTACCGTATAAGTTTTATTAAATTAAAATTTGAATTATAACTGACGGTAGAGGGGGCAAAATAATACCTTTGCCCCTCAAGTTAAGCGCCCGGGGTGGGCAGTTACCCCTCCTCCCCCCAGATTACGTTATGGCACTAACGCTGGACTAGCAGGTCGTTGTCTCTACCAAGTGTGAACTGGCGGTCGTGGTAGCGGAAGTCGATAACTTCCAAAAATAGATTGGTCGTGATTACTGTGAAACGTCAACTAAACTGAAATTTTGATTGCACGCACGTGTAATTTTTTTAATTTTTCGGTTCGTCGAAATTCATAAGTAAATTAAACATTTTTAACAATTATTAACACAATTTTCGCACTTTCCCGTTTAGCCATAATAAAAACCGCAAGAAACACGTGAAAATCAAAACAAAAACAACACACACACCACGACTAACGAGATAATCGAAATATCGAATATCGTGTGAACTTGTGGTAGTAAACCATCAGTCGTGATAAACGAGTCGCGAGATATGCGCAGAACGAGTAGTGTTCTCGCCCATATCACGACTCCGCGTGAACCCGGCTATAAGACGTGACATAACTACAATATTACGACAAACTTAAACATCGTCTGGCATCGTCCTTTTTTTAATATTTTTTTTCTTTTTTCCATGACCTGATTACGTTTAAACGTCATAATATAATAACGTCGCTCCTTCGTTCGCAGTGAAGAGAAGACTCCGGAGAATGCAATTTTTATCTAACGTCGCGTCGAAAATTTCGATACGTTATACATATATATTGTTCTCGTACTACGATCGTGTGTGTACGGGTACTAGCCCTTATGTTTAATGTTGCGAAAAAAAAGTCGATAAAACGTCTTATAATGAACAAAACTACAATATGTTTCGCGTACGCGCGTGTCGTAGGTAAATAAGTATGGACGCAGTTTTGATTTTTTTTCTTCGAAAGGATTTGGTATACGGGTATTACCCCGTAGCGGTATTTCGTCGTAAATTTTAACGGAGCACACGTTTTTTTTTTAAATTTTTTTTTTTTATGTGACTATAATTTACAACCCTCGTAAACCTTGATATTAATAGTTTATCACATAAATCACAAATTATGTAGGCAAAAATATTATGTTTATTTTTATCGATATATTTTACGAAACACGTTAGGGTCGTTTGATATTTAAAAAAGGAACGCGCGAGTTTAAGCACTATATTAATTAGAGAAATAGATTTGTTGATTGATTTGGATTTTGAAAATACTATTTAATTACCACGCATGTTTTCTTTTAAGAACGGGTTTTCTCGGACGTGATTTATAATACCGATAACGAGAATTCACCAAACGGCCGCTCAGATAATGGTGTATTATTGGAATCCAATTATTACAATATAAATATATCTATGGTCAAAAAATCGAAGCGAAATATCAAAGACCCTTAAATTATTGAACTGCAGAATTTTACGAAAATGACGATAAAACTTTGCGTTATAGTGCATGTTCAGTCAGCAAGAGAATACGTCTTATAAAACTCGATTTAAGGACCGAGCGATATTGTAAAATTATTACTCGGTTGATAACAATTCAATATTTGATGTTTGATGTTGTTTCTGAGTTTATTAGAACCGGAATTGACCGGAGAACGAGATGGATTGACGTTGCGTCTGGAAATTGAATTCGAAAGTTATATATTACGAGAAGAATTTACTTTGAAATGTCTTTGATGGTAAAACTATTCATTTGTTGTTTTACTCATAATATATACATATATACATAGTATACATAAGTAATCACAAGTATTTAAATATCACTTTATTTTATTTCTATTCAAAAATAATTGAATGTCGGATGTTTACCATCAATACAATTTTACGGTACCGTAAGTAAATATTTTAGAAACGATAAAACCGGGTAAAATACCGCATTATCATAGACGGGAAGACCGAAGGAAGACAATTAATAATGGATCCCCGAGTCAATAGACTCTGTAGTGTTTGATAAATCAGACCGATTGAAATATTTCAACGTTTACTCGAGTCTAGTGAAACGATTCAAATCACGCGTCTGCGATGTATCGTGAGGGATTTTTTTTTTCATTTCTTGTGTCTCGGTGTTGTTGTTTAATGTCTAAGTCGTATTGGAGATTTGAATTTTCGCGAAGAATTCACGTGTGTAACACACACACACACACACACACACACACACACACACACACACACACACACACACACACACACACACACACACACACACAACTGACTAATCCTCGCAAACAGCACGAGCATGCAATATAAATAAGTGAGTATGAGCTCACGCGTGTAGATTAGAAGAATTTAAATACTTCGACATTGGATAAGCTCTGGTCGACTTTATATACGGTTTACACTCACACTCACACCCGGACTCACATGCACTCTAAATCCCGATTTTCTAGGTCAAAAAGGTTGTTATAGGTTTATGTGTGCACATAAATCTAATAGATACGAAATAAGTGTGTAATTTAATGTGTTTATAGAACAGAGCCGCGCGTATAAAAACGGACAGTGTGTGCGTGCGCGCGTACACAAGGTAAATTCTAAGTGTTTATAAACATAATATTGTGTGTGTGTACGCTAACTGTTTGGAAACGATTGTTCTAGTGAAAATCGATTCAGAGGTTTACACGCATTTAATGATGATGACGGCGATTATTTTTATTTGTATTATTATAATGAAGATTATCGCTATTTTTTTTTCACTTATTCAAATAATAAAGCGGTTTACCGAGGGAAACCTACACGCGTGATAACACCAGACTGTATCATTACAATGTACACGATATACGAGTACGTGTGCCTGACAGAAGTAGTCGTCGGCGTCGGTGAAATTCGAATCATACGACTACAGCACGACGACGTGATTAATAACGATATCATTTTGTATTGTATATACTGTATGCAGGGGCGTCATTTGGGGGGGGGCAGGAGTATGCATTTGCCCTACCCTAGATTTCAAAGTAACTTAGGGCCGGCTGCTTCTTTCACATGGGCCGGCACATGGGACATTAGAACACATAATACACAATAATTGAACATTGACAAATTTAATATAATATTATATGAATATCTTATTTAGAAACTGTGGTTAATGTTATAAAAAAAAAATATTTGTCTTTTTCAGCATAAAATGTATTTAAAAATATTTATATGTTTGTTTGGGGGAAGATAATTATAAATAATATATATGTTAAATTATTAACAAAAGTGAATGAAGTTTTGGTTTATAATTTATGTCAATAAAAAAATAGGTGTTGAATTATAGTTGATTAATGTTGCGAGCGAAGCGAGTGGTTTTTTTTTGTGTAGGTACTTAAAAATTTTACACTGATTGGGCCGGCCATTATTATGCCCTACCCTATCATAAATTGAAATGACGCCCCTGACTGTATGTCACTGTGAACGTCCGCAATCGGTGAATGCTGACAGTCACCTGGTGAATGTCGACATACACCGAACGAATTGGTGAATGTTGAAAAATTGAAATAATACATACATTTGTTAGTGGTTGTTGACATTTACGTTAGGATTTTGGTCAGTGTTGATATACACAACAAGATTTTGGTTAATGTCGACTTAGGTACGTATTCGCACATATATTATTATATTATTTAAGTACTATAGTTGAATACATCTTATATTATAAAGTAGAAACAACACGACATGTTTAATAAAATTTAAAAAAAATTACTATTATTATTATTATTATTATTATTAAACAATGTTACACTGTATTATATTTGTATTATTATTAGGAGTTTGAATTAACAGCATGACAAACTGTTATGACATCGTGTACTACATAAAATGCCAACATTTCTGCATTTACACTTTTTTTTTGTAAAAAAGTTTTATAAAAATTATCAATTCGTACAATACCCAATACAGCATAGGTACTACGTAGATAGTATAAGACACTGTTTTATAATAATTGTGACCCTTCCGTTATTCCTAAATTAGATTAAATAATATCGGCATCAGCGACATTCGCCAATATCGTTGTGTAAATGTCGACATTCACTAGTGGATGTTTACTAAGATCACAAATTTAATCAATGAGTCAACATGCACCAACGACTTTGGTGTGCGACGACATTAACCGGTGACGGTCATCAGCATTCACCAACTGCGGTCATTCACAGTAACATAATATAATATACATTTATCGACGATCCACTCGCGATCGTTGTGCGCGTGTTTTCCGGTGACGAGGTGCAAGTCACACGTGTGACCGTCGCGTCGTTCATAGTGTACACCAGTGGTTTCCAAACTATTTTGATTCACGCATCCCTAAAAATAAAAATAATCAATTGCGCCTCCCGCGAATAAATAAATCCAGCAACGCAATAGATAGGGAATTCGATGTTGATGGAACTTTGAGGGTTCATCAAGTTCTTGTCTTAATAGATTTTCCAGGCGAGCGGAAAAACAGTCTTAAATGGAAAAAAAAACTGCTAAATTCGACGTAAACGACACTCATTAAATCGACGTTAGTAATTTCGTCATTACTCTAAAAGTAATGTTGCTAGGAACTTGAAATTTCCATCATATACGATTGTCGTATTACTACTTACTATAAAAAAATTCAAACACATTTGACAATTTTTGGGCTAAACTTCCATTGTTCTTTTAAATTTTATCTTTTATGGATCCTTTGCGCCTCCCCTGCTAAATGCTTGCGGCTCCCAAGGGAGGCGCGCCTCACAGTTTGGGAATCGCTGGTGTACACGATAACGATTTATTAACGTGACGCGAACGAAAGTGGAATGGCGGTTGAATTAGCCTCGCGGTCTGGGGGATGAAACGAATATTTGCACTAACACACATCAAATAATACGCCGTCGGCAAAGAGTGTTTAAAATCAAATGAAAATAAAAAACAAAAAAAAAACCCAACAATAACAAAGACGAACAAAATAAGTACCGTCTTGCCGTAGGGACTTGACGTCGTCGATAACCGCCATCGGGTACGATCGTTATCGATGTCGTGCACGCGTGTAAGCACATTTATAACAAGTTAAAAGGGATGTGTGCGCTTTAAGCAAATTCTGCGCAGTAATTAGAATCGAATTGATGGGGTCACAAAGGAATTTAAATTCATTTACGGAAAACCCACGCTTTTCCCGTTACTGTTCTCCGCGAAATGAACAAACACGTTGTATTTCGCACGCGTAAATAATAATATTATCACGAATATAAACGCAACTATATTAATAACATCGTTATTTATTTACGTGGTGAGGTATATCGTCATAAACCATCGTCGCGTCGTATCGTTCGAAACCGTGATTTGTGTTCCCGACAACGATCGGATCGAACAATTCGTAATTTAAATATTTTATGTTTCGATATAAATCTGGTTACATATTAATTTATTATTTTTGAAAAAAAAAATACTGCGGATTTTCAAAGGCCGTATTGAACAAACTCGTATTCGTATCATTTCCGCGAATTCAACTCCGAATAACCGCGAATATTCACTCAACTGTAGTGTACATTGAAAATCTACACGGAAACGAAGAATAAAGTATAATAAAAACAAATATAATATATAGTATGTAAAAAAAAAAAACGATACACGACATACGCGCGTGAGTCGTACGGTACACGTGACGACAATGTCGATTCGCGCAGTAATTAAAACGAAAATAGGGTCGTCGACGGTGCCGGAACACAATTAAAAAGTCGATAATAATAATAATTATTAATACCGTACGCGACCGCGACGATTATGATTTTCGAGGACTCGCCGACCGTGCTCGGCGCACCCGCGCGTATAATACACCGTCGAGCAACGGTAATTTTCGTACGTGTTTTTAAAATTTTTTCATTTTTTTTTCCCCCCCATATTTTTCGCGTTCCGTCTCGAGCGACGATGACGATTATCGTTCGTCGTGATCCACCGCGCTCCGGAGGGTCGTGCTGCTGCACCCGCCCACGGTTTTCGAGTCGCGCACAGTGCCGCAACATCCACCCGGGCAGCCGGGCCGATGCACCGTGGAACGGCCTCCATTCCTATTTTGTGGCCCCTATTTATAATTTTTACAATTTTTAATTTTTATATACCCAGCAATACCTACTGTATTGTGAGAATTTGTGACAGCTGTGTATACTGTGTAAGATAAAATTAATTTTATAAATGTTTGTACTATTACACTGTTACAGTAATTATCAAAATATCGATGACTGAAAATTATAGTCCGGCATTGATTTATTATTATCGTTTGATTAAATCGTTAAATTTGTTTGAAATATTAACATCATATTATTTTTATAAAATGTATAACTTTATTCTATTATAATGAACTTATTCTTTCATGTGTTTTTATTTATAATAAATTAATATGATGGATATTAAAAAATGTTGTTCTTTACTAAAATGTATGTTTTACATGTATGAAATACTTTTTGATAAAGATTATGTTTGTTTGTTGAATTTTATCTAACTGAATCCGATAAATTTGTTCACTAATGTAAACCCTGGTAGAGTAATGCTAGATAGTGGCCCCTAAATAATCTTTTGTCCTAGGGCTCAAAATATCTAGTTGCGGCACTGGTCGCGCACACACTCCAAACGTATACATTATTATTGCCACTGATATATTATGCTTACACGCCGTCCTCGCCGAGTAGGAGCAGCAACGACAATATCACACGATACTGTCATACCGACAGCGGTTCGATTATTAATTTCAATCGCACTACGGCAACGAAGTCACGTGCGCTACACGAAGTGGCGGATTAACCTTCTCGGCAGGAGCGTATTTTGATTTTTTTTTTTTGGGGGGGAGGGGGCTGTGGTATTTTATTCAACTGAAATTCCCCAATTCAGCCTATCAAACCGAACTCAAAGGTATAAAATTATATAGAACTTTTACGATTTACATATTCTGATAGGACATAATAAGCAGACTTCATAAACATTTCCTGGATTTCGAGGGGGGGGGGGCTAAAGTCACCTCAGCCTCCCCCCATAAATATGCCCTAAACCTAAATATGTGATACAGTCGTTCCGGGAGTGATAAATGGTTCAAATGTTCTATGGTTGAATAATTATTAATTTAAACTTTAGTTCAAATATTGTATTACATATTATAATCTTACTAGTTACAATCTATAAATTACATTAAGAGTACGATTGGTTTAATTCACTTCTTTTCGAGATTTTAATTGGGAAAAAACCTTCCTAACCTAGCCTAACCTTCCAGTACTTGACCGAGCAACATGAGTAACACGGCCGAGTACTCGTCACATGTAAACCAGGCAATACGGTAGTACCTACTCGCGGTTATCGTAATCGTAATCGCTCGGTGTCAATTTGTCCGTGTTCTAAAAATATCGGGCGCAGAATGTCCGATATCTACAAAAACGCTGGGTGTCAAATGTATCGGGTGTTAATATTTACACGTTAATATAGTTTACTATAACAATTTATTTGATACGTATTGGCGTGTTTTTGATTTTTGATGTAATGTGTACCGTTCAAGTGCCATACGGCCTGACAAATATACGGCCTTAGGACGGCAATCAGACGGTTATTTTTGGAAACACGGCCGTAGCCGCACGGTCGTCGTTGAACATAATATTATGTCGATATTTTACGAAACGGTTAAAATCATATTGGCCCAGTGTCCCTATGAGTAGTGTGCGAACCACGGGCGTCGACTACATATTTAATTATTTTTCATGTCGATCGAAACAAGGCGTAGTGATTTCGATAGTGATTTTATTTCTGTGACATCGCTGCAAATATAGAAGAAATTTTATATGTATTGGTAAACAATTAGAAAAAAAAGCGTCTCGGATAATATAGCGTACCAACCTCCGTACGATATCATAATATTAAGGGGCCTGTACACGGTCAAATTTGTTTGTCAAACTTCATGTTTTCATCAAACAAAAGCGCATACGATCAAACCAATATAGATCAAATAAATATGTTAAACTTGGCCGTAGTTTGGGTTTTCTGCTTGCCGTGAAGTGACGTTCGTGTGTGTGGTTATTATCTTCGTGTCTTTATAATAATAATAAAATTATAATAATGAGTGAAACACAGTGGCGTGGCCAGAATTATTTTTATGGATGGGCCACTATATTAAGTTCAAATATTGATTTTACCTCCTATTCATCCTATTTTTTAAACTAATTATATTTTATATTTTAATTTTGAATGACTGATTTTTATATTTTTATAAACAAGGATAGCTTACCTTTTAATAGATCATAATAAATATGATATCGTCGTTGCCCCTTCATGCCACCTCAATACTACACATGAATACGACTAAAAATAACATTACTTTTGCAGCATATAATATTAGAATCATACCGCTATAAATTTTGATTGAAATACCTAATCGAAAAATTATTTCCTTTTTCGTAACAATTCATAAATCATATTTTCATTGAGCACCGGTCTTACACGGGTCCAGTGCTGTAAGATGTGGGTGGGCACATGCCTACCGGGTCCACCCCTAAACATGTTTCACTGAAACAGATAATGCGTGTCGAAATTTTCTATCAAAGACCGTCAAACATTTACGTTGTTTGAATAACACGTCAAACGAGCTTGCACACTTTCTGAAAAAAATTGACGAACACGTTTGTCAAACAAAAATTTGACGAATGATTTCACCGTTTTACAGGGCACTTTATATTCGCGTGGGTTTTACCGGGTCGCGACGAAACGGCGGCAGTGGCGGGCCGAGAAGATAATAACAGTACGTGACTCGTGGTGCGAATAAAGTCGTCGTCTCGGAGCGACTGTCGACAAACGACCGGAAGGCAATTATATAAAGTTGCGAATTTTAAACGGATCTCACGACGACGTGCCGAGCTCCGGATCGACGCAGACGTCGTCGTGACGCTCTGTCGACGGAACAACTCGGAAAACTCCGAGTCGGCGAGTAAGCCGACTCGTGTACGATATACGCATACACGTGCCACTGTATGCTTTCGGATGTTACTGACAGGGCTCAAAGTTTAACATCGATGTTCTCCCAGATGGTCCGGGAAAATTTCTTTGACGTAAAATATACGGTTGAGAAATAATGATAAAAAATAAATAAATAAATAAATAAATAAGTAAAGAAGAAGAAGAAGACGAATAGAAAATAAAATATGATGACATTTACGCGAAATTGAATTTCAGATGACGTACCGATACCGAGAGTTTAATATCCATTAAAAAAAAAAAAAAAAAAAAAACGTCGGGTGAAAAATATCGAAAAATTTTCAAACATTAAACGTCATGGGTCTCAACAATAATTATTAGTACCATATTTTTATTGAGTCGATTAAAATCGGTTCAAAAACGTGATTTTATACTTGAAGTAACGAGGTATTAATGTATGTATATGAATGGAAATCAAAAAGAAATTAAGAATTCAAATTATAGCCGTGCATACAAACACCAATAATTCATATTTGCATTTATTCGAGATGTTAATGAAAGTCGAGATAAAACGTATCTCGACTGTTCGATCAATTTTAGATTCTTCGTTCGTACAGTAATGTGTGACGAGTCCAATCGAAAAGGCACGAGAGAAGACGCGAAAAAAGTACTTCGAATAACGTTGAATATCTATGTAAATCTAAAAGTCAGGAGTACGAGTTGCTTTGCGTGTGCTCGAAAAATATGCCAAGTACGACGACACAATATATAAAACAAGTGTGTTTTGCAATAAAAATCGTCACTCTCCGATTATTCTCCGAACGATCTACTGCGGCAAACAAAGCGCGTCGACCGTCTTTTCAGTGCGATCTGTATACAAATTCAATAGCGTGTTCGGGGAGAAAATATTCGGTATTTTATTTGTGTTAGGCTCAACACCCGAAAACGACCTTAGGCCGAAAAAATTGAACAGGCCTAATTCTAATTGTATAAAAACAACCAAAAGTCGCGATATTGATTTATTTCGGTTGTTGGTTGTTTTTGAACTCGAATGTAAAATCCCGAAATTCATATGGTTTACACGATATCATAAACAATAATACTAATGATAATAATAATAATAATATTGAACTATAGCCACAAATTTTATGGATAAACTTACAGATAAAAATGTTTGTTTGGTCAATGTAAGCGATACACCATATCGACAAATGGAGTGCAAATGTAATCTAACATTAATTGAAATGTAATTCTAAATGACGCGAAGCGAGTACATGCAAAAATAAATAAATAAAATACGATTGAAATTATTTGTTATCGTTCTATTTTATTTGTCATATTATTGATGTCGCGTTGCTTTGATGTAAATTCGATAGTTACGTAACATTATTTATTTGAAAATAATTCATGTTTATTTGCATAATGTGACTTATGTACACCAGTTCATCAAACGATTAATTCCGCTTTTGGTCATTTTTCAACAAACAGAATGGATCTGTTGGATTTTTTTTCAATCATCATCGGGCGTTGAGCCTGACATATTATGAGCAACACCGTCGAAAACGTAGTCGAACACTGATGGACACATTGTACGTCAACGTGCGTCGTGGTCGTGGTCAGTGGCACAACTCGGGAGAAATTGTAGGGGGCGGGGGGGAGTATTTATCTTTAACCAAAATTTCAAAGATGTAGCGAAAAACTCCAAAGCCTACACTTATCAAATTCGAAAACTGTGTGCATCATACTTGTTTTGAAGGACTATCTATCGACTGTTCTATTTTGCTCAGTATAATCTATTGATAACTGAGAGATATGGAATTTACACGCTAGCCCTGTACAATCTTCTGTTGATAATACGGGTCATTATCATTATAATCATGATATTGAGTATTTATATTAAATAGGTATAACCTATAAATACTATAATTATTTTATAATAGTTTTAGTTATTACTAAATTACTTTGACGTACAAACGTCACGCTACAAAATATTTTTTTACATCATTGTATAACATTATAGTATCGTCATGAACAAAAAATTTTAAAAAGCGTACATTTAGTTTATTTCTATCACTTTTGAAATTTGAATTAAAACTCATGGTAGAGGGTGCAAAATAATACCTTTGCCCCCCGTCAAACGCCCGGGGGCAGTTTCCCCTCCTGGCCCCCCTCAGATTACGCATACGGTGTCAGCTGCTGCACGACGAACGTCAAACAATATTGTCATTATATTCCGATTTTATTATGTTCTCGGACCGTAGTCGAAAGCGATCGACTACTAGATGCGATTTCACGAACTGTACAATTCGCTGAATTACATTTGGTCGGGCAAGTTTTAGGCTTTATTGCCTCTAGTTGGCCCGCCGCCTCGCGTAGTCGTACTCGTGCAACTTTGAGCCGTCATTAATTATTACACCGTACACTGCATCGTGCACGCACGAGTTTATCAAGCGCTACATCGGAATATGATGTGGGTAAAGTCCTGAAATCGGGAAATTCGAACGGCTCCGTAAGGAACAGACGCGACACGCGCGGTGAAAAGGTATTCTTTTTCAAAACGAACGAGATCAAAACGATAGTCACGCGCGTGCGCGGCAGAGCAATATTTTCCGGACGAAATAAAAACATCCCCTCGTTTTAACACGTCGTACAATAGTGTTCCCATTGGGTTTACTACATATAAACCGTAAATTCTCAGGATTTTAATAACGATTATTGGCTATACGACGTATACTCTCAAACGAATTTTGAAATAAAGAAACAATTCATTTTTTTTTTTTTTGTTTTATCATTTTGGTTTATTTTTTACCTAATAGTTCTAAACTGTTGTAGCATAACTTTTTAATAGATACTATTCGATATTATAGGAGCTCGTACGACAAATGAAATTAAATTGGTTATTTACCGATCTGACGGCGATAGTGACGTCATTTCAATTTTTGTTAGAGCGGAGCAAACTTTTTGATAGGTCTATATGACTAAAAAAAAAAATAAAAATAATTGACCGGTTCGCTTGCAAATTAATTTGTGTTAGGATTCTTATCGTATTCAATGATCATCTAATAATATTAGGCACAAATAGCCTTAATGTTTCGTTAAAAACTCGTAGGAAGCTAAATAAAAATATTACATTTAGGTACAAAATATTATGTTCTACCTATCTCTAGGTAGACGTTATTGTAATACCCGTATTATTTTTTTCCTAAGAGGTACCAAAACTTTGTCCGGTCTTTAAAAATAAACGTCAAGTTATCCTTAGGAATATGGTTTACGTACTTAGATTTCTAAGAACCTAAGAATGCACTTAGTAGTTAATATCCTTTATTTTGGGCTCGTTCATCATAGTATACCCTCATAAAAAATTATGGGAACATCACTGAAGAACACATATACATTTGTATACAGAACACAATTTCTGTTCAATATTTTTAACTTTTTTTTTTTTTTTTAATTAGTGTCGTAGTACTACGCTACAATTAAAATGTATTAAAAATGTATTTTTATTTTTTTTTGAGAACCCAAATTTTTAAATTAAAAATGTTATTCAATATTCGAAAAAAAAATCAAAATAGCCATTTCGTAGACGAAATCATTGCAAAAACATTGGTGGTAAAATTTCCTATGAAAGTTCCGCCATTTATTACATTTATATTTACATTATATTTTTATCATGAAATTTTCAATTGGAAATTAATGATAGACAATATCATTAATATTTTTGGAAAAGTTTAAAACTTGTAGGACGCGCATGGATGAACTTTTTCTTTAAATTCGATTAATTTGATGGTTATTTCGATTTTTCTAAGAACCCATTAAATACGATTTTAAATTTTGAGATACAAATTTTGAAATATTGAATAAAATAAAAGTATTTCCATGTGTAAAATCTTCATGATACGTCCTGTGTGTGTGTTAACGCGTGGACGCTAGCGCGCGCTTATAAACCCGTGCACATGCAGTAACGTAATTATTTTTTTTTCCACTCACCCAAAATGTCCAAACAGACGATTTGCTTTTGCATTTCGATCGTGTTTACTTGACACATGTAACAGCCTTTGTCGGTTTCTTCCACGTCTCTGATGTGTAAATACCAAGTCCTGTAATTCTCGTGGCTCACGCTGAATCGGCCGCTCGAAGCCACGACGCGCTCGTGAAACGTTAATATCGTTTGATCTTCCGCTTTCATCCAGCCGATCTGAAACAGAAACGGGCGCGCGCGAAAAAGTTAAAACACGCGTATAATTTCGTACCGTCTCGTCGACGTGTTCTTTCCGCAAAACTCGTCCGACTAAATTTTACGTTATTATCATAAAAGTTGTAGCGCGTGTCGTATATTATATCGTTGTTACGATCGCGCTACCACTTTGAGCAATACACCGTCATCGTTCGTTGTGTTAACACCGCCGAACTTTCAACCGTACACAATCGAATCGCATTAGTATCGACTACATAGCTATTTCTATTTTCTGCAAACAGACCTGTGTCATTAAACTTTGATCGAACAAAATTGCACGCAGTCATGTAAAACTCTATGCGGTTTCGTTATAAACTTCGACGTATTCAAATAAAAAGTTTTAACGAACTAGATTCAATACTAATGTGATTCACTCGATGTCGTATCGAATGAAAAAACCGTGTTATTCGGAAAGAATGGACCGACTGTTTGTTTGTTTTCATTACGAATAGACTATCGTTGTGAGACGAAATCAAAAAAAAAAAAAAAAAAAAAAAATCGATTAAGAGTATACAGTTTTACGCATTTTTATAGGTACAGTAGAAACCGTTTATAATGACACCGGTTGTAGTGACATATTGGGTGTAATGACCTTAAATTAAATATCCCGGCAAAACTCCTATATTTAATGTACTAATTTGTATCGGTTATTATGACGTCTATAAAGTGTCTGTACGGATGTTATGACGGTTATTTTTGGTTGTATTGGAAAAATATTTTATCTATAACGACTTTACTTTACCTGAGGCTACTTTATCTTAAGCTGACGATACTCCTGACGAAGATTATTGTCTATTCATTCAATGTTCAATGTAGCAAAACTGTTGGCAAATTATATGGCTCTGAATAACCTAAGTTCAATGATAAATTTTGAAGAACTCGAAAAAACAGTAGAGCGTGATTTTTAACAAAGTTCAATCTAAAATAACATATTTTTTTAAATAATAATTGAACTAATTAATTCAAATTTATAATATGCACATCATTAAATGTTTTGGTCTTTTTTTTTTAAATAAATACAATTTTTTTATATAAATAAATAATAATATTAACATGTATTGGAGTTACAATTTTTTTTCGTCATTTTGGTTATAATGACAACCGGTTGTTATGACCTATTTTCTTTGGTCCCTTGAACGTCATTACTCATTTTAAACGGTTTCTACTGTATATATGTTACCCGTGATTGTCGGTAACTCCGGCAATGACGGTAATGACTAGGTGATGTCAGAAATGGCGGTGCAAACCGGTCAGTATAGGAGGTTGGTGATTTAAAATGTTCGTTACAATTTAACAATAACGATTTAGTATTATTTAAAAAACGTGGAGACAATACATCGTTGATCATCATTGAGAGTCGAGAAATACGAAAGGCGAATGTAAGAAGTTGAAAATTCCAAAACTACTTTGAACACAATAGGTTTAAAATAAATTCAAAACGATAAAGTATAGTACCTATGTCATGTGAGAATAAATAATAAACATATATTTTTATGATAAATTTAAATTTTTTTGGCAATGTCAGCATTGCCTAATCGCAATAGGCATTGTCAATAATAACTAGTCATTTCTAGAAATGACTGATTTCCGACATTGACGGTAACATATTATATAATTATATAATCAGTGGCGGATCTAAAGCTTATTTCAGGGGGGCGAAACGGTATCATGGTTTCTTAACTAACAAGGACGTAACTGAAAACGTAATGAATTTTTTTTTCGTTATTTGAATTTTGACGAAATCGACTGTTTTAATTAAATTTCATATAAAACTGATTCTCCACTCAGAATCATTTTATTGAAAAAATGATTTATCATTGCTTTACGATTTAATACATCTACAGTTGTATAGTTCAGGTAACAAAAAAAATTCCTTGGGGGGGCGATCGCCACGTCACCCCCCTCAAATCCACCACTGTATATAATATATAGATATATTATGCATAATAAAACAGTTTCGAACGAATTGAAAAAAAACTACACGCAGACTATCGGATAATACTTGGTAAAAATGATATTTTCAAAATGATTTTGCTTTTGAGAGTGTCTATCGTTGAAAACAAATATTCCTTGTACAAAATAATTATCTACGTGTAATTTTCTAGAGAAGTATATTATAAAAGATAAAGTGTAATGTTTTCATTTATCATTTGTAAATGTCTTTTTATTTTCATATTCCCCGAAGGTATTTGCACCATATATATATTGTACATGTATGTTATATATAATATATAAGAATAATTCTATGAGCAGTGTCAAACAAATAAACCCCTGTGCGTTGTATTACGCCGACGGGCGTCGAGATACATCATAATTATTGTGGCATAAGATTGTCAAAAAAAAAAAAAAAAAAGGCCCTGTTAAGCCAATTTCCTACGTAAGTATTCATTTTACACTTATAGAAACGGGATAATTTCAAATTAGCATTCGCTCGTGTCCTCCACGAGTATATTAAAATAAAGTGTGAAAAAAGTTCCCATTTGCTAAGTATTAAAAAGTCCTCTCGAGCTTAGGAATTAAATTAACGTCGTGACCACAGACTGTGCACTCGCGTTCGTACACAAGTGCAGGCGAGTGCAGTTGCACCGCACGTGCGCACACGTGTGTCCGAGTAGACGGGGATGTGAACTTGTTACATTTACAGAGGAGATTTTACCGATAAAACCTATTGACATTCATTATCTCATTCATTCATTCATTATATTTAAGTATCTTAATTCGTACTACGTAATTACTAAAACAAAATGTTTTTTTCTGATTTGATTTTTGTTTTACCGAGGATAGAACACTCGGGTGTATCTTTCAAAAGCGTGACATGTTTCAGTACTGATATGATATTAGTGTATTCGTCGATGGAAACGTTCTCGGAACAACGGTATTGTAAAAGTACACAATTATTTGCTTTAGAAAATCGCACCCACACAAACGTACACGTGTAAATGACGTTTGTTTTGATAACACATACAAAAAAAAAAAAAAAAATCAAATGAAACTTTTTTTTAAAAAAAAATTCTACGCAAAGAGTTAAAGCGAGACGGAGTTTTTTTGTTTTTCTCGACGTCATTACTTTAACTGCCGACTTTGTACGTTACACGTTTAGTATAATTTGTTTTTATAACAATTAAAAAGGGAAAAATAGTCACGGTGTGCAGTCCGGCTACAGCGCTCAATGTGCACGCACGTAGTTGCTTATGAGCTCCGTTATCGCGTTTGCCGTCCGATAATATGGTAGACAAAGTCCATGACACCGGTGGCGGTCCACTCCAAACGTCTATGCCTAACAAACGCAATCTTTCTAATTCGTCAATTTCTCCAAAAGTTACCGATAAAAAATCAAAAATATTCGTTACACCAAATCGGTTTGCAGCCCTGTACTCCGAGGATTCCAATGACACCGTATTCATCACATCCACCAACAGTGCATCAGCTCGTAACGAAAAACCGGGTCCTGCAAATCAAAGTATCGAGCAGCCGACGCTCGATGTACAAGACGTCACGCCACGGGCTCCACCGATTTACATCTCCAACATCTCAAATTTCTCCGCCTTCACAAATGTGCTAACAAAGTTAACCGGTCCTAACGCATTTACCTGTAAGTCCACTAAATCACACCTAATCGTTTATCCCAGGGGTGTACATAACTACAATACTATTATGACTCATCTCAACGAAACTGATTCTAGTTTCCATACCTTTCAAGCTCACGTTAATCGCTCATTCAGAGTCGCAATACGAAATCTCCACCATTCCACATTGTGCTCGGAAATTTCCGAGGCTTTGTCGGAGGAAGGACATTCGGTGAAACAAGTCATTAATGTCAAAAATAAAAATAAATGCGGTCTCCCATTATTTTTTGTTGATTTAAATCGTCAGAATAACAACAATGATATCTTTAATATCACTTCGCTACTTAATACCAAAGTTATAATCGAGAAACCTCATTTGTCCCATCGTGGTCCACCACAGTGCCACAATTGTCAAGCTTATGGCCATACCGATAACTACTGTCACCATGAATCTAGATGCGTCAAATGCGGTGGAGATCATCGCTCCGAGGACTGTACTAAGGATCGAGATAGTCCAGCCAAATGCGCGCTCTGTTCTGAGGTTCACACGGCCAACTACAAAGGATGCCGTGTTTATCAATCCGTTACCAAAAAACGCACTAAAGTGCTCACAAGAGTCTTGCCAGTCTCAGATAAGCCCCCGTCCATTCACACCCGACGCAAAGGAGAACCTAGGACTTACGCAGAAGCAACTGTGGGCAATTCAAATAATCTAAACTCTGAACCTATTTCCAATATTATATCCCAATTTATTACGCAACTTAATTCCCTCTTTACTCCATTGATTTCTCTTTTATCCTCTCTATTAAACACATTACTTTCTAAGAATACCTTATCTCCTTAATTGCAGTCTTCGCGAAACCATAAATATCTAAACTGTTGTTATTAAATATTCTGTGATTATGTTATTTTAATCTTAATTGGATACGATATCATTTTCTACCGTCTATCATTATTTGTATTAATCAGATTTATTATTATCATGTTTAATATTATTAATTTAATTGTATACTTGTAATTGTCGAACTGTAATAGCTGTAGCTGAAAGTTCTAAATAAAAAAAAAAAAAAAAAAAAAAAAAAAGTCACGGTGTGTATTCAACGCGACTTTATCGGTGAACATAGCACATTTGCCAAAGAAGAATATAAAAAAGCTGGTAAGTGAGATGATGGTGGTACAAGTTCGTCCTTTGTCCCTTCGGTCCTCGGACAAGATATTGGTGATGAATGTATTAAGTTTTAAAGAAATGATGACTCATTTCTTTAGTATAAAACGATTTTGAGCAAAGCTTCAGTGTAATATAATATATTATTATTTAAATACTGTAAATACGTAAGTATTTTACGGTTATTTGTATAATTTTTGGTGAGTTATAATAATTTATTAAAGTATGTATAAAAAAAAATCCGGACTCAATATTTTTTAAATTTTGTTAGGATAATTAGGTAGGTATATGAGTAAGGTTATATTAAATTTTCAGAACTTTTTGTCAAATATTTAAAATTATATTACATAAAAACTTTCAAACAATTTGGTAAATTAAAAGTTCTATATTTAAGTCAAAAGTTCTATAATTGTTCTGAAAATATTGTCCAACATAAAAAAGTATGTATTTGATATTGGATAACATTTTCAAATTATTAGCTTCAATACTTTTCGATTTATGACTAAACACCTAAAATGTGAACAGTGAAAATCTCGTTTACGGCGGATTTTTACCGATTTTACCGTTTTTACTCAGTTTTCGATCGTTATTCTTGATTACTGGAAAAACTATGGAGATTTTGGAAAAATGACCTCTCTAAAGTACCATCTCAGTTCAATTTCGAATCTAAAAAGTTGCTGGACGAAACTTTTAGACAAGGATTTCTATACGAAAAAGTGTTTACAGAAAAAAAAAAAATAAAAAAAATAAACATCATTGTAAAACCATAAGATCCTTCGCTTCACTCAGAATCTAAAACACACACACACACACACACACACACACACACACACACACACACACACACACACACACACACACACACACACACACACACACACGTGTTCAAATAGAAATGAATTTCTGAAAATAATACTCGGGGATTTTATTTTACTGCGTTGCAGTGGCTCTTATTGCGATCGCCACTGCTGTGTGAGGTAGACGTGTTTCGGTCGTTGTACCGCCGCCGGCGACGGAAGAACGACGCGTGTGCAGGATTTCGGGGCGAAAAAAAAAAACGCCGGCAACAATGGCCTCGGGAACGAGTCGTAGAGTAGTGACGAGGCGGGTGGATGCGTGCAATCGAATTAGCTAAGGTTTGTTTTCGGACCGCGGGCTACGGGAAGCGACCGGGGGAAAACGGTACTCGGGGAGGCGGCGCGCTCGTTTAATGTGATTTGTCCGGTCGTCACGCGCTGCGGAAAATCGCCGTTTAGCCTCCGCTCACGGACGTCCGTCCGCTCACCGACGCCGGAAGTAACGGACGAATTTCGCACGGATCAGCGTCGAATCCGTTCTTCTACGGTCAATGTCGATAAAATATAATTAACCGTTTGGTATTTCGAAAGAAAAAAAACGAGCGCCTACGTCGAAGACGTGGCGTAGCTGAGGGGGGCCGTGGGTGCATGCCCCCCTTCACCCCTTGACATTTTTATCGGTGATTGCTTACATTCGCATTTGCTGTTACCCCCGGGCTTTTACGCTGTTGCATGATGCTTTGTTTTAGATTAAAAACTTGGTTGAGAGCAAAGATAGGCGAGGAACGACCGAGTGGTTTGGCTTTATTAAATATCCGTAGAGATATCGAAGTGGACGTTGAATCAATCATAGATCAATTTTCAAGAGTGAAAAATAGATCTATATTACCATGGAAATTGTTGTAGATATTTTTTTTTCTGATTTGTCGTACAATTGATATATTTAAATATAGGTTAAAAATAATAAACGGAAAATTTTGAATTCCTCGCGATATTTTTTGGTGTAATACAATTATTAATTAGCCCCCCCCCCATTTGATCGAACTCCAGCCACGCTACTGGTCGAAGATAAAATACGTAATTTTATCGATCGCGGGGAGATCACGACGTGTTACGTCTGTATAGCCATATCGATTTCTCGAGTAAAAATCGATTTTCCGTCAAATAATATGGACGCGTGGTCGTTTTGCGTCCGATCGTTGGATCGGTGATGCGACTATACCGCGTACAGGCGAAACGGAGTACGTGGTAGTAATTGGAGGTAAACACTGCAGGATCGCGGAAAATAACGAAGGTGGCTGTTGAACGATAAAATCCCTTCGGAAGGTGTTGAATGTTTGGTACGAAATTAAAAAAAAAAAAAAAAAAAAAGATGGTAAATGAAAACGAAATGACTCGACGTGAAATCCCCGCAGTTTACCGGATCCTGGACCGTTCCGTGTTTGTCGTGGACCGCCCTATAATGCTTTTCATTTTCCACGAACGTCGTCTTAAACTTGTGCGACATGAAAACGAAAGACAGACCCAATGTTTTTAGAGCCAAATTGAAAATAACGCTCTACCGAAACCACTCGCGTCCGGGCGGCATTATGTTTTAGGCCTTCGCCGTCATTATCTCGGGTCTTGTGTTTAATTTTTGTCCGAACCGTTTACAAAACATGGACCGTCGGCGCGTAATTTTGCGGGATCGGCAACGTTCCGAACGAAAAATGCGGTGGCGATTACGAACAAATTCGCGCTCGGACGTGTTCCCACGTACTCCGGGACGATTTCTTTGAGCGGATTCCCGACCGTTTCCTTCGCGTGTTTTTTTCCCGTTCGCCCAAACACCTAACACAGCAAACGGGCGCGACGCGATATTGTACTCGCACCCGGTGTCCGTTTTGATTTGTATTTTTGCGCGAGACAAAAATGAAATACACCGTCACTCTGATACAGTGATTCGAGTACACCTGTGTGTATGTGTGTGTGTGTATGTGTGTGTGTGTGTGTGTGTGTGTGTGTGTGTGTGTGTGTGTGTGTGTGTGTGTGTGTGTGTGTGTTATTTAAAACGTGTGGGTTGTGGGCACGCTGGTCAGGAAAGATTAACCGGTTTTTATTGGTTCACTGCAGTTGACAAGGAGATATTCGCACACACACCCCCTGACCGTGTAATACACGTCCAACGACCAAAGTGGGTGCTACACTTTAGAGTGATAAAAATATTCATAAAACAAAAATGTTAAACGACTTAAATGCTTTATGTACTAGACCATTGGTGCCCAACCCGCGGCCCGCGGGCCACATGTGGCCCGCGAAGGTATTCTATGTGGCCCCTTTACGAATTTTCAAAAAAAAAAAAACAATTAAAAAATAAGTAAAATAATTACAAAATATTTTTTCTATTAATTTATGAATTTTTTTAAATAAATATTTTAAAAGTAAAATAATAATGATAATGATAAAACTAAAAACTATATAAAAAATATGTTTTACACTTATTTTTTATGTGCAATTTGAGCTTGTATTTCTTTAACTAAAAATAAAAAATCTGGTTGAAATTTAAATGTTCATATCCTCAAAGTTGATCAAACTAATGTGTACCTACGAAGTGCTCCTCAAACCAAAATCTTTTCAATAGGCAATAAAAGGTTTGAAAACAAGTCTAATACGTAAAATAATTTTTGTAATTTTTTACTTTGTGGTCCGCTTGAAAATAATTGTTTACCAAAGCGGCCCGCCGAAGAAAAAAAGGTTGGGCATCACTGTACTAGACGAACAGACGGACAACGCGGGTGACTGGGGTACCGTCATAAAATCGTGATTAAACATATTACTTAATAGTTGATTACGAAGAAAACGTTGAACGATTAAAGCGTTAAATTATTTTATAATGATGCGGACCGAAATAAAGACGGTGTCGGCCGTGTATCAGTGCAACGACTGCGTTCAGTGGCATAAAAAAGTTAGCCCAAAAACTATCACTTAAGGGTAGTTGAAAAATTATGAAATTTACTTATGGTTTTAGATTTTTTTTGAATCAAGTACCTTTTACAACATACATTCTATTCCATGTTGAATATTTATACGATACGATTGCTATAACACAATATTGTTCAATCACTCTGTATATTAAACATTTAATATTGAGTAATACGAATTAATTTCAAAATAGTATCCGTGTGGAGTAAGTGAGTATTTTTTAATTTGTGAAAATAACACGTGAAGCGATGCCTCACTAGTCTCGCCCCCCAAAAAACCACCACGGCTCGCACACCGGCATCGTGATCCGTCGCTGCAGCTGTACACACTCGTCGTCTCCATTTTGGGCGATAATGTGAAATGGACGACTCCGTAGATCCTCGATCATCGACGAGACCACGGGTACGATAGTAATTATTGTCGTACGATATTATGTCCGGTGGCACCACGGAGGAGTCAAATGAATTTCCCGAGACGGTCGGCATGGAGAGAACGGTTTACCTAACCGTGGTATAACTGTTGGCAGAATACTTACATCCACGCGCATGCACACACACACGCACACAGTAGCGTTACGAACATATTTTTTTGGGGCTGTTAAATTATTTTATGGAAAAACATGTACCTATTACCCCGTTGGATTATTTTGACACAATTTAAATGGTAAAATCGTATCAATATTTATGTTCTAGTGAAAAACAATATGTGAAGGCATGTTTTAAAATTGAAGGTATGTGTGGGTAGCTTTGATATTTGCCCCTACAGGTGGAATGTTCGTGACGCCACTGCACACACACACACACACACACACACACACACACACACACACACACACACACACACACACACACACACACACACACACACACACACACACACACAAGCATACACACGCACACACGCTATGGATGAAAGGGGGAGGAGAAATGCCGACTTGACGCTGATTGTATAATACCTACTCGTATTATGAGGGCACCAGTCGTTTTCGCTCGCGCACGTCGGAAACGGTAAATAAACGCGCCGCCAAACCGATCGATCGATGACGTGACTGTAATAAAATACAATATGATCGTCGTATAATAATAATAATTGGGGTTCTAAAATTTCATGAAATATTTCATTTAAACGAAAAATAAAAATTTTCCCAAAATAAATAAAAAAAAGGGTTGTTTTCCAATCAATACATATTAGAGCTATTCAGCTATATTATGTAATAAAGATGAAAAAACATGTTTTAATTAGGTAGTATATCTATTCTATTTTATGAAAACATTGAAAACATAAATAATTTTTAAGCACAAAGTGCCCAATGCCTATGTTTTTTTATGTTACTTTTAGTTCTATAGTGTTTAATTTTTTACTAAATTTATAATGTATAAATAACAATAATTAATAACTAATATAGTAAAATAAATTGGGCTGTTTTCACTTTTTGAACTTTTAAATTTAGTTTCTAATAAGAAATAATATGCTAATTGTTCCAAGAATTTACTCTTAACTACTTAACGAATGTCATGTCGATAAGACAATAAGTAATCATTACGAAATAACGAACTATTATCAAGTAAATACAATTTTTCTAGCTACGAAAATCATTAATAGTTACAACCACGGTCTTAGAAGATATCTTGTAAGACCGTGGTTACAACCTAAAATTTATAAAACTCAATACGTTTTATTATTTGGTATCTGGTATTAAACATGGAGCCTTCACAATACGCCGTGTCGCATAGATTTTTATAAATTCAGTGCGCAGGTAACAAAATAATTATTAGTTTATATTATGGTCAAACTGTGAGTCTATAATCAAGGAATGATAGAATCTGATCGATAACATTTCACTAATACATATCATATTATTATTTACCAACATCATGTCATGTGTTTAAAAAAAAATTTTATATTTCATAATTTCATTGAAATATTTCAAGATGAGTGAAATTTTAAATTTTGAAATATTTCAAATGAAATATTTCAAATTAAGAACCCTAATAATAATATTATCATCGGACGAATAATCACAAAAAACAAGCGGGTCGTACGACGAACGCGAGAGTATGAGATTCTCACCGTGTTATACTCGCGATTCGGAGGTTCGTTTTCACTTTCGAGGCCTTGTTTCGAACCGAGGCCGCCCAGGGGATTTATTTCATTTCCGAGAAATCAAAAAAATGGTGGTCCTATAAAAAAACATAAGGGACACGTCGGGCGTTCGTTTCGGCGACGGCGGCGGCGGCGGCGGCGCGTGTATTGAATTGTCAAGTGCCCGCGCGCCGCGACAATGACGCGGTAATTGCGAATTGATTTCGCTCGTCACACCGGGCCGTGTCACGCGTTCCCAACCCAACCGCTAACCGTCCTTTCGCCGTTGTTTGTCCGTTCGCGCGACGTTATATGAGCGAACACAGGAGGTGTTTTGTTTTCGGGTTTTTTCGTCTTCTACAAAAATATTTTAACGGTCTTCCGAAACTCGAACTCTGATCCGGTCGCGCGAACCGCGGCACAGTGGGATGAAACTGATTTCTAGCTTGCGAAAACATTAATGACTCTTAAAATGTACTCTACAAAAAAAAAATGAGATAAATCAAAACTTATAGTTTAGTTATAGTTATATTTACAGTTATAGGGTTGCCGAAAACGAATTCTGTGTCAGTTTTGTAAATTTACCCTTCATTAAGTGGTTAGTAGGGGGTGATTTTTTTTTAAATTTCACATTCATATATTTTACATCAATTTATAAATGTTTAAAAAACTTCTGAACTTAAATTTCGTAACAAGTTATTTGTTTCAAATGAGTAATCAGCATTCTATATTTCTATAGTGCCTTGGCAAATTGTTTCTTTTTACAATTTATTTCGACTTTTAACAATCATAAATAAGACATGATAAAAATATTTTGTAATATAATTTAAATTATAAAGATGCAGGTGCAAAATTTTACTTTTAATAGTGCGCATTTCAGATTTCGTAGTGCACAAGTGTGTCGTATAGTGCACACAAAAATAGCCACTGAATAAATTCGAATTCTTAAAACGGTCAATAAAAATAGAAACATAGTCTTGGAAAAATAGCGACGGTGGACAAAAAAACGATGGAGTACGGTCACCAGTTACCGTGATCGAGTGTAGGCAACAGGTGTGATGGGGATCAGTCGCTTCCCTTGCCATCTTCATCGATGTTTTTCACGTCGTTTTTCGATAAAGCACCAAAAGTCTTGACGACATGCCGCCCCTTAATTCACAAAACGTATGAATAATGTAATGTTTTGTATTTTTGTACAACTAATTCTTCGGAACTACCATGTTTGTTATAAGAAAATATAGACACTATATTATACTCTGATCACATGTTATGTTTTATTGATTTCGATGGCCAGTCGATAAATCGTTTAAGATTTCTCAGATACAGTTAGTCAATTCATTCCCATTTACGTATTTTAAAACTAAAACCGCAATTAATTAAACTCCAGACAAAAACAACATAATATATTATGATATAGAGTTGACGACATGACGAAAAATTCGTTTTGAAAATCACGATCATTGCATGCTTATATTATTGTATTAGTACGTATTATTATATTGACAATTCTCGATGATTACAATTTTTTAATATTATTTAAAAGGTAAGAGTGGTTTTAAAAGTTTTGTCCGAGTCCAGGTCTCCCGCACGCGATGGTTTTTCGTGAGAATTTTTCGCGATTTTCTGGTGAACAGCTGATAAATTCCGAAAATGACCTTTTTAAAGTACCATCTGTTCTTTGAAAAAGTGTGTATGGGGTATACTAACAAAATATATTAGGTTCTTTCCACCGCTAAAAGAATTCTAATGTGAGTAAAACTAAAAGTTCACAGCAATATTTACAGTTTCCGTTTTATTGAAATATATTACAGGATTGTTATAAAATCGAAAGACTTTCTAGGGTTTTATTCGGAGCTTAATGTTATGGTTTAAATTAATTTTTTTGTTCATTATATTGTAATCTGGTATATAGTTGTATAAAAGGAAGGCAAAAGATTAGTGTTTTTTTTTTAGGATTAACCAGTCGAAACTTTTTCAATACTTTATAAAGTTTCGCAGTTAACAATATTTACGACAAATTTCGAAAAACTCATCGAACGTTTTTATCACAGACAGCCAATCTTTAATCTGTGGTATTGCTTTTTTTAATCATACGATTTCTAAAAAAAAAAAAAGCAAAGACTACAAAAAGATAACCCACCATGTGTTTTATTTAATTACGTATAGTTTCTAAAATAAAAATAACGTTCATTGTCGCAGCATTATTTTGTATTTAAACTAATTAAATAATATTCGTAGTTCCGAAACAATGAAATAAAGTCGGTGAACTTTATAAAATGTATCGTTTTGTTTTCATTTTAGTTAAATCATATAAACCACTGAGTAAAATAATGTAAATATAACCTTATGGATAGAAATAAATTAAATTATTTAATATAATTATTATTGTTCTCCATAGGCATACATTGTAGATTTCAGGTAAAACAAAAAAATCAATGAATGTCCATTGAATTGTCTAACTAATTACAATAAATTCAAGTGATATATTATGTGCGATTGTAAAATATTAAATAAAAGCTAGGTACTTAAATTGATGAAAATTTCAAATGGAATGTTTACATAAATGATACAAATAATATACTCGATTTTTTTTTTTACATTTATACATTACTAAAATATCTCTTAAAATGTAAACTTACAAAAACCCACGTGCCTGGCATGGATGCTGTCAATTATTTTTTGTCGAATTTTTACTGGGGAGTAACTTATCATACTCGTTTTGGTTTTCTCGAAACAACTAAGAATTCATTATTGAATTTCATTATTAATATACCGACTATGTACCTTACGTCCTCTAACTTCTATAAAAATATACACAAAATAAATTTAAAAAAAAAATAAATATTTTAGAGTATAAACGTTAGTTCCTTATGTTAGTTCCTTATGTTACTTGTCGATGTATAACATGAAAGATGACGTTGCAATTCATAACTATATAACTCGTCTGAAAAGTACCTATCTCTGGTATAACTGTACATAATGTGATGACAATTTTTGAGCCGCACATAATTACACACACACTGTATACGTTTTTGTATCGTACTACGGCCACCGAGAGAAGGAAACTATAGGCGTCGATTAAAACTGGTCTTTTCTCGCGCGGTCCCGACACTAATACTATACGACACGCCACGTGGTGATCTGGGTAATTTATGGAAACGAGTAATTACTAATTATTATAATTAATTATTACGATATTGAAAAGCGGGTGTTTACCAGTTGCCCCCCACGGCTATTATCGCGATTTTAAAAATATACCAGTTGCCCCCAATCAAATGTACCAGTTGCCCCCAATCGAATGTACCAGTTGCCCTCACATGTTAATATGTACACAAATACAATATATAGCTCGTAAAATAGGGAAGGTAAATATACGAATCATAAATAAAATATAAAATTCAAAATTATAATAATTTGTAAATATAAAATAGTATATAAAATCAAAATATAATATTTGTCAATATAAAATAGTACAAAATCAAAATATAATAATTTTTCAACATATAAATATTACATAAATTATTATATTTTGATTTTGTACTATTTATAAGCCGACAAATTATTATAATTTTGAATTTTATATTTTATTTATGATTTGTATATTTACCTCCCCTATTTTATGAGTTATATATTGTATTTGTGTATGTATTAACATGTGAGGGCAACTGGTGCATTTGGTTGAGGGAAACTGGTACTTTTTCCTCTAGGTAGTTTGGGGGGATTTGGTATGAAAATGGTACTTTTGGGGGCAACTGGTACATGCCCTGAAAAGCAGTGAGAGAATTTAACTACGAAACCGCGGAGCTTGCGTTCTGTCAGTGGCCGAAGTAGAGTCATAGTTTAAATATAAGTAATTTTAAAGTTTCAAAATATATAAGAGCTATGTTGATGAATTATTCAAATAATATTGTATTATATCAAATATTATACATATCAAAACTATTTAATTACTCCGTATTAACAAAGTATAGGCGACTTGATTAATTTTAATGTAATACCTCTGGTTTAGAATCTCTCTCCTTTTTCACAAATGTCGGATTTTGAAGAGATTTGTCGTTATTAACCTTCCGTTGCAAAATTAATAATTGAAATATTTGACGGAATAAATAAATATAATTTTCGTTATTTATACACGGAAATCCAAGAAATATAGCTATTTTGTTTTATTAAAATAACAACGCAACAACTAATGTAAAAATGTGTTTCTGAGAATATTAGACGGTTTTTGAATAACATAGGGTTTTGTTCAAATGGTTTAAGTTAAAATTATATTTTTTCTGAGAATTTTCCTCATTTTTAAACCGTCTAGATTCATCAAATATTTTGAATTTTAATATTACTTTTAATAAAAGTGCACAAAAAATAAAAATATGTTCGTACAATAATCATAAAACAAGATACTAGTAATTATTCGATAATCAACAGTGAATATTAATATATTATATTTCGTTTGAATGTGTCGATATGATAGTAGTCGACTATTGTATTTGAGACAGTCTACATTGAAAAAAAATTAAAAATTCTCTCTCCGTATCATAATCCATAAACAACTTAATCGTTTTCAATATTTACGGCATACCGTAATATTATACGGGAATATTATCAAACGTCCCAACGTAAATATAGCGTTAATAATATTATTTATTTGTTTTAAACACGGTTGAACGGATCCCATTTTTATTTCATTCACTATAAAAGTATTTTACTATGCTCTGTTGTCTTTATTAAAATCGCAAGTAGGAACCTTCTTCATCGATAAAAAAATTGTTGCTGTTGATTCCGAAACAGAAGCGTGTTCAATTTATCAATAACATAATGTTTGCCGATAACTATATCGTTTTAGAGTGTTCGTAAAACATCACAACCAAATGGTTAGTACGGAAATTATTTGATTTCATAACGCAACAATTTAGCAAAACTTATCGAATGTAAAAAAAAAAAAAAACGTTTAAACGCGAAATTGTTTTGTAGATCTAGAAATCATGTGATCGATGACGAGTTCTCGTTTTGAAAACACGACCGACTGCGAACGTCTATTGTATCTTTTTTTTTTTTGTTATCGATCTATTACAACTTATTACAACTTCGGCTGCTATGGCCAACAGTTACTTTTTTTTTTTATAATTAATCTACATTAATTGACATAATTGTTTTACTGTCTACATTGTATAATAATGATTTTAATTAATTAAAAATCATTTTTTTTATATTTATTTATCCAGTCCAGAGTCCTTGAGGAACAGGATGAATTCGTCCGTGATAATTGGTCCGATTGTTTCGTATACATTTGAAGGGATACGGTATTTTTTTTTATCGATGGAGTATGAACTGCAGTCTCTTATGATGTGTTTTACAGTTAATAGTTCTTTGCATTGAGTACAAGTTGGAGACTCTTTGTTGTCCATTAGATGACCATGCGTTAAACAATTGTGGCCGATTCTTAGACGGTTAATTGTTGTGTTTATTTTTTTTTTTTTTTTTTTTTGAATTTGAATTAGTGGCCAAGATTCTATATTTTGTTTGATCACATTGGATTTTTTTGATTTTTTTGTCCAATGATTTTGCCAAGTATTATTATTTGTGATTGTAGCTATAGATTTTTTGATGTCAGAAAATGTTATTCGATTGTGATTTGGTATTTCGGTTGATGTGACTGCGTGTTTTTGCGTGTCGGTCTTCTTCATTGTTTCCATGTTTATTAGAATGCCCTGGTATCCACACGATGTAGATAATTTTATTTGCTTGTTTTAACAACTGTATTTTATTTATTATTATTATTATTGTAGAAATGCAGTTGAGTTGAAAATTATTTGCATATTATGTGTGGTACACTAAAGAATCTGTGTAAATGTTGCATTTTTGTATGGGATTTATATTTACATAGTCGAGGGCTGATATAATGGCTAGTGTATTGGCCGAGTACATAGAAATTTGATTTGATAGTTTATAACAAATATTTGTGTTTTTGGTGATGACTGCTAAACCTACTCCATGTTCGCTCCATTTGAGGCGTCCGTGTAAATGTCTTCGCCATCCGAATTCTTTTTAATGTCTTGTTAAAGAGATTTGAGTCTATTGTATTATACGTATTTCAAAAGACGAAACAAAAGAGCGTGTTATTGGATTAATCACGTTTAAGATACATTGGTATCGCGTTCGAGGAGTTTTTAGCAATAATAATAAAAATGAAATTAAACCGCGAGACGGCGAAAAAAAGCGGAGGACGTTTTCGAACACGGTGTTCGGTAAATTTATGAATTAATAAACACAAAAAGTTAACTAATAAAAAAGTAATTATGCAAATACTATAAGCCGTCTAGAAAAAAAAAATTCAAATTATCATTTAGCGGAATAAACGTTTTTATTTTATTTTTTCGGATGTACATAATATTTTTATTCCGATTGTACGCAATACGGCGGCGTAAACGGGAAAACATATGTAGTTATAATAGTAGTAACAATAATAATAATAATAATAATAATAACGATAAAACGATTGAAACGTGAAAAATAACATATTATTATATAATCGAAGAGAAAGAGAGAAAAAAAAAACGGGCAAAAGAACGAATGAACAACCGTTCGATATTGCCAGAGGGTTGTTGATAAAATATACAATAAAAACCTTTTTCGGCATACCGGGGTTCGTATGATTGACTTATGGCGCGGCGGCGGCGGCGGCTATTCGCGAGAACGATTGTGTTAAAATAAAAGAAAACATCTAAGGCTTTATTCTGTTTCTTTTTTTCTTTTCCTCGCTCCGAACAGTGGCTGCTGCCGCGTTTCTGACGGATTTTTCACTACGGAAATACATATTTCGCGAAACGCACGCACGCACGCACCGAATGCCTCTACCCGACCTTCCGGACGTTCTGTTCGCCCGGTTTTGACGACGGGCGCGCGCGCACACTCTATCGCATCCGAAATATCGTCTTCGGGAAATCGAATTTCATTTTTTCGCCCCGTTCCGTTCGTCGGGCGCGCGCGCGCGGCAGATAAAACAAACGATTCGTGATGAACGACGCGTTTTATCTCGCACAGAGATTACGAAACGACGACACGTGTAACGGAAAAACCCTGCACCGACTCGCGGGGCGACAGAGACGTCTTGTCGTCGCGCCAGCGAATAATCCTAGTTTCGACCTTGCGACGTTACCATAACGTCATGTGACCAGGGGCGTATTAATGGTTTATTAAATTAATTTTTCGGGGAGGGGGGCTAAAATAATTGAGCACCCCGAGTTGTGTTGATTTGAATATATACGAGTGTATATGTACATTCAAACAATTTATGAAAACTAAAGTCAGTCCGTCGGCCGATTCCCTTCATTCTTTTTTTTTTTTTTAATGAAAGGTATTTAGACACAGATATTATGTCATCATTCATTTAAATTTACTCAACTCCCACCTTACTCAAGTTATACTCAAACGCGATTCTTCCCTGTACATTTCTTATGGGACTCATTCACTATAGCGATTCGAATTCTCATAGCTCCTCTTCTAATGAATGGATCTTGATCATTACACTCTCAGAAAACTCAGTGGTTCGTGTTCTTTTTTTAAGCTATTAACCACTTAAATCTGTTGAGTTTGAGGCGAGTCATGCGTGCACAATCAACTTAACATTCAATTTTTTTCAAGAATAGACGTGTACATTATAGTATCTAAATTCTGCGTTTTCTCGTATTAATATTAATATTACTTTTTAGACCGAGTGGATCGAAGAACTTTACGATTAAACGATTTTATAAATACTATATTGATGATTGTTTTTTCCTGTAAACATTTGATTGGATTTTCATATGAAAAATAGTTTTCGCCCTTCCTTTGGTACATATTTTTGTATTTCATATTGAAGTTTTGCACCCTATAACAAGACCGTTCAAAATATATTTTCATTATTTTCATCTGTAAACAATTCAACCCTTCAAATTTACAAACTCTAACAAAGTGATAAAAACTCCGCGAGTTTATGTTATAGAGTTCGGACGCCCATATCGTAATTATACGCGGTTTTAATTTGCGGAGATTATGGCGTTTCCGAGATGATTTCACGTCCTAAATCGTTCAACAAGGGAGAAGTTACTGCGTTTCAAGTTTAAGACTGCGAGAAGAGCGAAGAATGTTACTGTTTTTGCAACGATTTAGAGTACAACGTATAGTAACGAGTTATGAATAACTAGTAAGTAGTGCACAAATACGTGTTATGTAGTCTACGTTTGTGTATTCAAAAGCATTTTTTTTTTAACTTTCCTTTTTTGCCGCAACTGGCTGCACCTGAAAGTTGTTAATATTATTTAACTGTTTTTTTTTTTTTTAAATAATTTTTGTAGGTAGGTACTCGACATTATATGAAAAAAAAAAACTTAAAAAAAAAATCTATGAAAATCCTTGAATTCTTGGATAGTGAAACATCAGGATGAATATTAAAATAACTCGAAGTCCTGAACGCATTACGAGCGTCAAGATATAACCCGCCAACACGAAAAATCTCCACGTCTACTTGTACCCAAATGACCCATTAAAAAGACTGAAAATTAAACGGCATAGACACTAAATCGTTACAGAGACATTTCAAAAAAAAAAAAAAAAATTCGGGTCATAATCACATTTAGGTAGTTAAATCGGGTCTCGTTTTATTTATTTATTTTTTTTTTTTTTTATGTACACATCATTATTAAGTTGTCACTAGATTATCGTCAAAATATTTTTTAATCGGGTAAAAAAAAAAAAAAAAATAAAGAACAAATCTCGAACGCCGTAGTATACGTTTGGTATGAAACGTCCGCGGGTAACCATAATATAATAATCGATTGTAAGCAGGTACAGCGGCACGCGATAACTCAGATTTACATATAATATGGATAAGTCGTCAGGTGTAATATTGTATTTTCCCAACATTAAAAAAAAAAAAAAACAAAAACAAAACAAAAACCAAAAAAAAATAAATAAACGATTGTAACTGTTTTAATCTCCTATTATATTGGAATTACCGGTAAATAGACAAAGTTCTGTAATGTCGTGTACACGGACGTCGAGATCGTTTTTCATCAGCATTTGTTTTTGTTTTTTTTTTCATGATAATACGAGGGAGGAGCCTGCGTGACACCCCGTGACGTCAGCAGATTCGGAACGTCATTCTATAAATACATGTACATACGTTTTTTTTTTTTTTGTTATTACTATAATATTTCAATCGGGGTGACAGGTCCATCACGGTATCAGACCCGGCGGCGGTGGCGCCGCGTTCGATTCGTTCAACAAATCGAAAACTGTTTTATACCGTGCAGGGTATTGTGAATAATGGAATGACGACGCGGTCTCGAGACTGTACGCGCCGCGTTAGTTCTCGCGTCACCGTCCCAATGAAATCATAATGATAATAATATGCGAAATCGTCGTGTACGATTGTAAAATGCAAATTTTATAAGCCGCGGTGTCTCCGGACCGTTTTTCGCGACAATCGTAAAAAACGAAAAAATCAAACCGCTTAATAATTTACGCGACCGTTACGCGCGCGCAAAAACGTAAAATACACGTCGGCGGCGGGCGTGTTCGACTTTGCGGTACGCGTTCGTCGTACGGCGGTCTCGACAACGGCGCGGCGGCGAGAAACGCAGATATCAAAGCCGAATAATATAGCAAGCGATAGACCCAGCGCGATAAATCCGTACGCGCTGCGTACGTTCGTTCCGTACGCGCTGTCGATCGATTATAATAATTACGTAAAAAAAATAAAATAAAATAAAATAAAACAGAGAAAAAAAACCAAAAAAGTTAATCCCGCTCTACCCGACGTACTGTTTCGCAACAGTTTGAGCGTGCAAATTATAAAATATAATAACGTGGAAATTATTAGCGGTAAACCGGCACATACACTAATTATTATATAACGTGACATATTATTTATGAACTAAACAAAAACAAAAAATAAAAACAAAAACAAAAACAAAAAGGCAAACTAAATACCATCTCGCATTTCGCATTGTGTTTACTGTTTTGTACTTTTTTTTTTTTTCACACACAAAAGCCATCTTTAGGGTCGAACGGTTTCGTATTGTTTTACACCACCGCTAATAATATTATTCATTATACAGTAGTAGTAGCACACATTCGTTTCGCTGCGGCGGCGGCGGCGGCGGTGGTGTCGTGACCTTTGCCGCGTGTGTATTTTTAACGCGTTTCCGTATTGGCCGTAAAAAATTAATACATTTCACGGGTAAATAATACATAAGGAAAACCGCAGAGAAAACTCTCGAGTACCTATACTCTCGATGTTTAGTAAAAAAAAAAAAATAAATAAATAAATAAAAAATAAAAATAAATAAATAAGTAAAAAAATAAAAACACTCGAATCGGCGAGGGCGAAAATAAAAAAATAAAATAAAATAAGAATAAAAAAAAAAAGGAAGAAAAATCAATTTTATTTATGGACCGACTACATATTTCAAGAACAATGTCGGAGCTTACAGCGTGGGATTAACGTGGGTACCTTTATCTCAACACACTTATATTTCATTTTCGTCTAGCGTGACCTAAATAAACGTCCGTAAAACACACAACGTCCCGCACAAAGTCGTCCGTGATTTTTTACTCTTTCACCTTCCCGGCGCGGACGACGGAGTTTCTGCTCGGTGTATTAACACCGGTGCAGGTATTTACAATATATTATGTATACTGCATGATAATTCAGTTATGCATTTCAGTAGGTAACTGCAGTAATATTATTATAATAACGCGACTGCGTGTGTGCCGTTATAAAATCGACCTTTCCGCTGCACTTTATGAGCAGCGTATCTACACCGTGGTGCCGCCGTGCGTAAAAAAAAAAAAAAAAAAATCGGGTACGTCCCCGCCGCGTCGACTGGAATGATTTAAATTGTCGTCTCGTGTATATTTTTGACGTTTTTATTTTTTACCGTCCAGCGGTCCGACCACCACGCTTGACTTCAAAGTGTTCCGGAGCTTTATAATCTATTTAAAACGATTCCTATATTCATCCCGTCGAATAACATTTTTTTTTTCACATATTTATTTATTTATTTCTTTATTTATTTTATTTTTTATCACGATCTCAGTACCCGACCTGTGTGCGCGTATTTGCTTTTATAAATCCACACGCACACACACACACACAAGTTTACTCCAATCAACAAGTTCCCGTATTCAACGTCCTTTGGGAAATTTCACGTCTCTACCGACACTAACACCTCCGTCGCCGCACCTCCACCATACCGCCAGCCCCGTCACCATGATCATGATGCCATTTGCATAATATACCACCTAACCACCACCGTCGTCGTTACTCGTCGGTCGATCGACATCCGATTTCGAATTCAACACACCTGCTGTAGGCGCGTACTGCAATGCAATATATTATGCATATATATATATCTATATAGTTCTACTGCCGTTTATACTGCACCCGAGTTTCGCCTGGCCGCAAATCGAATCGTTTAATTTTACTCAACGATTCAGCGCTTACGTCGTATTAAATAGTGATATTTCGTACTCGTTTTTCTTCTTGGCCATCGATAGAACGAAATAACTATTGGGGTTTTGTGGTATTTACTGTACGTTGTTAACAACTTTAATTCGTATCGAAATACCGACCAAACGTTATCGGCGGCAGATCGCTGCTGGTTCAAAGAAAATGTGTTTTTTCGAGGACAGAGAGATCTGAGATAGAGATAATAATTACGGCGATGAAGTGTGTATCACGATTCGTTTGAAAATCAATAATTATCGGTTTCGCGTATGCTCACACTTGCTAATCCTGATATTGTAGGTTTTCCGAAATTTTTGCAAACAAACAAACACTATTATGTAGACGTGGTCGGTTATAACGACGTTGGTGGTGGAGAGAAGGGGAAAAAACGAGGATTTCGCCCTCTTGCTCTTCGATTAATACCGAATAAAATTTGTACGTGCGTGTTAAATTACCAGCATTGAAGGAAGACATATTTTCAGGTTTCGATGATTTCATTTCGTTGAAACAAACGTCTCGAACTACTAAAATTTCGAGCCCTCGCGGTCCAGCCGAACTATACGCCGATGGGTGAAATGTGGCAAGGTACCCTATCGTTGAATAAAAGTTATTAGAGTAACGAGTTCAATAAGTTACTTTGGAGAGATCATTTTGACGAAAAAATCATAATGTCTTATGTGTTACAAGAGTACTAAAAAAAAAAAAAGAAAGTATTTCAATCACGACAGGATTGTTTGTATAGAAACGTAAAAACCAAGCATTTTTTATAGTAATATTAACATTTATCACATGATATCGTATGGTGATGGTGTCAGCGCAGAAGTCTGAAAGGCGAAGGAACAAAAAAAAGTAAAAAATACCCACCAAAATAAGGCAAATTGTCGCGAATCTTCTTTCTGAGTACACACAGATGCACACACACACACACACACACACACACACACACACACACACACACACACACACACACACACACACACACACACACACACACACACACAAACACACACACACACACACACACACACACACACACACACACAAACACACACAAACACACACACACACACACACACACACACAACACACACACCCACACACACACACACACACACACGCACACGCACACGCACACACACATACTTATATACTGTTTGCAAAAACACAACGCTTTTTCCGTTAAACCGTCGTCATTTATTGTTCTGGCCTCGTTAGCCTTTTCTCCACGCCGCCCGTACTCACCCCTCGCAAACCACACGCCGTCACCGAGCCACAACTCCCCGAGTATTTATTTTTGCTCACCCGGGTCCTCATCGTTTACACGTATGTTGTTCTCTCTCTTTCTCTCTCTCTCTCTCTCTCTCTCTATCTCTCTTTTTCTTTCTCTCATTTTTTCTCTTTATATCTGTCTCTGTCATTTTACTCTCCGTCTCTCTTTTGGACAAAAACGACCGTTTATGCGACTCCCGGCGAAACCGCTTGTATTACATTGTACCCGGTCGTCGCACGATATAAATCATACGCGCGTGCGTGCCCCTCTCCACTCGTGATCCCCACCACTCGACTTCTTTCTATTCTATACAATACGATGTTATGTACGATATGCACACTTTTTATGAACATTTTTTTTTTCTTTCGAACCGCCAAAACGTAGTTTTCGATTTTATTATCATTGCCGCACGTTTCACACAGCTTGGCAAAGAGTATTATCTAGTGCCGTATACGAGTACACGCACACACACACACACACATACATATATATTATATATATGTGTATTATGTAATATATACACACGCGTGTATAAAATAAACCGACACACAGACGTATTTATTATTTATTATTTGACGAACTTATTTATTTTTTACACCGCTACGTAAATGGAATATATATATATATATATATATATATGTGTGTAGAATAAAGTACAGCAAAACCGCACACATCCGACGATTTTTCTCCCGTCGCTCATCGGATACGATTTAACTGGTTTCAGGGGCGATTTGTTTTTTCTGTTCAGACACACGCACGTACACAAAGGTTTATGTTCCCGTTTTTTTTTCCTCCCCTATACGTATACCCCTAAGCACTATGCTCCGTATACGCCGCCGTAATGCCACGACGAACGTTGGTTTTATAGCGTAGCGCAGGCGGGATAACCCCCGTACGTCAGCCGTCTTGCCTGCCGTCTCCGCGCGCGGTCAGCGAGACGTTCATCCGAGAGCGAGGTTTACGATGCGTTATCATTATTATTATTATTATTATTATTATTATTATTACTATTATTATTATTTTCGCCATACCTACGTGGACCCGGTAGACTGTAAATAATGGGACTCGACAACGGGCGGACGGACGGACGGAATAAAAAACCATTATCGTCGTCGACGGGGCCGTGAAGAGGGGATCGTCTTAATTTAAAGGGGTCGTTCAAGTCGAATATTTTTCCTCCGTGTCTACCCCGGCGACTGGGCTCCACACGGACAACTGAGTGCCGCGTGAACTATTTATTTATTTGTTTATTTTATTTTTTATTTTTTTATAGCGTTTCGGATATACGTAAACGACTCTAATTTTACGGCACTACCGTTCTTATATTTATGTGTACGAGATGAAAAAACAAAAACATCGAAATAAATAAATAAAAAACAAAACAAATTAACGTCACCGTCGAGAGTCGTTCGAGCGTCCTCCCGGAGACGAGAGTGGATAGCGGTCGTAAGTAGTGGCGGCGGCGGCGGCGGCGGTGCTAGTAGTGCCAGTAGAAGTAATCGTCGTGGGATACGTAAATACGATTTGTCGAGTTTAAATTTTTAATCATTTTTTCGCCGACGTCCTCTCCGCTTTAAACTAGCACGCGAAATTAAATCGCCGTTTAATCGCTGTATTTATTATTAGAACGGCGGAAAAAACTTCATTACTGCAGCGGGAGCAATAACGTAAAACGTCCGTACACGACGGTACATGGCTAACGCGAGCTACGGGACACTTTCAAGTGTCAAATAATACCTGTCGAAGTGAATTAAAGCGACATAAAACGACCGTTAATGAAATGATACATTTTTGTATACTTTGAAAATGTAATTTTTTTCAACTTTCTATAATTAGTATTCTACTGCTTCTTCTTCTTCTTCTTCTTCCTCTCTTCTTCTTCGGTAAACTCGGCCACTAGAACCATCCTGACTTAAATCAATGCCTCCAATTTTCTCTATCCGATGCCTGTAATCTCTAGTGGCTACTCCTCCACCTAGCGCTTTCACATCATCCCTGACTCCGTCTTCCCACCTCTGACGTTGTATTCCCAGTGGTCTTTTTCCAGTAGGGTTTTTCTCCAGTACTATGCGTATGAGTGGGTTTTGGCTACGCCATGCATGGCCAGCACATGGCAATAATAATATCCAATAATTAGTAATACGACATAATATATATTCGTGTATAGTATACACTGTATATATATATCACATCGGTATTTATGTTTAATAATACAATTACACTCGATATATAATCGATTGCATAATAACCGATTTTTAAGTCCACAGACAATATACAACGGCACTGGTATAAATTATTTCTAAGAAACAAAAATTAACTGTAGTAAAACGTTTTTTGTACAAAACTGTTTTGTAGTAATACAAACTTGTACTGTTTACATTTAACCAATGTTAATCATATTTATGTTTTTTTTTTTTTTTTTTATCAAAACCTTATACAATTTTCAGTTCTTAATACGGTACATTTTTCTTATCCTAAAATTTCGAAAAATATGTTTAACTTTAATCAAAGTTTTATAAAGATTAAATCGGTTAATTATTTTGAATAAATATTTTAAGTAGGAATTTTATTTGGATCCGTCAAATACACTAACCAAACACGTTTATAAAAAAAAAAAAAAAAATGCGGGTAATTTTTTTTTAGATTTTTTTCACTATCGTTGTTAGTAAAGTATTTAAGAAGGGTAAAATTAAATTGTTACGTTTAACTTCGACAATTAAAAACTTAGTTACATAATAAGTTAATATTCTAAAAGTTCTATGTTTAGCCCAATAGTGATTAAAATTTCTTTTTCCTTCGTCTTAAAAGAGGTTTACTGATAGTTGGTGAACTTTTCAAATTTTTACCTAAATCAAAAAAGTTTTGAAAAAAATCTCGTTTCCGGTGGAATTTAACGTTTTTATTATACTTTTTGACACTTTTTCTTTACGTTTGGCAAAACTCTGAAGAACAGAAACAAAAAATGTCCTCTTCAAAGTATTAGCTACGTTCAATTTCGATCTATTCATTAGCGGAACGTAACTTTTGGATCATAAGTTATATCCTTAAAAGTGTTACAGACAAAAAATCAACCTTACATCATTACATAATCCATAGATCGTTCGTTTCACTCAGAGTCAAATACACATCATCAGTGGAATCACGAGTATCGTACATATTTCAAATATTATTGTAGACTTGCGGAAATAAACATGCGATTTTCATCGATAGCAAACGAGACGTGATTCATCGGTGATTATACGGTCATCGAGTAAATTGGTATTTCTTTGATGAAAAAAAAAAAAAAATACCTAATTATATTTTAAAGGGACACGATTGTGTTGTAAAACACGAAGAAATGAAAATCGTTGTTCAATGTCGATAATTTGAAAGACGGTTCGAGTTCATTCTCGTGCCGTCGGCGTGTCACGTCTTCGTCGTTTCTCCGTCGACGCTAATTATTTTACAACAAATGATATATTATTATTATTATTATTATTTATTATTGAAACATTGTATCGGCTATGACGACGGCGACTGCGTGTTTCACAACGTCCCTCCGCCATGACAATATTCCACCAACATTTCCAACACTGCCGCGCCGGTTCGATCGTTATCGCAGAACAATGCGAACGGCGGGTATTTACCACTCCGCGCACACTTGCGCGTACGATATATTATTATATTGTGTAATATGTGTGTATTATATCATTACCGTAAACGTGTATTATCAGTTGTCCTGTATGTGCGTGCGTGTTTGTCCCTGTATTACGAATATTCAAATCGCGCGGGAAAACACGAACATTTATAAATTACACGCCGTAATACGGACGCCCGTCGCATTGGAACACACACGCACACACACACATACACGCACACACACACACGCACGCACACACATACACGCACACACGCACACACACACACATACACGCACACACACACACGCACGCACACACATACACGCACACACGCACACACACATACACACATACACACACACACACACACACACACACACACACACACACACACACACACACACACACACACACACACACACAAACGACGGGCGAATTTCGGACCGACTCGAATGGTAAAGTGCTTGAATTATATAACCGACAAAAATAATGGTAATAAATATCAAATTCTGAGTGTTAAAAAAAAAAAAAAACGACCCTACTCTCTATCTCCACCGTCGAGCAAGCCTTCACCACTTCTCGTAGCTTCTCGTCGTCGCATATTAAACCCTCGTACTCACCCTCCTATCTGCACATGTGTGTGTGTGTGTGTGTGTGTGTGTGTATACGCTTACATATACACACGTATACCCCATACTATTTATACGCAAACAAAATATATACATACATTTACATACAAACATATATGCATACGCATTATACATACACACACACACACACAAACACACACACACAAATACACACACACACACGCACGCACACGCACACACCCACACGTGCACATACACTTGCATAGAAGCGTGCACCTTTCTCGTAGCCATGCGTGCGTCTTTTTACCGTTTAAATATTGTAAAAGTTTGGGCGCGCTGATGAAATATTCTTTTCTGTGGCGCTGGAGAACTAGAAAAATAAATCTGGCTTAAACCCCGCCCGGCCACCCGCCGCCGCCGCCGCGCCGTTGATTTATGTTCGCGCACTTCTACGTGTTGTTTCGTTTCGTTTAAGACGCGCGTGGCACGTGAAAGAAATCCGCGGGATTTATTCGTGTATTTTTCCACGCGCCACGTCGAACTTGTTAACCGGTTAAACCCTAACACTGCCGCCGTTCGCCAGACGAACGCCCGAAAATTCTGGACGACCACACACACACACACACACACACACACACACACACACACACACACACACACACACACACACACACACACAGATATACGTGCGCATCCGTCGTGTTGATCCTACAAATAAGGAAAATAATAATAATAATAAAAAAAAAAAAAAAACAGCAAAGGAAAATTCCAAAAACAAACGCCAAGATTGTGTACATTATACATGTTAACGAGTTTTTATAAGAGTTATTATACGAGTTTTTAAAGTGGTCGTCTGTATTCGATCCTTTATCTTAGCCGCGAAGATAAATAAATAAACAATAATAAAAAAAAAAAAAAACATGGTACGATACTCGTGTTATAATAATTATTGGTCTGCCGACGTTCACACCGCCGTGAATATAATACAATTATTAAAGTATTTAATATGAATCTAAGCTGGTATTGCGTTACACATAACGGTACATGACGAATGCACACACGAATACGAATCGGTTTTTTTTTGCGCCTGTTGATAATACGTATTAATTTCACACGCCGACGATACGAGACGGAGAAAAAAATAAGCACACACAACATTCTAGTGTATAATACCGATTTCCGTTAATCCGATCACGACACACGCACACCATACACTGTATGTGATGATTAGAGTTAGGATTTTGATGACCTAAAAAACACGCAAAAATGCTCTAAAAAAAAAAAAAAATGCAAAAATGCTCTAAAAAAAGTGCAAAAATGCCCTAAAAACTTCAAAAAATAACCTTAAAAATGATCTAAAAAACTAATTAAGTAAGTGAAAAAAATGTATTTATAAATAATAATTTTTATTAGAGATATAGGCGTGATAATGGGTGTAACAGTAATTTTTTACTTCTTGTCCAAATAATAAATCAAATTTGTTTCCAAACTTGGGTTCAACACTTGCTCTAAAATATAAAATTGCCCCACTTTGTACAAAAACTACAAAAAATGACCTAAAAGATGAAAAAATGACTTAAAAATGTTGAAAAATGACGTAAAAAACAAAAAAAATGCATTTATAGCTAAAAATGCTGAAAAATGCAAAATAAAATTAGAATATTCTGCATCAAGAGAGCGTGAATCAAATTTTTATCTAGGATAGCATTGTATAGAATCAAAGGAAAAAAAATGCAAAAGTCATCAACATCCTAACTCTAGTGATGATGAAAGAGTGGATTTTTAGGTCTTTAAACCTTAAAATATGATGCCAATATGCTTCAAAAAAACATTAAAATATTCTCTAAATATTCCTTAAATTGGTATATATGCAAATATGTTTTTTTCTAAAACAGTTCAACTAAAATAATAAATAACTTTGCACCATTCCTTTGGTAACAGGAAATTATTGAATAATAAAAAATGTAAACCAGTTGATACAGAGCTATAAAAATATAATTAAATATAATAAAAAAAATAAAAAATAAACATAATAGTTTAATAAAAAATAACAGATGACTTTGCACCATTCCTTAGGAACAAACAATTCGATTACAGACAAGTAGATAATTGAATGATAATTGAATTTTCATCACTCTTCAATCAAATTATTTTTTTCCTAGAAAAAATGATTTCTAAAAAAATCACATTTCGAGAAATTGACAAAACATACGAATATTTATGAACAATAATATGATATATTCTAAACTATGAAAAATAAGCGAAATATTCTCTAATGTCCAAAATATGCTTTAATATGCAAAATTAATTTTTTTCTATAAACTCTGTGATAGACATAAACCGTTCACGTTTTTCACCCTCGTAAAGTTGCATAAAATCAATAAAAATATGTGAAAACCTAAAGATCCGTTCTTTGGTGATGGTAAATAAATAATGAGAAATGTATCATCGCCGTCACGGCGTGTGCGCCATAGATCGCGTAATCGAGCGCGGAAGATCAGGGAATCGTGCGCGGCAGACTGACGCCGGATAGTGAGTGAGTACAGATCTCCGCAGTAGTAATTCGTGTGACGATAACAATAGTTATACGTTTTTCCGGGCGGACGCGCCGCCGTGCTCTGTGAACGTTTCCGTTTTAAAATATTGTTATTGTGCGCGCGTGCGTGTGTGTGTGTGAGAGGGATGAGAAACGTCGTCGACCGATTCAAAAACAAGTAGATATTGAACAGCGGCGTGGTAATTTTACCGTCACAGTATCTCTCATCCCTTGCCACAACCGAACCGTTTTAAATGATTGTTTTTTTTACCCTCGTCATATTTCGTTTCCTTGTCTTTTATTTACTTTTTTTTTTCAGCACATTGACGTGGATGCCATTTCGCGCGCTTAGCATTACTGTTTTTATCGGAACCGTCACGTCAACGGGATCCGGATATTGGGCCGACAGGACAGGGGGCCGACAGGACAGAGGTTGACAGGACAGGGGGCCGACAACCGACGGGTCGAAAGGACATGAAGCCGACAAGACAGAGGGCCGACTGGTCAAAAGGCCGACACTATATTTTTATAGCATTTTTACGCATTAAGCCAAATGATTATCACTTTATCGGTATTTATTTTATAATTTATGTTCATAAAGTTATCGCTTATCACCTACGATAAAATTATTATTACATCAATCAGCGTATGGTTCCAATTAAAATATGACATTTGGGATTCTCCAAATCTATATGAACTCCGTTTGAACGAAATTCAATTCAGCCGTAGTATTGTTCTAGTGTGTATAGTGCTTATACTGATAAATGCGTATCGCGTTTATATATTCAACAAGTTTTGGTAATAATTTTTTCGAAAACTAGATTAAAAATGGAGTTTGATTTGAGTGTTGCGGACAAAAAATTAATTTTAAATGGGTTTATCGTCATGATAAAAAATTAAGTTCATGAAAATCGTTTTTATCGGGAACGTAAAAAGAGATGTCATAAAAAAAGAAGTAGAGATGCATTGGAAAGTTTTTATAACGCTATAGCTACAACAAACTTATAAAAATGGCATACACAAAGTTCACGGTACACCATTATCACACAACTACGTTTCAGAAGCACATAGAAAAAAAATAACAGAAATTCGGACATTTGTTAAGGGAAAGGCACACTCTACACGTGATAAACCATCGAACATTTTACAAGAGATAATGAGTAATGTATCGCTTGGTATTCAACCTTATAATATGTCATCTGCAGAAGCTATGAGAAAAATTATAAAACGTAGAAAAGGAAAATCTTTTTTAAGAAATCAAAATCATCAGGAAAACTTATCGGAAAACAATCTACTCGGCCACCGCCGTAACATTGGTTAGGTTAAGTTAAAAAGTGGCAGACTTATTAGAGAGATTTACCCCTTTCGAACATTCTGAGGAATGCAAAACCTAACATAAAAAAATAAAAAAATAAAATAAAAATGGAAATACTTTGACAACACCGGCGAAAAATTGATTGATGATCATCCAAGAAAGAACGGGATACTGTACTAGTCCGACTCGTACTTACCTAGTGGCAGTTCCCAACCTTTTAAATTCTATCACCCATAAATCAGGTTAGATATTTATCATTACCCCTCTCCCAAAAAAAATTTTGAGTAATGAAGTCATAAAATTATCTTTAGGACATAAGGCAATACCCAAAACTATTAACATCAATATTATATCAATACAATAATATCTCACAATCAAGTGAAGACGAAGACCAAATTTAATTTAATTTTAATTTTAATTTAATTTAATTTAATTACCACTAAAAATGAATATTAACTAACATTCGCATGTATACTTCAAGTCACTAACAAATAATATTAGTATTTCGTAATTTGTCATTATATAACAACCGCCAACAAACTTGTAATAGCATGCACAATATGCTGAAACATTTTAATTTTTAATAAATAAAAAAAAAAAAACAATAATATCATTGCAATAGTTGTACACGCGGTTGATTCGGCCGATACGGTAACCAATCCGGGCGTACCACAACAATACACGTTGTTTTTTTATTTTTACCACGCAGCAACAGCGTGTCATAGAGTTTCTTACGGCAATGACTATAGTGAAACTCGACTAGAAACAACTCAACATTTACAAACGGTTTCTAGCGATTTCGTCACCTTTTTCTATTAATCACCACGTACCATAACTAGTGTGACCTGTTTTACTCGCACTTGCCTGGACCGAAGTGTTGCGTGTGTGTGTGTGTGTGTGTGTGTGTGTGTGTGTGTGTGTGTGTGTGTGTGTGTGTGTGTGTGTGTGTGTGTGTGTGTCGTGATTGAGAAACAGCGGACGTGGCGGAAACGACGACGAAGGCGACGGCCCCTTCCACCCCTGTGCGTCTGACGGAGCCGCGATTAAACACGAAATTTAAAGTTTCGCCGGAAACATAATAAAGCGGTTTAGCGGTTTTATCGTTTGACGAGGGCAATCGTGAATTTCCACCGCGGTGTTTAACAGTTTGACGCGGCTAATTGAGTTATATACACCTGCTATTATAATTTATAAGTCGAATAAACTGAAATTATTCGTTCTCCGGGCTTAACGCGTTCGGCACACATCGTGTGCTCAGGACCTCCGGTGGGTTCGAAATCAAATTAAGCACTTATCAATTTGTCATTGCGTTTATACAGGGCGCCGGAGGTGCCGTCGCTCTACCCCCGCCGAGCCCGGGACGGAACGCGAAGAAAACCGCCGAAAATTACGCTTTCGTCTCTGTACCGCGGTACCTACGAACAAACAACCCCACGTCGTGTCACGATTACGCGTCGAGTTCCCCGTTTCCGAGTATCGAGTTATTCGTACCGCCGTTTCGAGGTGTACACACGCCTACTATTTTGTTTTAAATCCTCTTAATAACGCACTCGTTACGAGATCGTTTAATGCTTATTGTTTCACGTTGTTATGTGCTTGAGAGTTTACGAAAAAACAAAAAAAAAAAAAACAAAACAATAGTACTATTGTAACAGACGCTGTACGTCATAAAAACGCATAATAATTAATATTTATTGTGATAGTTGGTACGAGAACAATCTCGAGCGCACGGTGTTTACAGATATTTAATTTTGTACCCACAAAACATGTTAAACAAAATTATATTTAATTTCAGTTTTGAAATGTGAAAAAATCGATAGATGTTTTTAATAATACATCGTTATTCTTTATCCATCATCATTATCACTTTATGATAATAGCATACTATTGGGACAGTTTAAAAACCTACTGTTATTTTAATGATGCAATTAATTATTTGATTAGCGGTTCAACGATAGGTAGACGACGGCATAACATAATTTTTTGTTTTCCGCACCGTAAATTAATATTCGGACTGTAATCGACTTTTGGACGAGAATCCACTGTGCCGGTTCGCATTGATGGTTTATTGTTTTTATTTAATGAGTTTTTAATGTACCGTTACGGTTTTTACGTTACTATGATAATTTATATAATTATAATATCACGATGAAAAATATCACGTAAATTATCAATTTTGTAGACTATTATCCACGCGTTCCGCGTCGGAAACGAGTGCCATGGAAACGTATTGTTGCAGTTACGTTGAATTACATCCCGTTTTAAGTAGGTACTAAAGATAAATAAATAGCTGTAGGGCGTTTTTGTTACATAAAATGATTTCGTGTACACATGTTTTTGTGATTCGGTAGTTTTTACCAAGTCCGCAGTAATCCAACGTCGAATCTCAGGATTATTTTCACTGACCCAGTGAATTTAAAATAATTAATACGCCAGTAGCTATTATTGGATTTCGAAATAAACTCGGTGTTTTGATGAACACAGTATTTGAATCACGTTTGATTGTTGTTATTAGTCGTGAATAGTAATTTATCACGAAAATCGTAATTAAAAATATCCAAATCAGTATTCAGACATGATATTTTAGTTACGTCATAAAAGCCTTGGTTTTTTAAATATTTTATTTCTTATTAATTTTGTAAAAAATCACGTTTCCGTCATGAATTAAAAGTATACCGTACAACCGGGTTAAAAGTGGAGTTTGATTAAAACTATTCTATAAAGTATTGAAATTCGTATCTATAATCATAGCTACTACATTCAATTCCGATCACTAAGAACGATCACATTTCAATTATAAAAAATATCGATCCACACAATCGTACACCAAAATTTTTCCGATCTTTCGGAATCAGATCGATCGTAAAAAATATCAATTTGAATCATGGTTTGACGCATTAGTTTATGCGTGGTAAATCGCATGACCTTAAATATTTTTGATTTATTATAAACGTGTGAATAATATAATTACTACGAGTAATAGAAACCGTTGAGCGAATAGTGCATCACGAAGACGCTGACTTCCAATAATGAATATTTCAAATCGACCAAAGAACTGCACACGTGATAAACTAGTGTTGTTTCCTACCGTTATGTCGATCGCAAACTGTCGAAGAATACATTTAATAAGTCTACCGAAACGTTACAGCTGTGATGATTTCACGAGTCTCAGTTGAGAAAAAAAAAACAAAAAATGAAAAAAAATTCTTAACGTCGTCGTCGGTATGGCGTGTGATCATAACAGCGGGTCGCGGTCGGCGGGCCTAACGGAAACGTGAGGTAGGCAAGTGTACAGTCATCGTATCGACGGTAGGGAAAAATTACGGCGAAAAGAAGATGCTCAGCGATTTGTTTTCAGTGGGCGCACGTTATTACATTATTTTCTTTTTAAACAAAAAGTGGCTTGATACTAATTATTATTTTATGAACTCGTATTTACGAAACTAAAAAACTTCGAGAACGAGACGGGTATTTCGTCCGCAGTAGTTTTCTTAACGAGTTGTTTTTGTTTTTGTTTTTGATTTTTTTTTTTTTATCATTGTCGTAATAAGCGCAGTATTATTTGCCGCTAATTAAATTCCTCGGAACACCGGGCGACGATTCGTAACGATAGTGCGTACAGAGGATTTCTCGACGGAATGCCACCGCGGCGTTCAACACATCACCGATATTAGGTCTAATGAGAACACAACACACGTCTCTATCCGTCCGCGAATCAAACACGTAAAAATAATTACTGCATCACCGTCGTTTCTCGTGCATTCGACTTCATAAGCAATGCGTATGTTAGGATTTATCAGACGTCATTTCTGGGATTTTAATAATATTAATTGCCTAAAACCCCTTATTATTCCTTGGTGCGTGTTCTAATATCGAATATAGTTCTATTTTACGGAATCCCTCTCAAATTGGTATAGTTAATCGTTTACGTAGATAACATCCAAACGTACTTTTATTAAGATACCCGTCTTATAATTTTGAAATAAATTGTCCTACCAAAGATATTGCTATACAATTAGTTATACATTATCTATATTCTCGTCGTAAATATCTCGTTTATTTTCAAAGTTATTCAATGTTCAGTAACATGTCCTGAAATTTCAGAACAAACATCACGGTTAGTCCCAAAAATTTATTCTAGATATCTAACTACATTCTACGAGTTATTCCACAGGCAACAATATAGTTCTAACGAGCCTAAAAGTCGAATGCTTCGGGCTTGCAATAGTCTGGGTGATTTCGACTTCAATTTTGACAATGAACCCAAACTTCGGGATCTACGTTTAACTTTCAACTAACAATAACACTGCAATTATTATTATCATTATTTATTTAACTTTTTTTTTGTCATGTAAATTTGAAATTGTATAATATATTACCAACATGTAAGTAGAACTAGTAATATTTTATTGTAATTTCGTGAGAGAAAAAAATAAAAAAATGTACACGATATTGCCCGCAAGGGCGTCAGCAAACGTATTATTATTATTATCATTATTGGTTCGGAGTAAGCGTTTTGAAATTAATTTTAAATTCGGAAAATAGTCTTAGTCTTAAGAGAAACAAAGTTTCCCGACTCGTTGACACTCGGTATATGATATTTAGTGACGCGACGGTGCACGTGCGATCGTGGCTGTGGGATAATCAATCGGCATCGATCTAAAATTTGAAAACAAATAGTGATTATTGTCTCTATGTGGTAAATACATAAAACGCATATTCCCGTGCAGGCCCGTGCGTGTATCGCGATACGTATATATAGGGTGTGCCATGCCGCGATACCGACGGTTTCGCGTGAGTGACGCACGCAAAACCCCGTAACGCGTTCGCCCTGTATACAAAGTCAACGCGTCTCACCCTCCCGGATGTCTTTTATTATTATTATTATTATTACTGTTATTATACAGGAAAATCTCGGCTCGGCGGCGGTAAATACGCGGCACTCGGCCCGTACGATATTGGACGTGGAGAAAGACGAAGATCAAAAGGAGGAGGGGTAGAGGGGACGATATAAATACTCATATATTATATAATATAGGTATATACAGTGTTGTACGACACGGCGGAGAAGCTGTTTCGTGCCTTCAACGATGACCGCGCCTGGCGGCCGGGTGGAGGGCACCTGACGTGGCGCCGTCGTCGCGATTTGCATAATGTATAAAAGCGGCGTTAATAAACGTATTATTATTATTATTATTATTATCATCATCATGCTCCGTTCGAATCAAGCGTTTTCAAATCAATTGTAATTCGGAAAATGGTCTTAGTCTTCGAGTAACAAAGTTTCCCGACTCGTTGACACTCGGCCATATGATATTATTTAGTGACGCGACGGTGGACGTGCGATCGTGGCTGTGGGATAACGACGCATCTTGAGGATGGCATCGATCGGAAAGGTGAAAACGAATAGTTATCTGTCTTCGTGTGGTAAATACATAAAACGCATATTCCCGTGCAGGCCCGTGCGTGTATACGTGATATATATATAGGGTGTGCCGTGCCGCGGTACCAACGGTTTCGCGTGAGACCCTCCCGGATCTCTCTTACTATTATTATTATTATTATTATTATTATTTTTATTTTATAGGAAAATGTCGGCTCGGCCGCGGTAAATACGCGGCGCTCGGTCCGTACGATATTGGCCGCGGAGAAAGACAGAAAGACGAGGATCAGAAGGAGGAGGAGTAGAAGGGACGATATAAATACTCATATATACTTATATATATAGGTATATACGAGTGTTGTACGACACGGCGAAGCAGCTGTTCCGTGCCTTTAACGATGACCGCGCGGGGCGGAGGGCACCTGACGCGGCGCCGCCGTCGCGATTTGCATAATTTATAAAAGCGGTGTGTCCGCCGGCTGCTGCTGCCGCCGCCACTGCTGTTGCCGCGTCCGGGTTTTCCGGCCCCGGAGCGAATTTCTCCTGCCACCGGCGGGTGTGGGCGTACGTGAGTCGAGAGTGAATCGGAAGATTTAATAAACCGTGGCCGGCGGTCGCGTCGACGGCGTGGGCGATTCCGAACGGAGACGCGGCGGTCCGGGGTGTTTGCGCGGGAGTATCCCGCCGTCGTCGGGTGACCGCGACGACGGTCGACGACGACGATTGATCGGCACGTCTCCGTTGTCCGGCGACGAGACCGCGCCGACTGTTGAAGAGGGGCGAGCCCCGAGAGTGTGACGTGCGAAACGACACGACCCCCGTGTTTATTTCAGATCTTTTATCCCGGGGGAGAGTTATTGTAAATATTTAAGGGGGTATGATAAATATAATTAAATAATTAAGGGAAGTGAAAAATGTTTTCTGAAAATATCGTTTTAAGCTCATTGTATTGGTATAGAATAACTTTGGTTAGTTAATAAATAAATAAAAAACAAATATAACATATATACACTACACATTCATTACTATATCTTTCTTTAAATACTCCATTATGAATTTGAGGCCTATATATTTATTATGTTTATTAATATTATCGTTACTATATTTAATTTAATAAATTAAATTAAACGAATCCGGCGCTGCTTTTGACGAGCGTACAAATCAAATCGTATTGCATCAGAATAATACGTAGTTTATATTACGATGTCATGCATTTTTTCTGGGGTGGGGTATTACCCCCTGGTCACCCCACTGAAATAAACACCGGATACGACCCTGATCGTCGGGGCCAGAGGAGCGTTCGACGAGAGATATCCCGACGGACGTATACAAAGGACGATTAAAAAAAAAAAAAAAAATAAATCGACAAAATCACAGAGTTGACCGAAAGAGTTTGCCCGACGACACCCATGCCGACGTGGATACGAATACACAACTACGACAAGCATAGGCGACCGTGGGGGAGGGGTAAGCCGGGACGTTTGCCCCCCTGGCTTTTTCAAAATAATTTTTGTAAATTGAATGTTTTAAGATTAATTACTATATACTATATATAAAATACTAAATTTTTACTCATAGAGATAGACATAAATCTGGAGGGGCTTAACATAATTCTGGGGGGTTATAGCCCCTTTATCCCCCATCGCCTATAACTATACTTATAATAATATAAGTTGTAACATAATAAAATATATATTGTATACGAGTATAATAAAAAAGGATATTATTTTAAACCACCTATTAAAATTAAAATATTTCTCCTCAAATCCAAACATTGCCCCCCCTCTAGAAAAATTTCTGCGGGTGCCTATGACGACAAGTCGTATTCGGTACGCGGAGTCATGAATACAGTCGAACCCGAATATCTCTGAACACGTTTTCGAGTAATATTTCGCTTTCGTTCAATATTAGTCGTTTAAACCTTATTTAGTGAAAATATGCACCAAGAACACAGATACTTAAAAATACTAATTTATTTTTTTTACGACTCTGAAAAGCGTAGTTCACTACAAACTAGTTTTTGTGTTGCTATTAAATGTTCTTTATTTGCATAATATTTAAATTTTTATTATCTTTATAACGCGATCGTTGAACGTCACGTGATATTCAATAAAGAAGTCTAAAAAAATAATAATGAGATCAAAAAAAAAAAAAATAAATAAATAAAATAAAATAGTTTCACTATTATATTCACGTGTACTTTTTAAATTTATATCTAATGATGATATTTTGACGCCCATCGTTTTCATAGTTTAAACAATTGTTCTATACATTACCGGATTATAAAGTGTTTTTTACGTATTATATACATTTTTGTTATTCTATTTATCACATCGACTGGCTTCAGCTTTTATTTTCAAATTTGTTCTCGGGCAAACAATACAACAATTCGTCTTGACGTTTAATAAAATAAAACGATCGCTCAGCGTAAGAAGAATAAATTAAGCCTGAAATAGGTACAATAAAACACACGTATGTCAAGCTTTGAAATGTCTGTGCTCGAGAAAAGCACTCAACTCGTCTCTCACGCCGTCGCGTCGTTTCATAAAAAAAAAAAAATAAAAAAAAAAAAAATAATAATAATAAATAATAATTGTGAACATGACGTTATGACACCCGCAAAAAATGCCGTCTCGTTTTGATCGTCCGTCCCTCGAGACGATGATTTCGTATCGTGTGTAATATCTCGTGTTTTCCGAGGTGTGTGTTCGTAGTGCGTGTTACCGGCTCGGTGACCGTAGTATAACGACGGGGAGATGGATGATTTACCCGAATTTGGGTTTGATTTTGAATATACGCTATAGGTGGGGGGGGCGGCAAACAAAGGAGATCCGAACACGTAGATTGGGGATGCGTAAACGTCGCCATTACCGTAGTTTGCACGGCTAGTCGTTGAAAACACGAAAGTGTCCTTTGCCCAAAAAGTAATTTACATAATATTCGTGCCGTCGAGAAGAGGTTTTAGGAACACGAAAAAAAAAACAAAACAAACAATAATAATAATAACGTTTTACAATCATATCGCGTGGGACGAGAAATAGGCGAACAAAGGTGTAATAGTAGGTAAAACACTCACGAGCACACACACACACACACACACACACACACACGTATTTAAAATATATATATGTACGTACGTATACGTTCTATACCGTGTTCCAATAACGTTTACGACTACCGCACGATGCGGCTATAGGTAATTGAGCGCGAAAAGTGTACGAGTGACGGGCTACTACTCCCTGCCCTTCCCGCCCCGCGTAAAGCTGAGCCGAAAATCTCGTTTCGATAATCTAACACAAAATAAACAACCGCACGCGGGTAGGGAGCCGCGCGCGCACGGTATCGAAATCGTATAAATCGACGACGGGGCGGCGCGCAAACACTTACGGAATACGATTATATTCGAACATCCGTTTAATCAAACGGTTTAATAGAAAGGGATCGTGTGCGGTATGAAATAAAAAAAAAAGAAAAAGAAAAAAAAAAGAAAAAGAAAAAAAAAAAGAATAACAATAAGAACGAGAAACGGTTGTCGGGAACGCGGCTTTACGCCGAGACATTACTACCTACTATAATGCACGTGTACGCGCGTGCACGACGCCCTCGGGATGAGGTGGAGGTGGATGGGAGGGTTGGGCTTCGGAATAAGTTTGCGGGAAAAGCCAATTGTGCCGACGTGTATTATTATTGTGTTATATAAACACGTGCGCGTTTCCTATTATTAAGTAACACGGGGCGACGTGATATTATAATGGCGGCGACGTATTTTTCGGATACGGTATTTATCGTTTGATTATTATTTTATTTTTTTTTTTTGCGTATTTTTGTTCGAAAAAAAAATCGTTTATCCATATTTTCGAGTACCAAACTGTATAGCCGTAGCGTGTTTTATTTTTTCACGAACGCGTGATCGTTGTTGGAATTTACATTGGAACGAAATGAAAAAAAAAAAAATAATAGTAATAACAATAACTAGAATCATATTATATGTGTAGTCGAATTAATGTGTACATAACAACGGTATAATCGTCGTAAACAAAAAAAAAATAAATAAATAAAAAAAAAACTGAAAAAAATCTGGTTAATACGGTATAATCTATCAATTCCTTCACGATTGATGAAAACATAATATACGTAATAATGTGAATAGTGGCGTTATCGTTCGATTTACGGTTTTAAAACATTAAAAAAAAAATAAAAAAATGCAACTGCGCCGATCCTTTCGCTCCCTTCGTCGTGATTTTGACTCGACCGTATAGCACACGTTAAAAAAAAAATGATTTTCGTAAATGTATCCACTATCACAGTTCGTTATAGTTGAATACGACGTGCCCGTGGTTTGACGTGTACAGTATTTACGTACGTAAAGAAATGTACCGTTTTTACGTTTCCCTTTTCCGACCCTTGTCAATATAATATCACGTTTATATTTTTCATAAACCAAATGGTCTGCTTTTCGACTCATTTTCGTTTCGTAGGTATACATATTATAAATACAGGGTGTCTCGCACAGATATTAAATTGTACGTATTGTGATATTTCTTGAAGAAACGAATTACATTTTAATTACAATATGATAAACGAGGAAAAAATTTACTCCTAACTTAACGAATATTGTACAGTGACAGCAAATTTAAAACTGTATTTTATCTTTTAACTGGCGGTTGGCACAGAATGACGGCAACACGATGCCCAAACTACCCAGAGAAAAGATTTATAAATACGGGTGACCAATAATATGAACAATATATAACAAATTTGGAATGTCTGCCAATCGGTCAGAACTACTATTCAGACAAATAAATAATAATGTACAAAATTGAGACGGGCGCCCAAAAGGGGGGGAGGGATAAAATTCTAATATTAATAATAAACAAGTTCGTCCTTCGTCCCTTCGGTCCTCGGACAAGATATTGGTGATGAATGTATTAAGTTTTAAAGAAATGATGACTCATTTCTTTAGTATAAAACGATTCTGAGCAAAGCTTCAGTGTAATATAATATATTATTATTTAAATACTGTGTACGTATTTTACGGTTCTTTGTATAATTTTTGGTGAGTTATAATAATTTATTAAAGTGTGTATAAAAAAAAATCCTGACTCACGATTTTTGAAATTTTGTTAGGATAATAAGGTAGGTATATGAGTAAGGTCATATTAAATTTTCAGAACTTTTTCTCAAATATTTAAAATTATATTACATAAAAACTTTCAAACAATTTGGTAAATTAAAAGTTCTATATTTAAGTCAAAAGTGCTACAATTGCTCTGAAAATGTTGTCCAATATAAAAAAGTATGTATTTGATATTGGATAAAATTTTCAAGTTTCTATCTTCAATACTTTTCGATTTATGACTAAATACCTAAAATCTGAACAATGAAAATCTCGTTTACGGCGGATTTTTACCGATTTTACCGTTTTTATTCAGTTTTTTGATCGTTATTCTTGATTAGTGGAAAAACTATGGAGATTTTGGAAAAATGACCTCTCTAAAGTACCATCTCAGTTCAATTTCGAATCTAAAAAGTTGTTGGACGAAACTTTTAGACAAGGATTTCTATACGAAAAAGTGTTTACAGAAAAAAAAAAATAATAAAAAAAAAAAAAAAAAAAATAAACATCATTGTAAAACCATAAGATCCTTCGCTTCACTCAGAATTTAAAAGGAACGCTCGGTAAACGGCACACGCCAAACACGCCAACGACGGACGGTGACTGGAACAAAAACGCAAAAGCCGACTCGTCGTGGACCGTGGTACCGGTTGCGGCGATCGGCCGAGGTTTAAGGTCGTGGATGCCGAGTGAGGGGGCCGCTGAAACGTCTCGAAAGCTCGCGACGTTCATGGCAGAACCAATAACGGTGGCGCGAAGTTTTCTATTTAAAAGTCGTTAAGGTGGCAAGTTTCGAACAATTATTATTATTATATTTTTTGTATATTTTATATTTTTCATGTGTACCAACTTGAGAGACTGAGCAGCTAAACACTACACTGTGGCTAATGTATGAGTTGCCCCACCCCAAATGACGGCACTGGGTCCGATGCAGGGAGAACGCTACATGCAGGGAGAATCGAATTGTAGGTTACCAGAACCCAGAACGTCGCGTTGTCATCATCGCGGTCCCAAGAAAGATTTTCCATTAGCAAAGATATTATGAACTATCACGTCGCGCGACGGTGACATGAAAGGGGAAATTTGGGTGGCCACATCTAGCCGCCGTCCGTTGCCGTACCGCGAACCTCACCCACAGATACTTTTACTGTATAAAGATTTTTTATGAAAACTCATAGGAATGAAATTTTCTTGAAATTTTGACCAAGTCCATTGGATTCCTGAGGTCGAAAACTCTTTGTATATGAAAATATATAAGAAAAATCGTTAGAGCCGTTTTCGAGATGGCATGACAGGAAATAGGTACATACAATTCCTTGCTCGTTTTACCATATAGTATAATAAGATACATTCAGGCGATATTGTTTAGTATAGGGCATATTGCAAGTGGGTAAATTTTCGCGAAACACCCTGTACATAACTCATTACACATGTATTAAATAAAAAAAAAAAAACCAAAACGAAATTTATAAAACGGCAGTAAAACCTGTTCAAGGTGCAAATTGATCTTCTATAAGATAAGATGAGTCTCGTTTTCCGGCCATTTTTTTTCGTGACGTCATAGTAATAAATAATTTACGGATAAAATTTGTCGAACGAGCCAAATTAAGTTTTTTATACCACTTGGAACACGGGTTTGTAGGATCGATGCGATGAGCGTCACGGAAAAACGAATTTAGTTTTTTACAATTTAACAATGCGATATTGTGAATATTAAATGCGATAATTGACGATAGATACTGTGCTGATAACTGAAATTACCCGGTCGATAAAACGACATTGAGCTACACGATAATATGCTAAACGATTTTTTTTTTTAAATTCGCGACATCGCAAGAGTTTGTGACGTGACTTTCCCCACTCACCTTGTGCGCCCCGAGGTTTTCGATGGTGCACGACAGCGTGGCTCGACGACCCACCGTGGCCGTGACGTTTTGCAGCGTGCCGTTGAATTTCGGGTCCATTTTCGTCGTCTCGGTCTTCGGGTTCGACAGCAAGTCCGTACCTGCGAAATTGCCAATTCGGAGATTAGTGTCGTCGGCGCCGAAAACAGCAGAGAGTATTATCGTCGCGTTCGCCGGGGGGATTATGTGCGTGCGCGCGCGCGTGTCTACAGGGTGTTTCGGCGACCGTGTTACATCCACTTGTGTTTGTCGTGCGCACATACGAAACAGAGTGAAATCGTAAACCGTGAATAACTATTCTTCGTTTGACGTAAAATCTGTTCGAGTGGATTTCACAATTCGACGAGTGGTCGATAACGGGTGAATTTACATTAATCGATGCGAAACTATATTATGAAGGTTCGACGGCGATTTTGGATTTCGCTACGTCGAACGTATGCAAAATATAATAGCATAACGGCCGCACACACATCGTAATATCGTCTCTAAAAACTTACGAGTGCTCTCAGTAGAGTGTCGCGTCAATTAGTATTTTCAACCACTGAAATTTGTTTGAAAAAAAACAATAAATAAATTCGCATTGAGTCAGCGAAATAAAAAAATATTAAAAACTTGACTGCCATATGTAGGTTTTTGTAAACTTGCCAATTTTGCCACGAGACCCAATTGTGGGTCTCACCGAACTTTCTTAGATTGTCATGAGACCCATTTCTGGATCTCGGATAACATTTTTTTTTTTTTTGATTCATAATAGAATACATCATCATTTATTATATTAACATCAAAATCGGATTTTACAGTGTCGCCACTTTCTATTGATATCATTAGCACTCGAGAAATATTTTTATTTCACTGATTCATAAGCATAGACCTTATACCTCAGTACCTGGTCTATGGTTATTACATTTGTTATCTGAATACGTTTACTCCAACATTAATTTGACCCAAACGTTAATATTACTAATAAAAAACCAAAGATGTTCTAAATGCGTATATGTGTAAACTATTAATTTGGTTACTACAACTAAAGTAACGGTCAGACTAGACCCGGCATCGGCCGAATATTTTTCGGACATCTTCTGCCGAATTATTCGAAGAAAAAATTCGGCCGACGAAAATGGTCAGACTTCATCCGGATTTCGGTAGATAATGTTAAATAACACTCATTTATTGTCTTGCAGTTCGACACGCAGCATGGACGTCGCCGATGAAATTTTCTTGTTAGAAACCAATTCACTAATAAAATATTTATTGTTAACTCAAAAAAAAAAAAAGAAAAACAATTTTGGGTTTACGATATTTTTGTAGGGAGGGAAAAATTTCGAGAATTCCACACACTTTTCCCAAAACTTTTAGTTCAACCAGTTAAATTTTTTGAGTACATGCGAATGTCCCCTGATAAATTTTATTACCATGAAATACATATATTTTACATAAAATCCAACCATTTTTGGAAAAACAATCGAATTTTAGAAAATGCATTACACCTGCGGAAAAGTTAACTGTTACATTTAGGTAAGCACTACAGACTAAATAATTTTTTATAACATCAAATACAATAAATAATTTAGATTCTTTTAAAACATATTTGAACGTATGGTATTTTTTTATTTTAATCAAAACTAAAAACTCAGGTATTACTTTTTGTATTGTATAAAATCTTTTTAAAAATTTTCCATTGGTCATTAAACATAATTTTTATTATTTAACTAATTACAAGTCGCTATATCGTGGCAATTTAGAGAATTATACCGAGACCCGTATTTGGGTCTCATGGCAGTCAAGTTGTTAATAACGAAAAAAAAATTCAGGTTCCCGTTCGATTTGAAATTTATTCTACCCCCATAACTGCGTTTCGAGAACAACATAATTATATAATAATTATGTATAATTATAAGAAAATATTAGAAAATCTTTAATTTCATAATATCAATAATAATCATAATTATTAGAAAATCTGTAATTTAATAAAACCGATTTTTGATTTCTATAAATAAAAAGACTTTATCGCGATACCACCCTGTACATACACATTATGCTGTATTAACGATAGAGGGATGTGCGAAACCGCGACTACATCACGAGGACGGCGACGCGAGTTGCAGTGCCGCCCGTGGTGCAGTCGTCGCAGTCTTCCGACCGATCGCGCGAGACCGTGTCGGTTGCCCGACAAACAGAGAGTCCACCGACCTGCCGACCGCCCGACCTCTTCGGGCCGCACCCGCCGGCATCGAGCCAGTTCAATTAACGAAATTGCATTTCCCTAAACAACGAATAACCGTAAACGTTCGACGGCCGGGGGGTGTTTTTTTGCCCCCTCCCCCCCTCCTGCCGCCGAACACTTTTACCGTGGTCCCTAATGAAACTACCCGTTTATTATTCCGTAGGCTCGGCTCACGCCGCGCTCTCGTTCGCTCCCCCCGCCCACCCCGGTCTACAGCGCTCGGCACTCGTCCGCCCTTTTTGTTAATTAAACAATTACAAGTTTTAAAAGACGTTCGGTGTATTTCTCTACCTTTGTTTTTTTTTCTTTTTTTTTTACCGTCGCCGGCGTCGTCATCGTTTCCGTCATTATTTCCGTTGCGATCGCCATTGTTATTTTGTCCCGTATAATTGTTCGGCCGATAAACGCCCGGCGCGCAATATTCGAAAACGAGCTCGCCCCGTAATTACACTCCGGGCGACACCCGGAGGACGTGCGACGCGAGAATACCTATAATTATGAGAGTCCGGATGTGTATGCATTTACATATTTGTAACGAGTGTATGCAGTTCGATGGCAGTAAGAAATGTGGACGATTTGTGTGTAACAGATAATGCGTAGGAAAAAGTTTATTTTGCATATAAATGCATATTTCAGGGATGATGGCATATTTTAAAATGTTTGCATATTCAAGCATATTTTGTACCTATTAAAGTATTAAAGTTTATAAAACCGTGTTTTTTTTTTTTTTAATTCCTTTATTTTGTATTTTTATTCAAAAATATTTACCAAAGAAATGGTATTAGAGGATTTAATATGATTTTATTTGTTTTTTTTTTACTATTCCTCAGCCAATATTGTAAATTGATGTCTGCAATCAAAAAATTAATTTACCTAACTAATTTAGTTGAATTATTATTATTTATGAAAGAAATTAAAAAAATAACAAAAACATAATTAAGTGTATGAAAAATTATGCAAATAAACGCAAATATTTTGGGCAAGAGTATATTATTTTTGCATATAATTTAAAAAAAGAGCATATCAAGTGCATGTTTAAAAATTATTAGATACATAAATGCATACTATTTTAGGTTTTTTGAGCGCATACAAATCCGGACTCTACCTATAATAAACGTGGTACGGAGCGGAGTCGTTCGACCGAGCGGGATAATCGATCTAGACGGCGCGGCGACGCGGCGCGCTTCGTTTTTCCGCGACCGATCGACGGCCGTCTCGTTTTGTTCCGCGGGTGTTAACAGCGGATAAGTCGTAGTATTCCGCGAGAAAGTCGTCGTTCCCGAAACGATCGTCTTCGAGACACTCCGAGGTTTAACGACGGCGATCCGATTAAATACGTCGAGACCGGTCCGAGACTTCTTCGCGCGGGCCCGGGATTAGCGATCCGCGTTTTAAAAGCGGGCGTTTAACGTCGACGTGATTTACATAATGTTGCCGGCGTGTCGGTTATTGACTAAATTAAACTTTCCAGTCGTCACGCGGATCCCTTTGTTTGCCAGTTGTTACATTTTACGGTGAATATCGGTCCACGTTCGAGATAATAATATGTTCGATAATATTTAAAAAAATTTCGAACAGAAAAAAAACCACGTTAAAAATAACGTGAAGTTTTGTTCGACAGTTTTTCTCGAACTTTTCTATTTGATCGTACGATTCAAATGATTTCGTTCATCAAAATATTCATCGTGTTTTATAATCAAGTAATACATGTTTCACAAATTAAGTTTAATCGTTATTTTTCCATAATCGTTTTAGTTTCAAACGTTTCTTAACTACATTTTGCAATTACGAAGAACTTTCGTTTACCTGTTTATACCATTTTTTGTAATTTGTATAACGTTTTTTTGTAATTTTAATTTTTAAGATCTAACATATATCATTTGTACATACTAAATGTATTGTAAAGATGCATAACTTACTTATTTTTTGCTCGTAATTTTAAACAATTAAAAAAAAAAAAAAAAAATAGTCGATGGGGAACGCACCCCTGATGATGAATGCTAATTCGTACATATTATTTACTTTTCTAATGAAAAGTAAAACGTAAGAAAATAAAAAGTTTTTAACAAGTTGCTTTCATAATCCTTTTAGCTTTTTGTTCGTTAAACTTTCATTAACAAACGGCCGTTAAAAACCAAATATTGTTCTTACGGATGTTTGTAAATATTCATAATATATCACTATTGAGCGAGAACATTACAAGTTGAAAAAAATCGCTTCTAAACAGGAGATTTTGGCATAGTCCTCCGAGCTCCGTACGAGATCGTCGGTTTCGAAATCGACGACACATCATTGTTTTAAAACTGTAAATATAATAACACGCCACTGCCGCGAACGCTCGAAAGCAGCCGGTCGTCTCGACCTATCCGAATACAATAGTGGATAATACACAACAATAATACATCCGTCAAAGTGGCCTGCCCAAGAAGCTTATACACTACTAGTGTCTTGATGAGAGACGAACTTCTACCACCAGTTTCCGGACTTTTTTTTTTCTTCCTTCCTCTCCCTTTTATTCTTCATGTTCGCTTCTCTTCTTGAAAACCAGCTTTGTTTCTTGTTCTTAATAGCGCTATTATTGTGGCTATTTTTCGTCACTAAACATACTGATGTATATATGAGAATATTTTATTTTTATTTTTGTCACGCGTGCACCAAAAGTTTAATTTTCGACGCGAGTAGCTACGATGGAAAGTGACTTTTCTCCGTCAAGCGGACGGAAAATACAAGTGTTCGGTTTTTTTTTTTTTTTACATAATATTATTATTTAGCCCGAACGTGGTAAAAAATGTCGAACCTTTTGACTCGTCAGTTTAATAGTGTTGCTGATATTTGGTTAAAATTTCGAGTGTCCAGCATCATTATTTTGTAGTGATTTATACTTTATTTCTATTATTATACGTCTGAGTACAAAAGGAGTTATTTATAAAAATCTCGTCAACAGCGAACAGTACCGTTTCAACTCAGTTTTCAGGTAGTTTTTCCGCACGACTGGAAACACTATTGATCATAGAGAAAAATAAACTTTCTGTAGTATTGACAAGACGAAATTTCTTCATTTATCGAAACACTGGACGTAACATTTGATCCATTATAACATCTGGAAAAAGTGAATAAATAAATGACAAAATCATTATAAAACCGAGACATTTTTCGTTCCACTCAGGCGGTAAATGAAAATTTTTATGGTGAGAATGAGTTACCAACACCACGATCTATAATATTGCTGTATAATGCAAAATATAAAAATCTATTTATAGAATAATCAAGAGAAAATAAATATAAGCGTCATAATTATTATTTACGTATAATTCATACATTATCATCCTTTTTTTTTTGATTTCACGAATAAGCGTACATCGACTAGTAAGTTGTAACTAATGCTTGAGATTAAAGTGACGTAGTTTCTAATTCGTTTCGTCCAATGAACTGAAACTCGTAATTTTTCTTTATCTCAGGTTTTGAAAATTAATCACATTTAAAAATGAATACTACCCGTCGTCTATCTTTGACTTATAGTGGAAAAAATATAATACGATATGGCTATTAAAAAATAAACAAGTTATTATCTATAACGTGATCTATTGTTCTATAGTTTAATATATTCATCTATAATAATACTCCTTAAATTGTTGAGAGGTTAATCGATGTTATCAATTCGTTATTTTAATACAAATGTGTAAGAAACGATTAAAAGGAGTTTGTGAACATTTATTGATAGAGACAAAAATCAAACAGACACATCTTTGGTATTCCATCGTCTTTCGGAACACAAAAAAATGATCAGGTGTTGTCGTTCGCAAGCCCACGGAGTACGGACATATTATACAAATAAATATATTATAAGCTATAATTCAGTAAAAATCGCATATAATAAACTCAGGAATCATGAAAAATCGGTGAATATTACCAGGTATAACTCACCGAGCACGAAAAAAAACAAATGTTTTTTTTTTTACCATTGTGAGCGGGATTTTAGGAAACATTTGTATACCTAATGGAAAATCGTGGCCACGATAAAACTAAACATAGCATTTAAAATTATTATTATGGTTACAACTAATGGTTTATTTTGCCAAAGGTTATGACATCTAGCAAGGACTTTGATATTAATGAAATGAAATTAATATAAAAATGTAATTATAACTTAAAAATCACAAAAAGAAACTTACAAACATTTCAAAACTCAGCATTTTATAAAGTTCTTAAATTTATTAAAATTACATAAATAGTTTTTAATACACTAAACATTTTTGCCGTCTACAATATTACATTATCAAAACAGAAACAATTTCTTTCAGCCATGAATATATATATTTTTTTTTTTACAAATATCGAAATATTTATAAAATTCGATATAAATCGAACATGAAAAAAAAAAATGTGTAAACTGGTGATTTTTTTTCGAGTGAACAAATTACATTTAATATTAAAATATAAAAAATAATTAATATATATATATATATATACATACACAATACATTTATATTAATTGTCTCCTGGATGATTTGAGTAATTCACCACATGTTGTTTTGTTAACTTTATTAGAATTTTAAGCATCAACATTTTCATAGAAATCAGATTCACAAAATGGCTATTTTAGTTTCTTATTCAGTTAATTTTTAAGTCAAAATATTCAGATACGAAATTAAAATTTGTTTTATAAACACAATACGAGCAGTAATTAAGTGATTTAAAAAAAAAAAAAAAACATGAAAAATATTAAATATAACAAAAATTATCGCATTTATCGAGTCATCCTGGAACACCGTCTATAATATGTCCATGATATGTTCACTAACAACACATTTTCAGATATGAATGTACAGTAAGATGATCGAACGTCCTGTTTTTACAGGATTGTCCTTTATTTTAGAGTTGTGTCCTGTTGTCCTGACGAATGTCTCTCAGGACAATTTTGGTCCTGTTTTTTAGTTAATATCATATAGTTACAAATATGTTTTTTTATTATATAAATACAATATACACAAAATACTCAAAATTATTATATTTGATAAATTTTTCGGAAAAATATGACAAATTAAAATGTGTAGATCCGAAAAATGTTCATCAATATGAATGAAAAAGTTTTAATTTATTAAGTAACTACTATTTGTATTTATTTATTTATTTTTTTTTTTTGTGCATTTACTAAAAATGATGTATTAGACTTGTAACTGCTTTATAAGAATAGAAATAATATTAAATACGTATGAAATACTATTTGAGGTATATTGAATTATGTTTTTTTTATTATGATTAAAAATAATGATACAAAATTTGATGAAAGTTATTTAAAAAAAAAATACGAAAATTATTTTAGTCCTGTTTTTTTATTATAATTATTATTTTTTTTTTAATATGGTCACCTTAATGTATTGTATACATATCAGAATATATTCAGACAGGGTATTATAAGGAAAAAAAATGTAATTTAAAAATTTGAATTTAAAACGACAAACGACTAACGTTTCAGTAAAATAGTAAACGTTTCGAAACATATTCCACTGGTAAAACAATAACGTATCGGAGAATATCGACGGGGATACGAAAATCAACCCGGACCCGAGGAATTTGTTTTATTTTTTGCGGATCGACTCGACCGCAGAGACGAGTGAGTGAGAGAAAGAGAGAGAGAGAGAGAGAGAGAGAGAGAGAGAGAGAGAGACGTGAGACGCTAATTCGATTTCCCGACGAGGAAATTGATAAGACGGGAAGAAGAAAAAAAAAATTAATACGAGTAACGGAAAATATGCGTCCGCGGAGTACGCGCGTTGGTCGCGTAATGCGCGCGCGACCGAGTCGCCGAGGAGAAGCCGTGAGGCAACCGGTCGGCGACGGGGCAGCAGGGGTACGCGGTCGGCGGGGGAACGGGGATGACGGGCGGGGCGCGCGGCGACCGTCGTTGATTACAAATACCAATTATAATCAACGGTATAATTTTTTCCCGTTTCCCCGACCCCTACCCGCGCCAGCGCCGCGCGTTTTAACGGCTTCGCGAAGCGTGATCCGAACGGGATAACGGGACCCCGCGCGGTAAGTTATACGATTAGAGAAAAACTCCCGGACCCGCGTGATTTGTAGTCGGAAACACGTATCCGACCGCCACCGCCGCGTCTCGTAGGCCTGGACTTTAGCCCCGTACACACACACTCGTACACACACACACACTCATAAACACACACACACACACACACACACACACACACACACACACACACACACACACACACACACACACACACACACACACACACACTCATAAACACACATACACACACACACACACACACACACACACACACACACACACACACACACACACACACACACACACTTACCTACGCCGTGCACAGACGTTTTATTGTACCCGTACGCGGTAAGTCTTCCGTCTCTCTAACTACTAATTCGCGACCAGCGGCTGCTGCGGCCATCTCCGCCCAGTACCAGTAATTATATCAAGTTAATTTAATTCCCAGATCTCCCCGCGCACACGAACACCACGTCCCTTACACTCTCACTCGTCCTTTCTACCTTTCTAACCGTCTACACATACACCATTTACACATTTATTGTATTTTCAACGTGATTTTTTTTTCGAAAATTTGACCGTATGTATATATATATATATATATACATACAAGTCACTCGATTATAAAGTAATCGCACGCATTGACTGCAGAATTTTTTTTCCTGATTTTTTTTTCCATCTCGGTTGAGTTCGAAGTGATGTAATCGCACGTATTTTATTTTATACATTTATATATTTTTTTTTTTTTTTGTACCAGTACACCAGTACGTTTTATATTTTGGACGGCTCTACGAATGTGATAAATAATAATAATAATAATAATAATAATAATAACGCGTTGTATTTATTGTAGACGTAGCGGTGTGATTTCACGCAACGAAATTTTAGTATTCCGCGTCAGGAATTTATCATAATATTATCGTGTGTAATTTTTTCCGTACCTATTTTTCAAACGATTAGGTCATTAATTTTACGCAGTGCAAATTTAATTTCGTAAATATAGTTTTTGGTATCTACGAGAATTCTGAAAAATCGTGGAAAATTAGAAAATTAGTGAAATTCACGGTACACTTATTTTCTTACCGAAATCTATTTCATAAACTGTACTCTTAAGAGGAAATTCTCAGGAGCTACAAATCGTTTAACGTTATTTAAACGAAATCGTTTTACTTTCGACGAATGTTGTAGCGTAAACAAATACATTCAGCTCAATACCGGGGATTTCAGACAATATTTTAATTGTTTTTTGTTTTAATCCGATTAATATTTCGTAAAATAAACACATTGTCGAACTATAATACAGAGCTATTGAGAAAACAAAGTGGAGTTTTTCACAAACACATTTTGACTACGGCAAAATTGATTGTTTTATCGAATAACGACTGTTTTCTTCTCGTTTAAACACGTCGAATAGGTAAAAGAAAAAAACTATTATCGACCAGAGTCTTAAAAAACGCACTTGGATTTCATTACGGTTATGGTTTCTGGTGACAAAAAAAAAAAAAAAAAATTAACGATCAAATTCTATAATTGACATAAGTAGAACCACGAACTTTGTAGTCGTCCGGAAAGCGTTATGAGAACGCGATTTGTTGTCTCAGTTCAAATTCACGCGTGATCGGTGAGAAGGTTTCCTTTTAGGAGAGTTTTCGGAGTTGACTCAGCAAATAGCCACGCACGCAGTATGTCGTCATTGTTGTAATACAATATTATCGATTTCACGTTGCTAGTGATTAAAAGATTAAACGTTTTCTCTTGGCGCGAAAGCCGTAATTATTGTTTATCAACAGTAATTACCATTTTATTGTGTTATTATACGTACGTAGTTTCATTAATCGTATCTACGTTAAATATGACGCTCGTGGCACGGAGCCTGTGCCGTTTTAAAATTCGTTAAATTTTTAATTATAAAGACGACATGCAATTAATTAAATTTTATAATGGAATCCCCGTTTTTCGTTGTGAAAGACAAATTTTTGACGTTTATTTTTGACATAGCATTATCTTGATTAATCCGAAAATAAGAATTAATTTGTGTAAAAATATAATAATAAACCGTATTCTAAGTAGATAGACGAACAAAAAAAAAAAAGAAGGAAAAAAAAAAATAAAAACATTTATGAAAACCTTTCATATTTTCCCTCGTAAACTTCTTTTTCTACTCGTTTATCGAAGCATGCGAAAAAAGAAAAACATCTTTAACCACCATACAACGATTGTTGTTTCGAAAAATGCCAGTCATAGAGTAAAACTGATTTGGGCTATAATCTGATAAAGTAATTTGGCCGTACGGGATTGTTGTCTGTAGGTTTCATTTCAAACATACATGGGCTGCTGATTTCGTATTTTCTCGTGTACCTTATGTGATTAAAAGAAAATCGCTACGCGAACTTTATTGTTTTGTAGATTTTATTATTGAAAAATCGTTTTACAAAATATATCACACACATGCTACAAAAAAAAAAAAAAAAATAGTATATCATACTTTGTAATGTGCACTTATTCCCATATATATTTTGTGTTATAATATAATATGAAACATTGTCGATTGTTCGAGTAGTAGAAAAAAGAGAAAAAGTCTGTCAACATATTAAAATACCATTTAAATCGTTTCGAGAGATCGCCAATTTTTTTATTTTTAAACAAATAAAATGAACTTTTGAAAATAAATACATGTACTATATTAAATATCTTATGTAGTTTCCGACTCGGAAGTTTTTTCAGCAAAAATTTGCTAGTACAGTCGTTCAATTTTATGCTAAATGATCTCGAAAAATGCCTAAGTTGTCAATTACGATTCACCGGAACGGTATCTGAGTATTATAATAGTTTAATCACTAGACTGGAGTGGCAACGGAGACGAGGTGTTGGAATAATTCAGAATAGTATAGAGGGTATTGATAGTTTAAGATATTATTTCGGTCTCATTACCGTGTTGGTTTTTTTCGGCACAATACATAATGTGCTTCAGCGCTGGTTATACGAAAAGTAATGGATCCGTAACAGCCCGGGTGTATTTTTCGAATGCCAGAGTCTCTGAATCGGGTTACACGTTTGAAAAAACGTCGATCTGACGAATGTCACACATTGTACACGCGCATATCGTTATTCGCGAGACGCGATTGTCGTGTCATATCGAGGTTCGTAAGTTTGAACGAGACACCGGTGATCAAATAGTAAGTACTCGGAACGAAAAGAACGTACGATCGCGAGAGCCTGCGTAGGCAGAAAATAGGGTGGAGACGTCGTTCGATCGATCGCCGAAAAAAAAAATGTATATATATATAAATTTTGAGGACAAAACGGGGTTCGCTCGTTGTCTTGCACGGCAACAAGTGCGGACGTCGTAAAAACCGAATTGCGGGTTTACGGGCAAAGGGACGCGCGAGTTACCCGAAAACGTATAGACGTGTGTACGTGAGTGTGAGTTCGTCCACGCGCGCGTGTATGTATGTGTGTGTGTGTGTGTGTGTGTGTGTGTGTGTGTGTGTGTGTGTGTGTGTGTGTGTGTGTGTGTGTGTGTGTGTGAACGGAAAGCGGTCGAGTGTGGTCTCCGGTATACAGCTCCACGGCAATAATGAGACGGTATGGCACGGCTGTGGCGGTGGCGGCGCGGCTGTGGCGTAACAAAAGAATATCATTACGCACGCGGCGTCCGGAGTCGTCTCGTAGTTATTGGCAAGGACGACCGAACGCGGCAGAGTGGCGAGTGGGTGGGAAAAGCTACTCCCAGAAACGGGAAGCGTTTCCGGGTGGTCGGCGGGGAATGAAACGGTCATCGCCAAAAATGTTAATCGGTTTCGCCGGGGTCGGTGGCTTACGGCCGACCAGCCTCATTGTACGGGGTCGAGAGTGGAGTACCGTAGGAAAATAGGATGCTTGGGCTGCGGGAAAGTATGTGTGTGTGTGTGTGTGTGTGTGTGTGGAGATTTTGCTGCATTCCGGTCACGTATTCGGCCAGTTCCGAACACCTAACACAGTTGCACCCTTTCGCCCGCGCCCAGCTCCGGTCTATTATGACTGTTCGGCCCTTTGTGAGGAAACTCTTGTGGAAATTTGCAAAACGAAATCGTGAGACCACGAGTTCCCCTCGCTCGCGATCGGCAGGGTAACTGGGGGGACGGGGACGAAAAAATATCGTCTCGACCGCGCCCGACGTCAAAAGAACGCGATAATACGATATAATATTGTGGTGGTCGTATTGCGTCCACGGCCCATTTGACGACGACGACGACGACGACGACGACGGTGAATGATATAAATCCTTCGCGCTCTACTCCCTCGGCTCGGTCTCGTCGTCGTTATTATTTTTATGATATATTTCGCACGTGCACCGCTGCCCGAGCGGCCGCGTCGCGTTTGATTAAGAGAATTTTACGGCCGCGATTTTAACATCACGGATTTCCGTCGAAACGAATCCCGTGACTACGGGTTTACCGTTTATTTGTTTTTGTTTTTTCTTTCGTTTTCTTCGTCTTTCCGCCACGAACCGACCTCGAGACAACGGTTTGCACGGAAACGTCCGCATTCGTGTAAAAGAGCTCGCCCTATCGCCGTCGCGCACTACGTGCAGAGGCGTTTAAATTGATTCGCAGTGTTTTTTTTTTCTTTCCATTCTCGACTCCGAGCACATTGTGTACACGTTTTGCATAAATATATTATATGTATACGCGTACAGTATATTTTTTTGTGTACGTTTTCGCGATCTAAGACGGGGCCGTCGTCGAGTAAAAAAAAAAAAAAAAAGCAGTAATAAAATCGTATTTCGATATCGCGAAATGATGTTGACTCGCCGCGACAGACTCGACTCACGGAAGCAATCAGCGTTTTAGTATTATGGTTTGAAAACGTTCGGCGTGACGATGCATCTGGCGGAAGTGCATCCGTAAACACTCACGTAACAATCGGGGAACTTCAGTATCACTGTATTCGTACTTTTTTTTATTACTTCGATTTAGCGCTTGATTAGTAAAGTTTCGAATGTGTTATATAAGACTCGGGAATTCAAACACTGTTTTTTTCCCTACTCCCCTCCCCCGAATGTAATCCCGTCCTGTTAATTTACGCAATTTAGATTAGAGCCAATGTAATTGCTGTGTATTGCCATCCTGATATTCGTTTGAATTGATCGGAATATTAGTATTTCACGGGAAAATAACAAAAAAGATAATATAATTTAATTTTAATAAACAGATTCTTGTTGTAGTGACGTGTTTGTTTTATACCGGTAGGTATTCTATTTGTTTTACATATCCGTCAAGATGTAATTTCCATTGGCTTACAAACGTTGTCATCGATGAATTTAGACGTTCATAAGTTCACGTCGAGGGCAGTATAAATATTGAGATTTGGCTTCACTTTTTCTTTTTGGCGCCGTAGAAATCAAAAAAAAAAAAAAAAAAAAAAATGCTGCAGAATAATCTAACATAGTATTATGTGTCATTTTCGACATTCGAATAAAGTATTAGGTTTTTATAAATACGATTTGGAATACATTTCTGTGCGATAAATACGACGTGTAATCAATTCGATATGTTTCTACAGTGCAACGACTTCGGTGCAATATAACCAGGGACAGGCCGATACTGAAACCGATACTAAATATCGGCCGATACCGGTGGTATCGGTTTTATCGGTATCGGTTTTTTTTCAAAACCGATACTTTCAAAAAAAAAAAAAAAAACATAGGTCATCAATAATCAATACCAAATACTAGATTATTACTGGCAAGGATGTCGTTGTTATCACATTAAAATAATATTTAAACAGCAATATTATTTACAAATTCAAAAGTGAAATACAATCGATAACGATTATTTTATGGTGATCACTAATCAGGTTATCGGGTATCGGTTTTATTATATATCGGTTAGTGGTATCGGTTTTACGGTGGTATCGGCTCATGTTTTTTTGCAAAAAATTCTGTTTTGATATTTACATAATATTATCGGGTATCGGTTTTTTATCGGCAGCATACATCGGAGTATCGGATACCGGTAATAAGTGATATCGGCCCATCCCTAAATATAACATAGTATACCCACCATTCGAGCACGTAAGAAAAACGTAAGAGTATCATTCTTTTCGAGAAGCTACACGCGACCACCGGAATCAGCCGGGCACGTTTTTAAATATCATTTCTTAAAAACGGTATAGCGTGATACGTACACGTATACACTTGTTACGTGTTTATATATATGTATATCCACTATTACCGGCCGTGTATCGTCTCGAAGTGTGCACGCGAAATGTTTACGGGAAGCAAAGTGAAAAACCGCCGAAAAGAATAAAACCCTATTAAAAGACGCGGAGAGAAAAACAAGAAAAAAAAATAATATTAATAACGCTCGACTCTAGAAAAGCTATTCTTCACGGGCTTTCGCTCGCTGAGATGAATTTAAGTGCAAACCGCCTAGATTTAAACCTACGACCGACGCAATTCCGAACCGGGTAGCTGGCAATTCACAGCCGACCGGTCGGTTGCCTTTAGGCCGCCTTGTCCGTTCTTCTGGCAACGCACACGTATTCGAGTCCGACATAAATAAATTTTATATATATATATATATATATATATATATATATATATATATATATATATATATATATATATATAATTATAAAATAGACCCACGGCCGTTCGTAGTACTTAATACAACGAACAGGGTAAATGGTCTGAGAACTGGGCACGTAAGAGTGGACGGACGGGACGTACGTTTGATCTCGTTGAAAACGTAACGAACATAATATCGTGATAAGCATATTATGAGAAAAATAGCAAATATATCGTGTACAGTGTGACCTTTGAATACCGGACACACTTTCTGTTACCGATGCTGAGTCTGCTATTTGGAGATGCGGTCTGGAGGAACTAAGTGCATTTCGCGTTTTTCAATTTATACATACATATTTTATTTGATTTCATAACGATGTACATACCTGTGTATGTAATTGCAGGGCTGGGAAAGTCAATTCGTTTTTAACTCGTTAAGTTTATTCGATACAGAAAACATCAAGTTAAGCTTAAAGTGAAAAGCTACTCGTGTACTTAAACAGAACAAAAAGTAACTTAACTTAGTTGGAAATCAGTTAATATTTTTTTTTATACTCAATATATGAATCATTATCAAGGCACAATAATAAAGTTTCATTAAAATTTATTCATAGATACTCAAAATCACGCGGATTAATTACTATACAAAAATAATCTATGCAATCTGTATTATAATTGTATAACAATATTTTCATATTTTGTACTTTTGGCGGAAAAACAATAATTTGTACAAAAAAAAAAAAACATCTTTTATTAGCTAAAAAATATTTTTACTGAAAAAAACTGCGTAAAATGGGTAAAAATCAAATTCATGAAGTTAAAGCTACTTAAAAAAAAGTAACTCGTTAATTTTCTTAGTAAAACTTAACTTTTTATCACGTCAATGATCAGTCTTGTATATTTGAATTTATTACATGCATAGATATTTTGCCTAATATAAAGAATAATATTCTAACTTTAATGAAAACATTCAGTTTTTAATGACTACACGTCCACAGTGTTGAGCGTTATCTAGATAAATTATCTAAATAATTTATCTAGATAAATAATTAATTATCTTTTATCTTATCTAGATAATAAACAAAATTAGTTATCTGATGAATTATCTTAGATAAATTATTGAGTTATCTAACGTAATTCATCTAGATAAATAAACATATTTATTCAAAAAATTCGAAAAATTGAACTTGAAAGTTTTAACCTATTAAATTCCTATTAAATTAATAAATCATCCTTGCACAAATACAGAACAATAACAAAGTAATAGGTAATAATTTTCCATGCCACTTTTATGTTAATTCTAAATTCTAATTATCACGATTTATACAATTACACGGGCTACGGCCGAATATGTTGCAACGTTGTGTCGTCGACTCGTCGACCGCCGCCGTGTACACCATAATCCAAAGTCCATAATTTATTATTGGGGATAATAATAATTAATATAATTTTTTTTTTTTTTGGAGGGGCAGGTATATTGAAATAATTTTATCTTTTTTTTTTATCCAGATAAATAGTGTTTTATCTTTTATCTTTATCTAGATAATTTAGATTTTAACTATCTTCTATCTTTATCTAGATAAATTGTATCCAATTATCTTTTATCTTTATCTAGATAAATTTTTAGTTATCTTTGCGCAACACTGCACGTCCAAGACTAGATATAGTATAGTGATGCGTTTCAATGTTGTGTTAGTGCTACATTTTCTTCGATCGTTCTCCAATTACGGTAAAAACTGTTACAAAAAAAAAAAAAAAAAAATAATAAATAAATAAATAAATAGACGGAAATGCCGCTCGCTATTCAGAGTATCGCCTATTTAGAAGTCTTCCTGTAAAAATATAAGAGGAAAACAACGTCATTCTTACGTTTGGCTGTTCACGTGTTCCCTATCGAACAGGAAAACGGGCGGGAAGAAAACGGATAAAACGACGTACCATCATTACGACGTGTCGAGTCGTTTTTTCACGCCGTCGCGTCCATAATCGTCGTGCGAGACGACGTTCACGGCGCCAGGTGAAAATGTACGTATTGCGGCGATGGCGGATTTCGGTTTTCGGGTCGCCCATCTCGGGAGTCGCGAAAAAAATCCACGCGGAACACGTCGCACGCGAGGATTCGGCCGGATCCTCCGCGCTCGGAGGACTCTAAACGGATCGATTCGTCCGACGACCCGGTCGCCATTCTCGCCGGGTCGTAATCTCCGTGTCCCCGACCGCACGTGTCCACCGTGGCCGCGTAGATGAACCCGAGTTGGGGGTGGCGACCAGCTCGTCTCGGGCTTAAAACCCGGCGTGGACCGAATTATCGAAATCCGATCCGATCGCCGTGAAACGCGCCCGTACGCCGAAAATGTCACGTGCGTCCGACGCGCCGCGCCGTGTACGCGTGTCTACGCCAGTGGTTCACAAACTTTTCAGAACGACGGAAAAACGAAAACGTTTTACGATTCCCATCCAAGAAAAAAAAACAACATATAGTATAATTTATACACACGTATTTTCGTCATAAACGAACAATATAAACGATAAATCGTAGACGATTTAACAATTTAAGAACAAGTCAATAGAAAATAATACTCATAGACTCGTTAAACAAACGGAGAAAAACCATTTTTCAAGGGAATCATTTTGAATGATTATCCGAAAATCATAATAATTTTCGTCCGAATAAACGATTTTGTGTTTCACCGATTTTCGAAAAGTTGGCGGAACATTTTCTCCAAGTTCAGGGAACACCAGTTAAGAACCACTGATTTTCAAATATCGAATCCACGCGGTATATGGTCGTACGTCACTGTCCGGACGCGTCTAACGCACGGTATCACATTCGCGATCTAAATTTCAAAGTCTAAAAGTCGATCAAGCTCTTTTCTCGGTGGAACGCGACGGACTTTCCGAACACCGACGTTTCGACGGTATCGCCGACCGTCGGGCTGCATCGCAGTGACCGTTTCATGGTTAGAGCGTCCTGAGCGGCTGGCGTTTCTCCCCGCGTTTTATTTTTTTTTTTAATATTTCATTTGCGTCACACAATCTAAACAATTTGAGTACGATAAGCGTAAACGATAATAAAGAAAAACAGACATTGAAAATTTGATTTAGAGAAACCGCCCGACGACGACACTCCTTAGTGCGTTATGATATTATGCAACTATGGGATTAATTAAACAGAAGGTCGCGGCACCATTTTCTTTTCAGTCTTTTTGGAGGGTTTCCAGGGATAGGTAAAGTCAAATCTTTTTCGAGGTTGTTCGGATGTTTCTACTTTCTTTGAAGAGTTGTGGTATCGAATGAAGTAATTTGTAGCAGTTTGTGCGATTGTTTTCGTTTTGAGATCGGAGTGTAATGTTTTGTTTGTCACGTGAAATTGAACATTAGTGTTTAGGCGGAAGATTTTATTTTGGGGAATTTGGATATTATTCGAGTTTGATTTTTTGGCGGATTCCCAAATACGAATACCATATGTCCGTATTGGTTTTAGAAGGAACTTAAGATTAAGAGGTTAAGGAGATTAAGATTAGGAGATAAGGTTTTGTGTGAAGAGTATGTTTCGACTTTGTACGCAGGATGTGTCTAAGTAAGCGTAGACGGGTGTTTATTTTATGTTTTGTACAGTGGATATGGTGTGCGCAGTTCGATTTTTTATCGAAATGTACTCCAAGGTATTTTTTCATATTCGATGTTGGTATTATAACATTATTTAATGTTATCGGTGGGCAGATTCCCTGTTTGAGTGTAAAGGTAATATGCCATGATTTCGTTTTTCGTTAATTTTAACTTTTCAGTTTTTCTCCGCACGTAGGCGGAAAAAAAGAGTATGTACGCGTCTCGGTCGTTTTTCGTGTACACACCGACGTCGGGAACGCGTGACGCCCGAAATAGCGCGAGCGGTTCGGTTGGAAAAAAATCGTTTGAGGGTACGTGAAAATTCGGGGAAACCGATTGTTCCGTGAACGGGATTCACGGACTTTCGGGTCGCACGGGATCGCCGTCACGACGGACCGGGGGGTGAGTTTTTCTAACCGCAGCGCCCTCCCGTGCCAACACGCGTACCGAGAATATCGGCCCACGCCGACGTTGTGTGGCGTTTTTGCCGTCGACTTTTAAACGCGGTTTCTCCCGAAAAATTTATACGTTTGACGTCATTAGCGCGACGGCGTGTGACACGAGTGTGAAAACTCTACAGAAATTACGCGTATTTTTATACCGATTTAAAAAAATAAAATAAAACGGAATTCAAATCGAACGATAAATACGTATATTCATACACGGGTATACATTATTGTACGTACGAATCGGACGATATATAAAGTCCGAGAATCCCTGTAGTAAGAGGATTTCCTTTTTCCCGGTGATTCGGTTTGTTTTATTTAACTGTTCGACTCTTCTGAGAATTTCGATTTATGCGTTTACGTTTTTAGGCGAAAAACGGTTTTCGCAAATAAGCCATTCGCAACGTCGTATTTTCGGCGCAGATCACTCCTAATAATACCGATAGTTGTATGCACCCGATTTTACGTGCGGCGCGTATTGCTTTTGAATTCTCTCGGTTTGAAAATATCACGGTTTTTTTTTTAACTCGTGTCGTATATGCGTGATATTTTATATTAAACAATTAATATAAAAAATAACGCACATTCAATCCGAAAAATAGCACTGAGTGCCGATGAGGCAAAATGTGAAATACTAAAAAAAAAAAAAAAAGAATGTAAGTATTGTTTAAATTAATATCATTGGTTTTAACATTGGAAAATATTTATTAAAGTGTCTATGATGTACATAATCACAGTTACAAAAAATGAATATATATATATTGTAAAATGAAAAGTCTAGTGCGAAATAATTATAGTGTCTATGATGCGTATAAGTGGAGACGAAAAGAAAAAAATGTAAAATTTGAAAAGAAGGGAGTTTTGGCCGAGAAAGGCAAAGACAATCGCTGGGTGCTTCAGTCAAGGCTTGAGGCTCCCTTCCAGTAATGTTTTTATTTCGATTGAATTTTATTACTGTGTTGGGTGTACCACGTAATTTTCAATACCATTTTTATTTTAAACGTTTGTATTTAAAGAGTTTAAATAAAATTGTCTATTATACATTTTAACGTTTTTGAGTTGAACAATTATTTTACTCCGTCTTTTATACATTTTCTTTGATAAGATAAATTATAAATCTTTTTCTATATAGTAGTAAAAGAGGCATCAATGATTAAAGGTGAAAACTTTAAAGGTTGTCAATAATTTTGAACTCTCATTTTAGAGAATGGAGGCTCAGCCGTTTTGAGAGTAAAAAATATATTTAATCGCTGTTGCGCAGGATTTTTGAGTCGCCGTGTATACGACAATCGGTAGAGCAGAGAGTTTTTTTTTCCTTGATAATTCCACAAACGACATAAATCGTCGAGTCGTTTTTGAAGTCACCGATGGACAGTCAGTGTATTACGGTGTCAAAACGCGAGATCGAAAAAGTCAAACGCTAATAATGACGGGATACCGGGAACCGCGTGAACGCAAATCAAAAAAAAAAAAAAAAGTCCGACATTTCCATAAAAAAAAAGTCGAATCGTTAATAGAAGTAGTTGCTAGAATGTAAAACGTCAGTGATTAAATTTCCGCGAAATCTAAACAGGTGCGTAGCCTTATAAACGCAATTTTATCGAAACAACTTTTTACGACACTCGTCGATTTATTCGACTTGTACCGGGAAAAGAAAACGATACGCGTTTTATAGTCGGAGGGCGCGGAATATAAAACGGCACTCGACATCATTAGTATGCGTTCGCGTTTACCTTTTCGAAAATACCGTGATTCGACCGACATTTCGGAGCATAAGAAATTGAAAAAACGTGCGACAAGTGGATTTTAAAAAAAAATTTCCATCAAAACGTACCCGTTTTTTCCACGATAAACGTTTTAACCGAATAACCGTTACGCCATCATTGGGACCGTGATAAGTCGGGGCATAAGTATAGCCCTAGACCACAGGGTAAACTATTTGCTTTAGTCGACGGCATAACAACAATCATCGTGAGATCGCGATTATCGGGGAGTCGATATTCGTATTTATCGATTTATTATTATTTTTTTTTTATCGAAATCTACGGAAGAATATTAATGTCGGCACGTAGGACGGACGTCGACGTTTTCTCCGGCATCCACAAGTGGGATTATTCGAAAAACACGTTTGTCAATCCCACGCCGTCGTCGCGAACAAGCGTTTCGGCTACGGTTTCACGAGTGTGTCACGTCACCCGCGTTAATTGTTGAAGTACCTCCGACTGTACTATCGTCTAACCGCTTAAGGTTTTCAAGACGCTCGGCGGCGAGCGTAATTGCCGCGAGGTCGACGTGCTCGCGACGTTCGTCGTCTCGTCCGACACGAGCGTCGGGCGCAGGATTCTCGTCTCGTCGCGTTTATTATGACGGCGGCACTAGCTTCGATGACATTTTCGCCCTCGGCTCCGTAGCCGCTGCTGTGCCCGCCCCGCGTTTACGGCGTTGACTCTACTCCAATGTTTCCCAAACTTTTTGCAATGGTGACCCACGAAATAACACTCGTTTGGGTAGGCGACCCACACTTTCCATAAAAAAAAAAAATTAAGATTCGTATGGATAAAAAACATATTTTATAATAATTTTTTAGGTATCAGGTCACATCTCCGTCTCAATTTCCCCGTCAGACATTTCCCCGTCCTCATTTCCCCGTCCTCATTTCCCGTCGGATATTTCCCCGTCTGTTTAATTTCACCATCTGACATTTCCCCGTCCATTTTTTTTTTTTAACAAAACATATTAATGTAGAATTTTAAACATTAAAATTTTATAGGGTACATTCAATTTTTTTTTTTTTAACATTATGTTCTATACTTTAATTTATAATTTAATTTTTTTTTCCTTACAAAAAAAAAACAAAAAATTAGTACAACTTTTAAAAAGTAAAATTAAAATATAAAATATGTAATAGGTATATAAAACTCTATAAAATTAGCGGACACGTATTTTATAGAGACGACGATTGTCGAAAGACTGTTCGTGTATAATTCTAATACCATTACACTAGTACCTATGTACTCACCTACCTAACTAGTACCTTTCATAAATGTTGCCTTATCTAAATATGTTTTCGTATATTCCGGAGTCAGATAGCCTTATCCAATATGAGTGCCGGTTGTGACTTACTCATACAATGAGAGTTTATCAATAGGTAATACAATTTATATTTATTTATACTGATAAAACATAATTAATAACTTAAATTTGTTACAAATTTTATATTTTATAATTTGAAAGTGAATTGGACGGGGAAATGTCAGACGGTGAAATTAAAAAGACGGGGAAATGGCCGACGGGGAAATTTCAGACGGGGATATGACCATAAATCATTTTTTATAGGTAATTATATCATTTAATATTTTAATATACCTATATAAATACTGAATAACTCAAGTTATGAATAAAATATACACATAGCAAATAAAATACTAAATATACTGTTAAATACAAATATTTATAAATATAACGATAGAAAACATTTAATTGCTAATTATTGTAGACATGATGTGATGACTGAATTTGAATGCTCTTGCATAAGACTTCCCACTGAGGTGAAATGTCAGATAAACTGATACGCATGTCATGAGTGACATCTAATCTGTTTCTTTTTGTTTTTTTTGTTTTGATGTTAGCCATAACTGAAAATCCTTTTTCACATAAACAGGTGGTAGGAAAAAGCAATAGTTTATTTATCGAATTTAATGATAGTTCTTTTATATATACGTTTATGTTTCAAATTTAATATCTTTTAAATGTTTAGTAAATTTCCAGTTAAAATAAATTGTGTACGTATTTAGTAATTTTTATTTTTATAATTAACATATAATCCTTGTGAATAGTCCATAAACAACGAACCATCAAAAATATTTCGTCACCCAATTTCGGGTCGCGACCCATAGGTTGGGAAACACTGCTCTACTGGACAGTACGAAACTATGGCGTTCCGCGTCAAGAGTCTAGAGACGTGAGCTCAGTAAATTTACCCGGAAAAAAATTAAGGGTAAAAGTAAATTTACTCATTATTAACCTAAAAATTATTAAAAAGTGAATATAGAATATTGTTCGAACCTTTGGACGAAAACGCAGTGTGACACATCTCATTTGAAATAGTGTAATATTGAAGTGAACGGCAAAACGGCGCCGCCGTCCAACCGCTGCATGCAGTGGCATGCAGCGGCGGCGAACGGCGATGAACGGTAAAACCGCTGAGTGTGGCGCGCTAAATTTAAACATGTATGTTTTTCGTAAACGTAAAAACAGCGGCGGTAAAACCGTTCGGCCTAAACGGCGAAAAAACCGCAGTGTGGCGATACCCTTATTGTTATAGTATTGTTGGCTATTGCTTATCGTTAGTGTTTATCGTTCTTTGACGATTTGTTCTTTGATTATTTGTTATTATTAGGGATGGGTTCTCGAACTCTTCGAACTCTCGAACACCTCGAACCTTTAAAAATTCGAACAGTTCGAAGTTCGAGAAAAAGTAAGTTCGAATTCGAATTCGAACATCTCGAATAGTTCGAGTTTAGTATGTTCGAATTTTCGAACAGATTCATCAGCAATTTTTTTTATAAAAATGAATTGTTTTTTTTTTTTTTAAGATTTATCAAGTTAAAGTTAATGAGTCCTAATGTACTTGTTAGTTGTAACTAAGTCAAACATTCATAACTGTATATTATATTTTCTGTATACATTTTTCGCATGGTAATTACTTGTCCAAAAGGTTGGACCAGCAACTTTTGAGAAATCAGATTTTTATTGTATAATAATACGACTATTATTGTTATTATTGTTAAAAGTTGAAATTTTTTAATATTTTAAAGTTCGAAAAGTTCGAAAAAAGTTCGAATAAAATTCAGATTCGAGTTCGATCTCGAGTTCGAACAGTTCGAAAAAAAATGGTAGTTCGAGTTCGAAAAAATTAATGTTCGACCCATCCCTAGTTATTATCGATGTCGATATCGAATAACGATATCGTTGTACATCACTATTATTTACCTTGCATTTATTTCGCGCCCGATCAAAACGGCGAGATACGCGCAACTCTTATCGCCGTCGAGATTAGGGTAATAATATTATTATTATCATCGTCGTCGTACCCATTATCGTTTTTGCCGTACCGTTGTGATTTGTTTCGCGTACAATACCGCCGCGTTATTTACGACTCGGCGTGTACACGACGAAAACAAGCACGCGGGCACGCGTTTTTTTCCCTCCCAGCGTCGTCGTCGTCGTCGTCGCCGTTAAGTCGTCTGAAAATCGATTTCGCTCCACTGCCGTTTTCGCGAGACTCTCGCCCCGAATCGGCGGATGACATTTTTTACCGCTCGATCCGTCCACGCCCGCTGCCGTTCCCCGTAGATCCCCCGGACGAGTTGGAGTTTATTAAACGACGCACATTTTTTTCCTCCCGCAGTACTACGTCATTAGGTGCCGCGGCGCGTGTGTTTTTATCTTATCGGCGCGGCGGCGGCGCGGAGAGTACAACGCACAAATCGGACACGTCTTATAACTGTTATGCGCGCGGCGCCGCGGCAAATGGCCGTGCTATTAATTTAAAATTCTTATCTCTCGAGCGTATATTACTCCGTCCGCGGCGGCGGCGGTGAATCCGACGAAAGCTCGACGGGAATTTTCGTAAAGGCAACACGGGTCTATTTTTCAAATCGACACGGGGGCCGCGGCGGAGAGGTTAGGAGAGGATTCGGATACCGTCGGTTGTCGTCCCGCGGTGTTATAAACGGCTCTAGACTCGACCGTGTTCGTGTAGTCGGTTAATCTACGGGGAGTTTTTTCGTTTTTTTACCGTCGCTTTTTTTTCCCCGTTTTTACGACGGGTAAACGGCGAGTCCGCGTAACGAGAACAAAGGTCGTCGTCCGCGCGAAACGTTGGCGGCCGACGCGACGTGCAAAGGGGATCCGGACATTGGGCCGACAACCGTCCGGCCGACAGGACAGGGGGCCGACAACCGGCGGGCCGAAAGGACATAAAGCCGACAGTATATTTTTATAGAATTTTTACGTATCGAGCCGAATGATCATCAGTGTTTATTTCATATTTTATATTCATTAAGTTACAGTAGACGCCGCTTATAAGAATCACTTTGGGACCAGGGGGTCTATTCTTGAAATCATTCGGATCGGATCCGTATACGAAAACCGTAGTTTCCACACGGATTTCCACATGATCCGAAAAATACGTATTCTTGAAATTTTCCGTGTACGGATGGGTTCGGTTATGTGGAAAAGTTCCGATCGATTCATCCAAACGTATTTCCGTATACAAATAAACACATTATCATGTTACTATCCTATTGTTGTCGTTAATTAAACCTCATTAATTAATATATGATTACTGTAACTGCGTATTAACTATAAAAATAATTGATTATTTTTTTTCATTAATTATGTACAGCAAATTAACATATAGGAAAGTAACAAAAATAATTGATAAAACAAATCAATAACCGTGGTTTTTGACAATGTTTTAGCTGATTACAATAAATAATACATTTTTTATCCGAATAATATTGTACATACCTACCTATCTTGTAGTGTGTATAAAGTTTAAAGTTTCAACATTAAACATTGAGACAGATATTTAATATATTAACACAAGTTAAATCGGATTGTATCATAGTTAAAAATATTGTTGCTAAACCAAAAATGACCGAAGGAAAGTACGTAGGTAATAAAAGACTTTCGATAAATATACCGTCATTAATTAAAATCACCGAACTCTACACAGAGAGTTGTCGAGTGTAGAGTTAAAAATAAAATATATACTAAGGGCCGTATTCACAGTCAGTTCTTAAATCTATTCGTATATAAAACTTTATAAAGCTATGCTTATTAATAAGTATTCATAAAGATATTTAAGCAGAACTTATAAAAGTTATAAGTATCAGACTAGTTTAAGTATTTCTTTTTAAAATTAAGTATGGTTACAATGGTTCAATCATATTATCAGGTTATATTGTGTGATAAGAGATAACAATTATGTTTTATTCTATTTATCTATATAGTCAATATTGTTTAAGTTTAAAATGTTGTTTCATATTTGATTTATAAATATTGTTAATTAAAAGTTAATAGTTATCGTTATGGGGAAAGGAATAGCATATTCCGCTGTTGAAAAAAAATTAATTAGGAAATTAGTTCAGCAAAATAGTGTAGTTGAAAATAAAAAAACTGATTCAACTAGCATCCATTGCAAAAACGAAGCCTGGGAAAAAATTACCTCAGAATTCAACGCAATGGGTGATCATCCAAAAGTAAGTTTAAATTTAAATTTATATTATATCCATAAATAAAATTGACAGTATTATATTACAGTTAAAATTACAATATTTTTAAAATTAATCAGGTATGATAAGAATTTTTTATAATTTAAGTCATTTTAAAAGTTAAATTATAGAAGATACATGCTAATTGATCATATTCTTATACATTTAATTAAATTTCATATACACGAATGTAATGTTTAACATGTTATTATACTCGTAATTTATAGAGAACATTCATTCAAGTAAAAAAATGTCGGAATAATATCAAGACCTAACGTAAGTTGGAAATTACTTCACACAAATAAGAACAGGAGGTGGTCCAGAAGTACCAAAATTTTAGACAATCCAGCAATTGATCAATTTGCAAACATAGCTCTCGAGATACCTGGTGTCATTGATAGTGATACTATCGCCGCAGGAAGTATTGAATGTAAAGTTGGACCTGATGGACAATTGGAATTTAATTTGGATTGTCATCTGTCAAGTGATGATAATTTTTCTGGTAAGTGTTAGATATTTATGAATTATCTGGAACTCATTAACAAGTTAAGCATCAATCAATTTAAAATCTATTTAATACCTATAATATAATTCGATTAACATTTACATTAAATTGTATACATTTTTATTATACCACTTAACCAGTTTTAATACTTGTTGTGACAAAAAAGTGTCATTACTAAATTTATTGTTACACATTTGTAGTTTACTACTATTCAATGTTTGTGCTAAAATCATAAAACTAATACTAAATTGTACTAAAATACACAAAAATGGGCCCTAGATTATACAACGTTTTTAAAATTATTTTGATATCTTAAAATGAAAATAATCATTCTGTTATGTTACATGTTACAATTTGTTGGTTGATAGGCCCTACCATTTAACTTGTTAATATAAACATATCATAATACATTGATGTTATTATTTTAATTAGATTCAAATGAAAATGATGGCAATGTTAATTTAAATAATACTACAAATGAATTAACCAACGCCCAGATTGGTAAAAAAGCTAATTTGTTTAGTAGTATAAATACAACCAAGAAGATGTCAAGAAGATAAAGCAACATTATAAAAGTAATAAGTTAAATTTTACTTCTGAGATATCATCAAGAATAGAAAAACTTGAACATCAAAAAATTAATGACAATGAAATACATGAATTACTGAAACAAGAGATACTTTTGAAAATTGAAAATGAAAGGGAACTTTTGAAAAGAAGAAAAATTGAAACTATTATTGCTTAAAATAATTTGATTTTTCAGCAAGAAAAACAAAAAAGTGAATTAAATGTAGAAACAACAAACCTCAACCAAAAATTCCTATAAATAAAAAATTATTTTTGATATTTATATCTTACTTTATTTGCCAATACTTATGAGACTGTCCAAAGATATGGGATTTATAATAGTATATACATATGAAAGAAAGTGTTAAAATTATTATTATTTTTTTATTATTATATTAGTAACTATTTTTAATTTAAATACTATTTCTAACTATTTAATTTTGTTTTGTTTATATTGTTATTTTACTTTTTAACTGTTTATAGTTTGATGAAAAATGTATATATCTTCAGTTAAGTGCTTATAGTTTTTCAAAAGAAATGTTTAAATAATTATGTAGTTTCATTGTTATATACTATTTAATTTGTTAATATATGTTAAATATGTTAACTTACCTATGACTTTATGAGACTGTTCAAAGATATGCATAGTTTAATATTTGTAAATGTATTAAATTGATTTTATCATTCGCATTTCTTTACTGAATAAAATAAAAAATAATACAAAAGAAATTTTCAAAACTTTGGCCCGAATTATTTGTTTCCCCTGGACCGATTTTTATTCCCAGTCCGCCCCTGATTGTCGGCGGTCAAACGGGGCGTACAGATTATCAGAACGGTTGGGGGGGCCCGCGATGGAGTTTTTCTCCGTGATAAATTTTTAGCAGTTCTTTGAGCGCGAGTTGCCGCGTGGGCGGCAGACCCTCCCCTGCGGTGCCGCGCAGGACCTCATGAGGGCCCGGCGGCGGCGGTGGCGGTGGCAAGCGCTGACACAGGCGTTTTATTGGGCGATTAATGACGCTAATTTCAGGTACGGTCGATGGGAAGCTGCGACGACGGCCTCTCTCCCGAGAAAGCCGCTTTCACGGCGAGCTCCGTAGACGTTTTCCTAGAAAAGCGTCTGTCCGTTGGTCCGTTTGCACAGATGAAATCCGAGAATTACATTGCACACCGGTAAGTCCCAGACGATAAATCGACGCCCCCCCCTACACCACTCGTTTGCAACGCCGTCTACTTTTAAGACGCTACTCTTCGTCTGTTTCTACCCTGACACGACCTGTCCGTGAGCGGCCATTGTGCATTTGTCTTGTAAACACGTATGCACACACACATATACACACACACATACACACACACACACTAACACACACACACACACACACACACACACACACGTCATGTGCTTACGAATAGGTACACGCATGTGTACGGCAGAGACTTTTGTCACTTTTGTACGCCCAGTGATTTTTTTCTTTATTCGCCTTTTTGCCGTTATTTTTTCATCTCCTCTTTTTCAACGCGTGTATTTACGCACGCACGCACGCACACACACACACACACACACACACACACACACACACACACACACACACACACACACACACACACACACACACACACACATACACGCACACACGCACATACACCCACGCGCATACGCGTTGAAGTCGCAACTGAAGAATTGCTTAGCTAATCTATGCTTCATGACGAAAAGTACATGTGCGATAATCGAGTGTCTGACCGTTAGTTGTTTGGAAAAAAAAAACCATCGACAAATTTAATCGTATTTCGAAACACGTGTGCGATAAACCTTTCAATTTTCGTCAGACGTTATCTGAATCACCACGTTAAATAAATCGTGAAAATTGTAAATGCAATTTATTTTATAAACGTTTTTAAAGTTCCGCATACATATATTATATATATACAGTGTACGATTTTTATCAATAGACGCGTTTCCCGTTGAATGTCTTCTCGTTCTTTTTTAAAAACGCGATGATTCATTGTCTTCGGATTTAAAAAGATACTACGTGTCAGTTCGAACAAACTTGCCCGCAGACGTACACGAAAATATCGATTTGGCGCGCATGCACCTACCTGATTTCTTTTGTTTGTATAGCATCAGATTAACGTAAACAAATAAAAAACACAATATCATCACGATTTAAGTCACTGCGTACGATTAAAAGACGAGAGAATAGATAACTAAAATCTGTAAAAGATGACCTCACATATTTTTCGATGACATATTTATCACGCATTATTTATTTATAGAAAAAAAAATGTACTTTGAAGTTCAAACGTGCATAATTTATTATCAATTATGTTTTCTATAATGTGTATTTCGTATACCGTAGTAAGGATGAATATCCAACTCTGTTTACATTATTTTCTAGGTACTGGATGAGATCGAATTAAAATTAACAAACATTGGTAATAGGTTAGAGAAATCGCCCAACAACTCGCTAATCACTAATTTTGTTTATTGAAAATTAAATTTAAACACCGTGCGTTATCTAAAACACGTGATTATTAACTTGGAAAAAATGCTTTTAAATATCAAAAAAAAAACATTTAAAATACATCACAATAATTCCGAACAAAGTCCCCGTGATTATGGAAATTACAATCAATACTGATTTGAACAATGAGTATATTCGTGTTCAAAATATTCTTTTACCGTGTGTTTATTGATTAGTTTAATTTTTAAAAGAGAAAACGGAACAGGACAGTTAAAAAAAAAAAAAAATTATTAATGGTAAATGAATTAATTATACCACTTTGGTGGAATACATTTTTAATCGTACGATCGATATTGTATTTTACTTTTATATGATTAATATTATATCTAGAAGAATGTCATTTCGAAGGAAGAAAAAAGAAAAGATTTCTCTTTAGATAGTAGTCAAGTGTACCACAACAAGACAACTGTACTTGGCATCTTCAAAATGGGTCTTCATTTTAGACCCTCTTCGTAGAATGCCGAAGACAGTACTTTTCTCTCTATTCCTTTATTGCCCCTAAATATATATATATATATATATGAGCATATCATCATCATCATCATCATCATATAAACTGCACTAAAAATATTTGACATACTTGTGTTTTGATAAACCAACAACTATAACTGTACGTACCAAAGACAAATATACGAAATGGACGGTAATAATAATAATAATGTAGCACAATAAATAACGTACTAAGTTATTTGTGGACGTGTAATATTTGATCAAAAAATTGTTATTAATAGTATATAGTGTTAGTATCTCATTTAACACGCAACGCTTACTTAATTGATACATTTTTAAATTTATTTTACATTAACATTTTCGAAAAATCTTATCTTACGTTATTTTTTTTTTATCAATTTGAGTTTTAATTCTTTTTCGTTAAGTTTGAGTTAATATTTTTATATCAATAGTTTAAGAAATACGAGCATTTCAAGATTACATGAGTTGAGTAATGGCATTACATTTTTACGGTTCGCCCCAACTTCTTCGTTCAACTGCTCCTAATACTATTAATCTAAAAATAAAAACGTACGTACCGATTTTGAACAGTATTCGTGATACTGGTCGAGGAAAATACCTACTAATGCCCGGGAAAAACTATATCACCAACTCGTTAAACCACTTGATATTTGTTTTTAATAAGTTGAAAATGAATCGTTTATTTACAAAAAAAAAAAAAAAAACCATTTGTTACATTTAATTTTTTAAACGCATTTGAATCAACAACGTACCACAGTGATTAATGTATTATGGTGTTTAGGCATGATGTAGAAATACCAGAACTCATGGTGTTTGTAAAAGAAAAAACAACCGAATTTTAAATATATATCATATAAATATATACATATTAGTGAACTTGTAGATTTTAATCGGTGAAGTGATATAAATCGTATCGAATACGTCGTAAAAGGTTTTCGACGATAAACGTACAACGATGTTGTAACCAGTGTTGTGACCAGATAACTAATTTTTTATCTAGATAAAGATAAAGATAAACAATGAATATTTTATCTAGATAAAGATAAAGATAAATCATTTATATTTTTATCTAGATAAAGATAATTAAATAATCATTTTATCTAGATAAAATTCAGATAAATTTTAAATTTTGAATTCATTTTCACAGTATACTATTTATACTATCGAAAAGGGGCGAGGGCTAAGGGGAATCGCATAGACATGTGAAACTATATACCTACTTACTTATATTTATATAATATATGCACACCTATGACAAAATGTGAGTTCATTAATAATTTGGTATTGATTTAATATTTATAAGTAATTCTTAATCAACAATACTGGAATAAAGATAACTATTAATATTCCCATCGATAATGTTTAACAGTTATTCATAGCTTTATTATTTATTAAATAATAATTATACTAAGAAAAAAAACTTATTTTCAAGGAAATTCTATTACCATTTGATACATAAAAATAAAATATTTATCTAATTATCTAGGTAAGATTTGCTTTATCTTAGATAATTTTTTAAGATAATTTGGAATGGCTTATTTATATTTATCTAGATAAGATAAAGATAACAACTTATTTATCTAGATAATCCCAACACTGGTTGTAACGCAGTGTAGACGTTTCTTCCTGTTGTGTTTTGCGCATAAATTTCAATGTCAATTTATGAATTAATAACCGTGCGAATAAACACCTATCTAAACACTTAAATCCCCCCCTCCGGGTTCCCACTGACCCGAATCCTGAACGCGGCAACTCCGATTTAAGTCGAAATGCTTAAAAACGGATTATTCCTCGTCCGAGTAGGTACACTCGACGTGGGGTCGGTTTCAGACGGGTCTTAGCAGTTTCCGTCCCGAACCGAACGCCGCCGCCGAGTCCATGGCCTGTCGTCGATGACACCGACGCGTGGCCGCGGACAGTGTGTGGTTTCCGAGGAACCGTAGCTATAATAGACACGATCGATTTTCGGCGTTCACACGGTCTGTGGCACAAAACGACGACGGCAACGACGATGACGAAAACAACAACACCACTGAGCGCCGCATAAAACGGGTCGAACCTACGAAGACGGCGAAATAAATCGTTACGTTGAAAAAACGAGCCTGACATGCTTTGCGACAGCGGAATTTTTGGCTCCTCGGATTATGTAACGGATATGAGTGTATTTCATTTTGAAGAAACCACGAATCGTGTCTTTCTTTAGACGATCCTGGGAATGAGTTCAGAGCAAAAATATATTACACCGTTCATGTATTTAATCGTTTTCGGTCTAATCAATAATTGTCGGTAAGTTTTTTTTTCATCGAAACCGATTTTGAAATTTTGAACAAATTAAACATTTTTTTTTTTTATTGATAGATTCAATACATTTTTTGAAATTTAAAATTGAAGTTTTAAAATGATTTTTTCAATCAGTTAGTAATTTTTAAACATTTTAAGTTGCAAAAAAATGTGAAAATATTTAATACAGAAAAAAATCATATAAGAATTATTTAGTTAAATGTCTATAAAAAAATTCTTTGTAAAGATTTTTAAAATTTTTATCGTATTGTTAGTTTAGTATGAGAAACAAACTTTCATAAATGAGGCATTTCAACGCTTTATTTTAAGCCTAAAATGTATCAAACTCTTTTGAATGTCGAAATTTCATGTTGATTACAACGTTACTTTCAGAGTTATGAACTTATGACTAAATAACAAAAAGATAAAGTTTACGTCAAATGTATGGTTTTTTTTTTTAAAGGTTTTTGGATAGTTTTGGCTTATGTTTTGAAAAACTATTGAAAAGAAAGGAAATTTGAAAAAATAAACCCTAAAATTGTCGTATAGATTCAAATTTCGATCTATAGAATTTCCGGAAGACATTTTCGGACAAAATTTACTGCCCCGAAATGTGAATTTAGTATAATCGTCATTGTAAAACTAATACATCATTCGTTTCACTCAGAATCTAAATAAAAATGTAACTCGTTTCGCATCCGTTTTAGTCCGCTTTTGGGTTGGCAAATGGACGTGTGCTCAAATTTCGCGGTTTAACGCGGCCTAGTAGGCCTTACTCGAGTGTGGGTCGTTTGAAATCCCGGGACCTCGTGCCGTTCCTCAATGAACGAAATAACGTTTCCGTGAACGTACAGAACTATCATTACCGGTTTTGCGTGACTAGTCTCAAGCGAATGACGCTGTTAAACCTCACAGAGCCGTGTGTCGAGATCGCCAGTAAAAACGGTCAAAAATGCACAGAAAACACTTAAAGGACACGGCACTGTCCGGAGAGACCAACCGATTAATCGGTGAATTAATCGTAAATTTTACGTTTGTTTCACGGTTTCGATTTCGATTATCGAGGTCATGTGACAATTTTTTCGCCGTTATCTCGAAACGAGATCGATGTGATTTTTCGCCCATCGTATTCGAAACTATTACTCCGACTCTAGGTCGGTTATCCCCCGGTATACCTGCACGACGAGAATCGCGTCGAAACACAGCATTATGTACTGTTTTATTCATATCGTAGATCAATATCTAAAAAAGGGTCGAGTAAAAATCGGCCAACAAAACGGACGCGTGACAAGTTTCTCTATGATATATTATTCACCGTCAAATACACTTTGAGACCTCACCTCAAAGGACACCCGTCACAATATTAAAACAAAGGGATTAGTCCCGTTTCACAAAAGTCACACTTTGCGATCGCGTTCACAGTGCGATTTACGTTTTCAGATGTTTCGAAAACGGTATACGCAATAAAGCGATACGACAGTGCGTGTTTACGTGTATCGCGTTGATCTCCCCCCCCCGCCCCGGCCTTTATTTATGTAAATTTTTCAAAAGTAAATACGCGTGATGAAAAATCAATCGATATCACGAAAAATCGCCGTGGATCATGTGTCAGAGGCAAATCGCCGAATTGGAAAAAAACGTGGTAAATTCCATAGCGAGACTCCACGACGAGACGTATCGAAAAAAACCTTGCCGTCGGTAAATACTAGAGGTCTCTATTTCACGTGTATCTAAGAACACGTACATACGTGTTTTTATGGAAACGGTGTTCTACCTATTACCCTGATCTGAAGAAGATATAAGGGGGGGGGGCAAAAGTACGTACCCTACATTACCCCCCTGTTATCATACAAAAATATTTTAGTAAAAAATTTAAAACAATATGACATTTAAAAAAAAAGTATTAATATATTTATTTTTATAAAAATGTTTAAGGTTTTATTTTCTTGGGCAATAAATCAAAGCATTTTAAACATAAAATATCAACATTGGATTTTACCTGTATGTCACAATAATCTATTTGTAATTATCGAGTGATCACAAATGACATAAGGTTACATTAACTAAGTAAAATAACACCACCAAAAATAGTATTCCACACGTCAGTATCACATAGCAACATTAGTATTTTTTTTTTTTTTTTTTAAATTTAAAGTTGATAAAAACTACTGGACCTTAAACACACGGGTAATTTTAATACACGTGTTTCTTAATGCACGTGTACACGAACTTCAAAAACACGTGTAATTAAATACACGGGTATTCGTACATTTTACTATTTAAGGTGTGGTCTACGTGTACACGTGTATATCACGTACCAGAAAATGTAATATAATAATTCGGTTATGCGGAATCCGTCGACGAGAACGACCGGGGTGCGCGTCCCGTTTTCGGGGGAAAAAAAAAAACACAAAAAAACGCAAAGCTATATAATATGTTTATACACTCAAAAGGGGGGGGAACAGTATTTTCGGTTAAGGACATGACATTGATGACATCAGGGTCACGCGGAGTTATTCGAGTGTAACGTCAATCAGACTTTCCGACCGCCGCAGTGGCGATTATTGACGCAATGGAGAAACACAAAGCTTATCATCGGCGTTCCGTTTTTTCTTGTCGTACGTATAACTCGTCCGCGTAACGCGTTCCCGTCAAGACGTGTCGTCGAGTAGTGGTTAATCGTACGGGGTGACGTGATTTTTTTCGTATTCCGACAATTTGTACCGACTCACCTGAAAAACGAGAAAACAAAACAAAAAAATAAGAAACGTTAAACGAAATATTTCTAGACCGCGTTTTATTTCGTAACGTAACGACGTGAGAGTTCACGGTGTCAACTCGGATTAAGCCGGACGAAAAGTCGAGGGGTTCCGTTCCGGCGACGACTGCGGCCGTTCGCCGATCTACGAGCGGGGCTCTAACCTAACGCGAGTACGTTTGCCGTTGATTCCGAAGCGTTCCTTCCGACAAACGGGACTTGTGTGCAAATACATACATATTCGCGAACCGCAGTCTCGCGAGGGAAATATCAAACACATTTCCCTTTCGGGTGTTTTCGTTTTGAAACCATGAACCGTTACGAATGGCGGCGTACAGCGAGCGGAACAAAAATCAAATATGAATATAATAACTGGAAACAAATAAATGAAAAAAATGAACCCCACCCCGTTTCGTTTCGTCCACTTCCCTCCTACACGTATTCGAGGACACTGTTTGTGTACGTGACGTGTTTAACGCGCGTAAAAATCGAGTCAAAAGTCCACACACACACACACACACACAGAGTCATGTTCGTATATACATAATGTTGACACACCTGAATACATTCGCTCCAGTTCAACTGCAATCCACGCACATGTACACAAATATTTGTGTGTGTTTTTTTTTTTTTTATCATTAAGCGTCGTTAATTTTAAATTTGCTCATCGCCTGGTTCCTCCGTCCGTGCCGTCACAGCACCGAGTTCGCGAATCGTATTCCGACGGTAGTAAAAACGAGATTACAATCACTCGTTCGCCGTTCGTGAGGCGACGGTATTCGTCCAAACGCGCGCGGCGGCGCGGCGAAGCGTTTGGTGTTTTAAAAAACGTTGTTGCATTACGGAGGGGAAACAATAATAAACGGTATCAAAATATAGAAAAAAAAAAAACAACTACCTATTCACGGTTGTATTTAAAAAAAAAAAAAAAAAAACTATAGTAATAATAATAAAAAAAGTGTCACATAACTATGTCCGGTCGGGTCGTACGACGGAGGTGGCGTGGCGACAAGGGGGTGGGAGGAGGAGGTGGTGGTGGAGGAACTCGACCGACATCAAACACTTGCACATTAAAAACGAGTATAATAATATACACTTTCATTATTATTATTATTATTATTATTTATCGCTCACCCTACTAACACACACACCGCACACACACACCGCACACTTTACGCACCGTCGGCCCCGTGCGAAGGATTTATGCTCACGCGACCATTCAATTTGGTAACAGGCCTCCACCGCCGTGCGCCGCCGCCGCCTACCTTTTCCGCCACGCGCACATTACGTACGAGAGATAGATCTTTCACCCGCTCCGGCCGTAAAAAGCGTATAAATATTACGTACACTGCAGTCTCTCTTTACTCGCATATAAATACATATCAACGATATTATATTGCCGGTTTTATTATTATCGTACGCACTGTAACGTGTACACGTGTGTGTGTGTGTGTGTGTGTGTGTGTGTGTGTGTGTGTGTGTGTGTGTGTGTGTGTGTGTGTGTGCACGAGTTACACCACCACCGCCTATCGGACCGACCTCGTTCATTAGTTACGCGTTTATGACCGCAGTTATGAATTATTTGACCGAATCGTTTGACACGCGTGCGACTGTACTGTAACGATGATAATAACGACGAATACCGCCGGCCGGCAGCACGTGTAATATCGTCGGTGTTTTCATGAACACAGCGCGTCGACGACCACCGCTGTGGCCACCGCGGCCGAATTAATAAACGGCTCGCGCGGACCGCGACGACGACGACACTCGATCGTTCGCCGAGTTGTCACAGCTGCTACAGCGGACGTGATTCAAAACGAATTCGTTTACAATATCGCCGAAAAAAAAAAAACAATAAAAAATAAAACCCCTTTTTAATTTTATAATAGTCATAAAGTTTTCCCGACGACATCATCATCTAAACGTCGGTGTAAAGAATTACATATTTTTTTATTTATTTTTTTAATTTGATTACAATATGATACATATTATAAATTGTTAGAACTATGGATTTAGAATGTACTGAATAATTACGATTCTTACATTACGAATCATTAACAGTTTAACAAGATAATAAAAATAATACAGGGTGCTTCACGAAGATCTGACATGTTGAATAAATTTTGTTCTATTCAATATTTTTAACTCTTTTTTTTTTCAATGAATACTATAGCCTAGCGCTACAATAAAATTACATTAAAAATTTTATTTTTATTTTTAAAACTCAAATTTCAAAATTTAAAATTTAATTTTAGAGTTTGAAAAAAAATCAAAATAGCCATTTTGTAAACATGATTTTTAGAAAAATTTTGGTGTTTGAAATTCTTATAAAGGTTGATCCGTTAATTTTCAATGATTTTTTAAAGTTTACGAAAAATCGAATTAAATTGCTTAATAGTTCATTATCTTACTAGTGATATTATCTGATGACTGATAAACGATAAATATTATTAAATTTTTCGTAAACTTAAAAAAAATCATTTTTTGTACAACATTAACCTTTTTTCGTTCCATTTAAATATTTTCATCATTTGATCTCGAACATTATTCGCAATCGATTGTAGGGAAATCAAAAGCACGTCATGATCGGTTTTATAAAATGTCAAAAACAGAAAAAAAAACTAAAGGAATAAAAAAAGTCATATGAATAACTGTAACTACGAAAAAAAAATGTAGAGTACCTATTCTTCTGTCTACCGACAAAAGTTTGTCGTAGAAACAAAAAAAAAATCAACTGTCGCTTGGTTTTTCTCGTCACTCACGCATCAGTTGGACTCGGAAATAACACCGTTCACTCTATGAAGGGACATAGTTTCAGAGGTCAGTGTTTGGTGTAAATTTGCAATAACAACAGGACGATGTACAAACGGCTGGCAACAAAAGACGGGTGAAATTCAGGCATTTAGCAAACGAACGAATTCGAGGAATTCGGTTTGTCGTGTGAACGAGGAGGACGAAATGAACGCAGTAAGAGTGCAACAGCTTCCTGTGTCATAATAATTATGGCCGATGTACGACCGAGCGGCGTATTAACAAATCCTCTATAGTCCCAGCGCTGTACCTAAATACGCGCATTTCATTGGCTCATTTGAATTTCGTGCCAACATATTAATTATTATCATTAAATATATTTATAATTTATATTTAATATTTTTATCATCAATATTATTGTCATAAAATATTTTAAAATATATTTAATTATAAATTATATAATATAGTATATACACACATAGAAATTGGATAGTTGTTTTAACTCTACACTATGGTCTCAAGCATATATTTTTATGAGTGTCAGACTTTGTCCAATCTATTTCACAAATAAAATGTTCATTCATTTGAATAATGATTTCTTCAATAAATGAATACATTTTTTTATTAATTATTTTTAATGAAGTAACCAATATAAACAAAACAAAACAAAACAATACAAGAGAATATTATGATAAATAATATTAATAGTAATATAGGTAATTATTATTTATTAAGGCGTTATCGGATTATTTTATCAGAATTTACCATAGAGTAAGAATTTACTGACTTGGTTAAAATTATCTATGTCAATAATAATTATCTAAATGTATAAATAAATATAAATGATAATAATTAATATGCTGGCGCGAAATTCAAATGAGCCAATGAAATGCGCGTATTTAGGTACAGCGCTGGGACTACAGAGGGTTTGTTAATACGCGTCCGGGCGAAAAACCCGCGTACGTTACCGTTATCGAAACCGGTACCTAATACCGAGAGAACGTCACAAATCTGAGATGATTTGGTACAATTATTGGCATATTTTACATTATTCAAATCTAATTGTTTTTTTTTTCAGGGTCCGGTGCGTTTTGATTGATTTTCAATTTTAAACGGCCTGCGATCGTGACAGCGAAATAACGAAAGAAAAATTGAAATTTCGGAAATTCCGAAGTCGGATCGACAAACGCGGTGTCGTTTACGCGTGTCTTACGATTCCGTGTGCGTTTTTTTTTTAAATTTTCCTCACGAAAAGCCTTCGCTCTTATTCCCTATAGTCCACGGATCGCGTGGGATTTCTCTGAGAATATGAATGATCGAAACGATCGACGGCCGAACGTCGATAAACGCTAATAGTTTTTCGGCCGTCACTTTTTTCTCGCGCGTGTATAATTATTAATTATTGTGGTGTGATAAAGGAGTGGCGTCGAAGCGGCCGCGTCGGTTCGGCCGCTCGACACGCGTGTATTTAATATTGCCCGCACGACGCGCCGTCTCACTGCAGTCGTCACGACCGGAAACGAGCGAATCGATATTGTTTTTACTGAGTACTATTGTCGCCGCGTATACAATAATATGTAATAATGACCGTAAGACGACGGTGGAGCTACGACGACGAACGGCCGCACAAGTTTTCGACGGATAGCGGAACAAGGTGATCGGTTACCGGGAAATCCCCGACTTAATAATTATTTTGACGACGACACCATTACGATTCTCTACCGCTCACAAGGACTCGCTCACGTCGACTTTTCTACTGTTTTCACTCGTTTAATCGGTCCAATTTAAGTTTCTCCGAAATGCTACTTACATCGATGTTTGTTTGCACACTACTCCCCGGCACGACGACTGTTCTGTGGCATTTTTGTTTCGCCGTCGGGTCGAAACAAAAAATAAGTCTTAGAACAAATAAAGTTATAAGATGTGATTTCGAAACGAGATGAATGTATAAAAAATAATATCAGCTATTATGTTACGTGTAACTTCAGGTGATGTATTTGAACAACTGAATATTCCGAATTTTTCCGAAACGATATTATGAATGATTTTATTTCCCAATGGCGATTCGTGTTTGTTGTAAACATATAAGTCATTTAACGAGAAAAGTTAATTCATCAACAAGTCATTATTTATATTTTAAATTATGAATCGCCTGTAAGAAATATTATTTATTTAATCTTCTGTGTAACGTTAAATGGCGGACACGTTAAATATTTTAGTTTTTCAACGACACATTCGAATAATATCATTAATAATTTGGTTTTTTTTACAAAGTTATTGAAAATATTCCTTATGTCCCGTAGTGACGCTCTTTTAAACGAACAAAAGTACTCGGTGTATAGGGTGACTAAGGGTTTTGAAAAATTTAAAAACAAACCACGACAGTAGCTCTTCACGTGCTTATTATTCGTTTCATTGGACTTTGAAATATTATGAATAGTTCGACTAATACAATGGCAATAATAACGTTCATCGTTTATAACGCGTAAACCGAGAGACCCCCCCGTACTAAATTCAATGTACGTGCCACCGTAATATTATTTTACTCCACAGTCTATTTATGCCGGCGTGTCGTTCAATGACGTAAGCGTATTATTGTAATTTCTTTTTCACTTAGTGTTCTCACGTTATTCCGTACGTCATTATGGCGTTGCGCTACAATAGCGGGGTGACGGACATTGCAGTCTATTTCGTCAGGTGTCATACGATTTTTTTGGCTCGCATCAACTCAAAATAACTGTCGGTCGATTCGAATACCGATGGCCGAGCGTCCGAAGATTGGCGTTAAGACCGAAATTCGAACGAGTCCGAGATATTTTGTATTCGCCTCAACTTGTTGTCGGTTATGGGTGAAAACACAGTGCGTCCCATAAGTTTAGATTCGACCATTCTAAAATTAATTCTAGTATCTAGATAATCATGGAATCTCGGGACGTTATTGCGATAACACTCATAATCATTCTTTCAAAGGTTCTCGTGTGTAGGAAGATTTCTGGCAGTATAATCGTATCTATCATGAATATAATATGTTCGTGATCGCGGTTAGAAGGTGTATAGAATTAACGGTGAATATTTTGAATACGAAATTGCTTAAAACAATTTTTCATTTTATTTTTTTTTTTTTTTCGTAACGTCAGTTACTTTAGTCTCAAAACTTATGGGACGTACCGTGTAACACACGTCACGAATAAGAGCGTTTTAAAAACAAAACAAAGCGAATAGTTATTAACAGACGAAAAAGATCACACAACGGATACACCTGATAACAACACGATTCAACGTTTGGATTTTAATTTATTTGTTCGTTTACGTTTTTGTGCAAAATATACGCACTGTGTTTTTTGCTCATTCATCGACTGTTTTACAGTTTGTTTTCTCCCGTAACCGAGCGGCGACGAGTAATTTTATTCATCTAGTGTAATGCACTCACGTGGGAAGTAACGTGCATTTCAACACGAACTGCAATCGTTCGAACTACGTGTGCGCGCGTATTTCCTTTCGAACTTCTACGATGACCGAACGTGACAAATCGTTGTTGAGGCTCTTTTTAAGTCGACATTTTACCTCCCACAAGTGGACCTTTCCTGTTTTTATCTGTTGAGGCTGTTTTCTAGATTTTTTTTTTTTTTTTTTTGAACTTTACCGTTATGTTTTGTCAAAGACAAACAAATTTTCCTTTAGTCATGCAATTGGAATACGTGGTTGTTTTGTTAGAAAAAAAAAAGTTTATTGTTTCCCTTTATGCGAACGAAAAAAATATAAATCCGTACGCTTCTGTGTGTAGGCAATTTCATCAACATACGACAACGACGCGTTCAACCTGCACAGACTCGAGCGAGTTCGATCGTAATATGTAAAACTCGGCCTAAAAAACTGTGACACATTTTACGTCTGCTTGAAATTGAAGTATGTCCTCTTTATAAGTTTTATAATGTGTTTTTAGTTTTGATTGTAGAACTATCAAAAATTTTGGAATTCCAACACAACAGTATTATAATTCATTATCTCGATTTAAATCGAGTACCAACGTATTCCTTTTTTAGTTGTTTCGTATTATAGTCACTAAATATTTAGAACTTATATTTATTAAGTGTATTTTATTTAATGTGCCCTATAATTAAATATAAATGTGTAAAATTAGGATAAGGTTATAATGGGGGGGATTTTGGGCACTACTGCTTCCACAGGTTATTTTTGTTATAGAATTTTTTTTTCAAAGATAACAATTGAATTAAAAAGTGTGTCCTCTGAAGTCAGATGTATTTTAGGCCCTGATATATAGTGAATACACACACACATGGGCGCCGGGTTTCCCGAATTTCACGGGGTGCCTAAAATCCTTAGATATTAATAAATGTCAATTTAAATAAATAATAATTTTTTTTCAACATAAATTGTTACCTTATTTAATACGACCTTTTTTCATATATTAAAAATTTGAAATACATATTAATTATTATACATAAAATTATTTTCATTTCATATACGTATGTTAGGAACGAGTTATCAAAACATCCAAAACATATTGTTTTCATAAATATTATACAACGAAAAAATTATTAACGTATTAAATTACGTATTGCTCTATCTTTTTATTTCACGGGGTGCAGAGCACCCCATAGAATGATTCATGGGGTTCTTGAGCACCGTAGCACCCCAATAGTCGGCGCCCATGCACACACACACACACACACACACACACACACACACACACACACATACACACACACACACACACACACACACACACACACACACACACACACACACACACACACACACACACACACACACACGCACACATACTCACGCATATCGACTCGTACATTTAAAATAGATCGCAGGGCACTAACGAAAGAAATAACTACCGTTCAAATTCGATAGATTCGTCGTTTGTTCATCACTACAGACTCGACACTGTTATTATCACTGTTGGCGTTGTTATACGCTCGGGTCGACTTCTTGCTACGTCATTACTCACCACCCTCGTCCACTGTTCTCTCGTCGATGGAGATTACAAACGTAAAAGTACCTATTGTATAGTATGTGCGTGTGTACTCGTATTGTATTTATGTATATGTACTCGTCGTTTGATTGTTTTTTTTTCTCACATGCGATTTTCGCACACCGGGCAATCGAATTTGACGCCCCAGTAAACAAACTATACAATAACACGCCGTCGTCTGAAACGTAAACGAACACCGACGAAACGGCCATCTCCGTGGCGATTCCGTACCACTCGAACGCCGCCGTCGTAGTAGACTTTTCGCACTCGAGAAAAAAAAAAAGAACCGGAAACTCACACACGTCGGGTGAACTGATGTGTTGGCGTGACGAAATCGAATCGGACCGATCCGGGGGACGCGAAGACGACGGGTAGAAGACAACGAGATGGGGGGGGGAGGGGACGATTGAACGAACCGAAAGACGCGTACGCAGTTTTTCCACAAACGATTCACCTCTGGATGTCGTTTAAGCCCGTCGATCGTCGTCGTGCCGCCCTCTGTGTACGATGTTAATGTGATACGAAGATCACGCGCGTTGTCGTTTTTTTCTTTTTTTTTGCCACACGTTTTTTTTTCGACCGACGAAAATAGTGAAGCGTGGCACGCGAAAGTCAAACCTAACCGTGTGCGAACACTCTCCGTCGATACGGACAGACTCCGATTTTCAGACCTGTTGGTCTGGCACCTCCACGGCGTATCTCGGGGGACTTTGCGTAAAAATCGTCCCACGCTCACGCGGTCACATTTCGATTTCAAAGTCCACGAGTCCACGTGGGCGGGTGCGTGTGCTGAGCAGACTGTTGAATAGCAGAAGAAAATTGCATTAATACGAACAAAGTGCGTCCGACACAAAAATAAAAATCATATATCCTAGACACGACATAGAACATTGAATTATTCGCGAGTTTTAATTGACAATCGACCCGAGTTTGGCGTATTATTTGTACAAAAACGTACCTGTACCGAGGTTTTTTTCATCGAATCCCATCGCTTATTTGCCACACGGTTATTATTTCTCGTCACATAGTAATGACGCATCGTATAATCGTATCGTCAAACTGTAGCACAGTTATAGGTTAGGTTAGGTTAATAACACCAAATAATTTTACTCCAGAAATAACTGACGATATTAGAAAAAAAAAATCATATAAGAGGTCTCACGAAAAAAAAGACGAAGTTGATTCAGCTTTTTTGAAATGGATGGAATCGAAAAAAGCAAAACCAAATGAAGATGCCGATTTAAATTTTTTTTAAAGTTTATTTCCCGATATAAAACAAATGAATAATATACAAAAACGTAAACTCAAACGAAAGTTTCTTGAAATTATTGATGACATTATAGACGAAAATAATTCTGGATCATCACACTCTACGGCATCTACATCTACATCGCCTAGTTTAAATATGGCGTGGAAAATGGGTACGTACAACGAAAATGTAAGCATGATGGTAAATTCGACTATTCCGCTAACAGGACAGACAGAAAGAATTCAAAATAGCAGTAACATCAACCAAGAATGTAATGTAAACCACTGGACTAGTAATTTCGAAAACATTTAAAATAATTAAATATATTACTTATTAACTTAAGTTTATAATATTTTGTGACCTTGACACAGTTATTGTTAACTCCGAATGTCATTAAAAATGAATTTATTTGTATATTATTAATTATAAGTTGGTTCCTATGATAATTTTTAGCTTTTACGTATACCGTAAACAAATTAAAAGACGTTCTTCCACTGGGATAGATACTCGATAATGTGTGTCTCTTTTTTCAATATTTGGTCGTGTAAGTTCAATTATAACTTTAAACGACTCTTGGTTCATTCGATAATAGCTCTGAAATTGTTCAGTATCCAGTGAAAGTTCTCTTGCAATTATAGCACAACTATGATTTATATATATTAAATTGTACGGATGAACCCAAAATTGTCTTTTTTTCTTTTTTGTCGACGTTTCATATATAACACTGCAACAACTACATCATCATCGCTCGACTCTATTGTGAACCAATACTAAATTAACACTAGCATGCTCGAAAAACTTTTTCCACAGTTTTATTTTTATTATCTATATCATAATATCGTAAGCGTCCCGTATTATAAGTATGTGTGGAAGTCGCAATACAATTATCATCGTAAATCGCATATCGCATATATCAGGGGTGGTGAACCTTTTCCGAGTCGAGTGTCAAAATGTTCAAGTTAAGTTTTCTAAAACTGTTGGCGTGCCCCCCCCCCCCATACACGCACACAAAGGAAGTTTAATGAAGTCAATATTTGTGTAGGTAATTTTACAAATTAAATATGGTATTCTTGAATCAGATGTCAATATTGAATAATCGCATTAAAAATGTAAATATGTAATTATATTTTAATGTGAACTTTTCTTCCTTTTTTTCATGTAAACAATTTTATACCATAATATTTAAATTTCTAATTTTGGTAAACATTTCGTTTTCGCTTTGACTTGAAAAAATTCATTACACATTATAAACTTTCAAGTAAAAATGAAAAAAATAAAATAAAAGTTATCGAATTGCATATTTTGATGTCTACATTTTTCACTACTTTTCGATATAGACGATTTATTTGTATTTGTGATGTTATTAAAGCATAAATGTCTAAATGAATATAATTATAGTTAAAATCTAAAAAAATTGTTGAATTGTATTTATTTTAACTACGATTTTATAAATGGTATGATTCAAATTTATATGTTTGTTAAAATTTCGATAAATTCAATTTTTTCCACGTGCCATTGAAATTTCGCCAACGTGCCACTTTTGGCACACTTGCCATAGATTCGCCACCCCTGACATATATCTTATCGCTCTGTTGTGCGTCCCGCCTAAGGTGTTTTCAATAATATTCCTGGTGTACTGTGTCTCGTTCCCGCGGCACGACGACGCATCACAATATGCGCGCATAACCCTTTCTTATTTATACACCGTGATGATATATATGGTTGGAATACCGAAATATAAATAATAATATGTACACGTGTGTGTTTGTGTGTGTGTGATAAACATGCACGTATGCTTCACATCGCAAAATGCATTATTGTAGTATTCACAGTTCCTCGTCATTTGAAAATGTATCGATAGCCATCATCTTATTGATTCGATATCATTGTGTGTGTGTGTGTGTGTGTGTGTGTGTGTGTGTGTGTGTGTGTGTGTGTGTGTGTGTATGTGTACGTGTGCGCGTGTGTGTAGACGCGCACGTCTAGCATACGAAATGTGTTGACGTCGGGGCGTGCAAAACCGACTGCAAAAGTGCAAAAGCGTTGCCGTTAGAAGCAGCCGTCGGCACCGGCGGCAGCCCCGTAAGCGGCGGTGGGAGAGAGCTGCGCCTCCCGTCCACCGTCGCCGGCGCGTGTTTGGACGCGAGACGTCGAGTCGATTTCTCGTGTCGGCGTGTACGTACACAAAAAGTTTCTATTGTAAAAGCTTGATGATATTTTTCCCCCGACGGGTCCGATGTAAAGAAAACACACGTCATCACGTCACTTCGACATGGAAATAAATATAATATAAAAAAAATAATAATAATAAAAAGAGGGCAAGAGAATAAAACGGCCGTGGGCGTACAGACACTGAATTGTCACGTAAGTATGCTCAGATTCGTCGTATGTCTTAAAAACGAAAGTCTTGTTCGTGTAAAAAAATAGATAAAAACTCAATGATTCTTCCCTTTCCGGTTTTTTGACATCAGACATCTTTTGCACTTAAATATTAGGGTGGGTTTACACGTTCAGTTTAACTGCGCAAACGGACTGTACGAACTCCAATTCGCGCAAACTAACTGTACGTGCAAATGAAAATCGTATGACTGCACAGTTCAAAATTTTGGACTGTAGGAGTTCAGGCGGTGCCTGAAAAAAATTGTGCAATTATGGTGTTTGCGCATTTTTTCCGTGCGTGTAAACGTACAATAATTGTGGGTTTTTAGCCAGTTTTTTTTAAATATATTAATAATAAATAAAATAATGACACATTTAAACTATAATTTATTACTTTATACTTATATTTATATTATATTCTTATACTAATATTGTAATAAATATTTGATTTATAATAATAATAATGAAAAAGCCATAGACAACTAAATTTCGATTTTAATTTTGTTAAAATTTTTAATAATTTTTTAATTGAATTATTATTAGTTTATTATTAAATGTATAATGTATGGATAAAATACAATTTTATTTCAATCTATATTTTATTTAGATTTTAGAAGATAAAAATAGCTTATATTTCCAAAAAACAAAGTATGATACGATATTCTCCTTGTGAGGACATGTTCGTGTCGTGTACAATATACATACCTACTTGTATTCACTATTCAGTATATTATTATTAAATATTATTACGTTTGATAGAGTTTCAAATTATGACTGAACAAAAATTTGAATTAAAAACTGAATGTCTAAACCGAAATAATTTACTCAGTTCATTTGCGCAAACGGACTGCACAAAAATATCGAAAAACTGTTTGCGCAGTTAAACTGAACGTGTAAACCCACCATTATACGTGCATACAGGTTACGTCAGATCTATTTGACAAATGCGATAAAGTTTTTTTCATTGATTATATTCAATTTTTTTATTTATTAATTTTTTTTTTTTTTTGTAATTTATACTTGAGCCATGTACTACAGAAAAACTACAGAAAGATTTTTTAATTTTATTATACCACTTATTAAGAGCCTAAAATATTTATAAGATTATTTATCATTATAAACCACGGAAAGATTAATTAAAATCACATAAATTTGGTAGAACGTCCAATTAAATTCGAATTTTTTAAAAGCATACAAATTCATTTTGAATTAATGGCGGCCAAACTTTAATATGATATTTGTATACCATAATTTTTCTAAAAACCCTGTTTGCGAAATGGCTATTTTGATTTTAATTTTAAATGGTAAAATACAGTTTTTAATTTTAAAATTTGAAATCCAAAAATCAAAAAAGTCGGTCATAGTATGACTGTTGTAGTGCAGCACCTATTATAATGTTCATGCCAAAAAAAAAAAAAAAAAAAAAAAATGTTAAAAATAATAAATGGTAAAAAGTTGTTGCATTTTTCAAATTGATCTTAATCATTTTCCCCGTACATATATATTTTTTATGAAATAATAATAATTTTGAATACACCGAATGTGACTAAAAGACATTCACAGGTATCCGATCTCGTTTAAAATATGCGCTTTTTAGTTACGAAATTCCGAAAGAACCGCGCGGCCGCGAACGAAGTAACACTCGTCCGTGTCGCGACAAAAACGCATTAAATATAGGTAGTATAGTAAAAGTGTTATTATAAGTACGACCTGCCTGCGACACGACCCTATGAAAACGTAATAATCGGTTAGCTTTCTGAGACGACGTCGTTGCGATGCGTAACGATTCGATTCGAACGGAAAACGGGTCGTGACGAAACGCATTGCGATTTTCCATGACGCGCGTTCGTCGCGCCGGCAAAACAAAGTTTTCTCTCCCCAACACGTTTATACGGTCTAGACGTCGTTGGGTTTTATTCTCGTAGTAGTTTGGATAAACCCGACGACGGTACGGCGGTGAAAACGATCGCGCGTACCACGGTTCGACCCGAGATCGTCTGTATCAGAGGTGGCGAACCTTTTTCGAGTCTAGTGTCAAAATTTTCCAACAAAGTTTTCTAAAACTGTTCGCGTGCCCCCCCCCCCTCCCCCCCAAACACACACAAAGGAAGTTTAATGAAGTCAACATTTGTGTAGTTTATTTTAAAAATTATATATGATATTCTTGAATCAAATGTCAATATTGAATAATCGTATTAAAAATGTAAATATGTAATTATACTTTAATGTGAACTTTCCCTTTTTTTTATTTAAACAATTTTATAACAGAATATCTAAATTTCTAATTTTGGTTAAACATGTAGTTTTTACTTTGACTTGAAACAATTCTTAAAAAAACGGTCTGTGGTCGGGGCTGGGGTGACGCATAATTCGCGAAAATGTTATTTGCGAAGAAGGGGTTAGGATTTTGAGTTCGACGACTGTCATACCAATTCATACTAATCGAGCACTAAAATTTGGCATAACTGGATTTATCATAGCTACAAAATTCCGAGTGGGCGGGACTGTAATGACATCACGCCAACCCCGCCCATCTTAAATTGAAGAAAATTCGCAAACCAATTCCATTCAAATTTTGGTAAGTATCATACAAATTCATACTAATTAATTACTAAATATTTGCATAATTATTACAAAAACATTTTATTGGGCGGGGCTGGTGTGACATACGTCCGATACGAAACGACGTCGACGTCGTCGCAGTGGAATCGGCATAAAACGCGTAGATCCCGCGGCAATGACGTCTAGACGCGAGGGTAACGACGACGGCAAAGCGGGTGACGATACTATTTTGTTGCGTTATTGTCACTCGCGGTCTGCAGAGCAGCGGTTTTCAACCTTTTTCGGATCGCAACCCCTCGTTTTTTTTTTTTTGATTTTTTTGAACAAATGTCGTTTCATTCGTCGAAATTCGATTTAAATACTGATAAAATACGTGCGTGACATACGATTTTGATCGATTTACACTTAAAAATTTAATTAATTACGATACAAAATTATTTTAAAACGTATTGCCGAGCGTACGAAATGAATTAAAATTAAAAAAAATAAAAAAATAAAAACACACGAATAAAATTTGAAAAATTTACAATTATTATTTAACTCGTTATTCACGTGTTTACGGGATACCCGAGTTTGAACTCTCGATGTTATCGATTCCACATAAGGTTCGGTATTAGACACTGCTACTCAGGATTTGATTTTATAAACAATTATTTTATATCGCGTGATAGCCATGCGTACTACCCAAATGGCACCTGGTCAGTGGTGGATCTGTAGCTTATATAAGGGGGGGGCGAATCGGCATCATGGATTCTTAATTGAAAAGGACGTAATAATTGAAAACGTACTGTATTTTTTTTTTTTTTTTTTTGTGATTTGAATTTGGACAAAATCGAATGTTTTAATAAAATTTCTTATAAAACTGATTCTCCACTCGGAGTAATTTTTTATTGAAAAATGATTTATCGTTGTTTTACGATTTAATACATCTACCCCACTTTACACAGCAAACGCAATGAGAATATACTTATTAGACTTCTTGTTGCGCTATATTCGATATTTGTTCTTGTTGATAATCAAACAATAAATAATATTTGATAAAATATTCAAAAGGATACCGTTTTTTTATTATTTATTAAGTTTGACTTTATAGTTATAAGTTATAACTATGAGTTATGAATTTCATATTCATTATACCATACGGCGCTATAGTTCAGGTAACAAAAAAAATCCCTGGGGGGGATCGCCACGTCCCCCCCTCAAATCCGCCACTGCGCCTGGTTAGGACCTGATTACTATAAATATTTACGACTGAAATACGTTCAAATACACGTATACGATACGAATTACGAACAATTTAATGATCTGTGTCCGCTGTCGTCCGATAAGACTAAACTCTTCGGCGTGTCATTGTATAGAACAGTGGCGGTTCTAGCGTACGGGCAGAGTGGGTAGCTGCCCGTACCAAAATGTTTGGTATTTATTTATTTTTTTTTTAATTGCAATATCACGTCGTTCTGAATAATTAATTTTTTTTCATTAACACCTCGATAAACAAAATAAAGCGATTTATCAAAGGTAAATAGATTGTAATAGATAACTATTTTGTCTACTGTCAAATATTAATATGATTTATGTATCATTACAGTGCGGCCATAGAACATAATGTGTGTTCTTATCTATCTCGATGGGTGCGGCGCACGTAATTGCAATTTCAAATTTAATTTAACTCCCATATTTCTCAAGTATGTATTCATTTGTTTGTAACAAACTAATAAATAATAAAAATATGGTTTATATTTCTATTACATATTATTATATTAAACTACATTTTTAGTATATATATACTTTTTTTATTATAATTCAGAATTGTTATTTTTATGCACTTATTGATAAGAGAAAAACTTGACTATTAAGGATTTGAATTATCCTTGATTGTATGTATATTTTTATATAAATAGATTATTTATAAATCTGTTCATGCCCGTACGAAATTTGAATCTTATAACCGCCCCTGGTATAGAACAAAATAAATAATTGACTTTATGTATTTTTAAATAATATGGAAGAATCAGTTCGACTTTTGTTTTTGGCGAGCCCCGAATCTATCGTTCACGCCCTCTCGAGGGTGGTGACCCCATGGTTGGAAATCCAATGGTCCAGAGGAATATCGTTGAAGATTCTTCGGTGCCGTGCGACACGGGTGTTGCGAAATCACCATAGATTGTGCCAGACGTCGTTTCGATTGTTTCGTCCGCGGTGCTGCACGTGCGTGGACACTCGTATGACAGCGGAACGACTGATGATCATTCAGTGCTTAAATCACGTGTTTTTTTTTTTTTTTTTACGAAACAAAGATAAACTCAAACTCGCAGGTCAAGAGGACTGCAAAACGTGACTCGACGATGTCCGCGTGTTTGGGTCAATTATTTCCGACGTAGTCGCGTCGTCCGTATAATCAATAATTTTGACCAACACCGCGGCATTTAAAAAAACAAACAAAAAACAAAGAACCCCATCCGATCGACGTAAAGTCTAATCTAATTTAAAATATCGAAATCAATCGTCGTCGCATCTCTACCCGACCACGACTGGACCACGCGTATCGCAGGTTGACCGTGTTCATATTGTATACAGATCGTCATGAGAACAAATCGTGACGGAATCTCCTTGAACTCGAACTCCGGACGTTCATCTCATGCGAACTTATGTTTAGTTCGTAAAAAGCCGTTGTTTTTTTTTTTTTACGATACCGCAATGTCTCGACACAAGATTTCCGCTTGATGAACTTATGCGTATACGTAGACCGTTAACTCACACAGACGCGGTACGTCTTCTCTCAGGCACACACACACACACACACACACACACACACACACACACACACACACAATGTAGTGCATATTTCGTTTCCGAAAAAGGGTTTTGTGCTCGCGTTCAACAAACCTATTTATTAAATTAACATTTCAATTAATCGTCCCTCGAGTGGCGGTGTAAGAATGTACTCGAATGGTGGCGGTAAACACTCACGTGTGTCATGTATGCATAATACATAGCAAGGGTGGCCAACATGACTATGTGTGTGAGCCACATTTATTAGTAAGGTTATATCAAGAGCCAAATTCTTAAAAACTGTGCGGTAAAATTTATATCAATTTTTGGAACGACGTATTCGTGTGAATCAGTTTATTCAACAATGAAACTAATTAAATCAAAATATCGTTCAAATTTGACTGATGATCATCTGACAGAATTACTAAGAACTGCTCTTACATAAATTCAACCAGATCTTAAGAAGCTTACTAAAAAAATAGACACGAAAAAATTACCACGCAAACAAATGTTTTAACTTAATGTTTAATTGTTTTAATTCATTATTCATATCAATTAATTTGTTTTTTGTTTATATTAATAATAAAATACAGATTACTGTACACTATAGCCTTATATGCATATACAATAAAAACATTTTTTTTTTTTTTTATAAATATATACAAAAAAATTAAAATATTTTTTGGTTTTTGTAAATAAGACCACTAGCCGCACACGACTATGACGAGAGCCGCATGCGGCTCGCGAGCCGCAATTTGGCCACCCCTGATATATAGGGTGCTTCAGATCTATTTGACAAAAATTATTTATTTCGTTATTTTTTAATGATTACTGTAACATTACACCGATAATCTATTATACCTTTTTGAAATATATAATTTTTTTTTCGGATATACTTATTTGATATCGTATTATCGGACTTTTAGTTTCAGACATGTTAGCGTTCAAAGTTAAGAGTAGTGGAGAAAGAAAAATCAATGTTCCCCGCAAAAACGTATTGCCACTACTCATTAAACTATAATATAGCGCTATATTGTTTATTTAAAAAAAAAAAAAAGTTGAAAAAACCATCACGTGAGTACACATACGCGCGTATATGTGTACATATTATTTATGCGTACACTTTCGTCTTTGTTGTTTCGATTTACGTATTGTAGACGAGAACTGAGTAGAGTAAACATATTTACAATTTTCATATTTTAACGCTGGTAAACACCTAGTGTACGGTACTAATTCGTTGCGAAAATATCAAACGGTATTCGAAAAGGGTGATTATTGTAAAGCACACAACACGTCGAGAATTATAACGCTTACGCTGAAGAAAATTACGGAGGAAAAATCCGATAAAATATTGCGATTTCGTCACGGTTTGGAAAACGCTTTCGTGAGCGATTTCAGCCGTTAAGAAATCGTTTGAGCCGTAATAATATTATAATGTGTTACGGGCGTTGATTATGGTATGTGTGGTGGTAAATATTTGTAAAACGAGCATCGGACTAACGAACGAAGAGAAATATTTTGTTTTTTCAAAAAATCAAGACTAAAGCGATCGTATTGTAGTTGCGTAATTACTACTTCGAAATGTTGAATACAGCTACGCGAGTGAAATATCCGTATTACGACGACGGGGACTCGGAAGTCTGCCGAACCCGAATCATATAGCAATATTTTACAACTGACCGGCAACCAGCTCAATTTCTGTGTAAAATTGATAAATAAATTTCAAAGTCTCACAGGCCAGTCATCAAGCACATTACGATTCCACACCAAAGATCTTTGCTTTACGACCGGACTCGATCGGAAATCAAGAAACAAGCATTACTAGTTGTGTGTTGCTTTGCAAAATATACGCCCGGGTGCATTTCAAAACTTGCAAATTAATTTGTTGAAAACTGAAGGTAATGGAGATCAGACTGTCTCTATATGACACTCGAGTTTTTAGAATTACAAAATAAAGTAGGTGTCACGTGGGAAAATACCATTTACATAAGGATAGTATGACGTGTACGATAATATACTGAATAAAAGCCAAGTGATATATCCGATTTCAATTGTCGATAATATGATTTCCTCGATATTTTGTACCTATTAATTCCAACAAATATGTTTAGTTGTGATTTTCAACGCGATAATAAGATGTTCGGAAGTGAAACCCAGCATAATTATCGTAGCTGAGTAAATATACAAATACATTTTTTCGAGGTTACTCGTGCTACCGTGTTTGCATATACGAAACGTGTATCGATGTTTAGACAGTTTCGTGCGAATGGTACGTAATATATTGTTCCGCCGCGTCAAATCATTCGTTCGGGTAATTCTATGAAACTATTTTATTTTAAGTTCCCCGAAACGTCATAAAAATCTAAGAGGCATAATATTATATTAAACCGTTCTCGTGTAGGTACGAACAGCGTTGGTAAATACATAAAAAAAAAAAGAAAAGCGTTCGAGCGACTCTTAATTTACACACGCTTATGTAAATATCATTTTGGTAGTGAACCATTAAAACTTACAAGGGTATTTATAGGAAAAATTAAAAAATACATAATCCATACCATTTGCGTGTGTGTGCGTGTGTGTGTGTGTGTTTTATTTATTGTATTACGTTCGGTTAAGTATTTGCGAATACCCTCTACGTCGAAGTGCCCACATGCATTTGGGTTAACCGGCATTATTTATGGTGAGTAACAAAAATCCTTGATGTAAAAATAAAATAATAAAAAAAAAAAAAAAAAAAAAAAAAAAACATAAAAAATAAAAAATACATATTAAATTCCCTGTTCAATGGGGCGGTGAATATAAATCCATTATTCGAATTGAAAAGACCCGAACATGAAACGCATGGCTTCCTTTTTCCCACATTCATTCGTTAATTAATGATTATTAATATTAATCGGCATTTTTTTTTTTCGAAATTAAATATAGACTTTTCCATTCAACACAAATCATACGCACATTATTATTATTATTACTACGCGAGTTTTCGTACGAGACGGACGATCGGAGTATTTATAGCGTTTCACGAGTACCTGCGGTATTGCTATACAATTAATTTAACTCGGCAGTAATTTTTAATAATTGATTTAATAATAAAATAAATAATATGATCCATATCGATACGCCGCAGCGACGCGACGATTCAAACGTGTCGCGTTGTAGTTATTCGTCAATACAGTACGATGACGACGACGAAAACGAACCCGGAAGAGGTGAATATTCTCGATAATTTCTGGCTCGACGACTCTAGCTTGTTACGGACTTGTGGCGTCGTTTTTAATACAACTCACTGACTTCAAATACCGTGAGAGATATAATTTAATAAAAAAAAAATTAGTCACACTTTGCAACACGGTTATTTTTCGCTTATCGCGAAAGTTGTTAGTGGTAGGTGTATTGGATTTCTAGAGAAACATTACAATAGTAAACCCGATACAAGAATTATTATTTTCCTTTTCAAACAATTTAAATGAAAATCTTGAATTCAGATTTCGACATTTTTAGCACCGTCTGTAAGATTATGTAAAATGATCTGTTTTCAGCTCAAAAATGGTTGAATCTTTTTGAAACGTATTTATTATAACGATACGCAAGTCCGTTTAAGAGAATCGGTCAAAATTGATCAGAATGTTGGGTTTTCAACACCAGTAATTTTGTGGAATTATCATCAATTAATTAAAAACGATTAAATTACAATTTTGTCTACGTCACATTTCACCGTTGTGTTCGTTTGTTCGTCAAACCGTCATCATTCTAGACTGGTATCGGTGTAACGAATGAGGAATAAAAAAAAACATCCGACCGGTGTCTATGAAAACGTACACACTATGTACTCAAAAACGTTTTACTCTTGTGCAGTAAATATAATAATAATAATAATAATAATAATATTGATCGTGATGATAGCGATATTCGCGAATTTCGTCCAACAGCGAAAATCTCCACAGCAAAAGGAAATCTGTACGGTAACGAAAAATAGAAGGAAAAAAAAATATTCTACACTGTTATATGTGTCACGAAAATGTTATTTTGTGAATTTATTGGAGCGACGTGAATGCATCATGGTAAGATTTAATAAAAAAAAAAAAAAAGTAGTCCTGCAGCAAGTTTTATAAAATAAAAACTACAATACACAATTTAGGTACCACGCAGCACGGACCGTCGTCGGTATGGCGAGCCGTCCGCTGCATTGTCGTCCACATAATACAAGATTTATATTTATGTAGTATAATAACACGTGTTTGGACCAATTCAGTTCTGTCGTCGGTGCACGCTGAGCTGCAAGCACGCACGCACACACACGCACACACACACACACACACACACACACACACACACACACACACACACACACACACGCACGCACACACACACACACACACACACACACAGTAATATCGTATTGTATAGCGACCCGGTGTCTGGTGGTAAGTACGTAGCGCGTTTGATATTCCACCGTGTCATATAATATACCGTCTACGCGTCATGATATTATAATTTTATAGTATACCGCAAGGGTGGCCAACTTGTGGCTCTCGTCGCGGTCGTATGTGGCTCACGTCTGCTTTATACAAAGAAATACACTTTGTCAAGAAAGTCGCATAACGTTGACGGACTTGTTGGATTATTTTTCGTAAGTTGATCAAAGCAAACTATCATTGAACTAATAATTTGGTATGTTTATCGACTATTGGGGCTACCTTTATCACTTTTTTTTTTTTTTTTTAATATAATTAGTTCGATATAAAATGCATTAAAACGATCGAAACGTTTTAACTGTCGATAAAATCATATTTGTCCGTGTGGCTCGTTACGCTATTTACGTTAGGCCCACCCTGTTAAAGTACAGTGACGTCGTTAATCCGGTGCGTCGCCGTCTCACGTTGCTGGTCGTCGGCTTTCAAAACACTGTCGTTTGTTCTGTGGACTAATGCCTCGCGTAGCAACAACTTGATATTATATTTTTTGAAAATTGCAATTAATTAAGGACTGCGCTTGTTAAAAAGCTATGTTTCCCCTGCCTATACGATTCACGTTATGAACGTTCAATAGACAGAAAACGTGTCCTCATTTAATGTCGCTTTTAACTATTTACTTTAATGTTTGTCTATCAAAAAAATAAATAAATTGAATGAAAAATAAATATATATTCCAATTTATCAAGTACAAAATAATATAATTTTTTACACTTTTTTAAAATATAAAATAATAAAACAACACCTTTTTAAATAGAAAATAATTATAAAATAATAATTATAATGTTTCTACTCGCACGATGATAATCAACAGTACAATAAAAAAAAGATACACTTATTCGAAGGGAGCCCCGAGCCTGGACTGACTATGCCAGGGATTGCCTTTGCCTTTCCTGTCCGAGACGTCTCCTTCCTTCTTTTCTAATTTACTTTAATTAATTTTACACAAACGTATATATATAAATGTGATAACGACATATTATGGTTTTCGTTAATTATTTGGGATTTATCGATTTAGCAAATAATCATTTTGTGCGATATTTACATCATCGTTGCATCATTATTTAATTTTTAATTTGTAACGTGATATAATATGATTACACATGTATACGCCATCACTAGGAAATCAAAACGCAGTGTTACATACTTAATGACGACGAGTTGGAATTAAAAACAATAAAAAAATAATAAAAACAACAACAATAATAATACGTAATAATACAACAACAAACGGAATTAATAATCATAAAAATCCGCGAGCACGTTATGTCGTTATCAAATCTAACGTACGTGAACCACGTTGACTTGGCATGCGCACTTGTGTATGTGTGTGTGTGTGTGTGTGTTATAGTTGCACCGTGTAGACGACGTGAACGACAATGCTATGGTGCATGTACGCGTCTTACACAAACTTCTTGTCGTAACGAAACTTGTGCACGAGCTCGATTATAAATTAAAACAAGATTTTTCCAGGTCGTGGCGGATGGTCCACGAAACGACTCAAGATACGGTCGGACTTTAACGACGATAACGTCTGACGAATAAACTCGCTCGGGATATTATTATATTTTCTTTTTTTTTTCTTTCGTACACGTCGCATACACAGCACACCGTACACAAATTATGTATTTTTTTTTTCAAAGAAAAAATGTTTTCTTCTCGCGAGAAAACTTTACAATTATTAAATTCCCTACTTTATAAATATATATATATATATGTATTTTTTTTTCGTCGAAAACGTATCATTTATACGAGACAATACATTAGCGACTCGTTTTATGAGAAAAACTATAAACTACATACACGTACGTGCAGTAACGCAAGACACCTGAATGACCCGCCACACGGCCCTTAACGTGATGTCTAGCTAAAAATTATTATTTATCTACGAGCGCGCGACGGACAAACTCGCGGGACTTGGTCGCTCCCGAAAGCGAACGCGTGCGTGCGTGCGTGCGTGTGTGTGTGTGTGTGTGTGTGTGTGTGTGTGTGTGTGTGTGTGTGTGTGTGTGTGTGTGTGTGTGTGTGTGTGTGTATTATATAATATCATTAGGGTTCTTAATTTGAAGTATATTTCATTTGAAATATTTCAATGAAATTATGGAATATAATTTTTTTTTTAAATACATGACATGATGTTGGTAAATAATAATATGATATGTATTAGTGAAATGTTATCAATCAGATTCTATCATTCCTTGATGATATACTTACAGTTTAATTGAGAATTTTTCTAGTTTCAATAAAAAATTATGTCAATTAATCATTAAATATAAAATTTCTCATAATTTTTTCAATGAATTACTTGAAATATTAAGATCTGAAGGGTTAGATGTTCCAAAAGATGTTAGAACATTATTAAAAACTCCTAAATCCAAAACTCATGAAATTAATCATATTGCAAATGGGTCATACATATATTCATATTGGAGTAGAGTTTATGGTAAAACCAGTTTTAGAATTATATTTTGATAGTCTAATACACTTGGATGCACTTATGTTGAGTGTAAATGTTGATGGTTTATCTATTACTAATAGTTCCAAGTCTAGCTTTTGGTCAATTTTGATATCTTTTATAAACATTCCTATATTAACTAAAATAGTCCTACCAGTAGGCATTTTTCACGGCAAAAGTTCAAAACCTGGCTCGGTATTTTCTTTTTTCAATCCTTTTATATCAGAAATGATATCAGTCACTTCAAATGGGATCCATGTAAATGGTAAAAAGTTTTTTATTTTCTATCGGACAAATAATATGCGATGCGCCTGCAAAAGCATTTTTATTAAATGTGAAGCATTTCAACGCTTATCATAGATGTAATTCTTGCATTGAAGAGGGAACTAATAGCAATAAAAGAGTATGTTTTTTGGGTATAGATGCACCATTAAGAACCAATGTGTCTTTTCGTCTTAAGAGCGATGAACATTATCATAAAGGACTTAGCCCATTAGAAGAATTACCCATTGACATTACTTCTGTCGTAGTTTTAGAATATATGCATAATGTTTGTCTTGGGGTTATGAAAAGGCTTTTACAATTCTAGAAAAATGGTCAAAAACCTGTTCGATTTTTCAATAAAGATTGTGAACAACAAATCTCCAAAGAACTAGTTAACTTACACCAACATTTACCCTTTGAATTTAATCGTTTGACTCGATCAATAGATGAACTTGAATATTGAAAGGCAACTGAGTATCGTACATTTTTATTGTATACAGGTCATACTCTGTTAAAAGGCCGTATAAAATCTTCACTCTATCGACATTTTTTACTTCTACATAGTGCTATTAAAATATTAATTTCTTATGAAACTTGTTTTTCCTTAAATGACTTGGCTAATAATTTATTAAAACAATTTGTTAAAGATAACCCTAATTTATATGGAGAGGAATATGTTAACACACAACCCCCCCCCAGGTACGTCCCTGATAAAAGGTGTTTGTATTTAATCGTTTTTCTATTTCACGTACTCGTGAGAATACATAAAAAGTTGGTACATTCAACAAAAAGGGTATTTAAAACATATTGTATTTCAAACCTCAATTCAGTGCTAGATCATTTTCTTTATCGGTTTGAGGAAAAAAAGTACAATATTGTTTAGCCGTTTAGGTAAAGGTTACCTCACGCTCGAAACATCCAGCGCTAGATATTTTTCTTTGTCAGTTGTTTTTGATGTATTGATATTGATAAACTCGAGAACATTCTATTTAAAAAACACGACCGTCAGCCGACGATAACTATTTTCGTCGACGATTTCATTTGTGAAACATAAAATACATAGAAAAACGCAGTTTTATTTCGATCGTATTTGTGATGTAAACGCTTTTTTTTTTTTTTTTTTTTTTTTGAAACGACGTCTGTTATTCCGAGTATTTGACGACACCTAGTGTTTGTCGTGTTTACCGCGGAGACGCGAAATTCGTGCTCACCAATACGAACGAGAAACAAGTAACTTGAACATTATCACATTGCCATTGTCGCCAAGCGCCCGATCTAAATCTTTAAAAAAATATCGGTCAATGGCCGTTTAAAAATCCGTTTTACTTTCTAGAAACGTTCGACTGGCAAACGCGAAAACGACTCGGTTAATCGGACGTGTTTGAACGTACAGATCACCCTTGACCAGGGGTTCCCGACCTAGGGGCAGTTACCCTTAAAGGGGAAAAAGGATTTTTCGAAGGTGTGTAAAAACTGAAATTAATTTTATTTTTCTGTACTTTATATCTATTATTACCATTAAATCCGCATCAATCACGTTTACAACTGTTGCGATGATATTACTGTCATGATTAGAGTCCGGATTTGTATGCACTCAAAAAAACCTAAAACGGTATGCATTTATGCATCTATAAACTTTTGAATATGCACTTGATATGCTCTTTTTTTAAATTATATGCAACAATACACTCTTGCCCAAAATATTTGCGTTTATTTGCATAATTTATCATACACTTAATTATGTTTTTGTAATTTTTTTAATTTCTTTCATAAATAATAATTCAACTAAATTAGATAGGTAGCTTAATTTTTTGATTGCAGACATCAATTTACAATATTGGCTGAGGAATAGTAAATATTAAAAAAAAAATCATATTTAACTAATAAAATAAATATTTTAAAATTAAGAATAGTAAAAAATAACAAATAAAATCATACTAAATCCTTCTTATACCGTTTCTTTGGTAAATATTTTTGAATAAAAATACAAAATAAAGGAATTAAAAAAAAAAAACACGGTTTTATAAACTTTTTAATACTTTAATAGATACCAAATATACTTGAATATGCAAACATTTTAAAATATGCCGCCATCCCTGAAATATGCATTTATATGTAAAATAAACGTTTTCCCGTGCATTATCTGTTACACAAATCGTCCACATTTCTTACTGTCATCGAACTGCATACACTTATTACAAACATGTAAACGCATACACATCCGGACTCTAGTCATGATTGATTTTATTTCGATAATAATATAATATCGCTGTCGATGGTTTTTGGACTATTATCCCGTGTCTCAATCCTAACGACACTGATAATTTTATTAGCTCATTACTCAAAACGAATACCTACGCCTACGCACGGATCACGTGCGTACGCGTTACGTTATTCGCGCACGGACGGGATAACGTTTTTATTCTCGAGTTGTTCTTTTTCGAGAACCCGATCGGACACCGCGGCGTGATCGAGACGCGACGTGTGATGCTGTAATAAACCGTGTGCATTGTACCCCGAGTGTGTGTGTGTGTGTGTCCGTACTTATTTATCGTTGTTTGTCAGTCGCTCGGGTCCGGGGTCGAGAGACGTTATAAATTTTCGTTCACGTCGGCTGCGACGACGGACGGCCGGCCGTGGGCGGATGGCGCGGGTTCGCGCGTTTCGCGTGTCGACGGCAGGGCGGCGGGACCCGGCGAGAAGGGGGGGTGGCGGCACAGAGGTGAAACGCTTTTTGACGGATAACAATAAAACAGAGTATTATAAACCGGAGCGGCGACGGCGGCCGGGTCTCAGCTGTTTTATTTTTCATCGTCATAGCGTTTTTTTCCCCGGCTCATATATTTTATTCTCTCGTCGGCCGTGCGCGCTCGGCCGCGTCAAAGGACGCACTAGTTACAGGGGTCGGCGGCGAAATTAACATTTTAATACGCCTCGAATTAACGGGACGACCCCGCGCGCCCGCTCTCGGTCGGTCCTAGGCGCCGTTTTATACGGCAGGAGTCGCCCCGACCAGTCGATCGCGATCGACTGGTCGATCGTTTAAGGACTATTGGTCGATCGTAGTAAATGTTAATTTGGGAGTAGCCGAATTGGTTCCCGTTTGAAAAAGGTATTTGATTACGTTGAGCTGAATTGGTTCACGTTTGTGTACAGGTAAAATCGTAACAATTTTAATACTTGTAATAATTGGTTAGGAAGTCGAGGAACTCCATTATTTCGAGGAAGTCCATTATACTTCCTTCTCGCGACTCCGATTTGGTCACACATTACTCCCCTCTCATTCCTTCAATTTATCTCTAAATAACTCCCCCCTCTGTACTCTTCACTCTAATCCCCAAATCTGTGACATCTCCCATATCCTCTTCAGATGCCCTAATCTATCTCTTGAGCGTCAAAAATTAATTTCCTTTCTCAACCTTCATTCCCCATACCTTTTGACAAAAAACTTATTTTCTCCTCCCAAATAGCCCAATATTATTTATTCAACCATTCGGGCTTTCTCATTTAACTAATAACGACTACAAATTTTCGTTAACCCTTATCCCTAACTGTCAAGATTAATCGTAATACAAAATCTAAAAAAAAAAAAAATAAATAATAATGGGTAATAATTACATAATGACAGACAGTGTCTTTCCACAGGGAATTCGGACTAGATTTGACAAAATAACAACAACGGATATTTTAATATTCCTATGCTTTATATTTGACCCGATAATTTTTAACTCTTTTTTTTTTTTTTTTTTTGAAAATTTTCAAACCTTTGTTCTTGAAGTATGGTGGAAATTTCAATTGTCTGGTAACTTTGCTTCTAAAGTTACGAATAAATTACTAAACTCCATACTATCTACATCCGAGTTACATACAGTTGATGGACTTCAATTTTCTATAGTATTTACTTTCCAAAAAAGTGTCTTTAGAAGGAAAAAAAAAAGAGAAAGAAAAAGAAATAAACATCATTGTAATACCGATAGGCCCTTCGTTTCACTCGTAATCTAAATAAAATAGTGGTGCGAAGCGATGTACTGTTGAGAGATCAAAGGGTACGCGAATGTAAAAAAAAAAAAAGATGCGAAACGCCAGTGTAACCCAGCAGTCATAAAGTCACCCTCCGCGCTAGCGATATAAAGCCGCGACGGACGTCCTGAGCAATATCTCGAATAAATTACGTGTCTTTTCGTCGTATATTGTTACCAGTGTTAGGACTTATCTAGATAAATTATTTAGATAATTATCATTTTATATGTTATCTTATCTAGATAAATAAATTTCAGTTATCTAAGTATTTATTCTAGACAAAAATGTCACTTATCTAGATAAATTTAAAAAATAAATTTTTTTGTGAAAATTAGCTATAATTATTTGATTTGTACGTAACATATAATCCTGGACTAAAAATATATGAAGTTATTCTCAAAAAAAAATAAATTATTAAATTATTCCCATTTATTACTTATAATTAGTTATCGTTATCAATAATCAATTTTCTGTATTATGTAATATCTGTAAATATATATTATATAATATACAAATTCATTTATATAAAACATAAATATCCTATATTACTGTAGATGTTACTTGTTTGTTGCGACCGGTATTGTTTACCAGAATTATATAAATATTTTAAAATGATAGTTAAAATAGGAATAATAGAAACAGACAAGTTATAATCGACGTCTAACCGCCGTCCGCCAAACAAATTCCATTGAATATAAAATTATTTGTTGGAGTTAATGTTTGGTAACACACATCGTGTTATAAATTAAGGAGAAAAAAAAACATAATAAAAGGAATGTACTGAGTACTCACATGACAGTATAATAATATACTGAGTATATATTATATATTTTTTTAAATATAAGTTATTTTAATTTTAATTTGTATAATTATCTGTTATTTATCTAGATAAATATTTTTATCTTTTATCTTTTCGTCAGACGAATTTGATTTGTTCATCTTTTATCTGTATCTTTGATAAAATGTACTTTTGTTATCTTTATCTTTATCCAGATAATTGGTTTGTTATCTGTTCCTAACACTCTGATTGTTACAATACGGTCGTCGGTGATTTTACCGACTCCGACTCCGTGTTTCGTACGACAGGCCTTCGTTTACCGAAAACGCACATCGTATTTTCGGACACGATTCACCGCAGCTGCGCGCACTCACCGTGGTTTATCGATGTTTTTTTTATCATCGACGGCAATAACGGTAATGAGGTGTGCGTGATGCGAGGACCACGCGCATTCGCCGTTACGTAACTTTATGCCCACAGAACCGAAATCCGACGGCGGCTTTCTGTTTTTAACGCACGAACACCGCCGAGGGACGGCGTTTAGACGCCGGAACCGTCCCTTTCCTACGGCCTCGTTTCGTAGACCCCACACGGGGTCGTTCCGTAACCATCGCGGTGACATAAATATTAGGCGAGTAGCAATTAAACGTGGAAAACCGCACGAGACCGGTCGCGTAATGTTGAGGCCACGCAGACTACGCTGCGTATACTACGTACAGATATTTTCTACTGTACACCGAACAGTTATCAGTAAAGAGCGGATTTTTAGGTTCTTAAAACCTAGAAATATGATGCTAATATGCTTCAAAAAAAACCATAAAATATTCTCTAAATATTCCTTAAATTTGTAAATACGCAAATACGATTTTTTTCTGAAATAGTTCAATAAAAACAATAGACAACTGTTAAGCGCCATTTTCTTGGTAACAGGAAATTATCGAACAATAAAAAATGTAAATTAGTTGATACAGAGGTATATAAATATAATAAAATATATGTTATGCGTGTGTTAATACGTTCGATTTTCCCGATTAGACCAATTCGGGGAAACGTTCAATTCGTCCGCGTCGTCGTTTGTGCCGCACCAACCCTGAGCGTCGGACGGACGTGTCATAATACGTCCGAGGCCTCGCTCCGACGTACGTTGCGCTGGCCCCGCCTTGTATGAATTTCGAAAATTTTTTCACAAATATTTAGCACGTAATTAGCATGAATTTGCACGAACAAATTCAGAATTCGCATGCAATTTCTTAAAATTCTAGATCAAAATTACGATGGACGGGGCTGGCGCAACGTTTCGCCAACCCCGCCCACTCGAAAAATTCAAATAAACCATTATCAGAATATCCTAATATTTAGCACGTAATTAGCATGAATTTGCACGACCATCGTCGAAATTCGCATGCCAGAATTTTGCGCGAAAATTCCGTTTTGTGATTTTACCCGTTGCGCCAGCCCCGCCCAGAAAAGAAATTTTGCAAATTGCGAAATTCTCACCATACTGATATTTAGCACGTAATTAGCATGAATTTGCACGACCATCGTCGAAATTCGCATGCCAGAGCGTTGCGCGCAAATTCGGTTTTGCGATTTTACCCGTTGCGCCAGCCTCGCCCCTAACAGAAATATTATAGTTGATAATGGTAAAATCGCAGAACGGAATTTGCGCGCGAAATTCTGGCATGCGAATTTCGACGATGGTCGTGCAAATTCATGCTAATTACGTGCTAAATATTAGGATATTCTGATAATGGTTTATTTGAATTTTTCGAGTGGGCGGGGTTGGCGTAACGTTGCGCAAGCCCCGCCCATCGTAATTTTGATCTGGAATTTTAAGAAATTGCATGCGAATTCTGAATTTGTTCGTGCAAATTCATGCTAATTACGTGCTAAATATTTGTGAAAAAAAATTTTCGAAATTCATACCAGGCGGGGCCAGCGCAACGCACGTCTCGCTCCGTGACGATTTTCGAGTCCAAGTTGTTATATAAAACGACGGCGGGATGGAAAAATAAAAACGAGTGAAAATGAATAAAAAAAAAAAAAATGTTCGATGTGAATATTACACGTTACAGGGCACTCGGGCCGGAATTTAATGCGTCAAACACTACTATATTATTATTACGTTTATCCCGAACGACGGCGGTGGCGGCAAAAGGATTAAACAAACCGCGTGCACCGAGACGACAAATTTATTTGCAAACACATCGTCCACTCGAGTAGTACACCCGGCGTACACGGGATCCGGAGGATATCGTCACACGTCCGTTTTTTTTTCTTTTCCACCGAGTCCGACTTTTTCCCGAATACTTTATTCGTCCTCGACTCCACGGCTCGATTCGTGCTGCAGTAAACATAGACCGTCATTTCGCTTTTGACGCATTTTAAGATTTTACTATAGGTGTCGTTAAATACGTTAAAATTACCTGACGACAATCTGCAGGTCGGTACAGAGAATCTTGATGCTATAGAAATCGACCACGGGAATACATTTCAGCGATTTATCTTTGTTTTTTTTTTTTTTTTTTTATAAAGCAGCAGTAACGAATATTAAACATTTTTTAAACGATTATGGTCAAAATCCAGTATGTTTGAATATTTTTTATGTTCAGAGAGGATTTTTTTAAATGTCACACACACTAATGGATAAAAGTTTAAAAATATTCGTGAAAGTAATAAATTAGACAAACAATAAAACTTTGCATTTGACAAAAACGTCTTTTCGGATTTTCCGTAAAACGTCAAAGTGAATTCACATTAAATTTTCTTGCCTCGATGTCAAAAAATGTAATATTTTATTTAATCAAATATTTAAAAGTGAAAAATTCAAAATCGGTTTCAAAGGTAGGCTCAGTTAAAAAAAAAAAAAAAAATCGTACAACATTTATAATATTATTTTGTAAATATAATCAACGAAATACTTTTTCCGGTAAAACAAACCCTAATATTATATTGTTCTCGTATTGGCAACATGGACGTCGGTAGGTATTTGTTTGCGGATTTAAAGTTTATTAGTTGCCGAAGTATAATGATAACTGTATAAAAGCTATTCGGAGGCGAATGATTTTTGTTGTGTAACGAACAGAGTCGTCTCTGAAGCAAACAAAAGTTAGTTGTCGATCAACGGACCGGCGGATCGTACAAAACTCGGCGGGGGGTGGGGAGGGGGTCGTTTTTAAAACGTCGCCTCGGTTACGAGTGGAAATAACGGGGCCGAAACGGCGTCGTCGTCGTCGTCGTCGTCGTCGTGCACGTGTCTTGACGACCACCACCGTTCCACGAGAGCGTAGGGTTTCCGCGATTTTCTCACACGCCGCGCGTGTTCGCACGACACACAATATATCCGCGCAGGTTATTGGACATCGATCGTGTGCATACGTGACGACAGAGTTTTCGGCGGCGGCGGGGCACGCACGTGCGGAAATGAAGTTGGAAAAACAACGTTAGTACGCGTGTATTACTATTATTAGAATACGCGGCTTACGATATGTACGCGCGCGTGGAGGTATTCGCCATAGAGCACTTGGTATGCGTCGCGCACGTACGTGCGCCAAACGATGATTTAGTTTCGGACGAGATTAAATTTTCGAACTGAAAACGAGTGCGAGTCGACGTTAACCGTTTGTTCGCGTGTGTGTGTGTTTGTTCAAGCGCGAGTGTAAACACGTTTTGCGTACGACTGTACGGTGTATAAACTCATAGACGAGACGGCGAACGCGGTTCGCGGATTTTTCATTCAACGCGACCGAATGAGCCGCCGACCTCTAACACGAGTATAATCGCGTATACAATTTATTAATATTCAAGTTTAAAAAGAACAATGTCGAGGGAAATAAATTTTCTTTTATTACGACAATATCGCTTAACACGATACTTTAGGGGTCGTGCCCGTAACACACACACACACACACGCGCGCGCGCGCGCGCGCGCGAGTGTACGTCCGTGAATATTACAAAAGTAAACGCGTTTAATTCGCAACAAATTATTATTATTATTATTATTATTATTATTATTATTATTTCGGTGTTGTAGAGAAAACAAAAGTTTAATAAAATGAAAATATTACACGCAGAAATTGCCGAGAAACGAATTACGTTCCGTAACGCTACCCGCCAGAATAAATACGCGCGTGTCGCGCACACTTAGCTGAAACCGAAATTATTCGTGTGATTCACTCGAGAGGAATTTCGTTTTGGAAACGTTCGGGGTTCGGGCGCGCGACGAAATTATAATAATAATAATAATACAGAGATCGTGTGGTCGCACGTACGGAAACGATTATGCGGATATTTTCGAACGCCGTGCGATAATGCTCGGTGCGAGCGAAATATTGGCATTTTAGATTCCGGACGGGACGACGACGGAGTTACGGTGCCGGCAATGGACCTGGCGTTATCTCCCAGAAAAGCGCGTGGCGTCGTTATGTTATGATTCGCTTTTAGATTTCCAAACGTGCTTTCCGACGACGGTAAATAAAACCTGACCGTAAACGCATAGTAGTGTTGTATATGGATACGTGTGATAAACGAATAAAACATCAAAACTAAACTAAACCTCGTCGTTTATACATACCTAAATAATTAAAATTTACCTGTTATGTTATGGTATATATTATCAAGCAGTATATCATTATGGTATTACGATTTGGGGCTGTACAACTGAAAATGTGATTAAACTAGTGATGGGCACTACCGAATAGTTTACACTATCGTAATCGAATGTTTTTTACATAACCGAATAATAGTTTTTAAATAAAAACTATCGAATAGGTTGATAAACTATCGAATATATCGTGACTATTCGAATAGTTTTGGAATGACTATCGAATAGTTCGAATAGTGAACTACTATCGAATAGTCCGTAAGTGACTATTCGATAGTGTCCATCACTAGATTAAACCACTTAAATTGCAGCAAAATAAAATGATAAGAGTTTGTTTAGGTAAACATGGTCTAGTAGGGTGAACACTACAAAATGACCAAGAACTAAAAGTATTACCAATTAATTTAATATATAAACAATTCGCCATATTATGGGTTGTAAAGAATATAAACAATTGGTTCGATATAAGTACGATAGATTTAAAAAGAAAGGATATAAATTAAAATGTAAAAAAAAAAAATGTAATATGACTGTGTAACTCTCTATCTTCGCCACAAGCAATGCTTATGGGTGATAGATAAATCATTAGCGAGTACATGTATTTTTTATTTGTAAACATAATTGTTTGATTTAATTAAACAAAAATAAATAAATAAATAAAAAATGATAGTGTTGTGAAATGAAAAAAAAAATGAGATTTTGGTAAGAACGCCGATAACGATCTGATATTTAGTTCGTATAAATGACGTTGAAAAGAGTGGATTTGCATGGCTAGTGCTTGTTGATAATGTGGCTCTGGGTCTTTTTGGCAGACAACTTTTTGGCGAATATCGTTTTCGGCCAAAGACTTCTGAGCAAGAGGGCTTTTTAGTGTAAGGTCATTATGTCGAGAGAGAAAGTCCGTTTGACTGTGAGTCGATTTCGCGTACAGTAAATTCCATAACTCGGGGTGTAATATGAATATTATATAATATGTAGTAGGCGTTCGCGATCAACACAGTTTTTCTCGACGACAAATAATAAATGTTTGAAAACAAAATGAAAATACAATTTTAAAATGTAAATTACGTGACATCGTGTACACCGGCTACAGTACGTTCGTTTTATTCACGTTGAATGATCGACGAAAAAAAATTTCGTTGAAAATCATTTTTGCAGTAATGAATAGGAAATATATTTTAAAGTAATGTTTTATATCACCATAATGTAGGTGCGCATATCTTAATTTTTGATTATAAATATTATGACGTATAAAATAGCCTCATTCAGAGTTGCCTGTTACACTTTTCACATCAAAAGCACTCGTAAAATATAAATTATCCGAAAAACTGAAAAAGTCATATTATGTTTGACGATTGACAATGTAATACATTTTTTACAGTTTAGACCTATTCACTTTCATTGAAATGTATCGAAAGTGATTTGAATGTGTATTGTTTTAGTTTGTTTGTGAACCATTGTCAAATCGAACGTACGGTCGTCTTTGATTAGGTCCGAATGAGTCGACTTGTTGAGATCCAATAACTTTATTGAATTGAATGATTCGTAACGAATGCCAAGAGCTCGCAGTAGCTAATACGGTAAAAACGAAAAAAAAACACGAAAGCCAATATTTAATGCATTTTAACAATTGTGAATAACCGCGTGACACTCGGTCATGACAGTTAAATAAATTAAGTTCCTTTTATAAGTCATAATACCGGAGATGAGAAGAACTTAGATCGATTCAATTTCAAAATGTAATTAATAGATAGCAAATGAAAAAAAAAAAATTGTTTTATCCCTCACTGTAACTCTACGCTAAGAAAATAACTGTGCGTAGAATCCAAGACGTCGCGAGGAGAGTGTATTACGAGAGGCGTAATACTGACCGAGAAAAACAATTATTTCATAATAAATTACTAAGTTTCGGTATGTAAAATGTAATAAATAATACACATTACCTATATTTTATGAAAAAGTCTCATACAAAAGTTATTTTATACTCGAATCATTTTTTCCACTTGCCCGATCAATATTGAAAAAAACTATAAAATTTTACTCGAGTTCGAAATGTCATAATGTATTACGGTCATTGTGAATGTACATGTCCGAAATAAATAACAATCACATCAAATTGACCAGTTCAAAAAAAAATTTACCGATTTTAAGAAAAATTAAAAAAAAATAAAGGTCTTAGCCCGTCCTGTTTTTATATAAGTTTATTTTAGATACACCGAGTACAGGTAGCATAGAAATTAGAAAAATTAATTTGATACGTTTGTTGATTTTTTTGAATTTTTATTTTAATCACAATGTGTACGTAACTAAACGCGTGAGTGAGTGCGGGATTTTGTCTAACATGCACTCGATTGATGCACCGAGAACTATAATGGTATACTCCGTGATGTTATATAAATTATGTGCAATAACCGCTGAATTATCCAACATTAATTACATTTTATACAAAATACTTGTGTACACACGCACGCACACACACACACACACACACACACACACACACACACACACACACACACACACACGCACACACACACGTACTGTATGTACATGCTATAATGCAGCACTATGCTACAAGGGTAACAATTATAAAAAAATCTACAACGCTATGCATACATGTGATATAAAAGTAGAATGTTGATTTTTGAATAATGTTATATGATAATTAGAGTTCAATGCTGATCATTAATATTGTTGAAACTCATGATGTGATTTGAAGTACGTCGTTAACGCAGAATGTTTTTTACACGTAGGATTCCACAGCGACCTTCAAACAATGATATCGTTTTGAAAAGTAAATTATTAAATATTATTCCATTGAATATAATTCACAAAATGTATTAGTTTATAGATAATAATAATAATAATAATAATAATAAAACACATGTACAGTATTAAGTTTAGTCGTATACTTTTCGATCAATATTCAATTTTGTTTCGAGGCAGCCAAAAATATCATCACTTCAAAATAGCTGGTGAAAAGCGTTTTTCAAGAAAATTTGATAAAAAAAATTAATACAAATATTTTGCGTTACTAATTTTAAAAATGGGCGAGAAAACTTCACTTGTTTTAGTTTTATTTAGATAATTTGCACTTTTCAAATATGTCCAATCAAGAACGGAATGATAAATTCTTATAATGGGTTTCCTATGATTTTTTTTTCTTAAAAGCGATCTTGAATTATTGTTCTATAAAAATAGCTCTATCGAAACCGGGTGTTGAAAATAAGTGTTGCTATTTAAAAAAATGTAAGTTTTATTGCACATGCGCAAAATAACATAATTAAAAATTCGAAAATGATCACAAAATGTGTATTTTAGTATTCCCTAACTCCTCGAAAAACCCCCAATTCAATCCGAGGTCACTGAACAGAGATATTTCGTGTTACCATTTGAGTGAAACACCCTGTATATATATATAAATATAAATATAAGTGTGCACCTGAAAAAAATTTTATTTTCTGGACAATCAGTTAAGTAAAAAGTACTGTAATGTAAAGTTGTACGGAAAACTTTTCACCATCGTATCCAAAGAAAAGCTACACGTATGCCACCTGTTCAGCAAACATATGACTGGAGGGGTTATTCTGCCTCCGTTGACTTGGCGTTTACACGAACTTCTACAATTGTGACCGTACGGGAGTGTGCGTGTGGAGGGAGACCTTTGGCATTCTCTTTGATTCCCATTGTGTTCGGAAAATACAGTTTGAACTTTGGATATAAATCCTAAATTACGAAAGTGGCGGGCATACAATTTGAATAAATAGTGCGTATATTATGTATACAAGGCATACGCAATATATTTTTCCTTTTTTATTTATTCTCTTTTCCTATTCACGTTTTGCAGACATTTAAAATGTATAAATCTATACCCCTGTCAAGCTGGCGCTCGAGGTTGTGTCGTAAATTGATATTATCGAACAGTTTTTTTTTTCGATTAATTTACGTTTACATTATCATATTATGACGTGTCATGTCGCGTAAAATAATAACGATTAGGACACACGACGAGGCGAATTTCGCGAACAAGAGAGAAAATTCGTCAGTCGAACGGCTAATCGGATCGACAGAGCGGTCTCGTAATCGTCGTATCCGCATAAAATCGAGAATTATCACGGCGACGTCGATCGAAATAGTCAAACGTGATTCTACGCGATCGGAATCTGAAACGCCAACGCCATCGAACGTTTAGTCGCTCTCGAGTATCAAGACGGTATGAATTATTACGTTCACTTCGGAGTCGGGGTGAATGGATTACGTTGCACAGTGATCTGAAAACGCATTTTAGCATGTCTGAATGCAAATTATTGAATTCAACAAAATTATATTTTTGGTACCTGTTTATACTAATTGTTATAACTAGAGTTCGGATTTGTATGCACTCAAAAAGCCTCAAATAGTATGCATTTGTGCATCTAAAAACTTTTAAATATGCACTTGATATGTTTTTATTTTTTTTAATTATGTGCAAAAATATACTCTTGCCCAAAATATGTGCATTTATTAGCATAATTTTTTTATGCACTTAATTATGTTTTTGTTATTTTTTAATTTCTTTCATAAATAATAATTCAACTAAATTAGATAGGTAACTTAATTTTTTGATTGCATACATCAACTTACAATATTGGTTGAAGAATACTAAATATTTAAAAATGTATTCAACCAATAAAACAAATATTTTAATTAGGAATAATAACAAATAATAAATAAAATTCTCTTATACCATTTCTTTGGTTAATATTTTTGAATAAAAATACAAAATAAAGAAATTAAAAAAACACGGTTTCATAAACTTTAATAATTTTATAGGTACCAAATATGCTTGAATATGCAATCAATAAAAAATATGCCGTCATCCCTGAAATATGCAATTATATGCAAAATAAACTTATTTCTATGCATTATCACTTACACGAATCGTCCACATTTCTTACTGTCATCGAACTGCATACACTCATTAAAAATATGTAAATGCATATAAATCCGGACTCTAGTTATAACCTATACGAGACGATAAGATAAACTGTTTGCTAATATGAACGCCATAAACACAATGAACGTTTAAGTATCGATCGTAAGTTGATAAAATTTTATCTGAAATTAACCACTCACGGAATGTGTCATTTTACTTTCTACGGCTACTGTGATTACACCTTTAAAGTTAAAATAATAATTATTTTTCTATAATATACACAATGGATCATTTAGCTCAACGTAAGTACTTGAAATTCGATCATTTTTATATTTTAAACCCTACAGTTTTGACATATATTTTAAAATAAAATAAAATTACTGATAAATACGCGTTTTATTCTAAATAAAATGCCATAGCTAAAAATTAACAAATTTCCACAAGTTATCAGTTTACGGAATTTATAGTATGTAGTTGTAGTTTAAATATTATGTCATTTCCATTTGCCCTAATCTGCCCAAATCGATTAGGTACTTACTTGTTTTTTTTTTTTTTTAGCTGGATGTAGTCGAAATAATAAGCCAAATATGAATTATTATGATCTTTTTGAAATATTGCGTGAAAAAAGACCTCTTAAACAATCCAATGTTGAGTGAAGAAAAATGTTACTGAATAAAATATTTATTAAGTTTTTATTAATTTAGATACACAGAAAAGTATGTAACTAAGATAACATTTTATCAAAAATATGTTACGAAAATACTATACCTGCTGTAACTTGATCAGTTTTTACTCAATTTGAATTTTTTTCTTTCTTAAATGATATAGACAAATAAGGTAAATAAAATGGATGTTTCAAATTTTTCAAAAATTAAATTCAATAATTTTTTTTTTTTAATTTTTGATTTTTTTCAAAAAATAAAAAAGTATGTATTTTCAAATTGAGCTTTTTACACAGTTTATTTATTTTTTTAAAACTCATTTAAAAATACTGATTTACTGATGAGATATTAATTTATGTAAGCTAGTTGGCGTTTCAGACCACTGTGCGTCGTAGCGGTTTTAATCGCCGTACAAACGTCACCGATCGTTTTTGTTTTCGTTTTGCCCGCCGCCGCCGCAAACGAACACGCGTGTGTTTTTCGTCGCGTTTTTCCGATTCTCCGAAAACCCACGACAATCGCGCGATTAATTAATAATTATTATCACACGGCGTTAATTAGTCGAATGTTAGATCGACGGCGCGGCAGAAAACAACGACAACGACTCCGGTCGTACAAGTGCAGCGATTGCACGCGTCGAGACAACGTGACGCGGTTCCGGGGAATCCGTAGGTGCCGACAAGCGTGTACGAGACGTCCAACACGACGAGGCAATGTCGAAAAAAAATCGATGATAAAAATGAAAATCTATAATGTCATTGCCTATCTACGGGTTGACTTTTGTCAAGATAAGCCGAACGCGTTATTTTTTACACGCGTCTCAGGTAAACTGTCGCAGGCTCTCCTCTATGGTCGTCTGCGTTTTTTTGATTTTCGACGGCCTCGTCGAAGCGAAAACTCTCCCGGCGACACGGTCGGACACACGGAGTGAACATTCGCGGCATTGTTCTCAGCAACACCCAAATTAGTTCGCCGGCCAATCGATAACATACGAATTAATATGGTCGCGTTTACACGGAACACGGCGGCGGTGGTGGCGTTGGCGGCGGCGGCAGCGTTTGACTCTTTTTTTTCTCTACCCCCCCGCCACAACGGTAAGGGACATAATATTTACCGACCGTTTTGCCCGTCTTTTTCGAGACAACGGCGGTGGCGGCGGAGATTTAAAGTGCTTTATATAAGAATTACGGAAAAACGTATTACGGGCCTTCGGCATTTTTGTTATTACGTTGTTCTCAGCACGTGCACAAACACGCGCACGCACTTACAAACACATACAAAACACAAACACACACACACACACACACACACACACACACACACACACACACACACACACATACGCGCGCGCGAACGAGATCAGATTAAATTTTTTCCTCGCTGCGGCATGTGCGGACAATTGCAGTCTCGCTCGGAGACAACGCGAGTATAAGCACGGTAGGTGTTTATGGGTACCTATTTTCTACTACTATTTTTTCTTCCGTTTTTTTTTTTTTTGTCTTTTGTCTTTTGTTTTCTTTTTTCTCTTTACGCACGTCGAATTTGCCTATCGAACGAATGTCTGTGTGTGTGTGTACCGCCGGTGATTTGTCGTATTTACCTACGCGATGTCCCGAACGGGTCACGTCGACTTTCATATTTTTCCCCCCACAGCCCGTCGTCACTAAACCTCCGAGCGGTAAAGTTCGACGTTCCGGTCGATCGCCCCGATCGCGGCGGACCAAGGGCCGTATTTACGCCTAGGCCCGTGGGGCCCGGGTCTAGGGCGGCTTATTTTTTGGGGCGGCAAATTTTGTAAGAAATTAATAATAAAAAAACCTATAAATATTTTATGCGTTTATGTAACTGCGTAAATTAATATTATGTACTATTTAGTAGCGTAATCATCTTTTTTTTTTTTAAAAATCTGACAAAAAAAGAAACGCCCAAGAACTTTGTAAGATGTTGTATACAAATGATTATTTAATCATCGATTTTTACCCAAACGTCACAACAGCTTTACGTATGTATTTGTGCACGTTTGCAACAAATAGTACAGAATAGCGGTCGTTTTCAGCATTGAAAACAGTAAACTCGCATCTTCGTTCAACTTCGGGGTCAGATAGATTAAACGCGACATCAATACTACACGTAGAATCTGAGATGCTTCGAATTAGAAATAACGATGATATTGTAATCGACGATTTCGCGTCTAAAAAAGTTCGTCGTAAAATGTTATAGATAACATAGGTATAAGATTAAAGATTATTAAGATTATTTTAAGATTAAAAATGTGTACTGCTAATGCCTAATTAGAATTTATAATCATTTGTTTTGTTTATAATGACTATTGACCTAATATCTTTAAAATGAAATAAATTCATTAGAAATAATTACAATATTTTTTTGTCTTGGGATAGGGGCGGCATATTCAAAAAGGCCTAACCTAACCGCCGGCGAGTGTTTCTCCGACCGACACGACGAATCGCGAGCGGTTTAAATCGGCCGGGCCGGTTTGATTCGACGACCGTGTCGGAACGACGAGCGTGAAAATAATAATGTCATTGCGGCGTGGCGCCTACGGAGTGAGAAACGCGTTTATGACGGAGACCGCGACGACGATTCGACGTAAAAACCAAAAAAAAAAAAAAAATTGGAAAAACACGAAAAACTAAATAATTTTTAACGGACCGGCGGCGTGCGCATCGCGATGGCGGCGAAACCCGAAGCGCGCGTTTGACGAGGACGACAGACTCCTCGCGGTGGTAACCTCGCCGTCGCGTCGTGTCGGCCGCGCGGCGTGGAAAACGCCAGAAAATACCGTCGGAAAGCAATTTGCCGCCGCTCACCTCGCGTCTACACGCCAGTACAAGTTTTGTATATAATTGCGTCTGGGATAAGTGTGCACAACAACCGCGAACGTTACGCTCGTACGGCGAGCACGAGTGACGAGTGTGCGGAATAGGATCGAAAGAGTAAAATAAAAATACGTAAAAAAAAAAAAATAAAAAAAAACACGAGAAAAAAGGTTTTTATAAATCGAGTTATGCACACACGCGCGTGCTTAAATGCGTAGCGTACTAACACACACACACGCACACGACGCCCGAAATTCCTCCGGGGCCGACTTTTCTGTTTGGAAATTACTTCCGTTTCTTTGATGTCCCACCCCACGTCACGGCCTAAACTAATTAAGTCATTATTCCGCTCTCCCGTCATCGTCTTGCGCGCGCGTTTAGTTCTCCCTCACGCTACGTTCATCCCCTCAGATCGGGGATGCTATTATTCCCGACGTTTTCCTACCATAACACGGCCGTCTTCACTCACCTACTACCCGTGTTCACCGGGCCGACTGTATATATACACACGTCTTCCGGAGTAAATCAAGAATCGAAATCTCCCGGAGCCCAGAGGAAAAATGTTTTTATTTATATATATATACATTTTTTTTTTTTTATTTTTTTTTTACCTGCTCGGCGGCGGCGATACGTGCCCGTCCTTTCACCCTTTTGCGATGCCGAGACGGGCGCGTGGCAATAAATAATAATAATAATATCAAAATAATAATAAAAAGAAACAAAAAATTCCGGTATCCGGCGTGGGGAAAATCGAAATTCCCCGAACGTTCAGATACGATATTATTTTCTTTTACTCCTCAGAGTCGTATAATGACTTCCCATTGTGAAGCGGTCGATTTTTTTTTTTTACGCTCACGAATTAAACACAACAGAAACGATGATTTAAAGGTGACTTCCCCGTATATATAAATATATATGTTATTGCTGTCGATGTCGCTATGCGATATTGAGGGGTAGTAAAAGAGCACTTGAACTTTTTTCGAAAGAATTCGCGCCATCGGCATAACGGCGTTCAGCCGATCGTAGTTTTTTAACTAAATGTAAAAATCTAAAATCTATTGGCGTGACGCCCACGCGTCGTCAAACGATATTAAATTATCATAACTATGCTGAATATTTTTTGAAAATTCACCAAGTCTGTACACATATTATGTACACGTTCTACTGTAAACATTACGCACGTCTGCTTCCGACTACTGTAACGTAAAAAGACTATTTTCGTGAACTACAGTGAACGCCAATTAAAATATTAATTTCGAAACGAAATCCGAAATTTTTTCTTATTTCCACTGGAAAATATCGCAGTCTAGGTTTTAGTTACCTATTTTAAATGTTCGTTTTACACTCAAATCATTTGGTAGATGATATTTTTTTTAAATTGATCATATTTATTGATACACATCACAGCCAGAGCCAGAGTTAGGGCGGGGAGACCGGAGCACGGACCCCGGGCCCTGCGCTTGCGATAAAAAAATTTGAACGAAACAAATATTCAAAAAATCTATTATCTTTATTTTATAATTATAATCGATCGTGCACTTCTCTCGACTGATTGTCAGATCAACGTACCGCCAACGGTATCAGGTCACATCCCCGTCTCAATTTCCCCGTCAGACATTTCCCCGTCCTCATTTCCCCGTCGGATATTTCCCCGTCTGTTTAATTTCACCGTCTGACATTTCCCCGTCCAATTTTTTTTTTAACAAAACATTTAATGTAGAATTTTAAACATTAAAATTGTATACGGTACATTCTTATACTTTTTATGTACTCTAAAGCCATAATAAATAATATATAAACAAAAAAAAAAAAATAAAAAAATGACTACAACTTTTAAAAAGTAAAATTAAAATATAAAATATGTAATAGGTATATAAAACTCTATAAAATTAGCGGACACGTATTTTATAGAGACGACGATTGTCGAAAGACTGTTCGTGTATAATTCTAATACCATTACACTAGTACCTATGTACTTACCTACCTACCTAGTACCTTTCATGAATGTTGCCTTATCTAAATATGTTTTCGTATATTCCGGAGTCAGATAGCCTTATCCAATATGAGTACCGGTTGTGACTTACTCATACAATGATAGTTTATCAATAGGCAATAAAATTTATATTTATTTATACTGATAAAACATAATTAATAACTTAAATTTGTTACAAATTTTATATTTTATAATTTGAAAGTGAATTGGACGGGGAAATGTCAGACGGTGAAATTAAAAAGACGGGGAAATGTCCGACGGGGAAACGAAGACGGGGAAATGTCCGACGGGGAAATTTCAGACGGGGATATGACCATAAATCCCGCCAACATTATCGTACGGATTCATTTGAAATTTTGAGGAAATGTATTAATTTCTAAAGTGCGACAAAGAAAGCATTATTTTCCAAAATGCATGTTCATTATGGTCGATATGGTTTAAAACGTTTTATGATTTAACGAGTATTTCTGTTAATTATAATTATTGTTATTGCATAGACGTAAATGCTGACTGTAAAATAAATATATGTTAACACATAGATATATAATGACTACGGATACAGGCCCGAGTATCTATGGCACATTATTTTATCATTATCGCTGCGATTACACCATAGATTAATTTTATTTACTATTTTAATATTATAACTCCATGGATTACACACCAGTATTCTATGGCGAAACAAAGGAATATTACTTTAATATTATACAATAATTATTATGTACGTAGTAATGAAATAATTACTCCGTGGCAACCCCTTACGTGCAAGTTTTTTAACGATTATTATTGATTTTAAAAGATTAAAGTTCTTTAGTAATTTTTAATTTAAGTCACGTGAATTTTGAACAATCTTTCCGTCATAGAAAGACGTATCGAAAATGCAATATCGCATAACTAATTATTATTGAAATGTAAAACAAAAAAAATATATATTGAAATGGAACTTGAAACCTGCGATTTTGGAATAAAAATCAACGAAAAATATTTTGTATTATTATTTATTGATGGGAAAAAATGAAGTTCAGAATTCGGATTATTTTTTATTTCATGATTTTCTAAACATTTATAAACACATTTAACTATATATTCTTATTAACTTAGAGCAATTAAAACCATTATTAAATGTTAGAATGCAAAACCTATAAATTGAACAAAATTTAAAATTTACTTACTTAAATTATTATTTTTGTTTTTTAACACAAAAACGATGGGTAATTCAGCAAGTTTTATATGATTTGGTATTTTTATAAGAATAGGTAGTGTTAATTTAGATGAATAATCTCTATATAGTATTCAGATTTTTTTGTAAGCGTTTAACAAAAAGTAATTTAAGTCCATATAACAATAGGACAAGGCTTTAATTCACTGCAATACTTTAATTTTACTCGAACTCTTAAGTAAACATGTAACTAATAAAAATACGTTCATCGTACTGAATTTTAATATAGTCAAATTTACAATATTGGTACGCTAAAAAATAAACATAGATTTGACTAAACGGGTGTAATTATATTGTATACAATAACTTCAAACAACATTGTTTTTTTAATTTTTCTGAAGTTTTGCTTAAATTTTGCTTTTACTAAAAGATTTGAAACATATTTTATACCATCGTCTTAACTTTTAAAAAGTTTCAATCGATCAGTTGTGTTGTCATACGCATTTAAAGTTTGAATTTCACGAAAAACCCGTCGGTTTCATCGTGATTATAACTAAAAATCAGACGAAATAAAATAATAAATGAAATAGTAATCCCAAGTCACAATTTTTTCGATTTTTCAATACTATTTGTAAACTATACGAATAAAATTATATTTAATTGTATGCCTAATTAGCAAGAAAATTTTATGAGACAAAGAAGTTGTTTATTAAGCTCAATATTTTGTATGACTAGAATCAATTACCTTACTATCATGTACTGTATACAAATATTATCGATATTTATTGAAAAGCTCGAATTTCCAGCTCATTACATGTTTTAGTTATGACCAAATAACTATGTATATTCTCCTTTCAAATCTTGAAAACACTTTTACGAACGGAGAAAAATCATTTCAAAAGTTACATAACCAATAAGTCTTTTGCTTAGCTGAAATCTAAAATAGTTACGATTGTTTCCAGGTTAAGTTTAATATTTATTTGGTTTATTGAGTAAGTGGAGTATACTCACTTTTAGAGAACACTTAATAAATTAAGCCAATAAATCAAATTAGTTAAATAAATAAATTAGTTCATGTAAAAATATTGATTTTATCTACTTATTTGTATATTTTATACTTATGGCTATATATTTTATGTCCGTGTATTAAACACACACACACACACACACACACACACACACACACACACACACACACACACACACACACACACACACACACACACACACACACACACACACACACACACACACACACACACATATACATATTTTTTATGATATGCGTACATTATTTCTGCACAGCATTTACTTATGATTTATAATTTGACACTTAAATCTGAAGAGCATCACGAGCCGTCGTCAATTTATCATAAAATCGACATTATCATAAGATAAATTCATGACAATAAAATAAAAATTATTTTTAAAATGGTTTTATGCTTTTGAGTATAAGCAATAATAAGCATCAAAATCATTTTTTGATTACGTTCTACGTACAGATTGAATTTTTCCATAAATACATAAATTATTAAAAAAAAAAAAAAAAAAAAACTGTTTTCGTTAGTAACACGATTTGTTTGATATAATCACATTAAACGGCTTTGAATTTCATTTTATCATGTGTTTTTTTTTTTTTTTTTAGTAAAATAATTTCGTAGTGCAATAGGACGTATTCTGATTATATTTTCCAGAGAAAATTTTTCTGTGAATAAATATTTTATGAAACAAAAAGTGTTTGCATACATTGTACCACTTAACTGATACAATCATATTGAGTTGGTTTGGATTTCAGATATATCAACTCTCTAAACCTCATCAGAATTAAATAACTAGGTACTCAAAAATCTCTAAAGCGTTATATTTATTTAAATAGTACTTACAGTTACTTTAACATGGGGCAAACACCTCATATTGTTTTACTTCGAAATTCAACGTGATATTTGTTTTGTTTTGTGGAAAACCTCTGTAAATGTTTTCTGTGAAATTATTTCGCACCAAAATGCACTTAACGGCAAAACTTGATTTGATACGTAGACCTGCGCCGTGAGTTACATAATTCAATTTATAAGAATTGAGAATTTATCGGTTTTTTTTATCTTTCGTTTATTAAACCAATTTAACACACATTAACACACACACACACACACACACACACACACACACACACACACACACACACACACACACACACACACACACACACACACACACACACACACACAAATTACTAGGAAAGATCGAAAAAATTGTAATGTACGTCTAGATCTGCACTTTTGTGAAGTCTGACAGTGGTAACAACAATATGTTTTTTAGATTCAAATTTAAATTAGATTTTAGGGAAAAATTTGTTGAAAATTCTATCTATATTAGGGGAATGTGTTTTTACCTGTTTCAGTCAATCAAGGATGCAATTTGTATTCAATTTAACTTCATAAAATGTGTATCTTCTTTGTTCGGATGATACATGAAATTACCGGGAAGAGCGATATTCATCTCCAATATAAGATGACCCCAGACAGTGCATTTTTTGAATATAGCCATTAAAGACATTGCGAATGAATCGGTAATATGGAAATAAAACTGTAAATAAATTATGTGTTTTGGACATATGTATGATAATTCGTGAAAACATTTTGAATAAAATCGAAAATTATTATTTGTATATTGATTTTTTAATATAAATAATATAAAAAAAAAAAAAATGGGATTAGTCAAATTTCGAATTTAAAATTGTTTTAATCACAGCAAAACACATGGTTTTAGAATGTTAAATAGATATCAAAAACAACCGAATGCTTATTAATCTAGTATACACTATTCGTTAAAGTCACATGTAATATTTATAAGTATAGAGTTTATAAAATTATATTACTTGTGAATAATTTTTTTTTTTAGAAATTGTAATTGCATATAATTTGTTTAAATGTTTTAATGTTTAAATGTTTAAAAAATAACATTCGATTATTAATATTTCCTTCTAAGGAAATATTATATGAATGAATTGATTGAAACCTGAGGTTTGGAGATCGAAGTCAAAAATAAAAAAATATCGTCATTGATTTATTGCGCTAGGCTTTGTGTTTTCGTTGGTTTCAATATCATACTCCTCAAAGTCAACAATAATGATACTAAATCAATAGAACCTATAATGAAATTTCGGGCTAATTTACGTGTTCTAATTCGGGATTGAAAGATAAAACTGGAAAGTGAAAAATTAAAATGCTGAAATCGAACACATTTCGTATTTATATGCACGCACTAAGATATATTTCAGAACCATTAGGAATCAGATATTGTTAAATTACTACATTTAGATGTGATATAATCTCTGACTGAATTCACTGTTATGTAAAAATATAATATTTTAATTAAACTCATAGTTTCTTTATAGGAGCATCTTATTATAAATAATTATCGTTATCTAAAACAAATATATATATAAATCTTTTTAAGTGTATATATGTGTCGGTTTATATATTTTTTACAATTTCATTTATGTATTTAATATACGTGGTAGTGTATCTTCAAAACGTTACATTAGATCAGACAAGAGAATTCATGTATATATATATATACCTACATATTATATGTGTCTTTGAGCGTGTAAGAATGTGATATTTTACGCAACGCTCCTATATACACGGATGTATTTGAGGTTTAGTGCTTTTCGGAATGTTCGATTCCCGAAAACAAATCCTGAGATCGTAAGCAAAGGGAGAATGGAAAAAAGCAAATAAAAAAAAACTATTTAGGTACTATTATATAAATGCCGGTGCAATCGCTACTGGAAACTCGCCTGTCGAATTATTGCCCGTCCCATTTTGCAAACCCACCTCACCACCGTCGTAATAACAGTCTAGAAAATTGATGCGTATACGAAATTCTTTGTTTGTGGTTTTGTTTTCTTATGAAAACGAAAAAAAAAAATGATCAATTTAAACGACATTCTCGACGGCTCGAATTATGACGATGAATACGAGTACGCATATACATGGACGGGTGCACAGTCCGATAATCCAAGAAGCCGTCTCTCGTCGTATACATAAATGCGATATACATAATATTATTATGACTGTCTATTTATCGCTTTCAGAGCTATCAATGGTCCGACGTGAATTTAACGACATTTTTAAACAGCGTCACGTTGCAAGTAATGGTATGAATACGATATCAAAGCAGAACGCGAGGGAAAACGATACGAAACCAGGAGGAATGTCATTGGCTAACTTTCGTTCGGATGAACTAAAAGAAATATTCGGTCATTTCATTCGTATGTTGTTTTCGAGAAAAATGTTCGTAAGGTTCCGCCGAAACAGTTTTTGTTTTCAAATGGAACCACGGTACAATTTTAAAAAACGATTTTCAAAAAGGATGAAAAATGCAATAAAACCACGTGTTTAATGTTTATCGTATAGACGTATAGCTCATACGTTGAAAATTCCTTTCCACATCATTCAGCAAACTTTAAAACGGGGTACGCGTTATCTAATTTAAAATTATTTACAACTCGACACAATACATTACCTTCGAATAATAATACGCATCCCGATCGACGAGAAAAAAAAACGAAGCGATTAGTTCTATTGGAAAATATTCGTACTAAAAAAATAAACCGAACAACATATTGACTTTTGAATAATTACAACAAATCGTGTATAAATTTTCGGTACGAACTACACGCGTCCATTTTATTCTGCCTAAAATGAAAAATTTGTACCGAGTGAAGATCGTGCGTGGGAAACAATATTCGATTCGCTCTTCGCGTGCAACGAAATCTATCAAACGTGAGTAATGATGTACACGTGAGCCAATATGTACTCGAATTTTAAAATGTTTTCATTTTGTTTTTCGTCCTCATTAATTCACCGTGTGTATTTCAGATATGATATGACTTTGGTACGTTTTCGCGCAAAAAATATGCACGAGGTGATAGTTTTGAATAATTTTTTCGTGATACTCGACGAATCAGAGAAAAATGTATTCGAATGTATTTGATTTTTTTTTGTTTCACGACGTGATTTGCGCGACGATAATACGTGAAGTGTTTTTAATAGAAATACCATCACGTCAATGTACCTAAGAGTATTATGCTCGTAAAAATAATAATTAATACCAGTCACATATTCCAAAAAAAAAAAAAAAAACACACGAAGTAATTGTATAAGTATACAAAGCGTATTGCATACATTATGTTATTGATGTACGAGAGTGCTTTACGTTTTATGAAATTTTATTAATTAAAAGTGTACCGTGTCGGTATGTTGAAAAATAAAATTCCACGTGGTTATTATTCATATTTTTATCATATTTTAGCCAATTTGAATACATTTCGCGTAAACTCGTACACTGACGCGCACGGCACTACGCACATTATACCTGACTTACGCGTGTATCGTGTTTTATTTTAATACTCCGTTTTTATGTCCCGTTTCTCATGGAGGTACCACTTTTATCCATAAATCATGACGAATACCACTTATTTTTGTGATCAGTTTATACTTATGCGTAACGCATATTACGGTAAAAAATTTTTTTTTAAAACACATTTTCGAATAGCATAACCCGTCAGAAGTCGCGTATAAAAGCGATCCTAATTAATTATTCGTAATAAAATTCTCATTTACAGTTCGATTTTGCAACTTCAATTAATTAAAAACTGGGAAAGTGAGCGCCGCGCTCATACGCGCCCAAAAGTGTTACAAATATACACGTGCCTAGTGACGGGATAATGCAAAGAAGACAAAGTCATGAAACGTCATAAAAAGAGTTTCAAATCAACGTAGATAATTCTAGTTTTAAAATAGTCGTGATAATGTAATCGTAATGTATACTGACTATGGATCGACAAGCGTTCCAAGAACTTCTGTCAATAAACGTCGTTCAATAAAATGTATATTATGGGCTTTATGCCGACGTGATCCACCTGTGCAATGTAGGAATTATGATCAAGACGTATTAATTGTACGTTATTATACATTGAATAAGCTGGTTTAAAAGAAACACATTATACGCGCACCCGTCATAGTTTGTAATGGTTCGAATATAGAGAATTTTCGTAAAGAAAAATAAACCGAAGAGACATATTTTGAAAACGAAACGTTAAATACCTGAGGTAAGGTCAGGTGGGGTAAGAGCCTAACGGGGCTAGTGCCTAATTCTGTTATAAAAAATATAATATTTCAATTTTAAAGTTTATTTCATGAAAACTACGGAGTTCAGAAATAATCGAATGTTGTGTTATGTTGATTACACTGTAAGATATCAAACACAGCAGTTATCACTATCCGAAGATGTAGTCAGTTATTTACTTGTATTTTTTTTAATCGACGATAATTCAGCGGACCCGGGACCAGTTACACTACCAAAACTGCGCTGAATTATTTAAAATTAAGTAAGTAAATGTTACTTTATGTTTGTAACATTATTTCATTCACGAATTATGCTAATCATTTGATACAAATGAGTATTAGCCGATTATGCACTTCACACGGGGAATGTGCGACATGATTTATGGGGAAAATGCGACATGCATTGCCGCACTTGACCCGTTCATATTTATTATGAATTCAATGTGGTTTTTTTAACTATTTAGGTTTAAAATGAAAAAATGGTTAGAAACTACGTACGAAAAAGTGATAGAGGATCTAGTTAACAATTACACTTTTAATACGTGTTATTATAACAATCAACACTAAAAAAAACTAATGGTCTGTCAAATCTTGATAAATTAAAATAATTAAATTCTTTCAGCGGGATTTGTTTACAGATTTTCATTAGTTTATGGCACTAGTCCCGGCTAAGAAATATACAATTGTATATTTCTATACAATTGTATAGAAATTACCGATTTTGCTCTTACCCCGGTAGCAGGGAAAGTGCAACATTTTTTTTTCATTCAATAATTATTTTTCAACCAAAAAAATTATCAAAGCACTTTTTTGAATACAAATTTGAATTCCTAAAATGCTCATTAATATATGAAAAAAAAACAATGTTCCTAGTAAGAATACAGTAAGAGATATAACTGAGATTTTGCAAAACGGCGTTGCTGTTACCCCACCTGACCTTACTACGTTTTCGAAGCACGTCTGTATTGGTTATTATATTATTCAATGATAATTCAAAAATATACGTCTAACCAGAATACCTTACATATTGTGTCTCGTGAACATTATAAATATGAGCTATCGGAACAAAATTAGACACCAAATCATAAACGCTCTAGATTTAATTAGATCTTTGTAATCGACGTAAAGCAAATGATAGATCTATGATCTTGGAATCTTTCTCTACCCAGAGCGTTTAGATATAGATATAGATGCGACTTAAGTTAAATATATTTCTTTAGAAGAATTATTAAAAAAAAAAAAATAAATAATAATAATAATAATAATAATAATAATACTTTAAAACCATGAGTATAATATATCTATCGAAAATTTTATTTCATAAATAGTATGATGTGCGATATTATATTTTGTTCATTAAAAATATTGCCGGGATATTTCTCGAATAGCCACGATATGAGTGTAAGCATTTCAATGTTGAAGATTTTTCTGACTACTTTATTTGTATTTTCAAAAAAGTAAAACAATTTTAAAACGACACCGCCTTGTATATTTATGCGTATGAAAATGTACCCAAAAGGCTTTGAAAAAAATAAATAGAGCGTCGAATTATATTATAATAGATCATTTTTACCGATGAAAAAAAATTATCAGTACCATCAGGTATTTTACTCGATAGCGAAACTGCGCAAAACCTATGAATAAAATAAATATCTATAGAAAGGCTATAACCCTCCTGAAAGTTTCTGTATAGAAATAGTGTGCTGGACAAAAAAGGGAGAATAAACTCCTTATGCGGAAAAACATTCATACAGCGATTATTTATTACATTAAGCCTTTTTTTTTAATATACATTAATGACTAACGAAAATGAAGATAGGTATGTCTTATTTTAAATAAAAATGATGTTTTAAAATTGCCACTGACGAAGGTATTTAAAAAAGGTTTTTTGTTTTTAATTACTTACAGACATATTTTTTTGATTTCTTGGAGTAGACGGATTTATTTATAATTTTAAATTGGTAAAATACAATTTAAAGGTTTGTGTAGTACACACACACATGTATATTTATTTATTTTTTTTTTTTTAAATAAAATAAATCAACAGGCAAATTATAATGTAAGTATTTGTAGTAAAATTAATTGTAAAAAATAAGTATTTTCATTTATTATAAAATAAACAACTGAATCGATTCGATGAATAACGGTAATGAAAACTGAATGATTAAACTGCTTTATGAGTATGTTATTTGAACAATGTTTAACAGTGATTAATTTAATTTAAATCCGGTAAGGATTGTTAGTAGAGGAATGTTTGCAACAAATGTAAAACAAACAATTTTAATTCAACAAAAAAGAATAATTATTAAACTTTACTAAATTTTCAAGTGTTTTACAATAATAAAAGGTCAAAAGAAGCATTATTATAATGCAACTTTTATAAACTTATGGGTATACTGCCAATATTATTTCAGATGAGAATCAGAAATGTTTTAATTTCATACTTTTCAAATAATTAAATAACTCGAGACATTTCTGAGTAATCTATAAGTAACTCATAGTATTCGCCTTGTTCTAAGATTTCTTTTAAAAACTTCCTTGTACTTTCAACAATTTAATGGCTTCAAATACGTAACACAAATTAAATTCCATTCGAAATGGTGGAGTACATTGTCCATAATAGTTATTATAAACTGAATATTAAATAACTAATTTTAAGTAAATTAAAAAGCCAGTTTAGAAAGAGGAATAACAATGTATAAAAACGTTTATTAAAAAACTCACAGCTTAAGTTTTTTATTAAATTTTATTGAAACTGTAAATGTGTCAACTATAAATGTGTATTTTCAATACAATTTTTAAAAGAATTATAGCAAAATGAAAAATACAATCCAAAAGAAGAAATACGTTTTGTAATTAAAGTCAAGGATAAGTGTTTTCACATCCTATAATGATATTCATTTTAGAGTGAAACACACAACTTTCTTATAAATCTGTTAAATATGTTAATCAGGTTTACTATTTCAACATCATAATTTATATTATTATTTTCTCTCAGCTGAATTTTATATATTTTAATTAATTTTACTACGTTTTATATTTTATAGCTTCATGAGTAACGAATAAATATCAGTAACGAAGGAGAAGAATTTTGTACAGAATATTAACTTTCAACGAACTACTCGGAAAAGATATGACTTGATATGTACACAAATTATTTCCATAAAAATTACTCGAGATTTTAATGAACCGAAAGAAAATAATAAACATCGAGAAACAAATAGATATTTTAGCGGTAAATTAAACGATTCGAATATAAGTAAGTGATCAGGTTTAATAGTGTACTTGGGTGATACTTGTCGTAAAAATCGGTAAAAATATAACCAGTATTGTCTTTTGTTCGTGCATTTCACAGATAATATATTTCTACTGGTTTTAACATCAGTTCGATTCTTTATTGTTACTAGTATTACCCACCTTTTATCCACAGTCGGTATACTATAATACACACGCATTTAATAATTTACAACGCGTACTCAAATAAAATCCATAAAAAATATTCGTTTTTCGTTTAAAAGCATTGTTGATTATGTAATATTATCGTCGTATATTTATTGCAAAGAGACTATTGACTATGAATTAATGAGTTGTATACACCCATTCGTCGAGTGACATAATTATTACATTATTATAATTTTTTTATTTCTAAAATTAAATAAATTCTTTTTCATTATTGCTTGAGGTTTTTAATTTTTTTTTTTTTTTTTTTTTTTTTATTATTATTTGTTATTATCCAAAGAAAAGCGCAGAATATTAAAACTGCAAAAATCGTTTATGCCTTTAAAATTTCTTCTCGATCTTCGCGTTAGTAATCGCATCCTAACAGATTTGCATAAATAATGAGGTAGGTATCTGAATGGAAAAAAAAACAACCCAGGCTGGAGAAAAGTATTTAACGCTGTTAATAATTTTGATTTTTTCTTAAATAAAAGTTTTTATTCGGAAATGAGTTATTTTCAATATTAGCATTTTTATAGTAGGTAATGAAAAATACAAAATATTAAATACGAATATAATAAATATATGCGAAATAGCTGATACACGTATATTTGATACGTATTTTCAACATACATGTTGAACTAAATTAACAATGAGTACTAGTTATTGACTAATAATGATCAAAATTATGCAGTACCTTTATTTATAATATGTGTATTATGCACCACTAGTATTGGCTTAAGATATTCTTAGGAGTGTAATGTTACGTCGGTGAAATTTCAATGGCACGTGAAAAAAATTGAATTTATCGAAATTTTAACAAACATTTGAATTATACCATTTATAAAATCGTAGTTAAAATAAATACAATTCAACAATTTGTTTAGATTTTAACTATAATTATATTCCTTTAGACATTTATGCTTTACTAATATCACAAATACAAATAAATCGTCTATATCGAAAAGTAGTGAAAAATGTAGACATCAAAATGTCGGAAGACATGCAATTCGATAACTTTAATTTAATTTTTTTCATTTTTACTTGAAAGTTTATAATGTGTTATGAATTTTTTCAAGTCAAAGCAAAAACTATATGTTTACCAAAATTAGAAATTTAAATATGCTGGTATAAAATTTGTTTACATGAAAAAAAGGAAGAAAAGTTCACATTAAAATATAATTACATATTTACATTTTTAATGCGATTATTCAATATTGACATCTGATTCAAGAATATCATATTTAATTTGTAAAATTACCTACACAAATATAGCATTATTTTATACTTAAACTGGAAACAATCTACACTTGAATTATTTGTCTTCACAATACATTTATCTATACAACACATTTGCAATCGATTGTCAAACCAACACGATCGTAATTAATCACATTTAAGACCAGAAAAATGTTCATATTATACACGTAAACTAATTATTATGTAATCATATTATGATAAATATTCCGCTTTACTCAAAGAGTCAAAGAAAAATATTCAAACCGTTGTGCATATCAAATCTAACGATCGAAGTATAAGATTTAAAAACCTTTAAAAGAAACGATCCTCGTCGAGTTTGCCAAAAGCAGCTATTTAAATGTCTTGTTATTTCTAAAATTACTGTTTTTCGAAAAAAGTTTATTTTACCATTTCGGTATCATAATAATCTTATTACCACCACCGATTATGAATAATACACTGGTATTAATCTATTAACAATGACATTCACCACTAAACGTTTTCTTATCCGGCTTTATTCATTCAATCGTTATTTCTGAAAACGTAATTTTATTTTACCTCTACACATAAATTATATTCTTTCAAAATGTATAATCGCCCTTAATGTAGGTAATGTCAATGTGTTCATTCGGTTTCACCGTGCAAAAACATAGCTTATGTATAATCGATTCTTCGTGATTTAAAAACATTTTAATTTACAAAATTTTCTTTACCCCTTGAAGTCTTACGGCTAATTAAATTATGTCTTAAAACAATCGGATTAAATCAGAAAAAAAATACCTCGAACATTGAAAACGTTATAACGGGTATCTCGTTAAAGAAAATATATAATAGCATTTAAACATTTCGTATTGAACCGTTATTACTAAACATTATATAATTTCACTGACATCACGAAACGAGCCCGAAAATACAACGACAAACGTAAAAACACGATATTTTAGTACGTTATTCTCAAAAAAATATTCGATTACCCGTAAAAATATGCACTCGAATTTATCATAGCGTACACAGAGCTGCTCGTGGGTACACGACGCATTTTATATTTAGTTTTACATAATAAACGCACCGTCGGATTAGTCGATTTTCTCGTAATATTAATATCGTCCGTGCCACCGACGACACACCGGCTAGTCACGACGACAGACCGCCGCTTTACAGTCGTTCTCGGGCAGTGGCCAAAATCATTCTAACAACTGCACGAGTTGGTAAACAATCCATGTTATTTTTAACCACGACGGACTTATAAACGCGATTATCGCGATTCCTGCAATGCTCGGTGGGCGATCGCGTGCTACCGAATAAAACGAGTGCACCACCCTGCAACTACAGCGTGTGCGTTCGGCGTTAAATTGGGTGTATAAAAGTAGACGTGGGGTGTGTGTGTCATTTCGGTATAATCATCGTCAAGTTTTATGGGTGGATTTAAGTGTGTATGTGTGTGTGTGTGTGTGTGTGTGTGTTGTTCGTTTATGTTACCGTAATGTTTACAAATATCACTACTGTATACTGTCTATTAACTACCGGTTATACGCGTTTTCATTCGTTTGCAAGTGAAAATGGCATACTCGACTTTTGAACTCGACAATTGACAGCATTATAATTTTTACTAAGCGTAAACGTAGGTACTAACGCGGTGTCCTACGTAAGCGAATTCAACGCGAACGCGGTGCGGTGCATTTCGCGCGAAAATTCGAGCGATCCAACGTGGCGCGACGCGATGCGGTAACATTGTCCTACGTGAACCGCCGATCTTCCGCGGCGACCCGACTATACGCGCGAAAATATCAAACTTTTTGATCGCGATCGCATCGCGCCGCCACGCATGCGCTTCGCACTAAAGTGCGTTTGACCACGTAGGCCACTTCCGGCGAAGGCAATTGTTTGAAATGTTCGCGTCACTTCGCGCCGCACCGCGTTCGCGTTGAATTCGCTCACGTAGGACACCGTGTAACGTAAACACGCGACGGATACATATTTTCATGCGACGATTGAGTTTTTTTGTTTTTTTTTGTTTTTAGAACTTTCCAAAAACTTTCGCTAATAGTTTTTCACGTCGATCACGTCGAAAACAACACCCGATACGCATTTATCGTTTGTTCATCTCGCACAATACGTCCGACGTAAATTAATGTTTTTCTATAATTGTTTTCAATCGAACGTACGATACAACGTACGTATATGTTGTGTCTATATTTAATTTACAGTTATAGTAAGTTAACGTAAGACATGCATATTATACTCGAACAATAATCACCATTATCGTGTACCGTACTACGTAGTTTTAGTGTTTATTATGTTGTTTTAAAAGCGACTTCGAATTCGTCCGCTTTTTAACAATTTCAAATACCAAATCGTATTTGGAAGACGTACGTTTTTACAAACAATCCTTATTTTAATTACTGTGCTGTCCTTTTCATCAAATTAATGTTTTTAGTGTCAGAAATACATTTAGAAATGATGTCAGACTACATCATTCCAAACATTTTGTATACAGTGAATATCCAGTCATTTATTCTTTGAGCTTTGCATGAGGTATTCAAATGTTTAGTAATCGAAAACGGTGGCGTAGCGCTTTGAATCATTCAAATAATAATAAAGCGTAACTTCAAAATTGATAGATTCGTATCAACAAAAAGTCAATTGGAAAAAAAAAACATGGTCGATAACAGTAAACATAATTACATTAGAATTAAGTTAAATTAATTAAACGATATCCACTCATATTTAACACGGTAGGTACATTTTGTTTTAAAATACGAAAACATATAAAACGCATTGTACAACTATAATCAATTTTTTTTTTTTTAAAGAAAAGATCACATCTAAAGTTTATAAATAAATTACAAACCTAGAGTCGTAAATTCGTAATATAGCAATAAAGTACAGACACGTTATCTCAAATTGAATTTTTCAATCAAGTATCGAATATTTCGTAATTCAAAGTTTGAATTATTTAGATTTTATAATATGCATTGAATACAATTTAACGTTTTATTATGTTACTTTACTGTTGCGTACTATATATCTTTTGCTGTCAAAAGCGAATTCAAAATAAAAAAAATAATAAAATAAAAAAAATAATCCTTGAATATTTTTATGACGTTGCCGTTTTCTGGATTAAACGTTACACGGGGTTGTAGATTAAGCACGCCTCTTACAATACAATATAAATTTGAGACAAAACAACTTGAAAAATTTACCTTTTATATTTCATTAAGTTTGAACCAAAAATGTATTTGTTATGCGTTCAAAAAAAATATGTGTTCTTAGTTACGAAATGTTAAAATGTGAACAACTGTATCCAAAAGTAATAACTGTGTTAAAAAAGCGTGCAACTTAGCACCGATATAATTATTCAAACTTAAAGTTTACACGGAGAATCTGATATCAAGGAATACTGCAACAAAAACATTACGTTAATATTATGTATGCAACACACGACGACATTTACAAAACAATTTAATTAATGAAATAAAAAATCGAAAAATGAGTATGATCGGGTATTGATGAATACTGATACCTGCTTTTAAAACATAATATAATATACAATAATCTAATGAATAGTTGATATAAAATGTATTCGTTGCGCTATTAAAACGTTTTAAATATTACTAAGGATGAATGTCGACGTTGAATATTTTATTTGGCGAATAAAAGTTTTAGCGCGTTGTAAAAAATTACCACCTGAAATATGTATTTTCATTAAATTCATTAGAAAATATAATACAAAGGTATGGAAGGTTGAACAAATTAAATATCTAAAATGTGTTATTAAAAAATACTATATATTATGCATGAAAATTGTAAGATATAGTTATAAAAAAGGAAAATGTATTGGGTAACTAATAATACTTCATTTAGTATTAATATCAAAACCATTAAAAAAGTTCAATATTTATTTATTATTATTTTTTTTTCTGTACTGATGAACTAAAAATAAAATTTATCTGGTCTTTGAATATTGAATATTATTCGTTATTCCGAAGAAAAAAAATGTGTTTGAAACATTTGAATCTTAAATATTCTCATTCGATTAAATTATATAATACTATATTTTAATAATTTATAATATAAAGTTAAAATAAAGTAAAATGATCAGTGTGTTGTGTGTATCAATATATATTAATATTTTAATACGAATAAACTAAAAAAAAAAAAAAAAAAAAAAAAAATGGAATCTGCGTTTTTAACACGTGAACTTTTAATATATATTGTAAATACTACTTTATGCTTCTGTCAGTTCAATCCATTCAAAAAATATGTTAAATTTTACCAGTTTTATTCTCGATAAAACGTTCTAGAATTTTAAATGTATTACATAATATTGTGTGTCCAACAGTATCATTTTCAGGCAAAAAGGGGACACAAAAGGTCATTTGTTAAATAGGTACAGTGTGTTTATAAAAGTCTATACAAAAACAAAGTCAACACGGTATAAGGGTGAACGTTGATATCTAGGTGGTCGTGAGCTGTGAGAGAGTGGGTTTTAAAAAATATAAATATATATACACATGCATATAAAAAATTAACAATATTCAGGTATTCGGGAGGCACCGGGAGAACTAATTACATTTGGCATGAAAAGTTTCAATTATTTCACACTCGGTTGATTTTTTCTCTGGCCAAGCGGCAAAAAAAAATAAAAAAAAACATTTTTAAACGAATATTTTACACAACGGCAGGGGAAAACTACGATCGTAAACATTAACGTATCGAAAATATCGGTGGCCTCGCCCCCGCGTGATCGCGTCGAACCCCGTCTAAACAACGGGAAGGGGGATCGTTTTGTTTTGTAAATTTTTCGTTTTCTTTTTCGACCGGAATTTTGGACCGGGTCCAACGCGTTCTCATCGGCGTCGCGGTGGTCCGGCGTATCGCGCGTTCGTAGCGTATTTCGGTGACAACAAAAAAAAAAATAATAATAATAATAATAATTATAATACGAAATAAATAAATTAAAAAATTTAAAAAAATATGAAAAAAAGACTTTCAAACGACCACCGTGACGGGATTACAGCGTGTATTTTTCTAAAACGGACAAACGCGGGTACTCACCTAGGGCGAACAACACCGGCGCGGCCAGGACGACGGCGACGGCGGCCGGAAACGCGCGCGGCCACATGGCGCGAAAACGTTTAAAAAACAACTACGATGATAACGATTTGAAAACGTCGTCGGGTACGTTGCGATGAAAATATTTTTGTTTTAATCGTCTTCGGTGCGCGAGGGGAATCGACGCGGACTCACGAGTGGCCCGTTCGCGGTTGCGGCGGCGGCGGCGGCGGAGAGGTCGGACCGTGTGCGCACGTGTCCGGTGACGTACTGCCGCGTCGAGCGCACGGGGCGCGGACGCCGCCGCCGGATCCGCCGGTCGCCGCCGCGGACGCCGAGACGTCCCGAAGTCCGCCGCGACGCCGCTGTCTCCCGTCACACGCCTACCGCCCGGCCGGCCCCGAAGACTCCGGCGGCGACGGCGGAGTCGTGTGTTTGCGGCCGGCCGCGACCGGCCTCCGAAGACCGCAGCGTAGACTGGGCGGATTCGCCGACTACACTTTGACGACGACGTGTGTCATACGTATGAAATCGTAGGTGTCGCACGGTGGTTTGAAAAATTAAAAAACCGCCATTTCTCGAGGAAACGTGCTATTCAGAGCAAGCACGTATCCAGGATCAATTTTCGGGGGGGGGGGTTAAAATATTTTTAATACATGAATTAAAAATACATAACTAATAATTGTACAATTATACATTTAAACATTAAGACGTGTGTAGTTAGTTTTTGTTATATTATATTATATTATATTTCGGGGGGGGGGTTGACCCCCCCCCCCTGTATACGGGCCTGATTCAGAGTCGTTTGAATGATTTTCGTTCCGATCACCTCAACGGTCGGCAACTGGCGGACCGCGGTCCACATCCGGACCGCGGAAGGCAGTGATCTGGACCGTCGACATATCTGTCTTTGATAGTTTAACGAGTACGTTATTTCAATTTCCGTCGTGATTATTAAAAAAAAGACATCGTTTTGTAAAACAATTTTTTTTTTTAAACAAGTAGAGAACAAAATTAACGGATTCTCACCTTGAGCCTTGAAAACTCGATCGGGATCGACCGTTTGGCCGCCCCCGGTATATAACATCACGAGGCATGTTTTCTCTTCATATAATTTTAACATTTTAGTAATAACTATTGAAAAATGTAATGACATTAATTTTTTTCTCTACGGACCCCGTTTACGAATTATTTTGGTTTTCCGGACTCCAGTAGAAATCACTTGCCGACCCCTGGATTACCTGTTAGTTTGTCAGAAAATAATTATTCTTAACAATTAGTCGTAGTATTATATCATGTCAAATAATTATAATGTAACAGTTTTTCAAAAATAAATTCTTATAATATATTGTAGACTGCGAAATATGCGCAACTTTTTTTTACCTTTATCCGATAGTAAATGTTATTTTCTCATAACAAGGTTTGCAAGACTGCGCAAAAAAAAAAAAAAAGACATAGAAGTACAACGAATGGTATAAATTGTTATTTCACGTATAAAATGTAATAAAAATATTCACTGAAACAATGTCATAAACAATTTTTTTCACTAAATTTAGATACAATTTGATTACTCACGCTTTAAAAAACTTTTCATATTCGATACAAAACAGGCCACTAAGACCTCAAATTTATCAAAAAATTAAATTTTTTTCAAAAATCATTCAAATAACTATAAACAATAAATTTGTACAAAAAATCCTGGTTTTTAAATTCTTTGGGCAACTGTGTGTCGTTCACGGCCCTTTTTTTGATTTTTCAAATCGCGGTGACCAGAGGCTTTTTTAAATTTTTTTGGAAAATCCAAAGGCATCGTCTAGCCCGTATACCCCATGAAGACGTACTGGTATCGTACCATTGTGGTTTGCTCTAGCTCGGTATAACCCATTGTAATCCGAATGTCATAATATCGAATAAATAACGTGTTTTATAAAAAAAAAAAAAAAAAAAACAAATCACTTTTAAATCTTTAAATAGCAATTGTAAATTATATCACACTCGTTATATTTTTTATAAATTTCTAAAATATCGCGTAAAAACATATTGTACACGGTAAAACCTCTGAATGCCGGAATCCCGGTAAGACGGAATCCTTCTTAAAACGTAAAATGTCAATACCCCTGGTTCAAACATCGAGTGGTATTTTAATCCCGGAATAACGGAAAACTAAAACCATAACGGAAAACTCTCTGTTACGGTTGTTGGTCCCGAGCGATTCCGTTTTAGAGAGGGTTTACTGTAATATGATTACTTAATGATGTATATAATTTCCAGGCGTCTTCGATTAAAGTTCTAGGTTTCTTGGATTAAGAAATTCGAAATAGTACTGCGGCCTCAATAGTTACGGTTTCGGTGAATCGCGTCTGAGAAAAACATTTTTTATTTTTCATAGCGATTGGTCAATTTAAAAATTTGTTTTCACCACTCATTAAACATACCGAAACGTGTATAAAATTATTTTAACATATTTCGCATCATTTTTCTCGTTTTCTCCTAAAAACGTTCTCACAGGTTTTTAATTCGCAATTCATTCCGTCGTGTATAACTTGTATCAAGTATAAATCGAATTAAACGATGCATTTTTTTTTTATCTCGGACAAAGCCGATAGAGGTAAATGCAGTCTCTTCGTTTGACAAAAGGCTTACACCGACGTAATTCTGTAAATGATCAATTATTTAAGTATTTTTGGGCTGCTCTTCTCCCATACAAATAACGTGAAGGAACGCTCCAAAAACGATGTGTAATCTGTTTCAGTCATAAATATTCAATCGGGGACGCAATTCATTTCTCATACAATGTAGCTGAGACACTATTGAACAATTGTTTAAAAGCGATTGAGATGCAATTAACCAGATTTTTTTTTTTTTTTTTTTTTTGAAAAATGAGACGCGATTTACCTTGAACCGATATCTCAGACGAATTCAGCCTATTCGAATAGCTTGGAAATTTTGCGGCCATTTCACGTTAACTTGATTATTTCAACCTTTTCGGTGTTAAGTCAAAGTCCCGTGGTCACGGAAAAGCCGTCGTAACAAACAATAATTGCGTTAGTGGCGTCTTTTCGGATAAGACTACGTAAGGCAGCCGCAAACGCTCTATATACTAGGCACCTAACCGTTTCGTATCAAAAATATCGAATATAATATCTGTGCACGCAGTAACACTCGAAGGTACGCGTAATCTTACGGATTCCTACCTAAACGAATACACTTATGAGGTTAAATCCAACCATTAGCACATTAGTACAATATTATTAGCCAGCGTTTTGCTCGCGAAACGATCGTTCCGTTTCAAACACGAGTGGCTGACGTGTGCCCATAGCGAGCGACGTAACAAAAACGAAACGAACGCCATAGTTATTAGACATCGTCTCATTCGCAATCCGACGGGCGTCCGACACGAACAAGCGCGTTGAAATAATCGTTCGGTAATCGTTTGAATTTTTCGTATACGGTGTACAAAAAAATGTTCACTCGTAGCGGAAAACCCCAGGTGAGAAAAAATTGCGTCTCAATCGTGATAATTGACGCGCTCGACGTTTTAAAACTGCCCAGAAAAACGTCGTTACGCTTGTGACGCGACGGCACGCGGGAGCCCGTTTCGTCAGTGCCGACCGCACGTTGCCTCCACGGGCCTTGGCCGTTCCGACCGTCTTGGAGGAACCACGTCGGAAGCAATGGCCGTCACCGGGTAACCCGGACTGGTAACCACTCGAGAGCCCGGTTGCCACCGAAGGCCCGGCGACGTGACCCCGATGACCACACCTCCTCCCAACTCTGGCCGGAGTACCCATGGGTGGATCGTCCGCCTCGAGGACCCCGCGACGTCAGTTCTCCGGTCACCACCGGACGTTAGTCATGTCCTGTGCACGAAACACCACCCAACGCCGAACTGGGTGTTAAAAAATTAAATCCCGAATCGTTAAATGTTTTTGTTTAACGTCAAAAATGATAAAATGTCTTGAAATATGTATGTTTGACGAAAGCAATTTGTTTAATGACATTGAATAATATGGTTAAGTATGTGTAAAATAACTAAAAATTAGAAAAAAAGTCATTTAATTTCGGATAAGGTTAATTCATCCTTGGCCGGTAGCAAAAGTAACCAAATCCGATGCCAGCCGTCGCGTTCTATGTCAGCTGAGGTAATTCGGCTGACCGGTGCCGGCTCGTCATATTATATGATTTGTCTGGCCTCGTCTCAACCAAATCAGAGGATGTTAGTATGTAGTTAGAAACTTGTTAAGCTAATTATTATTATTTTATGACTTTATTTTCAATATAATAATAAATATCATAATTATTTATAAATATTATATTTGAATATAATAATAAAATAATATATCAATGTATAATATGTACAAAAGTGATGCGTTAATTATTCGTGTTACCTCGTATACAAATTTATTTAAAGTGGTAGAAAAGTCTATGGGGAAATTGGGATTTTTCCGGTGAATACCTGCCATGATTTATCCACGGCGATCTCATAATACCACACTGTATAGTATTTAATTTGTGGTGATAATAATAAAAAACACTCGATTTAATATACGTCATGGGAAATTTAATAGACATTTTAATAACAATAAAGAAAGTTTCCCTCTTGAGCTGTTACGGGGGAAAAAAGTTAAATATAGAAATTATCACCGAACCAATAAAAAATAATTTTTATTCATCAATATGAAAACTACAAAATTTAGAATCACTATGAAGGATATCAAGCAAAATTATAAAATTTTTCATAGGTTATAATACCTATATGTTCTTATCAAGAATATATTTTAATTTACAATATTTCTTTAAAATAAGTTGATTGAGTTTTATTGAATATGTTTTACATTTTTTAAATTTATATTTATAAATATAGTATTTTTTTGTTTATGTCTTCAGTTATTCGAACAATCAATTAACTTATTTGACATCTTCTTAGTTTAACTTCTGCATATAACGAAAATAAATATTCATGGAGCTCGAAGTAATATTAACTAATGCCACATTTTAAAACTAATTTATAATATAAATTATAATAATTCAAAGTATAATTATGTATCATCAATAACATAAACATTTAAAATTAATTAATTTTATTATAAGAATAAAATGCCAATGATTTTACTAAAAGTAAAAAAAAGTAGCGTGGTACCCATTCTTTAAATGAAAGACATGAAAAAAAAAAAAAAAAAAAACAGAAATTATTGAAATCAAATTTGGAGTGTATTTAAAGTAACTCATCAATGCACTTCATCATACAATGTAGTTCACCTAACATTCTATAATTTGACTATGATTTGGGTGATTAAACATTTAAGTGAGAGCAATGATTTTTGGTTCACTAGGAGTGCAAAAAACTACAGAAATTTTTGTTTATTTCGGGGTAGTGACGAAATATTTTTACTTTGGTGTCAGATGACAAATAAAATGTTTGATTTATCCATAATTTTTTTTTTAAATAATTATTCAACTGCTTAGTTTTGTTTACTGTAACCCGGTAGCGGGGGGTAATCCGGATAATTTCGAGTAAAAGTAGTATCCAAATTATGCAAGCTAATAAGATTAAAATACTTGCTTTCACAAAATCTCTTTAAGCGTTTATCATTAAGTTGTTATTTTTTCAAAAATTCAACAAGTTGACCCCACAAAATCATCACTTTTGTTTCATTCACAGGAGTTTTCCGAAAACAATGATTTATCATCGATTCCAAATTTAAAATAACACCATACTAACCATACTAACGGTAGTAGTATATATGTACCAATCCTGGCACACTTTGATATTTTTGACTTAAAACTAATTTATTGATATTTTTCACTTAAAACAAATTAATTGATATTTTTCACTTAAAACAAATTAATTGATATTTATTGATATTTTTCACTTAAAACTAATTAGTTGATATTTTTCACTTAAAACTAATTTATTGATATTTTTCACTTAAAACTAATTTATTGATATTTTTCACTTAAAACTAATTAGTTGGTATTTTTCACTTAAAACAAATTGTTGAACTTTTTCACTTAGTTTTTCTCTAATTATTTATATTATGGTCTGTGGTCTTTTTCACTTAGAACAAATTAATTGATATTTTTAACTTAAAACTAATTGTTGAACTTTTTCACTTAGTTTTTTTAAAAAATATTTATATTATGGTCTGTGGTCTTTTTCACTTAGTTTATTTTTCTCTAATTATTTAACATAATTATTTCAAAATGTTTTTGAAATAATAAAATTTTTATATTGAAATTCAACATAAAAAATTAAAATTTAGATTTCTGGAGTTCCCCTGTATAAAAAGTCCCTTCAATAATTTCACCATCAATATCTTTTATTCTATAAGTTATAGGAGATGTATACACAATTTCGTTTATTATAAATATTTCACGAGTCCAATTAGGATCATATTTATTGGCAAATTTTTGTTTAAATCTGGTAATTCGAACCCTGTCTCCAATTTTAAATTTAATTTTCTGTTTCGATTTATTCTCAGAGAATACCTTTCTTAAAATCTCACATTCATTACTCTTTTTAACTTCACAAGGTTTCATTCCAATAGTTCTATGAATGTCTTTAAAATTATATTCATACAACAAGGATTGTAAATTATGTATCCATTTTTTATTGTTTTGTACTTCGAAATGTATTCTCATCTTTCCATTGAGTGTTCTATTAAATCGTTCGATTATTGATGATTTCTCTTCATTTTGAGTATGATACATTTTAATCTCATATTTTTTTAACATTTCTTTAAACAATTTATTTTCAAATTCTAGTCCTTTATCGGTATGGAGTAAAACTGGAGGGTTATGGTTTTGTATTTTAGCTTCATTTAATATTTTTTCAAAAGCTTTGGATACACTTTTTCCGTCTTTCTTTTTAAGTGGATAAGACCAAGCAAATTTGGAAAAAGTATCAATTACATTTAACATATAAGAATAATTATCGTTTTCTTTCTCATAGTTTTTCATTATAAGTAGATCAGCAGCCCATAGATCATCAATACCCTTGGTAAATATTTTTCTTTTCGGAAATCGTTTCCTTACAGGTTTGTGAAGTTCTTGAGCTATTGAAAGTTTATCTTTTGCCTTTATTTTTTGGTTGTTTTTAATTTTTTCTTCATCTTTAAGAGGTTGAATAAATTTACTTTTATTTGTGTTACATTCAACACATTTTGCTGAGATTCTCCACCTACCATTATTCGTTTGAACTTTTTTTGCATCGATATTTTTTGTTTTTTTCTTACATTTCAGACAATGTATAATTTCTTTTAAAATACCATCCATTTTATAATAGACAATCTTAAATTTTATCGAATTTCTCTAATTGAGTTTTGTATAATATCGTATACAAATTTGTTACTTGAAACTAGACAAATATAGCAAACAGTACCATCTGATACATCTCCATCAAAATCAATATTCAAAATGACTGTGTGTTTAGAACCTGATATACTCACAGGTTGTCTAGTCAGATTTATAACGAATAAAGGTTTAGAATTTTTAAACTGTTCTGGATCTGTGTAGATTAAAGGGAGTTCTCGGTATGTTTTGTAAAAAACTTTTTTGTAGTCTCCAAGCATATCGTAAATATTGCCAAATTTATCGTTTTTGAAATCGATATTCAACATCTCTTCTGGATATTTTTCTCCGTTTATTTCAAAGTAAATATTTCTAACATTACAGTGATCAAAATTACTTGATTCTTTTAGTTGAGTATTTCTGTTTGTTTGTAAACCTACAATCCCAAATAAAGGATCATGAGAATTTCTATACATGTTTGTAATATCAAGAGTACACTTCTTTCCACTCAATTTTCTTACTTCAATACATTTAATAGTTTTAAAATCCAAGAAATAATTATTTTTTTCTGATAATTCAACCAATTCATTTATTAAGAGGGTTTTACTCATACTATCATATTTAACTACACGAAAACTAATCCTAAAATCCTCAATAATAATTTTTCCATCTGTTGGCATTTTTTTATCAGAATTTTCTTCTTTGAATAATGCATCATGATCATGATTTCGAGTAAACTCTAATTGAATGTCTCCTTTGTAAAGTGGATATGTTATATCCTCAAAAAAACCCAAACCGAAATCAGACAAATTGCCATAAACATTAAATTTTCCTCCTCCTTTAAATCTGGATTGATATCCTGAGTTTATTGTAGGACCATGGTTATTATTTAAAGCAAAACCAACAATCCCTTTCATATTACTTGTTATACCAGGGTTTTCGATTTCCTCAAGTAATGTTCCATGTTTTTTCAGTTGGATGTTGGAAAATAGTTTGCTTGGAAAACCATTCTCTAATTTTATATTGCTATTAAGTGGATATTCAGTATCGTCTAATTGTACAACTTTTCCGGAAATGTTAAATTTTGTGGATTTTAAGTCTAGAAAACAATCAGTTCCATCTATTGAGAAAATTGTCTTCCTATTTTCAGTATTAAGGTTTAACACAGAAGTTGGGTTGAAATCTCTATATTCAGCCCGGATAATATTATCATCATACTTTTCAAAAATTTTTTCCATTTATTATACATATATTTTTTTTTTTAACAAAAATTCTAAACCAGGCAAAAAATCCGGTTTGAAAAAGGAATCTTAAACCAGGCAAAAAATCCGGTTTGAAAAAGGAATCTTAAACCAGGCGAAAAATCCGGCTTGAAAAAGAAATTCTAAACCAGGCAAAAAATCCGGGTTAAAAAAAGAATCTTAAACCAGGTTTATATTCATTAGTTTGTAATAGTATAAAAATTTTAAAGATTTTCTCTTTAAAATTAACAATACATTTTATTATAATTTTTTATAAATTCCAAACACAAATGACCACAAATAGGTGGATCATTATCATCTTGGTATATATTCGTTGATATTAGTAGGTTTTTTTTCCCTAAATATTTAACAAGTTCTGTAGGTGGATTAAATTCTCCATATGAGTCGAAATAAATTTTTAAATTTCCTTCTTTTATCCATGCAACCCAATGTGAACCTTTCTCTTTAGAATCATTTAAATTTAATATACCACTTTCATTTGTCCAAGGTTTTAAAGGAAGTTCGTTTCTCATGAAACACCCTCTAAAATATTTATTTTTTTCAGTAAATTTTAAGATATCAAAATTAGTCAATGCTTTTTCTCCATATTTTTTAACAAGGAAATTAACAGATAGATCTACTTTTTGATTGTTTTTTTTTTTTTCTCTTCAAACCTGAGCCAATATGTAATGTTTTAACATTTTTAATAATTTTTTCCAATTCCTGATTGTGTCGAATTGTTTCTTTTTCCATTGCTTTTTTATGTTTAGTTTCTGAATAACTGTCCCAAATAGCAGATCCTCCTTGAGCTGCAGCAGCAGCTGCTGCAATTCCACCAAATAAAAGAGGAAGAAATCCACCTTCTTTTATTTGATTAAATTCCAATTCTAATCGGACTTCTTTATTTTCTTTTTTGGCTTTTTTTAGCATATTTATTTGTATATTGGTTAAATTATATAGTTTTCCCTCACCTATTTGATAAGGTTTTAAAAGGATTGTAACATTTTTTTTCTGTTCATGAGCCAAATGAATTTTCTTATTTTGATAATCATTTAGTTTAAGTTTCATTTATTATACAATTTCTTTTTTTTTTTTTTTTTTTTTTTTAAATTAATCCCATCCCTAATTTTCGTTTTGTTTTCATGATGTTTGTTGTAACCCATGCAGCAGATTTTTCACCTAAAGACACATTTGGATCTGAAAATCTTTCCCAAGCCTTATGTTCTAAAATCAAATCAGCTTTATGTCTAGATTTTGTATCTTTATTTTTTTCATAGTAAATATCGTGTTCTTTTGCTGCTTCATCCAGTTTATTAACAGGTTTTTTATTTTTCTTTAATTTTGTACCTGGACCTAAGTAGTTATAAGTAGGCCAATGTATTTCAGGTATAAATTTACTGTTTAAAATATGATTGACAAGACCTTCCCCTTTAATTAGTTTTTTTGGCAAACATTTTATAATTTCGATCAAATACTCTGTACTTTTTGGAGAATCAATCAACTTTTCCATTTCATTTTTGAAAAAGGTTACCATACCTAATTTTTCATTATGAAAATTATTATTTCCTGCTCTTTCTTCTTCGGCGATTTTACACAATCGATTTATTATTTGGTTTAAATTATTTATATACATATATTCTACAGGATTTTCCGTGTAATATTTTAAACCTTCTCCAACATGTTCAGATGGTTTTTTCATTTCATTCCAAATATTTTTAATTATTAGATTATATTTATTAGAACTGGATGATTTTGGTTTTCCTGTTTTTTTATCGTTTTTTTGATATATCGAGTCGGTTTCTAATAATATTTTTTTATATGTTTTTAAATCCTCATCTGTATACGGTAATATAATATTATTTGTTTCATCCCATAGATTTGACTCTGTTAACAAGTTCCACAATCCTTCTGTTCCTTTATATTGATTCTTGTTTAAAATAATATCGTTGCCGTTAAAACTTATTGCGTATTTTCCAATTGCATGACCTTTTTTATTAGTAGTTTTATTATCATAAATCCAAATTCCAAAAGCTTTATCTCTTAGATCTATGAGTTTCTGTGCGGCGATATTTCCTAAATGTGTTGTTTCTGGTGTTTTTATTGTTTGATTTTCTTCATCTCTTGTTGGTGTTTGAAAACTTGATATCATTTTCGGTTTGTTTTCTGTATGGATTGGTTGTTCTATTAATGTTGATGTTTTTACAGGTACCAATTCTGTGTGTGAATCAACATCTGTTTTGTTTACAGCATTTTTTATGTCTCTTAATACTTTCACTACAGGTTCGAAAGATTTTTCTTTTCTTATTTCGTTGTTGATTTCTCTTTGATTTGCATTTTTAAAATTATTTTGTAGTTTTTCTCTAATTTTTAATACTTGTTTGGTTTTCTCTATTTTTTCCTTGTCCTTATCATTATTTAAAGTATTTGGTTTAAACATCTCATTATTTTGAAGACCTCCTCCTTTTCTCATTTGTTTTGTAAGATTATTCTGAATTTTTTTAATATCACTATCATTCATTTATAATAGATATATTTAAAAAAAAAAAAATATCTAAATTATATTACAACATAAACGTCTTACGTAAACCTAAACATAAACATCTTACGTAAACCTAAACATAAACATCTTACGTAAACCTAAACATAAACATCTTACGTAAACCTAAACATAAACGTCTTACGTAAACCTAAACATAAACATCTTACGTAAACCTAAACATAAACGTCTTACGTAAACCTAAACATAAACATCTTACGTAAACCTAAACATAAACGTCTTACGTAAATTTTAACATAGTTTTTTCTCTAGTTTATTATATATATGATTATCTATAACATCCAGAGAAATGTATCCATATTTTTTTTTCCAACAAAGTGCACAAAATTTGAAAAATTTTTCTTTAGATAGAGTTGAACTATAAAAACTTTCCCAAATTTTACTTACGTAGTGTTTTTGTTGTTTAAAAATAAACAAAAAATTTAAATTATTGCGTATCAATTTTAAATCACTCGAGCTAAAACATTGAGTTAAATAAATACAGGAAATATTTTTATGTCTGCCTCTGACAAAATATTCCTTTACTAATGATTGATCTTTTTCCAAAATCCAATCATCAAAAACAACTAGACTATTTGTTTGACATTCGTCGACAGGTACTATATCTTGATCAGAGAAATGCGAATCAATATTAAAATTAATATCAAATATTTGTTGTAAACATTTATACACTAGTTGTTCAAGATTTTTTGAGAACACATATAGATGTTGATAATCAACCCAATACTCTGTGATAATATTCCTTAACAATGTAGTCTTACCAGAACCAGAACCTCCAACAATTAAACATCGAATAGGAACAGGAAGTAAAGAATCGTTTTTATTTAGAGTTTCGGTTTCAAAAGGATAAAGCTTGAAAATATATTTTTTCATATTTATTATAGAGTTTTTAAATATTCTTGGAATATTTAAAAGAATATATATAAACAAAGGTATTTTACTCAAAAATGACTAAATGTTTTGAGTAACCATTACTCAATTTTTCTAAACCTTTATAAATTAAAGTGAACTTCACTGGATTCGAGTTCATTTCTTCAATATCATTAACTGTAAATTTTTTAGAAAAGTGGTCTGGTAAAATTACTTTTAAATTATTATCTAAAATTACTAATAATTTTTGCCCATACTTTGTTATAACAATTTCAAAGTTTGTTACTTTATATTTTTTTCCAAGTTCCAAGTTTTTTAATGAGATGAAGTATGTGTTTGAATTTAAAAGTGTTTTATAGTTTTCCATTTATTATACATTTTTTTTTTTTTTTTAAATACAATATCCATATTAATGCTTATTGATGCATATTGATGCATATTGATGCATATTGATGCATATTAATGCTTATTGATGCATATTGATGCATATTGATGCATATTGATGCATATTGATTTTTTAAATTTGTTTGAAAAAATTCTTAATCCGGATTTTTCATCCGGGTTGGTTAGAATATTGGCAACCAGGTTTATATTCATTAGTTTTAAAGACCAAAATGAAGCAGAAGATTTTCAGGATTGGTTAACTATTTTTTCTGTTGAGGTCTAATAAATCGAGATAAAAAATTGGATCTTTGAGTAGGATAAATTCGTTTCCATTTTGATCGAAAATACTGATGTTTATAGTTTTAATTGTTTTTAAGCTTACAGGAACATAAAATATTTTCTCTGGTCTTACAAATATTTTATTAGAATCAAATAAAAACACGAATAAAAGTTCTTCCTCTACATGGTGAATATTATTAACAGAGGAGAACGATTTTTCAATTATGTTGCAATGAATTTCTAAAGGTGTAATAATTATGTTTTCATATATAGGTGATAAACCTATATATGATCTTATAGAAAAATTTTTCTTATTTATTCCAAAACATTTGTTTAAATTTTCATCAAGTTCGAAATATTTATCAGATTCAATTAATATGGTATAATTATTTAAAAGAGATATTTTCATATTTGTTGGTATAATTTTATTTAATTCTTCTATTGTATAATAACCAGATTTTATATTGTATTCAGTGTTATCCATATAAATATTTCCCTCTAATATCCACATTTTATTGTTTATAAATTTTGATGTTTTATTACCAATATGAGTGATTTCTACATTAGAGTGTCGTAATTCATATTGGTAATTTTCCACTCCTAAAATCTCTTTTAAATAATCTTCGAATATAAAAGAGATGTTTGAAGTAAAATGTATAATATTATTTTCATCTAATTTAATTATTGTTTTATTATAAGTGGCATTTTTATTTAGCTCATGTTGAAATTGTTTTAAAGAATAAATGCCTTTTTTTATCACAAATTCTGTGTTTAAAATTACAAATTCTATTTTGTCTTGAAGTTTATATTCTTTCGTTTTAATAATACAATCTCTGTCTAATCTGATAACAGGAATATACCTGATTTCTATTTCACTTATTTTTGAGTAATCTAATTTTATATACTCTAAATTCAAATATTTGCAGAAATTCTCATCTAAATGATAGTAAGTATTACATGTTATTTTAACTATATTTTCCTCTGAAAGACTTATCACAACAGGATTAATTTTTTTGTTTAACTGTTCAATTGTATATCTGCCTGGCTCCACAGTAACTATTATACCGCCAATTGTAATTATACAATCTGTTTCAATTCTGATTAAATTATGTAAACCAGTAAATGTTAAAGCCTTAAGTCCTAGTAAAAAATTACCAGAATTAACCAAGGGACGTTCTAAATGTATACTATTATTTTTAATTTTTATTAAAACCATCTATTATTTATAATATATAAATATTATTAAAAAACTAATATTTAAATAGTAGATAAGTAGGTAAATAAATAATAAAAAAATAATTAATCTAATATAATTATTATAAAAAAACAACTGAGTATTTAATTCGAAGGATGACCTACTTTCGTTATCTTTTGTATGACGTCATACAAGCGATAATTACTCAGTTGAGTTAAAAGGAAATAAGTGTAAATGCAATAAATCGACAATCACCGCACAAAAAAAAAAATTGAAAAATAAAAAAATATATCGTATAATAAATGACAGATATGAATATGAATATGAATATGAATATGAATACTAAATATCATCCTAAATACTGTGTAGTTTGTGACACAAATATTGCTTATAAAAATTGGTCAAAACATTGCCAAACAAAAAAACACAAAAATAATGATCCTAATAATACAATTACAACAAGGATTCGTAAGAAAACAATAACAACAACCAAGAAACTTAAAAAACAAAGAGTACCTAAAGACCATAGAGTTTTCTATAAGTTCAGTGAAAAACTCTTTAATAAATCCAAAAAAAATCGATCTGTTATCTTGGAAAAAGATACTGCCTTTAACAGCAGAGTTAAAACATTCACAATTAATAATAATTTCGGGTTCAAAGATACTATAAAATTTATGAATCATGTAGAAAGAATAGTTTTAGGTAAAATTCAAGAAGGATTAAATAAACAACATGGTTTAAAAGTAAATTTTATTTTGCATTGTATACACCAGAGAAAAATTACTGGTACAGAAACCATGGAGTATAAGGACACACATTTTAAAACAAAGAATAAAATAATATTGAAAACAACTGATCGAAGTGATTATTATCTTGGAGTGAAAACTAAATTAACGAATGAAATGCAAGAGTTTCAAATTAAACAATCACAGTGGTGTCTTCAAAAAATTGTATCCTTGGAATTGTGTATCAATAAATTTATACCTCTAAGAGGTGCTTCGTATATAGAACTTCCAAAATTTATTCAACTTAAACATGCCGTTATAAATGTGAAAAATGAGGATAATAAATGTTTTCTTTGGGCCTTACTTTCTGCATTATATCCAGCTGAACATAATCCGCAGAGAGTTTCCAATTATAAAAAATGGGAAAATGTGTTTGATAAAGAATTCAAAGATATTGAATTCCCTGTTAAATTAACAGATATACATAAAATAGTTGATAGATTAAATATTTCTATAAATGTGTATTGTATTGATGAGTTCAAGCCAGTAATTATTCCTCTTAAAATAACTAAAATTGAGAAGGAGAAACATATTGATTTGTTGTATCTTAAAGAGAAAAATAATGAGCATTATTGTTGGATAAAAGATTTATGGAAACTAGTAGGACATGATCAAATTTCCAAAGATGGACATAAACGTTTTCTGTGTAAAATGTGTTTAACCAGTCATAAAACACAAGATAAATTAAACGAACATAAAACTTACTGTATGCATAATAAATGTACCAAGGTCATTTTACCTGAACCTTCCAATAATATTGTTCAATTTTCTCATTATAATCATTCTTTAAAAGTACCTGTTTCGATTTACGCAGACTTTGAGTGTATGTTAGAAAAAATACAGAATTGTCAACCTTGTGATAATACTTCGTATATAAACCCATACCAAAAACATACTCCTATAAGTTTCGTATTCTATATAAAATACTCAGATGGGAGTTTTAAGAAAAGCGAAGAATACTTTGGATTGGATGCACCTAAGGTATTTGTTCAAAAAATAAAAGAAAAAGCTCTTTATATTGCTGAAAATTATTTAGATTTAAAAGTTCCTATGAAAGAGTTGACTAAAAAACAATGGAAAAATTTTAAAAACGCAAAAACATGTCATATTTGTGAGAGAAAAATGGAGGATATACCTCCACAATTGTTACAGAGTATGAAAAAAAAGGAAAAAAAAACTGAATTCAAAAATAATATGAGAAAAGTTCGAGACCATGATCATTTAACTGGAAATTATAGAGGAGCAGCACATTCTTATTGTAATTTAAATCATCAAATTCCTAGATTTATTCCTGTTTTATTCCACAACCTTTCAGGTTATGACGCACATTTATTTATAAAAGAATTCAACGGCGATAATCAAAGAATAAACTTGATTCCAGATAATGAGGAAAAATATGTATCTTTTTCAAATATTTTGGACTACCAATCATCTGCTTGTATGAAAAATAAATGTTTGAATAAATTCTGTAAAAAAAATACAACAAATATTGTCTGTAAAAATCAAATCGAGATAAGATTTTTAGATTCATTCAAATTTCTATCTTGCAGTTTAGATGAATTAGCTAATAATCTAGAGAAAAACCAGTTTAAAGAACTCGGAAAACATTTTCCAAGAGAACATCTAGATTTAATAACTAAAAAATTATCTTATCCTTATGAGTATATGGATTGCATCGAAAAGTATAGTGAAACATGTTTACCTCCCAAAGAACTTTTCTATAGTTCTCTTACAAAAAAACATATAACAGACGATGATTATAAAAATGCTCAAGAAGTTTGGAATGCATTTAATATACAAAATCTCAGAGAATTTACCATGTTGTATAATAAGATAGATGTTTTCTTATTAAGTGATATTATTGAAAATTTTCGTCATCTTTCTTTAGAAACTTATAAGTTAGATCCTTTGTGGTGTTACACAACTCCAGGTTTTGCATGGAATTGTATGCTCAGAAAAACAGGTGTAAAATTGGAATTATTAACAGATTATGATATGCATTTATTCGTAGAGAAAGGATTGAGAGGAGGGATGACTCAATGTAGTGTTAGATATTCCAAAGCAAACAATAAATACATGATGGAAAAATTTAATAAAAATAAAGATTCTGTTTATTTGCAATATTTAGACGCAAACAATCTTTATGGATGGGCAATGTCTCAATCCTTACCTTCTGGAGGATTTAAATGGATTGATCCAGAAAAAATAACAGATATATTAAATCTTAGTGTAGATTCCTCTAAAGGATATATTTTCGAGGTTGATTTAACTTATCCTCAAGAACTTCATGATAAACATTCAGATTTCCCTTTTGCTCCAGAAAATCAATTCGACGGTGTTCCATTACCTAAACTTACTCTAAATTTATATGATAAAAAAAAGTATGTCGTCCACTACATAACATTACAAGAATATATTCGTAATGGTTTGAGAATAGAGAAAATTCATAAAATATTGGAGTTTGACCAATCTCCTTGGTTAAAACCTTACATTGATTTAAACACAAATCTTAGAACAAAAGCTAGAAATAATTTTGAAAAAGATTTCTATAAATTGATGAATAACAGTGTTTTCGGTAGGACAATGATGAATGTAAGAAATCATGTTGATATTAGATTAGTAACAAATGCTTCGCAATTAGAAAAATTAGTTGCGAAACCAAATTTCGATAGAGCTACGATTTTCACAGAAAATTTAGCTGCAATACATATGAAAAGAACTTCGACTAAATTGTTTCAGCCAGTTTATGTTGGGATGACTATATTAGACATTTCTAAAAAATTAATGTATGATTTTTATTATAATGTTTTGAAGGAGAAATACGGTGATAAAATAAGATTATTATATTGTGATACAGATTCTCTAATTATAGAAGTGAAAACGAATGATTTTTATCAAGATATGAAAAATGATATAGACCATTATGATACATCTGATTATCCTTTGGATAATATTTATAATATACCATTAGTTAACAAGAAAGTTATAGGGAAATTCAAAGATGAGCTTAATGGTAAAATAATGGCTGAATTTATTGGTCTACGATCGAAATTATATTCCTTCACAGAACATAGTACAGGGAAAGAAGTCAAAAAAGCTAAAGGAGTAAAAAAATGTGTGGTTGATAAAGAAATATGTCATAATGATTTTAAAAAATGTTTATCAACTCAAAAATCTCTAAGTGTTAAACAAAATATTTTTAGAACAAAAAACCATGAAATTTGTACAATCGAACAAAATAAAACAGCACTTAGTGCTCATGATGATAAAAGATTTATATTAGAAAATGGAATTGATACTTTAGCTTGGGGCCATTATAAAACAGGAATATCTAGAGAAAACTTCATTGACCATATTAATAATTTAATCAAAAATAATAACTCAAAAAAATAGAGAAAAATAAACTAAGTGAAAAAGACCACAGACCATAATATAAATATTTTTTAAAAAAACTAAGTGAAAAAGTTCAACAATTAGTTTTAAGTGAAAAATATCAATTAATTAGTTTTAAGTGAAAAAGACCACAGACCATAATATAAATATTTAAAAAAAAACTAAGTGAAAAAAGATCAACAATTTGTTTTAAGTGAAAAATATCAATAAATATCAATAAATTAGTTTTAAGTTAAAAATATCAATTAATTTGTTCTAAGTGAAAAAGACCACAGACCATAATATAAATAATTAGAGAAAAACTAAGTGAAAAAGTTCAACAATTTGTTTTAAGTGAAAAATACCAACTAATTAGTTTTAAGTGAAAAATATCAATAAATTAGTTTTAAGTGAAAAATATCAATAAATTAGTTTTAAGTGAAAAATATCAACTAATTAGTTTTAAGTGAAAAATATCAATAAATATCAATTAATTTGTTTTAAGTGAAAAATATCAATTAATTTGTTTTAAGTGAAAAATATCAATAAATTAGTTTTAAGTCAAAAATATCAAAGTGTGCCAGGATTGGTACATATATACTACTAACGGTAACGTTCGCTAACCATAAAAGTGGCTTATCTAATGTTCTCTACATCCAACACCATTATCTCGTCTGAGTACTCACGATGCAAATGATATGAAGAATACCCACGGTGCGAAGTAAAATCGGTTTTTCAGGATTTAATCACAAACTCTGATCGGGTTCGTATGTTGAACGTAGACTGTTACCCGTTGGATTGACGTGGACACTCGGGCTACTTGTTGCTGATGTTTGTAAATTTTCTTCATCCTAAACGGATCCGTCCTTGTTCTCCGCATACGACCATTTTAGTTTCGGACACGGACGCGTTTAAAAATTATTTGAAAACTAATTTTCCTCGTTTCTTTACGGCCCCCAAACGCGTTTACACCATCCGAGTAAAAATTATTAAAACGCATAACGTACCACAATACGTACCGTGTGATTTATTTATTTACACGGTCATATCGTGTCATGTAAAGCACAGGATGTATTATTATTATTATTATACTCAACTGTTGTAAGGGTAGCGTGTTACCAACATAATGAATGTACGCAAAACGACACGACACCGGCTAGTGTGAACTACTCACAGATATATAAAACAACTAGATAGCCGACTCAACGAATAAAATTGAAGTCTAGAATCCATATGCGAACAGGGCAAAATATGATTGATTCATCCATGACATTTTATATTATTCCATGAAATATAATTTTTCTGTGATTTAGACCAAATATATAATATAAAAATGTTGTTTTATATATCAGTTATCTTTTTATATGGATTCGGATTGAAACACAATTTTTCGATTATAATTTATAAACTATAAACTACAAAGTGCAATTCAAGTAATTCAACATCATGGTGGTTTCTTGTTCTGTGTCTGGTTGTGTCAATAGGAGACTGAAAGGAAGCAAAGTTCATTTTTTTTCGTAAGTTATACATTGTTATATCTTATGTAAACATATTATTAGTTAAGTAGGTATTTAAAAACTATAATAAGATCGTTCCCGTTAGATTTCCATTAAAAAATCCAGAAAGGAATCAACTGTGGATTACTGCTATACGTCGGAAAGGGTTTGTTCCTACCAAAAATAGTTGTATTTGTAGTGAACACTTTGTACAGTCTGACTGTGACTTAAAACCAGGAGGTAGTTATAAACTATACTTGAAGGAGACGGCTATTCCATCTATGATTCCTGATAATTGTATTCATACAAGTGTAATGAAGAAATAAATACTCATTGTTAACAATTGTTGTGTTGATTAGTAATATACATATGCTTTAAAATATTATAATATTATAAATAATATTCTATTCTATAATATTATAATATTATAAGTAGGGCCCGGAACTTGATGCATTTGCATCTTTTTTTCTAATGCTCACATTCAATGCTCGTCTATACAGAAATTTGATTCATGAAGTATAGAATTTAATGGTACAATTTTTATTTTGCATTTTTTGCATTTTTCGGACATTTTATGCTTTACGGTCATTTTTTTGTATTTTTGGTGCATTTTATTCATTTTAGTACTTTTTTTTACATATATTTGCATTTTCTTGTTCAAAGTTACATTTTATTGTAACGCATGCAGTTTCCATTAGCTTGACGATTATCAACGTTCATTATCTTTTTTTGTTGTCACGATCTACGATTATTTAATAAACTGTATGCAGATACTACTAAAAACGGCGCAGTATCAATTGAATCAACTATCCGATTCAGAGTTACACTCAAATTTAATTTACATAAAATCAAATTTCGGAACTTTACCGGATTCAATAGCTAAACTTGAGCCATCTAAAAATAGTTTAGCAGATTCTATAAAAATTATAGAAGCTTAAAAAATTAATATTCAACAAGCTCCCAATAATATTGTTCGTCAAATTCAAAATAAATTCAACGCAGTTTTCGGAAAAATACAGGTTACAATACAATGCAAACAATTTCAAAAATATTAGACGGAGAAGATAATGATCTAAATGGTTTACCAGATGATATGAACATCAACGATATCACGTATTTTCAATACGCCCATATCACATCTGTAGAGGTAGAGAGTTTTTCGATCTATAAAACACTTCTGTCAGATAATCGCCTTTCATTTTTATTTGAATATATTAAGAAAAATTTGATTGTACAATGTAACAAATTTGAAGGTAAAAAAAATTTCTAAAAAATTATTAGCTACGTAATAATGTTCAATTTTATTAAATTAAAATGTTTTATTTTTGTTACAGAGTAGTTTAAAAACAAGAAATTTTACGAAAAGTAGTATTTTTAATATATAATTTTATTTAGTTAAATAAAAATAATTTTAATAATATAATATAATAATTTTAATATATTAACTTTTGAATCAAAACAATACCTATTTATCATTTTTTACGGTAAAATATACATTTTTAATATCATTTTTTTGTGTCATTTTTTAACATTTTTATGTCATTTAATGCATTTTTTTTCGTGCATTTTTTATATATTTTTAGATCATCAAGTTCCGGGCCCTAATTATAAGTTTCGAAAAATGAAACATTTTATGATAAACAATTAATGCGATTTCCCAGTTAAAGTGAAAAAACACAGAAATAATAACAAGACAAATCCGTGCCGATTTAATAATATCCGTGAAAATTCTCTATTGTTCCGTGTATTAGCAATTCTAGCTTTTAGAAAACAACAAATTTAAAACGACCTCTTACTATGAAAATGTAAATAAAATTTATGCTACTCATAGAGATGTTTGTATAACAATTTCGGATCTTAAAATCAAATATTACAAATTTTATAAAATACAAATAAAAATAAATCTGGCATTTTACATAAAAAAAAGTATTTCAGTGGCAATTATAACTTTAAACGCTTGTAAAAAATAAATTAATGAGTTTATCTTTATAGAACTCGAACCACTGATAAGAATATAATATTTGAAAAATCTAATGAAAAAAAAAATTGAACAAATATACAGTTTAAAAATTCATAAAATTGTTATTGAAAAATATCGCTTGTTAATGTTAAATTTTTCGTCAAAATTCGTCAAAATTTGAAATTTAAACACGGCTAAAAAAATCCTGTTTAACGATTTTTGAAATTTGTTCAGTGGTGTGTGCTTAAAACATGTATAGACATGTTTTTCAGGGTTTTTATTTCAGGTATTTAAAATTGTATTAGATAAAAACGTTCAAAAACCGAAATCTTTTCAATAATTAAAAAAAAAAAATCTTTGTATAACCTAAAAATAGTCAAATGTTTTCGGAAATTTTGTCAAGCCTGTAATAATACCATACTGGTGTTTGGAAAAAATGTCAAAAGTCTATCGCCAATTTTTTTAAACTAAAATATATTTTATGAAAATCTTGTTAACACCGAATTTAACGGTTTTTACTCAATTTTCAGACAGTTTTCCCATACGCCTGGAAAAACTTTCGAAATAAATAAAAAAAAAATAATAATAATAATAGCACATGGTTTTTCAGATCTATAGAATTGCTAGACGAAACCTTTGGAGTATTATCAACCGTCAAAAAAATTGATTACGTATGAAAAAAAAAACACACACACCGCCGTAAAACCAATTAATATGTGGTTCGTCTGAGGTTTCCGAGTTCAACGGTGCAGCTCGATCGCACGTCGTAGTGCGAACCGTGCTGAGACTGACGAGCGGCCGGTTTTAATGTATTAATGTATTAATCACGCTATTAATAGTAAATATTCTTTTCTTTCCGACTTTACCGGCGGCGTGACGGACGAAGAGCGCGCGGCAGTGTCTTTCAATATTGAGGTGTTAATCCGGCGTGGCTCTGAACAACACGTGTTATAACATTATAAACGCGCACGCGGAACGTGCGAGACGCGAGTGTGTCTATAGTAAAGTTTCCGGCCCAATCACGAGACCCACACGACTCATCAAAACGTGATTACACCTGTTGTACCACCGCATCCGATTACGCGGTTTTTCGAGAAACGTTTACGGGCTCCGGCCCGCGTTTCAAATTATTTTTTCAAATTATTTCGAAATAATGTCGCTGCACATTTAGTAGTATCGTAATATTATTACGTTCCACCTACTTATTTCCGCCTACATTTTTTCATACACGGCACTGGTATCAGATGCTCTCGGGTCGGTTCGTATTCAAGTGCACTTGGGTCGTTTTTAATTCTTTGATTGTCACTTGATCCTAACGTATGAAAATTCGAACTCTAAGTGTTACGACTTTTGAAATTCGGACGTGTTTGTTTCACGAACGTGTCGGTAAACTTGACGTCAAGGGCGTAACGTACGATCGTTTTACGAGGCGTAACACAATCGTTAAAACAAATTTTTTTTTCGATAAAACACAATAACTGTTATGCGATACATAAATTATCCATTTTCAATAAACATGTCAAACGCAAATTTTGTTGGTCATTTTTTATTTGTTTATATATTTATTTTGTTCAATCATACAACGGCGTCAATAATATTATAACTGTAATTGATTATTGATATCGAGTAAAATATAACTTGATAGGTAGGTGTAGTTACTTCCTCAAAGAACTCCAGAGTGGTCAACCGAATATAATATAATATTATCTTACTAATAAAATACTTTTCTTAATAAAACACAAAAATCATAACACGTGCAAAATACACGTTTGCCTCACACAAAAAGGTCATAATATATTATACCTCGATATGTGTTGAAATTCATTTCGAGCATTTTTTCAAATATGATCTCGGCGTAATACGTCAAAAACATTGTTTAATTAATGCCTACTGTGAGGTTATCTCATGCAATAACATCCGAAAAATGGTTTAAAAACACGACCAAGGAACCACGCAGAAAATTATTTGATTTTATGACATAAGAAAACCAAGAAAGTCAGTAGTAGTAGTAGTAGTAGTAGTAACAGTTGTAGAAGTAGCATAAGTAGACAATGACGCGTACCTATACTGTTTTAGTGTGTGTTTGTGTATAAGTGTGTGTGTAAACTTTATAAAATTGTATTTTGTTGTTTATTATTACGACTCCGGCGAGTTTTTGGTTTTACGAGTTCCACACGGGCCAAACTACTCGAAGTTAAGTACTAGAAAATGCTTTATACGTACATTATTGAATCGACTATATACCATTAAACCACACACACACACACACACACACACACACACACACACACACACACACACACACACACACACACACACTTAAAATTTAATTAATCCATGTGATTGCGAAGCACTACCATGGCATAGCGAATCTGATAAACTATAATAACGGGAATCGCGCTCAGCCATTGCTGCCCGTAGTAGTTATATATTTTTGTTAAACGTTATAGCTACCTCATTTATTAATATTATTTAAAGCAATGCGTTTAATGTTTGAATAATGCATTGTTGATATTCACGTACATTTATTTGTATTGTTCAATATGAAACATATTACACGGAAATAATTTAATCGCTTCGCTATTGCACACAAACGGTATATTATGTACTTCGCGTGTAGTGTAATATATCATTTGTACCTTAACAGTACACGATATTATTGTTTCTGCGTTACGAATACATTATATACCAATGTATTATATGATTTACCAACAGCTCTTTCTTGAATCGTAGCCACGCAGTGAAAACGAGTTTTTTGTTGATAGTTTTTTGAGTTGACTTTTGCTCGTCAAAACACTATGATTGATTGGTTTTCGTTTATTCAGTATGTTCACTAAAAATCAACTATTATTTTGTCAATTAACCTGATCTATCCGCAAAAAAAAAACATGGCAAATGTATTTTAGACAAAAAAAAAAACAGAAAAAATTAACAATCGATTTTCTCGATTCCGCGTTTTTTTTGTGTTTGAATCCAGAACCGAAGAGGGGAGTGTTCTTGTATTACTTTCCCTCCGTCCCCTACCGTGTTTACTGAAACATAGTGATATTACACTTGTGTAAAGACAACCGTCAGGGTTGGCTATGAGTTGGGTCGTGTGCGTTTAATGTTACATATTTCAATTCTCCGAAGGATTTAATGTTTCATCAGGTGTTGAAATTGTCCTAAAACTGTCAACAGTTTGCAATCAAACGAAATAATGCGATTAAATATCGAACTTCGTACCGTTTTTGTATAAAAAATACGAGTAATCAAGTATAATTTGTTGTGAAATAAGACTCCGGACGGTCTACGTTTGAGATCGTATCGAGACGTCACAATGACGTTTGAGAATGTTATCCAGAAATATATAAAATTGTATCAAAACATTTTTAAGAAAACGGTATTTAAAGTTTTTGAAATAATATCGAGCTAATGTGCACGGACGTCAATTTATTGTGTTTACATTATGACATTATGGGTGTTTATTTATTTGTTTAAAGTATTCGAATTGCATTAGTCACCACTCACGTCAGGAAAGACTTGTCAATGGCAATTGAGTAAACAACAAATCATTGAGTGTGATTTCATTCGTGACAAGATTTCAATCATTAAAAGTGTTTAAAATAGAATTTTGTATTATTATTTCCCTTGTTGAAACGTTCTCACGGACTGTTAGCCATTCTTTCAAAAACTGTACAACTCTTGCGTTGTTTATTGTTCAGAGAATTTTATAAAAATATGATAAAGACAAACATTCATTAGAATATTAATAAAGTTAAGACGGACAAAACGGAAAACGGCAACTTTGCGAATAGTTTGATATTTCAAAGCAAAGTCGCTTTTTGTATTAAAATTTATAAACGTTATTTCCCCTTGTAAGGTCATACGAAAATAATAATATAACGACTCTTGTATAAAAATTAATTTTTTACGACAGTAAATTTTCACAAAAAGACAAAATACAATGCCATAATGATAGCTTCATCAATAATAATAATAATAATAATAATAATAATAATACGAAATCAAATAATTCTTAAAGAATTTGTATTTTATAATATACGATGTGAACAACACAGCAGTAAGTAGCGGCTGATGGACTGCACGGCGCCCAATTGATATCCAATGCAAACACTAAAGTCAACGTGTTGCCGTAAATGATTGTTCCGTGTTTGGTAATCTGTTATAAACCTAAATCTTCACTTAATTACGTTTTGAGTCGGTGTGTGATAAGCAAAGGAATATAAACGTTCGTATACGAAATTTCGTTTTTTTGTCTCGAAATTTCGAAAACGACGAACTATTCACTTTTGAAGCCAATATGAAAAGACACGAATTTTCAAATAATTTTCAATAAAAAAGTGTCGCTTGTTGCTATTCAACAACAAGAACGAGAGTAGAAAATAGTTCAATAATTCAATTGAAAGGTGTTGCTTGATGATATTGAAAAACAGCAAAGCGAGAAGAATTAAATTTATATAATTTTTCAAATCATATTGAGTTTCCTTCAAAAATTTGCATTTTTAGTATCTTTGTGACCAAAACGAGCATTTCATCAATTTGAAGTCAATATGAAAACACTCGAATTTTCAATGAGTTTTCAATAGAAAGGTGTTGCTCGATGTTATTTGAAAACAACGAGGCGAGTAGAATATAGTAGATTCAGTAGTTTAAATCAAATTGAATTTAGCTCGAAATTTCGCTTTTTTGTTCTCGTAGCGTCGAAAATGTGCAATTTTTCTATTTGATGCCAATATGAAAAGACTCGAATATTCAAAAAGTTTTCTATAGAAAAGTGTTTGTTTTTGTTCAAAATCAACAAGCGCAGTAGAATCAAATTTATATAGCATTTTAAATCAAATTGAATTTATTTCAAAATTTAGCTTTTTAACTCTCGATGTGTCGACATGTGTGACTTCAACATGGGCATTTATTTGATTTGAAGTCCATATGAAAAGCCTTGAATTTTCAAAAAGTTATCAAAAGAAAGGGGTTGCTTGATATTACTTGAAAACAACAATGTGAGAAGATATAGTTAGTTTTCAATAGACAGGTGTGGTTTTTGCTATTAAAAAAAAACCAGGCGAGGAAAATAAAGTAGATTCAATAGTTGAAATCAAATCGAATTTCTTTAAAAATATCGCTTTTTTTTGTCTCCACGAGTCAAAAACGAGCATATTTTCAATTTGAAGTCAATATGAAAATACTTAAATTTTCAAAAAGTTTTCAATTGAAAGTTGTTGTGAAGTCAATATGAAAAGCCTTGAATTTTCATAAAGATTTGAAAAAAAAGTTGTTGCTTGATGTTATTTGAAAACAACTAGGCAAGTAGAATGTTGAATATTCAGTAGTTTAAATCAAATTGAGTTTGTTTGATATTTTGTTTTTTTTGTCTCAAATTGTCAAAAACGACATTTTTTTCAATTTAAATCCACAACGACAAGAACCGAGTTTTCAATAAGATTTCAATAAAAAGGTGTTACTTGGTGATATATTAAAACAACAAGGCGAGTAGAATTTAAACGTATATAGTATTTCAAAACAAATTCAGTTTCCATCGAAGATTTGTCTTTTAAGCCTCGATGTGTAGAAAATGAGCATTTTTTTAAATGTGTAGTCAATATGAAAAGCCTTGAATTTTCATAAAGATTTCAAAAGAAAGATGTTGCTTGATGGTTTTTGAAAATAACGAGGTGAGTAGAATAAAGTAGATTCAATAGTTGAAATGAAATTGAATTAATTTCAAAATTTCGCTTTTTTTGTCTCAAATTGTCAAAAACGAGCATATTTTCTATTTGATGTCAATACGAATAGACTTTAATTTTCATGAAGATTTCAAAAGAAGGGTGTTGCTTGATGTTATTTGAAAACAACAAGGCGAGTGGAATATAATTGATGTATTATTTCAAATCACATTGAATTTCTTCCGAAAATTAGCTTTTTTAGTCTGTATGTGTCGAAAACGAGCATTTTTTCACTTTGAAGCCGAAATGAAAATACTCGAACTTTGAAAAAGTTTTCAATAGACAGGTGTCGCTTGTTGTTATTCAATAACAACAAGGCGAGTAGAATGTAGCAGATTTAAATTAAATTGAATTTCTTTCGACTATGAGTGATGTGTTGCCGTGAATTCGTTTTAGACTTGTCGTCGATAGACGTACCGAGTCGTTGAATGGATATTATTTTTATTCACTCGTGACTTTTGCACGTTTCCTTTGCCAATTGTTATACTTATCACAAACTACTTCTCATAGCTCCGCGACCATTATCACCATTGTTTTTATGAAATCAGTATTTGTGAGCAAAAATTCTGATAGAGTAGAAAATATGTTCAGTGAACATTTTTTTTTCCCACAACAAGCAGTATCGTTTATCGTCGACACTGATCGTTTACAATACTCTGATCACCCTTTTGGCCATGACATAAATCTACGGTACGGTATTTGAGTTCACTCTTGAAGTGGTGTCTGTGTAATTTTCTTGCTTTGTATGTACTACTACTACTCGCGTAGTTATACTATAAACGTATTTTATACTCGTGTGGTGTCACGGCGCACATTCGATCGCAGACAAATGGCAGGAAAAAAGAGGGAAAAGGATAAGAGGGCAGTACGTTCAAATCCCAAGACTTGTCGCGAAACTTTTGCACATAAATCAAGCAGAATGCATTTGCGTTGGCTACAAAGTTTATAATTACAGTAGGTATAGGTACCAGCTACAACTACTACCACTACTACTACTACTACTGTTGCTACTGCTGCGTGTACCACCGACGCCACCAGATTTAACGCCACAATGAGAGCGAATAGTGCACACACACACACACACACACACACACACACACACACACACACACACACACACACACACACACACACACACACACACACACACACACACACATATACACACACACACACACACACACACACACACACACACACACACACACACACACACATACACGTCCTGAAGGAAAAGGCCCGCGGGAGACCGACACGCTTCCCTACTCCGTACTCCGTCGTCTTGTACCAACGACATTCGGTGTTCGGTCATCGTGCGAGCGACACGATTATACGCTGTTTACAGATGTGATTACTACTGGTACGGACTTACAATGATGCGTCCGGTGAGTAATAATAATATTATCGAATAACGGATCGATCCGTTGAAATCAAATAGAGTGACGATGTGATAATTTAACCAACATAATGAATAAAACATAGTTGGCACGTCCATAAACTTCAATTATTATTTTGAGGTCGAGTAAAACCAACACGCCGAATCGTGAATATTGTAATCGAAGCATCTCGTTCTAACACAGTAATAAAGTAAATTACGGTCATAGTTGTGTTGGTACAATATGTAAAGTAATGATTAAGGGGGTATATTTATAGATAGTTTGAATTTTAAAAATGAAATTTAAACCGATGGGTTTCCGATTGTTTGAGTTTCGTATATGATTTGACTATCAAATGTCCCAAATCACTCGTACGTAAAAAGCACAGACACGTGAAAATAATTCTTTTCGGTCGTTTCTTCGTCATTTTATAATTTAGTCTACACGTGCAGGTTTAAGATATCTATTCCGATGTCATTTACAGGAAAAACGCGAAAATCACACCATACTTTATTGGATTCCGTCTAAAAGCCACGTGGCTGATTCTCTATATATTTGTAAGTTTTCAATTTTATTTCCATGGAAATATTCATCGACTGTCTTTAAACTCGTGCATATAGTGTACACGTTAAAATGTTGATCTTATTCTTATTCGTTAAAAGAGAAATATTGAATAATATTTCATTTCGAATACCGTAAAATCTTCTCTGGACTTACCGACAACCGTCAAAAATATAAAATCGGTTTTCACCGAACCATTTTCTATTCTGTATTGTTCTCATGCCCAAAAACACGGTTTATTTAATTATAATTCGGTGTATGAAAGTTTTGAAAATTTCACGTTGCCATACTTTCGAATTACCTTCATAGTGTCGGTTTCCGGAAAATTTAATTCGTGACATAATTCGGATTTTTCCAGAAGAATTTTCAATTTCTTTTCGAGTTCTCGAGATCTTAGCATTATTTTACGACACTCATTAATATATGTATCCAATCGGACCAGCAGAATTAAATGACAATGCGAGTTGGATAGATCCGCCTGGCGTCTCGGTATAATACTGCTTGTTTTACATCCACTTATTTTGTAGTTGAAACAAGCGTGTACCAATTAAAAACAATTACTATAATATTTCAGAGTAAAGGACGTCGCTAGTCGCAAAATCGGAATGTGTCAATTTAGTATTATTATTATTATCATTATATCGAAAACTGCGTTCCTCGTACGCCCGTCACCACTATTGTATCAACCGACCTCGTCCGATATTATTATTATTATTTTTTTTTTTCCGAAGAAAATGAGAAAACGCGTGAGTTATTTTAAAAGCAAAAATAATTTCAAAACGTCACTACTAATTGTGACGGTCGGAACGCGTTTATTTTATTATACTCGTCAAATAACACGGTTTTGCGAAAACGTCCACGACCGTCCGAACGACAAATAAATTATTTCAAACTGTCGCATGAAACACTTAATAATATTCACCTATACGTTACAGTTACGGTTTAAACAAACTCGGAGACGCTCGTGTCTGGAACTGTTTGGCGAGACCACCGCAACGGAGATTTTACACAATTACGTGTGAATTTTGCAGTTAAGTGTTAAGCACAATATGCATGACGTTATGTATGTAGATACTATAGGCCAGTCGTATTCAAACTTTTTTCATACGGATCTCATACGAATATTTTCGAAATGGAACGCAAGTTGAAACGTTATAATTTGGTTCCTTATTGAAGGAGACATTCAAAAAATAAAAAAAAGAATTACATACGTAAAATATTTTATGATTTAATTTACAATGATAAATTAAACGTTAATTGAAACGAAATGCCACAAAGATATTTTGTTAATGTGAATACGGTTCATTACGGGTTTATTTATCGGTTGAATTTTATTCTTTTGAAATGTCATACTTTTTCATGTAGACTCGACCAGTTCGTTTGGGCTTCATAAGAAAAATAGGCGGGCCGCAGGTCGAGTATCTCTGCACCGGGTGAATACGAGCGTAGACGTCCATTCTGAACGGGTGGTTGAATATCACAAACAAGTATTAATATCTATTAAAAAAACGGGTTTCACTTAAACTGAACCGTTAATATGATGATAAATATGGCAGAGGACTTGCAGCATTTGCATATTAATTGTTTCGTATGGTTACAAAAATGGCAGAGTATCAAACACGTATATTTCATTCTTTTACAAAGCTATTTTTGAAATTTTATTTTGCATATAAATGCATATTTTGAGTGCTTTTCGTATTTTTGGGCATATGTCATATTTTCATACACTATTTAATATACTTTTTGAGACATTTTTAAACTTAATTCAATTTTTTCCACATCGACGTTTTTATTTCAAACAATACAGTCCTAAATGTTTGGATGCAAATATTTTTATTTTTATTTTTACCGTATAATATTGTTTTAGACTGTCCGTGAGCACACATATTTCCCAAGAGCGCGCGCTTGAGGATCACCAATAAGGCAATAATATTAATTCGTTGTAATTTCATTAATAAATTCATAATCGATATCGATCAAACGTTGTACACCATACTAAATCACCACCACAGTGTACCGTGTGCCTAAATCGTTGAAATGGATGTATATATTTTTTTATTTTTTTTTTTTGTGCCAGAATATGAAATGTAAAATTAATAAAAAGTCTTTCAATAGAAATAAAAGTTACAGCTTAGTTAAGAAAATCAAGAGAAATGGGTATTTTATTTATTTGGCAATGGTATGACATATATTTAAATAAAGAAATTGTTTCAAATAATTTTAAAGCCTATTTATTTTATCAATAATTTTAAATTAAATCACAAAAAAAAAAATAGGTGCAGATAATAGGGTTTTTAAGTACATAAGTGCTTGCATATTTAGTGTTTTTTTATAGCTACAAGTCCTCTGCCCTAATGATAAATATACCGCTATTATTAAATAGTGTGAAATAGTAGTATGAAAGATTATAAAATCATCACTTTTTGTTCGTAATTAAAGTATACGTTTAAACAGTTTGATCAATGCACTCTTTAACCCGGTTATTTTTTCTTAACGTTTTCACACAATTAACTTTGTTCGTTTGATCGTAAAACGTGGGTGCTCTATACGAATCACACGATAACGACGAGATTTCTAACACGAGTCCTCTAATTTCAAAGAGCCAACAACACGATATTAGTTTTGTTGTACGCAGATTTGTCGTGTCGTGCGTGGGTAAGATACTCAGACGACGTAATATACGAAGTCGTCTAAGTTTGACGGTAATGTTCGTAGTGGAACACAACGACACACTCGCGTTAATTTAACACCAGTATGAACTACAATAATAATAATAATAATGATTATTATTATTATTATTATATATTATATATGATCATTATGGCCGCGTGTCTGTCACACCGAAAATGCGTAAAACGTGTGTGTGTGTGTGTGTGTGTGTGTGTGTGTGTGTCAGTGGCGCAACTAAACCTCTAAAACGCGGGGTGCTAAATCTGTGAATGCATCACAGAGTTGTGGAGGGTAAAACCCTCCACACTCCCCTGCACCCAAACCTACAATAATCGATAAATCAAAACTTCAAAATACATATTATCACACTTCACATAAATAAAAGAAAAGAAATTGATAATATTATTTTTTTTTACTACAATATCAATAACATATTGGCACATTTTAATTTCGTAATCTTGTTAATAAATAATTATAAGATATCATACATTTTAAATCAGCATAATTATTCTGGGTTTCATGCAGTATTTATTCAAAATAATTTCAGTATTTAGCTGATTTAATAAATCTTTTTCAATATTCAGCAAAGATAAATCAGTAAACTTTTGCTGAAGCATGCTTGATCTTAGCCAATTTTTTATCCGCCGCATTGTCGAAAAACTTCGTTCACATGTAGCAGAGCTTACTGGAATTGTATGCGACCAATTACCTATTGGCTAAAAAAAACTCGTAAGCAATACATTTCTCCTTAATGCATACCTTATCGTTAATCGTCCAACAGTTATAGGAATATCTGAATATGGAATGAATTATAATGGATTATATGACTTACGACCTTAATTATATATTTTTTCGGGAAATTTTCGATGATTTAAAAACATAAAATTCGTGGTATTTCAATAAATAATAAAACTTAGATATAAAAAACAAGGGGTGCTTAATTTTAACTTGGGGGTGCTAAAAGGCATTTTGCACCCCCCTAGTTGCGCCACTGGTGTGTGTGTGTGTGTGTGTGTGTGTGTGTGTGTGTGTGTGTTCATGTGTTTAATAAACGTTCGTATTACGACGACGGTGTATAGCGTATAGTTATTTTAGTGCAGTGGTGAGCTGCGGACACGGTAAAAGTGTGTTGTCAACGGCGAATACATTTACAGACCGTCACGTGACGCAAACGTCAGTCACGACGTATGCTCGGGAGAGGGTTCACGGGGTCTAAACCACTCCCCCGAAAATTTTAAACAATTTATTTTTATGCGTTTTATAACGTTTTGCTTTACGCGTTTCTAAATAATTACATATTTTAATTCTGTTTAGATAATAAATACAATACAATTTTTTTTTGCCATTATTGAAAAATGTCTCGTCTCTTAAAAAAAAAAAATCGCGTATCGGGCTTCGTGCAGGGTTAACGTCATTTGCGTACGTGCCGTGAATGTTTCGAATTCGTACGAATTTAACGATGCGAAATTATAGTGATAATCTTTTGCGAGAGAGTTATTAAGAATGTTCTTGAAAACCGAAATATCAAAAACGTTCGACGGTCATTATTTTTGATCGAAACTTAATGGTAAAGATTAAAATAAATAAAAATAAAAACCGAAAGCCAACTGCTAACCGTTGTATCGCAGAGCTTTAAACGTTGTACGCGTCATGTACTTTTTAATGTTTACGTTTTTTTTTCTCGCGCCATTTTAATTTTTTTTAATTTTTTAAAATTGTTTTAATAATGTTTTCGCTAAAATCACTATACGTATGCCGATTATCGTCGCGCGAGTAGAAAATCGAACACGACCGACAACAACGACGCGTGTGTTTGTCGAGAGATTTTAATATAAAACCGTTTCGTCGGGACAATTACACACAATTAGACAACAATATTGCTCTAATGACAAACGGCGCAAACGCGTGTTGAATATCTCCAAACAATAGGTAAGCCCCGCCGATGTAGTGCCCGAAGAATGCGCGTCGACAACCAAAGGTCCATAGCGAATCAATGTCGACAAATTGACACGAATAATTCGAATTGGATTCCGTGCATAAAGGCTTTCGGTTAAAAGTCAACATTGAATGAATAAAATAATACGAATAAAAACAAAAAAACAAAAAAAGTAAAATCACAATCGTTCAAAGCGATAAGTTAAAAGTCCAATTGGAAATCTCATAGTATCTACTCGACTAGGTCGAACAAAAACGTACGATTTCGTCGTGGTCGAATCATAATATCGTTGAATTTTGAAAATAAAAGAAAAATAAATAAATAATAAGTATAATATTATAATCTAAACAAAAAAACTATCCGATAACAAATATAATGACACTCACATTCAATTATTTTATTGGAAATCAACGTTTCAATCACAAAGTGATACTGGAAATCAGTATGATGTTGACTCGACAGCAAAATAAAGAGTTGAAGAGAGTTAACAGGAAATTTAACTTTCCGAGTTTTACAGTTTATGACAAAATCAATTAGTCAGTCTGGTTTAAATGAAAACAGAAACCATAGGTACTCAATATATTTATCACGCGAAAAGAGACGATATATTAATAAAATAATGTCACTACATTGCTACGGTGCTAGCATATGCGGAATAACAATAAGAGATAATTGAATTGTTTGACTATTTAAGTATTAGAGAGATAATGATATAATATTATACAGTAATTTGGAAATATTGTCGTATTTAATATCTATGAAAACAGACGACAATATCAGTATCCCTATTATTACTATACGGTAACCATAACGATGACTGGTCGAGCGCTTGTGTGGGCAGATGGACAATAATAGGCACACGACGTATGAATAATATATCTACGATTCGACGAAAAAAAATAAAATTTATAATACGTTGTGATTAATTATTTATCGTTTTAGAGTTACTGTAAAATGACAGCTGTAATATATTTCACGGTCTCTCTCTCTCACTCTGTCGCACTCTCTTTCTCTTGGAATAATGTGACGGTTCCCCGGTGGAAATATATTCGATTTTAAAAATATACTTTAGTAATAACGGGAGTACCACCGCCGACAATAATACGAAAAGTTATTCAATGTTAAAAAGCAACTGTGGGTATACGGAATGAGGGAGTGTTAAGAAATTGCCCGTATTGCGACAAAACTTTTTACACCTTCCAATTTATTTTGTTTATTTCATTTTCTTGAAAAAGCGAAGAAAACAATTTTCTGCCTAGGGTGAATTAAATTTAAATTTGAAAAAAGTGACGTCACGTATTTACTTATTGTGACAAAGTTACAACCAAAATACTGCGGGTACTGAAATCAAAGAGCGACGGCAAAAATGGTTACATTTTTTAACTATTGTTGAATTCGAAATGACGTGTTGAATCCATTGTGTAGGCATTTGATATAGTAGTTGGGCTTCTCAATTAAAAAAAAAAAAAAAAAAAATGCGCAACAGACGGTTGGACGCGTGAAATGTCAAGTGTCAAGTGTTTTTTTTTTTTTTTTTTGGTTTAGGCTTCAATTACATAGATTATTAGCCTAGTGTTATTTACAAACTAAAAGTATTTATACAATATTAAAATTATAATATTTATTACCATTTATTATTATTATTTACAATATTAATGTCAAGTGTTTTATAACTTATAAATTCAAGTCTCAAAACAAAACACGTTGCGTGAAAATTTGAATGTTAGTAAAACAACACATTATAAAACATAATTTATAATGAAAATATGTACTAAAGGATTCAATTCTAATGTAGTGGCTTATGCGTATAGTATATACTATTACTATTACTATATAGTATATACTACTACTAACGTATATGCGTCTTACTTCTCTCACTTAGGCTAGGAACAAGCATTATCATTTTAAATTTGAATGTTCAAAATAATAAAATATATATTTTTATACTTGATGGAGTAAAACAATACTTTTTTTTCGTATTACTTCAAGTGTATCATGAAAACCGTATCCTGTGTTTTACTTTATGAAAACAGAGGTCCACTGAACAATATTTTACTAAAACATTTAAATCGTATTATTTTTGATTAAAAAAAAAAAAAAAAAGAAAAAAAAAATACATAACTTATTCAAATCATAATTAAATACCAATTTAAATTATTATATTATTTTAAAGTTTCCAAAGAATGATACTTGAATGAATTAGGTAGTGGATTTTGGATATTATAGACAGACGTAAGCGCAAATATAATAAAAAAATCAGGTCATGGAGGTGAGATTAGGTTAGACTAGAAATTAATTTGGAATTTAAATATTATTTTCCAGGGAACAAGTTGTTTTTGTGTTTTATTAGGTACTTTTTGTATTATTTTATTGTTTTGCATTATCGTCTAATAAATTACGTGTTTTTATTAAATTTACCTGTTATTGTAAATGTATCGATAGATCTCGCTAGAGAGCATTCTGTACTTTACGGCGGCCCGGTGTCGTAGCACAGAGCGAAGAGAGAGATATATATAAAAAAAAAGGCCGTTTTCCTGTATATATACAGGAAAACAGCCGTTTTTTTTTTACATGCAACGTATATGGAGAAGGGCCGAATTTACCAGTTTTCGCTTTCGCAATATCGCGTTGAGTTGCGACCATGTGCACATGCTTGAACTTGGTCGCTGCGGCGGCGGCTAACATAACTAGTAACTACTAACTACTAACTACTGTTCATTTGCTCGCTAGCCGCCGTGCAGCTCGTAGTCTCGTTGTTATATAATATTCATATTACAATATAACAGCCACATACGAACGGACTGACGACCGTTTATGCATTTTCTTTTAATAATAATTATTAATTATTATTATTATAAAATTATTATTACGTTACAGTAGTACTGTATATTTTATACTATATCGTCTGTTATTCGAATATTATATTTAATATAATATATTTATTATTTTATTATTATATAACTTCAGAAAAATAGCCGCAATCTCCCAAAAAACTTCGGAGAATTAAAAAAAGTCTTCTGTGCTTCACTTAAATTGATTGGAGTACTTGAATTTTGAGGTAAATAAAGAATTTAAATCAATATCAAAATTCTGTGCCTGAGAGACAGAGTGCCATAACATGAAAAAAAAAGATTTTGAATTTTGATTTTTGAGGTAAATAAAGATGTGAAATCAAACCTCAAAATTCTGTGCTTAGTAGATGCCAGAGAGAGAATAAAGTTCCTGTTAAAATTGTGGTGAATAAAGAAGTGAAATCAAATCTCAACATTTTGTGCTAAAACTAGCAAAATTGACTATTGAAAAAAATTCGATGACATGAAATTTCACTACATTTTCAAGTACAAAAAAAAATTGCACAGAACGAAGTATATTCTTGGACATGCGAATTTTTGCAGGCAAATATTTTTGGTTGTGTGCAATTTTTTTTTTGACATTTTTTTTTCGTATCGTTAATACATTTATCCTTACGTAAACGAGCCAGCCAGAGGTGTACAGTAATTTTCTTTATTGCGTTACTATTTATATGGAAATAATTCGTGAGTCTTCTCCGTGTAGTCACAACTAATTTAATAAAATGCAATTTCTCTCCTGTCACGTCTATAGGTTTGAGTTATTAGCATTTCTTCAAACATTAAAAACTTACACACCATTTACATTAAATGTGTTCGTTTTTAAATTGAAAAGTTAAATATACTAGCGCGCTTTTTCCCCGAATAATAATTCAACCTAAAACCAAACAAACTCATATAACATTATTCCTCGCTGTTTACTCGCAACGGCCCGCAGTATTGTAATTTTGAAAATACGACCAAAACATTTTCATGATATTATTATTATCATAATAGCTGTCTTTGTTTGTACTCTCTATTTTACGCACCGTTCGTATGACGTGGTGTACGCGTATTCGCTTTCGACGGTGTGCAGGCGTGGATCTAAAAATGACAAATGGGGGGGGGCTACATATTGTAATAATACAATAAATAAATACGAAAAATAGAAGAATAACATTTATTTTATTTTGACCAGTCTTCTATTTTCATTCGCCTTGGCATTTGTCTAGAAAATCGAGTTATGACATCATCTAAATCAATAGGTAAGTGTTTGTGTATATGAAAAACTGCTAAACCATTCAGCTCATCTTCGGACATGGTGGATCGCATATAGTTTTTAAGTCGTCTTAAAGAAGAAAACGATCTCTCGGCAGTAGCGGTTGTAATTGGTTTCGTTGCAAGTATTTGTTGTAGAACTTTAATACTTGGGTAAAATGTATCACAATACTGTAATGTCTCTATAGCTGATTTTGGTTCTACTATATCTGTTTTTGTCCATTTCAATTTCCAAAGTTCCCATTCAGCTTGTAACTCCATATCTGAGTTTGCCGGTAGGTCCTTTATATAAATTAATGATGCTTTCAAAAAGTCATCAATGTTGTATGAATCTTTATTAGCTGGAATTAAACCTTCCAAAGGTAGAATTTCTTTAAATCTGTCATTAAATCTTGTTTTTAACTCAATTATAAAATGATCAATAAATATTTTGTTTTATACTTTTATAGTAACTGTTATAACTTATAAGTTATAACGCATACAAATTTACAAACAACCATATATAAATTGATAGTTGATATTAATTGATATCAGTTAATTATCTACACTCTACAGCAATCGAGATAGAAAAAATACTGTACTGTTTATCTATTTCGATGTCTACAGCTGTCTGATGTTGGAAAATAGGTACAGTTTCCAGACCGTCGGTGTGCATGGTCATAAAAAACTCGATGTCTTCGGATACAAAATATTGAAAAAAAAAAAACAAGACAATAAGTCATAACACAATCAAAGCCGCCTAGGATTCCTAGTTTATTGTTATTATTATTTATCGGAAAAAAAAATAAAATCGATTGCTCAATATTAGACAATTAACGAAATATTAAGTTCAGTTACAAGTTTTTCTTTTGAGTTTTTCGCATATCTGAGTCATTTATACCACCGTCCTAGTTGGTGCTTTTATCTAGTTCTTCTTTGTAGCCCATTCAGACGAATTATCATCGACAAACTGTTAAATGTTACGTAACACTCATAACGTTATGATTAATAGCGCATATTACGTAAGAAAGGCTTTATATAATGCGTACCTAGATATAATAAAATGACCACGGCTGCTTCTAAAATGAGTTGTAAGATCGAAGGTCCTTTTTTTAGACATATTTGAATGACGCTGAATTTGTGATTTCGATATTTAATAATCTTAAAGGCACAATGGATTTAAAAATTTAAATTCTTACCTCGATATAGGTCTAACCACGGGAAATTTTGAATCAAAAAGAAGTTATAGCGTTAGAATATTTATGCGCGAAAATAACATGTCTGATGATCGCGAGTATCTGTGCACACATTTGATTATTTATGTTATATATATATGCATAGTATTTTAAAAGTCAGAATTATAGCTATTTTAGTATTATTTTAATGTTGTTATAAATCTGAAACCATTCTTACTTATAAAGATATATATTTTGATGTCATTTGTTAACGTATTACTGAGGTTTAGTTATGCAAGTAAAATATAACACCTTTATATTATATTCAATTAATCCATAATATAATATCAATAACAATAAAATAGTTTTTTTTTTTTAACAACACTCACTTCCTTTTTAGCACCGTATAACTAACGAATTTGAGTACATTTTTCACGTAAAATTTAAAACACTCATAGACCTAGATTTCTATAAAAAAAATTACAATTTTTTTTCTGTTTTTATCTACGTAATTTTCTAAGCTTTTAATTTTCTTAAACGGTGACTATTATTTTTAACGTAACATTTCACAAAATTTGATAATTTTCTTAGGCGATTTGATATTTGAATGTTTCTTACTAGACACAAATTTAAGATTCGTAATAATTGCGTTTTAAGTTCAGAATAATGGCGATTATAACACGGACTCCCACAAAAATGAATCTGCCGCTACTCAACTATCAATACGATTTGCTCATGTCTCTAAAAAACCATTGGTCTTATAACGGACATTTCAATCGACAAACATACGAGTTTAAAAATGCGGTGAACTTTCTTGGAAAATCGTCCCACGGATCGTCGACCGAAACCACGTCTACCGCAAGATCTTTTCTCTCACCGTCACCGATATCGGGATTTCGTCATAGTAACCAAATAAACCCCATTGCCGTGGACGCGGTAGACTCGTGTGGTTTGCACAAATATAAAAAAAAACATAAAAAAAATGCATTGTTAATACTATAAGTGTTTGGTTTGTTCTGCAATGAAATATGAATCGTGATATAAAACACCAATACTGATTTGCTGTTATACCTATACGTTTTGTTTTGCATGGCGAGTGGTGAAAAGTCATACGTTTCAATATCACGGCGCCGGCACCGTCGTAAATAATACGTGCGCATGTTAGAAAACAGATAGTGTTCTGAGCGTACGATACGGTATTGAAAAAAAAAAAAATTGTTTTTATTTCCCTCGAGAAAAACGATAATTTCGCAGACGGTCGACGATATTATCTTTTGATTCTGTCGAGAACATCACAAACAAAGTGCACCTACACGTTATTAACAGTTTGACCTACATTGTTTTAATGAAAAATACAATTAAAAAAAAACAAAAACAAAAACAATAACAACTTTTCGCGTGAGTTTAATGTGATTTTTTTTTCGTCAAACTTTAACCACTCCGACACAAAGTTTCACTGTCCACGAGACAAAAGCGAAAAAATGTTTTCGAAACCGACACGTGTCTATGTGCTTTATAGGGCTGCCGCAATTATTATTATATATAGTCGTTAAAAGACGATTTAGCCGTGTGCTGACCAGAAAGAGTATAAACGCAAGAAGTAAAGACAACCGATGGAGAACGTTTTTTTATTTTTCAACACAAGCCGCTCGATAAAATCGTTATCATCGTTAAGTAACAAGTTTTACGCTTGGTTTCGAAACTGAGTGGTTTTTCGCACACGCGAGTTCAAAAATTAAGTAATATATTCAGTTGCGCCGGCAAATAAATGAATACGAACTAACACAATCCGACGTAACATCAGACCGGCTAATCATATTACAAGACGAGGAACGGAGACAAAGATAGGTTTAAGCTATGGAAGTGATGGACTCCTCCCAATCAAGCCGGAAAAGCTGGGACCTATTAAGAAAGCTAGGTGCCGCTCAACCTACCAGAAAAAAATATGGCATCACAGCAAATGAAGTTGCAAGTAATCTTTTCAAAATCTCGAACATTAAACCTACAAAACAAATGAACATTATGGTAAAGAATGAATACAAAAAAAAAACTAGACAACTGTGAAGAAAGGTCTGCTTTAATGAACGACTTTATAGAAGAGGTCCATCTCGCCTTAAATAATGTCAAAAATGGGGAAGCGGCAGGTGTCGACGGAATACTACCGGAATTTATTAAAAATCAAGCTCCTATAAATAAACTCTGGCTTGCTCGCTTTTTCATGTCGGTGGCCAATAAAGGGACTATCCCTAGGAAAAGGATATGGCTAGAGTCTGAGGTACGTAATTCATCGCTGGTTGGAGAGAAAGTACCAGGCTTCAACTTATCACGTGCCTTATGGACAACCCGAAATCGTAATAGAATCAACCAGAAAATGCAATTATTTATTACACAAGTGGGGCATGGTGGAATCTCCTATATGTAGTTTCGGGCAAAAGCAAACTATCAAATATATAGTTGCAGAATGTCCGTTAATAAGGTTCTCAGGAGGAATTGAGGAAATCCACACAGCCAGCGAGGAGGGCATCGAATGGATGAATAAAACTTAGGCGTGCGGCTGTGACCAAGAAAATTTCAATATTAAAACAATGAAACCATGAGTTACCAAATTATTATTACCAAACTTAACTTTTACTGTTACTTGTTGACTACTTATAACTAAATAATTTAATTTGTTCTAATAGTTTCTAATTTGTTTTATTATTATTGTAGTTCATATTATAGTGATTTATCTGTGATCATTTCGAAAATTAATTTTATTTTTGAGCTTGGTCTATACTCGTACAATACGATAAGTAAATACACGATGAAAGTACTTAAGGATATGAAAAACGTAGTCATGAAATTTTCTTCTAAGAGCACATTTCGAGTGATTTTTTATTATAACACATTAAATTCTACCAAAACATTATTGGTTATGTTATTATTTTTTTAAATTATTAATTGTATATTTTAAGTGAACTTAGGTGTGTATTAATTATCTACGAAGATTACTAAGGATATTTTATGTTACTAAATTAGTGACTAAGAAACTAGTATAGTGAAGAAGTAGTGGTAGAATTTCGTATATACTATAGTTAAGAGTCTTCGAGAACGGTTTTCATTTTATGGCCGTATAAATGACGTAAAATGAGGTCGTATACGTAAGAAGGCGAGTTAATTATTTTTCAAAAGGCTTCACGTCGATAAAAAAGCTTTTATTTTATTATTAAAGAGGCACTTTCCGAAATGTAATTGCAAAAAAAAAAAAAGTTGCTAAATTCATGTAGTAGTAAATCATTAAGTATAAGAAACAAACCGTTGCGATCGCACGGACATAATAACGATTTAAAATTAGATACCTGTCTAATATTGTATTTTTTGTACTTATTTAGAGATAATATCATTTCATAAATAATTTTGAGAAAAAAAAAGTAAAATCTGTAATAGATAAATAATATTGTTTTGTAAAAAATAAATGTATAGATAACATTCACAAATGCAAGGGTTAAAAATGAATAGTAAGTATGTTTTATGTATAAGTATAACTGTACGAGTGTATATAATTTGGTTCAGGCTATATTTAGGTATAACCTTTATACATACATTATAAATTTAGTAAACAATTAAACACTATAGAACTAAAAGTAACATAAAAAAAACATAGGCATTGGACACTTTGTGCTTAAAAATTATTTATGTTTTCAATGTTTTCATAGAATAGAATAGATATACTACCTAATTAAAACGTGTTTTCTCATCTTTATTACATAATATAGCTGAATAGCTCTAATACGTATTAATTGGAAAACAACCCTTTTTTTAAAATTTATTTTGGGAAAATTTTTATTTTTCGTGTAAATGAAATATTTCATGAAACTTTCATGAAATATTTCACGAAATATTTCAAGAAAATAAATTTCATGAAATTTTAGAACCCTGATAATAACATATATTATTAGAATAACGTTTTTCCACGGTAGACTGTCTTATCATCGACATAATTAATCATATCGGTCGGCCGGTGTGTAGTGTATTCGTCTCACGTACGCCGCCTCGGTCTTACGTCGCTAAACCCTCCGTAGTTTTAAGTATACATACTAACCCTAGTCGTCAGTGATAACTTTGTACTTATTGTGCCTAAATTAGCGCGTGTATATTAGATATCTTATCATTTTACAAAAACTCCTATTTTTTATATGAAGGTTTAATTATTATTCGTATGACTGTTAAATAGTCCATTGAATAGTCGGAGACCATGTATGATATACTATCGTGCTCATAAAGTCCTATAATATACCTCGATCCCTGTCTGCCTATCACGTTCACGTATCCTAACTCTTCGAGGACTACCGAATGCTTTGTACGTAACATATTATACGTTTTATCAAACATCACGACGGATAGTTTTGAAAAATTCATTCACGTCACATGAATCGTTATTGTTGCACCACTACATTATGGTAGCGCTGCGATGGACATCCGCACTCCAGAGATGGGTGGCCGGTCCCGAACCCGGTGCCTCGCCAGTTCTCGAGTTGAAGGGGAGGTCTCGGCGATTTCGCGACGGGCTTCGTGCGTCTCTTCGTCTTGCTTTTAACAGCGCTTTTCATTCGCCCGGAGCGAAACGGATCAGTGACCCTTTTGCTTTTGCGTTTGCTAATAGGACAGCTTGTAAAAGCCTATTTACTTTTGTCGGGCTGTTGTCCATGAAAATTTGTATGATATTTGGTTAGTTTTTTTTGTTTTTTTTTATTAATGTGGTCAATGACCACTGGTCATAGTTTGGACCATTCGAAGGGGCGTATGTATTTAGGTCTGATTTGATAGGGTTCGGAACGACCTAGTTGTCGAATGTGTTTGTATTTGCAGAAAGAGTTGGTGTAAAATGTCGTTTTTGAAATTTGTTGTATGTGTTCACGGATGGAGGTTTGTCTGATAGAATTTTGTATTGGCTGGTTACGAATGTAGTAGGGCGTTTTCAGTTAGTGTGGGATATAAGGGGAGCCCATGGTTGGCTGGCGTATGAAATAATAGATGTTACGTAGGTGTTTAGTATTTGTATCTTCGATCGGGTTGGAATTGGACTTTTTCCGTTTATAACTGGGTGTAGCATACCCCGGATTCTGGTTGCCTTTTTAACTGTTTCTTCGACGTTGTGATTGAAGTGGAGACCAATGTCAAGTCGGACGCCCAGATATTTAGCGGATTTAGACCACTCGAGAATGTGACCGTCAAGTACAATTTGTTTGGTGCATGGTTTGTTGTGGTGATTGAAGATAACTGCTATAAAAACTATATAACTAAAACAGTGGCATTGACATGAAGTCTCCATTTCTTGAACCAAAGATATGCTATGTCTACCTGATTTTGAAGGTGTGCCACTGCCCGTGACTCATTTTTGTTTGATGAATAATAAAGTGTGTCGTCAGCACAACAGGGCGATGTCGGAGTTGGTGTTTACTGGGATGTCGTCGGTGTAGACTAGGTACAGTAACGGAGAAAGGCACGATTCAGTGACTCGACGTGGGAAACCCGTTTTTATCGTCACGAATCCCGCGAAGACGACCCCGCCGGTCTGCGTATCATAACAATAACCGTGGACGTGACCGATCGATTCAGCACTGCGGAAAATCGCCGACGCCGTACGGGGCGGGAAAAAAAAGTCGCCGCCACGGTAGGTAGTGCGGTATATTATACGTATTTTATCGTGTACTATATTTTACGAGCCGCTGTGTAATATAATACGACATTAGATTGTATTATTGTCACGGGCAGATTAAACGCGAAAGTACACGTGTGATGCGCTCATACAGTCCCGAGCACTCGTGTGCGTGTACGCGACAGAAGCCCGCAGACGTTTCTCCGTCTCTCTCTTTCTCTCTCTACGTCTCTCTCTCTATCTTTCTACGTTTCTCTCTATCTCTCTTTCCCGTTCCTTTTGTCCCCGTCTCTGTCCCTTTTCCGTGTACGGCGTACACGAGCCCGTCGTAACTTACACCCGCTTAATGGGTGAGACAGTGACAATAAGAAAACGCGTCGCGCGCGCGTACGTTTATGCGACGTTTCGTTTTAAGCGCGTTTTAACGACACGAGGTAATTTTCACGCGCCCGCGTATCAACGCGTGTTATACGATAATGGCGTAGGAGACACGTTTTTCTCGGCGTGCCGACCGCGTATCGTCGTAATTAGTCGTCTGAATACATTTGAATAATATTCGCGCAAACACACACACGCACGCGTTATTCCTCCGTATAGTGTCGTATACGCGAACGGTGCAGTCTGAGCAATAACCGTTTATAATATTGTTATAACACGTCAGGCGCGTGTGTCGACTACCGTATATGCGTCGTCGTTTTGTTTTTTTTTCTTTCCGTTAATTGTCGCGGTTTCACGAACATCGCGTCACTGTACGGTTACGAGTTTACGACCGACCGGTGGGTGTTTATTTATTTATTCTTTTTATTATTATTATTATCATTTTTTTTTTTTAGTATCTCCACGCTCTCGCGAGTTCGCCTCGTCTAGGGTGTTGTCGAGTTGACGCGAGGCGAGGCAGCGCACGAACGCACACTCTCGTGTAGTCTCGTGACTCGCTCAGTTGTCTCTAGCGGTTGTACAAAATGTACGTGGCTGAAATAACAGCTGCGGCTGCATTGTATGCATACAGAAGTTATTATAATTTTCTAAATTTAAGCCACTCAAAAAAAAATTAAACAACCCGATAGGAAGAGACGGTGGACAACAAACTTTCCATTCGATCATATTATATAAACCGTATTGGTCGATAAATATCATTCTGGCCGGCTCCTGATTTGATGGACGCTATTTTCTTTCTCAAACGGTCCCGAAATTTAGCCATAATTGAATTATTTTATTTTCCAAATTTTCTATGGGTATTAGGGTGACAAGAGAAAAAATTTTTTTACTTTCTGATAGTCCCACCTGCTTAAATTATTCATGTATTTAATAAGAAGGATTACAAACAATTTCAACGAAAATTTTTTATTTTTACTGGTTGCGCAACTTGTTTGAAAATATAACACATTTAACATGGTGAATACAATATATATACATATAAAAAAAATTATAATTAGTTGATTCGAATATAAAAATGTCATGGATTATCATAATAATCTAAAAACAATTATCTTCCTAAAATATATTAATCATCCATCGTCGATTTATTTGGATTTGGATACTTTTGTCGGTGTTGTTCAACTACTTGCAAAAGATATTGCTTTTGCTCTTCCTGGTTGGTAAGTATCCCATTGAATGTTTGAATTAACGAAATTCCACGTTCAGCAGCATCATTCACTACTTTCAGATATCCATTGGGTATATTCAAAATCTTGCTGATTCTGCACCATGCGTCATTCATTTTTGCTTTATCTTTGTCATGACGATACTTTGGATTCCATGAAATATCTTCCGATTGGTATAACTCCACAAATTTAATCAAAATTTCGTTCGTCCAATCAGCCATTTTTCGCACATAACGTTTTAATTTCTTTTTGTTTCGTTAGCTGAGGACTCGCGAGCTCAGACGAGGGTAAAGTAGGTTCGCCTCGCCTCGTGCCTCGTGGTCTTTTGTCTCGCGACCAAAATACCGACTCGGAGTGGAGCGCGCACGAGGCGAGACGAGACAAGACGAGATGACGTGAGTGAACCAACTACAATCCGAGGATGGTTATTTTCACTACGACGATCGGTTTTCCACGATACCTTTTTACGAAATCGTTAAAAATATCATATTCCGCTCTAGCGTTTTCAAGACCTTTACCCCGACTCCCGCTTGGTTGAAATATCGCATTCGCAATGCCGAACTGGGACGAAATGCGGTGTCTCTCGCGAGATTTTCTATTTTTTTTTTTCGTTCCCAACAAATGTACGGTAAACACGCGATCGCGAGAATGAACTCTTGAACGCATATTTTAAAGTGCGGTCGAAACGTTAAAATTAAAGCGACGAAAAACAGTTCTGGCCGAAAACAACTCCGTGTACGGGACATAAAGTGGTAGATTTCCGTTCGGTTTATCACGGTGTTTATTGCCACGGTTCCTTCAAAACAATTTCGAGTGGCAATAAATACATAAATTATTGACCGGTTGGAGTGCACGGTACGCTTGGGGGAGGAGGGGGAATTCGCTATTTTCGTGATTCGATCTCAAATCGACTTAACCTAGATACGCGAAAACGTCGGACGATAATTATTATTGGTACGTACTGGAAACCGCTTGTATTGTCCGGTGTATAATCGACCAGAAGAGTGTGGCACGTGCGATTGAAGTGATTTTGCGATTGTTAATTTTCTAACGCCGTATCGGATTTGCGACAGATGATATGCCACGTGTATATTCGGCGGCGGTACGCGGCAGTCGACTGTAATTTATCGCTGTGACCCATATTTGACCGCCCGGAACGTACGCAAGTCATGCCGTGCGCGACCGTGGTCGTGTGTGTTGTCTCGATTTATACGACAATCTAATTCATAAAAAAAAAAAAAACAAAAAACAAAACTCGTTAGCTCGAAATCAAGGTTATTTTTATCTGCCAAAACGTCGATAAATTTCTTCCGAACAAAACGTAGGATATGATATTTTGCGTGCACGTAATAAAACGAAACGTAATCATATATTTATATTGTAATCGAATGCCGATTACAATCGTCCGAATCGGTTGAATGCGATTAAAAAACAATATAAAAATACACGGTCGAGTGCAAAGGAAGAACAGTCATCAGAGTAAAAGGTCTTTCACTGCGGTCTAAGGAGGTAGTATGAAAATCGCAAACGTCTTGCGAATATACGATAGTTAACGATTATAATAATAATAATAATAATGATTATGAAAAAACCAAATTGCGTATTTTATACGTGAAGGAAAAAAATTGAAATTTATTCGAAATAATTCCGAAATTTCCCGGTGATATCTATTTGTAAAAAGAAAATGTATTGGAAAATGACGAAGTGCGCGCATTTGAACAATGATATTGTGTATGTTATATATAGTATATAGCAGGGTTTCTCAACCAGGGGGGGGTCGCGACCCCATCGGGGGTCATCAACAATTATTTAAGGGTCGCCTATTCATGTGTGAAAAAAACTGTTTCACTTAGAATCTTATAATTAATAGTTATAAATAAAATAAAATAACATTTATAGTTAATAAATAAATTATCATCGTTAAATAAAGAATACTAAATTGAGTTGTATTTAGACAAAGGGTTGGAATAGATTTTTAATAGTAATAAAAATATAAGTAAATTTTGGATCGAAATTCAATATGAGTATCCTGCATTAAATATAGGAAGCTTTTTAAAAAGTCAATTCCTTTTTCAACGACATACTTATGCGGAGCAGGATTTTCTAGGATGACTACAATTAAAACTAAATCGAGAAATCGGCTGGATACTCGTATATCGCCAACAATGAGAATAAGTCTGTCCAAATCTGTTGAGCCATGGATTGACAAAATTATTTCAAATCAACAACTGCGAAAGAGTCATTAAATTAAAAAAAAAAAAAATTCAAATTTACACAATAGTCATAATATACCTTTTTTCTGTATAATATATACACGAATAAATACAATAACAACAATTTGTTCAATTTTTTAATGCTTGCATTACAAAAGGGTCGTTATACATCTTGGTGACATTATAGGGGGTCGCGAACTCAAAAAGATCGAGAACCGCTGCTATATAGTATGTAAATATGATTAAATAAAATCGTACGTATAAGAAACGTCGTGGTATATCGCGACGAAATATCATACATTCTATTGCGTTTGGTGTGACACGCGTAAATATCCGACACTCGCCGCCCACGGTGTAGCGTATAATATTAAGTACGTACTAGAACGTCTAATAGACGGCGGCAGTGTAATAACAACGCGTTTGCAGGAGACAGATAAACCTGTACGAGGCGTATCGCGTCCCCGTAATCAACGCCGACGGTCGTATCCCACCCCGTATGTGTGTGCGTGTGTGTACGGAGTGTTTTTTTTTTTTCGTCGCCGAACGATAAATAATAATTTTACGTGCGCTGCGGATGAGGTGAACTGCACTGACCCAGATCCCGCGTGTATACCGTCATATAGGTTTTGATACGGAGGTTCCTGGACGCCGCCGGTCCGTGGACTCCCCGCGAGAGATCTAGGAACGGACACATTGAAGCTCTTGCGGTCAAAAGTGACTAACTACTCCGTCGGAGTTGGTCACACGTTTCGCAAGCGTTGTGGTTTATACTGAATCGCTGTTATTATTTTAATGTTATAATATTTTTTTCGTTTTCTCGTGTGTGATTTTCGACACAATGACATGTAGGTAGGTAAAAATAATCATCCTGTTGCGATATTGTTATTAAAATTGTTTTTTTTTTTTTGTTTGTTTTTCAATAAATATTAAATAACCGTCAAAGCCGAAAATGGTTTTTATTCGGTGTTCCGTGGTTTTTTTCGTATTTCGAAATTCGTCCACGACACGAAAAAAAGGTTAAGAACTTCCGGTATATCACCCGCCGCGCGTTTCCGTCGCTTCTCGTCTTGACCGTACGATTCCGGTCCGACAAACTAAACTTCTTTGTTGTTTTTCGCGGTATTTTATGGCAACGGTTACACTCGTATGTGGTTTTTCTTGTTTACACAACGACATTGTTTTCGGCAGCTCTCTGTCTACCGTCTGTACTATCAAACTAAAACAAAAAAAAACTGAAATATTACAATGCGTTTATCATAATATTACTAACGTTAACTGGTATCGATTGACTAGCGGGTACAAAAGGCCAAAAAAATAAAAATAAAAACACACTCGTCCACATTATATTTTTGAAACACTGGTATCATTTGATTATGATTTCACAGCTCATTAGTTTTACGTTTATGGCCAATTTAATGTGAAAAAAAAAACAGAGGTAAAACTGATCATCACAAAAGTATTGTATGACGATTTTTTTTTCATATCAAAACAAATAAAGTGATAAGAGAGCACGGTACCGGAACTGGAATTTTTTCACTCGGGGCTAAATGTGCACTGTTTAATATTATATTCTACAAAATAGCCTTCTCTACATTAAATTAGCTACTTGTATAGTTGTTTCACAGAGTTAGTAAATTCTGAAAAAAAAAAAACAAGAGTTATCGTTTTAAAAATGTGTGAGCTGCTTCTCGTCTGTCTGAAATGCGCCTCTAGAATTATGTTTGAAGAGAAATCGTTTAATGATTTGGCCCATTCCTTAGGAAACATTCGGCATCGAACACACGAGCTAACGTGATATTACAATATTATTATTTTGTTACACGTACAGACGGGGCGACCATTGTGAATTGGCTCCCGATATTAGATAAGGTACCTAATCGAGAACTGAATTGGCTCCCAACATAACTTTCAACAAGTGCTTCTCAAAATAAAAGAGTTGAAAAGGTACACGACTTTAATTTAAATAATTTAAAATACAAATGGTCCATCAAAATCGTTTACTAAAATAAAATCACCCACTGGTTGTGGATCTAGAAATGGTAGACCAAATATATACTTCAAATATTCACCAATTTTGTTTTTTTTTTTCATACTCTGTCGAAAGGCCCTATTTTCGAATTGTTCTATACCATGATTGCCCTGGGCGAAACCGTCAACCACGAATTTCACTCAACGGCCAAACTTCACGTATTGCGTTGTGTATCGCGACTTCAAATCAACATGATTTTTCAACTTTTAATTTTTAAAGTATAGTTGAATTTATTTTCGAAAAATTTTGATAACCAATGGATTTATAAAATAAACGTGTAGGGAGCCAAGTCAATGCATAAATCTCGGGAGCCAATTAAATACGTAAAAATGACGATTACCTGAGTTAGGGAGCCTGTATTACTTCTAATACAGCAAAGACAAATCATTAGGGTTTGTCTAAGTAAACGAAACATGGTAGGTTCAACCAACACAAATTTTAAACTATTCAGCGTATTACCTTTTGAAAGTCTGTATAAATAGCTATTAGGTTTATAATAAAAAACTTTAATTCATGGATAGAGGAGGGAAAAATACGTAATAAAAGGGAGATTAGAGCATATGATGTAAAATTAAAATTCACAAAAAAGAGCTTTGGTCAAAAATTCGCAGACTCTCTCGGGGCAACATTTTTTAATTCCATGCCAATTTATATTAAGAAAATTGTGCTCTGTAACTCCAGGAATTTAGAAAAATTTAATTTAACTAAAATTGTTGTAAATTGGTTAATAGATTCTTTAGAATAGCTTGTTTGTTTATACTTAGTTGTAAGTTCGTGTGTCAAAATTGCAATTCAACAATGTAAAATATAAAATTAAATATAATGTAATAATATTGATAAATGTAAAATACTATATGTTACATCATAGCCACTCTCTACCAAAAACACAAGCCTAGCTTAAATTTGGTAGATAGTATTTATCATTGTAAATTATCAATTATTTATAATAAATAAATATCTTATCATTGAAAAGAAAATGCAATAGGTCCGACAGACGTAAAACCGACGATCAATGCGTACAAATCACGCGTGTGCGGATTTCGGAAGGGCCTCGGTGTCCAGACGAGTGTCGTGCCGTCGGGGTTCGATGCGAATTTAGCGCCTACCGCACGGTAAAACATGACGTGACGCGATCTACGGCACGCGTGCGATCGGCCGTCGGGGGTGGCGTCGGGGTGATACGCGAGGACGAAACGTAAAATACACCCTAACGCGCGGCACCGCGACCTAGGCAGACCGGCCTCGGAAGACGCGGGTCCGGCCTAAACGCCATATCCGCCCGCGAAGGCGGGGTGAGCCGCGTGCGACGGGTTAGTCGGTGACCGGGTAAAGGGTGGGGTGGAATCGTGTTCCGGTGTCCCGCGGAAGGGTTGCGCGGGTTCTCCCCGGTTTTAAACGAGGCGCTTACGCAATTTCCGCGCATTTGTGTGGTGCGCTCTGCCGCCGCCGCCGCCGCCGCCGTTGTTGTCGTTGTTGCCGTGTTTGCCCATGGGAAATTAAAAGGCACCGTGTCAAGCCGGAGCAGACGGCAAAAACGGGTAGTGGCGGCAGATACCGAGCAGGCCGTTATACAGCATGGCCACGTATACGTATATTATATATATGTATACGCGACTACCACACTATATACGTATAATAATAATAATAATAATAATAATAATGTGACTGCCGTCGCGCGCGTAAACAGTTCGTAAAACACGACGATGGTCGCCTCCAAATTGGACTAATGATAAATGATAAACTCCGGTTTCGAACAACGCCCGTACACGCATACGCACACAACAAACACACGCCGACGAGACACGGACAACACGGTCGTGTATAAACACACACACGCGTGCACGAATAAATTCTGGTCGAAGCATTTGTCACGTTCGCTCTCGGTCCTTCCCAATCACCCGCACACTTAACACGTACGTGTATCGTCACGTGGTTTTCCCGCGTTCCCTTTTCTGGTCATAGTACAATAGCGTGTTCATACCCGTATGTGTGTGTGTGTGTGTGTGTGTGTGTGTGTGTGTGTGTGTGTGTGTGTGTGTGTGTGTGTGTGTGTGTGCGTGTGTGTGTAACTGGCATAATATGTCGTTATTATACGTCTGACGCGGTTTATCGCGCTTAGTGCGAATACGACGCCGCGCCGTGCAGCGTACAACCAGCGAAATCGCAAAACCGATCGTTTGCCTAATCACCGAGAACTTAATCAACGTGATTTTTTTCCGATCGTTTGTTGCATCCCTTCGAACGATGTTGTTGATTCACTTAGTCATCATTTGGTCTCAGACTATTCCGTCGTTTGCTTTTCACGGTTCACATTAAGCAGGACTCTCAGTCAAGACAATTTAAACTATGTATTAATTATTTAATTTAACTTGTACTATGCAGGTCAGCTGGATATGCCGGCGAATCGGAACGTGTTTGCTGTTTGGAAATAAAATATTATACACATGGGTTTTTGATATCAAGAGAAGCTCTTTGATTTTTTTGGGAACTCACACGTCGGTATGGCACGAAGATTAATGCGGTGGTTTGAAGAAATCATAACACGTGGTAATAACGAATCAATTTTGAACGATGAACCGATATCGTTTTTCTTAATTTATTTTACACACTCCATACCCCGTCTATGTATAAGGCTATTTTATCGGGAAACGTCCGAAAACGAAATTACACACATACAGGGTAAATGATTTGATATTCCGACATTGCACGCGGTCATAATGAGAAAAAGATACAAAATTGACGCCACGTCTCGTTAGGCATAATAATAGATATCGTAAAGCATGCGGTAAGGCGTGTGTGTGTGTGTGTGTGTGTGTGTGTGTGTGTGTGTGTGTGTGTGTGTGTGTGTGTGTGTGTGTGTGTGTGTGTGTGTGTGTGGATGATGCAGTCGTTTGCGAGTCGAAAATGAACGCACCGTAAAATATAATACGATATACCAACGCAGCTAAAACTTGACACAATCAAATCGTTAAATTCAGTTCGAGTGTATAGAAAAAACCCGTTGCCGGCACCAGAAAAACCGACACGAGCCGTTTCGTGAAACGAGTTACTTTTTTAATTCGTCGGCCAACAATATTGCGTGATTGCGGAAGCGGAATGTTTTTCGTCGCGCTCAAAATCACTCATTGTATTCAAAAGTCTGCGCAATAGCGTCGGACGAGGTCAAACTCTCGGCAAAAGTTTTCACCCTGCAGCATCGTCACATAGATAGAGAAAAAGAGAGAGAGAGAGAGAGAGAGAGAGAGAGAGAGAGAGAGAGAGAGAGAGAGAGAGAGAGAGAGAGAAGAGAGCCATTTTCACGTTGGTTAAACGAAAATATTATTTAAAACTAAAAATATTAAACGGAATGCTTATACTCGGCGATAATACATAATCGTTGCAGACGATAAACGTGTTCAGGCGTGTTTAGAATGTTTTTTTTCCGCAGAACGCCGCGACGATAACAACAATGCCCAATCAAAAACACTGCGGTGCTTCAAGAGTTGTAGCCGTTGCGTTTTTAGATTCCGAGTGGAACGAAAAAAAAATCGTTCGCCGGGTTTTCCGGTTTTAAAGTGAACGTTGTGTTTTTATCGTGCGCATTCACGGTGGCGTGAAGGTCGCCGAGTTTGCATAAAACCGTATACGTTTGTTTGCAAAAACGGCCGCTAAAAACGTTTGCAAACGATTGTTATTCGATTATTTCGTCGGGTCGAAACGATGACACACACGAATGCGTCCCGCTCTAAACGTCTTCCTGAACGGACATCCCGGCCGATATTCGTCGGTCCATGTCTTAAGTGGCCTTTACACGTTGGGTTTTGACCGCACGATTGAATGGTGCGAGATGGCTTTCACGCGGGAAAGAATTTTCGTCTGAACGATTCGCCGGAGCGAACGTCTTTCAGGATTGAACGTGTACAAAACGTGAAATGTTTATGCGCATTCTTGCGCGGGGTTAATCGTTTAATCATTTTTATTGGTATTTTGTGACGACGCGCCATTCGATCAGTACTGATAATATAATACCGCCGAAACAAAATGTTTTAGGGTTGCTGTCAGACGATCTTCTACACTGATACATTTCTTCATTATTGTATCTGTTTAACATATTTTTGGACCAACTAAAGATAATAAAATATCAAAACATGTTCACATATCCATCATTACATAATTTTTGAAGTCGTCTGGCTTATTTTCTCGCAGTTCTGAAATCAACGGCAAATGACCAAAACGTCTGCGATATTCCTTCAGCCACACACTTCGAACTCGTTTTGATGAATTGTGCACTATTGAAAATTATCCAGCACACGCAATAGTGCGAATTCGGTTGTTCATCAAAAATAAATAAAAATATAATATAAAATATTTATAACATTGAATATTATGACTGCTACACTCCTCCTAAAAGTTTTAGGCTAAAACTGATGGAAATTCGAACATTCCACGCGCCACGCATTGACGCGTTCAAAACCGCGTGATACACTCCAGACAAACTTTTTTGAGCGAAGGATAAATGGGAACGAGGAAAGCGCGTGGGAAAGAATTTTGCAACAATTTTACTACGATTTGGTTACAGAGGGTTGCGCGTCAGACGATTTCACGAGGTCAATACCTCGCTCAAGTCTGTACATTCTTGGAGTGAAGGAAATATTTCACGTGTAAAGCCGGCGTTAAGACAGGTGTAAAACATTTTTCCATGGTCATTCCGAAATCGTAAGAAAAACAAATCAATAATCACAAATTAGTGAATGCCATATGATAATATTCCCCTGATCACATGCTGGGTCCCGGTAAAATGTGGAGAGTGTTGATATTTTACGATTTGGCAGAACTTTTTTTCGTATAGGTGTCCCATCACCCTGATCTGGAGTCACCTCCACACTATAACCTTGCAGAGTCACCGCGTAATAATATCGTGTCGTCGGTATAGTAACGTCGACCACGACATCAATAATATTTTAGATTAGGCGTGCGCGTCCGTATATAGAACGAGCGCACACGCGTCCCCGGCATGACTCGCAGCCTACTCGGTGATGGATTCGACCTGTCACCCGTTTCGTGTTTTTATTATTGTAACTGTTTTATTTTATTTATTTTTTGTTTTTTTTTTTTTCGTTCTCTCTTTGCGCGCCGTCCGTCATCCGCACGTATCCCACCGAAGCACTCCACGCGGCCGCAGGTTCACGTTCTTTTCCTAATCCTTTTCCTTTTCTTAATAAATTTTTCCGCGTCCACCACCGTGACCTGTGCAAACGAACGGTTTCTCTTGGAAAAATTCACAGGCGTTTATGCACAACGTAGACCGCGTTTTTCTGCCTCGCCCGCGTCTTGTCGTCGACGAAATATCGAGAGCCGATTGACGGGATCGAGGCGTTCACACGGAAAAATAAATACAGCCTCTCCTCGAAGTGTTTGTTTTTAATAGAATAATATAATAAACACCCGATACACAAACTTTTGATCAAATTATCGAAAGGAAATACAAAATTAAGTAAATCTTTCTCGGGACAGCATTGGCTGAGTACAACGTACGAGTTTGAAATGTTCACCATTTTAAACATGTCGATTATATTTCAAAAAGTTTGAAGAATGTCCATGGTAAAACACAAAAGTTTAGATGATAACGTGTATCGTCAAATAAATTGAAGTTTTGTATTATTTTCGTTAAAGTTCCAATTTAAAGCACATACATGTATATTCAATTAAAAATGCCATCTTTCGACTTTTGAGATTTTTCAAAATTTTCATGGATAAGATATTTAAAAAATTATAAATTTATTACAATCTTAAAAATTCTGTATTTAGTTCAGAAACTTAGTCGTATTTTTATATAAATGTCCGTGGTGAAATTTGAAATTTTAATTTGATTTTGGTTTAGGACTGAATAACTAAAACGAACGTTATGAAAGCTGGTTTTAATTTTTTTTTTTTTTTTGACAGTGTAATTTTTCAAATATTGAAACTATTAATGGAAAATTATCGCTTGAAATTATTAACTATATGTTTAATTTTATAGATGGCTTTTATTTTCGAAAGCAGTATGCTAACCGGACATGGTAATGGAACACTGGCATAAATAAAAACAACACTTTCGAATAAAAAATATTTACACGAAATAATTTTTATTACAAAGATGTACTTATCGTCGACAACTGACAATTACTTTTTTTTTATCTCCGAAAGTCGCGGCAACAATTATGACGGCCAGTATGACAGTTTCGATTTAAATCAGAATGCGTATATTTTTTTAAGACAAGGGATAAACTCTTGTTGACTGACATAGTGAGTTTTTCGACGGTTTTGCAATGTAAATACTTTTTGTTTGACGTTTAAAATTTCGGTCTGGAAGAGGGAGCGATTTAACTTGCTGTTTATATTATGTCTAGTGGAAGTGACGCCACGCGACGCCTCGTTTAAGTGCCGTTACATCAGTATACGTTCTGGCGCGTCATCTAATTTACCTCATTCTACATTGAAATTGTTGATTGAATGTTTTATATATATAGACATAATTTTCATTTTTGTTATTTTGACGGTATAAAAATATATCGATTCTACTCGGGAAAATCAAGTACACGCGTCTTTTCTTCGTGTCGATCCTTACCCGAAATGTCATTATAGTGAACCGCTCCCTCCAAAAAACCACTCGTGATTGAACTATATTGCGGGGTGTATATTATAGATAATCCTGTAAAATAACTATAGTTTTTGTATTCTATGTTGTTTATGATTGTTCGTAAACAAAAAGGAAATTAATGAAAAAATCATGAGCGTTTAATCGTTTCACTCTGTCGTATAATTTGTGTATATAAGAAGAGACGAAAACGAAAAAATTGCAAAATGAAAATTAGTAAGGGCGGGGTTAGACTCGGTCTAGAAGAGAAATGACAACATTTTTTAGCCAGTCCGGTCATGACTCTCTTCGAAATAAGAATTTTCGATTGTAAAAAAAAATTACTTTGCTAGTAGACTTAGAAAAATTCCGTTGTTCGATTTTTAAAACAAAATAAGTAAGTGTTGAGAAAAATTTAAATCTTTCTATCATACAGTTTCAAAATCGAGTTTGAATATTATTCACTTGTTTCCTTCATTGTTACATTTGTATTTTTATTGTTAATGAAACAAAACCGTTTTAAAAAAAAATTACTATTACGGTAACGGTTTAAAAAGTTTTAAAGACGATAATTTTACAGACCCGTTTTCTGTTTATGCAACACTCGTCGTTTTGGGTTCGAGTCTAACAGAGAAGGCATAGCAATCGTGTTTCAAATTAAAAAAAAAAAAGAGACGTTTTCTCGTTCACACAACGTCCATTGTTTTTGACACCGCGTAAAAGGGGGTGGCATTCCTTGTTCGACGACTGTAGTCCTCACCAAATCGCGTTCGGAGAAATTTATACGCGTTCACAACAATTCGTCGTTTCTAAAATAAAACCTGTGAACGTTTATGAAAAAATAATAATAAAAACAAATAAAAATGACCGACGGTGTATGTACGACGCTGTACATACAACAACAAAATCGGCCGTCGTGTTTACGTTATGTGTCCGTACGAGAAAAAGAGTCTACGCGACGGGAACGTTTTTGTTGTTTTTCCCTGGACCAGTCGATGAGGACGTCGGCGATCCGAACACGCGTACACGGCGACAACGACAACAACGACGACGACGACGACGACGACGAATTCGTGTTCCTACGGCGCGCCGGCAGACGCCGCGGTCTCTCCCGCCGACCGTGTGACTATCGCCGCCGCCGTGACGATCACTCGTCACCTCCACGACCCTCCACCGTGCCGACGATAAATCAATCGACAGCATGCGGTCTGACGATCGACGGCGCCGTGTCAAACGCGTACGTTAACGCTGCGGCCGAGCTCCCGACGTTTTGAGGTCTTTGTTATTTCGTCGACATGACTACACGACAACACGCAACAGATGGTGTACGCACAACGATCACGATACACTGCGTCGGTAAACAATCACGTGACTATCTGAAAAAAAAAACAAAACAAAAAAACAAAAAATGAGTTTTACGTTTTTCTACGTCGATTTTTTCGGAAAGAAATAACCCGTATTTTGGTGCAAATACCTCGTAGACATTTTCCAAAGAGGTTAAAAGGTCATAAATTCATTATTCAGTCACTTTTTGCTAAAATACCTCGTATCTCCGTGATGTCGAATACAAAAACAAAGGGTTTATGACGATGAAATAGTGAATACGTCGTTAATTTGACGAATCCGTTTGATGGCCGTGGTCGATGTGATCTGATGGTGAATTTGATTTTACACGCACGCTTTCGGGTCTTCTGAAAAAGTGACTACTATCCGTAGACACGCAGTGTTAGGCCCAACGAACACCGTAAGAGCAAAACTGTGTTAGTCATCGTTAATGATTTTTGTTTTAGTCAACTTGAAACAATTTGTTTTCTATATGCGCATAAATCAGTTAGTATAGACAAACAATATTTAGTTGCAAAAATGTCGTCTGACAAATAGGTCGCTATTTGTATGTGATACACTTTACACACTTTAGAAGAACGGGAAAAAAAAAGTTACGGGTACATCCATTAAACTTAAAACGTATCACTCACAACGTTATTGGATCATTTATACGTGAATTACGATCTGATAAGAAAAAATGTAAAAACTATACTCTTGTTAGTATCAAAACTTTTGATTTTATCATACAGTAAATAGGAGTGGAAATTAGAAAAGAAAACACTAATATAATATTATAGCCGTTATATTTTATACAAATAAACGCGCGAGGCGCAATAGAAAAATAACATATTTTGTGGTCTACTTACGACTAAAGAAAAATGTAGACATTTCAGACAGTATTAGTCATGACCAGAGCTCGGGACTTAAAGCATTTACTTATTTTTTTGGTTTGTCTTAAAATCTAGTTGAGTACTATGAATATTCATGAAATATAACAGCGGTTTTAAATTTTAAATTTTAAAGTGCTTATTTTTGCTTATTTCGTTGGTTTTAATAAAAATTGCTTTTACCTAGTTTTTTCTGCTTTTCTCGCATATTTTCTAATTAATGATGACATGACGACGTGGGTTGATGAAAATTTATATTTTTTCAATGTGTACTTGTGTTACAACTCCAATTAGAAATATTTGTTTACCTTTTTCTTCTGTTCCCTCGTAGTTAATATACCAAACTCGTATTTTTGTTTGTTTTTGGTATCTATTTGCCGTGTCGATGGTAGCTGGCTATAATTTCAACGTAACGCATTGGCGTGGGCATTCCCAACATTTTAGTGATTTTAATAATTATATTATGAATTATGATTTATATACTTATAATTGTTTGATATATTTGATAATAAAATGAAGATTACTTAAAAAAAAATAATTCTGTGTTCTTGGTTTAAAAAGTCTACAAATATATCACAGGGGCACAAATACCTATTTTTTTAATACAAATTATTGGAAGATTTTGAGGCAACGGATTACATATATATTTTTTTAAGGGGATAAACATTTTTGATTTTGCTTATTTTTGCTTAATTACGTGCTTATAATGAAGTATTTAAGTGTTTTTTTAAGCACTTATTTTGATGATTTTAAGTGCTTAAGTCCCGAGACCTGGTCATGACTGATGGTGTTTAAAGCAAACATACTTTTGTTTTGTTTTTGTCTTATTAATGTGCGTATGCAACGTAATTCCATGTGTTCTATTTTTAACAACATTTTGTTAGGCTGATTAACACTGTTTAAAGCAGTTTTGCTCTTTTGGTGTGCGAAGGGCCTTACTTCATCACCGACTTGTCTAATACCGCGTGTCACGGCCGGAATCGACGGACAACGGCTCCTGGCGATGCGATCCGGGCCGCTCGTTTCGTGTAAACGACGGACTTTGTATAATTCAACGTTATAATACAACCGCCGTAGATTTTCACTTGACTCCGGAAGGGCGTGGGCGGGTCAAATTTTTAAATTTTAAAAAACCATTCCGAAAGCGGTCACGTCTGGGGTGTGCGTGCGTTTTATGGCCACCGCGGTGTCAAACCGTAACGTCAGTTTTATCGATTTAGCTCTGTTGGCGCACCTAACGGCCGACGACGATCGCAGCGACGAAATGCGTTTTTGACGTTCTGACACGAAGTGACAGAAGTATTTCCATATATTATTTTGACGAAACGCATAGTATATAACTGAGATACGGCCCGTTTACGACAACAGCGGTCGAAACGCGAAAACCGTTTACTGTGACCGAGTATATTTTCAGAGAAAGTCACGGTATAATATCGGACACTTTTGAGAAACAATACCAGTGGTAAAAACGTGTCTGATAAACGAATTTTTGTTTTCAATTCCATTTTCTCAGTCCCACAATACTAAGAGTTGAATTTTTTTCCATTCGATCGTACTCTGCGTTAATTCTGTTGGTTCTATTCGGTCCCACGTTTGTTGAAGGTCTCCAACTAGACGTGTTTACGCCGATTTTAATAAAACAAATCTTATGTATTAAGAAAGAAAAGTTTATGAAAACTAAAGTCAGTCCGTCTGGCCGTTCAATCCGGCCGATTTCCTTCATTTTTTTTTTTTTATTATTTTTTTTTTTTAATGAAGTATTTAGACACATATGTCATCAATCATTGATATTTACTCAACTCACACATTCACTCAAGCAATCAGAATTCTCGTAGCTCTTATTTTCATTAACGGATCTTGATCGTTTTACTCTCAGAACACACAGTGGGTCAAGATCATTTTTTTGAACTATTAACTGTTTAAATTTGTTGAGTTTGAGGAAAGTTATGTGTGCATAATCAACTTAACATTACATTTTTTCAAGATTTTCCTTCACTCAAACCTCTATAACTAGAGTTCTAAATAACGTAGGTGGTTGACACAAAACTAAGAACACTTGGTGGATCAAAATCTTTCTTTTGAGCTATTAACTGCTTCAATTCGTTGAATTTGAGGAATTTCATGTGTGCAAAGTCAACTTTACTTAAAATTTTTTCCAAATACTGCATTCTCATTGGCTCATACCCAGTGATATAACAACAAATAACTCACATACAATACTAATTCTATAATCCTAATGCCGCAGAACATTTATTTTAATAAACACTCTCTGTTATTTCGATATGTCTTTCAATTTTGGATATTATGCTCATTTATTGATTTGTTAAAATGAGTTTTTGTATCGATTCGATTGCTTCTATATACTTTTTATTATATAAATAAATTATCTATTGCGAATTTTCGCAACGGGTATACCAGTAAGTATATGAAAAACGTACTCGTTTCGTGAAAGTTTTTCCGATATTGTTTCTGGAAAACTAATATTCATATCGTTTGATTCGCATACGACTAATGCGACAACTAAACAATTTTCACTAAAAAAAAAAAATCAAAATCAGCGTTTATCGGAATGGAAGGGATATCTCGTCGGAAAATATTTCTGTGACTCCGGTCCGATCACGGCTCAGGTCACAGACACGTCATTTCACCGGCTAATCACAAACCGTCCGAGTCGTTATATCGGGGAAGTGGGCAAAAAACAGTTTACGTATCGACCGACACGTGTTGCACGCGCGCGCGATCGTCCTCGCGGGGCCGCCGGCGTCCGCGTCCGGATCCCGGGGGTTCGTGTCCTCGTTTAGCGGACTGCACAAACGTCACGTCTCGTACGCACGGATATCATTACGGCACGGTGATTTTGTTTTATCGCCTCGGAACGGCCATTTATATTATTGAGGCGCACGACCCCGCGCGGTGCTTTGGCCGCGGAGCGTCGGGGGCGGCCGGCCGGGGGAAATGACTTCGCTACGACTCCGGTCGTCGTATTATTATAGCAGTTGTACTACACAATATAAATATTTCATTTTCACGAGTTCCGTTTTAATTTGCATAAAACGTAACCGCCTCCCCCGGTCCCGCACGCTCGTTTCTTTTCGTACCTGCACTATATACGTATGTGTGTGTGTGTGTGTGAGTACACGATATTATTATATTATGTACGTATATTATAATAACAAGACTCTGTCGCGCAGTCGACGCATAAACGGGCGGGCGCGCGCGCGCCAGGCAACGTGTGTACGCCGTGTGTAATTAAACGCGAGGGAATTATTATAATGTATACACGGGAAATGATATCGTTTCATCGTTGGTCATTATGCGCGATAAGTGCTTGCAGGAATATTTCCGCGAATTTGAATAGTTTTGCATTTTTTTTTTATTTTTTTTTCTTCTAACCGTTCGTTTGCATACATTTTTTCGAAACACATTATACGTACGGATTTCCACGAGAAATTTAAATAAAAAATTGCGCTCGCGGTTTATCGCGATCGCGAGCGTTCGAGTCGAACCCTCTTGAGCGAGTCGGATTCAGATCCGAGGTCAGGCGTACGATCGAGCGTACGACAGAGGGGACGAGACGTTCGCGTGACGATGCGTTTCTTGAGGCCCGGAGTGAACTTTTTTTTTCTCGTGGCCATTGGGTTTTCCACCGTCTTTGCCGCGGACAATTTTTGGTGGATATCCGTCTGAAAAACTGATTTTGAAACGTGTTCAACTCCAAAACGCGTATTAAAAAATATAATATTATATACTCTGTTACGCTCCGTTGTTTGTGGGACGAACGTCGCTGAGTAAAAATTGTCGAACAACAATATTACCAACCCGAAAAATTGTTCCTATATGAAAAATAAAAGATAAATGTTATTATATAACTCATAGACCCTGCGCTTTACTCGAAATCTAAAACGTCAAATATAAAAAATGGTAATGTACTTTTTAAGTTGATCTGAAATAACGCGTCATCGAAGTGATAAATTTGAATTAAAAAGTCGTCTCTGGCATTATGCATCTCAAATACATATTGATATTTGATTTCGGGGTACTTGAAAACCAGCCATAGCTATTTTGACTGTGAATAAGTGATAACATTTTATATTTAACTGATTTCATACGCAGTAAATTCTTCACGCTTATTGTTAAATACTTTGTTTCCAGAATTTTTTCGTAGTTGATAATTTATAATATAAAAAGTTGTAGTAAATACAGATATAAATATTCAATTACAATTTATTTTTAATTTGGGTACAGTGTATCCGGGAGAAAATAAAAATCAGCTCAAGTGTCTTCACGATGATTGATTTTCAGTGCATTATTACTTTGTAAATCAATCATTTCCATCTGAAGGCTAGGAGGTAACTTCTCAATATCACAACTAAACGGGTTTTGAAAAATATTTATTTCTTCCGATTTTACGCTAATTTTGGCTGATCTCTGACCAGCGCAAACGCCGTTATCAACGTTTTATAAATTCATATTCGTCAATGGTTCGTAAAACAAAATATCATCGTTCAATTAATAATTATTATTAAAAGGAAAGGCCAACGTCTGTCGTCGCGTTCAGCTCATAAATTATCATACGTGCCCGCGATAACGACTTTTTAAATTACACATATCTTTAGATGGGTGATTGTAAACTCGGCCCGAAGAAAACAAATTTTCAAAAGGTCCATTGTGAACTCGGCTCGGGGTTTTTGCAGGTAAAAATAATTTAGGTGTAAACTCGGCCCGGATAAAAATGTACATATGATTTTCTTATAATATTTTTGAGAACCATTTAGCATTAACCGGAGGACACCAAGAGGAGGCGATTCTCATTATCCTCGAAAAATTATTTTCATTGTCATATTATTTATTCATAGTATGAAATTTGTATATAGGTAATCAATGTAAAATGTATAAATGTAAATTTTTTTAAGTAAAAAGCCATGCGATTAACGTATTCACTCACTGATATTTCCTTATTTTTATATTTTGTAAGTGTTCTTTCTAAGAGTTCTCTTTTTTTTTTTTAGTTTTTGTATTTTGAAATTGAAATGGTTCATCTAGGCTGTTGATTTTAATGTAAATTTCTGTTGATAGTTCATTTAATTTTGCAATGACAGCGTATACCTATATTGGGGTGGGTGGAATCGAAACTTGCATTAAAATGCGCATGAAATGATTCACATGCATTAGTTGTTAAACACGTATCAACTGATGCACAGGCCCGTATATCAGGTGGAAACATAGCATCTTCTCATATGTATGTATTGATTAAATAATCTGTGCTTATTAAATTGTATTGGTAAATATAATTAGGCCAAGATTACAACCGACCTTTTTATTACCTGAAATTCTGGGCCGAGTTTACAATCTACCTACTTTATTACCTACAATTCTCGGGGCCGAATTTACAACAAAAAAAGTAATCGCGGGCCCAGTTTACATTTTCCCCTTTAGATATCTATATTTTATTTACCGTCCTATGGGTGCTGCGGGCCGGTTAAAACTTGTTCGCTGGCCGTATCCGGCCCGCGGTCCGTAGTTTGGAGACCCCTAATTTATATTATCATTACATTATGATCGATACATCAAGTACTGTTTTTGTGAGGCAATGCCATTCTATAAGAACGGTTCATTTTAAAGATTGATATATTTAATATATCAGTGTTTTAATGGGAGCGAATCGATAACTTCCCCCCCCCTCCCCCCGGAAATATATTTGAGCCCTGGGGTGCCAAAAGTATTTTTCAATTCCCCTAAGTGACGCCTATGTGGAACGTCAAGTTTGGGAGAGGAAAAATTGGACTTGTCACCTCATAACAAGCGGATGAGTCTTAAAGATTATTAAATAACGACGCACTTTAACGCACGACAATCGATTTGATGTGGACGCGGGTGGTATTTTTAAAATGTTCAAACTCATGTATTGATGTACGCGGTAAACAACAACGGGCTGAAAAACCCGAAGCGTTTCGAAAAACACGGACGGTATTCGACGGCAAAAGAGATAAACTTTCGAGTTTTCTCGCGCACGCACACAAGGTGGTTTTCGCGTCGTCTTTGTCTGCTGCACGCGGACGCATTTCGAATTGATGAATTATTCATTCGTTTTACACGCACTCGCCACAAAGCTATCGTCTCGGGCACAGCCGCAATTGTTACAGAGACGTTTTATCCGGGCCGCAGAGTCAAAAGAGAATATACGCGTACCGGAGCGGTTACGTGTTTCGATCCGAACGGTGGTGGTCGGGGAGAAATGGAATTAAGCATTTTCTTTGACGCGCAGAGCACCTGAGCAAGACACGGGGAAAAATCGAAATTTAATTTAAATAATTTTACCGCGTCTCCGTACGCTTAAAATACGTATTGCGCGTCTCGTTCTCGTTCATTTGTTCGCGGCCGGATAGACGGCTAGATCGTAATAACACGGATTCGACCGCACGCGGAGGGCGGCGCGGCGCGGCCCACCGTCTCGTCTGCGTAATAAATTCGACGACGATAAATTCGAGCCGTTTTTTTGTCCTGCGCGCGCGCGTAAACGCAATAACCCGTCGAGATGCCACCTCCTCACCCCGCCCTCCGCGCGCAACGCTGAGAAACGTTCTTTGCCCTCCGCGGGTATGCCCCTCGGAGGATTCCAGCGCACGCGAGCAGTAATTTAATCTAATGTATATTGTATTTACACGGATGTACGCGTTTTTAACGTGAAATCTGTGTACCATTTGAAATCCCTATACCAGAGGTATTCGCACTTTTTCATCCTCTGCGCTTTCACGACATTTCGACGGCTCCCAATTTACCGATGCCAAAAAAAAAACAAAAAACAAAAACAATGGTTACTTACTTATACTTACGTATGACGTGGAAATGTATTTATTTATCGTACGACGTATAACAATCAATTTATAAACAAACAGGTCAAGTAGAAAACATTAAAAATATGAAATATTAATTTTGATTACCGTCACAATTCATTTCCAAACTAATTTCTTTCCATAATTTATTCTGAACCACTCGGTTGCTATGATGTTTGTCAAATATTGATGGTCTTTTTTCCACTAGACGTACCAATAGTTCACCAACCATTGTATTTTAAAATTACAATACAATTTTTATATAATTATGTATTTAGAATTTGTAAATATACGAGTATGTATTTTACGGAAATCGTATGTATCGTATGTATTTTAAATCAGATAAATATTAAGATAAATTATACAAAATATACACAGTTGTCCATTATTGTCTTATTGTGACTAATGAAAAATGGAGACACATCAGACGGTAATAGTCACGAGTTCATGACTAATTGTGTTTAAAGCAAAAACGTTATGTTTTAACTATGTCGTATCAGTGTGTGTATGCAGTTGCGTAAGCAACTTCCCATGTTCTGTTTTTAACAAAACTGTGTTAGGCTCAGTGTTGGAAATAGATAACTAATAATTTATCTAGTTAAATGTAAAGATGATTATAAACATTTTTATCTAGATACAGATAAAGATAATTATAATACATTTTATCTAGATAAAGATAAAAATTAGTACATTTTTATCTAGATAAATTTGAGATAATTTCATGTTTAATTTTGAAAATATCCAGGATCTACATCCTACAAGTATAAGGTAAAAAAATAAAAATACATAATTTAAAACATTTAAAAATGCATGTACTTTTTTAAATATACTTCATAAAAGATGACAAATCATTCTCTGACTTAAAATAAAAATAATTATACATTTCTGCATTTTTTTATCAAATTGTTGCGTATAGCTACTTCACTTTCATGATAGTACATATTATAATCTCCTTTCCTGGGCCTCCACACGAGTTTTTCTCAGTAATATTTTCGATTAATTTTAAAAAATAATAATAATAAAATAATATATTTTAAATTTCCTTTTTTTTTCAGGTCATTTAAATAAATTACCTATCTAGATAGGTACTCGTAGATAACTAACATTTTATCTTGATAAAGATAAAGATAACTGAAAATAAATTTATCTAGATAAGATAAAAGTTAAATAATTGTTATCTAGATAAATTTACCTAGATATTTCCCAACTCTGGTTAGGCTGCTTAAACGCAGTTTTGCTCTTTCGGTGTGCGAGCCGACCTTATACCATACACAAAATTATGTTTATACAAACATTGATTATTTTACGATAATTTTGGTTTGTGGTTCTTTGACGCGGCTCCTTCTCAAAACTTCCGCGATGCCCTTGGGAGCCACGACGCACGGTCTGAACTCCTCTGCCCCATACTATTTCGTAAATGTTTCATGTATTTTGAAAATGAAGATTTTTTTTTTTTAATGAATCCATAAGCACGTTATTCGTTCAACATTTCTAAAAAAAAAAAAAAAAAAAATACATAAGAACTCGTTAAATACGTGCTTTCGTTTAATGAACGAAAAATTATTTCACCCGATTTAACCTCTCGTGGTATGCCGAAGCACCGTGACGCGGTCGAGAAAATTAGACATAACTTTATCAAAGCCCTCAAATAAAGCGAGACAAATCACGATCACAGCAATTAAATCGCTAAATTATAAAACTCCTGAGAATCGTAGTCGGCAACACGACAAATGGCACATCAGCTGTACCGCGATCCGCACAGCTAACACCAACTGTTAGTCATGTGTGCTCATCTTATGTAAAAAAACATAGTCAGCGACATGAAATGTTTCTTGTATTGCGTTTTTTTTTTTTTTATGTTTCGACTGGCATACATATTTGTTAATTGTAAATTATCGTTGTAAATAATATTTTATTCAATATTCCCAGTATTTGCGTTATTTTACTTTGATTTTAACTGTTATATTACTTATTTGAAAATATTTTTTAGCACTTTTGGTAAATCGCGTTTAAATTAAAAAAAAAAAAAAAAAACGTGACGATTCGTTTAATTAGATTGAGGACCACTTATACGAAACAGCCGCTAGGTTTGCTGCGGAGTGGGGTCATTTGTCGTTTCGCCGACAAGCCATAGACCATGCAGGCATGTCAAACACGCGGCCCGAGGGCCGCATGCGGGCCTCGGCTCATTTTCTTATGGCCCGCGACTACCAATAATAATGGAAAAATAAAAAAATAAAATATTAATACCGTGTCACAATTATTTTAGATTCTTAGAGGATGGTTCGTTTGTTATACATTATTATACTGTTTTCTGTTCTGATCTTTCTAATTTACAATTTCGTGACAGAACGATAGGTAGAACTCGTAAATTTGCTTGTAAAATCAATTCTATTTTGAGTAGTACTTACCAATGTGTGCAACTATTTTCATTAATGAACAGTAATAAATCACCCGTTAGATCCAGATTAACCGACACACATCTAAATGTAGTGTTAAAAGTGGCTTTATATATCAAATAATATTCCTGCCGAAATTGAAAAGTTGGCAGGGTAAAAGAGATGTCGAATATCGCCCAAAAAGAATTATGTATATTTTTTGCAGTTTAAATAACACATATGTTATAAATAATTAATATGATTTATTGAAATGTTTAGTTTTTAAACTTTTTTAATTTAATTGTATCTACTGTATTTGTAAACGTAAAGAATAAAATTGAAAAATTAGTATGAAATTTTTTTTTTTGTTAAATTTTTAGGCGCGGCCCGCATAGTGGACTTTTCAATAAATTTGGCCCACTTGATACTTTGAGTTTGACACGCCTGCTATAGACCGTCCGGCCGACACATTCGTCCTCGCGCACGCACGCGAATACGGTAGGGAAACGCCGGGATCTGTAGAGAGATTTCCGAGACCCGACGGCGGCTGCGGCGGCGACACGATATAAGGTATACCGATATCACATCGGCGAGCGTGACACAACATACAATATTGTTTACTGTGTGTCGCTCTATTTGTTTTCTATCAATTATTTATACAGCGCCCGACGGCGGAGCGGCACGGACGTGTTCGCACAAATGTATATTGAAATATGATAATTATTTTCCGCTCGTCCGTTTCCCGAAGTTGTGTGCGATATTAAATAAAATTGCGTTTATGTGTTATTGACAAAAACGTTTTATGCAAATAAATACTATTATGCATTATGCATTTATTACTCGATATATATATATATAATTTCTATATATATATATACGTATAAACCGCCCTTTTTGACAAGGCGCGTGTATTAATAAATACGTATTTTATATGAATAAATATGCAAATCATCGGCAATCATATTGCGATCCCGTTGTACTGGCGAGTGCACAATTAAAATACCGGTAAGATAATAGTAAGGTGGGAGTTCGTCCTTCGTCCCGTCGTCGGTTCTTGAACACGACAATAGTGATGAAAATTAAATTGGTTCGGTTTGACAATTCGGTTAGGAAATACAAATACTGCCGAAAACAATACGAATAGAAACTCATACGACATTGGTAGGTCGAACAACCAAGGTTGGTTTACGATTCCGTGAAATAAATAAAAAATAATAATAATTTATGGATCAATTATGATTCTATTGTTTCGACAAATGTTTTTTTTTTTTACAAAGTTTTAAACAAATAGCAAATAAAGTTAAAGTTTACAATTAAGAATATTTGTGTATATATAGTTTGAAGATTTGTTATGTATCATATTCTATGAATATGTTATGAATAGGGCCCGAATTTAAATGCACTTAAAACCATACAAATATGCTCTAAAAAATAGCCAAAAATGCCCTTTAAAAATGCATTTTTCCACAAAAAAGACCTTAAAAATGAAAAAATGACTTTAAAAATGACATATATTTTTTTATATAATTTGTAATTTATAAATAATCTTAAATTATTTTTAATTATTTTATTTAAAAAAAAAAACTGAAAAATTGATTGATGTTTACTCGCATATGTTCACTGAATCGAAAATTTTTTTTCAGCTGCGACTTAAATATTACAAATTTTACTGAGTAAAATAGTCCCATCTGTTGTAAAGTGGTTCTTTCTGAATTCATTTACGTAGTCACGCTAGCCAGAAGAAGTACCTAGATGATTTTATCTTGGGCATTATATAACAGTGTAACACATTAAAGTCACAAACAACACGAGCAATGACCACGACTAACTCGAGCTGACTGATTATTTGTGATTTGACCGAATACAGTCAATAATAAATTAAGATGAGACAAAAATTGAATAGAATAATTTATTTTTAGATAATATTTTGAATTGGCTAAATGTGTATAGTATATTGAACATATATGCATTAAAAACCAACAAAATGACCCAATAATGCTAAAAATGCTCTAAAAATGGAAAAACGTCGAAATATGCAAAAAAAATGCAATATAAAATTTGTAGCTATGAAACCCTCGTTACATGAAACGAATTATGTACTTGGAACGCATTGTGTAAGATCAACCCCAAAAAAATATTCATTTTGCATTGAAATCCGGGCCCTAGTTATGAAATATAGGATATAAGATAAATAAAAGCTGTAACTTTTTTGTTTTTGTAGTAATGAGTGTGTGTTGATATTTGTTCGGATTCATTTTCAGATGATCCTGATGTTGATTCTTGAGATAGGAAGATATCCTGTGTGAGACGAGGTCACAGTCTGGGGTTTTTTGTTCGTCTTCCGATTTCGTAGTGAGCGGCTCCTTCGACTGATTTTAGTTGCAGTTGGTGGGTATCAAATATATTATTTATCCTGTATGATCAGGTATATTCTGAGACTTGAATGCATTGCAATGTCGGTATATTCGGTATGCCACTTTATCGCTTTCGTAAAATTAAACTTAACTTTTGTGAAGTCAGATCCCTTGAATTGTTAGGTGTTTTGACGTAGGGCTGATGTTTTTATCGTGCAGTAATGTTTAAACATAAAATACGATTCGACGATGCGCCTGTACACAACATAAAGTTAAAACCATGTCGATAATATCATTTGAGACGCTCAACGAAGCAAAGGATATTATTTTTTCTTACTTATAAAGTTATAATAATTACTCAATCGCTAACGTCATGTACTATCTATAGACACTGTCACACGATCAATATCATATTATGATGGTTGCCATGCCCGAACATCAAAAATACAGTTACTATTCTTTGACTAGCGAGACCGATTTCAACAATTATTTAATGGCAAATAACAGACGGTGAAAATCATAAATATAAAATATCGGTGCATACGATCCGTGAGATTATTTCTATTTCTTCGTGAGTTTCATCGTTAACGTTTAATCCGTATGAAACGTGTTTACCACTCTATTACACCGGACATCGGGGAAATTTTAATTCAGCGTTTTATATTTCATTATCATTTTGACGAAAATTAATCTTTCTTCCCGTGTAATTGTGTTATAAAAATTAAAATTATTTCTATCGTTCATACCGTTAATATAGTACCAGCGAACTGTTTACAAGATCAAAGTTAAAATGTAGGTACTATTAATCGACGTATAAATTATACCATACGAAAATATATATACTCTTTTGTTTAAATAATTTCGAGGATAAATTAAAAATGCGTTTTCTTTGATCGTCGTAAAAATCGTTCTCCCTTTTTGAGACGGTATTATAATCTGGATGATACTATACGTACTCGTACTTTCTGTTTTGAAAAAAAAAATCTAATAAATTGCTCGTCCGTAATATACTAATTATAGTTGACGAACTGTATCATACGAATGGACCTTGAATTTCGAGTAGTTGTGAAAACTTATAATACTAAATACTTTCTTTTTTTTCTTTACATAAATTTGTATGTATTTTGGGAAATTAAAAAAAACATACTCAATGGACTAAATATATCTACGTAAAACGTTTACTATGTTCCGTGAAATTTTATCGCTACATTATTTTTATTATTATTTTTGACTATACATAATTTGTATTTATTTTTATTATAGTTCTTGGAAATGTAAGATATATAACAGGGGTCTTCAACCCGTGGCCCGCGGGCCGCATGTGGCCCGTTTTGTCATTCTTTGCGGTCCGCGATCACATTATTGAAATATAGCATGCATTTTTTCTATTTCGATAAAATTAAAACGGCCATGAGCTATCGATATTGAAAAATTGGGAAAAGTGCGATAAAAAACAAATTAAATCACCTTCTTACGTGTTATAAATGTTAGCTGTTTGAATTATATTAATATAATAGTTTGTAATTTAAAATTTAATCATGAAAATTGTAATAGTAAAACTGAATTTTAGTATAAACTACGGATGCAGCCCGCGAGAATTGTAGAAAATAACGTGTGGCCCTCTCCATAAAAAGGTCGAAGACCCCTGATATATAACATTCAATTTTTTTTTCCGATATGATATTGGAAATAATTTCCAATATTTTCAAAATGTTTACGAACATCAGATTGAATAGCGTGATATTTTACAAAACGCACGTAACAATAAACGTAATTTAATGATTTTTATATAAGACGCATACAAACAATATATGTAAATCTACATTGTTGAGATATCAGTCATCGCTTATAGTTATTGTCGTATTTTACAGAGGAAAACGAATTAAAGACAGTTTCGATTTCCACGTTGTGTCCGCTACAGAATCAAAGTCAGAATTCAGTCGTCACCAGAAAAGTAAGGTGTACACTGATGTTGTTTTCGTCTAGAGATTTTTTTTTGTTCTACTTATAGGTATTAATTTTGATAGTCATCGAAAAATCCGAGAAAACGTCATCTCTCGCTGAAATAATAGTTCACTGATCAGCATATTATACTACCTACTAGTTCAGCATGAAAACAAACGAAAAGTTTTGAAACGCAAACGGAGACGCAAAACCGAACGCACGCTCGCACAATAAGTGTGATGCTACGATGGAGCAAAAGCGTAGCCAGTAGGTACCTAGGCCTGGAAGACTCGGGCCTATCCAGATTAAAAAAAAAAAAACAATAATTTTTAAAATAATACTTTCACAGATATTTTTTTACACGTATTTATAACATGCTGAGACCACAGATAAGTCTACCTCCTACTATATAATATATACACTGTATATTATACATGCTACTAGTAATGGGAAAAATCTGGAATTACCGAACTTCGAAAATCCGGATTTATCGAATTCGAAATCCGAAATCCGGATTTGGAGCAAAATCCAGATTCGGATTCAAAATCCGGATATTGGATTTTGAAATATTTAATTGCGTATTGTTTTATCTATAACTTATATTGACGAAATTACTAAATTTGATAAAAATGTCATTTATGGAGAATTTCATCATTTTCGCTCCATTTTAGGGTGTTTTCCTCTCACTTGGAAAAACTATTGAGATGAGAACTTAAGAAACTCTCAAAGTATCATCTACGAAAAATGTCTGATCTATAGAGTTGCTGGATAAAACTTTTGGAAAAATTTAAGTTGAGAATAATAAAAATAAACATCATTGTAAAACCATTTCACTCAGAATGAACTTTGTATTCAGGTAAATGAGAATTGCACATCTTTTAAAACTATCTACTTATTTTTTTTTCTTCATTTTAAGTTATAAATTATTGATATGAATAATCGTTGACAAATTTGAAATTATAGAAGGCTAATATCAAAATTGAAAAAGTCACTATTTCTGTCGGTGAATAGAAGGTTATAATGGGCCTACCCAAAGGAAAATTCTTAACTTCACCCATGCGACGGAGGCGTTCGGACGAAGAAGGTCCACACGGTGGTCCGGAAGGAACGTAACCTCGAGCCCGGGGCGCGGAAACACGACACGAGAAGACCGATCTCGGCAAGGGAAACGCCGGCGCCGTAGGGGAGGCGCGACGGGAGAAAACGACGGACATAAAGATGTGCGCGCTGGACCATGGATTCTGGAGGTCGCAGCCGGATTCGTGGGGCTTTTGAATTAAACGACGAGACCAAACGGCCGAAGGGACGGGGAGGGGGAGAAAGAAAACAGTTTGTATTGGTGCTCGCGGCGTATGCGGACGCTCGACGGGTCGACAGCCGCCGGAACGGACGGTCAGACTAGGGTGAAAGAGTTCGTCGTTCGGAACACTCGGTAGTAGTGGATTGAAGGGAAATAACCCAAGTGGCAAACGCTACAAAGTGCTAAAAAATTATAGACAAAAAAATATATATACAGGGTGTTTCACGAGGATCCGACATGTTGAATAACTTTTGTTCTATTCAATATTTTTAACCTTTTTTTTTTTTTTTTAATGAATACCATAGCCTAGCGCTACAATAAAATTACATTGAATTTTTTTTTAATTTTTAAAACTCAAATTTCAAAATTTAAAATTTTATTTTAGAGTTTGAAAAAAAAAATCAAAATAGCCATTTTGTAACCATGATTTTTAGAAAAATTTTGGTGTTTGGAATTCTTATAAAGGTTGATCCGTTAACTTTCTATGATTTTTTAAAGTTTACGACAAATCGAATTAAATTGTGATATTATCTAGTGATATTATTTGATGACTGATAAACGATACATATTATTATTACATTTTTCGTAAACTTTAAAAAATCATAGAAAATTAACGGATTTTAAACATCAACATTTTTCTAAAAATCATGTTTACAAAATGGCTATATTGATTTTTTTTCAAACTCTAAAATGAAATTTGAGTTTTAAAAATTAAAAAAAAATTTAATGTAATTTTATTGTAGAATTCATTAAAAAAAAAAAAAGTTAAAAATATTGAATAGAACAAAATTTATTCAACATGTCAAATCTTCGTGAAACACCCTGTATATATAAAATAAAAATAAGTCACTGGGGTTTCGCCCAAAAAATTTATTCTCAATAATACACTCAATAAAACTAAGTGTTTGGTATTGTTCAAAGAAAGTCTATTCTTTAAATTATTTTACTCTACAAAATATAAACTGTTTTTAAATACAACAAATTAAAACTTTTTCAATTAAAATACTAGAATGACAATTTGTTTTTTCTCTGGTCCGTTTTACACTAATGTTAATTGGTAGAAATTCCGAGTTTTTGTATCTGTTAGTTATGATGCAACAACGAAATCACTAAAATAATATGAAAATGACGTACGCTGCACCGTGTGGTATTCTTCGCTTTTCGAACAAGATTATGGGGTGTATTGAATTTTAAAGAAATAATAAATAATTTCTTTAGTTAAACGATTCCGAGCAAAACATCAGTATAAAAATAAATAAACCGTTTATATATTTAATTATTTTACGTTTCATTATCGGTATGGTTTTTTTTTTTTTTTCATGTCTGTTTTAAGTTTTTTGTTTAACAAATGAAAATTCTTTTTCACCCGAATTTTCATAACATTTTCTATCTGTATCCAAAGTTTCATAATAATTGGATGAATCGATTCCCTGTAATAAACACTTAAAGTTGAACATTTATTGTATAAATTCAGTCTATTCCGTAAAAATAGTACAATAATTTACTTAAATACTTAACTGAAAAAATCTCGAGGGACAATTTTCAATTTTTCTTTTTTACTTGTATATTGTTAGTTTAGTATATGAGTAAGGTCCTATTAGATTTTTCAGAACTTTTTGTCAAATATTAAAAATGTTATTAGAGATAAAATTTTTAGTCTAAAAATGTCAAATTTTCGGGAAATTTTTTGAAAGTTGTATTTCCGGTTGGATATTTACGCTGTTCGAAGGCACTGACAGTTTAGAAATGCAAGTCTCATGGTAACAATTATTTCACATAAACGTAAAATTTGACTGGGGTTTGTTGTTGCCCTGCACGAGTGATCACGGATTAAACGTAAAAAAGTACTCCGGCATCTAGCGGTTCAATTCAAAGGCGAAACACTGGTATGTTTATGAAATATACAAGATTCCCATCATGCCGTGTAAATAATAAACATGACGTATTCCCATGACGATTTCCTATGCGTGAACTCATAGTTTTTCAAAGAACGGTCATACGGTTCTGTTCGTCTTGTACTACTTAATTGCTTTCCATTTGCGAAAATTCGCACGGGTCAGCTAGTGTAATTAATTATTAAGGTTAAAAACTATACAGTCGGTAACATTTTCAACGTGCGATTTCTTTCACAGTTGTCGATGAGAATCCCACTGCATTAGGATATTATTATTTTAGCAACTCTAACTGAATAACAAAAATTGTCTTCACACACACACACACACACACACACACACACACACACACACACACACACACACACACACACACACACACACACACACACACACACACACACACACACACACACACACACACACACACACAACAAACCTGGCGTTCGTAAATATACATCACTGTTTTTCGATGCTTTTCGGTTATTTATCCTTCGATTTGAGAAAACCTATGGGAAATTACAAAAATTACCCTTTTCTGAAAGTAATCGCCACTACCCGAAACTTCTTCTAGTCTCTATAGTGAGGGTATGCCAATAAAACACTAGAAGCAGGTCCGATCTAGCCCGGAAAATTGAATGCATAATAAAAAAAAACACACATACACACACACAGTTGTAAAACAAAATTCAAAATAACATCCTATACGTACGGCTCTTTTTGGCCGAACTGTAAAAGGTAAATTATTTTAAAAGCTTTTGACTATATTATCGAATCGCAATCCGCCGGTTTTGTAGAAGACAAAGTAATAATAATAATAATAATTATAATAGTTTTCGCAAACTTCTGTGAAAGAGAGTCGAACGCGTTAATCGCGTTAAAAACCAATTATTTGAAAAACTAATTATTTGAAAAACACACGTTTTCGGCGACCAAAGAGAATACATTTATCGAAGGATATCATCAATAACAATTATCAACTTTGCGGTGGCTCCGGGAACGGGACGTAATCAAATTATTTTTCGGTGACGTGAAAATATATTCCGGCAGACAAGTGGCGCGTTGCGCGACACTGACACGCGTGAAACTAAACACCGACGTCGTCGCTCGTCGCAGTATTTATACAGCATTATTTTAATAATTATAATTATCATTAATATTATAATTTTTATAGTAATAATAATAATGATAATAATAGTTATAATTATTATCATTATACACCCGGCACTCAAAGGCCCATCGACAGCCTCGGCGGATTTTCGGAATTGTAAATTTTTTTTTTCATTCTCAAAATCAATTAGTGGCCGTATTGTGTGTGTGTGTGTGTGTGTGTGTGTGTGTGTGTGTTTACATGTATTACACACGTGTGTGTGTACGCGATATGCAACTTGTACGTGTACGGTGTATACACACGCCGCGTATACGCGCGCACATAAATCAAACTTCAAGAAAATTCCGCTAGAATCTTTACGGCGGCGCGCACTAATGAAAAAAGTTCAGTTATTTTCTCCGGGACAAAGTACCTCCACGCTGCAACCACTACTACTACCTATCTGCGCGCGCTACGTACGGTTTTACTCGATTTAATCTACGAGACCGTTTTTTTTCTTCTCCTTCTCTCGTCCCGCTCCCGTGCACCGCGGCAGCCGACCGGGCATTCCTTTCCCTCGAACCGCCTCCGACTCACCCTCACCCCTCTACCCACACACGTGTCAACCCTCTAAGTTTGCTCTCCGAGCCCCCCCCCCACCACTGCCGCCGCAGCCCACACGCTCGGGACAGCCGGGAGACGGAGTCCTTTTAATTTGTCTGACCGGCCCGCTCCGCTGCGGTCAGCTGGACGCGACGGAGGCGAGACGACAACGGGTCATAATAATATATATTACACGTAACGCACTCGCCGGCTAAGACGACCGATGACGGCGGGACGTAGATCTATATATATGTAACTGTTTAAGTATCAGTGGCGATCGTGACGGATCATTTCGGTCGAACGAAGAAATCGCTTTGACGACGGCGGCGGCGAATAAAGCGGCTTTGGCGACGTCGATTTCATTCCGTGCGCCGATCTTATAATATTATGTATTATATCGTACCTACCCCTTGTACACTTGACTATACGCACTAAGTCTAAGACACGATGGTAGGACGAAAATAACAGTATAGTGATAATAATTAATAGACAGTAGCGTATTTTCAAATTTTTTCTGGGGGGGGGGTCCAAAAAAAATTTTTTATATTCTGAGTAACCCTTTTCGCCATTATCACTGAATTACAAATTATCTCATAATATAATATCAATATGTATAAATACCTACATAATAATATAGGTAGTAAATGAATGTTCTCTTCTCTCTATTATTACGTAATAAGTCATTTATGACTTCTAAATGCAATTTTATAATATATTTTGTATTTGAGTCAGGAATCTTGTAAATATATGTATTATGTTATTATATAGTACATTTGATTTCAGACGTAAATTTAATTTTGATTTCTTCTGGGGGGAGTTGAGACCCGGGACCCCCCTCCCCCCTCGTAAATACGCCACTGGACGGCGACAATCGTCGACGATACGAGTTCAATAACTGCCGGTATGGTGCTGTGAATATTGTCTGTTTATTTGACTATCCGAGGAAAAACATTCGACATTATTTTTTGCACATAGAGATTTTTCGTTGATTTTTCGAAACCTATGTAGTTTTTGACGCCCAGAGTGATGGTGTGAAATCGCGAAAAATATTAGTCTAGAAGTTACGGGACTTTTAATATGCGAGATGTGACTCGTACATATTTTTAATTTTTTTTTTTTTTTTTTTTGCCACAGAATGCGATCACAAATTTACTCGACGTGGCTTTTCATAGCGAATCGAGAAATATTTTTGATATTTCAATAGCTAAATCTGTGTGATGACTATATCGTTATGATCTTCTAAAAATGTGAAAATTAATTGCAAAAAAAATCGGATATCCATAGAGTATCTGTATATTATCATATACTTTTGACAGTGACTTCTGATTAACTTCTGGACAATATTTTATAATTAGGAACCGCTGGATTATATCCGTTGTGTCTTTTGTTTATTGTGCACTTTGCACATACTTTCACACAACTTTGCACACGTACCTACGATATTTATTATGTGGCCGGCACACTTTTCGATATTTGTATTATGTATTCACTAAACAATGTATTCCACGACGTCATATCGTAATAAATGCACACGAAATAGATTATAATCGAACTAATCGATTCAAAACGACAATTTTTCGATAAGTTAATACCATACCACATTCATTTTGACGCATTAACTTAACAAAAAACATGTTAAAGATGTAAGTATTTAGATCACATAAGTCCAAGAAGGGTCAATCAAGCCTTTATCATAGACGGTCACCGGCCAGTTGAGTGCTAGCGCTATCACGTCGTTTCGCTCTAGGAAATCTTTTTGAAAATAATTTGTGAAATCGTTTAAGGTGTTCGATAAAAGTTTAAATTATTTTACCGGCTAAATGGACTAGTTACACGTTACGAAATAATTGTACGACAATACAGTCAGGAAAACTTATCGGATGACAAAAAAAAATAAAAATAATAATAATAATAATAATAATAATAATAGGTAGTAATAAATAATAATGACGATAAAAACGACGATACGGAGGCAGAGAGAATAATTTAACGTTTTCGTCTCCTCTCCCGTCATCGTCGACGAGGTTTAGTTACGATATGGCCCCGCGATCGTACTCGACTCGAAGCGCTCGTGATACGACTTTTGCGGAATCGCGGGTGGGTTAGGCGGACTCGGCGTTTAATATTGTTATTATTATTATTATTATTATTGTTATAGACGGTCACGCAAAACGCAAAACTTTTGGGCCCGGCGACGACGACGGACGACGGTTTTTAAAATAATTAAAACCGACGTGGCGGTGAATTACGTTTGCACGTTATTTATTTACGTTACGGCATAATAATACGCGGCCGTCTCGCTCGGGGACGGGCGAGACGGGCGGCACGGTAGGCGCGGCCGGACGGCACACGAATTCCGCTGAAATAGCAATTAATTTCACCTTTAAAATCCTCGCAGCCTCGCCGCCGCCGCCGCCGCCGCTTATTATTGGTTCGGTAGGTCTTCTTTAATTAAAATCAAAACTTGGCCGCCGCCGCCGACTGTAAACAGTTCTACGACTGCGACTTTTACCGTTACGTTATGTTTGTACATTATGTTATACCTATACACACAGTGATCCGCACCACTGCCGACACGCTGCCGATCGCGCACGGTACATGTCTCGATGAGTATTATTGTGTAAGACAATATTTGCACGGTTAGAGAGCTTTTCCTCCGTACGCCGCGGCTCGCAGACACCATATTATTATACTTTTCTGTCTGATTGCTGAATTGTTTTTCGTATCCCGTCATCTCTCGTCTCTCTTCTGCCTAGCAAACCCCCCCCCCCTCTCTCTCTCTCTTTCTCTCTCTCTCTCTCTTTCTCTCTCTCTTTCCCTCTGGCGAACGCACGCTCACGTTCTTTTCCCGCCGTCGAAAACCGATTACGACCGACAAATTATACGTCGTTAAACCATGTTATTGTTCGCGAGACGAGCGCATTCCGCGATCCGTTTGCTGCATAAATATCGATGAGACGATATGCGAACGCGGTAAAAGTCCAAACCGTCCGGGATCTCGTAAACAGATGGCTGGTACTCGACTACATCACGTAAAACGTTTTCGAGAAAATCGAAATAGTTGATGATAATTTTTTTTTTCGCGCGATTCTAGTGCAGCAACTACATAATATTATGGCGAAACACGCCAAAATTTAAACGGTGATGTTAACCCTCGTTCATCCGGTCCTCGGAGAAATGATGATGATGGGTACACTGAGTTTCTAAGGAACGATTCATCTTTTCTTTTTTTTTTCAGACGATTCGGAGCAAAGTTCCAGTTCGATGTATACCGGTTTACAATTTTCACCGGACTCTGCAATATTATTGGTCGGTTTTATTGCGATAAAAACCTTATAAAATTTAGAATTATTGAACGGATAACGTACTGTTTAAAGTTAGAATATTCGAAAAATATTTTCCCATCTATAATCCTGGGTTTTAGAAATATTCGGATCGATTGATTATTTTTCATTAACATTCAGTGCATGGATTTTATGTAAAAACAGCTGATCGGTCAACATTCTAATTAACCACTCTTAAAAAAAAAAAATGTTCTGACAGTTTTTGAGATTCCTTCGATATGTTCGTCAAGCGCACGAGTGGAATCTTCTTAAATTAACAATTTTGTTTGCTGAAATTATTCAAAAGCACGATAATTTGAAAGTTCTAGTTTAAGTAGATTTTTTTTTTGGAAAACATATCGAAGATCGTATGGTAATTAAATTTGTTATACATAATTCATGAACATATTTCTAGTCTGTATCACCGGTAGTTTTGAGTTGTAAACTATTTATTAATATAACTGAAAATGGGTTTGATAAAAGTCTCGATCAAATGTTACCGTATTTGTTTACGGACAAACATAATCTCATTAAATAGTACCGTCATCGTGCAACCTCTTATCTATACGATTCCTAAACGTCACTTTTGCACCAAACCCACTTACTAAAAAAGTGGTTCCTAAATATTTATTTTTAGACACATGTAAATGAAAAAAAAAGAATATATATCTTTCACTGCATTCAAAATCAAATGCAAAAAAAATAGAGGATAAGTCACTTGTCAGATAGATCGAAAATTCATAAAAATATAAATACACAAATAAAATCCAATACAATATATTAATAAAACAAAAAAAATATTCACGTGGGTTTTGTTTCCCGTGTGTTTGATTTTTATGGATTACTGTTGTTCCGACGAACGCGCAACACAGCGCATCATTAGGTACATACACGCGCTCTATTTCGTCTCTGTCCCTCATACGATATTTTCAATTAATATTCGGCAAACGACGTACCGACGTGTATGTGAATATAATATGCGCGTTCATATCGTACGATCGTATTATAATAAAATCGTATCGAATAATATGTTATTTCCGCGAAATCCATTAAAATCACGGACAAATATTACGTATAATTATATATTTATATATGTATAAACAAATCGTGTAAACCGGAACGCGACTGGAGTTAATTTCGCGTGACCTCGCGGGCACGGACGCAAATCGTTTGACGTTACGAAATAAATCAAACGTTCAACAGGGACGTACGTTGACGAGTGATATTGCAGGTGTTTATCATGTAAATGCCGTTGATCAGTTTTAAAAAAAAACGCTTTCTGTACGCCGTTTCGTCGTCAATATGTTTTTTTTTTACGAACGACTGTATTTTTTGGAAAGAGATTTGTGAATATTTTTAATAGGTACCACAGCGAACCTTAAACCATATTATCACAATGCGTCTCGCATTCGTTTTGCTCGTATAAGTCCCGTTTTGACTGTTTTTGAGCACGCACTACTGAAATTTTGAATCACGCCCAGTGCACGTTTCATACGTTAAGGCAGGCGCGTACAAAACGTGGGGGGTTACCCTACCCCCCCCGAATTTTCAGGAAATGTATCCAGTATTTAACGAAATATAAGTGGTTTTTATCAATGATGGAGATATTAGATAATAATGTGTTGGTTTAATTACTATTTATTAGTTTATTACTATATTCTTATTATTGACATTTCTAATTTTAAAATTGATGCTGTGAATACGTACAGACCTCATTGTCATCGTAAAATTTGTATAAAAAAAAAAAAAAATAATCATAATGAGAAATAAATAATTTTTCCATTGAAATTATGTAAAATTGTTAGTAGGATGTAAAGGGGGGTTCTGCTCGTCCTCCCCCTTAAATTTTACATGTAAAAGCATAGGGAGGATGTATAGGCAAAAACAATGCACGTACTCCTCCCAAACTATAGTTTGCCCCTTAAAATGCAACCTTCAACACATGACCAACTGTCCGAACCTCAGACGAATTTATCGCCACCAGGATATTACTTGTGTGTGTGTGTGTGTGTGTGTGTGTGTGTGTGTGTGTGTGTGTGTGTGTTATATATCATATGTATATTATTCTATACTACTTTTAAATAAAACTGAATACATTTTACTGTACAAATTAAATCGGCTAAAATTACAAAATTATAGCCGCCACCACACGCCCCGCCGCAATTATGCCACTAACTCTACTGTCGCTTTACCCACGTTGTATATAAAACATATTATTCACTAGTTATAATAATTCAACCAAGCATTTGTTGCAGGTCTCAACATGCATTTGCCTGTCGAGACTGGTCTTATATGTTTATCTCCACCTAATAGTTATTTTTCTACTACTACAAACATAACAGATATTCTGTATCGTAACAGTATGTTTCCGGTCATCATTATGTCAAGTTTCTCTGTGATTTTTTTTTTTTTTTTTTTTTTTTTTTTTTTTTTTTTCATAACGTTTTACTCTTGGAATAATAAAACATAAATATAATATAAAATAAAATCACTAGACTCATGGAATAAAAAATAAAATCACGAACATACACGAACATACACGATCGTATTAAATATAATATAAAACATTTTAAATATTATTTCATTCCCTGAAAAGTCACTGAAGGGTAAAAACGTTTTTTCCCGTGTTCAATTTGACTAACTGAGTTTTAATAAAATCGCTGTGTGTTTTATTTTTAACGAACCAATCATGTTTATGTGCATCGTATGCAGCAAATCCTTTACAATGAGCTATAATTTACAAAGGCACCGAAAATCACATGAGGTAGTCAAGTTTTCTTGTGACAACTGCCCACTAGTATTTACACGCAGAGACAACCTCAAAAGACATAACTATGAAAAACATCGTAAGTATTTTTTAACCAGTAATATTTTTATATAGTTTAATATCTATGTCACTCTCGAACTAATGTTTTATTTATTTCATGTTCCAGCCTTAAATCGGATAATGGAAACTCGTAAACGAGCAAAAATTCCTTATGAAGACGAGGGAAATGAAATGTTATATCAAACAGAGAACACTGAAAACTTCTATGATAATGATGGTAATTTTTTTTATTATAGCGTGAATATATCGTAGATTATTGTGAGTTTAACAAGGTTTAATGAAAAATAACGATATAATATATCAAAACCATTTTTTTAAATCATAAATCACTACATAATTCAAATTAAGAAACCAATAAGAAAAAACAATCAATTTCTCCCAAACAAATTCACAATCTATTGATATTTTCATTATATTATTTCATTCAGTATTTTAATCTTTTGTTCTTTTTTTTTTTTTGTGTTATAGCACCATCCACATCGATTTCAACAACCAGCAAGCGAGCATATCATATTGAAAATTCATTTAAAGCGAACAAAGCAAAAAAGGCTCGTATGAATCTAGTTAAGACGTCGGGATTTGTTGAAACCAACTCATCACACACTCGTAAAATAGTTTGGTATTACAAGAAGAATATAGGCAATTTGCTTAATTATCAGACATTCATGGAATCTTCAAAAGTTGAACTCATAAATTTACTTAAATCGATTTCAATAAATCATCCAATCAAATATAATCTAAAACTGGAAGCTACATACAACAAACCACATGTAGAAAACTCATCAGAAAACAGAGCGTTTAAGACTTCAGCTGTAGAAATATTCAAAGATAGTGATATCAGAAATATGGTTGAAAAAGATTTTACAAGACTTCTTAAGGAGGAAGACGAGTATATCGGCAAAGGAAGTGGCTTTACATTAGAATGTGTCGATGGATTATTACTTGCTGTGTATAAATATACACCAATGAGCGGCTCTTCATATATCCGATTACCAGCAAACATTGAAAATAAAAAAGCAGTCATAAATCCGCAGAATACTGACCAGCTATGTTTTAAATGGGCTATATTAGCCAAACATACTGATAACAAGTATAATCAAAACAGTTATACAAATGAAGAACATCGCTATGATTTTTCAAACCTAACGTTTCCAACACCGCTGAATGAAATAAAAAAGTTTGAAAAAAGCAACTCAAATGTCTCGATCAACGTCTACGGATTAAAACAAAATAAAAAAACGTATTCAGTCTACCCATTAAAAATCACTGATGACGAAAAAACTGACCATTTCGATCTACTTTTATTATCCGATAAAGAAAAATCGCACTATACATTCATTTCAAATTTTTCTCGTCTTGTACGTTCGCAAAAAACAAATCATAATGAGGCAGTTGTGTTTTGTAAAAGATGTTTCACCAGTTTTGATGAGAGAGAAAGAATTAAATTAAGTGGTCAGGCAGCACTCGAAGAACACAAGTTGATATGCGGCTCACACAAACCTATTTTACCAGTGATGCCAGCAGAGGGAGCAACTCTAGAATTCGAAGCATGGAATAAAACACAGCGTCATCCGATAGTCATTTACGCCGATTTCGAAGCTTTATTGGTAAAATGTAATGAGCACAAAGGAAAAAAAACAACTGCAATCCATAATCATAAACCATTAAGTTACGGAATTAAAATAATAACCTCAGAAGATATACCATCAGAGTTATTAGAAGAATTTGACATATCTACATCTATAATAATACACCGAGGAGGCGAAACACGTGAAGAAGTAGCCAAACATTTTGTCGAAACTGTTGTGGAAATTTCAAGAAATATAGAAGAGCTGTTGAAAACAAATAAAAAAATAATTATGACAAACGAAGAAAAAGAGGGCCATAAGATTTGTACCGAATGCAACCTATGTAAAAAAATATTTAACACGAAAAATCGAAAAGTAGCCGATCACTATCATTTATCAGGAAAATTCCGTCAGTCAATATGTAACAACTGTAACTTGAAGTTAAAAACACCCAACTTTGTGCCATGTTTCATTCATAATCTATCGAATTATGATGCACATTTCATTGTCACGGAGCTGGGCTATGATACAAATACAATTTCTATAATACCAAACAGTGAAGAAAAATTTATTTCGTTCTCAAAATATGTTAGCTCGAGTTTCACCATCAGATTCATCGACACATGCAGATTCATGGCCTCAAGGCTGTCTACGCTCGCATCAAACCTAGTAACACCAAACTTGGAAAAATTCCGTGAAACATCTAAACATTTCTCTTCTGAAGATATGGTATTAGTAACACGAAAAGGAGTCTACCCATATGAATACACTGACAGCTGGCAAAAATTAGAAGAGTGTAAACTTCCATCTAAAGACAGCTTTTATAGTACACTTAAAGAAAAAAATATCTCTGATGAAGATTATGAACACGCGGAAAAAGTCTGGCACCATTTCAACTGTAAAAACCTCGGAGAATATAGCGATCTTTATTTAAAGGTTGACGTATTGTTGCTAGCAGATGTTTTCGAGAACTTTAGAGACATGTGCATCTCCACATACAATTTAGATCCTGCATACTACTATACAGCTCCAGGTTTTAGTTTTGATTGCATGTTAAAATACACCAACATCAAACTAGAATTACTCAGCGATTATGATATGCACTTATTTTTCGAAAATTCAATCCGAGGTGGACTCACACAGGCGAGCATGAGATACGCGAAAGCAAATAATGAAAATACATCGGATTTTGACACGAGTAAACCTAAATCATGGCTAGTTTATCAAGATTGTAACAACTTGTATGGCTGGGCAATGTCTCAGTACATGCCGTCTGGTGGTTTTAAATGGGTCGAGCCTACATTAGACGGACTTGCAACTCTAACTGACACCTCAGATATTGGTAGAGTGTATGAAGTTGACATTTCATACCCGCAGCACTTGCACGACAAACACAACGACCTACCATTTTTACCGGAGAACAAAATTCCTCCTGGTTCGAAAGTTAAAAAACTATTGGCTACATTAGAAAAGAAAGAACGATACATCATTCACTATAGAAATTTACAGCAAGCGATTACAAATGGATTAATTGTTGAAAAAGTAGATAGAGTTTTAGAGTTTCAACAATCAGCATGGCTTGCGAAATACATCAATCTGAACACAGAAATGAGGAAAAAAGCTAAAAATGATTTCGAGAAAGATTTCTTCAAGCTATTAAATAATGCAGTCTTCGGTAAAACCATGGAATCAATGAGAAAGCGGATAAAAATGGAGCTTGTTTGTAATGAAAAACGATTACAAAAACTAATCAACAAAACAACATTTAAATTTTGTACCAGATATAGTACAAATCTAGCAGCTGTTACTCTAGAGAACAAAATCATCGACTTTTGCAAGCCGATTTATATTGGTTTTGCAGTGCTTGATGTATCTAAATCATTAATGTATGATTATCACTATAACACAATGAAAAAACATTTTGGAGATAACCTCAAACTGATGTATACAGATACAGATTCACTCGTATACAATATAATTACCGACGACTTTTACAATGACTTGTCGAACAAACCAGGTTTAATAGAATGTATGGATACATCAAATTTACCACATGAACATCCATGCTACACACCTGCACGTAAAAAAATACCGGGACTGTTTTCCGACGAGACAGACGGAAAAATAATTACAGAATTTATCGCACTACGGGCAAAATCATACGCGTATATTCTGGATAACAAAGAAAAAATTAAAGCTAAAGGCATCAGAGACCATGTAGTGAAAAATCATATGTCTTTCAAAGATCATATGAATTGCCTCTTCGCTGACGATAAAGAAAACAGCTTCAAACCGTGTAGAGAAAATATCTCAATACGATCTTTCAACCACCAACTTAGGACGATAAAATCAAACAAATTATCATTCAATCGACGAGATGATAAAAGGCATGTATTAGATGATCGAATACACACTCTAGCACATGGCCATTATAAGATTGAGTGAGTTACTATTAAATGATAATAAATTTGATGTATCTAATTCCATTATTATGTTATGTTTTAGTGAACTCAATGAAGAAGCCGAGCTTATCCTGTTGTTGGAAGAAGACTATATCAATCGGAACATCTAAAACTGTTATTGTATTAGTTTAAAACTGTTATTGTGTTATTGTATTATGTGTATTAATAAATTGTATATGATAATGTTATTTATCGAATATTTTTATTAATTTGTACCACGTTATTTTTAAACTATGAAAATGTGCATAGTTAATAATAAATAAGCAGTGTTTTATTAAAAAAAAAAGACATTTTATTTAAAAATATATACAAAATCTTATTGATAATTATTTATAAACCATTGTTTTAATGCAATGTCTTTGAGTAAATGTAAACATTCTCGAATCGTAATCCGTTTTCACCCACGAGTAGAAAATAAATTAGATTGGTTTTTCCACAACCAGAACTTCCTAATACTAATGACCTTACAGTGTTGGGGAAAAGGGGCCCATGACGAGTTGTCGATGTATCCGGCGTATCGATATTGTATATCGGTAGTTTTTGTTCTTGCTCTATGAATGTAAGTGCTTTTGATTGCTTTTTCATATTTTCTTCATTGAAATGTTTATTGTTCTCGTGTCGTGCGAGATCAGATTTATAATTAAAAGCACGGTTACATATATCACAAAAGAAACGTATCCCGCTGTGGGTTTTAACGTGTCTATTCAAAGCATCTCCCCTGGTAAATAATCGTAAACATTGTTCACACTTAAACATAATTATACGTCCTGTCAGATTCATATCAGAAACTCTACTAACATAGCATAGCTGTAGCTGTGGCTGTGGCTGTGGCTGTGGCTGTGGCTGTGGCTGTGGCTGTGGCTGTGGCTGTGGCTGTGGCTGTGGCTGTGGCTGTGGCTGTGGCTGTGGCTGTGGCTGTGGCTGTGGCTGTGGTTGTTGCTGTGGTTGTGACTGTAGTGAATTTTTCATATCATTCTTATTATAAATATAGATGTAATGTTTAATATTATGTAATACGATGGCGTACGCTCAAAGGAAACGGTCGATTCAAGGTTCGGGACTTGTCAACTCTGTTATAAACCATTTACCTATGGAATTACATCTGCCTGGTTATAAGTTAGTATAATTGTTATTCATAGTAAAAATATTATTCAAATATATATATATATATATATGTATATATATATATATATATTTCTTCGTCTTTGTTACAGTTTTGCAGGACCTGGTACTAAGTTAAAAGAACGTTTGGCACGTGGTGACCGTGGTATAAACAGCTTAGACGAATTGGCTCGATCACATGACACGGTCACCACGTGCCAAACGTTCTTTTAACTTAGTACCAGGTCCTGCAAAACTGTAACAAAGACGAAGAAATATATATATATATATATACATATATATATATATATATTTGAATAATATTTTTACTATGAATAACAATTATACTAACTTATAACCAGGCAGATGTAATTCCATAGGTAAATGGTTTATAACAGAGTTGACAAGTCCCGAACCTTGAATCGACCGTTTCCTTTGAGCGTACGCCATCGTATTACATAATATTAAACATTACATCTATATTTATAATAAGAATGATATGAAAAATTCACTACAGTCACAACCACAGCAACAACCACAGCCACAGCCACAGCCACAGCCACAGCCACAGCCACAGCCACAGCCACAGCCACAGCCACAGCTACAGCTATGCTATGTTAGTAGAGTTTCTGATATGAATCTGACAGGACGTATAATTATGTTTAAGTGTGAACAATGTTTACGATTATTTACCAGGGGAGATGCTTTGAATAGACACGTTAAAACCCACAGCGGGATACGTTTCTTTTGTGATATATGTAACCGTGCTTTTAATTATAAATCTGATCTCGCACGACACGAGAACAATAAACATTTCAATGAAGAAAATATGAAAAAGCAATCAAAAGCACTTACATTCATAGAGCAAGAACAAAAACTACCGATATACAATATCGATACGCCGGATACATCGACAACTCGTCATGGGCCCCTTTTCCCCAACACTGTAAGGTCATTAGTATTAGGAAGTTCTGGTTGTGGAAAAACCAATCTAATTTATTTTCTACTCGTGGGTGAAAACGGATTACGATTCGAGAATGTTTACATTTACTCAAAGACATTGCATTAAAACAATGGTTTATAAATAATTATCAATAAGATTTTGTATATATTTTTAAATAAAATGTCTTTTTTTTTTAATAAAACACTGCTTATTTATTATTAACTATGCACATTTTCATAGTTTAAAAATAACGTGGTACAAATTAATAAAAATATTCGATAAATAACATTATCATATACAATTTATTAATACACATAATACAATAACACAATAACAGTTTTAAACTAATACAATAACAGTTTTAGATGTTCCGATTGATATAGTCTTCTTCCAACAACAGGATAAGCTCGGCTTCTTCATTGAGTTCACTAAAACATAACATAATAATGGAATTAGATACATCAAATTTATTATCATTTAATAGTAACTCACTCAATCTTATAATGGCCATGTGCTAGAGTGTGTATTCGATCATCTAATACATGCCTTTTATCATCTCGTCGATTGAATGATAATTTGTTTGATTTTATCGTCCTAAGTTGGTGGTTGAAAGATCGTATTGAGATATTTTCTCTACACGGTTTGAAGCTGTTTTCTTTATCGTCAGCGAAGAGGCAATTCATATGATCTTTGAAAGACATATGATTTTTCACTACATGGTCTCTGATGCCTTTAGCTTTAATTTTTTCTTTGTTATCCAGAATATACGCGTATGATTTTGCCCGTAGTGCGATAAATTCTGTAATTATTTTTCCGTCTGTCTCGTCGGAAAACAGTCCCGGTATTTTTTTACGTGCAGGTGTGTAGCATGGATGTTCATGTGGTAAATTTGATGTATCCATACATTCTATTAAACCTGGTTTGTTCAACAAGTCATTGTAAAAGTCGTCGGTAATTATATTGTATACGAGTGAATCTGTATCTGTATACATCAGTTTGAGGTTATCTCCAAAATGTTTTTTCATTGTGTTATAGTGATAATCATACATTAATGATTTAGATACATCAAGCACTGCAAAACCAATATAAATCGGCTTGCAAAAGTCGATGATTTTGTTCTCTAGAGTAACAGCTGCTAGATTTGTACTATATCTGGTACAAAATTTAAATGTTGTTTTGTTGATTAGTTTTTGTAATCGTTTTTCATTACAAACAAGCTCCATTTTTATCCGCTTTCTCATTGATTCCATGGTTTTACCGAAGACTGCATTATTTAATAGCTTGAAGAAATCTTTCTCGAAATCATTTTTAGCTTTTTTCCTCATTTCTGTGTTCAGATTGATGTATTTCGCAAGCCATGCTGATTGTTGAAACTCTAAAACTCTATCTACTTTTTCAACAATTAATCCATTTGTAATCGCTTGCTGTAAATTTCTATAGTGAATGATGTATCGTTCTTTCTTTTCTAATGTAGCCAATAGTTTTTTAACTTTCGAACCAGGAGGAATTTTGTTCTCCGGTAAAAATGGTAGGTCGTTGTGTTTGTCGTGCAAGTGCTGCGGGTATGAAATGTCAACTTCATACACTCTACCAATATCTGAGGTGTCAGTTAGAGTTGCAAGTCCGTCTAATGTAGGCTCGACCCATTTAAAACCACCAGACGGCATGTACTGAGACATTGCCCAGCCATACAAGTTGTTACAATCTTGATAAACTAGCCATGATTTAGGTTTACTCGTGTCAAAATCCGATGTATTTTCATTATTTGCTTTCGCGTATCTCATGCTCGCCTGTGTGAGTCCACCTCGGATTGAATTTTCGAAAAATAAGTGCATATCATAATCGCTGAGTAATTCTAGTTTGATGTTGGTGTATTTTAACATGCAATCAAAACTAAAACCTGGAGCTGTATAGTAGTATGCAGGATCTAAATTGTATGTGGAGATGCACATGTCTCTAAAGTTCTCGAAAACATCTGCTAGCAACAATACGTCAACCTTTAAATAAAGATCGCTATATTCTCCGAGGTTTTTACAGTTGAAATGGTGCCAGACTTTTTCCGCGTGTTCATAATCTTCATCAGAGATATTTTTTTCTTTAAGTGTACTATAAAAGCTGTCTTTAGATGGAAGTTTACACTCTTCTAATTTTTGCCAGCTGTCAGTGTATTCATATGGGTAGACTCCTTTTCGTGTTACTAATACCATATCTTCAGAAGAGAAATGTTTAGATGTTTCACGGAATTTTTCCAAGTTTGGTGTTACTAGGTTTGATGCGAGCGTAGACAGCCTTGAGGCCATGAATCTGCATGTGTCGATGAATCTGATGGTGAAACTCGAGCTAACATATTTTGAGAACGAAATAAATTTTTCTTCACTGTTTGGTATTATAGAAATTGTATTTGTATCATAGCCCAGCTCCGTGACAATGAAATGTGCATCATAATTCGATAGATTATGAATGAAACATGGCACAAAGTTGGGTGTTTTTAACTTCAAGTTACAGTTGTTACATATTGACTGACGGAATTTTCCTGATAAATGATAGTGATCGGCTACTTTTCGATTTTTCGTGTTAAATATTTTTTTACATAGGTTGCATTCGGTACAAATCTTATGGCCCTCTTTTTCTTCGTTTGTCATAATTATTTTTTTATTTGTTTTCAACAGCTCTTCTATATTTCTTGAAATTTCCACAACAGTTTCGACAAAATGTTTGGCTACTTCTTCACGTGTTTCGCCTCCTCGGTGTATTATTATAGATGTAGATATGTCAAATTCTTCTAATAACTCTGATGGTATATCTTCTGAGGTTATTATTTTAATTCCGTAACTTAATGGTTTATGATTATGGATTGCAGTTGTTTTTTTTCCTTTGTGCTCATTACATTTTACCAATAAAGCTTCGAAATCGGCGTAAATGACTATCGGATGACGCTGTGTTTTATTCCATGCTTCGAATTCTAGAGTTGCTCCCTCTGCTGGCATCACTGGTAAAATAGGTTTGTGTGAGCCGCATATCAACTTGTGTTCTTCGAGTGCTGCCTGACCACTTAATTTAATTCTTTCTCTCTCATCAAAACTGGTGAAACATCTTTTACAAAACACAACTGCCTCATTATGATTTGTTTTTTGCGAACGTACAAGACGAGAAAAATTTGAAATGAATGTATAGTGCGATTTTTCTTTATCGGATAATAAAAGTAGATCGAAATGGTCAGTTTTTTCGTCATCAGTGATTTTTAATGGGTAGACTGAATACGTTTTTTTATTTTGTTTTAATCCGTAGACGTTGATCGAGACATTTGAGTTGCTTTTTTCAAACTTTTTTATTTCATTCAGCGGTGTTGGAAACGTTAGGTTTGAAAAATCATAGCGATGTTCTTCATTTGTATAACTGTTTTGATTATACTTGTTATCAGTATGTTTGGCTAATATAGCCCATTTAAAACATAGCTGGTCAGTATTCTGCGGATTTATGACTGCTTTTTTATTTTCAATGTTTGCTGGTAATCGGATATATGAAGAGCCGCTCATTGGTGTATATTTATACACAGCAAGTAATAATCCATCGACACATTCTAATGTAAAGCCACTTCCTTTGCCGATATACTCGTCTTCCTCCTTAAGAAGTCTTGTAAAATCTTTTTCAACCATATTTCTGATATCACTATCTTTGAATATTTCTACAGCTGAAGTCTTAAACGCTCTGTTTTCTGATGAGTTTTCTACATGTGGTTTGTTGTATGTAGCTTCCAGTTTTAGATTATATTTGATTGGATGATTTATTGAAATCGATTTAAGTAAATTTATGAGTTCAACTTTTGAAGATTCCATGAATGTCTGATAATTAAGCAAATTGCCTATATTCTTCTTGTAATACCAAACTATTTTACGAGTGTGTGATGAGTTGGTTTCAACAAATCCCGACGTCTTAACTAGATTCATACGAGCCTTTTTTGCTTTGTTCGCTTTAAATGAATTTTCAATATGATATGCTCGCTTGCTGGTTGTTGAAATCGATGTGGATGGTGCTATAACACAAAAAAAAAAAAAGAACAAAAGATTAAAATACTGAATGAAATAATATAATGAAAATATCAATAGATTGTGAATTTGTTTGGGAGAAATTGATTGTTTTTTCTTATTGGTTTCTTAATTTGAATTATGTAGTGATTTATGATTTAAAAAAATGGTTTTGATATATTATATCGTTATTTTTCATTAAACCTTGTTAAACTCACAATAATCTACGATATATTCACGCTATAATAAAAAAAATTACCATCATTATCATAGAAGTTTTCAGTGTTCTCTGTTTGATATAACATTTCATTTCCCTCGTCTTCATAAGGAATTTTTGCTCGTTTACGAGTTTCCATTATCCGATTTAAGGCTGGAACATGAAATAAATAAAACATTAGTTCGAGAGTGACATAGATATTAAACTATATAAAAATATTACTGGTTAAAAAATACTTACGATGTTTTTCATAGTTATGTCTTTTGAGGTTGTCTCTGCGTGTAAATACTAGTGGGCAGTTGTCACAAGAAAACTTGACTACCTCATGTGATTTTCGGTGCCTTTGTAAATTATAGCTCATTGTAAAGGATTTGCTGCATACGATGCACATAAACATGATTGGTTCGTTAAAAATAAAACACACAGCGATTTTATTAAAACTCAGTTAGTCAAATTGAACACGGGAAAAAACGTTTTTACCCTTCAGTGACTTTTCAGGGAATGAAATAATATTTAAAATGTTTTATATTATATTTAATACGATCGTGTATGTTCGTGTATGTTCGTGATTTTATTTTTTATTCCATGAGTCTAGTGATTTTATTTTATATTATATTTATGTTTTATTATTCCAAGAGTAAAACGTTATGAAAAAAAAAAAAAAAAAAAAAAAAAAAAAAAAAAAATCACAGAGAAACTTGACATAATGATGACCGGAAACATACTGTTACGATACAGAATATCTGTTATGTTTGTAGTAGTAGAAAAATAACTATTAGGTGGAGATAAACATATAAGACCAGTCTCGACAGGCAAATGCATGTTGAGACCTGCAACAAATGCTTGGTTGAATTATTATAACTAGTGAATAATATGTTTTATATACAACGTGGGTAAAGCGACAGTAGAGTTAGTGGCATAATTGCGGCGGGGCGTGTGGTGGCGGCTATAATTTTGTAATTTTAGCCGATTTAATTTGTACAGTAAAATGTATTCAGTTTTATTTAAAAGTAGTATAGAATAATATACATATGATATATAACACACACACACACACACACACACACACACACACACACACACACACACACACACACACACACACAAGTAATATCCTGGTGGCGATAAATTCGTCTGAGGTTCGGACAGTTGGTCATGTGTTGAAGGTTGCATTTTAAGGGGCAAACTATAGTTTGGGAGGAGTACGTGCATTGTTTTTGCCTATACATCCTCCCTATGCTTTTACATGTAAAATTTAAGGGGGAGGACGAGCAGAACCCCCCTTTACATCCTACTATTGTTTATATGTAAATATGAAATTATACAACCTTAACACCCCCAAAAAAAAAATTTTTTTGTGTACGCGCTTGCGTTTAGGTTATAATTGTTATTGATATTTTTTATTTGAAGTAATTTTATCAATATTTATTTTTACTACTACTCTAATCAGAAACAATGTTCAATAAGTACATCAAATGACGTTACTTCGTTGGAGTGACTTAAGCAGTGGCGGGTCATCTATGGAACCTGGTTTGAGTGGTTATTTTATAATATAAAGGCATCCCACAGTTTTTTTGACGAATTCAATAACCGTCATTCTATTCAATAGTTTCACTTTTTTTTTTTTTCATTAAATACTACACTTTGACACCGTAATAATAACGCTTTGAAACATTTTTCAAAATTGTATCATTTTGAAATTCAAAATTTAAAATTGTAATCTATAGTTTTAATGAAAAATTAAAATACCAATTTAGTGAATCTCAAATTCAGAATAATTTCAGTACTGAAAATGTGAAAACATTGTTCATCACATACTAATATCACCGTTCTCTGTTTTTAATAATGGTTAATCAAAATCTAATTAAAGAATCGTCATATAACTAATAGCTGCTAACTTCAGAATTATGAATAATAATTGAAAAACAATTAAAAATGTATTATCTATAACTGAGGTGAACATAATAATTACAAAAAAAAATTCCGAATTTTCGAACGTCGATCAACCGGATGACCAATTATCAGCTAGGAAGGAAAAAAAAGGTTCGGTTTTTTAATACGCTTTTATCGTAATCGTAGCTTAGATATCCGCCTTACAATTTTATTACAAAACAATGATTATTACCGTCGGTATTTCGGTATTTTTCTCAGTAAGTCGCTTTAGTTTTTCATCCATTATAACTCGTGAATTTCAGTGTCATAATGTCATCTAATAGATAATAACGTGTAGTGCTTAATATCATGGAAAAAGTGAACATCAAAGCGCGATTTAAAGCAGATAAAAGCGGCTGAAATTTAGGAATATTTCATCTACCCAGACATTTGATCATCCGGACTACCTGCGACGTTAATCATATGGTCCGGATTGTCGGCATTTTATTGTATTATAATTTATTGTAAACCGATAATAATTACCGAAAATAAACCGATATCATTTACTTGATCTTTATCAACCATTGTGTGAAATACGAGTTTTCAAAAAGTTTGAAAAATCTTAAAAACTAAATGGCGTGACATGAAAAAGTAATTTTACTACCAAAATTGTTCTAAAAATCAGGTTTACAAAACAGTTATTTTGATTTTTATTTTTTAGCATAGGATTCAATTTTAAATTTCCAAAAATGAAAATAAATCTTTTAAAACCTTTTGTTGTAGCGCTATAGTACAATAATCATTAATAAATTTAAAAATACTAAATACAACAAAAGTTATCGCATTTGTCTAATCATCTTGAGACACCCTGTACGCCTTAATTACACATTTTTATTTTATAGGTATTTTTATATCATATAATTTTTATATAATTACCTTCAGACGATCGACCTAACGCGGTAAATGTTTAATTCAATACCGTAAAAGTCTACAAACCATATTCGTTTGGTATTTAAGTGTTTAATTTTATTAATAACCACTTTGGCGAAACGTTTTCCCGGTCTAACTACTCTAATTAAAGCATATTATCATCGTTTTTTCTCCAATCGATTTAATCGCGTAAATTTATAAAGACGTATTTGACCGTTTTACCGATCGTCGGCTTAGCTGATAACGATTAAATATTTCATCGAATAAACCCAAATAGAATTATTAGTTTACGTAGACTTCGACGTTTAAGGTCATATTTAAGTTGAACATGTAAATATTATATAATATACCGTCGAATATGTAATTTCCCAAATACCGGTCAAGGTCACTGAAAAAATTCCAAACGATATTCCAAACGATAATACTCTGATTCTACACAATGTACGGTTTTTGGGAAAATCGTAAAATAAGATTTCATGGGACGAAAATAATGATTTCGACGATGCGTTCGAGTTACGGTTATTAGAATCTACAAGAGTAGGATGTAGACGAGACACATTTGATTAACCAATACTAATTAACATTGTTGTACATACACATACACTCAAGGAGCCGAATATCTTACTCGAATTTTAGATATTTGCCGAGGTATCGTATTGACTCGACTTTATGTTACCGAAATCAGCAGTTATTACAATATTGACAATGACACCTCCATCGATCGATCATTTTACCAATTACTATTATTAGTTTAATATTTTGAGCGAACCGAAAAATCTATAGATCTTGTAATGGTGTTTATTTGTTTATTCTTCATGAGAATCACTTTTTCGAGGAATGTATTTCTTACAAAAGTAACGTTTTACAATTTTATCGATAAAAAATCGCATCTAGATGGCAACTACTTTTGCGCTAGAAATATACTTTGAAAATATCGCGTATTTCCAATGTTTTTATCAAATTTAATTTTTCGTATTATAATCTGAAAGTGTTATGTGACCAAACCTTATTATAACTTAACAAAACGTGCTGAATAAGTCTGAAAAATGATCGATCAGATTTTTTTTTTTTTTTTTATAAACGGTAAGTCATATAGTTTGACGGATCGTTTGTTGTTTTTACATCGAGTTCTTTCTTAAATGTTTATGTATCGGTCGATCCAATCTTTATGAAACTTTGGATATAGAAAAAAAAAACATTTTTCGAATTATTTCTAAAATTTATTTTAATCACATAATCTCATCACTATTTTCTCGTCTCAGACCCGAAGGGACGATTTCAAACTTCCACCACCTCTATCTTGTCAGATGTTTTAAGAACACGATTAAGTGTACATTATATTTATAGAAATATCCAGTGGCGTAGCAAGGGTATGGCGAACTGAGCCTATGCCAGGGGCGCGAATTCCGAAGGGGCGCAAAATCATGCTTGAAAAGTAATGTTTTTTTTCTACCTTCAAAACGACATTTTATTGTTGTTGATTTGTTATCAATGCGTGCATCACGTTATACTTAAAGATATAGAATTTGTAATTCTACAAAACAATTTAATATTATTATTATAATTATTATTTATAAAACTTTCGACGATCAACTTTATCGTTATCACCTAACAGACGATATAACGTTACGACTGTTATGCGATTTCATCCATAGAACACAACGATTTGCCAGGAAAATTCATAAGACGACATTATAGATGAATTTGCGAGCCATTAAAGCAAGAAAAGAAAATGTTTAATGTTTAAAATGTATACATTGTAATAATAATTAAGAACAGATTAGCATATAAGGAAGTTAAAACTGTATTGTATTATGAAAAATAAAAAAAAAATATAATTTTAATTGGGAAAAAAGCGCTTTTTTCTCAGTTTGCCAGGGGCGCTGGAGAGACTTTCTACGCCACTGTATAAGATTGACAAATATTGAAAATGTATCGTTAAATGGAAGTTCGTATCATTACAAGTTCCAACAAATCCAGTGTAAGGTGTGGTAGTGATACCGAGTATCAAAAGTAGAATAAAATATGGCAATATGCATTCAATATGAAGCAAGATTTAGAAAAACAAAATACAGAAATGGATCATGCGATTCGCAATGGACGTCGAAAACCCGTATTGGTACGCATATGCGATCTGGGTAAGGACAAACTTTCGGCTCCGAATCAAAATCCACGGCGGAAGATGAAATACCGTTTAAAAAACGGCGAAGAAATCGACACCGGTTCTGCCTCCGTCGATAAATAAGAACCAATTTAAATACGAATAAATTCTATATGGTAATACTAAACAAATATCTTTTATTGCGACGATTTGTAATGCGGATCATCGTCGAGATCCACAAAAACTGTAACGAACGGTGGCCTCCTCCTCCTCCTCCACCAGCTCTATTTCCACCTCCACCACCACCTCTCGTTTCGCGGGATCGTAGGACGTCCGGTCGTCGTCGTCGTCGTCGTCGTAGTCGTCTTCGCGAGCTCTGTTGGCGCAGCTATCACGCGTGCGGGCGCGAGAATGAACCGCAGCGTCCGATCGACCGACGGCGCGGGCAAACGACGGATTCACCACTGAAACTCGGTGGACACGTACGTGACACTGACAAAACAAAAAGAATGAAGGAGTTACAAAACCCGTAGCAGTCGTGTAAAACAATTAATCGTCCGACGATTGGTCGTCGACAAAATCCGAATATGAGATTATGTGAAGCACGCCCGACGAGTACACGGTGGCGTTCTCGGGATTTTTTTATTGGGGGGGGGGAGGAGATATGAAAACGTAATGCGAACATTGAGTCGTGGGGCAATTTGCAATTTGCTTTGATGGGACGGCCTTTGGCCTATTAAGAGCACCTGGCTGAGCCATTTCTCTCTGAATGAGATTTTACATGATCGGTTTCGGTCTGTTCATTGGACTAGGCTTGATAGGTGAGGGTATTTGCTCCTTGAGAGTACGTGGGCGATGTTTTTTGATAGACGGAGTGCTTCATCTTGGAGGGTTTCAATGGACATTGAGTTCCGTATGTTTTGGTTTGAGACCAGGTAGTGAGCGCCGGACATGGTACGTAGTGTTGTGGACTGGAAGGTCTCAATGTGTTTCCAAGATGATTGGCGAATATTGTTTCTCCAAACAGGAGCTGCGTATAAGATAATGGGCTTAAGGTATATTTTATATATTGTCAGTTTGTTGGCCAGCGGAATGGTACTGTTTCGGTTTAAGACTGGATGTAGTGCAGCTCTGGCACCGCGCGCTTTGCGAATGATATTGTGAATATGTTTGTCGAAGCTTAGGTCATGATTGAAAGTGACTCCAAGATATTTTGCATGATAGCTCCATTCGAGATGTTGGTTTTGTATTTTTAGCTTCATGTTGTGTTTTTGGGATCGAGGTCCAAATATCACTGCTATCGTTTTGGATACGTTTAGTTGAATTCTCCATTTGGTGAACCACTCGTTCGTGATGTCCAATTGTCTTTGTAGCTTGTATACTGCATATTTGTAGTTTCTGTTGCTTGTGTATAGGAGGGTATCGTCCGCAAAGAGAGCCAGAGTGACAGGTCCTACGGTCGGGAAGTCGTTTATGTAGACTGAGTATAAGAGCGGTGATAGACATGACCCCTGAGGGACACCAGCTTCTATGTTATGTGATGATGATAAATGGTCAGATATTTTGATTTTGAATGTACGGCCTTTGAGAAAAGATTCAATGAGCACTATAAGTGAGTGGGGAACGTTTGAGAGTGCTAACTTGTGGATGAGTCCCTGGTGCCATACGCGGTCGAAGGCCTTGGCCACATCCAGGAAGACAGCCACAGTTTTTTCCCCTTTCTGGGCCCTTTGGTTCAGGTCATCAGTTAGTGATATTAGCTGGGTGGTCGTAGAGTGGCCAATACGGAAAGCGTGTTGTTCATGTCTGGTTTTTACATGGATGTTGAGCTTACGAAGTATTATTCTTTCGAAAATTTTTGACATGGTGTTTAGAAGTGATATAGGCCTGTGATTGTCTGGCATTTGGTGATTCTTCATGGGTTTAGGGATCATAACAATAAGAGCTTTTTTCCATTGGTCAGGGAAGTGTGAGAGTCTGAGGCATGACGTGTAGATGTTAGCTAGTAGGGTAATCGCCATTTTGGGAAGGTGTTTCAATGCCTTGTTGGTAATTCCGTCCTCGCCTGGTGCTTTCGCTGGAGGGAGTCCTTTTATAATATCAGATACTTCTTTCGGCGAAACGTAATCTTTTGATGGAGGATTTACAAGGGTGTGTAGTCTTTGGATTGAGTTGGTGACTTCTGGTGATGGCAGGCCCGGATTGAGTCGTGGGGCGTTGAACTCATGTCGTTCATAAACACATGACCATGATTGTCGTGATTGTCGTGTAAACGCAGACGATTGTCAGTTTGTAAAAAATATCACAGTAATGGCAGAACCATTGAAAATTATACATCGTTAAGGAGACAAACGATAACGATCCGCGTAATATTACTATTAATCGATTAAAATGCATTGTCAAATCTAAGTTTTGTTCATTTTGTTCTCATTTATGTTCTCAAATCTAACCTAACCGATGCGACGGGCGCTTCTTTTCGGTTTCGGGAGCTGGGTTTGACCCGGCACCAGCTCCCTGACGTAATTACACCACCGATCGTGATAAAGTTTCTTTTTGTAAACAAGATCGACGAGCGTGTACATACCTAGGGCGTCGGTTTTCCTCGCGTGTTCCACGGTCGCTCCGGAGGGTACCTACCCCAGCTTGTGTGACGAGCGTGCCGACGGACTCCTCCTCCTCCTCCACCTCCACCACCACCGCCACCGCTTCCAACGACGGGTACACGACTCGCGTTCACACGGTCCACGGCGTCGTCGCTAAGGGACGACGAGAAGGGGGACTCGACCCAGCCACTCGAAGCGCGCGCTGCCCCGTCGATCACGGAGGCGGAGCGGGCCGACCGAGCCTCCTTCTCGCAGCCGCGTCACGTGCGTGCTCCGAGGCCACTTGCGGCGCAATGTGCCGACGTGCCGTGACGGGCCGACGCGGCGTGACTTGCCGGGCCCTACCATGCCGGCGCAAAGGGCTGCGCGGGTGCCCAAGGCCAAGCGGGCGCACTGTGCGTAGGCGCACAGGGCCACGCGGACGCGCTGTGCGTTGGCGCACAGGGCCACGGCGTCGTCGCTAGAGGACGACGAGAGGGGACTCGACCCACCCACTCGAAGCGCGCGCTGCCCCGTCGATGACGGAGGCGGATCGGGCCGACCGAGCCTCCTTCTCGCAGCCGCGTCACGTGCGTGCTCCGCGGCCATTTGCGGCGCAACGTGCCGACGTGCCGTGACGGGCCGACGCGGCGCGACCGACCAACGTGGCGTGACTTGCCGGGCCCTGCGAGCCATGCCGGCGCAAAGGGCTGCGCGAGTGCGCAAGGCCAAGCGAGCGAACTGTGCGTAGGCGCACAGGGCCACGCGGGCGCAAATTGCGTGGACACACTGGGCCACGAGGGTGAGATGTGCGCAGAGGCGTTGGGCCACAAGGGCGCACAATGCGAGGAAGCGCTGGGCCACGCGGGCGCACTATACGCGGAGGCGTTTGGCCACGAGGGCGCACAATGCGTGGACGCACTGGGCCACGCGGGTGCACAGGGCCAGGCTGGCACAAATTGCGTGGACGCACTGGGCCACGCGGGCGCACTGTTCGCAGAGGCGTTAGGCCACGAGGGCGCACTGTGCGCGGGCAGCTGTCCGAAACCCGCGAAGCCGTTCGACTCCTGGTTCGCGGGCGTTGTCCACCACGGCTGAGCTGGATGCACGAAAGGGTGAGCTACCGTCGGCTCTCCGGCGGTCGGCTCGTCCACGTCCATGGGGCACGGACCGCGGTCCTCCTTGAACCACTGGCGGCTCAACAGCGACGGCCTGACGACGACGTTGGCGGACGCGGGAGCGGCGGCTCCGAAAGCGGCGGCTATCGCCGACTTTCCGATCGAATTCCTGCAGTGGACGAAACACGACCGGAACGGCCGTCGAAACGAGCGATTATTATCGTCGTTTCGTCAGTTATTGCTATCGTAATAAATTAATTATTGTCCGTTCGGAACGTCTCGTTTACTCACTCGAATCGTTTGCACGACGCGCCCACGTTGTTGGCATTGCGGTAGGCTGTGAAAAAAAAAAATGTCCGACCTGAAGTTTTTTTGAGCACTCGGTGGCCGACGACGGGTTTTCGGGCGGGAAAACAAACTCGTCGGGTGTGTGTGTGTGTGTGTGTGTGTGTGTACTTACTGAAAAACGACATATTATTCTCCGTGAAAATATTGATTCGTGGAAATATTCGTTCCGTACGACTCAAACGGTTCACAGCGATTAATGAAATACGAATACAAGAAGTCGCGTTCGAAATCATTATGAATTCGAAATCGTCTTCCTTGGTTACCAAAAACAAAATGTGACGAAAATCAAACGAACCAGTAAAATATTCGATTGGAATCGTTTTACAATCAACATTATTACGTACATATTTGCGGCAGGGGCGTCATTTTAATTTATGATAGGGTAGGGCATAATAATGACCGGCCCAATCAGTGTAAAATTTTTAAGTACCTACACAAAAAAAACCGCTCGCTTCGCTCGCAACATTAATCAACTATAATTCAACACCTATTTTTTTATTGACATAAATTATAAACCAAAACTTCATTCACTTTTGTTAATAATTTAACATATATATTATTCATAATTATCTTCCCCCAAACAAACATATAAATATTTTTAATACATTTTATGCTGAAAAAGACAAATATTTTTTTTTTATAACATTAACAACAGTTTCTAAATAAGATATTCATATAATATTATATTAAATTTGTCAATGTTCAATTATTGTGTATTATGTGTTCTAATGTCCCATGTGTCGGCCCATGTGAAAGAAGCAGCCGGCCCAAAGTTACTTTGAAATCTAGGGTAGGGCAAATGCATACTCCTGCCCCCCCCCCCAAATGACGCCCCTGATTTGCGGGCACGCCTTCCGACTCGTAGAATTACGTTTTGCCGTGAAGAGTCCTTATTATATTTATCAAATGCGTATCACCAAACGTATGATATTGATAACTCGAAAACTGTCGAGGGAAAACCGACGAGATGAGAGCTCATGATAAATCCTCAAAGTACCATCTACCATCGAGTTTCCGATCTACAGAGTTGCCGGATGAAATTTTCGGACAAAGTCGAGTCGAGCAAGTCGACTACCACGGCCGTTCTGCGTCTCGCGTTTCTTTTGCCACCCGAGCAACGACGTCGTGCGGAATCGCTTACGTCGCACTCACCGATTTTCGTGTGTGTGCGGCCATTTGCTGCATATACGGTACGGTTCGCGTTGTTTTGCGTACCTCCGCACGCGCCTCCGTGTGTGCCTCCGTTCGGTCGTGTGAGACTGTTTGGTGTTACTCCGTTGTGCGCGGCCGTTTGGTACGTATACGACACGGTACCCGTGGTTGTGAAGTGCGCGTGAAGTGCGCGCTTTCTACGCGGGTGCCTTTTGTCTCTACGCCGCGCCGCCGCCGTTCGAGGCGTTTTGCCGGTCGTCGGTTCGGGTGCTGTGTTGGTCGTCGCAGTGATGGTTTTGTGCGTTATAATCATTAGTTAAATATTGTATTTTGCGCATACGACATTTTTTTTTTTTTTTTTTATACGTATATTATTTTGATTTATTATTATTATTAATAGTTTTCACCCCTCCCCCCTTCTTTGGACGCCCGTCCTAGTATTGTATTCTAATTATTATTTAACAGTACGACGGTACTGTTACGGACCTTCATTAGTTGTATAATATTGTTCTTATTTATATATACAGTAGAAGCCGCTTATTATAGAAACACTTTGGGACCAACGTGAAATGTGTCAATTAACCGACTGTTTCTAATTAGCGATTGGTTTGATTTGTACTATGAAAAAAAAAAAAAAAATGAAAAATACGCGAAAAATATATGTATTTATATACATTTAACTATATATATATATATATATATATATATATATATATATATATATATATATATATATATATATATATATATATATATATATATATATATGTATGTATGTATAAATATATATATATATATATATATATACAGAGCCGTGTTAAACTTTACATAAATAAAATATATGAGAAAGATTATTGTTTTACAATAATTTTGGACCATTACAAATTTTTTCTGAACAAATTTCTGACTATGTTCGAGTAATAATAATTATTAGTCAACCGTAAAGTTTTAGTTTCATTCTTGTATTGCCTGTTTATATATAATAAATTATCGTATTCTTTATCTCAAAATCGACTGCACGTCGAACACGCGGAGTGCGATAAGCGATGGTAAATAAAAACCAGATACAAATTATTGCAATTTGGTATTAAATAATATTATTTTTTCAATAAAGTCCAGGAAAATTAAGTTTTAAACTTGTAAATATAATATGTAGGTATATATAATATAATTTGTGATATGTATCATTTTTAATTAATTAATACGGTATAAATTAATAAATTATACCTAACTATTTTGTTCAATAATTACTATTACAATTAGCTTTAGTTTTTTGTCAAATCAATGTTCGAAATATGTTGTAAAAAAAAAATTCAATTTAATACGATGAAATGCAATACGATTAATGATAAATAAAATAGGGGGCGAATATGTTTAATTTTGCCCTGGTTGCCAAATCTTAACGCCACGGCTCTGGAAATATCGTATAGGAACTTAACGCTAATTAAAAATCGTTACACATAGCGTAAGATAAAATATCACATTTTAATTAAAATTCTCAATACTTAATTTAATAATAATAATAATTATAATTATTATAATACTTTCGTTTACTCAGTTTTAATTAATTAGTAAAAGTTTGTAGTTACATAAACTTAGCGAAAAGTTGAGTTGTTGATCGGAGATTATCTGAAGTAACGTAAATATTTTGTCAAGTATTTTAAAGGCGTATTATTATATTAATAAATAAGCACAAAGAATTTAACAACGTTGTAAACAAAACAAAAGGACTTCATCCGAATTCAGCCAACTCACTCCAGCATGCCCCAGAGTTAATTTGTTGATGAGTACAATCCAGAAGAAAATATTATTATAAGCACCACGTTCAGTCGTGATTATTTTCGACTGTTTATATTTTTGAGCTCAAGATATTGCAACGGACGATTTTCAGAACGACCGTCAATTAATAATGTTTATACCCCATAAGAGGGAACAGTCGAATACATCATATTCGCATATTATGTTGCAGCCTGCGGTCAGGTAGGACAGCACAGAACAGATTAAAAACTATAAATAACGGCGAGGGCGTACAACAGCAGTCATGATTATTCTAAGTCGGTGATTTCCAAACTAGTTTTTCACGAATCCCTCATTTTCGTATTTTGTTTGTACAAATCGACACCTGTTCGTTACATTCTGACGATAACTCAATTTAATATTATTGTCATACACAGTCGCCTAAAAATCGATTAGTTTCCCAAAAACGAAAAAACTTAAAAATCGCATGTTTTTCAATGTCTAGTTATTGTATCATTTTACGGATTTTCACTTGAAACTTCATGAGAACATTAATTGTTTTGTATGAAAGTCTGCAAGAAAAACATCGAAATTTGAATTAATCAGACATTACATTTTAGGTCATTTTTAAGTTTTTCTGACAAATTCTATTCCTACCGTACGTGCGAACAATGCGCAAGAGGAAACGTAACGTATTTACGACCTTGACTACTATTCAGATCCGGAAATATTCCGTTTGACACAAATAAAACATTAATTTAACTAGACGTTTTAATCGACAGAAAAATCGCCTTTAATTCCAAAATTTATTTCAGAATTGTTTTTATTTTGTGTTCAGTGGATTTATAGCCCACAGTATACGCATAAAATTATAGAATGAGGCTGGAGATTTATAAAAAAAAAAAGACGGGCGAACCTGCTTCAGGCACTTAATGCGAGACGACAGTCCTGAAAGTAATGTGTATACGCGTCTTACCGTTTGCGTCGGAGTTTTCATTTGGGGGGGGGGGGGGTTGCATGATGTGCGGTACAGATCTTACTATGAAAATCGTCCAAATTAACTCGCTGAACAAATATTATGCACTATTATTTTTTTAAATTTACAAATTAAATTGTTTTTTTTTTTTTTTTTGTTTTTTGTTAACAATATCGTTATTCAAACGTTAGGACATGAGTTATTAAAAAAAACGTCAAACTATCGGTTAATCGAGTAAACAAAAAACACAACGATCGAAGTGAATAATTCTAAAATACTAGTGTACAGTGTCGCGTTACCTTTGCGGTCTTTGATCGTCGTTGTGTATTGTTTATTGCGTTTAGTTTTTCAACCGATTTTCACTTTTTATGCCGATACGGAATTCACGATCTATGGTGGGGGGACTAACCAAAATCAGGACAACGAACAAAGCATATCGCCCGCAGATACATCAGTTACGTTTATACGGTCAGGTGAGATCTCAAAACTGCCTGCTCGAAATCTCGGACGCCCGAAAACCAAAAAACCCCAAAACGACGCCCCTGGTCGTGTCTCGTGCTTGACGACCTTGTGCGAAGGGTGTGAAGAGACCTGCTACGATTTCCAGAGTGGGGGAGGTTTAGGCGAGGGGTAGACTGCGCGTCTGTCGATCGCTTATCGTTGCGTCCGTTGCGTCGTGTCGAGCGTGCGGAGTGGATTGCACGTGGAGAGCGGTTGCATCTGGCGACGGCTTCTTCCCGAGGCGTGTTCCGGTGAGTCTCGGTCGTACTGCAGTGCATTATCCATCGTGGACGGACGAAAGAGAAGAGAGAGACAGACAGAGACAGACAGAGTGTGTAAGAGAGAGAAAGAGAGAGCGAGAGAAAGAGAGAGGGGGGGAGAAAGAGAGAGACAGAGACAGAGACAGAGAGAGGAGACAGAGGCAAAGAGATGGAATCATAGACAGAGATAACGAGAGAGGACGGCGGGGCAGGAGCGTGCATGACGAGAGACGTTTATTTTTTTACGTTATAGTTATTTATTTTTTTTATCCTATTTTTCTCGTCGTTGCAGTCTTGTGTTCGCCGTCGCTGGCATCTGATTAAAAAAATAGGAGAAAAAAAAGGGAAAAGAAATACAACGGAAATGGAATTCCGTAAAACGACTCTCGTCTTATCGTCGTCGTCTAGTGCGTTTTCGACCAAATCGCATCTGTTCCCCGCACACGGCCCGACAGTCACAAAACTGTCGTTTTCATTCCATCACGTACGCGTGATAAGAGAAAGGGCGAGAGAGAGAGAGAGAGAGAGAGAGAGAGAGACAGAGACAGAGAGAAGAAGATAAATCTGTCCATGATCACAACAACGCGGACTCTCGTCGATGCGAGATTACAAAATTATTACAGACCACATACGCTCGCTCGGTCTTTTATACAGCGTACCTACTGTACGATTTACCGACTTGAATACGTCTTACAAAATTACCCTACTCGCTGCTATAGGTGCAAAAAGGGAATAGTAATTTATTTCGAACAACGTGAATTCCTTATTTCACTGGTTGATTTCGTTAAATAATTTGAGTTGATTCGTTTTGATTTATCGGAGCTCAAGTCACTTCCCGTACAACTAGATGAACGTGTCCGAAATTCGAATGTATTTATTTATTTATTAAATCGAACGGGTTTGAACCCTTGTGTACAAAATGTCTAGTCACATATGGTATAGATAATTAAACATTAAAAACGTAAATATAGGTAGTGGAAGACAGTATGAATGTTATAAAGAAACGGGCAGAATACTAAAATAAATGTTTAACAAAAATCCAAAGGAGGGTTCCGCATTGGCATTTTTCAAGAGACGTGTGAGTGGTTCATTAGATTGATAGTTGGTATTGCATAAAGGAACAAAGAAAAGGGCACGGTGTCTACAGATTGTCTTTGGAGGACTTTGAAAATAACTAATGATAGTATAGACGGAGGGTTTCAATTGCCATCAAGCAAGTTTTTTAGGAATTTCGTTTGGAATTGAATCGGAACCGGCGGCGGAAGGGAGGCAGCCGATTAAGATTGAAATTCGCACAATATAGTCGTACGGTCAACCAGTGATTTCTCACGTAATTCGGAGATAGATTTTATGCGTCGCCACGTGAAAACCGTGACTGCAGATATAAAACAGTCCGTTTGACACTGTAGAACGTTGTCGATTAAATTGCTATTCTCATATGTTATGTGGTCGCAAACGACGACACTTGCCCGGACGAGAGATCTTCGATTGCTGTGAATCAAACGCGAGATGTTTTCGAGTCGTTCGTCATTTGTATGTAAGCACGGTCCAAAAAAACTTTTGACGCTGTAAAAAAAATGAAACGATTTGATTAAATATTTTTTGTTTGCAGACTTCTTTACGATTATCGTTTATTTATTGAATTTTGTTTTACGTTTTACCAAGAAATGTACCTACACATTTATGTAGACGATTTACTGAAGGTTCAAAGCAAAAACCTATTTTCCAAATTTCTTAACAAATTTATGTAATTATTACGATAACAATATCAATAAGAGCTCATAATATATTATTTGCTGCACGACGTGCTCTTGTGATGTCTTGTTTTATCTGCTCAACACTCTCTTCTCGTTGAAAAGCATCATTAATACATCGCTATTGGTTTCAGGTTCTTGGTTCTCGTAACACGACTACACTGCAGCGTTGCGGGCCCACGCAGAGCTTCACAAGAAATACGATCATTTGTTCGTTCACGTTTAAATATTTCTTGGTTTTTAAGAAAAATTAGTACCACCGTTTAAGTATCAAAAACTGATTTAAACAAACAGCATTTGAAAAAAAAAAAAAATTAAAATATATTAATTTATTTTTATAATATGTCGCTGTATCTACCGAGTACTTTTTCCGACGACTTCTTGTGCGTCATTTATAAAAAAAAAAAAAAAAAAAAGAAAATTATAAACACTGTAAAGTTAATACTTTTTCTAAGAAACAAAATTTTCAACGAGAAAAATCTTTACACGAAACACGTTTTAATTTGAAAGATGGAGAGAGTGACGAAAAGTATATATTTCTGACATTTTTTCGCTCAAACATTATTTTAAATCATTTTTTAACGATGTTACGTGTACTACCGTGCTATACATCTCTCACACGAACACACACACACACACAATATTAAGTATTCTCTTTTTCAATACGCACCTTATAATATATACGGAAATTCATACGTATATTAATTATTTATTTGTCAAACACATTTTGTTTTGTACATAAAACACGCACACGTATCGTATCACAAATAATTACATGATTTAATTTTTTATTTACATTGTACGCGCTCCGGAAACGTATGCGATTTCCGATTGATATTTAAAACACGGCTCGTACGCCAGCGTGTGTGTGTGTGCGCGTGTTTGTTGCGTACGTGCGTACGTGCCCATCGGAGCGTACAGTAGCAGTGTGAGCGCACACGGTCATAATTATTATTATTATTATCATACACTCGTTAGTGCCTTTTTGCAAACTCTTTTTAATTACATTTAATATTCGGTTCGGTTTCGCAGTGCAGTGGCATCGGTAACGATTATTATTTATGATTAGTTTTTTTTTTATTATTGTGATTATTATTATTATTATTATCGTTACATTTTGTCATTGCTCCGCCGCGCGACGGGGACGGCGGCGCGCGGCAAAGAGCGGTTAGCCCACGCGAGGCACAGCGAGCGTGTATAGTGTTTTGCTGTAATTGAAACGACACAGAATAAATATTAAACCGGTCAGATTTTAATGGGCGAAAATATCCCCGGGATTGCACGGGAGTGCCGGTGGCGGTGGTGCGTAGTAATATATTTCTCGACAAACTGCCAAACGGCGGCTTTGCGGCCGCGTAAAAACTCTACGGCGTCGCGTTCGCCCCCAGCCCCCCCGTGCTGTCCCTCTCTCCGCAAGGAATGTTTTTTTCATCATTATTATTATTACTGTTGCAGTAATATGCGTTTAACCCCGACACATTAACGAATGCGATTTAAAACGTGCGTGCGTGTGCGTGTGCGTGTGTGTGTGTGTGTGTGGTATTAACACGTGAATAAATATGAGAACCACGTGGTCGAAGCGATTTTATTGCGTTCCGACGACGCAGTCGACTCGCGGAGGGTGAGGAGGTGCGATTTTTTTCGCTTCCCGCAAAGACTCCCCCGAGGCATTTCGTCCGACGGCTCCCATGGTGTGAATGTGCATGCATATAAGTGTGAGTGTGTGTGTGTGTGTGTGTGTGTGTGTGTGTGTGTGTGTGTGTGTGTGTGTGTGTGTGTGTGTGTGTGTGTGTGTAGTGAGTGTAATAATTATATAGGCGTCATGTCCGAAAAAGGCACACTTGCGGCCGGTCGATACGCGCGCACAATATTATACGGTGATTATTCCAACCGCCCGCGTGCGGTTTAAAATTCCGATAAAGCTCGGATGATCGTGGAATCAGAGGTGTGCCCAGCGGGTAGGCCTGGTAGGCCCGGGCCTACCCTGATTTTTAACCTATTAGACTGATTTTAACCTTAGGCCTATTAAATCAGTTTTGTCCTTTCAATATTATATTTGTTCTAACATTTCTTGATAACATTGTATCAACTGTTAACACACTTTCAATACACTTGCAATCGTTAACCCTCGAAATAATTAAATGTTTAAAATTAGTTGAAGCTACAAAAGTAGAGCTTGAACGTTTACGTTCAGATGAACATTTTAATAACTTTTATACAACATCTGAAATTACAGCTTCGAATTTAAATATTTCTTTATCAAATGATAAAAAACGACGTACGAATATTAATAGTACATTAACTGATTATGTTATAACTTCAACGACTGGTTTTAAAAATACTGATATTACGGTTCAACATATGCGAGTTATGTATTTTACAGTGGTAGATAATATATTAAGTGAAATGAACAAAAGATTTAACGAAAATTCCGATTTTTTATCTGCAATATCAGTATTTAATCCGACATCAAACAATTTTTTAAATGATAATTTTGTTTTAAAATTTACGAATTATTATGACGATGATAAATATTTTTCGGATAAAGTATTGAGTCAATGCAGATTAGCAAAAAATATGTATTTTGGCTGTAAAAATATTATGGATTTTTACAAAGAAATATGCGATACCTATGGGAAAGTCATTTGAGGAGATTAAATCGGTTATTGAACGCGTGTTGGTTATTCCAGTAAGTTCGGCATCAGCCGAAAGAAGTTTTTCAACTATGAGAAGAATCAAGACATATTTACGGACATCTATGACAACTACGAGTCTTCATAATTTAGCACTGATATCAATCGAAAGAGAGTTCAATTCGGAGTTGTTGAAAGATCCTACTAAGATAATTGACGAGTTCGCCAAAATGAAAAACAGGCGAATACAATTTATTAAATAAATACTCATATTATAAATAGTTCTTAATATTAGTATGTCATGTTACACCTCATGGCTCATACTTATGACTTAAAAAGTATAATAACATTTTTCTTAAATTTAAAAAATGTATTGACTATACAAATTATTTTTATAACCAGGCCTGTCCTAAATTTTGGTCCTAGACACGCCTCTGCGTGGAATCTCATTGAAAAACATTATATTTTACCGGGAGTGTACGTGCGTTGCGCTGGCTCCGCCTTGTATGAATTTCGAAAATTTGTTTTCACAAATATTTAGCACGTAATTAGCATGAATTTGCACGACCATCGTCGAAATTCGCATGCCAGAATTTCGCGCGAAAATTCCGTTTTGCGATTTTACCCGTTGCGCCAGCCCCGCCCTAAAAAGAAATTCTGAAAATTGCGAAATTCTTACCCTACCGACATTTAGCACGTAATTAGCATGAATTTGCACCACCATCTGCACCATTTGCACCGTTCTAGCAAGCGAATTTCGACGATGGCCGTGCAAATTCATGCTAATTACGTGCTAAATATCAGTATGGTAAGAATTTTGCAATTTGCAAAATTCCTTTTCTGGGCGGGGCTGGCGCAACGGGTAAAATCGCAAAACGGAATTTGCGCGCAAAATTCTGGCATGCGAATTTCGACGATGGTCGTGCGAATTCATGCTAATTACGTGCTAAATATTAGGATATTCTGATAATGATTTATTTGAATTTTTCGAGTGGGTGGGGTTGGCGAAACGTTGCGCCAGCCCCGCCCATCGTAATTTTGATCTAGAATTTTAAGAAATCGCATGCGAATTCTGAATTTGTTCGTGCAAATTCATGCTAATTACGTGCTAAATATTTGTGAAAAAAATTTTTCGAAATTCATACAAGGCGGGGCCAGCCTTGAGTGAACGTCGAGAGTGTCCGTTCCAAACGAGAGGCCGACGATAGGCGCTGGAAACGAGTGAGGGTATGTGTGTGTTCATACATTTTATTATTATTATTATACACGCGCCCGGCTCGAATCGATTCGCGGTGCGAACGAATCTCCGCCGGCGAGTGTACGCGCGCGTCAATTGTGCCGGCCAATAATACGCACTGGTTTCGCACGGCCGTTATTTCGGTTTGATTTTGACGTTGGATTTAAACAAAGCGTGTCGACCTCTATATCACGAAATCACTGTCTGACGTGCGTGTTTCTTTTTTTGTTTTTGTTTTTTTTTTTTTATCCAAAATTAATTTTACGCGCCGAATCCGAAAAAAAAAAACAAACACAACGTACAAAGTCTCCGTTGAATAGATCTGCACTCTGTGCACGGAAACGTATAATACGAAATGCGTGTGTCGAAATATGTTTTATAAGCTAGAAAAAACTCCATCCCTCCCTCCTCATTTTAGTGAAACGCTTCGTGCTATCACCACCTGCACAAGTAATAGAACTGTACGTGTGCTAACTGAATACAGTAGCATATATTTTTTTCAGTGTTCTCATAAATTTTCAGAAATCGATGTTTTACCGTCATTGTGACGGATAAAAAAATCACTAGGAAAAAACTTTTGTGCATTACGCAGAGAGATAATATTATAACTCGGGTTTTACTCAAGTACAAACGACGGCTGTTTATTAAACTGCGGTTTTTTTTTCTTTAACGTAGACAAAACGAAACAAATTATCATAGCGAACTGTTTTGTTCGCGTCTAAGACATGAAAAAAAAAATAAACTCTTATCCTGACGGGGGGGGGGGGGGTACGCTCGAACGACATTGAATAATGATAAAACCCGCGCGCGTTTAATAACGATATTATTGAAACTTCACGGACGCGGGTATACAGTGTGTAGCAACTGCAAATAACGCGCGGAGAGTGCTCGAGTTAATTGGTTAACCGGTCGGAGCTAGTGAACCGTGCAAAAGCTGCACCACTCGAAGTTACGCCGTTCACGCCGCGGACGAGACTGCGTTTACTGTAATTTATATTCAGTTACCGCGATTCACCCGGTAACGTTGTGTTTCTCGCCGGATTTATTTTCCATGATAAATCGGCCGACGACCGTGGTCGCGTAAGCGTAATACAAAAACAGAGCAGAAGAAAATATCGAAGACAGCTCGCCACGCCGTGTCCGCGCAAAGTCCTCGTCGAGTTTTCAGGCGCGCGAATGTCATTTAACGCGCGTGCACCGAAAATTTAATTTTAGACGCTAGTAAATGCGGTGTAAAGTGACGTTTTCCCGGTCAACAAGTGTCTGTGTTCGAATCGGATCGTGTAGTAAACGTACGTGTAGTTGTTGTCTAATCGCCGATGATTTCGGTTTTTTTTTTAATTTTTTTGTTCCGGTTTGGTCTCATTGTACTGACCTAACCTAACCGTCGACGTAGCCAAAAAAAAATTAATAAAAAAATCCTAGGACACCGCACCACGGGTACCTCAACACAGGTCTCTCGCTCAATTCGATCGGAATGGCTGTCGATATTTTTACATATTTCCGCTCAAGGAACAGTCGGTTGGCTAATGCCTACTGCGCTAACCGGTCTTGAGAACCGGGTCGCTGAAACAATATAATATAAAGAAAGTTTTCATAGTTATGTTTTACGGGTCCGAAAAACTTATGACCCGCGTTCAAAAAACTAACACGAACCGAGTGACTTGGTTATTTTATATTATACAATTGATCGAAGCAAATAAATGGCTAATAGAATACAATAATTATTATCACTATCGCCTGAGTAACGGTGTTCTTGAGGGTGGTATACGAAGTCCACAGGTATTGTGGAGTACGAGTGAACGAGTAATTTTAAACAAATATCCGTATATTAAAACACTTCTCTTAGGTGGATTATTTCTACGTTAGATAGCAAAATCTCGACTACTTTGTATTTTGCGGTCTTTATTCGTACTCTACACATCCCAGTGCTTCGTTTACCTAAACATATTTACTTGATGAATTGACGTTTGCCACCGTTACAGTACTTACACACTAGTGATGCACAACGATAAGTTTTCAATTATCGATATCGATTCATTTATATCGATATAATATCGCGATATCGACGTACGATTTATTGATATAATTATTTATAAAACCGAAGCAATTGAATAATTATCAATTAATAATATCACACTATTTGTATAATTTATGGTCACCAAACTGTTTCCGTGTGTAACAACGGCCTCCGGGCAATGGTACTAATTTTAAATCACTCATAATTATTAATTAATTTAAGTACCTAGTGACCGAAATAAACTTCATAACACTTGCCAACCGACATAGGCGATCGATGGAAAAAAAAACGAGACTAATATTGTACAATTTCGGTCTTTGCAAATTTGCGATACATGTTTATCATGAGAACCTTATTGTTCTAGTATTATTGGCTATTGCTTATCGTTAGTGTTTATCTTTCTTTGACATTGGTTATTTGCTAAAACTTAGATGAACATAAAATAGAAACTATAACGTAGCGATATCGGATATCGCTGTATTTTCGATAAATGAGTTTCATCGATATAATAAAATTGGTTCGATATCGATATCGATATCGAAAAACGATATCGTGGTGCATCACTAGTACACACACACACACACACACACACACACACACACACACACACACACACACACACACACACACACACACACACACACACACACACGCGCGCGCACACACACACACACACACACACACACACACACACACACACACACACACACACACATACACACATCAGTGTTCCAGATTCGAAGACTCGTCTCGAGAAAACACAGTTAGGCCGCGTGCACATTGGAAAGCGTTGCGCGGTGAGCGGTGGGCGATGAGCGACGAGCGTTGAGCGATGAAGTGTGTACATCTAAACAGCACGCGATCAGCGTTGTCTATAATATTTGAGTCACCTACAGTCATCACGATGGTACTGTGTTAAAAAATTCGACGTATTCAACTTACCGATAATACATTTTTACGAAATCGCTTTCGAAGTAAAAAACATAGAAGGAGTTGAGTTTACGAAATGAAAAAAAAAACGTAATGAATTCGGCGAGTTTCATCGTCATATTTATAATGAATTAAGAAGGGATAGTGAAAGGTTTTTTTAAATGTTTTACGTATGTCAGTCAAGAGAGACTTTTGACTTTATTTCGTCCAAAGTGAAATTTAAATTAACCAAAAAAAAAACGACAAATTTAAAAAAACCAATTTCTGCAACCGAAAGGCTTTAAGTGACACTTAGATAAGTCATAACTCATAATTTATTACAAATCAATGTTTTATCACATTGATAACAACAATGTTTTACAATAGATTTTTCTCGAACATTGAAATAGAAATTAAAACAACGCTCATAGTTCAAGGCGTCTTGAAAAATAAACAACGCAACGCGCACAGCGCGTCGCTAACGTTCGACGCCCAAGATCAGTGTACTGAGATCCGATAAAATCACCGTGTTTGATTTATTTTCGCCAACGCTCGTCGCTCATCGCTCACCGCGCAACGCTTTCCAATGTTCACGCGGCCTAAGGTACGGTCTGCAAGGCGCGACACGTCGCCGCGACACGCCGTGAATGTATGTTTTCACAGAAATCGTATAATCTGGTCTGCCAGACGCGACAGGTCGCGGCGTGCAAACTTTTGGTCGCCGCGGCCGACGACACTACTGCTGCAGAAGCAGTGTACACGCGACCTATCACGACGACACCATGTCAAAAGTTACATTTTCGCCGTCCGATGACGAAATATTGCAGGTCCAAGAGGTGCAAAATAATCCTATATTATACGATATAGGAGCTGCGGATTACAAAAATATTATAATAAAAGATAATATATGGAACCATATATCGATTAAAATTGGAAAACTTTTATCTTTTTATTAATAGGATTTTGAACTCGATTTCCAGGTCGTACAGTTGATTTTTCTTCGACCAAAGATAATACAAAGTTAAATTGTTTATAATTAATCCGAAAATATTCACGAAATTTGACGTGGTTGTGTATTAAGTGTCGATTGATTAATATTTCAAAACGTCCTTCACTTTCACGATTTTTAAATATATCGTCGGTTGGTTTTTTTTTTCTTTGACGTCAAATAAGAAAAATTAGCCTCATCGTCATCCTCATCCATCCACAACAGCACAGTTAAAATATAATTATTATTAAAAATCAATTCATCCATTGTTATGAATTGTTATTAAAATTTCAGAATTTAAAATATACTCTTGTAGTGGCAGTGGCTAGTGCGTACTGCGTACACGATCGAACAGATTTAGAACCGCACTGACAATATTTCTGTTTGTGATGACCGGCAGAAAAAAAAAATTATATTATCGTCACGACATGTCGCGTCTTGGAAACCACACTTGTCGCGGCGACTTGTCGCGCCTTGCACACCGTACCTTTACACTGACGAACGTACGTGTCTTGTGCTGGCAGACGCGGGTTTCTGGCGGGCGGTTCTCGTCGCGACGGTGGTGTCGTGCTGCAGGGAACGCGATCGTTTCGTCCTCGGGCAAAACGCGACCCTCGCCCGCACGACACCGCGACGTCCTGTTTCTGTCCTCACCACGCGATACGAATGTGTACACTTTGCCGGCCGCGTACGCCGTGCGCACGATATCGCCGGAGCGTGTGGAAAAAAAAAGGATACGCCGCCGTCAAACGTGAAAACGCGTGATTCGTCACGGCCCGATCGTCGGACGTCAACGCGCGAACCCAGCCCGCGGTCGGGCAGGCGAAAGATGGACGAGTGGGCCGACAGCCGACGTGCGCACACAATCGCGGGCGGCCCGACGCTTCGTTCGGACGGTAAAATAATAATATAGAGATATTACTACGGCCGCCGAGCGCTATGGTCAATATTTGTTCCGAGACCGTGTAAATATTATGCGGGGACTTTCAGACAGATTATATTTATTTTATTCCTTTTTTTTGGGGGGGGGGGGCTATCGATCATCGTCCGCGCCGTCGTGGCCCGGATCCGTTTTCGCGGATACGATACGGCGTCCAGACGTTCGGAACGCCCCCGCGACCAAAACGCGGACCGCCGCCGGGCGAGAGAGGCACGTTTAACACCAGCGCGCGTCACCCCCGCCGTTCAAGGTTAATGACGTCAATGCCATTTCGGAATTATTTTCACTCGCCGTTCTTTGCCTGCGACGAGTAGCATTTCAACTCCCGGGTACAACACGAATCCGTACGTTTTTACCTAAGATTTTCGTGGCCATGTTGCCAGAGATTTCCATACAACTCATTTCATCATATAATAAGACGAGTTATATAATAAATTATAATGCGAACGCGTCAACTGATACTTAAAATTCTCGGCTTTCTTCGATTTTTTTTTTAACGAAAGCTCATTAGCATTTGCATGGAAAAAATTCGGAAAAGTATACATATTAATACCTTTCTATTATTTTTATGTCTTTCAATTTTCGAAATTTTATAAATGTATTAATGTATCGATTCACGATTGTACGTTTTTATTATAAATTATAATAAACTATTCATTGCGAATTTTCGAAACGGTTACGCTAGTAATTTTTATATTAAGATATAGACTTGTCGAAATGCATAATTTTTTTTTCTTTATTAATATATACCTACACAATCTATACACAAACGGTCCTTATCAGCGTACGGAATCGTGCACATTTTAAGGGTCACGATTCCGTACGTTTTTACCTAAGATTTTCGTGTCCATGTTGCCAGATTTCCATACATCTCATTTCATCATATAATAAGACAAGTTATATAATAAATTATAATGCGAACGCGTCAACTGATACTTAAAATTCTTGGCTTTCTTCGAGTTTTTTTTTAAACAGCTCATTACATTTGAACATGAAAAATTTTTTTTATTGGAAAATAAATATACAATAAATTTAATTTTTCTTCTTTCAATTTCGAATTTTTAAATTTATAAATTTGTTAAATTGACAATGTACCGATTCACGATTGTACCACTAGCATTCATTATAAATTAAAAACAATTCATGCGAATTTCGAAACGGTTACACTAGTAATTTTTATATTAAGATATAGACTTGTCAAAATGCATTTTTTTTTTCTTTATTAATATATACCTACACAATCCATACACAAACTTCGACAACATTGCAAAGAAAATCGTACGGAATCGTGTTATTTTTAGGGCTATTAATTTGTGCTCTCCATTGTTTGTTACAAATGGTACGAAATCGTGTTCCCAAAAATGTAAAACGTACGGAATCGTGATCTACCGAAAATTTCCAATCGACGGAACAGTCGGTTACCCAGACCTTTGTGACGTGCACTGAACGCGGTATTGAGTATAAATTTAGTATCACGGACAGACTCGAATGAACAGCGCAAAAAAAAAAACGAATATCGAAATAATGAAAGACGCCGACGAATAGAAAACATTTTTCGAAATGTTTCCGTGCGCCGCGCCGCGTCGTCGTTAATATATTATTTTAACAAATTACGCGAGTTTTTAAAACAGTAATACTCGTGTGCGCGGTAATCACGTACGATTATTTATAAACACGACTAGTGGCGCTCACGATTATCGTTATTAAAAGTCATTACCCGATAATTTTAATATCGCGTGTGAAATGCTATTCTCATTCGGCCGGATGCATAGTCAAATGGTCGTGCGACGGCGACGTGTTTTTTCGGTATCGTAATTACTAGTTGAAAGTTTAAAATTTTGAAAATAAAAAAAAAAAATGATAAATTTAAATCTTCACGATACGCGTGTATTTTTTTTAAATATGTTATTGTATACGTCGCTTTTGTTCCGAACATATATGCCCACCCGGAAGTACGACCATAGCCGGATTAGGTACTTTGGGGACCGTAAGCAAATGATTCAGATGGGCCTAATTAATGACTTAATAAATTTAAGTAACATCAATAAAATATACAAAACATTATTTTATTTATTTTTATTTAAAGGTTTACAGGCTTCAACTACAATGGTTATTAGCCTACATTTTTGTTTAAGTTTAACAAAAAAAAGAAAAGTAAATTACAATATTTGTTCAAATAGATTTACAATTTAATTTATATTGAAACTATATTTTGTTGATAAGGTTGACTTTGGTGATGAATTCGATGGTTTTTAAAGTATGTTCTTCGTTTAAAGCTTCTTTGATGTTGGATGGGAGGTTGAGAAGAGTGCGGGTTGGTTCATGTATTATTGGACATTCTTCAAAGATATGTTTTATGGTGATACGGGTTTGGCATGTGTTGCATATAGGGGGTTGATCTTTGCTGATAAGGAAGGAAAGTGTGAGATAGGTGTGGCCGATTCTAAGACGAGTGATGGCAATATTTTGACGTCGGTTGAGGTCCGGAGGTGTAAACCACTTTTTCACAGAACATTTTATGTGTTTAATTTTGTTGGTAGACGGAATGGAGTCCCAGTGGTGTTGCCATGACAAAAAGATTTTATTTTTGACGGACGTAAAAATATCATAGGATGATATTTTGTCGATGGTGCTGTTGAGTAGTATATTAGAGGCAAGGGAGGCTGCTTCATCGGCCATTTCGTTACCTTTTATTCCTACATGGGAGGGTACCCACATAAATTCAAAGGTTTTCTGGGTGTTGATTAGTTCAGTTTGGGTAAGTTGAGTTATTTAATTTCTAGGCCACGGGTTTTTTAGTGCTGTTAGGATGCTGAGGGAATCGCTGATAATCAGAAAGTTATTTGTTTGAAGCGAATTCACAAAACATTATTGTTTTCTATTATATATAGTATTTATCCAAATTTAGTGGGAGTGAATACTACAAATAAGACAATATATTTCATTATTTTATAAATGTTGAATTGAAAACTTTTAATCTAACAAATACATTTTTAAATTAAAAGTTTGACAAAATTAATATAGTTTTGGACACATAAGATGTGTGTCCTTTCCCTCGATTTCCGTGTACAGCGATATAATATGTTGGGCTAAAATGGGTCAAATTTTGAAAGAAGCTCCAATATTCCAAGATAATTTCCATTATGATTGATTAGAGGGTTTGGTAATACGCTGCAGGATCAGTTAGTCATATATTTTTTTTTTTGTACCGGACATTTTACGGGCCGAATTTTTTCTAGGACCGTAAGCAATGCTTATTTTGCTTGTAGGTAAATCCGGCCCTGAGTACGACACACGTCATATAATTATGTTTACAGTCGTATACGATCGTAATGGTATTGTATGATAATCACAAATAGTCGACTTGATTCGCATATTATACGCTGACGTTCGTTCGGACGCACGTGGACTTTTAGACATGATAAACCACACGATGTAATTACGCACTACAGTGATAACGACGATAATGATGATTACGACGCGACTATAATACGCTTTTCTGGGCCCGCGAGTTTATCAAACGTTTAAACAAAATTTTATTCAAATAAATACGAATATTCTGGAATGCCCGCACAACCCGGTGTATTCGTATAGTTAACAACGTAAACGGTTTACGAAAAACACTTTCCATTGCTAAACGAATTGAAAAATTCAAAACATATCGATCACATTAAATATGCTAAAGAAATAAAGAAACTTATAGCTGCTTTTGAGGGTAGTCTCACTAATATATTATACAAATACAGGAAAATATTGGAAATATATTCACTCCTTTTCACACTGATGTCAATGACCGACTTACAATGCAATAACGAATGAACACATATATTTTTTGAAACATCAAAATCAAAAACAGATTTTTACAACATAAATATCACAAAAGAAAAATTTTCCAATTTGAGAGATCTGGCGCAAAAAGTCGTGAATGCTTTTGGACCTACACCGGTGAATCGTTTTTTTTTTCGAAAATGAAGTTCGCCAAACATACGAGTATATTACGCACAAAACCTAACAGATGAAAACCAACAACATCAATTATGTTGTGTAAATACAAGCATGCCTATAGAATCGCAAACCTAACCTAACCCCACTAAATTGTAAATAATTGTAAATAATAAAAGCAATAATAATTAATTCTGTTTATTTTCATTATTAAAAGATCAAACTTTTTTCTTTTGTTTTGTTCAAATCTAAAATATGTAATTTTGTATGCGGCCCGTGAGCATGTGATATATTTCCAAAGTAGCCCACAAGATCATTTGGGTTGGCCACCCTTGGTTTAGATCATTGTGCTGGCCGTGACTCTGATAGAAGCCCAGGGCCTTAAGTGATTACTCCCTAAATAGTCGTGACTATTATGCCCCACGATCGATGGTCCGCAATAAGTTCCTGTCCTGTCACTCGGTCGACATCGATATAGGAGCTGCTGCTGTGCATCCTTCCCGGCCTGCCGGCATCCTGACCCATAACTTTCATACAAACCGCGGATATCACCACCAGAACATATACTTGACCTTTTGTTCGGCACTAGTACTCGACTACGAGCCTCCGTGTTTGAACACTTTTAACGTACGTCGTATTATCACATAGACGATACCTAACACCCAATTTAATTTAATTATTATTATAAACATACGATTAATGCATTGTCAGCAAACGCACACATACACACACCACTTTCAGGAAATGATGACCAAACAGATTGCAACAGCATAAAACGCCCCCGCAAGACGTGATGATGGTTCGTTCTGCTGCCATCGTTGTGGAGGACGGAACGCTGCCGATTTACCAGTAAAGTGATCGGTAATTCTTTTGTTTTTTTTTTAGATTCTGAACGGAGTGAAGAATGTATTGATTTTACAATGATGTGTGTTTTTTTTTTTTTTTTTTTTTTTTTTTTTTTTATTTTTATTTTTTTTTATTTTTGTGTCTGTCGACACGATTTGGGGCAGTAAAAATGCTTCAATTGCCTTATATAGCAACTTTTCTGAAAGGAAATTGAATCTTGTTGGTACTTTGGGGGGTCAAAAGTTAAAAATTTTCAATATTTTTTTAACGCGCCGGGAAAAACCCTTAAAAAATGAGGGAAAAACGGTATATTTTACGCAAAACCAGTTTTCGACAAAATCAAATTTTTTATTTTGCTATAACTCAAAAACTAATCGATGTAAATACTTGAAATTTTCACCAAATGTTTAGATTAGCGTTCTCTATACACCGTTAAATTTTCAAAGTATTTTGACTTTTATTGAGCTAATTATAGACAATTGAAATTTTCAATTTTTTTAAGTATTTTTTTTTAAAATAACGATAAATTTTTTTTTTTTTGCCAGAAAATCTTGAAAATTTAATACAAGGTTTCTTATAAGTTGTTTCATAACTGATAAAAAAAAATCCAAAATCGTAAGTCACAATTTTTTTTTATAAGTGCTCAAAGTTCCAATTTATACGAAATATGTAAAAATTGCGAAAATTTGAAGTTATTTTGCAGTTGAAAATTCATAAAATTTTAAGTATTCAAAACTAAGAATTGTAAATTCGGTACAAAGTTTGACATACGTTTTCCTTCAATTATCTGTAAAAAAATTTGCACTGGAATAAAACCAAAAATTTTTATGAGTGTTTGAAATTACAATTTTTTCACATAATCGCGTAAAATAACAATTTAGGCATCATTGATTTTTGATATTTGTTCTTTTTCAAAAAGTATAGGTCGTAGAAACTTAAAACTTTTACAAAATGTTTAAATAGGCATTTTCTTTACATAGTTGTATTTTCAAAATATTTCGTTTATTTTTTAGCTATTTATAGGCATTTGAATAATTCGATTTTTCTTAGATTTTTTTTTATAAAAGTCGATAACAATTTTTTGGCCCTACCAAATCGCTTGAAAATTTAATAGAAGGTTTTGAATAAGTTGATCTAAGAGTGATTCAAAAATTATTCAAATACATAGGCACAATTTTTTTTTATAAGCAGTTGAAGTTCAAAAATCGACAAAATTTGTCAAAATCACGAATATTTGCAAATTATTTTGTAGTTGAAAATGTATAAAAATTTTTGTATTCAAAGATAAGAAATGAAAATATTATGTAATATCACAGCTGATAAAGATAATTAAATAGATTAAGTTTATTATAATATAATCAGTAGCTGACAGCTGTTCTATACAAAATATTGGTAGATTGTAAACACAAGGTGTATAACGTACCTTTACATGGTTGAATAGAACGTTACTAACTTCCAATTTCCAGTTATTTTAATGTGTGTATCAGTTCCATAAACATGCGGATTTTATATATTATTATTAATTATTAATATTTAAATAGACGTAGCCACGAAGCATTCAGCATATATGGACGGCGGGGTCGGGTGGTACCGTCACGATAGTGCATTTAGGCAAATAATATGGTATTTACCTACGCCCTATCTATGCACATCCTGGTTTGTCCAATGCTCACGAGCAGAAGTCACATGAATAGACAAATGTAAATTTAACCCAATCTAGGATGTTAAAATAAAATATATATTACAATTTAAGGCTTCATCTTCGTTCAGAATCGTTTTTTTTTTTATAATATAAAATAATTCCAAAATCTATCCAATAATGCCTAATCTATAGCAATGCATCTCGTGTATCCCACCCAACTACTGTATCCTGTACTTAACTTACAATGATTTATCATTGCATTCAAATGTAAAGTACCATACAACTAAACTATCGTAAACCAGGTGATCCCATGATAGAAAGTGCTATACACTCCTCACCATTATCTTGTCCGAGGAGCGAAGCGACGAAGGACGAACTTCCACCACCATTATCTTATCGGCTTTTTTTTTGTATTAACAATATTTTTCGTTGTCTTTAAATAAAAAGGTTTTAATTATAATTATTATAAAAGGTGTTTATATTTTATAGTTTTTCTATTTTACGTACTTGTGAAAGTATATGGGAAAGTTGGTACGTTTAACAAAAATGGTATTTAAAACATATTATTGTATTTCAAACCTCGATCCAGTTCTAGATCTTTTTCTTTGTCAGTTGTTTCGTGTGTAAAATAACTTTAGAGCTGTAAGGGAAAGTGTAAGCATTTAAAAAAAAACCCTGTTTCGACTATCTTATTGAGCAGTGCTAGATCGTATTCATTGTCACTTAAGAAGGTAGTCGTCCGGGCCAATTAATAGGGTTTTTTTTACACGCTTGTTTAACGTTTAGAACAGTGATGCCCGACCATTTTCCTTCGACGGGCCACTTTGGTAAACAATATTATGTTCAAGCGGGCCACAAAGTATAAAAGTACAAAAATAACTTTACATATTAGACTTGTTTACATACCTTTTATTGCCTTTTGAAAATATTATGGATTGAGGTACACTTCGTAAGTACACATTAGTTTGATCAACTTTGAGGATTGGAATATTTAAATTTCAAACATATTTTTCATTTTTAGTTAAAGAAATAGAAGCTCGAATTTCACATTAAAAATAAGTGTAAAACATTTTCACATAATGTTTGGTTTCATTTTTTTTTCATTGTTTTTATTTTAGAAAATTCGCAACGGGCCGTATGTGGCCAGCGGGCCCTGGGTTAGGCACCAAAGCAATCGACAAACACCTTGTTTTTGTGTTGTTATACGTCAAGCCTTTACGTGACGTAATATTATTTAACACGCTTTCATAACTATGACGCACTCGATTAGGACTAATGTCTGAAATTGTTTTTCATTATACTCCAGTATGACAGCGCAACGACTTTTCAAATCAAATAATGTGTTTTTATGCGAGTTAACGGGACGTTTTTTGAAAAATGTCTCAAACCGCGCTCTATGTCTGGTCAATATTGAAATAAAATGTGTATTCATCTTGCGCACTCTAGAATTTCCTTATATTTATTTGGCGCTTTATCGTAGGTATTTTTCTCGAGTCGACACGTGATTACGTACACTCGACCGTCATGACTGTCTGCACAAACGTTTCACGTGAACGTAAGTAGAACAAAAAATAAAATCATACTGTACGGCTGGGGTCGGCAAGTGATTTCTTCCGGAGTCCGGAAAACTAAAATAATGCGTCAATGGGGTACGTAGGAAAAAATGTATTTTATTACATTATTCAATAGTTAGTACTAAAATGTTAAAATTATTTGAAGAGTAAACATGCCGTGTGATGTTCAATGAGAAATTGCGATACTTGTCTTTGGCTAGTAACTTGAAATCGGGAACTCTTGTAGAACATCTAATACGAAATATGTCCTCTCAAAGCTCAAGGTGAGATTCCGTTAACTTTGTTCTCTACTAGTTTATAAAAAAATTGTTTTACAAAACGACGCAGTTTTTAATAATCATGATGAAAATCGAAATAACGTATTTATTAAACTACCAAAGAAAGACATGTCGACGGTCCGGATCACTGCCTTCCGCGGTCCGGATTTGGACCCGCGGTCCGCCAGTTGCCGACCATTGCTATACGGTCGTCTCGTGGTAGGGCAGCATTGTTTCAACTGATATTTCATACCGTTTCGGCCGTCAATAGTGTAAACAACCCCTTTATAATAATGACGGAGTGACAAAAAAAAAAAAAAACAAAAAAACAAAACAAAAGTATAACGGTATAGTCGTCAGACTCTGTCGGCGTGTTTGCGCTAGGGTTTCCGAACGGAATCGCTCTCGGCGCCGCACTACAACAGCTGTCAACGTGAAAAAAGACTGTTGGCGTGACACTCGTGATCCATCACTCGCGGCGACGAAAAAATATATATTTCTTTTTCGTGCGGTCTAAACGTTTTCACCGTTCTTATCCGTGGAAAATCAGCATCCGGAGTGCCTCTGGCGAGAGCGAACCGTTCGAAGGGCCGCGGAGAGAGGAGACGGCGGCGGGAGGTGGACGGTCCTATAGTCACGACGAATCCGTTCGTTTCGGCGCGCGCGCGCGAACGGATAAGAAACACTACGAGCAGCTGTTACGCAATCGCGATCGTCGCCGTACGGTCGGAAATTCGTATCGCACGTTCGGGGGGGAATTTTCTTTTCGTTTGTTTTTCCGCGTCTCGACACTCGAATGTTCCGTCGGTTCGAGAACGTTAACGACGACGACGACTACGCGCGGGTTTAATTAAATCCCCGTACTAGTTACGCGGGAAGAGACGGCCAAAGTTTGTCGGAATTTTTAGGACAAATATACGTATTATACCGTCACCGTACTATCTCTTTCTCTCTCTCTCTCTCTCTCTGTATCTCTGTCTCTCTATCCTCTAGATAACGATTCGGATTTTTAATAACCATCGGCGGCGGCGACGCACACGTATATTAACACAATCGCGTCGTCGTGGTCGTTACCCCGCTCGCTATGCTCGAGTCGCTCCGGCTTCGGCGTGGGGGCGCCGTATTATTTTATTAGCGGAAATAAATTCGGGTCCGGCCTGTACCTGTGCACACACACACACACACACAAACGTAAACTAGCAAACGCACGCGGATCCGGTCGTTTGTTCGCACGATTTCTCTTTCTCTCTCTCTCTCTCTCTTTCTCTCTCTCTCTCTCTCTCTCTCTCTCTCTCTCTCTCTCTCTCTCTCTCTCTCTCTCTCTCTCTCTCTCTCTCTCTCTCTCTCTCTCTCTCTCTCTCTCTATCTCTCTCTCTCTCTATCCCTCTCTCAAATTCTCCGTCCCTACCCTTGGCCGTCTTCTGAGTGAGGGTGTCGGCCGAGCGTACCGTGGTACGTACACGATCGCCCTCCGTAATGTGCGCCCTACCCCGTCCACCCCTCGTCGTCGCGGCCGGGGTGGATTTCGAGCAACAGCGAAATGTCTTTTATCTCGCACACACAGGTATATACTACTGTTGTACTACACACCGTATACACACGCTGTCGGCCACCGCCGCCGAGCGAGCGAGCGACTCGTTGTTTATGGCGCCGGCATATTGGCCTTAACTCTGCCGCGCCCGTCCGCCGTGACCTAACGCGTGTGAATCACCCCGTGACCCCCGGAGACGACGAGATTTAAAATCGTCGTTATTTCCGCGCGGAGCCGTACGGCGCGGAAAAGTTTTCCCCCCGAAACGAAATCCGAAACGCGGCGGCGGCGGCGGCTCGCGGGCACGGACATATTAACTGCGATCGTTTTTCGTACGCCGGGAATTTATTTTTAGTCGCGCACACCGTGTAAGATATACACACCACACACTCGTCGACCGTCCGGCGGAATTTATTTTCCATACGCGCCATTTGCGTATACACGGGTGGGTCGTTTTACCGCGGCCCTGTGAATTATCACCGTCTCTATTACGCGCCCTTGTGTGTGTGTGTCTGTTCGTCGAAACGATTCGCCAGTCGATACGCCGTGCCCCCGGTTTCGAATGCAGTTTTGAAATCTTCTTTGAAAGTCGCGGCGATAAAAACGACGTCAAATCGTAATCCTCGTCGCGTCGTAATCGCGACAATACTGCAGGTCTGTACGATATTGTAATATTTGCGGGCCACGCGGTCGGTCACCGGTGCCAAATCGCCTCTCGGGACTCGCACCGGAAGATTTAGATACAGTTGTAGTGCCTCGACGCTGTAAGGTTACCGCTCGTGTCGCCGTTGCTATATTGTTGTCGTGATGTATTATCATCGTATACCGTCCGGCAAACGAAACGGCGTACACAACTTTCCGTATGCACGAGATAATAATTTTATTATAGTTCATGGCCTGGTATGATGTAATCACATTGAATTCAACGTGAGGAATCAGACAATTATTCCACACACACACACACACACACACACACACACACACACACACACACACACACACACACACACACACACACACACACACACACACACACACACACACACACACACACACACACACACACACACACACACACATGAAACAATAAAAACATTTATAGATTATAAATGATGCACACGCAAACGATTAGAAGGAGCACGACAAAATGCAGGTAAAATCAATGAAAAGTTTGTGAAAAAATGTTCTGGAAAAAAAATTGTTGAATATACCTACCGGAAAAGATCCGGTGTATATTTTAATATTGTAAAAAAATACATAAAATGAAATGTTGACAGTAATGTTGAGTTTGTCTTCTACAACTAATGTTGTTTTATTTTCACTTTTTCTTCCCCTCATCATCAAATTGTCTCTGATTGATATTTCCTCTATTGTCGCGATGAAGACAGATTTTGTATTATACCACACGCCCACTATGCGTTTTCAATATTACCTGCTGTTTCTTTTTTTTATTATTCCGTCCTCGTGAAATACTACAATTATTTGTTCTTCTGTCGCCAAACAGTTAATTTTCTCGTATTTTCAAAACGATATCTTTGAATGCCGACAGGTCGGATGTGTCATATTCGTATGTACCATGAACGTTATCAATAGGGATTTAATCTCTCCAAACACTATGAATGTCCAATTGAGTACTTTTCAACGCGTATTGGACGCATGCAATTTTTTTGATTTTGACTGTTCCAAAAAAAAAAAAAAAAAATGATAATAATAGTACGAATCGAAATTGTGAATCCGATAATCCCCTCTATTCTTTCGTTTCGCTCAGAACTAAAAAGTACCGTCGACTGTTTTGCGACCAAGTACTTTTCCGGTATGGAACACCGAAGAAAGCGATATTATTTCGCGAACTGATGAAATACTTTTCAAGAGTGATTTCGCACATAAATACCAATTATAAAGTTTTGCCGCCACTAATCCAAAGTGACAAAATAACATTATGGAAACATTATATACGTAGTTTAGAACGCCGTGTTGTTCTCTTAACGCAATGTTATGAACTCGTACACAGTGTTCGTAATATTATTATTACTATTATTATCACCAACCTAAATGTACTGGTTACAGAGTTCGCTCCGCAGATGGTATATTATATATCGTTGTGAAATCACGCAACACCCTAATATCGTATACCCTTACAAAATATTTTTGCATATTTTTTAACAAAAACAATTATTATTATTATTATCATCTGACTGATGTGATATAAATATATATATAAATATATTTAAATATATATATATATATATAATATATATATATATATATATATATATATATATATATATATATATATATATATATATATATATATATATATATATATATATATATATATATATATATATGTTACGGGCAATATGTACAATTTGGGCATTATATACAATGCCCGGGCATTATAGAAAATTCCCGTCGAATATTGGGCAATATAGACAATGATATATAAAAAGATAATATGTACGAAATAGGGACTATAGAAGGCCGTCTGTCAACTTTTTACAGCAGAAATCAGTTTGTAATTTGCAAAGAAAAATTTTTGGAAGTTAAGGTTGTGCCACAAACAAAAATTTCACTCCGAGAAGCCGCACGGAAATTATCTATTTTGGGTGAACAGGGATACGAACGATGTACGTGTTCACAAAAGTGCAAAACAATGAAGTGAAAATGCAAAGCAGCGGATCGACTTTGCACATCAAAATCCCACGGAAGCAGTACATGCGACAATAAATGAAAAACAATAATTTACAGTAATATAAATTTAAAGTACAAATATATTATAATAATTATCTAATAATAAAATCTTATAAGTATCTAATTAGTACTCTAATTATTCATGAATTAATTAAATTACTGTATAGTAAAATAATAAAATCTAATAAAACATTATATTATAATATATCATTGTATATAATGCCCAAATTGTACATATTTCCCGTAACATATATACAATAAATAATTCATACAATCGTAAACAAGCAGTAAAAATTAATGATACTTTTTCCAATGAACAAATAATAAAATTGATGTACCACAAGGTACAACACTGTCACTGATTCTTTTCAATATCCGACTAAATAATATAAAAATACTAAAACACTGTCACTGATTCTTTTCAATATCCGACTAAATAATATAAAAATACTAAAATTAAAAGTCAAATAATATGTCACGCCGATGATACGGTCTTAATCGCTATTGGTAAGTCTTGGAATGAAGTATTTACAAATACCGAAGATGATTTAAAATCAATTGATCATTTAGGCTTAGCGAAAATAATTTATTTATCAACTGCGATAAATCGGTCATTCTACTTCACACTCTGTCTGAACGCACTCTACCAACCATTAATGATGATGTAAAAATTCACGAAAACAACTGTACATCAATAAATAAAATATGTCAGTGTAAATAAATTATCATTGTGAAAAATTATAAATATTTAGGTGTTGAAATTTGTTCTTATATGAATTGGAAAATACATATTATATCAACTATCTCAAATAAATTTTAAAACAATATACACATAATCAAACAATTACGTGACATATTACCATTCAAAAACTTAAGAATCGTATATTTTGACATTATTTGAGTCAATTATTACGTATGGTATAATCACTTGTGGTGGAGCTTACGACAATTCTCTCTCCCAACTACAAAAATGTCAAAATACAATTGTGAGAGTTACGAATAAAAAAGACAAGATATATCCAACCAAACAAGATTTTAATATCCATAATATAAATCAATTACCCATAACAAAAAGCAATCACTATATACGTCAAAAACATAACCTCTTAACCCATACACGACATGAAGTCAACTCGAGATACGCATTTAATAGCGTATATTATAATAGCTATTCATTAAAATGGCCGAAAAAAAAAACGAGCGTTCAAAGAGGCTATGAGTTCTTAGGAACACAAATGTTTAATAGAATGCCTAGGGAGATCGACAATATGTCTTTAATATATTTTTTAATATATCATTGGATCAGATATGAATGTGAGAAGAATAAATAAATACATATTATGTCAATCTCCGTGTAAAATATCAGTTAATTGTTTAATTTAGTTGTTTCATTTAAACATTTGAAATTTAATAATTGAATTACTATTTAAACATTTTTAACTAAGATAACTCTTGGGCCTCCACACGAGTTCTTCTCAGCGAGGCCCAGTAATCTATTGACAAAGAAAAAAAAAAAAAGAAAAAAACAAACATACAGTGGCGTTTTAAATGTAATACAATTAAAATCAAAAATCTGTATGCAAATTATTGAACGATACACAACAAAATATCTGAAATATAAATAACATCACACCCACCGGTGAATTATTTCTCATACACTGTGAATACCCGTGATTATTTTAAAATACTAAGCGTATTCGTTTTTATTTATTTTATAATTCGTACAGTAAAATGTACCTGTAATTTGGAATATTAACCCGAACGAGTGTGTCCATACTTTTTCTATTGTATTTTTGTCGACAGTGAATTATTTTTAAACCAAAACGCTTTGACACCGTAATGACGCCACTGTAATATACGTATGTGTTGTGTTTACTGGGGTGCCAGTATGTTGTTAATTTACGTATAAGATTAAACGTAAATAAATGTACATGGAAAAATGATTTGATTTGGGGAGGGCTTAGTTCCACTAAGCATCAACCAAATCACCACTTTTGTTTTATATGGAGGTAATAGTAATTTAATTCATTTTTATTGTTGGTAAATATTTTTCTGGTTCGGCCTGTTAATATAATAAAATGGAAACTTACTTTATTATCAACGAGTTATCAACGAACACGTGTAGGTACTTCAATATCAATCTTCTTATAAAACCAAAAATAAAAATATAACCATAGAGAATTTTTACCTTCTCGGTAAAATATACATCGGGAAATTTCACTAGTAAAATTTTACTTCCCGGTAAATTTTCACTAGTGAAATTTTACCCCCGACAAAAATTCACGAGTGGAATTTTAGTAATTTTACCCAAGTGTATTTATAAACCCCGGTAAAATTTCACTAGCGAATACTTACCGGGAGGTATAATTTCACTAGCGAATATTTACCAGGAGGTAAAATTTCACTAGTGAAAATTTACCGGGGGGGGGGAGGGGTAAAATGTCACGCGGTAAATAATCCCGGCCACACCGGATCGTGGCACGACTGAGCCCGTAATATCATACATCTATTAGACACACGGAAAACGGAATATAACTTCACTGTGCGTGCGCGTGTGTGGGCACGCGAGAGAGAGAATAAATGATTGCGCGGAAATGTATCTTAAACCGAAAGAGAGAGAAAAGTTTAAAATAACCACTACCGTCTGCAAATGAATGAGACGCGTATATAAACATCAATCCTGTTTAACGGTTCTCCCGAGACCCCGTGCACGCGTACTCTATTTAAGACCGAAACCCCGGAATATAAATTATATCGTTAGGTTTTAGAAAAGATTTGTTTTTAGGAAATAATGCCCCGGTAGATGCGGCCGATTTACGATGGGCGCGTGTTAAAATTTGACGACGGTCGTCACGAGATATATATTGCGAATTCACGCCGAAACGCACATTTTGTAAACGGACCGATCTAGAACCTAAGATTCCTGACTCGGAATAGTACACTGTATAGCAGTTTAGTAATTTTTCACACTGACAAAAAGAAAAAAATTGTAATCCGAAAATTTACCATGTGTACCAGCTGGTAGTTACCATCCTGGTGCAATACAGTCAATCACGCGAACTGAATTTATGTCTTCGCGATTATCTGGGTGACTCCATGTGTAAAAAGTCTCAAACATTATCGCTACAAAATGGCGTATACACGATTTGGCTTTTGCGGGCGGGCGGGCGAGCGGCCGAGCGACTGGGCAACGCGATATTCTACGCGAGCGAGCGAGTGTCTTTGTTGCCTGTGGGGTCAACGCGAGCGATAATATTATTATCGCCCGCCCGCCCGCCCGTTTACAATATAAATAGGACATTCCATATAATAATTCTATTTTGAATTTTATCGCGTCGCCCGCCCGCCCGCAAAATCGCGTTCACCTAGGACGCAGCGGTAGTCCGTCCGGCGTTGTGTTAGAAGAGCTGCAGACGATGATTTGATCACAGGTTCACGTGTAAAACAAATCGAATAGCCTATAGTCCGCGCCACGAGAGAAGTAAACCGTGTCCCGACCGAAACGCGTTCGATTGAGCGCCTCCCCACCAATTTCAAATACCGATACAGTACGATCACGATCGGTAGCGTATTTACGGGGGGGGGGAGGTCTCGACCCCCCAGAATAAAACAAACTTTTTAATTTACGTCTGAAACGTACTATATAATAACATAATAATTCCATTTACAAGATTCCAGACTCTAATACAAAATAAATTATAAAATTGCATTCAGAAGTCATAAATGACTTATTATGTAAGAATAGAGGAAGAGAAAATTCATTTACTACCTATATTATTATGTATTTATATATATTGATATAATATTATGTTATAATTTGTAATTCAGTGATAATGGTGAAGAGGGTTACTCAGAATATAAAAAATATTTTTTGGACCGTCCCCAGAAAAAATTTGAAAATACGACACTGACGGCCGGCACACACCTGTATAGCGTGTATCATATGAAATATAACGTTAATAAAAGTATATAAAATATAGCATTATCACTCTGTACATTGCTTTTGTTTCACGCTATATGCACACTATACAGATACTGAATGAGTTAGAAAAGTGGGAGAAACCGGGGCTCGTCAACAGTCGCTGCCGTCAGTCAGCATGCGCGGAACGGTTTACTTATCTTGTGGCGCGGACTATAGAGAAATGTTTTGAATAAATTTTATATGTTCCGAAAAAGGCGCCTTTGAAATAATATTCTAATACAGAACCCTTAAAAAATAATAATAATAATAATAATAATAACGACACTGAAGGTTTCAGAAGCATTGGCCGGCCATAATAGATCGTCCTGCCAAAATCTAACGACAACGACCGATATCTATTGTTTTGCAATTAATGTGCCGATTCGTGATGGGCAAATACCCGGTAAATATATTTTTGGTAATTTCCCTAGTTATTTACCCGGTATTTAAAATAAGTACCCGGTAATTTGGGTAATTACTTCAAACAAAAAATATTCAATAAAATTTTGTTCATCAACGAACAAATGTTAAAATGTGGTAATCCAAGCCAAAATACCCATATTTAATTTAGTAAATTTTAAGTGGAAATTTGGCTACATATTTTTTTCAAAATATCATATTATTAATAAAAACAAACAAAAAAAAAATTTAAAACTAGTTGCCCTAGCCGTTTGATCAACTTCTTCACTAAGTATACTAAGTATTTTAATTATTTCTGTATATCTTGAATTAATTTTACTCAATGAACTATACCAATAACCCCACTATGAGCGGTGACGAAATGTAGCAATTCCATCGGCCCTTTGCCCCATGATACCGAAAATTTGACCAGCCCATAAGAAATCAAGGGTGAGGCAATTGCCCCCCTCCAATGACGCCACTGGTTACCAACGCATTCTTAATGCCATAAGCGTAACAGTATATCTATATTCTACATGTCTACCATGTGTGTATTGTAGTCATGTGATATTTTAATATACTTTAATATTTATGTTACAACCAAAGTGGAGATATATCCACCTTGGTTACAACCACGATTTAAGATAAAACAGTATAGCCATATTAAAAAAAAAAAAAATACCCAATTTTTCAAAGGAAAAAATAACGTGGGTAATACCTTGGTATTTACCCAAAATATATTTCTTACCCGTTGGGTATTTACCCACAGCCCATCACTAGTGCCGATACATTGATTTTTTTCAAAAATGTTTAATATTCGCTCAAATGTTCGCGTAAGGTTGATAAAGTCAGTGACGACAATAGGAATAGTCGTGTTCGATTGTGACGCGCGAGCAGCGAGTTGATGACGACTTTTCCCACGGGTCAACACGTGTTCACGTGTGTGGAGGCACGGAGGCAGACGTACCTATGTATCACGGGTAATCTAACCCGACTCGTCCCGACCTGAGTATACTATGACGTGACGTACGTATTACGATGATGATAATGATATACCTGAACCGGCAAAAAAAAGAAGGGGATATGGAAATAGATCCGGGTGAAAACGTACACGCGACGGATACGTCTTTCGGTTTATTTATTTTTTTCTCTTTCTCAATACGCGTATCGGAACATACGTATATAATATATAACGGCAAAACTTTGCGGAATAATGATTTTCCGGTAACAATCTGCCATTGTGCGGGGCGTTTTTCCTCGCCCGTTTTTCTTTTTTAAGCAAACTACTTTTGTAACTACATTTTTTTTCCCGGAGACTTTTGTTGTTCATCAGTTTTTCTCTTTCTTTTTCTCAAAAAGCGAATCGACCATAGGCACACGGGAAAAACCCCTATATACATAATATAATACAATATACATATATACGTATACACGTTCAAAAAAAAAAAAAAAACGAGCTCGTTCTCTTTTCTTTTTTTTTTCTCGCCGCCTCCGCCGACCGAACGACTGCGCAAAGTTTGTGTCGGCCAACTTTTACACACACACACACGCACACACGCGCACGCGTATTATAGGTATATGCCGAGATAACGTACCTACGCCGGCACACTACGGCCGCTCCGCAGCACATATTATACGCACGTAGTGGCGCATTTACATTTTCAATTTCATGAAATGTTCGCTCTGCACTCGCGCGCGCCATGACGAGTCCGGACACGAGGGGTGCGACTGCACTCTAGACGGTCCGACGAAATCGTTTTCCCCCGTCGCGGGAGACGTTTGCAGTAGTCGCAGTCGCAGCCGTCCGGGGTTTCCGCGACGATGACTCGACAACATATACGATACGCGATATTATGTCGTAACTAAAGACCGGATTACCGTGCAATCGCATCTTTTTATGGCGCGATCTAAATTCATAAGAAACAAGCTACAAATCCAAATCAAGAGATGTAGACTAGTCAACCTAACCTAACCTTGACAAGTCCAACGATCGAAGACATTTTTAGAAATATTAATTTCTTCAAAGTATATGGTTGAACAAAAATCTTGTAAAACGTGAAATTTGTATAATATTATAATATTGTCAAAAGCTCAAATTTAAAAAAAAAAAGCTCCGACCTTTCTCCAAAGGAGATGTTAAGAAATTTTATTATTTTTACGGCGTTAAAATCGAACCATCTAAAGTGTCACAATCTTGTCACGTCTTGCGGAAGATCTAAAAACGATTTTTCTTTGACCGACTGGAACCACCTTAAGGTCGCTCCACGCTATGCGGGCTTCGTGTTTTCGCGATTCGTATAATTTCGTGCAAATAGTGTGTATGGCTTTTTAACCAAAAATGTTTCCTTAAAACCGTTTCGTAGTGTTTCGCGAAAGAGGCGGTGAATGTACGAACAAAACGAATAATCGAATAGAAATCAAACAGGATACATTCATATTTATATTATTTAATGCGAAAACGTAAAGTACGAAATAACTACGAACGGAAAAAAGAAAGAGAGAAAAAAAACGGCCGGAAACGAGTTAGACGCATAACACATAACGAAACGTACTGCGCATCTCTAAAACCAACCCTAAGAACATTGTTGAGCGATGACGAAATATTATGTATCAGCGCTTCACTCGGTGTTATCTTTAACTTGACGTTTATCTTTCAAAAACCTTTAGTCCGATTTACCACATCAACAACGTATTGTAATACGATCAGGGGCGTGCCAAGGGGATGGTTTTGGGGGTTCAAACCACCCCCAAATTGACTTTTTAAATTGTTTTCATAGTAAAAACCTCGTGATATTATTATATTACATTACAGTGACGGTGAAATAAAATTTTCTTCTAAAATATTGACGTATTTAGTAACTTGCCCGACGGTGTTTGCGTTTCGTATTTGAATTCGCGCCCACCGGTCTCGACGAGTCGTCGGCCGATCAGCGACGGACGATGACGCACGTAGATGTATAGATCGTTCCCCGGGACGTAGACGACGAAACGCTCGGCTCAAAGGTTTCCGACGTATTATTGTTAGATTTGTTGTTTACTCGGCGGCGCTCGTCGATAACAAAAAGCCGCGGCGCTCAACTCTCCCTACCCGGTCGGTCCGACACGACTGAAGCTGGAAGTTACTTTGTGTGCGGGTGTGTGCGGGTGTGTGTGTGTGTGTGTGGGCGTGGGCGTGTGGGTGTAGGTATTTAAACGGTGGGCTGCTGTTGCCGCGCCGTGTACGCAAGCACAAATGAGAGAAATTCCCTCTCGGATTCTCGCGATCCGCGTTCTTTTGTGTCGGAGGAAAAAAGAGAAATGAGCAGAAGACAAACGGAACGTCAAAAACGCTTAATCATAATATCATATTATTTGCATTACGGACGAGCGGATAATACCGCGGAATCTTCGACCGCGGCCGAGACGTCGGTTTTGATTTCCTATATTTTTCGCCGTCCGCGCGCGTGGTTCTCGCTCAAACGGCCACCGCGAATGACGTCGAGACGCCGCCGCGACGTCAATCATCCACGCCGATCGACGATTATCGTCATTGTTATTATTAATAGGCCTCGCGATTTATCGAACTCCGCGTTCGTTGCGGTTCCGCGTCGTGTAATACTTTATATTATTGGTATTATTATTATTATTATTATTATTATTTACCGCCCGCGGGACGCGGTTAACGTCCGAGAACAAACCCGCGTCCGCCCACGCTGTTTTTGCGATCGTAATCCGTAAAACTATTCAACCGTTCTTCGAGATGACGTCTTATCGTTACGGGACGCCCTATCGCGAAATGATTTAACATTCTCATCACGAGAGTTTATTGAAAGCGACCACGTTATGCATTGGGGTTTTTTTTTTGTGTTTTATTTCAAACGTGACGGGAATTTACACCGATCGATACGTATATATTGTATCTCAAGTATTGTCGAGTACTGCGTGCCGTTCGTATACCTAATACGAATAATATCATAATCTGAATAATGTGACTTCGAATCGTTCGTAGGACGAAAATACGATCGGACGACGGAAGAGATTTTCTATGGTTTTCGCGATTTTTAAATATTTTGTCCCCATAGGTTTGGTCACGTTTAATTATTATAAGGAAGTCAAACCAGTAGTGTTCCCATTGGGTATATTACATATACGCCGTACACTCTCAGGCTTTTAATACAAATGCTTGGCTATACTACGTATATATAGATACTCTCGACAAATTCTTAAATAAAGAAAAAAATACTTTTTTTTTTTTTGGTTTTATCCATATTCGGGTCAGCTATTTGTAATTAAAATTTTGCTTTTTAGAGTTATAAATGTGGTATATTAATGATATCCAAAAAAATATGTATATGTATCATTTTGGTATATTTTTTACCAAATAGTTCTAAACTTTTGTGGTATAATATTATAATAGATACTATTTGATATTATAGGAGCTCGTATGGCAAATAAAATTATAGTGGTTATTTACCGATCAGTGACGTCATTTCAGTTTTTGTTAGAGTGAAGCAAACTTTTTGATAGGCCTACGAGTATATGACTGAAAAAAATCTTGACCATTTCGCTTACTAATTAATTTGTGTTAAGATTTTTATAATATTCAATGACCATCTAATACTATACTCGATTCACGTTTAGAAGCGACCCAGGCGTCTGTCTTCTGCGCATGGGCGTGACTTTGTAGCTCACTTCGAAGCTCACAACAATCGCCGACGGGAGCGACGTATTACTCTAGTATTGACGGTTGACGTGAACACATAATTTAAAATGTATTGTTCTTAGTTTCTTACCTTGTAGACGACGTGAGTGCGGTATGATTTTACGCATTTGATTCACACGTCGACTCATATTATTATCATGGAATCAATCGATTGACACATTGGGGGGGTCGTTTAGGCGTGACCTGTCTGCCACCGACAAAAACTGGTCGCCGCCTGGGTCGCTTCTAAACGTGAATCGAGTATATAAGGAACGAATAGCCTTAATTTTTCGCGAAAAACTCCATTCATTCATCAAAGTATACCCTCATAAAAAATGATGGAAACATCACCGAGTCAAATTGATATTTTATAGCCGCTCAGTGAGCGTTTTTGATTTTATTTACGTCATATCCGCCTAAAATCTAATCGAGTTTGATTTCGGCGCCGTTTTTGAGCGCGATTATCTAAATCACATTATTTTCGAATTCATACAGATCACGTACACGCAAATAACGACGGTTTCGACCGATTTTCGCTTCATTAAAATATGACTATAAGCAATATTATTTTCCGGTCAAATATAGTGTTTTCGATTTAATGACGAATTCGTAACGAAATCTCGTTGTTTCTTTTTGAAACCCTATCCGGAAGATTTCACATCGCACGACCGTTCGAATAATTCGTGTCGCTAAAGTGAAAGCGAGTCGTGCGTTTAGCGTTGGCGATCGAAATCTTTTCCCGTAGCGAATACATTGTCCGTCGGGGTGATTTCGTAAGTTTGCGCATTAAGATCGGGAAATAACGACGTACAGCAGCTATATTATCATCGGTCTCGAGCGTTATTTATTTCCGTTGTTAATAGCGACGCGTATTATATAATAATATATTATTTCGAGCACAGCCGACGGTGTGCGATAATCTGTCTTGGTGTTATAGAGTGATAATCGCGATTTAAGCGTCGATATAATAACTGCCATTACCAAACAACCGCGTTTGACCGGTGGCAACTACTGCAGTGTACACAGTGATCCCTTCGGGCGCACGACCCTCGGCGAGTCCGCTAAATTATACGGGGACGGTCCACGGACGTCAGGCTTCACGAACAGCGTCGCAAACTCGACTCGGTCGTGTGATGATGGATTGCGCGGCTCGGGATGGTCCGTGGCCCCCCGCACACACCGCCGTCGCGGCGATCGCGAAAGGTTTGGGGGGGGGGGAAGAAGAAAAACGCGAAAATCACGACGATAATACTGTCATTATTTATTTTCGCGAGACTTTTGTCGATATAACGAGCAGTGGCGTCACGAAAATTTTACCTACAGGGGCAATATTATCAAAGCTAAACGCATACGTACAATTTTAAAACACGCCTTGACATATTGTTTTTCACTAGAACATACAAATATTGATACAATTTTACAATATAAATTGTGTCGAAATAATCCAACAGGGCAATAGGTACATGTTTAATTGCAATAAAGTTATATTTTAACGAATCTACCGTTAAAATGTAATGTTTTAGTAAAATATTATAATTCGCTTAAGATTGTCAAATAAAGTTAAAAAAAACACAATAAAGCATAGGGTTGGGCAAAAAAAGAAAAATATTGATTATATCAATATCGAATATATTATATCATAAATATCATGAGAAATTATCGATATTTGATATATCAACATTTGATAAATATTATTATTAATATTATTAATATATGGTATTTTCAACTTCAAACAGTTGCAAAAAGTGCTTCTAAATTCTTCTAACAAAATAATTACTCTTCATACTTTTATTAAGAATAAGTAACAATATTTTTACTATTTAATATGTATACAATTTATATATAGCAGTATTTTAAATAATCATCATTTATACTTAAATATTAAAACAATACATGGTGTGTGTATATTATGATACATATAAAAAAAATTCATACATCCCAAAATTGACTTTCTAAAGAAGAAAGGAAAACTAATTTTTCTAAGCGACGATTATTTAGCCTTGATCGATTGTCTGTAATAATGTCGCCAGCTTTTGAAAACAATATTTTAGAGGACACAGAAGTTGCTACAACAGTTAAATATTTGAGAGCATTTTTTGTCAAAATAGGAAAGGGATTTTTAAGCCAAAACTCAATTGGAGATTGCTTGCGATCAATTATAGGTTGTTGGAGGTATAATCTTTTTTCACAGTTTACCTCATTACCTATTTTTAAGTTTTTTTTTTTTTTTATATATATATATCGCTTTGATAACCGATATATCGATACTATCGACTATTTAAAATATCAAAAACTATCGATATATCAAACAGTAAATTTCGATAAAATCAAATATCGATATATTTTGCCCAACCCTAATACTAATGCATGTGTTTCTGCATACCAATAGGATATTGCACTGTTTACTAGAATGAATCAGTGAAATATATCCACGTGACCAAGTCTAAATTCACTTGCAGAGTGATTAAAACTTAAATATAACTTATTTTATGATATGATAGTTTTCATACAATAATTTGACAGCCAGACAAAATATTACCACCCACCGGAAATATTTTGGCGCAACTACCCCCAAAAAATATGTTCATAACGCCACTGATAACGAGTGTTATAGGCGACGTGAAAATATTTTCGTTTTTATCGTCTGTCCCATCGTTGCCTTGCGTTCATAAGAGGCACGCGCTCACGCGCGCGCACACACACACACACACACACACCAACAAACTGCGAGTCCGTTTTAATTAAAAGACGACACGAAAAACAAGGCTTAACGGCCGATTTAATAACCGAGTGTCGTGCTGGGATTCTATATTAAAAACACGCCGGTGAATTATCGTACGACACCGAATCCGATACACGCCGGCCGTGCCGTCGCCGCCGTCCGAGAGAAAATTAAACGCGACACACTATATACGAGCGCGGCGACGTGCAGGTGGCTCGTGCCACGAGTATAGCATACTCGGCGTTGTCCCCGCTCTTTGTCGTGCCACCAATGACGTCGCTCTGTTTTTCTTTTTTCTTTTATTCGGCGGTTTTCCCGCGAAAATCTCCAAAAATAATATCGTGATTTATTTCGCCTCGCGCGACACCCCGAAGACTCCACGGCCGCCGCAATAGGGTTGCACTGCCGAATCGCACGGTTCCACACCGCGGTAAATCAAACGTGTACGACAAAATAAATAAATAAATAAAAACGGTTTTTCAAAATTCAATATATATATATAAATTATAACTCGATATCCTATTAAAGCAGTTATAAATCTGACCCGAGTACCGTCACGCGATAAGACCCCGGTGGAGTATACACGACGTCGCGCTGTTGTGTACTATTATCTGAGTATTATAATATTGCTCTTTCCGACGGCCATAGGCGTAATCTGGGGTGGGCAAGGAGGGGCAACTGTCCCTCGATCGTTTAACTGGAGGGGCAAAGGTATTATTTTGCCCCCTCTACCGTCAGTTATAATTCAAATTTAAATTTAATTAAACTATAATAAAATACTCAATTTTTAAATATTAAAAATCTTAACATATAATACTTTCTACATTTTGCGTGAAACATCATACAGTTGTATCTATGTGTATGAACTAGGTGTATATAACGTTTATTATATCGTTTATACAGTACCTAAACATTGATTCGAAAAATCGCAATATATATTTCTTGTTATATTTCACAATATTTGAGCATTAAAATGTAAAAGTGAAAGTACAAATTAGAAAGAAAAGCTAAATTTTTCCAGCCCTTCAAAATAAATATGATGCACACAGTTCTCGAATTTGGTAAGTGTAGGCTTTGGAGATTTTCGCTGCATAGTTGAAATTTTGGTTAAAAATAAATACTGCCCCCCCCCCCCTAGAATTTTTCTTGTTACGCCACTGCCGACGGCTACTCACGATAAATGAAGTTCAATAGACGCAATAATACGTAAACGGATAATTCCGCGTTTACACGATGCATTGTCATTAGCACTAATCATCTATTGGTCACACGCACAACTGATTTGTGCATAGTGTTAGTTTACAGTACATAATAAATAAGTGATAGCATAAAGATATGATTAATTATTTTTTGTAGTGACTACTGAATATTATTAATTAAATACGTAATTAATAGAGGGTGTTTCACGAAGATCTGACATGTTGAATAACTTTTGTTCTATTCAATATTTTCAATTTTTTGTTTTTTTTTTTTTTAATGGATACTATAGCCTAGTGCTACAATAAAATTACAATACAATTTTTCATTTATTTTTAAAACTCAAATTTCAAAATTTTAAATTTAAATTTAGAGTCTAAAAAAAAATCAAAATAGCCATTTTGTAAACGTGATTTTCAGAAAAATTTTGGCGTTTGAAATTCTTATAAAGGTTGATCCGTTAATTTTCTATGATTTTTTAAAGTTTACGAAAAATCGAATTAAATTTCTAATTATTACTAGTGATATTATCTGATGACTGATAAACGATACATATAATTACATTTTTCGTAAACTTTAAAAAATCATAGAAAACTAACGGATCAACTTTTATAAGAATTTCAAACACATAAAATTTTTCTATAAATCATGTTTACAAAATGGCTATTTAGATTTTTTTTTCAAACTCTAAAATAAAATTTAAAATTTTGAAATTTGAGTTTTCAAAATAAAAATAAAATTTTAATTTTATTTTATTGCAGCGCTAGGCTATAGTATTCATTTAAAAAAAAAAAAAGTTGAAACTATTGAATAGAAAAAAAGTTATTCAACATGTCAGATCTTCGTGAAACACCCGGTATAGAGTCACCAGACACCAAGTACCTACTAAATGATATGGACCGTCGTAGTATTATAAAACAAAGTATATTACACATATATTATTCAAACACAATATCCCTTTGATAGACGAATTGGAAACCGAATAAAGTAAAAAACAAAAACGAATTTGGACGAGGAAATGGCTCCTACAAAAAATGAGATACACATATGGCTATTCGGTTGGATTAATAAGAGAACTTGCAATTGTAAATAAATCAGAGTATAAAAGTTTTATGAGGATAACAATTATTTAAGATAAACAAATATTCTCCTATCACTTCAACTAAGCACTAATTCTATATCGTCGTGAGGTCACACGTTGCGAGTTCAACCGCGAGTAGAGTAGAGTCGTGGAGGGGGTAGCTACTATATTGTCATTAGTAAATAGAACTGGATTCTTTATTCACTCGCATTCCCGGTTTTACTAAACACTAAGCACTATTTTCACTGTTTACACGCAATGTACGAGTACGAGTGACAAGTACTAATGACAAGTACTACGACATCGTGTAAACCCGGCATGTCGAACAGTCAGTGGCGTAGAAAGTCTCTCCAGCGCCCCTGGCAAACTGAGAAAAAAGCGCTTTTTTCCCAATTAAAATTTTATTTTTTTTATTTTTTCATAATACAAAACAATTTTAACTTCCTTATATGCTAATCTATTCTTCATTATTATTGTAATGTATACATTTTAAACATTTTCTTTTCTTGCTTTAATGGCTCGCAAATTCATCTATAATGCCGTCTTATGAATTTTCCTGGCAAATTATTGTGTTCTATGGATGAAATCTCATAACAGTCGTAACGTTATATCGTCTGTTAGGCGATAACGATAAGGTCGATTGTCGAAAGTTTTATAAATCATAATTATAATAATAATAATAATAATATTAAATTATTTTATAGAATTAAAAATTCTATATCTTTAAGTATAACGTGATGCACGCATTGATAACAAATTAACAACAATAAAATAACAAAAAGCCGGTAAGACAATGGTGGTGGAAGTTCGTCCATCGTCGCTCCGCTCCTCGGACAAGATTATGGTGATGAGTAGAGATACAGGAGTTGGGTGGGATACACGAGATGTATTGATAGATTAGGCATTATAGGATAGATTAGGACATTATTTTATATTATAAAAAAAAAAAACGATTCTGAACGAAGATGAATATTCAGTGAATAATATGTTTATAGTAAATCGTAATTTAACGCCTGAATTTTTGTAGAAATTACAGTTTCAGACGCCCGTTAAAATTTTTTAATTGAACCGATCATGATATTTTTATACTTTTTGCAAGAAAAACTTATGAACACCCTTGTATTAAATTTTCATTTCTTAACTTTGAATAGAAATTTTTTATACATTTTCAACTACAAATGTTGTTGATTTTTGAACTTCAACTGCATATAAAAAATAGTCTAGGATATATTATATTTAAATATTGTAATATATTCTATTTTGAAACAAGTATTTTATTTTTCAATTAGGACGCATTTGCATACGGCATGGTCAGTGTTGTAAAGTATTTGAGTAAAAGGATTTGGGTAAAAGTATTCAAATACTTTTTGAAGTATTGAATACTTTTTTAAATACATAGCAAATATACATGATTTTGACGAATTTTGTCAATATTAGCACTTATAAACGCTTATAAAAAAATTTTGTGCCTATGTATTTTTATAATTATTGAATGGGAGTTAGAACAACTTATGTGGACCCTTCTAGTAAATTTTCAAGTATTTCGTCCGAGCTACATTTTTTTTATCAACATTTATAAAAAAAAAAAATAAAAAAAATCGAATATTTCAAATGCCTATAAATTGATTAAAAATGAGTGAAATCTTTTGAAAATAAAATTATATAAAGAAAATGCCAATATAAACCACTGATAAAATTTTCAAGTTTCTACAACTTATACTTTTTGAAAAAAAAACAAATAGCAAAAATCGTTTGAGGCTAAACCGTTGTTTAACGTGTTTTTGTAAAAATTTAAATTTCAAACACTCATAAAATTTTTTTGTCTGAATCCGGTAGAGTTTTTTTTGCAGATAATTGAAGAAAAACTAATGAAAAACCTTGTACCAAATTTTCAAAACTTAGTTATAAAAGAAAAAAATTTTACGATTTTTCAACAACAAAATTATTTGCAAATTTTCGCAATTTTTACATATTTCGTATAAATTGGAACTTTGAGCACTTATAAAAAAAAATTGTGACTTACGATTTTGGATTTTTTTTTATCAGTTATGGAACAACTTATAAGAAACCTTGTATTAAATTTTCAAGATTTTCTGGCAAAAAAAAAAAATTTTATCGTTATTTTAAAAAAAAATACTTAAAAAAATTGAAAATTTCAATTGTCTATAATTAGCTCAATAAAAGTCAAAATACTTTGAAAATTTAACGGTGTATAGAGAACGCTAATCTAAACATTTGGTGAAAATTTCAAGTATTTACATAGATTAGTTTTTGAGTTATAGCAAAATAAAAAATTTGATTTTGTCGAAAACTGGTTTTGCGTAAAATATACCGTTTTTCCCTCATTTTTTAAGGGTTTTTCCCGGCGCGTTAAAAACTGATTGACCCCCAAAAGTACCAACTAGATTCAATTTCCTTTCAGAAAAGTTGCTATATAAGGCAATCGAAGCATTTTTACTGCCCCAAATCGTGTCGACAGACACAAAAATAAATAAAAAAAAAAAAAAAAAAAAAAAAAAAAACACATCATTGTAAAATCAATACATTCTTCACTCCGTTCAGAATCTAAAACACAGATTACTAAAATGTCGTTTTGAAGGTAGAAAAAAAAACACTACTTTTAAAGCATGATTTTGCGACCCTTCGGAATTCGCGCCCCTGGCGTAGGCACAGTTCGCCATACCCTTGCTACGCCACTGCGAACAGTGCAAAACTTTGACGATCATAATTTAAATATTACACACGATATGCACAACATTGAATGGACGAACCGACGACTGTTCATAAAACTCTACTGGGTGTCGTATTTAAAAATCTTGAGTACTTGAAATTTGAAATTCGCGCACGATACGATCGCGACGACGTCAAGTTGACTTCAGTATTGTTTTTCACGAGATTTTTTTTTTTCATCGATACGACTTAAATGGTTTCGTCGTGGCTTTTCACTCGGAAGGATTAGATTAGGACTAACAAGAGAAACGTCGCGTGTGTAGACGTCACTACTACTAGTGGAGCGGGTTCGGTGTGACGGAGTGTAGTGGAATCGGAACGGCGGCGGCCGGGGTAGACTACGAAATTTAAAATTAAATATTTTGCAGAATATTTGTTTCACTGTGCCGGGTTCGAACCGACGAATGCGCGCGCAATGCAGGCCTGCACGCGGTATTTTCTCGGCAATTCGTAATATGTAATACACAAGTACACAATCGGAGGTATTTACTGAAAATTTAAAATCAAAGATTTTATCGCATTGTAATATGTATGTTTTGAATACAGTATAAACTGCAGTTGTACCAATGAAAACAATTTCAGTGATCTCGGCTTGGGATTGGAGATCGCGAAATAAAATAAAAATTTTCGGTTACTCGCGATTGCAAAATCACCGTAAACAGCATAAGCATCATCAAGTTTATTATTGTGAAATCAGTTGATTGAGAGAATCGAAAGTATTACACGGATATTTCACGAATAAATAATTAAGTAATATCGTTATTAAGAACAACTAAAAAAGCTTATTTTAAAATATCAGATTTCGTCATGACAAAAAAAGAGTTATTAGAAAATAATTTGGAGTTATTTTCATAACGTTTTTCGAAGAATGAAAACACTTGTTATCTGCTGGTATTTACAATTTGTCAATAAGTACGAGTAACGTACTTATACGTTATACATATATATATATATATAGTATTATAGTTATAGACTTTATTTTTTTCTCAGGTGAGATTATTTCTGTCATTTTTTTTTTCAGTTTAGGTCATATAAATATGTAATAAAGTATAAAAATACTCATGAAAGTATTTAAAAAATGTTTAAAAAAATGTTCAATGATATACAAAAACTATATAAACTTAAATCGTAATTTTTTTCAACTTTAATTATGCGTTTATATCTGTTTAGTTTTTAATATTGTTTATTGATAATTATCGCTACACGTATATACACTGATAAACCGTGTTTTTTGGTCCGAATGAAATCGCGTAACAGGATTAATTCAACTTTCGTACTTTATTATTATTATTATTTTTTTTTACCGTTCGTTCACAAATATTAACAATACTCAATTATTGTTTCGAGGATAAATTCGTGAGTATTTCGGTGTTTAATTATTAAATTCGTTTCGCCTCGCGGACGGAAGTGCACACTATAATATATTGAGTAACGGTCTCGCTTCGCAAAAGTCATCTACGAGTGCGGAACGATCGAGTGCGAATAAAAAAAAAACTCCGGCAAACGCGGAAAACGAGAACGATAAATACAATACGTGTAAATAAAAAATACTAACTCGACACGAAACACGTCGACGACGGCTCGCCTCCGGTCCGTTACCGCTTCTCCTGATCCCGTGCGCTGCAAAACCTATAAGGTGTATCACAAGTTGTGATACTCGATAATCTGATAAGTGATTACCATAGAGTAATAATTGTTATCGATTGTATTACGATTTTGAATTTTTAAATAATATTGCTGTAAAAATATCATTATAATGTGATAACAACCCTGGCAATAATCTATAGTACAGTGAAACCTCTAAATACCGGACACTCTCGGTCGCTGTAATTTTGTCCGTTATTTAGAGGTGTCCGCTATTCAGAGGGAAAACAATGTCAAAAACGATTCGGAGAAATTATAATTACATAATATAATTATTTAGGTACATATATGTATTATTTTAATAATACATACATATTAGTTGTACACATTAACATTTAAAATTATATTTTTATGTATGTAAAAATTAATAAAAATATAATTAAAAATAATTTAAAATATAATATATGTAGTGTAAAAATTAAAATTTATTGAAAAATTCAGTTACTTTAGCTTATTTAAGACCTCGATGCATATAGTAATTTCGTGTATTTTGTAATCGAACTGCGTTGGGGAACAATGAAGTATTCTGTGTATCGATAGAAGAAATGTATTCACGCACACCCTTCACTGCTGTCAGTTCTAACCTTCTGTAGACTTCTTATTTGTGGAGTAAGATCATTTTGTTGATCTTGGGTCTCATCTTTTTCGGTGAAACCCAAAAGCGCAAATCGTCTTTTTTTACGATAGACCAAAAGCGCATATTCATTTTGCGCTTGCGTACCTTAGTAATGGTATAAAAGCGCAAAAATAAATATTTCACCCGTTAAACTATAAGTTATAATTAAAAATTATTAATTTTAATTAAATTTATAGTATTTTTAAAATTCGAAAAATAAATAAACAGTGATTGAGTTGAGTTGAAGTTTAGTATTATCGTATCGATACGATGATATACTAAACTTCAACTGAATATTTGATTGGACTATTTGAAAACCGTGGGCTTCAATTTTCAAATTTAATATCGAGGTACTGAATTTTATACTACTAATACGTAATTTAAATTTTATTTTTTTTTTCAAATTCATTATATAATTACTAAAAACTAAGTTTTAATGACTATATTTTAATAAAATACACATTATTGTAAAATTTATTTGCGCTTATGGTTTGTTAAAAAGGTTTTTTTTCGGCTTATGGGGTATTTATTTTTGCGTTTGGGTCATATTTTGCGCTTATGGGCTACAGCCATCTTTTTCTTCGTCACTTTCTACCTCATTTAGTGTGGACTTATTTGTACTATCTTTGATATCGGTGTCGTAAATCTCTACATGATCGTCTAGTGCTATTTATTCATTATCTGTTAATATCTATTATCAATAATATATTGTAAAGTAACATGAGATTAGATATATTTTTTTAAGCCATTCTACAATATAAATATATAATTATATACGATAAAAATGATCAAAATCAAATATTGAATTGCCGTAAAAGTGTCCGTTGTTTAGAGGGTCCGGTATTTAGTAGTGATGTTAAACTGTGAAATATATTTATCACACTGTGAAGATGCTATTGTGATAAAAATAATCACAGTGAAAATAGCAGTGATTGCTACCTAAACTGATACTTTCCTGTTTATCACGCTTTACACGTCATCACAGTTAATGGTAGCAGTAGTAGTTAGTAATTATTACTATAATATGCCTATTATATTATATAGTGATCGGAGCCTCCATATATTCTTATCTATCTCGATGTTTCTATGATCAAATCGGAAATCACAAAGTGAAAAATATTTCTTCACAGTACGACTACGTCAATCACACTGGGATCATAATATCACAGTTATAATATTTTTCACAGTTACGATATTTTTCACAGTTCAACACTACGGTGATAATTGATAACAGCAGTGTGGTCAAGAATCACTGCTATTTTATATACTATAGTAGCAGGCACTGTTACTGCTACATATTAAATCACAGTGAAAAGTAGCAGTGACTGCTACTTTTTAACATCACTAGTATTTAGGGGCTTTCTTATATGAAAGTGGTGAAAATGTCCTCGTTCCCATAAAGACGTCCGCTATTCAGAGGTGTCCGTTGAAGGAGGTTTCACTGTATTTGCTATTGATTATTGATAATCTATGGTTTTTTTTTTTTTTTGAAAGTATCGGTTTTGAAACAAAAAAACCGATAAAACCACCGATACCACCGGACGATATTTATAAGTATCGGTTATAGTGTCGGCCCATCCCTGATTACAACGACGCGTGAGCAGCAATCGGTCACGGGTTTTATTCTCGACGTCGTAACGGGCAGGCGTTTCTTTTTCCGGACACTCTTCTCCGTCGACCCCGTCGCGTCCGCATCGTTCCGACGACGGCGGCGTTTCCATTAAATCGCGGTGACCACGTTATCCGGCGTCGCCTTTGTCAGAATATATACCATATAGGTACGTGTGCGTGGAGCGTAGGCGGCCGATAAGCGACGTACGCACACACACACACACACACACACACACACACACACACACACACACACACACACACACACACACACACACACACACACGCGTACACACACACACACACACACACACACACACACACACACACACACACACATACGTTTGTATATCACGCGCAGAGGCGCGGGGGTTAGTCCCTACAATCGCGACACACGTATTAGTCGATAAATCTGTAATATCCGTTTCGTACTTTGTCTGCGGAAAACGGGTGCCGGCGGATTGTCCAAATGTAATCGGATGCTCGCAGACGGCGGCGCTCGGGGTCGGGGGATTATAAAACTTAATTGAACTGTGAGCGCGTGCATATATGGTATATATACATCATCCGCTATACACCGCGGTGCTGCCGATACATACGCAATCGATACATTATTATTGTAACTATATTATATACACATACGTGTACGCCACACGAGTATTGCACGACGATAATGTCATATAATCTGTGACGTCGTTGTTATTATCGTTATTATTATTCGTAATTATATCGTGTCGTAGGTGTGTGGTAGGTACGACTTCGGTGGTCGGACGGCCGTTTTATCGGACGCCTAGGCGAACAAGTGGCTTGAAGTTGTAGTTTTAACCCGCATAAATGTTGTTCGTACCGTTTTGCTGCCGGGACGACCGTTATAGTCCCCTAGAGTCCAAATCGTTTAAACGCACCGGACACCGCGAGAGTTTGTTGCGAGCAAAAGTAGATTTATATAAAAAAAAAAAAAAAAAACAAACCATAAATGTGAAACTTCATGTCTAATACGTTTAAAATTTAAAAAAAATATATTATAAAATTATTATATAAAAACAATAATAATGATTTATAAAAAAAAAAAAAGAAAAAATAGCGCGATCGAAAGATTTATAACATAATAAATAAAAATATTTTCTAACCAAAAATCTGCTCATAATGAGCATTAAATGCAGACATTGAAAATAACTCGGATGAAAATATGCAAAGTGAATTGTTTCGTTTAATATTTTAACATTATATTCTTCGATCGTAAAAACGATTCAATCAAATATTACATTCGTTTTTTTTTTTTTTTTTTGCTAGAAATCAGTGTATTGATTAAAGCTTTCGATGTATTTTAAATGTATGGGATTCTTTTTGGATCGATCCTTGTCTTTAGTTTAGCACAGGTATTTTCCAGGACGATTGGATGTCGTACCGTGTTCGTCCGTCGGAGAAAATTAGAAAAATGTACAGAAAATAATAACCAGTCGTATATATACGGAGAGACAGTTTTTGAAACACTGGACGATATAACAGCAGATCCGGAATAAAGCGCACGGAACGCATTAGAAGAATAACGATGGGATTAAAAGTAAATTAGAAGTGCAAAAGAGTCGACTACGTGACACGTGTCGGAAAACAGCGATAAGGAAACCAGCAGGATGGTATACCTACACAAATAACGGCCGGTGTAAAACGAGCGAAATATTCATTGTGTTCACGGCGGCGGTGCAGCAGAGGCGAAGAACGTATATACACTCTAAAGCAGTGGCGTCATTTGGGGGGGAGACAACTCATAAATTTGCCACAGTCTAGTGTTTAGCTGCTCAGTCTCTCAAGTTGGTACACATGAAAAATATAAAATATACAAAAAATGTGATAATAATAATAATATAATAATAATAATAATAATAAAACCATTAAACCTGTAGAAAATAAATTATGAATAAAATTAATAAATTATTGACTATATTATTGTCTATATTTAAATGATAAAATTGAGATAAAGGGGGGCGCTCACATATTGACATACCTAAATGCTAAAATGGTACACTGTACTAAGTACATAACGTCCTAGTTTTTAGACTAATACCTTAGTGCAGTGTTTCCCAACTGGTGTTCCGCGGAACCTAAGGGTTCCGTGAGCCGGCGCCAAGGGTTCCGCCAAAACCTGGTGCCGGAAGTATCCAACAATCCTCTCATTTAAGTGTAAGAAACTTATGCCAGCATTACAACTATAGAAAAATATAGGGGTTCCTCAAAAAGTCCAAGCTCCTTCAAAGGTTCCGCGAGTAAAAGAAGTTGGGAAACACTGCCTTAGTGGACTAGTTTAGTTTATAAATATTATAGTCGTTATAATTCCACCCATAAGAATAGATATTTTCATGTTATTATCAATTTGTATATAAACATTGATTAAATAATTAAATATTATTCAATCTATTTTAGTGCAGCCGAATAATCGGAGTCGTCGTATTATGACGAATACGAATGACGATTATGAATAATACTTTTTCACCCCTTATGAACGTAATTTAATAGTTATATAATACATTTTAGTCGGCATAAAAAAAAAAATTCAGTCGGCTTATCAGTAAAATATGGTCGCCCTAGTCTAGAAAAAACTGAAATGTGACGCCACTGCTCTAAAGACGGAAAACGCAAAACACATCCGAAAACGAAGTATACATACGGCAGTAAACACAAAAACGCGTGTTTTGAAATTGATTTGTTATTATTCGAATCAAATGTTTGTTCGGTATATAAGCGTCACGATTTTTTTTTTTTTTTTTAATATTTTACTTTTCCACTTTCACTCATTTCGCCGAGTTTATTCTGATTATTTTACCAAGTCGGTTTTACCCGACACGACGACGTGAACGTTTCGATAAATATCTCAAAAGACTTCCGACAAAACGCTAATTACGCGCGTCGGCGCGCAATGTTGTATACGCTGAAAATTTAATTTTATCCCGGTCTCTCGCCCGGCGGAACGTTATGTTTAGCACGTCGAACGTCGTTCACGACGCATTATTGTAATATGTGTTTTAGCCCGCGGCCGATCGTCATCGGTTTACCGGACGCCGTCGATCGGATGCTGCACCACCACCGAAGGCGGCGCGGCGGTAGCAGATCCGGACGTGACGGAAGACGTTCGCGCCGGGATATCACGGGATTTAACTGCGATCGACGACGACGACTACGCGGCCCGAGCGCTATATAACGGCGGTGAAATATATTACGGAAAAAAACCGTTATTTATAGCGTGCGTGACACACACGCACACACACACACACACACGCACACACGACACGATCGCGCGACTTATCCCGGTCGAAGGCGACGGGATTTGACGGGTACGCGCGCGCCTGTAAATATAATATAATGCGCATAACGATATAATAATAATAATAATAATATTATCACGGGAGCCGTATACGATTTTTTGTTTTTATTTTTTTTTTTTTTTACACATATTATGTGTAAAAAATCATAGCGATATCCGCGGTGGATATCGGTCCATGACGGTATATACGTACAATAAATCGGTAAGTCGTCGCAAAGCCGCGAGTGATGGTGGTGCAGGTTACAGGCTACAGCGGAACGTTTGACGCGGCGAACGCGGAAAAATGATAAATCCCGTACAGCAGCCCGCGTTCGTCGACGTAGAAAAATCGTTCGGCGGTGCACGCGCGGCACGGGGGATTACTTTACTAAAAACTCCACTCCCCGCGGCCACTCGATCTATATACCTAATCACTCTATATAATATACAGTTCATCCCCGGCTAACCGCGTCTTTAGTGCGCGTTTTTTTCAGTACACGCCGTCAGCACGTGCTCAAACGACCACCCTGTCCTTGCGCCATTGTACCTGCACAAAGTTCGTAATATATGCCTCTCATGACGACATTGTTCATCTCGGGTTACGTCGGTGACACGACATTTCTCTTTGACCAAACGCCCGACTCTCTCTGATCGTCGACCACACCTCGTTAACCGCGTTATCACGATGAGCCGAAATCCCCCCCCCAAAAAAAAAAAAAAAATCAAATCGGTTATAAAATTGCCAACACTGTCCGAATAAGGCATTCGAGAGGCCCGCCAAAAGATGTGTAAAAATAAAACGCGACAGTCACTTTCATCAGATCCAAAAAATTTAACTCTCACCAATTAAAAATTTAAAAAACAAAACGAAATGCTACTCAAACCAATATGGGTCTATGGCATACTGCAGCTCTGAGGATCAGCAAAACCTGCTAACATCAACAGAATACTGCAAACCTATCAATCCAAAACTCTCAGGCAATAATCACTAAAACACCGTATTACGTTTCCCATCACACACTCCATCACTACCTCTCCGTACCCTTTGTTGCAGACGTGGCTAAAACACACTACAAAAGATTCCGTAACCGTCTTTTAAACCATAGAAGCCCACTTATGCGCGGTATCTCTTCCTTGACTATCCCTGGAAATCCTCACAAATGGCTAAAGCACAAATGGTGTAAAAACCTACTGACTAATACAATTTTAATATTCATGTTTTTTTTTTTCGTTAATATAGTACACCCACTGGGACGCTTCTACGCTCTATTATATTTATCTTGTTATTTAATTTAATTTTTTTTTCTGTACTATCTATTATTTCCTCAATTGTTTTTATTGTTCTTTTTGTATTTTTTTTTTTTTTTACAGTGGTTTCCCGTTGCCCTCTGCACTGTAAGTGAGATGGCGCCCGCTCTCTCTAGACGGTCACTTGTCCAGAGAGAGAGAGAGATCCGCCCATGACCGAGATTTGAACAGGCGACAGTGTGCATCAGCAGTGACGCCACTCGGCTATTCCGTCTCCATTCTTTTTGTATAAGATTGAATAAAAAATTTAATAAAAAAAAAAAAAAAAAAAAAATTAAAAATATAATAGAGTAATGACCATAATATCATCTCGGTCCTCTTACACGAAACATCTCTGTGCACTACTCGATCAGAACATGCACTTTGGTCCATAAGTCCTTCGTAAGAAGAACGATTCATTGTTCTCGGTTCGCAATTCCCGAAACCAGTGTATCTCATAAACTGATGAAACAAGATGGTTCGAACATTGTACATAATATATGCTCGATTCTAACCTACGCCCAACCGGTCAAGTCTGGGATGAAAATATTACATCATTGAATTGGAAAAGACTGAAAATACTTTGAAACGTTGGCCTATTGTTAATAACTGCAGATTCGCCCTGATATGACTTAAACCAGGGGCGTCCGACCTTTCGTGAAGATTTGGCCACATCGTGTGAGCAGAAGTTGTTGTGGGCCGCATGCATTTAAACGATAATAATACATTTTATTTATAATTTCGCCAAAACAATCAACGAGTAAAAATCGTTTTACGAGCTATTAAATTTTGTTTATAATATAACACAAGGAAAACAAATTGAAGTAAGGGCCGTTTTAAAATTTACGGTCGGACACCCCTGACTTGAACACTACCACGACGAAGTCAGCTCTCATTAAATCATTCGATTAATCGATAAAAATCTTCATGTTTGGAGCAAAACACCGTTTTCTCTATAGGAATCGATATTTCATTCATAAACACATCTGTGTCATAGGCCTTACCCATCACCTCAACTATGAAACCAAGTGACGCATATGTGCGGTGTGTCAAACCAGTCGATTCGGCGGCCTGTCGCCGCAGTAGAATCGTTGACACGCCGAGTAACAACACGTGGACATCGAAAAACAACGCCTCAGAACAAGTCAAAGACGGGTTAAAAAAAAAAAAAAAAAAAACGGTTGGGCGTAAACGACAAAAGTTTTGTTCGTGTGGGTGTGCAGTGTGCACACACTCGCCGTGTACGATGAATGCGTTTCATAGCAGATACGACCGCACGTCGTCGTAAATTCTGACGTCGACGACAAAAGGCCGACGCGTGTTCGCTCGACGTACTACTGCGCTAGAAGTACGAAAAACAATTTAATATATTACACCGCCAAAAGCGACGAATAGTGTTCAGCCGACCGGCCGCCGGCGATCGAGAGACGACGCGCGAATAAACAATACACGATACTTTTATTGTCACCATTAGTATTATAATGATCGCCGTCGTCGTTATCGCGTTATCTTCGCGTCGACACAATGGCGAGACGGTCCTAAACGACCGCACGCGAATCCATTATAAATCGATTATCGTTGTTGTTATTATTATCACGTCGGCGCGTTATAAGCTCTCGCCCGCGTATCCTGTCGCGGTCGTCCCAGGACCGAGCGTCGAGTGTCCGGTAAGTCCTTGTATTCGGCTACACTCTGCAAAGTCGGCTTTGACACCGAACGCTATCAGTCGTTTATTGATCTTATGATTTCGTTCTAGTTGACAGCAAAAAATAAAAAATTCGGTAAGACAGTGCCGAAGTGATGGAATTTCGTCGTATATTACGTTTCTATATTATAGAGTGATTACGGGTGGTTTTCTTTGTTTTTGTAATCTAAGCGTTACGACGCATTTTAGGAATCCTTAAATCAGTAGATATTATCTTTTAATTTATTGTACTTTTGAAAAAAAGTTTTGTGTCAATATAACCAAGTTTCCTGACATTCAATTATTGAGCAATTACATTTCATATAAACACCAATTAAAATAGGTAAGAATTTGACGTACGAGTTACCGAATCGTCAACATTGTATATTTAGCCACTCGTAGAAAAAAAATCTCTGTTGACGGTTTTTAAGATTTTTTTTTTTTTATTTCGGTTAGAAACGATCATTGATCAAAAATGTAGAACGTCAATACACATTTCATGGGTAATACTTTATAATTTGTAGTAACAAACCATCTGGTGTGTGCGAAAAGCCGCTTATATAATATATACTTGAGTTGAGACCAGTGATCCTATTATTAATTAATTAATTTATTTATTACAAAATATACGGGTTTCCCCTATAACATTAAAGTACAGTACAATTATTAAGAATGATAGTAGAAAATGTGTATAAAATATTACATGTGAACAATATAATTACAATTAATTTAGACATTAATTTAACATTAATTGAGTAAACAATTAAAACGCATATATCAAACTTAAGAGTTAATATAACAGTGATTTAGAACGTTAAAGGAGGTAATATCCGATATGTAATGCAACGATAATACGGAATAATACTATGTGATTTTTACATTGTATTTTAATTATCTATGTACGATATTATAAAAATCATAATGTCATTACAATATAATAATATTCCTATAAATTATTTGACGCGAATTGAGAAAAAAAAAGGTAGTAGTGGAATAATGATTTTATTCGACTGTTCGATCGTAATCAATAATGAAACGTTGCGTTTAAGTCCCTTGCAGATTCCCATCTGCAAACGAAACGGGCTATTTCGTGAAGCGATATTTTCGGACGAACAGGTGGCCAGCGGCTCTCGTTCAAATCACAAAATGTAGAAAAATAAATCATTACGACTTGTCTTTCCCTATTATACGCCCACGGTTTAACCGACATCGAGAATTCTAGGCACCTAATCGTGAGTTACACTCGCCTACGAACAAGGCACACATCTTACTTCCTCGTCGTTCGTTCGAACTCGATAAAAAACTCAAACCCTTTCCGTATCGGACACCGCGAGGATTCGATTTGTGATTTTGACCATATCTTTTTTCAAATAGCCATCCATCTCTTTTGGCGGAGAACTCCTTTTTTCCTTTTCTTACTAATTCTGTCGGCTATTTCACTCTTCATTCTAATAATCATCTCTAATCGTTTTTAAATTCACGGACGTGGGATCGCCTTCGAACCCCCCCCCCCTGCGGATCTACACCAGAGCCGTTCCACCGGAAACGCGGCTTAGGCAACAAGTAAATTACATTATACAATTAATATTGGGGATGGGTTCTCGAACTCTCAAACAACCCGAACCTTTAAAAAATTCGAACAGTTCGAAGTTCGAGAAAAAGTAAGTTCGAATTTGAATTCGAACATCAGCTCGAATAGTTCGAGTTTAGTGTGTTCGAATATTCGTATAATAATGTTTAAAAATTTATACTTTGAAGTTACTTATCAATTTGAAATATTTAAACAGATTTAACTATAAAGTATAAAGTATAATTACTTAAATTTTACTTATATTATCAATATATCTTCATTTCATGGTGACATAAAGAATAAAAAAGCTGGTAAGTGAGATGATGGTTGTACAAGTTCGTCCTTCGTCCCTTCGGTCCTCGGACAAGATATTGGTGAAGAGTGTATTAAGTTTTAAAGAAATGATGACTCATTTCTTTATTATAAAACTATTTTGAGCAAAGCTTCAGTGTAATATAATATATTATTTATATACTGTTTACGTATTTTTCGGTTATTTGTCTGATTTTTGGTGAGTTTTTTCGTTATTAAACCCTCATAAAATATTCAATTTTTAACTCGTTAGAAATTATCTGTTACCAAAAGATTCGAAACATGTTTTTATATCTATATTCCAAGTTTCATTGTGATCGGACAGACCAAAAAAGATTTATACAGATTTTAAGTTGAAAATTAACGTAAAAACAGTCGATATTCATTTATACGAATTTATATGAATTTGTTAAAACGTGTATAAAAAAAAATCCTGACTAACGATTTTTGAACTTTTGTTAGGATAATTAGGTAGGTATATGAGTAAGGTCATATTAAATTTTCAGAACTTTTTGTCAAATATTTAAAATTATATTACATAAAAACTTTCAAACAATTTGGTAAATTAAAAGTTCTATATTTAAGTCAAAAGTGCTTTAATTGTTCTAAAAATGTTGTCCAATATAAAAAAGTATGTATTTGATATTGGATAAAATTTTCAAGTTTCTAGCTTCAATACTTTTTGATTTATGACTAAATACCTAAAATCTGAACAGTGAAAATCTCGTTTACGGCGGATTTTTACCGTTTTTACTCAGTTTTTCGATCGTTATTCTTGATTATTGGAAAAACTATGGAGATTTTGGAAAAATGACCTCTCTAAAGTACCATCTTAGTTCAATTTCGAATCTAAAAAGTTGCTGGACAAAATTTTTGGACAAGGATTTCTATACGAAAAAGTGTTTACAGAAAAAAAAAAATAAAAAAAAAAATAAAAAAAAAATAAACATCATTGTAAAACCATAAGATCCTTCGCTTCACTCAGAATCTAAAATGTTTAAAAAAAGGTTGTTCAATACATGCTTCAGAATATTAAAATTCGATGTTTTTTTTAAATATTTATCTAGTTAAAGTTAATGGGTCCTATCGTACTAGTTAGTTGTTACTAAGTTAAACATTCATAACTGTACATTATATTTTCTGTATACGTTTTTCGCAAGGTAATTACTTGTCCAAAAGTTTGGACCAGCCACTTTTTGAAATCAGATTTTTATTTATTAATAATACGGCTAATATTGTTATTATCGTTAAATTTTCAAATTTTTTAATTTTTCAAAGTTCGAAAAGTTCAAAAGTTCGAAAAAAGTTCGTCTAAAATTCACATTTGAGAAAAAATGGTAGTTCGAGTTCGAAAAAATTAATGTTCGACCCGTCCCTAATTAATGTACAAGTGTGAAATGTGCGCGATCGTCAACAGAGCGATAAAACCTCAGGCGTCGGAAAAGAACGAAAAATGTCAAGAAAAAAATAGGTACGTACTTGAAACGAAATACGAGACGACGGTAGGTCAAGGTCGGCCGGACCGGTCCGCGTTCGCAGCCACGGCCACCATGAGGTCGTCTCGCAGCGACCAGCCGTCCCGCAGCGGCGGCGGTCGCCGACGAATCGTCGGTCCGTGGCAGTCGCAGCTCCCGAGCTCCTTCGGCGGCGCCGGACTCGGTGGGCCGTCTCCTTCTTCGCGGACCATCGACGACGACGGTCCCGGGCTCGGTCGGTCCACGGAGGCTGACGGTCGCACCTCCACGTCTCTGCCGGTCCGTCTGGCGTCCACGGCGCGTTGGCAGTCGCGCGACGACACTGCGGGGCGAACATGGAACGACGACGTGAGTATTGACTATTATTTTGGACAAACGCTCGGGAACACGAAAAAAAAAAAAAAACAAAAGTCTTGAAAACGTAATATTTTTTTACGGTACACTATGTAATGCAAAAAATTTCGAGTGAAAATCACCCGTTTCTAACGGAGCGTTAACTTACGACTTTTAATCGTCGATAAAGATGATTTTTTTTTTTTGTAAAAATGTTATTTTTGCAGAAAATTTCGCTTTTTAATTTGGCTATTTAGACTTAAATTATCTTTCCGATTTTGTTTTTGAATCAATACCGTACTACAAACTTACGAGTACAATAATGATGACCGTATTTTTTTTTTTAATTTAGTTCCTGAAAATTCAGAATTTAATTTCATAGCTTTATACAAAATTAGAAAACCTATTTTTTGAATCTGATTTTTAGAAAAAATGTTGTAACTTAAAATCAGAATAAAGGTTCATCCGTAAAATTTTCTATGATCTTAAATGTTTTCTGGAAATATTAATATAATATTTTGTTGTTCAATGATCACATCTAATTCGATAGGTATCTCATAAAAAATAAATAAATTACACTAATTTCTTGAAATCATCGTACCTATAAAGTATTGTAATATTATTGTAAATATCATCTAATTAATACATGTTTTCGGAAAAAAAAATTGACTTGAAGTGATTTTGAGTGTCTTTTCGAATTAACTCGTGTCATATGTATATGCAAATATATTTTTTAATTATTTATTTAAGTTTTGAATGGGCCAGGCCCAAGCACATCATAGATATAAAATACAATCGTGTTTAAACATATAAATGATTAATGTTTTCGAAATAAAAAAGCTGGTAAGTGAGATGATGGTGGTACAAGTTAGTCATTCATCCCTTTGGTCCTCGGACAAGATATTGGTGATGAATGTATTAAGTTTTAAAGAAATGATGACTCATTTCTTTAGTATAAAACGATTCTGAGCAAAGCTTCAGTGTAATATAATATATTATTATTTAAATACTGTTTACGTATTTTACGGTTATTTGTATAATTTTTGGTGAGTTTTTTTGTAATTAAACCCTCACAAAATATTCAATTAGATATAACTCAATTAAACTTCAATTGTTATAACAATTATAACTCAATAGAAATAAACTTAAAAGAAATCAGACAATATCGAAAAAAATCGTATAATAATTTATTAAAGTGTGTATAAAAAAAAATCCTGACTAACGATTTTTGAACTTTTGTTAGGATAATTAGGTAGGTATATGAGTAAGGTCATATTAAATTTTCAGAACTTTTTGTCAAATATTTAAAATGTTATTACATAAAAACTTTCAAACAATTTGGTAAATTAAAAGTTCTGTATTTAAGTCAAAAGTGCTATAATTGTTCTGAAAATGTTGTCCTATATAAAAAAGTATGTATTTGATATTGGATAAAATTTTCAAGTTTCTATCTTCAATACTTTTCGATTTATGACTAAATACCTAAAATCTGAACAGTGAAAATCTCGTTTACGGCGGATTTTTACCGATTTTACCGATTTTACTCAGTTTTTCGATCGTTATTCTTGATTACTGGAAAAACTATGGAGATTTTGGAAAAATGACCTCTCTAAAGTACCATCTCAGTTCAATTTCGAATCTAAAAAGTTGCTGGACGAAACTTTTGGACAAGGATTTCTATACGAAAAAGTGTTTACAGAAAAAAAAAATTAAAAAAAATAAATAAATAAAAAAAATAAATAAACATCATTGTAAAACCATAAGATCCTTCGCTTCACTCAGAATCTAAAAATCGATCGATGGAATTAGAACGTGTTTCCAGTAATTATTGTGATAACGGAAAAAAGACTCTGTAGTACCAACCCCGGATTCGTGTATTACATACCGTGGCGTACTTGGTCCGCTATTTTCTTGCAAAATATCGACACGTTTTTCACCGTATTCGCGGTGTTTTCATTTCGCGGCGTTGTCGTGAACACGGAGTGAGCAGAAGTCACTATGAGTAGCGCGTATATAATTTCAGTCTGTGACTTCATAACGCTCCGATATGATAAAACGAGAGAGTATCAGTCACAAACGCGCAGACTTTTGACTGACGACAGCCGTCGAGTTGACTCGTTCGGTCCACCGATTTATCGTCGCTATAACGACACTTCGTCATGAACAACGCTCGCCCGATATGAATAATATAATATTTATTTCGTTTCGTGTCGTCCAACGAACCTCGTATAAAACCGTGCCTCGTGCTGTACTCGAATAACCATCAAACAGAACATGAAACAATAAACGAGCCCGAAAACGGCATTGATCGCTATGATAGTTTGTGTAACGAAACCGCGGTAGTCGATGCTACCTACCGTCTTCTGATTTTTGCACAGAGTGAAAACCGAAACCGTATTATTTAGATCCTCATATTGCGTACATAAAACTCTGACGATTCGTGACCGGGTTAGGACTGTGCGATTATTTCGATTAATCGATTATTACCATCGATTACTTTTAAAAAATTTAAAAATATCTAATAATCGAAATCACCGTATTATCGAAATAACCGAACATGCCAGCCAGCTTATTTTTTTATCTATGAATGAAGGGACTATACCTAAACCAGCGTTTTAAATACATTTTATTTTATTTTTAGCTTTATGGTTGATAATGTGTTCTTTTTTTTTCAATAATAAAACTTTAAATAGCGTTATTATTTGATTACTACTGTTGTTAAAATACCTATTCTATAATAAATTATTCGATTATTAATCGATTTTTCTATGATAAAATGGAATAATCGATTAATCGACTATTATGGAGAAAAAAATAATCGCGCAGTCCTAGACCGTGTAGGACTAAACGAATCCGGGCGTTATTCGGTCGAACCACTTCGATTGATCTCGATGCATAGTTTACGACGCACGTAGTACGTAATGTTTCCAGCGAAGTTTTGAATCAGACAAAACTTCCGTCGCGAAAACGATAATTTCGTATTATAACAGTCTAATAACTTGTGAATCGGATATTTTTTAAATTTTAAATCAACAAAAAATTTACGGTATATAAACGTCGGAGTAAACACGATATAATCTTGAGATATTTTTTAGCGCGTTTTTATTACATATCGGTTATTTATTATAAGATGACTAAATTTTTACCTCACGGCCGGGATAGCGACTGCCGTTTTAATAAAACAGTTTACAGACATATAAAATAATGCTTCGATCGACGGATAACATGGCAACAAAAAAACGATACGTAATATATAAGAATTTTTTTTTTATGATAAAACGCTGAGGATCTCGGTAAAACTATGGCGGCAGACAAGACGGGGAAAATTTATCAGTACACGGGGTGAAAAATCGCTGAATTCCAGAGTTCGAATTAAAATAATAATATTCAGAATTGTTCAATTTATACGGGTATATATATTACACAGAGACCTGCACGAATAAGTTCAATATTTATTACGTTTACGAATACCGTAGATAAAATAAAATAAATCACGGTATCATTTTTATTATTATTTTATTTTGTTTTATCACTGAACATTAAACATCAACAATGATGATTTTGCCGTCAGTCACACTCCAGATAATTCCAGAAACAAATCGTATTCGATCTAATAAAAATGTTCTACTTTCGATTGGTGTTTTTGTATTATTATTATCTACTACTATATATATCCAATTATCGTATACTGACTTTTTAGTAAAATAAAAATTATTAAATCGATTACAATAATTTCCAATTTCGAGTATCACAATTTACGTAGAAAAATTAAAAGTCTATTACTTACTTAAAAGCCATTTTTCTCACCACATGTATTTATCGCTCGCCGGACACGATAATGGCTATGGGTGTATTCAACTTTAAACTAACGAAAAACCATTTATTTAATAAAACGATTCTGAGCAAAGCTTTAATACAACAATGCGACGTTAATATATTTTACTATTTTTGGCGTAATTGTCAGTAGGTTTATTAAAAACTTGTTTAAAATTGTCTTGTTTGACATGGAAAACATTTTTTTACAATCAAACGATTCAAAACGTCTTGTTCTATCTAAATCCAAAAGTTAATGATGAGAGGATAGCGCAATCGTTTTTACATACATTTTAAACTTGAAAATTGATGTAAAAACAACCTATTTTGGAAAAATCGAATAATACTCGTAATTTAGTTGAACGACTATAAAAAAAAATTCCTATTCACGATTTTAGAAAATTTTTCATCGTTATTAGTTAAATTTATGAGTATGATCATATTAAATTTTCAGAACTTTTTGTCTTATATTAAAAATTTTAATTAAGATAAACTTTAAGAACAAAGTGTTTTCAAAGTTTTATTTTTTGTCCAAAAGTTGTCATTTTTTTTTTTGTTTTTACTTTTGTAAAGCATGTAGAAATACGTCATTTATACACGATTAAATTTAAAAGTTTTTAGTCACATTGAATTCGGAGTTAAGTTAGTCTAAATAACTAAAAATGATTTGGTGTAAGTGTCGTTTACTGGAAATTTTACCGTTTTTACTCGGTATTTCTTCGTGCTGGGGAAAAAATATTGAGGGGAGATAAAAATTAATCCTCAGACCACCATCTTAATGTGATTTATGATCTGCGGAGTAGCTGGATGAGATTTTCGGACAAATTTAATAGTACTAAAAAAACATTACAAAACATCATTGTTAAACCAACATCCTCCAATTTCACCCAGAGTACAAAATATTAATATTACGTATAGTCTTAGAAATAACATCATTATTTCGAGTTGATTCGCTATCATAATTACTTTCAAATTATTTCAAAATGTCATTATTATATTTGTCAGTGATCGTCAGTGAGAGCATTCACACTGCACGTATTTACTTATACTTATAATATAACTTACGTATATACTATGCTTATAACATGTTTGTAAACTTAACTTGTAAATTGGTATCAATAAATATTATTATTATTATTATTATTAAATATACTCGTAGTTGACTCAACTGTGGTCGATATCAGTTTCCATGTTGGCCACTGCAGCTAGTCGTAATATTATTTTTATTTTTCTTCAATATAACACGACTTTACGTTTGGATCTCAAATAAGACGATATTAATTTAAAAAAAAAAAATTAAAATAATAGTAAATAATGGAAAAGCCATTAGCTTATGTATCGGCATTTTTAAGATGATTTGAATTTCAAAGTAAGTAAATATTAACATAAAAACAAAAAAAAAAAAACAAAACAAAAACCAATTAATTTCTACCGTTGACGTGATGGTATTGTAAATTAAATTTTATGACTGCACTTCTTTTCAATGTTGATTTTACTCTTTGGAAAATAAAAATAAAAAAAAAAAAAAGTGAAAAAATACTGTTATTAACATAACGGCGAGACCGACTTTAGGACGAATATTAACCGTCGTAATATGATTATCACTACGGTTTTGTTGAACTAGTCGTACACTTAAGACGTATAGTTTATTTATGACGGTCTGTTTTTTTATGGAAACGTATAATTGTTACGGGGTAGTACTATTGTGTACACGTGAGTCCGTTTGAGACCCGACAAAACACTCGCGTTACAGTGTTGTACCTCCGTGACGTTCAGACGTTATTCGTTAGTGAGCAAAACGTTGTGCCCGTGAATATTTACTCCTCGGCGAAACATCGCTAGTGTTATCATAATTATTATTTTCTCGTTGCTCGTAAACGTACGATTTGTTTCTCTTTGAGCAATTTCATCGGAGACATAGTTTTAGAGTTTTTTTTTCCGCGTGTATGCATTTATATGAGTAGTACATTTTCAAAACTAATTATCTACATAAAAAAAAAAACTGTTATAAAAGTCTTAATTAATTATAGATTAGTAATGGAAGTTTTTTTTTCTTATATTTCAAATTGAATTTTTTTAAATGATTTACATCAATAATTCTATTCCCCTTGTTAAGGCGTTTGATTTGAGGTGTCACATACGAATTTTTTCGGTAAAAAATATTTACTGATAAAAAAATAATTGGTAAATTTACCGAGCTTACATCTCTATAAAATAATGTGTATACCGCGTCGATCGAATCTTTGAGACGTGCGTGCAACGTCCGTTGTAAGATTGCATTATTACGAAGGGAGATAATATCATTTTACTGGTAAAACCTGATCTCAGAAAGCCTCTCGTTTAAAGTGTTGTGAAAGTGCAGTGTTTTGATAGGTTCAATACCCTGCATATTTACTCGGGATCGAAAAACCGTTTAACTAAACAAACAGACGAATTCATAAAGGTAATGATGTGCCGTTATCGTTTTTACTTCAAAATGTTCAGCTCTCTATTCAGCGATTCTTACCCCCTCATAATGCATTAAACACGCTTGTATCATATCGGCCGATCATCGAATAACTAATGTGATACTCGCCAACGATCTACCCGTATATTGTAATACACACACACACACACACACACACACACACACACACACACACACACACACACACACACACACACACACACACACACACACACACACACATATATGCGTTGAAATTTTATCATATTTTATGTCGGTGAGGATATGTGTAAAACTAATAAGTACTAAAATGATATATTATGCTAAAAATTTATTCTAAACGTGTAAAAAATTTAACACATCAATTAAAATAAAGCCATTTACGCACAAACACTATTATAATTCTGCTAAAACCATAAATATCAAGTTAAGAGTTAAACTTTAAATGAATATTCATGACGGCTGATGCACGAAGGAAAAATGGGAAAAATATCTAAACTTCTCAATTCATACAGGAGACGACCAAAATCCCTATCAGTCTGTACACCTAGACTCAGATCAGTCCGACAATTAATCGTATTCAGGAGTTAAAGAAAGATTTTCTCTGCGTGTTGTTTACGTCGATATTGACGTTTTTTGATATTTATCAGAGTGTTTATGTGGACACTGTTATTAAAAGTACTTAAGTATATCAAAAAGATTACCGTTAGTCTTGTGAATATCACAAGTCTTCTCTAGGTGTCACGTAATAATTGATAGTAAATTAACATCAAATACCAAAAATATCCAGGTATCATTCAAGGAACACAAAATAATTAAATTACTTATATACAATAACGACGTATAGAAAATCAAAATAAAAGTTGAATTAAAATAATATTGTATGTAAAAGATAAATCATTTATTTTGTCTAGCGATTTTGAGAAAAAGGTTTTTTCAATTTATACCGTTTACATATTTTACAATTTTGAGTCTAATATTCAGTTATTTTTTCGTAACCATTCAAAAAGAACTAGTCTTTTACCAAAGTTGTTTCCATGACGGCTACTCGCTAGTAAAACGACGTGTTTTTAAAGTTTTATTTTTGATCCAAGATATGTCAATTTTTTTAAATGTTTTTTCAAGTATTTTACAATGTGTCATTTATATACGACGGACGTTTCATGTTTCTCGCAAAATTATTTTTAAACTTGTGACTAAACAACTAAAATCGATTTAGTAAACGTCTAGTTTACAGTCAATTTTACCGTTCACACTCGGTTTGTCGACAGTTTTTCCTTGCGTTTGGAAAAACGATTAAAAAGATACCAAAATTAACATTTAAAGTACCATCTAAACGCGACTTTCAACCTATTGAGTTGCTAGATGAACAATTTGAAGAAAGTTCAACGTATCAAAAAGTATCCCAAAAATAAAAGTTTGATTCCTTTTTTTTTAATTATTATTATTATTATTATTATTATAAGCGAAATTATGATTTATTACGGTATTCAAAATGTATACAACAAGTCAGTAATTTGATTTGGTATTTACCAAATATTGAAATTAGTTTTTAACACGAGGAGGAGTCATAAAATGTTGACATCTCTTGCGTATTAAATTATTAATTAAATTAGAATATAGGAAAAAAAAAAATGTCATTGAAAAATTGATAAATCTTTCGCTTCACTCAGTCTCAAATCACTCGCCATCATCGATTATCTGTACAAAACACATTTACGAGTATAACGTCTTTGGAATAAATGACAAACATTGATTTTTCTCAATATTTATGACTGGATTTTCGGAGTTAAAGATTAGACGCGTGACCGTCCACGGCGTCATTTTCGCAATCAGAACGAAATAAACGCAAACGAAAACAATCAAGTCTTCGGATAGAAACGTCCGTTTTAAAAATTACCAAAACGGAAGTGTCTCAACGGAAATTACGTTCAACTGACATCGTTGTGTGTATTTTATAATCATACGTGATTCACGCGAGAGTGGACCGCCGTAGCGTACTAAAACGCGTGTGCGACCGGATCGGTGTCTTTTTTTTTTATTTATCGCACGACCGCCACAAGTAAGCCCTGTGATGCGCTAGTGTGTGTGTGTGTGTGTGTGTGTGTGTGTGTGTGTGTGTGTGTGTGTGTGTGTGTGTGTGTGTGTGTGTGTGTGTGTGTGTGTGTGTGGGAGGGTAAGGTCGGGGGTGACGGGCGGCCGACGCGGCTTCCGTTTCGGCACATCAATTCGGACGAGCTCCCCTCGTCCCCGGCTCGACCCTGCCGGCGGTTACGTCCCCGGACGAAGCGAAACAACGGTCCGTGCGAAAAATCGGTCCGATAAATTTTCCCGAACTCCTCCACCGCCGCCACCGCCACCGGTCCGAAAAGTGTCGCCGTGTTTTACTGTTGTTGTTGTTGTTGTTGTTGTTGTTGTTGATGTTGTCGCCGTCGTAGTCGTATTCATCGTCGTGGAGGCGGTCGTGGAGGCGGTCGTGGTGGTCGTCGTCGGCGCGGTGTTCTCAACCGTGTTTTCGCGAGCAATTAAAAAAAGTTCGGGCAACGCGACGCATGTGGCGGCGGTGGCGCGAGCGCGCGTGCGACCGAGCGGCGCTGTCACACGACGTGCGACGCGGCGGAGACTACCCCGATTCCTCACCCCCTCACCCCATTTATCCCTCGTCCTTACCCTCGTGTCCTCTCGCCCTTCCCCCCTCGTGTCTACCGCGGGGCGAATTTGCGTTTACAGCGGGCACGCGGCAAAACGACCGAACCGCGAACACGCGTCCGCGAAGTTCGACGCGCGCAATAACTTATCGGTGACAAAACGATAAATCGAACGACGGGCCGTGCGACCGCCGACGCACGCACGCGCACGCGCTCACCGACTCTGGACGCGGCAGGGTGTGTCGAGCCTCTTGACGGGCGAAAGAGCGACGTTCGGTCGAGTATCGAGTGTTCAGAAACATAATATTATGCGAACAAAACATTGGTCTTAAAATCATCAGATTTCATGAATTTTCACTGCGAAAACGATCCGTTTTTATTGTGACATCGACTAAGCTGTTGTTTCGAAATCGCAGTTTCATGAGGAAATTAAGATTTTGGCCAAAACAGTCACTTACGCCCTTTTGCTCATTAGGGCTCGATATAATTATTGGGTTATTACGTGTGCCACGCGCGTGTTGTGCTCGAATCATTGGCGAGGAGGTACGAGGTAGACACAGGGAGACGTGTATCCCTCTCCTCCAATCGTTCATTTTTTTACTTTTCGAAAAACCCTATTCCGTCTATTTGTTCGATTTTTTTTTTTCAGAAAAGTTTTTCAGTATACCTTTATCGAACAAAAATATTATTTCGATATCGTAAATATGTAATTTAATTATTAATAATTTTGATTTCGTAAAGTTTGATAAGATACTCAAATCCAATTTTATGAATTATTTACGATTCTGAGTTCGATCATATTAGCAGATATATTCAACATAGATCTCATAACAGGTACATTAAATACCAAGGACTATAGAGTAATAATTGTCAATGGACATAGATATTTTGATTTATACTCTATGGTACTCATGGCTCTATGGACCTTATTAATTGTCGTTACATAGTTATATCAATATTTGTACCATGGATACCTAAAGACGTCTTAATTAATTGTTTATTAATAAATTATGCTTTGCGATTATGATTAATAACGATAAAAAATATTATTTAATATCACATCTGTGTGTACATTTATATAAAATAACACAACTACCATGCATTTCCGACAGTTATAATTAATCGTATTAAAATGTATAACAATTACTAAAGAAATATCCATTATAATAATTAATTTTAAATAATTTTTATTCGTGAATTCTATTATGATAATTTATTGAAAACTAACAGTTGGATATGTAGTAGGCAAAACATTGTAAAAGATAATATTATTTTTTAATTCATGAGTTTCTCTTATTTTATTTTCCCAACACGAGAAATACACGTGTGTGTGTGTGTGTGTATGTACAGTCCTCGACGGAATGTTTTATCCCGAGATATCCGTGCTAACCACACGCCGCCACTGTGGGGTCAGTCGGGATTTGACGGATATATGGTTTATTTATTCGACACCCGTCGTGGCGGCGGCGGTGCGTGCTGTTATCATAACGTCACGTTTTTTATACCCGTCAACCGATATGCACGCCGCTAGTGCGAGTGTGCCTATATATTATACGCAGCACGGGTCTCGTGAAGTCGATCTTATCGCGAGACCGTTGATGCTAAGCTTATCGCCGGCACGGGTCGAGATATCCGTTTCTGGTTTCGTGAATAATTATTACGCCGGGCCACGTATTTTCGTCCACGAAACACGTACAAATAAAATTATAAACGCTCGGAATTATTTTCGTCGTAGAAGAGTTCTAGTCGACTTTTTCGGTACTGTCGATTGAAAAAATATCTTTTTTTTTTTTGTTATAAATCCGTAGATTTATTTGTCGCAGCTCTCCATGCTTCTCTATCGTAGCACAATTCTTTTAGATCCTTGTAACTTCCCTTATTCGTATCCTGCATTATCTGTGTCATGTATTCTGCTCTTGGTCTTCCTCTTGCAATGTGTCCCTCAACATCTCCTTCAATTATTTTCTTTAATAAGCTTTCATGCCTTAATATGTGTCCTATCATCTTGCCTCTTCTTGATTGAATACTTTTCCATATTTGTCGTTGTTCCTTTATTTTGCCTAGTACTTCTTTATTCGTTACCTTCTCATTCCATGATATTTTAAGCATTTTCCTGTAGCACCACATCTCGAAGGCTTCTAGTCTATTTCTCTCCGTTGAGTTTATTGTCCAGGTTTCGGATCCAAAGAGCGCTACGCTCCAAATATAACTTTTTAGGAATTTCTTCCTTATCTCCAGACTGACACTTTTGGTAGTTAGTATGTGGCTTTTGTCTAGAAATGCTCTTTTTGCCTGTGCTATCCTACAGATTATATTTGTTTTGCTGCGGCCATCCTCTGTTATATTGCTTCCTAGGTATGTGAATTGTTGCACTTGCTTTATTTGTTCATTGTCAATATTTATGTTGAGTATGGTTTGCAGTAAAACTAATCCTGTTCGAAAAAAAAACATGCATTTAAAATTATGTCACTCGGACTTCCAATGCATATTAACATACGTGGACTGTTTGTTCAACAATTATGTGACTTGAAAATTATCACCGAGGTGAAACTAGATGGGACGGACTTGCAGGGCCGTAGAGAGAAAAGTTTCGGCCCGGGAGGGAAATTCTTCAGGGCCCCTATCAGTGTTAGTTCCAGGAGCTCACCCCCTAAAAATCTCCCATGACCAAACACATTTCAAATATGTTTACTTTATATATTGTAAGTAAAAAAGTGAAAATACAAATTTGTAAATAATTTGTTTTTTTTTTTTTTTTTTGATTAAATTGCTTTTTAAATCATTTTATAATGTCATTTATAATATCTCACATTACACAATAGTGTTATATAATACATCTATAATTAATTTCTACAAATTGATGCAAATGATTTTACACTGTTGGAATTCTAGAATGTTCGCGGACCATCATTATCTAGGGGAAAACGGTATTCCACAGTTATTGGCGCTCGAATACGTTTTCGAATCTAATAAAAAGTATGAATTTAGCTTTCGACCGCGACAGACGATGTAGTAGTAAACAAAATGCAGATACGCCAGCCGAAAGCGCGGCGTGTTCGTTCTCTCCGACAATATAATATGTATCGATAAAAAAAGGGTTAAATAAAAATATTTATTTACAATTTGAAGAATAACTTTAACGTGTTGGTCTTCCTTTACATCCCTAACAGTTCAGGTGTGGGATTCGTCTCGTACAACACCAATTAGTATTTATATATAAGTATTTTTTGAAATTCAATATACACATATTATATATTATCATTTGGTTAATATACCGTCAGCCAAAATGTGTAATTAGGCAAAAAACGATTTTTTGAAATGAATAATTAATTACGGCCTCTAGTTTTTCGGGCCCCTTAAAAAGTTCGGGCCCGATAGGAATCCTATCCTACCTCCCCTCCCATGTCGACAGGCCTGCAGATTTGTACATCCAAATGTATTTAATACGAATAATCACGCCTCAATCACCAGAAGAAGTGTAATAATGCGTCCATAAACACTGCAATTTAATATTTATTCCAGTGCACGTGTTCTAACCATAAATGAATTAACACTTTCAGTTCCCAAATTAAATAATTTAATTTTTTGTTTAAATTTTGGATTCTAAATTGGGCGAACGATCTATTTGTTTTACAACAATGTTTGTTTATATGATTATTATTATTTTATATACTTTTAGGAGCACTTGAATTTTTTTCAAAAAGTTCGTTAAAAATTGCATATTTTTTTTGAGACGTGAGGAAAAACTGCCAAAAGACCGAACAAAAACATTGTAATTTGACGTTATCAGAATACACGGAAATGTGTATTCGATACTTTCGTTAGCAATTTAGTATTGTTATGGGATGAAGATCAATCAATGATTTAAACAATATTAATCAATAATAATGCCATTAGCACCTTTCCTAAATAAATAATCTAATTTAAAAAAAAAAAAAAAAAAAGGTAAAATTATCGACTAACAATGAGTAATGGCGTACTAAATGTTTTTAGTCTAGTGTTTTTTCCCCGGAGGGACGTATACCTATGTAATCTGTATTTAAACGTAAACCCACCTGTGAATAATTGGCTTCATTATTATATACGGTGATAAAACGCGTATTACATGCACGGACAATAAAGCCAACTAAAATATTTACAGTGATGCCGTTACGGCATTTATGGAATAGTTGAAACACGATCCGTAAAGAATATCGCAGTCGTCGAATGCAGTCATGCGTATATAGAGTCGATCGGAGCCCACTAGGGATTTGTAATCTCCACCGAACGCTATGAAATGAACACTCTGAAAAGTTTTTTTTTTCTTTCTATTATTTATACTCTTTAAACGAAAATGTTTTATCGCGTTTGCAAATCACGAATCTCGAGAATAAATTAAAATTTCCGCTTCTACTCACATCTCCGTGCGATGAAAAAAAAAAGCATTTGTGGAATAACTATACAATATAGTATTATACACTATAATATATACATGTATTTTTTTTTAACACGAGATAATTAATGTGAAAGCACGATTTTAGTCCAATAATAATTATTATGACAACGATAAAATGTCATAAAAAAAAAGACTGCACGCGTAATCTTAATAGTAAATGGAAGTGTAAACAATAAAACGCGTCAGGTATACAAGACAAATAAATTAAAAATAACTCAATTTTAGATTTGGAGCAAAGCGAAGGTGTGCCACCGTACACGAGTTTTACCACGGCCTGTATATTTTCAATTTCGTTTTTTTGTCTGTTATAATGTTAAATGGAGTAAAAGTGATCTGCAAAAATTTCGTTCTACCCCTATGCGTAGATTAGATACGTATTTTTCGACTTACCATTTTCAAAAAGTTACTTTTGAAAATTATATATGACTTTTCCCAAGGGGATACTGCTTAATTATCATTATTATTTTGTTGTAAAAAAATCATACTTGAAATTTAAACTAGATTTTCATGAAATTAATTTAATTTATTTAGGTGTATAATTATTAATTTAAAAAATAACGACACCAGAAGCTTGACATTTTTATTTGTTATCTAAATAACTATAGGAATACTTAAAATTTGACAATTTACAAACAAAATACTCCTTTTAAGGTAAATTTATACGTTTAAAATATCAAATTGGTTTTCAAAGTTTCTTCGAACATGTTCTTTTCGAGACGTTATACGTACCAGCTTGATAAACGATTGTCGTATGTATTTTAAGTTTGAATTTTGACTTAGACGACTTAAATCACAAAAAAATGGTAGATTATTTTTCGTTATTATTTTATAACTCAGTGAATTCTGGTCGTAGTGTTGAAAAGTTTATACAAGCTTTATTAATTATTCATCGAGTCGACTTTTTTAAACATTTTAATAAATAACGGTTTTATGAATTTTCATACAAAAGCTCTTAAGACGACAAAAACGGCATAAATGAATCATAAAGTCGACTTAATAATCACCTATATTCTTGTCTCTCACTACACTAAAACTTGTATTCCTCGATAAGAACCGAATGGTTCACCGATTATTCACTTAGGTATTAATATTACAAAGTACTTATTCAGGTAAAATCGAATTGATTCCGGGCTACATTTGAGTTTTGGATGTTTGAACTGAGTCCGGTTTATTTTCTCGACATGTTTTATTAGTTTGAATTGAGTCAATAGACAATATACTGTGACTATATAATATGTATTATAGTCGGTAACGATCTTAAACCTCGCACGGCGTGAAATATACGCAACGATAAGGCGTATCTGTCAACGGCTCAGTGGTATATACACGTTAAACGTTCGCACATTTCAGCAGTTTTTGATAAATTAATTACATTTTTACGTTCATCACAATTAGGTGTTTAAACAATTTCGAAAAACGATCAAAGATAAAAGTCATCTGGTTTTTCGAGCCGTTTGTAAACAGTGTACACCAAACACGTGATTTTTAAAAGACTAATCAGCTACGACCTCTACATCGGTATCGCCTAGATAACGTTAATTGGTCGAAGGGAATCGATTCAAACCACCAAAAAATATTTTGTCAGACTCAGTTCCGACAACCCGAAAGTATTCGTGGGTGACTCAATTCTATACATAACCGAGTCATTAATTTTTAGTCAACAATACTAGTATAGCAGCTGTCGGTTTTTTTAGATTTGACAATATCTCAACTTTAAATATTCACTGTGGTATATGGATTATTACGAAATATTAAAGATATATATAGAAAACGATGCCTTGGCAGGTGGTTTAGTTTCGTTATATAATCGTCTTTTACAAATTAAAGTCACGTTTCCGAGATACAGGCATACTCCGTTTTCCTCATTTCGGCGCGAGATGCTTGAATGAATAAAGCAAATTCATTATCCTCGAAATAACCTATTATTATTAACGATAAAAAAAAAAAAGAAACACTAACTCAAAACATGTCAGTAATCTTGATCGTTCATTATAATAATCTGTAATACACCTACTATAAATCCATTTTAATATTAAATATATAAATATATATGTATGTATGTATGTATATATATTATATACCTTAAACTCGTGATATAATATATATTTAAATTAATTAATATACAAATATATACAAGCTATTTGTTTTAATGATGATATTATGAAGACTGTCAATAGATTAACTTCAGTTTTTCTGCTGTAAATATTATACTTTGTTTGTATACAGTTGATTTTGATCGGATATAACACACAATATTCGTTTTATTTTGGTTTACGTTATTAAGGCTTAATTCAACCCGACGTAGTGTGTGTGTGTGTGTGTGTGTGTGTGTGTGTGTGTGTGTGTGTGTGTGTGTGTGTGTGTGTGTGTGTAAAACGTGACTTCCTCGTGAATATTATACGCGCTGATCGAATAAAAACGGTAATTTTTCGAACTAATTTACTGTAAAATATATTATCGACTTGAGACGAGTGCACCGCCGTCGTATTCTGAGACGCATCCGAGTGGAAGGGGAATGTGATTTTCTCAAACCGTTTGCCGGTGAGAACACAGCTAAGTATACAATAGTACGTCCATTGTACAATGCGCCTGTGGATTCGGGTTTAACGTCAACGCCGTGTTTGGATTTGAAAATACTTCACACATACAATCTGTTGGCTGCAGAGCGAACGTGCAGGCCACTAACTTTATCCGTTGTCCATAGGTCGTCGGCAGTGTTGGGATTAGATAAGTACTTTTTTATCTAGATAAAGATAAAGATAGTATGACATAAAACTATCTCGATAAAGATAAAAGATAACTAAATCAAAATTTATCTAGATAAAGATAAAAGATAAATACTTTTTATCTAGATAAAAAAATAGATAATTTTTTTTAATTCCTACTTTAAAGCAGGGTCATCATTTCAATATTTTCTAGGGTAGGGGCGTAGGGCATTATGTTGAGACGTAAGTATAAAACTACCTTTCACTTCTTAGGCATCCAACCAGTGACGCCACTAGCACTAAATTTTAGGGAGGGATATTTTTGTCTATGGTCCTATCTCAGTATTATGCCACAGGTAAGATATATATTTTTTTTTTGGTGGGGAGAAAATATTATCGTGAAAAAACTATATAACACGACACTTCACAATCATTTTGAACCTTAACAACAGTTTTAGTATGTATTTAAATTTTTATAAGTAGATATACAATATTTTTATTAGGTAAAATACATATAATATAATTTACATCAATAATTTTTTCATTAATTTAATGTTGACGACGGTTGACGAGTCATCAACATAACATAACAATGAACTGTAGGTTTATTCTATATTTGAGCACCTACCAAGTTCCAGGCCCCTAGCAAAAAGATAAATAATGAATAATACCTTATAGCCAATAGGTATATAGTATTATTAGGAACAAACAATTTTTTACTCAGATGACTTAAAAAGTCAAATTTAAAGTATTAATTATCAAAAAAATTAATTGACAATGAAAACCAATATATATATATATTTTTTTTTTTGTATAGAGAATTAGAGACTTATAATTTATCTAGATAAATTTATTTAGATGGATGAAATTTTTATCTTAGATAATCTTTTAGATAAAATGAAATTATTTATCTAGATAAGATAAAAGATAACTAAATAATTATCTAGATAATTTATCTAGATAAATTTATCTAGATAAGTCCCAACACTGGTCGTCGGACGATCGATGTCGATCGCGTCGGGCGTGTCATGGCGGCAAAGCGTACGATAAAATGATCGAGTGAACCGGCGTAATAACAATATTATAATATAAAATACGTATCGTCGACGATTCGGTGGAAGACGTGAGCAGATGCAACTCCGCGACCGTTTTAAGCGACGCGAAATATGCGCACGATTAGGACACACGGTTACTTAATGTGCTCACTGAAACGTTTTGCGCGTTCGGTGCGCGTTGAAAATCGCCGAGCCGAGAAAAATATTCTTTTAAAACTACGTTTGCCGACCCGTCGTATATTCATATATATATATATATATATATATATATATATATATATATGCTGATGTTATTGTGCAGCGTATAAAAATATAGTTGGTTGTTTTATTTTTCTTTTTCGGCGCGCGTTCTCCTGACCTCGTCGACTTGATTTATTAAGTTTTCGCTAAATGCGCGCGCGCACGCCAACCCGAAATCCAGATAAAATAAAAGAAACAATTAAACGCGCGGCAACTTAACAGTCTCTCAGACATGGAAACTTTTCTTAGCTCTTTCCGTTTTCGTTTTCATTTTTTTTTTTTTTTTTTTATATTCTCTCTTTGACCGTTATTATTTTGGGCGTATTTTCTTTTTAATTTTTTTACGCGTTTCCGCGTTATCACACTCGGTGAATTTAATTAAAAACCCGTCGTGAATATGCCACCTACTGTGGCGGCGGCGACGGACCGGAACGGGAAAGGAGCGCGCGCGTGGCACGGAAGTCGCGGTGTATCGGAATTAAAAAGTCGCTCTGCGCGTTGGTACACGGAAAAGGGGCACGCGGCCGTCACCGCCGCCGCCGCCGTGTGAGAGTTTTGCGCCGCCGCCGACGACGACGGTAAATCAAGAGCCGCGTCTCCCGCGCGCGAGTAGATGTTCATCACCCGGTGGTCCTATTCACAAAAGAAAACTATTTAAACCCGCGACGATAACATGCAGCCGCGGCCGGGATGAAAGGACGACGGGGACGAGACGGCAGCGGCGGCGGCGGTGGCACGAGGATAATACGAGGTTACGGCGGCCGCGAGACGAACGGGCAACGTTTTTTTTTTCTTTTCCCTTTTTTTTCCCCCTCCGCTATCTGCCCACCCGTTCCCCGTTCCGCTCTCGATCCTTCCTCCCACCCACCTTTCCCGGGGGTGAGCTGAGCGCGCGCCGCAGCACGCTCCTCGTCGTCGTCGTCGTCGTCGTCGTCGGAGACTAAAATTCTTTTATGTTTCGCGGTAGGATAGTTATAAATCCTTCCGAAACCGGCCCCCCCGTAATTGAATCTCTTTTGTTGTCAGTTTGGGATGGATACACGTCTATAAAACAACCGCCGGGGTCTGGAAATAAGAACGCGGAGAAAGAGGAGAATGGCGGAGGAGCGACGGAGAGAGCGGAGGAAGACGGAAGCTGCAGAACCGACGGAAGAAGAGAAAATAACGGCGGAGCCGGGCCGGGAAGACGAAAAAGTAGTGGCGGAGGAGGAGAGGGAGAGAGAAAAAAATTAATAATATATGTTATTAAAGGTTTGCGCGGAAAAAGATATATACCCCGTATAGACGTTTTCTTTTGTTACTGTGTATGTATATACATATATACGTACAACGTAATACACGTACCTGCACGGTCGCGTTAATACTCTTGTCGGTCGTGTTCTGCCGTTTTCCGTACGTAACCGACTCCTATCACCGCGGTTCTCGCCGTCACGTATTTATTTTTTATTACAATTATTCGGTTTTATATTTTATTTGTTTGGGGTTTTTTTCATTTTTTTCATTTTATTTTTTTTTCACTTTATCCGGCCAGTGATTACTTCTGTTTCACGCCACCGCTTCTCGATCGGATTTCACATCGGAGCAATAATACGTTCCCACGAGAAACGCATAGCTCACACACACACACACACACACACACACACACACACACACACACACACACACACACACACACACACACACACACACCGGTACGTTCGTATAAAACAGACGGATATGACTATTGCATAATGCACGCGTTATCCTAGACAAAACTCCAACTTTCGTTCGACTGGCGCAGTAACTCACGTCGGGAAACCACGGCTGCGTGGTGTAGTTGAATTACGAAAGAGAAACGTCAATTTGCCGACAAACGATGTGAGCAGACACACACACACACACACACACACGTGCACGTAATGTGCACGTGTATAGTTCGTCTTTACCGTCTGACACGCGTGAACATTTTGGTCTAAAACCCAAGAGCGCTACATTTTGTAGCTCGAGGCTATCCCTTCTGTTTTTCCGTCGCTTCTATTTTTCACCGGAACACAGTTATTCATGAAATCGTGGATAATTCCGTATAGTTTTGAATAAAACATAAAGTTTTGATTCAAATCACACCGTTTTAAACATTGAGCACGTTGTTCCTGGTAAAGGTTTTTTATTCCTAAGTGCATAATTAGCGTGGGATACCTTAAACGCGTATAGTTAATTGGAATCTTTTTATTTTTCATTTATCGTTTGGAAATTGATCAACATTCTATTTTAAGGTGTAATTTAACGCACGTTTAATGCAACGTGCGATTTTTTTTTTTGAACATATTTTCAAATTATAACGTGACACACCATATTACATAATATAACCTATAAGTACCTTTCATAGAATATCTATTAAAAATCGGTCACAAAAAAAAAAAAAAAAACAATATACTTTCTTAAACAATACTCGCATACTAATTTCTTTGCGAAGTAAATTGCGTGATCAAACACTTGATAACGAACGGTATTTGATGTGAAATAGTTACTGCAGTGGTTCTCAAACATTTTTTTACTGGTGGTGCTCTTTTTCTGTCCAAATTTAGTCACGGTGCCCTGCTATCAATACCAAGAAGAACACCAGTTAGAATCGGGATACACGATACACGTTGTTCTTAGCATGTTTTTGAATTGAAATTGAAAAAAATTGCACTATAATAAATTATAAATACTTCTTTGTGCATTGCGGTGCCCCTGAAAAGTTGTCAGGGTCCCCTTAGGAAACCATGATGCACAGTTTGGGAACCATTGATGTATTGCTTTTATCTGTGGTACTCACTCAATATTGATTATTATTTTTTTTTTATTAAATATGCGCAAAGACAATTTCATCAACCAAAAAATAAAAACAATTTACGATAAACCACACAATATTGTCATAATATTATGAAATTTAAGCACGGCTCGAAATGAACAATGAGCAACAACTGGCTTCGCAAGCTCGAGAGAAGCTGAACACGTAGACCACGAAAAACAATTCGACCGAGTTTCGCGGAAAACGATCGTCGTAAACCGAACAGATAAAACGGTTTTGCCGGAAATTCGGCGGAACCGACAACTGCGTCCGGTGTGATAACAATTTCGCTTATATTCACGCCACGCCGACGTGTCGTACATAATTCAGAGAAATTAGGCAAAAGAATAAGTCCTCACGTCGGAAAAAATGTCCGGAAAGCCGGGATCCGGCGTGATAAATTGTGGGTTTAAACAGGATATCAACGCAAAGTCAAAAGTATCAAAAAACGGGACTTCGAGAATACCTTGTTAACTTGGTTACTCTTACAGGAATATTGTATTGATAATCAAAGTTCCGAACAAAAATAACATTTTACGTATTATTTTCTAGAAGAAATTGTTTCGCCACGGTTCTAAGCTTTGTGAATACTCCTTTGCAATTCGTAAGGTCGTACTCTTAAGTTAAAGTACTGACCACATTTTTCCTCGTGGTTCCACCAACCCGTCTAATCTGCGTTTATTGTCGTCAAAGCCTGAAACACAATTTTCCACGCCCGAAAATAAATTTAAAAAATTGTATAGACCTGCTATTTTACACGATTGGTATTATGAAAATTTTAAATCAAACAATAATATGTAAATATAACGATCAGTAATAGTAAATCTCGTAATATCACACGTGAATACATCTATGTTGAAAACAAATTTTCAAAGATATCTTACCAATTTTTTTTTTTTTTTTTAGGCTTTTTGTTCGGCAATCGTTTCTGTAAAATTATCCTCAAAATCAATGCTCGCTGTGGCGTGATGTTCAATTTTGAATCCAGTGAGTGAGCCTCTGCACCTCGGAAAAACACCTATACCGCCCTAGCATGAATATGGCGCGAGTTGTTAATAAATACTATAAATTAAAAACAATACCAGTGCATACGGTATATGTTGTGTATAAGTAATATTGTCGAATGTACGTGAAATAAACGAATAAAGTAAGCTATCCTAGTGACATATTTAGTAAAATCTTGATACATCAATATTTTCAAGTGTTAAGGTACGGTTTCCCTTACCGCGACCGGTCGCCGCGACAGTCGCCGTCCGACTGTTATTAGAAAGTAATTCCTATTCACCGGTTTCCAACGCACGCCTGAACTTTATCGTGGCGACCGGCGACACTACCGGTCCGAGAGCAGTGTATTGCGACTAGGGTTCTAAAATTTCATGAAATTTATTTTCTTGAAATATTTCATGAAAGTTTCATGAAATATTTCATTTACACGAAAAATAAAAATTTTCCCGAAATAAATTTAAAAAAAGGGTTGTTTTCCAATTAATACATATTAGAGCTATTCAGCTATATTATGTAATAAAGATGAGAAAAAACGTTTTAATTAGGTAGTATATCTATTCTATTCTATGAAAACATTGAAAACATAAATAATTTTTAAGCACAAAGTGCCCAATGCCTATGTTTTTGTATGTTACTTTTAGTTCTATAATGTTTAATTTTTTACTAAATTTATAATGTATAAATAAAAGTGATACCTAAATATAGCCTGAACCAAATTATATACACTTATACAGTTATACTTATACATAAAACATACTTACTATTCATTTTAACCCTTGCATTTGTGAATGTTATCTATACATTTATTTTTTACAAAACAATATTAATTATCAATTACAGATTTTACTTTTTTTTTCTCAAAATTATTTATGAAATGACATTATTTCTAAATAAGTACAAAAAATACAATATTAGACAGGTATCTAAATTGTAACTAGACGCTTAAGATTTCTTTTGCAAATTACAATTTACAACACAAGACAAGAAAAAAAAAATCATTACGAAATAACGAACTATTATCAAGTAAATAAAATTCGTCTAGCTCCAAAAATTATTAATAGTTACAACCACGGTCTTAGAAGATATCTTGTAAGACCGTGGTTACAAACCTAAAATTTATAAAACTCAATATGTTTTATTATTTGGTATCTGGTATAAAACACGGAGCCTTCACAATATGCCGTGTCGCATAGATTTTTATAAATTCAGTTCGTAGGTAACAAAATAATTATTAGTTTATATTATGGTCAAACTGTAAGTCTGTAATCAAGGAATGATAGAATCTGATTGATAACATTTCACTAATACATATCATATTATTATTTACCAACAGCATGTCATGAATTTAAAAAAAAAAATTTATATTTCATAATTTCATTGAAATATTTCAAGATGAGTGAAATTTTCAATTTTGAAATATTTCAAATGAAATATTTCAAATTAAGAACCCTAATTGCGACTGTCGCGCGCGACCGTCGATTTACCTCAATCACAAACCGACTCTTGGTTAGTGATTTTCGACTACATGCCGTGCATATTATGCCAATTTTCCTGCGGCTGTTATTGGTTTCTTCACTCGGTTGCTAGGCAATTTAGTTAATTATTGTACCTCGACAAGTGACAACAAGAAATCAAATTGTTTTTTATTAACACGGAAAAACTCGCGAAATTTTGTTTCATTTCGTATCGAATGTCTACTTATTAAAATTTTAATGTATCCTTCAGTTTTCCTATTGAGAAAAAATGCATCAACTTTTTCTCTCCGTTCGCATTGTGTTGTGATTAATAAATCATCGTCCTCTTGTTCTCCTTCAAGAAGAAGTAACATCATTTCATTATTGTTAATAATTGTATACAACTTCATAGTAAATATAAAATTTAACTTGACAACACTAGCCCTCACTGCACGAAAACCACGATGATACTGAATACAGATACAGAATTTAACGTTTTTTTTTTACGTCACCGGAGACTGGTCTCGGCGACCAGTCGCGCCTGGGTACCTTTACTGTATGATTCGTATTTTTATGATTTTCGTTTTCATAAGTTATAAAATAATATTTCTCTGAATTTGTTTTGAAAATCTAATTTTTCACCAATTTTTTAATGTAATTGTTTAAAGTTTATAATTTCTGTAAAGGACAATTATTATATTATTTTATCATGTGATAAAAGAAAATATATTATTTTTCGATTGTTTGTGCTTACAATTTGTGTTACTGAACAAATAGTTTTAGTGATCATTTAAATTTAAAAATTAGAGTAGAGGACAAGAGAAATCGCGATCGAGTCCCAAACCAAAAAAAAAAAAAAAAAAAAAAATGCGATATCACTACCCCACTATTTCAAACATGAAATATTTATACTGATTTCATAAACTATAAAAACATAAAATTGAAAAAACCAAAAAAATATCGTGGGGTTGTGTATTTTGAACGATATAATATGTATCTAATTGTATTAACCGTTCGATAAAAATGTAAAAAAAAAAAAAAAAACAAAAATTAAAAATCAATAAAGAAAATACTAGGAGAATGACAAAAATATAATTATCTGGTATATGCTATATATATATATATATATGATGCGTGTCTCTATTTCGATTCGTCGACCGTTGCCTAACGACGTTATATAGGCCGTGTTCTCACCAAAAACAAACTGATGACGGCAACGCAACCGCGACGCAACGCGACATGTATTTTTAAATTGACGTGTTCTCACAGGTCGCAACAGGACTGGAAAACAACGCAACTGTTTGAAAACTATTTTTGAGCAATTCGACGTGTCAGTCTCTTTTGTCTAGTTGCTAGTGTGAATAGTTCGATTTTGTGAATAATTCAATTATTTGATTATTACCTACTCTGGTTTATAATCAATTTCATATTTTGTTAATAATTTATTTAAAAAATATGGTAAATAAGGCAAATGAACAAGAAGAAAATATGGCATTCGTACAACTTATAGAAAGTCACCCATGTCTTTATGATGTAACATCATCTAATTACACTCCACGAGACATAAAATAATGCTACAACCATATCCTCATCGGATGAAGACATTTTGATAACTGAATATGCATTGAAGTTGCATTGAAGTTTCATATTAATTTTTTAGATGAGAACAACTGGGCAACTCAACTACAACTAGACTCGAATCTATATCGCGTTGCCATCATCAGTTGCTTTTGGTGAGAACACGGCCATACACGTATTCGTTTCACTGGACACGGCGCTATTTGTTGAAAATTCGTTGTGATTCCGTTCGACGTGAAACAGGTCCGACGGTGGACCCGGGGTCGCCGAAAAACTCGCACCGACGAAAAACGGTCGGAAAAACCGGGGCGAACGCCATCTGCTCGCGACTGTCTCCTCCGTCGGGCCGTTGGGTTCAACGCCGACAGATCGCATCGTCCGTATTCGCTGTCGTTTTAACGTCGTATAGCGAACACGTACGCGCCTATTTACCGTCGTGTCGACGGCGTCGTTTTCGTCGAGAGACGATCGTGAACGCGGCGAGTCCTGGGTACGCGTTTGAAATCGTAAATAAATAGGTTTTTTGTTTGTTTTTGTTTTGGTCGTCTCAGAGATGCGTCGTGGCGTCTAGCGAACCCTCGATCTCGATTTATTATTGTCTGTTTAGTAAACTAATAACTTTATGCAATTGATTTATTTTAAACAATTAAGGAAATTTCGTTATTTAGCAATTAACGTTATTTATATTTTAAAAAGGGAGACGGAGTGGCCGAGTGGAACTAGGCGTCACTAGTGACGCACACTGTCGCCGGTTCAAACCTATAAGGTCACGGGAGGCTCTTTCTCTCTCTCTCTCTCTGGGCAGGCAACTGTCTAGACCAGAGGTTCCCAAACTTTTTTGCCCCTTAGGCCCGTTTCACATGGACGCGTATCGTACGCGCGCGTTTCATACGTCGCGTACAGAATTACGTTATTTATATTGACCGTTTCACATGCACGCGTATGAAACGCGTCGCGTTTTTGGAAACGCGGGCGAAACGCGTCCCCGTACGCGACGCGTATCAAACGCGAGCATGCAGGCTATTACATGCAATGACAGGTTTCACATAGGCGCGTACCGTACGCGCGCTGATCAAATTTTGAAAAAATGTTTTTCATATTACTTGTTTTAAAAGTTGTCCAGCAGTGCAGTTCTTCTTTATTTAATACAATAAAAATAAATTTATATTTTATTCACTATGAATACATTGGACACTGAACTTATAATTATTGAGGTACAAAGTCACCCTAATCTTTGGAACCATGCAGTCGAAGAATATAAAGATCGTGATTTAAAAATTAAAGCTTGGGAGGAGGTGACCAAAAAATAGTGTCAACATATGACACTATGTCTAAATCTGATAAAAAAAACCAGTTATTTGTACTCTGATACAATATGAACGTTCTAAATTGTGTTCCAGTTTGTACGAATAGTTCATCAAAACTTCTGATGGACATCCGAAAATAATTGAAAAATTTGTCTTCGTGCTCCCGGAGATCAGAAAACATCGTGGCAAATGCACCTTTTAAAGACCTTTGGGTTATCAAAGGGTGAACCCAAAGTCTTTTTGCACGATTTTTTTAGCCATTTGTTTCTTTTTTAAATAATAATACCCCGTAAAAAGTATAAGCCGCTTTTCTCTTTGATTATTCATATTCGATTTTAATTTAGTTGTATTAAGTGATAGGTTATAGGTGTTGTCTATACCGAAGTGAAATTTTGAATGACAAAATTTCCCACGAGTCAGTTTGATACGCGTTTCGCGTATGGTACGCGTACATGTGAATACAATAGAGTGTCGCGTTTTGATACGCGTCGTATGCACGTTTCATCAGCGCGCGTACGATACGCGTCCATGTGAAACGGGCCTTAGACCACTTGCCAACTTTTTCCATTTTCGTAGACCCCTAAATATGGAGTACATTTTTTTTTTAAATACAATTTTGTTTTTAATAATAATACTTTTATTTCTTTAATAATGACAATATTCAAATAATTTTTTTAGTAATTAAAACGATAATAAATGCAAATAAAAATTTAATAACATATAAAAAAAAATCAAGGTTAGTTTTGAAATATATATCTTTAATGGGAAGGATGAACCTGATGCGTTGATATTAGATTTTCAATATTTGGCTGAAAATTAGTCAGGTTTAACCTCAAATCTCCTCTATCAGTGATTTCCAATCTATTTCTTTTTTTTTGTAAGAAGATTGACAACTGTGCTGAAACCCCATTCCACGTAGTATGATGACGGAAAAGCTATCAAAAACTTTCTTGCGATACTCCATAAAGCAGGATAAGTATCGCATCGTCACACACATATTATTATTTAATATATATATTTATTGTATCAATTTTTTCGTAAAATTTACGACATGCATTTTTGACTTATAACTCTCGTGGACCCCTATTTACACATCGTGCACCCCAATTTTGATTTTCGTTGACATAGATATTTGTTTTTGTGAACAATATATCAATAGAATTTTATCGGAATTTTAATTTCGTATGCTCACGATTTCCGGACAGCTTTGTACTCCGACAGACCTCTTTGGACACGCCCCTCGTATCGCACCCGAAAACCATTGTATCCGTAGTAAACGTTTTTTATACATGGTTTTAACTGAAATCAGACGATGTAGCTTTAGCACTTTTAAAAGTGACGGATAATCGTCAGAACCTACTGTTTACCCGAATCCGTGATAAGCCGCGTGCAAAATTAAAATATATAATAATATATATGTATACGATAACATATAAAATCGTAAACGGTTCAAGGATGGTTTGAGGAAGAGATTGTCGTCGTCTTCTAAAAAATCCAGTAAAATAGTGACCGTAGCTTTTTGCAAGCTGCAAACTGAGAAAAGGATTTACGTGAGACGCGATCCATTCGAGTGTTTTTCTGCTCGTTCTTTTTTCTCTTCGTTTCTTTTTTTTATTATCATTAGCTTTTCGTTGTTATCGAGAGCCGAGTCGTTACTTTATATATATAACGGGAAACAGCTTGCCGTTGGCGTCACGACGGTTTAGTCAAGCGCGCGCGACGCAGACGGACCGAAAATCGAAAGGATTGTGGAATACGTATTAATCACGGTTCGGTGGATTTACTCGAAACTTTTATGCCGCCTAGGCAATCCAATTATGTATTATACGCTTGCACGTGCTATATATATATTCTTTGGACGGAAGACGTTTTTTCACCTATCTCTTGCGAATTTTAGCCACTTTGAGTGAAACTTCACGCGACAATCATGACACACACACACACACACACACACACACACACACACACACACACACACACACACACACACACACTGCAATCGGGTCACCATTTTATACACCATGATCCCTTCTCCTACGTTAAAACAGTCAGAGTAACTTACAAAACGTTCAGTAAAATCGTGTAACGTCGTACAAAATGACTGTGCACGCATAGTTGAATACATACGCACGGTAACTTCTAACCTATAATTGTCTGTACTCTTCACCGGTAGAATGGCTTTTATGGAACTATTTTAGTTACAAGAAACTCTCTAGTCTATACTAAACGTATACGCCAGTGATGACTTTTAAACATTTTTACTACGGACAACAATGTTTAAAAATGTAAACGTGCGCACAGGCGTGTTATAATTTTATCATAAATACCAGTGTCGACTTTTAGGGGGGGCATAGGGTGATGCCCCCCTCCGATAAGTCTTAATCTTTATTTTGTTATATATTTTCATTTATGGCGGCAAGCATCATTTTATATACACTAATCACATAGCCAGTTGGGTATCTATTTTTTTTTATAGTATATTATATATATAATCTGTGTCAGTAGCCGAATCACTGTATAATATAATATACGACCGGCCAGTGTCGGCCAGTGATTTTGAGTTATCGATTGAAAATATAATTGATCGATTTGCAAATATAAAAAATAGAAATTTAGATTTTACATTATAAATTATAACAATTAAGGTAATTTAAATGTATAATATAAATCTTGTTATTCATAACTACAAAAGTAATATTAAAATTCTTAATCGTTTTATTTCAGGTTTTAAACTTTCCAAAAATCTATGGTCAATGGCCAAAGTTTTTTTTATTTTATTTTATTAATTTTATTTTATATAAATACACTACTTTTTGCTATATTATAACACTTGCTGACTTATTTTATTATAGTTTAAGTATGTATTATATATACCTATCAAAAAATATTTTCCCCCCCTAGGCAAAGAACTAAAGCCGCCCCTGATAAGAACATAATGATTAATGACTTTCGTGTATTTTTAAGTATTTTCGACGTTAACTTGATTTATTTTATACAAAAATTAAAATACTAACAAATTAACATTATTTTGAAGAATATAGTACCTACTGAATGTATTTATTAATTAATTAATTAATTAATTAATTTATATATATATATATATACATTTTAATAATAAGCCACAACAACATTGATTATTGGCTTTTGTTATACACAATGAGGTAATATAAATATGTTTTTATATAAAGAACATTACGTTTTACACATATAAAGAGGAAGCGGTGGGTGAGTTAAATAGTTCAAGTTTGGGGGCGTGAGGGCATATTTAGATTAGGTTATATAATTTTGTTAATTTTAAGGAAGTGAATATTTTTCGGATGTTGTCCGGATCAGGAGCCTAGGGCTTTTTGAAAGTTGTGAGCTAGCTTGAGTTTGGTTCTAGTGTCGTTGAATTCTTAGCAGAAGCATTGAATTTATTATTATTAACCGTGTTATTTTCAAGTGATTCGGTTTACTTCGATGGAAATTACAACTTACGAAAATATTGTTCGTTAAGAGAATACAACTAATTTAAAATTTTACTTTTTAATATTGAGCCAATTTTTCAGAAGATATGATAATTTAACGTTTAGCGTACAAATGTAGTGACCGTAATTTTATTCATTAAGGATTCTTCTAGGGCGTAATAAAAATAACGCAAAGAACCGCGGAAAGATAAAAGCGTAAAATCAACAAGAAACAAACCGAACGCGCATACGAATGTGCTACTCTGTTTACAATGCTATCCGTTTGCAGAAAAGCTATTGAAAATCCGACCAGGTCCTGGTGTGCATAACAAAGGTCGCCAAAATAAAAAACAGGACTAAAATAATTTTCTTAGTTTTTTTAAATAATTTTATTTAATTTCCTATCGCAATTTTTAATCATAATAAAAACATAATTTAATATACCTCAAATAGTATCTAATGTGTTATTTAATATCATTCCAATCCGTTTAAAGCAGTTTCAAAACTAATACATCATTTTTAATGAATACAAAAAAATAATAATAATAATAAATAAAAATAGTAGTTACTTAATACATTAAAACGTTTGATAATGTTCTCAAATTTTTTATTCCCATACTTACTTAATTTTGTGAAAAAAATTTTGTTCATATTGATGATAGTTTTTCGGATCGCGTATCTACACATTTCAATTTGTCGTCTTTTCCGAAAAACTTTTCAAATCTAATAATTTGCAGCGACATTTTGTGTATATCATACCTTTAAAATATAAAAATATTTATAGCTTTATAAGATTGAATAAAAAAACAGGTCAAAAAGCGTCCTGAGAGTCGTTCGTCAGGAAAACAGGACACAACTCTAAAATACATGATAATCCTGTAAAAAACCAGGACGTATGGTCACCATAGCATAACAGCGCCGCAATATCATAATCATATTATTATTATACGCCCGTTGCTCTCTACGAGCCACGTCGAGCTGTGCTTTTTCGAATATTCACCGACAGAGCGCATCCCTCTTACCACGCGAACCGTAGAATTCGCCTCGTGGAGATGCCGTAGACGCAGACGTAGTGTTATACTGGACGGGCAATATGGGGCCGAAGACGGAAACGTTTGACCGTATCGATCGGACGAACAAAACGCGTTTTTCAAACGACAGCACGTGGGTGTCGGATAACAAAAAAAAAAAAAAAAAAAATTATAAATTTATAATCTACGACCAGGGCGGGGGAAAAAAACTGCCGAGATACGGGGAATTAGAACGCGCAGCATCCGATCGACTTCGGACCCTAGTCGTCATACGTAACGGTTCACCTGGGCGTATATAAATATTATATATTTTGGAGTGCACGCGTACGTTATGACGTTAAAACGCGGACGGAAAACAAACGCGTTGCCATTTACCTGCACCACTTCGTTGCGACGCGGGAGCCGTCGTGATAAATCGAAAAGCCGTCGTTTTAATCGCGGGTTCGAACGTTTGAACGTTGAAATATATATCAGCCGATCGATTTATTACAAATTTAGAGTACCGCACGGTTAGCCAAGCAACACTTGCCCTATTTCCGTTTTCGAAAACAAAATCTGCAGACGCTTTCGTCGGTTAGGTAATGAAAGCCGAAAGTTGGTACTTTTGAACATTACGAGTTTGAGGATTTTTTTTTAGAGAGAGAACGCAGGGAGAACGCGAACAAACCTTATTTCCGAATTCGTGATGATTTCACGCTGAACTATCAATCGTAATTCGAGATAATTTATAAATATTTTAACACTTTACCGAAGTAACTTTAAAAGTGTTTCGTTCTCATAAGGTAGCATTTGTAGCGTAAACCTAATATGAAATATAATACCAGAATGAATTGATATTGTACAAAAACCAACAGCCCGTGTACCCGTAAGGCGTGTGTTGGTACGATTGTCGCATCATGTATACACGTCCTAGATTATAAATTAGATTACGTATTGTTTAAATATAGTAAACAATGATTTTTTTTTTTTTTTAATGTGGTATAGGGAAGAATTCACAGTGTCTCGTATGTTGTCTTAAAATAATCAAATGAAAATGCGGGTACTCTCGACACGATCAAAAGACACCGCAAATGTTAAAATAGGGGTCGCGAGTATTTATTCGACACCACTTAAGGAAAAATAGACATATCTCAGAACTACGACGGAGAAACGTGCGCCGATGCATGAAATCCTAACAACTGAGAAATTTTAAAACAGAGGTGCAACCTTTTTGTCAGTATATGCTCAAAGGAAAATGGCTATATTTCAAAAATTACGAAAGTACGTAAGTCGGGATTCGCGGCACGACCGAATGAGAACGACACATTCGAAAATCCGAAACGTCAAGGGATCGCTCGCTTTTATCCAGCACCCTAGAATAAAAAAAAAGCTTCTAATTCGGAAAGTTTAAAAGTACCAAACGTTTAGATTTTTAGTGCGAACGAAAGTCCGGAGTTTTATTTTTCAATTCGAAAGAGGCGACGCTTGAGAAACGTAGTCTGCAGCACGTTATGCCATAGGAACAGTGGCATCACGAAAAATTTTACCTAAGGGGGCAAATATCAACGCTACCCATCCATCCACACATACTTACAATTTTAAAACATGCCTTGACGTATTGTTGTTCACTAGAACATAAATATTGATACAATTTTACAATATAAATTGTGTCAAAATAATCCAACAGGATAATAGGTAGGTACATGTTTTTTCATAAAATAATTAAACAGCCAGACAAAATATTACCACCCACCAAAAATATTTTGGGGCAACTGCCCCGAAAAAATATGTTCATAACGCCGCTGCATAGGAGAATATCGCGTGTTCCGTACGTACGTCGCATACCGTCGGACGACAACGAACGTATGCTACGATAATGGTAAAAATGTGCGGCGAACGAAGGGAAGATCCGATTACTAGACCCGTGTTTTGCCTCAGACGAGACGCAACAGGAATACGATTGGGCGTCGTGCGCATTACGTTAAGGCGCAATGGTCGCGTCAATGTAGTATAGTGGTTCTCCGTGAACTTGGTTAAAGTGTTCCGGCGAAATTTCAAAATTGGCGAAATAAAATTAAAAAATGATGCCCACTGAACATTTTATATTACATAACGTAATAATTACGGTTAATTTGTGATATTACATCTACGTTACGTTTATGATTATGGGCTTGTACTGTCATTAAAATGTATAAATTGTATAAATGAAATCCGTTTTCTAGAAAATGTATTTAAAGCATCATAGTTATATTTTAATTTTTATATACCTCCAATATAACGGTTTTCCATCATAATGATATATAACAAATATACACGAAAATGCAATTGATGGTTATTTATACATATTTTATGAAATGTGTATATATCTGCTAACTGCAGCAGTGCAGCATGTTATTCATTACCCAAAATAAAATAACGTCATATTTATAATCGCTGCATGCACTATTAGTATGTTAATATTTAACGTACCTATAGTATATTATTATATTATAAACAAAATCAAACACGCGCGAATTATTTATATTTTATATAAAAACCGTTGATTTTGTAAAAATTCAAAACACCATTTATAATTTATTATATAACAAAACCAATAATTATTACAATTTTTCGGTATTTTTAGAAAAGTTATGAAAAACGTCATATTAAATGTCATACATTTAGTCAAGAAGTAAAATCGTATTCAATAAAAGTGTATAAATAAGGGGTTTTTTCAAAGTTAAAAGAACTCAAAAGAGTCAACTATTTTGTCTCATTTGTACCAGAGTAATGTTGATGACTGTTTGCAAGTGTCTAGCTTAAGTACTTCAGAAGTTATGAATAAATTACTAAAACCAATGTAATGCAAATCGTATTTTCGTAAATTTTACAGGTAAAATGTACTTTTTCATTAGCTTTTCCTCATGTTTGGGAAAAAACTATGGAGAATAGAAAAAAATGACCTCTCTAAAGTAGGTAGGTACCCTCTCGAGACCATTAATTCTCCTAATGAGATTGGACTTAACTTTTGGATCAAATCTACCGGTGCAATTGAATTGGCTCCTTAATATAGGTAGTCAATATTTTACCCTTAATAATTACATTTGAATTGGCTCCCAAAAATGTTCTGTTGAATTGGCTCCTTACAGTTTTTTTTTCTAAAATGTATTGGTTACCAAAATTTTAATAATTTAAAGTAGAAGAAGTAATAAACCTAAGTATTTTATGCTATCGCCTTTATCAATATTTTGACATGTACAATTTACATGCCTATTAGTTACACATATTTCAGAGTGATCCGTTAAATTAAATTTGTTTTTAGGCGTATAGTATTATTTTGTATACTAAAAATAATGTGTTTGGTTTTTTAGAGATTAAGCTCAAGAAAATTATTGTCAAACCACGATTTAATTGTTTTAAAAACTAAGTTAGCTTTATTATATACATCTGACATGCTTCTTTCTTGTTATCAATATTACAGTAACATCAACAAATGAAATAATTTTAGCGTCAATATTCAGATTCAATAAACCATTTATATACAAAATGAAGAATATAGGTCCTAGTACTGTACCCTGTGGTACTCCGTGATTTATATTTAATGAAGTGCTATAAGTATTATTTGATTTTACCTCTTGTATTCTATTACTTAAGTAAGATTTAATTAAATCGTTTGCTGTGCCGCGGATTCCAGCATAATTTAGTTTTTTAAGAAGTATCTCATGATTTACGCTATCAAATGCTTTTTTAACATCCAGGAACCATAACCATAACCCAGGTTCTCATATTATAGGCCGATGTACGGACGTCACTCGAATGAATTTGCTAACTCTTCTGTAAGACAAAGTATCACGAACCGACGACCAATACTCATTCGAATAACCATCTTTGTCGTGTGCGTCTATACTTCTGGAAACGAGAATCTACCTACCAAAACCTTGCACAACGGAACAATCCGTGCCGGAAGAAATATCGAATTCAGTACGAGGACGGAACAACGATTATCATCCCTTGCTCACGACGACGTCGGAACACGAAGATTTTACAATTTTCGTTAATTATAATTTAATTATGTAAATAAAAAATAATGATAAATACGGTTTACGCGTTTTACACGACGTGTGTTGTACCACAACTCGTTTCCCGCACGTCATCATAGTGACCCACGTCGTCATAGTGACGTCAAACGTGTTTACTTCGCGTCGTAATGCGCCCGCGAAAAACTCTCGATTTAGTTATTTAGTTTCGTTTTCGAAATATTTCGTGAGCGGTTTCCCGTCGACTCGTGGTGTTTTCCGAAAACTCGGCATCGACGACAAACACTCGCGAACGTACCGCGGCGACGATGGACGGGCTCGCGGTGGACCTGGTGGCCGGCAGCATCGGCGGCGTGGCGGCCGTGTACGCCGGGCAGCCGCTGGACACGGCCAAGGTGAAGATGCAGCTGTTCCCGAACATGTACGGCAACATGTTCCGGTGTCTGGCGGCCACGTGGCGGAACCACGGGCTGCGGGGCCTGTACGCGGGCTCGGGGCCGGCGATCGTGTCGACGTGCGCGGACAACGCGGTCGTGTTCGCGGCGTACGGCCAGTGCCAGAGGGCGGTGGCGTACGCGGCGGCCGTGGACGACCCGGCGCGCCTGAGCCCGCTGCAGAACGCGGCGGCCGGCTGCGTCGCCTCCGTGTTCTCGGCGTCGGTGATGTGCCCCATGGAGCTGGTGAAGATCCGCATGCAGGCCGGGTCGACGTGCAAGGACCGGGCGAGCAACCGGTCCGCGGGCGACGTGGCGCGCGAGACGTGGCGGCGGCACGGGCTCGCGGGCCTGTACCGCGGCGCGGCGGCCACGCTGGCGCGCGAGTGCGCGGGCAACGCGCTGTTCTTCGGCGTGTACGAGTGGGCGCGCGGCCGGCTGGCCCCGGCGGGCGGCCGCAAGGAGGACTGCACGGCCGCGGCCACGGTGACGGCGGCCGTGGCGGCGGGCGCCGCCACCGCGGTGGCCGTGTACCCGGCGGACGCGATCAAGTCGCGCACGCAGATGACCGAGCCCGGGACCGCGGGCGGACTGCGGCAGGTCCGCGACGAGGCCGGCCGCAGCGCCCGGCGTCTGGCCGCCCGGCTGTACAGCGGCGTCTGGCCCACGCTGGTCAAGGCGGTGCCCGTGGCCGGCGCCATCATGTACGCCGTCGAGTTCTCCAGGCCGATACTGCGCGCCAGGCTGGCCGATCTGACGGCCGCGTGGAACGGCCGCGACCGTGGCCAGTGGTCGCCGTTCCGCGACCTGTCCATGCGCGACTTCGTGTCCGGATGGGCGGCCGGTACCGTGTCCACGTACGTGGGACATCCTCTGGACACCGTCAGGACGATACAGCAGGCGACCGACTCCAGTTTGGTGGACGCCACCCGTGCCGTATACGCCAAGGACCAGTTCAAAGGGTATTTCCGAGGGATGTCGTTTCCGGTGCTGAGCGCGGGCGTCGTCAACGCGGTGGTGTTCGGCGTGTACGGCAACGCGAAGCGGCTGATGCACTCGTCCCGGAGCGACGCGGACGACGTGCGGTTTTGCTGCGACGCCAAAAAGCCGAACCCGTACTGGCACGCGGACGTGTTCCTGTGCGGGTGTGTCGCTGGCACGTTCTACTCGGCGATTAACACGCCCATCGAGGTGGTCAAGATGACGTTGCAGTTGACCAAGTTCTCGACGACGGCGAAACCGACACCGGAACACGCGTGGGAAGGTCCGAAAACGACGAGTCCGATGAAACTGGTCGCTCAGCTGTACAGGACCAACGGCTTTCGTTCGCTGTACCGCGGCGGAACGTTGTCGCTGATCAGGGACGTGCCGAGCATGGGCGTGTACATGATCTCGTACGAACACTTGTGCTGCGCGCTGAAGGGCCTGTGGCGACCCGTCGAGAGCGGAGCACCGGAGGGCCCGCCGCCGCAACAGACGCAGTCGATCCCGAAAATCGTCCAGATCATATCCGGCGGTCTGGCGGGCGTGTTTTCCTGGGTGTGCGTGTTGCCGTTGGACGTGATCAAGTCCAGGATAATGGCGGACGACCCGAAAAATCCGAAATACAAAGGCGCGTGGGACTGCGCGCTCAAGACGTACCGGCAAGGCGGCGCGTTGCGCTTCTTACGCGGCATTTGGGTGATCAGCTTGCGTGCGTTCATCGTAAACGGCATCACGTTCGTGACGTACGAGATGCTGTTGAACGCTTTTGACCAGTACGAACGTGCAAAAGCCGACGGTGACGAACCCGGTCCCGGTCCGGTGAGCTCGTAAAGGTTTTGTTTTTATCGAAACCGGACGACACGTACCATGCGGCCCTTGCCGCCGGCGCCGACGCCGTTGCCGTCGTGAAACTTCCAGGTTTCTGGAAGCAGTCGCCCCTTTGGACGACTACGAAGTGGTTCCCAATGGTGGAATTAGTTCCCGGGTTGTCTACAGGTAACATACGAATTGGTTCCCGCAAGCTTTCATAATAATACAACCTTGTTAAATTAACTTTTCAAATTATTATGATATATTCAACCAGCAACAATTTTCTTCCCATTCATTCAGACTGACGACTGTCTAGAATTCAAATAAGTTTGAATAGTTCAAACACTATGAAAAATTACTAGGTATGGTTAAAAATGTTGCTTAGTAGTTAATATATCATAACATCACTTCCACTTCAACGCACTCACTCTTAATAACGAAGAGTTTTTTGTTTTGTTCACTTAACATCACTTCCATTTTAACGAACGCACTAGGTTAGATGTGACAAGACTGACGAGACATAATCAATCTATTAGATATAAAATTATATTTATAAACTTTCCCAGACATCGTAAAACCTAATAAAATATTATAAGATTATCGATTGTACATATACGTATTTTGTAACATTGAGTTTATGTACTGATAAACTGATAAGTAATTTTATTCGGGAACCGATTCGAACAGTTGTATACTGGAAAGTATTTTTTGTCGGGAACCAATTCGTACACTTGGACAATGGCCCCCACCCGGCACCAAAGAGGAACTACTACGTTTTCTCGGGTCAGTCAATTTTTACCGTCGTTTTATCCCAAACGCCGCGCAAATTCCGAAAAACGACGGTCCGCTCGCCTGGACCAACGAGGCCCGCGACGCATTACGCGCCTGCCGCGAAGCCCTCGCAGCCACTGCTCGTCTAGCACACCCGTCGCACGATGCTCAGCTGCGACTCACCACGGACGCCTCGAACGTCGCTGTCGGCGCAGTCCTCGAGCAGCTCACCGACAACGAGTGGCTGCCGCTCGGGTTCTTTCCGCGCAAGCTCACTAACGCCCAGACGCGTTATAGCACGTATGAACGCGAGCTTCTTGCAGCATACTCTGCCTACCTCGCCGCCCGACACTTCAGACACTCTATCAAGGGACGACCAATCACACTTCGCACCGACCATCGGCCGCTGCTTTTCATATTTTCTCAAAAATCCGATATATTACTAGAGAAATTAGATAGGGCTGGTATAAGAGGAGTAGCAAATAACCTTTTGAAATCCTTTTTGAGTGGACGAACCCAAAGAGTTAAAATTGATGGTATTTTTAGTGAATCTTTAGAAATATCTTGTGGAGTTCCCCAAGGTGTACTGTGTTAGGCCCATTATTATTTATAATTTTTATTAATGATCGTTTGAATATAAAAACAAATATTAATATTGAATTACTTAGTTTTGCCGATGACACTGCCATTCTAATATCTGATCCAACAGTAAATAATCTATACTATGAAGCTAATAATATCTTAAATACAGTTTATGGGTGGTTTTGTATGAATAAATTAAAATTGAATTTAACAAAATCGAAATTTATGACATTTGAAATTGTTTCATCTAATATTTGTACAAATAATAACTTAATAGTTCATTCATTAAACTGTTTATCTTATCTCACTTCAACCTGCAGTAATAATTGTATTCATCTTGAAAAAGTATTAGGAATTAAATATCTGGGATTAATTATGGATTATAGGCATATACATTTTATGAATAATAATTTACGTAAATTGATCTACATATTTAAAGATACTAGATATATATTTAATAATTATTATAAACGAATTATTTATTCATCCCTAGTAAAATCTTTCTTTTCTTACGGTGTATCAATTTGGGGAGGAACCTATAATATACATTTGTCCAGTCTAAAAGTTACTATATATTTATTTAATTTACCTCTTCAAACTAGCACTATCCTTTTATATAATTCAATAAATATTAAAAACTTCAATTTCATTTATAATTTATTCGTTCTAATAGATTTATATAAACACAAACATTTAATACCTATTTTTGATCATAAGCATAAAACTAGGTTTAAACAAAATAGTAATATATGCTTACCAAATTGCACTAAAGTTTTTGGTCAAAAATGTATTTTTTATATTGGCTTACATTTATGTGTTTCTTTTAATATTAATATAAATAATTTTAAGAATCTTTAAACTTTTAAAAATTATATAAAAAAAAAATGAGAGTGTCATGGGTGACCCTCGGAAGATGTGAAAACGGTAGGTATACTCGTATGCAGTGTTGAGAATAGATAACTAATAATTTATCTAGATAAAGATAAAGGTGATGATAAACATTGTTATCTAGATACAGATAAAGATAATTATAGTAAATTTTATCTGGATAAAGATAAAAATTAGTACATTTTTATCTAGATAAATTTGAGATAATTTCATGTTTAATTTTGAAAACATTCAGGATCTACAGCCTACGGGTATAAGGTAAAAAAATAAAAATACATAATTTAAAAGATTTAAAAATGTCAGCATTCTCTGACTTAAAATTAAAATAATAATACATTTCTGCATTTTTTAACAAATTGCTGTGTAAGACTACTTCACTTTAATGATAGTACATATTATAATCTCCTTTCCTGGACCTCCACACGAGTTTTTCTCAGTAATCTTTTCGATCAATTAAAAAAAAAAAAAAATTAATAAAATAATATATTTTAAATTTCCTTTTTTTTCAGGCCATTTAAATAAATTACCTATCTAGATAGGTACTCATAGATAACTAAAATTTTATCTAGATAAAGATAAAGATAACTGAAAATAAATTTATCAAGATAAGATAAAAGATAAATAATTGTTATCTAGATAACTTATCTAGATAAATTTATCTAGATATTTCCCAACACTGCTCGTATGTGAGCTTAGGAATATTGATTTGATATGTAGAATTTGAAGTAAATATTCTTAATTTAAAAGACATGCTTTCATAATATTTGTAAGTAAGTTTTGAAATGTTTTAAGAATTAAATTTGTTTAAATTTTATTTTCCAGACACAGCGATATTCAATTCAATCATATATTTTGAATAATATGAAAGTAATAGTTGACTGAAATCATAAATAGGAATGGAAATTTATGTTCTCAGTTAAAGCAAAAATGAAAATGTATCAAATAACATTTATTAGAAAAAAAAAAATATATTTATATAAACAATGAACATGTAGAAACATGTCAAACGAGCGTTACGCTTGTTATTAATATTGTTTTCATTAATACTACTAGCACTATTGATAATAGGTATATTATTTATATTATCATCATTATTGTTACTATCGCTGTTAAAATTACAATTATCTGGCGAGCCATTGTTATTTTGACTTAATCTGAGTAAACGTTGACGTTTTATTATATTCGATGAACGACCTGAATTAATTTTCCTTTTCATTGTGATAAATTTTAATAATTAAGAGAAACGAATAAAAATTTAAAAATTATAGAAATTAAATTAAATTTTTAAACTAAATAAAAATTATATACTACTACTTACCATTAGTACCTACTGTTTGCTATTTAAATGCAGGCATCTTGAATATTCGACAATACATCGATACACAAACATTGGGCAGCGCTTCGACTTTTACGAAGTTTCACTTAAAATGTCGGTCGGTCCGTCTTTCGTAGCCACGGAATGCCCGAATGCACAAACACCGCGCACGACGCCCGATGTTTTTGTTGCTGTACGGGTGGGGGAAACCTGATCATCATAACCATAACCATCGGTCGTCGGACACGCCGGGGATCAGGGAGAATCGAAACAGTGGCGTCATTTGGGGCGGGGCAACTCATACATTTGCCACAGTCTAGTGTTTAGCTGCTCAGTGTCTCAAGTTGGTACACATGAAAAATATAAAATATACAAAGAATATAATAATAATAATCGTTCGAAACTTGCCGCCTTAGCGACTTTTAAATAAAAAACTTCGCGCCACCGTTATTGGTTCTGCCATGAACGTCGCGAACTTTCGAGACGTTTCAGTGCCCCCCCCTTCCCTTGGCATCCACGACCTTAAACCTCGGTCGATCGCCGCAACCGGTACCACGGTCCACGACGAGTCGGCTTTTGCGTTTTTGTTCCAGCCACCGTTCGTCGTTGGCGTGTTTGGCGCGTGCCGTTTACCGAGCGTTCCTTTTTTTTTTATTATAACGAAAATTGGTCGTAAGAGTTGATGGTTTTGTGTGCTTTTTCTCGCCGCCGTTGGATTTCGTGCTGTCGTCATCATCTGCCCGCTGTCGCCGTCCAGGTTTTATTATTATTGTATATATTTATATAATTGCCCATGTACCTTTTATTATTATTAATATTAGCATTTTATTCCCCCCCCCTTTTGGGCGCCCGTCTCAATTTTGTACATTATTATTTATTTGTCTGAATAGTAGTTCTGACCGATTGGCAGGCAAACCAAATTTGTTGTATATTGTTCATATTATTGGTCACCCGTATTTATCAAATCTTTTCTTTGGGCACCGTGTTGCCGTCATTCTGGGCCAACCGCCAGTTAGGAGCCCGTTGACAACAGTAATAATAATAATAAAACCATTAAACCTGTAGAAAATAAATTATGAATAAAATTATTGACTATATTATTGTCTATATTTAAATGACAAAATTGAGATGACCGGAGACGGGCGCTCTGCACATATTAACATACCCAAATGCTAAATCGGTACACTGTACTGAGTACAAAACGTCATTATTTTTAGACTAATACCTTAGTGGACTAGTTTAGTCTATAAATATTATAGTCGTTACAATGCCATCCATAAGAAAAGATATTTTCATATTATTATCAATTTGTATACAAAAATTGATTAAATAATAAATATTATTCAATATATTTTATTGCGGCCGAATAATCGGAGTGGTCATATCATGACGAATACGAATGGCGTACACCCAATTCGCCGACACCCAGTTTGCCGACACCCAGTTTGCCGACACCCAGTTTGCCGACACCCAGTTTGCCGACACCCAGTTTGCCGACACTCAGTTTGCCGACACTCAATAGTTACAGTTTAGTTATAAAAAATATATAAATGATATAAAAAAATATAAAATAGTAAATTTATTACAGAATAAAAAATTCCAGACACATAATATAAATAGTCATCATATTTTCCAATAAATCCCTGATTATAGTACAACAAATTTAAAAAAAATAAAATGGTAATATTACATTAGGTAGTCATTAGGTATTATATAGTAAAAATTATAAATAAAAAATAAAAAGTTATAGGCGGATATGATATTTTATGGTATCAATATACTCAATTAGAGAAATTTCGTATTCTTTTAACCTGAAATAGTGAAATATACTTATTTAAAATATAACATTGTTTTTAAAAGTCATAAAAGTATGTTCACCCGGTGAGTGTATATGATAGAAAAAAAAATATTACGTACTTTTCTTTAACATTTTTCAACTGTTCCTCGAGCTTGCGAAATTTCAAACTTGGTTTAGTACCTAACGCAATGAAATATAATCGCAAACTAAAATCTTAATCATTATTTGAAAACCGTGCAGTGGACTTATATTATTATTATATAATATATTATATCAATATATATATTTTTATAATATATTGATGGATGTCAAAATTATCATGTGATAGATAACTATAATACTATCTTATACTCACCATCAAATAAGTTTACAGATATAATAACGTGCGATAGTCGATAGGTACCTTATGGCTTATACACACGATAAAATAAATTTACAGCTTATGATAGTATTATAGTTTTATTGCAATACCGCCGTAGCATGTTGCCAATATCATTTGTTGTCGGCGAATTGGGCTATTTTTAAAAAATATTAAAAACTGGTTTTTTGATCAAAAAACCGGGTGTCGGCGAATTGGGTGTCGGCGAACTGGGCACAAACCATACGAATGACGATTATGAATAATATTTTTTCACCTCTTATGAACATAATTGAATTTTGATATAATACATTTTAGTCGGAAAAAATAAAAGTTCAGTCGGCTTATCAGTAAATGGTCGCCCTAGTCTAGAAAAAACTGAAATGACGCCACTGCTGATAACTCCTTTGTTTTTAAAGTTAGAGGACCGATCAAATGCCATAAACCTTCTCCGCAATGAGCTCTTCAATTTAAAAAAAAAATCATAACGGTCGGTTCAGTTGTTTCCGAAAACATATGCCTCAAAGGTTTTCATTTTCACATTTATATATATATATATAGATATACATATTCAGAAAGTAAACAATTTAGGGCCGGTCAATTAGAGTTTTCTCGGGCCAAATCGTTTTCCTAGTCCGCCACTGGCCACATCCGACGGAAATGTTTTCCGACGAGAAATAGTGTCGTTCGACGAACGCGCTACGTCAACTGTATAAGCACGTGAACGGTTGAACACCACGCCGTAGAGCTCGTTGTGTTATTAACGAGTGCTAATTAATTACATCGAGATTGATGAAAAATAATAATAATAATAATAATAAAAAAAACTTTTTGAAAAAAAACCCTACGGATTTTTATAGTGCACTCGTGTGTAATTTCATTGACATTATTTATGCCCGTGTGACAGAGATACGTAAGGGTTTTCAAAAAGCGACCGGCCGAATACGGGATGTTATTAATTATAATAATAATAATATTATTGTTATCATAATAATGTAAAATTATCGATCGGACCGTGGACGGGAAGCGCCGACGTCGAATCCCCGGAGGGTCGAAATCGGACCGATTCATACATTTCGCATGGACGATTTCGGTTCGCCTTGAGAGCTCTTCAGAGTGCACACACACACACACACACACACACACACACACACACACACACACACACACACACACACACACACACACACACACACACACACACACACACACACTACCTCGTAAACGGCGGTACGTCACCTTTGCACTCGTAGTTTTGTCCAAATGATTTTATAACACGTACCTACGTAAATAAATGTATGCAGGCTACCAGTGGCGGATCCAAGGGATGGGTAATGGTGTAAAATCCCCCTCTTGAGCTATGTTTTCGTATAGATAGGTACGTATTACCCTGTTGAACGTGAATAAATGTAGTACTGGTTATATTTTAATCCCCCCTCTCTATGTATTAATTCTGGATTCGCCACCGACGACAGCTACATAGTTTCGGCTCGTGATCGAAAAGTTCGTGACGGTTATTACGACTCGTTATAGACATAGGCGTGCGCAGACTTCTTCCACAGGAGGGGCCCACATTAAAAAAGGTTTAACCAAAGATTCTTGAATCTAATACCAATAATTACTAGTATAGTTGAGGCGCATAGGACCAGAACGGCCTAACCCGCAAAAAATCAAATTCTGTTTTATGTGATAAAACGTTCCAGATTTACATAATATTTGAAATCCACTATGGCCAATCCAACAATAAAGAATATATTATGCTAGATGGCAAGACATAATTATTGTTATTGGCGTTATGATTATAAAATATAATTTATACATACTAAAGAGTTAGTAATACTTTCCTTAGAGTGGATTTTATTAGAAAAATAAAATGTTGAAAAAAAGTCAATACTTTAAATGCTCGTCTTGCACAATTATTATGCTTTTGTGGGTTAGGCTGTTCTGGTTTTATGCGCCTCAGTTAATCGTTTAATTTTATAAAGTATTAATTTAATTCAATATGCAAATATATAAGTAAATCCTATTTAAAGATATTAATAATACATAATAGTAATAATAATAATAATAATAATAATCGTAACAGCATATAATTACAATATCTATAAAAAAAATCATTATAACTTAAACAATTTTCATGTATAATACATATTTATTTGCATAGCTATTTACATTTCCTTTCTTTACAGGAGTAAGATTTTTTGAATGTATCAATATTACATTATCAATTTTTTATATTATACGCAAGTTCTTGTTCAATCAATATAGCAAGCAGACTATCCATTTATATTTGATGATATTTGATAGTAACCACGTGGTATATAAAAATAGTCCGTTATAAATGAAATATTCTACGAAGCCAACTATAGACGTATAATTATATATCTATGTGTAAAACACAATAATCACCCTAGCTGAAATCAAAGTGGATAGTATTCTGTGATAACAGTGAATCATTTAATCGATGACAAGTATTTATTACATTTATTCACAGGTATCTAGCCTATAAAATTAAAATTTGCTTCACTTTTTTCATACAAAATGCGATTAGTTCTCTATCTAGTATAGATGTGTGTGCATACTACATTTATTATAGAAAAAGCCAGAGACCGCAGGGGGGTCGCGACCTATCCGGGCGCTCCCGTGCGCACGTCTATGGTTATAGATACGTAGTCAAATCAGTGGCGTATTTAGGATTTTCTAAGAGGGGGCGGAATCAAAATAAAAAATGTAATAGTGACCCCTTAATTAGTATTAAGCTATAATGACTACTGGATAAATGTATGATTTAAATACCTAGGTACTGCGTTAGTGTAAATTTGAGGACTTAGCTCCATAGCACAACAACAAAGTTACAAAAGAGTTACAAAAGACTTAGAAGTATGAGATCACATATTTAAATAAGATAAATTACAAGTAAACCCCGTAAAATTTTGATAATTTTTTACTCTAATTTTGCATTTAAATAATCAAATATAAAACAGCAGTAGATATGTTTTGAAAAACTTAATATAATTTATATTTAATAGTTAACAGATATTAAAAAGCAACAATGTATTTTATGCTGAATTGTATTTTATTTTTATTTTATGAAACAAAATTTAGTTTCCTAGATTTTTTTAGATAATTCAAAAGAGCCGTAGAGCTAAAATAAATTTAGTTTTAAATAAAAACGACGACGACATTGATGACGACGACGACAATGATGACGATGACGACAATGATGACGACGACGACAACAATGATGACGGCGACAACAACAATGATGACGACGACGACGATAATGATGACGACGACGACAATGATGACGACGAAGACGACAATGATGACGACGACGACACTGATGACGACGACGACGATGATGATGACGACGACGACGACGATGATGACGACGATAACGACAATGATGATGACGACGACTCAAAATGACGACGGCCGATTAAAACGAAAAATAAGTGAGATGATGGTGGTACAATTTTGTCCTTCGTCCCTTCGGTCCTCGGACAAGATATTGGTGATGAATGTATTAAGTTTTAAAGAAATGATGACTCATTTCTTTAGTATAAAACGATTCTGAGCAAAGTTTCAGTGTAATATAATATATTATTATTTAAATACTGTTTACGTATTTTACGGTTATTTGTATAATTTTTGGTGAGTTTTTTTGTAATTAAACCCTCATAAAATATTCAATTAGATATAACTCATTTAAACTTCAATAATTGTTATAACAATTATAACTCATTAGAAATAAACTTAAAAGAAATCAGACAATATCGAAAAAAATCGTATGATAATTTATTAAAGTGTGTATAAAAAAAAATCCTGACTAACGATTTTTGAACTTTTGTTAGGATAATTAGGTAGGTATATGAGTAAGGTCATATTAAATTTTCAGAACTTTTTTTTCAAATATTTAAAATTATATTACATAAAAACTTTCAAACAATTTGGTAAATTAAAAGTTCTATATTTAAGTCAAAAGTGCTATAATTGTTCTGAAAATGTTGTTCAATATAAAAAATTATGTATTTGATATTGGATAAAATTTTCAAGTTCCTAGCTTCAATACTTTTCGATTTATGACTAAATACCTAAAATCTGAACAGTGAAAATCTCGTTTACGGCGGATTTTTACCGATTTTACCGTTTTTACTCAGTTTTTTTATCGTTATTCTTGATTACTGGAAAAACTATGGAGATTTTGGAAAAATGACCTCTCTAAAGTACCATCTCAGTTCAATTTCGAATCTAAAAAGTTGCTGGACGAAGGATTTCTATACGAAAAAGTGTTAACAGAAAAAAAAAGAAAAAAAAACATCATTGTAAAACCATAAGATCCTTCGCTTCACTCAGAATCTAAAAGTGTTCATCTCAAATCTTAAGGGAGGATCAAACTCATGATCCCCCCGCCCCCTTAAATACGCCACTGAGTCAAGTAATTAATAACGTTCGGCAATAAATTGTGTTATTTTTCAATGATTCATCAGTGGTTTCCATATTTTACAGTATTCTACTGAAATAACTGAAAAAAAAAATATATACGTAAATAAAGAAATACATAATTTGATTTGAACACATAACTAACTTTTTTATAGAAAATATTGGATATTATTATATTGGGTTTGACCGCTTTACATTAGGTAATGAGCTATAAACTAATTTAAATACGAGATGAAACGTCAAAATTCTATTTAGTGGTTAGGTACTATTTATACGAGATTTGAAATGTAAATGTATAACAACAAAAACACAAATTATGCTTATTAAGTTATTGAAATCAAAATATCAAGTGTAATAATATGATAATAATTGCAGCAAAATAATTTTATCAAAGTATATACGTTAGTGGTTATATTACGGACATTTTTATTTTATGTTTTTACTATATGAAAAATCACATAAAGCTCCGCACTGCAAAAATAAAAAATAAATAAATAAATAAATAAAATAAAATAAAATCATTACCGGGAGATTGTAAATGATAAATTGCCTTACTTAATTATCAGAAGGAGCGAGTCAGTGTGTATTATATGTTATGTAGGTACGCTACCCCGTAATTACGTCGGAGAAAACCGCCGGCCGCACATTAGTCGATCAATTGTTTCGCATACAAAATACTCACTCCTCGTGTCCTGGTGTGCGTAACACGCGTACAAAAGACTCGCTCGAAACAGCTCGAAATACAAGGGGGGGAAACATATCGTGGTGTTCACACTGTGTGTGTGTGTGTGTGTGTGTGTGTGTGTGTGTGTGTGTGTGTACCTACTGAAGTTCTCTTTTCGGAGGAGAATTTAATGTTTACGATACGCTTTATAAGTAATGATAGGTTACTCTAGAACAGTGGTGGCCAAACTACGGCGCGGGCCAAATCCGGCCCGCCATCATTTAAAATCTGGTCCGCGAAAATATTCTACATTACAACACTTGTTTACGTAGCTATAATATTTGATACTTACGTAAAAAAAAAAATCGAAAAATTAAAAATACTGTGTACATTTTAGATTCTGAGTGAAGCGAAGGATCTTATGGTTTTACAATGATGTTTATTTTTTTTATTTTTTTTTACATTTTTTTTTCTGTAAACTCTTTTTCGTATAGAAATCCTTATCCAAAAGTTTCGTCCAGCAACTTTTTGGATTTGAAATTGAACTGAGATGGTACTTTAAAGAGGTCATTTTTCCAAAATCTCCATAGTTTTTCCAGTAATCAAGAATAACGATCGAAAAACTGAGTAAAAACGGTAAAATCGTTAAAAATCCACCGTAAACGAGATTTTCACTGTTCAGATTTTAGGTATTTAGTCATAAATCGAAAAGTATTGAAGCTAGAAACTTGAAAATATTATCCAATATCAAATACATACTTTTTTATATTGGACAACATTTTCAGAACAATTATAGCACTTTTGACTTAAATATAGAACTTTTAATTTACCAAATTGTTTGAAAGTTTTTATGTAATATAATTTTAAATATTTGACAAAAAGTTCTGAAAATGTAATATGACCTTACTCATATACCTAACAAAAAATCGAAAATCGTAAATCAGGATTTTTTTTTATACACACTTTAATAAATTATTATAACTCACCAAAAATTATACAAATAACCGTAAAATACGTAAACAGTATTTAAATAATAATATATTATATTACACTGAAGCTTTGCTCAGAATCGTTTTATACTAAAGAAATGAGTCATCATTTCTTTAAAACTTAATACATTCATCACCAATATCTTTTCCGAGGACCGAAGGAACGAAGGACAAACTTGTACCACCATCATCTCACTTACCAGCTTTTTTTTCATGAATTGCTTTTGGTTTTTCATAATATTTAATGCCATATCGCCATACCGTACCGTTTTTGTTGTTACAATGTCATTTAATAATATACGTATATAAATCGGATTATCGTATCTTATCTGATTTTTGTACGAGCACGATGACTGTTGTAATCTATTTGTGAGCAAGTATTCTTAACGATGAAAATTAATAAAAGTAAAACTCGATCAGCTCACATTACGAATGAACATCTCCATGCCGTTCTCCGTGTAAATTCTACCAAAGCCGAACCTATTATTATTAGTATAATTAATGCCCTCTGTCAACAGAAACAAGCTCGTAATTCGCATTAACAAATTAATACGTTTTAATATATTTTTCGGAAGTGTAAACCGTTATGGTTTTTTTTCATTTGTAGTAATAATTATTAAGTTAAGTGTTAACTAAAGATATTGAACTTAGTGAGTACAATAAAAACGTCGTTGAATGTGGTATCGCATACCTATACACCTAAAATTCTGATGACTTTAAAGTAAAATTTCACTTTATGGCCCGCGGTAAAAAAAGTTTTTTTTTTTATGGCCCGCGGTAAAAACAGTTTGGCCACCACTGCTCAAAAACAAGAACAAAGCGCGTTGCGTAAAATCCAATGTAAAATTGAATCGAACGAGAAAACCACTGACGATAACGTAACGAGCGCGAAACGTTGTGGTAGAAGCGACTATACTGTTTTCGAAAATAATATAACATAAAGAAAAACGTCGTATAAATAAGTGTGATGACAATTTTTGAAAGCACCTATAAAAGAAAAACCGATCGAGTGACGGAATATAAGATAGGTATACTGGATGAGTTTTTTAGCGTGCTCAAACTTTTTAGGCCGTAATAACGCATACATTTGGTTTTATTTTTAAGTATTCGAGTTTTCATAAAAAATCAAGTTTTCCACAACTTATGTTATATAATATTACATTACATAATATAATATTTTGAAAACAGCTCGTTCAAATTGAATTTTGATAAATCGAAATTCCCATCATAGAATTGACCTGAAAAAAAAATTGTAGTAAAAAGGTACTTTTCATCCGAGAAAAAAAACGTTTGTATTGCCACGAGATATCTTTGAAGTGGTATGAAAAACAAATTGTTGAACAAATGGTTTTTTATGGTAACTTGAACATACCCAAAAAAAAAAAAAAAAATCCAAAATTATGCATTTTTACGGAATATAAAAATGGAAGAACCAGTTTAAAAAACACCCTATAGATAAATTAACGTGTGGCTATCCTCGTGAGTCTAATATGATTGGATCGATTTGTGGACGCGTTCGTTAATAGAATTATTAATGTCTGATACGTGTAGAAGGTTCGATATGGGAAGGACGTTTCCGACCACCTGCAGATAACGAATTTCAAATTTAACGACATAACTTTGGTCACGGTATGAAAGAACTCGGGGCGCTCATAGAATTCGGACTGGGAACGGAGTCTTTAGCGCCGTCACGGATGCGTGTTGGAAATAGACGTTGAAAACAGGCCGGGGTTTTTCTCGGATCGGGTCGTATCGACGACGTCTGACTGCGGGCCGAGATTCCGTGCCGTGCGCTGTTCGACCGTCGCTATAATACATCGTATTTATTATATTCGTAAGAGTTGGTCTCGTATGTAGGGAGGGAGTGTGGCGTGATTTTAGTATAAAGCCGGTCCCACACGACTCGTGTACTCGGAAAGCATCGTAATCGCAGATGCTCGCCAATTGACTTGACAATTGTGACGTTCCTACACGACTCGTGGGTACTCGCCGATTTCACCAGGGTTGGCAAAAGCCCGGGCTTTATTGGAAAACCCCAAACCCGGTCGAGTTTTTTCCAATAAACCCGAAAAAAAACGAAAAACCTAAAAACCCGTTGGGTTTAATTGATGTTGTGTTACTGGGCGGTTTTATCGAGTTTTTCGAGAAAAAGCCCGGGTTTAAAAAAAAAAAAAACCGATCTGAATTTTTGTTTTACCAATTTGTAGTCAACTAACAAATATGCACCTATTTTCTTTTTTTTCATATGCATGGGCTATCCTCTATAAGTACACTTTAAAAAAAAATAAGATACATTTCTAAAACTCACCAATTAAAAATAACGTAGAAATGACGCCGATTGGGCGTCATCCACATATTACGAACGAACCAAATGACGCCAAATGGCGTCATTCGCAGTGAACGTGTTAAACTGAAAAAAAAAATAACCTGATAAGTGAGATGGTGGTGGCACAAGTTCGTCCTTCGGTCCTCGGACAAGCATTGGTGATGAATATATTAATTTTTAAAGAAATGATGACTCATTTCTTTAGTATAAAACGATTCTGAGCAAAGCTTCAGTGTAATATGATACATTATTATTTAAATACTGTTTACGTATTTTATGGTTATTTGTATAATTTTTGGTGAGTTTTTTTTTCTGAAATTTTCTGTCACCAAAAGATTCGAAAAATGTTTTTATATCTATGTTCCAAGTTGTATTGTGGTCAGATACACCAAAAAAGTTTTAAACAGATTTTAAGCAGAAAATTAACGTAAAAACAGCCAATATTTTCGTATACGAATTTAGAATTACCTTATTAAAACATGTATTAAAAGAAATTCTGACTAACGATATTCAACTTTTTTCGGTATTGATAGTTTAGTATAAGAGGAAACGACACCGGGATTAAACCATGTCATCTGAGCACCCCCTGCCCCGTCCCGTCGCTGCGGTCACTGGCTTCGACGCTGTCTGCAATATTCATAATATTATAATAATTATTATTAATCATTATTTACCGATTCGCTGTGAACGCGTAACGTTCCGCACACGCGCACGGTGCGAGCATCTCTACGGTTAAACGTCCAAACACGTCGTCTCGATACGACGTGCGCGTTCCATAGACGTCGCCGAAAACTCGACGATTGAGGTGTATCACGCGAAAACGATGGTCGGCTGTGATTTAAAAAAAAAAAAAAAAAAAAGTACGTACTTTGCCCCGTGGAGTATTTTCCGCTCCTCGTGAATGGGGACGGGTGTATTGGGTTTTAAAGAAACGATAGATCGTTTTCTTTACTTCGATGACTGAGCACAAAGATTCAAAATTTAATTATATCGTTTGGACGAAACAATTTCTTCAAATAAATATATTTTTAAGTTGAAAATTAACGTAAAACAGTTTATTGTAATAAAATACTTTGCTTGACCACAAATAATAAAATTTTGTGACGTTTTTTTTTTTTTAATTTTTCAGAATCTCTAGAGAAGTATACAAGCGAGGTCATATTAAATTTCAAAAAGTTTTCGTCAAATATTAAAAATAAATGATAATTACCGTTTATAAATTTCACGTTTTTCGTCTAATTATCGGTAGGCTTTTTATTCAATATTTGATTAATTTTTTTTGATTGACAAAAAAGACATTTTTTTACATAAAAGATTCAAAACATTTCGTTCTATCTTTATTCAAAGTTTCGTTATGTTTGAATTGACTAAATTCTTCAAATAAATTGTCAAAATTTAAATTGACGTAAAAATCGTATCGTAATTTACTTAAACGCTTTAAAAAAAAATTTGGAACAACATTTTTTGACATTTTTTCAGTATCATTAAAGAAGTGTATGAGTTAAGTCATATTCAATTTTCTAAAGTTTTGTCGAGTATTTAAAACTTTATTAGGGATAAACTTTTAAAAAATAAGAAAATTTCAAAGTTCAATTTTAAGACCGCAAAATTCCAATTTTTTTGAATATATGTTTTTTGTATGTAGTAGTACGTCAATACTATAATATAGTATTACCATTTTATGGTGAAAATATCATGTGTCTAAAAACATTAATTTTGGAGTAATGACGAAATTACTGAATTCGATTTTTTAATAAAAATGCTGTTTACGGCGATATTCTCCGTTTTTGGTCCATTTGAGGCTGATTTTCCAGTCTATTAAGATGACAACTTAATAAACCCTCAAAGTTCCATCTACATCACAAATACTTTTGGACAAAGTTAATTCAGAGCAAAAAGTGTCTGCAGATTAAAAAAAGGAAAAAAGTTCATCTTAATGACGTGAAAAAGATACGACGTTTCATTTTTAATATAAATATTAATTTATAACAAATTTATTAAAAATTCATCAAAAATTTAAATCCCAAAAACGTATGACACTGAAGTCGTAAAGTTGACCGTTTCGTCGGTCGACTCGTATCAGACGTCGCGTTCGCTCGGCGGGGCCCGAGGCGCGTCCGTGATCGCGAAACGTCCGGACGGACGGTGGCCTCCTCCTCCTCCTCCTCCTCCACCACCACCTCCACCACCACCTCACGTTTCGTCATAGGACGTCCGGCCGTCGTCGTCTTCGAGAGCTCCGTTGCCGCAGCCACCGTGCACACGCGTGCCCGAGACTGAACCGAAGCGGCCGATCGACGAATTCACTCGCGACGACTGGAACTCGGTGGAATTCACGCGACTGTGAGAAATCAAAACAAAGCAAGAAAAAGTAATAAAACCCGCAGCATTCGTGTAAAACGATTAATCGTCCGACGATTGGTCGTCGACAAAATCCGAATATGCGATTGTGTGGAGCACGCCCGCCGACCATAGGCGCAACTAGGGGGGTGCTTGTGGGTGCTTTAGCACCCCCAAACGTTAAATTAGCTCCCCCGGTTCAAAAACACCGAAAATTCGTCGTATGAAAAACACAATTTCTTAATTTTACACAGTGTTTTTTTTTCATTTAACGTTTTTAGCAGATGCACTGGTGATGATTAAACATTAGTTATACGTTATATCAAAATATTAGGTACCTAAATGTCGGCAATATCTTTGCAGCCATAGATAATACATTCTTGAGTTAGCTGCACGATTAAGTATATTAATATGTTATATTCTCGTCGATGCGCCGTCTAAAAAACTGGCTAAGAGCAAGTATGGAGCAATAGCGTATTACAGATTTATCGATATTAAAATAATGAAAGAAATATGTTGTCAGTAGTAAAATTAATTCATCAGAAATACTGGAAAAGTATTCTACTAGTAATAATATTAATAATATTAGTATGAAACAATATATTCATATGCAAGCGTGTTTAATTATAGATATATTTAGTTATAAAATATAACTTATACAAGTAGGTAGCTTCTAAACAATTTAAATTGCGTAATTAATTACTGATTGTTTAATAAAAAAAAATTGTTTACGGACATTGTCCCGAAGGAGCGTTTACGACGACAGACTACTAGCTGTGTCCGAGTGGCCATTGCGATTTTCGCACGACAACGGTCGACCGCCGAGTTTTGAAAAACAAAAGGGCCCGTCACGGGGTGACGACGGGCGATTCTTTTCGATTTCGGGAGGTGGATTTGACCCGGCACTTGCTCTCCCTCGTGATCGCACCACCGACCGTGATGACTTTTCTTTATAAACAAGATCGACGAGCGTACGTACCTCGGGCATCGGTCTTCGGCGAGTGTTTTCGGCCACTCCGAAGGGTACCCCGGCCCGCGTGACCGGTTTGCCACTGGTCCACGTCCGGACGAACGCGGCGTCGAGCCTACGGCCTCCTCCTCCTCATCCTCCTCCACCGCCTCCACCACCACCTCCAGCGACAGGACCACGACCCGCGTTCACATGGTCAATTGCACTGTCGCTAGCGGACGACGAGAGGGGACTCGACCCAGCCACTCACCACGTCTGCTGCCCCGTCGATCACGGAGCCGGATCGGGCCGACCGAGCCCCCTTCTCGCAGCCGCGTGACGTGCGTACTCCGGGGCCACTTGCGGCGTGACGTGCCGACATGGCGTGACGGGCCGACGCGGCGCGATCGACCTACGCGGCGTGACTGGGCGGGTGCGACGGGCCATGCTGGCACAAAGGGCTGCGCAGATGCGCAAGGCCACGCGGGCGCACTGTGCTCGGGGGCACAGGGCCACGCGGGTGCACTATTTGTCGGGGTATGAGGCCACGCGGGCGCACTATGCTCAGGGGCATAGGGCCACGTGGGCACACTGGGCCACACGGACGAACTGTTTATCGGCGTATAAGGCCACGCGGGCGCACTGTGCTCAGGGGCACAGGGCCACGCGGGCGCACCGGTCCATGTGGGCGCAACGGTCCATGCGGGCGCACTGGGCCACGCGGGCGTCGTCCACCACGCGGGAGCTGATGACGGGAAAGTTTCGTCCACCTCCATCGGCTCCGCGGCGACCGGTTCGTCCACCTCCATGGGACACGGACAGTGGTCTTGTGTCTCGACCGAGTTCCTGTGGACAGAACACGACCGGAACGGCCGTCGAAACGAGCGATTATTATTATTACCATCGGTTCGCCGACGTCGTCGCGACAGTTATTGTTATTTATTATTGTTCGTTCGAAAAGTCTCGTTTACTCACTCCAATTGTTCGCACGACGCGTACACGTTGGCAGCAAGGCAGTTATTGGCTGTGAAATAAAACAATTTGACGTGACATTTTTTGAGCACTCGGTGGCCGACAACGGAAACAAACATGTCGTGTGTGTGTGTGTGTGTGTGTGTGTGTACTTACCGAAAAACGACATCTTCTCAGTGAAAATTTTTTCTGAGCGGCTCGGACGTTTCACAGCGCCTAATGAACTACGAATGAGAGTTTTTAACTAAATTAAAATAAAAACGCGTTCAAAATTGTTATGAATTCGTTTTTTCTTGGTTACCAAACGAAACGTGGCGAAAATCAAACGAACCAGCATAATGTTCGATCGAAATCGTTTTATGATCAAAATGCACGACGTCACCCGAAGTCGACGTTTCTTAACGATTCGCAACGAGCACAGAAATTCCAATCTCATACTTTTCGACTTTCGGGTATACATACAGGGCTAGTCGAATGATTGTCTCCGTTGTGGCATTATTTGTAATGCCAACTCATAAAATAACGTTTTTCTGTGAAGAGTACTAATTAATAAAGTGAATCACCAAACGTATGAGGTTGATAACTCAAACGTTGTTGAGGAAAACCCATTGAGATGAGAGCTCTTAATAAATCCTCAAAGTACCATGTTCATCGAATTTCCAGTCTATAGAGTTGCTTGATAAAACTTTCGGACAAATTCGATCTGAACAAAAAGTGTCTCTGGATCAAAAAAAAAAAGAGAAAAATAAATAAATATATAAATAAATAAATAAACGTCACTGTAAAATCATAGGATCCTTCGCTTCATTAAGAATCTAAAATGTAAGTTACGATTAAATGCAATTTTTCTCCTCGACTACATGCCATAGCAAGGGCGTATTTCTGGGGGGGGGGCGATGGGGCGATCGCCCCCCCCTGGCCTTTTCAATTTTTTTTTAAAATTTTTTTACATTCTCTGTATTATATTATAATAATCATTAGAAAAAAATTACGAAATTATTTAAAGTCATAGATTATGATATAGGTGTGTAATAGAAGGTGTGTGATAGAAGTGCTCGGAATTTACCCAGCTCGTATCGTATCGATTTTATAACGATAGATACTTTTAGGTACACGTTATCTGATACTGAACGTTCGATAATTTTTTTTTTTGCTAAACACGGAATAGTCATGATATTATTGTAGTACACGAATACGTCTTCACAGTTTACGTAGTACACTAGATGCGTGCAAAATAATAGATAGATTTGCAGAACACAAACGATTCAAAGAATTTGTTTCATAAAATAATAATTTTAATTAGTTTGTGCTTCATTTAAAAGAATTTTTATTTATTTTTAATCCTAAATATTATAGTTAAATTATTTTTGTTTATTTTTTATTCCTCAAGATTACAAGTCAAATTTTATGTTCATAATTTAATACTTTTGTAACCTTTTATTTAAATGTAATTATTAATGTAACTCATACAATGTAAAATGTATACATGGCTAATAACCCCAGATGTTGAAGCCTCTTTTATCTCTCAATAAAAAAAAAAAAAAAAAAAACATTACAAGGGACCTTGAACTTAATTTTTACCACCAAGAAAACACAATTAATCAACCTTTCAATATAACCGAACTACACAATGCATTATCTGGATGAAAAAGCAAAAGCCCTGGTCCAGATGGGATACCATATTCCCTTATTCAAAATCTACCAAAGCAAGGACACGAAACACTTCTCCAAATTTATAATATAATTTGGGATAAAGGCATATATCCAGATCAATGGCGCAACGCAATTGTTATACCCATCCCAAAACCAAATAAGAACAAATTCGATACCTCCAACTATAGGCCCATTTCACTCATCAACACACTAGGCAAAACATTAGAAAAAACAGTTAACAATCGCTTCATTTGGCACTTGGAGACATCGAATATACTAACGATTGATCAATACGGATTTCGAAGAAATCATTCAACTCTCGACACTCTCTCTTCCCTACACGATGATATTTGTAACGCAAAAAATCAGAAGCAACATCTAATATTAATAGCCTTAGACCTAGAAAAAGCATACGATATGGTATGGCGTAACAGAGCCCTTCAAATTATTCAAGAATGTGGCATAAATGGTAAAATGTTCATATTTTTCACCGCCCATAGACAACCCAGAACTGAGAGTACCAGGTTTCGATCTCCCGAGGGCCATATGGACAACACTGAACAGAGCAAGAACAGAACAGGGGAAGTGCAACTACCTAATGCACAAATGGGGAAAGGTAGAATCACCCCTCTGTGAATGTGGAATGCATCAAACGATACGTCATATCGTTGATAATTGTTTACAAACACATTTCGTCGGAGGCCTGGAGAAATTGCATAAAGCAGAAGAGGATGCAGTGAAATGGATGGAGAATCTGAAGTTAAGACTTTAAGCTGGCACTCCAAAAGATACCAATGTTACCTGTATACCATTAGCTATAATTTTTCAGTCATTGAATCAGTTTGTTATATAATCTTATTGTTTATAATTTATTAATATTTTCTCTCTATAGTCTATTCTATTGTAATTGTTTTTTATTTTTGTTTTTATTTTACTATCCGATACTGTCATATGAGAGAAAAAAAAAACCATATCCTTAAACTGCATAATAGTGTCAATAACAGTAGTAGGTGGCAGAGCACATTTTCGTCCAACCACTTTAATGAAATTAGTTGGCGATTTAAATTAAAATAATACTAGCTTATAAAACTGCTATAGCGAAAAAATCACGGCACACTTATACATAACAATTCATATGTACTAAAATCAACTGACTGTTGTATAATGTTTAGTGCATGCAACTTAAAACGTAATTAAAGACTGCGGAAATTATTGAGATGGAAAATAATACTTATAAATATTATTTTGTTAAATCAATAAAAATAGAATTTCTGTATTTCCGTATTTCCGTACATCAAAAACCAATTCGAAAATACTGCTTTCTTTCAACATTTGACACGATAAAATATTTAAATTGTTTATTTCTAATATTATAAAGAATTATTCACATTAATGTTTAAAAAATAATAATTTGGTGATTGATTGTAATGATTAAATTAACTTTCATAATGTTATGTGTAATGTGCTACTTAATGAGTTTCACATTTTTCAACTTTAAAAGACAATGCATTTTAAAAAAATACACTGAATCTAATAGTATATGAATTAGGTACATTAAGAACTTCAAAATTGCCATAGATATCTTGTTTTATTTACCTCCACGATTTTTACCAAATACTATATTCTAATAATATATTAGGTATATAAATAGGATTCTAAAATTTCAAGAAATTTATTTTCTTGAAATATTTCATGAAAGTTTCATGAAATATTTCATTTACACGAAAAATAAAAATTTTCCCAAAATAAATAAAAAAAAGGGTTGTTTTCCAATTAATACATATAAGAGCTATTCAGCTATATTATGTAATAAAGATGAGAAAACACGTTTTAATTAGGTAGTATATCTATTCTATTCTATGAAAACATTGAAAACATAAATAATTTTTAAGCACAAAGTGCCCAATGCCTATATTTTTTTATGTTACTTTTAGTTCTATAGTGTTTAATTTTTTACTAAATTTATAATGTATAAATAAAGGTGATACCTAAATATAGCCTGAACCAAATTATATACACTTATATAGTTATACTTATACATAAAACATACTTACTATTCATTTTAAACCCTTGCATTTGTGAATGTTATCTATACATTTATTTTTTACAAAACAATATTATTTATCTTTTACAGATTTTACTTTTTTTTCTCAACACTATTTATGAAATTATATTATCTCTAAATAAGTACAAAAAATACAATATTAGAAAGGTATCTAATTTGTAACTAGACACTTAAGATTTCTTTTGCAAATTACAATTTACAACACAAGACAAGAAAAAATAAATATTCTTCTAGCTCCAAAAATCATTAATAGTTACAACCACGGTTTTAGAAGATATCTTGTAAGACCGTGTTTACAACCTAAAATTTATAAAACTCAATATGTTTTATTATTTGGTATCTGGTATAAAAAATGGAGCCTTCACAATACGCCGTGTCGCATAGATTATTATAAATTCAGTGCGTAGGTAACAAAATAATCATTAGTTTATATTATGGTCAAACTGTAAGTCTATAATCAAGGAACGATAGAATCTGATTGATAACATTTCAAAGTCGATCATGTTGGAATTTATTTTTAGGGACACGCGCACGAAAATTAATCGAGGTTGTAGTGAACAAATTGTCGATAAGTTTTATCTGTATAATTTTAACTACACAATTTTCTATGAAAGTCGATCCTCAAAGGTCAAGTATATTTTTAGTAGATCATGACCAAAAAAAGTTTGGCCACCCCTGGTGTAATTTAATATATAATTGATTTAAAATATTCCTAGCGTACGCGCTATGATAAATAAATCACTAGTTTAATTTCGAAAAAATATTGGAATTATCAGATAAATTTAAAGAAATAAGTACCGGTGTAACCGAGATTGTTTACCCCCGTGAAATTTTACCCCAACGGTAAATTTTGATTAGTGAAATTTTACCTCCCAGTAAATATTCGCTAGTGAAATTTTACCCCTGGTAAATATCCGCTAGTGATTTTTTACCCCCGGTAAAAAAAAATAAACATCATTGTAAAACCATAAGATCCTTCGCTTCACTCAGAATCTAAAATTAAAAGTGGAATTTACCCATGATAAAGCTGGGTTTTTTCAATGGGTTTTAGATTCTAAGTGAAGCGAAGGATCTTATGGTTTTACAATGATGTTTATTTTTTATTTATTTTTTTTTCTGTAAACACTTTTTCGTATAGAAATCCTTGTCCAAAAGTTTCGTCCAGCAACTTTTTAGATTCGAAATTGAACTGAGATGGTACTTTAAAGAGGTCATTTTTCCAAAATCTCCATAGTTTTTCCAGTAATCAAGAATAACGATCAAAAAACTGAGTAAAAACGGTAAAATCGGTAAAAATCCGCCGTAAACGAGATTTTCACTGTTCAGATTTTAGGTATTTAGTCATAAATCGAAAAGTATTAAAGCTAGAAACTTGAAAATTTTATCCAATATCAAATACATAATTTTTTATATTGAACAACATTTTCAGAACAATTATAGCACTTTTGACTTAAATATAGAACTTTTAATTTACCAAATTGTTTGAAAGTTTTTATGTAATATAATTTTAAATATTTGACAAAAAGTTCTGAAAATGTAATATGACCTTACTCATATACCTACCTTATTATCCTAACAAAAGTTCAAAAATCGTTAGTCAGGATTTTTTTTTATACACACTTTAATAAATTATTATAACTCACCAAAAATTATACAAATAACCGTAAAATACGTAAACAGTATTTAAATAATAATATATTATATTACACTGAAGCTTTGCTCAGAATCGTTTTATACTAAAGAAATGAGTCATAATTTCTTTAAAACTTAATACATTCATCACCAATATCTTGTCCGAGGACCGAAGGGACGAAGGACGAACTTGTACCACCGTCATCTCACTTACCAGCTTTTTTTTTTAAATATTGAGTGGGTTTAATCCAGAAAAGTAGTCCGGGTGTTTTCGGGCTGGGTTTTTTCGAGCCAACCCTGGTTTTCACCGATCATTCAGCAATAGGATATACTTTGCTCGTCATTGACAATACTCCGATTAATAAATAATTTTTTAATTCCTCTGACTCGCGCCGAATTCACCGACAACCGATGCGAAACCACGAGTGACTCGGCGATTGAAAATAATCTTTATGCTTTATGGTCATATACGTCTCCTATACACGACTCGTCAGGTATAGCGATTGCCGAACGTGCGCCGAGTTCACGAGTCGTGTGTAACCGGCTTAAGGTACGGTTTCCAAGCTGCGACTAGCCACAGCGGCTGGCCACAACGATTTTACGCAACGACTAATCGTTGGGTGCGTATTGGTTTCCTACAATCCGATGGAAGGCTGCGGCTGACATTTATTTTCAGTTCAGTTTAGTTTAGCTCGATATTTCAACGCGCACACCCAATTTTTTTTTTAATTTGTCGTTAAACATCACTAAAAATGGAACAAATACTTATAAATAATAATTTTAAAAAAATTCATACATTTACTAGGAGAGGAAGAATAAGAAATAGTACATACTTCGAGTTAATACGGGAAGCCAATAAGTAATTTATTTAAAACAAGAGAAAAATAAGGCTTCTTTACCTATATTTTTAATAAAATAGCCACTTATTAGAAAATAAAAATTAATTTCCCGAATTTTTCCGCCTAAATTACGATCAGTTTATATGATCTTAACGTTTTCGTTCAAACTGTCACAGAACACACGGTTTTTTTTTGTCAACTAACAGGTCATTGTCGGTCGTAGTGAATAGAGTTTTCGACGTTTCCGACATTTTTCGATTAAATGAATTCGTTTGTAAAAACGTATGATAAATTCGTTCAGAATAAAATCGCAATGCGGCGCAAGCAATGCACTGCTTCCAGAGCAGTACGATCGTCAAACGCAACGACTATTGTTGACACGCACACGTCGATCGCACGTTGGAAACCACGATGAGGCGTTTGTTTAAAGAGCAGTCGATTATGCGATCGTTGCCGCCGATCGTTGCGTCCAGCCGCTGCGGCTAGTCGCAGCTTTGAAACCGTACCTTTAAAGACGCGACAACGGCGAAGAGTCGTAAGTCCCACACGACTCGTCGTGTACTTTGCGAGCGTATACTCGGCGAGTGTACTCGCCAAGTTTGTACGATTTACCATATGGTTTGTAATGATATTGCTCCTACACTACTCGTGTGCTCGCCGATTATTCACCAAATCGTATATTATTATACTTCGCTCGTCATCGTCAACGCTCCTACACGACTCGTGTCGTCACACTACTCGTATTCGCCAAATATTCATTGGAAATGATGAAATACGAAATTTGCCTCCGTACAAAATGGACTATTTTGGGGCCGAATCCAAGATTCCAACATTTCTTATCAGCACGAGTCACTCGCGTTGTATCCGAAACCGACGGGAAACCGCGAGTGACTCGGCGAGTAAAAATAATCGTCGTGCTTTACGATGAAATACCTCACACACGACTCGCAATGTCGCAAAGTAGTTCGGTTGACGAATATTCGCCGATTACACGAGTCGTATGGGATCGGCTGTACAGAATATCGTTATATTTTTAGATGGTGCTAACGCCGCCGCCGACCGCCTTGGGTTTCGGTATATGAGTTATATACGCACACACACACACACACACACACACACACACACACACACACACACACACACACACACACACACACACACACACACACACACACACACACACACACACACACACACACACACACACACACAAACACACACACACACACACACAAACACCCCGAGTGATATTTCGGCCGGCGTATGTAATGTACGTGCGTGGATACGAATGACCGGTCGTTTGCGATCCCGGAGGATTATTAGCCCCTAGCCACGGGATTTCCAGAGGCCATTATTCGGGATAAGTGGACTGACATTAACGTGCGTATGACGGACCCGCGGAGATCGATGATCGGACCGGAAGGCGGGGACCGAGCACCCGGGAGTACGACGACGACGACGACGATGACGACTATGCGAAGGAGCCGCCGATTCTATATATTAAATATATATACGATATCGGTACCGGCTGTGGAGAAGACGGCGACGACGACGACGATGACGTGACCGGGGCAACCGAAATAAATCACAGAGCCCGGCCTAAGGTATCAAACGTCTCAGAACGGCGGCCTAAAAATCACTCAACGTGAGGCCACGTTTTTTTTCGTCCTTAATCATCGTATATACCATCGGTTCTTAACCTGTGGTCCGCGGCCCCCTGGGGGTCCACCATACTCATGTAAGGGGTCCGCGATAGCCTTAACACTTAACATATGTCAATATTTGACATGAGAGCATTATATAATATCATGAAGACGAAAGATTTGATTGTTTGTATTGAACAGGCTCCGAAACTACTGAACCGATTTTAAATGAAATTTGGTACTTAGATAGCTTAAATACTGAGAAATGACATAGACAACTTTTCAATACTAAAAAGGACTGTAATGGGCTGTAATGATGTTAAAGATCAAAATGAAAAATGAAGTTTAATAAAAATAAATATAAATGTGTATATTATTTTGCTATGTCTAATTCTATATTTTGTAATATAAAATAGTTATTATAATGTTGGTTATGATAACGAGATGTTTTGTACAAAGGTATTCAACAAAAAATTGGTTAGGGGTCCGCGAATTCTAAAAATCTTTCATCGGTGGTCCGTGTTCTATAAAAGGTTAAGAACCGCTGGTATACACTATATAATTATGTACGTATATTTAGTTTATGTTTACTCTGCGAACTGTCGTATACAATTTAAAAAAATTGCGCTAATTTAAATGTAAATATAAATAGATATAAATCATATTATTATCGTTTAATAGTTAACACTTAAAAATGCTTATATTATATATTACAAAATTTAAATTTATGTTTTTCACGTTTGTAAAACGGTCGATTGTATACATTCTTCAAACATTTCAAATTCCCAATGTACATTGAATAATGCAAGCCCAACAAACTTCTCTTACCCCATTAATTGTGGTCGCAGCCATGTTTTTTTTTATTCGTCATTACTATCTGTCGTAGTAACGATTATCATATATACTACGTCATTCAATTAATCACAACTTCACGCCACTTCTTTGTGACTTCTTCGTAACTTCACGTCATCACAACTTCACGCCACTTCTCTCGATCATGCGTTATATTTCTCCAATCAATATTTACTCCTACCCTTTTTAAATCTTCCTCGACCGCGTCCAACAATCTTTTCCTCGGGCGTCCTCGTGGTATCTTACCCGTTGGTTTCCAAGACAGCGCTGTCTTTATTATATTATCGTCACTTCCACGCATAATGTGCCCTAACCACTGGATTCTCTGGCCTATTATGTAATATTTAATTGGAGTCGTTCCTGTTTCTTCAATCAGTCCTTCGTTAAACTTTCTCCTCCACTTCTCCTCCATATACCAGTGTTTTCATCTAATTTAGGTCCACATATCATACGCCATATCTTGTTTTCGAAGGTTACAAATTGACGTTTTGTAAATGGTCAAGATATTTTGAGACTTTGACATTTACTACTTCCGTTGAATTTGACTAATCGACAACGTGTACAGTAAAAATCTTTTGGTGGCGGCAATGGCTTCTATGCCCTTCCTCCAAACGGCACCACTGATATAGGGCGTATAAAAACGAAGAGTTTTTACCTCTACGCCTCGTCGTCGGTTCAAAATGCGTACATTATCGTTTATGCGTACAAATGCATAATAATATGCGTTACGGCAGGAATTACTTTGTTAATTGGAACGTATTTTTAATCGTTGTTGTTACTGATCTCAACGAGCCGCTGGTGACTAATTGAACAACTAATGAACTGCGAGATCGATTGTTCTCTCCAGACTACTAGTGTTGTAGGACTCCGTGACTGAATAACCGCCCCAAACTTCATGTTATTTGACCGGCTAGTGAACAATACTGGCATACCGCACGACTGCTGCGAGGAAAGACCGAAGAAGTGAAACACTGACCGGTAATTGTAGACTGCCCGCTCTGGCGAGCTACTACAAGTGATGGGAACAATCGAGAGAAAATAATCGAGCACTCGATTATTAGAAAAATAATCGAATTGCTCCGTCAAAAATAATCGAATGAAAAATTAGTAATTACTATTTTTATATTAACTATAGTTCGTACTTTATACTGTATAGTAGTTTGCATTGGCGTATTATTGCTATTCGAATTGTCGTATTACGAAAACTGAATTAGTAATCATTCTTATCTACTAATCTACTATTCACTAATATTATAATATAATAATCATTAATATTTAAAAATGCCCAGGCGGCGTGCGGGGGATCAAAATAGCCGTTTAGCTTTGGCGTCTGCACGATTGATGCGGAGTAGAGGACGTTATTAATTATTGTCACTCGGCGTTAATAAATAATAATCAACGTTCTAACTATAGATATGTTCCGGGTACCCGGCAATTACTCGATTGTCGAGTACTCGATGTCATATTTAAGGCTCGTACCTTACTCGGTCAGTGCAATTGAATTGGCTCCCTAATACAGGTAGTCAATATTTTACCCTTAATTTAACTCCTAATAACTAAATTGATTAAATTGGTCAGGTCTGAAGATTGTGTACCTCAGATTTTCTAAAATACCAAATATGTATACAAACACTGAATTTGTTTTCATTTAAAAATCTAAAAACTATCGGAAAAACAGTATAATGTGTGGCTATGGAGTAAAATAAAATGATTTAAAAACATTGTGTAGTTACGTCGAGAACAAGCGCGGTATATTATAATATATTACCTCACACATAATAATGTGTCACTGAAAATTCGTCACATGGTCATAAATCTTGGCGTGAAAAAAAATTATCGTCCAAATAGATATTATCTCATAGAAATTATAACGCGTTGTGTACACATATAACAACCACTGTTGTTCGCGGTGTTTTAAGCGTCAAACCGAAAAAGTTTTTAAAAAATAATTTTAAACCAACGGTATCTTTGTTTTCCATGAGACTGATAAGGGAATGTATTGTTATGATGATGAATATTTTGGTGTTATTAAATGTGTTGTACGATCAGAAAGCCTGCAGTCTCGAAGCCCCACACACAGCCGGCCGGAGGAAATATTTCCCTCGCACGCTTCCATTAACTTCCTCTAAACACGCCGCCACCGCTTCGGTTATTTATAAAAACTTACCGTACAGGGATTCGGCGAAAAATAAAAGTTTATAGTACACATAAATATTTAGACACGCGGTTAATTATATTTATAAACCGTGTGTTTGCGCGTTGAAATTCAGTCGTGAACCCGACTGTGTTACGGTTTCGTTTTGTTTCCTTCTTTATTTATTTATTTATTTTTTTATTTTTTTCGTCTACGTCAAATGTTATAAAAAGTTCTGAAACTAAAATAAATGTTGAAAACTAATTACGAACTCAGCGTATATAATATACAAGACGCTTTGATTAAAATCGGAATAAATTAACATGACGACCGTCTATTTGATTTGTATATAAAACATAGAAATTCTTTTCGATTTGTTACGTTCTGAGTGAAGCGGAAGATCGTATGGTTGTACAATATAATATGGTGTTTATAATTTTTTTTTTCTGTTAACACTTGTTCGGTTGGTAATAATGCTCTTCGAGTTTCATCCAACCACTCTATAGATCAGGAATTTTATTTTGATGATACTTTAAAGAAGTAATTTTTTATATTTTCAACAATTATTTTTTCCAGGCGTAGGGAACAACTGTCGGAAAACCAAGTACTTCGAACGGTACAATTTGGTGTAAACGATTGTTTCACTAAATCTATTTTAGTTCTTAAGTCATAACGAAAAAAGTAATATAGCTAGAAACTTGAAATTTTCACTATACGTTAATTCCATTTTAATAAACACTTTAATTAAGTTAGAAAAAAAAATCAGGTTAAAAATAGAAATGTAAAAATACCCTGTTTTGCTAAAGTTTATCTCTGATAACATTTTTTGAAAATGTAAGATGACCATACTTATATACTTAAGTAAAGTTAATGAAAAAAATTCAAAAACTATTAATCAGAATTATTTTTTTTATTAGCAATGAAGTAAATTATTATGCGATTTTACGGAATTGGCAATTTTTTAAATATTTTTCAGCCTATAATAGTACATGTTTTGAATCTTTTGGAAAAAAAAACACCGACAATTCAACAAAATCAGTTGAATATTATATAAATGGTATATTATTTTTTATATTCCGCAGCTTTAATCAGAATCGTTTTACTAAAGAAATGATCTGTCATTTCTTAAAAACCGAATCCAACCATTTCCATTATCTCGTCCAAGGAGCGAAAAATACCCCATGGTGCGAAGTACGTAATTTTTTTAAATTACCCTCGACGCAATGAATTGGCTAATAGACGCATTTGTTTCGAATTCGAACGACATTTAATCGTGACGGATAATATTTTTTCTCGTTGTTCGAAATCAAACGTCATTGCTATATAATTCAATAGGTTTGTATTTATGTATATAAAAATCAATAATAATAATAATAATAATAATAATAATAACACATACATTCGTCTAAAACAATTATTTTATACACGGACCGTACAAACACATTCCATCGAAACACTAACTCTATTACAATATTGATAACATTTATGTATATTTTGTTTTTTTTTGTTTATTTATTATCGTTTGTTTGTTGGAACCTTAATAGGCAGACCGTCGGATATATTTAAAAAATTAAAAATTAAACTTAATTCACATTTTAATAATAATTATCATTAATTAACTTTCAACTAAACAATTAAGTACAGGAATAACGCTGATATGGTATTTACACATGGTACAGTTCTTAACATTACAGTATAATACCTTTGTACATTATCAAAACAGTAACAAACAAAATCTTTGATAATATTTTCTAAGATATGGATACGCCGAGTGAACACGTCGAACGAATTATTCGTTGAAAAAAAAAAAATAATAATAATAAAAACAAACGACGTATAATAGCGGGCGAAACGTAAAAAAAAAAACAAAAAAAAAACTATGGTGAAATCCGACGTGGTGGGACGATTTCGTGGAACCGAAATCCCGCGTCGTCGATCGATCGAAATTAACCACGCGAGCGCGTTTCGGCGATTTTATCCCCAATACGTTGTGGCAACGATACCGTTTTCTATATATTATTATAATATTGTTTTCATAACGGAGAATTCAATGCACGCGAGTTCACACGGCGAACGGCGGATGTTATCGAACATCCCGCAGTCGCGCGACCGTCGCACGCGATTTCGGTCGATAAATCAAGTGGAAAAAACTCAGGTGAAATGACACGTGTTGAAACTCGGTGGTTGTCGCGGGGGGAGGGAGGACGAGAGAAAAAAATCGAAAACACGATTTTAAATCTCCGACGGAAATCGACACAATCGTCTACATGAAGCACAGGTAGGAGTATCTATATGAAAAAGTCGGACAAAAGTCGAAATTACAAAATTAACAGAAATCCCCAACAAAGATGTATTTGTTGTAGCTCAATAGCCGATTAATCAAGTTGTACCGATAAAAACCATATTATCACTATTTTCCCCATCTCATACATATCATCCAAACTAATTAGTCATATGAATTGAATTGTTTTGTTTTCTGCGCTATATGATATCGTTTATTTTTTTTTACTAAATTTGTATTAACTTTCATTTTTAATAAATTCATGACACGGATAAAGAAGGTATGTTCTTTACAATTTTATGATTTTGTATTATTTTACTAACTGAATTAACGAGTAATTTGACCTTCGTTTACACTATATTGTAAACGTGGTTTTGAGAATAAAAGTATTTTTTTTTTTTTTTTACTTGTCGGTCTTTGTTGGGCAACTTTTTACCAAGCAATGATTAAATTATACTCTCCTTAAACAAATTAAAAAAAAAAAAAAATTCCGCATAGTTCTGCCATTTTGCGTTATGTTATTTCAAAGTCGAAAATTAATGGTAGATGTCCAAAATGTATAAAATAGTAAATATCATATAATAGTGAAAAGTTTAAAACATTAAATTAACTACTTAAGATTGACAAAAATGCATTCGTTACATGCACCGCAGTATACTTGCGCTATGGTGTAGTGCCTTAAACGCCAAGTCGTGACAATAGAAGAAAAACAAATTGTAAAAGTAACAAAAAAAAAAAAAAAAAAAAACGTTTTCTAAAAATATAAAAAAACTGTTTTTTTTTTTGTAAATAAAATATTATTCATCATTAAATGTTGTTTTTTATATCTTGATCGACCATTTAATTTCATAAAAAAATTATGTCCGACTTTTTCATATAAATACTCCTATGTGTAACGATAAAATTGTTTTTGTTTTTGGTTTTTTTTTTCCGAGCCTCAATCCATCATGTTTTTATTGACGTGGGAGTCTGAGAGGAGGTATTATCGGGTATAAAAATAGCGGTAACCGTCACTAGAGTTTTGAGTAAAGGTCGGGAAAAGTTTAAGGGTCGTTGGTAGGGATGATGGGCTGTCTGTTCGTTTCGTCTACTCGGCGCGTTGTCATAATAATAATAATAATAATATTAATATTAATCATAAATATAATAATTATAATAATAATAATTATATTGTTAAGTGATAGACGCGTGCGGCGGTGGCGTTCAATCGTCTCCGGCAGACCGGATTTTCGCCGTAGTCGCCGTCACCGCGCGCGTTCATCGCGGCACGCCGCCGCCGCCGCCGCCGCCGTCGTCGTCGCCGCCACCCCAGAGCTGCAGCAAAAGCATCAACGGCGGCGAGCAACCGCTCCGCGACCAACCGGCCACCACGGCCGCCAACAGCACCAGCTCGACCGCCGCGACGCCCCGGACCCGGTGGCTGGACCCGCGGCTGGCCCGGTGGCTGCTGCTCTTGGTCTCCATCTCGCTCGTCTCCTCCAGCCCGTTCATCCGCCTGCCGGTCTTGTCGTCCGTCTTTCCGCCGTGTTTCCGGTCACCTGTGACACACACACGAGCACACGTTATTATAATCACCACGCAGTGGCGGTTATAAGAGGGGGGGGGGGTGATAGGTGGATCTTAGATTAAAGGTATTTAATTATTTCTATCTAACTGTTAGGCTATTCTGTAACTAACTTGCATTTCTATGGATTTTACATTATAATATGCATGTGTGGTGTGCTTTTTTTTTTATTTACGTAGATTGAAAACATGGTTAAGGTCACCAGTTGGCGAAGAAAGGTTGAATGGGCTAGCATTACTCCACATTCATAAAGATATTTTCTATAGATATAGAAAATATTATAACACGCTTTGCCAAACAAAAGAATAGGCACATGCTTTTACCGTAGTTTTTTTTTATGGATATTTGATGTAATATGATTAATAAAATAATATTTATGCTATATGAAGTGTTTATTTTTTTCAAAATATTGAAGAAAGGTCCATCCGACATTATTGACCCTACGATTTTTTTTTTTGTTATTTTCGCCCCCCCCCTTAAAAGTCAAATATAACCGTCACTGTCACCACGAGTATGAACATCATGGAATAGTGAAACCTCTGAATATCGGACACTCTTGTCGAAATATCGTACGTTATTTAGAGGCAGTGCCGCGTTTAACGGGAGGCAAAGGGGGAAAATTTCCCTGGGGTGTCAAATCGTATGGTGTTTGATGGGGCGGCAAATGTTTGAGGATCAACATCAAATAAAAAATATACAATTATTATTTTTCTTGTCATACTATCAATATCAGTATGACTGTATAACTATAATACATATAATTTCTTTTATAAATACCACGAAAAAGCCGCAGTCTACCGCTGCATGTCACCAGACGATAAGAATTTTTTTTTTTTTATAGTTGTACTGTTATCGTATAAACTATTTTGGTTATTCCTGTTTGTTTTTTCCTCGAAAATAAACGATCATATTCCGTGTTGAAACGAGTAAAAAATTATCAAAGATCCACTTTAATTTTGGAAAAAATGTCATCGCTTTCAATATTAAACATATAAGATGATCTTTTAAAACAGACTGATTGGTCAGAGATAATTCATCAGTTTGCGACCATAAAATCAAGAAACAAATTAACGTAAAAGAAAAGTAGTGAAAAAGTAATGAATGATTATATTTTGTCACATTTGGCAATTTCGTGAGATATATTTAATAATTATGAAATTTAAACAAGAGTAATAATTTTCTAATTAAAATATGCGTAATATAGATATGAGTATTTTGTAAATGTATTGGTCTTACATAGTACCGTTGTATCCTCCCCGTTAATACGCCACCGACTGTAATAAATAGTGTGGTGAACACAATTTTGAATCGTAATTTTCTCAAGAGCGGCATATTTTAATTTGCCCCGGGGCGGTAACATAGCTTAACGCGGCACTGTTTAGAGGTGTCCGCTATTCAGAAGGAAAATAAAACAGACGAATAAGTCGCCGTCCTCATAAAAACGTCCGTTATTTGGAGGTATCCGCTATTTAGAGGTGTCCATTAATGGAGGTTTCACTGTATTATTCGTCTTTTTTTTACGATAGACCAAAAACGCATATTCATTTTGCTCTTTTGTACCTTAGTAGTGGGATAAAAGCGCAAAAATAAATATTGTACCTCTTTACACTGTTATATTTTAAAATTACAAATTTTTATTGAATATATAGTATTTTTAAAATTCAAAAAATAAATGAACAGTGATTGAGTTTGGTTGAAGTTTAGTATTATCGATACGATAGGACTATTTGAAAACTGTGGGCTTCAAATTTCAAATTTAATATAAAGGTACTCAATTTTATACAACTAATATGTAGGTAATTAAAATTTCCAATTTTTTTCAAATTCATCATATAATGACTAAAAACTTAATATTAATGACTATGTTTTAATAAAATACACTTTATTTTTGTAAAATTTATTTGCGCTAATGGAATATTTATTTTTGCGTTTTGGGTTGCGTTTGGGTCATATTTTGCGTTTGTGGGCTACAGCCTATTTCACGATTAAGCGTTAGACAAAAAGGTTTCGACGATCGATCGTTACTGCAGCTATGGATCCACCGAGGGTCCACCTGATAAATCAGTGGCCGTGACCCTCCCCGGACATCGAGAGAACCATAGCAAATTCTCTGTCTGAGATAACCAAATTATTTTTATCGATTTAAATTCGAGTAGTTTTGATAACAATCGAACGCTTTGCTAAAAAAAGATACCATCAGAGCTATCTACGTAGGTGTTTTTATCTCGTTATTTTTTATGTCTATTAAAATACTTAATTAAAATTGTAATTTTTTTAATTATTATTATAAAGTATAAGACATGACACGGTGTGTTTTTCTAAAATATGTTATATTGTATATTATTATATATGTGTGATTAGTATATCGGTCCTTCTCCTTTGATTTGGATACGAGTCTGGTCGTTAGCCGGGGTCCGGTGAGTTCTTACACGAAACACAGCAGATAAACGGTTAAATATTTAAGTTCCTGAATGAAAAACAAAATCACCATACGTAAGTTCTTAAATGGGAAAAACTTTTTTGTTTTTACAAGAATTATTTGTTATTTGTTTCCGATTCAAACTAGTGTATTCCATATGGTCGTGAACACAACAACTATACTTTATTTTTAATCGATCTGTCAATTAATCACTATCGTTATTGTATTGTGTCCAACATATTATATTATTTACACACATTTACGTATTCAATATATTGGTTTTAGCAATGTTTTTTTTTTTTTCATAAAACGTCGGACCGTCAAAGACTAAAAGAATTTTTCCGTTTTCACTATACACGTAAGAAATTACGTCCATTTTTCGATAAAATTTAATATTTTTTTATTAAATACATGTCAACTCTGTTAATAGTAAATTAGTACAAAATTGAATTAAACGAATTTCATTGTCCATATTCTATTTCGCATCAAAGGTGATAAAGACAAGTCTAGATAATAATAAGGTCATTTGATAATAAATACGTCGTTTGTACAAAAAATGTAAAACCACATAAAATTACACTCTGCACTTGTATGCTTTTAAAGACAATTTTTATTGAAAGAAAAAATACAGTTTTCAGAAACGAATAAATATGTTAAATATATCTATATATTATATTATGGTGACTATGTTATCCATTGCAGAGTGTATTTAGAGATGAATTATTAAATTATAAAAAAAAAAAAAAATTTTAAGTCTGAATCACAATCACTGTATTCGCGGACGTGTGTTTTGTGCTAATGTAGAATTACAAATGCCAAAATTACGTAGTATCGTCCGATAAATATCGGTTATAATATTATGTTCTGCCAACTATAATATCGTACGACATTATTTGCATACGATAAACAAATCGTACGATGAAATATCGCTCGTGTGTAACGGCCCTAATAAAGTATAGACGGCGATGTTGATTAATGATATCTGGCGCACCCATATTATCATAAAGTAAACGACAATAATCGTTAGGTTAGTCGATATTATTTAATCGCCGTGTCTTCGGCCCCGCGTCAACCGCGTGGAGCGCGGCGTCTCGGTGTAATACAATGATATTAAAATAACGGGCACGCGCTTGTTTGCAGATAACTCTGTTTACAAAATCATGCGCACTAAATTGTTTCAAAACAAACACGATAATACGTGTGTTCGGTGTCATTACGGTACATCAAAATATTGTGTAACGCAAACACGGTACTCGGTTTAATTAAATGACGGTGCGTACACAACAACGAATTATTATTATTATCGACGTTAACTCTCGGGAACGATCGAAATATAAATATTTCATTGTGTCGACGGCGACGACAAACGCGGACGGGGGCGGGGGGAGGTTTATTGAATTTCAACCGGGACTTCGTGCGTTTCGGAGCGGAAGAGGGAAGCGGGCACGTCGTTTGTGCGGGGGAGTCCTGCGAGCAATCGCGATCAGATACGTTTGACTATTTATTTCATTAGCGGACGCGTCCGGTCGGCGGAATTACGATGACATTCTGGGGCGTATATTTGAGGGGGGGGCTGAGGGGAGCTTCATCCCCCTCCCTCAAAATCCAGGAATTGTTTACGAAGTCTGCTTATTATGTCCTATCAGATGAAATTCGTAAAAGTTCAATAAAATATTGTATACAGAATTATTAGTAACAACGAACAAGTTATTCATGTATATTTTTGATTTTGATTTTGATCGTAACGATTATACCTTTGAGTTCGGTTTAAAAGGTTCGATTGGGGAATTTCAGATGGAGAAAATATCCCCCCCCAAAAAAAAAAAAAAAAAACTAAATACCCTCCTGATGACGTTTACACTGGCTGGGAATGAACGCGACATAGTTTAGGCTCTGCTTTTAGGCCCGCCGAAACCCGAAATCGATTTGCAGTCGACACGTTCGCGTCTCGGGAGGTGACGGTCCTTTCGACACACACCGCTCGGCGCGGCGCGACGGCGGCGGCGTCGTCGTGGTCGTGGTCCAGCGGTTCGATCCCTTTGTCCGTGCCGGCGCGCGCGCCAGTCGGAAGATTGATTGCGTTTTTCGACGCCGGTAACGATCGAGTCCTGTCGCGTCGCCGAAACTTTCGACTATAGAGGCACGCGCGAAAACGCCAGGGAAACCCGTCGTCTTGGGAAACGCACGGGGCGACGGGGTAATGACGGAAAGAGTAGAACGCGCACGACGACTGGGTGTGAGACCGGCGGCGGGACGGGACGTGACCGTGAAGTATAATCGGTCCAAACCAGCGTTCCTCAACCGGGGGGTCCGCGAGAAAGTATATTAGGGGCCGCAAAAAAAAAAGGTTGTATTTGATATATTTGTTGTTGTGATTTGTAAAGTATTATAAATCAGTTTTTCCTAATTTATGATAATATAAGTGTGTATAGGTGTAATAAGAGTATAATATGAAATATATCTGTGAGTTCAGACTTGCGGATGTATCGATCAACTCGGGAGTCAGATTTCAAAAAATTAAGTGCTGGCAAACATGCCCAAAGATCGCATTAAAACTAAATTTTTAACTTAATGTCCTAATATACATATATAGTGGCGTAACTTGGGAGGAATTCTAGGCGAGAGACAGTATTTATTTTTAACCAAAATTTCAAAGATATGGCGAAAAACTCCAAAGCCTACACTTATCAAATTTGAGAACTGATGCATCATATTTATTTTGAAGGGCTTGAAAAATTTAGCTTTTGTTTCTTATTTGTACTTCCACTTTTACATTTTAGTGCTTAAATATTGTCAAATATAACAAGAAATATATTGCGATTTTTCGAATCAATGTTTACTGTATAAATAATATGATAACAGAATAAACGTTATACCCACGGTATATAGTTTAAGTACACATTGACACAATTGTATGATGTTTCATACAAAATGTAGAAAATATTACATGTTAAGATTTTTAATATTTAGAAATAAAGAATTTTATTAGTTTAATCAAATTAAAATTTGAATTATAACTGATGGTAGAGGGGGTAAAATAATACCTTTAATGCCCTTTGAGGCAGTTGCCCCTCCCCCAGATAACGCCTATATATATATACATTGTATGGCACATGCCGATTAAAATATAAATAGACATTCCTAAACTTTTTTGGATTATCAAATTAATTTTTGTCAATTCGTATTTATCTTATGTGAAAATATATGAAAAAGTTGACATTTGGGGGGGTCCGTAAAATAGTGGTGAGAGGTCAAGGAGTAGGCGAATGCAAAAAAGGTTGAGAAACGCTGGTCTTAACTCACGGCGAGTGCGGACGTTGCGAAAAAAACACGCGGGAACGGCGTCCGAAAAACGAAAACTCCATATGCAAATGCCGACCAGAGAGACGACAAAACGTTAACGTCAGTGACCGCGCGCTAGACGATACGTAACGGCTTTCCCGTCGCGGTCAGGTCAATCGTAAAAACGTCATACGCGTCGAGCTCATACGCGCACGTGTGTGTGTGTGTGTGTGTGTGTGTGTGTGTGTGTGTGTGTGTGTGTGTGTGTGTTTTTTGCGAAATTTCCACACTAGAGTGGCCAAAACACGCGTAGGGCAACGAATCCCACGTACGCCGTGTCGTGCGAGCGGGTCGCGTTTTTTGTCGTGACAATATCGTGTCGTCTCGCGTGCTGCGAACACGATATCGTTATATGAACTACGGGCGCCGCGCGGGACGACAGTGGCCGTAAAATTAGAATACCGGCGAGAAAAAACAAAAAAAAAAACAAAAACAAAAAACCACCAGCGAACCGTTTTGTCGCCGTGATTTCGACCGGGGACGAAAAACGATTCCACGATAACGTCGTCGTTGCCGCGGCCGTCGTTTTTACCTCGTATATTCGCCGCAAAATCTGCTGTCGAGTGCGCGCACACGGTCGGACGTGAATGCACGCGGGACGCTTCCGGGTAAAGTATGTTTTGTAACGAGCATAATATTATGATCACGTGTAACAACGGTTTTATGTATTCGTTTCCAAGTGGCTGTGTGTGTGTGTGCGTGAACGAGTGAACACGAATTGAGGGCGATGGAAAATCGTTGAAAGGTGATATTGGATGGCAAAGAACCGGAAACCAGGATTCAAATGTAATATACATGTGTCGGTACCCAAGTACGAACAGTCGACAATAGTTGGTTTCACAGCAAATGCGAATCGATTTCAGAGCTCCCGGTTTATGTCTTAATCAGTGATTCGTAAAATTTTACGTATTATAATCAATAATAGTGCAAATTTACCATATCATTTTGAATTTTCCCGCCTAATTTACGCGCTACTTTGAGTAATCTTGATAAGAAACCGCCACTGGGCGCTCTGTAATCGAGTCGCATTTGCCGTGAAACCAACTATAAGGGGCGCGTGATATTAGACGCAGTGTCGGACCGTTTTCGCTTTATTGTTGTTATTGACAACAGTGTATTGTAACAGTCGTTTTAAAATCATTTATTTTAGAAAAAAAGAATGAGTGCAACACTATAACGTACACCACCTCGCATGAAAAATACCTGGTTGAACCTCTTTAATGACGTAATAATCTTAAAAGAAAATAAACGAAACGTGAATGTACCGTTGATATACAATAAAATCTACCGATTTTAATTTTAAAATAATAATGAACTCGATCTGCTAATCCGTAAACGTTTGATAACTACGTAATTGTGAACGAACACAAAGTTACGAAGAAAAATCGGTGTTTTTGTTACGATTCACTCGTAACTATCGGAAACATAACACAAAAACGTCGTGCACGACTATAATATTTATCGTGTAATGCACGCCACGTGCATAATATTGTATATAAACGCGCGTTTGTGTGTGCGGGTGTGTTTATGAATAAAGTTAATACGACCGGAGTTTCATGATAATAATATTATAACCGTCTATCGTCTCGCGTCGTAATCACGAGGTTATGCGTGGTGCCTCGACGGCTCAAACACGGTGTTCCGCGAATTTCACCACTGAGAATCAACATGTGGCATAGTAAAACACTTACACATCCTCGTCGGAAGTATAAACGCCAGACTATTACGTGACATTAAACGAAGAGCGTACACAGGAGGACGTCTTTGTTTACGGATAGAGATATGCTTGGCGCAACATTTGCATGGCGAATTATTCGGTCCGCAATACGAATATTATTATGTTATAATAAGCCGCGCGAGCAAATACGACGACTCATTAATATTAATCGTCATGTCGGGTGGCCAGTTTTAGGAGAAAACCCCGGTGCCGGGTTTACCACGGGAATGATAACGTTTCGGGGTGCCGCTCGTTTTATTAGCGTCGAATGTGCCATAAAAAGTCAACCGAGTTGACACTCCTTCCAGTTACGCCACGATTTCAATGATTACACATGATAATATTGTCGAAACAATGAAATCGTTTTTAAAACGATTCTCGGAATCACTCAAAAAGGTCTGTTTAGGGGCGCATGTAAACTCCGCCACAAGTACCTTTTTTTACTGTAAACTCCGCCAGAAAAAAAAAACAGGTAAAATTGGGTTCATGTAAACTCCGCCACTGAAAAATATCAGGTAAAATTGAGGTTATGTAAACTCCGCCAGTGAAGAAAATCATTTAATTGCACCTCCATTTTATTTCACCAGACGCGTATTTTATATTTTTATTATACTTATAATTTTTAAATACAACCAACAAATTGCCTCGTTGGCCAGTAATTAATTTTATAGTATTATTTTCTTGCGACATATTTCGTTCGTACGGAAACGTCGGAAACACGCAGACTACGAATGATTATGTTCGTCAAAGTATACGTCTTTACGTGTACCTTATCTACTGCCGACATCATCATTGGAAATCCTGATTTCAGATAATATGAAGATAAAATTATTAATAATTTGAATCAATCTAACCTTGACAATATTTTATCAATTTTGACATATATCATCACAATAGATGTAAACGTATTTAATGTGAGAAGGCACGTGGCAATGTGAGTACTGCCGCACTGACCAGGTAAAAAAAAAAACTGGCGGAGTTTACATATACCCATTACAGGTAAGAAAAAAAACTGGCGGAGTTTACCATAGACCTATTATTACCTTTTTATCTTGACCGATATTCTGGCGGAGTTTACAATCGCCCCTGTTTAGTTCAAAAAAATTGAATTAACGAAATTGATTCGATTAGATAAACATATGTTTATAGAGACTTCTAATACTAGTCGAAAAATCGTCGGACCTATTACGAAACACTTATTTGTGTGTAGAATCTACACTGTAGATAGCTCTGATAGATGTGATACGATTATTTGATTATTTTGCTGCGACAATTTATTACGTCTTTGATGTTTTTGTATTCAAAAAAGTACTCTTATCAACGGCGAAAAAAAAATTAATTAATTATATTACTCACCGTTTTATTAATTTTATTCATAAAGATCTAATTTCTTTATAAGTACTTATAACTTTACCTTCAGGTATTTTATGATTCTTCCTTTTTGTTGATGGAGATGGTATCACTAAAAACAAAAAAAAAACAAAAATCGATTAAATCTTTAATCGGAGTTGTTAATCATTTTAACATTAAACTTTAAATACAATTTCTTCGACCAACGTTCAAATAGTCCAATGATTTAGATAAAGTTAGTGTTATTAACGACTTTAAGTTCTTATAGTCATTCATACTAATATGATTTGACAATAATTTTATTATAAGTAATCTTAATCAGTTTTACGCGTTTTTCTCAATCCATACGATTAGTTATTACGTCTGTCTTCATTCCAAGTCAAATCACTGTAGAGTCGCACGGCACATACATCCATTGAAAAAGTAGTCAGCTTTAATCACATATTAGACGAAATAGTATTCACCGAATACACGACCATAGATCAAACCACTGGTTGATTAAAACAACACGTAGTAGTATAAAATATGCAACAATTGAATTGTAATGTCAACGATAATATAGGTTCTTGTGGACAATTATGATTTTTTGATTTTTAGTTTTAATTATTTTTTCAGAATTTTTAAATCGCCTACTAAAAGATGTATTATTATAAAACCAATACTTTCGTTGCAAATTGTACGATTCGTATGATAACCCAATCGTATGTTTTTAATGAAATATTCAAGTAAAATTATTCGGTGAAATATTATAGCGTAATATATCCTTAACCGAAAGAGTATAATATATTATACTTATATTATATTATAATCTTTGACTTAGGTAACCTGTTTTACGAAACATAACAAAACGAAAAGAAAACCGAATTATCACCACAAGTGAAATGAATCAAAATTCAATCCTTACATTACAATGATATACTGTCGAAGATTATTAAGTCAAAGACTAAATAAGTATATGTCATATTAACGAAAGGTAAAACGAAAAAATGAACTTGTTCGTCAAATAAATATTTACGTAAATTAAACAACACTATATAATAACATGCTAATAAATGATTTCATTTATATTTTTAATATACTCGTTGTTAACCGATGATATTATAAATTTATTTCGAAAATAAAATACAGTAGACGCCGCTTATAAGACTCGCGGATATAAGGTTCAGTCGCTTATTAGACTCAAAATCGTCTGGAACGGTCCGGACGTATCCAAATACATTTTAAAAAAATCGGTTATAAGACTCAACACTTCGGTTATAAGACTCAAATTTTGTAAAATAAATAGTAGAAAATAAACTTTTTTGGTTAGAATTTAGAAATAAATTGATATTGAAAAATGTATCGCAACGATTATTGTTATTATAGTGTACTGATTATCTGGCGGCTGCACAGTTATCGTAATTACGGGTACATAAATACACATAAGTACACGTGCACGTAGTTTTTTTTTATCGGGATTATTAAATTTATTCAATAATAATTAATTAAGAAATGTTTTCAATAATAAAGTATGTAATATGTAATGTGTGTAAATGTATTAAAATTAAAGCAAAATATGTAGTAAAATAAAATTTATAAATACGTAATTAATTTTTTTTTTTCACTTCGCCTATAAGATTCATACGGTTATAAGACTCACTTTGCGCTGGTCCCAAAGTGAGTCTTATAAGCGGCGTCTACGTAATACGAAATAAGAAAAAGTGAAGGATGTGAAAATAAATTATTTTTGATAATATTTATCAATTATTATCCTTCCTTTGTTATGATATCGGTAATATTTCACTAAGCAAATTTACTTCTTACATTTAATTTATAAATTTCAAAATCGTATTTTCGTCACTACAAATATTTAACTATTTTTCACTGAGTGAGGTGAAAAGAAACTTAAGCTAGCAATCTGTATCTGTATATTGAAATTTTTAAATTTAACATTTTTCATTTGATTTATTTTTACATCAAAAATTTAAGAACAAAAAATATGTATTCTAGATTTGACTAAATGAAAAAATGTTTTTATGAAACGAAAACGTAAAAGTATCGAAAAATATGTAAACATATTTATGTATATTTCAATTGGATTTATGAACAGATATATAATTAATCGAATGGTTTGTATGTACCAACACCATTGATTATCTATAAAAAAAAAATAAAGATTGGTAAAGTTGTGAGTGTAATATAATCTATTATTTTTCACGCATTCGTGTAGACATTTTTTCAACATGACTCTTACATTTTTATTTTTTTTTTCGTTCCAAGTTTGCCAATTCATTTTGTTTCAAAGTCGTTACAAACTTTAGGTTTTATTGATAAAATTTTGTTGAACAAAGACTTAACTCTAATATGGCAAGTGACAAATATAATTTTATTTTTTTTTTTTATGATTGAAAATACATTTTATCTTGAAACACTATAGATTTTTATTTTCAGAAGTCGTTTGATTTGATTTTGTATTTAATTATACACATAATCATCTTATTATCAAGATGATCTCCTAGTCTCTTCTAATTATAAAAAAATTTATATTTGAAATTATATAAATCCAGTTGCAATTAAAAAATAATAAAAAGCCTTGTGATTCTGATAAGCGAATCCCTCTATCCACTATTACAATAATTTATCAATATATTTAGAGGCTTTTACGCATGTTACAATCTATGTTTACCGATGATGTTTTGTCACGCTATCATTACGAGTTCATAATTTAAAAGTGAAAAATAGATCAGAAAAAATAAGATCATATTATTTCGTAACACGAAACGTGCGACTATGAATTCCGTGACGTTTCACAATAATTTTGCTAAAATGGAAATGACTAAAAAATAAATTTCTGTTTGCATAGCTCGTGTGTATACATCTCCGAATACTACTGACAATTATTAATAAATGAATAAACCAAAATGAAACATAACGTACGTTATTTCAGAAATATGACTGAATTTTATATTTTATTTTTTTTTTTTTTTAGCAATTATTAATCATTTATTTAAAATACCTCCAACATCTTTACTTATAATTTAAATACAAAATTAAAAAACGATTTGGAAAAGATAATTTTAGGTGGTATTATTACTTGTGATTATTAATCATATGAGATCATTTTCACGTTTTTTTTTTTTTTTTTAATTTAAATTTATAGTATCATTATGTTTATTTCTGAAGTGTTTTATCTAAAAATTAATGTTTGCAAATGATAATAATCACGAGGAAAATTTTAAATCATATATTATAAGTTTTAAATAAACATGGCATTTATTAATGGTATTTCAATGATGTTTTTGTAGCTATTGATTATTTTGAGGACATTTTAATAACGCGCCCGAGAGTACGTTAAAAATGATTGCGCCGATCACACTGTAAATTTAAAATTGATCCCAGTACGATTTCTATCACTTGAGATGTGTTTCTCGAAATATTCTGGATATTATTTTCCACGCTCTAAATTTCAATAATGACTACAATTTTTCAAACACTTTACTAGACACATTTTAATTTTCGTTCTACGCACTTGTTTGCTTTACGCTTTAATTCTAAAAAAAAAAAATTAATTAAAATAAATGTCAACTTAAAAAATAGTCAAACGTTACATTACCATACTAAAAAAAAGTACGCGCACACCATGTAAGTAATGCAATTGGTGGACTACTTGTCATCCGCTCGAACGGAATGCCACTGTGACCAATGAATATTGTCATGTTCGATACGAACTACATATTTTTTCCTCACGTAGAATAATAAATTAAAATACCCAGTGAACACGATTCTATGTAATTTATACGTAGGTATGTCAATGGAGGATGTGGCAGAAATGGAATGTTATAAATTAATTTATAGTTGAATTCGCAAGCATCGGAGACATCGTTTGCGAACGTCGACCGCCTTTAATATATTACTGCAAAATTGGAACTCGAGTAATTTATTAATTACGTTCGTTGTTATTACTGTTTTTTCCCTCAATTGAAATCATGAGATTAAAAGCTTTTAAAATAACTTTAGTAAAATTGACGAAGACGAAAAATAAAATAAACGTTATTTCTTTTAGGAATAATTTCATTAGGATAACAAAAAAAAAAAAAAAGGAATGTTTTTAAAAATATAAAAGAAAACGTCATAGTTTGTCCGAGGGTTTTTATGGATTCATTCTGCGTGTTGTGAAAACCCGATTGATTCGTTCAATAAACAGATGCGTGTACGTTTTACCTCTTGCCCGGATAAAACATTAATTATTTATTTTTACTAATGACGACTCTTTGCGCTCGAACTGTTCATTATTTAATTACCAGACCCATAACAATTTCATATTCTGATTTTAGTGACTTTTCGTAATGAACGTCTGTCCTTTGACAAGCGACTGCCGCCGCGTTATTCAATTTGCATTTGAGTCTTTTAAACTTTTGAAACGAATCCGGCGACGGGAAAGCACGAAACGAAAAATAATGTATGGAGAAACACTTTTCAATGTATTTTATTCGATTACCCCATACACAGACACAGACACAGACACAGACACAGACACAGACACAGACACAGACATAGACACACACATACACACACACACACACACACACACCCACACACACACACACACACACACACACACACACACACACACTTGTCGGATCGCTCTAAATCATTCAGTATGTTGGTTTCGCAATGATTGGATAGCGTATACACAAAATATATGCTATACGTATGATGTCCACGTAAGTAAATGAATGTTGGTTGTATACTTCACTGGTACAGATTTCGATGTAATTCAATGTTTTTTGAAACTCGTCCCCCCTCTTGAATATTACTGTACGCATATTATTTTGTTTTACGACGTGAGAAAAACACTGCAACTCACCCGTCATCGGAGCGACCGTCCTCCTGGTGGTCGGCATGGCCGTTGTGGTGGTGGTCGTCGTCGAAGTGGTGGTGGTGGCTCGCGTGGACGTCGTTGTCGGCACCGTGGTCGGCACGATTATTTCTGTGGAAAACAGTGAAAATTAAAACCAGAGCGGTGACGGGAGGTGGAAATTCGAGTGGGATAAACGATTTGAATAATACGTTTTTTTAGACATTGTTGTTCATGACAGGTCAACCGACGTATAATTTTTCACTCGGAATCATTACCTTTTCTTTCTTTACTGTTTTTTTTTTTTTTTTTTTTTTTTTTTTTTTAATAAGACTTTCTCTTACACGTCCTAGAAAAAATATTCGCGTATGAAGAATGAGAGAAAATCTATAGATGAAAGCAAGTCGAATGTCTGAATTTCAAATGGAAGTCACCTGACAGACCATCTAGGTCGATTGAAAAATACCACACGGAGCTGAACAATTTGAGAAAATATCTTTGACGGGAAAAACAGCAGCTGTTAGGCAAATCAAAATAAGATACGTCGATGTTTTGAGTGTCTCGGTTCAGTTGCTGTGAAGAGTAAAAGAGAAAAACTAAACAGATCTAAAGGAGGAGACGAATAAATCAACCGACTGTTGCTCGTTCGTACACTATCGGCATCAATAAAATAGGTGACCTTTGGTGGATATAATCAATTACACATTATAATACGATGTTCAAACCCGTTAGGTTAGGTTAGGTTAGGTTTAAACCCGTGTTCAAATTCCGGCAGAATCTAGTAATGACTTTAAAAAATAATTGTATTTTATAATCGTAGATTTTACACTTCTGGACGTACGATCCCAGAACAGAAGTGAAACAGCAGTGTTTCCCAATTATACGGAACACGAACTTAATATAAAGTTTTATTCTAGAAAACAAAAAAAAACAACTTAGAACTTTTACAAACATTTTTATTCGTATTCGTATAATAATAATAATAATAATTATTATTATTATTATCAAAGTTAATTAATAACTTTTAGGTAACAAACGTTTCATTCACATTGCAGATGGGCATATATATATTTCCATTTCTGTTAGAGAAACTTAGCTTTACACTCGTTTATGGAAATCGTAGCACCTTTTTTACATGTAATAATAGGTCTGTGTATTAAATATTAATTATATAACTTCGCGAAAGAGTTATTTTAATTTTTTATGTTACCTATGAAAATTCCCAGATAGCCGTCGGCTATCGAGATTTTCATACTTAAAGATAGATGGGTAATAGGAAGTCGTGGTTACGCGTCATATTTATTAAAACTATAGATGAACGACGTTTTTTTACGTTCAAAGTAAAACAAAAGGCTAAATGAAAAGAGAAAAACACAGGAAACAAACTGTTATCAGACGATCATAGTCATTATATTTTTAAATTGTTATGAAACCTTTTTGCGTAATTTATTTTTTCTTGTATTGAAATAAAAACTACTAAAACATTCTTTGAGTTAATTTTAAAATTAAAATTCCACGAAGTATTTCTAATTAATTTTAATAATTGATAGCATTTGATTACCTCCTTCGCGTTTTAAATGTTACGGTGGCATGTTTCAACCGTATTGCCGTAGTAAATGATTAAAGAGCTATTTAGTGTTAATACACATCCGGCGGACTTGGTATGTTACGCTAATGTCGACGTAGCAAACGTATAAAATGCATTACGAACCATGGCCGAGTTGCTTAAGTACTAGCAAAAGTTTATGTTTTATTAGTCTTTTGACATTTTATCATTAATTCAGAATGTATATTTTGAATAGTTTTAAGACTTGTTTTTTTTGGCAAAATAGGGAGAAAAAACTAATATTTAATATTTTAATGAATAGTTATTATGATTTAATTGGATCAGATCCCACATTAAAGACGTATAATTCCGAAAATACTTGCAATACTTTTTGGTTATTGACATTTATGTACGTGTGATGCCTATATAATCGAACCGGATAAGTAAATATTTCTTAGTCTATTATATTTAATATGATAGTGGGAAGTCTAAATACTTCACATATTTTGACATAAGAGAGGTAAAAAAAAAAAAAAAAAAACGCGACAAAATAAATGCAACTTTTCCTTTATATAACAATTAGGATAAACGTTTTTTCAAAAATCTGTTGAAGTTTTGCGTACCCTCCATTATTAATTGATGGAGCGTAGTAATTAAATTGAGCGAAACGACTGAGCACCGTTGCATCTATGATATGTACACCTAGATGTAGTAGAGTAGCACGGCACGTTTAAGTACACGAAGTATTTGTAGAGAATGTAAAACAAATTTTAAAAAATCCAAAAAAATTATAACAAATTTGGATACACCACCGCATAACAAGCTTAGGTACAGTAGAAAACAATATCACGTATGCATTTACGCAGTGTGCAATTATACCTAATAATTTATTTTACACTTTATCATTATATAAACTAGAAAACGATAAACATTTTATCACAAAATATAATATGTACTAAATAAACTTAAAATAAAATCTTATTAGAATTTCCTACGTTCAGTAAAAATTTGGATTTCGATTACAATGGGTATTATATTATTTACAAAGATTCAATGATTAGACATCAAAAACCGTCAAAAATTATAATTTATAAAACCTATTAAAATTTAAGTGTGTTCCTAAATGCGTAAGATGTAAATATTAAAATTCAAATCACATTGACAATATTTAGTCGAAATATTTCGACGAAATACCTGCAATGGGAAGTCTCTTCATTCCGATATTCCGGTGCTATTTATTATTGTAAAAATTAGGTTTATTGTTCGGATTCGTAACATATTGCTAATTAAAGAATTGTGTTTAAAAAAAAAAAATAAATAAATAATAATAAAAACTATTAAGTACCTAATAATTGATTATAGGCACGCATTGAATGCATTATTTAGTAATTGTTCAATCATATGAAACTCAATAACTTCAGCTGTATTCGCTATGCACTCCGACGTGTTGCACCACGAGTCGACGTACTCAAACGCTTTACGACCTAGTACAGGGGTGGCGAACCTATGGCACGCGTGCCAAACGTGGCACGTTGGCGAAATTTCGATGGCACGTTGTAAAAATTGAAATTATCGAAATTTTAATAAAAATAAAAATTTGAATCACACTATTTATGAAATTGTAGTTAAAATAAATACGATTAAACAATTTTTTTCAGATTTTAATTATAATTATTTTCATTTTTAGACATTTATGCTTTACCAATATCACAAATACAAATAAATCGTCTATATGGAAAAGTGGTGAACAATGCAGACATCGAAATGTCGGAAGTCATGCAATTCGCTTACTTTTATTTTATTTTTTTCATTTTTTCTTGAAAGTCAATAATGTGTAGTGAATTTTTTCAAGTCTAACCTAACCTAACCTAACCTAACCTAACCTAACCAAGTCAAAGAAAAAACTACATGTTTTACCAAAATTAGAACTTTGGATATTCTATTATAAAATGAAAAAAAGGAACAAAAGTTCACATTAAAATATAATTACATATTTACATTTTTCATATGATTATTTAATATCTGATTCAAGAATATCATATATAATTTGTAAAATAACCTACACAAATATTGACTTCATTAAACTTCCTTTGTATATGTGTGTGTGTTGGGGGGAGGGGGGCACGCGAACAGTTTTAGAAAACTCTGTTTGAAAAATTTTGACACTCGACTCGGAAAAAGGTTTGCCACCCCTGACCTAGTAGAAGTCATGTCCGTGATGACGTGCAGTCCATTGAACCTTACACACGTTACCTGTCTGCGTGCAGGCCACCGGCGATTCGACGAAAGACTGCACCGGCGGCGGCGGATTCCGTTTTGAGTGTCGAGAATCGTATTATCGTCGTCGTCGCCGTCGTTAATTTCCAAAGCCCCGCAGACCCGGAAATACTACCGCGCGGAGGCGACAAACACGACGTCCCGGCCCGCGCGAAATCCACGGGCTCTATTAAAAATTCATCGTACGTCGTGTTTTCGCGAAAACGCATTAATTGCGGACGTCGCGCGGTTCTTTCGGATCCCCGGGCCGAGACGTTTGTGTGTGTGTGTGATAATTCAATAGACGAAACGCGCGGCAGGGCCCCGCTTCTCACCCCCACCCACCCACGTCTCGTTTTACGCCGATGCCGACAACTCACGACGGACTCCCGAAAACGATCGTGTTTGTTTCGCGTTATTAATTACACGCAACAATTTATGGTAAATGTTCGCCCGCCGAATGTATAATACGGACTAATTTATTTGAAATTAACAAAAGTATTATTCACGAAAAATACGATTAATTTCTTTTGACAAACGGCAAAGCGGTTCGCCGAGAGTTTTGCTCGTCGCGTAATTAAATAACGTTCCGGATTCCGCTCGAATATGAAATTACGGCTGCTGAACATGACGGGATAACCGAAAATATTATTACGTATTTACATTCGGTAGACGTTAAGTTTTACGACGGAGGCAACTGCGTGCAGGGCTGTCGTTTAAATTCGCAATTCTATTTCCATTAAACGCGGTCGACCTCTGCTTAAAGACTCGAGTCAAACGCCCGTGAACTTTGAAAGGCGTCCGCAAGAGAGTATTACCACGACGACTTTATTATCAAAAACATGAAAATAATCGCCGGTGCGCGTTTGAAAATAAAAAAACGTTTTAATTACGAACCCGTTTTAACGTTTGATTCGAATTCACTTGGTGCGAATATTTTTTTCACTATTACAGACGTTCGTTTGATCTGCAATTAAGAAGATTGTATGTAATGAATATGTAATTGGATGGTAGATTTATAAACTCGTTAATTGTGATGCTTTATTGAAAATACGTTGACGTTTTTATGAAAATTTTACAACGTTTTGATTTCCTTTTCTTTTTCGATATTTAAAAATACGATAATTTATTTATTTTATTTCCAAAATAACGTTTTTGGTGATGTGGCGATACACATATTAAGTCTTTAAATTATATTGTGTGATGGATAAAACATAATATTGTTTAATATCGTTCTAACCAAACAATACTGATTCCCCGTAGATAAAAACGTGCAGTATTAGTAAATAACAGTTGAAAAAATGTATCAATGAGATAAAAAAAAAAATCCGATTCAAAATTATGAAAATTAAAAAACACAAAAAATTTAACATTAAAATATGTATATATTAGATGAAATTCGTTTATTGCAATATGACTTTTTCAATATTGTAATACACATAAATCTATAATCGTCAAAACATTTTTTTGATTTCACGTTATAATATATTATACGCACTAATTCTAGAATAATCTCCACGTCGTTAGTGAAACTCGAGAAAAAGTTTAACAAATGGCAACCACTTTAGATCGCCGAAAAATAATCAACACAACGAAGAAAGAGTCTGATTTAATTAGAATAATTACGCGTATAAAAAACGCGCGTTTCAAAGGAAATAAAATATAATATTTATAACTTTCTATTACTTACGAGAACCATCAGCAACACCACAAATTTAAATAAGCTTTCAACAGTTCTCCGTGCAGTTTCAGACAATTATATGCACAATACAACTATGGATTCGGGGTCGGTATGATTTATGATCTCCGGAAACTTTTATTTGACACTTTATTCCATTTGCTCAACACTTTTGCTCGGGGTGGATTTTTTTTTTTTTTTTTTATTAACACTACACGAATGTTTTCTTGTGACGAACATCATGTGCGCACTCATGATTTATGGCCACCGTGAACAATCACCCCCGAAATAATGTTCTTTGTCATTTCGAATTTCGTCCGTTTTGAAAATCGCGTGTATTTTATCATGCGCAGCGGTAGGTCCCCCCTCCCCCGTACGTCAAGTCGAATATCGACCCGCGTATAACTGTGTTTTCGAATAACGAAATCATAATGCGTGTATGTAACGAGATAGACAACGAGGAAAATGATTTTTTTTTTAATACGTTCTCTCTGAGAATATCCGGAGCACGGAAAATGAGCAAAAATAAAAAATTGTAATAATAACATCAGCAATATTTATTATTATTTATTTGGTTTTTTTTTTTTTTTTTTGATTCTCTAGTAGCCTTGCAGCTATAGTCCATTCGAACATTTTTATGTGAAAATTAATGGTTTTTGTTTCAGACTTTGTAAAAACCGTAATTACAAGTCTCGGCGTACCTATAATAGTCGCCGCGAGAACTCTTACACAAATTACGACATTGTTATAAAAAAAAATAAGCTATGATTTATAACTTTTATGTTACGAAATTTCTGTGTATTACACATATTATATTGAGTATCAAATTTTTAACTAAAAAATAAGAAATTTATTTAAAAAAAAACAATCCCCGTTTTTTTTTTTTTTTTTTTTATTTGAGCGCATCAATAAGAATTATCGACCTCGAAACATTCTTGTTCGAACTCAAAATAAACAACTGGTCGGAGTTTCGAATTTGCATACATGTGAACTTGTTGTTTTTAGAATCATAACACAATAACCGATTTCGATTAGCCGCTCAACGGTTTGTCTATGTTCACGCCGGGACCGTGCTTTTTCTTCCGTCAAAAACACCGAAACACCGTAAAACAACTTTCGGAACAAAACGCAATTTATCATCGATAATACAAACCATCGATTATTGTCGTATTCTGAAAGTTTAACAAGTGCGTACTAATAGGTGGCATTGTGAAACGCAACATACTTCACTCGGGTTGCTTGCCTTGGAATTCCGCAAAAAAGTTCAATACACTACTTGATCAAATAATACACCGAAGTAATGTGATAAAATGATTTCATTTTATATCACGAATTATCCATTATCAGCGAGAAAATCGTGTTATAAAAAATAAATCGATAAACGTTATATGAGGCCCATGTAATTTATTCTATTGGAACACATTTTTTTTTTCTATCTCTTATCGAATATATTTTTAATTTTCACTCACCTAAGCTGTTCATGACACGAGCGTTTAATTAAAATATAATTTAATTATACTTCGACATGAAATTTTTTAATCGAGTTTAGTATAAATGGAAAAAAAAAATAATAAAATGATACTCAAAAGTATTCTAACGAGTTTATTATTTTTTAATATAAGCATACATTTAATTTAGAAGACGCCTTTATACGTACAGCGAAAAAAAATGATTATTTATTTGCGATGAAATAACATTTTCGCAAGCGATAATATACAGCCGCAGAGAAATCTCAGTTTACGCAAACTATTGAGTGGTGAACTTAGAACTTTCTCAGTTTGGTCACGTGTTAACGTTGTACAATTTAATTTTCTTCAAATTATGTTCTGTTAAAAAATTTGATTTAAACATCAGTTTACAAAATATTTACGAAAATATCAAATAATTTAAAAAATATTGAAAAATATACGAAGTTCAAAACTCAAATTCAATTCGGCACGGGTTAACCTTCTCTAATTGTCTTGAAAAATTGTATAGTTTATTTTTATACGTATGCACACCGATTTAGAGGGTGAGACGCAAACAATTTGAAAATTGAAAAATAAGGAACATCCTATTGTACATATTACGCAACAGAAGAATAATCGTGCGTCTCACCGTCCTAGTGACTGTACAGTGAACACTCCCAGAGATTGGACGGTTTTATATCACATCGAGGTGATTTTCGTTTCCTTTCTATACGATACGATTTATATTCACGATATACAGTGGGTGAAAAAAGTCTTCGTACACTGCTATAAGATTTTTTCAATAACATATAATGATAATTTAAAAGTTGAATAACTTTATGTTTTTAACCAACAAGTATTCAGAAACACATTGACATTTTGTTTTAGGAAAAATAAAGCATACATATTAATTATTTTCTGATTTACACGTATAAACAGCAAAAAAGTATCCGTACAAAAATAACATTAATATTTTTAATTTCATTCAATATCATAATTTATTATAATTATCACTTTATCATAATATTAATGGTCAGTCAGTCTTCCTTTAGCTATAATTACTTCGTGCATTCGCTTTTTCATTGATTCAACTTGGTAATTTTTTTATTACAGTAGAGTCAATATTGTTCCATACTTCAAGTAGTGCATTTTTTAATTGATCTTTATTTCGAGTTTGATAATTTTTTTAAGCGCCTACCTATTTCATCCCATAAATGTTCTATCGGATTCGTGTCTGGTGTGTTAAGTTGCTTTGGCACTCGGTGTAACGACCATTCTTTAACTTTTTTCGCGGTGTGCTTTGGTTCATAATCTTGTTGAAAAATAAACGAATTACCAATATTTAGTTTTTCAGCACTTAGCGTGCGAGTTATTTCTCAAAATATTTAAATTATATGCTGATCCACGCCTCCACGAAATCTAAACGTTCTTTTTTATTTATTTGACTGATAAAAAGCTTTTTTTTTTTTTTTTTTGTACACAACCTTTATATCTCTCGTTTCTAATAACATTACAAATGGTCTGTGGCACAACTTTTACATTATAGTCAGTATCAATCATACCTGCCAAATTGAGTGCACTGGTTCTTGGTTCCACCTCAACTATTACTGTTCTTAGTAGAATGGCCCTCTTCTGATGTGATTTTAATTTTCGGAAACGACCAGTACGTTATCGATCTTCAAAAGAACCAGTTTCGTTGTACCGGTTTATAATGTATTGTACATTCGAGTTTCTTTATTAGTTGTGCAATATTTCTGAGAGAATTACCATCTTCTTTTGATTGAACTACTAATTAACGAATAGCAATCGATATTTCCGTTGTTGGATATGATCAATTGAATGAATCGTACAACGAGACCAGTGTGACTGATGGCTACAAAAGCCTACTGTCACGCTCGCAATGCTGACCGGGTTTTATATCTTATTTATGATGGTACTTTCAGTCTACGGTCCGCGCCACGAGAGAAGTAAGCCGTTCCGCGCATGCCGACTGACGGCAGCGACTGTTGACGCGCCCCGTTTCTCCCACTTTACGACATTCAGTATCTGTGGCGTGCATATTATAGCTTGAAACAAATAAGTAATATACAAATTGATAATATAATAATATATTATAAACTTTTATCAACGTGATATTTCATTTGACACACACTCTATACAGGTGTTTTTTGATCGTGATCGTACTATACCGGTATTTCAAATGGGTCGGGAATGCGCACAATCGAACGTGTTTCGGTCGGGACACGGTTTACTTCTCTCGTGGACTATACATTTGTATGTTGAAATATTAAATTTCACGTTTACAAAATACAGCGCATTATTAAGAATTACACGTCATCATGACGTGTTCTATATAAACATGCACAGTATGATAAATATTATGTATAAAAACATAATTGTGTCATTTATTATTTTAAGATCATAACTATAAAAATGGTTAAATATATAAATATTTTTTTAAATAATCGAAATAATCAAATATTCGATAAGGTCTTATTATTAAAATTAAAATTATTATTTATTATTTTTTTTTTTATTAACTACCTACTAGCAAAAACAATGATAGTCCAACAGTTACACATTATACATAATACAACATTATAAGCCACATAATATAAAATTACAATTGTTTATATTATATAATAAAGCCAGCATCCAATATGTAAGAAATTGCAATTTTAATGGCAGTTGTGGATTTTGTGTCGAGAATGGAACAGATATCAAAAGAGATATTAAGAGTTTTAAGAGCGTTAAATATAATTAGTCGTTTGGCCTGTAGGACCAGGCAGTCAAATAAAACATAGGATTTATAATCACTGCAGATACATTCATTCGGGTGAAGTGTAGAGAATGGAGAGTCATTTAGTCCAAGTTTTAGAAAGAGTGGTTGGGTAGAAGATGGTGCCCTATGCGAAGTCTATTGAATTGTGCAATATGTGGTCCATGTAATGGTAAGTTATTATTATTATCATAATTATTATCTATAACATATTATTATTATCTTACACGAGTTCAAATATTGTCATTGTAAACGTTTGAAAACTATAATACAATTATAATATAATTATAATTATTATTATTATTTTTTTTTAAATTTCGGTTACAATAATTTTGCATATAGTACGGAAAATATAAATAAATGTGTTCAAAACCTTTTAAATATTTGACGTGACGAAAAATATTTACGCCGGAGGTTTTGGGCTTGCTATGAGGTAGCCCTGAGCGCAACCATAGTGACCAGAACACGATATGAACGCGATTTGTTTTAAACACCGAATGATTTACAGTTAAAAATCAACCGTCGGGCGTTTATGGTTTAGTGCGTCCTCTTTAGTGAAGTTCTCTAGACGATCGATTCGAACCGAACGAAATATGGCCAGAGAAATCAGAAGAAGTGCGCGAATCAAGGCGAAAACGACGGCGAAACGAACGCCGAGACTCGCCGCTGCGAGGGTCAGAGCAACCGCTCGATCGGACGCTCCGTGCCCGCGAGACGGACGTGAACCGCGAGCGGTGGACGCGACCGCGACGGAAACCGAAGTCGCGGAGTCGACTGGCTGGCCGGACGAAGGGGTGACGGAAGTGACGGAGGGACGGGAAGATCCGACGACTGGGACCGGCGGCGGTCGCGCGGACCTCGGACTCGCGACTACGAGCGCCGCCGGACCGGCGGCCTCCACGTCGACGTGGACGCGTGCAGACGACGACGCCGTCGCCGCAGGTTTGTGTACGGCCGAGAGACGGGAATTTTATTTTATTTTTATTTTAAGGTCCGCTCGAACCGAAGCGGTAGCGGCAGCGAAGTTTAATGTGGGCGCGTTTTGAATACGAGCGCACTCGCTATCGCGAAATTAATACCGCGGCGAAAATATTACTGCAAGATTGAGCGCGATATTTTTATTTTTCGCCGCACAGACACTATGATTTTCGCTTACCGCTGCGATAATCAGTAGTCAATGCCCGCGCCTATGAACGCGTTTCAAGCAATAGCGAGACGTCCGGGTGGAGGTATTGGCACGCGAAAATGAGTCGTTTTCTTCACGTATACTATAATCTTCTTTGATAAAATTTAAAATCTCATCGAAACAATTTGATGTCATTTGAAAACAAATGAAAAAACGTTTTGCGTCATTTCGTAATCGAGCCATTTAATGATCGATTTCACCTGAACTTTCTATTTTGTTATCGATTCCACGAGGTCAATTTGGTTTTTTACGTCTAAAAGTTAAATCTTACACAACTTTTCATTATTATTTGTTAATGTAACAGCTCAAACCGTATTTAAAAGCAGTTTCAGTTTATATGTTATAAGCCTGTGGTACCTTTTTTGTTCTTCGTCATCAATTGCGCAGCTGCTAAGAGTAATAAATCTTTTTCATCTGAACTTGAACTTTCATAGTATAATATATCCATTGTATGATAAAAATTTAAAAAAATAATAATTAGCAATTTTTTGGTCGTGTATTTGCTTTAAATTACTGATATTAATAATAACTAAAATACGCATAGGTACACACGCGGTCTAGGACATCTCGGCGTGGCCATTTCGGCGTGGCCGTCTCGGCGTAGCCATTTCGGCGTAAACCATTTCGGCGTAGACCCATTTCGGCGTGAACCCATTTCGGTGTGCATTCAATTCTTTTAGAATTATATTCTTTAATTTGATTTTTATTATAAACGTGCTGTATGCCGGTATACTATATGATTTTAAACACGCTATATAAATTATCCTAAACTAGTTTTACCCATTTGACAACAACATTTTAAAAGCATTCAGATAAGATAATTTTTATTGTCTGATAAATTTAATATCGTCTTTATGCGTTTGGTGCAAAAATTCTGATCTTATGATCATGATAAGTTTTCAAAAGAGAATTAATCTGGTAGTTGTACTCATCTCTTTAATTGAAAATCATCACAACGTACTCCGCGCAAAATGAATCAAATAAAAACTATTAGGGACCGTGAAATTTTTTCTCACGATGGTTATATGTATGTTTTTGATGCATATAACCACGATAAAACTAAGAAATTTTCAGGTACGTGAAGTTGGCACTACAAAGTCTTCAAAACTTTCCAAAAACACTCCAACAATCCCTACTCCGACTTGTTGGACATTGTTGGACATTTGTTGGAATTTGTTGGAAAAGTTTAAAAAAGTTATTAGACTTTCAAGTTCATGGTGCCAAGTACATGGCCAACACTACAATCTTCTTGAAAGTTTCAAAATCATAACCAACAATTTGAATAAACCATTGTTGGACATTGTTGGAAGATTGTTGGAAAATGTTGGTCAAAATTAAAAGCTCTATAAGAAAAATAAAATGTAGTGCTGGAAGTTGGCACCACAAAACAGTATTTTGAATAAAATTAATTTTTTATCTACAGAAAACTTCCAAAAACTATTAAAAACGGTCCAACAAACTTATTTGAACCCTTAAGAATGACAAACAAGTGTCCAACAACCTTTATCCATTTATAAATGATCATTTTCATCTAGCACTACAACTCATATAATCATGATATACGTATGCGTAATTGGAAAAAAAATTAAAAAATTAATTTCTCAATTCACAATTCAAACAACATTTAAAAACGATCCAACAAACTTATTTTAACCCTTTAGAATGAAAAACAAAGGCACAACAACCTTTATCCATTTATAAATGAGCATTTTCATCTCGCACTACAACTCATGATATACGTATGTGAAATGAAAAAAAAAAATGTTAAAAATTAATTTCTCAATTCACAATTCCAACAACTTTTAAAAACGGTCCAACAAAGTTATTTGAACCCTTTAGAATGAAAAACAAGTGTCCAACAACCTTAATCCATTTATAAATGAGCATTTTCATCTAGCACTACAACTCATATAATCATGATATACGTATGCGTAATTGGAAAAAAAATGTTAAAAATTAATTTCTCAATTCACAATTCCAACAACTTTTAAAAACGGTCCAACAAACTTATTTGAACCCTTTAGAATGAAAAACTAGTGTCCAACAACCTTTATCCATTTATAAATGAGCATTTTCATCTAGCACTACAACTCATGATATACGTATGCGTAATTGGAAAAAAAATTAAAAAATTAATTTCTCAATTCACAATTCCAACAACATTTAAAAACGGTCCAACAAACTTATTTGAACCCTTTAGAATGAAAAACAAAGGCCCAACAACCTTTATCCATTTATAAATGAGCATTTTCATCTAGCACTACAACTCATATAATCATGATATACGTATGCGTAATTGGAAAAAAATTAAAAAAATTAATTTCTCAGTTTACACTTCCAACAACTTTTAAAAACGGTCCAACAAACTTATTTGAACCCTTTAGATGGAAAAACAAGTGTCCAACAACCTTTATCCATTTATAAATAAGCATTTTCATCTAGCAATACAACTCATATAATCATGATATACGTATGCGTAATTGGAAAAAAAATTAAAAAATTAATTTCTCAATTCACAATTCCAACAACTTTTAAAAACGGTCCAACAAACTTATTTGAACTCTTTAGAATGAAAAACAAGTGTCCAACAACCTTTATCCATTTATAAATGAGCATTTTCATCTAGCACTACAACTCATGATATACGTATGTGAAATGAAAAAAAAAAATGTTAAAAATTAATTTCTCAATTCACAATTCCAACAACTTTTAAAAACGGTCCAACAAACTTATTTGAACCCTTTAGAATGAAAAACAAAGACATATATCATGAGTTGTAGTGCTAGATGAAAATGCTCATTTATAAATGGATAAAGGTTGTTGGACACTTGTTTTTCATTCTAAAGGGTTCAAATAAGTTTGTTGGACCGTTTTTAATAGTTTTTGGAAGTTTTCTGTAGATAAAAAATTAATTTTATTCAAAATACTGTTTTGTGGTGCCAACTTCCAGCACTACATTTTATTTTTCTTATAGAGCTTTTAATTTTGACCACTATTTTCCAACAATCTTCCAACAATGTCCAACAATGGTTTATTCAAATTGTTGGTTATGATTTTGAAACTTTCAAGAAGATTGTAGTGTTGGCCATGTACTTGGCACCATGAACTTGAAAGTCTAATAACTTTTTTAAACTTTTCCAACAAATTCCAACAAATGTCCAACAATGTCCAACAAGTCGGAGTAGGATTGTTGGAGTGTTTTTGGAAAGTTTTGAAGACTTTGTAGTGCCAACTTCACGTACCTGAAATTTTCTACCAGAAAAAAGACTTCTACCAGACAAAAGAAGCCAAACATATGAACGCTTATTTCAAATAATTATAGATATGAAACCCGATTTAAAACCTGTATCGATAGCATGCGATTTTGAACAGGCTGCTATTAATGCTTTTAAAAATAAATTTCCCGGTGTTAAAATTTATGGATGTCTTTTTCATTTATCAAAAAATTTTAGAATGCAAATGTGTGAATTAGATTTGATTTCGAAGTATAAAAATGATGCAGAATTTTCAATTGCAATAAAAATGATTTTAGCGTTAGCGTTTATTAAAATAGAAGATCTAAACAATGCAATCGATTTATTAACCACCGAAATACCTGATGAAGTTCTTCCTCTTTTGGATTGGTTTGAAGAATATTACATAGGAAGGATAATAAGAAACAGGCGTCGATCTGCCCGGTTACCTCCTGAGCTTTGGAACGTGTATGAGCGTGTTCTTAATGACGAAGACAGAACTAATAACTATGCCGAGGCAGCCAACAGACGACTTAATTTACAAATGGGCGTGCAGCATCCAACCTTATGGACATTCATTTCTTGTTTGAGAAAAGTACAATCTGGACGTGATACATTTCAATCAATTAGAAGTTGGAAAAAGTCCTCCAAGGAAAAAAAAGAAGTATATCGATGTAGATAAAAGAATAAAAAAACTTGTAAATAATTATAACAATCGTGATATTATTAGTTTTTTAAGGGGGATAGCCCATAATATTAGTTGTCATTAGTTTATTTAATTGTATTTATATTAGGTTAGATGTATAGGGGATAATCATTATTATTATTATTATTATTATCTTTATTATCATTATTATTGTTGGTCGATGCCGTATCGCCAAATCTTTTCATTTAATTATTATTATACTTTACCATTATTATATATTTTACTACGACGATATGTCAAAATTTATCAATATAAAATATAATAAATCAAAATAAAATATTTAATTAAATTGTGTAACTTAAATTAAAAACTTTAAAAAAATATACCGACATACAGCACGTTTATAATAAAAATCAAATTAAAGAATATAAGTCTAAAAGAATTGAATGCACGCCGAAATGGGTTCACGCCGAAATGGGTCTACGCCGAAATGGTTTACGCCGAAATGGCTACGCCGCGACGGCCACGCCGAAATGGCCACGCCGAAATGGCCACGCCGAGATGTCCGGGTCCGGTACACACGCATTGGTGTCACAATGTCGAATACTTGTCGGCGAAATATTTCGCTCCCGTAAAGTGTAAGATCAAGCGGTATTCGGTATCGATAAATACCGCCGAAATTACCGCCACCGCTACCGCTTCGGTCGGAGCGGACCTTTAGGGGCGAGGGAAGAGTTGGTGTCCTCTATCGCGGATGCTGTAGTACTTAGGAATTAAAATAAAAAAAAAAAAAGTTTCGATGTTGATAGTTTATCGAAAAAAAAAAACAATAATATTAAGACGTTCAGTCGTTATAATTATTATTATTATTATTATAAAAACGCGAGCGGATTTGTTTTTTTCTTGTACGCAGCGTACGGCGGCGAAAACGACGAGCCCAGTCTCCACGCCACGAAGATGATCAACGGCGCGGCCGAACGTCCGCTAGGGCCCGCCGTCGACCGTGCGCCCGACGAGACCGCCTCGCCGCAGACGGCCCGCCGCGTGCCCCGGCCCCCGATCGGCGACAGGTCCCGGCCCCCGGCCCGCGACAGGTCCCGGCCCCCGGCCCGCGACAGGTCCCGGTCCCCGGTCCGCGACAGGTCCCGGTCCCGCAGCCCCATTGCTCGGCGGCCGTCGTGGTCGCGGAGACTGTGGGCCAAGTTGTTTTACGAAGCGCACACGCACACGGTGCCGCCCAACTTGTTCGTGGACCCACGGCCACGGTGGACAGGCGGCGGCGGCGGCGACGGCGACAGCGGTGGCCGGTCGGCGCGGCCGTGTACGGGGCTCACGGACCCGGACCCGCGGGTGCTCGAATTGGACGCGTGGCGCACGGCGGACGACGCGTGGTCGGTGCGGCTGCAGTGGGCGGATCGCACGGCCGCGGCCGAGGAAGAACGGTCGTACGATGTGTACGCGCGCCGCCTGGAAGTCGACGACCGGCGGACGAGCGACGGCGGGTGGCGTTTTCTGTGCCGCGTCGACACGCGCTGGCCGTCCGTCTCGCTGTGCGTCGACGGGCTCCCGGCCGGATTCGCGTACCAGCTGTGCGTGCTCCAGGCCGGCGCGTGCCGGCAGTTGGGCGTGGCGTGCACCGACGTCCTGAGCCAAATGACTTGACCGCGAATGTCACCGAAACGTCTTCCGGCTCGTTGTCGAGAGTGTTTATTAGTTATTACGAGTGTTTATCACCCCGAAATCGAATCCATCACGTTAATTCTACGCGAGGTGCACTACCCCAAAGTTCACGATTATTTTCAAAAATGGTGTCAGGGATCAATGACCGATTAGTAACCATTCGTAACCATACATTTAGAATAATTCTAAATGTATGGTTACGAATGTATGGCTACGAATTATTCGTAAGGTTACTAACCGGTTACTGAACCCTGACACCGTTTTCGAAAATAATTGTGAACTTTGGGGTGCCTGCAGGGTAACGCGCCCCACATATAACTTGATAAATTCGATTTCGGAGTAATAAACACTTTTCTATGTGTAATTTTTTTTTGTTTATGTACGTATTATTGTTACCTATTGTAGGACTATACGATGTACTTCTAATGTTCCGTCCATCGGATAATAAATTATTTACAAATTTAACACAGTCTATACTCTATGCCCTATGGCACGACTTAGGGGGGAGGGGGCAAGTTTATTGAACGTCCATTTATTGTACGACTTAATTATAACTAAAATGTCGATAGACAAAAATACAGTAGAAACCGTTCATAATGACGTTCAAGGGACCAAAGAAAATAGGTCATAATAAACCGGCATATAACCAAAATACCAAAAAAAAAAAAAAAAAAATTGTAACTTCAATACATATTAATATTATTACTTATTTATATAAAAAATGCTATGTTATTCTGATAAATCTGTAAATTATCACTGAACGTACATAATGTTATACATACAAGCGATTTTTGAAAGTACGAATTTTTTTCACAAATCACATTATTTTTTAAACATATTTACGACCAGCATTTTACAAAATGTAATTTAGTTGTGTTAACAGACGAATGTCTATATCAATTGGGAAAAATCCACTGAGTCTTTAATTTCAGTTTACTTCACTATGTATATAAATGGCATATCGCTAAACACTTGACAAAAGTTCAACAAAAATTGTACTATTTTTGTGTCAAAAATAAAACTCTGAAAAAGCTTTTAAATTGTAGTTAAAATTTTAAATATTTGACAAAAAGTTCTAAAAATATAATATGATTTTACCTGTAAATATAAATAACGATCCTAAAAAAAAAAAACCAAAAAACGTTAATTAGGATTTTTTTAAGAAGCGTTCAAGAAAATCACTATACAATTTTTACGGAATAGACTATTTTTATAACAATTTTAAACTTTAAAATGTGAATAAAAATGATTGAACAATCAAATCATTAATTTTTGGAAATAAATAGATCAACATGTGTTAAATCTTTCGATAAAAAAAAAATGTTTCCTTTGTCAAATTAGAAAACTTGAAACAGGTATGATAACAAAAAAAAAAAATAACAACCGACAATTAGACTAAGTGATCAAATACTCGTATATAAAAGGTATGTTTTTTATGCAGAAGGTTTGTTCAGATGCGTTAAACTAAATAAACGATCTATTGTTTTTTTTTTTTTTTTTTTATTCAATACTCCCATCACTATTCTTGTTCAAAAAGTGAAACATATCCCATGGTGTGAAGTACATCCTTTTTATCTTGTATCTTCTTTTATCAATTGTAAAAATAAAATAAAAACACGAATGCCAGAGAGTTTATAGAGTGAATACCAACATTAAAGCTGTCAAAAACCTATAACGTATCGTCAATCCTACAGGTAAAGTACCTGCTGATTATTTGAAAAAAAACTCCAAATTCCAAGTTCGCTCATGTTTAATACTGTTATGGTAAACTATACGTCACAATACACACATAAACGCACACAAACATTTTGGATATTCTGCGGGATCGCTGAGTTCGCGTGGTAACGGTAATATCTATCGAAAGTTCGTCTAGTCAAGGCGTAAACACCTGCAAAACCCTGTCGACGTTTTTCATTTCACGGTGACATCACGTCGTTCCGGTTTCATAAACGCAGTGGAATAAAAACACTATCACTTTATAACACGTCGATGTAAGCCCACGCGCGCGGCATCGAAACGTAATTAAAACACGGCGTTTCGTACCGGCCGGGTGGATTTAGCGTTTCGGGTCGAACGCGGCTTATCGACGGACCCCGGTAGATGGTGAAAATATCTTCTGTGAAATAACGATTTGTCGCGGTAACTCGCCGGGATTACCCCGTACATAAGGGCCGGTGAACATAATATAAAATCTATTTATATAATATATGTATATGCAAATTTCGAATTTATAAATCCGTATCACGGTACTTAACGAGCGACGGATTCGCACGCACGCACGCGCTCGCGGGCACGTTCATATTAAATATCGGTCGCTGGGAGATATTTACGAGGACCGTCCGGCGTCTGGGCCGTGCTGGAGCTTTTTTCACTCTTTGTCCACCCACGCCGCACCGTACGGTATTATCATACGCGCGCACATATTATTATTATTATTATTATTATACATCGAGCGTGGGTATAATATGATATAATATAATATTATGATAATGGGTCGGCGGCGGCGGCGGCGGCGGTGGAGGCCACTTCGCCGAGTGCATATTACCAGCACCTGTGTGATAACACTACCATATGTCGACCGAGGGTCACGCGTCATTTATCCCCAGACACGTATTCCGCAGTGGACACCACCGATATGAGAGAGAAAAAAGAATAAATAAAAAAAAAAAAAACCCACGAAAAAAGTATATAAATACATATACATATTATATAATGCAAATTTATATATATATACATATTTATATATGTACCACACATAACTCAACAGAGACATTTTTATTTGTCGAAAAGCACTTTACAATGGATAACAAACTGTTATCCCCTGTCTTAATAAATAGCTAGGACTATAACTATATATACATATAGTATATATGAGTGTATATATATCTATTCTATATTTATATTGTGCGTGTAAATATATATATATATTTATATACCCACGCGTGTACATAGTTGTACATGAGTTTAAATTAAACGCGTAAAGCTCCGAAAATTAAAACTTTGTATCCGCAAGCAAATCATGTGTAATAGCTTTAATTTGTTATCCGTTTTCATTAAATAACGTACGATCGTACGTCAAGTGTGCACGGACAGATAATCAATGTGTGACCACACTCTAAATCGTAGTTATAAATTTCACTGATACTTCTACAAAGTGAGTGTTTATGTTGTTTGCCTTTCCCGAATAGAAAATTGTGTTGACGAGGTCGGGGGATTGGATACGATAAATAATAAACACGACGTGCATTTAATATTTACTTCGTGTCCTAAACACGCGGAAATTAGCAAAATAGTACTACATCAAATGTACATAAAACGCATATAAAACCGAACAAGTCACGAGTTTGAAATACGGAATCGACCTAAAAACGTATTATTCGCCATCCATGGCTCTAAAAGTAGGAATGTTGTATTCCGTTTTTGTTTTTTTTTTTTTTTTTTGTCGACCGAATGATCAATAGAATAGAATATATACGATGGCCGATAAACGTTTTGGACCATTTTCGAAAACCCACCTAGAGGTGATTCGTGGCCGTTCCTCACGCACGCACGCAATGACATTATTAGGCCCCTGCCAGGTGTAGATTATCGCCCGTCGCGAATATCGAAACTCATTATCGTTAAAAGCTCACGGCGCTATTTTTATTTTTCTTATTTTTTTATTTTCTTATTTTTTTTTTTTTTTTTTGTCTATTTTACACACGGGTCTCGAAATCATTGTTATTTTATTTTCAAAAACACATTCCAAACCTTAATCGTCGCAACTTCATAACACAGAACATTGTTATTGTATAACTTTTGTTCGGGAACACTCGCAAATAATAATAATAATAATAATAACAGCACATCATTATTGTTGTTGTTATTATTGTTATTATTATTATTATTATTATACCTTTTGCTTCACACTGACACGATAACATTATTATATTTTTATTCGACTAACGATTCTGTACACTTAATGTCCGTGCGGCAAGCAAAAGACCTGTGCGAAAACACGACCACTTTGTTTTTTCGACTGTTCACAGTCGGAAAAGACTCATATTGCACAAACGGGCAAGACGACGCCGTCGAGTGTAACGTTTCTACGCGATGACGGATAATGTGTACGGTTTTAATCACGAAGCTTTCCCGATTTCCCCCCCGATCCGTGTACCAGTATCGTTGATTGAAATTAAATTTCGTCGAAATAATCATACAAATTACGAGGCTGTACATATAATTCGATATGACGGCGTACAAACATCAAACGGTCAATATATAATAATACGTATAGCTTAAAACCGTTGGCCCCTATGCGAACAGAGTGAATTGAATCAAACAAGCCAATTACTGAGCTAATCTAACTCGAAATTCGGGACACAGAAAAACACGCGACCAATCGTTTGGTAAAGCAATGTGTTTGCCGGACTTTGCGTTCAAAATAATTCTAATAGGATATAATATTATTATTGTAACTGACAATAAATAAGAAATCAACAACATTTTCCAAGATTGGTATTCAGCCCGAGTGTTTCGTTGAATCTTGTATTTTCATGAAAATTATAAACATCGACATTTTTAACAATACAGTTACGACTAAATAACTAAAATCATTTACATTAATATATAGTTTACGACATATTTTTACTCGAACTCGGAAAAACCATTAGGGATTTCGAAAAAGTTACCACAGTATACTTCGACTTGTGGTATCACATATTACTGATAGCACATTATTTTAAAATACGGCATCAAATAATCGTATTAAAATGTACGTTTTACGAAGAATCACGAACTTTTTTCAAATCGCATTACATGCCAATTTAAGCAAAATATCACATATTTTAATATTGAGCATGGATGTTGAATAAGTAAAAACAAGTAAAATTGAAGGCGAAACTGCATTAAAAATCGGATTAAAAAATTTAAAAAATTGTATTAAATAAATAACAGCATTATAAGTATATTGAATTAATTGAAATGTATTAATTTTTTTAATTAGTTTTATTGAGTTAAATTGTTTTTACTCCACAGTTCACAGTACTCTTTGAATAAATATTTATTTAAAATAATAAGCATTTATTCCGATTTTTTTCAATAATATTTAAACTATATTATAAACAAATAAAAATGTCAACAATCTAAACGTCTACCATACAAATCATTGTATTTTTTCTATTAAATTTTCAAATTCAAATTTCCATCAACTTGATTCAAAATCAGTAAGTTCTTATATCTCGAAAACAGATATATTATAGTAGCTTATTCATACACACTATTTATAAAGAAATATCGATTATATTTAACAGTTATTATAGCATTATATAATATATAATACAGTAGAACCTCGATTATCCGAACTAATTGGGACCACACCTAGTTCGAATACGCAAAAGTTCGGATATTGGAAATACAATTTTTTTTTTAACAGTTAGATACTCTATATTTATTATTATTATTATTACTAATATTTTATCAGTACTACATACATTACATTATTAAAAATGCATTATATACACAGGAACATATTATATATGATGTTTATCATATTTTTTTGAAAAAATTATCGATTTTCATTTGACGACGAGCTGCAACGCGCTTTTTTGCAGCCAAGTCTCGCAAACGTTTAAGACGAATTCATTGATGAGCCCGTTACGTTTTGATTATCGTTGTACTAACGATTCACACACGTATACATTCATATATGTATGTACTGTAATAAACCAAAAGCAAAAGTTATGATATGTTCAATAAACCGGCCGCGGATACGAGTGATTCAACGAGTTGTACCGTTCGGATAACAGAACGTTCGGATACTCTAATTGTAGTTCGGATAATAGAGGGTTCGTATAACGGAGGTTCGGATAATCGGGGTTCTACTGTATAATGTACTACAGATTTGTTTAAAACTTAATATTTCACTACATGGCATTTTTATAATTTCTTTTAAAAAGCATAAAAAGTTAACTTACAAGATAACATTTAAAAATAGTTAAACTTATTATGTTAAGTGAGTAAAATCAACAAATTCGCAATAACAAACTTTCAAAATTTTACTCAAATATTTTTGATTTTAATTCGTATTTACATCAATTACATTTAAAACTTGTTTAGCAATAAAGGGGAATAGAAGAAGAAAAGTTGCAAAAGCAACAATGCCCATGCCCTAGTTATAAATTATAACTATAAACATGCGGTAAAATTATTCAATAACTCAGTTATAAATAATATTCCACCCATCGTTACGTTAAAATCAATAAGTTTTTTAGATTCTGAGTTAAACGAAGGATCCATCAGTTTTACAATAATGTTTATTTTTTTTTTTCTGGATTTACTTTTGGCACACTCAAATTCATCCAGAAGTTTCATCAAGCAACTCTATAGATCGGAAATTGCGTGTACGTGTACTTTGGAGGTTTATTTTCTTTTCTCAATAGTTTTTCTAGACGTGAGAAAAACGGGGAACGGAAAAAAAGTCTCACGGAAAAAAAGTCCCGGAAAAAAAGTCCCGGAAAAAAAGTATCCGGAAAAAAAGTCTCAAAGAAAAAAAGTCTCTAGGGAAAAAAAGTCTCAGGGCAAAAAAAGCTTATAAAACCAATGAAATATACAATTTGAAATAAATTAAATAAAACTTATATAATCACTCTGTATACAATGTCAGTTTTATCTGAAAAATACGTTATACCTAATAGTCAATAGAATGATAAAATCTACTAATCACATATTATATCTAATATACCGGTACGCTTGACGAAAAAAACCGATAATTTTTGGTTTTTACCTTAATAAAATAAAATATTATCTTATTATTACTATTAATTTTATTACATTGTGACATTGTGTATTGTCCATCTGATGACAGATATAGTATATTTAGTATAGAGCAGTACGTGTTACATTCGTAGTAAGAGTACGCCAAAACAATTATTTTAAATAGTTTATTATACAGTTTTAATTATTCGAAAAATGGAATTGGAAATTTTAAGGTCCAATAAAGGCAATATTAAAATTGCATTTGAAGGTTTTTTATACACTAAGAAAAAAACCTGTGAGAACCATATACAGTGGAAGTGTTCAAAAGCATCGTCGTTGAAATGTTCAGCAAATTTCACTACCAGTTTGGATTTAATTGGTCCCAATGTATGGTCAAAATTAAATCGCGACCATACTCATTTGCCTAATGAAAATTTGGTGATCGCTGAACAAATTAAATGCAACATGAAAGAACAAGCGAAAATGACTTCAAAATTACCAGGGCAAATTTTTTCTGAAACGGTCATAAATCAGCCGAAGGAGGTACTATATCAATACCATGTGAAAATTCAATAAAACGAACTTTAAGAAACCAAAGGAGTGAAAATCACCCAAATGACGGCAACTGTGATGATTTGAAAACTCTTAAAATTGAAGGTGAGTTATAAAATTTATAAATCTGCAAATAGGTTAGGAATAAGGTTTAAATAAATATACATTAGGTATAGGGTATACATACATATTTTTTTACATTTTTAAATAAATATAATTTTTTTTTATTAATTAAGGTGAATGGGCTTTATTTCGAAATGAAAATTTGTTATTGCACGATAATGGTACTGACGCCGAAGAAAGAATTTTAGTTTTCGGTACAGATAACGAATTACAATTACTAGTTGACGCCGATACTTGGTTCTTAGATGGCAATTTCAAGTTAACTCCTAAACCATTTCTACAGCTGTACGTCATACGAGTAGAAAAGAATAGTGTATATGTTTCTACTTTGTTCATTTTAATGCAGAATAAAACAAGATCGTCTTACGAAAGTCTGTTTTCTATAATACTGAACATTTGTAAAGATCGAGATTTATACCCAGACCCAATGTTTTTGAATATTGATTTTGAAATGGCTGTGATTAAAGCTGCAAAAAATATTTTAGGTGAACACATAAATATCCGTGGTTGTTTTTATCACCTTACGCAAAGCACCCACCGAAAAATACAAGAGCTTGGTCTTGAAAACCGGTACCGCAATGACGACGAGTTCAATCTTTTCTGTTGTATGATAGACGGGTTAGCATTTCTCCCAATAGAGTTTGTTAAAGACGGAATGTCACACTTAAAAAATATTGTCCCGTTTGGAGCTGAAGATTTACTTTTATATTTCGACCATACATATGTAAATGGCAAATTTCGCCCAGGTAGACTTTGTAAAAATAATATAGTAGTACAATATCGTCGTACACCTCCACTATTTTCTCCTGCAACTTGGAATGTTTATTTGACAACATTGTCTGACGGGCATAGAACTAATAATGTATGTGAAAGTTGGAACTCTCGATTTTCACATATGGTTGGACAAAATCATCCAACAATTTGGAAACTAATTACTAAAATAAGATATGAGATAGCTGCAGACCGCGCAAAATTAGCTTTAAATGAACTGGGTGAGCAATCAATAAACAGAAAAAAAAAGAAAATGGAAATAAGATTAAATGCTTTATGCACTCGTTTTGAGGAAAATAAAATTGAACTTCAAGATTTTTTAAAAGCTATAGCTCAAAATATTAAGTTACAGCGATAATAATTCATATACTTTTTTTTTTTATAAAATTATTTTATTAGATTATTTTATATTATATTAAATTATTAGATATAGATTTACATTTAATTATAAGATATAATCTTTAGAAAATATACGTTTTTCCCCTGAGACTTTTTTTCCCCTGAGACTTTTTTTCTTTGAGACTTTTTTTCCGGATACTTTTTTTCTGGGATTTTTTTTCCGGGATTTTTTTTCCGCGAGACTTTTTTTCCTACCATCGAGAAAAACTACCGAAAAATTGATTAAAAACGATATAAATTTTTGAAAACAACAACTTCACTTAATCGATTTTAGTTATTTAGTCAGAACATTAAAAGTAAAGTGGCTAGATACTTGAAAGTTTCACCATATTATATGAATGACACGTGCCAACAATGTACATTGTTTCATACTTGACATAAGAGCTAAAAAGAGAACTTTGAAAGTACTTCGTTTTTTTTAAGTTCATTTCTTATAGAATTACAGATAGAATAACACATTTTGAATCTTTTGGTAGAAAACAATTTCTTTTTTTATCGTGAAATTTTTTTACAGACGGTATTTATAAAAAAAAACCTACCGACAATTAGACTAAGTAAAAACAATGTATAAAATTTACGAACAATACCTTTAAGTATTTTACACTGCAGTTTTGCTTAGAATCTTCTAATTAAAATTCAATACACCTGTTTCCATTACCTCATACGAGGCGTGAAGGATACCCCGGGATGAGAAGTTTATCTGGTTTTATGAAATTGAAATAAAACAATATTAGTTTAAAATTCAAATTCAATTTATTTATTAATTAAGTTAAAAATTATACAAATATTTGCACAATTCATGTAATTTAGTTTTCCATAAATATATTAAATAAAAAAAATAAAAAAATACATACATCTTTATATATAAAAATCTTGTGTCACAGTGTTTGTCCGGAACGAACTCCGAAACTACTGGACCGATTTTGATGAAATTTTTTACACCGTGTGTAATTTGGTCCAACTTAAAAGATGGGAAAGTTTTTATTCCAAATTTTTTAGTATATATTAAATATTTTAACTAACTTTTTAATAAATTTTTATAATTGCATGGTGTATTTCGGGTTTTCCCGTGGCCGACTGCGATAGTATCTATTTGTAACCTGACCTTTTTTTCTATTGTGTGTGTTTTATCGTCGGCGGCGTGTAGATATAAAAACAAATTATTTTCTCATAGGTACATAATAAGTAACACACTAATTCACAGCCTACGAAAATGCCAAAAGGCAAACTAATATGCGGGCAACGCCGTGTCGGGACACCTAGTATATGTATATATATATCTATATATATGTAATTATGATAAATGATAGCTAAAAACATGAGATTTACTTGTCAATTTTGATTATCCTATGTAGAGAGTCTTTTATGATATACATAAGTACGCTTTATTTTATTTTAAATATTTATATGATACATATTTTATGACACAAATTATTATGAATCGCTCTTCGTAATTTTCGATCAACGCGTTTTCCGGTGTTTTATTTCGGTGACGTATTGATAAAATACCAGATAGCCTCGGGACTCGGCGTCTGAGTGAAACGGAACGGGTGCAGTGTTAATTGCGAACGGATTACAGTCTGTTATAGTACCCATACGTGGCGTACAGAGGTGGGCGTTCGCTGCGGACTGTGCTATGACAGTGTACGTATATCTATTAATACGGTCGGGACGACGTACATACGTGTATATATAGGTATACGTAAATATACATATATATGCATAGAGTTTTCCGGCGAAAAATACGTGTGGATTATTTGGTGGCAAACTTTACTCACTAAAACGAGACCGCCACCGCCACGTTGCAGGCAAACATTTCGAAACCATAATATATTACGTGCCCTGCAAACACACACACACACACACACACACACACACACACACACACACACACACACACACACATGTGTATACCTACGCACGAGGGAACGTCATATTATGTCGACGTGTGTTTGTGTGTGTGTGAGTGTGTGTGTATTATACGTTTCGTAAGCTCCTTATTATTATTATTATTATTACCACCTATACCCAAAGAGCATTTATATGGCAAATTAACATAATATTTTCCTATACGATTCTTTAATATGATCGTACACGACTAAAAGCTAATTTAATATGGTGATTTTAGCAGAATCTTGGTTTTATAACAATAAATATAGTTTTTTCTTTATCCTATTTTTTGCTTTTTTTTTCGAAAACCCGATTCAACGAAAAGTTATGGCTGACTGATAAAAAACAAAAATCATTATTCGAATCATATACAGTTTAAATTAATGCCAACAGGTTAAAGTTAAAAACGTTTTAATGTAGTTAAAAACGATAATGTAATACATTATTGCAGTAACATTTCACGTGTTCGTTTGAATTCGATTCTGACGCTCTTTCTTGCATTTCAATGAGTCGAATCTCGTTAATATCACTATAACTTGTAAATTTATGCAGTTTGCTTTATCTTTTACTGCGCGTATTAAAAATAATTAAACAATAAACGGTTAATGGAATCAAGACAATTTATGTATATACGCCGAAATAATTGTATTTGGTATAATGTCTGAAAAAAAAGTGTTTAACTAACAACTTTTAATTAAATAGAATTAATTATAATAAAATATAAATAAATTGTCAAAGGTTATGTAAATATTAATTAGGTTTGAAAATCTATACGTACACTGTTAAATTCAACGTTTTCATCATTCAAACAATGCAAATGATTCCGTTGCGTCTTTGTTGTCTCTACTAAATAATCATTTTTTTTTACGAATGAAGCTAGGTCAAAACGTGTACAGATTACTAATATCGGTTATGGAATCCGATTTTTTTGAAAAAAAGATAATCTTTAATTTTAAATTTAGTGTTAAAACTTTGATCAACTTTAATTCCGTCCGATTTGATTTACTTTTATTTACATTAATCGAAAAAACGTGTTCGACATGATCCATTATACGCAATCAAGTTTGTACAGGGAAAAAGTCCTGTTAATTGAAAAACATATCACATGAAAGAGATAAATATGTTATTCAGATATTTAGTCAAATTGAAAATACGCATATGTTTTTTTTTAAATCTGCCTCTACCCTGCCGACGTTGAAAATGTTCGGACACGCCTCTTTGTCCAAGTTACAAAAAAAAGCTAGAGGAGCTGACTGGACGAAAAAAATATGTTTATTCATTTAAAATGTTTACATATTTTCTTGTAAGACGACAGAAACAATTTTTGTTTTCTTACCAAAAAATTCAACACATATTTTTCTATCGGCGTTAAAAGGGGTTCATAATGATTGGATGGGCTAATCATTAGTATACACTATAATAGTTGAAAATCTATGTAAAAACTAAAAACAGTTGATTCCGTAAAAATCATATTGTAATTTACTAAAACGATAAAAAAAAAAAATAAAAATTGTAATTCACAATTTTGCGAAATATTTTCAGTATTGTCAGTGAATTTTATGTGTAAGTTCATGTTACATTTTTATAAAACTTTTTGTCAAATATTAAAATTTGTATAAAATATAAACTTTGAAAAATAAGGTAATTTTCAAAGTTCTATTTTCTGTCCAAAAGTTGTCAACTTTTTTTGCAACTTCCGCAAAATATGTTACACTATATTATCTTTAATACATAGTTAACATTTTAAGTTGCTAGAAACATAACTTTTAAAATTAAGACTAGATATTTAAAACAAATTTAGTAAAACTGCCGTTTACGTCAATTTTTACCGTTTTACTTTAGTTTTCCTTGTGCCTGGAAAAACTACCGTGAATAGAGAAAAACGACCCGTTTAATAGTATACCAATTAGATACGATTTTTGATCATTAGAGAGGCTGATCATAACATTTTTAGACAAAGTTGAGTTTACCAAAAGTGTCAAGAGAAAAAAATATTAAAATTTATAATTATAAACACCAACGTTGTAAAACCGATAGATCCTTTGGTTCGCTCAGAATGTAAACCATTGAGATCTAAACCTTTCTGAATTTTATTCGTTTCAACAGAATAATCCTGCTGAAAACGCATTCTATTCCTCGATTCCATTTCACGGGCTCACGTCAACAATGCTGCGTGTAGCCAATGCGATTACGTCTCGCCGCGCCCTCCGTATTGTCACGCGTGATTTTTAATTTGCATTTTACAAACTTCGAAAAACCGTTTACTCACCGTATACTATTACCGAACCGTTCGCATGTCCCATCGAATTTGTCCCTAAACACTTGTACGTTCCCAGGTCTTTACGACTCAAGTTGTGAATGTCTAGGTACATGTGCACTATGTAGTTGTTTTTGACTTCTTCTACGTGGTACTTTGACCTGAAAAAAAAGAGAGAAAAAAGAACGGTCAATTATTATTCGAGTGTATCGTCGTAACATTCGAATCCTTATAATAAGCGTAAAAACACCACTTCGACAACAGTAATAAACGAACAGTGGCGAACGCAGGGGGGTTTGGAGGTTGAAACCCTCACCCGAAGTATATTATAATAGTGTTCAATTTGTATTTAACTTTTAAATTACAAACTAATTATTATCGATTAAAAATATAAATCACTTCCCGTTGTTTAAAAATTTGCGTGACACTTCCCGTTTCAGTGACTTCAGGTGAACGCTCTTTTTCTTGCCTTCGTAGGCTAAAAAGGCACCTAAGAAATAAAACTGGTGAGGAATGACTAAACGGAATGGCGTTGTTAAATGTGTACAGGGATGTGGAGGTAACGTGTGAAGAAATCATGGAAAAAATGGCAAAAGTTCCAAATCGAACAGATTTTATTTTGTAAAATATGATATATAATATTATAATAATAATAATAAACTATTACTTTACATTTTACAGTTATCCAAAAATAATTATATTTTAACACCCCCCCCCTCCAATGTTTTCCTGCGTACGACTTTCTCCGATCGATGGATCGTATCACGAACCGTATTTGATCGATGATTTCTACGAATACAGTTTTATAATTATTAAGTCAATTTGGTTGTTGTTGTTTTTTTTTTTTTTTTTGATAGAGTCGTACGCGAGACGACACGAAAAAAAAATCGATTTCTTTCTTCAAACGCTTTAATACGAAACCGCATTGGCGATATGCAATACTGTGAATAGTCCACCGAGGAGACTGTCTAAGACAGCGGTTCCCAACCTGGGGGTAATAACCCCTCAAGGGATAAAATACGTTTTTTTGAGTGGTAAAAACTAGACTGATTTTTTTTTGTGTGCATTATACCCGTTGTTATTAAATCTGCACCAATCACGTGTACCTACAACTATTACAACGATGTTATCGTTGTGATTGATATTATTATATGTAATAAAATTGTTGTTCATAGTTTTGGAAATTACCTCGCGCCCTAATCCCAATGACTCTGATAATTTTCTTACCTTTTAACTCGAAACATTTTTTTTTTTTGGGGGGTGGGAGGGCAATCGTAAACACTCAATCTGATTTATGGGTAATAGTATCTAAAAGGTTGGGAACCGCTGCTGTAAGAGTACAAGACGCGTCTCCGTCAAAGGTCCGAACGCCGTGAATTCTCTACGGATTTCGTGCGCTAATAATTATTTCCTTCACGTCTTACCGTTCAACTCGCTGTACGCGTAGCCGAACATATATTGTAAAAACGTGCAACGCGATCTTTCGTCCGCGCAGCAAAACGATATATCGAATCGATTCGAAACGGACGAGACTTTCGAGTGTCCCGTTATTGATCGCGGAACGTTACCGATTCGCACGGTCTCCGTGGACGAATGTCGAACGCCGGTATGATCGCAGAGACGGCGTTTATTCCGCTAATGCTACCGGCGAAGCCATAAACCTCGATTATTATTGGACCCGGCGTACAGTGGTGCCGATTATAATGTATATACTTAGTCTCATCCAGCAGAGGAGTCGCTATTGGTCGGTATTAATTTTAATACGCCAGCCGACGCGACCTTATACTATTATAGGGACGGGGTCGTTAGATTAGTATGGCGCGAAGTTTAGTCTGTGCGGCAAGTTGTTTCTAACAGGTCCAAGAAACTATAATGACCTGCATTCGACTTCTAACACAAAGTCAAGCAATTTAATTACAAACTATAATAATATAATATTTAAGTTTAATGATTATCAATTTTATAATTACACCAGTGCACGCGCGGGTAACTTCATACACTCGAGTGCGGTAAAAAGCAGTCTGACGCTGCCCAGGGGGGGGGGGGTCATAAAATCCGAAACCGAGAGTTATTATGTCAATACAAACTTTTGGTACATTAAGCATCTTTATGGACAGAAGAAAACAAATATTAATTATCATACGTATGTATAAATTATAACAGTTTTTCATGTTTTTTTTGTTTTTTTTGTTTTTATGTTTTCGCTATAAACGGTAACTAGGATTATTTTATAGATTGATTGAATGAATAGTGCGGTTTATCTGAACGTCTTCCATACACATTTACTATTACAAAGTACAATAATTATGATACAATATAATACAATCATTAAAAATATCAATTTTAATTTTAAAATTAAATCGTTAATATTTATTTTATTTTGACCAACTTTTGATCAGATAAAACTAATTTTAATTGATTTTATTGTTTAATCAATATAATATGTTAAAATTGTTTGAATAGTTAAAATAATGTTTATTATTTTTATTTTTTTTACATGCATTTATACCCGATATTTGTGATTTAAACCACGTATGTCTATACGTTTTTATAGATATAATGTTTTTTACGATTAACGTTTATAGGCTGAACAATGTATTACGCGTACGTTAAATTTTCAAAAATAGATACATTTCCTATTCGAGTAGTTGACTTTGAGACACAATAATACAAATATTTTGAAGTTTTTATTTTACAACCATATACACCAATAACATGACATTGACGTGTTAATATCATATTTATTTTCGTAATTGTACATTTGAGAAAAAAAATGCATTTTTATATTTAAATTTTGAAGGCCTTTCTTGATTATAATGATAGCAAAAACTATATTTTACTCTAACAATTACTCATTTTTATGCGTATAATGTTTTCATTGTATTTACTTACAAACGTCATTCTAAAAAACCTAACTATACTTTTAATTGTAAAGGTATAATATAATATATCGCAAAAAAGATTGTAACAACTTAAACTCATTGTAATACAACAGTAAAACACTAATTATTTGTTTATTCAGAATATCTATGTGTAATAAATACAATTAACACATTATACGAGTACAACACAAGTTGTATAAAAAAAGACGTCCTTCGCTCGAATAGGTTTCGCTCTTTGGAGTAGATAACGGGGATGGATGAATTGAATTATTTTAGTTAAACGATTCTGAGCAAAGCTTTCATATAAAAAGAAAATATACACCGTTTACATAATTAACCGTGTTTAGTTTGACTGTTAATTATTACATTTTTTTTTTTTTATCAAATCCCTCTAAACTTTTCTTGATTGTCAAATGAGAAATTATTTTTTACAAAATGATTTAAAACGTGTTGTTCCGTCTGTATCCAATTTTTCATAGTGATTGGATGGATCATTTTTTTTTCATTTTTTTACATAAACATTTCAAGTTGAAAATTAACATAAAAATAGACAATCCCGTAAAATTGTATAGTAACTTACTTCAACGTTTTCAAAAAAAAAAAAATAATAAAAATATATACTGACAAAGGAGTATATGACTGAATAACTAAAACCTAGTGAGTGAAAGTGTCGTTTACGACTAATTTTATCGTTTTTACTCAGTTTTTCAGCTGTTTTTCCTCGCGTCTGGAAAAACTATTCAAAGTAAATACAAATGACATGTTCGAAGTACAATCTAAATACAATATCATATCTTTAGAGATGCTTGATGAAACTTTTGAAGCATTATTACTAACCGAAAAAGTGCTTACAGAAAAAAAAGAACGAAAAAATAAACATCATTGTAAAACCGATATTCGTTTCATTCAGAATCTAAAAAAATCTGTATAGTGACTACATTATGTTGGAAAATTTAAAAACGACGTAATTCATTCTTTCATAATATTATAATAAGATACTTATAGAAGTAACAATTTTAATATCCTAAAAGGTTGTTGTTTTTTTTTAGAAATCCTGATATTTTATAGTATACAATAACGACCAACAATTTTTTCGTCATTTTATACATTTGAAAAAATGAAAATGGAATTACTTTTGGCGTCGCTCCGCCTGCATATGGATTCCGTTCCTAAATGTAACGTTTTATTCCCGGAAAATTAAAAAATCTTTACTTTCTGTAGACAATTTATTTTACTAAAAAAATGTATTTGTCTCATTAATGTGTTTTTAAATTTCTTTACCTATAGATTATCCAACGCAAGATTCATATTACTGTTTTATGAAACACGTGTTATATGAATTATAGATGTGATAGAAATCGTAATTAGATCGATAGATACTTTTACTATGAAATTATGTGAATCTATTAAATAAACACTAAACATATATTTTAATGTGGACGATTTGAAAATGTAAAAATGTAAAACGATATTATGTTTGTCATGAGAGAATTCGTATAAATAAAAAAGGAGCAGTACAATCGCATAAATCAAAATAATTCAAACCTTGGGTTATTTTTGTATGCCATTTTGCTTTTTGGTTTAGCTTAGAGTACGTAGAGCATAAGTAAATAAGAAATATTGACGATCGCTGAATAGAAATTAAAACATTATAACGCGGACATTGTTAAAAACCATCAATTCGATTTACGTTGTTTCGAGTCAGTATAATACGCATATTCAATCAGTTCGAAGGTTCCCAATAAAATAAATATTATTATAAACCACAGATGGTTTTGAATGACATCGTGACATCAATCGTGTTGTGATCTAACAAAACTCTACCGTAATAACAAGTTCAGCGATCTCTGTGCAGCGTTCGATTGAATAGATGTCATTTCAAATGGTGAATTTCAATTAAGAAACATAACGTTCTAAGACTATTATAAACTACTTCAGTCGTTAAAAGCGTTTTCGTCAAGTTTGTTCAGTTTATTTTTTTCATCACACAAAAGTAAAAAAAAAATAGTAATAATAATAATAAAGAAAATCGATATTAGTTTAATAAGACTTTGCAGGTCTACCTTTTCTAGTGAAAATAGTCAGGCGTGGTGTAATGTTCGAGCTGTTATAATGATCAGAGTAAAAGCCTTGGTAAGTGCCAAGCTCCAGGAAGTCGAACATGAACGAAATGCGAATCGTTGCAGAAACATATCGAATCATTAAAAATAAAAGATCTTAATACGTTAAAACAGTTTTCTAGACAGACGCACCAATAGACGGATAAAAGTAAATACCTCTTAAAACAATACAATGGTTGTTGTTCTCTCGGAAATTTAAAGGTCAAATATAACGGTTTTTTGAACATTTTTTTAGTAAAATTAACGGTTTTTAAAAAGTAATGACGAACATAAAACAATGACACATTTTCACCTTATAAAATTGTCACACGAAAAGTAAGTATAATGAACATTTTTATTTTTTTTTTATTTCAGTTTTTGTTTTTCTGATTCACCAAAATTTTACTCATAATTTCAATAAACATACTGAAATGACATTGTAACTTTTAATAAGGACACTCTATTATATATCTAAACATTAAATATGTTGCTCTAATAATCAAACAAATAAAATAATCTTATTATATACTTTTCGTTTATTGGCATTTCTTTAACCTATGTAAGTACGTCGAATATAACAATTGAAATAGTTTATTTCTATTATTTTACAAGTAAAAATTATTCTAATAATGTTTTTATATAATTATAAAAATTGTGAATATCAATATTCTGTGTTTTATATTTACGAGCTAATTTAACGAATTAAGTTTATGTAGTTAGGTAAACAAATCGAATTGATTGAATCACTAAAGCAACGAAGTACAAGCATGTATATATTGTTTTATTTTGTTTTTTAATAGATATTAATTAATTAATGAAGTTTTAGGTAATTCATGTTTTCATTATTTTTCATGTCGAAATGTTGTAATGTAAAAAAGTGTTGTCAACCCTATGCAGCACATAAAAATAGTTTCATAATTTATCGAATTCGCCGTTCATAATGACATAATCGTTCGTAAAAATGATTTTTCTCAATTAAAGACATTTTGTTGGATGTTTTTCCGTGGAGGTGGTTTATGGAAAAAATCAACGAGTGGACAAATCGGAACGAACGTCAACTACTTTCGAACGAGTGTATAATGTACACGAACGTATAACGTGTTATTTAAATCGTCATCTTAAATCCAAAAATAAAATTCAATAAACCTGACCCGGTAATGGACTTTGGTATATTTAGACAGTGTACAACGAAAAAATTTGTGATAGCTAATAAAGTATATTATCCCATCATTAGCTACCACAACGTTTCTATAATTATTTACCTAGGACCTTAGTATTAGGATTAGGCGTCCGTAAGCAGTATGACAATATTGAATTTAATACGACGAAACAATAAAAATAAAATAAAATACGAGTAATCATAATAATATATAGGTATCTATAGAATAATCATGGCATAGTATGAATTTTATAATTTGTACTTTGTTTTTTTACAATATTCACGGTGGCGAAATAGCCTATGTTTTGTATGCAATCATACTGCATAAATCGACATTTTGAAATTTCCGTCCATTAAATAAAACTTAATCCCATGTCGAAGAACACTTAAAATAGGCACTGAATAACCAATAAACAAACACCGAAAATTACGATTATTATTATTAATATTATTTATTTATTTATTTTTTTTGAAACTGTTTTATAGTTAGTTTCGACAATTAACGATAATTATTAGTGTACTATATTATGTGTATATATAGTATATAAACATGTACATATATGTAGTATATTCTGTATATTATAATATGTTCTGTTTTTCAAACCATTAAGTTAACTTAGACCCGGTTTTTCAATCATGTATTTATTCGTGAGATAACTATCCGTCGAATATATTTATTCTAAGGATAAACCTCCGGATAAAATGATAAGCGTTTTTCAATGTAAAATTATCTACTAGATAGATATCCGACGAATAAAGTCATTATCATAGGTTACCGCAGTTGGTATAAATAAGACATTTTGTTTACTATAGATTGGGGAACAAAATGCACATTTTTACTTGATTATGATTGATCGATATTTCTTACTTATCACTGACAAACTATCTCACACCGGAATTCACATGTTTTTTTATAATATAAAACACAAATCACAATATTATTTTACAATACATTTTAACATAGGTATTCGCATTTCGCAGTGTTATAAGTTATTATAAATTTCTAATATAATAATTGAATGAGAACTTCTTGAATTTTTATCGTATATTTTTAATTAGCATGGCATCTAAAATCTCGAAAGATTTAAAAAGGTCTCGAGCAACAAATTTTTCATTTATCGAAAAGGAATTAATGTTAAAGTATGCATTAGAATATCATTAAATATTAATTTTCATATCGATATTCATCATCCCAGATGTTCATATGATCGACTCATACACGAATTGTGTAAATACGACGTTGGTAATTAATAAAATTGACGATTTCGTGGTCATCGTCGTCAATTATTTCAAACAAATCCATATTATAAAATTGTATTATACTTTAAGTTTTTTTGTAATTAATGGAAGTCGACCTATTCACTAAAAATACTTTTAAAAAGTAGTCACACATCACAAAATAGAAAAAAACATATTTAAGACTATTATTATTATCAACGATTAACGATTGATAACAAATTTATTCGTTAGATAAATCTTTATTCAATGGAAATAGTACCGAATAACTATTACATGATTAATCCGTCGAATAAACGCTATCTGGACATTGAAAAACCGATAATTATCAATTTTTCCTTATCTGCCGAATAACTCATGTTATCTTACGGATAAAATAGATTGAAAAACCGGGCCTTAAACATCAAATTATTTAATTTCGTTTAATACGTAGTTAGTAAAACCAATGCTCAGAAATCGTAAGTAATTTATCATATTATAATACAAATGTATTGAATAAAAATGTTGTATTTTTTATTTTTAAGAAACGAATGTAAACTAGTGATGAAACTTGTTCTCGTCATTTATGCTTTACTTACAAATTAATTTCAATTATGAATAATAAATCACATGACGCCTTTATATTTCGTTATGAAACTTATATAATATTCAACCTGTTTATAAAAATGAGTATTTCAGTCCTACGAAAAAAAAAAAACAAAAAAAAACCGGTACTAAACATTTTTATACAACTATCAAGCATACAAAATTAATAAACAAATAACTTTTGAGATATTGCAAACATTTGAAACGTATAAAAATGCGTGTTTAACGTACTTATTTAGTCTCGAATAAAAAAAGTATAAATTAAATTCTTCAAGTTTTTTGAAGCGATAACTAAATGCTGTTCATGTTCAAAGTTTTCCGTGATAAAACGCATGACATACACTTTTCGTTTTAATGCATTCATAGACTGCAGTTATTCATACCTAACACAGAACGCAATTATAAAGATTTTTATTTAAGTTTTTCTTAGTTGGTATATTATGTAATTTAACTAGAATATTTCTCATTAAATCGGCAAGGAATCAAACGAATGTCATAAAAGTCTGTACATTTCAATATAATATTATACAATATATACAAATACAATATGATGCGTATCAAGATTTAAATTAAATTAAATAATTATACATAAAATGTTGTGTATTATTATAATTATCATTATTATTATTATTATTATTTTTTATTTTTTTTTTTTTATGTTTACTTACATTCAAAATTATCTAACTTAGAAGCATTTACGATGATGCCGACAGGAAAAAAAATGAAAGAAGGTTGATTTTCAAGATGTCTTGAACATATTAAAAATTCTTCGTATTATTAATTCTTCATGCTATTAATGAAATTGTTATCATAAATTTAAATTATTTTCATTTCGCTTATTTTATTTTTTTTTAAAATTTTTATTTATAATAAAAAATATCAAGAGTATAACTAGAGTATTTACTAGTAAAAATGACGTATTTCCAGAATCGATAAATATTATTTGGTGCAACGGTAAAAAAAACTTGGTACGGCGATGGGGGTCGTAAAAAATAATGATATGTAAATGCTAATTATTGTTTTTTGTTAAAAAAAAAAAGTGTATTTAGAGTTCAAATTTTCCGCCCTTCCACCTTAATATACATTTGATCAGTGTGTGTAGCTTTTTGGTATCATGGATCGCCGAATCGATGCCTATTACGTAATTTTAGGGCCATCGTTAACATCTAGGACAGTGGACCGGACCCTACCCAGTTCGCCTCTGGTGTTGACGCGGTCGGACGGTCGTCGATATTGATAGTGTGTATGTGTGTGTGTGTGTGTGTGTGTGTGTGCGTGTGAACGTAACAGACAATAACCAATGAGACGGGCGCGCAATAACAATAATAACAATAACGACACGATGACGTTGTTATTGTGTGTGGCGGACATATTTTATTCCGACGCGGTCGCTACAAGCTACGAACCGGCGCGTGGCGTTGTTAAACGGCGCGAAAATATGCGTGTGCCTCCGTTCCGCCGCCGCCGCCGCCGCCGCCGCCGAGGAACGACAACCGGTCGCCCCCGGGTCGGCGTGTCATCGTCGCGGCCGGAATTCCCTCGAAATCGCCCGGGCGATATTATTTTCGACGGGAAGTGTGTTTTTAATTAACGTCGCGACAAAACGAGGCGATTATTCACCGCGCGGACGGGGACGGACGCGGCCCCAGCCTCCCCGGCACTCCTCTCGCAACCATTTTACACACACACACACACACCCACACGGGTAGGTGAGCTCGTAATAATTCACACACGGACGCGCGGTATTATCGTAATAATATCGTGTAGGACGCGCGGCATCCGCCCGTTGTAATGATATGATATAATAATTATAATCGCTACGATGTTATTATTATTATTATTATTATCATTAATATTATTATCATCGTCGTCGTCGTTATTATTATTATTGTTGTTGTGCGTCTGTTCGATATTGTTTTCACTCGTTCTCGCCCCCGTTATTTATAAACGACGCGTCGACGATACATTTATTTACGCGCCACTCACACACACACACACACTTACCCGTATAATAATAATAACGCGTGCATATATCACGGTGTATATTATAATTACTAAACGGTCGTTAATGTTATCATATCAATAATAATATCACTACCACCGCCACTACTATTACTACTACTACTATTACTAATAATAATAATAATAATAATAATAATGTATGATGATAATAATTGCCGGCGGCGAAATCGTTGTTGTATTAACAGAATAATTCCACCCCTGGCTCTCGTCGGACGTTCGGTGCCCAATTGGTTTTCGACCGTCCGGCCGCGCACGTTCGCGAAATGTATTCCGACTATTATCGTTATTATTGCCATCGTCGTCATAATAATAATAATCCTCATCGTCATAATCATCATAATACGCTGTGGCTGTTATACGTACGCGCGCGATATTGTTATAATGTGTTCGGACTCGGCGACTCGGCATTATAATATGCGTTAGTATTATCATTATTATTATTATTATTGTTCGTCTACGTCGTCGTTGTATTATTGGTACAGGTTGTTACGCAGTGATTGCGCTCGCACAGTCGTTGCCTCGGATCCGAAAACGCGTATGCGTTCACAAAACGGTTATCCGATCGTGTTGTCGGACGAGAATATCGGAAATCGTGTACCCCCGAGAAGCCGGAAAAGCAGAGTTTTCAACAATTTTCCTGGCTTACCAGACGGGGGTGATCTTCATTGCGTCAATAAGAGATGGCCAAAATATACGTATTTCCCGGCTATACGAAATGGCATCGGATGACAAATCGTGTGAATAATTCGTCTCTGGCAAACACGGTCGTTTTTTACGGATCCACGTGATTCGCAAATTATAATTGCATCGGGAAATACGATTGACGAGTTATTAATTAATTAATCGAATAAACGCATTAAAAAAAAAAAAAAAAGTGCAATGCTCATATTTTAATATCTTTTTTCTAGTTACTGGTGGGAATATATTATTTAATTTCACTAATGTGACGGAAGGACGACGTTTCTTTAAGGGTTTTATCCGTTATTTTTTATTATGATATACCGTCAAAAAAGTCCAAGCAAACATAATGATATTTTCAAAGAAAAAGCAATTCCTACAATAAACAGTATTATATTAGGTATAATATTATGGTAATTAGTCGGAGGTATTGTAATGAAAGAGATGATATTATGTTGATGTGTATACTATGTATTGGTGTCATTCAGTTTTTTAAAATAAATAAATCGAATATTATAACCATATGTCAGGTGGATGAATCAAAGATATATTTGTTAATATATAATTTAATTTAAGAATTTAACCCACATCGGACGTTTTAATTTATATCATTACTAAACGAAATCGTCACGTTTCAACAACATTTATACCTACATTAGTTCGAAGAACGATCTTAAATTATTATGTTTACATATATACTTATACGTATGTTGTGTGATAAATTATATTTTAATTGATTAATGTCGGAAAATTTTATAAAAATTAAAACAATATTATCGTACAGATACCTGTCTACCTATCACATTTCCTCGCTGTTACGTGTAAATAAATACTTCCGCTGTCAACTTTATATAAACATTATAAACATGAATACAATTCTATATTCACATCATTTCGTTAAAGTTTTTGATAAATCAAGTGAAAAAAAAATTAGACGGAAAATAAAAACCGTGCTCGATTTTAAAATGAATAGATAATTTGAAAAGAATGATAGAAACATCAATTTTTCAATTCATCAATTTCTCGTAGGTATTCACAATGTTCTACACTTCTATCGGGCAATTTGACAAACGTTTTATTAATTTTTCAATAAAGACAATTTTTTTACTTTTACGTGATCGATGAGACGGGGGATTCTGATTGGATAACTAATTCCCCTTTCGGCCGCGCACCGTCGCCCGCCGAATATGACTGTTGTAATTAATTGCATGGTAAGGAGCGCGGCGCAACGTGACTCGACTCGGCTATTGAACGACTAATAATAAACAACGAGTGGGACGGGGAGGAGGAAAAAAATAAATACATTCCCGCCCCGTGGCGTCGGCGTCTTCGTCTCCGTCTTGTTTAACAGATTATACGAGCAAACAGACCGTTTCCCATTCGGCCCTGTGTACATTTTTACCCTCCCACTTCCCGTTATTTTTCTCCTTTTCAAAAACAAGTGTTAGCAAGGAAACGCTTAATTAAGACCGGGAAACGCGATTGTTTTCAACGTTTTTCCATCACCGGTGCGCGGTGGGTGAGAGGGACAGGGGTTTGATTAACGGTATTCCCATGGCAAACATTTTTGTTTTCCGAACATAGATAAATTATCACTGCAAACACCGAGTCACGACACAACACGCATATTATTATTATTATTATTATTGTTATTATTATTATTGTTATTATTATTATTATTATTATTATTATTATTATTATTGTTATTATTGTTGTTATTATTATTATTGATATTATTGCCATTATTGCCATTATTATTATTATTATTCCAGCTGTTTTATTACTAGGCACAAGAATTAATAAATTTGGTGGCACGCACCGGAAGTTCGCGACGTAATAACGCGCGATGCGTCTGTTTGGTTCTGATAATGCGCATACTATTATTATAGTTATTATTATTGAAAAATAAGGCCGTACCTCTATTGGCCATTTGCACGCATAGCCCGAGACCCCCGAGAGACGCGAGTCAATTACGTTCACGTTAAATTATACATAGTGTCTCACGTGTTTACACATAGCTTTTTAACCCAGTATCGTGAAAGGGAATGATTTTTTTTTTTGTAATTTAAAATTTAAAACATAGTTAAATTACGGTTTTATGTTTAAAAAAAAATAAAATGTTTTCATATAGGATCGTGTTTTTTTTAGTTTTTTTTTTTTTTTTTGTTTACTTAAAACTTGAAAACCTGGACTCATTAAAATATATTTAATAGCTGGTACAGTGATGGAAAATAATTTTTTTTTCGAAAAATCTTTACTATCGGACCAGTTTTATGAGATTTATTTCTATGGGTAACTACTCTTTTCCCTCCACTTTGCCGGAGAACAATAGCTCTGTATTGTGCATCTAGTTTTGTAGTTTCTTATTAATATAAACGTCGGCGATGAAACGACGTCGTTCAACTTAATATATATTACGGTCATTTTACGCGTGCAACTAAACATCCGATTACGTTTTTACGGTATTTAAAATTTGTCGGTACTTACCCGTGAAGGACCATTTTTCCTTCGGTGTTTTCCCAGTAATTGACAGAGTTCGGGAACGATTCTACACGACATTCCAGTCGTATATTCGTACCAAGGGGTGCGTTTATAATCTGGTTCGTCACCCTGATTAATGGAGCAACTGCAATAATCACAAAAACAACAAATTAAGAATAATTAAAATTCAATTATTTATTAATCATTATAAATAAATTATTATCGATAAACATATTATTTTTAAAGAAAATGTTTGATTTTGATATCCTAGATTACACGATGAGAAGTACGGTATAGTGAATTTCAGAGTTACAACAAATTGATTTAGTTTTTATAGTTTCTCAAACAAATTAAATGTCATATTTGAGTAATAATACATCTAATAAAATCATTGAAATTGAAAAATTAAGAAGTGTATTATACCCATGAATAATTTGTTCTTAAGTATTAAAATGTATATTTGGTATTGTTTTCCAAGTTTGTTTGAGAAACGTAATTTTATTCATTCCACAAAACTAAAATTGATTATGAAGTTCATTAAAATATCTTGCATAAGTGTACTGGGAATGACGATGAACAAAACTAAAATCGCTGTACAAGGTTTGAAGTCCATTGTATTCCGTAAGATAATGAAGTAATATAATAATGTAATAACAAAATATGAAGTTTAATTTTTATGGATTACCAATTATAATAGTTTCAAACATTTTCACACAACTATTGTTTAATCAATACCTAATTGGTTATTAATATATAATCAAACCAAACATAGTTTTAAAATGAAGTGGCATAAAAAATGAAAAAAATGATATAAATTTAAAGATTACACTGAAAACATTAATAATTGTGGAGGTACAAAATTTAAAACTAAATATACATATAACCTAGTCATAATAAATTTAAAAACAAACCGTTTACGTCGTGCCGACAGTTCGATCGGAAAACTTTGAATGCAAACGCACTCAAAGAGCCTTACATTATTATTAAGTACGGGTATCCACGGGGTCGGTCGAAAGTTTAATTTACATAATTAACACGCGTGTGGTGTTTTCAATACTCGGAGCCCGTAAAATTTGCACCTCCGCGATTGTATAAACTCGTTTCGTGGATAGTGGCGAACGACGGCTTATCTGGGAACTCGGTTTACGCTCCATTATCGACGGGACGACGTAGACGACGGTGGTGAAACACCCTGTATATCACGAGCGTGCGGACACAAACTGTCACGCGGCACTGCATAACGCGTCCTGCATGTAAAAAAAAAACACAGCTACCACCGCGAGAGGTGTTTACGGACGTTTTTCCCGAGGACATAAACATACTAATATAAATCGACATAAATATCCATGGATTGTTACCGTACCCCCCCCCCCCCAAAACGATTTTACCGGGGAGCGGGGCGAGCGGATGTACGCGTGTTTTTACCTCCGGTAAGGAGGTGGTTAACAACTCACCACCGGACGCGTGCACGAGTAACACACTTGGCGCGTACGCTGAAATCGTTTTGAAAGATTACACACAGCTGCTCGTATTACTCTATCCGCGTTGCGTGTTAAATGCAGGGCTGTCTGGTGAACAATATTATTAATCGAGACGGCCTAATCGAACTCCGCCGTGCTTACCAGCGCGTGGTTTTCGCGACGACGACGGTGTTATTTTGTAATTCCGAAAAAACTTCTTACGTTTTCTTTTTTTTTTTCAAATTTCGTTTGCCAACGAAACGGTTCATCGGTTAGTGTAATAATTATTAACGGTAACCAATCGTAAACGAAAAAACTGCCATTAAAAAAAAAGTACGAATTCGAAGCAATTAAAACTCTAATGGATTTATCGCGTAGCTCAAATATCGGTGAAAAATGTCCCGGCGGTGGGTAATGGTAGCGACTGATTTGACTGACGCGTGCCGTGAGACGATGTGAGTAGGAAAATGGACAGTGGCGGACCTAGGATTTTGTTTTTTTTTTTTTTTTTTGGGGGGGGGGGTTATATTTATAAAAACACTTTTACTATAGAACACTTATTATTAAAAACACTTACATCTTATGGGCCAAGGGGGCAGGCCCCTCTAGCCCCCGCTTAAATCCGCCACTGAAAATGGAGTGCGTCAGACGAGAACGGAAAACTTCGACAATATTACACGTGGTTCGAGCGAGTGGACAAGTGAAATTGTACGGCGCAGCACGTGGAAAATTCTCGAAAATTCGTAGACGATACGGGGAGGGAATGACGAGAATCGCGTCGTCTAACCGAGAAAAGTCAACTAGATGTGTCATCCTGGACGTGTTTATAAGAGTGGTGGGGAAGTAGGCTATGACCTAACCGAAGACGGGTAAATTAATATTTATAATATCTAAAGATTTTTTTTTATTTGGATCAAATAAATTTCTAGTTAACGAGTCGTACAAAAGTTGTATAAAACACGATTTAAAATATTAAAATTATACATTTTTGACAAATTGATTAGATCCCAATTTTCTTTAATTGTATTTTATATATTTTCATGATCATTGCACCCTCGAATCGTTGTGGTGCCCCCCCTCCCTCCGGAACAAAATGCCCGAAAGAAACACTGCGTACAGACATTTCGCGTTCAAAACGCAGTGTGTTTTGCGACCGCGGCCGAGTACACACTTATCATATATTATTATTATTATTATCATATATTATTATTATTATTGTTTTAGGTACCAACTGCGGGTCAGGCAAACGCGATAGCGCCCCGGTTCGTGACGGCCGTTTGGCGAAATGTCACCACGGTCTCGTGTTCGAACCGTATTACTACCGCCGCCGCCGCAAACCATACCGATTCTCTGCCTTCCCACGTCCGTTCGTCCGCGTACACCGTGTACAATCCGGTACTCGAATCGTTTAATTAATAATCCCGATAACGATTTCGCGGTACGCCGAAAAGGGATCCGACGTCGAGTACCGGAGGCACACGCGGCAAAATATATGTATAATATGTATATATGTGTGCGTGTGTGTGTGTGTGTGTATAAATTATAATTTACTCACAGTTTACGTTCAGCGTGATTCTCTTGCTAACAGCCGGCGGTACATCGTTGGACGCTATGCACAAATAATGTCCCATCTGACTGCGGTCTACTTTGTTGAGCAACAGCGGTTCTCCGCGCACCCTTTCCACTGTTTAACAAACACACGCGCACGCATTAAACACACGTACGTTATAAATAACCAATGTACCTAACGCACCGCGTAAAACCGTTATAGTCAACTCGGTATTCGCGTGACACGCGTGTACACGTGTTTGTGTGCATATTACGTATAATAATAATAATATGTAAACGTATTTTACGCGTATTTTAGCGCACGTTGACGACATACGGTTCGCATTCCCGACCGGATCAACGGTCGAAATCCAAAAAACTAGGCGTACGTGTGCGACTCGCGTTCGAGTGTAATACACACACACACATTTAATGTATTTATATATCTACAATAATGCTACCGATTGAATTAAAAGTCAATCGGAAAAGACTAAATATCTAGTAATATCAAGAGAAGAGAGAGCTTTGGATGATATCATGCTAGTGGATGGATATGTCTTCCAACATGTGACATTCCAACCAATATAAACAACCGTGACAATACGCACAAGAGAATTGCATCAGGGAACAAGGGATATTATGCACTTGCGAAATCGTTTAAATCGAAACTATTGTCCAGGATGTCAAAAGTATATTAATATTCCAGCTTTGTACGACCGGTCTAGACGTATGGCTGTGAAACCTGGACGGTAACTAAGCAGGGAGATGAAGAGAAGTTAAGCACATTTGAAAGAAAAGTACTCTGTAGAATGCATGGCCCTGTAATTGAGAATGGTGAATATAGAAGAAGAACTAACCAAGAAATGTATCAAATGTTTAATAAACCCATTATAATTTCGTATCTAAAAAAGAAAAAAGTTTAGAATGGGTGGGTCGTATTTGGAGATCGGAAGGTATTGCGAAAAATCTGTTTACTGGAAAACTAAACGGTAAAAACCTAGTGGTCGACCAAGACAAAGATGAGCGGACAGAGTGGAAACGGATCTCACGGACATTTGAGAAGAATCAATAAGGATTGAAGATCGCGAAGACAGAGATAAGTGGAAGTATGTGGTTGAGGCAGCGAAGGTCCTAAATGGACTGTAAAAGCTAGAAAGAAGAAGTAGAATATGATGTTATTAGTTATTTTGTTTTTTCTACAAAATATTATCGTTTCGTATTTTGCAGTTGTGTACTTTTTTTAAATTTTGATCAGACATTATACGCTTTGTCTATAATATACGCGTGTAATTACATCGTGATGAAATTTAATTAAAACTGAAACAATAATAATAATAAAAAAAATCCTTCTGAGTTTCGATTGCGAATTTCCAAATTTGATCCGTTCCTAAGCCGAATGCGTAACCGGTTATTGCGAACCACTCATAAACCACGAGTCTGTGATATAAATGATTGTATAACTATTAGACGTAAAGAAAACACTGTCGTGACGTATATTCTAACGAATATTGTTTTGCTCTCAGATAAGTTAGGATTTTTTTTTTTTTTTGAAACCCACGGATTCCGGGCCACGCCTGTCTGGGTGGAGGTGATGCTGTACCTTCTAGAGGTCTCCCATGTGAGCAACACAATTATCATTCCAAAGTTTTGGTTAATCAACACACCAAAGTCTACGAAAATGGCGCGAAACGAAACAGCATCAATTCGGCGGCCAAACTTTCTTGAACATCCTGGCCTTTTCGGCAAAAAAATCCCTTTTCAGGGCTATTCAGAAAACAGGCCATTCACTTCGATTAGTTAGGATAAAGTCCTACGACGACCGGTTCGCCGAAGTACCAAACTAGTTATTAAAATGACTTACGTCGACGATTTTTTATTTCCAAATAAGTATACGAGATTTTTATTATTCTGATACTGAAGTCTCGTAATGTGCGTCGGTACTCAGCTCAACCAAAACGCACCCAGTGATATTTCATAAATGATTTCAAGTAGGTTAGCCTCACCCGTATAACCTATAGGAAAATGCACGAGAATTCAATTGGATTAAACTTGTTTTCTTATGGTGCTTTAGTAGTTTCATTAAATAGATGTCAACCTTTGGACTGTTTATTGATTTTGAAGATTTTGTTTTCCGTTTATGGTTAGTGACAGTAAGGGAAATAGTCGTGAAAGTAAAAGGGTAAATTAAAAAAAAAAAAAAGTGTCAACTTATGTCTTTTCTTGGAACGTTTGCAATATAAATCCGCACAGAAAAAAAAACAATTCTTGGCCAACGTTATGCAATAAATTACTCTCGTCTCCTATAGTAGATATATGCTGTATAAACATGTCTGCAATATTATTATTATATCCGTTACAATATCGTACCGTCGCATCTGCGATGTTTTACCATTATCGTCGTTATCCGTCCGTGACCGTTACGACGACGTAAAAAGTGAAACGATTATATTCTTACTGTTGGCATTAAATTTAGGGGTCGATCGGTTTTTATGCGAATAAACGAAACGCAATTTCGTACAAAGCCATAGAGGGCACGCGACGACAACACGTTTCGTCACATTATCCAATACCTATATACGATCGTTCGTGTCTATTACTTTAGCACCGAGCAAGTTCAAAAATATGTTTTTGGATTATTTTTCGCGTCGGAAATGCACTCGAGAAATAATAACCACTGCGCACTTTATGCGGATCGTGCAATAACGTTCGTGGAAACGAATTCGTATAAATAGATTATTATGACAACACTGTTATAATTATTTTTATCCTCGTACTTTTTACGCACGAATTTATTTTTTTTATTCATAAAAAGCAATCAGTTAAGTATCGTCGACGTTAACGATTACTCATTGTGCTGCGCCGTATTTGTATGGGTATGCGTTTTTTTTTTCATATGAAATTATTTTATCGCAAACACTATGATGCTATTATTATGCGATATCCCTCGTCTTTATGTCGAATCGTTGGGATGTTTGAATTTATTGACTGCGATCGAGACGACGACGACGACGACGAATAACATGACGGGATGTTTTTTGAACTTCGCAATAACAAACACGTGCCGTGAAGGTGGAAATTACCGACTGACGCGTATGATTTGTGTACATCTGTAGGTGAAAAAACAACGTGCATGGTCGGACGTTTGCTGGGCGAGCTTTAGTGTCAGCGATACATCACGATCCGTTCAAAAGCGATTTTCCAATATGACATATGCCATGTCATACATGTTATTCCGTGTAAACTTAAATCAGTAGAATTCGGCGATAAAGGAAAAAGAAATCACGAGATCTTTACGGAATTTTTACAGTATATAATATAAAACGTTCAAAGTATTTGAACTCTGTCAATAAACCTTAAACTTTCAATGGACCGCACACGTGCTACACGGAACTTTTGAACAATTTATTTGTGCCCAAAGCTGGACAAAAGAAAAAATAATAAAAAATAATAATAATAACATTATATAAATAAATACTCTTCAAAAACACCAAAACACTTCACGGTCCATTCAAAATGTGGAACAGTTAAAAAAAAGTCGTTTGAAAATTTACAAAGTCCAAAGCACCGAAAAAAACAATCCAACTGAAATAAACCGTTTCCGAACAGTGGGTAAAACTCTAATTAAACTTGTTTTATCTGACGGGTTTTCTGAAAAGAGTACCATCAAAATCAATTATAGTAACAATTATAAAGTAATGGAACAAATAAAAATGACTTAATTCATATACTTTTGAACCATAAATATAATATGGATGACAAACTTTATGATTTTCTTTCGGTTAACAGATCGAGTATTAAATTAGTAAATATAAACGGTTTTATAATTATTTTTAATTTAAAAATGAGCCATATTATCATTCATTGTTCACAAATAATAACGATACAAAAAAAATAATAAATAAATAATTGTACTATGAATTGAAAAAAATGAGCACTGTTTCACATTCAGTCGACAAATATTTAAACCTTATAGAAGTTTGGTCACAACCGGGTGATTATACTTTTATATGATTGGTTTGTTTACGGTACTTCAACTTAAGACGCATTCAAAAACCATCATCATCGTTTTTCAAAAGTACAATACCGATAAATCTGAACTAATCTAATGCAAGTGTTTATTGTTTAATGATTAAAATAACAGCGATTAAAATCATTTAGCATATTTTAGGGGGAATCGCGAGGAGGTGACTTTTATACAGCTGTACGGTTCATGCTCGTGACTGTGATCTCCTCATTTTATATAGATACGATTGTTTTCGCTATATTGTCTTTACGACGAAATTCTAATCGTCCGAAACTAATGCACGTTGTTGGCAAAGTTTAAAATGATTGATGATTAAAGAATTACCGAAGTTCATGGACGACGCTTTGACTCTAAGAAAGTTTTGTCTTAGTCGACATGTTCAAGCAAACCGAATTGTTTCATAAGTTATATCTATAATTGAGATTGTTATTTGGGAAAACATAATTATACTTGAATTGTAATTTTTTACATAGAGCGGAGGAGTTAATGTGTCTTAATCGTTTAAGACCGTCGGGGTTTATATACTTTTCTGTAGAGTCGGCTGAGCATACGACGTCGGGTCAATGTTAGGTCGGGAAGTGAATCGGAGATTTAAAGACGTCCGACATTTAAAATCAGATCGGATGTGAAATAAGAGTGAAAAGATTAAAACAAAAAGGCTTTTCCCGCAGTGTCCGGCCACCGTATTCACAATGTCAAGGGAGATTTTCGCACTGGAAAGAGAAACGTGTAGAAAATCGAATTTCGGTCGTCAAACGTAAAACGTCCTAGAGTGATCGACTGGATGAGAGGTGAAACAACCTAGCCTTCTGTTTGCAACTCGCAAAGCGTCAATTATTTTCATCTCAAATCCTCATACGTAGGTTCATATTTTTTTCTTTTCAGTTTACGCAGACAGTCAACACTTTTAAACGTGATTGCAGAGTATATATAATGAAAAAAAAAAAATGATTGGTCGCGCAGTAGTTATAAATTTGTTAATATGCTTACGAGTTTTACTTTTAATTAGTGTAGCTACATGAACAATTAACGCGGTAATTCGATCGATAATTTATTTTCAATTTTTCATCAAAATGTACTTATTATGAAAAATTAATTTGACACTTCCGTGCTAGCCGAGTTCTGTTAATCGTTATCTGTGATACTAGTTTTGAATTTATACCTTCATTTGAAATCGTAGAAAAAAATAATAAAGCAGTAAGGTATAATGGTACATTAAATTTTGTAAGTCAATAGTTTTGTTTATTTACTGACATTTATAAACTTAATTTTTTCTGCGAATTATTGCATTGTTGGTATTTTCCTGATTTATAACATACATTTTTATAGGTACCTGTTAGAATTTTTTAAATGTGAGATTTTAAGAGTTTTGAATAGGTAAACATTAGAGTTTCTGTTATCGTATTCTCACTACACAATAAAACTGTTAACCGATTTATTTATTTTTAATACAATTTAACTATAGGTAATTCATTACTGTTTTTCAATTTAAAAATCATTAAGATGGATGTGTGATAAATTGTGTTTGATTAATCGTTAACTTTTGCAAAAGATAATGTTATATAATATTAATACTTATAATAAATTACATAGAATAAATATTTACTTAATAAGATAATACAATCATAGATCGATTAAAATGAAAAAAACCTACCATAAAAAAAACAATTAAATGCTATTTGATCTTTGGATGAAATAAACTATAATCAATTGTTTACCGTTCAACGATTTGAAGCTTTAAGAAAACTGATATTAAATGCACTGTATTATATTCGAAATTTAATTTCGGTAAAAACGTTAGATTTTCAGACATAAATAAATATGTTTGTAAACAAAAAAAAAAAAAAATCCTTTCGTTATATAATGAAACACTCCGATATTCTATGATGATTCTTCAGCAGTTATTTCACCAGGTTTGAAATCTTGTCCATGTTATTGACTTGCGATATTTTTTGAATACAAGGATTTATTGCGATTTCAATTTTTAAACACGTGGGTAATACAACTATAACACCTTTGTTCGTGTGAGTCATTAGTGTACTACGCGTGTACTCCGTCACGTACCCCGGCCGTATTTATTAATTATTATCGTTTTAAATAAATTTTGTAACTATTATTATTTTTCTCAAATACAGTTTCGGCATCGATTGTTTTAATTATTTTTATTTTGAATACATTTATTCGTCGGAACATGAAAAAAATTATTTTGTCTTGACATCGTGGTTGTCATTGATATCGAGTATGACATATACAACACGATAGAATCAAAAGTGAAAAAAAAAACAATTCGAGCGTCACCGGATATTTGTTTTGAATACGTATATTTTTTTAACGATAGCGAAAATAAAACTTACACGAGACGATATTACATTGTAGAATCTAGACTAAAGTAAATTGTGTCAAATTTTATTACGACTTTGAAGGAGGTTTTAATCAATTCAGTTAACCATTCTTACTTGTTTCATAACACGAAGTTTGGTTTTTTTTTTAAATAACACAAAGGATTATTTTTAATGAAACAACTAGTACAACAGTCCAAAACAATAAAACTATTGTTATTATTGGGTTCTATTTTTACTTTATTAATGTAATTTTTTTTTTGTTTTGTTTTTTAAATTTATTAAAGGCGAAAGATTTTTTCGTTTTGAAAGGGAACCGTTATAATTGTTATTGGCATTTTTATAATCGGACACGACAAGAAGAATAAGAAGATTATTGGGTTACTTTTGGATGGAAAAATTATTTTGCACGCATTTTAAGTTGAAAATGTATATAAAAACAGTCGTCCGGTCAACAAAATCCGATCAAAATTCCAACTGAACGATATGAAAAAAAAAAAAAAAAAAAAACGAAATGAATTACGTTCAAACGGAGCGACTTTTTTCCAATAAATCATTACTATGACGAATGACGTCTCGAATCAACGAACAATCATAATATTAGCTCAGGGTCAGAGTCGGACACTGTTATTGTGATTTGTCGCCGTGCGTTTATCGAGCGGCCGACTATACGCGTTGGTGCGACGAGCCGTGTGCACCGTATCTTCGGATTGAAATTAATCTGTATAATTACATTAAACGTGCTCCGCTCGTCAAATTTAACTCCCTTGACCTCCGCGTTATTCCTACCGCACGAAAAACCGCAATTACACCGCGGACTCCATCTCCGTCACCGTGGCCGTGCCGACCTATTAGTCCGAAAACAACTGCGTATCGCGCGCGCCGCCGGGAAATTCGCATTGTTTGTCACGACAAAGACAACGTTGTGACATTATACGAATGAACAAACACAAGCGCTAGTCCCCGGGGCGCGAAAAATTTAACCGGAACTTATGCCGCCGAATTAATTACGTTTATGACGATGACGACGACGACGACGACGAGGACGACGTGAAATAAAGACCGACGGAACGAGTGGATTTACGAACATTTTGTTAATCCGTACGATCACGTCGGTGTGATATTAATTGTCGTTTGTAGTAATGCGTGATTTAGTCATTAGAAAAAAAAAAAAATCCCAAAATACGATTTCCAGAGGGATTAGATGAAAATAATTCGACCCATAAACATTTTATACATGTACAAAACGGCGTTGGTGTTGAAACTACAAATGTATCGTTAAGGCTATATCCATGTATCAGTGGCGGCGCTAGGGGTGTGTTCCAGGGGCCCCGAAGTTAACAAAAAGTCGAGCAGAAATCTGTAGTTAATTTACGATTCACTATGAAAAATCGGGGCCCCGAGATAAAATTTACAATTATGAATCCAAACACCGTTTATTATTGTCAAATACAAAATTAAATTAAATTTTGCCATGAAATAGTCGTAAACGTTTTGTTTTATTTATAGACTGATCAAACATCCTAACAGGTATTTTTTATAAATTAATTAATTGTATACATGAAAAAACAAACCACTCTTTGAATAAAAAAAAAACTGTAATGTGTATGCACTTTAAATGCGCAATCTATAGTCGTTAAATAGTGGTAATGATGAAAATCTGCTCTAAAAAGCTTTAAAAATACAAAATTTGACACCTAATTGAGAAAAAATGAATAAGTAGGGGCCTCGCAAATCACGTGCCGCACAGGGCCTCGCGGTGGCTAGAGCCGCCACTGTCGTGTATGGATAGTGTAACTCTATCCATACTATAAGTGGAAAACTCTCGTACATAAAAAAAATACTGTTCGAAACGAATCGTTTTTTGGAATTTTCAATGATCCGAATCGGTAATACGCAAAAATAAAAACGACGTAAATTACACGTTTTTACTTTTAATCCCGGTTTGCGGTTTGTGTAAGATTAAAACTAATTATGTTTATACGACGAAAATTCGAATTCAACGCAATCACATGATATTATATATTTTTCTCACTTAGCATTTTTTTCGATTGATTTCTCACGGTGATTTTCTGACCGTCCTCTCGCTTCCAAGTGATTCTCGGTAGCGGATTGCCTTTCGCCTTGCAAGCTAACGTAGCGTTTTCGCCTTCCGTCACCGTCACGTCGGAGATGGTTTCTTCGTCTTTGATATCCGGCGGAACTACAAACAAACGAAAAAAATACAATTAAAAAATCCGGTTTTAATGCAAAATCCAACTAGGTCGTATTGGAAATCGTCTTGATGTCGTATAGCTTAATGATAATTTATACCCGAGGGTCATCTACAATACTATAGTCCAGCGTTTCCCGACCCATGGGCCGCGGACCACTTGTGGGTCTCGGGCAACGTGATTCTGGGCCACGGACGCTGACCTAGTGTCTAAGTTGAGGGACAGCAAATTTTAATTTAAGCCTATTGGCGTCAACATTGAGATTTTATATCATATTATTATAAACGTCTATTAATGGTCAAATAATGGGTTAGTTAGATCGGGACACAATAAGGTAATATTTAATGGGTAATAACCCCACAGGCCCCAATTAACACTATCGCACAATATTCTTAAATAATATAGCCTAAAATCTTATAGCCTAGTTTCTTCATTTGTTGTTTTTCCATTGTCACCATCTCCCTGCAGCTATAGTAATATGTTATTTGTCATTTTGTTTAGTCGACAATTTTCGCATAGTGGTAAAAATGAAAGTTTGAAGAAATTATGATCCTTTAACGGTGTTTACACACTTGCCCCTATTCCAGTTGGAGACCAGTAAAAATAAATCAATGAATAATACTTAAACTGAGAGTTAGACATATAAATATATATATACATGGATCAAAGTTCACGTAGTAATTTCGTAATATACGAAATAATATATTTTAATACCACATGAATAATGTACTTAAGAAGTGTCGAATTCACGAATATTGATATTTTGCGATATCTTCACTATTGTGAAGTACAAAAACGATTTATACACACTGTTAACCGTGTATACTGTATATGTAAAAAACAACTGTTTTATCGCGAAATTTGGTGGTAAAAACATTTTTCACGCTAAATGAAAATTTACGGAGGCATTTAATATCAAAACTGAACGAATAAATCTTTCAATTTTACTGAAAAGGTAAGTATTTCGAAAATATTCGCTGAGCAACTATTATTATATAAATTATTATTATTTTGACTATTAAATAGTTAAATTGTTTTTGGTTTCTCGAGTGTTCAATGTTTATATTACGTTTGTTGATTTTTTTTTATATTTATTTATTTATTTATTTTTTTAATTTATGCGTTTTCAATGAATTTTCCAATAATATAGATTGGTTGTTATAAAAAATGTTTCTATTTTTTTTTTAACAATGCTGGGGTCAGATAAATGTAGGGTACTCGGACATACACGTTTTATCAATCTCAAGCGTACACTTCAATATTTGCCTTATCTATGTGCACTAAAAACGTATGATTAATACTGGTCTAAATATTGAAAATAGAAAAAAGGAGGCTATCTCTTTAAAATCGAAAATTATGTGACCAAAAGTTTTTGACATTTAATGTCTTTGCTTTGCCACATATAATCGAAAGACGTTAAGTTACAGAAAGCGTTACCGAAACCGATACGAGAAAAATTGCAAAATATCACAATTTACCCCTCCGAGATTCAAATTCCATACACGCGCATTCTCACGGAAGTTAGGTGCGCCTGCACCGAAACTCGACGTATTTGATACTGCGACCATTTGAGCATATTATTATAGCAAATGTCGCGAAAGTCGTACGTGGACCGAAACTCGACGTATTTGATACTGCGACCATTTGAGCATATTATTATAGCAAATGTCGCGAAAGTCGTACGTGGACGGTACGCTGCTCTCCGAGAGCATCACTCCTTCACAAACGTGAATTTGTAAACGAGATTTTCACTGTTCAGATTTTAGGTATTTAGTCATAAATCGAAAAGTATTGAAGCTAGAAACTTGAAAATTTTATCCAATATCATATACATACTTTTTTAAATCGGACAACATTTTCAGAACAATTATAGCACTTTTGACTTAAATATAGAACTTTTAATTTACCAAATTGTTTGAAAGTTTTTTTGTAATATAATTTTAAATATTTGACAAAAAGTTCTGAAAATTTAATATGACCTTACTCATACGTATACTTACCTAATTATCCTAACAAAAATTCAAAAATCGTGACTCGGGATTTTTTTTATACACACTTTTATACACAAATAAATTATTATACGATTATTTACGATATTGTCTAATAAGTTTATTTCTAATGAATTATTGAGTATTTGTTAGAAAGTTCTGAAATTTTAATACAAGTTTACTCTTATACTAAACTATCAATAACGAAAAAATATCAATAATCGTGACTCGAGATTTTTTTCCAAGCATTTAAAAAATTATACAAATAACCGTAAAATACGTAAACAGTATTTAAATAATAACATATTATATTACACTGAAGCTTTGTTCAGAATCGTTTTATACTAAAAAAAAGCTGGTAAGTGAGATGATGGTGGTACAAGTTCGTCCTTCGTCCTTTCGGTCCTCGGACAAGATATTGGTGATGAATGTATTAAGTTTTAAAGAAATGATGACTCATTTCTTTAGTATAAAACGATTCTGAGCAAAGCTTCAGTGTAATATAATATAATATAATATAATAATAATTTATTAAAGTGTGTATAAAAAAAAAATCCTGAGTCAAGATTTTTGTTAGGATAATTAGGTAGGTATAAGAGTAAGATCATATTCAATTTTCAGAACTTTTTGTCAAATATTTAAAATTATATTACATAAAAACTTTCAAACAATTTGGTAAATTAAAAGTTCTATATTTAAGCCAAAAGTGCTATAATCGTTCTGAAAATGTTGTCCAATATAAAAAAGTATGTATTTGATATTGTATAAAATTTTCAAGTTTCTAGCTTCAATACTTTTCGATTTATGACTAAATACCTAAAATCTAAACAGTGAAAATCTCGTTTACGGCGGAATTTTACCGATTTTACCGTTTTTACTCAGTTTTTCGATCGTTATTCTTGATTATTGGAAAAACTATGGAGATTTTGGAAAAATGACCTCTATAAAGTACCATCTCAGTTCAATTTCGAATCTAACAAGTTGCTGGACGAAATTTTTGGACAAGATTTTCTATACGAAAAAGTGTTTACAGAAAAAAAAAGCAAAAAAAAAAAAATAATAAAAATAAAAATAAACATCATTGTAAAACCATAAGATCCTTCGCTTCACTCAGAATCTGAAATTGTATACCAATAGCAGTCCAACGAGAAAAAAAAATCCAATCCAATAAACAAAAATAATTTACAAATGATTGATGAAATACTGAAATAACTTTTATAGGAAACTCGGGGTGCCAGGCAGCCCCTAGCGCTCCCTATGTGCGCCTATGCGGCCTATCCCTAATAAATACGGCTTTAGATCGAAATTTGTCGTTTAAACTGGGTACCTATAATAATTATCATAAAAACGACGACGTCATAACGTAAGCGAACAATTTTCACACGGTTTACTATGATGTTGGAAAAAACTCGAATTCGAAACACTGAAACGTAATATTCTAATCCGTTGAGATTGCGCGTTTTCTGCAGTGTCTTATCTACGAGAACGTCAACTGTTGCCGACACCGGCAACACAAAGCAATAAAAAACGTATTATTCCGAACACGACGTTGTCGCCGAAACGACAGCAGGAGCCAGAGATTTCGATTTTTTTTTTTTCACTCGGTACTTTTTGAATTTATATCGAAATATTTACTGAACACTACATATTTATATATTTAAATTCGATAAGCGTCTGACATTATACTCACGGCTTGTACAGTATCAAGAGCGATATTATTTTTGATAAAATGCGCACCGCGATAGGAAATCTACATAAACCGGCGGAACAAGTGCGAAGTGAAATACATCGCAACAACACTCCGACCGTCTATTGCCTCCGTCTCGTGTCAAACGAAATTCCACTATAACGTCTCACCGGACGTCATCGATCACGTTGTTTTTGAAATCCGACTCATACAACGGCAACGTAGCTCGTGATTCAAAACACGGGTACTATCTTGTCGTCGAGATCGAAATCTACTCCGGGAGGAAGTAATTATATGTATGAAATAATTATTATCGCGCGAAACGAGCATGAGGTGAGAATCGAGACATAAATCGTCGTGAACCGTGCCGATGACCGTTCTAACGTACACACGGTAATATGAACACGTTGAAACTCGATTAAACGTCCACCGAAAACTATTCGTTTAACCGTTTGAATGTGTACACGGTTATAATTATTTTTTCCAACTCACAAACAAATCGGCGTGTTTGTTTTTCTAAGTCAAATATTATTGTTTACCATTTAAATTAATTTTTCAGACTCTACATCAAATAGAAAGGCAAAAAAAAAAGAAGAAAAGAAAAGCTAATATTAGCCACGAACTTTTAAAACGACCAATAATAATAAAAATAATGAAACCCGACGTTAATAAAATCCCGCGTACGAGTCACGGCAAAACTTGTGTATTATATTCGCAGTATACTAATTGAGTTCCTATGCCTGAACGGGGAAAAAATTAATATACCAATTGAGTCCGGGGTTATGAAACTAACTGTATACGAATTGAGTCTGAGGATTATTTCGAGTAAAATATAAAATAACCGTCCTGAGTTCAGACACGGCGGAAATCATGCCGCACAGCCGTGCCACGCGTCAAAAGTTGCTCCACACGGATATACCTATATATATGTTACGGGCAGAGTGGAAAATTCGGGCAATGTATACAATGCCCGGGCATTGTACACATTGTCCGATGCATATTGTGAATTATAAAGTATTTATACATTCAAGCAGTACATGTGAAAATAAATAGGTAGTAATTCATGGGCGCCATGTACATGGGTGCCCGGGGGCTCGAGCACCCACTGACATTATTATGGGGTGCTGGGCACCCATTAGAATTATGGAAATTTATAACGTGTATTTATATCCAAGTTTCAACCATTTTAGCAAACGACTATTGAACCAAAATTATAGACATAAATTATAGATACTGAACAAATTGTCAATACATTCATAAATTCATCTAAAATTATGTATAATAGTTAGTGTTTAATCAGAGAACAGACGTAGCATTTAATGATTATTAATTATGTAATTATTAGAATAAATGTACTTCACAATTTTTTAAATGTATAATTTGTATAAATACTTTACATCATATAAATACATATAAATACTTTACACTTCTCTGATTAAACACTAACTATTATACATAATTAATTAATTTTTATATTATTATTATTTTTATTTATACTAATTTATTTCAAATAATTTTTATTTTATATTACTAATTATACTATTTATTATACTATTATACTACCTATTTATTTTCACATGTACTGCTTGAATGTATAAATACTTTACAATTCACATTGCCCAATATGCATCGGACAATGTGTACAATGCCCGGGCATTGTATACATTGCCCAAATTCTCCACTTTGCCCGTAACATATATATATATATATATATATATATATATATATATATATATATATATATATATATATACGTATCGCTAATATCATTTTTATGACTTTCGTCAGATAATACAATAGGTAACATATTATACTATGGGCGGAAAATTTTCGATTTTATTTCTATCATCGCTTGTATTATGATAAATTTAACGAAAATCTAATACTATTGAATATGTACGATATGCTAATCTCCATGGCCGTATTAGGGCATTAACACTATAGGCACTGTGCCTAGGGCCTACGAACATTTTGGGGCCTACGAAAATATAATGTGTGGCTACGATTTTTTCGTAATATTTTTTTATTTAATTATCAATTTTTTTTTCTGGCATTAGACGTTAATATACAATCCGTAGACGTTAACACAACAAGTAAAATATTTTGTTTAATATTTCGTCTATATTTACACTATTTTCGTTATGGTAATTCATAATAATTACTCATTGAAATCGGATTGGATAAACCGATAAAATGTTGCTTGTGACGGCATACGGGAATACGACGGTGTATGATGAATAAAACCCCGATTACTCCATAGAGTATTTTAGGAAATAATAGAAAAATATCGTTTAAAAGATTTTAAAAGTTTTAAAGATGAAAAAATAAAAATAAAGGCAAATAATTTAGTTGAAGCCTTTAAAACCGATTCGGAACCTGCATTTGTTAATGAGTTTTTAATCTTTAAGAACTTTCGGGAAACTGGAATGTCTGTCAATGAAATGCTAATGAAACAAATAAATACCAAAATGGTAACAAGTTTTCCAAACTTAAACATTGCTTAAAGTATATATTTATCAATTTTTGGAACTTCGTGAGAAGGTGAATGATATTTTTCAATTTTAAAATGAGTTAAGAATTATCAGCGGTCAACCATAAGTTTGGCGAGATAAATTGTCATCATTATCGCGGTACTTGCAATAGAACCAGTGTTGCGCAAAGATAACTAAAAATTTATCTAGATAAAGATAAAAGATAATTGGATACAATTTATCTAGATAAAGATAAAAGACAGTTAAAATCTAAATTATCTAGATAAAGATAAAAGATAAAACACTATTTATCTAGATAAAAAAAAAGACAAAATTATTTCAATATACCTACCTCTCCAAAAAAAAAAAAAAAATTATATTAATTATTATTATCCCCAATAATAAATTATGGACTTTGGATTATGGTGTACACGGCGGCGGTCGACGAGTCGACGACACAACGTTGCAACATATTCGGCCGTAGCCCGTATAATTGTATAAATCGGGATAATTAGAATTTAGAATTAACATAAAAGTGGCATGGAAAATTATTACCTATTACTTTGTTATTGTTCTGTATTTGTGCAAGGATGATTTATTAATTTAATAGGAATTTAATAGGTTAAAACTTTCAAGTTCAATTTTTCGAATTTTTTGAATAAATATGTTTATTTGTCTAGATGAATTACGTTAGATAACTCAATAATTTATCTAAGATAATTCATCAGATAACTAATTTTGTTTATTATCTAGATAAGATAAAAGAAAATTAATTATTTATCTAGATAAATTATTTAGATAATTTATCTAGATAATGCTCAACACTGAATAGAACATGATTTGCTTCAGGAAATCAATACCGAAACAATTATTGAGTAATTTGCAAATAAAAAATGTCTCAAAAAAGGTTTGTAACTATCAAGTTATTCTTAAGTCATATTCTACACGATACTGTTATTTTTAATTTGTTACAATTGTATTTTATTTCCTACTTAAATACGAGGAAGAAACAGGCAAAATACCAAACGATATAAAACAAGTTGTTTTTTATGGTTTATGGTGATTTAATTTTGAATATATTTTGAGTGAAATGAATTGTTTCTAAGATGCGTTAAAATTGTTTTCAGATATAAAGTTATATTCATAAAAGTTCAGATTCGATTTTTATGTTGTAAATATTTTTGTTTTTAAAGGCTTAGCACGTAGTTTCAACGCTACCTCTCCCAAGTATCAAGTTTCTTAATCATTGAAATACTGGACTCTGTAAGACCGTATTAGCACATAATGGACTCGATGAGTATTATACCTGAAATTTCACTGGACTCAATTGGTATATACCCCAAAACAACCCGGGACTCAAGTCGTGATAAAAGGTTATACCGGGACTCAGTTCGTATGCAGCCATTATATTAGGTAGGTAAAAATATTATATTACAATAACATCGCGTGTTTTCCGGCGTCGTCGTAATAAAGCGCATATTAAATCGTATTAGTTTTGTACGATAAACAAAAACAACTTTTACGTAAAAGTATCGAATAAATCAGCGGGGTTTCACTTTTCACGCGTGGCGGGTCCGAGCGGAGGGACTCATCTCGTGCCACGGCGGCGGTGGCGGCACACGATGATCCGTGAAATTCACCGCGCAGCCTCCGCAAAGGTGTCGGCGTGACACGATCGCGAACCTGACGTGTGCGTATAAATCGTACGTACGTATGGATAGCGCACCCCGAAAAATCATGTCGGATAATTTCGGTTTCATCACGTACGGTAAACAGAAAATTCAAAGGACCCCGGCGCGGCGGTCGCGCGTCGTGTTTGCATTTCACGGAATTAATGAGTAACGGGAAACCCCCGTGTAAACACTGCGCCGTAATAACGTCTATAATTTAAGTTTAACAGATTATCCAGTCCTAAGGTTTACCCCCACGCGCGCGTGTGTGTGTGTGTGTGCGTGTGTGTGTGTGTGTGTGTGTGTGTGCGTGTGTGTGTGTGTGTGTGTGTGTTTTTGTGTGTGTGCGTGTGTGTGTGTGTGTGTGTGTGTGTGTGTGTGTGTGTGTGTGTGTGTGTGTGTGTGTGTGTGTGCGTGTGTGTGTGCGTGTGTGTGTGTGTGGGTGTGTGTGGTGCGATGGTCGTGCCCCCTTCGCCGCCAAGAGGGGTGTGCGTGGCGAAACACCCCGTAAAATTAATAGCGATTTCGTTGTTTTTTTACCCCCCCGCACAGTCCCCGCTTCCGACTTTGAGTTTTACTGATATCGACGTGGCGGTTTTTATTAGTTTCGAAACGATAACGAACACCACGATATTATTATTATTATTATTATTATTACCATCAATCTCTTTTCAAATTTTGGTACTGATTTCTAATTTTTCCCTTACTGACGCTCTTTCAATCGACAATGTCAATATCATCATTCATACGCAAAATTGTATTCTACAACCTCCGAATTTAAGTAACAGTGTGAGCTTTACCAACTCATATTTACTCAGATAATGTACATAATTGTCGAGATCTTTAAAATTTTATGTTGAAATATCATTAATATAAAAAAATAAATAAATAAATTATTACCCTATCATCCCGGTCGCGCACTGTATATTATACGACCGGACGCTGCGCTGACGCGAGTGCGCTGGACCGTGCGTATTATATACAGTCCACTTACGTCATCAAAACCGTTTTATATTTTGTCGGCAACCGCAAGAGCCGTCGCGATCATACCGTTCGTCGTTCGAACGTACCTCGAGTACACCTATGGCGATGCGATAATATTGTTTTTACGACGGCGACGGGAAGTAAAAAAATAACATCAATGAAATCTATTATCATATTTTTCGAATGTCTTGTGTTTTTATAGCCGAAGGACACGGCTGAATCCAAAACAGGTAATAGTAAATTATATGCCTACGACAAAGAGTACAATGATATCATAATATTGAATATTCGATCGCGACGCGAGTTTCGAGAGAAAAATAATTGTTTGAATCCTCTTGCCAAATACCAAAAACCCACTAAAATCAATCGACTATGATATTTAAGTTCATCTTTGATAAACGTTGTAATTTTTAAAAAAAAAATTTTAAAAAATCACAAGGAAGTAATTAATATACATGCCATGTTAATAGCGTTTACTGTAGAAAATATAAAATATAAAAGCAATATATTGTTTGAGTATTGTAATAAAAGTCGCGAAATATCAACCGAGTTTATTCACGTTTAACTAATTACAATATCCGTAAAAATTTACTTGCCAATTGCTTTTTAGAGTGGAATGAATATTTAATTTGAGTTCACTAAATTAGGAGTTTATAATTCATAATCATGTTATTTATATAGTTTTAATTTGTTATCACGTCGAATCGTGTGTTTTAATCGCGAGATAAAATCATTAAGTACTGGCAATAGTTTGTGATTATTTCTCTTCGAGTTTAATTCGTAAAATTATGGTTCTGATTTCAGTCGAAAGTAAAATTACCATGGAAATAACACCGTCACACGCGTCGTATTAGAAAAAAACGAGCGGTCTCGAAGCGTTTTCGTACGTGGAAAAACAAACATAAAACCGTAAATTGGTATTAGCCACTTGGCGAGCGTTGTAAACATTTGAATAATCTTTTTAAGTGTGTAGTTAAAGAACGTCTTTATAGAGTTCACTACGTTTTAGAAGTTGAATTCGCCGAAGACCCCGGGGGACACGACGAGAGAGAGAGATAGAGAGAGAGAGAGAGAAAAAAGAACTCAAACAAAAACTTGGACAGTAATTTTGTCAAAATGGGTTTCGAGCACGTGCCAAAAGACCTCTTGGAGAGTAAACATATTTGCCAGAAGAATTGCTTTCCAGTAATTTCACTTGCCGTACGGGGCATTGCGAGCGAAACTTTCCCGAAACCCGATGCACTAAAGAAAAACAACTTTACAAAAATAACAATTATTTCTGTTGGACATGCGTTGGCCGTGTTACCGGCAAAGACCGTTGTTTATTACGTTCGCTGCGCCAGTCTGTGGATAGGACACGTGCTCGTGTGATGGCGCAAGTTAATGTGTCATTTTAAAAATTGTATACATCGCGATTGCGTAAAATAGATGTAGTAACCGTTTTTTTTTTCCTAGAAGTTATCTAGTTGTTTTTCGTTCATACCTTCAAATGGGCTACTGAAATCATAATAGCTAGTGAAACGTTTTAACAAGGGCTTCCAGCCATAAAGTGATATACTAGAAAGGGATTGTTTTTTTTTTTGCTTATTTGACTACGGAGATGATAACTTCAATCGATGATAAAAGAAAAGGAAAATAAGTGAAAAAATTACGATAAAAAAATGATATCAAAGGTAATGAAGTAAACACCATCATATTAATCGACTGAATAATATAGTTTAATAATTAAAGGAACACGACGGAATTTTCATCACAAAACTGATAAAACTATGAAAATAATTTAATTCGATTCGCGCGTAATTAATAGAACCTTTTGGAGATGAACGACTATATTATTATACTCGTAATATTAATAATTTTTCGTGTTTATAGGTAAAATTTCGATTCGGTTAAGGTTCAGTATTGAAATTTAATTTAAAAATGATAGTTATAACATGCAGGTCATGATGACGTCCGAGTAATTTACTGACCGACGAAAATACGTTTACTTATTCATGACCTACGGGAAATGATAGACCTGAAGTTCATAAAAGGGGAAGGGGGTAAATCGGCACGTCGTTCTTCAAAACGTTGGCGCCGGAGAACGAATTCTGTACGTGATGGTGCGACGCCGATCCGAGTCGGAGAGGTGTGGTGTGAGGAGACACCGATCTTCTTTCGGTAACTTTAATTTTGTTTAATTTTTGCTTTTATTGAGTCTGCGTAGATCATTAGTCTTCCGCTCATATACGAAAATGATATATAGTTAGATAGTGCTCACGAGTCATGGGTATTTCAATCTTATATATTAAAAAAAAATTATGAAAACTAAAGTCAGTCCGTCTGGCCGTTATATCCGGCCGATTTCCTTCATTTTTTTGTTTTAAATGAAAGATATTTACTCACAGATATGTCATCAATCATTGAAATTTACTCAATTCACACCATACTTAAGTTATACTCAAACGCGATTCTTCCCATTCTTTCATTTCTTATGGGACACATACACTCAAGCAATTCGAATTCTCATAGCTCCTCTTCTAATGAATGGATCTTGATATGTTTCACTCTCAAAACACTCAGTGGATCAAGTACATTTTTTTTGCTATTAACTGCTTAAATTCGTTGAGTTTGAGGTTTAGTTATGCGTGCACGAAAGACTTTACTTTAAATTGTTTCCAAATACTGCATTCTCATTGGCTCTTACCAAGTGATATAACAACAAACAACTCACAAACAATACAGTATTATGATTAACATACATTTTAATCAACACTCTCTGTTATTTCGATATGTTTTTAAATTGTCGATATTATACTCATGTATTGATTTGTTAAAATGTGTTTATGTATTGATTCGCTTGCACCTACACTTTTTATCACACATAATAAATTATCTATTGCGAATTTTCGCAACGGGTATACTAGTTTTAAATTATACGAACGATTTTTTTTTTCGAGACATACTATTTATATTTCCAGAGTTATTTTCCGAGGAGGTTAACGCATCGAACCGATCGATATCGGGATCCGGACTCAACAGTGGATCGACAGACGTTTAAACGTCACTAGTTATCCACAAATCGAATACCGTCCGACCGGCGCGGCGTGCAGAATATTTTATTACAGACAAATATTAGTGCGGGTTCTCGTGTGCTCGCCGAGACGCCGGAATGTGTATGTACACTAGCACTGCGTTCATTAATTCGTCTACTTCAAACGGAATAAAACGCCGGTGAGGCGCGTAATTTGTAAAACCGCACGACGGGAATAATAATTGTACGAATATTACAACAAAAACGAAAAACGTCGCGAATACCGCCGAGACAAAAACTGGTCTAATAAAAATTACCATGCCGCAGCGGGTGTACAATGTCCGTGTCACGTGAAACCCGGAAATTCTTTTCGTTTTCGACGACAGTAATAAAATGCGTATTGTTTTTTTTTTCGCTTCATTAATCTACGCTAAGTGCACGACATGCAAATTTGAAACGTGAAAAGAGAAAAAAAAGAACGAAAAATTAAAAAAAATATATAGTTGCGCAGAGTAGAAGAAAATTCTATTGCGTGGAACGTAACGATACAATTATAAGCTGATAAGATTGTAATATGAGCATATACCGATTACAAGTTGTTGGTGCAAACGTGTTATAGTATTTCAAAATTTAAAAAAAACCTGGCGAAAACGATTTTTATTTTAATTAAAATTTCATACAACGAACACTTTAAAAAGAGTCAAATTATATTAATGCCTTTTATATCCTAGAATCAAAATTTCCCGTCAAATTTTTAATTTTTCCCTTAATTAGGCGGTTGAAAAGGGGAGTTTTTATTTTTACCCAATTTATTCAAACGACACATCTACGTATAAATTTTCATGGTTTTACATCTCAAATTTGATACGCCTATTTTTTTTAACCCTGCCTCATTTAGACAATAAAAAATTTGTTTTAATTGTATGTATATCCTTGAGTAACGTATTAATACTTATTCAATTAATACTAATTGCATTCCACTTTATATTCAATCAATAAGTTATCGAAAAAGCGCTTAAGTGCGTAAGATGTGAAACAAGGTAATCGTTTAGTCGATTACCTTATATTATGAAAGACCAAAGACGAAGTCAAGTATCGTGAATAGACATTTAAACGGTAATATTCGATTGCATATACTAATCATATCTTTAAATAATTGTTCACTTTGTACGATAATTATATACGGTTATTAGAACATGATCGTTTATTGGTATCTATAGTCGTTATAATTATCATAATGCCAATCGTATTTATTTTTAAAAAGCTATACATTTTAATTTAGTAGAATAGCCGACAAAGGGCGATTTTTTCGTAAAACGATTATGACCAATTCCAACACACATTGTTTTCCAACAAAGTAATTAATGAATAAAAAATAAATAAAAATAAAAATCAAATCTCAATTTTTTCGCATGATTTGCGTACTAAAAAATTAATGTTTCACGGCTGTAGCCACACTGTTTGAATTTAGCAACACTGTGCGTCCGACTGACGGTCCGTTCGATATGAATGAAAGACAAGGACGCGTGAAATTCGAACGTTAGTGGACGAGATAAAAGTTGATTGGGGGTGATTTTGATTATATTTTCAGCCGATCGGTTTAAATGTACGATTCGCGAGCACTCGTGCAAACTCGTGAAACGCACTGAGTAGAACAGTGTACGGGTGGGTGGTATAAAGAGAGACACGCACACCTGAACACTCGTGCAATACCAATTTTTGAATTCATATACCATCACAGAGGCTCAGACCAGTGTTGGCTGCAGTGATTCTTTTTATTTATTTTTTTATTAATATAAAGTTTTCCTGACAGACGACATCATCTAAACTTAGGTGTACAGAATTAATTATTTTTTAACATTTTATAAATTAGATCACAATTATGGTATAAATAGTTAAAACTATGATTTAAAATATACTAAGTAGGATAAGATTGTGAAACATTAACAGATAATGATATTAATAAAATATTAGACAATATTTACATAATACGATAGTAGATTAAAGATTTAGGACGTCGTGTGGACGGCCGCGTTGGAGTCTGCGACTGTTTGGACGGGTGAATCGCTGAAGCCTGAAGTGCTGTGGACTACTTGCTTTAGATAATTTGTTAAAGAAGCTTACCGATAATTCTTTTATGTAGTTTTCGATAGTTGGAATTTTGAAATCTGTGTGCAGTGCGTCATTTCGGGAAATTTGCAGTTTGAAATCAGTGCAGTGATTCTAGTGAATCGTTTAAGAATTAGAATAATATCGACCAGTGGCGTATATAGAAAATATTTTCGGGATGGGCTAATATGGACAAAGTTAAATTATTACTGCTATCTAGAATGACTAAAAATATACTGAAGATACAGTAGGTTTCTATCTACATTTAATTTACAGAATATCCCAAAACGAATTGAAAAACACAATAAAATTTGCTTATTCATATAACTAAATGATTTTGTCATCTGTTCTCAAAAGGCAGTCAAAATAAAAAAAAAGAATATCAAAAAAATAAAATAATATTAGAGACCACGTCAACGTCAACACGGTTATATTTGCCGTTGGATGAAATACTAAATAAACATAAAGCACCGTTAAAATATAACAAACGTTTAAAGTTAATTTCGAAGTATTTGAGAGAATTCGGGGCGGGGGGGGGGCTGTAACATACTAGTCCCTCCCCCTATATACGCCACTGACATCGACAGATTTTTTCCTCACGTGTTATTTTTAGTCGTTACATTTGATATGAATTTTTATTTTAAACGATTTCAAAGTCATCTACTAGGAGGGAAGAATCGGTACTCGACTCGAGTAGCGTATTCATAGATGTTCTCGTCGAACGTAAATGAAATACGCGGAATCGTTTTTTTTTTTTTTTTTTTTTTTTACACAACGTCAATGGCTCTAAATTTATTTAAATTCACCGCCGAGAAAACGTATAGAAGTACCGGTGATCGGCTGCAATTGAAACGAGACGACGACGTCGTGTGTACGCGACTTATTTCCGCACCGTCATCGTCGTCGTGAGCGACAGACGCGTGCCGCGTCCCGTTTTTCCCTCTCGAGTGCAATCGAAATCAAATACACGGCGTACACGTGAAAGCCCGTCAATATCGGTACAGACGGCTATAAATAGTCGTTAAGTTCGGAAATCGACAACAGCCCATGTCGACGTGGGTGATCGTGATTTTATTCCACCGTCTCGGTGAGCCACGGTTACGTTTTCGATTCGGACGAAATCGCGTTTATCACGTCGTGTAAAGCATGTAAAATAAAAAAAAAAATAAATATTTTCGCAGAAGAAACGGAATCAGAGATCGAGTTAAGCCGTTTTTGTCCGGAAACGTTTCACCGTTTATTAAAACGCCCTCAAACCGTCGTAATCGGCAGGCACGTAACCAGTCATTTTTCTACAATGGGGCCAACATTTTTTGACCCCTTTCTGTTTTTTGTATCCAATACCAGTCATCTCTACCGAATCGAAAATTTGTTTAACGACACGAAATCGACGTCCGCTAATGGCCGAAACAGAAAATAATTAAAAATCAATTACCTTTGACGTCAACACAGCCTATTTGCTTTTTCATGACTTGCGTGTTGATCTGACACATGTAACAGCCCTTGTCGGATCTCTGCAACTGCCGGATCTTGAGTCTCCAATACGTGTTATTATCTACGTCGATATCGATCCTCCGGTTTTCAGTCACCACGCGTTCGTGTAAACTCAGTATGGTTTGGTCTTCGGCTTTTAACCAGCCGACCTTGAAAACAAAAATAAAAATCGGGTATTGATGAGTTTTCGGTGAAAAATATTGTAAAATGTATCTCAGACATTTTTCAAAACGTTCGTATGAACAAAAGTTGATAATATCATATTCGCTATCATCGCCGTGATATAAATAGAAATACGATAAGTTTTTTAGTCGTTTCGGTAACACACAACGTTTGATAAAATGTCTGTGGCTTTGTTAAAAGTAAATATATATTATATATACAATATGATATCGATCAGGAAAACCGTACAATTATAACAATGTATCTTCACAACGTCAGATGATGCAAGAGAAAACGATAATGTATGCAAAACGCATATTTATAGTAGTTAATAAATCGTCATGAGTGTTTTAAATTATAGTTCGTATTCGTGAATTTAAACACATAATTTAAGGAATTCGCTCGTAGATAGTGATCTTTTGAATAAAACGTGGATATAATTATTTACTGCATCAATAAATACGATGAGAAATGCATGATTATGACAGTCTGAATAATGATAAACTTTATTTCACAATATAGTTGGTTGTATGATTTGTTCCGTATACTTACGAACCAAACACTCGGGATTTCATAACTTTATGAACTAACGATTAAACCACAGACACAGACACAGACACACACACACACACACACACACACACACACACACACACACACACACACACACACACACACACACACACACACAGACACACAGACACACACACACACACACACACACACACACACACACACACACACACACACACACACACAATCATAAAACATGGCACAAAGTTGTATTAAACTATGGAAGCCGTGTTTGGTATAAAATCATAATTACATTTACCTGCATATTTAAATGGAAAAAATATATTTATTACAGTAATTACCGTTCAACAAAACGCCAGTCTTGCATTTACGCAGCCGACCGAATAGGTATACTCAAAATTCAAAAGTAATACTCGTTCGTGAAAATCACAATATAATAATTTAACGTCGTGGAGAATCAACTGAAACTATGTTCGCTTACTCTGAGAAAAAAAAAACGTAAGAATATTATCAAGGTTATTAGTGCAACATTCGAGTCTCGACCGAGGCCGAGGATTCGGTATAACTTTGAATAGAAATATCGAAAATTCACACGTGATACGCGTTCGATCTCGATCGGCAAAGTTTTCGACAGTTTTGTGATACACGCGAAATACGTATCAGTTGATTGCGTAAAATTCAAAAACGTTCCCTGCGTTAGATCTCATAGATAAACTCGGTCCGACGCAAAAGAAGATAACGGTTAAAAAAAAATAATAATAAAATTCCCAACACGGAAACCATAGACCTTGATTTTGAAGCGAACACTCGGAAATAGCTTAAAACATGTTTTTTCGTAAAACATAATTTTAACCGTTCAAGTCGTATCCAATGATATTAGTAATAATAATAATAATAATAATAATAATAAAATATACATAATACGACCTAGCGTAAGTCCACGGGAGCGTGAAAACAAACCGTTGTAATATCGTCGGACGTCTAATGCGCGACGGGAAATAACAAAATATGTTCGTACGATACATTCATGCGCGTAATATAACAATGCAGTTTATGGGTGTATTATTACGTACAAAGAATCGAGGGAAACGGTCATTTTATTACAGCTCGTACAATGCGCGGCGAAATAATACGTTTCGTACGACTGTTTGTCATGTTGTGTTTTGTTTTTTTTTTTTTTTATCTAAAACGCTATACTTTAATTATATACGATGCACGCGATGCTGCGGTATCAGCTATACATCGGTTATCCAGCGACGCCGTGAATCTTTGGCGAAACTCGCGCCACCGAGTCGCCGTGGTCGTATCGAAGAGCCGTGTTCGCGCGTGGATCGAACGAAAATTTATTTTCCAAAAACTAGGCGTTCGCACCCGGCGTTATGACGACGGTACACACGACGTGTGTACACACTATACACGCGCCTTTCGCGCGTATCGTGCGCACACCACAGATATAATATAAAACAACTAGATAGCCGACTCAACGAATAAAATTCAAGTCTAGAATCCATATGCGAACAGGGCAAAATATGATTGATTAATCCATGACACTTTATATTATTCCATGAAATATAATTTTTCTGTGATTGAAACCAAAGATATAATATAAAAATGTTGTTTTATATATCAGTTATCTTTCTATATGGATTCGGATTGAAACACAATTTTTCGGTTATAATTTATAAACTATAAACCATAAAGTGCAATTCAAGTATTCAACATCATGGCGGTTTCTTGTTCTGTGTCTGGTTGTGTCAATAGGAGACTGAAAGAAAGCAAAGTTCATTTTTTTTCGTAAGTTATACATTGTTATATGTTATGTAAACTTATTATTAGTGAGGTGTGTAAAACTATAATGAGATTGTTCCCGTTAGATTTTCATTAAAAAAATCCAGAAAGGAATCAACTGTGGATTACTGCTATATACGTCGGAAAGGGTTTGTTCCTACCAAAAATAGTTGTATTTGTAGTGAACACTTTTGACTTTGTACAGTCTGACTATGACTTAAAACCAGGAGGTAGTTATAAACTATACTCGAAAGAGACGGCTATTCCGTCTATGATTCCTGATCCAAATATCAAGAGCAAAGTCATTCGAATGAGTATCGAAGAAGTTTTAACATCAGCTGAAGGCGCAGACATGTCTGTGGCCGGAGACAATGATCAAAGAGATACAGTAGATACAGAAAATATACTCACAACTCCATCCAGATTTAAAGTTAAAAGACCGTTATTTTCTCCATCGCCTAAATGTAAAAACGCACTTGTAAGACGAAAAAAAAACAAATATCTGTGCGACGACTGCAACGTCCTCTTAATCGGGCGAATTCAGAAATCGTTTTTTAAAAAATCACGGAGTAATTAAATATTTCATGGATTAATCAATCGCATTCGCCCTGTTCGCATATGGCTGTACCAGACTTCGTAGGTCTTATGAGACTTTATCACTGAGTCGGCTATCTAGTTGTTTTTTTATATTATCTGTGGCGTACACCGTCTCGTCGTCGATCACGTGCGTGAAAAAATACCACGTGCGACCGGAACACATTATTCTGTACACACGTGTGTTTGCCTACTTTCCCGAAGCCGACTTTACGCGTCATGCGTACGTCATGTTCGGAATAAGAAAAACGTTATTGGTTAGAACTTTTCGTCGCAGTAAAAAGTTTACCTTTCGTCGGAATTCGCTGGGTGGAATATAATAAAACATAACAATTCTCACTGTATCTTTTTACTTTTATTTTCGTTTTATCGCCCATCGTCTTCTTTCTCTCACGCGTATTTTATCGGTAAGAAATAATTCGTCCTGATAGCAATGACGATTTTGAACGTTTTATTTATTTATTTTTTTTATTTTTACTTTTTCGTCGAGTGTTCCGTTATTCTTATGAATGAGTGTGTGTGTGTGTGTGTGTTTTCGTGTAATATACGTGTACAAAATATGGTATATTAGAATAATATATTATGTGTGCGTTCGGATTAAAATGTTGGCATATTATGTCGCGGAATGGAAACGAGAGACTAAAAAGACCCGTTGCAATACGCAAATAATCGGTATTAATGCACTCTGTGCATTTGAGAATATGAATATTAACGTCTACCGCGTACCATTTCCACGTGCCCTGAAAGTTTATCGGAGCAACGTTCATTTCTTCACTGCACCACGTATACGCGATGTACGCGAAAACATTTTGTTAATAATTATATTTTTTATTGAAATTCCTAGAAAACATTTTCGAAACAGCGATAAATTAACGTTTCTTTTCGTTTTGTTTTGTTCAATATACATTAATTACAAACTTTAGGTTAGACTAACGTTTGCAGAATTAATATACACGTACACGTAATATACATGGTGTATGATTTTGTTTGTTCTATTTTATAATAATTGTTGATTCACAAAAGTATACAATCATAGATATTTATCTCGTCTCTAATCAGATAAAACAAAAACAATGATTATTTTTTAATTTACATCGATTGTTTTTTGTGTACGTTTTTAAATTTTCCAATATTCATACGTAATATTATGTTTAAATTGTACGTTAAAAAGATGTTTACCGTTGACGACTACTTACCGTACACGATTCACGTGTGTTTTATTTTCACTCAAATAATTATACTCGAATTACAATTACAAATATCGATAGAATAATGATTGATGAAAATCGCGAAATAAAACGATAAATACTCGGTGGAGAAAAAACTGACTTCGTCGTATGGATAAGTATCGACAGTTCCGTTATTGTTTGTCTGCAATGCGAGTGATTTGTATCGATTTCGATTTTATTCGAGTATTTACGCGTAACAGTATCATACCGACGTATTATTATCTTATCGTTAATTTCAGTCATAAATCTGGTATTCAGAAATTATTCAGTTGAACTATAGCGAGTGAAATATTTATGGCTCTATTACGTCATGATTGTGTGTTATTTCGGTTTACGGCGACGGAGCGGATTCGTAATGAATATCGGTTCATAACGTCGAAACGTTATTTATCGACGAAAACCGTGCCACGGTCTCTCGCGGCTGTTGCCATGTGCCGTCGGCGATATTTCACGCTCGGATCATATCGCGTTAAACGCACGGGCAGCAATACGATAATTTCGACGGAATTAATAAGTACGAACGGCTACCGCTCGGTTCGCGAGCGGTACGGTGATTTCGGACGCGAATGTCGCACACGTGAAAATATGTTCCCGGTAACGTGTACGATAATACATATACGTTTTAACGAACGGACACGCGTCGATTGAAATATTAATCGACATTCGTCAAACCGATTACGCGCGTATGAGCGAGCGCGCGTGTACCGGTCGTCAAATTTCGAAAATAAACGAACAACGTTATTCGATCATTATTCACGTCGACGCGCAGAGGGGCCAATGACATCGAAAGCTGGCAAAAATTAATTTTTTGTTATTTTTGAGTTTATAATACATTATATATCATAAATATAGTTCAAACTAGTATTCATATAATTTTTTTTTTAAATATTATTTGACCTTCCCGATCTCTTTCACCGAACTCGTTCAACTTCTCAAACAGGAATTTGCGAGTAAAATAAATGTCAGTACTATCTGACCCTAAAATAATTAAAATTAATTCAATAAATTGCGTATGTTTTGATAAAAAAACGTGATTCATTGATAAAACAATTAATATTATACGCAAAAAGCAAAAATAAAAATAAATGTAACAAAATATCATTTTATATTATATGTGACTCCGTAATCGGGAGCTATTTACACAAAATAGTGCAAATATGTGCAACTTTATTTTCATCGAAGTAAAAGAATACATCTTTGGCTATAACCTCATGCAAAAATTAATGACCGGAAAGGCCCGGAAGTGAACTTAATGTATATATATATATATATATATATATATATAATTATTATGCAGTATTGAAAAATATAACTTTGTATTAGTTATATTTTAAATGTTAATTATAGGTACAATATTCAAACAAAAATTAATATAGCATTAAAATTATATAACTGTTTCCAATAACTCCATGGCAATCTAAATTCGGTAAACGTTTAAGTCACAGAGTACTTAAAAAAAACTTATTTTTCTCACTAAAGTTCATCAGAATGATTTTTGTAATAGAATGTGTAACAGACTTATGTTACGACTGCTGTAACTAAACCAATTTGGATCACGCCACGAGCTTTAAACCAGTTTTAAATGCAGTATTATCTCCACTACCAATTACATATAATATTGCGATAAGATAGTTCTATTCGATAAAAGCTATTTTTGCCAGCTTTCGATGTCATTGGCCCCTCTTTGCGACGTGCAGTATAATATTATCAATGTGTGTATACGGTGTACACGCGAATAAACAAATCACAGATGTGACGCGAAAATCGTTTCGTTGGAGGATAATTATGACGGGCCAGCGGTGGACCGTGGTAAAACCGTGATACTCACAGACGGAGCCTAAAAATATAATGTAATTCCGTTTCCGATTTGAAATTTAATAACGATTCACGTGCAAAGCCGGGCGGCGCATATCGCACGAATGTTATTATATATCGGGGTCCCGAACGATTTCGTTCGACAAACCGACACGCGATCGCAACAGAGACCGGTGGGGTGGGACGTTGAATTTAGAAAATCGAATTCGGGTCGGCTTTCGAGCCACCGATTTCCGGAAAACGCGGGTCGATATGCCACGGACGTTTGATAGAAAATCAAATCAAATCCAGTGATATATTATTTTCTTCGCGAATTACAATTTTTTTTTTTTTAATTTGAAATTTTTCACTAAACGTAATAATTATCGTCTTATTAATTATTTATTAAAATTATACGACTACCTTATTATTTATCGATAAAATACAAAAAAATTTGCTAAAAACAAAAAAAAAATAGTAAATCGCATACGCTTCGCGAATAAATCCAGTGGATTAGATTTTCGTTTTGGCTTTTTGGTAAAAACAATCGCGAAACATCGTTGAACGTAGCTCATATCGTCAAACGGCCAGCAACACGTTTTACCCGTCGCGAAGAGTGAATTTTTGTTTAATATTACGTGAGTCATTTCAATCGCGTGACATTTTTTCTCTATTGACTGTCCACTTTTTATCGCCACACTGGAACTATTATACAAGTTACGATTTCCAAGACGTTCCACGGAAACGTGTTTGATGTTGATCGATTAAGCGATCGCGGATGAGTTCTTCGACGAATTATTGATCGATTCGAAAACATTAACAAAACGTAGGTAGCGTTCAAACATTTATTTTTGGAAAAAAATATTATCGTCCACGATTATTGCGATTTTAACGGTTATGATTTCGCGAATTATTGTTTAATATATTATAAACACGCTTGCAAAACGTGTCTACACTCGCGATGAGCACTTGGCGCCCGCGAGAAATTCATTCTACGACGACTGGCGGCGATTTGTCACGCCCGAGCACTACTGGTGGAATTTCGAAGGCAACGCTCTTTCTACTACGGTTTCGGTCGTTTGTTTTTTTTCTCTCTCTCTCACTCTCTCTTTTCGGACAACGTTTCGCGTTCAACGTCCGACAGTCGTGCGCACCACACACGGATCGAGAGATTTCGAATTCTGAACGCGAGCTCGCGTGATGGTTGCGTACAATGGACGGCGGATTCCGCAATTCGGATTTGCCGCATCTCTGTTTGCCGATAAAAATAAGTGAAATAACTGCCGGCACGAATACGTGAGGTGTTTTCGCACGTGGAACTCACAATAGCGTCGCCGTCGTCGTCGTCGTCGTCGTCGATGTTGTCGATGTTGTCGGGAAACCACGAATCGAGTAGGGTTTTTCCGTCGAGCTGCCTCTTTAGTTCGTTCTCGACGACGAGGGTGTTTCGTCCGTAACGTCAGGTAAACAACAGACGAGATTATCGATTAGCGTCCGTGCGATAATTATAACGATAACGAGTTACGAAGAAAAAAAAAAAAAAAAAAAGTAAAATCCGTAATCTCGACATTCGCGGCGAGGGTTTACGGATTGTTTTCGGACTATTTGATTGACTTGACGCCGTGATTGTAACTGGCCGGTCGCGTGCCCGGTCGACCGCTACGAAACCGAATCGACGGCGAATTATGTTTTACGATGAAATCGCACTAGACGTTTTATTTGAGACACCGTATTTCGATTTCGTATCATTTGGTTTTTTCAAAAACTGATATTTTTATAAAATCATAAATACTGATGATAATACAACTGTAGTACAGCATCGAATACCGTGACGATCTTAAAATCTTTCGATTCACGCGATTTGTGAAGTGGAACAGCGTGAATGAGGTGCATTGCCCCCCCTGAAATTTACTTTCACTGCCTGTTTTTTTTTTTTTTTTTTTGATTATTAGATTATCAATAACAAAATTGCATAGTACTTTTTTTTAGAAAAAAAATCATAATTATCTATATCTTTTAAGCCAAGCTTTTGTTAGAAATAGAGGGTAATACATTTTTAATTATTATTTTAAAAATCAATAAAAAAAACTACAGATACATTCGAGTAAATTACAACAGTAAAATAATAAAACTATACAATGATATAATGTATTAGAAATATAATTAAAACTAATAGATATAAATAAGAAAGAACTTAATATAAAATTATAAATTATACAAATTTTCAGTATTATAAATTTTTAAGTTGTAGCTCGTAATTTCCGTACTAAATTATGCATTTGTAATATAAAAAAGTAAATCTGGATTAATTATTAATTTACTAAATAACAACAAAAATCAATTGTATCGCTATCAAATATATAATTTTTTTGCAACACGAATGTACTATATTTATGTACAATATATATTAGTATTATATTGTGTATAATAATAGTAAAATTATTTACTCTTTTATTGATATTTAATAACGAAAAAATGTTTTATTATGTATTAATAATTTTATTATTATAAAACAAAAAACTTGAAAATTCGTATTTTTGATTTTCCGTGCATGAATTGTACAAATGTGATATTATGTTATTTTGTATTCTTCATTTACGGTTTTAAAATATGTACACTATACATTCACGTTTTGGAAAAATGTCTATATTCCAACCGTTTTTTACAGCTCGATTATCAAGTGGCAGTCTAAGCTTGGTTACAAGTTAAATCACCAAGTTGGTACAGTAATTTTTAGATTTATATATTACATATATTTCTAAAACGTATGTGCAGACAAGTAGCCGAATTCGTATTACACTAATAATTATATTTCTTATAGTGCCCAAATGCCTCCCCTAGGAAAAACGTACGAATTCAGATACGCTTGACTGCTTGTTCCACACTCGGAGCAAAACGTTCTAGCGAGATAGAAATTGTGGAGGTAGCGTATTTTTTTTATTTTTTTTTTTTTGAAAAACAAAACAATTTTTCATACGTTTACATAAAAAACAAATCGGCGTTTTCCACAAAACATCCCGTACACTAGTAACCGAGTACTCGTGACGTCCAGAGTCGTGTTCGGCGAGAAATTGAAAATACATTTTTTTTTCTCCACACACGGCATGTTTAACTCGTTACTTTCAGTAATATCGCCGCACGGTATTGACGAAAACCCACGGCGGCCGGCCATCGTTATTATTGAAACGGTCAACACTGATATTCTCGAACGATCCGCGGGTTCGTTATTGTCAGAGCCGCCCCTCACCCCCTTACCCCGTGCACGGTACGTTTACGCGGTAATCGAATTAAAATCCCGCGAAACCAATTTCGTTTATTTCCGAAAAGCGAAACCGTCGGACCGCGGCGACCCCGTGTGCGTGCGCGTTCGTCCCGCACTGTCTCCCGGGCGAGTTAAGACCCGGACAAATTAATGAAGAAACGGACGAAATAATAAAACCGTACGGGGCCGTACGTAATTCCGTGGCCGCGCGCATAAAACATTTGATGCGCTATTAAACGGTATTAGTAGACGGTGCGGCGGCGCCGCCGTCGCGTTCTATACACCGGCTGACCTAATCCCCTCGCCGCCGTACGTCGAAATTATAATTTACGAGTTTTCCGTTATTAAACGTTGATTTCGTACGGCTGATCGTCGCGAACGGAATTTCATCGTTTTTCACGACGACGCCGCCGAGGTAAACGGTTTTGGCGCGAAGGCCATGGGTATTGTAGAGAAAATGCCGAGGGATGAACGTCCGGAGCTGTCGTACCGCCGATAATTATCGGTCACATCGCTAAGAGTGTCCATGCTGCGAACGCGTAAGCCTTAAATTTGTTGGAAACACTAATGATTCATCTATTTCAGTGGTTCCTAACCACTATTTGACACTGCGGACCACTTGGAGAACTTTCAATATGTCATGAACAACCTCGATTTTAGTCTTTATTTTTCTTATAAACAAGAATCAATTTGTTTTACATATTTTAAAATTTTGATCATGAATATAAATTAAATCCAATGAAATTCATTTATAGCGAGCTTCTAATAATGTTTATATTTGATCAATTTTAAATAAAAGTTTTAAATTACTAACATTTAATGCAAATTACTATAATAAAAAACTGTTAATTAGTGTTATGAATTGAAATTTATAAATGACTTATGTGCTTTAAGTTATGTATCCATTCACCAGTATTTATCATCGCCCCCCCACAAAATAAAAAATGAAATACTTTTAAATTTTGTAATTATGGCTCACTGACCCCTACACAATGTCTCACAGACCATCAGTGGTCCGTGGACCATAGGTTGGGAACCTCTGATCTACTCACTCGTTACGTGGAATTGTTTTGTTTCGTTTATTTCATAAAATTCATTTGACGTCATCGACGAATTCAATTAAGTTGAACGCAATATGGGTATAAGTACAACAAGTTTTAGCTGTATCGGTAGGGTATAAAATAACTTAAAATACTTATTATCACTATGGAATTTTAGTCCAGTGAATTGTGTGGGTTCCACGTATTTATTTGTGTACGGTCAATATAAATTATATTCATATAATCTTGCGTGTGCGCGTATGTGTGTGTGTGTGTGTGTGTGTGTGTGTGTGTATGAATGGTTTTTCATGAAATCGATCCGATTTTAGAACGAAATTATTTTCCAAGAAAGTACATTAATATTGCTCTGAGCATAGAACTACGTTTTACGTGTAGTGTGGCACCATGTATCATTTGATATGATACAATGAGATCTGTTCAATGTTAAAATACAGCTTGAATTAGTCGCAAGATTAAATCTGTTTTTTAGAAATTTCGCGACCCTCTCCATCGATATGAAACGCCCGGACGGTCTACAATATCATGCCGGAGAGATTCGTGGAAAAACACTGCTCAGGCGTACCTTTAACGGACGAGTCGCACGACAAACTTTTTGCACTCGGCCCATAATACATTTATCCACGAACGAGTTTCTCGAAACGACTGCTCTTTTTGTTTTCGAATTACTCGAGTAAACGACGACGACGAGTTTGTGAGAATAATCTCAATTTTTAATTGGTTATTTTTTACAATTTGTCGAATCAACATCGTGTACAAATATTTACAGAACAAGCAAATTAACGTTCAACAATTTCAAACGGAAATCATTTACAAACGGTAATATTGTTACTGTCAACAATAAATATCAATATTATTACTGTTCGTCGCATTCACTTAAGACTCAGCAAACAAAACGTTCATTTTTTCGTTGATAAATACTAACGAAATTTACGAGATTCACATTGCTATATGATTTCTTCCGAAACGGTCAAAACCGATTATTTGTTCAAACAGTGTATGTTTGCGCGCATGTGTGTGTGTGTGTGTGTGTGTGTGTGTGTGTGTGTGTGTGTGTGTGTGTGTGTGTGTGAGTTATTGTAGTTTTACTAGCAGTTTTACATTGCAGCATTTATATTGAAATTTGATGAGCTATGATCATCGTGTTCAAAAGCTTCAATTTTTTACCGACTCCTCGTGGGATTCTGATGCAAGTTTAAACGTCTTGTTGGGCGGTTATCGGCTATACAAACGTCCACCGTCGTCTGTGTGGTAAAACGGCTTGCACCGAACACTCTCGTCTGATATGTTCAAGGTCATGTTATTCTTTACCGTACGGTTTTCGTGCAGTTTTATAGCAAAATACATGCACTGTAGAAATTAATGTATTTCTTGAGCGTTTTACCGAAAATATCAATTCGCAATTATTGAGCTCGTGTACGTGTAAGTTAGACGTGATCGATTCATGTTGATTCCAGTATTCGCATTTATTTGACACGTTTCGTATTTATGCATTAAATTAATTTTTTATTTTTTTTTATTTAAAAAAGAATATTTACAATCTATGCTACAAGGCATATCAAGCAAATTCGAACACATTCATAATAAAAAAATGTTTTACAACTTGAACACATGAGGAGGGAGGCCATCCAGTGATAAAATCCAACGTTATTTTATTTATTTATTTATTTATAATTAACTTAACATAAATTAAATATATTAAATTAGCCGTTAAAAAAAATTCACAGTTTAGATCGTCGCAAAATTCAATCCGAAAAATTCCATTTAGACAGAGTGCGTCTACAGACATGTAAAAGGTTTGGTGTGCAATTGACAAGTGATTATACACGTGATGTATACGTTATGACATATGGATACTGATAATTTTAAGAGACGCTTTTATACATACGCTATATGTATAATATACATTGTATATACTTTATAATATAAATGAAACATTAAAGGTACGCTATTCAATTTCAGATCATTACAAAACCATTATCGAATAAATATAACTTTTCGAAATTCGATTATCTCGAACGTAACTATACATTACACACTATATAGTACCCACATTGAATGTCAAATAATCGAAATGTTTTCCAACTATATTTATATCTCGATTTTTATATGACATTTCATACGAGTGTTTGTTGTGCGATAGTTAAATAATCGTAATAATCAGAACACATCATACGTTTATAAAACAAACAATAATAGAAAATGTGTATTTGTTTCGCCGATGTTTCAAAAATCTCGAGTTAATTATGATTCAAGTCGGGAAACACGTGCTATTCAGCTTTTGTATAAAGTCTCATCAGTTATGTATTGCGAACTTTAGACAAGGACCTCATGGAACAATCTCAAGACGACAACGTGACGAAAATCGTCATGGAAAAAAGCCAACAATCTATTAATTAACTCGATCACGGTAAATATGGTCTCGTTAATCTTTGGAAAATGTCAACAATCAAAGCAGTGAGACGTCGTCACGATAAATGATCATACCACTTACACGCATAGTATGGTAGTGAAAACACTGACACACTTTGCTAAAATGTCGCAACACAGACGATCGACAAAATCGCATGGTACACGGCCAATAATAAATTCTGCGCGATCACAGTACGTTTTCCACACCGACCATACTCTCTTAACACATTGGTCGTAAATTCTTTCGATATTCTCGTTCGATTCCGACAGATAGTCAAAGACCGGCTCGAAACTAATTTACGACCAACGGATATATAAAGAGGAATCTGCATTGTTTACGTGCATCCGTTGATTCCAAATAGTAGGAATATTTACTCGGCGATTTTTTCGAATGTGATGTGACGAAGTAGTTTTAACTGATATGATTCGATTTTAAATAGCATAACAACGTTTACGTGCATTCAAATTTGAGGTTGAGCTAATTAGAAAATGGTCTAAATTTATTGTACTCGTAAAGTAGTATTCATCTCGAGTTTCAAACCGTTTTTGGGCTGAAAAAAGTACTATCGACAAAACCTAACGACGGCAGCGGAGAAAGTCATTATTCATTATTGACGAACATCAGTATATAAATATTTGAATAGATTCAACTCGTCTTCGATAAACATTTTCAAAAAAAAAAAAAAAAAAAAAAAAAAAACGTTTAGTTTATTTTAAACGATTATAAGCGAATTCGTATTCATTTATACGACCCTATACATACAAATAGATAAACAAAGCAATAAAGAAAAAACTAAAATAAATAACAAGAAACGAACATTTATAAATTACATATATAAGTGTTGCACGGTTTCGTTTCAGTAAATATATAAAATATATAAGTATGAGTATATTCTGCGCGTATTCCAAAATATGTGCCCAATCACTTCTGCACTTCGTATCGTCGTTAGTTTAAATAATTCCGTTCGTGTATTATAGGCGACCCTATAATATAAAAACGAAATAAAAAGCAAACGTGACCGGCATCGTTGTAAACGTATATCATAGATAATACGCCTATTACCGAAACAAGTATGAGACGGGAAGAACAATCAACATTGCTCGGATCGTCGCGGAACCGATTCGGATATTCTTTCGGTAACGACCCGGGATGCCGTTTGCGGATGATACGCCCTTCGTGACGACTCGGACGTTTCGGAACCACCGATTCGAATATTCCGACGGCGGAAATCGGACGCGGATCGCTACGTCACGACGCAGAAACGGTGCGGCGGTCGGTGGGCGGGTGGCGGTCGAGTACCACCGGTCGGACGATAAGAATCTTCGGAATAAAAATAAATATGACGTGGTAGCGAGTGCGGACTGGACGACAGAAGCGCACGGGCGGCGGCGGCGGCGGACGGGCGAATATTCCGGGCACGAACGAATACGGCGAGAGGACGCTGCGCGTGATGCGAGGGGACGGGCGAAGAGGTGCTGACGAGAAAAAAGGCGACCCGGACGAGATGTGCGTTTATTTAGACAGAAAAATAAAATACGAAAAAAAACGCGTAAAATAAATAATAACGTTCAACACGTGCGTCTCGCGTAAACTTCGAGGGGTTCGACCGACCGAGTGAGACCGAGTGCAGTTCATAAATTCGACTGCGACCAGGGGGACGCTATAGCCGTTGTAATACGAAGCAAACAGAAAGACAAAATACAGTGTAACCAGTTTGAAAAAAAAACATTAGGTACAATATATCATGGTTTTATATTACGGCCCCCCGTATGTGCACCAATGATACCGTGCTGATAACAAAATTAAATTAAAATAACAATAAAATATTATTTGAAGTTTGACAACGATCATTGTTTTTTAACGTGTTTTAGTTATTTTATTATATTTTTATTGTTTATTTGGTTGTTTTATTTGTTCTAACCATAATGCCGAGTTGTTTTATTTGTTCCTACCAATCACATATTAAAAAATATTTTTTTCCTTTATGTGGTCATACTGGTTTTTGTCCTTTTAATTGCTTCACTTTTTGTACTGTGCAAGTATATGTTAGTTCATCTGTATATATTATTACTCTATGACTACGACGCGGCGACTGACCCTTTAGATATTGTAACGGAGAAACGAATGTCTACGCCTTATCTACGCCAAACGTGACGCGATCGAAGATAAAGTTAGGTAACACAGTGGTTGATTGATAATAAGTCGCGGTGGTCGGATAAAACGTCTATTTATAGTTGTCGTCGTCGTCATCATTGTCATCATTGTTTTCGTCGACATTGTTGTCATCGTCATCATCATTGTCTTCGTGATCATCAGTGTCGTCGTCGTCAGCGCCGTGGTCGTCATCTTTGTCTTTATCGTCATCATCATTTTCATCATCGTCATCATTGTCGTCGTCGTCGTCATCATCATTTTCATCGTCGTCATCATTGTCGTCATCGTCATCATTGTCGTCGTAATCATTGTTATCGTCGTCATCATTGTCATCGTAGTTTTCGTCGTCATTGTTGTCATCGTCATCACCATTGCCTTCGTGATCATCATTGTCGTCGACGTCAGCGCCGTGGTCGACATCGTTGTCGTTATCGTCATCATCATTTTCATCGTCGTCATCATTGTCGTCGTCGTCGTCAGCGCCGCGACGGTGATTTGGACGCAACAAAAAAAAAGCCGATCAGGGGGTCTATTTTGTACGCTATACGAATATTGTTCGTGCATACGATCGTTCGTGTGCAATTTTTTCGTATACGAACGGAATTTGGTATTTTATAAGGCCATACGAAATTTAGGTGTACGAATCGTTGATCATACGGATATTTTTCGAATACGAATAATATTCGTACGTATGACGTCATTATATGATGACGTATTTCCGTATTTTATTTTCGTATACGATCAGCGTGTGGATAAATTATAAAATACGTATATTGAATAGCCGTCCGTCTAAAAATGAAATGATTACGGCAGTACTCCTTACCGTAGTATTAGTATATTTATCTTAAACAGCATCATAGATATTTAATTTGGTCATAATAAAATTTTTTTTTTTGTACATTTACTATATACCTAGTTTAAATTAAATAACTGTATGTCTTCATTGTATTGTTCATACTTAAATGTATAAAATTTCCCGGTCCTAATATTAATAATGTAATCTTGTATTACCATATAAAAGGTAAACACATATAAAATGGTTTTAATTAATAGTTGTAATAAATCACGTTGAGCTCCATATTATCGATATATACATATTTTATATACTCGTATATATATATTTCTTTTAATTATAAATGAGTTGTTAATTATTGTTTCAATAATTATATCCAAAAATAATATATATTTATATAACGGCAATTAAATACTGATAGTCATTTATTATCGGACACAAGAGATACCCCTTATAGTTAAAACAAAACAATTGTAAAGCGCGGCTAATGATATATTAGTAGTTATTTTCTGTATGCCTGTACATAGTCGCGGTGTATTAGCATGTTATGTGATTATTTACCAGCTAGTGCAAGTGTTATTTAGGTTGTTAGCTTGTTATTGTTCCAAAATCAAAAATTTCCTATCATCTCAAAGTTGGACAGCAAATCGAGGATCGTTATCCATTTTAATGCGCTCGGCCGAACCGAACGGATGCGACACGAGCTTTATTCTTAAATATTTTGTAAACGTTGAAAATTAAAACATTTAAAATTTACAATTAAAAATTTAAATAGTCTTTTTACAATAATAATAAATCTATAATAACAAAATTTTCAGTTTACAACAATATTATTCAACGTTGGATAAAGTTTTAATTTTTAATATTTATACAATCACGGGCTTTCACATGCTCGCTACCATCCGATGCAAATATACGAAAACCATTCGTGTATATGAACAATTACACCGTACGAATATAGTTACAAAATACCTTCGCACGAACGTTTTTTTCGTATGATGATGTACAAAATACCATTTTTGTGACACATACGAACATTGTTCGTACGTACGGAATTCAATCGTATGTACGGTGAGTTTCCGTATTCGAAAGTAGTTACAAAATACAGAATGAGCAATTCATACGAAAAATGTCAAATTTTCGTATACGAACAATATTCGTATGGCGTACAAAATAGACCCCAAGATAATGGTGGTGGAAGTTCGTCCTTCGTCGCTTCGCTCCTCGGACAAGATAATGGTGAGGAGTGTATAGCACTTTCTATCATGGGATCACCTGGTTTACGATAGTTTAGTTGTATGGTACTTTACATTTGAATGCAATGATAAATCATTGTAAGTTAAGTACAGGATACAGTAGTTGGGTGGGATACACGAGATGCATTGCTAGATTAGGCATTATTGGATAGATTTTGGAATTATTTTATATTATAAAAAAAAAAAACGATTCTGAACGAAGATGAAGATGTCAGCCTTAAATTGTAATATATATTTTATTTTAATATCCTAGATTGGGTTAAATTTACATTTGTCTATTCATGTGACTTCTGCTCGTGAGCATTGGACAAACCAGGATGTGCATAGATAGGGCGTAGGTAAATACCATATTATTTGCCTAAATGCACTATCGTGACGGCACCACCCGACCCCGCCGTCCATATATGCTGAATGCTCCGTGGCTACGTCTATTTAAATATTAATAATTAATAATAATATATAAAATCCGCATGTTTATGGAACTGATACACACATTAAAATAACTGGAAATTGGAAGTTAGTAACGTTCTATTCAACCATGTAAAGGTACGTTATACACCTTGTGTTTACAATCTACCAATATTTTGTATAGAACAGCTGTCAGCTACTGATTATATTATAATAAACTTAATCTATTTAATTATCTTTATCAGCTGTGATATTACATAATATTTTCATTTCTTATCTTTGAATACAAAAATTTTTATACATTTTCAACTACAAAATAATTTGCAAATATTCGTGATTTTGACAAATTTTGTCGATTTTTGAACTTCAACTGCTTATAAAAAAAAATTGTGCCTATGTATTTGAATAATTTTTGAATCACTCTTAGATCAACTTATTCAAAACCTTCTATTAAATTTTCAAGCGATTTGGTAGGGCCAAAAAATTGTTATCGACTTTTATAAAAAAAAATCTAAGAAAAATCGAATTATTCAAATGCCTATAAATAGCTAAAAAATAAACGAAATATTTTGAAAATACAACTATGTAAAGAAAATGCCTATTTAAACATTTTGTAAAAGTTTTAAGTTTCTACGACCTATACTTTTTGAATAAGAACAAATATCAAAAATCAATGATGCCTAAATTGTTATTTTACGCGATTATGTGAAAAAATTGTAATTTCAAACACTCATAAAAATTTTTGATTTTATTCCAGTGCAAATTTTTTTACAGATAATTGAAGGAAAACGTATGTCAAACTTTGTACCGAATTTACAATTCTTAGTTTTGAATACTTAAAATTTTATGAATTTTCAACTGCAAAATAACTTCAAATTTTCGCGATTTTCTACACATTTCGTAAAAATATGAACTTTTTATGCTTATAAAAAAAAAATTGTGCATTACGCTTTGAATTTTTTTTTTATACCGATAAGTTCGACATATTAGGTACCTTGTATTAAATTTTCAAGAATTTTTGTCCAGTCAAATTTTTTTTATCCACATTATAGAAAAAAAAAACAAAGAAAAGTTGAAAATTTCAATTGTCTATTTAAAGCTCAAAAAAAGTCTAAAGTTTACAAAAATTGTACTACGTATAGATGATTCCAATATAAACATTTGGTGAAAGTTTCAAGTTTTTTCGACTTATACTTTTTGAATAAGAACAAATATGAAAAATCGTTTAAGGCTAAATTATTATTTTACGCAATCATATAATTATTTCGTAAACGTTTGAAGTTTAGATGCTTATAAAAAAAAATTGTGCCTATGTATTTTTATAATTTTTGAATGGGAGTTAGAACAACTTATGTGGACCCTTCTATTAAATTTTCAAGTATTTCGTCCGAGCTACATTTTTTTTATCAACATTTATAAAAAAAAAAATAAAAAAAATCGAATATTTCAAATGCCTATAAATTGATTAAAAATGAGTGAAATCTTTTGAAAATAAAATTATATAAAGAAAATGCCAATATAAACAACTGATAAAATTTTCAAGTTTCTACAACTTATACTTTTTGAAAAAAAAACAAATAGCAAAAATCGTTTGAGGTTAAACCGTTGTTTAACGTGTTTTTGTAAAAATTTAAATTTCAAACACTCATAAAATTTTTTTGTCTGAATCCGGTAGAGTTTTTTTTGCAGATAATTGAAGAAAAACTAATGAAAAACCTTGTACCAAATTTTCAAAACTTAGTTATAAAAGAAAAAAATTTTACGATTTTTCAACAACAAAATTATTTGCAAATTTTCGCAATTTTTACATATTTCGTATAAATTGGAACTTTGAGCACTTATAAAAAAAAATTGTGACTTACGATTTTGGATTTTTTTTTATCAGTTATGGAACAACTTATAAGAAACCTTGTATTAAATTTTCAAGATTTTCTGGCAAAAAAAAAAAATTTTATCGTTATTTTAAAAAAAAATACTTAAAAAAATTGAAAATTTCAATTGTCTATAATTAGCTCAATAAAAGTCAAAATACTTTGAAAATTTAACGGTGTATAGAAAACGCTAATCTAAACATTTGGTGAAAATTTCAAGTATTTACATCGATTAGTTTTTGAGTTATAGCAAAATAAAAAATTTGATTTTGTCGAAAACTGGTTTTGCGTAAAATATACCGTTTTTCCCTCATTTTTTAAGGGTTTTTCCCGGCGCGTTAAAAAAATATTGAAAATTTTTAACTTTTGACCCCCTAAAGTACCAACTAGATTCAATTTCCTTTCAGAAAAGTTGCTGTATAAGGCAATCGAAGCATTTTTACTGCCCCAAATCGTGTCGACAGACACAAAAATAAAAAAAAAAAAAAATAAAAAAAAAAAAAAAAAAAAAAAAAAAAAAAAAACACATCATTGTAAAATCAATACATTCTTCACTCCGTTCAGAATCTAAAATCGTATTATTATAGTTCGTTCGTTAGTCGACACGAGTAATGTTATCTTATAGTTTTTAATTGATTATTTTTTAATTGTTGTTCTTCAAACTTTCTTCGACTCGACGCCGTTTATTATAATATTTATTGTTTGAACAGTTAGAACCGTTAAAATGCATAATAAACAAATCAAATAAAAATATCTGCTTTTGTTTCTGGCTTGTTGTTATCACACTAAAACAGTTATTTCTTAAATTTCGAACTCGTATATACATATTTTAAAAAGGTTCTTTTGTTTTATTTATTTACTTTTATTCATAAATTATTGATTTTTGAAAAAGAAAAAACACAAATCTTTATGAATTTCCAACTTAATAATAGTATTCATCACACACTATATAAAAAAAAGAAGAAAAAAACAATGAGTTTTGTGAAAAACTTGTAATTTCACGTCTTGTTTTGATAATAACTCTATCGATTATGTTTACGAACGAAATTCAAAATAAAATGACCAAGAATAACACATTGTATTCAATTTTTAACAAAGTTTAATTGAGTTTTATGAAAAGAAATTCACTCACTATAATTATGTTAAAAAATGTGAATTACCATAATATTCATTAATGTCGCTGGAATAAAAATATGATTAAAGTTGTTTTGAGAAATTAAATAACAACGCAATGAATTCAAATAAAATGTATCGAAAAATAAGTTTGTCGCGAAATAAAAATAATATGATGATAACACTTAAATTATTAACTTAAACTACTATAAAATTACTTATAAAAGAAAGCTAAATAAACAATTGTAGATTTTCGACCGGAATAAATAAACGATTTATGCGGGAAAATAATTAAAAATTTGATCTAAGTTAAGTTCTATTTATAAATTGTGTCGACCATTTTAGAAGTTCACCACAAGTTTTGAATGCACTTAGTAGGTAATGTCAAATAACTCCGGGGAATTGTATGTGAAAAGAAGATAAATGAGGATGATTTATATAACGAATTGGACAGTTTATTACCCTTAATCCCCAAACGTCCGACAACTATTACGAAATTAAAATGTTATGTTTTATTATAGTATGTCTTATCAACATTAATATTATCGGTGTCGAGAATTCCCGATGTGGCCGTCACGACGTCGGGCAGAAAAGACTCGTCAAATCGCATGCGTGAATAATAATAATAATTAAACAAGTCGAGCGAAAAAACGATTTAAATACTACTACGATTTATTTTGTTTTTATTTCTACGAACATGATGCACAAACTAACATAAATAACAAACTGAAATTACGTCATAAAATATGCATATGAATATTAAGAATTGGAATTATCTGACACACATTTAATAATAAAGTGCATTGATTATGTCCGGCAAATTATGACTTTTCAAAACGCTTTGTGCGCAGTTATAGAATTCAAAGAATTTCTATTGGTTTCTATAGTTTTATTTGTGTTCCTCGAAACATCAAATTAAAAAAAAAAAAAAAAAAAAATGTGAATTACCGTTATGTTCATAAATGTCACTGGAATAAAAATATGATTAAAGTTTTTTTGAGAAATTAAACAACAACGCAATGAAATTAAAAATTACAAATATTGAAGTGATACGGTTTGTAATATCATCATTATTTTCATTTTAAGTTAAATCGCACGTTGAACGGCGCAATGTATAGGCAATTTCGGTACATAAATGTAGCTGTTACACGATTCGATGACCGTCCGTCACAGTCTGTAGTACTCGTTTTGATTTTTTAATAGTAATTTGTTTAAATGACAAAAAAAAAATAGAATACTTTCGGTACAAATTCTATACATTTTTGATACGACATTTTTAACACTGATATCTAAAAAATAGTTTATGTTTTATGCCAGAAACAAATATTTTAGTCTATCCTAATTATTGCCGGTGCACTAGTAATTTACCCAGAGTAGTGCAAAACAATATCGAAACCCTGTACAAATTAGTTACATTTTATAATGGCATTTAAAATTTGAGTCCAATTGAATTTCAAAATTCCAAAGCAAAACTTTTTTGGTGTAATTACTAAGTGCCAGTGATATCCTGACCAGTATCATAACATGATGTTTTAGTTATAATACGAAAATAAAATAAAATAATAATAACAATATTAATAAAATATTAATTTAAGTTATATTTTTCAATATTATTAATAATGACTTCATTTGAAACTTTTATTAACAAAACCGTTATTAACAAATTCAGTAAATTTTCATTATTGATAATTTCATTGGTCTCTAGATTTTAGTTTGCTTAAACTTTGAACTTCTTTACCCTAAATCGTGGATTTAAACCACGGTTGGGACGAAAATAAGTAAAACGTTATTGCTAACGAACTGACAATCGATTGAAACCTGCATAAAATATTATGCTAAGCTGACAAATCAATAATTATTACATTATTATGTTTTTTCAATCTGAACGTCTATCCAACGAACGGATTCAAAATAAAGCGATGAAAAAGGTTGTTCGGTCGAACCGAACATCTCTGACGTACAGAGTGACTTTGTTAAATTTTTATAGTGGACGTAGTAAGTTCATCTAAATCGAAATACCGCAAATAAATAAAACAGTAAATTAAAATAATATTAACAGTGTATTCGTAAGTATCGAAATTGCACGTTGAAAGACTAGTTCTCGAACGAAAAGCCACTGTAAGGTTATAAATGCAGTCACCTCAAAAACGTTGTCACGTACAGGCGTGGTATGAAGAGCGAGGCTGCAGGCAGTTAAATTAAAAGACCGCATCGGGTCTTATTATCCTCGTCATGTCGATTCGTTAGACTCGTTTAATTACGTCGTAGGCCCACATTGGCTAATGTTTCACGGTTGCATTTAGATACATCGAGTTGAACGATCGCGAATGAAAAATATACACCCTGATCTCTCGACAAACTAATTTGCATTTTCATTTGTATACCATGAATCGTGTTGGGAAAATTCTTACACGAAATCGTCCGGTCCTTTTTGTATGCCACCGTACAAAGGTAAGAAGAAAGAAAATTCGGTTTTTTTTTTAAATTAAAATTTCCATAGGTACACTCACCTTGTGTTCACCGATGTTTTTCACCGAGCACACCAAAATAGCTTCTCGTCCCAACGCGACCGTGACATTTTTCATCGGGCTGAGAAACTCCGGTTCTGGTCCGTCGTTTTGCACGTCTGTAAAAACACAACGAGAACAGCACGATTAGTATCGAGGATTGACTTAAAAGCGTTTGTGTGTGTTGGCATCTTGTCTAAGAATAATCAACACGTATCAACTAAACTTTAAAAGTTGTTAGGTATACCTTAAGATAAACTCACATATAAACGCATTGTGTATTTATTTATTTTTTTAGAGTATTGAGTTAAGCGGCCCATAGACGCGCGATATTATTGCGCAATATGGATTTTACAATATTATATTTTAGGCTGCCCGTGGATGTACAATATCATTGCACAACCATAAAAGTTTGAGACAAAGAAAGTTTGTCCGCAAAGAATTTACTTTGTTGATAACTTCTTATGCTTGTCGGCATCCGGGTACTGTTCGTGATATTTCTGAATAAGCACGTTGTATTGCTCACTTTTTTTTTACCACGATTACTATAATATTTGCTTTTAACGTCCCATAGAGTCGAAAATTCACGGTACACTTCGATGAATTCCAAAATAAACATTTTTTCCGCCGTTTTGTCCGCCATAACGATCACTACACGTTTTCCGTTTTTACTTGTCGATATCAACTGACAGACTGCGTCACTGAATACTGCACAATATTAGCAATATACGACACGACATTTTCCGAATTGCGCGATATATTTCAAACTTTTATGATTTCGTACAATATATTGCAAAACTCTCCGATATTAACTACACGCGATCAATTATGTTGTACAAACCACGATATCGCGCAAAAATATTGCACGTCTATGGGCCGCTTTATACGTACTTTGTGATCGTTGTTTATGAAAATGAAAAAACAAACGATTTTTTTCCACGAAAACGTAGGTACTTTTATAATTATTTCAAACTGTGTGCATGAACCAAAGTCAAAATCGTGCACCATACACTGGTTAGTAATAGAACGAAAACGGTGAAAAAAAATCACGTTTTATAAAAAAAAAAAAAAAAATGTTTTACACGTAGCTAGCAAAGTATCTCGGTCGCGATTACATTATTGATAATCTACGTACGTCACACTTTTTTGCTTTTTCCGTTCACTCGAGATTACCTATCTGTTTCGATTTTATTCAATCACTCGCCACAAAAGTCTCGAGTAGCCGAGAGCCGCCGCGCAACGGTATTATTTATTCACGTAGGGACGGAGTACGGTTCCACGGATATCGACGGAAAATAATCTCATTCGTATACACGAGGTTTTTACGAAAGTTCTCGCGAACGACAATATCGTCATCGTCATATGCACATAACGGGACACCTGCGACGACACTCGTGATGACGCGATTCATACACGCATTATGTCCCGAAGAAGGGGCTTAATTATTTTCGATTCGCCAATTACGACACGGTCCAATCACCCGATACGTGTCTTCTCGCAGTAAATAACTAACCGTCGGCAGCGTTAATCATTCACCTTTTGAACAATAGTAAAATAATATGCGTTATCGTTTTTTTTTTGTATTCTTATTATTTTTAATCTTTTTTTTTTATTATTTTAATGAAAAACTGTTGCACTGCGCTACAAATGTATCGTAAAAATAAAATTCTTAAATATTTTACTACGATATTATTTGAGAGTTCAGTATTTCGAAATCGTAGCAACAATTTTCAACGCAATATTATGTTATAAATTATTATTATTGTTATTTTTATTATTTTTTTTTTTTTTAGATGTCAGTTTTTAAATTTGTATTATTGTTCATAAACTTAAAATATATGTGTATTTAAATTTTAGAGTTGAAATAAAGAAAAATACAAATTATCACAATACTATAAAAATAAAATATTCACCTTATATCACTGCTCTATAATTAAATTTCCGAAAAAAAATATATCTATTTCGTATAATTTATTTTATTTATGGCGATTTCTACTCAAAAAAACTAAAAGAAAGCTGTTAAAATAGTGATATTTTTTTTGGTAAATTATATGATATTCATAATATACGTCGATATACAAGTCATCGTAGTATTATTTCATAAAAAAAAAAAAAAAAAAAAAAAAAAACTGACGTTACTGTGAAAATAATTAAACTCTAGCTGATGGATCGTTTAATAAAAATTATCTTGAATGCAAACGTCGAAAAAGAGAAAAATTACGCGATGGTCAGGAGTCATAAGTATGCTTACGAGCATAGTGACACATAGTTAGGATAGTCGGTCGAGCCGATAAGACAAAAAAAAAAAAAAAATACATTTTCTCTGAACCGTACTACTTGGAATAGAGTTGTTGTTTTAAATAAAATGTATTTATTGGACATATAACAAATTCAAGGAATATGAAAAAATGTAAAAAAAAAAAAAAATTATTTGTTATCATATTATGAGATGGTCCGAGTTTACGATCAAAGTTTGCACGATGGAAGAACGTAAAAGTAAATAAAACGTAACTGTTGCTGAAAACGATAATTTAAATATTTCTTGAGAATCAGAACTTCCACTCAGGCATAACGCGATTTCTCGGAACGGATTATTTCGTACTAGTTTTTCGTTTGTACTGTGCGTTTATGGACGTTTAAATAAATCAAAGAAGTTTCGAGGTTTACGATGTTGTTAATTTATCGTTATTCGTCCACGGAAATCATTTTCGTTCTATTCGTGAAACGGTGAAGGCTCGGTGAAACCGTCGTCTGAGTGTAGTCCACCAGAGATTATTATTTAGAAATTAATGAACTGGTTTCAATTTAAATATTTCTCGGCAAAAGGAAATGTCTTTTCTTTCATTTTTTTTTTTTTTTTTTTTTTTTCATAAAATATTTAGCTTTTCACCATTTTCATTCAAACGCAACTTTCTTGAATCCTTAATTTCAACGGTTTTTCGCATTTCTGTATTTATTATTTTCGCATAAGCACTTTGCTTACCGGGTATTCGTTAATTGACTTAAACTCGAAACTACATGCATATTCACAAAACATTGTGTTTGGTTAACGGGTTTGATACGTTGCAATTATGTAAAACTTTCCGCAGTAATTGTCAAAAGCGATATTGCAGCACTCCGGTTACGAACGGGTGATCGCGTCGTTAGCGAACAGAGTGTAAATTACAAACAGTCATCTGTAAATAATATATTTGACGCGCAGTGTAATCTCGAACTTTCACGTTTTATTTGAATATTAAACGGAACGCCTAATTAGACAGTAACAGACAGATTCGAGTCGTACATTTAAGATTTCGGGAAGCTATGCCGATTTTCCGACTCATAGTTCCACCGGATTCTGCGGTCGTTGGAGGGGGGGGCTTACATCGAAACGGTTATTGTTCAACGCAGATCACTGAAATTTAATAACGATAAATCGCGTCGTTTCGATCGAATCGTTTTTATACCGATACTGGACTCAAATATCCGTGGCGATAGATCAGCCCGCGGTTAGAGTTGAACGTTGTCAAAATAAATTTGGTTTCATTCGAAAAACAACCGTCACGACCGTTCCAGTGGTGCTGTGATAGTGCGCTTCTTCTCTTTCTCGTGGCGTTCAAACGCGTTTGTTCGAGACACGTGCACGTCGAAAACACATAACGCGTCACGTTTGTCTTTGCGGGAACCAAACGAGTTGAGATCGAAAATAAAAACCATACAACGGACAGACTGAAACCGAACCGAGAACGGCCGTGACCCGAACCGAATACGAGGTGGAAAAAAAATGAGGATGGGACCGTCAGACTGCGACCGCGTTAACCGGCGTGACGCTTCCGGAATCGCCGTCGAGCTCCGCGGGTAATATGGAAGTCTGCTGAAACGAACGAGTGGATCTTCACAGGAAAAAAAATTTTGGATCCATGACCGGTTATCAGTTATCACGTCAAATCTGTCATCACGGTATCTGTTATCACTAATATTGGTTGAACCATAGATATATGGATTAAATGTTATTCTTATATGTCAATTAAATTTTAATATAGATGTGTAAAACAATTTTTCTTATTATAAAACTCTATTCAAATTTACATTAAAATAATTATTCACATTTATGATCATTAGTTGAATTAATATTGAATACTTCATTTCTAGTGTAATAAAAAGATTGTTTTAGAAAAGATTCGAGTTTGTTTTTCAACATTTTTCTAACTAAACAAAACTGTTGTCAAATTCACATTTATCCGTAAGAATGATCGCCAGTTTAATGAATATTCAAAACCTCACTTGTAGTCGTGTCATTTAAGGATTTTTTTATTTATATTTAATTCTTTAGAAGATACTCTTGGACAATTATAATTATTTTTTTTGACAAAGAAAAAAATCTAGTGTGTTTTTTTATATATGTTTTTATATTTACTACGTTTTTGGAAGTTGCTGATTTTTTTTCATTTGAATCTGTCTATCTGTATGTCGCCTACACACACACATAATATAAAGTACACAAATAAAATAGGAATTTGATGTAAAAACAGTCCATGCCATAAAGTACACAAATAAAATAGGAATTTGATGTAAAAACAGTCCATGCCAGTGGCGGCTTGAACTTTTTTTTTCTAGACTCACATTTAATATTTTTATACCACCCACCCTCTAATCAGTAACCTAGTATTATGAGTAACGTTAATCGTTATCTTTCATCGATAATTTCTTCGAATTAACAAATATAATATTTATATTCCATTCTTTACACATGCGGGTACTAGGGTACCACGTCCCTTAACCTAATGTTGGCTGTTACTGTACGACTTACGCTGATACACATATAGAGCTAAACATTAAATTTCTAATTGAATTACCAACTTTCGAAAATTCTTCAAACTACCTTTCCCAACCACAGGACACCCACCCACCCATTAATATTTCTATGAATCACGTGATTCAAATATACCTCCTTCGAGCCGCCACTGGTCCATGCCGTCTCAAATTTTAAAATCTGGTAACCTGTATATAGAATTCAAATTATAGGTGGGTAAAATTTGTATTATTATCAACCATCAGTATTAAACGTGATTACAGATTTGGCGTAATACGTGATAACAGGTAATGGATCCAAAACATTTTTTCCTGCGAAGATTCGTTGAAACGACGACGTTATCACCGACGAGTCGTGGCCAGCGTTGACACTAGAGAACCCAATTTTTATCCAGATAAAGATAAAGATAAACTACACACATATAATTCGGATATAGTTAAAGATAATGATATAACATTTTTATCAAGATAAAGATGTATCAACAATAATTTTATCTAGATGAAATTCAGATAAATTAGTTATATACTAATTTATTTTTATTTTTCCCAACACGCTATTGTGTTTTTACTTACTACCTACTGTTCTAAAATTGTTTACAGTATTCAATGTTTTATATACCAATGACGACCAATGACCAATCGGCGAGGCCGATGTTAAGGCCGAAATTTCGAATGTATATTTTTTCACATTACATTATACACTTGATACACTGGACGTTTACCAGGAGAATTAAGTATCGAAATGTATTGCGCGAACTACGATGTAATTCATTGTTGATTTGTTAGTAAAACCGAAAACCGATTGTTAATTATTAAATATGTGTTGAAAATCAAAAATTGATCGATGATAACCGAGGAAACAAATATTTTTAATTTTAATTTGAAAAATCAGCAAGAATTTCACAGTGATGTTTATCATCCGTTTTACGCAAAAACGAAAAATATCGAAGTTTGACATTGCATTTATGTAATTTTTACATTAGCATTAACTTTGTACTTTGTTTAGAATTTAATTTTATCACACAAAACACTAAAATATTTTACTTGAATTGATATAATGTTAGTTGTACTTATTTTGTTACATTCTCGATTTTAAAACGGTAATACCTTAAAAAAAAAAGGTCAAAAATGATAAATAGGTAGTCAAATCCATAACGCAACACCATTGACCTCATAAATAATTATTTCCAATACTTGCTGACTTTCCTGCAAAGCCTCTGGGATTTCATCAGAAAATATGACTTGATCAAAAATAGGTCAAATCCAAGCGGGGGGTTAGCTAGAATGTAAGAAGGTTTATTAAAAACTCTTTATTAAAAACAAAAAATATGTATGGTAAAATGTACAGATTATATAAAATCTATATAATGTTCATGCATACGTCCGCAGTATGGTGTGCGTGCGCGCGTGTGTGTGTGTGTGTGTGTGTGTGTGTGTTTGTGTCTATAAGGCCGCGCGTACATTGGAGAGCGTTGTGCGTTGAGCGTCAAGCGTCGAGCGCCAAGCGTTGAGCGTCGAGCGTCGAATGTGCGCACAATGCACAATATTTTCGAGCGGCGTGTTGTTCATTTGATATCTAGAACATGAACATTTTTATGTACTCATAATTTATTAAACCCGACACGACGATACGAACTATAGAGCATGCAAGTATACGAGATCATTAGTTATCATACATTTTCCTGGAATAATTATTCTAATATGTTCGCATGATATCTACCTATACTTCCAGCTACGTATACCTATATAATTTAACTATATTTAAGTTATATAAATCTATTTAGGCCTAGAAACCTATCTACTACACCACAGACCATTATTAAACTGTTTGCGCCCGATTTGTGACGCGCCGCGCCGCTGACGCTCGAAGACGACGCTCGACGCTCGCAGTCAATGTACGCACTCTGATTTAAATTATATGGGCTTAAAATTTTTGGGCGACGCGACGCTCGACGCTCGACGCTCAACGCTCTCCAATGTGCGCGCGGCCTAAACAGATACGTCAAATAAACTTTATTAAATATTAAATGGAGGTACATAGTGTTTATATGTATATATACTATTTTTTAATTAATATAAATCGTTTTGTTGAAGTAGTATCAATAGAAGCCAACTGTTCTTACGTCGTCATATCGGTTTGTGCATAATTCGCTTATCGCATTTTATCTACACAGATCGTGTGTACATTTTTATCTATTTTTTAAACAAAAAAAAATAAATAAATCAATCAAAAATAAAGTGATCCAGTGATTTGTAAATAGTCGTATCTTCAGATAATAATATGTATTATTTAGTCACTGTATATAATTAAACATGGAATCTAACAAACGTACAAACAACAATTGTCGGTTATTCATACTCTACTAATTTAAAACTGAAATCAAGAAATTGAAAAATAATTTTCTCTTAACGTTTATTATTCATAATATGTTGTAATGAAATCATTATTTGGTTCGTATCGAACATTTGTCTCTGTGTAATATGGGGTGTGTATTAATTACACCGGCTAATAACACATTGTCAAGAGATAACCAGACAAATAAAAACAAGAGAGTATGCTGAAACACACACACAGGTCACGCTCGAGCTGTTTTTGTTTTTTGCTTTCAATTCTACGCACGCGGTATATCCAATTAGAATATAGTTACATTGTCGAAAATGTTTCAGATTTAGAAACATTTATGTTTGCCCACCATTAGTGTCACTCGATTAATAATTAACGGCGCGGCGTGTAGGCGGTAACAATACAAAATACGGTAAACGATATTTGCTACTCACAAAGTGTGATTAAATTAACCGAGTCATTGTATCAAGAAATATTTGCACCGTGGTGCTGCATATACAATATCGCACATGGTTATAACAATATCTATGTAACACACGTACCGGTTATCGAATAATATTCTTATTTTCAGAATATTTGAGAGTTTGATTTTAATCGTAATTTTCATTTAGTATTATGTTTTTTTTTTTTTTTTTTGCAATTTTTGTTAAATTCCTGTCAATACCAAATATCAATATTGGCGAATATAACTGTCTAATAAAAAAAGTTAGTTTTAACTTCATAACATTATAGTACTATATTATTAAATCAAGTGTAAAAATCCGTACGCGGCGTTTCATGTTGTAAATATCCACTTTACTCCGAAAAGACATCACGGGTATTGGGGAAATTGAGTTTCGACGAAACGATAAATCTTTTTTTTAGTTAAATGATTCAGAACGAAATTCTACTGCGATCTAGTGGAATTCATCATGTTGAATGTTTATGAAAAAAAAAAATTCTATCCATATTTTTTTTTTTTAATGTTATGATTATTCAAGTTTTTGGAATACGCTTATGTTAAATTTTTAGTTTATCTATTAATATGATTATAACAAGATTCGAAAATTGAATTAGACTGAAGCTTAAAAAAAAAAGATATTTTTTAGTTCCATTTGGAGCCCATAAATCGTCAAATATTTTAAATTTTTTTAAATTTTGTCATATCTCGATATCAGACGAACATTTTTATTTTCGATAATTTTAGGTTTATGACTAAACAGTTTTTTTTACGGTAAATATTGTCTAATTTACTTTATAAAGTATAAATACAGAGAAAAATAACTTATAATCTATGAATGGACTGATTTAAAATTTTGATGAAGTCCATTAACCAAAAAAAAATATTCATAGGTCAACAAAAAAAAAAAAAAAGAAGAGATAGAGAGAAAATGATAGAAATAAGAAGAAGAAAAAAGAGAGAAATAGAGAGAGGGGGAGAGAGAGAGCAAATAAACATATCGTTGTGAAACCAATAATTACTCCTTGCCTCTACTTGAAATATACAATGAATTTAAACGTATAATCGATGAATTGTTATGATAATATTATATTCATATAACACGCGTACCGAAGTCGATTATGTGTGAGTTTATATTATTATAGTATTGCGCGTAACACGTACAATTCGTCTGGCTCGCCGATTAAAAACAATCAGTGCACGCGTATGCGCCGTCAGTTCGGCGTTCGAACGTTTTGAAAAAGACGATTTTTCCCGGTAAAGTCGTGTAAATTGTTTTCCCGAACGCACCGTATTCGATTTTGATTGTTATTTTAATGACTACGCGCGCCCAACGACGAATTTAATTGTTTTTATGGAATATTTAGAAAACGCAATCAGCGCACGAATTCCACGAAACGCGCGCTCACGAACGTTTTTATAGTTTGCGCGCATAATAATTTAATCGAGCCCGAAAGAACGCGCGCATACCAGCGCTCGCGTCGGAAAAACCATTTCGTTTTGTCGTCGGTAAACTTTCACGCATGAACATAGTACGTACTTCTCATCACATGCTCGCGCGGATTGAACTCGCAGTGTTTTGTTGTAAGATTTGTATTACGAACACACACACGCACACACACACACACAAACACACACACAAACACACACACACACACACACACAAACACACACACACACACACACATTATATTATAATCACCCCATCAATAACACGCGTATTCGTTGTTTTACCAACATCCAGACGTGTGATTCTCTGTGGTTTAGGCGTTGTGGAAAGACGGATGAGGGGAGAGAGGCGATGAGGTACACAAAGGATATTTCCAATCACTTCTTACGCATCGTCGTTCGCGGCTTCTAACTCTGTGACAATAACGCCGTTTACAACCTATACGAGTATACGAGTGCCTACTGTTGTAGGCAGTATACTCGTATTTTTGCTACGTTGACACACCGTAGTTATTACTCGTATGTCAGTGTAGCAAAAACAATCATATTTATTGGTTACCGGCCCCGGAGAATGGGATTTACGATTGAACCGTTTGAGATAACGACGTTCTCTAAAACAACGTGCGATACTTGGTATTTTTTTTTTTTTCGAAAATAAAAATAAAAATCGATGTATCCTCAAATGACACTGTTTTTGAAATTATTTTCTTATAAGATCAGAGCTATCGAAAAATATTTGGCTGCCTTGTTCCACTATAAAAAATTTTGAAATTATGATGTTTTACTCGGAGTTATGTGCTTACTCAGTGTTGAAAGTATTGAATTAAATAGCTGTAAATTAATTCGGAAATAAAAACGAATATAAAAAAATAAATCACAGTTTATGAGTTTACGAACTAGTCTATTGTCAACCAAAATCGTATCATTGGAAACTCTTAAACGTAATTTTAAAACTACAAAATATTGAGTTAATCATTTGGAATTTCAATTAAATCAGCTATATTTAATGTGTCTTACAAAATTATAATAAGACGTATATTCCTTTACTTGGACACGCGCTCATCTTTTCAAACGTATAATCTAAAGCATAACGTCATCTGAGTATTGTGGAAAATCGTTATTTTTTAATTTTTTGTTCATTTTAAAATAATACGCTCTCTGAACTTCAATCTTAGTCGTACATTGTACCAGTTAATTTTCAATGAAAAGAAATTATGTTTAAAAATCGACGTCGGGCATTGCAGTGTATACCTATATTTTATTAAAAAAGAGTAGGGGGATTTGCCATTTACAATGTTAATTTAAAAATGAAAAATAAGTAGTTGATCCAGGATTTGTTAAAACTGGTGTAAAGACTGTTGTTTTTATTTCACGAGTATTCTCAAAAACAACTTGGATTCTTTCTGAATTCTCATTACCATGTGCCGTGCAAAAATAACATAAACACAACGTTTGCGCTCGTGACTACTTACTAGCAAAGTGAGAAATATACTTTTTTTTTATTACTGTTTTTTATTTAAGTGTAATAATTGTTTATCCAATGTCCTCTATTTCTTATAAAAATACCTATCAAGTTTTCGTGTAATATGAGTACCTACTCAAAACTTTTCTACGACTCTTTTTAAAGTCTATAGACAGCAAATTTTAACTAGTTAAAACTTTGAACAGGACATTTTCAAAACTTTTAGTAGTTTTCTCAAAAATCATAAAAAACTACCAAAAATTGTGAAGAAAATCGTAAAAGTTTATAGTTTTTTTACATTCGTTTTCCCTAAAAATATAGAGTAGAGTTATTTTATTGTAATTTCAGAATTAATGATCTTTGAACTTAAAAATGTCTACAGAGATTTCAGTTGCGACAAGTTATTTTTTTTTTTTTGACTAAGAACGCCGAAAGAGCATTAAAAAAAAAAAAAAAAAAAAAAAAAAAAAACCGGAAAGATAATTATGATGGAAGTTTATCCTTCGTTCCTTAGGTATCCGGACAAAATCACTGTGATGAGTGTGTTGAATTTTTAAGAAATAATAAATCGTTTTTTTAGTAAAACCTTTCTGTGGTATGCATTGGTGTCATAAATACGATTAACACATTTTAGTGTATGTAGTACAATATTATCGAGAGGGATTTATTTCCGAAAGCAAAAATCGTTTAATATATTGAAATCTTTATTCAGTAGTCATTTTCTATTTATAAAAGATTCACGACGAATGTTTATTTTTCCATTTATGTCCAGCCATTCGTACGTTGACATTGGAACGACTATTAATGCATTTTTATACACGTTTCAAACGAAAATGTAATGTAAACACAGTAGATTTTATCGTCATTTCTAATTGATTGTTTATAGAAATATCCAGACCTGCGCATTTTAAGATTCGCTACAATCAATCGGCAATCGAGTGAGTTCCATTGTATGTTTTCAAGTCTTCGTATAAATAACATTATATGAGACACTTAGTGCAAAAGTGGCCAATTCCACAAAAATTCAAAAATGAGATAACGATGGATTGTATTTCAGAATCGTTAAAATTTATAAATGCGAGATCGACCTATTTTTGTAAATATTTTTTTCAATAGATATCAGCACTATTTCGTTTTGTTGCATGGAACAATATTTGTTGTTGTTTCGCCAGAACCGCTCCTACGAATGTGGTGGTCGGCGGCTCTGACTCGCGTAATATAGGACCAGGTCACTAATATAAATATTCGAAATAAAAAAAAAATTAAGTACTTAGTTACAAATGCGTCTGATTTCGACGCGTAAAAATATATAGAAACCAAAACAGCACTCTATGGACGGCGTTGACGACGTGAACGCAAAACGACACACAACTTGAAAATTACGCCGGTATAAGACCGCAAACGCGGAAATAGAACGCGGGCAGATATGCCTAACACGCGGAGTCGTCCACAAAATTCGAGGCGTAGCTAAAACCATGAACCCGCAAAACTTCGCACGCGGAATGGATTCGCACGGGCGGAGCACGGTCAAACTCCCTTCGGTGGCAACGAAATACACTTGAGATGGTGCTAATAACAAGCACACGCACGTCGCACGGTAATGCCGGCACACGACCAAAAAAAACCGGGCGATACGTCACGAAAAAACGAGCACAACAACGGCCCGAGACGCGGAGACCCGCGCACGCACACACGGCGGAATACGAACGAACAAATTTCGTTCGTATAACACCGCGGGTCGGCCAAAGTAAAAACCGCGTGGCGACACAAAAACGCGACGACGACAATTTCGCGAAAGCGTAATCTGCACCGCGCGGTTGCGTAAGAACGAACAAAAAGCCGGTTGCGGGCCGGCTAGCACGATCGCCGCGAACAGTAGGGAGGGGGGGGAGACGCCAAGGAGCCCGTCGAAAGTTCGATACGGTCATGGAACAAACGATCAACGCCTCTGGCGCGATAATCAAAAAGTGGACGGTGTTTGAACAGTTGTACTCGTAATGATAATGCAACGCTGGCCTATTTACAGTTATTTTAAAAAGTAATTTATAATTGTGAATTTAAATCATATTAATATTGTTATTTTACATTTGTATTAAAATGTATTAAATAGATTTGTTTTTCAATATACTTATACATGCAGGGAGAATCGAATTGTAGGTTACCAGAACCCAGAACGTCGCGTTGTCATCATCGCGGTCCCAAAAAAGGTTTTCCATTAGCAACGTATAAAGATATGAACTATCACGTCGCGCGACAGTGATATGGAAGGGGAAGTTTGGGCGGCCACGTCTAGCCGCCGTCCGTTGCCGTACCGCGAACCTCGCCCACAGATACTTTTACTGTAAAAAGGTTTTTTATGAAAACTCATAGAAATGAAATTTTCTTGAAATTTTGACTAAGTCCATTGGATTCCTGAGGTCGAAAACACTATATTTATATGAAATATAAGAAAAATCGTTAGAGCCGTTTTCGAGATGGCATGACTTTCCAGTACATACAATTCCTTGCTCGTTTTATAGTATAAGATAGGTACTCAGTTTTTCTAAAATCTCCAAAACTAATTTACTCTCACTTTTGTTTTTGTGGAATAGGCCACTTTTGCGCTCAGTGCCTCATATAAGACAGGTAAACACGTTCGAAAAACAAGGCGTTTATTGTGGTTTGTTCTATTGTTTATAGAATTAAAAGACACACATTTTCATTAGCTGAGAAAAATCGCGATGAACGGTCGTATTTCGTTTTGAGTCTTGATCGCGTATCAACACGAGAGGGCGTCGTAACACTCGTAACCATTGTCGGTCGGAAGAAGCCGTCGGAAGTACGCCGGTCCTTATTAGGAACTCTCGACGGGCTTTCAGGTATCGCCTACAAGTCATTCCAGAAGTGAAATAAATAAAATTGTACAAAGTTTGGACCGGCAGGAAGAGAGCGCGTAAACGTTTTCCAAAAGTTTCACGGTCTTTCCTGCGCCACATCGACCGAACGTTGTTGCGATACCTCGGTTACGCTGGCGAGTGGACGAGACCGTAATTCGATTGTTCCGAGTCGACGTCCAAAGCTGCGCAACGTTGAATTTTGTTTTCGATTAGCCGCGGCGTAGTTATCGTAATCGGACTATCGTGCCTTCGTCGTCGGGCGAAACCGCGAACGAATTTACACTCAAAACCGCACGACGTGCCGTTAGGTTCCGGTCGAATCGTGGTCGAATCGTGTTATCGCGTTATCGTTTCTATTCCGACAAAGCGATTTGTTCGTAATTGATTGGATAATTCGATAAAGTGTAATATCGTTCGAACGAATCGACCGCCCGTACCTCTTATCCGCGGCACTGGACGGAATGAATAAATTTAACGTATACACCGTCTCGGATTAGATAATCAATTTACACCGACGGTCAAGAAGTTATAAATGTATAAAAGTTCGGCTAGAACTAGAAAAATATACCTACAAAAGTTTATACACCGTGTACGGAGGTTTTTTTTTTTTTTAATAAAGAGTTGACGTTCCGGTCGAAAAACGTTCAACGGGCCAATGCGGGGTGAATGCAGGAAATAACGCGCTAGCAAAAGTAGCAGATACCACTCGCACGAGTGTGCGCGCGCACACATACACATACTGTTAAATAACAGTAAATAAATAAAAAACTCGCCAACACCGATTCTTTATGAAACATTTGATGACTATAAGATACGATTTTCAGCACTTATGCGTGATGCTATAAAAAAAAAAAAAAAACATCATTGTAAAACCATAAGATCCTTCGCTTCACTCAGAATCTAAAAGGGTTGTTTTCCAATTAATACATATTAGAGCTATTCAGCTATATTATGTAATAAAGATGAGAAAACACGTTTTAATTAGGTAGTATATCTATTCTATTCTATGAAAACATTGAAAACATAAATAATTTTTAAGCACAAAGTGCCCAATGCCTACGTTTTTTTATGTTACTTTTAGTTCTATGGTGTTTAATTTTTACTAAATTTATAATGTATAAATAAAGGTGATACCTAAATATAGCCCGAACCAAATTATATACACTTATACAGTTATACTTATACATAAAACATACTTACTATTCATTTTTAACCCTTGCATTTGTGAATGTTATCTATACATTTATTTTTTACAAAACAATAATATTTATCTGTTACAGATTTTACTTTTTTTTTCTCAAAATTATTTAAGAAATGATATTATCATAATACGTACAAAAAATACAATATCAGACAGGTATCTAAATTGTAACTAGACACTTAAGATTTATTTTGCAAATTACAATTTACATCACAAGACAAGAAAAAATAAATAAATAATCATTACGAAATAACGAACTATTATCAAGTAAATAAAATTCATCTAGCTCCAAAAATCATTAATAGTTACAACCACGGTCTTAGAAGATATCTTGTAAGACCGTGGTTACAAACCTAAAATTTATAAAACTCAATATGTTTTATTATTTGGTATCTGGTATAAAACATGGAGCCTTCACAATACGCCGTGTCACATAGGTAACAAAATAATTATTAGTTTATATTATGGTCAAACTGTAAGTCTATAATCAAGGAATGATAGAATCTGATTGATAACATTTCACTAATATACATATCATCATATTATTATTTACCAACATCATGTCATGTATTTAAAAAAAAATTTATATTTCATAATTTCATTGAAATATTTCAAATTAAGAACCCTAGTCACTAGTATTGACAAAAAGAAAAAAAAATCGAAAGAAAATAAATCGATACGGGTCCGGTTTTAATGTAGTGAAAACTCTAGCGGAGCGTTGTTAAATAAATCGAACGACGTCGACGACGAAGACGATAATTCTCGAAATCCCGAGACCTGCATAACGTACACACAGGTATGGACGGGCGGAGGGGCGGGTGTGTTAATACGGTCGGCGGGACGGCGAAATTACGCGCGGCCCGGGTCCGACTCGTTATTCCTCCGCCGCCGCCACCGCCGCCGCGTCCGTCTGGAAAAACGACCACGTCGACGGCGAAGGAAGCCGCGGTCGGCCGCCAATCGTTTTTTCCGATGAATAATATACGAATAACCGCCGAAAACCTGGGGCCATAAATATCCATTATCCACTTAAATTGCGTTTCGGAGAGCGCGCGCCGCACCGCCACGCGGTGGCATTATCAACCGCGGAAACGCGTACGCACCGCGTGCGTGCTAGCTATATTCGAAACGAAATAAAATAAATTCGAAAAAAAAAAGGTGAAAACGTTTAAATAAATCTATTCGGATGGAGAAAAAAAATCGCACGTTCGTAAATAATCTTTATACGCGCGTAAACGGAATTCGAATCACTGCGTATTAGGCGCACCATCCCACGATAGGGACCTCGCGTGAAATAATAATAATAATAATAAAGTAAAGATAACTACTACGTAAACGCATTACAGTTATTCATACGTTTCGTAATACGTTACGAAATTCACGTACGCGAGCAAATAAATAAAAACGCCATCGCGTCATACATCGGTGCCCTTCCCCGTCGTGGCTGAATCGTACGCGTTGTCGTTACGTACCCGGTACACGTTCGACGATAAGAGAAATAATAACGGGCTCGAACCGACGCGACGGCGTTTTTTTCTTTTTTGTCTTTCGACGGCGTTTTAACATTTACCGCGCGCCCTCGCGCAAGTTATCACAAGTCGTTTTTATCGACTTCACCGTCAAAATCGTCATTTTTGGACACACAAACTCCAAGCGTCACGTTTTGTATTTTTCCGGAACGCGATTTTTCTCGAAACCCGAACCGACATCCTGTCACAATGGGTTTCGTTTTCTCGTAGATCATCGACGGTTATCATTTTGATGTTGCTCAGAATCGTTTTCCGAAAACTCACATCTATCGTTGGTGTTGAACTCGAAATGGTATAAAACCAAAAGTCTTTACTCGCATCAACGTCTTCTTGTCGGAAGACCGAAGAGACGACGACGGAAAAAACTTCAACGCGACCGTCTCACTAGTTTTTAACTCTTATCATACTCTTGAAGTTTTTCTAGCAGCGTAAATCTGACTTCGCCGTTTTAATCGTTTTTCGGACACACAAACTCGAAGGATTGCGTTTCGAATTTTTCCTGAACTGGTTTCTTCTCGAAACCTGAATCGACAGCTTGTCGCTTCATGGTGTTTTTTCGTAGATCATCGTAAGTTATTATTGGGGTTTTGTTCAGAACCGTTTTCAAAACAAACATGTATCGTTGGTGTTGAACTTGAAATGATATAAAACCAAAAGTCTTTACTCGCACCACCGTCTTCTTATCGGAGAACCAAAGAGACGACGGACGAACTTCACGTGACCGTCCCACTAGCTTTTATTGCGTGTATAGAATATGACACACTCGATGTTTTTTCAGAAGCAAGAAACTTGTCGTACTACACACGATTTTAATCGTTGACCATTTCGATTCCGTACTTTTTTTTTTATATAAAATATTGATTTAATATTTCATTAATGTAGTCAACGATATTGATATTAGTTCGTTTGGAATATTATAATATGACGAAAGTCAACAATGGTGTTTCGAGGCACGGTTCCGAAGACTTGGACCAATAAACGTGTATTCGGATTCGATATCGTAACCCACGCAACAACGGACGTTACAAAATACTGACTTAGGGGTCGTAGCGTTTGACACGGCACAGGGTGGTCAGACAAACGGTAACGGCGCAGCCGGGTTCAGGGATGGTTTCGAGGAGTAATACGACGACGGTGGAGTGTTAACGGTGACTAATCGCGACGTTTGCGGTCAAACCGACTGCGGCCCGGGTGGTCACCAGGGGTCCGCAGGGCTCGTTTGACCCGATGTCAGCCTACCCGCTGCAGTAGTACGACCGTAGCGACGGGTTTTCACTCGCGACAGTTCCGCTTTCGTGCGACCGAGACCCGAGCTGGAAATCTGTCTAGGCGGAAAAAAACTCGATCACGTAGAGACGTACTATAGTCGCGTCTTGACGGGGAATGTTTTTTTTGAAAGATTATAATTTTTTTTTCCACGCGTTCCACTAGAGTCGCGGAACGTGCGTATCTTTTTACAATCACATAATATTATCTAACAATAAACGACCACACTCGAATAAGCCGTCTTCTAAAACGCTAGTTGGTCAGTCGTCGTTTTCCACTCGATCAAGTGTTTATACTCGTTAATAATGACAGAAAGTTTATACATAATAATTGTAAAAAACAAAGTGACGTTTTAAAAAGACTTTAATTTTTGTCGTCAGTCATAACTTTCGAAAAGATTATAAAAGTTAATTTCGTAAAATACGTTTTACTTCGTTGTGTCCAAATGTATTGATTCGTAACGTTCTTGGGCGCACGCAACTACTTCAACGTTTCTAATTTTATTAAGAGTAAACAAGGTCTTTCAATATAGTCACAAATACGGCATATAGGCGCATACACAGTCCACCCTCCTCAGCACGAGCGTGTTTGTTTGTGGATCGTATAATATATCTTACACTTGAATGGGCTGGAATTTTCACAAACGACTCGTCTGGAGCATAGTACATGCGATGTAAGTGTGTAAATAAATTCGCATACTTCAATGGCATTTTCCGATTAGTCTTACACTTTATCCCCATGTATCGGTCCTTAAAAAACCATATTTCGTTGAAAACACTCATATTTTTCTGCTGGTTTTCAAAAATATTTGTGTTTCTTTGCGAAATTCTTTTAGTCGTCCTTCTCTCTCTCTCTCTCTCTCTGTATCTCTCTCTGTCTCTCTAAAAAACAAAAAAAAAACAACCTAAAAGTAAAGCATCGTCGTGGAACCGATAAATTTCTTACTTCTGTCCGAAATCTGAAATTGACATTTTTACGAATCTCAAAGTTTCCCCTAAATAGTATGGCAAACTTTTTTTCCTTTCATTTATTTATTTCTTTTTTTTTTACCCATCGTCCGTCTTCATAATATACGTACGCTTGATTACAACTTCACGGGAAATTATTGATGTATGAGCTTTTCATTTTAGATCAGACATTAATTTAACTCCTGTGCGCAATGAGAGGGAATTAGTGGAGTATTTTTAAATAATTGTGTGTATAGATTATATAACATAAATAATATATGTTTTTCATTTCAGAAAATTTAATGAAAAACTTATACTTATATATAATATATATATATACTTATATCGGACGGCGTAAAACAATAAAAACTTAGGTAATTTAAAATTTATGAAAATATTATACTGTGACGTTTTTTGGAATGAATAATGTAAAAGATATGTTGAGAGTTCAAAATAAAATTCACAAGATCAAAATAATATACGTATTACGTTGAATAAAATAACTATGAAAAGTGTCTGCATGATTCGAATTTCTTATCACGCTGTGTTTTAAGTGATTAGAGTTTTTTTTTTTTTTTTATATGGTTTTCATTAATTTTTTATTTGTAAGTCTCCATTTAAGTTTTAGATTCACACATTCGTGCCTTGAATTACGCTGGAAAATCGAAAAGTTCGTGAAATAATTTAAAATTCATTCGTTCTAAGATCTAAAAGATGATATAAATAGATTTATGGGCACAACACTCAATGTTGAAGTTGAAGGATCGATCACGTGTCACCAGTCGACATTGTCTAATAAATTTGTAAAACCATACTGTTCGAGTGACGGGTCAATGTGTACGGTTGACGATGCGAGTACACGTGTTTTGTTTATTCTCGTAAACTCAGTGGTATTCCGTAAGCCCATTTAACCGTCGTGTTTACACGAGCTCCAGAGTAGCGGTCGTACACGATTTTTGCACCAGTTTTTCACAAATAGAATAGATTCCTCGTGAACAGTAATCAAATTCGATTCGGAATCGTTTTCCGCGAACCGTACGAACAACAAAGCAGCCGATACGACACAGACGATCGCGCGGCCACGGCACAAACGAGGCGATGCCGGCGGCGCTTTTAAATGCGATTTCATCAGACGGTACGTTTAAACTCGATTAGAAAAATTCGGGAACAGAGATTTAGTTAGGCCAAGGAATTCCAGTGTTTATTGAAATACATTCGAGTTTCAATTGTTTCGCCGAGTTCCCGTTGTATTACACGAGCGATGTCAAAATCCACGAAAGTAATGAAATTCCACCGCCGCCGCCGCCGCCGCGCCGTTGACGACGACTACGACGACGAGGACGACCGGGCGAGAGAGACTGGCTAAAGAAGAAATTCGAAATCGCTATAGCGCAATAACTTCTGAATGAATAAACCTTAAACGCGATCCGTAAACATCCACCGCGCCCGCCGTCACGACAAAACAGTAAATTAAAGTCGGGACGACGAAAAATCGTCTTCGTGCCCTTAAAAAACCGAATGTCGAATTCCGAAAGTAGGATCGTCCGTGCAATGTTTATTTTCATTAAGGCGTAAAATGCATACTTTTATTTTTTGCGTTGACCTCGCCGTTTGTGTCGGACACGGTATATTCATAATATTATGTTCGTGCTTATAAATACAAACGTCGTTCGAAACGGCCGATGCAGCGGGCGAGATGAAAATAAAAACAAATTGATGTCAAATAATTACTAAGGGTAACAAGTCAAAACGTTTTGTTGCCAAAAATGTCAAATTTCAGAAAACACATTTTTCTGTTTCACCCATATTTTAAGTTTTTTCACTATGGTTTTTTTATCGTTTCATGTTTAAAATAATACGAAAAAAATGTTCAACGTGGGAACTAACACGTTTTGACATGTTTTGGAAATAACACATTTTGAAAGAAATTAAGGTTGGAAATACCACGTTTTGAAAAAACTCTTTAAAAAAACTTTTTAAGCCTTATGTTATGCCTTAAAAATGGACATAAGAAAAAATGAATTCCTTGATTGTTTTACCATATGAATCGATATTTATCTCGATTTCGTCAATTTTGGCAATGACACGTTTTGACTTGTTACCCTTCATACTGCTTTTGGGAAACTGGAACGCGCGAGTGACGACGGCATGTTTGTATGTAAAAGAATCGCGATTCCAGGCACGAAAACGATTTTTCCAATCGCGTTTATTAATATCGCATTGCCGCGCCGTGCGCCGCCACAGGACGGGGACGTGTAAATATACCCCTGAGATGGTTTGTTGTCTTGAATAATCGAAAACCTGAATTATTATTAAAAAAAAAATTCCGGGATAAAGAGATTCGTCGAAGTCGTGAATCGTCGTCGTCTCGTCAAAACGTCGAAACGCTCGCGTGCTGAACTCCGTGTAGTCTCCTAAACTAAAGCACTTCAAACGTTTCTCGTTTTTTCTCGTTAAAACCAAAAACGTATCAATCGTCGTGACGAACCTACGTGCGCTCAGCACCCACGTGATCGACCTACCGATCGGAACGCGGCGTCTACTAGCCAGGTAAAACTATAAAATTATATGTATAATATATTCTTATATATTTATGTAAAATTATTATTTTCGTCTCGTGTTGTGATAAATCACGACGCGTCATCTTACTCGGTCGTTTGTTTTCCTTTTCTTCTCGGATCTCCGGCGTAAAATGTATACAAAAAATGAAGATTAAATAGTATATATTCGACGCTATAGACGATTACGGCGATTTAACATCACCCAAACATTTCGGAGCTCGACACGACGTCGGTTCGCTTTGAGTAGACGTCACGTGTCGTATGACCGTATAACCCACGTACCGTTATGAAGAATCAATAAAACACGGTAGAACAACATTCACGTCGTCGTTGGCTTTGAAACCGATCGAACGTCCGTCCGAGGTTAAGCTGTCGAGGAATTCGTTTGTTTTTGCACGTCGGTTTTTTTTTTTAGACGCGACCATTAAACTTTTCAGGCGAGCCACGAGCGTCGGCGAACCGTAGCTTGAGTTCCACGTTTGACGGTGAATTCACCCAGGGTGGAGGGAAAAAAAAGGAAGCGTAGTGCAAACCCAACGTACACGGACACGGCTGACGTAGATCGGATCCGCTCTATTATCTACGACAGTGGTTCTTAACCATCATAGGGTCGCGACCCAATTTTGGGTAGCCAAAAATTTTAAATGGGTCGGCTAAAATTTAAAACGTTGGTATAATATTTTCATTTTCGCGTCTTATAAATAATAAATGAAACCGTTTTCGTAAATTCACAGTATTGATAATTCTTACAAAGAATCTTATCAAATTTACATGAATTATCTTTATTAAATGAGAGCCAACTATTGGAATTATCGTCAGCTAAATTATTAGAACAATCTATTAATACTAAAAATTTTAACCAATTTTGGATAACTTTAAACAATGAGTACCCTAATCTTTACGAAGAAGCATTAAAGAAATCAGTTCCTTTCGCAACGACATATTTATGCGAATCCGAATTTTCGACATTGGCTGCAATCAAAACCAAATAAAGAAATAAGCTTGATGTTGAACCCACGATGCGTATTTCACTTACTAACTCCACAAAAGCTCTAATTGATTCATTGGCGAAGCAACATCAAGAAGGACCAAGGAAGTCATTAAAATACCCTCATTATTAAAAAAAAAACATTTTTATAAAAAATTATTTAAAAAAATATGTACAGTACAATAATTATTAAAAGAAATGTTTATTTTCAAATATAATGTAATTAATATTATGACCTGTTATTAGTAAAAGTAATATGAGTAAAATAATTTATTAAACTAAGAGTACCCAAATAGTTACTTTTTATTCCACCATTGAACATTATTTATAAAAAGATCGCATGAAAAATTTGGTAATTATATATTGGGTCGCCACTACACAAAGGTTAAGGACCACTGTTCTACGACACGGAATCGGTTGTGCCGAACGCGAACTCGCCGTGTCGTACACACATCGGGCAAGACACGACGTCGATTTTTTCCTCTTTATTTTTCGTACGCGTATAGTGGACGCGTGTCACGTGAATTTCTCACCACCATGACATGTCGGATTTTAAGGTAAAAAAAAAAAAAAAAAACCGGAAAACCACGCACACGGATCACGAGACGTAGGCGGATAAAACGGAAATAAACGCGCGCTGTAAAACATAGGGTAAGGTTAGGGTTAGGTTAGTAAGGTGGGGCAAATCCGACCTAGTAAATGATTTTGGCTATAAAATGCTTATTTTACATCGGATCAAGTCTTGATATATACCAAATTAAAGGCTAGACTTTTGCGCAACTTTCTATGCATTATAATTCATACCATTGACAAATTTTTAGATACAAGCGTTTTACAAAAAAATTCATTTTTACTTTTTTCAAAAATTATTGGGTAAACCCGACCGCCTATGTTTTTGGTCGATTCAGTACAGATATAACTTACATATAATGGTTTTACAAAAACCGAAAACCTAAAAAAAAAATAATAATAATAGTAAATATGTATGTATATAAAATAATAATACCGCGTCGAATTCCGTACCGGACGAGACGACACTGTAACGATACGACAACAATAATACGAGGGAGAAAAAATACTACGGATTATTTCACGGAGAAATTCGACGTTGTATTTTTTTTCTCTCGCTCTCTCTTTCTCTCTGTTTCTCGTAGCCTTCGCTAATTGAAAAAGTCAAACGTCACGACGTACACTACTGCTCGCGAGACCCGTACGCCACGCGTGTGCACAGTCGTATACGGTCTTATTGTATTTTATTCGACATTATATCACACTTACGTATCGTCGTCGTCGTCGGCGACCACGCACTCGGCGCAGAGCGCGCGTGATATCGATTCGAAGGCGGCACACCGGTGTCGTCGTGCGGTGGCGAATCCGGAGCGTCTCGATAGTGCGAATGCGAAGGAAAAGAAGAAAATGGGAAAAAAATCGCGAAAACGCGACGGTCCGCGCGCGTAAACGAAACCGTGCGTTCGGTATTATCGTTTTTATTATTTTTCCACTGTCTCGAGCGAAACGAGCCGGAATTTATCGATTTCACCGCGACGTATTCGGGTTTTCCTCTTTATCTCTCTCTCTCTCTTTATCCGTCTCCTTGTCGTCGATTTTCCAAGCGGACGGAATGCCTCGCGACTGCGGAGGCGCTAGTCATTCGCACCGCAAACGGATTATTTGAAATCCGACGACACGCGCGACGGGGGCGATACCGGCCAATGCCGTCGCCGCGGCGTGCGTTGGGGCGCGACGCGGTATTTTCGGATGGAATTTCGCGTGGTAGTTTTACAAAAGCGAGTAAAATCGCTCACGCCGGACGAACGGGAGGCGACGACGTTCGTGACAGTCGACATTGCGGAGGTGTGTCGATAAATTCTCGCGCGGCGACGACGACACGTGACGTTATAGTTTTTTCAACGCGAGCGCCGCCGACACACACCGTGATCGATTTCTTCGTGATTTCGTGAGAAAACATAAATAAAATACCTCCAGTCAGGAGACGGACGATTTCGTCCGAGGGGAGTTTTATGTTACGTGGAAAACCGTAGAGATGTAAAATTTACGTAATTTTTTTTTTTTTTTTTTGTAATTTACCGAGGAAAATTTACTTAAATTTTCCGTAAATTCTTCATATTAGTATCTCCAGTGCCGCAACTAGATATTTCGAGCCCTAGGACAAAAGATTATTTAGGGGCCACTATCTATCATCACTCTACCAGGGTTTAAATTAGTGAACGAATTTATTGGAGTCGGTTAGATAAAATTCAACAAACAAACATAATCTTTATTAAAAAGTATTTCATACGGGTAAAACATACATTTTAGTAAAGAACAACACTTTTTAATATCCATCATATTAATTTATTATGAATAAAAACACATGAAAGAATAAGTTCATTATAATAGAATAAAATTATACATTTTATAAAAATAAAATGATGTTAATATTTCAAACAAATTTAACGATTTAATCAAACGATAATAGAAAATCAATGCCGGACTATAATTTTCAGTCATCAATATTTTGATAATTACTGTAACAGTGTAATAGTACAAACATTTATAAAATTAATTTTATCTTAAACGGTATACACGGTTGTCACAAATTTTCACAATACAGTAGGTATTGCTGGGTATATAAAAATAAAAAAATTGTAAAAATTATAAATAGGGGCCACAAAATATGAATGGAGGCCGTTCGCCGGTGCATTGCCCCGGCTGCTCGGGTGGATGTTGTGGCACTGAGTATCTCGTAGTAGTGATGGCCAACGATTTTCAATATCGATATTGTCTATTTTTTCTCGATATCGTATGACGATATGTCGATATTTTCGATATATCGATTCTATAAAATTATCGCACAATGCACAAAACACGTACCTACTATGTTTACGAACGAATAATCGGAACTAAATTGAATGTACAGGAATTATCTACCAACTGGCACCAAGTACAGTTGTTTCAATAAAAATAAAAGATAAAAATATATATAGTTTAATATTTATAATACCACCTGTTATCTAATAGCTATAATAAAATAGATAATCCATTGTACACTAATAGCTAAATACTTATTTACGATATCGGTTTATATCGGTAAAATTTAAGTATATATCGATATCGTTGGCCATCACTACCTCGTAGTGTATTATACTATTATTGACATTTGTTTGTTTTTTTTAATTTTTTAAATTAAAATATATGACGTATATTAAAGATTCACCTATAAAATGAATTGTAAATTAATCAAATCAGATTCATTGGGTACTTTGAAAAAACATCAAAAAAAAAAAAAAAAAAACAAAACACAACAAAATAAAATCTAGTCTTTTAGTTTTATTTGTCTTTTTCTCGAGATATAAATGGAATGGTTGACGATTTTAGTTTTATAATATCAACTGTTCATTTCGACTGTTATGTTATGAATATTCTCCTAGTTAAGACGTTTAATTTGAGGTGTCACAAAAAAAATATTTACTGGCAAAAAAAATAATTGGTAAATTTACAGGTAATTTACCTAACCGGTAAATTTACGCAAAAAAATGTACCGAGCTTATATCTCTAGAAAACCGTCATGCAAATCCGTACGTTGTCGTAGACACACAGGCAAAAATCACCCGACTTCACCGATATTTCTCTTGTTGCTTGTTAATATGGTTTCATGTTTTCAGCACTAGGCTCGTGTACGAACGTCACCCCGATGATGGGGGACGGAGTGGCCGAGTGGACTCAGGTGGCGGTTACGACGCGTACCGTCGCCGGTTCGAACCCGGCCTCGGGCAGTCTCTCTAACTTGGACAAGAAACAACTCTCTTCGGAGAGAGACTGCCATCCCCCACTCCGGGGCATGGTAGAAACCTACGGGTGCCGCAATAGAAATTCTGCCAAACCGGCATCCGAACTGTAGACCCTAGGGTCTACACTCCCGGATAACCATGCCATACGAAAAAAAAAACCCCAAGGATGGTACAGAATCCTAAAACGGCGCTTATTAAAAAAGCATTAGTTAATTTTACTCGTACGAGCAGGGCGGGTGTGACGTGCGTAGTCGTGTCCAGTAACTTAAAAAAAATTGTAGCGGTACACGCACGTGTCGTCGTTGCCACGTGGTCGATTCAAACGAGACGTTTTATCGTACGTCAACATCGAAATAGTTTTCAATGATTTATAAATTGAGCTATGTGTTTATTTGTTTTTAACCAGTGGTTCTTAACCGGTGTTCCACGGAACACAGGTGATCCGTGGATTTAGTATAAGTGCTCCGCCAACAGTTTAAAATCAGTGAAAAATAATCCATAAAGTAAATTAAATGTTCCGCATAAAATATTATAAAATGTTAAGTGTTCCGTCGTTCGAGAAAGGTTAAGACCACTGGCAGAAACACTAGATGTCTTACACAATGTCGTTTTTGGAAATTTGTATAGTTAGTTTGTAAAATTGTATTATTGCTCGGGGTTTTCGTGACATCCCAAGACGGTCTTCGAACATTGTCCATCGACAAATGCACTCCTTATATTATTTTTTTATAAAGATTGTAATTTACACTTTATTTATGAATAATAAAAACAAAACAGAAAACACATTTATCACTCGCGCCTCGTTTGAGAACATTTACCATTTTAGTTACGTAGATTTGAATAAAGTAAGTTTTATTAAGTATTTGACGTATTATACGAATAACATTTCATTTCATATTCCTACACGCGCATTTCGTGTAGAAACTTGCAGAAAATTAGCATGGTCGTAAGTAGTCGTCTCCACTGGTTAGTTTTAATATACCGTTCGGTGCAAAAACTTTTTTATTTTTTAAACAATCGTTTAATCTCACGAAATTATATTTTATATTTTTATTTGGGTTTAATTTTTCAAACATGTGATGTATTCGCTAGAGTAAAACAAGAATTAACGAAGTGGATAATACTCGAGGTGTAAAACATTATTGAATATAACATATGCATTAGATAATATTAGATTTTTCGGTATAATTTAAATCCCCCCGATTCAAAATATTTTCTTCGAATATAACCGATATGAAATATTTTCACAGTGCAATATTACAAAGATAAAAGAGGTAAATTAAAATTAGGCGGATACTAATTAATTAACTATCGACTATTTCACTCGCATTTCTGACGTCTGTAGTGAACGAACATGGATTTAAGATGCCGAAAAAAAAATCTTTGGTTCCTTTATTGATTGGATGTACAAAAGAAAACGTTATTAAAAAACGATCACACGATATGACGTATTATTCCTCGGTAATTATAAGTTGATGAATTATAAATGTTGGCGTTGAATACAGTGAATTATTAAGGTGCGATTTATCGTATATTTCCCTCAGCGTTTTTATTTTCCTCGGCTTTCTCCGAATTCCTATGCGTCGCAAATGACGTGTTATTTACTTCAGAAAGTTCCAGAAGGTTATGATTTATGATCTCCTGATATATATATAAAAAATAAATAAAAAATAATAATAAATATAAAAAAAATGCTTCTTCCTTTTTTTTTTTTTTTTTTTTGTTACTCAATTGAGTTGATTTTTAGTCAAAACTTGTTTCTGCTCTTTTATGATATTTTATCACCTGTCAATTTGCTTAAAAATGTCGTCTGCAGTGCGAAGTGAAATATAAATGAAAAAATACAAAAGTGACAGACGTAGCAACATAATTAAATGTGTAATATCAGACGACAAGGATAATTTTCGTCAATTTTTATTTTATTTTCATGCCCTGAACGTTATACGTACACTCGTGCGGATGAAAATACGCATATTATTGGCAACTGATTTATTATTATTATTATTATTTTTTTTTTTACGATTTTTTAAATAAGTTGAATTATTATTTGCAGAAATAACGAAATATTATTAGCTGTAAAACAACTCACACCGTGATGTGCCCGTTGAATATAAATTAAAAACACTAATTTATTACGTTGAAAACATTTTAATTGTATTTCATGCACAACAATGTCTTTACACCTGACACACAAAACGAATTCCAATCTATTAAGTTCTAGAACTAAAAACGTAAGAATAAACAAATATATTATACTAAATCGAAATAATGCATTTAAATGGTTTTATTCGCATAGAATACAGTTTTCACGGATAAACAATCGTAATTTATAACAGCGAGATAAAAAAAAAAGACCATTTACGTATATATTTCCATGTGCTCGATCGAATGAATTATTTAATCAACATTTACGAAGGAAATTACACTACTCGGTATTAATTTCGAAAACACCACGAGCCACGAAGATCCTTTTTTTACGTTTTATCGTAATAATATTCTAATTTATTAATCTGGTACATTTGTCCACGGACGCTTTGCGAATTCGTCTACTTAGTCTAATTAAACTTGTTCACCGTTACATTCCCTCAAAGTAAAACAGTTCGATAAACCGTAATAGATGCATAAACCGATTGCGATAGCCGAAAAATGCTAACTGAAACACATTATCGTGTGGAATATAAAAACCGTTCGAATGTTAATAATGTCAACGATATTAAATCTCCATTTTGTCGATTGGATCCGTGAAAAATAATTAACAGGAGTAACTTTCATTACCATCAACTACCTACGCGGCGGAAACGGGAAATTATGCCGTGAGATTTACGTGAAAACTTGACCGAAAGTTTTCCAGACCTACATTAGAGTATTAGACTCGACGTATTATACAACACGTGGGTATGCAGTGAGAAAATTGTATACATGCGAGTTTATTTTCAATTTTCGAACGTCTCAAAAGCCGTGTTTCATCGACGATGTTCTTTGAAAACTCTAGGGACATTTATTTTTAATGTTTTTTTTTTCAAATCCACGCGTCCACTCGTATTGATTTATAAATTTTGAACCGGAAAAGCTGAATATTATCATTGGTTTCACCCTAAATACAAACTTTTGAATCTCTGAATTTTTAATCAAAGCTAAACAATTATTTGATAATTACGTAGTTTAAAGTTTTTCGACGATTCCGTGTAATATTTAAAATCGAATTCACTGACACACAGCCCTATGTGTTTGTGAAACTTTCTAAACCACACAAAATAATCGTACATCAAGGTTTACTTTCATTTATTTAGCGGCCGTCGAATAATAATTATCAGTTGTCAGAGCGTCAAATAATTATGTCTATACACAGACGATTACAGTTTTTACGGATCGTTATTATTTGTTTGGCATACAACTATGACAGGCCATTCTTTAAAGCACTACCGATTTTTGTATTTAAAGTTTTAAACAAACTTTTTTGCAATTTATCTGACGAACAAAGCATCGGGCTCGTCAACACTGTGGGAGTCCGAGCGTGATAACTGTCTTCAACTCACTCGAGGACCAAATGCTTTTTTTTAAACGCAAAGCAAAACCGACCTTCGAGTAGTGTAACCATAATTTACTCAATTTTTCCTTTGAAATGTCTTTTTTACGAAAACTCTGAACAATTCAGTAACCAAACGAATCAATTTGACAAGTAATTAGAGCGAATCAGAAGTGGTGACGCGGTGTGAGCGAGGGGTGGTACGTTTTCCAATTTTGCACGGAGAATTGAAATCTGCTGTCAAACCTGTGGTCGACGCATTCCCGATATTGCGTTTCACATACAAACATCAAAGATCTATTTTTTATATATTTATTTTTATTATTGTTATTACTTTTATAAAATCCTCGTGTTTTTCAATAACATTATATTGAAATAAAATTCGGCGTTTTTTGATGAACTCCCTGTATTTCATACTATGTGTACGATCGGAAACATTTATTACAAAGACGCAGACCCTGTGTGTGTGTGTGTGTGTGTGTGTGTGTGTGTGTGTGTGTGTGTGCGTGCGTGTGCGCGCACAAGACGTTCGGTTCGGTTCTATTCAGCAGGAAACGCGTTAACGGGCTCCGCGTATACGGCTATATTTCCTCGGGCACAATATTACGCACAAATGGAATTCGGCGCGTGCGATACTTGCAAGGTAAACATAAATAAAGTCTCTACATGTACCATTTATTTTAAAGTTTTCCATTTGTATCTCCGCTCGCCATCTATTAAAACCCCTTTTTTTCTCCTTCGTCTTGCTCGTGCGCCCGTCGCGGACTACCGCGAATAATTCGACCTACTTAACGATCCAAACCCATTGAAGCAGTCACCAAATAGAAAAGTAAAATAGCTTTTCTCACACCGACATCCGTTTTTTTTCTTCTTTTTTCTCATTTTTTCTATTCGCATCAGACAAACTATTCACTGTTATCTTCGTCATTTTAATACTTACTCCGACGTCGTATGACTGCCGTGCAGATCACGCGAACACGTTGCATTCTGAGATATACAAGCTATTTTCACGGACATATCACAAACCGTTAAATTTATCTTCGGTAAGTATCTCAGGGGTAGGGAAGTGATAATTTATTCGTATAAATCATACACTACACAGCCGTTTTTATTTATTTTTACTTTTTGTACTGCATATAATATTGTATCGTGCCAGGAAAAAAATTGTTTTCTTATGCATCTAGTTCGAAGTAACTGTCACGATTGAAAACAGTAATGACGCGTCAAATAATATGCAGTCACCAAAACGTTTGATTGGTTATTTATTTTATTATTATTATTATTTGAAATTTACGATTTTGGATAAAAGCAAACGAATCTACTAAAATTCTTCGAGTAAAAAGCATTCTAATAATATGTTCTTCTAGTTCCTACATTCCTTACAAAGTTCTCGTATTCAAATATTAGTTGAGTGTACAACTTATTGTCACATTTTGTGTCTGTGTACATTGTACGTATTGTTATGTTCAACATTTTCGAACGAAATAATTCGATTTAAAACAAGTACCGTGAAAAAATACCCGTCGTCCCATCCAGCCGAAAACACTGCGGTGATTTTTTCTCCGTATTTACCTTTCTTTTTAAATCAAATTTCTCACCGTCAATAACGTCAATTTGTATTTATTTTGTCGTTAAAAATTAGATTTGCCCATCGATTTCACTAAGACGTTTTTTTTTTTTTTTTTTCACCGACTCAACATTAATTCGTCTCTCTGCTGCCAGACACCGCGTTTCGGCTTTTTGAATTCCGTCGCAACGTCTACGATTTTCTAATACGCTCAAGTGCTGCGTTCAGATTACAGTCTTTTCGCATTATGACCGATCCGACCAATTTATATTCTAATTCGTTATCCGCCCGCCCCGTCCGTTATTACTGCAATGCCGTTATTATACAATATAATAATATACATTTCCCGAAACGCAATCTTTTTACGGACACCGTTTCACTATTGTCAAGACGTATCGGCTTGATATATTACGCGCGTTCTCGTATAAACACTGTTGTATAAACACGCACGCGATATTATGCACCAGTCGCCGTTTGTAAATGCACAAGACGTTCATTCGACTCTATTCGTATCGTTCTGGAAATTTATTATAACGGCGACGATACGAGCCCCCGTACGAGACGAGCGCATAAAATAGATTATGATATAATGGTCGGGTTAAACTATTTCGATACGTAAACCGACGGACATTAGACGCGTATAATATCGCGTGCACGTAATAATACAACGCAGTGTATGTGGAATTTTTTTTTATTTCTTATTTACTTTTTTTTCTCCCTCGCAAAAATCGATTCACATAACGCGCGTAGTAATATCATCATTTTAAGTCTAAAGCGTACCGATTCGGCACAGCTGCCGCTCTCGTTTTATTACTATTATCATAATACGTTTTTTTTTTTGCGCGAGTGTCCATTATTTCGCCGGCAAAGTTTTCGGGGCCGCCACCGCAATAGCCCGGCGCGGAAATCGGACGTGCCGCGCGCCAGTGAACGCACGGAATACCTATAGATATCACAGCGGCGACGAGACCACACGATACCGCTACTTAAACTAGGGGCGTAAGAGGGAGCTAAGCCCCCCCCCCCTTTTGCCAAAAATCCCCCCCAGTTTTTTTGTCACGTGATTTTAATTTATTTTGTTCTAATATAGTTAATAACTTAATCAACCATGTTGAGTCATCAATGATAACAAAAATGTCTTTTATCCATGTTGTTTATCTATAGTAATAACGACCTATAGACAGTGCTGATTATACTTTATAGTGGTATAATATTATTTGAACTGTATGAACGTAGTAACGAATATTTTGAACAAGGATACATTTCCAAATATTATATACAAGCTGTTACAAGTAGCTCTAACCCTACCGATAAGTTCAGCAACATGCGAGCGATCCTTCTTCGTGTGTGAGACGTATTAATAATTGGTTAAGAACATCAAGATCTATTTTCGAATTCAGCCATTATAAATATTGAGAGAGAGAGAGAGAGAAATGTCGAATTATATAAATAATAATGACATATCGGAAGAGTATAATAAATTAAAAAATCGACGAATGTAAAATTGTATACGAATATAACAATTTATTATAACAATTATTTGATTTATTTTTTGATTATAACTAACTGTTTATTTTCTTCATCTGAACTTGAACTTTCATCATATAATATATATCCATGGTATAATACAAATTTGAAAAAATAATAAGCAATTTTTTGTTGATGTACTTACTTTAAATTATTAATGTTAATAATAACATAAATACGCGTAGGTACACACGCACGGGTGTCACAATGTCGAATAATTCTCGGCGGAATATTTCGCTCCTATTAGGTTAGATCAAGTGGTATTTAATATCGATAAATACTGCCACCGCTACCGCAACCACTATCGCTTCGGTTTGAGTGGAACTTTATCGTGGTATAAAGAGCGTAGACGACTTCACGCTCGGCAACAAGACCGTGATCCGTCACCATGCAACACATTCTGTTTCGTGTCGCTCGGCCGCCGCACGTTACACCAAGACGATATCAGACGAAACGCGAGAAACACGAAATAAATACGTCCCCCCCCTCCCACACACACACATCCGAAGACTATGAACGTCTCGGAAATATTAAATTGGAAAGGCCGAAATAAAAGTGCCTCTAAGGACGTTTTCATCCCCGGGCTATTTAGTAAACAATAAGTGTTATCAAACGGTTTTTTTTTTTTTTTTTTTTTAATTTTTAATTTGTGACGTTTTAGTGTTGTATTATAAATGTTCACTCGCACAATGTCGTGCCGTCACGTGAAATTAAAGTCTAGCGACGGTTCACCGCGGAAATCGCGTTTTCACGAGACGTGGCCGTGGGTGATAATAACAATATCATCACCCGTTTTACATTAAGTCTAGAAGGGCAGCTGCGATCATTATTAATTCCGAGGCGGATGTTAATCCTCTAGTTGTACTGCCTTGCTAATAAGAGCACTAGCAGTAAGTTGCATAATATTTGCATCGCCGTTTAAATACCAACGAACCGTAATGATGCACCGCTAATGAAACGCGAAACGGCAACTCAATAACGCCATAATGTAATACGAATAATATTCACGTAACACACGGCGTTCTACAGTGTCAGTTCCCGTCAATAATGCCTCATCTCATATATTTGTATTTATTTATTTATTTATTTACGTATTATTATTATTATTTTTTTTTTTTTGAAAATATTTAAAACCATACTGTTTGAACCAACGCCGGCCTTTCCGATTACCAAGGTTACGGCGAAGACTCGTGTTCTGATGGTTAGAGGTGGTGGAATGAGTACCTCGGGTTAAATAATAAATAAAAAAAATAAAAATAAAAAGGCTTATTGATCTCGTTAATAATTAAATAATAACGATATTTTTATATTGAAATAAAACAATAAACATGTGTCTATATGCACGTAAACACTTGATATTAATCAACCTAAGTATAACTTAAGACTAAAATCCTAATAATAATAATAATAATTACCGTACCGTCAGGCTGGGAACACACGGGCGTTATTTTACCGCGCGACATTTTTACCGCGCCGTAATTTTACTGTGTCAATGTGCACGCGACAGTTTTCGAAATGTCGCGCGTTAATTTTACGGCGCGACACTCGTGTGTTGTGCTGCACTAATTTTAATGTATTTCAACAAAACGCGGAGTAAAATTACGGCGCGGTAAAAATGTCGCGCGGTAAAATAACGCCCGTGTGTTCCCAGCCTAAGAAGGAAAAAAGAAAAGGAACGACCTGAACTGGTGTTGTATCGATGTCCGACCTGACTTGAAGCTGCCGAAACTGCCTGGATCTCGTTATTATAGCCGTGCGAAAAAACCAAGAACCGGACCGTGTCTTTTTTCGGGCTGGATTGCGTGCGGTACGCGTACGCGCCGAAGAAAAAAAAAGAACGGACAACAACGAACGTGAAGCAACCGCGACGTACCCCACGGAAAATAGATATACCTGGATATAGATAATAGATATATCTATTATCCGTGGACGTAGCCGACCAGGCGACGTCGCGTGGGAAAAGGCAGTGTTGCCGACCTAGGCTACCGCCTTTTCAACCGTGTCACTTTGATCCACACGTGGCATACTGAGTATGAACGGACGTGGACGGGGGTCCAGATCACGGATAATAGATATATCTATATGAACTGCCTAGCTGGTGCGAACACATACAAAGGTGACAAAAATAATTTTTACAATTTTTATTTATGTGATTTTTTTGAAGTTCTTAGATTGTAACGATGTCGTTACGGTTGAACAATTTACATTTTTATTTTTATTTCCTGATCAATAGTTTAATCATTTAAACTTTACAAAAAGGAGGGTAGTGGAGGTAAATTTTTGCAGTGTTATCATCAATGAAGCAAGACATTGATATTTCTCAATTCTGCTGCACAAAATTTTTAATGCTAAAATCTTTCAGAATATTGGTCGAAAAGGAAAAATTGAAATACCGAAATTGTTTTAAATATAATTTTCTTAGGAATATCATATTAGAAGTATAAAAGTGATTGACATTTAATAAACATTACTTCACAAAATAAGACGTAGAAAAAAACTATCACATGTTTTTTTTGTGAATAAAAATATAGTTTTTTTTTTTTTTTTTTTTTTTTAATTGTGAGTGAAAAAATTAGAGGAAAAAAAATAGGAAAATTCATTTGCCAGGATACCTATTTTATAGGTGTGTATGTGTGTGTGTGTGTGTGTGTGTGTGTGTGTGTGTGTGTGTGTGTGTGTGTGTGTGTGTGTGTGTGTGTGTGTGTGTGTGTGTGTGTGTGTGTGTGTGTGTGTGTGTGTGTGTGTGTGTGGAGTGTGTAGTCGCTCTTAGGAAAACCAACACATCCAACGACTGCAGAAGCTGTGAGGACGATCAAGTGTAGAATCACATTGTGTTGGCGCGTTATTATTTCGTACGCCTTCGTCGCCATATCCCCGTGTTGCACGCAGCATCCGGCGGCTGCGGTAATTTAATTAATTTTCAGCCGCGCGAAGACGATGTAAACGCGGGTCACCGGTGCCGCGCGCGTGCAGGGTCGATCAAATACAGAATAATACAGAGAGCGGTGGCCTGTGAAAACGTATGTATAATAACAATAATAATAATAATAACAACAACACACTAGCCGAGTCCTGTACGGGTACCTTACACTATTACGTAGGTGCGACCGTGAACCTGCAGACCTGTCCCACGTAGTATTACCCTCGGGAAAACGACCTCGTGCGAGTGGCGGCGGTGGTGCCCTCACTACGACGTTTTCCGCGAAATTCCCTCGCCATGGAGACCGAAACTTGTGGGCGGCCTACCCGAGAAACTGAGGAATACTACTAAGACCACGGTGGTTGTTGTGCGCACGAATAATAATAATTATCATAACGATACTAAATAATACGTGTTCTACCGCCGGACTGTCGAACGTCAAACCAGACGAAAAGTTCGGTGAACAGACAGAAAACCGATTTCACCGGTAACGCAATTAGGGGGGGCTTGGGCCGATAAGCCCCCTTTGTTGCGATTTTAGCCCCCCCTCCCCAGATTACAGAAGTGATTTAAAAAGAACGTTGTTTAAGCTACGTATTATTTGATCTCGGTTTTATATAAACAATTCTTACTGAGTAACATTGGAAAATATTTGAAAAAAACAAATTGTGAAAATATTCAATAGTTTTGCTGTAAATGTGCAACATTAAATTAAAAATATCTTTGAAATTTCAATTATTTATTCTAAATAAAACGTGTGTTAATTGTTATTTCAGTAAACTTTACAGAGATAAGGGTACGTTTTTTTTATCTATGCTGCAGTTAGTTCTAAAATTCTTCAACCCTCCTCCTCCGCCGAAAGTTAAGTCCGAATTTCGCCACTGGACTTCACACGATATAAAACACTACGTCGACGAAGCGCGTAAAACGTCTCGAGCCGGTGCCGCGGACGTCTAAGCGACTGTAACGTTACTATTTTCGATGTCAGCGTCAAGTCGTACTATAGGTACGCGTCGACGTGATTCACCGTCGAGACGTGTTTGCACGCCATTCGAGTGCCACCGTGTTCCGGCGTTTCGACAGTGTTCTCCTTGCATAAAACCACACTTCATCAAAAACCTCCAGCATAAAAACTGCATAAAACCTCACTTCCTGGTAATGTAAGTAGAAGACTCAATAGGCAGTAGCCTAGAGACTTACTAAAAATAAAAATAAAAAATTATAAAAATTCCAATTCTAATTTTAACGATTCCAAATTTGTACCCGGCCGGGGGGTACTGCCGGAGTGTCTGCCCGTAAATGTTAACCTCCTGTCATTGACCATTTTTTAACCATCGAATTTGCTTATTGTACTGATTGTTGTGTAAATTGTAAATTATTTAAATAAACGAAAAAAAAAAACCGCCCGGTGCGGTATTAATATCGTATCGGTTAAGTCGGAGAGCGCCGTTTCGACACGATTTGGTGCAATTATCGTTTTCGGCGACTATGAGACACGCACATAACTGCAAAAACTGTTAGTACTGATTGATTATATTAATTATGTCGTGTTCATTGATCGAATGAACCCCAGGCACGAGTGTAAATCACGCGGTAACCAGTGCCTCGCTTTGTTGACACTAGGTAATTACACTCGTTTTACACATTTCGTCGTCGAGCATAACACTCGATCAACGTCTCGACGTTCAGACCACATTATAATCGTATACGTTTTTGTAAAATGGAATGTATATATCGTACAGAGACCGTGTCTATAATAGTTATTTTTTCTTATTTTAAATCAGTTTATTTACAATCTGTATAATGGACACAATAAGTAAATTTGGTAGAAAAAACAAGGACTTTAGAGCATGAACGGCGTGAGGGGGAAGTAGTCCATTGGCCGCACCTCATTTATTTAAACATAAGCTTTTTTTTCTTTTAAGTGAACATTTTTTTTTTTTTTTTGTAATAAATTACTTCCTACAGTCATACAGTATCACGGTCAATTTTTGTTTATTGATTTTTTTCGTTTTTGTTTTTTTTTTTTTTTATATACAATTTGTTGACCATTTTGTGTGTCAGTGTAGTAGATCCCTTGACCAGTTTCGTTTGAGTCGTCGTGGAGTATTGTTGGGCATAGCATAAGAAAACATGTTTTTAATTTGAGGGTTGTAATGGTTTGATAGTTTATTATGAAATTTTTTGTAGTACATTTTTGCTAATTCGTTTGCAGTGTGTATTTGGAGGTCGTTGTGTAATGAGTAGTTTGTTACGAACCATGGGGCTCCAGTTAAGAGTCTCAGTGCAATTGCTTAGAATGAATGGTATAATATTTATACTCTTTATTCAAACACACACGTGTTGTGATAATAATCAAATCGATTTAGTACCTAATAAACATAACTGTTTCCTAAAAACGAAAAATAGAAACAAAAACGAGTTAACAAAATAAAATATATTATATATATAGTTTCGTCTAGATTGTGTACAACCAGAGCACGCTTCGGGCGTATAAAAATAAAATATTTATATTTCGTCCGTGTGCAGTGTAGCACGTTCGGATATCTGAAAATCCTGTATAAATGAAAATGAAATAATTCAATTATCTCTCCCCGAACTCTGCGGAACGTTTATTATTCGCGTTGTGTGCGCCGGTGTGCCATTATATTATTATCAACCGGAATACGTCGACCGACGAAAGTCAACCTTCCGATTGGTCAGCGCTTAATCTACTTTTACTCAGTCAGCGTAATCATGACGACGAAGTATATTATGTTCCTGCCGGTCCGATTCGCAATCCATTATTCATTCACTCGACTACGTTATACTTTTTACATACCGTCATTCAAATTATTCATAAATTAATTATTGATACGACTCGTGTATAATCCATCACCTAATTATTTTACAAAAATAAAAAAGAATTATTTATAACGGATTGTTCAACAAGTAAACATATTTATATGATAATATTTTATTTGACCGTACAGTCGTTGACGTCTAAATATACTGTTTTCAATAAATCTTGCTTGAAGTCTTACAGGAGGTTCCCGACACATCGTCAAGTGACTTCGGATATTAGTAGTGTATTCATAGGTTCTTTTAGTCATCTATGAACGAATGAATCCACTGAAAACTTTCTATTCGATTCATCTAATGCGCATTGTGATTATGCATATCAATGTAGACGTGACTGATGCTCGTTCTAATAAGTTTGTGTGATCATAACATAATTTTGATCAGTAGATTCGAGTTTATAAAAACGTGTATTTTTACCATTCGAAAACCTGTTGTACCCGAACAGTAACTTCAGTACCACTTGTTCCGACTTGTTTCGCTTACTTAAATCTCGCAAAAATATCGTCTGCGATCTAGTGAATAATACGTAATATTATTGAACATTAGTAGAGATCGAAGAAAACACGAGAACAGTCGAGACGAGCCGTTGCGAGTACGTTTCGATGCAAGACACGTCGCCGGGTCGGCTGCAATCCACGCGGTCCACGATTAGATGCTGTTGCGGGGGAGAAGGCCTGACGCGGTCGGAGTCGCGACGCCGGTGCCGTAACCCGACGACAATAACACGGCGATTCAGCGGACAATAACGTATATTATTAAACTCGGTCGACCGTAGTGTATTTTGTAATGGCGTTTATAATTTGCGTACAAGAGCGAGCGTTATTGTCGTCGAACTATTAACAATAATAATTCAGCCTGCAGTACGGACGCGCTCGGCGGGTACACGTGCTACGTCGCGCCGTCGAACTCGAGTGCGGGCTGCGGAAATAATAATTATTATTTAACCGTCACAGCCGCAGCAATTTCATTAGCGCGAGAACCATAAACGAGCCAAGTCGGCGACGGCGGCGGCGGCGGCGTGGTGTCGCCGCGAAAACAATAATAATTTACCTTGACTATCCACCGCCGCTACAAGTGGCCGGGAAACTTGGCGGCAGTGCATTAAGATATTATTATGTGCGGGTGTGTGTGTGTGAGTGCGTACAAGAGTGCGTGCGTGTGTATTTACGTGTGTGTGTGTGTTAGTGTGTGTGTGTGTGTGTGTGTGTGTGTGTGTGTGTGTGTGTGTGTGTTTGTGTGTGTGTGTGTGTGTGTATAGTGTATGGAGTGCGGTGTAAGTCGTATAAATTGTACGTAGTAATGACGTCGCGTGAGGTGCGTATATTATATTGAACGCGTGAGTACGGAGCCGGGTGGTAAACACAAACACGTATACGGGTTATTTTGTGTCGGTTTTTTCGCTCCACCTTCGCCGTCCCGTCGCCCGACGAAATCGTCAATCGTTTGAACGTACACGCGTAGTACTCACGCCCACGACGAGAAAGTATATTTCGTTTCGGAACGTGCGCGGCTACTATATAGTATATATTATACAGTATGTCCAAAGCGATAGGTTAACACCGCAAATGATTTTCACGCGAAGACCTTTGACTTTATGTACGAAGTTTTCTTTTCACAGGGTGCGAAGCAAGTTAAAATTTACGTTTCGGGAACGTTTTAAATTTTTATCACCTCCGTGTTCTACAGCGCGTATTAATGTTTTTGAATGAATTGTATATATAAAAAAAAAAATAAATAAATCGCAAAAACTTAAATATTCAGCAAATCATAGCAATTTATTACACTAATCAGGGTCATTAGGGTCGATAAAAATAAATTATGGAACTTGAATAATGGGCGGCTTGATTATATTTGAGCGATTGTTAAGTTTAATCAAAACTGGATTAGAATCCATAATATGTATGAGCGTGCACTTGAGTGAAATCGATATACGAATGAGAATTTTCTCCAAAATGTTTAATTGTGTCGATTGACGTCGTCTTCGGTGAAAGGCATACTAGTAACAAATAGTGAAAAAAAAATATGATATAAATATCCTCGGTGTTACTATAAAATTTGTCGTGTTAATTTTACCTTAACCTGAAAAAACTGTATTGACGTGTACACACTATGTATTCAGCGCGTGTGTGTGTGTACGCGCGCCATATCCATGTTTATAACAGGACTACGAACGGAATTCCAAAATTTCATTACACTAAAAAGACGGTGACGTGCCTCGAAGCGATGCAGCAGTCGTCGTCGTATTCACTCACACGCCACCGTGTATCTTTTGATTTTCTTTTTGGATAGGTAAACCAAAAGAAAAATTAATAAACGAATATTAAAAAAAAAAACCACGTACGTGTTCCTTGTTCGTTTTCTCCTAGCCACCGTTTAATCGTTTCGTGATATAATGTACATGTACACCAGGGCCGCTCTTTGGGAGGGGGGTTGCTTGCGGGGCTCATGCCCCTGGTCTCGCGTACTGTAGGGGCCTCGCGCTTGAAAGTCAAGTGGTGTATTTTATTAGTTCATTAGATATAGGTTTATAAAACTTTTTTTGAACTATAAATAGTAGAAAAAGTAATATTATCTATATAATATTTTTTATTATTACGCATATTTCCATAGCTTTGAGGATTATTATTTACAACGCCCGTAACTACGGCTAGTGCTGAAAGAAGTTTTTCGAAGTTAAAAATTATAAAAAAACTATTTACGGACTACTACGGTTCGAGATAGAATTTCTGATCTCGCCATTATTTCAATCGAAAATGAAATTTGTGAAAATCTAGATTACGATGATTTAATGGTAACATTTTGAGAAGCAAAATCTAGAAAAATTAACTTTGTTTAAATTGTTGTATATTTATTTATTTTGTTTTTTTAAGTAAAATAATAATAATTCAACAATTATAATTATTATACTGATACTAATTGTATGGTTTATTTTTTGAGTTGTATTGCAAAACTGAACAATTTATTTATTTTTATGTATTTAGAATAGTGAAAACAAGAAGGGCCTCGCAATTATATTTTGCCCCGGGTCTCGCAGATCCTAAGAGCGGCCCTATTGTACGCACACGCGCATTGCGACGTACAAAGTGTCATCTCTCACGAGTGCCGTCGTCGTCGTCGTCGTAGGCAACGTCCGAAGTAGACTCTGCGTACGAATCGTCATCTCTCACGGGTGTCGTCGTCTTCTACTCCGAACGTCGCCTACGACGGTAGCGTTTCGTTCAATTAAGCCCGCGGCGGAGAACAAAATTGCTATTATCGTTCGTCCCGCGGTGGCGGTCGGCGGGGCGCGAGGGAAACGGTCAGAAAACAACGAAAATTACGAAAAACGACAATTAAAGTTAATGATTGTGGAACGAGCGGGCGCTCGCTCGCCCACGTGCAGTTCCGTGTGCCGGAAAAACGACCGTGTGCTCCGCCGGCGGTGTTGCGGGACGACCACGGACGAGAGGAGTGTTCTCGCGCGTACTACTTTTACCGTCGTAACGTCGGGCTGACGATAAAAAGCACGCGGGCGGAAACGACACGTCGCCCGGGGCGAGTGGGCACGAGTGGGCGCGGAGGGATCGCCGACGGGTCCTCGCGACGGTCGTTTCGCGAGGGCCGAGCGGACGCCTATTATAATCTTACCGGCGAACCGCGACGAGACTCCCCCGCGGAGGCGCTTATTAATACACACGGGGTATCGTTTCCGGAAGTGGTTTTACCGCACGTTTCTCACTGCCGCCGGCACGTCGTTCGGGTAGGCGAGGGGTATACTTTCGCGCAAAATTTTGTTTTGTTTTTGTTTTTTGTTTTTTTTTTCTATCATTGCAAATCGTTTTTCCCGGTTCTTCGGACCGCCGAAAATTAAAGAAACGGCCCGTGATACGTGTTCGCAATATGCGATTGACCCCGGGGTGTCGGTGTCTTGTTTTCGAAGAATTTTCATTCGCGTTTTTCAGGCTTGTTGAAAAAGCAACCTATTGTGTTCCAATACGCGATATTCGCTCCGCAAGCTACAAACTGTTATCACTCACAGAAACAGTGTTCATCGCATAATAATATAGTTTCGACTTTTCACAAAATGCGTATCCAGAATGCGATCTAGGACATCTTGGCGTGCCTATTTTGGCGTTTACAAAATAGATGTTTTGCCGTTAAGTTTTCGAGTATATTGAACAATATTTATAATTATGCAAATAAAACAATTACAAAATAATTGTAAAACATTTTATTTTAACATGCATGATTAGGTTAATAAATAATATTACAATTAAATTTGTAATTTTTACAAAATAATTATAAATAATTAAAAAAATATTGTAAATAAAAATTAATTGATCTTAGTTTAATCAACAAAAATAAAAATAATAGAATAATAATAAAAATAATGTAATTTAGTAACAACTTATATTTTGAGCTATGCCCCTTAAAAAACTAAGTATGTTGCGGTTGTTGTAATCCACTACAGTTTAAAAAAATTCTTTTGTCAACATCAATATTTTTTTTCTTTTTCGGATTTCCAGCTTCTAATTGTTGATATCATTATATATAATTATTCAATAGTAAAAATAATTTTCAATAAACAATATTATTCCATAAAAAAAATCATTTTTACCTCAGATGTGATGTACCTTGATGTATGAATGCGGCAAGAACAATAATTTTTGTGTCGACATCTCCAACATTTTTTTTTGCTTTATTATAATTACGGGCATTAAATACGTACATAAATCCGTACACGTCAAAACTCAACGCCAAATTAATTTTACGCCAAAATAGCTATACGCCAAAATAGTCATGGTTTACGCCAAAGTGGCCACGCCAAAATGTCCGGGTTTGTCCAGAATGTTATTTTAGAGACACATCACAGTCGATACATAATGTCGTCGTTCGATTGGATTCATCTCGTTTGATTTTAACAGCAAACGGTAAGGGTGATTCGTGGTCCGGTATTGGTTTTGAAACGGCTCGCGAACGCGTGAGAACGTGACGGCACCGATGGTGGAAGAGCTGCAATGGCACGTCTGGTTTTCAACCTCTCAGAGACTTCGGGTCACAGCGTGAAAACCGGTTGCTTGCGATATTAACCCTGCATCAGTCGCGCGTTCTACTATTGTAGTACAGTGATAATAAATTTAATTTTAGACGGTTTTGCGATTACCTTATCACACCGACAATTATATTACCTTTATGTGAGATAATTTTATTGATAATTGTTTTGATTTTGGACTTTATCTTTTAGTGTTGTTCTGTTTATCGAGCATGTGCTACTATTGTAGATTACGCGACGACTCAGGTACGTAATTTTTTTTGTACGACTGTATAATATATTAAACTTGATTAATTTTTATTAAATTGATCTGATTTAGACTTAAATCAACGTTCTACCTTATAAACAAAATATACGATAATGATTTTGACAGAACAACTGGAGAGAAAAAAAAAACCAGACATTATTACGTTTTATAATCAAACAAAATGCGGTGTAGACCGTTTAGATCTAATGTGGAGTTTGTAGGACATCACTAGAAATTCACATCGTTGGCCTTTGGCCATATTTTTCAATTTTGATTTATATTTGTGGAATTAATGCTATGCATGTATATCCCGCTAATAAGAACTATGCTAAAATAAACAGAGCAGACTTTTTGGAAACACTTGCTCTTTGTCTTATTATACCAAAAATTCAGAGAGACGAATAATAAATAAAAGTTTACCAAAAAGCTTAAGGTTGCGTGGAAAAAAATATTAGGAATAGAAAAAGAAACCCAAACTGAAAAAAAACATTAAAAACTAAACGTCCAGGTGGAGTGGGAAAATGTCATCTACGTGGACGAGCACGAAACAAAATTACACGCGATTCGTGCAAAACTTGTCATAAATGGGTATGCAGCGATCACCTCAAATACATATGCGATTGTTGTTACACCAAAAAAAGAAAACGGTTCATCTTCAGACGATATGTATAATAAATATTAATAATAATAAAAAATAATTAAAACTATTAGCTGAACATCTTATTCATTTCTCTTTTCAAATTGTAATATGTAATTTTGACTCGTATTAAATAAATTAAAATTGTAAAATTATGTAAAAAAAAAAAAAAAAATACAATATGCATAACAAATCATTTTATTTATTTTGTAATAAAAAATTGCTATTATTCTACATAATATTATTATGTAGACGCGCGACTGCTCGTGTGATATCAAACCACGTGACTGACGCAGGGTTGAGAAGTCCGTCTAGCGCAGTGGTTCCCAACCTTTTAGATACTTTGACCCATAAATCGGGTTAAGTATTTACAATCACCCCCCACACCAATGAAAAAAAATGTTTTGAGTAAAAAGATAATGATATTATCAGAGTCATTAGAATCAGGGCATAAGGTAATTTCCAAAACTATGAACAACAATTATAATAATGAATATAAAGTTCACAAAAAAAAAAATTAAAAAAATAGTCTAGTTTTTACCCCTCAAAAAGTCGTATTTTACCCCTTGAGGGGTGATTATCCCCAGGTTGGGAACCGCTGGTCTAGCGTGTCGATCGCAACGGGCACCGTACGGTGGTACGGAGGTTGATCGAAAACGGACGATCGTGGTAATGACGACGAACGGAAAAGTCACGTGACACGTGACTGCGGCATAAACGAGAACCAAGTTTTTGGGTGCCGCCGGCACGATTTAGGAATGATCGCGGATTAAAATCACTCCGGTGCCGACGATTCGGACGGTTTTTTTGAACGTCAGCTCGTCGTACCGTATCACGACAAAAAAAAAAGGATTCACCGTGAGTCGACCGACTATGGCCGATACGTCCGGAGGTGACGTAGGTTAATAATTCGATCCAACACGTATACGTATCGATACCCCCGACTCCGGACGACGGTCGACCGAAAACAGACGCGCGGTTAAACTCGAGTTTTGACGAGTGATGTTTGGGTTTTTCACCAGTTGTTGTTCCCGGCACTCGGAAGAAGAAAAAGAAAAAGAAACAGAAAAAAGAAAGTATTAAACACTCGTCAGTCTGTCGGGTCGGTAATTAGGATCCCGGACGAAAAGGGTCCGGGGAGCGCGGTGCATTTGTCCCGGGCACTCACGCCCAGCCAAAGGCGCTGGGGCCGTCGTAATGATCGTGTAACAATTATAGGCGTTATCTGAAATCGTCTGAATCGACACTATAACAACACGTATATATGTGTTGTATTTATTATATGCGTATATATATATATATAAAAGACAACACGTCGTCGGTCTCGTGAGTATAAAAACCGAAATAACGTTTCAGACAGCGGCGGCGGCGGCGGCGGCGGAGGCAGCACATTAGCGCGAGACCGGCCGTTCGAATTAAAGCGACTATTATATTATACACCGCTAACGATTGTATTCCAGCTGTTCTTAATTGCCACTGTGTTTTTAATTGCGATTTTCGCTCGTTTTTTTTTTTTTTACGACCGTTTTCCGCGCGCCGCGCACAAAGAACGCCGCCCGAGTCCGCCACGGCCCCCCTCCTCGCATTGTACGCACGGAACGCACAATAATTCACTAAAATACACTATAATATACAGTGGCGCAATTATCGGGAGTGTTGGGTGTGCAATTCACAGGGGGCCCCCGGTTTTTGGGGGCCCCAATTTCCGAGATTTTTATTTTAGAAAATGATTTTAGCACTACATACAGTGATGTATTAAGTGCATGTCTTATTTATTTAACGTTACCCGTAGCAATTGCTTCGGCAGAGAGACCTTTCTCGAAATTAAAATTGATAAAGAATCACCTGCGAAACTCAATTGGCCAAGACCGTCTTTCCAACATCAGTATATCGAACATAGTAAGAGAAAAAACTGCTGACTCGGATATAAACAAAATAATTAACAACTTTGTCGCCGTAAAAACAAGAAAAATTAATTTTTATACTTGATTTTATAAAAAAAATTATGTAAATTTTAAATAAATAAACAGTTTGAAAAAATAATTATATGACATATTGACATGTAAGAAAACAATATTTTTAGAGTTATAATAAATAATGTAACTAATATCGTTTATGACTATTTTTTTTTTTTTTTTTGAGTAGGTAAGGGCCCCAATCTGGACATTTTCGCATGGGCCTCTTATTATCAAGTTGCGCCACTGATAATATTATATAATACGTCGTGAAATGTTCGTGTATTATTTAAGCGCGCGTTCTCGTCGTCGATTTATCCGATTCCCGGCGTGTGTCGTTGTCACGTTTCCCCGTAAGTTTCCGAACCGACTGCGGTGTCCTATACGGTGTAGCTATACCTACGTACGTACGCGCGTTTGATTCATTACGCGTTCGACGATTTTCTCCGAAAAAATATTGTGCTTATCGATATTGCACGATAACAGTACGACGTCGTTCGCGGATCGACACTACCCGGTGCACGCCGGTGTTTCCTAGTCGCGGACAAAGTCATAAAAATCACGAGAGTCGCGGAGACGAATTATAACATACTGATTGTGGACGAACTCCCGATCATTATTTTTGGTATAACAGTTGCGGACACGGGTCATATTATGTTATTAGCATAATATGTACTAATATTGATAAATGATTAGTGTTTAATATCATGTAAGTACACCAGTGGATATTTTAACTAACACACTGGGCGACAAAAATGTCGCCCAGTGAAAACTTTTTGTCGCCTAGTAGTAGATGTTATGTTTAATAACTGAGCGACGATGATTTTTTACTACATTGACGATATTGATATTTTGCGAATTATGATGGTTAATATTAGTAGTAGATCAGGTTTGTATATAAAACTCTGAAATTTCCCTTTTTTTTTCCTTAGACTTATGTTAACTTTTATTATGACGTGTAAAATTTATTTAATGTCGCCCAGTGGAAATTCCTTAAAATATCCACTGAAGTACACTGAAATAGGCTGAATTTTCTATATCGATTTCACCAACTACAACCGCTTGTGAAAGCTTCCACTCTAAACTTAATGCCATGTTTTATCATAGTCGTTCAAATATATGTGTATATCAATTTATAGAGGCTCTAAATGAAGTACAAACAGGCAATTACCCAAAAATGAATCTACTCCTGTGAGAAATTTGTTACGATTAAAAAAAAAAATAATAATGAAAAGAAGGCGTTTATTAAAATACACTTGGAAAATTTTTTAACTGGAAAAATTTCTAGATTACAATTCGTCCAATATATTTCAAAAAAATGTTTGCCACAAAATCTTTAATAAAATAATAAATAAATATGTATGTAATAAATTATATTGAGACTATTTACAACAATGCATTCTGTTGAAAATAATTCAAAGAATATAACGATTTTTTTTTTTTTTTAATTATTATTTTTCTAAAAATTATTTTCGTATTTAATCTGTTATTTGCTTTCGATGAAAAGCAGACTCAAAACGTTAGGAAGTTATGTCCCGTGAAAACTAGATCAATAAAGAAAAAATAAGTTTTAAAAAAAAACTATTAAAATCAAGTTGATGGAAAACACAAAAAATATATTATCCCTAAAAGGACGGTTTCACGAGTGTGAAATCGTCGACGAAAGAGTTCTAATTTTTCAACTAAACAATGTTGAATCACGATAATATTATCCAACGGTCGTGAGTCATTCGACGTGTAACGTCCTCTCCGTCGGGACTAGATCGTATGTATATAATGCGATTCATCAGTCACGTCGAAAAAAATATGTTCGTACTTTGTCGTGTACACCCGACGCGTGAATCGCTGTGCATATTGAATAAATTATTTATCAGCCGCGTCGAGGTGTGCGATTTAAAATTTCCCCCCTTGTAATCCGACGGCGAATAGAAGTTTAATAATTTTCATAGGATTTAAATTATTCACGAAACTCACTAAAACGCGAATTTGCGTAACAATGCGGGCGCGGAGCGGAGGAACGGTATAATAATATTATTTTCGATTTTACCCCGGGCGCGTATAGTGACAGCCGAAAATTCGATTCCTTACACGGGAAATACCGCGGCGCTACTTAGCCGAGTGAATCTCGGAACACAGTCGAAACGGTTATACACCCCCAGAGGCTCATCACCTCCACGTATGTCACACCAGCCCCGCCCAATAAAATTTTTTTGTAATAATTATGCAAATATTTAGTAATTAATTAGTATGAATTTGTATGATACTTACCAAAATTTGTATGGCATTGGTTTGCGAATTTTCTTTAATTTAAGATGGGCGGGGTTGGCGTGATGTCATTACAGCCCCGCCCACTCGGAATTTTTTAGCTATGATAAATCCAGTTATGCCAAATTTTAGTGCTCGATTAGTATGAATTTGTATGACAGTCGTCGAACTCAAAACCCTAACCCCTTCTTCGCAAATAACATTTTCGCGAATTATGCGTCACCCCAGCCCCGCCCACAGACCGTTTTTTTAAGTTTACTCAAATCCAGTTATGCCAAATTTTAGTACTCGATTAGTATGAATTTGTATGACAGTCGTCGAACTCAAAACCCTAACCCCTTCTTCGCTAATAACATTTTCGCGAATTATGCGTCACCCCAGCCCCGCCCACAGACCGTTTTTTTAAGTTTACTCAAATCCAGTTATGCCAAATTTTAGTACTCGATTAGTATGAATTTGTATGACAGTCGTCGAACTCAAAACCCTAACCCCTTCTTCGCAAATAACATTTTCGCGAATTATGCGTCACCCCAGCCCCGCCCACAGACCGTTTTTTTAAGTTTACTCAAATCCAGTTATGCCAAATTTTAGTGCTCGATTAGTATGAATTTGTATGACAGTCGTCGAACTCAAAACCCTAACCCCTTCTTCGCAAATAACATTTTCGCGAATTATGCGTCACCCCAGCCCCGCCCACAGACCGTTTTTTAAGTTTACTCAAATCCAGTTATGCCAAATTTTAGTACTCGATTAGTATGAATTTGTATGACAGTCGTCGAACTCAAAACCCTAACCCCTTCTTCGCAAATAACATTTTCGCGAATTATGCGTCACCCCAGCCCCGCCCACAGACCGTTTTTTTAAGTTTACTCAAATCCAGTTATCCCAAATTTTAGTACTCGATTAGTATGAATTTGTGTGGCAGTCGTCGAACTCAAAACCCTAACCCCTTCTTCGCAAATAACATTTTCGCGAATTATGCGTCACCCCAGCCCCGCCCACAGACCGTTTTTTTAAGTTTGCCCAAATCCAGTTATGCCAAATTTTAGTACTCGATTAGTATGATTTTGTATGACAGTCGTCGAACTCAAAACCCTAACCCCTTCTTCGCAAATAACATTTTCGCAAATTATGCGTTACCCCAGCCCACCAACTGAACGGTTTTTTATTAATTATAAATTTCAATTTCTTGTCAGGTGGCAATGCTGGGAGCCTTTCTTCTTTATAATTAATGTTATTTATGTCAACAAACTACTCATTATACCTTTTTTGTATAGATTGTACGCAAAATAGTTGCGTTTTTGGTATTAAACACAGACCGGGACCACCAAAGTGTAAACTACCCTTTATTGGAATTATAATACCTAATTATGTATTTCTTACGCAATTTCAATTTTAATTATTACATTATAATGTTAATCTCTTTTTAGCTTAAAATATTTTATATTTTGATATAGGTATACCGTATACATCTTATTTGATTATTTAAGTTTTGACCAATTATTGAAATAATTAAAATAAAACTAATTGCGACAACAAAACATGTTTAATTATTATTTGGGAAGATAACTTTCGTATCAATGAAAATTCAATTTTAAGTTTTCTCTACACTGGATGTGATAATTTTGTAATTTTGTAATAAACAAGTCATGTTCTATTATGTCTTTATAGTTTATTATGAATTATGAATATTTTTGTTTTTCTCTGCAGATGATCCAATATCTATAGCTGAAGATAGTGTTATGTTGATGAAATTGGTTATACTATTTAATTTAAAAACATAATATAATAGTATAAAAATTTAATATATTTAAAACCTTGAACATTCTTATTTTATTCTTTGAATTACATTCAAATAAATAATATTTGAAATATAGTAATACAGCAATATCATAAATCATTAAATTATAACACTGAAATATAAACCAAGGAATATATTTTTGTGTTTCAATTCTATTTTATGTGTGTATGATTACATTTAGAGAAAAATATAATATATAAAGCAATATAAAAGTTTCTTCTTAGATTTTAAATTATACCTGTGACATAAGAAAAAAATAGTACCCTTTTAAAATACAGGAATTACATTACAAAACATTTTATGATTTTTAAACTGTATATATTAGATATTCACATGCAACTGTAGTACTTGCACTAATATGCTTTACATTTGATTGTAAGTCATCGTACAATTGCCAATTTGTTTGTCCACGTTTGCAGTATGCATAATAATGCCCAACTGATTTTCTTAAATTGCTCGGACTACGGTGAAAACAAACAACACCCCTAAGTTCATACGTATTGCCAGAGCTAATAAGTAATGCTGGAATTTCTTCCAATTTGAGTTTAAGCTGAGGTATATCATCAGTACTAAAATGTATGTTACTGTCATCTAAAATATAATAAAATGCATAAGGGTTTTTATTTTAACTATTCAAATATAAGTTTATTAATACAATAATATGTACCTTCCCAATTCAATATGTCTACGAACAAATGATTTTCAGAAATATTAATCGTTGTTGTTTGGAATCCTGTACACGGCTCATTATTATGTTCTGCCCATCCACATTCTTTTGTTACATTACTCATTCTTTGAGTTATAAAGTTCTGTAAATCAGTTAGTAAGTCTTCAGTGTTAGTACAATAAGTTAAGTATATAACTGGTTTGTTTAGTTCTTTTTTTCTTCCACACGATTGGTTACTACAACTGATATTTTCAAATGCTGACGGCATATCTTTTAATGTTTTTTGAAGAACATTATTAGCTGTTGTTTCACATTTCGCTAGGGTTGTGTCGTATGCCAATTTTTCTAGTTTGGGATTTAGACAATTTATCTGCAATAAAAAAACGTAACATATTATATTATATTTGTATTAAAGTTATCATATTACCATTATATCAGCTCTAATTGAATAAGTTCTTGAACTAATGCCATCATTCACCAATCCTGCTATAAATTTAAGAAAGGGATTGTTGCATTCATTGACTTTGGTACTGTATTCGATGCTATCACAGTAAGCAACCATTAAAATTGACGATATTGTATCAAACGCACATGTGTTACTAATAATAATTTTTCCCATGTTTGAGATTGAACAACTCTTTAGTTCTTTAGCACGAGAACCATTTTTTAATAAAGGCAACGACTGGATATTTTTAGAATTTTTGATTTGAAGATGCCGCAAGTTGGGATTTGGACAGAGATAAGAATTTGAATCTCGTTGCTTTTTCGATTTTCTATTCCAACTTTCCACTGCCATGTTTTCCTCGGACAAATGAATGACCCCTGCAAAATCTTTTTTGGAGCACTTTAAACATATTCTCAAATCTTCCTGTCCTAATTTGTGGGCTGAACAAGAAGACAGGGCATGGACTGGGACACCACATGCAATGCATTTATGGGCGCCTTTTTCAGATGGTAAATTTCCTGACAAACATAATGGACAAATTATTTCATTGCTATTAGTACTAATTTCTGAAGAAGAAATGTCCCTTTTGTCGAATGAATTTTCCATATTATCTAATCCTGTTTGTTGATTGCTTATATTTGATGTGGGCAAATAACGATTAAGTCTTATTAATGAAGATCCTTTTTGTGACGCAGTGTGATGCTCAATAAAGTTTTCAATGTTTGTGGGTAGTAAAACGTTTTTAAAAGTGATATTTTTTAACTTTCTAAAATTAGATTCAATTGCTGCTGAACTTGCTGTCTCATTGCCGAATCCAAATACAGGGATCATTATACCTGACCACAAAGGTAATAATTTTACACATCTAAGGATATGAGGTACTAAAGTGGGTAAATACATTGCATTGAGACCAGTTCCTTCTTGTATTGAATGTTTACTTTTAATGTATATTGCTTCAGACCATGATTGAAAAGGGTTATTCATACTATCAAGGCCTTTTTGTAGATCGTCGTGTTCATCTTGTAATAAATCATGCACTTCTCCTTCAGTTTCTGTCATATTTATTATTTCATTAAATTGATTTTCAAAATCTATGAGACCTGTAGACGTTGCACTGATCAAATTTCTTTTGTGTTTTTCACAAAACGTTTCAATGCCAGTTTCTATATGATCACCATCTGTTTCATTAGTTATTACAATAAATAACGATAGTAATAATGAGTGTATATTTTCAAGAGATTGGCTTTTGATGATTAATCCAATTGTCCTAAGAATAACTTCTTTAACTCTTCTGGGAACAGTTTTAAGTGGTGTCCACTGGCAGGATAATTTAATGAAATGTGCAACGTCAGTTCTTACAAAGCATCTAGGTAACCACTGTGCATCAGCTTGAAGATTTCCCAAAATTATATCTGCACAAACATTGATATAATTATTGAGATTTGAATATTGCGTGAAACATTGCACAATCGCAGACAATAATGCTAATGACTGATCACAAACAGTTTCTTTGGGATGCGGCACATTGTTACTTAACCAACTTGCAAGCCAATTATAAATAGCAGTATTATTGTACACATATATAGACAAGTGTGTCACATATATTTTTTTTTTTCATACAATGAAATACTGGGCTCCACTGAGAAGTGACACTGACATATACAAGACATATTAATGTATATATTTTTATTTATAAAGCAGGTAATAGGTATAATAGAATAGTTTAAAACAGGACCGGCGCCAGGGTAAGGCGACTTAGGCGGTCGCCTAGGGCGCCATTTTCAGGGGGGCGCCGAAATTGCTTCTTACAATTTTGCACACTTTCGTCAGTAATTTTTTTCATTAAATATAAAATACCTAAAACTTTTTACTGAAGTATAGATAATTATTATTATGGTTATTCTGTTTAGCGTACTAACGTAAAATGTTTATTTATATACCTAATATATATTTATATGTGAATATTATACATATAAACATATTACATTATATTTCGTCATAATATGTTTTTTTTTTTTTTTTTTTAATTAAGACGATAGCAAATAATGTACAAGTCAAGCATTATATATAATTTTTCCGTATTTCTGTCCATGAATAAAATTGTTTCCGAATATTATATCATGGGTTTTACTTGTATGAAAAAGGCGCCAGTTGGCATTTTGGCCTGAGGCGTCATTTTACCTTGCGCCGGGCCTGGTTTAAAATGCCGGTGATACGGAAATATGCTGAGGTATTAATAGTATAAAATTAATAAATAGCCATTAAAAATGTATTTAATATATTAGACAATAGGTTAAGTATCGATTAAGTATCGATGATGCACATATACGGAGATAAAAATAAAAAATGTTATCTAGAAAAGAAGGGAGCAGACGCCCTTTTTAACTATTAACACTTAATAAAATATAATTTTTGAGATTATTATTTATATTTTCAAGTACCTAAAACATTCTGAATGAATGTACAACGTGTCACGTGTATTGAAAATACGGGCATTAATATATTTTAAAGTATATCTAGGCAGTGGGCTCCATGAATCTTAATAGTAATAAGTGTGTTCTAAATTCTAATATACGTTCACGATCGTGACCTCTACATAGTACGTAGAACCAGACTATGTTCAACTTCCAAAATAATGCTCATAAGTCGTAACTTAAATGATTTTTATTAAAATCATAAGCAGAAATAAAATAAAGTGCTAAATCTTTATATGAAGGATATTCAATGGCAGACTGAATGTTTTGGTGAACAAAGTATAAATGAAACTTATTTTTATCTACGCAATATTAATAATTCGAAACATACTTTTTTCTTCAGCGTCGTTAGTAAATACAACCCGATCCTTATAGAGTAATACTGCGTCCAATACGACTGATGGTGAAACTTTGGGTTTTCTTCCAGCCATATTGGAAATTAATTAAGATTTATGAATACAGTATAAAATAGAAATACACAGTACAAAAATCAAATATTGTCTATTCATGGTCGAATATAGATTACAAATGAATATGCAGCTGTGATAAACAGATAACAGAATTTAACAATTTCAGTAGGTTACAAACGTCTAAATATAGACTGAAATTAAAATATTCCGAATCCGAAATAACACACAAACAAATGTTATCGATTTTATCTTATACAAATAAATTCAAAGAAGATAAATTTCAATCTGTACTGTTATGTGTAATAAGTAATTATTATTGTGGTAAAATACATATAAACAAATTCACATTATCACCTAAACTAAACCAAATATTTTAATATAATATACTTCTTAAAGTACCAGCAACCAACTAGTTACAAATTAGTGTAAGTTACAATAGATTAATAAGATATAAAATGCTCTTACGAGATTTGATTTGCTAACGAAATTTGAATGTAATTCAAAGAATAAAATAAGAATGTTCAAGGTTTTAAATATATTAAATTTTTATACTATTATATTATGTTTTTAAATTAAATAGTATAACCAATTTCATCAACATAACACTATCTTCAGCTATAGATATTGGATCATCTGCAGAGAAAAACAAAAATATTCATAATTCATAATAAACTATAAAGACATAATAGAACATGACTTGTTTATTACAAAATTACAAAATTATCACATCCAGTGTAGAGAAAACTTAAAATTGAATTTTCATTGATACGAAAGTTATCTTCCCAAATAATAATTAAACATGTTTTGTTGTCGCAATTAGTTTTATTTTAATTATTTCAATAATTGGTCAAAACTTAAATAATCAAATAAGATGTATACGGTATACCTATATCAAAATATAAAATATTTTAAGCTAAAAAGAGATTAACATTATAATGTAATAATTAAAATTGAAATTGCGTAAGAAATACATAATTAGGTATTATAATTCCAATAAAGGGTAGTTTACACTTTGGTGGTCCCGGTCTGTGTTTAATACCAAAAACGCAACTATTTTGCGTACAATCTATACAAAAAAGGTATAATGAGTAGTTTGTTGACATAAATAACATTAATTATAAAGAAGAAAGGCTCCCAGCATTGCCACCTGACAAGAAATTGAAATTTATAATTAATAAAAAACCGTTCAGTTGGTGGGCTGGGGTAACGCATAATTTGCGAAAATGTTATTTGCGAAGAAGGGGTTAGGGTTTTGAGTTCGACGACTGTCATACAAAATCATACTAATCGAGTACTAAAATTTGGCATAACTGGATTTGAGTAAACTTAAAAAAACGGTCTGTGGGCGGGGCTGGGGTGACGCATAATTCGCGAAAATGTTATTTGCGAAGAAGGGGTTAGGGTTTTGAGTTCGACGACTGTCATACAAATTCATACTAATCGAGTACTAAAATTTGGCATAACTGGATTTGAGTAAACTTAAAAAACGGTCTGTGGGCGGGGCTGGGGTGACGCATAATTCGCGAAAATGTTATTTGCGAAGAAGGGGTTAGGGTTTTGAGTTCGACGACTGTCATACAAATTCATACTAATCGAGTACTAAAATTTGGCATAACTGGATTTGAGTAAACTTAAAAAACGGTCTGTGGGCGGGGCTGGGGTGACGCATAATTCGCGAAAATGTTATTTGCGAAGAAGGGGTTAGGGTTTTGAGTTCGACGACTGTCATACAAATTCATACTAATCGAGCACTAAAATTTGGCATAACTGGATTTGAGTAAACTTAAAAAAACGGTCTGTGGGCGGGGCTGGGGTGACGCATAATTCGCGAAAATGTTATTTGCGAAGAAGGGGTTAGGGTTTTGAGTTCGACGACTGTCATACAAATTCATACTAATCGAGTACTAAAATTTGGCATAACTGGATTTGAGTAAACTTAAAAAAACGGTCTGTGGGCGGGGCTGGGGTGACGCATAATTCGCGAAAATGTTATTTGCGAAGAAGGGGTTAGGGTTTTGAGTTCGACGACTGTCATACAAATTCATACTAATCGAGCACTAAAATTTGGCATAACTGGATTTATCATAGCTAAAAAATTCCGAGTGGGCGGGGCTGTAATGACATCACGCCAACCCCGCCCATCTTAAATTAAAGAAAATTCGCAAACCAATGCCATACAAATTTTGGTAAGTATCATACAAATTCATACTAATTAATTACTAAATATTTGCATAATTATTACAAAAAAATTTTATTGGGCGGGGCTGGTGTGACATACGTATCACCTCCGTAGTTTTATACGGCTATTGAAGCCAAAAGTTCTTGGATCAAATCCGTGTTTAACGCTCTCACCCTCCCTCTGCCCGTCTCTACTCCACCGAATTCGGTATATACATATGCACATATAAATTTATATATATATATATAAACGTCCCGAAATAACACAACTGAAATACGCGTTGACCTCGAGTACATCGTACGTCCACGGGTATACATGTGTGTGTGTGTGTGTGTGTGTGTGTACATAATATATTTTAAACTTTTCACTATCCACACAGTTTTTCGTATCGAAAAAAAATGAGATTACCATCTCGTTGGACGCAAAGGTATATCTTATACTTCTGCAGTTCATTATTCCGGATCGATCGAATATAACTGTCGTATATAATATATATATATATATATATATATATATATATATATATATATATATATATATATATATATATATATATATATATATATATATATACGTAAACGGTGTATTTTTACGATTTTTTCCATCGTACAAATGCAGATTCATCCGTTTTTATACTGCGTAAGCAGTAGTAAAAACGACTTATTTAGTATTACAATAAAAATAAAAATAAAAGGCATTTACTTAACTGTATATTATGTATTCTCTATTTTCAGTGAGATAAATAACTTTTAACGAGTTTGGATGATTGAATGTATTAAAGTGCATCGGAATGAAAACGCCTTTAAACAATCACATTATTATTATTGTTATTATTATTATTACATCATAATATATTTTATGTATTATACCTTACACTTTACGTTATTAAAACAGAAAAACGGTATTTACAGAATTACCGTGGTCTTAGGCTTAGGTCTAACCGTAATGAAAATCGTTATTAACAACGTCCGGTCATTACGATAGAGATACTTGAGGTGACGTTTACTTTGATAACACGTGTGTGTTAACCACGGCTATAGATAATATGGTTGCGTGACGACCTACAGTGAGCTGCAGAAAATAACGGCCCGTAATGTTCTTATCAAATTCAATAAAAACCTGCTTGTTGTAAGAGCTCCCAGCGGACTGTATTCGTACTACTATCCGCTAAATTTCAAATATCTATTTTACTTCTTCTTAGAAATATTAATCTTAAGTTTGATAATCGTACATTCGTGCCTATTGGCCTTATCTCTGCAATAATAGGTCTATACCATAGAGTAATAAGAATATTCTTATTACTCTATGGTCTATACTATTGGCTATTTAAATTTTTAATTTGATTTATTTATATTTTAGTAATATTATCATCCACTAGGAGCGCTTGCAGTAAACAGGTTTTTGTCTTAATTGATAAGAACATTGGGTGCCGCGTTAACAACGATCGTCATTCGTCACGCAAGTCGCAACCATATTATTATCTATAGCCGTGGTTTTAACTATAAACTCACAAACAAATCAAGGTGTTCAATATATCAAAGATTCAACACATACTTAATATTATACCCGTGCGTACAGTAGATTAAACATATTGTTTGAAAATCGTGCATGGGATTATTTGTAGTGGCGAGTATACGGTGTAAAATACGTTTAGACGCAGAGGATTCGGCACGCTTGTGAAGTGGGACTTTCCCAACTCGTTTAATAATTACGATCCGCTATCCATTATCATTACGAATAATGCATTCTGTTAAACCGATGAACCTATGTAATAACTTCTCTATTCATAATTTGTATAAATTACGACGTATTGAAATATAATACTGGCGAAATAGTAAAAACTCGTTGAATATTTAAACCGCCGTCGTATTAAACTAAAACATTAAGTCGGATTCTACATCGGGTGAATAATTTAATTTAGTTCACAACTGATTTGATTACATTATCATCGTTAAGACGGAATCCGAGTATTTAATAATAAAGGTATACGTGTTTAGTGTTTCTGAAAGTTTCGACCAAACTTTTTGAAAATACTCGCAATACCACGTGTATACCGTAAAAGTTTTAAGGAATATAATTTTCAAAATTAAGAGAACTATTTCCAACTTTGTTGATTAAAATATATGTATCAAATTAAATTCAATAACTAACGGTTTTCTCTCCCGTGGTTTTCAGGGATCTCGTACTTATAGTTTTGAGACATTTAAGGCGATTGAGACGATGACTATCAGTCGACTGTCTTCCTCTATTATGTAGGCGCTCGAATGGTGTTAAGACGAGACGTTTTAATTACTAACAGCACACCGACACACGTGTTTTGTGTGAACAGAAATAATAATTATAATTAAATTAAGAAAAAAATATAAAAAAAACCTAATAATATAACAACCAAAATAAGTTAGAACGCTGTGTTTGTAAATAAATGGGAAGATAATAGAATTAAAATCATTTAAGAAAATAATTCTATCTATTTTCAATTGTTTTTCTTTGACATAAAATTAAAAATATATCTATTTTAATGTCTGGTGACATATATAACAACAATTAAGCGGCCCATACACGATAAATTAATCGTACAACAGATTGTACGACTTTGTTTGATACGATTTCACAAACGATTATCGTAACGTGTATGGTATTGTTGTACAACGTGTAGTACGACGAGATGAAGTTTGAACTTGCATAAAATCTATCGTACGACAAGTCTGAAATGCGACAAATTGTAACATGTATGGACCAGCGTATAATAAGTTTGATCGATTTAACTACCATATGTTATATTTTTATCACCATTCGAATATCTATTTCTTTCTAGTAACCAATAGTTACACCATTTCCTTTTACGTTTTGTCTTCTTTTCGTCACTATTCAACAACAACGCAACCACAATACTAGCTTTGGTTTTTTTTTGACATGGGAGCCATACCAAATAAATTGAAAATGAATATTGAATACACTATTAAATTGTTTAATTTATTAAATATAATGTTATAGGTGCACGTGTTTTTATATTTGTTTTTAATTATGATTATGAGTATTGTGACGCTCCTACCAATATATACGATGAGTTGAACAACTTGTAGTACGATAAGTCGTACTAATGTGTGTCGGATATCGCGTACTGCAAGTTGGTACGACTAGTATAAACAACCGTTGTACAATCCGTTGTACGATTAATTGTATCGTGTATGGGCCGCTTTAATCATCATATTATAATGAATCAAAATAAGTTATCACTGATAAAAATGTGTGTGTTTGCGCTTGTATGTATGTGTAAATATATAATATTATTTTAGTTTTACAAAAATAATACAGTAATTTAAATTTTTATTTTATATTATACAACATACACGTCACTCAAGGGTGTTAAAGGTTACTTTGCAACCCTGGAAATAAATTCCACGAAGTAGCAAGACTATATGATTGTTTTAATACACAGTTGAAAACCTCTCACTTATCAATACAATTTTGCAGTTGAATGACTTGTTTTACAAAACTACTTTCGATCATTATTTTATTCTTTATAATGTTGATTGATAAATACCTATATTAAGTCATTAGATGCAAATTATTTAACCACGTCGAGTGTAATCAAAAAAAAAAAAAAAAAAAAAAAAATGAGTAGAAAATATAGGTACTTCATTTGTCTTAGAATTTTAAGAACCTTTTAAAAATTTAGAAAGCTACAATTAGTTTAGATTTTCAATTGAAGTTTGTATTTTTCACATGCATAATATTACTGAAAACCTCATAAGCCCTTAAATTATCACTTTTGTGACGCTCATGTTGACTTTGTTAATATTTTCTTAAAAGTACCGCAAAATTGTTGCTATACATTACTTTGAGTATGATAGTTATTAGTTAGTAGTTACCAATGTGTAATACACCACTCTTCGTGTGCTGACGAAACGTTGCACGATTATAGTTCTTACCTGCAACAAAAACGAAAAATACTTTAAGCCAAGTGATAGAGGTAAACAAATCGTCGATTTGTAGCAAAGTGACACTGGCATAAATATGTCCCATTCATGCGTAAGTCGGTAGACAAGGACATATTTTATTAGTTATTAATAATTATTACCATATGACGGAATCCACGGTACAAGTAGAATTCGTATTTCTCCATACTCAAATCAAATAGAACTATGTTTAACTAAATGTAATTTAAGGAAACAATTTCTCACTCCGAAATTCACTATTAAATGACACTTATGCCGTTCGTGATAGTATATTATCACTTTATCCATTTGTTTACTTTATTTTCGTTCAACGCTTAATTACCTATTCATAGGCTCATAGTGTTTTAAATTAGTTTTGGACGGTGGAATATAGTTTTTATTTGAAAACAAAAATAATAACCTAGTTCAAAAAACGCTTAAACAAATTATATTGAATAGAAATTGTTTTTTTTTTCATCCATTTTAAAACCGACGATTTCATTGAGATAAACAGGCACATAGAATATCCATTATCGTATACGTTTTGCATAAACACACGGTTCGTAATATACACTCGCACGAATGTACGTCAGCACCTGTTTGTAGTAATTTGTATTTATGGGCCATTAAAACGGATATTTTCTCAACGTTGTATATTCTTCGCAACAAATATGTATGTATATATATATATATACATACATGTATATATGTATATTGTATATATGTATCGAACGAGTAGGTTTTATTCGTCATTCGCACCTTCGGCACCGGACCGTGGGTCCCCGAAAAAAAAAACAGATTCGCAAATTCTAGGTGTACCGTGTCTTTTTAAAAGTTCATGATTCGACAGAACTAAATTTTATTTACGCATGTGTTTATCTCGATCGGATTATTCACGTCCGGCTCCATGGCTTTTAAGAAATCTCAACACTTTTTTTTTTTTTTTTAATGTTTCAAATAAATCCCATTTACACTCTGTTTTTTCTTAGAACGTATAAAAACACCGTACCGAATCATATTCGAATTTTATCATTTATTCTTTGAAAACGAGTTTAAAGCAAAACGTAAAAAGTCTAATATTTTTCATTATAATACGTAAGGAAACAAGAAACCGTGCTTTATAATCCAATCACGTATAGTATTTTGTTGTTTTTTTTTTCATTTTTGCATATGCCTCTAAATTAACTGAAAAGATTTACAGCTGCTGGCGCGACCTGAACGAAAAATTAAAATGAAAAAAAAAGGGTGCAAATCGTAAAGGAATAGATAAATAAATGATTTATGAATATCGTAACAATTTTTCTTCCATTATTATTATTCTTAGGAAATAAAAAACGCGTCTAAAAAAATATCCTCTTCTTTAATGTCAATAACGAAAATCGAAATAGATTTAAAAATTTAAAAAAGATTTTTATCGCGACAATTTATTACACATAAATAACGAGATTATTTTATTTTATTCATTTATTTTATTTTTTTTTTTAAAGAAAACGGACGATGGTGACACTTTTAATGGTTAATTATATTGCATTCACGCTGTACGTCGTGATTTATTATGTTCTGTTCAAGTCCACGGTGAACTCTAAAATATTCGATACTGCACCATTTGCAAATATGAATATCGTCACTGTGTCGTTTACGTGCGTAATTTTAAGGTTTTTTTTTTCATATAAAAAATCGCACGCAACTCATTAAGGCAATTACTAATGATGGATCGTAGAGGAACATATTGATGTAAAGTCGAATAATTTGTAACCGTGTGAATGGGACTGTGAAGTGTTCATCGGCATAGACGTCGGTAATAATATAGTCGGGCGTGCGGCGGTGTTAGCGTATTTTTTTTTTTTTTTTTTAATGCGTCTTCGTAATGAGTAAAGTTTCGTGACAAATTGCTTTTGAAAACAGATATTTCATTAGTTTTTCTTACCGTATTCCGACTTTATCTTGACAAAACGTTTGTTTAAGTACTCGCTTATTAGTTTAAATTTAGTATATTTTATTTTAATTTTTTTTCCCACCACATAGAACGTTAACGCGACCTTCATCTCTTTTATTTTGATTTTTTGTACCTAATACACATACTCGGACAAGTACACATGACGAGATCTATAGGTGGGAGGTGAATCGGAGCACTTGATCAGTTTGCCGTCAATTGGGCCGAAAAATGTTAAACTGTGTTTGTTCGAAATTCGAATTAGAAAATATGAATACCTAATATGCGGCGCCTAAATGAAAAGGAAGATGCGATATTTTTTTAGAAAACTTATATTTATCTTTGAATAGTTACAGAGCAATCAGAGGGTTTGCTAAACAAAAGGCTGTTATAGCATTATATTGACAATCAGATATAGTTATAGAGCCGTTTGGCCAATAGGATATAGAGACATCGTCCGAAGATACGAAGCTCAACGCTGAAAACGTGTGCGAATCTAAAAAAAATTTCCATTTATATTTATGTTAACGAGTTGAGATGAAAATCTTAATTCTAATGACGGAACCGGCTATTACAATAATATCGACAATTCCGTTTAGATATTTAAAACCAATTATAAATTAGGGTGTTGATGTATTAGTTGTATGAGAAAAACAAAATACTGAACAGTTAAAAATATTGAAATGCGTATAATCATTTTACAAACATTTTAAATTATATTGAGATACTGAAGTAATACATATTAGGTTACATTTTAATATTACCATAGGTATTGTGAATTTTGTATTCTGCGTCTGATAAAAAGGCGCTAATTCCTTGTTTTGTCCCAGATCAAAAAAATTCTAAATCCGGCTCTGCAAGTATGTATACAGCTGGTGTCCAAAGTTTTATAAATTGCACAATCTCGCTTGTGTTATTAAAGCTATAATCCAATTTTTTGTTTTTTTTTTTTTTTTTTATGGCTCTTAAGGTTGGAAAAAAAATGTTTAGCTTCAATTAAACATAAATGTGTTATGAAAAAAATATAGTGCAATTATTTATAACAATGTATAAGACTTCGTTTCAGATGTAATACTCGTTACCCGTCAACCAATTGAGTGGTTTGAAAAATTAATGTCTATGATAGGAGCCCGGAGGCCTGAAAACTAACGGATCTCACAAATAAATCTCTAATAGCAATACGATACAATTATGATGGGTATATATCACACATCTATTTATTTATTTATTTATTGAAATTAAACGGGCGGGCCCAGTTACAATTTAAATGTGGTAAGTACAGAAATATTTACATAGATGAGGTATTTGTATACAATAGTTAATTGATTAAATGACTAAGATATAATTTAAAAGAAACAATAGAATTATATATAAACATATCGATATTGTAATTATTCACATATTGCAAGGATCTAATTAAAGGGGCGTTTTTATCAAATGAAGTACGCTGAAATGGCACATAGAAGGCAGGGCCTAAAATACATCTGATTTCAGGGGTCACACTTATTAATTTAACAGTTACTTTTGGGTTTCAACAGATTTCTTTAGCAAAAAAAAAACATGTGGGGGTTGTACCACCCAAAATCCCCCCTCTTTTATATACCACTTACCTTACACATCAATATTATGTATATGATGCTAGTACTATAAATACATAAAATAAACACAAGTAAAATTTCAAAATATTTTACTATAATAATTTGAAACAACTTAAAATGAAAAATTCTAATTAGATATATCATTAGTAGTTATATGTGTTGAAATTCCTAAATATTTGTCATTACTTATTTCTACAATCAAAACTAAACGTTATAAAACCTGGGACACACATTTGTCATTCAGGGGACCCACTTTGATTTTCAGAGGACACAAAGTGTGTCAAGGGACACCGTATTTTAGGCCCTGATAGAAGGTATCAGTTTGTCTAGTCGTATGACCAGGAACTAAAAAAGAAATATTTGACAACACATCTGAACAGTTTATACAACCATTTAAAAGTTTATACCTATGTAAAATTAATGTCATGTTTAACCCTTCTGATCTGAAGAGTTGCAAAATCGAATTCATGCACAAAGAAACGAAAAGTTATTTTTGGGAGTGTATATGCATGTGTTTTTCGATTCTCGATTCGTCAGTTTATTTCATAGTCGTATATATCGTGCACCTCGATATTAGACATCGTGCACAATGGTCGAGAAAAAACCCAGTGCAGTAGGTGACGGTCATTTCCGTCTTCGCCATGGCGCTGTGGGTTTCACGCGAGTTGTTGTGATTTTGCTTGACATTCGCGTAGTAAACGAGTGTCATTGATACAATATGGTGAAAATGTCACGTTTCTAATAACACTGATTTTGGCTTTATGACTAAACAACTGAAATGTATGTAGCGGAAGCCTCGTTTATGGCAAGTTTTTCTGTTTTTACTCAAAACAAATGTCTGCTGTTTTTCTTCGTGTTTGGAAAAACTATTGAAAAAAGATATACATTCTCGAAGCACTATCTAAAACCAATTCACGATCATTTGAGTTGCAGGGCGAAACTTGGTTTTTTAAGTATTAAAACCACGTTTTTATTATTAACGTGTCAAGTATATAGTATTGTGTTATCGATAAATGTTGAAAATTTCACAAATCTCCGTGGTTATAATATATAGGTACATAACGTATTCTATATTATATGTTTTGTGTTCGTTAAACTATGGTCGGACAATTTTTTTTTTTTTTTTTTTTTTTATTGACATTAATCGAACGGCTTATGCGCTATGTTTGTTTTTTCAAAGAATGGCTAATTATCATGAAAAATGCACGAGTTGTACACTCGATGTAACTTTATAAAGCATACAATGCTCTGAAAACAATCGCCGTCGGTATACTCGTAAATTAATTACACTAATAAACGCGAGAGAAACTTATAATATACTGCATCTTTGATTTTCTCTTGTACATGAATTATAACAAAGGTATAATATATGTTGATTTAATATAAAAACAAAGGTACAATATTCAATTCGGACTTTTTATGAGTCCGGAGGAATATCAAAAGTTTTGAAATAAAAAAAAAAAAAAAAAACAGTAATAATATAAATAAACCGAGCACCGACGTGACTGTACAGAAAAAAAGTGCGTATTTCATGCAGTTTAACTGTTTGAATATGCTATCAAGACCGATTTTTAATGAACTAAACGATATTACATTTTTTCTGAAATATTGTTTTTCGAAACGTTATAACGTAATCCACGTGAAAAAATCCGCATAAAATATTGGGCGTTTACGCCTTTGAAGTTTAGTATTAAAAAAAAAAAGAAAACAGAAAAACCTTTTGACCGTATTTCCCGTGTTGCTCCTGGACTCGAAAACATTTCCGTAAATTGTCGGATTTCGTTTGGTTTGAAACGGGTAGTTTCAACAAAATCTACATCAATTAATTTTGTCGCCCGGGCTTAACGCATTGACTTTACGCGTGACGGGCGTAGTGGACTCGAGTGTAAACTCGCGGACACTAAGCGGTTTTCGCAATATAATTTCCAACCCCAGTTTCTGGAAAAACTCGAGGTGGAGACTAATGAAAAAAAAAAAAGGAAGAAAAAGATATTCGATTAATAAAATGTTGCGACGGCGTTGACGTATTAATTATTATTATTCATGAAGCTGCGTGGCGTGATAGAGCGACACGAGTGACGCGGCAGTGTTCTATCTCACCTTACTGTATTTATTACAAAGCCACCTATTGACTAATTCCTTTATAAACATGATTAATATGATAGCAATTTTTTTTTCAATCACGATAATAATTAGGGATGAGAAGTTATAGGATTTGTATATTTTTTTCTGTATCTTCTATTTATTGCTAGGTGAGCTAAAAATCTGATCTATAACCTAATGAATTGAAATTTGGTATTTGAATTTTGCATATTTTTGCATATATTAGTAGTTTTCTTAAAAGTTGTATATTCATGTTTTTTTTTGTGCATAAAAATGCTTATTTAGTAAAATTATGTGGATTTTAATACGATTGACTTGAACAATTTATTACTTTATGGAATTTGATATGTTTGTAGTCAATAAACAATAAAATAAAAATGCAGATAGCAAATTTGACAATTGTAGAATTGTCGATGTCAAATATCACTCAGAAAAAAGCTTGTCTTATTTTTAAATATACCGTTTCATACATTATTTACTTTAAGAACTTCTTTGAATGTATTATGAATTATTTTAAAACAATGAAAATTCTATGATATTAAATATACTTCCTTTGATTTTATTAAAAAAAAAAAATCGTTGTTTCAATGTTAAACAATAAATCTCATTATATTGGTATCATAGAAATGAATAATATTAATTATTAAAATCTATAGAATAGTTAATTTTATTAAGTATATGAATGTATCAATTCAAACATAGAATTTACATTGTATTTATTTAATGTAAAGTAATTAAAACAATATTATTTAAAGTAGTTGAAATAAAGAAATAATTCTATGAATGTATGAAAATAATTTACTTAATTTTATGAGTGTCCCGAGCCCCGACCACCGTAAACTATTTAGGAACTAGCAAGTACTGACCTGCGACTCATAACTCATAAGTAAATCATTATTGTTCGGCTGTGCCGTGACAATTATTTATAATATAATAGTGTGTCGCGTTACCTATTTCTTTTGCATTTTCGAATTTTCGATTTTTCGGATCATGTGGAAATCCGTGTGGAAACTACGGTTTTCGTATACGGATCCGATCCGAATGATTTCAAGAATAGACCGCCGGATTACTCGCCGTCGCGGTTTTTCTCTGCCAACGAACCCCCGGATCGACGACGTCGTCGCCGCGATTACGTATTTCCATCGGTGTGCCGTCGTACACGGGCCACGTTCATTAGTATGTGCGCACGGTCCGGAATCTTATTATTCACATAATGAACCGTTAAACAGTGGCGTACGCATCGCGGACGTAACGTATTTAATTCATTTTCATAAATTATTTTACCTTGTTTTTACCGCGACGCCGAGCGTTTTACTCCGCACGAACGGGCGGAGGAAAAAATAAAAAAAAAAAAAAATACGTAAAAGCGTATGACTGTAAAAAATTTATCAAACTTATTGAATTACGCCGCGTTAAAAGCGCACGCTCGTCAGAGAATCACTCGCGTTCCCGATTCGATTTTTAACTATTTAATATTCTTTACGGCCATCGGGCTCGGGAAATATTGAAATGTATGTTTGTCTTGGGAATTGAACGCAACAACAATTTCACGCGTACCCGCGCGCTCTGACTAAAACATTATGGATCGGTCTTCGCGTTTTTAATACGTATATATACATAGATTATATATATTATGTGAACACAGTACTTTGCATAAAAATATGTTTTCCGAAACTCGCGTTAATCAAATCAACTAAATATTTACGTCGTCGGAAATCCCTCGAAAACCATTTGGGAAAATCAACGAAAATAAAACGTAACGTAGATATCGAGTTATAGCAAGAAAGACAACTGGAGTTAATTCCCAAAAAGTCGACAAACCGACGACGATGGAAGTTTGTCCGTTGTCTTTGATCCCCTGACAAAATAATGGTGACGAGTGTATTGAATCGTGGAGAATCGATTTATTTTAGTTTTATGATTCTCAGCGAAATCCATATAGTAATGATATAATATACCATTTTAAGTTAAATGTCTAGTATACGTATATTTTTTACCACTACCACTTTACTAATCCGAAAAAGTTTTCCAGAAAAAAAAAAAAGTAAAAAAAAAGAGGCAATAATGTTAAACCACTTCACTCCAATCAGAGTCTAAAAATACCCTGTGTCAACAAATCAAAACTTTTAATAAAACGGTAAAATAGTACGGATTGACGTAAAACAGTAGAGTATTATAATGTGATTTGTTTTTTGTTTTTTTTTTTTTTTTTTTAATAAGAGAACGGCGTTTAAATATTACAAAAAACACCGTTGGTAATTTTTGAACAAAAAGTATGGCGAATTTGTTTTTAAAATCACTATAATATTTATGATGTTTGATGTTCTACAAAGCTTATTGCAGTAAGTAATCTACGCATAGAGGTGAAACCCGTGGTCCAATGAATTTAATTTGCCAGTAAACATTTCACTTAAACTGTCTTTTTGTTCAAATTTAATTTCAAAAAGTTAAAAATTAAATACATTTGTTTTTCATCAATTTTTAATTAAAACAAATATTAAACCTTTAACAAAGTCATCTATGTACTTCGTACAAAGGTAGTAAATCTGAATGTTTAAATATAAAATTGTTATATGTAGTTATTTCGTACTACAATGGATAAATAATATTACCAACATAATTAACTTCTCTTGAGAAGTTATTATAATAGGTCTGAAAATCGAAATAGGTAATTTTTTGTTTTCTTTACGTTTCAAGACCTCGACAATCGTTTACAAGTATTTTTAGAGTGATGTCTGTCTGTGTGTGTGTGTGTGTGTGTGTGTGTGTGTGTGTGTGTGTGTGTATGTGTGTGTGTGTGTGTGTGTGTGTGTGTGTGTGTGTGTGTGTGTGTGTGTGTGTGTGTGTGTGTATGTGTGTGTGTGTGTACGTACGTATGTATGCAGTGTTGGGACTTATCTAGATAAATTTATCTAGATAAATTATCTAGATAATTATTTAGTTATCTTTTATCTTATCTAGATAAATAATTTCATTTTATCTAAAAGATTATCTGAGATAAAAATTTCATCCATCTAGATAAATTTATCTAGATAAATTATTAGTACAAAAAAAAAAAAAAAAATACATATTGGTTTTTATTGTCAATTAATTTTTTTGATAATTAATACTTTAAATTTGACTTTTTAAGTCATCTGAGTAAAAAATTGTATGTTCCTAATAATACTATATACCTATTGGCTATAAGGTATTATTCATTATTTATCTTTTTGCTAGGGGCCTGGAACTTGGTAGGTGCTCAAATATAGAGTAAACCTACAGTTCATTGTTATGTTGTGTTGATGACTCCTCATTTTACCTGTGGCATAATACTGAGATAGGACCATAGACAAAAATAACCCTCCCTAAAATTTAGTGCTAGTGGCGTCACTGGTTGGATGCCTAAGAAGTGAAGGGTAGTTTTATACTTACGTCTCAACATTATGCCCTACGCCCCTACCCTAGAAAATATTGAAATGATGACCCTGCTTTAAAGTAGGAATTAAAAAAAATTATCTATTTTTTTATCTAGATAAAAAGTATTTATCTTTTATCTTTATCTAGATAAATTTTGATTTAGTTATCTTTTATCTTTATCTAGATAGTTTTTTGTCATACTATCTTTATCTTTATCTAGATAAAAAAGTACTTATCTAATCCCAACACTGTATGTATGTATGTATGTAGACATATTTTGGCTTTCGATTCCTCAATAACTACTGGACAGAATTTTCTAATGACCATATCAATCAATATGCCACGTCATGACTTAGATCTGAAAGGAGTCTGGAAAAAATCGGTCCAGCGGTTTGTTTTTTATCTGTAAAAAACTGACTTTTTTATGCACGCAATATAAATTTCATATATAATTTCAAGTCTCGAAGGGTAGTAAAGGGTTTTCGAGGGTGCTGATTTCGAATCTTTTTTCAGTTTTTCAAAATTCAAGATGGCGGGCCCAATATGACGTCATTTTTTTTGTAAAAATTCTTTAAATTCGATAGAATTTCGTTCTGAGAGGGGTTTCAGGTACATGATTATAAATAATGTTTATTTTTTTTTTAATTTTTGACTCCAATTGACAGTTATTACAATTGAAATATTTTTGTAATTCTATTATTATTAATAATTGTCGATGAATATTTATCGATAGTGAATAAATAAATTAATTAAACTCTACTATCCCTCTTACAGTAATAGAATAATTCTTCTCAAGAGAAGTTGCTTGTACGGTACTTGCTGCCGAACCGATTTTTTTTCTAAGTTTTAACACGTTGAATAAAAAATGGATATGGCTTTAACAATTATAACTCAGAGCTACATTTGTATATATAAATATAGGTATGTATATACATTTTTTTTAACCAATACGTTTAATTGTTTCTATGCTTTAACGCTGATTTTTTCTTTAATGAGTTTGTGTAATTTTACCTACACCTATAATAGAAACATCTATTAGTAGAAAATAAATACTTATATATTATTATGTAAAATGCGCATGTGTAGATACAATATGTATAACTATTCGTTTTTCAAGTATTTTGGAATCCAATTTAATAATATACTATGTATATAAATATTATTCGTAAACACTGTTCATCATAGATTATGCACTATTCATTAAAGAAGAAATCAAATTAATTAATTTCGTAGCATTTTAAATATTTATTAATATAAATTGAACAATTAAAACTTTAAAAAAAAATTGTTAAGATATTTCATGTCCCGAAATCATAAAATAATCAATTTGTAACATATCAAAATATATAGTTTTCTATATACCTAATATGATGACAGTTCGGATTTATGACAAACCATATTATCTTAAAACTTAAAAGTTTTAATAAAATATAACACAAATTTAAACACTACAATTTTGTACAGTTTAAAATAAAATTATATACGTTATCTATATCATGAATAACATAATGACCTTCTTTTCTTATGTATAAAATAAACTTATTATACAACTTATATGACTATATTCTTGTACTAAAACGATTCATGTTTTTATACGATCAAGAGTGTTTTATGCACATTGTTAATCTATTTTTCATAGTCATAATAACAATAATAAATTGAAAATGGCTCGTTACGTTGTCTTCAAATAAACACTAAGTATTAATTTTTTTTCACTCAAGACATCCATTACCCATGGAACATTAAATACATTATTTTAATGTTTTTATTTTATAAACACTTGAATTTGTCTAATGTTTATAGTGTATTGTACGCAATATTTTATTAATATTCTTATTATTGTTTTAACTAACTCATGGTTTATATTATAAATTAATTAGTTATTCAATAGGAAATTTCTGTGAAATTGTTATATTAAGTTAAGGTTTAAGATAACACTGACGGAATTGATGAACTAAGCACATCAAAGACGTTATGACACTTAAAGCATTATTAATATTATTTGATAGTTGTTGATTCGATGTGAATGGTTTATAATTTTTCATTCATAGTAAATACACAAATGTATTCCTTGACATTTTTAGTTCAACAAGTCGAGTTGTGTTATTGATGATATCTGCAGACATTAATCAAATAATTACGGTTCTACGCCGTATTGTACGGGAGATGAAATGAACTTATTACATAGGTTTCTTTACGCGAAAGTAAATTAACTCTGACAAATATTTTATAACATTGACAATAATACGGGCACTGAGCGATGAGGGGTAATAATACGCATTTTGATATGATCATTACGTAAATTCGTAATAAGTTTTCTGAATTTATTTTGGGCAATTACTTGTACGTCTATAAAATATATAATTTAATATCACGAAAATACGAAATTTCTCACTTTCATTCTTATTATTGTCGTTTATTACATTTTTTTTTTCACGTAAATATTTCGTTCGTTTTTACTTTTCTCCTCCAGCATTTGTTAATAACAAAGAATTTTTTAAAAGCAAGACTGAGCATCACGTAATTAAAAAGTTAAATGTTGATAATAGTAATTATTTTTGTATAAATAATTATAATTAAAAAAAAAAAAAAAAAAAAAAAAAAAAAACAGGGTATTATTATTGTATAACATTATTTAAGACAATACACTTAATAAGTTTCACCGAAGAAGGTTAAATTAACTTGTTTAATGTTTATGATATTTTTTATTTCAACTCCCAATTTTTGACCCCACATAACTTTCGAATACTTTATCGTATATTTTAATAATAGAGTTTAGGAGTTAAAAAGAAAGAAAATTCTTTTGAACTTGGTATTGGAAATGTATATATGTTGTAAAATTGGAAAAGTTACAATCGCCAAGAGTATTTTAACATTGAGATTACTTAAGTAATTAGTTTCACGTTCTTTGACAAAATCAAACTATGTACAACTGAATAAGTACGTTTTGTATTACAATGCAAATACATAGCGCAGTGTACACGCAGATCCCGTTTTTAATAACAACTTACTGACGGAAGAAATTGCCGTGTACCTTCTTACGCTAACGTTGGAATAACTTTACTCCATTTCTGTCCTGGAACGTTTTTATCAATTTAATATCGTGTCGATTTTATCGTCACACGTTTCCACCGCCGAAGCGATGCGTGCGAACGAAACGTGAAATAAACGTCTGATGTTTGCGTATCGATTAGTCAGACCGGTCTAAGATCGACTGTTATTAAAAACTCGTCGAAATAAACAACGATCCCGTGACGGTAGCGATAACTACTGAAATAATACTAAAAATAATGGCAATCGACCAAAACACACAGATAAATGGATTGTTTTACTAAACGATAATCACTGATTCATGTCAGCGAGGTGTCCGTAAGACGAGCAATAGGTATCCATACCTGTAACTCCGACACAAACATACACGTACCACACGAATAGGGTATGATAATATTTATCATTGGTCGACGGGCAAAAATCAACGCGAACAGGGGCGGATCCAAAATTGTATCGAGGGAGGGGGTGGGGGTAATTAAAATGTATCCAACAGATACCGCTCATACTTAATTGCATACTTTTAAAAATATAACAAGGTTTCATACATTTACATTGTACACAATAGTATTGTATAATATGTCAATAAATCAATATTTGTTTTTATTGAACATTTCTAGAATAGGATTAGACTTTCGTTTGGACATAATTATGTATTTAAGTGACAAAATCAAATTATAACACACAATAATACACTATCTATGTATTATATACACTTTGATGCGTAGGGCACAACTAAACTGGAAATCTAAAGACTATTACATACAATTTATATCGTAACTACTATACCGTATACGTATTATATATAGTAATTATAGTAATACTATATATTATACTAGTTTAATATTACTATATACAAAAAGATAAGATATAAAGTTTTTTTGGTTTTTATTAATTAGTGTAGGTACCTACCTGTGGTTTTAACGAGTGTAGTTATCGTGAAATAAATCGTCATGTCAAGCCCCGATTGACAGTTTATCGTAATTATTTTGGGTAATGGGACATGGGTGCGTTATTATCGTTGTAACTATACGTAAGGCGCTGGTGTCGCGATTTAATTAGCTAGCACTGTATAATATATATTATATAATATTTAAAAAAAAAAAAAAAAAAAAAAAAAAAAAAAAAAAACGCTAACATAAGTGAATGTATATAATGTATAATAGCCAAACAAATATCACGTCAAGTTTTACTGCTAGGTAGCTACTCCCTTCACGATTTCACCGTCAACTGTATTTCTCTTTTCTTCGGCTCATATGCTTATTGTAACTATCATACAGATAGTATATTTCTAATAAATGTTAAAAAAAAAAAACTATACGTAACGCAGAATATAACTAGTATTTCTCTTTAAGTCGAAATGTAATACATTTTATACATTTTTATATAATAATCTCAAGGGGGGTATTTACCCAATTTATCCCCCCTACAACCCCTTTGGATCCGCCACTGCTCGCGAATCGTGCGATCCCGAACGAGTAAATATGCAACAATCGAAAACACTGGTGATACGATATTTCTGCGATGTTTCCCGTACAGGTTAAGTGGACCACGAACCGTCGGTAAGCCGGAATAATACTTTCACAGAAGCTCGAACGGAGAACGGGCGCTCGAGATAGAAAGTTCGTGGGGCGGACGATTGATTGTGATGAAATGACCGAGAAGAACGCGCGTTGAGACTAGGGGAGTCGACGAATCTCGATTCGTGGGTTTTGACTTCGTTTTTCGTCCTGCCCATTGACCCAAACGACAGAAATACGTTCATTATTATTATTGTAAAATCGGCCTTGCTAAACCGACGGTAAAGCGGTCTTAAAGAGGTTTTGTGGACGAAATCTCCGGCGGTTCTCTTGATTAATCCTAAAATTTCAACAAAGTCCAAGGATAAACATGCGCTGGACGTGAGAGGCGGCAAACACGGCACGTTGGAGGGTGAAGAGGGAGAATCCGAGATCGCGTACGCAGCGTCACCCGCGGCGACGGGCTCATCACCGGCGGCGACGGAATGCGCATAGCTGAAAACCGACAGTAGAATATTTATTTATAATACGGGACGAGTCTAGACAACCAAATAGAAACATAAGACGCATAACGTGATGTGTTTTAATGAAATAAACGTATATTTAATGACCTATAGCACTCGCACACTACGGTATTGAACTGCACAAATCAATATGAAAATATTGATTTTCCGACATGTCCTGGAGGCAGGGGCGGACTGGCCCGGGGTGCTATACACCAAGTAGCACCCCGGGCCCCGATTCGTATTTATGACCGGGCCCCCGATTATCACAGTCGGGGCCCTTTTTAATTCAACTTTTATTGTAATATTTTATTATGTAAAGATAAATTATAAAAAAGATCGACAATACTGTTGTTAATATATTTATAATGTTACATCGTGTCATCGTATCAGTCATGTCTACGTAGTTCAAACAAATATGGATATTATAAGTATCTATATTATATCCATATCTTCATCATACTATTCATACTCCCAAAAAATAACTATTCTTATTATTATTTTTTTTTTTTTATGTATTTATTCACTTTTCTGGACTCTTTCCTAATTTAGATAGGTCTGAAAAGAAATACGGGCCCCTAATAAATTTTGCACCCCGGGCCAAAAATAGCCAGTCCGCCCCTGCCTGGAGGTACCGTGTTACCAATAAATACTCGAGTTAGAAACGGGTAGGCCAAGTTAATAGATATTCACCGAAGCTGAGATTGTAAATGAAACAGAACGTAACAAAAGATATCGAATTTTCCAGCACATTACTTAGAATTTAATACATACACACACACCCACAAATATATAAATATATGTACCTATATTATATAAACGTGTGTATGTGTGTGTGTGTGTGTGTGTGTGTGTGTGTGTGTGTGTGTGTGTGTGTGCGTAGGTATATATCACGTACCGTGTACGTGTAATATGCACAAGATCGAAGCCGGACGTTTAAAAATATTTATACGATTTTGTTTATCGGCGGCGTCGGACGTCCGAGACAGTGAAAGATATATTATGGTAGTCTCTCCACCGCCAACCAACGCAACCTCTCCGCGTACAGTAGTACTCACGCTATATATATAAATATCGTAGCATGGGCATGTATGTCGGTATATATTTCTTGATTTCGGCAGGCTCACCGCAACGGCCGTCGACAATGGCCACCGATGGACGATTTATGGCGAGAATAATTGAAGAACCCGAAAAACCGGGTGAAACGTACAATGGGTGTTTTGTGCAAACACCGCATGTGTGTGTGTGTGTAGCATATATTATATAGGTACATGTACAAATAATTCCGCGATAAGTATTTATGGGTGCTATATTATGTAATATAGACGAAATGATACGATTCCGCGGTGAAAATAAAACGTCGAAGCTTCCTGGTGGATAGAGTCGTTGTAAGTTTCTGTGATTATTATTCGAAGATTTGAGTTTATCAGAAGGCGAATTCGATGCACACAGAGTACCTACTGTTATTACTGAGTGTGAACAACAACAACAACAACAACAACAATAGTTAAAATAAGAACAATTAATTGTTGTTGTTTTATCGTACCGCGCCAACGAGTAGGTTGGATAAATAAACAGTCACAATAAGAAGTGAACACCGATGACTGCGGTAGACGTTTTGATGAACCGATCGATCGTCATCGTGATAATATTGCAGACACCATGTACGGAGGCCCGTATATACATATAGGGGCAAAATGAGCATTTGCTCCGTGGCGGCAAATTTCGAGGGACGGCACAAAATAAAACTAATTTAAGTGACAACGAAAAAAGAAACGTGAACCTTTTGATGATCGACACCTTTATTTTTGAGTTAGGAAGAAGAATAGACATTTATACAGGAGTAAATAACAGATTTGGATGTTTATAAGACTTACAAAATGAGACATCATGGTGATATTCGTATAAACGGTAAAGTTCTTGTTGAGTTGTCCGATACAGATCGAAACAGATTTTGTAAAAGTGTTAGTTCAGTTCAAAACTATTATTCAAAATTTTCTATCAAAAGGTAAAAATACGTTTACACTGTTTCCGAAACGCATCCATTCCGAACACCGAAATCGTTTTAAGAATCATTTGCACTTTACCTTCTTGAAACGCAAGTGGCGAAAAAATTTTTTTGTGTTTTTAAACGTGTGAAAAATTATTTGATATCACTATTTATTTAAGAAAAAATGTTCGATTTTTCAGTGCCGCTAATCAAATCTGATTTGATTAATGAAACGAAGTGGCAAGAACCGTTGTGGAAAATTCGCAGCCACTAAATCCAGAAAAAACGCACTTTTTTCCACTCGTTCAACAATAATAGTGTAAGATTAGAAACTATTATATCGGGTGTGTCGTACGATTTTATTTTATTTTTTCAACGTATTCATAGAAACCTAGCGTTTTTGTTTTTTGTCTTATTCAAACCTTTTTTTTTTTTTTTTTTTCGAAAGGGTGGTAAAACTGATCTACCGCAGGGGGCCTTTAATGCGGCACTCTAGTCGTGCGTACGTACGCGTGAATTACACACCGATGTACCGTCTACGGCATAGAATAATAATATATAGAGATGAACATATACTTGCACAGTACAAAAAGTGAAGCAATTAAAAGGACAAAAACCAGTATGACCTCATAAAGGAAAAAAAATATTTTTTAATATGTGATTGGTAGGAACAAATAAAACAACTCGGCATTATGGTTAGAACAAATAAAACAACCAAATAAACAATAAAAATATAATAAAATAACTAAGACACGTTAAAAAACAATGATCGTTGTCAAACTTCAATTAATATTTTATTGTTATTTTAATTTAATTTTGTTATCAGCACGGTATCATTGGCGCACATACGGGGGGCCGTAATATAAAACCATGATATTATATTGTACCTAATGTTTTTTTTTCAAACTGGTTACACTGTATTTTGTCTTTCTGTTTGCTTCGTATTACAACGGCTATAGCGTCCCCCTGGTCTACGGTGGCAAAGAGCGCGGTCGGGCTCCGGTACGCGGGCGGCGTCGAAGAAACTCAAAAGTAAGGTGTACAACACACTCGTATTCCGGCAGGGCGAGCGGGTGACCTCTCGCGGCGGCGGCGGCGGCGTCGGGAAATAATTCGCGCGGTCGTAAACCCTCCGGCGCGGCGTTACGTTCAAAAGTCGTCAAACGCGAAATGTCCACAAACCGTGGCACCCGTACGAGACGACGAGCGTGTGTCGCGATAAACGGACGTACACCGTCGCGCATTACATAAAAACGTAATTTTCGGCCGCGGCGGCGACGTGTAGCCGATGGCAATAATAACGTGGCGGACGCGTACGACGATGATAATATTATCCGTGTAGTTGCCGAGACCACACCTTGTCCTCTGAAAATTAAAGCGTGTCCGCTGAATATTACAAATGTGTGTTCGAAATCTTATTATTATTATTATTTTGTTTGATTTATTTATTAACCCCAATCGGCTTTTGAACAAGAGCTTATAAACATGGCCGGATTAAGCTATCTGTAGGCCCTAGGCATTGAAAAAAATTGAATTTCATAACAGCCGTTTTTGAATATTATTATTTCATATCAAATACTTTAAATTAATACAGCGTCGTAAGTTTACAATCGAATCATCAAATATTTAATTTTACATAATAAATAAAATTAATGAGCACTAACATATCTAGATTACATTTTTTTTCGGCATTTTGTGTTGGCTAATTCATCAATGCTATCATCTTTTCTAATTTTTCTCAATAGTTCTGACTCTATTGATAACAGTGTTAGGGATGATAATTTTCCTTGATTGATGGTAGACCTTTGCCAATTTGTAATTCTTTTTAACACAGAAAATGACCGTTCAACTTCGCAAGAAGATCCAAATATCGCTAAATAAATTCTAAAAGCAATATTGACACTTGGAAAACTTGTTATTAATTTTTTTCAATTTTTTTTGAAGCATGTCACTTACCAGTCATGCCTGGTCCACGAAAGTTTACAATTAAGGAATCTATCATAACAAAAAATGTTTGTATTTAAAATTTATCACGTAAATTTGTTTCAAACTCAGGTGTAATATACTGTAATAATATAATATACTCTAATAATAATTTCCTTATCGCACGACCATCGCAAAGTTCGTCGTCTAAATGAATAACGCTCCTGTAAACAATTCGATTATATATTTTAGAGTTTACACTGTTTTTAGATTTTGAGTGACGCAAAAGATTTTTTTTTTTAATTTTTAATTTTTTTTAGATTTAACCATCTTTCGTTGGCCTTCCGTATGTCGTAGGCCCTAGGCACTGTGCCAACAGTGCCTAATGGTTAATACGGCCCTGCTTATAAAGCTGGACCCACACCAAATGCACAAAACGTTTTGCAACGTTGCTACCATGTTCGGCGCGTTTGGTGTGGACCTAGTCCGTGCACGAACAAGCATGTTCGTGCATGTTTCGCGTTTGTTCGGGTTGATATGGGAAATGCGCGGTGTTCGGCGCGTTATGCTTATATCTGGTTCGGAGTATTTGGACGAGAAATTGTCAGTGCCGTATTGTTGCTACTACGGTCATTACGTTGTTGTGTATTATTTTAATAATAATTATAACAAAAAAAATTGAAATAATTAATAAATAAAAAGAAAGTTTATTAATTAATCATGAGCTGTAATTCAGAAAATACTTGGGATCAAGACAGTTATCCAACTAATCGAGGTCTATCGTGAAAAACCAGTTTTATGCAACCCAAAAAACAAATCGTACTTCAACAAAAAAAAAAAAAAAAAAAAAACGATACATGGGTTGAACGTTGAACTATCAAATTTATATTCGTGTGATATGGACACAGTAAAAGCGAAGGTGAACTCTTCATTGCCGTCTTTTCGAAGAGAAAACTGACGAAAGTTGGAAAACAATATGATCATGTTACAACATTAAAGTGACCATATATTTTTTTAATCAAAACGGGACGAAAAAAAATCATAATCATTTGTTACAAACAAATATTTTTAATTTAATAATATTACCAGCAAATTTCTGTGGTACTTATAATATTTTTAAAGGTCAAAAAAATTAAATTAACTTATTACACTTACTAGGTAATTAACTTATTATAAAGAAAATGTTTTCGTGTAATAATTACAAAATTAAATACTTGTATATTTTTCTAAAAACGATATTTCGTCAAAAAATATTTATTTTCATTATTTTTTTTTGTCTAATTTTTGAAAACGGGACATTTTAGTGTCCCGAAGATTTTCCAGGGTACAACGAGACAGAGATTCAAAAAACGGGACTGTCCCGTTCAAAACGGGACGTATGGTCACCTTATACAACATACATTTCTATTTTCTACGCGCAGTATGGACGCCTGTCCTCGCGAAAATGTTACAGGCGATAAAATGTTGCAGCAACGTTGCGCGCAAAGGCGCGTTTGGTGTGGACCCGGCTTAACGTGCTTTTTTTTTTACCACTATTTAAATCGAGTGTACGGGTGTTTTTAATTTAAGTTGATTCGCATTACGGTAAGTGAAATGTTTTTAACTTTGACTCGTATTTATGTTGTGTATTTTTATTCCAAACGTTATACAAATAGTACAAATGTATAGGGCAGGGGTCTTTGACCTTTTTATGGTAGTGAAAACATGTATTTTATAAAAAAAATGCAGTTTTGTCATTAAAATTTGTTCGATTAAATTTTAAATTACAAACTATTATTATTATTATTATTAAAACAGCCAACGTTTATAATAATATGGATGTAGGTTATTCAAATTAACTTGACGCACATTTTCAAATTTGTTTGATACCGATTGCTCATAGCCGTTTTATTTTTATCGAAATATAAAAGATACATGCTGTATTTCGCGGGACGCAAATAATGACAAAACGGGCCACATGCGGGTTGAAGACCCCTGGTGTAGGTAAGCAGTTATAAAGGGAAGCGAGGATATCAGGTGCTACGACAAGGGCCGGCGAGAGCGTGGGGCAGGACTGGAGGTGCTAGAGTACCGGGGCCCGGGCCTCTGGAAGGGGCCCGTCGTCTCGACTATTAATACAACAAAAAATTATAAATATGTTTTATTAAATAAACACTTTTTTTTGTCATTTACTAATAAATGAAATAACTTTTAAATTAAATGACGGAACACGTTAAAGCAATAGCTCTGTTGTCGTTAGTGGTTCAATACGATACACTTACTTTCGTTGTAGTGCTCGACAGTCTATTTTAGGAGCTATGTTGAAAAATACCATTTTGACATGGTTGTATGTTTTAATTTTGTAAATTTGTATATTATGACATAACGATTGTACAAGATTGGTCAATGTATGTAATTGGATTTTATTTGTTGTGCGCTAATGTGCTATTTATAAATATAATCGGGTTATATAAATATTACTTAAATCAAATTGAAAGAGTTCAACGCAAGTTTCTTAATTTCGCCGCTTGGATACTTTAAATTAACCATTAACCTCATGATTATGAACCAGTACTTAATAAATTAAATATTTCTTCTCTAGTGGATCGGCGCATTAATGCCAACCAAACTTTTTATTAAGAAAACTTATTGACGGTTCAATTGACTCCCCTGAATTATTAAGCCAAACAAATTGTAAAGTCCCTAGCTTTCATTCGCGCTCACTCTATTCTTTCTACGTTCCTATTTGCACTACCAACTATTCTCGTAATCAACCCATGTTAAGGATGATGCGCATTGCTAATGAGAACCCTGTCTCTTTTGATTATTAGTTGTAATTTAATCATACCCTATAATATAATCTTTTTTTACACATTTCCTTATAAGTGTATTTGTATATAAATATTAGTAAGTTATATTCATGTATATAATATTGTATCTAGGTATTTGTACTTGGGCCACGGCCCGTTCTGTAATGAAATAAAATAAAATAAATAAAACGTTATGGAAAAAAAAAATAAAATTCCACCAAACGATTTAAGAAACATATTTAGTATCGCTAATAAGGTTTGTAATAAGTGAGGTTTTACTACATTTCCACATCTAAATATCAAGAATATTGATTGTTTAAATAATAACAAACAAAAATGTTATTAAATAACAGCGTCTGAAAAAAAAAATTTCAAAGTTTTATATTTGACCCAAAAGTAGTTATTTTTTTTGCCAACTTTTGCCAGTCTGTAAAATAGTGTTGTTGATATTTGATGAAAGTTTCAAGTTTCTAACAACATTGCTTTTGGAGTTGTACTAAATAAATAAAATCAATTTGATGAAAATCTCGTTTATGGCACATTTTGCTGTTAAACTCCATTCTTCAATAGTTTGGAAAAACTTTTTAGAATACGAAATCATGTAAAATACCAAACTAGATAACATTTTTGATCTATATAGGGGCTGAACGTGACTTTGGACGAAGTCTTCTACCCAAATGAAACAAATACAATTACCTATATTACAAAATTATCGTTAGGCTAATGAATCTGAAGCTTCATTTAGAATATACATTCTAAACAAAACGGGACGGAAAAAATAGTAAATATTGCTAACTCGGTTTATAGTTTTAATTTGAAATGAACGACGTCTAAAGTAATACAGAACAAATTTGATCTATTATGAGTTTTACACGTACCATACATTTTATTGCAACAATAACTTCACGTTATAACTGTTATCAAATATTATAAATGTTATAAATCGTTCTCAAATAATTACAATGGTAAAGAAATTCAAGTAAACAAAAATGAGTAAATAAATTAAGACACATTACCTACAGACTTGCACTAATAAGTTCTAAAACTCGGGGAGGCGGTGATTTTATACGTAAATGTAAAATATTTACTATCATACTCGACAAACAGAAACACAGAATAGCGACGGTTGTACAAACACGCGGTACACAAGTAATTACAATAACACGCGACTCTAAATTCATTATGCGCTAAAACGTATTTGGCATTTAGAATCCAAACACAAAACCGGTAGGTCTGTGTGGTGTAATACATGATATTATAATATGATGTGTAAACCTATAGTCGTTTTATTCAAATTCGTTAAAAGTTTAAAAATAAACGAAAATTCAATATATTTAAAAAATTGATACACCGAAAAAGCATTGACGTTTTTACTAACGATCTGAAAACTCGCAATAAAATAAATTATCATCGTGGCTCGCGTATCATAGCGTGTTTTTGCAACGCCCCGGTTGTAAGTTTTAAAAGTAATGTTGATTTCGCTTTTCGTTTCATATGTTCGCTTCAATAATATTATGCGTCTAATGTGTCTTTTGGCATGAAAACGTCATTGGCAAAACAAAAAAGTACGTGCCGAACGATGCAAAACAAAAACTGCGTTATGTTGAAGTGCGCAAGACACGGAATTTTTTCACTTGCAAAAGCCGTTTGTTTTTCAAACACACACACACATACAAGGGCCGTATCCTTACAGTTTTGATCGTTTTGCAGTTCTATCAAATCTTCCTGGTTATCATCAGGTACTTCATCGACTTTAACAATAAAAGTGTTTCGAATCGTATTTCGGATACTTTTCGTTTCGGAACCATTATATTCTGGGAAATACCGATTAAATTCATCTTTAAGCTTTTGCAAATTATGCAAAACGTTTTGTTGGACCTCAACTATGAGATCAGCGTATAAATATTAAAATGTGATTATGCAGGTCTTGTATTCTACCGATAATCTAATCTTGTTGTTCAAACAAAATTAGATGATGGGTGGAAATAATAAGATAAGTAGCATTATGAATAGAAATCTATAAATTTATTATGTTCTGTAAGTTTCATTTACATTTATCAGTATTTATAACCCCCTCCCCTCAAAAAAAAAAAAAAATTAAATATTTTTATTTGAAAAATAATTATTTCCGTGGACCATAGGTTGGGAATCTCTGGTCTAGAGAGAACGGCCGCCATCTACCCTGTGCAGAAGGCAACGGGAAACCACTGCACAAGTAACCCTTCCTACCCTAGTTACGACTTCTCTTAGTTGACCAACATTCGAAATCGGATAGGCACCCGGAGAAGAAGAAGAAGAAGAAGAAGAAGAAGAAAAAGAAGAAGATAAAATACACCAGTCGTGGGAGTGCGGCTTTAGAAGTTTGGACGGACTCTATCGGCTCGGAAGCGTATTCCAGCCCACACGGTTTAATTAACTCTTCTATCGGGTTCCGTCCGGTACCGTGTATAAACAGTGTGTACGCAATAGCAACGTCGAGGCGCTCGAGCTCCACACGATTTCCGAGAGGCTAAACCCGTGACAAACGGCCGTGCGTGTTTGTGCGCCGTAAATACTTCCGCGAATTCACCGTTTCAATACGATTACAATACGAGTTTCGCGTAGTGTGTGGCCGTGCCCTCGAGTATCGCGTACACCGTTGTTACGAGTAAGCAAAACGGATCAATGGCGCGCGGGCGAGTCGAGCGACAATCATTACGTCGTCCGTCGACTACAAACGGTTTCTACGTAAATAATTCATATTGGAAATAATTCACGTCGTCTGGGTTTAAACTCTGTCGGACGCCGGGCGGTTCGCGTTTTGACAGTAACAACAAGCGTGCTTCCAAGTTTCGAGTGACCGCGTTCAAGGTCAAACGTTTGGTCCGGGGGTTTTATTCCCACCGTACCCCGTGGACAGACGTGTTGCACACACACACACACACACACACACACACACACACACGCACGCACCTTTGAGTGTGTGCCGAACCGAACGTTTGTTCGATTTGGAAAACGTATAGCCGGGATCCCACGGCGCGTGGCTCGTGGCGCGGCGCCGAACTCGTCTGATATACCAAGCCTAGAGACGAACCGAGCCTACACGCCAACACGGCGATCACACGGCCTGTAGCTCGGCACGACTCGAGAGCTCAGCATTATTTGCCGATCCATTCCGAGTTCGTCTCTCGTCGACGCTAGTACTGCGTTTTAAATCTTTTTTTTTTGCTGAATGTGGATGACCAAAAAGAAATTGCTAATGCTGCAGCATATCATATTATTCTGCGCAGTGAGTTAAAAAAAAAAATACTCATCTGATAATGAAGACGAAGCAAGCCCTCCAAAAAAAAGAAGATACCGGATGGACACTTTTTATAAAAGTCGATGAAATAGGTATAGAACTATAGCATTATTTTGAATCAGTTGCTATCCAATTAATCATATGTTTATGAGTGTTTTGGGTTCCACATACACGGTTCTTGTTCATACAGATCAAGAAATTCCAAGATCAGTTCATTTGAACATTCCATGTTTTTTTTTTTTTTTTTTTACAAATAAATTAATGAAATACTCAGAAAAACGGTGCATTAAATCAAACGGTGCATTAAAATTGTGAAAATTCACGCGAGTCCGTGGGAACGCGTTGGACCGATTTCACGAGCCGAGCAACGTGCGCGAATGAATTCCTTTGACTCGGGTACTAAAAACCGACAATTTTCGGATAGATACGAGCCGCGCCGAGCTTACATGAGTCGCGCCGAGCAACACCGGTCCCACGGCGCGTGAACAGTACCGCGCGCTATACCACGTCACGCGCCGCGCGACGAGCCACGCGCCGTGAGATCCCGGCTTATCGCGATAACGGTTTGTGGAAAATTCAGTGGCGAGGCGCAGATGATGAGATACAAGGAGACAGTTTCCACCCAAGTTCGGTTTCGAAAAGAAATTTGATTTTTATACGACTCGGGTTCCGGTTGAAAAAAATTGTCAGCGAAAAATCGTGGTTTTATTTCGAGTGATCTTTTTTTCACGCTCGTCGACAACCGTCGTCGGACGATCTCCAACAGAGCACTGTACCGTAATGTATACTAACGCGAATGGATGACGAGACGTCACGTCGTCGGGCCCAGTGTCTCGTCCCTCAATGCGCGGGATTCGCGGTGAACGCTATTAAATACCGTCTCGTATTGAAAAATGTGATTTAAAATTTTGTCGTCACGTCCAACTGCCGATTACCTTTATCGTCCGCGCTCTGCCAAAGTTCGGAGTGTGCTATACGAGTCATCCGGAGCGACCGGATATTTGCTCGCGGTCTCCCCCCCCCAGCTCTCCGCACCGTTCGTGACGTAATTATAGTCGCAGCGTTACGTACGTTTCACAATCAATTAAATTCTAACCAAAGCACACTGGTCCGAAACGTAATTCTAGGCGGACAAAATTAATTTTTCTGTTTTTTTCAAAAATTATTTTTGAATTAATTATTTCATACATACGTCAGTGATAATCATGCAGTTTTAAAAGAATATTTTAATAAATAACACAATTATTACATCGGTAATAATAATATTATATTAATTATCGATCGCGTATTATATTATCGCAGTCATTGTAAATAATGAGCGATATCTTCGTCTACTTCGTAAATTGAACATTTTGGTCCAAAGACGAGTGTAAATATATTTCGTTTATACTACTCTTTATACAAAAACTACACAGTATACATATACTTAAATTTGGGTGATAATAATATGTTTAAAAATTATTTTCGTTGTTTTTATCCATAATTATTATTTGTATACAGATGATTGCGTACCTATTATTGCTGCGTCTTAATGCATCAAGTGGAAGGTCGATAATGATAATGATATTAAGGTTTTTCAATTTTCATTATAATCCCTAGTTTTAAAATTATCATATTTGAAAACTTATCGCAGTCATTAAAGTTTAAATTTAATGATACGAGTGCTTAAAATAAAATGTAGTTGATAAATATTTCTTATCGAGAATTGCCGATTTCGTGGTCATGTTGTATTACGGAAATATTAATTTAAAAAAAGGGCACGAACCGCCGCAGACGGATTTTTTTTTATCTTAAAGCTGAGAAGTTCTGCTATAAGATCTGTGAAGTCGGTAAGAGTAACTTTAGAGATAAGGTCCATTTATTTTAAATAATCGACACAATTTTATCATTTGTTTCAATTCTACAACATACAATAAACAAAAAAAAAAGTAAAATACAAAAATGATAAATTTATCTAAGTAGTACTTTTTCCACACTAATGAATGAAAAAAAAATCAAGTTTCTGCGATCATTCATTCGTGAGATATAATCAATTGAATTCAAAAAAAAAAAATTGTGCGAACATCAACCGAAAATACATTCGTTTAGTACCTACCTTTTTTTTAAAATAAATAACCTTGTAACTTATCGGAATATTGCAGAAAAAAATTTGTATTTCTTATGAATGTTTCTAAGGAAGTATAAAATAATATGAGATTTATTTAGGATTAAAAAAAAAAAAAATGTTTTGAATTTTGTCCGGCTAAAATTACGTTTCGGACCACAGTGCGAAGCCAAAAAATCGTTCCCCGATCCGTGTTCTTTGTTCGGTGCTCGTTGTTTTTGGTCAATTCGTCAGACTCTTTTCGAAACACACACACGCGCGTTCGTCGATATCTACGCGGCAGACGAGAGAGAACCGAGCAAAGGCCAATGATTAATTTCGTTCGCGGTAAAATAAAAAAAGTGGCTTAAGAAATAATGTTCAGCGAGATTTTCCGAGCAGAGTTTTTCGACGGTTAGGTTAGGACGTTAGGACGTCTTTTTGACTTTGTTCGTTGTTCGCACACGAGCCGTGTCGACGGTTTTCGCGCAGGCGAGCGTTAATCGCGTCGTTTATCCGTATGCGTTTCGACGACGCACAACGTCCGCGGACGAGTGTGTGATGTCGACACCGCGATTTACCGGCAAATTATCCCGTACGGTTCTTCCGGTCGGCCGGAAATGCAATCCCAAAGACCCGAGACACGTCGGGTATTGTTTACACCCGGTGTGAATCCCAAGTCAATCGGGCGGGGTAAATAGGTTCGGTTTACACGGAGCCGACAGGTTGTACACAAACCGAAAACCACGCGAGAATCGACGAGACTGTAGTCGTCACGGTGGTTTTTTTCCCCTCTAAAATCTCTATACGGCGACTGCGGCATGCACGCGAAACGTTCAACTCGAAAACTGAGTATGCCTATACACGCGGTGGCAGATCCTGTAGAAGAAAGTGATTAGGGCCGATCATCTCTATCTGATTGTTTCTTCTTTTGAAAAAAACCCCCCAGCAGTGTAAATTAAACTCCTCTGGGTACACGTAAAGTGCTCGCGATAATCTATGTGTAGTATTATGACGTAGAGAAATGTTTGAGCTTATCACAGTTTACATATTATATAATTTTTATCTACCGAAAATCATTGTCATCGGTGTCGAATTTCGGTTGATAGTTTTTATATTCTATAAGTTTTACTTAGAGAGTGAGAGTTGTTATTTTATTAGTAAGAAAGTATATCTTGATTTGGATTGAAGTGAGAAAAATATTTTTTTGGACTTCAATTTTTTAAGATTCTAAGTGAAGCAAAAGATCAGAAAACAATGAAGTTTAGTAACTTTACAGACCATAATAAATGGTATCCGTATGATACTTTGAGGGTCCTTTGTTCTCTCTTTTCAGTAGTTTTTCCAGACATGAGGAAAAACTCTCGAAAAGAGAGTAAAAACGGTAAAATTTGCCGTAAATAACACATTCGCTTTATCGATTTTAGTAATTTAGTCATAACTCCAAAATAATGTGTTGCTAGGAACTTTTAACCTTCACCATATAGTAATGACATATCGCTCCATACTTACAAAAGTTTAAAAAACAAAAATACTGACAACTTTGGGCTAAAATTGGAACTTTGAAAATAAAAATATTATAAAATGTATAATATTTGATAAAATATTCTGAAAATGTAATACGATCTTACTTATGAGTATTAACGATACGAGAAACATTTCAAAATCGTGAACCAGGATTTTTTTATTAGCATTTAAGTGAATTATTTTACGATTTTTGAGGGATAGAATGATTTTAAATCGATTTCCAACTTTCAATATGTATAAAAAATTGTTGAATCATTTGAATATCTTGAACTTTTCGATATACATTACCGAAAAATACGGATTGAATCACCATTTTCTCGTCCGAGGAGCAAAGAATACCCAACGGTGTGAAATACGTCCTTTTCCGTAGAAATTATTTTGACCATTACCCTAATAGGGTTTACGTATACAATCGGTGGTGATATAGGGTGGTTGACTTTAGAAAGACTTTAGAACAAATTTAATCAACACTGTAATATTCAGCTTTATTTTATAGTTATTGATTTATACAGTACATTGATAACGATACGTTTCAGCGGAAGGGGAGGGTTGAGCTCTCAAACCTCCCCTGAACTCACCTCTGATGCATAATACAGCGTTTTCGGATAACGATAGATTATCTCGTTAAAACCATAATAAGCACAGCACAGCCCCACCGTTTACACGACGAGGAATTCGTGACATCCGTTATCGATCTCCATTCGTCTCAAACGCGGCCCTGTCGTCACGGCGTCGTCGGTTAAACGGGCACGCACGCAGTGCATATTATCATACTGATTTATCGTCGTCGCACGGTCGCGTTTCCGGTCGGCGATTTCTGCCCGCCTGTTTTACGTGCGGGGAAAAATACGAGGGGAAACGGCGAGAAAATTTGTCGTCGACACACGCCCCAGAGTACGGGAGAGAGAGAGAGAGGCCGTGATACGGATCTCAAACGGTCCGCCGGTTAGCCTCGCCGTCGAAGACCGCTGCAGATATTTGTACCCGATAACGTGCGAGTACGCGTGAGCGTTTTTACCGAGGCCCCAAGGTCGGAGTCGCCTTGTCATTTATTGTGTCGGGAAAACAATAACAGATATCGTTGGACCGCGATGACCACGACCGTGGGCGCCGACTATTGGGGTGCTGCGGTGCTCAAGCACCCCATGAATCATTCTATGGGGTGCTCTACACCCCACGAAATAAAAATATAGAGCGATAAGTAATTTAATACGTTTACAATCTTTTCGTTGTATAATGTTTATGGCAACAATATATTTTGGATGTTTTGACAACTCGTTCCTAACATACGTATATGAAATGAAAATAATTTTGTGTATAATAATTAATATGTATTTAAAAGTTTTAATATATGAAAAAGGTCGTATTAAATAAGGTAACAATTTATGTTGAAAAAAAATTATTATTTATTTAAATTGACATTTATTAATATCTAAGGATTTTAGGCACCCCATGAAATTTGGGAAACCCGGCGCCCATGACCACGACCGTGCACACTTGTACCGTACATCTACGTCTACACGCGATAACTGCAAGGTTACGGTTTTATGTTCACACCCCGTCCCAGTGGTGGATCCAAGGGGTGGGTGCAAAGGGAACATTGCCCTCTACCAAACTACCCATAGTAGTAATACGCTAATACCCAAAATACCTAATTTTCAAAAGTCATTGTAGGACAATAATACCTGAATAATTAACAATTCACTATTTTATCATTGTAATTTGTAATGAAAATCATCGATATCAAACATATGGAAATAATCGTTAAAATACGACGATAGAGCATTTACAGAACACAGCTTGAAATGCCTGAACGTCTTACTGGTGATGACTAACGAACGGCCACCAGTTGATATCAGAGTTCATGGTCACAAAATTAAATTCCTATATTTATTAACAGAATATTCAAAAACATTCTCACTTATCACACTATTTTGTTGGAACGTGGTCGTTATTCGTAGCATTGATGCTCGTAGCTCTCTCAAATGTTCCTGTTACGCTATATCATACTTTTGCTTCCTCCCCCCAAAACAAAATAAAATAATAAAAAAAATTTCTCGATACGCCATTGCCCCGTGCCAACTTGGACTCGTGAAGACCTGCGTGACCGTGCCGAGAATAACTTCCACATCAGTCCGGCGACGATCCCGAGTCCGATAAACATTCTCGAGTTATTGTTATCGTACCGATTACGACAATTTGCCCGGAAAATTAATACGGTCCATGAGTTTTTATTAGAAAACTTTGTCCGCGACGCGCACGTTTCCGCGGATGATGTAATTTTTACTCTACGAAAAACCGAAATCAAAACACGCATAATATTCAAACTTTGTAACAGCGTTAAATATCGTTTGTGACAAAACGTGGCAAATTATACCTCGAGGACACGCGGAGACCGAGCAGCTTTGTACACGCACCCGTGTATAATATATACACGTATACATCGTAAACATTTATTTATGTATACGATAAATAAATAAACATTCGCGTTTCACTTGACAAACGTTTGCAAACCGAATTTCCACTCGTTTTCGGTTAATAGCCCGGTCGACGACAAGATTATTATAATGTAAAATACGCGACGTCTACGCATTTATAATCGCCCGAAGGAGTTATAATCGAAATTATCCCGGAAAAGCTCGTCTCGCTTGAAAATAAATGAAATTCGACGTTTTTCAAAGACGATAGTCGCGACCTTTTTAGCCGGTCGAAAACACAGCAATTTCAGCCCGTCCAATTTCGCGAAGACGAACGAATTAAAAAAAAAAAAAATCTCAACGCCTTTGATCCCTCGCATCGCGGCATAACGAAATAATAATAATAATAATAATAATAATAACTCGACGGATTTTCCTTGCACCACTCATCCGGACGAGGTATAAAATACTGGGATGAAAAAGGCGATTCAAGATATAAAAACACGCGGGCGCCCTTAGTATTTTAGTATTTAACCGTGCTAGATGGCGATAATATAAAGAGAGCTATCTCTGAGCATTTTTTTTTTTCATGTTAAAGTCACCACTGCCGCACAGTTCTCCGACCGAAACCTTTACTGTTGCGGTGGTGATACACGCGCAACGTTCGATATTTATTATTCCGCCCGTAAAAAAAAAATCTACGTAAAACCGTCGTAGAAAAAAATAAATAAATAAATAACCGGTCGGCGAGGGTATTAGTTGTAAATTATTTGACCGGCGGAATAGACGTTCTGCTCACACACGTATGTACACGTCATAATATTATAATATACGTACACACACACACACACACACACACACACACACACACACACACACACACACACACACACACACACACACACACACACACTGACACACCGCAGTTTATGCACATTATATACTATACGTACGCGTGTGTTTGTGTGTGTGTGTGTGTGTGTGTGTGTGTGTGTGTATAATATACGTATTATTACGTATACACGCCGCGGTACAGCATCCTCGGAGCGGAATCGTGATAAACAAGGGACGGCGATAGAATTTCGCCAGATTGAACGGACATTATATTATACGAGCAAAGTCACGAGTTATCGTTATTTTATGTATGCGCCGAGCGATTCACGCATAAAACACGCGTAATATTATTGCTACCAATGCACGTGAGTATATATTATATACCTGTATATATATTATATACTATGTGTGTTACTGTGTTACGAATTATACTCATCACACGTGTGCGTACGACCAGTGTTGTGCATAATCTAGATAAAATTATCTAGATAATTTACCTAGATAAAATTTAATCGTCTTTTTATTTTATCTAGATAAAAATTATTTCAAGTATCTGCAGTTTATCTTATCCGGATAAATAAATTGGTTATTTGAGAATAATCATCTAGACAATTGTTCCGTCAGTGATTTAAAACACTTTGACACAAAATAATATCGAACCACGCTCTGTAAACACTATTCATCTGGGCCATATAGTTCATATTATAGTTTTTAATAATAATAATATTAACGAAATAATCACGATGGTAAAAACTATGGTTTACGCTGAGTACGAATGTTGATTGTTTGCCCGATAAAATGCGTCGTCGACGGTAGCATCGTCATTGTGGGAAAAACATTTTCAGCTGAAAATAGCTTAGAAGAACCCGTGGTTTTTTTCTACTAATACGCATAGTGATTACTGAGTAGCTTTTAGCTGTTAATTTATAATTTATTATTTTATTAATTCGAAATGGATAAATTTATAACATCTACTGGTCCACTGAAAATAAATGTTGAGCACAATGAATTTGAAACAGACAGTCGTGGGCCATCTTAACGCAAACGCGAACTAGATACTCAAGATTTATCCCCTAAAATTAATGCATGCAGCTAGGGTTGTAACATTTCATGAAATATTTCGTGAAAATTTCATGAAATGTATAATTTTAGTGAAAAATAAAAATGCTGTGTCTTTTTGACAAATCAGTATTACATATAAAATAATAAAATCATAACAATCATAATAATTAGCCATTAGGTAAATATACATTTTTCATTACTGTACTATTTTAAGTATGGAAATTAAAATTAGAATGACTGAATTCATATTATATGATTATATTATTCAGACTAGAAACATGTAAATAAATAACAAACGATTAGAACTATTACTTATTAGACGAATATTATCATAAAATTAGCTGTTATCAATAATAATGCACCGGTTTTGTCGTTACCACAAATATACGTATATTAATATTAAATTTATCTGTGGTTGTTACCTATTTAAAGGAAGCTGATGGACTATACCACGTTAAATGGAAAACACCAAACATTATACCGAAACGATATCAAACAATATTAACTGATTAAATTACATTTGACTGTCACTATCTAAAACGTAAAAAAAAAAATAACAAATTTTTCAATATTTCATAAAGCGGGATATTTTTAATTATAAAATAATATTTCACATGAAATATTTCAAATTTACAACCCTACATGCAGCAACCAAAATAATATTGCTATTCTTGGGTAGTTGGGTCTACGATATTAAATATTAATTATCAGTTTTTTTTGTTTTTTTTTATCTAGATAAAAATGGTTATCTTTTGTCTATTATAACGTACCGACGGCGGCGGTTCGGCGGGTCCCTTACCGTCGATAGCGCTGCAGGAATCGTTTTCAAATACATCGTTATTATTACAATATCGCTCACTCGTCGGTCTACGTGGAATCGCGTCGAACTCGACGTCTACAATACCGCGTAATAAGGTAAAACGCGTCCTGTAGTGCCGGACGTTTCCGACGGGTCCGGGATTCCTGTGCGATTAGCGGCGCGATCGGGTTTTATTATTATTATTATTATTACGAGGACGGACGCCCGTGATCAATTGCCCGGAAAGACACGTGCACGGGTCGTACACCGTACGTATTTATTCTCCGTGTAGTGTGTGTGTGTGTGTGTGTGTGTGTGTGTGTGTGTGTGTGTGTGTGTGTGTGTGTGTGTGTGTGTGTGTGTGTGTGTGTGTGTGTGTGTGCAGTATATCTGGCGGAAAAACCCGGCGGAAAAGTATATCTCGTCGGAAAATTGGAGATGACGGACGGGTATTATACGCGCATACCGATCGCTAACAACATGATATTAAACGTCCTCGTCCGGAGTAAAGTGTGTTTTCGTCATTTTCACCGGTATTCCCTTACACACTTCACGAGCCGTTCGCGAACCATTGCCGAACCGGCTCATTGTACACGCCAGTGGCGTATTTACGGGTGTGGGGGGATCATTGGGTTTGATCCCCCCAAGATTTGAGACGAACACTTTTTTTTTTATTTAATCTATGCCTCTTTGACACTGGTAAATAGTAATTGGTGAAATATTTTGATTTTTTTGACTAGCAAGTTGTGGACGAATTATCTAAAAAATCTAGGAAACTGAATTTTGTTATACAAAATATAATTTAATAATTCAGAATAAAATACATTTGTTGCCTTTTAATATCTGTTAACTATTAAATATAAACTATATTAAGTTTTTTTAAAACATGTCTACTGTAGTTTTATATTTAATTATTTAAATGCGAAACTAGGGATAAAAATAATCACAATTTTACGGGGTTTATTTTTAATACATCTCATTTAAATATGTGATCTCATACTTCCATGTACATATTTTGTAACTCTTTTGTAACTTTGTTGTGGTGCCATGGAACTAAGTTCTCAAATTTATACTAACGCAGTATATATTATATAAATCATACATTTGTCCAGTAGTCATTAAAGCTTAAAACTAATCAAGATGTTCCTACAAAATTTTTTTTGGAACAATCCTAAATACACCACTGGTACACGCTGTTTCATAAAATGAGTGAGCTAGAATCAGAAGTCACGTGTTCCAAAAAAAAAAAGGTAAAATGAGTTCTTGACACGCTGTCGTATAGATCTTTTGACAAGGAGTTATAATCTATGAGACTAGCTTGTTTTTCAATTCCCTGGAACCCGTGTAAATATCACTGAGAAACGAGCGGTAAGTGTCAAAAGTAAGGCGTTCCGTCGGATCATGTGAGTTTTGTTACTAATTGTATCAAGTAGTCTTTTCGTGTAGGCCGAAATCCACTTTCAGAAGTATTGCACGGAATCCGTGTGTTTATAGGTCGTTTCGAGTGAACCGTGTATCATTGACGCATGTAAAAAAGTATCGAATGCCTAATCTCGAACGGACTCTCGAAATCACAGATATTTTCGGGTTTATAAAACTCAGACTTTTCGCACGAGTACGTTTAAAAGGAAAACATGAACGTGGACGAATATTGTGTAATGTGAAGCCTTTAACTACGTATCGCACCGTTCGGTCGTATATCAATATTATTATTATTGCGTTGGGTATTATTATAATACGTTTTATTGTTATTATTATTTATCGGTGTTCGCCGCCACACGCGTTCGAGGCCGGAGAATCGTACACGGTAGCTCTTCGTGACGATAGTGAATTAAGACGTGTTTGAAACGGAGACGTCGCGTCGTGAGCGCGTAGTATGATCGTCGCCCGACGCGGCGTGACGGCGGCGGCGGTTCCACAGGGATGAGTGGCACGTGAGTTATCATTCCGAACGCAAATCCCGACGACGTCATTATTTCACCACAAATTATCGCGTTCGAAAAACCATTTCGATCAGTCGTGTTTTACCGGCCCATAAATAACGTTTCGTGTTTAACACTATCATAGCAAATAACTAAAATAATAATTTACAAATAAATAATGATAATTTACAATGAACACACACACACACACATACACACACTTAACGGTGTTTACTTTTATTTTTGTTTATTAACAACATTTCAATTAACTTAAAATGTTAACTGTAAATATATGAAATAAATAAATAATATTTCGCTATTTTGGTTTTCGAAACAATGTAAACTTCGCGTTTTTTTATTTCGCTATTTTGCTTTCGATATTTTTCAATTCGCTATTTCATTTTCGATATTTTGGCCTAGAACCACACTTAACACATATGTAATTAAAACAAATATAAAATAACTACTCCCCGTTGATTTGCTTCACTCTATAGTCTATTCCTTAAATAAATGTCATTGAATTCCAATAAACATTTTGTACTCATCCTTATTTCCTTTGCCGATAAATATGTTCGCTAGAAGATATTGATTATAGATTATATGCCTTCGGACAGGCGTATAGCCCTATTTTTTATCACATGGTTTCAGTTCAAACCGAAATTATATCATGCTAAATATGCAGCAGAATCGCAAAACTTTAACGATAGTACGATTAGTAAAGTATGCACGGTATTTATACATATTTGTTAATTATATATTTACACACAGCCTGTACTAATTTCAATTTAAAATTAGGTGGTAAAAAAAAAGTAACGTTTTATAAAAAAATGATATTTTGCAGATTAACATGTGAACAATTTTGAGTTCAATAAGGTAAAAAATATGTTTATAGACATTATTTATTGAGTAATTTTTTCTCTCTTGTGATAACAATTTAAATCTTTATATATATAAATAATTATATATATTATGAATAATTTCTCAATGGTAAACAATCGTTGACAATAACTAAGTGTCAGTGGTTATTTTACAAGTTATAAAATACATAACTACAGGTGAACGTTGCTATACGAGTATAACATCATGTCTTATGATCCAAAAAAATTGTATCCACGGGCCGCAATGATCGTAGTTCCGCCACTGTTCAATCCGTTCACAATTTTCAATAATAACTTGACGCCACGGTCGTTTTACTGCGACTTACACATCGAAACCTTCGGACAAAGTAGCCTTCGCAGCCCAGACGTTTGAGGTTTAGACTTAGGCAAGTGAAAACACGTGGCGCGCGCTTAAACGATATCGATAAATCGTCTCCGACGTGTCGACGTCGGTGTTTTCCATTAACCAATAATCGTTATGACCATATAGTATTAATATGATTCACTCGCATCGTCGCGAATTAATATTTATTTATTCGGTGTAAATATTTAAGGCACAGCACGTACTTATGTTTTCCGCAGGCCCAACCCTTCGCATTGTTCGCAGCCTCTAGTATAACAATACAGTCGACGATTTCGCAGATTTATTTCTTTTTATCTCTCGCTGTTTTTATATGGCCCAAACCTACGTGTGAGTTGATCATCGACGTCCATGGGCGAACTGTGCACTCATAATACATACTACCCACCTTGACATGCTCTCGTTATGGTACAAAGAGTGGGGATCCGAGCTCGACGTATCCAAATCCATCCACTGCACTTTTCCACTCGGATCAATAAACCGTCCCCCTATCACACTAAACAATATAGGTAACTCTCCCAACCGCCCAAGATGTTCGCTACCTAGGTTTATACCTAGACCGCCGACTCACATGGGCTACACACATACGTAACAACCGACTGGTTCTCAACAATCGTCAAGGACACCTTAATCTCCTTCTTTCTTTCAATCACGTCACACTACATAGTACAATTCTCATCAACGAGCTACTCTTCAAACCTATCTGGTCTTACGGAATTCAACTCTTGGGATCAGCCAAAGACTGCAATCTAAACAGAATTCAAACATTGCAATCCAAATGCCTCGGGCAGATAACTAAAGCTCCTTTTCATGTACCGAATGATACTCTGCACAGGGATCTCCTTATTCCGTCAATCAAAAACGTAGCAAACAATTTATATACAAACGCTTCCACCTCAAACTAAAATAGCAAATCACAGACCCCCCCTCCATCCAAAACCTTTCTTCCCGAACAATCCCAGGTGACCCTGGGCGGCGTTTAAAGCGCAGCTGATGCCGTGACTTACTAGTCGACTAACTACCACTTCCCACACCATGAAATTCTGTAACTGAAGAGTCTCTTCTATCAAACCAAACAAGCCCTATTATATATGATATATATATCATCTATTTTGCTTATAGTAAATATGTTTTATACAGATAAAACAAAAAAAAAAAAATATATGACAAAAAAAAATTACTACACACATAGGTGTTCGCTATAGATCTACACAATACTTTTAAATTCCTGTATAACGCAAACATTTTAATTATTTCTTGTAAAATGTGAAACATTAAATTTAATTACTTTTTTTATGAAAAACAAACAGTAAAA